>JAUCBN010000008.1:19562500-24400000 GCA_035048815.1 Abelmoschus esculentus | reverse complement strand
TATTTGGCATCCAATAAAAACTTCTTTTAGGAGCAACTATTTATGGAATTGATGGCCTTTCGTTTTAATTCATGTATTTCCATTTTGTTTATTTATATTTGTTTGTTTTTGCATCATTACATGCATACATATAACAAGAGATTAACCAAAAAATCATATAATAGAAATTTCAAAATAGATAAAACTTCACACAAGTATCATACTTGTTCTAAAGTAAAAACCATGGAAGATAGAGTGTCCATGCTTGAAATCGATCATAAGATTACACAGGATAGACTGGAAAGATAGAGAAGGATTTCAAAGAAGATATTGTATTGATGTAGAAGAATACGTTCAACCGGATAGTAGTCATGCTTGGGTTTAGGGATCCAGATAAGAAAAAAGCTATATAAGGTATAAATGCGTTACCAAGGCTAAAATCTTCAACTAGCGCCCAAAAACAACAAATAATTAATTATGAAGAGAATTAAAATTATGAGGTGCCTGACCTCGATGAAGTTGCTGATAGGGTCAAGAATGATATAAAATAGGAAGATCGTTATTAAAAATTTTAAGGATCCTCAAAGCCTTCCAAGAAGGGAGTATCAAAAGTGGTATGGATGTTAAAGACATGAGTTAGTCGACTCTCATTCATATTTTTTTTTAATTTAATTCCTAATATTATTATAATAAAATTTAAATATTTTTAATTTATTAAATTTGTTTTTCTCCTCCGATCATAAAGGAGAAAAACAAAATTAGGAAGACATACTTTCTTAGGGACTCAAACCTGGGTTGTAAGCAAGGAAACAAACCTGGGTTGTAAGCAAGGAAAGCATGTGATTTAACCACTAAGTCAAGCACATCCATTTGATATAAAATGTTAACACATTGTATATATTTGTTGTTTATGATATTTGTTCCTTTACATTCACATATATAATTTTATATTTATTTTTTTAATTTAATTAAAAATAATAATTAAATTATTATATAATAAATTAAAATTATAAGTTTAATTAAATTTTATTTACAAACCCTAAATTCATTTAAAATTTTAAATTATAATAAAAATTCATTTAATAAACCATAAACCATAAAGTCTAAACCTTAAAATCTAAACCTAAATCCCCAAACACTAAACCCTCAATCCTTAACATTAAGTGTTAAACCCTAAATTGAGGGCTTATGATTTAGAGTTTAGTGTTTATGATTTAGTGTTTACAGTTTATGGTTTAATATTTGTAAATAAAATTTTATTAATTTTAAAATTTTAATTTATTATATAATAATTTAATTATTATTTTTAATTAAATTTAAAAAATATATATAATTATATATGTAAATTAACGAATATCATAAACAACAAAAATATAGAAAGTGATAGCATTTTATATTCAATGAATGGGCATGGACAAGTAATTAAACCACATGTTTTCCATGCTTTCAACCCAATTTTGAGTCCCCAAAAAGCATGTATTCTTGAGTTTATTTTTCTCCTCAAATCAGGTGGTGTAAATTAAAAATATATAAATAATATCATCTAATAAACATGTAACCACCTAATTAAATAATTACATTATTTTATTATAATAAAATTAGGACTAAATTAAAAAAAGATGAGTGATAGAGAGTAAATGTATAATTATTCTATTTTATTTTTAACTGACATGTTATTAGTTCGTTAAATTTTAACGGTCGGTGGCTATATTAATATCATTTTAATAGTTTACCGGTAGATTTATTGCTTTTTAAAATATTATGGTTATTTCAATACCAACTCTATAATATAGTGATTATTTATATAATTTACCCTAAAAAATATACCTTTTATCTTTTAGGAAGCATTTTTGTCTACAATATCATACAATAAATCTTATGTCAAAATTTTTTAAAGTAATTTTAAATTGACCTATAATCAATTTAAAAACACTTGATTTGATGCACGTAACAATCGTTTTGTAATTCAATCGGTTCAACCAATCAGTTCAATCCTTTTTCGTCTAAAAGATTAAAACTAAAGTAATAAACATATTTCAACTCAATTCACTGAGCTGCTAATCTTTGTTTTCTCGTATTCCTTTAAGTTATAAACAGTAACGAGCTAAAATTTGGGTTTTGAATACAAAATATAAATATTTAAAAGTATGGTGATAGACAAATTCTTAAATATGTTATATTTTTTAAAAAAATAAATAAATAAAAAATCTTTGTGGTGAAAGCAATTATCCCTCTCCGCTCTTTTTTGTTTCTGTCCCTGGTTATGAATTTTAGACTCACTAGAAGAAATTTTTCATCTCCTAAAAACTAAATAAGAACTAAAGGCCTAAAGGATCTTCTTCCTTTCAAAAAATGTCTTTAAATGCCAAATCTGCAAAGCAGCCACTAATAAGCACACAACAATGGAGCAGAAACCAAGCGTTTCCATTTTTGAATTTGTTTCCCTATTAAGATGTTGCATTTCTTCTTCCCTGAAGTTAAAAATAAAACTAGAGAATTAAAAATTAATATTAGTACATGAACTAATCGGGTTAAGTGCGAAACTGACACTGTAAAATGGTCTGTAATAACAAAACTTATTATTTCTTACCTCTCACGAAGATAAAACATCTCTTCATGAATGTACAAGACTGTGTCATACAATTTCTTCAATTCGAGCTCCATTGTCCGAAAAAAATAGAATGTTAGTCTAAATATTCGTGTCCAATACATATTCGAATACATAAACGTTAATAACATAGTTCATTACAGGTCTTGCTACTGATAATTCTACTTAGTTTTGAGGTAAGTATCAGATATAAATATATATCCAACATTAATATGTAAAACTCGTGTTTGACGCATATACTTGTGTAAGGTCTGAAATTCCTTTCGTCGAGTTCCATTATCGAATGGAACTCGTGATCTGAATAATTTCGTATGATCACAACAAAAGTCAAAGTTAAACAATATATATGCTACTTCTACTCTTCATTCCTCTTGGAGTACTTATATGCAATACTCGTGTTTGAGACATTATTTAGTAAGGTCTATAATTTCATTCGACGAGTTTTATTTGATCTATCGAATGAAACTCGAGATCAGAACAATTTCGTATGATCACAACATAAGTCAAAGCTAAAAAAACATATACTCTACTTCTACTCTTCATTCCTCTTGGAGTACTTATATGTGAAAGTCGTGTTCGACACATTATTTAGTAAGGTCTATAATTCCATTCGACGAGTTTCATTTGATCTATTATCGAATGGAACTCGCGATCGGAACAATTTCATATGATCACAACTGAAGTCGAAGCTAAACAATGTATACACTATTTCTAATCTTCATTTCTCTTGGAGTACTTATATGCATAACTCGTGTTTGACGTATATTCTTTTATAAGATCCGAAATTTCCTTCGTCGAGTTCTATTACCAAATAGAACAGGCGATCAGAACAATTTCGTATGATCACCATAGAAGTCAAAGCTAAACAATGTCTATGCTACTATTTCTCTTTATTTCTCTTGGAGTACCTATGCGCAAAACTCGTGTTTGACACATATTCGAATGCGAGTATAAGAATATGAATTATGATCTTCCTTCAAATGCATGAAATGAAACAAATCCGAGTTTAAAAAAACGATAGTACAAGGGTTATGGTAAATGAACTTACATCAACCTGCCCTTTCTTGGCAACCGTGGACCAATCTTTAGCAGCAATACCAGTTCTCCAAACAAAATCAATGGTGATCCTTTCCGGAGGTTGGTGATTAATTGCCAGAAAACAAGCAGTGTAAGCACCATTCTCGGCCGCAGTGAACGAAAAGTTACCGGAATCCGTATTGTCTCCGATGTGATAAATGTGGCTATAAGGTGAACTCACCTACAAAACATTTTTTTTCACACAAATCTTCCAAATTACAACTATGTTGCTCGGACTTTTCATTCTCGTTAAAAGTATAGTTCAGAACAAAGATATAATCATTTCTCATAATCTCATATTCGTATATGACACTCGCATTTTGCATTTACACATGGATATGAGAATTTGATCATACACATGAGAAACACATATTTGTAACCTAATATTATCACCGGAATCCGAATAACATAAAACTCGAAAGCATAATTTTGTAATTTTCCCACTTTTATGTTAACCCTTCATCCCCATTTTTGTATTAATTGCTTAAAAACAAATGGAAAATGAACACTAGGGGAAATTTGAGTGATTGGATCAAGCATCTAAGCAAAGAATAATTTCAAACTTGTACCATAGATTCAGACAACTGCAAGTATCATACCTTAAACTTTCCAAACCAAATTCAATCTCCAAACATTAAAAACAAATAAATAAATTGGTTGGGGACATACCTTGACAGTAAGTTTATGAGAATCAGGCAAAGGGTAAGCTTCATTGTGATTGACAATGTAGTATTTTCCTACACTCATTGCATTTGTCATGAGATCTTCTGAAACACATTTGTTTTGGCCTGAATCCAACTCAAATCTCATTGATTCCCCAAACTTTGTTTCCAACACTAATCCTAGGACTATGAGAAGGAAACACAGGTTTTGTATAGACATTCTTGTCTCAAACAAATCCCAGAGTATTCTTTTTCTCTCTAATTGGATTGAGATCTGTTTCTTTCAATGTTTGTATGTCAACAAATGATAGGCATTGTGTTACTAATAATATTGATAATTAGTTAGAATTTACCAATTGGGATTGAAACGGAGAAGGGTGTTGGGATTAGAAATATCTGCTCGTGACTTTTTAAATGGTTAAAAAAATCTTTAAAAAATTATATTCTAAATTATAACCCTAATTTTCTACATCATAAACCCGAAATTCTACCACTTAAAAATACACCATACCACTATTATCTTAAAACTTAACCACAACCCCTGACCTTAAACTCTATACTCATTAATTTAAAGTGGAGACACCAATGGACACAATCGAATATTGGTTTTATAATTATTTTTTCTTTACGCAAAATTTTTATTTCCATAAATATTTTTGAGTATGAATATATATTTTTTTTATATTATTTAGTATATTCGGGTTCAATTCTGTTAGTATTTACGAATATATTTATTTAATATTCACGAATATATTTATTTATATATTCGTGAATATAAATAATCGTATATATAAATAAGTAAACAATACTTATTTACATGTTAACTTATTTACAATGATGGAAATAAATTATCAGTATAAACATTAATGAATAAAAAATAACGATATAAATAATTTGTCTACGTTATTATATTATACATGATGGATTCACCACAGTGATATATAATTTGAAGTTATTTAAAAAAATATCTCTTGTTACATCATACATAGATTAACATATATAACATCTCTATGGTTAAAGATCAGCCGTAATTAACTCTTAATTAATTTTAATTAAATATAACTACTTAAATTATATATTTTTTCTTAAATAGATGTCTAATATTTTTTTGACTGAAATAGATACCTAAAATTTTATTTTGTTAGTGTTTTAAGGTAATATTATTAAAAAATTATTTAACTTGTAAAATTTATACCTTAAAAGTTGAATTTTACGACCGTTGATATATAAACATAAAACAATTAATATTTATTAAATTTATGTTATAGTTCATTAAATAGTTGACCGATTGAGTTTTATTTATAATTTTAAATGCTTGGTTATTAATGTAATGACAAAACGCCCGACATTCTTTGCCTATATGAAGAAGATATATGCTTGTTTTTAATGTAATAATCCCTTCATGGAATCAAAGCTTAAGCCAATTGAGATGGTGGGAATCCCATGAATACTTTCGGGGACGGAGCCACCCCACCCTCGAATTTTTTTTTTTCATTTTTGTCCTTTTATTTAAATTTTTTTAAAAATTATTTTTTATGAATTTGTTCCCCTACTTTTAAACATTTATGTTTTATCCCCTCAACCACAAAGCTTGGCTCCGTCCCTGAATACTTTGTATTATTTCCACATTCTCAATGGTGTGAACTATGCGTCCGGTGCCGCCGGCATTCGTGACGAAACGGGACAACATCGGGTAAATTTTAAAAGTCATTCGTACATGAGCTTGATTCGGTTCAATTCGACCTTATCGAATATAAACTAAAGTTGGATAACTTTATCAAATATTTTAAAAGTTTAATGACGAAAATGAATTTAACCTAAAAGTTCGATGATTATTTATGTAGTTTACCCTAAAGACAAGGCTCGGTAAAGGTTAGATATTAGATGTAATTAATTGTTAGGATAAGATACATAAATGGTAAATGAATTTTGTTTTAAAATATAAGACAATTAAATTTTATGTTTTATTATAAAAACAGACATTAGACAGAGTAACGACATATAAATACAAAATTTTAAATAATATATTTAATTTTTTAAATTACACATTATCTTATACCAATTATATTTTTAATTTAAAATAATTATTAAATTTTTCATCCAATCAAATAATAACACATATCACACTTGAACATGAAAAATAATGGGGGTTGAACCTAGTGGTGAGGCATGTTCTTTTCAACCTACGATAATCGAGTTCAAACCCACCACTATATTATTCCTATTAGAATAAAATTGATTAAATATATAAATTTAAAGGATTAAATATGTTACCATACATATATTAATATCAAATGACCGTTTTGTAAAAAATAGAATTTAATTTCTATTTTGTAACTTTTGAATGTATGATTATTGCTTTATATTTTTAAATAATTTTTCTTTACTATTTTAATACTTTACCCTAATTATTAATATAATTAGTTAGTATTGGACAATTAATGAATCTCTGGTTTGTTTTATAGTGTCTGGCCTACTAAAGTGGTCGGTGGCGACTCCAGCCCATTTTATAAATTTATTGTTTTCAATATGACACGATTCTTATTAATTAAAAGTGGTAAAAATTCAAATTTTTTTAAATTAACTCGTCAGGCTATTTTCGCTATTTTTCACACGTATCGGTTTTAAAACGGTTGCGACAAGACTAAAAGCGACATTTTTTAATTTTATTTTTAATTTAAAATTAAGATTAAATTAAAATATAATAAATTATAGAGATTAAATGTGTAATTTATAAAATTTACTTAACTGACACATTATCTATTTCATTGAGATTTTAATGGCAGTGATTAAAATAAGTTAGTTTAATAAGTTGGATGATATGATTGACGAGTTTAATAATTTGATAACCAAAATAAATATCTTCAATTAATTGGATAGTCACTGATATAGTTTACAATAATACAATTAACAAAACAGATATCGTAGATTTAATCCAGAAAAGAAAAAACACAACTTCAAAAATAAAACAATACACGTTATATTTGGACACAATATTATGTTATAAGCACAGAAAAACATTTATTATTTTATGAGAAAATAAAAAAAATATTTAAATAAAATTAAATTTATAAATACAGAATCTATATACTGAGAAAGAGAAAATGAAATAATAATAAAAAATTAAATGAATTAATAGACAGACTCTTAGGCCATCGTTAATGACAACAAACAAAACTTATTAGTTTTGTCTGATAAAAAAATTAGAAATAAATAAATAAATAAATAAAATTATTAAATAGTAAAAAAAAAAAAAAAGTAAAGGGATAATCTTATAATTTGAGCAACAAAATATCAGCCTTGTATTTTTCTCAAACGTGTGGTAGCTGTTTCCAACTGGATATGTGTTTTTTTCTGGCAATATCTTGAGTCATGGTTTTGATTTATTACACCTTTAAATATAACTTTTTTTATGTATATTTAGAGTTTAAGGGTGTAAAGAGTTTTTAAATTAAAAAAAAAATAATTAAAAAATTTAATCAATTATGTAATTTTATTAATTTTAATTATTAAATTTTGATTTTTTAGATATAATTAGCATGTGTTCATTACAGATCTATTATATTATCTTTATATATTATTTTAAAAAAATATAAATTTTTAGAATTTTTATAACTTTTAAAGAATTTTTAAATGAAATAAGAAATTCTGAAAATATCAAGTGAAAATATTACGAAACAACATATTGCACCGACGGTTAAAAAAACTATAAGATTTAATGGTCAAAATTGATAAACAAATTTAATTGATTTTTTTTTAATACGATAGGAAAATTATCATCATATGTCTCGTTAAAAAACCTCACTAATCTAAGTGGAGACAAAATAGTGCATATAATGTCAATAAACAAAGAAAAAAACCCTATAAGACACTAACAAAAGAACACCGAAATAAAAAAATGTCATACGGTAAATCATGAGATAAAACATCTCGAGCGATGTTACGGAGAACCAACGTGATCACGAATACGTCTGTATTTATTTCCTTTCAAAAGAATCACGAATAATAAGGTGGATGATTATCATTAGTCGATCTCATGGATGACGTGGTGAAACTGACCCATGATACAATTTTTCTGTCATTATCAACTTAATTTACTTTTTTCAAAATTTTAAAGGTTTCTTGCACAGTTAAGCTATATTTATTTACTTTCAAAAGTCCTGTCATTATCTTTCAAAGAATTTTTCCTCAATGACAGCCATGATTGAAGCTTTCCTGCTGGATTAATTTTCTTGGCATATATTAAAAATGGTAGTTAATGAAATAAAACAATGCAATGAACAAGATTGATTAAGAAAATAAACTTGGATTCTAATGTCATTTAATAATATTTACTACATTATTATTAAGATTATGTAGCAGATATGGCAAGCACGACATTATTAAAGGAAAGCCAGCAGGAAACAACTAAAACAAATTCATTTCTTGAAAAATTAGAATTCCTCTGTATAAAAATCCTTTCTTTTTAGTTTGTTTATGATTGAATTTGAAGAAGATGAAGTTTGGGAAGGAATTTGCAGCACAAATGGTGCAAGAATGGCAGGAAGCATACATGGATTACAGAAAACTGAAATCCATATTGAAAGATATATCAAGATTCAAGCAACAAAACAAGGCACCACCATTGCCAATGGCAGCAACAGCAGCAACAAATGGGTCGTTGAAGAGAAGGGCTTCGCTTTATAGGGCATTTAGTGGACTGACAAATCGGTATAAATCTGTTTCTCCGAGGAAGAACAATGAAGATGAAGTTATATTAGTGAGTTCAGTTCAAGAAGGAGACGTTGAAGGGGATTACCAGACAATGTTTCTTAGGTCAAGTGAAGTAGGAGGTGAGTTTGAGTTGCTTTTCTTTAGGAGACTTGATGATGAGTTCAATAAAGTTGTTAGGTTTTATAAGAAGAAAGTTGAAGAAGTTATGGTGGAAGCTGATGAGTTGAACAAGCAAATGAATGCTTTGATTGCTCTAAGGATTAAGGTTGATAATCCAGTTGTTGTTGGTGGTGGAACTGATGTGGTTACTCTTGTTGATAATGGGTTTTCTTCAAATTCTTCATCAGTGGCTCATCCCATCAATGGTGGAAATCATGGTAAGGATAGAATCTCGGTTTTCTGTGTTTTTTTGGACAAATCTAATTTTGTGTATGTGAAAGAAAATCTGGGTTTCTTTTGGAATGATCTGAATGTTCCAATTTTGCTTTATGTTGAACTTGAAAGCATGGATTTAAATTGTGATTGCAGCCGTGTTTTCCATACCTGACCACTGTTTGATTCCCTGCTTGAAAGAATCTGAAAGTTCCAATTTTTGTGATGTTTTCAATCTGTTTGTTTTATATGTAGGAGGGACTCAGATGGATGTTATCCAAGAAATTGAGATGAGCAGTGAAAGAAATTCGGAGGAAGAAGTTAAGGAAGCTGATGATAAACATTTGACACCAGCTTCATTAGATGTCTTGGATCAAGTAAAGATCAATGTGGAGCTTGAAACTCCTATAGCAACACTAAGAGGTGTAATAAAAAGTTCGAAATCGGATTTTTCGTTCAGCAGGCAAGAACTGAGGACTGTAGAGGAGAAAATCTCGAAGGCTTTTGTCGAATTCTATCGAAAGCTTAGGCTTTTGAAAAGCTACTGGTACCCTACCTTTCTCCTTTGTTCATTAGAAAACTATAAACAAATGTAGTTAATCAATTCTGTCTTTGATTTATCAGCTTCTTGAATCAATTGGCATTTTCGAAGATCATGAAGAAATACGACAAGGTCTAATCCTTTTCGTTTCCTATATCTCAATCAACTAAAATAAACAATGTTCATGGATTGTTTGTATTGATTTTCTGGTTCATCCTAGTGCAGGTCACGTCACGAAATGCATCGAAATCTTACTTACAAATGGTGGACAAATCTTATCTCAGTTGTTCTGATGAGGTTAGAAATGGCTTATAAGAACCTGTTTAAGTCAGTTCGATGAGTTTGCCAGTGTCCATAAACTTGCTCCATTCCTTGACAGGTTACTAAGCTTTTGGGAAGGGTTGAGGATACTTATGTTAAACACTTTACTAATGGAAATCATAGAAAGGGACTGAAAACTCTGAGGCCACAAGCTAAAAAAGAAAGACACAGAATTACTTTTCTGTTTGGTAAATAGTTTGCCTCATTTCAGAGCATCTTTCAAGAACAAATTTATACCGGTTTATCAAACTTTGTTTGATGTTTATGTCATCTCTTTGTCTGAAGAAAAAGGGTTTCTTAGAGCTGTTGAGTTTGCATCTCTTTTACTAGTTTTTAACCTATATTTTCTCTTCTCTTGCAGGCTTCTTCTCTGGTTGTTCCATTGCACTTATAGTCGCGATTATTGTGAATATACATGCTAGAGATCTTCTTAAGAGTGAGGGAAGAGATCAGTACATGCTCAACATATTTCCACTTTATAGGTAAAAGTCTATGTTGCATGAACTCTTCATTTATCGATTTATCCATTTTCGACACATTTCCAGACATAGTTATAGGGATATGTCCCTCTAAAGACTCCTAGTGAACTCAATGAAAATATTGATGTTTCTGGTCCATATTTGTTTGCAGCCTGTTTGGTTACATTATCCTGCATATGCTCATGTATGGTGGAAATATATACTTTTGGAAGCGTTCGAGTCAACTTTTCATTCATATTCGGTTTCAAGCAAGGAACAGAGTTGGGATACAGAGAAGTGCTGCTTCTTAGCAGTGGTCTTTCACTGCTTGCATTGGCTGGTGTCATTTCACATTTGGATATGGAGATTGACCCAAGAACTAAAAGCTTCAGAACTTTAACTGAACTGATACCCTTGTTTTTGCTCATTGTAAGTCTTATATAGAACACATTTGAGTTATATTGCTCTGACTTTTCAGTTTTCGTAAAGCATTCGAATTCCATACTTGTGTTCGATGCATATGCGGATGATTATGGGGTAGGCATGACCCTATAAGGATACACAAACACACACATGCAAGGACAAGTAACAAAGAATATGAGTATGTGTCCAACATAGGAAAGTTATTATTTAAGTTTTTTTACGCTTTCGAATGAAGAGCTGTATCAATGTAGGTCCTCTATCTATGTTGCTCAGACTTTCCATTTTTCTCTTGAAATATCTCTGTTCTACATTACTGTTAGACAGTGGTGTGCTGTTATATAGCCTTCTTTTAAGGAAAAACTTGAAAAGTTTCAACATATTTATACCGGATATATACCGGTATTGAGTCCAAGTGACATATTTCTCTACTATGATTTTCTCATGAAATGTTATCTGAACGATCTTCTTGTTGAAAAGCTTTTGCCTGAAATGCTCACTGGTTTTCCTATTTTGCAGGCTGTCCTTTCGATAACATTCTGCCCTTTCAATATCATATACCGTTCAAGTCGATTCTTTCTTATCAGATGTGCATTTCACTGTGTTTGTGCACCTCTTTACAAGGTAACAGGCCTTAAAATAGCATGATTTATCATATACGGATTATTATTTCGTACACCGGAAGTGGAGTTCTTTAATTCCACAAGCGGGGTTAAGAAACAGTCATATGAGAAAAGTCATGCAATGAAAAGGATATTAATCTCCATATTCCATCATGCAGATCACTCTACCAGACTTTTTCTTGGCAGATCAGCTTACTAGCCAGGTTTGATATTCAAGCCAACCTATATTGTTCCGGTTCTTCATTTTTCTTGAAATACCTGCATGATATACCCTTGTTCAATACAAATTTGGACATAGGTACAGGGACTCTTAAAATAATGTTGTGACTTCAACATCGTTCGATTTCTGATAAAAATCCATTGATACTTCATTACCAGATTCAAGCAATTAGAAGCATGCAATTCTACATTTGCTACTATGGTTGGGGAAACTTCAGAGAGAGATCGAATACCTGTGGTGAAAGTGAAGTTTATAAAGTACTTTACATAGTCGTTGCCATTATTCCGTACTGGATCCGTTTCATTCAGGTTGATTGAAACTCTCTGTTGCTATGATTCTTCATTTTCTCGAAGCACCTGTACTTAACACCGGTATCGAAATGTATATGTGGATTTGGATATGAAAATATAACCATCTAAATACATGACAAACTTCAAAAAAGTTGGACAAACACAAACTCGAGTTCGAGTAAGATCGATGAAATTGTTCCACCATATAACTTGTTCAATGTTTTCTGTAATGCCTTGTCTCATCTTTATCTTTGGCAGTGTCTTAGACGTTTGTTTGAAGAAAAAGATGCTGCACATGGCGTCAATGGTCTGAAATACTTCTCAACAATCGCTGCGGTTGCCATTAGGACAATTTATCAACACCAGAGAGAGAAAACTACAACTTGGCTGGTCTTGGCAGCTGTAACTTCTGGCATTGCAACAATGGCTAGCGTATACTGGGACATTGTCATAGATTGGGGTCTTCTTAATAGGAATTCGACGAACCCTTGGCTTCGAGATAAGCTTGTTTTACCACATAAAGGGGTGTATTATGTAGCCATGGTAAGAGTTCATGTTACTCATTTCTCATGTTTTCCATATCATTCATTTTCGATTTCTCATGTATCAACATTTTGAAAGAAACGAGTTCATGTCACTCATTTCTCCGGTAGCGGTTTAGGGTCATCCACGGATCATCTTGGATCGATGAATTCGACCAATTCTAGAACTGTTTTGTGGTTTAGAGGATGGTCCATGATTTTAATTTTAGCTCTGCCCATCTAGAGCATGCATACCACTAAACCAGTTAAATCATGTAGTAACACTCAAGAGTTGGCAATCGAGTTTGGAATTCGAGTCCTGAATCTGTAATCTTTCATTTATCAACAAACTTCGATTCTCGTTTACACCGAAGAAGAGGAAGATAAATTCGGGTTTAAATTTGCAGGTGTTGAACTGTGTACTGAGACTTGCTTGGATGCAGCAAGTGTTAGGCATTCAAACAGTGCCTTTCCTGCATAATACAGCCTTGATTGCAGTAGTGGCTAGCTTGGAGATCATTCGCCGTGGCATTTGGAATTTCTTCAGGTATTTTTCAACTTGTAGTTCGTTTTATCGGTTCTTACGTTGTATATTCGATTCTGAATATTGAATATGACATGCATTAGACAAGGATATGCATACATTTTTTCAAGTAAAACATATTTCTAGGGTCCATAGGAGATTGATAGCACTTGAGCATTACTTTTCCAGCATGTTTAATTTAACTTATACATGCATGTTTTACACTTCCAAACTATGTTATTCGAGTTCGAGTATCGGATATTGTTACGTATTTGACACGATATGCACGGAATTTGAAGAAACCAGAGTATTTCTGACTTTGATTTATCAACTGATCAGGTTGGAGAATGAACATTTAAACAATGTGGGAAAATACAGAGCATTCAAATCAGTTCCCTTGCCTTTTTACTATGCTTGCGATGAAGACAAGAGTATGAAATAGTCGTCCATAGGGATGATAACGGGTCGAGACAGATTTTTAATTGTCTCGATTTTTTATTAAAATATTAAAATATCTGTCTCGACTCTATTTGAATATATGTAGATGAGGATGACCCGTCCACTTGTATAAGAATTTTGATTGTTTTATATAATTATACAAAGTTCAATACAATATTGATGTATATATTTCTGAATTTGATGTATAATTTATCAATTTCTGAAGGATTATAGACACAATTTCTCTTTAAAATATTTTTTTATCGAGTTGCTCTCTAAAACGTTAGCTCTTAGTGTTTACTTCATTTGTATCATATTTTAATAAAATATAAAATCAGGCAATCAGAGTATGTCACGTGGCACTTTTGATCGATAAAATCTTAATAACTTTTAATTAAAAAAAGGTAAATAGCTTGTTAATATAATTATGTTTTACTTTTTAATATAATCCTTAAAAAATATTTTATTCAAAATTGATACATAATTATTTTTAGTTATTATAATTTAATCTAATATTATTTTATAATTATTAGTATTTAATATATCTAAATATAATATATTTTCTATTTAATATTATTTTGTTTATTTAAGGCATAAAGATAATTTTAACCCTTAACATTTATAATTTTTATTATTTTGATCCTTATTCTTTTTTGGATAAATTTAGCTCTTAACCTATATCTTTTTGACAAATAGCTTATTTTTTTAACTAACATGATAATTGGACCGTTAAAAAAATTTAATGATTATGACATGTCATATGTATATGATAATATATTTTAAATGACATGACATCTAACCAATCAAATATATATATGAAATATAAAATGAAGAAATTATTAAAATACCATGATTGAAATAAAATATTAAAAATTAATTAATTCTAAACTAAAAGACTACTAAACATTTTTAATCTTAACTATGATAAAATCCAAATCCTATCTTTAAAAAATTATTAATTTCAAACCGTGTTAATATTTTTTTAAGATATGATTTTGATTCTGTCGTAGTTAGGGTTGAGAATGTTTAATAGAACTTTATTTTAAATAACTCTCATCGCAAATAAAACCCCACGTCACTCTTTATTTCTTTCAAAAATGACTTTCTTTTGATATTAGATAAATTATATCGATTTTCGATAAAAAATAATAAATAATCGTTAGGGGTCTATCGACGAAAGTGTGAGCACATCATTGATGGTTGACACAATAACAACTAAAATCGAGATTTAAGAATTTGGTGACTATTTTGATAATTTTTAAAAAACTTTAGAACTTTTTAAAATAAAATAGAATATATCATGTGTTATATTTTGATTGGTAAAAAAATTAAATGACCGTAAATAATCAAACACCTATAAAATTAACGAAATAAAATCTTAGACACCTATTTTTTAAAATAACTTTAAACACTTATTTGAGTATTTTTTCCATAAATAAATTTAAAAATATTAGTAATAAATTAATTAAATATCTTTTAATATTATTTATGATTAATATTTCATACTAATTTTTATTTTTTTTAATTGATATAAAAATTGATTTTTTTTATTCTAAACGTTATGATCTAAGCAAATTAGATCAAAAGAATCGTCCCATAATAAATCTCGTTAACATTTTATTCAAATCAATCAATAGATTAAATATTTCCGATAGAAAAGAGTAAAATACCTTATTGGTACACAGGGGCGGTTCAAACATTTTAGGGGCCCTGTGCAATTTATTAAAATATGATCCTTAATTTATAGTCGATAAGAGATAATATTGTATTACAAAAGATATTATTAGATTACCCTTTTGAACAACAAAAAAATTAACTTATAAACATCTAGATATCAAATATTTTTAATTAAAAATTGTCATTCTTTTTGCCTTTTTTGAAGCAAAATCATCTACAACACTTTCAATATCAACTTCTTCTAAAAGATCACTTTCGATTGCCATCAAAGCAAGTCATTTAGTCTTTCTTGCGACATAGTTGTTCATAAGTAAGACTTCAACAACTTCAATTTTGAAAAGCTCCATTCTGCAGGAGCAACACTAATAGGAATAGTCAGAAAGATTCTATAAGCAATTGCCACATTTGGAAAACAATTATAACGTTTTTAAAAAATTTAATAAATTCACTACTCCTAATTTTTCTTTAGGTAAAAACTCTCTTAGTAATTTCAGCTCAATAAATAACTCATTTTCATCAACATCAAATAAACTATCTTTCTTAAGAGCATTCTCAAATTTTTACAATGAGATTCGGGATTAACATCATCCAATGAATACAAGTTTATCATAGTGAAATAAAAAACCAAAAATATTCTCATACAATTGATATTGTTCAAATCTCTTATTCAAGAAAATAATAACTTGATCCACAATATATAAGAAATTTCAATTCTAAATGACTCCTCGATAGATATTAATGTTTCATCACTGTTAATTTCATCAAATTGTCTTTTCCTATGTATCATACGTTTTTGAGGAAAGGTAGGATCAATTCCAATTTCATTGGCTAATTTTCTTGTTGTGTCCATTACAGTTGAAAATCCATTATTTCTATAATTCTTAAAAAATGAAATAAGCCCTTTTATCTCAGATATAGCAACATCAATCAACATGTCTTTTGACTGTAAATTTTTGCTAACTAAATTCACAACAAATAAATCTCATATCAAATGATTGAGATAACAAAAATTTAAAACTACTAAGCTCGTTTATTGCCAAAGATTTAGCCTCACTTTGTATCTTAGGATCATTATCTGTATGAGCTACTTGAAGTAAGGCTTTTCTTATTTCAACAATTTGAAATCTTATTGCCTTAATACTTTCAACACGATTTTCCCATCGTGTGACCGACAATGATTTAAGAGTCAAGTTCTGCACATTTTCTCTTAATATATGCCATCTCTTTGAAGAGTTGGAAAATAAAGTATAAATGCGTTGAACTATTCCAAAAAAAATCTCTTGCTTTTATTGAAGTGTTTGCAATATCACACAAAACTAAGTTAAGACTGTGACAACCATATGGAGTATAAAAAGCTCTAGGATTCAAGTCTAAAAGTCTTTTTTGTACATCTTGATTTTTTCCTTTCGTATTAGATCCATTATCATATCCTTGACCCCTTATGTTATCTATATCTAAATCATGAGATTTTAATGCATTTTCTAACGCTTGAAAAAGTCCTCCAATCGTATCGTCAACATGTAAAAATTCAATAAAAAACTCTTCTAATTTTAAAAGAATTTGAAGAACCATCAACACACCTCAAAATTAATGACATTTGTTCTTGATGACTAGCATCAGGAGTACAATCTAACATCACAGAAAAATATTTTAATTCTTTAATTTTTTTTTAATAATATTTGATCTAATTTTAGAAGAAAGTAAAAGTATTAACTCATTTTGAATATCTTTACTTAAATAATGGTGATGAATTTTACCATTATTAATTCGTTGAACACGTTCTTTTATTACAGTATCAAACTCTGCCAATATTTCTATTTATCCTAAAAAATTTCCATTACTATTTTGATATAATTTTTCATTTTTTCCACGAAATGTCAAATTTTGTTTAGCAAGATACTTTACAATAGTAATAATTCTAATAATCACATTTTTTCAATATTTTTTTTCTTTTTGGAATTGCTCTTGAGTAACTTTGTCAATGGTTTCATTTTGTTGTAACCTATATCTAAGTTCACACTAAATTGCCATATTCGACAAATGTTCACTACTCGTTTCATGATCTCTAAGTCTAACACTAAGACGCGACCAATCATTAAAACCTTCATTAAATAAAGAACCTTTTTTGCCCCTTTTTAAAATTTTTACAACAAAAACAAAACACTTTATCTAGCTCCTTTGAATAAGCAAGCCAATCTCTATCACAAGTTTTATTATTGGACAAATATCTTATATAAAAATCTGAAGAGAATCTACGAGAATGTTTATCTTTAGGGCCTTTTACTATGGTCATATCTCGTTTCGGGCCATTTACTGTTAAAATATCAATTAATTTCGAATCAAGAGCATCCCAGTTTCTTGAATCATAAATATTAAATAAATTAGACTCATTTTCCTTAACATATTGAGTATTTTCATCAAAATTTTCTTCTTCATTTTTTTCATAATCTTGTGAACTCCTAGTATCTTTTATTTTATTATCATTATTCACGTCATGTTCTACTTGTTCAGTATTCCTATCATCAATATTTTTACATCAATCTCTTCTACATCAATAGATTTTTCACCTATTTCAGATTTTTTTTTAAAAGATATTTATTTAGAGCACCCTTTTGAAATTGAATTATTTGTTCTACTTTTTTTTATGTTTTCTCACAATTGGATGGATATTTTCGAAGCATGTTAACGCTAAAGTGAATTTTTTATTATGACTAAATAACTAAATAAAAAGAGACAAAGAGATTAGATAGCACCCGTATTGTCGCAAAAATGTATCGTCGAACAATATGAGACCACTGATAGCACAAGATCAATAAATCAACCTATAAAAAAATTAAACATAAATTAATTTAAATAATTAGATATTACAAAATATAAAATAAAATAAAATAAAAAACACTTACTCTATAGCATAAAATTGTTTGTACTGAGAGATTGAACATTGAAAATATTTGAAAGAAATTTCTAACACTTATCGAACGATTGAAAAGTAAGAAATTATATAGTAAAAATATGTAATTTCTTAAGCAAATCTAAAGAATAAAATTGTTTAATAGTGTATATAAGGAAAGGATAATCTGCCAACTTGAAACATCAACGTTAAAATTAATAAATATTACCCACATATCATAAATATATGATCAAATTGACAATTTCCAAGGCCGCCGCCTGCCGGCTTGAAACAAGCTTAAAACCCTTTAATAAGTGTGAAACATTAATGCTTTATAGTTTCAAGTCATTATATATTCATTTAAATTTTTTTTAAGGTTTTATCTATTTTGAGGTCCTCTTTTTAGGGTCTTGTGCGATCGTTTCTATTGCGTCTGTTCAGAGCCCTACTGACCATTTGACTAAAAAAATTAATCGATTGAAATAAAAAAATTGAAGCTTCTTTTTCAAATGGGGTTTCATTAACCAATGAAATTAGGGATTTCAATTGAGTTAAATTCGTCTTCTCATAAATGGGTTTAGGGTTTCTTTTAATTTGATTAGATTTAGGGATTTTTTTATCGTGTTCGGGTTTATATTATGATTTTGTATAATCATGTTTGGGTTTGTAGCAGTTAAATTGAGCTTGTGATTCTTAATAACAGTTGTTTTAATTTATCTGGTATGTGTCTCTTTAAAAGAGAGATTCATTCTTACCGTATCATTTATGAGATCAATTAATTAAAAATATTTATTTAATTATTTTATTATCAAGTGAATCTTCACTAATATTTACTGTAAATTAAGTTTAAAACAGTTTTTACCATGTGAATATTTACTCGGTAAAAAAATAAGATAAAAATATAATTAAATATATATTTTTGATTGGCTAGTTCTATAGATGACGTAACATGAATGACATATGATTTCTTCTTAATAAGAAAGAAAGAGTCAAAATTTGAGATCAAAATAAAATAAACTATAAATATTTAAAAGTTAAAAGACAAATTCATAAATAAATTAAAAATTTAAAATAAAAAAATAAAAGATGAAAAAGTTCAAAGGGACGATTGCCTCTCTCTCATTTAGTTTCATCATTGTTAAAAGAATATAATTTTTTTATTTCTTTTAAGAAGTATACGATAATATGTAGGAATGAGAAAAATTAGAATTAAAAAAATCAAATAATTTAATTTGACTCGAGGCGAAAATACTCGACTTGTTTTGACTCGTCTTAAAATTTTATAAACTCAAATCGAAAAAAGTTCAAATAAAGTTTAAGTTGTAAAATAGAAATTTGAACAACTCGAAATTTTTAGTAATTAAATAATTTATTTTTAAATTTGAGATGAAACTCTCAATTTTTTTATGATATATATATTGATATATAAAAATATGAAGAAATATATACATTCATATCTTGTATGATTAGAGAAACCCGTTTAAATTGTAATTAAATTATACTATAAAATGATAAAAATTAAAATTAATTTTTTATAAGAACTCAAAAATTTGACTCAAATTTTTTAAACTCGTGTCGAATAAAAAATTCAAATACAGTTTGAATGATAAAATATGACTCGTAAACTTGAATAACTCAATGATAATATTTGAATACTTTTGAACTCAATGATAATATCGATATTAACGGATACTAATTTTATAGGTTTTTGGTCGTACTCAACCCAAAGCAACATACGATAGTTCTAAATGATTGACGTGGTTTCGAAGGTCTAATTTATTTTGACTTAGACAAAAAAACGAAGTCGACAATCGACATAAGGCTTCGAATCTTATATTTAAGAAGTGCTTTAGCTGTGTGATTTGGGTAAAAATATAAATATATATATATATTAATGTTTTTTATTCAAGATGAATTTACTTGATCGTTTAAAACATAAACATAAATGTAGTTCACATTTATCAACATTTTAAAGTAATTATATATTATATATAATTTAATAAAATAATAATTAAATTATTTAATAAAAATATTAAATACAAAAATTAATAATTTAAATGGTAAAAAATAATTTATTACATTATAATATTATATTAAATTCATCGCATCATTAAATTATAGATTTCTTGAATTACACGTTATGTAAATATCAAGTCAATCCAATATCAGTTTAGGTCGATAACAAGTTAAATTCAAAACAAGTCGAGTCAATTAACAGGTCAGGTTCAAAATATTTCGTGTAAAATCGAATCTCGAGTCAATACAATCGTATAATATCGGTTGTATGTCAGGTGAATTTCAAGTTCATGTGTAGATCATATTTGGGGTCCATAATAACAAGTTCAATTCGGGTTTGGGTCGTTCTTGATCATTCGTAGGTTGGGTTCGATTACTACAGTAACATGTCCAATTCATGTCCGAATAAATAATAATCGGTTATAGATCAATTTCAGGTTGTCACATCCTTAAGTCAAATCAGATTCTAACTCTAACAAGTTTTAATCAGACTTTTAAATCAGATCAACTTTTTATATCTCTAACGATCTTCATTTGAACATGTTAGAAATTTTAAACCCTTATCTGAGCATATCTAAAATGTTAGGCCTTATTGAATATTTGAAATGTCGTACTTTTATTTTTTAAAAATAATAAAAAAAACCTAATCGTTCATCTTTTCTCTTAAAATATTTTTCTTAGTCGTTCTTTACTTTGATCAATCATTTTGATCGGTGATCGACAATCAATCTTAGTATTGATTGTCGACCACCAAATCTATTCTTTTCTTTGTTTTTGTTTTTGATTTTAATAAGAATCTATGCTTTTATATCACGTTGTTTTTGTCCTTGTGACACGTTTTTTTTGTCTTTATGACATGTTTTTGTTTTGTGATTTGATTCATCTGTCTTTGTGACATGTTTCAACATACCCTAGCAATCGATTGTTGTTCACTCAGAGATTAAACGATGCTAGTTTTCTGATTTATGTTTTTTGTCGGTGGTCACTTGAAAAGATTTATCCCCACTCAGTTGATGGTCGTTTACCGATAAAATCAGTCCTAGATAGCTATACTTTTTGCACGACAGTTTGGATCGTCTACAACTCTTTTCTTTCTTCGTTATGTGTCTCGTTTGGACAGAGACGAGGAGATTCAGAAGGTTTCTAAATTTTATTGGTATGCTTATTTTCATAGGAAATTTTTTTTTCTTTGTTTCGGGTTGTAAAAATTTTTGGATTGTTTAATCTAATTATTTTGCTTCATGATTGCGATGTAATTATAATTTTTTTATGGATTTAAACAAAATTCAGTGGCATTAGTCAAAAAAATAGTAAATATTATTTCTTATAACCCAATAAAATTATTATTATTATTTTCTTAAAATCATATCAATTTTTTGATTAGAATAAAATGATTATAATCTAACGTATGTTTATCATTATTCTTAAACTTTTGAAAATGCATATACACCTTGTAAACGAGACGATTAAACCCGAGTTTTTTAGGATAAATATCATTCATTTTCTCAGTGAAATCATTTATTGACTTTAAAATTATCTCACTTAAATTGTTATTTTAAACAATATTATTATATCTACTTAATAAATTATGTAATTAACAGATGCAAGCTTAGCAACATTCAAACATTAATAATTCATAAAGGTTAAAACTTGACAATAAACGCCATTCATTTTACCTTCATAAACTAGAATTTTCTACCATTTTACATTCAAAATGCCCTCACAAAACTTGAAATCCTCACAGTCAAAATAAAACATAAAATCAGAATTTTTACCATTTTACTAATTCGCCCCTTTTATCTTCATCCTTCTTGTCTTCGGAAATAGATTTCGAGTTTGGGCTTTCATCCTTAACCACTTGACCAAAGTGAAATGGTGACCAGAGGAAGAAATATGTGTAGAATTAAAAAAAAAATTGTATCATTATCATCGTCACCGTTAACTTTAAACGATGAGATATAAAAAAATAAACGAAAATAATATTAAATATCATTTTATCAAAAAAAAATAATTAGGGTATCAAAACAGTAACCAAGAATATGTGATATACTATTTTATAATTTTTTAAAATATATTTATTGGTTTGAGAGTAATAATCGTTTGAATTTTAGATTATTATATGATTCATTTTAGGGTAAACTACATTAGGAACCAATAAAATATAAATGTCGACTTGTTTTGTCATCGAAATTTTAATTGGTATAAATTTAACACTAAACTTTAATTTTTTAACTTGCTTATGTCACTTATGATAGACAATTTCGATATATGTTCCCGCAGTGATGATTAATGGTGATTAAAGATCGAAATTAAAGGTGAAATTCTATTTCCCTCCGCTCCTTGTTAAACGTAGAAAATTAAAGAGCCAATTTAAAGTTTGTGAGAAAATAAAAGGGTCAAACTAAGCATTTAACCATTACCTATTTTAATTTATTTAATTAATTTATTCATTTAAATTAATTAATTAATTAAAGATAGAGATGAACAGTTTTATTTTGGATAAGTTTGATGCTGGTTTTTAAATAACCAGAGAAAAACTTTTCTTCCTCAATATTCTGTTCTTCTTCCTCACGACAAAAAAAAAATTCAATTGATCAAGTCCTATATCATTAAGAGAAGAAGAGAAATAATATTAAATTTGATTAACCTAATTACCCATAAATCTATTAACTTTAAATTATAGTGAAAAGGAGAAGAAGAGAAATAACATCCAAGTGAAATGACTAATGAAAAAAGTAAATACTTCTTCTTTTCTTTTTAGTTTAACATTAAATTTGATTAACCTGATTATCAATAAATCTATTAACTTTAAATTATTTTTTTCGCATTATAGCATATTCATGTTCTTAGTTTATAAAATTTCTAACAATTGGTATCGAGCAGGTTTATGGGTTTCACGTTAATTAATTAAAATTACGATTGTTATCGATTATTCATGAATAAAAGCGATCAAAACTATGATCGTAGAATATTTATCATTTTTTTACTATATCGGATAATTGTTATTGAGATGGCCGATGCATATTCAACCATTGTCTGAGTCAATATTTCACCAACATCTGTTGCGTTTTTGAAAGTAGATAATTAAAGTTGATATATGATTAAATGTTATGGTTTACTCGTTCCATTTGCATTCGTCAGTGTACTGTTAAGCATTTATTTCATATGGAACAATTTTGTATTAACATATTAAAGAATAAGTAGAAACTTTAATCGTGTACCTACTAGATGGATCAAATCTTGAATGCCCTAGAGTGTAGTCAGAGACAAATACATTAAAAAAATGGTGCTCAAGGTTTTCTTCATTTAATTAATGTTTATTCTAATAACAGAAAATGGAATAAACAATTAAGGTCATGAATAGTCAATTCTATAAGGTAACCTAAAGGTAGACCGTACTGTTATTTATGAAAATCATAGAGACAAACAAACTAGTTTAGTTAATGTATAAGAATATCCAAAGATATCTCGTATACTTGTTTTTTAAACCAGTTTAGTCTGCTGCATGTGAATTTATTTTGATATAATGAATATGATTATTTATGTTTAAGAATCAACCAAAGATTAACTTAAATATAATGTTACAGTTTATGTTTAAATCTATTAATTTTACTCAAAATGTTTGATGAGTGAGCTAATTAAATTTACAACAGAACTGAAAATTGCAGGTGATGTTGAGGCAATCAGGTATAATGGATTCAACTATGCTGAATGATATGAATATGTCAATTTTCATGCTAATATTTATGGGCTTCGAGAAGAATTGGTTAATGACAAACCATTAGAGTTGATAGAGGGCAATTCTCGAGCTGATAAGGATTATTATGTAGTTTGGGATGATACGAACAGTACTCTGTTGAGCTTCATGAAGATGACTATAAATTCTACCATATGACCTTCAATGCCACCATCAATATGGTGAAAGAATTCGTGCAACAACTTAAGGAATGTGCTAGCACTGAAGGTGCAAGTAAGGTTATGGCTAGCACATTGATGGCTGAACTGAAAACCAAGAAATTTGATTGGAGTAAATCGATGCATGATCATATCACCAACATGGTCAATTTATCAGCAAAATTAAAGAATCTAAAAGTGGAGGTCAGTGAGGAATGGATGATAGAAATGATCATCAACTCGCTTCTGACTGATTTTGGGTCTTTTGTGGTTAGTTACAACAACCTCGAAAAGAAATGGACCCTTCCTAAATTAAAAGCTAAAGTTATTCAGGAAGAAGCGAGATTAAAGAATGATGGAAAAGCCAACATTGCTCATGTTACGGTTTATTGCTCTCAAGCTACAAGCAGTAAGGTCAAGCCAAACAAGAAGAAAAAAGGTCCTCTGGAAGCGATACAAGGATCAATCCAGAAGGTGCAGAAATGTTTCTTCTGCAATAAAATTGGACACTTAAAGAAGGATTGTCTCAAGAGGATGACCTGATTCGAAAAGAGAGGTATGTATTATATTTCTCTACATTTCGAATCAAATTTACTTGAGGTATCTAAAAATACTTGGTGACTTGATAGTGGTGCTACAACTCATGTTTCTTATATTTCTCAGGGATTCAATACGATCCAACCCATAACAATAAATGAAAACTTTTTTATATGGGAAATAAATCAAAAGCGCATATTAAAGGCATTGACAATTACAGATTAGTCCTGGATAACGAAAATCACCTAGATTTAGAAGGTTGCCTTTATGTTCCTAAGTGTGCAAGGAATTTAGTTTCTGTTTCTAAGTTGGATTGTTTAGAATTTGAATTTAAGATTGGATATAATAGTTTTTCTTTGTTCAAACATAAGTACTTTTATGGTAGTGATACTTTGTGTGATAATTTATCTCGTTTTAATCTTGATGAAAAGTTCTCTGATTCCATATTTTATGTTGAGTGCAATTATGGTATGAAGCGTAGTACTGTAAGTGAATATTCTGCATCTCTATGGCATAATAGGTTAGGTCATATATACAAAGAAAGAATAATGAGACTAGTAAATAATGAAATTTTGCCTCGATTATATTTTACTGACTGGAATGATGTATGTTTAGATTGCATTAAAAGTAAACAAGCTAAACATATAGTCAAAAAATCTGCCACTAGAGCTACAGAACTGCTTGAATTAATACACACCGATATTTTTGGTTCATTTGATGTTGCATCCTGAAATGGTGAAAGATATTTCATCACTTTTATAGATGATTATTCTAGGTATTGTTACTTATACCTATTTTCTGAAAAGTCTCAAACAGTGAATATTTTGAAACTTTTATCACTGAAATTGAAAGACAAATAGATCGTTAAGGTAGTCAGATCTAATAGAGGTTATGAATATTATGGTAGGACTATTGCAAGTGGACAATGTCCTGGTCCTTTTGCGAGATTCCTTAAAAGTAAAGACATATATGCACAATAGATAATGCCTGATACACCACAACAAATGGTATAGCTGAAAGGCAGAATCGTACTCTCATGGATATGATTAGAAGTATGTTATGTAACAGCTCAATACCTATATCTCTTTGTGGATGTACGCATTATAGGCAGCTGCGTATTTACTCAATAGGGTTCTTAGTAAGTCAGTTCTTAAGACTCCTTATGAACTGTGGACAAGAAGTAAACCTAGTTTGAGGCACTTACACGTTTGGGGACGCTCAGCAGGAGTGAGAGTGTATAATCCACATGAAAGAAAACTGAATTCTAGAACCGTTAGTTGATTCTTCTTAAGATATCAAGAAAAATCGAAGGGGTATAAATTCTATTATCCTAACCATAGCATGAGAATAATTGAGTCTGTAAATACTCGTTTCATTGAGAATGGAGAAGTCAGTAGGAGTGATGAAACACGAAAAATAGATATTAGAGAGACTGTGGTAGAACAACCAATACCAAAGTCTACGAGTGCTATTGTAATTCCTATTGTTATATTACAATATAAAAACAGACGGGAACAATAACAACAAGAAATAAGAGATCCACTCCAACAAGAAAAAAATAAGAGATTCACTACCACTTGATATTGGCGCTAACAATGAAATAACGACTAATGAACAAACTCACGATGTTCAAGTGAACTCAGAGCAAGCTACATTGAGAAGAACTATAAGGGAACGTAGATCTGTAATTTCTAATGATTATATGATTTATTCACTTGAACATGAATGTGACTTGAGTATTGATAAAGATTCAGTCTCTTTTCAGGAAGTGATGAAAAGTAACAATTCAAATAAATGGTTCAATGCTATGAAAGATGAATTAGAATCAATGGATAAAAATCAAGTCTAGGAACTTATAGATTTACTTGCAGGGTGTAAAAAGGTCGGCTGTAAATGGATTTTCAAGACCAAGCGTCACCCAAAAAGTAATATCGAAAGGTATAAGGCCAGAATTGTAGCCAAAGGTTTTACTCAAAAGGACAACATTGATTATAAAGAGACATTCTCTCTAGTATCAAACAAAGACTCTTTGAGAATTGTTATGGTTTTGGTGGTTCATTATGATTTGGAGCTTCACCAAATGGATGTAAAAACCGCTTTTCTAAATGGGCAACTCGAAGAGTACGTATATATGGCTCAACCTAAGGGTTTTGAGGCCATAGGAAAGGAAAACATGGTGTGTAAATTGAGGAAGTCAATTTATGGGTTAAAACAAGCTTTTAGACAGTGATACTTAAAGTTCAATGATACCATTCTGTCGTATGGATTTGTAGAGAGAACTGTTGATAAGTGTATCTACATGAAATTTAGTGGGAGCAAGTTTGTAATTCTAGTTCTTTATGTTGATGATATCTTGCTAGCCACAAATGATCTTGGTTTGTTGCACGACATAAAGAGTTTATTTTCTAAGAAATTTGAAATGAAAGATATGGGGGAAGCATCATATGTGATAGGAATAGAAATATTCCTTGATAGATCATAAGGTGTTTTGGGACTTTCTCAGAAAAATTATATCGAAAAAGTTCTTCAAAGATTCAAAATGAAAAACAGCCACCCTAGTCCAGTTCTAATTCATAAAGGAGAAAAGTTCAGCAACTCACAGTGTCCTAAAAATGAATTGGAACGTAAGGAGATGGATAAGATTCCTTATGCTTCAGTGGTTGGGAGCTTAATGTATGCATGACATGTACTCGACCAGATATCAGTTATGTTGTTGGTATGCTTGTTTGATATCATTTGAATCCTGGTATAAATCATTGAAAAGCTACAAAGAAGATATTAAGGTATTTACAAGGAACCCGAAACCTTATGCTCACATTCAGGAGAACGAGTAACTTAGAGGTTATAGGTTATTCAGACTCAAATTATGTTGGATATGTTGATACGAGAAAACCTACTTTCGTCTATATGTTCCTATTGGTTGGAAGAGCAGTATCATGGAAGATTAGTAAGCAATATGCTATTGATACTTCTAAAATGGAGGTTGAATTTATGGCATGCTTTGAGGCCATGATTCAAGGATTGTGGTTGCAGAATTATATCTCAGGGTTAAGAATTATCAACAATATATCTAGACCGCTGAGAATTTACTGTGAAAATTCCGTAGTAGTATTTTTCTCGAAAAATGACAGATATAGCAAAGGAGCCAAACATATAGATTTAAAGTATTTTTCAGTAAAAGAGGAGGTGCAGAAACAGATGGTGTCAATTAAGCATATACGGACCGATGAAATAATAGCGAATCCATTAACGAAAGCTCTACCAATACAAAATTTTAAGGGACATGTATACAATATGGGTTTGGTAGAGGAAACCTTGTAGTATGGTCTTATGATAAGGTATATACATTATAGTTTTTATGCTCGTTACTGTTTTGACACTATTAGTTATCAGTTATATTTGTTTCTTGTACAATTATTGTTGTTATCTATTTAAGCATGCATGATTATTTGTTTGATAACAAAGTGAGATCCTAAAATAAGATTTCATATATTAAGAATTAAAATATTTCTTAATAATTAAAGAATGACTTAAAGAACTATTGGATTAAAATAATTGTGATACATGGAATGAATCAGATTGATTTATTTGTCTGTGACCGCAGTGATTCGATTAGCTTGATTCATGTATGGTTGATGTGTTACGTAGAAAAATAAATTAAAGTGTACAATTAAAAGTTTCATTACACTACAACCGTCACATAAACCAAGTGGGAGAATGATAGAATTTTAGTAATTAATTTTATAGTTTATGTAACTTAAAGTCGACAATTCCGATGTATGTTCCCGTAGTGATGATTAACGGTGATTAAAGATCGAAATTAAAGGTGAAATTCATTTTCCCTCCGCTCCTTGTTAAACGTAAAAAATTAAAAGGTAAATTTAAAGTTTGTGAGAAAGTAAAAGGGTCAAACTAAGCATTTGACCATTACCTAATTTAATTTATTTAATTTATTTATTCATTTAAATTAATTAATTAATTAAAGATAAAGATGAACAGTTTTATTTTGGATAAGTTTGACGTTGGTTTTTAAATAATAATAAAAAAAACTTTTCTTCTTCAATGTTATGTTCTTCTTCCTCACGACAAAAAGGAAATTCAATTGGTCAAGTCCTATATCATCAAGGACGGATTATAGCGAAAAGGAGAAAAAAAGAAATAACATCCAAGTGAAACGACTATGGAAAACAGTAAGTATTTCTTCCTTTCTTTTCAATTTAATATTAAATTTGATTAACATGATTACCCATAAATCTATTAACGTTAAATTATTTTTTTTTTCACATTATAGCATATTCATGTTCTTAGTTTACAAAATTTCTAACAACTTCACCGTTAACTCCTTAGCAAAACGGTGATATGTCAAACGAACGATGACATAAAGGCCAGAAAAAAATGATGTCATTTTGATATCCAGATAGTCTAAAACGATGTCTTTACAATAGATAATTTTTTAAAAAAATTACTCATGAAAATTTAAACTCGAAACCCTTAAAATTAAAACCTTAGATTTAACCACTAAACCGACTTATATTTTTATTAAGTTATTAACACAAATAATATATATTAAAGTGCATGTTGGATTAATTTATTATATAAAACCAATAGAATCAAACTAAAAGAAGCTGAGGGTGAAGTATAATTTTACCTTGTAAATCAAACTTCTGATGTACTGATAAATGGCATCGTTTTTAGTTATGGTTAACATTAGTTCTCAGTGTAATTTCTTTAATGTTTACATCATAAATCTAGCATGAGAAAATGAGACAATAGTATAGCCAAAGACGACTTGCCGATAAATTTTCTATATAAACATCGGTTATAAACCGATAAATATGGTAGTATGGTTTATACGACGACGAACATGAAGGAGAGTCGATGCTGAGAAGAGTAAGTCGGCAAGTCATCCTTGGCTAAACCATTACCTGATTTCCACATGCAAGACTTTAAGATGAGAAAAGAGAGTTTCCCAAAGGAGAAAGGAAATGGCATAAAAAATTAGGGTTTTTTTGAAGAAAATATGTAGAGAAAAAGAAGACTGGTGGGGGTTGATGAATTGGTAGAGGTGGTTTGTTTATAAAGAAACCTTTTGTTGTGAATAGGGTAATGGCATGGAAGACAACACCATGTAAGTGACTACTAGGTGTCTTCCCTTGTCCTTTTTGTGTAATTTGAGTCATAGTGAGAAACACAAAGAAAATAATGATGTTAGGTTGATCTTCACGGATCGGGTCAGGTCGAGAGTCAATTTTTTTTAAGTAATTTTTAGTTATTTTGTTAACATTCGATATCCAAAAATAAATAAAAATACAATTTATTTAATAAATAATCCCTGTATCCAACAAAATTTATTAAAATTGTCTTACTATAAAAAATAATCATTTCCTTTTAAAAATGGCTTAAAGATAGTTTTCACCCTTAACGTTTATAATTTTTGTCATTTGGGCCCTTATTCTTTTTATGGGATAAATTTAGCCCTTAACTTTTATCTTTTTAACAAATAACTCATTTTCTAACTACCGTGATAACTGAACCGTTAAAAATTTAATAATGATGACATGTCATATATATGTAATAATATATTTTAAATGACTTAACATCTAGTATATCAAATACATAAACGTGAGATATAGTTTTATTCCAATCTAAAAATATAAAATAATTAAAATTTAAATAAAATATTAAAAATTAATTTTTTATTTATTCAAATATAATTAAATCTAAAACAAAAGGCTACTAAACATTCTTAACCTTAACTAAAATAAAATCAAAATTTTATCTAAAAAGGTATGAACATAATCTGAAAAGAAAGGATTTTGTATAGTTTGTTACCGGTTAATCAAAGACAAAGAATTTTGATAATAATAAATTGAATTTTTATTATTTTAGTTTAGAATTTAGGTATTTTAGTTTTAATCTAAATCGGAGTTTTAGGGTTTTACAAAGATATTTTAGTTTAGTTAGGGTTGAGAATATTTAGTAAATTTTTGTTTTGTATTTAATTAATTTTTAATATTTTATTTAAATTTTAATTTTTTTATATTTTATACTGGAATAAAATTTACATTCTATATATATGTATATATTTAATAGGTTAGATTATATGTCATTTAGAATATATTATTACATATATAATATGTTACCGTTATTAAATTTTTAACGGTTCAGTTATCTTAAAAAATGAGCTATTTGTTAAAAAGACATAGGTCAAGGGTTAAATTTATCCCAAAAAAAGAATAAGGGCCAAAATGACAAAAATTATAAACGTTTAGGGTGAAAACTATCTTTATGCCTTTAAAAAATTCAACAACTTTTCCGAGTAATATTTTCTTTTCTATTTTTTTATCTTTCTAACAAAAATAAAATTGTTTCAAGGACAAAATTATCATTTAATTACTTTACATAACATGACCCCCCAAAAATCCTCAAACTACATGAAAAAACAATACAGAACGAATAAGAATTAAAATAGTACAGATTATTCTATATGTTTTAATAAAATTATCACTTTTGAGATTTGACTCACTTAAATCGTCACTTTGAAAAAAAACTGAATTTTTTTAATAAATACATACTTTTCTATATATTTTTAAGTTTTTTTTAAACAAAAAAAAAATCGCAAACTTATCGTATAATTTACATCGCAACCTATAAAAATTCTCTAAAACTCCTTAAAAAATAACATGTGACAAAAAATTAGAAGTAAATTGTTGCATGAGCAACCTCAAAAATAAAGGTTAGGGTGACATGACTGGGGAAGAACGTTTTACCCGATTCAATCGGGTTTCGACATGATCCGATCGGATCGGGCTATATACTTTTCGTAGAAATTCAGGTTCAGGTCAAGTTTTTGTTAAGGGTGATTTTGGGTAGGTTCGAGTTTAGGGTAGAAACATATGACCCAATCAAAGACTAATAGTACAATTTTTTCATATATTTTTAAGGATATTTGCAATAAATCTCCATCTTTATATGTTTTCTTTACAATTAAGTCATTAAAATTAGATATTTTACAAACAGGTCTCTAAAATTTATTTACTTTTTAAATAAATCTAATCGAATTCAAGTTTAAGTATATACTTCTCGAGACATGTTCAAATTTTTAAAAGATGAGATTAGGTAGAGTTTGAGTTTAAAGTACATATTTTCGGGTAAGGTTTAAATCTTTCAAAAATCTGACATGACTCGTGCTCATCCCTGTACATGGTACGGGTGCTAAAAACAACAGATTTTTAAACCTAAAAGACAAATCTTTACCATCAAATGTCTCTTAAAGATTTGCAGTTCTTTCCCCACCATTCTTTTTCTTTTAGTCATAATGGTGTGGGTCTCCACAATCTCTGCTAAACTTAATTGTTCAAGTTCTGAGTTAGGTGGGTGGATTCACTTCGTTTACCTGACCAATAGCAAATCCTTAGACCACTTCATGGTCATCTTCTTACATGCATACAAAGATCATGTATTGATCTTAAAAACAACTTCCCTTGTTCCAATCAATTGCAGACAGCTCATGGGGTTTTGTCAGAAAGTTGCAGTTTCTAAGATTCAAACTTAAATTCTCACACTTACAAGATGATACAGACACCACACTGGCTAACAGTATAAGCTCCAACAATAACTAATTTGACAGTTTTTGAAAAGTGCGGTGAAAACAAGTATTTAAGATTATTGTCAAGAAGTTATTTTAAGCAGAGGAAATGACTATTTTAGAAATTATTTTAAAAAAATATAAAAAAATTGATGATATAAACGAAGATGAAAGAGTAATCATACTCAAGTGTTTTTTAAAAAGTTAATAGCAAAAAAAAAATTTACAAATACTTTTCAAACATAGCTGGAAAAAAACTTTTAGCCTGAAAACTACATGTTTGCATTGCTTTTGACCCGAAAGCAGTTTTGGAAAACAATAATTTTTGAAAAATACTTTTCAAACTAAGTTGAAAAAACACATTAACCAACCGGGGTAGTTCTAAGGAACGACAGGCTTAAAAAGCGACTAAAAAGTGGTTGTACCGAATTTCTTACAAAAGTTGTAAGAATTTCGATTCAGTATACACCGAATTTCTTACAAAAAATATAAAGATTTCGGTACATATTGAATTTTTTATGAAAAGTGCAAGGATTTCAGTACATACGAAATTTCTTACAAAGTGTAAAAAGTTTCGGTATATACCAAAAAAATTAATACCAAATTTCTTATAACTTTCGTAAGAAATTCACTACAACCATTTTTTAGCTTTTTTTTTTTTTTTAAGTTGTTGCTTTTTAGAAAAACCCTAACCAACAGATAAGCTTCAACTCCAAGAACTAGTGGATCTTACAACCACTTTTCTTAAGTGATATCCCAAAACCTCTCTGTACCTATAGTTCCACCTATCCCTAGATCAAGACCTAGTTTTACTGTTTCGGCTTTTAAGTTCTGAGGCAAACTGTACAAAAAACAAAGAAAACATTAAAAGAACTTTGCAGTGATACAGTGCAAGATTGTGACAAATTCGAGAACATGTTTACCTCAGTTTCAGTAGAGGACAAGGTATGTCTGCTGCATTAGTTGTTTCTCACCATGATTTTGTTCTTTTGCCCATTGCCTGAAAGTTCAACAGGATGATTGAGTTAGAATAATTTAACTACCATATGATTTCTGTTCAAATAGACCAAGCAAGGAGTAAATATATTACATGGAACTCGGGGCCGGGTTCGATTGATTCATGTAATCATCCTTTTAGAAGTTGCATTATGCAGCTCCGAAGTTGGGATTCAAATCCCAGCACTTGCAAGCTGGTTCTCTTATCTCCGATATCTCGGTTCTATTAGCATGCATTTAGAAAAGGAGGAAAAAGCTTTTGAATCAAACTATAGAAGTCCGAATTCAAATCCTAACACCTGCCCTGCAGTAAATTCTCTTTATCTCTGAGATTCGGCTACCATTATAAAAGAAAAGCATTAATAAACCAATAGTAAAAACAGGGGTATGTTTAAAACAAAGCATTAACCCAACGATAGAAGTGCCTGCAGATAGATTAGTTCAATGATTTTCCTTATCCTCCAAAATATATTCAACAATTTCCACAATCGAATCAAATCGATATTACTCAAGCAAAGGCATGGCAAACAATCAAGACCAAGACTAGCTTTATTTTAGTACCAGCAATGGATCGAATAATATGGTGATTGCAGCAGTTACAATGTAGATCAAACAACCCCCAAACTGTTACATACAAAGCAGATTAAAACGCTTTGCAAACTTATTCAACACAAGAAAGAAAGATATTATGGACCTCATCATTTTGGCCAAGTGTATGCATTCTCTAATTCAGCCGGTTTGAATCCCTATTCATTGAAACTTAGAATAAACATAAAATGGTTTTAGATATAACATACTCAAATTATTTAATTTTCCAACAAAGCAAGTACTCCAACAAGTATAAAATTAAAAACTACACTGATTTTTACACAAGTGATATTCAGAACCTCCCACCAAATCAATTGCTCCTATAACATTATAACTAGCTATATCACTCTGACTCTTCATTTTTCTTGTACCCATGTTCAAAACATATCCAAACATTGGTAGGGGGTTATGACCCTTGAAAAAAAAATCAAACTAACCATGTGGCATATACTAGTACCCGACACATATCCATGTCCAAGTACCATAGCTAAGCAGTCCAACCATATTGATAATATACAAAACAATATAAGGGAGGTTAAGCAAGTCGCTTACTGGTGTTTTGCAGTTTGTACACACCTCAATGAACTCCTTCATTCTCTCAAATTACAAGCAACCATTAAAAGACGAATAAACTCTTACCTTTCATTTGAGGCCCTTTGATCAGGAGATAATTAAAAAATCAAACTAAACATGTCGGCACATACTAGATGCCATATTAGACCCATTCTACGCATCATTAACACCATGTTTGGCATGGGTGGAAAATAGAGAGACGGAAAATGGTGAGGTAAAAAGGGGGAGACATAATGGTTAATTTAAATAAAAGGAGTTTTCTTTTCCAAGCTGCAAATACACCCAATTTAATCTTACCACCAAACAAAGGGATGCACCAAAAAACCAAGTTTATGAGATCGCGACTACCACCAAACTCTACATTATAACTCAGAATTAATATTACATGCTCAAAGGAAATGGTATTCCTGGCAGTCCATTCTCTCAGGTAATTGGTTTAGGCTGGGGAATAAGTGGAAAATAATTGGCATGACTCTTCAAGTTTTTGAGTAACCTGTTTTCAAGAATCTATCCCTTGATAGAGTTATGTTGATACCAAAGGATTTCTTGATTAAGGAACATTTCAAGGACCAGTTAGCTGATTTAGATGCTAATAAAATTGAATGAAAATGCCTGTATTCCAGATTATGTCTTCACCGCTACATATTGGGGTTAAACTGGGTAAGCTGAGGATAAGATCCAATAACAAATTGAGACCACAGGCGAAATTAAGGAAACAAAGAAGACAAATGTCAGATGATAAACTCAGCACTCTCAATACAACTGCCAGTGAAAGGAAGAAGGTACAAGGTTTAGAAGCCCTAAACAAATGCAAACTAGAAAGCATAAATGACAACAAAATAAGAAAATAAGTCTGCAACAAGCATGCCGGGTAGCTAGGTTCTTGGGGAGCACATATAACAGAGCTTGGTGTTTTAGGTGTCGTGGTCAGGACGAATTTCAGAGAGAATAATAAGATCTCCACATACATTTGGTCCTTCTAGGTAGTTGCATCAGGGTGGGTCATGAGTATGTCAAACTCTAGTTCATCTGGTCTTCAGGTTTAGGCAGGCTTCAGCAAAGTAGGCCGTAGGCTGGCTTCAGGCTTCATAAATCAGCTGTTTTAATGGGATCGGAAAGGAAACAAAGGGGAAAAAAGAGCATCAGATCTATAGGGTGATTGGATAGGCTATACACTAGTATGTACTGGTCCAAATCTGAGATAGGCTATCTGCACGTACCAATTCACAGAATTTTTGTAACCATAGTTTTACCGCCGGGAAACAGGGTTATAGCTTGATAACCTGGTAAGAGAAGTTAATGATGAATATTGAAGAATCCTGATAGAGTGTGCATGTACTAACCTAATCAAAACTAAAAGACCCAAAGACATGTTAGGGACAGAACAAATTTTAGACTAGTATTGTGTTCTCGAAGAAAACGTTATGCCATGTAGTTCAAATATTTAAATGTAATGTTTAGAATAGAGCAATCACTCCCTCAGCACCAAGAATTTTTCCTGCACATTAAATGACATTCATGACAGTAATATGAAAAACAAAAATGTTATTGAGGAAAGAAATAATTCTCACCCAGAAGGACCGCCACGTCCTGAAGAATAACCTCTATAAGCTCCATAAGCACTGGAACTACCACCAATCTACCAATATTAACATCCATAAGTATTTGATATCAGCGCATTGAGAAAGAGAGGGAGAGAGAGGGAGAGAGATGCAACAATTTAAGCAAAATGGGAAAGCTAAAATATCAAAAAACTCTGTAAGAAATAAATATGGCAAGGAACAAGCTAAGAAACTAAAAATATTTCAATTGATAACTAGGATAACTAAGTAACAAATTATATTTTACACTTAACCTGCCTAAGGTACTGTGAAACAGAAAAAGTAAAGAAATACCTGGAGACCACCATAACTTAATAACCGTCGCTAGCAGCTAAATCACTGGAGCCATAACCACCAGAATAAGAATGCAGATGCCCATGCCTCTTGCCCTCTCTACTTTCATAACTCAAATTGTTTGTTCCTTCAGTTGGCATGTGAAGATATGGCAAAACTGGCACTAATGCAGAAACAGCACCTTCCCTATCAAAAATATTTGCTCTTAACCGCGTTGCTATTTGTACCAGGGCATCCTTAGCAACCTCAAGGTCCCCAGCAATCTGATAATACATAAAAACCAACAATGTTTACTTTCCATTCCTGTTAATTAAAACACTAACAAACACAGATAAATGATTAAGAAAATCCTATATAAACATTAATGGTACTACACCTGAACCATCTCATCATCTCCAGATGCTACTTTTGGAAGGTTTTCCTTTGACAAGATACGGATATTAGCTTTAGTATTCCTTCTCATCTCAGTTACAATAGTTCCACCTTTACCAATAAGGCAGCCAATACGTGAGGTTGGCACAAGTAAACGAGTTGTGAATGATATAATTCCAGAGTCTCTTTCAACCTTCTCACTGCATCTAGGTTGCAACCGCGCAGCTGCTTCAATAGCAGGTGAAAATGTATCCTCGAAGAACTAATGCAGAACAAGATTACGAAAAACATCAAATCTAGTACAAGGCATAGCACAGTACTTCCGCAAGACATAAACATAGAAAAGGTTAAAAGCTGACCTCTTTAGCTGATATAGTTATTAAGCAATCATCTCCATCTGTACTTGTGCTATCTACTTTGATAGCTGCACCTGATTCCTGCCTGATCTGGTTGATTATGGCACCACCTTTGCCAATCACACCTCCAATATTAGCAGTTGGACAAACCAAACGAAGAGAAAATTCTTTTGATGAAATCTCATCCCTTGGAGCTGAGTACATGGAGCGTGGCCATTCTCCGGTGTCACCTTTGTATCGTCCATATGGACCCACCAATGAAGTTAACCCTACAATCTGGGAACCAGCAGCTGGACCGCGCATTGCACCACCGGCAGGATATGCATTTGACACAGCAGAAGCAAGCAAGTGCTGAGTCCGTACAGGATTCTCATGAAGGCGAGAAGCAATTTGATGCAGAGCCCTTTTCACAACAGAAGCTTCCCCAGATATCTAAATCCAAGTACATTTAAAATGTAAATAAACCAACCATCTGTGAAAAGACTCTTCTCCGAAGAACTTTTTCCCATACCAATGTATAATGCGAAATATCTTTTAAACGAGAGGAGATCGTGAAATAAATAAGTAAAATCTAAAAGCATTACCACAACAACTGAATAGTCAAATTACCTGTACAAGTTCATCTGAGGCAAAGGCACAAGAAGGCAAATTATCCTTAAGAATGCGAATCTGGGCACCAGTTTCACTACGTATGTTCTGAATGATCTATCCACCCTTTCCTATGATACATCCAATCTGATCAGAGGATACTAGAAGCCGAGCAGTAACTTGGTGGCTTTCAGAATCTTCATCACTGTGCAAATCTTCAGCAACAACTTTGTCATGCACCCGGAATAAAGCATCTTGCGCAGGAGAAACAAAAGTGTCCCCATCTTCAAGGGCATTTGTCTCATCTCTAGAGCTGTAAATAGTAACCACACGCTCCTCGGAACCAGGAACTGTCTCACCAATTCTAATCTTTGATTTGGTGTCTGCTCTTAATTGCTTAACAATATCCCCTGCCCTTCCAATAATGCTTCCCATCTTTCTAGCAGGACACAAGTACCGATATACAGTATCATCTGAATCAATAACAAACTGTTCCCTGTCATCACCGGCATTTCTCCTCTTATTTGATCCATTCCCAGAATAATCAGACTGAGAATGAGCCCGCTTCCCATAGCTATTCCTATGACCCGCCATTATTATCAGCAAAATAGATACCTGACTCCAAGACAATTGTAAAACATTCTGAAGATTTACTAACTTATCCAATCTTGAGGATCAAACCACCCAAACTGTAAAGCACTAGCACAAGAACTCGTCAACAGACCAAATTAATAGGTAAAGTGGCATATTTTCATTTTACAATCAGCAAATCATAATTCAGATGACAATAAATTTCCACTTGATTGTTGGTTTTAAACCTTCTTGCCGATACAAACAAAAAGAACAAAAATCTCCAGATACAGAAACATATACACATTTTTTAAAAGATAAAAGTTTTCACCTTAATAAACAACAATAATTTCAAAATTACTTTCACACATGAAAATAATATTTCAACTTTGAATAATTACTAGATTCTAAACATTCGTTCACAGAAACCGAAAAGCAAACGGCAAAACAATAGGTAACAACATTGAAAGGTAAACAGTTGCATAAATCCTTAGTCCCCCCATAGCTCAGCTTTTCAAAGAGGCAAATTCAAAGACAAATAACCAACTCATGTCAACATTAAACAACAAGGTTATCAATCCCACTGCAAATCGCCCATCTGAAACTAATATAAACAGATAATCAAAATAAACCCGGAATTAGAAAGATTCAATAACGTGAAAGAATAACAAATTTCAAATTACACCCATAAATTCAAACAGCTTACATGTAAATAATCTCCAAAGTTAACAGAAAATAACACATTAGATTCAACAAATAAGCTCTAATTCGTCGCATCAAACCAAAAATGAGAGAATGAATTGAAAAGGATTAAAAAAAAACAGCTATAAACGTAGATTTGATCAAAAATAGAGTCTAGAAGTAAAATAAATATATAAGAGCAATCAGCGGGGAAATGGTTGCTAAAAGATAACGGGGTTTTACCTGAGAATTGAGTTTGATTCTGAACGTGTAAACGACGAGATTTTAAACAATTAAAAGATGAAGAAAAAGGGCTAAAGATAGAATTTGGGAGACGAAAGATATATTGCTTCCGTTTTGCGACTTGTTCTTCATTTTTTATGATAATTCAGTTTTGAAAAATAATAATTTAGTTATTTAACTAAAATTTTTAATAAATAATTTTATTATAAAAATTAAAATATAATTTATTATAATAATAATAATAATTTATTCTTAATTTATATATTTTATCAATTTAGCTTTAATTTAAAAATAATTTAACCAATTTTACTATTTACACGTAAAATTTTTATTATTGCTATTTTTTGATACACTCCTCGATTACTTATCACACTCAAATAATATCATTCTATAACTCGATAATCAAAAAATGTGATAATTTGACAAACATAATCATTTTATTATTGACAACTGATTGGTTATTGAAAGTGATTCGTTGTGACCTTAATATCACTTGTTAGCAGACAACAGAATGTGAGCATTATAAAAATTGATTTTTTAGAGTAATACAATACTTTTTTTAGTCTAACTCTTTCCCGACTGACTTTAACTCTATTATTATCACTTTGGTCCCAAAAATTATTGTATCAATCCTTGCTATTGATTTTCGGTGCATGTAACGATCAAGATTTTGGATTTGAGGATCGGGTTAACCCAAAACGTTAGATTTCGACGTTTGAGCCTTTGTTGAGCCTTGGGTTAATGTGCTTTGGGGTTGCTATTGGGCCAAAGCAATCTTAAGTGGGAATATTTGGCTAATATCCTTTTGAAGACAAAGAGGGAGGAGAAAAAGTAATTTTCTGCAGAGAGGTAAGATGGGTTAAATTACTTTGTCTTTTTCACCTTATTCTCCTTTTTTTTCAAACCTTCTCATTCAAGGCTAGTGTTAAAGGTGCAATTTTTGAGTTTTTGGTTGTGAATCACGTTTTAGAGTTTAAAAAAAATCAGTTCTGCAGAAGAAAAAAAACTATAAATTAAGATAAAGTTTGCTAAGTTTGGTGGGGAAAAAGGTTTTAGAGAGGTTGCAAGGTGATATATGGGAATGGGTTTTAAAATGCTAATTTCTTTTTTTATTTAGTGTTCCTAAGTTCTAAAAATCTTCCCCAATCGTGCTTAATTCGTTGCTTAACTCTTTCTTGTAGAGAAAGAGGATGGAGAGCCATCAAGGTATCTTGGGAAGGAGAAAACTTGAGGATTGTGAAATTCTTGCTTTTCGACTTGTTTTACACGAGGTTAGTACACCACTAACTCTCATTGTTTTATACATATCATGAAATTAGGCTTTGATGCATGATTTGGTGTTATTGCTTGATTATGGATGGTTAGAACCCTTTAATAGTAATTTTGGAATGGTTGGTTGAATTGATGTAAAATGAATAGAAATACACCCTAAGCTATATCTATAACTTGTAGGATCGATTTGGGGTTTAACCATATAGGTGGAGCAAGAAATTATGGTAAAATTTTAACCCAAACCTTTATTTTCGAGTAAGCATACCGATACGGATATAGAGCGTATTGATACGCTAATGTAAATATGAGGGTTGTTTATAAGGGCGTATCGTTACAATAACCCATGTATCAATATCTCGTGTATATTTTAAATTCTCGTAACTTTTTTATTTACCTATACATGAGGGTGTATCGGTACTATTATTGCATTTGATGTTAATGCCTAGGCGTATCGATGTACCATATAGGTGTATCCATACGAGTGCAGACCAATATCGGTATGAGGGTTAGCTGTATCAATACGGGTATATATTTTTTTGATTATTTTGAATCTAAATTGTGTATCGGTACGACTTAGGGGTGTATCAATACGAGGTGGTGTACCGATATTCCATATAGTTATATCAGTACTCGTTGGGCAATCTGTCCAAAAATTAGTGTTTAAGTTTGAGGATTCTATAATTCGAGTTAAGGGGTTCTAAGGTTCTTTTAGGGCTTAAAATTAATACTAAAACCGAGCAATTGATAATCTAACCCCGTTTATAAATTATTTAGATAATTACTTGGTAAATGTGGGTGACTTAATGAGGGTGGTAACCCGTAGGATCCTTGGTGGATTATATGTGTTGTGTGGTAGTTAAGAACCTTGTTGTATACTGACAAGATATTCAATATAAAGTGTTGCAACACCTCGAAGATTATCGAATGAAAGATTTTGATGCTTAGTAGACGTGAGCCTCATTCAAAGATGTTTGAAGTACCATTCTAAGTATGGATGGAGGATCTCGATGCTTAGTAGACGCGAGCCTCATCCCTAGAGTACGAGACCCCGATGCTTAGTAGACACAAACCTTGCTCGTAGTATAGGATCTCAATGCTTAGTGAACGTTGGCCTCACTACTTATATGATTACTATATGTGAGATATTGTGTGGGCTTATCTTTGACATGTATATGTTGTGTGCGGATATATGCATGCATGGTTATCATGTGTTTAGGTGGATATGGTAGTGTCATTATTATCATGCTTTGATGTCATTCATGTTGCATTATTTTATTTATGATATGTGTAATAGTTGGTCGAGTAACTATGTATTCATTGAATTTTTATAGCTTAGCTTTCAGAATATGTTTTCGTGCACAAATATTTAGGTTGTAGCTTGGTTCAGAGCAGCACCATCAAGGGTTGGATTTTTAGCATCGATTTTGTGTTAGAGTACAATTACTAGATGAATTGTGTTATGTACTTGTAGGACCCTATATGTATTTTGTAACTCTTATTTAAATTAGGCTTGAGTTGAATACTTTTAAATGATTGTATTATTTGAAGTTCTTTTACTCTTTTTTGGAATACTTTAATTTTATATTGATTTGACTTAGATAAACATGTTTAGGATTTTTTTAACAAATGCTACGGAATTTTTATTAATTCCATAGAAAATTATAATTACAACGTAATCTAAAAGCAAAATAATTAGATTAAAAAATCCAAAAATTCTTACAACCCAAAAAAAAGAAAAATAAAATTCCTATGGAAATAAGGATACCGATAAAATTCAGCAGCTTCCTGAATCTCTTTGTCGTTGTCCAAACGAGACACATAGTGAAGGAAGAAAGAGTTATAGTCGATTCAAACTGTCGTGCAAAAAGAACCGTTACCCAGAACTGATTTTATCGACAAACAACCATCAACCGAGTAGGGATAAGTCTTTCCAAGTAACCATCGACAAAACAATAAATCGGAAAACTAGCATCGATTGAATCTCTGTGCGAACAACAATCGATCGTTAGGGTATGCTGCAACATGCCATAAAGACAGACGAATCAAAGCCCAAAACAAAAATAAGAACATGTCACAAGGACAGAGAAAAGCGTGTCATAAAAACAGAAAAAATAGATCTTTATTAAAATAAAACAAGAAAAAGAAATAGATCCGGCGGTCGAAAACCAACACTAAAATTGATTGTCGACCACCGATCAAAGGGAACGATCAAAATGAAAAACTAAAAAAGATAAAATTTGAATTGAAATAAAAGATTAAAAATTAATTCTAAAATAAAAGATTAAATATTCTTAAATATAACTACGATAAAATCAAAATCTTATTCGAATTGTGTTTATATTTTTATTTTAGAATAAATATAATAAAAAAATATAAACACAATTCGAATATAAAAAATATAAAAATATATAAAAAATATAAAAAATATAATCAAAATTCGAATAAAATTTTGATTTTATCGTGTAGTTAGGGTTAAGAATGTTTAATAATATTTTATTTTAGAATTAATTAATTTTTAATATTTTATTTCAATTTTAATTGTTTTATATTTTATATTAGAATAAAATTATATTCCATATATATATATTTGATAGGTTATATTCCATGTCATTTAAAATTATATTCCATATATATATGATCGTTAAATTTTTAACGGTCCAGTCATCAAGCTAGTTAAAAAATAAGCTATTTGTCAAAAAGATATAGGTTAAGGGCTAAATTTATCTAAAAAAATAAAAACCAAAACGACAAAAACTATAAACATTAAGGATTATCTTTATGCCAAAAAAAAAAAAATCTTCTTTCAATAAAAAAAGAAGAAAAAAATTCCCAAAACTGACGAAATCAGATATCCTCATCGCTTAAGAATACTAAAAATTTTCTCGAGAAAATTCCCCTATTTTTCTATCAAATCCAACACCACCTTCTTCTTCCTTTCAGAAACCCTAGATGTCAACGTCAAGCCAACCTCAATTCCGTTATACCCAGACGCCATCGAAGGTTCTGCATCTCCGTAATCTCCCATGGGAGTGTTCGGAAGAGGAACTCGTCGAGCTCTGTAAACCCTTTGGGAAGATCGTTAACACTAAGTGCAATGTCGGCGCCAATCGGAACCAAGCTTTTGTTGAATTTGTAAGCTTATAGATCCATCATTTTTTTAAAAGTTATTTGTTTATAGTTTATGGACTGCTTTGTGTTGGCGAAAAATAAAGGAGTTCAATTTGTGTTATGTAAGGGAAATCAGCTATTGATTGTTTACCCTTTTGGTAATTTAATTTTCTAAGGTAAATTTCATTGTGTTCCTTCAAAATTGTCATAGTATAAGTTCTTTTTGTGAGGTAAATATCTGATTTTATTTTTTTTAATAAATATTTTGATATGTAAATTTGATGGGGTTAATTGCACAGTGTATATGTGTGTGTGTGTGTGTGAATTTGGGGGAACTGATGCTTTTTGTCCTCTTTCTGGAGTAAAGTGATGTACTAATTGAAAAATATTATATATAAATGTTTCTTTTTCACATTTGAAAGTGTAAACTTTGATGTGTTAAATTGACGACCGATTTAGTTGGATTTTGATTTTTCTTGGATGATGTTTTTTTTTCAGTCAAGGGTAACTTTTCATCCCGATTCTATTCTTTTGTTAGTTTAAATTTTGATGGGTTAATTTTGTCAGTTCAAACTTAGATGATATTTATTGGTTGAGCAGTTATGTTTTTCTGTTACTCAGTTCTGTTACTTTTTTTTTTCAGGTAGACTTAAATCAGGCTATTTCGATGGTTTCGTACTATGCTTCATCATCGGAACCGGCACAGGTTCGTGGAAAAACTGTATACATTCAATATTCAAACAGACATGAAATTGTCAACAACAAGAGTCCTGGAGATACCCCGGGAAATGTTTTGCTGGTTACTATTGAGGGTGTGGAAGCTAATGATGTGACCATTGAGACTATTCACTTGGTAAGTGCTTATTACCGGTGCATGCATTTCTCAACCGAATGCCTTCAATTGTTACAGATTCTATATTCCATTGTTGCTAAAAGAATTGGCTCTCTAGGACTTTTAAACCCATTTTTTTTGATTAAGGTGCTCTGATTAAGGTGCATATTTTTTTGGCTATGAAGATATCTTGTATTTCTGTGTTTAGAAGTGGCCTACTTTAGTTCGGTCAAAACCTTGTGAATTACCTTGTGTTAACTGCCATTTTTATTTTCATGTTTTATTTCTTACATTTTTTTTTGAAGTCATGTTTTATTTCTTACATGACTGATGAGGGACACTTGATGTTCTTAAATCCTGTCTTTTAAGGATTATGCTTTTTAATTAGTGAGCAAAGGGAAGTTTCTTATTGATATGAAATGAATTAAACTGTCATTTTTTCTTGTTCTCTTACATATGTAGAGATAGCAGCTTTTGATCAAAATCAGTTGAATCACTGATGGTTATGCCCCTTATTTAGATTCCTTTGTGGGAGACAGTTTGGAAATATTATCATGTACGTCATACACTTTTCTAAGGTCTATCTTGAGGCATGTATGCACAGGTGTCATTTTGCATTAATTTCTTGTCCATTTGGATTTGTTAACAAGGATTTTTACATTATACCCATGTTTGTGACGGCTTATGATGTTCTTTTTTATTTGTTTTCATGATATCTAATTGTTTCTGATTTAATTTCGTTTCAGGTATTTTCTGCATTTGGTTTTGTTCACAAAATTGCTACTTTTGAAAAAGCTGCTGGATTTCAGGTGAGACGGCAAAAGTGCATTTGAATTTTTGGTTTTGTGGAGATTGCATGTCTTTCAATATGATGTTCATGTTTATGAACAATTGTTGGCAGGCGTTAATCCAATTCACTGATGCTGAAACTGCTTCTTCAGCGAGGAATGCCTTGGATGGTAGAAGTATTCCCAGGTACGTACTGCTTCCTTGCATCTTCTTCCTCTTTCCAAACAACCACTCTAATTTTTTTCATTTCTCTTGCATCACCTAATTCTCTTCATATTGGTTATACATATATGTTTTAGGAATTGAATAAAAATTTGGTTGCATTCTGAAGTTTTTTCATGATATTATATAGGTACTTGCTTCCAGATCATGTTTCTTCCTGTCACTTGCGAATCTCGTATTCTGCACACACTGATCTAAATATCAAGTTTCAGTCTCATCGGAGCAGGTAAAAGCGGACCCATGAAGACCAAGTTTTCTTTTTGAAATTCAATGCTTTGGCCATGTTTATTCCTGAGATTTCAAGTAACGTGACTGCTAAATGTTTATTGTGGCATCTGATATGTTGCTAATTAATGTGTATGCTTTTTGTCATCTAGGGTGTTAGTGAAGCCTGGTAGTCAGCACACAAGTGTTGTCATGGCCGCTTAGTAATTTTCTTAACTTTTGAATGCAGTTCAATGCATATGCAACTCTCAGCATAGTTAAAGATGTTTTTATGTCGATTGTGGAATTGCCTTTTGGTGGTACCATGAGTGGTAGTCACCCTTTAAACAAATATGTTTTACAGTAATTGACTAGAATGCATATCCTCTGACATGCTAGTGTGGTAATATTAATCTGCTTTCAGGTTTAAATATTGCTTTTAAGCTTGTTTAGTGTTCGCCACTGGGAACTTTGTCTTTGGAGTTAATACTTCCACCAACTGCTTTGTGTTTGCAAATTATTTATTCTATTAGCTGGTATTTTTGTAGTAATTTGAAGCCATCAAGTATGATGGTGAGCATATTGTATTTTGGCATGAGAAGTAGTTGATTGTGGGGGAAAGGCAATTTTTAAAATTTATTTCTGATTGATTTACTACTCATTATTATAATTTGAGTAGCACTTCATAAAAATGTGATTGGCATAGCTTCTCTTAGTCCGTCCATGGAATTGTTCATAACTTCTGTTGGCCAAAATGAATGGTAGCATTCTGTTAGTCGGGATGCTTCTGGATTTAAGCCCACAATTCTTTTTTCATTTTGCATATTCATTTGCAATAGAATCACTTATATGCTTTTTATCTCGACCAAATGGCAATTTCTATTTGACACTGAGCTATGCGTTTGTACTTTATTTAATTTGTAATGCTTATTATTAAACTTCCCAATTTTGTTCCTACACATTTTGTAGGGACTATACCAATCCATACCTTCCTGTCAATCCAACTGCAATGGAGGGGCTTATGCAGGTAATGCTTTCATTTGCAAACATTTGAGCTATTCTTTAGCAGTGGCTTTCACTAATATGTTGTAATCTCCAGCCTGTAGTTGGTCCGGATGGAAAAAAGCAAGAACCTCAGAGTAATGTGTTACTTGCTTCAATTGAAAATATGCAGTATGCTGTGACAGTAGATGTTCTTCACACTGTAAGACATTCTGCTAAGTAATTGACATGGAAATTCCGGTTCATTGTTTCAAAATTTTTCACATATTATTCTACTGCTTGCTTATTGTAGGTATTTTCTGCCTTTGGCGCGGTCCAAAAGATTGCTATATTTGAGAAGAATGGTGGAACACAGGCACTAATTCAATATCCTGGTATTCTTTTATCTTATGATATTTTAATTGTTCTATGTATGTTTTTGACAGTGTTGTCCAAGTGTGCACTTGGGTGCTAAGTCTTTGTGCCAGATGACAGAAGTGCCTTAGGTGTTGTCAGGCACGGGACATTTGATTTGGCACACTTAGTGCACCTAGACTACTTTTCACGTAAGGCGATAGGATCAAAGAAAGCTCGCCTGAATGATTTTCTCCTGCCTTTATTTTATTTGTGTTTTCCTGTTAATTGTACCCTTAATTGTAAAAAATGGGTATAATATTAACTCCTTACTTTGCACAATCAATTCGAAGCGCAAAAGTTAGTTAAAAACCTGAGCTAAGGATAGGAGATAAAATCATTGATGTTCTGCAACAGCACTGACACGGGCTAGTGTTTTTTTAGCTTTTGTGGCCTAGGTTTGAAAGGTAGAGAGTTTTATGCAAATAATTTTGTGAAATCTCCATTTCCCATTTTCAGCACCGACTCTGCATTCTCAAAATTTCGAGAAAATGATTAGTATAACCCTTAAAACTCATATTGAAACCTGAACGTTAGTCCATGCAACATTGTTCAAGTACTCTAATGTAAACTTGTGGTCATGGACAAGATGTGAATATTGGCCAAAAAAGGGAGAGAAATTCTGCATGTTGGATTGAATTGGACCACTCTTTAGAGTATATCTTAATCATATTCTGTATATATTCATATATATGCATACATATTATGCCTCGTTACTCTTTAGTGGACTTTTAGGGCACTTTGACCATCTTTTTTGAAAGATGAGATCAAAATATTATTTTGTTCTATTTTCTTCTTTATATATGTGCGTGTGTGTCTATTTTATTTTATAATGATACTACCTTTCGCGTTATATTGCTTTGGTTTGTCCCTTGGGGACTCGAACATCTTACAATCTGCAAACTGTAATAATCGATTATTATTAGATATTTTTGTAGGCTCTACTGACGTAGAATTTGTTACATTCAGATGTCATGACCGCAACTGTTGCCAAAGAATCCTTAGAGGGACATTGCATATATGATGGTGGCTATTGTAAGCTTCATCTATCATACTCTCGTCATACTGATCTCAATGTAAAGGTATAAATATGTGGTTTTGAGTTAGTGTTCATAAGAAAAAAGGAAAGAAGGAAAATAAATTAACGACGTCTAAGGTGATCCATTGATCCAAAAAAGAGAGGATATGAACCCTTAAATGTATGCTTCTTGACACTTGATTATGAACCTTACCTGCTAAATTAGTTCTATTGTTTCACTTTTTGACACACATTCGCCGCATGTGATTCTTGATTAGTTTCACTTTTTGCCACACAGGCTTACAGTGATAAAAGTAGAGATTACACAATCTCAGACCTAAGTTTGCTTGCGACACAAGCTCCGGGTATGCCCGCTTCTTCAAATGTTTGGCAGAATCCTCAGAGTGCTCCACTGTACCCTGGGACTGACTATGCAGCTTCAGTTCAACCCTCTGCAGGACAAGTTCCAGCTTGGGATCCAAGCTTACAGGCTAGACCACCATACGGATCTGTGCCCGGAACTGTTCCTGGTCAAGCATATCAATCGTCTGCAGTCCCTGCATACATGAACGCTGCATCACCCCATTCCCAACCTGGCGGGTCTTCCATGGGAATCCCTCCGCCAGGGGCAAATGTTAGGCCTGGTGGTGCACCACCTCCAGGTCAGCCTCCTTATTATGGTCAATGATCATCGCCTCATTTTCTTCTGAGTTGAAGAATGGATTTCTTGGTATACAATCTCTTACCTTTAAGTTAAAATTTTTGTGTGGCTTTTCTTTTTTTCTTTTGATAAATCCGAAACCATTTCCATTGTTGATGTACAAGGATCTTACATTCAAATGAATGCGTAAACCAATGTAGAAGATGTTTTCATGCATTTAGACACTCCTGCAGCCATTGTTGCCTTTGAGGGACCTATCTGTAAATTATTTTTGCTTTGAAACGATGGATTTTATCCATTAAATCTCTAAATTATTTAAATGATTTTAATCCAATTATTAATCGTTTTTTATTTCTCACATCCACTATTGCTTTCTCTTGGTGGTTTTAGAGTTCTCAAACCTTTTGTTTCACTTCTCTCTGTGTTGCACTGAATATCAATCTTTATGCTTTATGGCATGAATCATTATGCAAGTCAAAGTCCAAAAAGGATTAAGATTTTAAATCATATCCATAAGCATGAATTAATAATATTTTGTTAAACTTAACGCTTCACGACTTTTAAAATCAAGTGTCAAGATCTGTTACATTACATGGGGAACAATATTCTCTTTTTATTTTTTTATTTAAAAAATAACTTCTTTTAAATTTTATTCTGAAGAGTAACCTCTTTAATTCACATTGTGTTCGACGAGAATTACTAAGTAATTTGTATATTGCAGAACGTGAAGTATGGTTGATATATATTATATGTTATTCGTTATTTTAATTACTTTTAAATATATAGGATGCAAGTTATATTAAAAAAATTAAAAATTTTCATGATATTTTAAACCAAATTTGCATCTTACAATATGAGAATTATCTAAAGTCGTATCTTACAAGATACAAATTATATTAAAAAAAATTTAAAAATAATTTTTTTAAAAAATGAATAACATGTAATTCATATCGGTCATACTTTGCGTTCTTTAAAATGCAAATTAGTAATTCGCGTTTTGCAAATGCAGATTAAGTCTACGTGTATACAAAGAGGGTTATTCTTCAAAATAAATTTTAAAACGATAACAAGATAAACAACAAAGTAAATATTTTCAGTTAATTATCAAAGACATATAATTGAAATCCTCATATTTGACTATATTATTTTTAGGGTAAACTATACCAGTGACCACCCAACTAATTGGGGATACCTATTTTGACCACCCAACTAAAGAACTCGTCAATCAGGTACCCCAACTTTGAAACTCTACCTATTTTGGCCACTGCCGTTAAAAATCTGACGGAAAAGTTAACAACAGTGACGTGGCTGTTAATTAAAATTGGTAAAATTACACATTTAATCCTTCTAATTTATTTATTTATTTTTAATTTAATCCTAATTTTAAATTAATAAATAAAATTAATCATCCAATCGATTGATGACACGTGTCACCACCGGACTGGATGATTAATTTTATTTATTAATTTATTTTTATTTATTATTTTATATATATTCCTCTCCAATTTGGTGGTGACACGTGTCACCACCGGATTGGTGAATGATTAGTGGAAGAAATAAAATGTGAAATTTTTACATGCAAGGGAATTCAAACCCACAACACCCAACATAGTAAACACCCAACCAATAAGAGAACCACTGAGCCAAGTTACTTTTAATGTCATAATATATTCACATGTATTATTAAGTGATAAAGTTTTAGTAAAAGCCTAGAATAACAAAATTTCAAGTCCATTAATATTTAAATTAAAATATTAAATATTTAAATTAAAATAATAAAACATTTAATAAATAAATCAAAATAATTAAATATTCGAATATTAAATATTTAAATATTTTTATTTAATATTATTCGAATTAAGATATATGAATAATATTAAATATAAATAAAAATATTAGTTGAAAAATAATAAATATTCAAATATTTTGATTAAAAAATATTCAAATAAAAATATTTATATTTTAAATATTCAAATAAAAATATTTGGATATTCGAATAAAAATTATAAATATTTAAATATTTTTTATTCTAATATATGAATAAAATCATGAATATTCGAATATTTGAATTTAAAAATATTCAAATAAAAATATTTAGATTTTAATTATTCGAACAAAAAATATAAAAATGTTTAAACAACGAAATTCAAATATTCGAATAATTAAAATCTAAATATTTAATATTTTTATTTAAATATTAATCGATTTAACAAAGGTAATTCAAATTCTAAGAGATACCATTTAATACCACTCTTTCGGATTTTATATCACAAAGTTACATTGGCCTAGTGGTTCAGCCCCTTGCTTTACAAGCAAGGGTTCAACTCCCTTCTAGGGTGTTTCACTTTATTTTCAAGCTTCCATTCTTTCTCACCAACCAGGTGGTGACATTGGAGAGAAAAATATGTTGATTAATTACAAAAATAAATTAATAAATAAATTAGAGGGATTAAATATGTAATTTTACAAATTTTAATTAACGTCCACGTCATCACCATTAACTGCCACGTCATTACTGTTAACTTTTCCGTCAGATTTTTAACGACAGTGGCCAAAATAGGTAGGGTTTCAAAGTTGGGGTACCTGATTGACGAGTTCTTTAGTTGGGTGGTTAAAATAGGTATCCCCAATTAGTTGGGTGGTCACTGGTGTAGTTTACCCTTATTTTTATTATCTTATTTTATTTTTACAGTTATTTGCACCATGTATGCATCTGATGAGTGGCATACATGCACATATAATCTTTTGTAGGTCTGAATGAATATAATCTTTGAGTCTAGGCAGAAACAAGTCTGCTGTCTGCTGTCTGCTGTCTGCATTCCTTGTTGTCTGTCCTTGGAATGGTATCTGTGTTTATGAGTCTCATATAAGAATCTGTGCTTGGAATGTGTCAATGGAGAACCCTTTGGAAGACTCATGTATATATGTAGGGGGGTTGGAATAAGTGCAAGTGGTTGATGTGAATGAACAACACACCCACTGAGACTCACACATGTATCTTACTTGATTCAAACCCTTGCTATTCCGGCCGAGGATGTCAGTCGAAACAGGTTATCTTACTTGACTGAAACCGTTGCTATTTCGGCCACGGATTTCAGTCGAAACGGTTTACCCTGCCACGCCCTACACAACTGTCGGATACAGAACCAGAACACTTCATTTTCCTGCACGGGATAGGAGGATTCATTCGGATTGGGATGTAAAAAAAAAGTTTCGAAAGTGGAGATACGGGGGATCAAACCCCGTGCCTCTCGCATGCAAAACGAGCAATCTACCATTTGAGCTACATCCCCTAATATTAAAACATTTCATAAAATCCTTTAAATTCATTAATTTTATAATCTTCAAAATATATTCAGAAACTAGTATAGTAACCGAATAGCATATATTAGAATACGACATTACTATTGATCTACAAACGTTCGTCAAATAAAATAGTAGCCTAAAATATTGCTTAAATTTATAGGATACAAATAAATAAAATTTTATATGATATATCATTGAAAAGTCTTATAAAATAAAGTAAAGAATCATAATTTTATGATTTCAATATCTACCTTTCTCAATAAAAAATATGTCTCAAAAATTTTAAAAATCTATTTTTCCAATAATTATACATGATGTTTCCAAAACATAGATTAATCTATAGTATTTTATATAAGGATCATGTCACATATCATACATGTATATTAATAAAATAATTGATATGATACATGTAAACTTAAAATATGTGACGGGTATAGAGGTGTTTAAATTTTAGTACTTAAAGTATCGAGTATCTGAATCTTTAAATAATAATTCAATCAGTTCAGGTTGGTCAGTTACCCGTTAATCAGGTGCTTGGATGTTGTAGGTACCCATAAAATTGAGTACTGGAATACTCAAATATAAAATATGTATTTTTTTAAATATAAAATATATTATTAGTTTAATATAAAATATAAAAATATTTATTTATTAGTTTAATATAAAATATGGATTTATTAAATATATAAAAAAATAAGTTGTTTTTTATTTTAATATAAAAATATATATTTATTACATATAAAAAATTTAATTTTAAATATATCTAGATAGTTGAATATTTGAAAAGTTAAAATTTTATGATACGAGCGTAACCCAAAAAATAGTGGTCTGAGACTTAAAAGAGTTTTAAAATTATCATGTTTTTTTATTGGGTCGACAAGTTAATAAATTAATTAGATTACTCGAGTAAATTATTTTTAAACACCCCTGATGTGATACATGTATTTTGACATATTATTCATGAGTGCTTATAGTTTTATAGTAACATAATCTTTGGTCTCCGATAAACATTATTCCATAATATTTACTACCTAAATATAAACATTTACTTACCAAATAAACTTAATTATTAAGTAATTTTCGATCAGAATCACAATAATATTTAATTTAATTATCTATTAAAATTTAAGTCAATCTATAATATCTCTTTGGATCCTTCTAAACCCTGCTTTCGGAGATATTATATCATAAGTCTGATTCACCACGTTAGTTGTGGTCCCTAACCAACGATGAAAAATAATTTTTGTCAATCACACACACGTGTAAGGTATATATATATATATATATATATATACTTAAAATACTATAGATATATTTTTATTTTTTATTTAATTTTTTAAAAATAAATAATTATGAAAATATCTTAAAATCTTTACCTTTTAATGTTTAAAATTTATAAAATATAGTTATTTTATCAAGATAAAATATAAATTTTTAAAATTAGCGGAAAAATTAAAAACCTAGATTAACCGAACCGAAAACCGATGGTTACAAAAATAACTTACTGATTTAAATCGAATCCGAACCGAATGCACCCCTAGTCTAGCCTACTAACTGATGAACTGTGGAGGAATTATGGGTGGGCAAAACTCGACTCAGTTAAAAAAATTTAATTATTTAACTATACTCGAGATAAAAAAAGATTTATTTTGACTTGATTCAAAATTTTATATATATCGCATGCGAAAATGCGATGAAGAATAATAACCAACTTAAACCGACCAAACCAAGAAAATACAATGTCCATCCTACTAATGGATGAACTGTAGGAGGAATACCACTGGGCTGCCAAGAATGGAGCATATCGTTAACCTTTCAGGCCAATTTGCATCAAAGATGTGCTTGTATCCGTGTTCCGGTAGCATGCTGGGGCGAGCTAGTCGTACCATCACGATGATTCCGAGGAAGATAACCGATTGAATCACTACAATGGAGGCATTTCAGCTGCATACCTGTATCATTAATCATTAAATAAGTGACTACTTTTTATTTATCTAACAGTGTTGTTGCATCAATATCTGTATACTTTATACATATCTATTTTACCCTGCAGTTCGACAGGGATTTTATGCCGTAGAATGCCTAGAGGTAGGTCAGGCCAAGACCACCAATACATCTTACTAGCCAAAACTCAGATTTGCAGCTGTAATCAAAGACACTATAGATTTGATCATCGCTATTTTACTCACAATATTAAGAGGGATCCGTTTGGTAAGCCCATAGGATAGGAAGTCTGTATTGTCCACCCAAGGTGGTGCCATTTAGGATTGGATAGAACCAAAGATTCAAATAGCGGAACCAATACCGTTCGTAGTCGTTATTGTGAAAATAACAATCCGTAATAACTGCAACTGTGATAACGATCGAACACCGTGTCTTTCGTATGCAAACTCTATCATTTAAACTACATTCCCTAACGATAAGGCATTATATCAGTATGTTTACATTCATTGAAAAGTGTGAGATTTTTTAATGCAATGTATCTTTCTATACTTTATGTTAAAATTTTTTAAAAAATTAAATTTTAAACAATAATCCTAAAACCTACACCCTAAAAAATATACCCTACCCTTAATTCCCCAAACCCTAACCACAATCCCTAACCTTAAACCTTAAACCTTAAACCCTACACTCTAAACTCTGTAATTTAAAGCGGAGGCACAAATAGACGCATGAAAAAGAGGTAGACGATTTGTGCCCCTCGTCGAACAATACTTTTTTCCTTATAAAATGACTATTTATAAAACATTTAGGCACAATTACACCTAGTATATTAAATTCAAATAGTATAAGTTAAAACACGGTATTAAATTTAACCGCTTAAAATTATTAAACATAATTACTATTATGTTGTAATTGACTTAAGAATAAAACTAAAATATTTTAAAATTTAAGAGTATATTTAGAATAAGGATCGTAATTTATAGACATGCGTTGTGATTAACTCCGATAAAAACATACCCCACGAACCAAGTACTCATACGTTAAGCTTCATATATGTAGGTCATTCATGTCCTACATGTCTAATCTTAGATTTCTTTTTAGAAAAGGTGTAGATAAATAGGGGAAGAGGGGACCTCTTTATTATAAAGTATTGTCACACTGAGGATTATGGAGTGGCGTAAGACATAAATGGCATGATGTACCCTTTTGTCTGCCCTAAGATCAACTAAAGTCTAAAGCTTTCTTAGCTTAAGCTAATACTTAATGCTTCCTTTTAGCATGTATGCATATGACATGGGGCCATTTGGAGCACTTGCCAATACTCCCATGCTTCTTAATGCCATACTACTAAACTTTTACCATGGTTAAGTAAAAACGAATCGAACACCAGTCGTTTAAGGTGATTGTATGACTGTCGGTTACAAATTCTCTCTTTTGATTTGAGTGAAAAATCGTTTATAATTGTCATAAAAAATCTCTTCATGGTGATTTTTTTTTCAAATAATAGTGTTACGATTGTTAGAAGAAAAAAGTTCTAAAGAACCTACCGAAAAAGGCAAAGAAATATCTTCGGCCAGAAAAAAAAATTATCCTTTCGCTTCTACGGTTATAAGATGACATATAAAATAAGGGTGCAAATCGTGTACCTCTTTTCCATACATCTATTTGTGCATCCGCTTTAAATTAGAGAGTTTAGGGTGTAGGGTTTAAAGTTAGGGGTTGTGGTTAGAATTTAGGGAATTAAGGGTAAGATATATTTTTTAGGGTTTAGAGTTTAAGATATAAAAAATTAGGGTTAGGGTTTAAAATTTAATTTCTTTTAAAAATTTTAACAAGAGCACAAAAGGATACTTAGAAAAGAGATAGATGATTTTTGCTCCAAATATAATTTGTTATTTTCATCCTTGATTCATAAAATTTCTTATTTTTTAAATAATTAAAATATATATATATATATATAATATTAGAATTGTTGTTATTAATATGCCCAAATTTTGGTCATAGTGAAATAGTTTGGGGATGTCCTTGATACAATAATTGTTAGGTTGAGTTGTTATTTGCTATGAAGGGATTTGCATGCACATGCATTCCCACTATCGAAATTAATGAGCACATGCATCTATGGGTATCATGCACTATAAAAAGCTTCCATCCATGTCTACATCATGTCCCATTGTGTTCCCATGAACCATTCTTTCGTTTATATAAGATGTTTATATCATCCATGAATTATATAAGATGTGCAATGCAATCGTTTATATATCTCAAGACTTTCCTTTTTTTTTTCGATGTGGGATTAATGTATATTGTTTCTTTTCAGGCGTGACATATAAGTTGAAGCTTTAATTTGATTTTTTTTTTCGAAAAAAATTAAATTGAGAAAAAAAAAGAAGAGAAAGGAAAATATTTGATAGACAACAATCAAGAACAATGTTATGTATAAGGTGAGAGGGACTATTGTCTCTTTCAATTTTTTTTGATATAATTACATTTTCAGTCTGTTTTAGTTTAAATATTAATTAAATAAATATTTTTATCTCTCTTAATTTTTAAATTTAAAGGTTTAATATATTATTATCTCCCTAACAATGAATCTTAGTTTTGTCTCTAACAATAGTCACATGAAAGCCGAGAAAATTTTCATCAAATTGGAAGAAGATCAAAATTTAAGGAGAACTATTGAAAAACACGAAACACAATGTTTAAACGTTGAGAAAATATATTTAATGATTGTGTAATCAAAACAAACGAAATTAAAAAAAATATATAGTGATAAAATTAAAAGTTTTAAAGACGATTGACTAAAACAAAAGAATAAGATCACATAAAAACCATTCAACATATATTTAGAAATCAAAACATAAAAGAGAAGATTTTGAAGAATTAAAGCTTTCTTTCAAAAATTTCAAAAATATTATAAGATAACAAAAAGAATACAAAAGAGAGATATGAGATTCTTTAAAATATACAAAATGATTTAATATTTTGTCATTTTATTATTATGTCTCTTTTTATGTTTTATCTTAAAAATATATAAAAATTAAATTAGAAATCTTAACCCTAGTTTCTATATCATAAACCCTAAATCTTACATTATAAAAGTACACCTTACCCTTAATTTTCTAGACTTTAACCATAACCATAACCTTAAACCTTAAACCCTAAACTAGGAGAACCAAAAAAAGTTAGATAAAAAACAGTAATTCGGCTCAGCCACTAAAAAAACGAATTAATCGAACTTTTTAAATCTTTAATCATTAAACGTCAAATTTGTTTGAAATATATTAACAGAACCGAACAAATTTCGATTAATTCGATCGGTTAATTTGGTTAACCGAAATTTGTTATAAAATTTTGAGTAAATTACATAATGATCACTCAACAATATTAAAATAGTCTTTTTAGCCACCGAACTTTTAAAAATTATAAACAACAATTAATCTTATCTAATTATTATAAATTGATCATTTAATTATTCTATATTATAAATTATTAATAAATGTTAAAAATTTTAATTAATATTTTTTAATAATTTAATAAATTTAATTATTATTTTATATTAATTTGATAAAATTTAATGACTGATTTATAATTTTTAAAATTTTAGTGACTAAAAATATATATATATAACATAAAATATAATTTTTCGGTTAAATTCGGTTAATTAACTTATTTCGAACCGAATTAACCGTTAATCGAACTTTTAAAAAAAACTTTAACAATTTACAATCAAATTTATTCGATAACCGATCGTTTAATCGAATTAATTTGATTTGATCGATTAATTCAGTTAAGCCGGCGGTTTCAACGCCTCTGCTGTTTATATTTAACTTAATCCAACATTCAATTAGTGACCGGTTCCCGTCCTATCTTGTGATCCACGTGTCATGACCATGTAAATCCTTCTTATTTCTATAATAATGTTTCAATTTCCCCAACCACAAAATTCTCTCTCTTTGCATACATGTCAATGTAAACCCTGGACACAGAACTTAGGATGTAAAAACAATTACTCGGATGAGTTTTAGGTGAGTATTGTTAGGTCGGGTAAAATCAGATACAAGTTATTTCAAGTTAATTTAATGTTGATTTGATTCGGGTCGGGTGTGGGTCTATTTCAGGTCGGGTCTATTTCAGGTCGGGTTCATTTCAGGTCGGGTTTAAACGGTTCGTGTCCAAATAAGATAATTAACAGGTTTATTTCAAGTCGGGTAGATTTCAGGTCGGATTCATTTCAGTTCGGTTGCATTTCAGTTCGGTTTTATTTTATGTTGAATTAATTCGGGTTGTAAATTCATATTAATTAAAATTATTAAGTTTGAATTTGGTACAAATCAGTAATTAAGTAAATAATCGATTGACTTTGAGTTGAATGGTTGATCATTCATTTCGAATTAATTATTTAATATAAAACGTCTTTAACTAGCATGAATCCCATTAAAATTAAAATAAATTATCATCTCATTAAAAATACTAAACTAAATTAGAAAAATAAATAGTGTTGTACAATTTTTGAGTGAAGATCAAATTTTAATTAAATGAAGATCAAATTGAATAAAAAAATAAAATTCAAAACTTAATTTTTGAGTGATCATAATCAAATTAAAATAATTATAAAATAAGGTGTAGAGCGGCACGAGATTCGATTTTTTAGGCACGACCTATATAAAAATATGCAAAAAATTTTATCGGATCTAAAGTAGTGTTAAATGAATATCTAAATCTAATCTCTCTTTTTTATATTTTTAATTGATTATATTTAATCAAAGATTATTATTTGATTATATGTTGTAATGATAATAATCCTCCAAAATTTACTATATATATATTATTTTCCTCCAAAATTTTGTTTTTCCCTCTGTTTTATATAATAATCAAAATTTATTTATAATTCCCTCCAAAATTTTGGTTAACTTATATCCCTGCAAAATTTTTATACTAAAAGTAAATTAATCTCAAACTTAAAAAATGAGCGGCTTGTTTTCCTCCAAAATTTTGTCTTTTCACTATTTTTTTATCAATTTTATTTTTTATCAATTATTTTTGTTTAATTTAATTGAGACATAATTTAGATTAATTTAATAAAAATCTATATTTGATTTTAGAATTTTACATTTTTTTGGTAATTTATGTTTTTATATTTTAATTTAATTTAATTAATCCTAAGTTTAATAAGTTAATTTAATTTAATTAAATATTAATTTAAATTATAATTTTAATGAAATATTAATTTAAAATTAAAATTAAATACATTAAAACTAAATAAAATACTAAATAAATTAATTTAATTAAATATGTAACATTAAATTTAAATATTAATTTCTAAATTAATTCTCATGTTAAATTCTATTTTTAAGCTATATTTATTAATATTTTAAATTCATCAAATTATGGATATGCTCAATTATATGTCATATAAATATTAAGTCTTGTTAATATGAGTTCAGATCAATAACATGTCGAGTTCAAAACAAGTAGGGTCATTTATTAGGTCAGATTCAAAATAGGTCGGGTAAAATCAGGTTTCAGGTCGATTCAGTCGGGTAATATCGGTTATCTTCCAGGTCAAACTTAGGTTCAGGTTCATTTCAGTTGGATGCAAGTCAGGTTTCGGGTCCACAGTAACATGTTGAAATCGGGTTCGGGTCATTCTCGATTGGATACAGTTCGAGTTTGGTTACTACATTAACAGGTCCAACTCGAGTTCGGGTTAACAACAGTTGGATACAAATCGAGTTCGGGTTATTACATCCTGGGTCAAATCAAGTTCTAACTCGAATAGGTTTCAGTCGGGTTTTCAAGTCGGGTCAGCTTTTTAGATCCCTAAGTGAGATATGCTAGGCTTTCAAACTGATATTGTCCCCTACATATACATATACATATATTTTTCAAAAAAAACATATACATATACATATATTTTTCAAAAAAACATATACATATACACAAAAACATGAAATTATCAGAACCATGAAATTATCTTAATGAAAAATAAAATATTGTTATCTTGGAGTAGGGACAAAGCTCCATACTGACCTAAAGAGAATATATTCCAGTAGTAACGGATTTAAAAATATACTTTAAGGTGGTACAAATAAAATTTTTAAACCAACAATATGTAATGTACTACAAATTAATCATGTATGGCTGTGATCCTCGGATCCCTATCCGATATGATCGACGATGGTACACCGTGCAACCTCACTATCTCCTTGATGTACAACCCAACTAACTTTTCCAAACTAAAGTCCATATGATGCGTGTTATATATGCACAATTATAGTATAAGTGTACACGTAGTCAAGTAATAAAGTGATAAGTAAATCAAGTATAGTCTCCACAGGGATTGATATAATTAATATGCCTCCATTGATCTTCTTGTTCTGTAAAATAAAAATAAAAACACAAGTAAATTGGATTGTGATAATAATAACTAAATAATTATAGAAAAATAAGATAAGGAAAAGGGCTAGGATCCAGTTGTGTTGTATAGTGGATTTAATCAACTTATTCTTGTCCAATACAATTGTACAACACTACCTCAGCAGTACTGTAGATTACTGCCTTGAGAGTGAAGTCTCTCGTCTGCCGAGTCAATCTCTTGCTCTTGGACCAACTTTACCAAAGTTTGGCAAAGTGTCCTTTAATGGTTCCACTTATCTCTAAGTCGAAATAATGTTGATGATCAGTCCTTGATGATACCTCTCGGCGTGAATCAATTATAATCACCAATTAATCCCACACTTCTCTTAGCCGCTGAAATTCTTAACCTATCTCTAGGTCGAGTTAGTATTTCCCGATTGAAACACCATACTTATCCCTTTCGTGAATCTAACTCTCTCGATATTAGATAAATGGATTACTCACAAACTTCTCTCTCGAGCTTGAATGCAATAACATGGAATGACAAAGAATAAGCAAACTTCGATATTTTATTGCATTAGGAACATGAAACAAAGTTTGACTTCCTCACACTAATACTTTACAACCTTCACCTAAGCCAAAACAAAATTAAAACATAATATAGAAAACCTAAATCTAATTCTATATTCTAAACTATAAGTCTAATTGTGTCTCTCATACCCATGGACGGCTATGCCTTAAATAAGCTTGGTGATAAGTGCTCAACTCACTGTCACTTTCTAAATTTTTCATGGACACTTATCATTAATTCTACACCTACTTGAATCAATGCATGTACTTAATGTGATATATTTAGGGATTATGCCATTGAAGATGATATTTGTATAAAAGACATACTTTATTGCATTTTCATATTTGTGCAGGAACAAGTATTGCCGAGGTAGCAGAATGAGACCGAGACAGGACCTGATGCCGAGGAAGCAGAGGATAAAAAGCAATATGGATGGCGATTGAAAGAGAAAAATTAGAAGAAGGTTGGTAAATAAGAAGCCCAATAATCAGAGCTGAACAACACAAGAAAAACCCAAGGACAAAGCCACGCGGGAAGAAACCTTCTAGAAGATTAAACTTTGAAATATTTACCCTATGTACATAATTTGTTCCCTACTCCAAGTTGTACTCTAATTAGAAAATGTTTGCCCTAGGTCAAGCCTAGGTAAGGCATAGCCGTCCTAGGTATGAGAGAGAAGCTAGAGAGCCGAATTTGAGAAAGTTTACCTTAGGAACAATTCTTCCTATCATGTTCTAAACTTTCTTAGGGTTTTGGTGAAGGTTGTTGAGTATTTGTGAGAGGAGATTGTATTTTGTTTCTTGTTTCTATGCAATAAAATATCAAAGGTTGCTTACTCTTTCTCATTCTTTGTTCTTGCATTCAAGCCCGCGAGGGAAGTTTGTGAGTAATCTATTTGTCTAGACTTGGGAGAGTTAGACTTACGAAAGGAGTAAGTACTGTATTTAACTTGATTAGAGGATACTAACTCGGCCTAAGGATATGTTAGAGTTTCAGCGGCTAAAAGAAGTGTGAGATTGGTTGTTGGTTATAATTGATTAATGTCGGGAGGTATCATCAAGGACTGACCATCAATAGTGTTTCAAATTAGGAATAAGCAGAGCCATTCAAGGAAACTTTACCGAACTTTGGTAAATCTGCCCAAGAGTAAGGGATTGCCGCGGCAGAGAACACTGTCACTACCGAAAATAGTATCTGTAGTACTATCGAGGTAGTGCAGTGCAATTGCATTGGACAAAAGCAGATCAATCGAATCCACTATACAACATAACTAGGTTCTACCCTCTTTCTCAAACTTGATCACGTCTTATTTATTTTATTTTATTTAATTTAAGCAGCACCCAACTTATTTGTGTTTTTACTTTTATTTTATAGGACAAGAAGATCAAAGGAAGCATATTAAGTATACCAATCCCTAAGGAGACGATAACTCGATAATACTTATCGCTTATTACTTGACGTGTACACTTGTACTCCAATTGTTCATATTCAGCACGCAATTTGTGCAAGTGTACACGCCGTCAAGTAATAAAGTGATAAGCATTATCAATTATCGTCTCCACAGGGATTGGTGTACTTAATATGCAACATTTACTCTTCTCGCTCTATAATAAAATAAAAGACACATATTATTGAGTTTGAATTATAACTAAGAAAACTAATTAAAGCAATAAAGATAAATTATCAAGAAATCAAGGATGGAAAATTGGCCAGGATCTAGTTGCGTTGTATTATGGATTTGATTGACTTGTTTTTGTCCAATGCAATCGCACAACACTGCCTCGGTACTACTGCAGATTACTGCCTCAATAGCGGTAGTGTTCTCTGCTGCGATAATCCCTTGCTCTTGGACAGATTTACCAAAGTTCGGCAAAATGTCCTTTGATGTCTTCGTTTCTCCTTAGTCAAAACACTTTTGATGATTAGTCCCGGCGTTAATCAATTATAACCAATAACCAACAACCGACTCCACACTTCTTTTAGCCGCTAAAACTCCAACCTATCCCTAGACCGAGTTAGTATCCTCCAATCAAGTTGAATACCGCACTTACTCCTTTCGTGAGTCTAACTCTTCCGAGTCTAGACAAATAGATTACTTACAAACTTACCTCCCGGGCTTGGATGCAAGAACAAAGAATGACAAAAAGTAAGCAAAATTTGATATTTTATTGCATTGAAATAAGAAACAAAGTACAATCTTCTCTCACAAATACTCGACAACTTTCACCTAAACCCTAGGGGACGATGAAGGAGTTTAGGATTTTCTATGAACACTTGATTTCAAGATATCCTCATCTCTATATAGGCAATGATTTATATAGGCTTGGCCTAGGGCAAACCTTTCTTAACTAGGAATACTACTTGGAGTAGGATTACAATAATTTCCATAAATAAAATATTTCCAAGTTTATTCCTATAAGGATTATTTTCCCTTGTGGCCTTTGATATTGACTTTTTGTGTGTTTTCCAGCTCCGATTTCTATACAGCTTGTCTTAAAACGTTCATCTTATTTTTCTATTTAAATCGCCTATCATATTGATATTTGCCTTTTCGGGTGCTACCACAACATCAATGTGCTGCCGAGGCGGGTACTTATCTGCATTTCAGCTTCAGTTTCCAGCATCCATCTTCTTTGCTTGGCAATTCCTATGATACATTTTCCTGTCTTAAGAAAGAAAACCATCAAATGGATCTGTTTTATGCCAAATAATAGATAAATTCATGTATTGAGTGTTCGGATGCTGAAGTATGGAAATGACCAAAAATATTTGTTATTGACATTAAATCTGTTTTTTACTAGCAATAATCGAGTGAGAGAATATTATGAAAAATAGGACTTTTGAGCACTCATCATCACTTAAGGAAACTAAAAAACACAAGTAAATTGAAGGGTTAAATTATGACTAAGATAACTATGAAAGCATAAAATTAAATAACGAAATAATAAATTAATAGAGACGGGGCTAAATTGAATGCTTTATAGAAGAGAATCCAATTATGTTAAGTATCCACTTATTAATGCAATGGGTTGAATTGCCGCCTCGGCGGATCGCACAAAGGGTTTTCGCAGCTGCCTAGTAGGGGTTATGCCTTGTCGATAATTCAACATTCTATAGTTCGACAGAGTATCCTTGTATGTCTTCTTCCTTATCCCTAAGAGAAGAGAACTGTTGAAACTCATGTCTTGCTAATACCTCCCGACGTGAATCAAGGGTGGACAACAACCAAACACATGTGTCTTGTTAGTTGCTGAAATCCTTGACGGATTAGTCAATGCCCATGAGCAAAAATTGTATTCTCTCGTTTCGTAAACCTACAACTCCCGATGCCAGGCAAATGAGTTTTTCTCACATACTTATCTTTCGAGCTCATATGCAAGAAGAGTAACTACTAGGAGAGAATAAACTATGAAATAAGTTTTGCATTAATAAATATCAAACATAACATAAACTTCATTTCCGACTACTCCACAAACAATTTAAACCTCTGAGAGATTTAGAACATGATGGAGGCGGCGAATAAAGGTATAATAAAATGAGAATCTGTCTCAACTCCATACTAAACCTAAACCTAATAAGTGCCTTATATAGGCCAAGCCCTAAGTTGATCTTTCCATGCAAGGAAAGAGTTCTAAAAGGGATATAAATCTAATTTCTAATTAAACTATATTAATTTAATCTTATTTCCTAAAATATCTCTTCTTTCACGCGATTGATTTTGACATGGTCTTGACCTCCTAACTAAGCTTCTTCTTTCTCTTGCTCTTTGTCTGTTGAGATCGATATCTTTTTCTTTTTCTGTTGAGCACCAGTTGTTATCTTTTACGCTGCTGCGGCGACCTCCAAAGTGTTGTCATGGCGGGTGCTTCATCTGCAATTCAACATCTATTTTCTCCTTTGACTATCTCTGTGATATAGTTTCCTGTCTAAGAGAGAAAACTATCAAACGTATATGTTTTATGTCAATTAATAGATAAATTCATAAAGTTAGTGTTTGGATGCTTAAATATGGAAAATAACCAGAAATATCTCTTATCACCTTTAATTCTGTCTTTATTGACAATAAAGGAGTAGGGAAATGATATGAAAAATGAGGCCTTTTGAGTACTCATCATTTTTTATATATAAGAAAATAACAATAAGCACTAACATGGAAAATAAATTATGTTTAAAATAATTTGTTTTGTTAACCCGAAATATATAGTATTTTTTTGCTTTATTCCTAAACTCAATAAAAATGTCATCAAGTGAGGGAGAGAGTTGACCTTAGGTTCCAACCCGATTAAGTCAAACTGAAAGTCGTTGCCACTCATCTATATTAACATAAATATCAGAATTAGTAATTCAAAGTAAGATATTTAAACAATGAGAAAATTAAACCAATCAAATTTAAGTAATAAAATATTTGTAATTACATTAGTAAACCCTCAAAAGAAAGTGACTACTCTTATTTATCTGAAATATCGTACAAAATAAAACGATAAATGAACAAGATTAAGAATTAAAAACTAAATTAAATTAAATTTAAATTTTTGTTAGAAAATGTGATACACATTTTTTCAACCAATTGAAAACAAGAAAACAGATTCAATCAAAAACACATGAAAATAGATTCAATTGAAAAAAAAAAATAAAATTGAATATTTAGGGGACTAAAAGAGGTATTCAACCAATTAAAAATAGATTCAATTGAAAAAAAGGACTACACTGGTAACCAACCAAAACTCTTAGGGACCGCAGGGATAAAATCGAAAACACAAAGGTCCTTAAAAAGTTATATCTCATTTTTTCAATTTAAAGTACTTATAAAAAACTTTTTTTTTCTGAAAATGTTTTTTTTTTAAAACCCTTGCTTTGCTCTAGTGTAAACATCAAAGTTTATCAAACCTCGTGTTTATCAAGAATCTGGGTTTGAACCATAAACAACCAACATTCCTAGAATCCAACAAAACTACGACATTTCAATTGTCGTGTTTCGTCGCTCGACAACATTGATTAACTAAAACCCTAACCGTAAAACTTTTTTCTTCTTTAAATCCAAATCTGAACCTTATATCTTCAAAAAAATCTTTTTTTCTTAAACCCGAGAAAAATAGAAGCCATTTTTACTTTTAAAAAATAAAACACCATTTCTCTTTAAATCAATTCACTTCTCTCATTCGGAAAGGAAACTAAAGACCCTAGACTCTAATGCTTATTGTAAAAATCAAAATCCTAAACTCTAATGTTTATGGTATGTACAAGAAATCAAAGAAAAAACTACCTCAAAATGCTTTCTATTTTGTATTATTTTTTTAAAACCCTAGAATAAAGTTTCTAAGAGTTTTTGTGTAAACCCAAACAATGCATTGCTTTAAACAAATTAAAAATTGAATACAAAAGGGTCATTGATTGCCTTTTTGTTGTATGTCTATCTGTATTTCTATTTTATTTGTATTCAAGTGTATTTCTAAAAAGGGTAAAATATTTCAGTGACCATCCAACTAATTGGGGATACTTAGTTTTGCCATCCAACTAAAGAACTCGTCAATCAAGTCATTCAACTTTTAAACCCTTCCTATTTGAGTCACTGTCATTAAAATTCTAACCTAGAAGTTGACGGCGGTGAAGTGATTACAAAATAAAATCTGTATAATTATACATTTAATCCCTGTAATTTATTTATGTTACTCTATGTGTATGTGTAACAAGAAATCAAAAGAAATAATAAAAAATATTATTAGGATGAGTAACTTTACTTTTTATATATTCTAAGACATTAATTCACACTATTTGTATATGTGTATGTGTAACAAGAAATCAAAAAAAATAATAAAAATTATTATTGAGATGGGTAACGTTCCTTCTTGTGATTAGCCTCTTGTCACGGTTGTTCATCCTTTTCATGGGCACTAAGCATTAAATCATGTAATTAAGAAGTTGCTATGATAGTATTTATCATGTGATCATTATCTTCTTAAAAGTTGTGTCGAATAAGATTTGTAACACAATAGTTAATTTATCTCAATACCGTTTTTTTTTACTTTAGATGTGGGCATAATGCTCTCTATTTCTTCTTAAGGTGACATTCTCCCCTATTTAACCTCGTGACGTTTTTATCGCGAGTTTTTCATATCGTGATTAGTCTTTTTATCACGGTTATTCACCTTGCCTATCTTTCTCATAGGTTATTAAGGTAAAATTTATAATTAAATGGTTGTTCTGATACCACTTATTATAAGGATATTACCCCTTCCTAAAAAACATGTCTGATAAAAATATAAATTGTCACTGCTTATATATCTTAAGACCTCCTTTTATTTTTAAATGAATTATTAATGCTTTCTATTTCTTATTAAGCATAACATCATACATGACCACCCCAAGTATGACTTTTATTCTTTCTTTTTTTTTTTTTGATATTAGATCTTTTCTTTTAATATTCTACTTTATATATTTTTCTGTTTTTAATCTTTTGTTTTAAATCTCATTATATATTTTTTTAAGAAAAAAATCATTTCTTCTTATTTTTAACTTTATGCTCTATTTTTTAAAGTTTTTCTCTTTTTTTATCAACATGTAATAAACCATTAAACTATAACATAAGCTACACGTTTTCTTTTCATGGACGCAATTTTTTTTCTCAATTCTTTGTATTTTTTAATTCAACTGATTGAGTTCTTATTTAATGTTAAATAATATAAAAAAATAATATTATTGAACTTAATAAAATCAAATATATTGTATTATTTTGAAAAAATATATGACATGAAAAGATTGATGATATGAATGATTTTTAATGGTTGGTCTCATGGACACGTAGTGAGACTTACCCATGATATAATTTCTTCTAATTTATCATGATTTTGACATAAAATTAACATTTTGTATCAGCTTGATATTAACTATACAAAGAATAAAAAATAGAGGTGATATTATGGGATTTTTACACAAATATGATATGCTGGGAAAAATAACTTAATACATGAATGTTTCAAAAATAATATTATTCGAATTTGAATTTATCATTTTTAATAAAAAAGTTTAATTGTAAAATAAGTGTAAAAAGATACTTGTTTTTATTTTAAGTATTTAATTCATTTTTATCAAAATAGGTATTTATTATTTTTTGGTTAAATTTTAATGTCAAACTGTTAATATTCGTTAAAAGTTTATGTGGTATAAATTTTAATTATCTCAATAATCTTTATAGTTTTCTCCAGAGAAAATCGAAGAAGAAAATAAGAAAGAGAGACATGTTAAGGTGGGAGAAAATTATATCATAGGTTATTCTTGTCACGTGAATTAGATTGGTATACAATTAATAATATACGTAATTATTTTTAAACACTATTTAATATATTTGTTGTATTAATAATATGTTTCTTTTTCCGTTTTAGTTTTTTTAGAATATTGCTATGAATAATTAGAATTTACTTCGGCGAGGATTTTCTGCGTACAAGGAATAATTTATATATATTTGGTTTGGATAGGTATTTTTTGTGAAAGTTCTTTGCATACATAATGTATGTAATTGATTAATAAGAATAAGAGAGATAAAATTTGTATCCACAAGTATAACATTATTTTAATCTATTGATCACATCGTATGTAACCTCATCTTCAAGCTACATCACAGTTAATAAGGTTAATTATTGACCAAGAGTATAGTATTTTCGTTTATTTATGAATAATTTTATCCAAAAATTATACCACAAATTTCTTAGAATATGCAAGTAGAATTGATTCACTCCATGTTTATGTTCAAACACTAATTTACTTTATCATTAGAGACGGATTTAGGATCAAAGATTAAGAGAGGAAAGAGTTTATTAAACCTTTAAATATAAAAATCAGGAAAAACAAAAATCCTATTTGATGAGTATTTAAACTAATAAGATATTATTATACTTAAAATTGGGAGAGACAACCCAAATATTCCTTCATCCTTGTTCATCATCATATGTTTGATGTTGTTATGATAGATGTTTGTATTGGGTGGCTCAAATAAAAGTTTTAAATTTTGGTGACCAAAATAAAAATATTTTAAAATTTTGTAGACTATATATATAATTTACCTTGAAAAAAAAAATAAAAGTCCACATCACCGTTTTCTAATGAAAGGTAACGATAGGGACCAAAATAAAAGTGAAAAAAAATGTTGGGTAACCCAATAAATTTTTAAAAATTTGATGACTAAAATAAAAAGTCTTAAAATTTAGTAACCATTGGTGTGTTTTATCGTAATAATTTTAGTCCTTTAAACTTATATAATTTATTAATTTGGTCTTAATCATAAACGATTCAATAATATAACTCTTTATATTTAAAATCCATCATTTAGCCTTTGTTTTTTTTTCCTAAAATCATTACTCTTATATCATAAATATTATATTATTTTATAGTTAATTTTCTAGTATAATAACAATTTAACAATAAATCGTTACTTCTTTTATGATAAAACGTAGTTAAGGATGGATCTAAAATTTTGTATAAGGTGTATAAACTATAAAAAAAATATTAGAAATGTGAGGTTATAAAATTACAAGACTTTAAGGGTTACAAAATTAGATTATCAATAAAAAAATATAAAAGTTTAAAAAATTTAGGAATTGCTACTGTATCCTTAGCGTCCCTGGGTCCATCCCTTTCAATAACTGTCATAATATGATAGGCTCATTTGACACTATTAAAAATATAAATTGATAAAAATTTTAAATATGAAAAATTAAATTTATTGATTTTTTTTTAATTTAAGATAAAATTAATAGAATATATATTTTAAAGACTAAAAATATTATTATATCAAATCACATTAAAAATACATTTTATGAAACTTTAATGACATTTATTATTAGGGTTTAATAGTCATTAAAATTAGAGTTTCTACCATATGGTTATAAATATAAAGTTTAGAAAAAATATTGTATACAACCATACTTTGAGAATATAATATAAGTCTCTATCTTTTTATCTTTCATCTTTGTTTATTTATTTTATTCTTATTTTTTATTTTATTCAAGACATAATGATAATATTTTATTTAAATGTCATATTTATAACATTAAAAAGAATTAATATATTACCATTGATTTAGCATATTTTTTTTCACAGATATATGTATTTTTAATTTTTAAAATTTTAACCTCAAATAATCTAAACTCTAAAATTTAACTAATGATCCTAAATTTAAAATACTAAAACTTTATTCTATAACTGTAAAATTTAAATTAAATTTATAAACCTAAAAATAAGTATATTTTAATCTATACGAACAGTGCATTAAGTATTTTTTTTTTCCTTTATAATTATTCAATATTCATTTTTAAATTTCTTATATAAATTAAAATTTGTTTATTGAGTAACTTCATCTCTGCATATGTACAGGACAAATCCTGACATTGAAATTTGGGGAGCCAATTAAAATAATTTCGAAGATTTTAAGAACCATTAAGAATCTTTTTGAAGAGACGAAATTTGTAAAATTTTAAAGGGTCAAAATATAATTTTTCTAAATTTGGAGAAATCAAAGCTCCGACCCTATCTTCCTAGAGGACCTCCATCTTCATATATGAAATTAAAATTATATAAGTCTAATTCGAACCCGAATTCGATTGGGTTCGATCGGAAACGCCAATAGGTGGTTACACTTCATAGTTATGGTCTATAAAAATATGTAAAAATCCTTTGCCTCTTAATCTACCTCCTTTCATGTCTCTTGTTAAAAAATCTAAAAAATTAAATTTTAAATTCTAGTTTTAATTTTTTACATCCTAAATTCTAAAACCTTAAAAAATACATTTTGTCCCTAATTTTTTAAAATTTAATTATAACTTTTAATTTTAAACCTTAAATCCATTAATTTAAAATAAAAACACCAATAAAAATACGATTAAGAGACGATTTGCCCCATAGAAACTTTACAGCAGTACAATATTGACTGAAACAACCAAACAGTTTTCGAAGAAAACAGTTAAAAGTTGATGGCTTCGTTCGTCCAACTGTCCCCTCCATTGGCCACCACAACCCATTAAAATCAACGCGGTTTTATGCCCAACAAACTCCATCTGCTTTATACAAAATCAGCATAAAATCCCACTATTAATCTATTACAGTTACTTCGATATTCAATCGAATCAAATCGAGTTTAAAAAAATAAATTATTAAATATTATAAATTTTATTTAAAAAATTTGAGTAAAGTCTATAAAATTTAAATCAAATTAAGTTTTCAGACAAATTTAATTATATTTATTTATAATATTAAAAAGATTATATTTTAATACACAAGTAATCTGTTTAAAAAAATTACACACTCCTGAACCTTACTCTAAATTTCTAAAAACTTTTAGATATTTTATATTTATGTTATAAAATTTAAAACTTAAATTCTTAACCCTAAAACCTAAATCTTAAACCCTAAATCTTACTATAAATTCTAACCATAAACTTTAAATTCTATGCTTTATGATCTAAACCTTAAATTCAAAACCACAACTTAACTCTTTAAACCATAAAATTAAAAAGACAAAATTATATATCAAAGTATTTTACACGTTATAATATATTTTGATTTTAATTTATAAGTTTTCTATATCCATATACAATATATATATATATATATCTTTATATTTTAATATGTAATATACGATATTAAACATAACAAACAAAATTGACAGGCTTATCATACATAATGTATCAAACATAATTAAAAGACTCAATTTGAGATTAAAACTCATCAACTAAATAATAAAAATTTTGAGTTTTTAAAATTTTTATTTTATAACTCAAACTTTCTTTGAAAAATTCTCCGAGTCTAGTTTATTAAATTATGAGTCTAGTCAAAATAAGTTAATATTTTCGCGTTGAGTTGGACAATTCATTTTTTCAAGTTGAATCGACTTAGTTTTAACATTGTCCAAAATCACTATAAAAATTCACGAGAGAAATACCCAATATCATTCGTTGTATCCGTAGTTGTGATTACAGGTGAGTAAAACTCGAACCGATTAGTAAAAAATCAAATTTTTGGGCTTGACGCAAAAAACTCACATTGTTTTAACTTGACTTGAAATTTCATAAACTCAACTTGAGTCGAAAAAAATTCAGATAAAGCTTGAGATAACATAAAAAAATTTTAAAAACTCAAACTTTTAATAATTAGTGGATCAATTTTTATGTTCGAATTGAATCCCTTTATTATGTCTTATATATGTCATATAGGAAAAAATATGAAGATATATTTATATATATTGTATATGAATATAAAAATTCGTTTAAATTAGAATCAAATTGTATTATAACATTATAAATAATTATAATTAAATTTGTATAAAAACTAAAAAACTTAACTTGAATTTTATAAGCTCGAACCGAAAAAATTTAAATAAAATTTGAATCATCAAATACTCGTAAACTCAGCTAACTCGAACTTCTTTTACTCAACTAGTTTAAATCCTCTGTCCCAACAGCTCAAATGGTTTGATTTTGACTGCCCTTTATTTATTCCCCTTCTGTCTCCCCCACTCTCTTCATTTCCATAAACTTTTTTCAAGGTTCATTCCTCTTTTCACTTTTGCTGTTGCAGTGCTGGATTACGCTTCTGTTGATTCATGGAGTTTGTGTTTTTCATGTGCAGGGGAATGGGGAATAGGGGGGTTCCTGTTGCTGCTACTGCTGCTGTTGTTGCTGTACTAGTTCTTCAAGTCATCGACGTGGTCGATGCTTTCCCGTGGACTCATCGGCACCATCCTATTCGTCCGAACCGTGGCTATCATGGATCATGGATCAATGCTCATGCCACGTTTTACGGCAGCGGTGATGCGTCCGGAACAATGGGTACATTTCGATTTTAATCCCGCAACTCGTCGTATTTATGTCTGAATATGTGTTAGAGAACGATATACGAAAATTCGGTTCACATTTTGGGACTTTTGGTATAGGTGGAGCATGCGGGTACGGGAACCTGTATAGTCAAGGATATGGTGTTAATACGGCAGCATTGAGTACTGCCTTGTTTGACAATGGGTTGAGTTGTGGTGCATGTTATGAGCTAAGGTGTGTCAATGACCCGAAATGGTGTCTACCGGGTTCGATTGTCGTCACCGCCACCAACTTCTGCCCGCCGGGTGGCTGGTGCGACACTCCGAACCACCACTTTGATCTCTCTCAGCCTATTTTCCAGCACATTGCTCAGTACAAAGCCGGAATTGTCCCGGTCATTTATAGAAGGTAACCATACTCCCCGGGTCAACCGGTTTACGGTTCAACCGGTACGTTTTTAAATTTGTTATTTTATATGAAGTGTTGGTTTTTTTTTTCAGGGTGAGATGTAGGAGAAGAGGTGGAATAAGGTTCACCATTAATGGACATTCTTACTTCAATTTAGTGCTTGTAACCAATGTTGGTGGTGCCGGGGATGTTCACTCGGTCGCCGTTAAAGGTTCAAGGACCAGATGGCAACCGATGTCCCGAAACTGGGGTCAGAACTGGCAAAGCAATGCTTACCTAAATGGCCAAAGCCTCTCATTTCTCGTTACAACCAGCGACGGCCGCAACGTTCTCTCTTATAACGTCGCTCCACCGGGTTGGTCCTTCGGTCAGACTTACACCGGTCGCCAATTCCGGTTTTAAATAACGATCGTAACATGAAAGATTAAATACGAGTTAAAAGAAGAAATCGAAGCGAGAGCTTTGTTTTTGCAGTTGAATTGAAGCCTGCTAAGTTAACTGCTAAGATCAAATTATGAGTAGAGGTTTAATTTTAGTGCCAAAGGCACTTTCTTACTTTCTTTGTAGCCATTGAAAAGGCTTTCTTTTTTAGCTTTATGATTAATGTGTTTGTTTTTATGTACTTTTGAATAATTATTGGTATTTTTTTTTTAAATCAGCCATTTGTGATGACGGAATATCTTTAGAAATGATGAATTCAAAATATAAAATAAATATAAAAATATATATATATTTTGAAATTGAAAAAGAATATAATTGTAATATTATGGATTGTTTTAAAATTATAAAACATAGAAATAAAAACTATCTAATGCCACTGTTGATGATGTTGTGAATTTTTTTTATATAATCTCAATATTTGATTCATTAATTGTTTAATTTAGATAAGATTTTGTAAAGACCCATTAAGAAGCGATTTTTTAATCTATTTTTATAATACTAAGATATTTTTTTACTATACAAAAAGCTTTTACATTTTAAAAATAAATTCTGAGACTTGAATTTATATAAAATAAAATAATATAAATATCTTTGATTACTCGATTAATTAATGAACGTGATATCGTTATAAATTTGATTAGGTAGAAAGTGGGGGAAGTTACCTTTCAACATCGTTGCTTATTTCCCATTGATCTTTCACTTGCATAACGTGCCAATTTGATGCCCTTAATGTATGCCTCATAATTTGCCAATTTAGACTAAAAGAACCTAATTTGAACTTATTACTATATACTAGTAATATATATATTTAATTTATTGATTAGTTTAAATTAAATATTATAAAGATTAATTATAAGAATGATCATTCTAAACTAATTTATTTATTTATAATAATAATATTTTAATTTAATAAAAAATATATTTAATTATTATCGTGACATTTAAATCAGTAAAGGAATATAAAAGAAAAAGAAAAATATTAAAAAAATACTTTATGTTATGAATATCTTAATTGGTGGATATCCGTATATTAAATAATACTTTAATATTCTTTATTATTAGAGTTTAATTGTCATTGAAAATAAGACTTTTATCTTATGGCATACAGACTTTTGAGAAAGCATTGTAAACCCTATTTTGAGAATATAATACAAGTCTCTCTCTTTTTTGTCTCTCATATTTGTTTATCTATTTTGTTTTTATTCTCTATTTTATTCACAACATGTTATCAGCATGAGTTTGCTCAAAAAATTTTGATTTTAAGTTTCTTCAAAAAATTTACTTGTACATCAATGACAAATCTTGCAAAAAATTGAGTTTGTGATTGTTGATATTTTCGAAAAGAATTATTTATCCTAGATCTTAGATGCCGAAATACACCTAGATGCAAATTGTTTGAAAATACTATTAAAAAGGGGAATGTAAAATCTACTTAAAGTAAGGCCAAAGCCATAATACTTTTTCGTATCACCTCCATGAGGGGTTGAAATTTGAATATTTAACGGTAAAAGATCCCCTTATTCTTTGAAAATATTTAAAGGAACAATATGACCACCAGAAAATTGTTATTCTGCCTAAAGTTAAATATGATTGATTGCTTCTGAGATTATCAGATTTTAAATCAATAAGATAATATAACTCTACTATGTTTTGAATTACTTCACAATTAAAGTTATGTGATCAAAATATTATAGATGAGGATATGTTATAAAAAAACATACTCCACTTTTCATGTCAACAATATTGTGCTTCAGACACAATATCGTGAAAAAGGTTTTAAGAAATATTCTGAGTTAATTTCTTACCTTCTTGTGGCTGAGTAAAATAATGAGTTACTCATGAAAAAATATAAATATCGTCCAACTGGCTCCGGTCTATTCTCTGAAGCAAATGTGATATTCTATGATGAAAAAATAAAGGCTACACCAATAATCGTGGTCATAGCTATGACCGTGGGCGTGATCATAACCACAATCGAGGATATAGGCGATGTGATCATTTTAAAAGTAAATATACCTACCGCATGTGGAACAATAAGGATGACAATGGTACAAAAGATCAATCTAGAAAAAAAGAATTTACGTGTCATCGATGGGGTAGCACAAATCATTTGGCTAGAGCTTATCGTGTGCCAAACATCTTGTAGACCTTTACTGATAATCAATAAGTGGTAAAAGAAAGAAAGTTGAAACAAATTTTATTTATATCAATGAAAAAGATGATTATGGCCTTTACAAAGATGATTATGACATTTTCAATTATAGCAAAGACAATTATGACATTACAAACATAGAAGTTGATGATTTTCTTATATCCCCTAAGGGGAATATTTGATTTCTTTTAATTAATTTCATATTTACTTTATGTTTATTAGGAAGATATGGTTATTTTTTCATAGATTTTTTTTACAAGAATAAATGATATATTTACTTTATTAAAATCATTGATGTTATTTATTTATTTATTTATTTATTTTAAATATTATTATAACATTTGTTTATGTATTCTTTAAAGAATATGATTATGACAAAAATACAATCTGCAAAAAATGGTAACGACTTATGCTTATCGGATAATGCAAGTACTCATACTATGCTTAAGAATAATAATTATTTTTCATTTAACAATGCAAGGGAATAATGTAAGTACTATATCCGGAAGTGTTAATATCATAGAAGGCTCCGAAAGAGCGTGCCAAATGGAACTTTATTCCATAATCAAAATGCGCTATACTCTCCAAAGTCGAAAAGAAACTTATTGAGTTTTAAATATATTCGCAAAAATAGATATCATATTGAGAATATTAATCAAACAAATGTTGAATATCTTTATATTATGAGTACAACTCAAGGCAATAAGAAAGTGCTATAAAAATTATATTTATTGTCATCCAGATTGTATTACACAAGAATTAGTACAATTGAAGCACATTCTATTATAAACTATAAGTTTACTGATAACTTTATTATTTTTCACGATCGTTTAGGTCATCCGTTTTGATTATGATGCAAAAAATTATTGAGAATTCATGTGGTTACTCATTGAAGAACCAATAGATTCTTCAAAGTAATGCATTTTATGTGACTCTTGCTCTTAAGGGAAATTAATTATTCGACCAGCTAAAATAGATTATGAATCTATTAACTTTTTAGAAAGGATACAATGTGATATATGTGGACCCATACATCTTGATCAATTAATAAAATTACGAGCATATTTTCCAGATTCTCCCATGAAGACAACTCGTCTTGATAATGGTGGTGAATTTACTTCTCAAGCCTTTGATGATTTTTGCATGTTAATTGAAATTAGTGTTAAACATCCTATAGCTCATGTTCATACACAAAATGGTCTTACAGAATCATTTATCAAACGACTTTAATTAATTGCAAGACTGTTATTAATGAAGTCCAAACTACCAATTACTGCTTTAGGGCATGCCATTTTACATACAACACCACTGATTCGCATTAGGCCAGTAAGTTATCGTAATTTCTCTTCATTACAAATGGTTTTTGGTCAGGAACCAAATATTTCTCATCTTAAAATTTTTGGATGTGCAGTATATATTCGGATTTGAATTCTCCTCGATAATTAAATATCTTGAGCCTTTGATGAAAAATTTAATTATAGTTCGATTTGCCGACTATTATTTTAATAAATCGATTTTCCTAACATTAAGGGGAGAAAATAAATAACTAGGAAAAGAAATAAGTTGAAATGATTTATCGTTATCTTACTTTGATTCACGTACCTAACAATGTGATGTAGACGTACAAAGGATAATTAATTTGCAAAACTTAGCAAATCAATTGCCATATGTTTTTGATGACCTTAAAAGAGTGACTAAGTCACATATTTCAGCTGTGAATGGTCCGATTAAAATTGATGTCCTATAAGGACAAACTCTAGTTACTAATGAGTCAAACGCACGCTTGAAGCATGGTAGACTAGTAGGTTCCAAAGATAAGATTTCTCAAAAAAAGAAATGAGTTATATCTTGTGATGGTTCGATTGTGGAGTCAACAAATTAAGAAATATCTCAATAATAGATTAAAAAGGTCTCCAAAAGAGACATTAGATATAAATCAAGTACCTGGTAATGAAGAGATCTCTATAAATTATATTATGTCTGGTAACAAATGAAACCGAAATAAAATCGATGTTGATAATACTTTTGTATACGATATAGCACTAGAGATTTTGGATGATAATATGGATCATGAACCATTGCTAATTGGACAATGTAAGCAATGAAAAGAGGCAATTGAAGTTGAACTAAAATCTTTTTCAAAAAGAGAAGTTTTGGGGCCTGCAATCCGTACAGTAGAAGATGTAAAACTCGTGGAGTATAAATGGGTCTTTGTGAGAAAGAGAAATGAGAATGAGCAAATTGCAAGATATAAATTTCGTTTGGTTGCACAAGGATTTTCATAAAGATCTAGAATTGATTATAAAGAAAAATATTTCCTAGTGGTGGATGCAACCACTTTTTGATTTTTGATTCGTCTAACAATAAAAGAAAGACTTAATTGTTGCTTAATGGATGTTGTTACGGCCTATCTATATGGGTCTCTTGATAATAATATTTATATGAAACTTCCGAAAAGATTTAAACTGCTTAAAGCAGTTAATTCAGGTTCTCGTGAATATTTTCCAATTAAATTGAACATATACCTTTATGGATTATAATCTGGCACATGTGGTATAATCGCCTTAGTGAATACTTATTAGCCAAAGGCTATAAAAATGATCCAATTTCCCCATACAAATCTCACCAATAATCATGTATAAACAAAAATCAACAACTTTTGATGATTTTCTTCTACAATTAGTCCATATAAACATTCGATCTTGATTTTATCCTCACCTATAATAAATTTATAAAATATTCGATTAAAATTAACCGATTGTAGTTTTTTTTTCTTTTAGAGAAAGGGGAAATAGTGTTTTTAGGGACCGTCGGCAGAAATATTTCCCTCTGGCACACACAAAAGTATGATTGTACACCACCTTTGTCACCCATGTGAATGTACAATGGTAGTTTCTTAGAATGACAAAAACTGAACCAAATTTAATTAATCTTTGCTTTCAAAATTTATGTAGTCGGTCCATCTGGTCACTACCTGTCCCATTCATGTCTAAACGTATCTTAAATTTTATTGGTTTAATTTGATTTGAATTATTATTTTATTAATAAAATATTTATTTTAATTTAAGAATATAAATATGAATATTTTCATCAATGTTGTAAAATTATAAACTAATCAAAATTTCGATATAATTTTAAATTTAATAAAAATAAAAAAATTGAATTAAATCCAATCTTTGATTTGATCACTCTCCCCTCGGAATTCAGACCATGACTGCTAACTAAGCGCAATTTCCTCCTTCAATCTCTGCTTTTGATATTCCGATGTGGCGTTTTCAACATAGTAAACTCTAAAGGTATGAAATTAGGGAGATATTAAATTTTTAAATAAAATAAAAAATATTAATATTATAAAATAAATTAAATTAAATTAAAAAATATTCTTTATAATAGACGTATATAAAATTAATCCAGATTATGAGATTAACCTACAAATGAGTAGAATGACGATGATTTTTTTTTAAAATAAGTATGCTAATTTTATTAAAATAAGATTTTTTAAAAATATAACGAGTGTCTATAACTCATGTAAATAAACTTGATTCAGATATGTCTCTAAAAGTATGAAAATTAAAACTTTTAGATCAAAATCAAGATCATAGAAAGAAAAGATAAAACCTTAATTCAAATACTCTAAACAGAATAGACGTATACATTTTTAAAGCTCGATAACAAAAGGATGAAAATTAATATTAAAAAATATATATTATAATAGTAAGACGCGTTTGACAATACAATCATTACTACAATTTGATCGTGAACAAGGGCGATAATTGTAAACTCGTATATGAATTCTATTAGAGTGTCCAAAACCGTTGGATCAATAAGATAATAAAAAAACGTCATTTTAATCAGTCGTGACAATATTAAATTCAACCCTGATAAAAAATTAAATAAAACTAAAAAATAATAAAAATATGAAAAAACCCAAAAATATATATTAACAGATAAAGAAAATAACTAAAAAATTAATGATTAATAATCAATGCTAAAACTGATATCATCGCATATTACATAAAAAAAATTATAATTGTTTGAGGAAAAAAAGGATGACAAAAATAATCAAATTTTAAATAAAAAATGAAATTTTAATAAATTAATATTTACAGCTAAATTTGTCAATTGGGTTTTTGCTGAATTAGTTGAGTTGAGTCGTATTTCATAAAAGTTGACATTTTCTCCGGTTTTAAATCTATTATGAATAAATATTTTTAAGCATAAATTATTAAAAAAAAAAGTCGTCATTCTATGAACTAATATAAAGAATATTTTATAAAAATATTTAATTTTATTTTAAAAATTAAAATTTAAAATCTCTAATTTAAAACCTTAATCCTTAAAATAAAAATCTTAATTTATATTCATAAAAAACAAATTTTATATCATATAACTTAAATTATTAAACTCTAACCCTGAATTAAATATATAAACCTTAAATTAAACCCACTAATAAAAATATTTTTTCATTATCTGATTCACGTTATTTTAATTTTAAATTATTTCGAGTTTAGAATTAATTCATACTTAACTTTTAATAATTTTAAATTCTTTTAAATTTTATTTTCTCGAATTCAAACTATATATATATATATTTTTTAATTGAGAGCTCCTTTTCCCAAGAAAACTAAAAACTGGGTGAGTTTTGATGGGATAATGTGATCCAGGTTGGCTCAGCGGATGATATCTAATCCAAGATAAGGCAAATTTGGGAAATGGGACCAGGGATTGAAGGCTCTCAGTTAACACCAAACCACTGGAGACTTGAAGTATATAAATATTCTTTGTAAATAATATAAAAATTCATTAAATTAATTAAAAATGATCATTTTTATTATTAAAAGCTTAGATTTTATAAAATAATTATTAAATTATTATAAATAGTCACTAATTTTTTAATTCAATACAAAATATCTTTAAATTTTATTAAGGATAAACTACACGAAATACCATTTAATTTTAGGATATAACTCTATTATACTGCTATATTAAAAAACAATACTTTTATATCATTAAATTTTAATAAAAAGTTCGATTATGCCACTAAAATTTAATAGAACGTTTAATTATAACATTGAATTTTAGTAAAATATTCGATTATACCATTAAGCTTTAATAAAAATTTAATTATATCACTGAGTGAAGTGAACCATAAACAAAACGATATCATTTTAGTATGATTTTTGATATATCCAAAACGACCTAATGGTACAATTGAACCTTTTAAAGTCTAGTGAGATATAATTAGACATTTTATTAAAATTTTATAATATAAAATATTATTTTTAGTTTAGTGGTATAATCGAAACAAATCTTATAGTTCAATAGTATTTCACTTAGTTTATCTTATTATTAAATTTATTATTATTTAATGACTATAGTAATGATTTTATAAGATTTCGTTAAATTTAAGAACCGAAAATAGATTTTTTTAATGAAAGAGGAAAATTACACTCGATAAAAATAAAATACATCATAATATCTAACAAACAAAATTTAATAACATAAATTACGAGTTAAACTCAATAAAAAAGAATTAAACACTAATAAATATTCAACGGGTACTTATCTGCCTGCAACAGAGGAATAATCTCATTTGAAGGGCATGATATCGAACAACATTAATACTTACTGTTTGAGCTAATCTGGTTAGCCCATCAAACACTTTATTACCATTACGTGAAATATACCGAAAAACAACCTCCCATTTCTAATTGTATGTATTTTAATAAAAAATACATAATTTTTTTAAAAAAATATAAATCATATAAAAAAATTTAAAGCGTTTGAATTTTAATAATTTTAAAAATTTATTTTAAAATTAGTGAGCCTACTAAAGTATTTATAATTACAATTTACTAACTAGACACCTCTAAAATATTTATCCTCGAATTTACGAATTATATTAATTTAGTTATTTAGTTAACATGAATCATTAATGTATTTACATGATAATTAACGATGTCAATGTGACTGTATACATGAAAATGATGACCTAACATAGGGAAATATTTGTTTTTATAGGGAGTTTAGATATTTAATTGATTTTTTATATAATATTTAAATAAAAATTAAGAAATTAATTTTAAAATTAGAATATTTTGTCTATGTCAAAACTCTATTGTTGTTTGAAATATTTTATGTATTTTTTAATGGTTGGAATCATACTATCTTTCTGACTCAAATTTTATAATCTATTTTCTCCTCTGATTATAGGAATAAACATCTTGTCTAGTATTCGGTGATCAAATCAGAAAATAATTTTGTTAACTTTAAGGGTAACAACAATACGAATTACGTGCCATATTCGAAATATGTTAATAATATTGATTCATCACATTGGTTTTAGTTAACCTTATACTTGTTTGTTGAGAGTTGTTTGCCGATAAAATCAGTCCTGGGTAACGATACTTTTTGCATGACAGTTTGGATTGTCTACAACTCATTATTTCTTTATTACGTGTCTCGTTTGGACAAAGACAAGGAGATTCAAGAAGCTTCTGAATTTTATTGGTATGCATATCTCCATAGAAATATTAATTTTTCTTTATTTTTGGGTTATAAGAATTTTAGATTGTTTAATCCAATTATTTTACTTTTGGATTGCGATGTAATTATAATTTATCTATGAATTTAATAAAAATTCAGTGACATTTATAAAAAAATTAAGGATATCGTATAGGTGAATTTAGGGAGTTACAAATAACATCATTTTAACGTATCAAAACACAAAAAAAATATTTCAAAAAATTGATACAACTTACAAATACGATTGTACGAGAGCCCAATAAAATGTATTTTTTTAAAAAATTAAAAAATTATTTTACACGAGTTCACTTATTGAAATAATCCTTTTTATTTTTTTATGAAAAACTATTAGGTGAACCTGTTAAACACGTCATCCGTGATCCCAATTAATCATAATTATTTATCTCAAAAGGTGAATCATCACTTCTTTCTTACATGTAGTTAGTAGGTGAACAATTATTAGGTAGTTATTTAAAGATGAACGATTTTGATTGTTCAAACTTTCTTGTACTTTTTAAGGTGAATCATCACCTTGAATCAAATAAGCTTTTTTTTTATATAATTATTTTACGACGTCTAAACATATCGATTGAAGTATCAAATATTGTAGTGACATTTTTCTCCCCCCAAAAATTATATTTCTTATGAAATATTTTTATGCCCAAGTTTTTCATGGTTTATTGGTGAAATATTCAGCCCATAAATGCCAAGGATCATATGATATTTTACCACAAAGTCCAAATTATTAACTATGATATATCATATAATATGTTCTATTTAGTCGGTGGGCCTGAAAGCCCACCATTTAGTTATACACTATCGTTTTAATTAAAATATGGTAAAATAAGTTTGAATTTAAATAATTCGATTCAAATAATTCGAGTTTGAAGAAATTTAAATACGAGAAAATTTGAACTTGAAAATTTTCTAACTTGAAATAGTTGAAATTTGAAAAAGATTTAACTTATAAAATTTTACGTCAAACAAATCAAAGCTCGAGATTAAGGGTCGATTATTTAATGCTTTTAAAAAGTACTTTTTGAATAAAAAGTGATTCTGAGACTAAAAGCAATGCAAAACAAATAACTATTAGTTCAACTGTTGCTCCTTCTTCCTCCCATCGTTTTCAAAATAGTTTAATCAGAACAATCATTATTGGTAGATAGTTCAATCGAGCTAATGTAAAATTATGGAAGGACATGGCAAAAATCTTTAATGAACAATACAAGTACATAAAAACCATGATCTTGTAATCATTTATTTTTGTTCGAATTAAATAAAAATAATTAAAATTAACATAAATTATTGCTAATAATTTTCTTTTCAAATTTCAAAAAAATTGAGTTTGATTTATAAATTTAAATATAATAACACTCACAAATTTCGAATATAGATTATAAAATGCACATATATATATATATTTTGAACAAGCTAATAGTGATTATAGTAGTATCTATTCTAGAATATAATCTTCACCATTTGAGGTTGATCACTCAATCACTCTGCTAACATCGCTGGTGCTCGAACTCGTGATCTCTAAGAACAACAACCGTTCCTTTAACCACTTTAACTAGAAGGCTCGTGCAAAACATACGTATATTATTCTCGAAAAACTTGGGTTTGATTTTTTTTTTCATCTTCTATAATTGTTTGATATTCAAGGGGTTTGTAATTCTTTCCGCATGTTTTGGTTGACAAGTGATGCTTGAGACTTGCATTTGGGTTTTGAAAAAGACTTTTAATATGTTTCTAAAATATTTTTCAAGCCAATAAAAATCGATTGGTACGATAAGATAAAAAATTAAAAATTTTAAATAAAACTAAAAATTTAAATATTAATATTATAAATAATATAAATTAATTTTAAATAATTGCTTTATATAAATTTTTTTAAAAATATTTAAATTAATCAATTGATAAATTAAATACCTACAATTAAACGAGAAAAAAAAATCTTATAAGCCTATAAGTTTGCTTTGAAAACATAAAAACGTGTTGCCATATTTTCTCCCCACTTATATCATTACGCAATCATGAAACTGACTCCTCAAAACGAATGGTTAAAATATGTTTATTTAATTCTGTTGTAAAATATTATAATTAATGTTATATTTGGGTCGCAAGCTTAATTCATTTTTATAATTTTTAAGTTAAATTAAAATTATATCATCAACAACGTCATAATACTTAAAAACATTGCCAAGTATCAAAAAGAATTAAAACACCAAAAGTAGTTAAGGGTTCTAAATACAGTTTGATAAAATATTTGATCAATACAATTTGAATAAATAGAGTTACAATTATAAAAGGTTTACAAATACACTACATCTAAGTACTTATACTCTACCAACAGTCAATGTTGGAGATCCTTCACAATGGTGCTCCGCCTCGCTCAACCTCTTACCTACTTGCGCATGGAAACGAATTCCGAACGTTGAGTTACAAAAACTCAGTGGATATACAACCTATCAACTTTGCTTCAAGTGAATCATAACTATGCATATGCTAGATGAGATATGACAATATGGTATGAAGCAATGACGCTACCGTAATCGCCTATACACGTGATTGACAACTAACAACCAAAGCATAAATGTAAAGAAAATAGGAGTGAGGCCCAATTTCATCCGAAACTAGGAGACCCACTCATTCTCGGAATCTCACATCAAGTTGCTCTGAATCTCGCATTAAGATAGTATACTCGGAATCTCACATCAAGAAAGTCATTATCTAGAATATCACATTAGATGACCTTTAATACATCACTCAGAATCCCACATCGGATGACCTTCATTATATTGCAACACTCACTCACTGTGTATAACTATCCCACCAAACAAGGATTAAACCACCAAACCATAATCCACTAAGGATCCCTAGACCTTGTTATACAAGCAACCAACAAAAACTAACCATACAAGGCATAAGTGTCATACTAGCATCATAATCACTCATTCTAAATTTTAGTATTCATTTTATAGCTTAATTAACCCTTGAAAACCATTACAATAATTTATTGAACCCTCAAGCTCAAAACATAAAAACTTGGATAGATTGCTCTGCCTATACCAATACGCACCCCATGCGTGTCAATACCCTTCTTCGCATACTGATCTTCCCATCCGCATATTGATACCGAGATTACATTTGATGTAGTTGAGCCATCAAGACGTATCGATACTGTAACACCCTCGACCCAGATGTCACATTGAGCCTTAGGCCCAAAACCCGTATTTTAAATTCCATTTTTAAAGCCCAAATAACAATTCAAAATCAAATCCATAACAAGTCCATTTAATTCAAATCCATTTAAAATATATAAAACCAAGTAATTCAAAATAATTGGAGCTCCAAAATAGTTATATATAGACAATTAAAAGCATTCATCTCAATTTAAATAAGAGTTACAACACATATAAGTTCTACAAGTACATAGCCCAAACATATCAAGTGTTTGTATTCTGACTAGGGATGGCAATGGATCTTGAATCCGACCTAAATTCGTAGATACAGATCCATTTTATAGGGTATGGACCCTAAAATTTTAGACTCGATGGATTTGGACCAGATCTAGATCTTCTAATTAAAGTATAAATCTGGATCCAGATCTAATACTAAGATTCGAACCTAGACCCAAACCCATTAACCTATTTATTAAAATATCCACCTTTGATTTTAAAATATATAAAAAATATATAATTGTAGGTTTTATATTTCATATTATTTTCTAATGTAATTTTTATTTATTTATGACAAATAAAATTTTTGAAAGAATACATGCTTGTTCCACTATTAATGAAGATTATGATGATGATGCGAAAATAGTGAATATCATTGACATATTATATAAGAAAGTTATTATATTAAATAACTTTAATATTAATATTTAAATTTGACAAATATTATTTTCATAAAACATATTTTTCTTTTTAATCGGCTGTTTCTTGTTTGTTTTAGGATGTTTATAATTTAAGTAGTGATAAAGACTAACACTCTAAGAGGTTGGAATATGGTACTCCGTTTGCGATAATGGAATATTTCATGATCTACATTTTTTAATGCTTGTGTTATTCAAAAGATATTTGTGTAATTGTTGAGTTTTTTTAATATTTTAGTTTATCGTTTTTTATTCTGATACTAGTTAATTAAAATTAATTCTTTCCTCCATTAGAATTATGATGTGAAACTAATTAATGATAGTTTTATTAGGTTAAAAATTGGTAGAACAATCTGGATTTGGGTCTTAATTTTTTAGACCCACAGATCTGGGGTAGTTCTGGATCAATGATATAAAAATGGATCTAGATCTTGATCCATTTTAGATCTGACCCGTTGTCATCCCTAACTCTGACACTAAGTCAATGTTGACATCCCAACCTCGATGGTGCTCTTCCGGTCCGTGACTTTTCCTAACCTACGTACAAAAACACATTTCAAAACGCTGATCTATAAAAGCTTAGTGGGTACACCGCTACTCGAAAACATCGCACATATCGAGAATAAAGGAATATAGTACATGTAATACCATGAGTGATGAGATGGCGCTATCATAATCGCCTAAACACATGGCATCATGAATGTATATTATCGTGCATAGAATATACATATGAAACACAAGGTAGTGAGGCCCACGTCCATACAACATCGGGATCCTAAACTCAGAGATTGAGGCCTGCGTCCATACAATATCGGGATCGTCGAAATTCATGCTTGGAATGTTACATAGAGCATCTTCGAATGAGGTCCGCATCCACACAACATCGAGATCATCCATTCGGAATAGCTTTTCATACATCACCCGAAATCTCACATTGGATGCTTTGATTGTGTTGCAACATTCTTCTTCGATATCCAGATTTCTATCACACAAGGGTTTTTCCTAAGCTAAGCAACCTTATCAGTACTCATCAAGGTTCTAGCTAACACAAGCATTCTTAGTCCAACAAATACCCTTATGATTTCTATCATTCATAAAGTCAACCAAAACTTACCAACTCTTTAGTATAATTATTCACATATAGGTGTATCGATATGCTATTACCTTACACGAGACCAAAATTCATACCGGTATCAATACAGCTCAACCCCATATCGGTACCGCTTTGGACTAGTATTGATACACCTAATAGGGGTATTGATACGCTTACATATTCCAAACCAATATAATAGTGGTATCGATATGCCCTTATGCACCGATACCCAAAAACGTCTCTAAATTTTAAATATACAAGGGGTATCGATATGCAAAACCCTCGTACCGATACGCCTTACATCTAAGCCTTTGTTTCCTCTCTAGGGTACCGATACGCTCCTAGTCATTATCGGTACACATGTACGATTTTGTAGTTCTGGACATGAAATTTGCTAATTTCACTACTAAAACTAACCCATTCAATCCCAAATTATTCCTACACATTATTAAAGAAGTTTAGGGTGAGTTACTACAAATTTTAAGTTATGAATCCTCCAATTTTGAAATTCTCCCTTAAAGGCTTCCTAAGCTACCAAATCACCAATCAAACATGCAAATCAAAAGCAATGTAGCCTAATTTCATGAGATGTAAGATGCAATGAGAGTTAGAGGGGTATCAATCTCAAAATAAAGCATCCCAAAACGTCCTTCCTACTCAGCTTCCCCCTTGCCCTTTCCAAGAGCTTTAGAAGGTCCTGCCATTTTTTTTCTTCAAAGAAGAGATAAACCAACCATTATACATTTCCAAGGATAATTTTGGAAGTTAAAAACATCAACTAACAACTGAGAACCCAATAACAAAACCCCTTTTTCATTCTTGCTTCTTGAACCTCATTCAAGCTTTCCTCCATCAAAACACAACCTTTTTACCTTGATAGATAGATCTCTTAATGCTCTACAATTTTTTATCAATACTCCAAACATGATTTGCAACTTAGAACTTAAAGATACCACCTTGAATTTAAGATTGATTAGAAGAAAAAAGACAAGGAAGAGGGGGGAAACAAAATGACCTCTCACACATAACTCCTCTATAGAAAACACACTCCTTTTCCCTCTTCTCTTTGTCAATAATTTATGAAAATACCAAAAAACCCCTCATAAACCACTTTGGACCAAAAATAACCCAAAACCAGCCCACAAACAGCCCAACACCTAAACTCGAGGCCTAAACATCGGAGCCCAACACTTTGGGTTAACCTAACACTAAAATCCGAAATTTGGTTCATTATAGATACACTTACCTAACATTTTGGTACGTTGTAGTAGTACTTATGTATTAAGTATCGGTCCCAAACCCTGGACCGATACACCCCTTGGTGCACCGATACCAAAAGTGTTATACTAATACTCAATCTGAAGTATTGGTACTTGAGCCTAGAAAGCATAGTCTAGAGCTCAAAAATACCCTATTTTGCCCCTAAATGTAATCTTAAAAATCTAAGAACGTTCCTACACGTTATAGAAAATAATTAGGTGAGTTTCTAATATTTTCAACCCAAGATATTAATTAATTTGTCTAGTTACCATTAATACATTGATAAGTTCTATCTTCAACCAAAAACATCGTAAACACATCAAATGTACCATAAGGATGATCTAAATGAATTCATAAGGTTGAGGAGTGTACTAACCTCAAAAGCAAACTAATAGAACCCTCAAACGAATCCCCTTAGGTCTTCTCTTTGCCCATGCTTCTTGATAGTTCTCCTTATTCTTCCACTACAAGGGAAGTGTAATCACTAATTTTATCCGGGTTATAAAACCCAATTTTAATTTTTATTTTATTTTATCAAGTAACGAGTTTAGGTTTAATTATTATAAAATCAAAATTATATATTAATATGTAAGTGTTTTTACTATACGCATATTATTTGTATAAATAAATTATATTTTATTGTTTCTTAAATTTCCTTTTTTATATTAATCTTAATTTGTGAAAAATTCTAATAATGTATATATAAATATACTGGTGGTATTATTTAATTCATGTATATAAGAATTATACATTTACTCTTTATTTGAATTTTCCTTTCTTCTTTTTATTCTTTTATTCTCGGTTTGCAATTAATTTTACTACTATTATTATTATAATTGTTGTTAAATATTTAAATTTAAAAATACAAAAAATATTACACTATTAAATATTATTTTATTTTCTTTTTAGTTTCGGTTTCCATATTTCATTATCATTATTATTACTATTATTTTCTTTTATTATTATCATTATTATTATTATTATTATTATTATTATTATTATTATTATTTTAAACAAACAACCCATTAAAATAATAAAAGCCCAAATCTTTATTTAATTTAAAACTCAAAATAATAAATACATGTACACAATAATTAAATTACAAGCCCGTTACAAATATTTAGATCAACTCTAGCCCAACCGGTAATTACATGGAAACCCTAATCTAGCAAACTCTTCCCTTGCGCAGTCGTCCTAGGACCGTTGGATCTGATCCGTGATCCAATGGTCGAGATTGAAGGATGTAAGGCTCTGGAAGCTTCAATGCGCCCACACACGGTTGTCCGTCTGCTCCACGCACTCGTGGAATTCACTCACTAAACCTTCGATTCCAATAGACTCCTCAGCTCCTTCGCCGACGACAATGATCGTCATCATTCCGACGGCCATGCATGCACATGCAAACAAAAAATCCATGTTAGATATACACCAAATACCAGAATTCGTACAAAATTTGTGCAAACGATAATTTCGAATATTTATAGGCTAAAAATAAGGATTTCCAGCAAATTCGTACGAAATTTCAGAGCATAATTAGCCAAATTCCAACATTTTCCAACAATATATAGAGCCAAATACAACAATTTCAGAGAGAAGAGCTAATAGAAAATTAGGATCCTTTTTCCTTTCTTTTTCATATTCTTTTAATAAATCGGTTATAAAAACTGAATCAAAACCATTGTAAATGGACTTTTTTCCCCTCTGATTCGAATCAATAGAAAGAAACCATCTTTTGAGGTAAAAACTCTCTTCCAGTTTGCATATACAAAAAAGGGATTAGAGTTTGTTTTTCTCACTTTTTTATTCGATCTCCTCTCCTCTCCAATCTTTTTTCTCCCGGCGATAATCCCACGACCTCTACACCTTCTCGGGTGAGCCAAACAAAGAAGGAAGAGGGAGCTTTTTGTTTCTCTTTTCAATTTCGTTAAGACTGGGGGTTTCTTTTGTTTTTGTTCAGAAAAAGGATTTCAAGACTAAAGGTTTTGGGTTTCTTTTAAGAATTATTTCGTTTTCGTTTTGAAAAAACTTGTTTTTTGCTTCGCCACCCGCAGTTGCAAGTGGAGTGGAGTCTATTTTGATTGCCTTCAAACCGAATCCATTTTATCTTTCTTACGACATAATAGTTCGTAAGTATAAATTCAACAACTTTCGATAAGTATCAATACGCGAAGCTAAATTTCGATATTTAACCATTAACCTAAAATATTATCAAAAAGTATAACATTTTCAGTTCCTCGTTACAGTTTATAATATTTTTGGTTAATGTCGCACAATAACTATACCGTATCATATCTTACATTAGATAAAAATAAAATAAAATTTCAAAAAAAAATAAAAATTAAACCGAAAATGAGTGACATGAAAAAAATATGTCCAATAACAAAATGAATTTATCTGGGTTACAATGAGAAGGGTGGTCGGAAAGGAAAGGGTGTCTAGGTTTTTTCTTGATTTAAGTTTTTAGGTTTAAATATTTTATTTTTATAATAAATTTAATGTAATATTAACATATTAATAAAATATGACATGTTAAAAGGAAGATATTTAAAAAATAAGTAATGTCATCCAAAAACATACAAATTACTCATATTCGAAAAATGAGTGATTAAATTGAAAATATTTAAACTTTAATAATTAAAATAACAGTAAAAAAATTTGATAAACAATATAATTTATCCTTATTTTGTTCCATGTATAAAATTTAATGTATAAAATTAATAAGTAAATATAATATTTTTAAATTTTAATGATTAAAATAAATTAGAGAATAAAATTCAATAATGATTTATGTATTTTGCTATAAATTAAAATAATATTTTTCTCGAAACTTGGGTCAATTTTTATATTTAAAAAATATTTATCAATTCGTATATTAGATTAATTAATGATTTTAAATGAAGTACTCTAATGTTAACAAGTATATACAAGTGATTTAAAAGAAAATAATAACTAAATTGATGTATTTCTTAAATATGAAAGGTGACTCAATCATAACTTTACCTATAATTGAATGATCTAAATGTAACATTTATTAATTAAATAACTCAAATATAACTTACCCGTGATTGAGTGATGTCGCGACCGTTTTAAAACTGAAAGTGTGAAAAATAACCTAGCGAATTGACTTTGGAAAAATAAATTTTATCTCTTTTTATTGATAATTATAAAAATCAGGGATTTATTAAAACATATAATATTTAATTTTAAAAATTGATTTGGAGTCGCCACCGACCACTTTGGTAGGCCAGACACCATAAAATAAACCAGAGATTCATTTTAAAAATATTTGGGTTTGAGAGTCGGTTACGCGTAAGGACGACCCTTACGAGTGCCCGAGATCGGTACCTTATTAATTACACGTGGCATTTCGGTAATTTGAATAATAATATCAATTTAATACGTCATTGTCAAATAAATATCGTTCGAATAAGAATATCATTTTGGATAAGAAAATATATTTCTTTTAAATACGAGCTTGAATAAGACGTCCTCTAGATAGGAAACCTTAACTCGTATTTAAGGAAATATAATTTTTGCCCCAAAAGGATTTTAAGTGCATGACCGGTTATTATCTGATTCATTTTAAGTTCTAACCTACGAGACTCCATTAATTAAATATTTAAACCCTATTAAATTATTAATTTCACCAAGTGTATTATGATAACATCTGAATGCTCGGATACTACAATCTCGATACCGAACAAAATTAATAATACTATTAGTGTTTCTAGTTATTTACCTAATTAATTTTATTTAATTCTTGTAACACCCTAAAATCGAGTTAGTAAAATGATTCAAATAAATTATAAATTTTAATCACATGTTATTTTAAATTAGAGGAAGAAATGGATCAAATTGAATTAAGTGAAAAATGAAGAGGTTGCATGGTAAATTCATGGGTCCCATAAACTACCCTTGATAATAAGTTAAGTCTAGGAATGTAATTAAGGGTAAAGGAGTCATTCCACACCCAATTATTAACTAAAAAAAATTGGCCAAAAAATTCCTTATTCCTTCCCCATTTCCACGATAGGAACAAAAGAGAGAATAGAGAAGTGAGCTCTTGAGAGAAATTTTTAAGGAGAAAGCCATTGAAGGGATTAAAAGCTTGCATGAAAGGGGATTTCGATTAAGAGATCATATTCGAATAGCTTGGTAAGTTTTCTCTCCATAACCGAAAATTTTGAGGTTTTGATTTTTAATTGATTTTTTCAAACTAATTAGTTTAATAAGATCTCAATTTAAGAATTGTATTTGTTTAGGTTTTAGTATTGGAGTATGAACAATAAGTTAAGTAGTTTGGAGTTTAGATTTTTGAAATGTTATGTATGAGCTAATCGATTCGATGAGTTGCTGTAAATTGGACTTTGAGATGTTGAATTCTTATTTAAAATGTTGTAAACTTGATAAGACTAAGTCCGGATTGAGTTCGAACCCATAGAATGTAGGTTGACCGAAATTGCCTAGAAAATGTCATTTCGGATAGTTATCTTTGAAAAATTCCCTAGGTCGGATTTGTTGGAGTTAGGAGCTGAAATTTTGAATCATGATACTCTCTTATATCTAGTTTAATTGAAAATTTTATGGAATCTCAATCGGAATTTTGTAGAGAAAGTTATAAGCGCATCCGTATGGGTTGTTCGAGCAGTCCCAAAATTCAGATAAGTCTTATTCAAATGAATTCTAGTACTGATCGGGAAATAATTAAAATGTGAGGTTAATTTTTCCTTTTATAGGATCATATTAGCTTTCCAAAGAGGTAAAATGGGCTAAAATCGGATATGTGAGCTAGGAGTTATGATCGAATTAAAAATGACCAATGTTGAACAAAACAATGAGCAAACTCAACAACCTAAAAAATGTTGAACAACTCTCGTTCAAGATAAGGTAATTATTTTTTAGAAGAACAAACTCAACAACCTAAAAACAACCTAAAAAATGTGTCTTTAAAGATATCCATGAGAGGAAAGAGAAATACTATTGAGGATTATTACTTAGTATTTCATCAAAAAAATAAAAAAAATAATGGAATGATAAAAGATAACCGGATCAATTTCTTTTATCAAACCATAAATGTTTTAACTCTAAAAAGTGGATTGATATTATTCAAAAGAGTATAATTTTATACAAGATAATAAAGTTTAAGAACTTGTCGCATTATCTTAAGGTACAAACTAATTGGTTGTAAATTAATATTTAAAACCAAGAGGGATGTAAATAATAATGTGAACAAGTATAAGGCATGTCTTATATTTAAAGGATATACTCTAAAAGAAGATATTGATTTTGTGGAGACTTTCTCTCAAGTTATGCTGAAAGACTCTTTCAAAATAATTTGACACTTATTGCTTTTAATCTTGAGCTACATAAGATGGATGTTAAGCTTGTGTTTTTCAATGATAACATTGAATAAATTAATTATGTTACAATCATTGATTTGTGTCTAATGATACAAAATTAATGATATGTAAATTAAAGATATCCATCTATAAGCTTAAGTTTAACTCTCATTAATGAAATTATAAATTTCATATTGATTATCTCAATCGGTTTTGAGATAAATTTGGTTGAAAATTGTATGTATTACAAGTTCAGTGGGAGTAAATCAAGTGACACTCATATTACTAAAGAAGATATTTTTTTCCTACAAGTAACCTTGAAATTTATAAAATACAAAAGATTCCATAATTTATTGAGAATCTAATTTATGCTTAAGTATGTATGCATTGGGATATTGCATACATTATTAGAATGTTAGACAGATATTTAAGTAAATCTAATATGAATTATTGGATAGCAGTAAATAGAGTTATGAAATGACTTTAGAGAACAAAATTTATATGCTCACATATCGAAGTTCTGGTAAGTTAGAGATCATCAAGTTTACAGGCTTCGATTTTACTAGAATATTGATGTAAAAGACTCTGTCACATGAGCTGCTAATTATAGATTGAATAGAAAGACCACTTCAGTTATTTTGTGACAATAAATATGCATCATTTATTCTATAAACAATAGGAACACTTTAAAATTTTAGTTCCTAGTTGTTAAAGAAAATTCAGAGTGTTTGTGTGTCTATAGAGCATGTTGGTACAAATTTCATAATTGCACGCTTATTGAGAAACTATCACCCTAGGTCTTTCATGAGCACACTACTCATATGGGTGTAATATTATTTAAGTATATTCAGTTTTAGTGGGAGTTTGTAATTTTGATAAATGCTCATTCGTTTTAGACACAATTTAAGTTACTTTAGTTTAAGGTTAATTTCTGCAGAAATAAAGTTATTTTGGTTTATGCACACTCTGAATTCAGTAAAGTTTGATCTCACTAAATTTTAGGAGGACCAGTTGGAAATAGGCATGTTCGGTTCACATTTACATGTAATTTCCATGCTACGCATCCATGATTGATCTATATGTCATTTGATTTTGTTTTTATACGTGACCATTGATGGGTCCAGTCATGATTGATATGATGAAGACCGCTTTGATCCTATATGAATATAATTGATGGACGAGATTGTTTTAGAATACCTATTATATGATAGCAAATTTTTGAGCTCAAAAGGTTATACATTTGTCAAGAAACATATGTTGCCCAAGTGGGAGATTGTTGGATTAAAATTCAATAATAGTGGGCACATATGTATAATGTATATTGCTATTATAAAATTTAACACGTAATTAAGTGACTAATTATATTACACGTGTTATAGGTATTAAATTATCATGGAATTAAAAGTATAGATACCATAAGCTGTATTTATAATTTGATGAGGGGCAGAGTTATAAATACTTTAGCGTTGGTTATTAAATCAACTACTAGTTGGTTATTAAATCAACTATATAAAGGGGTTATGGTCCCCAAGAATTAGGTCAACTTGCATATCTCTTTTCCTCGTCTGAGAGTTGTGTCGCAAGAGAAAACCTAACTTCTTGGAAGATCAAACCCTCTGGAAAAACTCTATCGATTAATTCAAGTACGCTTCCGCATTCAGTTTATTTATTTTATTATTCTTGATGATTTGACATGTATAGATCTTGGGTTTATATTCGTATTGAATATATTTTAATTCTAACAAATATATGTTTGGTTTGATAGCATGATAAATATTTTTGGTTTGAAAGTATGGTATATGTTGGTATAAAGGCTTGAGAATGATTCTTTGTTGATAACATGATATGTATGCATATATTTTCACACGATACCTATATGTTTGATGATAGCATGCTGAATGCTTTTGTTAGTAGCATGTTATGAACTCATGCTTTTGTAATATGCCAATTGGATAATATGAATTGAACATGAGTAAAAGAATAACGAAATCTTTATTGAGACTTGGTCTATAGTTGGTCATAGGTTATTCATGCCTAGGGTCTGAGCTCATTTATTAGTACTTTGGTACTTCTGTTGGTACTATGGGTACCTTTGTTTGGTGGTTAGTCACCATTTGTAGATACCGTAGGAATCTTTTGTTAGTGCTTTCGTGGCACTTCTGTTAGTACCCTTGTGGTACTTTTGATGACTCGCTTACCTAGTCTAATTATACCAAGGCATCATTTGAAATTAATCTAAAAGATTGAACATAAGACATGAAAAGATCATTTGAATGTGTATTGCTTATGAAGCATCTGAATTCGAACATAAATTTTCATCGAGCATTTGATTATATGTTCCCATTGAGCATTGGAAATGATATTGTCATGAGCATTGGAAATGATATTACAAAGAACATTTGATATGATATTGCCATTGAGCATTTGAGCATGAAATGGTTATTGAGAATTTAGTTATGAAATCAGTTTGCATGCTAGGGGTATGATAACATGATATTGAGACAAGCATGAAAAACATGAAACTTTTACACCTACGATTAAAATGTTAGTATGAACTTGATGCATTGCTTAATTGGAGCATATCATTTTATTATATGTTTAATGTCTAAACTGGTTAGACTTAGGGCTACCTCACTAAGTACTTTGTAAGTACTTACCACCGTTTGTTTCCTCCTTCAAAACAACAAGTTATCGAGCCAAGGTGCTAGACTGAAATCGATCGAGGGCAAGGACATCAGGCAAGCTAATGTATGGTATTTTGTACTTTTGTAACTCCTAGACCATGGTGGCATAGTGTTCATATCATGTATTTTGAGATTGGATATTTAAGCTTTGGTTTATAAGCCTTAAGGCAAGGCAATCACATTAAGCTAGCCTTATATCCCTTGGAGTTTGGCTTATGGTATGTTTATGTCGGCTTTGTATTATGCATGTAATATGTAAGTAATGGACTTGGCATGAGAACATAGAATTAAGTAGGATAACATGTGAATCCTTAGAATCACACATGAATATGTTAGTTTCATAGTGGAATGAAAGTCGTAAGGTTAGCTAAATTGTTAGGTGTCATTTGATGGTATGAATGGCCATTGGTTAGAAATTATAGTTTGGTACGTTGAAGGCTCATAAAAATAAATTGGAAATGGTTAGACCAAATGATAGAATCGGTAAGTGGATGTTGCTACTTAAATATGTTGGAATTACTTCTTAAGGTTTAGGAATGACTTGAGACTATATAGATGGTCTTTTGATTAGTGTTTAAATGTTTTAGTAGCTTGAAACTTGCCTAGTGGAGCGGGGTATCGATACCATTTACATGGGTATCGATACCACCCTTGGTAGTAATATTTTGCATCGATGCTTGGTTCGATACCAAACCTCCTTGTGGTCTATCTGGTTCGATACCGGTATCAAACTAGGCTACCCAACCTTAGTCAACGAGTCAGCGAGGAAGACTAGTATCGATACCTGGTTCGATACTGGAGCTTCCAGTAGCAAATGGCACCGATGCTTGGTTCGATACCAAGACTTTTTGTGAGCCCTTTGGTTCGATACCAATATCGAACCAGGATGCTCTATCCTCAAGTCAACAAGTCAACAATCAACATAGTTGAGTAGGTATCGAACTGGGGTTCGATACCCATGTTCTGATACCCCTTATAGGGAGGTATCGATACCTTGATTCATGTTGGTTCAAATTTGAGATTAAAATTGATTGGATAATATAAACATATTAAAGATCGTTAAACCGATAAAATCGATTATGAGCCTTAGTTGAGTTTGTTGAGATAGAATGTTAGATGAGTAATGATCGAGAAATAAAATGAACTCAAGGTCGATTAATTGGCCCTGAAATTGATAAGTATTACATACAATGGTCATTGAAATAATCAAAATGATTTAAAAACGAATACAAAGTTCGGTTTATTTGCGAGTTGATTGTCCGGTCGACGTCCCCATCTTTTAACCCGGGTGAGGGTGTCACAATTCTAACCTTAAATTATTTATCAATTTCTAGGTTTCGATGGCACATCGAATGCGATACCAAAGTACACTCTTTTGGTCAATGTCATGTTACGTCAAAACACTGACTGCTTAGTGTATCCAAGGTATATGATTAAAGTGTCATCGTTACTACAATTATCTTCCTAGTAAAGTTAATTATTTAATTAAAGTGACTAACTCTAAAAAACTCTAATTTAATTATCTAAGTGAATTAAATGGCCTCCTAAACAAATATACTATATAAATTTACGACTTGCATATAAATAAATTAAACAAACAAATAAATAAAATAATAAAATTGTGGGAAAACTAACACAACAAAAGATGGAACATTACTAGTTAAGCTTGAAATGTTGAAGTCTCTTGGATTCTTCAAAATCCTCGTGTAGTTTAACATCAATTGTAGATTGTGAATTATGCCACCACTCGAGCATTCTGTTTTGATCTAGCAAAGCTGCTTACTAGAACAATTACTAATATTTGTTGACTTGATGACATATTTTCAAACACCTTTTTCACTCTCTTTTCTCCTTCTCTTCGTGTTCTTCAACACTTGCCACATTGTCGGCTTCTCCGGAGCTTTATAAACAGCAGAGTCGGGATCTTCGGTCGAAGGAGAGTGTTGCCATGGACAAGCCTCGACGATACTGCACCGGCACCACAAACGGCAATGATGCAGCAAAAGCTTTGGTGTGTGGTTAAGCCTAGCGTTCCTTCCGAAACTATACAGGAAGCAATGGACTTTGCTTGTGGCGAAGGCGGTGTTGATTGTAATGAACTCATGCCAAACGGGAGCTGTTTCGATTCAGACACCATTGTTGCCCATGCTTCTTATGCTTTCAATAGCTACTGGCAGAAGACCAAGAGAAATGGTGAAACCTTTTGATGGCAGAGCAAATCTGGTGACTCCATGTAATGTTTATCAACATCATCTTCCATTGCCACAAAACCCATCTCTGTTTCCATTGCAAACAATCTGATGACTCCATGGAAGTTGCCTTCCCCTCTTTGTTTCCTTTTCGACCCAGATGAAGGAGAGAGAGACTCCCTTGTCACCGAATGGCCTCCCCTCTTTCCATGGTCAAGTGCTTCGGCCCCATGGAAACCGAAACTAATCAAAAAAACCACCCTCGCCTTTTCCGAAACCATGCCAAGAAAAAAGAGATTATTAAGTGAACCCTGTTGACCACGTCATCCATGGTTCAAGCAATTAGGGTCGTTGATCTTTAAATAACCACCTAATAACTACTCACTCATTAAATCCATGTAAGAAAGAGGTGATGATTTACTTGAAAAAAGTTTAAGATCAACGGTCCTGATTAATTGAGACCATAGATGACGTAGTGAACAAGGTTCACCTAATAATTTTCCAAGAAGTAGGCATCAAAAACTGATACTAACCCCCCATTTCCGATCATCGAATATCAACCTTATCCAACATTTTATTTTTTTTATTATTTTTTATTCATTTTATCATTTTTTATTTTTTTGAATTTCACTTTATTAATTTTATATTTATTATATATTTATTATTTTTTTTGAGTTTTGGTTATTATCTATTTATTTATTTATTTATTTATTTATTTAATTATATTTGCGTAGGCCTTATTTTATATTTTAAACCCGGACGAAATTCGGGTATTACAAGTGACCTCTGTTGTAGTTTACTCAATAAAAGATTATTTTTAAACATTGACGAGGGTTTTTGAGTTGCTTGAGTACTTAAGCCAAATTCTACCCAACCTAGCTATCTATGTCTTCATTAAAATGTATCTTTTTGAAATGATTTTCGAAAAATATAGGCATAAAGATAATTTTAACTCTTAACGTTTATGATTTTTATCATTTAAACCTTTATACTATATCTTTTTGACCAATATCTCATTTTTTAACTAGTATAATGATTAAATAGTTAAAAATTTAACGATAATGATATGTCATATATATAGAATGATATTTAAGATTTAAGAATTTTTAATAGCCTATATTTTAGATTTAATTAATTTTTAGTATTTTATTTAAATTTTAATTGTTTTATATTTTATGTTAGAATAAAATTATATTTTACATGTATATATTCGTCGTTATTGTAAAAAATTTAACGATAATGACATGTTATACATATGTAAAATGAAGTTAGATGTCATATTATTTAAAATATATTATCACATATATAATATGTAGAGGTGGCAAACGGGTCATTCGGTTCGGGTTCGGTTTGGATTGTTTTAGTTCAGTTCATTTCGGATTTGTTTGCATTCGATTTAGATTCGGTTCGGGTTTCGGTTTTAATTCGGTTATATGATAATTTGGGTCGATTCAGATATCGGATCAATGATTCAGGTTAATATCAGTTCGGTTGTTTTTGGGTCGGGTCAATATCGGATCAGATATTTTCGGGTCGAGTCTATTTCAGATCGTTCGGATCGGGTCGATCTTTGAATTTTCAGGTTAATTTGGTTTGAGTTGGATTTGAGTATGAATTTAATCGTATATATTACATTTAGAATTAATCATATATTCTTGTAAAATTATATCTTTTTATTTGTTTGAGGATAAAAGAGAAAATGTATAAGGGCCAACTTGATAACAGTCTCAATAATTATTTTTATTTCATAAATGAATAGTTCATATCAGTATAAGAAAAATGGTGGAAATCAGATATTTGGTGCAAGATTTGCGTGAAAAGCTATAAAAAGAAAAATTTTCAATTTTAAAGTTGGATAATCATATGACCTCGGAATGTCACAAAATTTTGAAAATGATATAGGATGACTCAAGGATTATGACATTTTGTATTGGAATTGTTTTGAATTTTTTTACCTCATTTTTATTCGAGTAAAGGTAGCATTAGTAATTTAAAGGCTAAATGTCATTTTTGTAAAAAAATGAATTCAGATTAAAATCGTAAAAATAAATTATTCATTTCGGGTTTAAAATAAATTATTCATTCACTTTGACTCAATTATTGGGTTAAAATAAAAAATAGTAAAAATATTTTTTTGTAAATACATGAATTCAAATTAAAATCGTAAAAAAATAAACAATAGTAAAAATAAATTATTCATTCACTTTGACTCATTTATCGGGTTAAAATTGGATTGATTTTCGGTTTAGATCGATTTTGAGCAAGCTATTTTGGGTTGCTTTCGGTTCGGGTGAAAATCGGTTCGGGTCAAATCAGTTACGGATCAAATTGATTACGGGTCTATATCGGTTCTTCTACAATTTAGATCAGTTTTGGTTTCAATTTTGATTCGGGTTTTGGATTTCGTTGGGGTCATCTTGTTCGGATCGGTTCAAGTAAATTGGTTCGGTTTTTGATTCTCGAATCAAGTTTGCCAGGTCTAATAATATGTTAATATCGATAAATTTTTAACGGTCTAATCATTATGTTAGTTAAAAAATAAGTTATTTGTCAAAAAGATATATGTTAAGGGTTAAATTTATCCAAAAAAAAGAATGAGATCTAAAATAATAAAAATCATAAACGTTAAAAGTTAAAATTATCTTTCTGCCAAAAAAAATCAAAATGAAGTTTACGTTAAAAATTAATAACGATTAAAAATTAATAACCATTATTTGGTCTAATAAGTTTAAGCGTTACAACTTTTAAACGTTGTTAGGAATTTAAACTTTTAGTATTGCGTATGGGAAAATTTAAATTGAAAGGGTCATTTTAGGGTGTTTAAAATTGTTCAACTTAAATTATCAGACTTGATGATCTAAAAGAAAAATATTGGGTAATTTTCAAAAATTATCTGACCGGGTTGGGCACCCGACCCGAGAATAATTAAGTCGGGCTTGAATAAATTTTTCTTAATTACAGGATACTCAACCCGATAATAATTTATATTTTTTTAATTTTAAATTATATATTTATTTTAAATTCTTAATATTTATACCTAAAATTGAATTTAAATATCTAAATTAGTTTTATGTTTGTATTATATTTTTTAATTTTAATATTTTTAAATATTTTTATGAATTTATTAATATTAAAAAATATGATTAATATTTTCAATATTTTTTGTTAAAAAACTTAATATATGTATATACAAATATTTTAAAATTAACTTTAAATAATTTATTTTAATGTTTCGTCATGTATTATAAAATTTTAAAATTTATGTATTTAATATATGATTTTTTAAATTTTAAAATAAAAACTAAAAAATTAAAAATTGAATACTTATTACCGGACTAGTTGGTTATCCGGAATTTGCGAGTTGAGATATGACCAAAAAATAGGTACTTGAAGCATCTTGATATCCAATTTTTCAGGGGTTTAGTTTTAATGAACAACCTTGGTCATCTCATATCAAATCTCTAGAAAATCTGATCCATTTTACCTGATCAATAAATTAAATACCAATAATTATACTAAAAAATTATTTGTAATAATTAAATTCATTTATTTAAGAAATTAAATGAATTAAAGTTTAATTAGTAAAATTATTTTTTCTATTTTATATATAATTAAAAAAATATGGAAGAAAATGAATGTCACCATCATATTATCAAACTTGACTAGAAGTATGCTCAAGTTTGACTAAAATTAGAAATTTCAAGTTTCAAACTCAATTAAATTTCTTAATTTCAATTATTTTCTTTTGGATTCTTTTTCCATTTAGAGTAAAATTATTGTCTTGACTTTACAATGCAATTAGTGGTTGAATTACTTTACAAGGTGTACATTGAAAATAAACATTACAACTACCTCTCATATATAATTTTTTTATTTTCTATTTTGTGTGTTCTTTATTAGAATGAGAAACTAAGCTACGTTGCTTTATAGATACCATTGAAGGAACGTAATATAAGAACCATTCCTTTGGGTTTGAGAGTTGTGTGATTTTAATTTGTGTGATCTTAATTTTTTTTTTCACGAATCATCTATTCTCATCGGTTGAAGGAACAATTGTTATTCCTGGAGGTCATGAGTTCGAACACCAGTACTGTTAGCATAATGATTGAGCGATTAAAGTCCAATGATTGAGAGTATATACTCTAGAACAGATACTATTGTAATCATTGTAGCTAAATTAAAAAAGAGAGAGAGAGAGAGTTGTGTGATACTTGGATCAGTTTCAGTTTAATATGATAAATTATTTTAGTAATTATTGATTTTGGGTTCGATTAATTATGGGTTTTAGTTTTTTTATATTAACATTTAGTTTTTAAAATGTTTTATTTTATTTTGATAAAATAATTTTATTTTATAAATTTTTAAATATTAAGATAATATTTTAAAATATTTTTTCCTATAAATGTTTATTAAAAAAATTTAAATGAAAAATAATAATTAAAAATATATATTATTTTAAGTATAATATATATATATTTTTATCTTATAAAAATAATTATAAATTAATTAAAATTTGAATTGAATTGAATTCGTTTGATTCAGTTAATCACGATTTATAAACTTATAAATCATAAATTTTACAAACCCTTTGGTTCAAATCGATTTTTATTTTACGATTAACCATGCTTAACCATAACGAATAATATATTATTTTCACTTAAAAGAATAGGGTTTTTTTGGCATGCCTTTAAGGTTTATCCTAAAATTTTTAATTTAATCCCCTTAAAATTTTTAAATATTTTTAATTAAACTTTTATTTGTTATCTCTCGAAATTATTAAAAATTTTAATTAAACTCTTTATTTTTTGAAAATTTTCATTTAAACCTTTATTTTTTAAAAAAAATAAATTAATCTCTTTTAAAAAATTTACTTCAAATTTCACCGCTGTAATTAAATCCTAATCGTGAGATGACATCTCAACTAATTTTTTATTTAAGAATTCACGATAAATAAAACTTCCTAAATTGAAACTTGCTTATACTTAGGGTGACCTCATAATTTTCTTATAGTCGTTAACACGTTAACATCAAATTAATTTAATTTTTATTTTAAAATCATTAAAAATAATTATATCAATACAAAAAAAAATACTTTAAAACTACGAAGAAGTCGAAAAAAATCTAAAATAATCAAATATTATAAAATGTATATAAAATTAATTTTAATTATGTAAATTTCAATAATTCTAGAAAATTTCAAAATTCCGTGAGAAATTGTAGAAGAGAAGTATGAATATTCATGTTATAATTTTAATTAGTTTTAGTTTTTTTTTTTTTTATATATATATCAACATTTGATCTGATCGATAATTTAAATTGAATATTTTAAAATTTATTATAAGAATAATTTTTTTGAATTCGAGCCTTTAATATTTAATCAGAAAAACCATAAAGATAATTTTAACCCTTAACGTTTAAATTTTTATCATTTTATCCCTTATTCTTTTTTTGCGATAAATTTAGCCCTTAATGTATGTATTTTTAACGAATATCTCATTTTTTAACTAATATGATGATTTTACTATAAAAAATTTAATGATAATAATTTATCAATATATGTAGAATGAGGTTTGAGATTTGAGAATATTCGGTAGCCTTTTATTTTAGATTTTATTAATTTATAATATTTTATTTAAATTTTAATTATTTTATATTTTATGTTAGAATAAATTATATTTTATATGTGTATATTTATCATTATCGTTAAACTTTTAACGGTTTATTCATCATGTTAGTTAAAAATAAGATATTTGTCAAAAATATAGGTTAAAGGATAACTTTATCAAAAAAATGAAGGTTAAAATGATAAAAATTATAAATACTAAAGTTTAAAATTATCTTTATGCCATCAAAAAAATATAACACCTCGTCCTATTAAAAAATTAAAAAAAATAAAAAAATTACCTAATTTAATAAGACATTATAAGTATCATAAACAACTCCGCAGTTTGAATCTTATTATAGTAGAAATGATACAATGCAACTTTTTTTAAGATATAGTGATTGTAGTAATATCTGTTTTAGAATTTAATCTCAATTATTTTATATTGATCGCTCAATCATTCTGATGACATCGTTGGTGCTCGAACCCGTGACTTTTAAGAACAACAACCGTTCCTTTAATCACTTTGATGATACTTTTAATTTTTAAATATGAATTATAAAATAAATAAGAAAAATAAAAAAATATGTTCAAGTAAATATTAATTTTTAAACTATATCTAAATATTTTAATTTTTAATAGTGATATCCGTAGGTGTTATATTGTATTTGAGCACGAATCATTTTATCTCGGAAGTTAAGGGAATGATTGCTATTCCTAGAGATCACATGTTCGAGCATCAATATTTGCAGCACAGTGATTAGAGGTGTTCAAAAATACCCCACCCGTTGACCCGTCTACCCGATTAAAAATTACAAGGTATTTATAATGAAATACCTGAATTTTTCGGGTCGAGTACCCGACCCGTAATTTTTTCCAGGTAGTCGGGTCAGGGACTAAATTTTTTAAGAACTGGGTACCCGACCCGTCCGAAAATTTTAATAAATATATATTTTTAAAATTTAAATTATATTTTTATTATATATTTTTTATTATTTTTCTCTAAAATTAATTTTAAATCCTTAATTTCTTTTTATACATGTATTATATACTTTTAAGTATTAAATTTTTCGTAAATATTTCTATTAATTTGTCAATATAAGATTTGAAAAATATATGATCAAGAATAATACATTCTTTTATCGATAAACTTTAATATATGCATATATATATATATTCAAATATTTATATTCAAAACCTATCTCAAATCAATAATTTTATGTTTGAAATATATACCATGGAATTTTAAGTGTTTCTTATATTTTTTTAAAAGAAATATAAAAAAATTTAATCGGGTACCCGATACCCGATTTTGCAGGTACCCAATTTTTATGGGTCGGGTCATAGGCCAACGTTTTGGTATCCGAAATTTTTTGGTACCGGAATCCCGGGTACCCAATTATGAACACCCTTAACAGTGATTAAGATATTAATTTCTAATGATTGAGAGTATATCCTAATGGTTATAATATATATTTTACAGATAAATCAATTTAAATCTGAATACTTCAGAATAAACATCATATACTTTTTCATTAAAACCACTTATTCGATTTAAATTTTTTTATAATTGCTCCAATTGGAAAAGACGCTATTCACTTTATCAAGTTATATCTGAGTGAGTTGGATGGATTGCACAAAATTTTACTCCATCTAATTTGCGTAAAGAAAATTGACAACCACCTAATTCGGAATTCTATAAGGTTAATTTTGATGCTAGCTTTGACTCAACAAATGTGACCTCTTCTTCTGGGATTATCATCCGTAATCATAATAGGTAGGCTATGGTAGCAAGCTCCCCACACCATAGACATGTTTTGGACCCAAAAATAACTAAAGCACTTGCTTGTGATCGGGCCTTGAGACTCGCACAAGACACAAGTTTCAATAATATTATTGTTGAAGGTGATTCGCTTTAGGTTATCTACAAGATTTTAAAGTTTAGTCTTGATAGACCAACTGCGAATCCGATTATCTACAACATTAGCGAGAAAGCAAAGGTTTTTGAGTCAATTTTTTTTATCCACACCCAAGGTGGAGCCAAGAATTTATCTAAGGGGTGTCATTTTTTTGAACGGTATTTGAAAAAAGTTAATTATTTATAAAGGGTGTTAAATTATTTATAAGTGGGTGTCAAATTATTTATAAAGAGGTGTCAATTACATATATTTTTAAATTTTTATATATAAATTATATAAAAAATATAAGTTTTTAAAAATTTTGGGTATCAATAGACACCCCAAATTCATATATAGCTCCTCCCATGTCCACACCTATCGGGAGAAAAATCAAGTGGCAAATACTCTTGCTCGTTTGAAAAGATCTTTGTATTCTTGTTGAGTTTGGATTAAGGAAGATCCGATAGAAATTGAAGATGTTCTTCAAAGAGACCATAGAAGAATTAGCTTTTAAGGATGATTGAGTCTCTTATATGATTGATGCATTATTTTTAATCATCTGATCACTTAAGATAATTTTATTTTCCTACTCTCAATGTTTTTCAATATTTTAATTGCTTCAGTATTACGGTTGTGTGTGAAAAGTTTAATTGACTGCTTTTTTATTTATCGTTTTATTTTATTGAAACACTATGTTTTTTATTCTTTTAATAAAATATTCAGCGTTATTAGTAAAAAAAAATGTCATATTTTGTTAATTTTTTTTATTCTCCGTTCCCCCCTCTAAATAAGCAAAAATTATGGTTAGGGTAAAAAAATTGTCACCAAAGAAATAACAATGAGTAAGGTTAAAAGGGACTATTCCTCTGTCCCCTTTCTCTATCTCTCTTATTGATATAAATTTTTGCAATCCCTATTCTTCTTTTGCTCCTCATTCAATCTCAAATCTCAATTTGGGATTGAAAATTTCAATTTTTGTATGTTGTCCGATGGAATTTACTCATTCGGATACTAAGAAACACCCGATCTTGAAGAAAATCGATTGCTTTTTGAGGTTTTATGAGGTGGGTTTGATCTGGATATACCGTTTGGATTGAAGGAAAATTGATAGAGATTCGGTTTTCGTTTCTAGGGTTTCATTTTCTTTCCGATTTCTGGATCTAAAGTTCTGGGTTTGATTTGAAATGATCAATTTCCATAACTCAATCTCAGTCTCCGTTGACCAGGCTTCTTCAGTTCCCATCATGGCGAATTCTTTGGATTCAATTGATTCTCTGATGAACCCCAAATCATCATCACCGCCAAAGAACAATTTTCCCAAGAAACAAAAGGTACCCAATTCACCAAATTGCTTAAAATTTCCATCTTGTGAAGGATCAAGATCAGCTGCCATTGATGTATTCCTCTTAATTGCTGTAATTGCTGCTTGTGGATTCTTGTTGTTCCCAACCCTAAACTGTATATCTTTGAAGATGATTGAATTATCCGAACCCATCTTTTATATGTTTAAAGAGGAAATTATGAGAACTCCATTGATATATGCTTCAATAGGATTAGGCTTTTCTTGTGCTGCAATAGCTACTTGGATTATGCTTCTGTATACACCTAGGAAATGCAGGAGCCCTACTTGTAAAGGTCTTAGGAAGGCGGCTGAATTCGATATACAATTAGAAGCCGAGGAGTGTATTAAGAACTCCAACACATTTGTTAAAGATGGTGCTAAAAGATTTCTTTTCGAGTTGCCCTTGGATCATCACAAGGAATTGAAAGCAGAGTTGAAGAAGATGGCACCAATTAATGGAAGAGCAGTTCTGGTTTTTCAAGCTCGGTGTGGATGCCCTGTTGGCAGATTCGAGGTTCCGGGGCCAAAGAAACCAAGAAAGAACAAGAAGTAGGACTTTGGGATATGATAGAGAGATGACTTAAAGCAATAGAGAAAGTAGTCATAATGCAGAGAGGAGTGTCTTCTCTGGTTAGTTTAGTCCAAAACTATGTTGTCTTTAAATAATCTCTAATGGCAATGAGTAGTCATAATACCCTATTGTTAGATTTGCATACATTTTTAGATTGCCCGACACCTCCATATGGTTTCGTCCCTGCATCGTCTCTATATGGTTTCATCCCTGCATCGTCGTATTTGGCAAATAACAATTGCTTGGTCTAGTTATACTGAGAATTATTGCTTGCTCATTAGCATCTTGAACCTGATCTTTCCTGAAGTTAAATGTCTGTTTGTGACAGTCCATCCTTTATTTTCTGCCCAATCAATGGTTATGTGAGAATAACTTATTGTTCGGCCATAAATCAAAGAGAAACACGGAAAGAAACCGAAGTCAGTACGATAAATAATCAAGTAAATGAATGAAAAACAATAAGGCCCTAAATCAAAGCATATAGGCTGGATGTTCATCGTTGGATATCAAATTGGATCGGATCCGATTTTTTTGGATGTTCGAATTTTGGATCAATGATATTGTGATCCGTATTCAATCCCAGAAAAAAGTAGATATCTGCATAGATATCGGATATCCAATTATCTAAAAATATAATTTGATTATACTAATTTTTCGAATTTAAAAGTTATATTTATAAAATTTTAGAATTCCGAATATAATAAACAACAAATTACTAAATACAATAAGATTCACACTTATAAAAGTTTCAATTTTTAAAATTTTTAAATATAACATGCGTTAAATTGTTAAATATAACAAGATTAATATTAATAAAATTTTAATTTTTAGATAATCCGAAAACTTGAAATATTGTGATCTATATCCAATCCGAAAAACTTAAAACCGGATCAGATATTCAATCCAAAAATAAAATCCGTATCGAATATCTAAAATCTTAAATCAGATCTATGAATAATCGGATTAGATTGATCAGATCAAATATTTTTAAACACCCCTAATATTAGCAAATAAATCAAACATGTCATATACAGTAACCTAAAAGGGTTGCCACTAAACGGATAACATTTCGGCTTGGAATACTAAACGGATAACATTTCGGATTAAATTAATATTAATAGAATTATCTACTATGATAATAGCACATCGATTCGGGAGGATTCGTGTTTTCTCGAATCGAGTTTTTATATCACACTGAGGCGAAACCCTAAAAATATTAGGCTTGAATCCCGAAAGCTGATCACAAATTCATATGGAGAACACCCACTTGATGTTAAAACTAATGTATGATGATAATTTATATAAAACATTAATAAAACGATAAACAATTAAGGTTACATATTAAAAATTTTATTCAATCGAATTTTATTTTTTAAAATAAATATGATATGAACCCGAACTTTTCTTGCTTTTTCAAAATAAAAATTTCAATCCTGACAGAATCGCCATGCTATGCTATAGTGATGTTTTAAAAATTAGACTTAACTCGAAAATAAATGCTTAAATTATACATTTTTTAAAATAAATTAGAATAATTACATATTTATTCCCTGAAATTCATATATTTTTTTATTACAATTTATTTTTAACTGCTGCATCAGTTGCTCTGTTAAATTTTAAAGGTTGGTGGTTATTTCGATACCATTTTAATAGTTCACCAGTGTATTTGACGTTTTTTAAAACATTATGGTTATTTCGATATCAACCCTATAATATTGTGTTTATCCGTATAATTTACCCAAATATATATATCTAAAATTCCGTAACATGTTTGATTAAGAAAAATTTAAATTCGAACTAAATTTTTAATCCCTAATGTATGAATGTATCGCCATACATACAATCCAATAACCTAAGCTCATAACTCACGATAACCGAAACAGATGATGCTTGAAGATTTGGGATGACACTCCCACTAAGATACCGTGACCTTGCACACTAAATTAATCTATTGCAAATAAATTAAATATGATGAAATAAAATACATGAATAAATACGGATCAACCTAAACAAAGGTTAGCATAAATAATACATAAAATTTAAACAAGGGTTATCTTCCCTTTCCTTTTCTCTGCACCTTACAATGTTGGTATTGTATATTTATTACTAATAGTCGATTATCTAAGTAATTTATCTTTCTTATTAAGTCATACTAGTTTCTCGTCAAATTTTAATGACAAAAAACGTTTTATTGACAAAAAGGTTATAGATCAAAAAACTTAAGTGATTTTATCGTCTGTTTTTTAAAATCGGTGATTAAATCTATGCTAAAAGAAAATAAAAGTGACTAGTAGTTAACCCAAAAATATAAAATGAGACGAACAATGGTCCCTCATATGAGATACACATATGTACACCTATAAGAAAATAATAATAAGGTACATATATAGATATAATGTAACACCTCTTACCTAATTTGGTAGAAAATTGGGTCAGAAAATATTGTCGATATTCGATATGATAAACAATACAATATTTTTCAATAATATTTCATTGGTTCGAGGTCATTCAATGATTTAGTAACACAATCACAATACAATGAAGTCGATAAGTTGGTAGACTGTAATGATGTTCATTTTAGGGCCATTTAAATTTTTTGCAAATTTTAAGGGCTAATAAATAATTTTTGATAGATAAATCATAGGTCATTTTCAAAATTTAAACCTACCAATATGAAATTTACTCTATAAACAGTGAGCCTACAAAATTTTTTTGCCAATAGGAGGTTCTTTACCCCATCTATTAAGTTGTGTAATAATCAATGACCAGTTTGTATTTTTCCAAACTTACCTATAATTGGTATTCAAGGAGGCTTTACTAGTAAACCTATGTCATGATCATTAAAAAAAGTTTGAAAACGTTGAATACCTATCGATACGAGGCTAGTTTGTATCGATACGTAAGGTTGATCTCAAAATAAATCATATTTTAGCATCCATAAATTATACATGTATGATCTTACTTATATCGGTGCATGATTGGTCGTCCAAAGAGGGATCAGTATGGCCTTACACCGTACTGATACCTAGTTAAGTAAAAATATTATAGAGACAAAATAATATATCAGTATTACTGTAACTGTATCGATACACCTTATTCATTATGATCAATTATGTTCATTGATATCTGATATTGATGCAGATGATCTTTTTTCAGAACTGAAAGTTTTGCAAATGATTTTGCCGGATTAGTTAATGTCGGCACTTGAAATTCTCAAGTTTGTCAAAATAGTATATTGTTATCCAAATGTTTGAATTGCTTATCGAATTCTTTTAACTATGTTGGTGACCGTTGCATCTCCTGAAAGGAGTTTTCAAAGTTAAAATTGTTAAAAACTTACTTGAGGTCTTCAATGTCGTAAGAAATATTGAATGGTCTAGTCATTTTATGTATTGAGAAAAATATGTTAGACCATATTAATGTAGACACTATTTTGCATCTAGAAATGCACGTAGAAATTGTTTTGTATGACTATTTGAATGTTTAATAAAACTTATTTATGTTTTTATTTGAATTTTGATATATTTTAAAATGATTTATCAATAATAATAAAAAATAATTTAAAAATAAATTAACTTATTTTAACATATTTTTAAAATATTTATTTAATAAATATTTTAAGGGCCTAAAATTTTAATTTGTCCTTAGGCTACCAAAATCTCAGGAACTACCTTGCTTATATTACTTTAATTAGTAGATTAGTTTCGAAATCCACCCTAAATAAAATAATGAATTTAAAAGACAAATATAGAATGTTTGTTTCCCAACAAGGATTAAAATACACTAATAAAATAGAATCTCTTTCATGGAAGCTAATTTCTTCTTTAATTTTCTTATAAAGATGTACTTTTCCCTTCAAATTATATTCAAGCCAAAAGATTTCTTCTTTCCCCATAAAGTTTCACTTTTCCGACGTTGACATGGCGGATGCTCCCACCGGAATCCAACAGACTCCTAGGGTTGTTTTCGTCATGTTCAACCTTAACGGCGGTGGAGCTACCAACGAAAACATTAAGCCCGGGCCGGCACCGGCTTCGAAAGATTCCATCGAAGCAATGCCGAGGATTAAAGTGAAAGAGAGTGGCAACGATTGCAGTATTTGTTTGGAAGAGTTTGAGGTTGATGAAGAAGCTAGGGAGATGCCATGCAAGCACGTGTTTCATTCGGGTTGCATCGAGAAATGGTTGCAGATCCATGGATCATGCCCAGTTTGTCGGTTTTTGATGCCGACTGACGGGACGAATGAACTCGGAGACGGCGACGGTGGTCGGGGAAGATTGGAAGGTGGGGAGAGTATGAATGGCTTGGATTTTTTTCAATCAGTTTTGGCTTTTGCCACCTTGGCAAGCTTCATGGGAGTGATGGGTTCGACTCGGGATTTCCATCATTCAAGTTCGGGTCCAGTTGATGATTAAAAATTTAAACAAATATTATTTTATTTTTCACCCTTAAAAAGGATTAAATTGTAAAAAAAAATAATATTGAAAAAAATCAAAATATATTTATTTATTAATGTGTTATTATTACTTATTGATGTAATAAAAACTTTTTTTATTTTTATTTGTAATTAAGTCGGTTATAAAATTCGAGGGTTTTATCATTTATGTTGTAATTAAAATTGTTTGAACAAAAAAATCTTTAATTATTTAACCGGTTATCAGTAAAACGATGTCTTTTAAGACACTTCGACCCGTGTAGTGACTCGGATATCCGGTGAAGATTCGTGTTATTAGTTTATAGGGTTAATCACCCAGTTACTCCTCCTTTTTATCCCGTTTCCATTTCTGTTCACATGTCAATTGCACTTTTAGGTCTTTCCCGTTTTAAAATCTGATCCATTTGCATATTTCTGGCATCTTTTATTCGTATTTTGTACATTTTGGTCCTAATATACCATGTATATATTATCTATTATTATCTATTATATTATATATACTAATATTATATATGTATTATGTATATTAATTTTATATGTTATGTATATTACTATATATGTATTTTATATAGTATTTATATTATATTTTATATTATATATTATGTAATAAATATGTATATAATACTATGTATATTATATGATATATGTAATTATATGCATGTATATCGTATATATTTATTTTTATGTTTTTGATCGTTTATATTTTTTTGTTTGTTTTTTCAGTTTTACTTATCGTCTTTAATTTACGAATTTATTTATTTTGTTCAATCCGATCTTTTCCCGGAAAGTTTAATTTTCACATTTATCTTCTTTGCACTTAAATTTTTTGCTTTATTTATATCGTACAATTTAATTTATAGAATTTATATTTTAATGTTTGTTTAATTACTCGCCTTTTTTATTTAATAAGGGACAATTACTCTTCCATGCCTCATTAAAAAACTTCCCTAAATTTAAATGGATGAAAAAGAGTAAAAGTAGCGTAAATCAGACGAATAAACCATTTACATCACTAGAAAAAAAAAAACTAGACAAAAAAGCTATCTTACACCATCAATATGTTACAGATCATCAAGCAAAATGACACGCTAATGTAAAATTACATTGACTTTAAACATCATTTGACCAATAAAATGTTAGAAAAATAAGTGGTTAATCCAAGAAAATTAATAATAATAAAATCAATAGAAATTATTATTATTTAAACGAACAGTAAAATAGAACAGAAAGAAATAAATTTCAATCAAACCCATTTGAAAATGGTAAGTGAGAAACGTGTTGAGGCTTGCACGATCGCAGTTTTCTTAAGACAGATTTTCTGGCACTTCTAAGATGCTAAAGTTTTGATGGTAGTCAGTCTCCTAAGATACAACAATAAAAGGATCTTCTATAATAGCACGGTTGTAGTGATCTTGAGCCTTGTGTTTAAAAACTGAGGAATCAACTCATATTTATAGTGAAAAATTAGATCAACAATGAGCAGTTTGGAACAAATTAAAATTCAAATTTTAAAAGATAATGCTAATTTTCTAAAGCGCCCCAACCTAAATGAGATTGGATTTGCACCCCCTACGCACAAGGCACATATAAGGGGTTTTTATTCCTTGTTTTATTATTGACCATCCTACTTTGAGCATCAATTTCTCATTCATCATTCAACAATTTTAAGCATATGAGCTACCGTTGTAAAGATCTCGCGGAGTAGAATAGGAATAAATAAATTCCTTATTTGAATCTTCATCTTTACAGTTCAAAAAAAATACTTCAAAGATGGTCATTGCTCACTACTTTCCAACAGAATAGTACAATCTATGTAATGACTTATTCGAATCCTCATCTTTATCGTTGTAAAGATCTTTGTGACATTGCATTCATCAGTATTTGTGTTTATTTACCACAAAAAGTTAGGTTATTATTATGATTGTGAATTCAATGACATTGTGATGTTTGACTACACTTTAGAGACACACTGAGTTTTGTAGCTCATTTTTATAATTTTTTCCAGATATCTACCCTAGGAGTTGGTACTTGAAGATCTCTATCGGACGTTTTATTTTTTTTCAGTATGGTTATTTACAAACATTTTTATTTCAGTTATTTTGGGATTATTAAAGATCTAAGATGTTTTTAAACTTCATGCATAAAACCGTTTTATCCAATTTTCTCTATTTTTAATCAGAACAATTACTTTTAAATTATTTATTTAATATTTGGTTTACAAATTTTTATTTTGAATTACTTTAAGCGTTTACGTGATATTAAAGTTTTAAAATATGATTTTAACCTACTGTACACCTCGAGTCAAAATTAAGAGGTTACAATTTTTTTTTGAGGGACAAAAACTTAATTATAATTATAACAACTCAGTTTTCAGGTTAACAACTCGAGTCTTAAACCCAATTATAGGTCAATAGTTGGTTTAAGTCTTGTAGTAAATGGATATTAGTGATATGGGTTCAAGTAAATGGTTGGATTAAAAAAATAAAATGATTTTTTTCAAACAAAAGTGGGCAGGTGAAAAAAAAGATGGAGGAGATGTAGTTGAAGAAGAGAAAAAAAAAAGTAAGAGATTTTTAAACTTTATCTAATCAAAGTATTTTTACATTTTCGATATCATTGAAAAAATCTTATTACGATGAATTGACCGGTGGTTGTTACGTCATAGAAGTTAACGTCGTTTGTCGGGGTGAGAAGAAACAAGTTTTAAGTTTTCCAATTGAAAGGGTTAAAGAACTCAAATAAAAAAACAAAGACCACATATATGTTTAACATGGTTGAGAGAGTCATGGAGGAGCTATAACTTCGTCGAACAACCATTGAAAGTTGTTGTATGTGTCACCGCCTGCGCATGAGCGTGGTTCTACTTCAGCCCAACAAGTCTAACCAAGTCAAATTAAGTCAATTTAACTCGAGTCAACTCAACTTGAGCCAAGTTGGTCCAGTCAAGCTGCCATAGTTGTTGACCATCATCGTGTTGTCGTTGAATATCGTTATTAACTGTTAACCGATGTTAACTTTTTAGGGAACCTACCTGAGAATTTTTCGATGTTCTGAATCCAATGAAACAGTCTATTTTGTCAAATTCAAACTTGTTAAGATGTTTTTCTTTTTGCATTTACCCTTGTGAATAGTATATGAGGCATATGAAATTAATGTTTTTTATATTTATGCTTATACGAGGATTGTTCAAGTGTAGACCTCAGATTATATGGATTGTTAGAGAAGTTTGAATGAGAATTTTGATCATATCGATTTAAGGTTCATACACCTTAAACTACTATTGTTTTATGTGCATCATTAAGGTGATTATCTTCAATGTTAGTATTTGCAAAATAGATAGACAATTAGTATGCAAGTGATGTCAACTGATGGTATGAGATTGATATATGTGTGATGGTTGATGATACTTTTAATATGAAATGAGTTGTATAGATTAGAATATTGTATGTTGAGGTGTGAACATTCATATATCTATGTGATGCATATTTAAATTGTGTGATTGTATTGTTGGATGTAAGATGTTCGAATATGAATCCTTATGGGAAAATTATTGTAAGGAACAAAATAATAGTAATGCATATATTTAAATAAGTGATCTTAAAGGTGATAAATAATACTAAGAGATTTAACATGTTAGTAACCAACTCTAATAACTTTTATATGCTTTAAGGACCGATAAAAGTAAAATAAATTATAATTAAAGAAAAAAGTACGAATTCACAAATAGATCATCTATATAAGCTTTGGCCTCACCAGCATATGTTTAAAAGGGATTGCATCGATACGAGTCATTCAAACCCATACTAGTGGAAATTGAGGATCTATAATAAGCGACATTAGTATCTAAACGTGTGTGAAGACCAGTGCTTAGAGGTATGATGTTGGTGGTCGTGTTCAACAACGAATACTTCTGAATTGGGATAATAATGGAATAGTTAATGTGAAACATTAATTAATCGAATTATACTTTAGTTAATGAGATAATATAATTAATGAAGAATTTAATAAAGATCGACTAAGCAATATTTTTACTAATGTATAAAATAATAACAAAGCTTGGGTGATCGATTTAATTAATAAATTGTACGAATACCTAAATAGATTAGTCATATTGATTAATGTTTAATAATGATTAACAAAAGAAACTAACGAGAATAATAACTATATGTTATTAGAAATTTTTTGAATGTTATGAGAAATAATCTTGTAGAAATCATGTAATAGTAAAGTCAATACCATGTGCGTACCAATAAATTGTTAATAACTATATATTATGAATTATGGAATCTAGATACCTAAGATTTGTGTTGCAATACCATGTGCGTACCAATACTTAGTTACTTTCGAAACATTGGGTGGTAAATCCAATGGTTATGTGATACCGGATTGCACTAGAGGGTTATACATGTACGTACTGATATTTTGTGATTCCGGACACATGAATGAGGTGGTAGATTCGTTATCTATGTGATATCGAATCACACCCGAGGTTTATACAAGTGCATACTAATTCTTAGTGATTTCGTACACATATGGGAGATAGATCTGAGGTTTAGTGATACCGGATCACTCTTGAGTGTGTAGTACCGAGGCTTAGTGATATCGGGTCGCATTCTCTTTATGTTATATTGTATGATGCTATGGGAGGCATTGATACGTAGAATATATGTGTGTTATAAAGTTTGTTAAATGCTATGTGTTTAGGCGACTAATGATAGTCTAATATGTTTATTTTATATCTTCTTATTGTTCATACTAGCCTACTTACTGTTATTGTTATAATACTTCTTTTTTAGTATGGCTTGGTAGGAAATCGAGTTGAAAAGTTCTATTAGAAGGTTTTTTGATATTCGATGCAATAATTTTATGTTTCAATAAGGATTTGGTGATAACATGTTTTAGTAATGTCATTGTAGGTTTATTAGAATCATGTAACTATAGTTTTACAAATTCGAGACCAATTTAAAATTTTTTTTACTTAAAAACTAAAATGTAATTATTATGAATTATGGGTCTTTAACCGAAATTTTTCTTACTAATCTAAAATTAAGCTTTACAGAAATATCCTTACAAAAATTCAGTTTATTTAAACACAACTTGGTCCTTTAATTTTATCTTTGAAATATTCGGTGACCAAAGTGAATAGCTCGTAAAGTTTGATTTTTTTTCAGTAATTAACAAAATTAACAAATGTCTGTAACAATACACTCATAGGCCGTATAGGAATGTGTTAGGTTTGGTAAATTTATTATTTCATGTAAACCTGTACTGATACACTCATTAGTTATATCGGTACATTAGGCAAAGTCAAGGGTCAAAGGGATTCTATTGATTAGTATTGGTAGTCGTATCGATATTCCTACCATGATTGTTATAATAATTAGACACATAACGATACTCGTACCAATATACAAAGACCAACTAAAATTTTCAATTTAGACTCGATATGCAAAAACCGATACCTAAGTCCGTATCAATACAGTACTAAAAGTTATATTCTAGTGATTATTTTTCGTATCGACACACATAATGCAAGATCGATACGAACTTTAACATGAGAATTTTAATACATGCCTGTACCGATACACCATCACCCTATCAATACGGATGGACTTGTAATAACATATTTTTTCTTATTTTTAATCATTTTCACCTAGCAAATAAAGTTCAAATGTCAGAAACTTTTATCAACAAATCAATATTACCATATTTTAATAGCATGTAAAATTTCAAAATCATTCAAATTCATTTACTAGGTTTTTCGTCTTTTTAGTCACTTAAACCACTTAACCACATTTTAAGCCCTTTAATAATAAATCATTTCATGCATTTCAAGTCAATTTAAAATATGCATAATACACATACATCAAAAGGTACATAAGTGACTTATTGTAAATAATATGCCAACATTTGGAATGTATAATGTAAGCATATATTACTTTAAACCATTTAAAAATTTATCACGAACTACAAAAGTGATCCAATCTCTAAAACATTTGCCTTAACTAAAAAAATGTACGAAAATAAATTCATTAAACATACTTTACCTAGTGAGGTAGTCATAAATAATAACAATACATAATATGCATTCAAATGCATTTTTAGGCAACATTTCAAGACATACTTTCGATGTTCAATATCAATGCAACAAGTTTAAGAAAATAAATCAACAATCAATATTAAAAATTAATTTTCAATTTTAATAATTCATTTATTCAATGATAACCTTTGGAATTGAGCAAGATAATGAATACACAAATTTCTATGTCTTGTCAAATTAGTAATGGTCTAATCCCTCTTCCTCACCAATATAAAGGTCATAGCACAAAGATCGTAGTTCATCCAAACCAATAAGTTCACAATCTTATACAATGCTAATTGTATTCAATTTCAACTCGAATTCAAGGTCTAGTAAAATTAGGTCAATATTCAATTTTAATACCAATATCAACGAGTCCACTAATTCAATGATAATAAAGGGACCCTTAGTTCCAATTTAAATGTTTAATGAATCCATTAACAATACTTGACCAATAGATTTAGTGAATTGATAATTGTTTAATGAATCCATTAACTCAATGATAGTTTTAGTGAATTGATATTCAATAAGACATTAAGTGAAGCTCATCCACACACCCTCAAAGGGGTCAAATGCAACATCTTAAAGCTCAATGCTTTCAATAATCAAAATTCATGTTAAAGGAATAGAGAAAAACAAATTGTTTAATACCAAGATTTTGATTACACTCACATTGATTTTAAAATCTTTTAAAACTTTTTAATCTCAATTCTCTTGCCTTTTAGCTTTTTAAAGCTTGAGATAAGAAAAAGATAGGGAAATTATTATAAATACATTCAATGATTCAAAATCGATATTCAAGCTTAATAAAACTTATAAATGATATCTATTTCATGAATTTAAGCTTAAAATATATGGGTCTCGGCTTTGTATTTTAAGACTAAAACTTGAAATTAGACCTCAAATATCCATAAAATTTAACAATTGATTTAAGGGTTTAACTCACCGATCCAAAAACTTTAATTTGATGATTAAAAATCAAAGAAAGATCAAATATTAGATTAAGGTATTTAATGAAGCTTGGTGAAGAAGATAATAATAGAGATACTTGATTTGGCTTTAAAAAAGTTGTAAGAAAATGGAAGAATTTAGCTATTTTTGACTAGTTTGCTTTCTCAATTAAAAACATCCTTCTTTAGCTTTTAATTCCCACAATAATCGTTTACCTCCCAAGCCTCCAATGAGGAGTTTTTCTAGCTTGGGAGGTAACTTTAAAATTAAATTAAAATTTTAAAGTTTTTTTTATTATTAATTTGTGTCATATTTTACCACAATTATCACCCTTTCTAAAATTTATATTTTTAATTTTAATCTTTTAACTTTTACAATTTAGTCATTAAATGACTTTCAAATCTTTAAATAAGGTCTAAAAACAATAATTACATTTAATTAAAGTTCATTTCAATGCAATTGAGTATAATGAGGAAGTCATTACATAGATTGTACTACTCTGATATAAAATTTTTGATCACCAGAATCTAATTCCGATTAAAACGATTTTTTGGGTTTTACATTTCTAAGTTAAATGCTCATAAACATTGTTTTTGTGCATAGGTTAATCGTTGGAACGTAAAGTTCGATAAGCATCATCGATATGGATACTTGCATTTAATGGGCTATCCTTTACCTAAATTGTAGTTTGTAAACCTCATTTCTTTTTGGAAATTGTATAAATTGAATTATGTGTTTTAAATGTTTTAAAGTTAAACTGAAATACCTCTATATTATTTTAATTATTGTCTATGTTTACTTTGAGTTTGGGACTTGAGCCTTAAGTGTGATATCTAGATAAAAAATGCTAACAATAATTTTAAAACTATTATGGCCTAAAATGCAATTAACCCATATATAGCGTTACCTAAAATCTAAAGGGTGTGCATTTTCAAAGCACTAAAGTTTTTAAAATTATGGTTAATTAACAAAACATGCCAAGGTGTGTAATTAGACCAAAATTTATTTGCAAAGCAACTTTTCAAACCCTTTTAATATTTAAAACCTAATAAAATACTAGTTTTATCAATACTTATAAATTTTTATAATTGAAATTAAATTAAATAATATTAAATTAATATTTAATAATCTTAAATAGTTATATGTCCGCTAAAAGTTAGATGACCAATCTCTTTGAAAGCAAAGATTAATAAGTAATGCAAATTTTAGTACAACATATTACACAACACACGAAAAAAAAAATACAAACACGATTCGAATACAACAATTTTCGGTTTTATTTTCCGCTAACATCGTAACCCAAGTCCCGAAAATATTTGTCAAAATCTTAAAGGCCTCACCATTGGTATTTGGCAGCTACAAGGACTTCCTCGTACTTCTCAGCTGCACTGTCCCAGCTGAGATCTTGCTTCATTCCCCGAATCTGCAACCCTTCCCAGCTAGTTTTATACTCCCGGTAAGTCAACAAACAATTGCCTAGCGCATTTATCAACTTGTTTGAATCGGCACTGTCAAACGTCCAGCCGAGCCCGGACTCTTCAAACGGATTGAATTGCTGCACTGTGTCCCTCAATCCACCGACTGAATGGACAACCGGGATCGTTCCATAGTTCATAGCATATAGTTGGTTTAGTCCACAGGGTTCGAATCTTGATGGCATGAGTAAAATGTCAGCCCCGGCCGTTATTCGGTGCGCTGTCTTGACCGAGAATCCTACCCATCCTCGTATTCTGTCACCATGTTGGTTTTCAAACTGTCTAAGCATCTGTTCTAGGTCGGGTCTGCCGGTGCCTAACATGACTAACTGTACATCCTGGTCCATCATCCAAGGCATTGCCTCAGCGATTAGATCAACACCTTTCTGTTGATCCAGTCTCCCGATAAAGCCAAGTAGTGGGACATCTTCGCGAACCGGCAGCCCAAGCTCCTTCTGTAAGGCGGCCTTGCATTGAGGTTTGCCGATTTTCAATGTTTCCAAGGAGTAGTTAGTATAACCATCTGACTTGAGGTGAATGTCGTACTGCGGGTTCCAGTCCGCTGTATCAATTCCATTGACTATTCCCCTCAATTTCCAGTCGTTTTCGTTTATGATCCCATGCAAACCCCAACCACCTTCAGAAGTTTTAACCTCCCAAGCATATCCATGACTAACAGTGACCACTCGATCAGCTGTCTTTAGTCCGGCCGCAAAGATATTGAAGTGATCACCTCCTACCGGGTCATATAACTTGAAAAGGTCCTTGTAGTGTTCCGGTATACCAACATACTTGAAATCGTCCACAGGTCCCCGACCCTGGATTCAATTCAACACTTAGAATACAGCTATGAAGAAATCCAAATAATCATATTCGTGTCAGACATCCAAACCCGAGTCTGAATAAGTAGTTCCAATCTTCCACTTTGGGATATTAATCATGTAATCAGTTGTAAATTCAATGAAATATAAAGCACGAAAAACAAAAAAAAAATGATCAGATTCTTTTTTTTCACTAAAAGAGATAGAATTAGTGGATTATCACAACAAACCTGGTGAGCAATGTTATGGATAACAAGAATGGATCTTGTGAAGGACATCAAACCATTGTCCCGATAATATGCCTTTAAGTACACCGGTAACAATGCAGTATGCCAATCATTAGCAATGAAAACCAGATTTCCATCTCCGTAGCAGACACCCCCACACGGAACATGCCACGGAACCTGAAAAAAAAGGGTTCATTTAACCAATATTTGAAAGAAAAAAACAATGCTACACCGGAGAAGAAGGAAGTGAGCCATAGAGCTGATCTTAAACATATAATACAGGTGTTAAGAAGACCTATATATTTTGGCAATTGTAGAACGATCAAGTTTGCCTGTCGGTTTTTTCCAATTGAAAATTACAGAAACTATAAGACTGAGGGACAGAGTAAGTCAAATTCTAATTATTTCTAGGCAATTTAGAAACTATACCTCAACCGCTGCTTTGCAAAGTAATACCATGCGCTTCAAAATATCCTGCATCAAAATACTAAAGTCATTTAAAATTCAAAGTATAGTTTGCGAAACATATTACTCGAAACTAATGTGTAGTAAGTAATAAATGCCTACAGAATTGCAGCCTATGTTACTCCCACTCATCAGTTTTTTTCCTAGAGAACCCATGTCCCATGTTACTCGGACAATTATATGGATACGCAACTTTCCATAACATGGAAATGAATTGAAAATTTTGAACATAACCGTGTCAGAAACATACCGACATCCAACACATCCAAAACATACTAATTTAAGATGTAAAAGAAGCACAAGTTTTGGAAAAAAAACTATAATATGTTGCAATCAACCTTGGATTAAAACATTAAAAATAAGCCTTTGATGGCTGAGTTCTTTTAATCTTGTAGTAATAGCTTTGGGATGTTACAAAAATCACACATGTATTCGGAGATAAAACTATCAACTAATCATAAGAAATCCATAAGAAAAGATAATTCTACCACACGGTTTCCTCCGTATATGTTATTCTGCATATGGCGAAACCAGGGACTGTCCAAGAACACAAAATCCACACCATCAATATAGGCATGGAAGTAGGATACTTCCATATCCTGCAAATAACATAAAATCGAGATTGTGCTGTCGAATTAGACGATTATGTTTTAACAATCAAAATCTATGTAACTCACAACACTATGAAATAGTGCTCTGTCATACCTGACCATCTACCTTATACCACTTTCGAACTCCAATATCTTGAGAATCAGCATAATCAGAATATCGAGGTACCACAACCTAGTAAAAAAGGAAGATAAATTGTTCATAACTGACAGAAAGACAGTGTAAAGAGTTAAACCTAAGTTTAAAATTGATTTGCATCATTTAAAGAGTCTGCTTGGAAGTAAATAGATTATATCTTATATCTTGAATGCTAAGACATTGAATTTAACAAAAAAAAATCAGAGACCAAATATTACCATAACCCTGTGTCCACGTCGAGCCAAAGCCTTTGGCAAAGAACCAGCAACATCTCCAAGCCCACCTATAATATGAATATGTTACTCTCCAATTACATATAAAAGGGCAAGTTAATGTGCCATCTCCAAGCCCAGCTCAGATTGTCTACCAATGATACATTACCTGTTTTAGACCACGGGGCACATTCGGCAGCTACTAATATAACATTCATGACGTTTGCACCGGCTAGTGGTGGTGGGTTCTCACCTTCTACGGCAGAATCTTCTACCTCAGCAGCCTCTTTCAAGACTGCTTCAGTCAAGTTTTTGTTTTCTTCGTCTATAACTTGGGCTTCGTCAGATGAACTTGAGAGATAAGAAGGAAGCACATCAGACTTAAATGCTTTAGAATCAGTTGTTTTCGACTGTTTGATAGAACTTATAGTAGAGGAAGCCTTTCTGTGGGGCAAATATAGTTCGGGTTCCTCTCCAACTTCATCCAAAGGTAGGATCCCTGATACATTCTTTGTAGCTGAATTAACACAACTAGTTGAAGGAGTGCTACCATTTTTGTCTTCATCCACTCTGTCGGAGCTGCTAGAAGCAAGGTCTGGATTGGGAAGAGAGTTATCCATCTGTTTAAGAAAATCTTCATCTTCATCTTCGTCAGCAGCACTACCTTTTATTGATGAAACCGTTTCCCTTCGTTCTACAATCTGACATGGATACAGAAAATGAATAACACCACTAAAATTTTGATTCTCACTGGAAAAAAAAAACAGCAAGCGATATAGCTCTTAAATGACAAGGTTGGAACATACATCATCATAAACATCACAAATTTCCTTATTCATAAAGCTAAATGAAATTTATCGTGATTCCATGTGCTAAAAGATTTCCATCAACAAAATTTTAACCACAATAGCAATACGAAACTAAGTTCAAAATGCCGACCAAACCAAGAAATAGACCGCTATAAGATTAAGAATACAGCAGAAATTTCATTCCCATCATTGAACATAAATGTAACCCATATGTACCAAGAATCGTAAAATGAGGAATGCTTCTTAGAACACAAATATCCAAGTAATCCTACTCTCCAAAGGAGTTCAATAGCAGAAAAACAGATATGTATTCCCCTTAGTAATGATCTTGTCCGCCAACCAAACACTAATGCTACTTTGAAACCCAAAAGCATGTAGAATAAAAAATAGATATGAAATAGCAGATTCCTATCTCCATGAAAGGTACTGAGTATCTGTTTCTTGTGTATTGGTTCAATGGAGTTTCATTGCAAGTTAGGTGTAGATTATAGAATTTAAAAGTAGCCAATTACAATTAAGATTTATAGCCATAATTACAATTACAAAGTCCCACATTCAATAAAGTAACAAAGAATGAATCACAACCCAGAAAAGAAATAGCCATCATGTACATAAAAGGCACATTTTTAACCAAAAGAAACAGAACTTCACCATAAACAAACTAAGATTTCCATGAAAAGCAAAAGCAATAAATAAAAAGTAAAAAAAGAAAGAAGGATACCTGAAGTAAGTCTTTTTGCATGTCAACAACATTCTTGTTCTTCTCAATTGTTTCCTGAAGTATATTCGCTGTGCTATCAACACTAAACCCATCCGTAGAATCAGCCACTCTAACAGGCTGAAATCTGCAGGTTTTTTCTTTGTTACAAAACAAAGAAACCCCACATTTTGAACCATTCAAAACAGCCAAAGTTTCAATCTTTCTCGGCCTTGAAGTTGAGAAAACAAAAGGCTTACTTTCTCCATTTCTTTCGATCATAAAAGGTGAAGAACTACTACCAATGGAGGCCATTTCTGAGGGACAAAGACTATTGAGTCAAAAACACCAAGAAAATCTCTTCTTCTTTTTCTTTTCTTATTTTTTATTGAATTCTGTAGCAATTACAACATAATTTTGGGAAATGGTCTTTGACATCAAGATATGATGGTGGAAACCGTGGAAATGAACAGAATGATGGGTGGGGTGTTGTTCTTAAAGTGGATCCCAAATGGTGGTAAATCATGGAGGACAGAATCAATGGTATTTGTCTAATTTTTCCAATTTTTCTGAGGTTAAAATTTTCTGAGAATTTGGGGAATGAAATTGGAGGGTTTGCTTTGTTAGAGATCTGGTTTTAAATATATTAACGGTTTATAGAATATAGAAAGGGTAGTTTTTGGGAGAGCCCACTAAAAAAAGCTTTAACCGGTTTACCCGGTCACGTTATATATACAATTTCTTACAAAAACTGTAAGAAAAACGGTACATACATAAATTAGCACAAAAATAGTAAGGATTTGTGTTTGTACACAATTTCCTACAAGAATACACAATATAGCACGAAAACGGTAAAGATTTGTGTTTGTACACAATTCCTTACAAAGTATACACAACGACTTACGAAAACCGTAAGAAAAAAGGTATGTACACAAATTCTTACCGCTTCAAAACCATGAGCTCAAGGAGGCTTTCAAGGGTAAGGATTTGTGTATATACACAATTTCCTACAAGAATACACAATATGGCACGAAAACGGTAAGGATTTGTGTTTGTACACAATTCCTTACAAAGTATACACAGCGGCTTACGAAAACCGTAAGAAAAAAGGTATGTACACAAATTCTTACCACTTCAAAACCATAAGCTCAAGGAGGCTTCCAAGGGTAAAGATTTGTGTATATACACAATTTCCTACAAGAATACACAATATGGCACGAAAACGGTAAGGATTTGTGTTTGTACACAATTCCTTACAAAGTATACACAGCGGCTTACGAAAACCGTAAGAAAAAAGGTATGTACACAAATTCTTACCACTTCAAAACCATAAGCTCAAGGAGGCTTCCAAGGGTAAGGATTTGTGTATATACACAATTTCCTACAAGAATACACAATATGGCACGAAAACGGTAAGGATTTATATTTGTACACAAATTCTTACAAAGTATACACAACGGCTTACGAAAACCGTAAGAAAAAAGGTATGTACACAAATTCTTACCACTTCAAAACCATGAGCTCAAGGAGGCTTCCAAGGGTAAGGATTTGTGTACATACATAATATCCTACAATAATACACAATATGACACGAAAACGGTAAGGATTTGTGTTTGTACACAAATCCTTACAAAGTATACACAACGGCTTACGAAAACCGTAAGAAAAAAGGTATGTACACAAATTCTTACCACTTCAAAACCATAAGCTCAAGGAGGCTTCCAAGGGTAAGGATTTGTGTATATACACAATTTCCTACAAGAATACACAATATGGCACGAAAACGGTAAGGATTTGTGTTTGTACACAAATTCTTACCACTTCAAAACCATGAGCTCAAGGAGGCTTCCAAGGGTAAGGATTTGTGTACATACATAATTTCCTACAAGAATACACAATATGACACGAAAACGGTAAGGATTTGTGTTTGTACATAAATCCTTACAAAGTATACACAACGGCTTACGAAAACCGTAAGAAAAAAGGTATGTACACAAATTCTTACCACTTCAAAACCATGAGCTCAAGGAGGCTTCCAAGGGTAAGGATTTGTGTATATACACAATTTCCTACAAGAATACACAATATAGCACGAAAACGGTAAGGATTTGTGTACAAACACAAATCCTTACAAAGTATACACAATGGCTTACGAAAACCATAAGAAAAAAGGTATGTACACAAATCCTTACCACTTCAAAACCATGAGCTCAAGGAGGCTTCAAAGGGTAAGGATTTGTGTATATAAACAATTTCTTACAAGAATACACAATATGGCACGAAAACGGTAAGGATTTGTGTACAAACACAAATCCTTACAAAGTATACACAACGGTTTACGAAAACTGTAAGAAAAAAGGTATGTACACAAATCCTTACCACTTTAAAACCATGAGCTAAAGGAGGCTTCCAAAGGTAAGGATTTGTGTACATACACAATTTCTTACAAGAATACACAATATGCCACCCAAACGGTAAGGATTTGTGTTTGTACATAAATCCTTACAAAGTATATACAATGGCTTACGAAAACCGTAAGAAAAAAGGTATGTACACAAATCCTTACCACTTCAAAACCATGAGCTCAAGGAGGCTTCCAAGGGTAAGGATTTGTGTATATACACAATTTCCTACAAGAATACACAATATGACACGAAAACGGTAAGGATTTATGTTTGTACACAAATCCTTACAAAGTATACACAACGGCTTACGAAAATTGTAGTAAATTGTGTATGTACACAAAATCTTACCTTTGGATGGCTCCTTTAGCTCATGGTGAGAAGTTGTAAGGAATTGTGTACATACCTTTTTCCTTACGATTTTTGTAAGCCATTGTGTATACTTTGTAAGGAATTGTGTACAATATTTATTCGTATATTTTTTATTCAAATATTTTTATTCAAATATTTTTATTTATTATACGGATATTTTTATTCGAATATTTTTATTCGAATATTTTTATTCGAGTATTTATTATACGAATATTTTTATTCTAATATTTATTATAGGAATACTTTTATTTGAATATTTATTATACGAATATTTTTATTCGTATATTTTTTATTCGAATATTTTTATTCGTATATATATTTATTCAAATATTTATTGTATGAATATTTTTATTCGAATATTTATTATACAAACATTTTTATTCGAATATTTATTATACGAACATTTTTGTTCGAATATTTATTATACGAATATTTTTATTCGAATATTTATTATACGAAAATTTTTATTCAAATATTTATTATATAAATATTTTTATTCGTATATTTTTTATTCGAATATATAAAAATAAATTAGATAACCATTATTTATATATAAAAAAAAGGGTTTACTTTGGAACCGGCTAGCAACCGGTTCCCTATTGCCATTATCACATGGCTTTTTTTAGGCTCCCTTTAAGGAGCTTTTTGTAGAACTGCCCAAAATAAGTTACACATACACTATGTTATATGTGAAATATTAAGGAGAAATTATACCATGGATCAGTCTTATCACGTTATTCATGAGATTGACTGACCAATGATAATCATCCATCTCATTATTTTTTAATTTTTAAAGTGAAGATTCACCTGAAAAAAAAAATATGACATGGAAAAGTTGACGAAGTAGATAGTTATCATTGGTCGGTCCCATGAACACGTGGTGGGACTGACCCATGATATAATTTTTCAATATTAAGATAGTTTAGTATAAAAACATAAGAATTTAAATATTAAATATAATATATAATAAACATTCAATATATAAGATAATAAAAAAATAAGTTAAATCTAAAACAAAAACAAATTAAACTGAAATTTATCTTGATTTAAAATATTTGATCTGAAGTTAATCCAAACAATTAGTTTACCGCTTTTATTGAATCATTTACAATTTAAATCATTGAACGTATCCTTAACTTTCATATAGGTCACAAACCTTTGATTTAATCAGATTAAATCATTAAACTTTTATTATTAACAAATTAAATCATTCACACTAGCATTGTTAAATATTTTAATAAAAAAGCTAACTCAATGATCTTACTAGTCATGCTTTTCCATGTCAGCAAGTTAATATTAATTAAAATTAAAGAAAAATATTATTTTTTATATTAAATTATTAAAAAAATTTAGTAAATTTATATCGAGTGAATTATAATTTTTTAATAATTTAATGTAAAAAAGATTTTAAATATATATATTTTTAATTTTAATTAATATTAACTTACTAGCATAAAAAATATGTCTAGTAGGATTATTGAGTCAATTTTTCTGTTAAAATAATAATTAACGATGTTAGTATGAATGATTTAATTTGTTAATAATAAAAATTTAATGATTTGATATGATTAAATTAAAGGTCTGTGACCTATATGAAAATAGAGGGTAAGTTCAATGGTTTAAATTATAAATGATTCGCCTTTATTTAGTTTAGGGATGAAAATTTGACACGTCCCCGTCGGTCTTGATCTTATCCGACCCGATCGGACGGGGTTTTATTTAAAAAATTAGGTTCCGATCGGGTCAGATAATTAAAAAATAAAGTCAGGTCGAGTTTAGGGTGAAAATTCTCCAACCTAACCCGACCCAATATATTTATATATTTTTTTATATTTTTATATATAATATTTAATATTTTTATTAATTTTTTGGTCGATCGAGTTTATTTAGTTTTTTTTAATATTGGGGTTGAGTTAGGTCGGATTATGATTTTCATAATATTGGGTCAAGTCAGATCGGGATAAAAATATTAAGATTAAAACAAGTCGAAATCAATTCAAAAGATTTAAATTTTGAGTCAAAATCGAGACGTCCAAAAACTTAACCCGACCCATTACCATCCCTAACTTAACAGCTTTCCCAGTTTACTCTATGTTTTTCGCCGGATGACTGTCGGCACATATGTTGTATCAATATAAATATAGATATAAATATAAATATAAAAAATAATAATTCTAAAAATTATAAAATATGAATATATTAAGTATATAGTAAATATAAAATGAATTTTATATTTAAAAAATATAAAAATTAATGAACAAAATTATATAAACATGATATTACTCATACTTCTATACTTATAGTTGAATCATGTAAAAAAAAATATAAAAAATCATAAAAATTGTAAGAAAATTAAAGAATACGAACAATACGGAGATAAAATACTCTAATGTACCCAAGTCATACTCTCTGTCTCTGGTACGAAGATATATTAAATACGTGATAATTGATACGTCTTCAAATTGAAGTACTCATGTTTCGTAGGGTGTCAATAGGGATGTAAAAAGTTAATTTGATATGGAAATCCGTTTGGAACTTGTTCGAATCAGAACTTGGTTTAATTCAGGATGTAATGATCCGAACCTGATTTGTATTCGATTATTTTTTATCCGAACTCAAGTTGGACCTATTACTGTAGTAATCAAACCCGAACTGTATCCGACTGAGACTAACCCGAATCCAATTTCAACCTATTACTGTGGACCCGAAACTCGACCTGTATCCGACTGAAACGAACCCCAAACCCGAGTCTGACCTGGAAGATAATCAATATTACTCGAATGAATTGAGATAAGACCTAATTTTACCCGACTTATTTTGAACCTAACTTATTTTAAACCCGACCTGATAAATGACCAGACTAGTTATTAACCTGAACTAATATAAACATAATATTTACCTGATGAATATATAATTTATATAACACTCATATAACACTTATAACATTATGTGCTTGTAATAGTTTGTGTTTATTAATTTTTAATTATTAATTTTTAGTTATATTATTTTACAAATACTTATATTATATTTATAACATACTTATACTTATATTTATAATGAAACTAATACGATTATTAATATTTAATAATTTTATATTATAAATACTTATTAATTTTTAATTATATATTAGAAATTCTTATATTATATTTATTAATATAAATTGACATTTTAAATTAATATTAATATTATGATATAAATTGTCATTTTAATTTACAATTATAATTTTTTAATACAACAAAATTAATATACTTAATTGTTAATAAAAATTTATATATTTGAAAGTGATATTTAATCCGTAAGATATATAATTTTTTTAAAAAAAATATTTTAGTAGAAAAAATATTTTTAGATTTTTTATTGAATAATAAAAATTAAATATTAAACATCTAAAGATCAAATATTTTTTTTACCTAAAAAGTGATATTTTTAGTTTTTCATGTTATATATATACGCATAATTATATATACATATATATATTATAAATTTTTAATTTATTTTTAGACTTTTTTTTTTAAGTTATGTACGATCATTTTTTATAATGTCTATCTAGAATCTCACTGGTCATATTAGAATTTTAAGAGAGAATCATAGTCCGTAAAAAAATAGCATAAAGTAAAAATTATCTTTAATATTTCATAAATAATTATTTTAATCTTTATTTTTTTGAGTAATTAATTTGTAATATTTTATTTTAATTCAAAATTATCTTTCTATAAATAAAAAAATTAAAAATTTAATGATAAACAGTTTAAAATGATATGATAAAATAACAAGTCAACATAAAAAATAAATTATATAATTTTATAAAATTATTTTTGACTGATATAATATTTTCAAGTAAAAATATTTGTCTATATGATCCCATCATGATAGTATATATTATTATAAATTTATCACGTTATTTTAAATTATTTATCATCAAATGAATGATAATATTTATCCTTAAAAAATTATCTCAAAATAAAACACTAAAATTATATTATTCTAAACAAATAAAAATTTATTAAATATTAATTTTGTACTTCATTTCAAAAGTATAAAATAAATAATAAAATATTAGTTTATAGGTCATGTCAAAAAATATATAAAAAATATCATATCATTAAAAAAATAATATTGGAGTGATAAAAAATAATCTTTAAAGTTGAGGGAGTAAATTGGGAATTTGCAAACTTTAACCTTGAAACATAGAAGTCAACCGTACGATTTTTCTTTGACATATGAACCGTCAGATCTAGGGCTTACCTACTTAAGAATCTATATTTATATGTTATCTTCTTCAGCTCTTAACAGCTTTGGCCTTAGCGTCAATCTCTTGGTTCTTCTCTCAGAAAACAGAGCTGAGAAAGTAAAACCCTAACCAAAATGGTTCAGAGGCTCACGTATCGTACTCGCCATAGCTATGCTACCAAATCGAACCAACACCGTGTCGTTAAGACCCCGGGTAAGTCTTCAAGCTTAGAAAACAATGCTGATTTTCTTGTCTCTGTTTGTTTTTCTTTGTTTTGTATGACAATAATGGCGATTCTTTGTTTTTTATGAAGGTGGGAAGTTGGTCTATCAGATTACTAAGAAGAGAGCAAGTGGACCTAAGTGTCCTGTTACTGGGAAGCGAATTCAGGGTGTACGTTCTTCATTCTGTTCAAAGTTGGAGTTTTTAGTTAGAGATGTTAATTCTTGTTGTTAGGTTAATCAAATAAGTATGAAATGTAGATAAAATGATGATTTTGTCTCATTTTGTTGGTAATGTTTATGTTCATTTTCATGTTTGTTTATTGAATGTGAAACAATAGTCATAGTTTTTCTACTTTTCTTCTTTCTTTTGAACTTTGGTTTACTTCATAGGGTGAGAAGAAAATTGAAAGGAATGAAAATCAAAATGGTAGGAAAAAATGGAATGATGGGAAAATAGTTTTTTTCCCATTGGTGTGCTTGGTTGGAAGGATTGAAAAAATGGAAAGAAAATGCATATTTTCTCTGATCTTTCTCTATTGATTTAGATTTATTTATTTTTACACATGAGAGTTTAAAATGATCACCCATCTATGTTGTTTGCCCTCAACTTTCTTCCCCACAAAGTACATAAATAAATTTTCTTTCTACTTTCCCACTATCTCCTAACTCTTTAGTTTTGATGCTGATTGTGTACTGTCTGCTTTGATGGATGTACCAATCTAAAAATTAAGAATTTGTGATAATTGCCAATTATCTTTTCCATTATGATTTTGTTTATGGAGGAAAGCTTTATTGAATATAATTATCCATTTGAAACAGTTTACAAGCTGTGTGGCTTTGATTTCATTATACTTGCTGTATAGCTAATAAAAATGTAATTTTTTTACCAGTGCTGAAAGTTTGTTTTTACCATTTGTATGTTACTTGTCCCTGTGGTTGCTTTTCGGTTCTTTCTGTACATGTGGTTGATTGGATTCAAGATGGAAAGTTTTGAGCTTGTTCTCATTGATTTCTTATATGACTCATGCAGATTCCTCACTTGAGACCTGCTGAATACAAGCGTTCTCGACTGCCTAGGAACCGAAGGACTGTGAATCGACCCTATGGCGGTGTTTTGTCAGGCAGTGCTGTTAGAGAAAGGTACGAACAACTATTTCATTATTTAATAACTCTGGGATGGTTTTTATTGTTCTTTGCTTGAAGTGATTAATGCTTCTTTTTTTTTTTATGTCCTTTTTATTATCCAAGGATAATTCGGGCCTTCTTGGTCGAAGAGCAAAAGATTGTGAAGAAGGTTCTGAAAATCCAGAAGGCAAAGGAAAAGCAATCCTCCAAGAGCTAGACATTTAATTGCTGATGAAAGCTGAATTGTTTTTGGTTTGTTCGATTTATCTGCAAGATTTTTTGTTTGTTATAATGGTGATCTATGGGATGCGGAACCGAATTTCAGTGTTTTTTTTTTCCATTAGGTAATTTCATACCTATTAGTATGCTATACTTGTTCAATTTCAAAGTTACTGTGTTTTTTATGGTGTTATTTGTTTATGTGATTACTAATCTTTGAACCTTAAAGTCTAAACCATAATACTTAAATAAGATTTGTTAAGGTTTAGGATTGAGTTGGCTTGGTATATTTGTTCTTGTTGAAGGTTTTAAAATTAAACCGGAGATTGAATATTTTGATCACTGTTTCTGGTTTTGGTTCAAACTTGTTAATCTGTGGACAATAAGGTTGAAGAATGCAAACCCTCCAATTTTTTTTTTGAATCGGCTAATAGTGATTACAATAGTATATCTTCTAGAGTATACTCTAGACATTGATTGTTCAATTACTCTGTTGTCATTATTGGTGTTTGAACCCGTGATTTTTAGGAACTAACAGTTCTTTTTAACCATTGAGCTAGATGACTCATGCTAGTTCCATCTTAGTATTCCAAAACTAGGACATTTCACTAGGACAGTGCGGTGAATCCTATTGGAGATAACTGAAAGCAAACCCATAGATGAATGGTTATAATTGAGGATCGATTCTGAGTTCTTTGGCGTTCCTTCCTTGCATTCTGCTACACCTCCATTAACTTGCATCTTGGGGCTATCTGATGGAGAAGCCTGGGAATTGCTGTTGTTGCCCCTCCAAAATTGGTACAATTCACTTGGTGGATAAAGATAGACCAGACTTGTTGTCGAGCTGAGAACACATCAATTTGTTATGAAGGTCTCCATTGGAGACATCAAATGGAGATGGCCTATCTACTGTCTGATGGAATGGCTTATATGAATGCATATCTAGAGCCGAAAAACCAACAATGCAGCCTTGTTGCAGATCACGGTTGCTGCCAAAAGGGGTGGTTGATCGGATTTCGGCTGTGCAACAAATTTCTCTTAATCGAACAGAGTGCAAGGTGCACCCATGGTGGAGTAGAGGTGACAAACGAGTTGTTCGGTTCGGATTGTTTCGGTTCGGTTTATTTTGGATTTGTTTGTATTTGGTAGTGATGTAAAAAGTTGATCCGACTTGGAAACCCGTTTGAAACATGTTCGAGTCAGAACTTGGTTTGATCCGGTATGTAATGACCCGAAGCTGATCTGTATCCGATTGTTGTTGACACGAACCCAAGTTGGACCTGTTACTGTAGTAACCGAACCTAAACTGTATCCGACCGAGAATGACCTGAACCCGATTTCAACCTGTTATTGTAGACCTGAAACCCGACCTGTATCTAATTGAAATGAACTCGAACTCGAGTCTGACCTGATAGATAACCAATATTACTCGACTGAATCGACCTGAGACTTGATTTTATCCAACCTGTTTTGAACCCGACCTGATAAATGACCCGACTTGTTTTGAACTCGACCTGTTATTGACTTAAAGTAATATTAACAAAACTTAATATTTACATGACATATAATTAAATATATCTATAATTTGAATAATTTAAAATATTAATAAATATAATTAGACTTAAAAAATAAAATTAAACATAAAATCATTCACACAAGCAGGTATAACAATGTTCATGGCATATCAATGTTCATGGTATAGTAATGTTCATGGTGTTTCCTAATATCCTATTAAACATGGCAACAAACAAGTTTAGTAAACAATTACTCTTATCTTTCATGATTTAGACAAATGATTATTTAGTCAAATTTCATGGTAATCAAACATAAAAATAGTCGATTGAGACCTAAGTTCCAACCCTAAATTAACTACACTCACAAAGACTCCTAGCTATCAAGGATTTAGGATGAAAATCACTTTTTCATTCCTCCTTGCAAGGTCTTGTCTTTCCTCCTCTTCGTTATCGACTTCTTTTAGATCCTCTAACATACCATACATATATAATGTATTAAAACCACTCAATTCAAGTGTTTATATGCACTACAAATGCAAGGTTCAAATTTGTTCTACACTAGATAGTTTATCAATCCTTTACTAAAAATTGCATCTCTTAATTCGTACATGAATTTTTAATTCTGTTTTTTTCCAAGCCTTCTAAAAACATGAAATATTAATTATACCAATTTACAGCTTAAAATTTCAATCTTGTTATTCACGGTGACCGTTTAAAGTCACTGTTCCAAAACAGAATGTTCTAGACAACTTGAATCACCTTTACTAATTGTCTTATATCTTTCACTACACAACTCCAAACGACGTGCCGTAAATTTTAACTTAAACTAGATTTATATGTCTATTAGACTACAATTTTTTATATTCAAAATTCATCTATATCGATCTAGGGATTTTTTTTAAAAGTTACTGCCCGGAATTGTGTACTCTGAACAAATTTGGTTAACTTAATTTCTACGGTCTCACTCACTAACTCAAGCTTTCTAATTTATTGATTCATTCTTTTAACATCAACATCAAGTAATAACTAACTTAAATCAAGTTTCTAACAACTTAAACTAACACCAAACTTTAAAAAAAAAATCAAGAACATTATTTAATTTTCTTAAAATTACTCAATAACAATAGATGACTTCCTTCCGAGCTCAACTACTCCATTTTACTTGTTTAACTATCAAGAACTCACTCTTCACTCACTATATTTTATGAGAGAACAAGTATTTAAAGCTTCTTTTTTTTTAAATCTTTGGTTGTGGAGAAGAAACAAGGAAGAAGATGAGTTTCTCTCTCTCCTTTTTCCCTTGTGTTGGCCGGCCACTTAGTCCCTTTTTCCTCTTCTTTTATTTATTTTATTAAAATTATAATCATTTAAGTGACCAGCTCATGACAAGTGTCCAAGTATTTGATCTAATTATTCATTTTTGCAAATCAAAATTTTTCATTACATGCAAACCTTTATATTTTGTTTTTTTTTCAATTGCACCTTATTTTAGCCTTATATCTCTTCTTTAGTTCAATTGAATCCTAAATTAGTTAATTAATATATCATGTGATATTTTAATTTTTAATTACCTAATTTATTTCTCTCATTTCAAATTAAGTTTAATCTTAACTTGCTTACAATAATTAATTTTATTAAATTAAATTCTAATTTCATGTTACAAGCTCCTAATCTTTTCAATTGATTAATTCAATTCTTGTTTAATTAATGTCTTAATTAGCATTACTTCTAGGCCCGGTTTAGGGTGTTAAACTTAAACTCTAAATTAACACACTAAACCCTAAAATCAACATGATTAAGTTTTACTTAACTTGTGTATCAAAGTCTTTTCTTTATTAGGCTTTAAATGAGGTGTGACAAAATAAGAGTTACTCGAGTCTAACACGGTCAAAGATCAATCAACACTTGATTTTATTAAGCTCGAACTCGACTCGAGTTTTTAACAAGCCAAGCCAAACTTAGATTTTTTAGGCTCGTTTAAAATTACTCAAGCTCAAATTTGACTCGAAATCTTAACAAGCCAAACCGAGTTTAGCACTACTCGAACTCGACTCGGATCGTTTACGCCCCTAGTTACAAGATAATATATGTTCATATATATTTTAGCCCACTAACAATGTACATATATTTTATAGACAATGATTTAAACCTATATCTCCTAAGAAGAATATCTATATTTTGATTGACACTTGTTAGATTTATAATTAAAACATTTAAATAAAATAATATTATCAATAATAATAAATACCAAATTAAGTTATAAGTTTTAGAAATAAATGAAAAAAGTTAAGATTAAATAAAAAGCTAAAATGCAATCCATATTATTCACCAAGTCTAGTCTCGATCAAAGTCTCATGTCGCGTGGTCATATTTTTTTGAACTACTATTGTTTTGGAAGAGAGGTGAACAAAAATTTATTCTTAATAAATATTAAACTCACGGATAAAAAGATATAAAATATATAAATTAAAAATTTTATTTGTCTGCTTTAAAAATTATTCAGATAAATTTTATAAACATACGCTAAAAAAATTTATTCATATTATATATATAGTGATATTCAACCCCTCTTAATTAGCCATTCCTTTTCCTTTTACATAGATGAATACATCTAGGATGAAAAAAATTAACTGAACTGATGTGTCATTCCCAATCATATTTTTTTATATAAATATATCACGTCAAAAAAAATTATCCTAAACTTAATCCCGATACAATTTTATTTTTTCAATAACTCAATACGATCTAAACCCGACTTTTTATTCAGAATCCATTGATTTTGGGCTAAATTGCCATCCCTAATACAGATACCAAAACATAGATATTTTAGGGGAAAAATGACAATCCAATAGAAGTAAAATAAGCAAGCAGTACGGTAACCATTAAGTTACAACAGCCAGCCAGAAGCATAAATAAGCACATAAGGGAACCAGAGTCGATGCTGAAATCTATGACGAAAAAAATCCGAAGCTAATTCGAGATTAAACGTCTTAAGGCTGAAAGACAACACTCACATAAGTTGGGGCAATAAGTGGTGTACAACAGAGAAACATTTGATCTTCGGTAAGCCTTGAATGGCATGTGAAAAACCAGCTGATGCTCAGGCTGTTACTGGTAACAATCCATTATGCCTGAGCAATGCCTCCGGTGAAGGTTCACGTCCGCGAAACCCAACAAAGACCTGGAGTGAACATCATTTCATGTTAACAACATTCAATGGAAGCTTTAACCTCTAATTGTGCTTTTCCACGATTAGGAATGTAAATGTACAATTTGTATAAGCTACCTCCAATGGTGCTTTTCCACCTCCAAGAGCAAGTATGGTCTCTCGAAACTTGTGGCCAGTCTCTTTAACAGCCTGTGGAATACAATTAAACATGATGGATCATGGTTTTAATTCTTAGTTAAAAATAAATACTCAGAATGACAGGACGACGTGTTTTGTTCTTCAAGGCTCTGAGTCTGATGCAGAGCTTTTGAAGGGAAACACAAAGAAGATGCAATCTATGCTACACAATCAGGATCAGCAAACTAGATGAGGATATGCATTCGATTGTGCATTTGTAGTGTGATGAGAAGAATTTGTTGGATACCATGACTCTCCGACTCCGACTGTTGGCACTGACATAAAAGCTACTCAGATTTACATAGAAGGCGGAGGGGTTGAAATCCGCAAGATGATTTTACTCTATTTGATGTTCGCATTGTTCAAGAATATATAAAACAAGAACAAACCAATCCTGAACAGCCTTTTCCAGCCAGCATACCTTGATGTCATCCAGTCCAGCATCCTCAAATGCTGAGAAAGCATCTGCAGACAATACTTCCGCCCACTACAAAAATAGCATTTCAGATTACATTAAGGGAGAAAGGAAATAAAAGGGAAAACAACGAAACAAATCAATCCTACGGGACTTCAGCAGACAAATACTTAATACAAACTAGGCTGCAAAAGTTGGCTACAGAAAAGAAATGGAAAGCGGGGGAATGATCATAAGTAGTTATTTTATAGTCTTACACAGATTGCTGATGCAACATTTTGAACACGTTTTCATCGTAGATTTCTAAGGGCTTACATAAAAGATGAAATATACCTTGTAACTGTAGTATCCAGCAGCATATCCACCTAATATTTACGAAAAAGTCATAAAACTGCTCAAGGTGAAGTTCGCATTACATAGTAAAGGGCGAAAGAAAGGATGGTAGCAGCAGAAACAAACCTGCAAATATATGGTTGAAACCACATAGAAACCTATCTTCTGGCAATGGAGGGATCACTTGTGTTTTTCTGGAAACTCTCTGATCAACATCAAAAATAGACTCTGATCCATCTGGGATGTATTTTGTATGTAGTTCCAAATCCACGCTAGCAAATCGAAGCTGGAAATAGAAAACAGTTAGAACTTAGAACTGACCTGTCAAGCAATCAGATACTAGAGCAAACATTAATCCACTTCATCAAAAATAAAAATATACTTTAATTGAAAAAATAAATTATACAGACTCAGAGTTTCCAAGAGACATTTCATTAAGTAATACATCTTAAAAACAAATGATGAGAACAATATAATCATTAAGTCAATTAAAATCATCTTATATCACACGTTACATGCATTTCAAGGACACAAATACCTTCTTTATTGCTTAAAGAAATGAATACCCATTCAAGATTTTACACTATCATTAAAAATTGTAACCTTTTTATCTTTCTAATCCCAATTACGTGTTAGACCTGTACCTGTAATGGTTGATATTAAAAGGACACACGTGCGAAATCAGTTCAACATGGAGGTGGAGAGGGAGATAGGTAAGAATGTGAGTAATAAAGACAGGATAATGTTGAGAAACCCTCACAGAGTAACATCCAAACATATAAAGTCCTTGCAGCACGGAAAGTGGCACAAGGACCAAACAAGTTCAACTAACCTGACGAAGACTTAGAGAACCGGCACGGAAAGTCCTTGCAGCAAGGAGCTTCAAATATACCTCTTCAGGGAGACTCTCCCCTGTTTCATAATGCTTTGCAATGCTCATCAATGTATCCCTTAAGCATAAAAAGACGATAAAAATAAAAATCTACAAAAAGAAAGCTACAATTGATTTGAAAAATGAATTGCGCATGAATATAGTGGCAACATCCAATTTTTTGGCTAGGGGAAATATATTCAGAAAAGATAATCAGAGAATGTGGAAATTTTGATGTCTGTTCTTTAGGCCATAAAATAAAGATCAAACAAGTTCAAGTAATCATAACTCATAAGGGTAAAATAGACACTTCATTTCCTAACATGTTGTCGGATTATAAACAATACAATCGACTGCAATATGATTAACGTCAAGCACAATAGGAAAAAAAAACATGTTGCATAAAAAGGCAAAAACTACAAAACAAGAGACCAAGTAACATATTGCTATTATAGAAGCTATTCCTAAGCTCAGGCCTTTAGAGAATAATTTAGCACACTCAGTTTTATTTATTTTAGCAGCAAAAAGGACATGCATCTGAAGCAATCAAAAAAATGTAAATTTTGATGGTTGGAGATGTTAACCTGTGGTAACACCAATTTTCCATGAACTGAGACGGCAACTCAACAGCATCCCATTCAATTCCACGAATGCCAGCAACTAGACCCTCATCTTGCTTGGTCAGCATATGCTGAAGTGCATGGCCAAATTCATGGAAGACAGTCTCAACCTGAAGAAAAGGAAATGCCATCAGTTCACATGGGCCAAACTACAGCAGCCACTTAGCATATCTAGACAAGTCACATGTGCTTTGCATCAGCCACTATTGCAACAATAATCAGTAAAACATAAAACCATATCCATGCAAGCATTGTCAGAATAAAGCCAAAACCTCTAGAAGCAAGATTTGAAATCAGATTACATCCGTTCAGCCAGCATCTGAACTGCGTTTAACAATAGTAATTTTGGAGATTAGGCTCTCTTAGAACCATGCAATTGAATACACAAGCATGTTCCTCTTTTGTATACTTGTTCAAACAAAATACCAGATCCATGCTTTTTAATCTAGTAGGTTTTGTACAAGAAAATTCATGCATCATGCATGCCCGCCGAGAAAGATTTATGCTAACATTCATAAACTAGAGAAGGAGCTATGATCACAATAGATCAAGGAGTATCACCGTGGAACTTTTAGCTTAAATGTAAGAAAGAACATTTTTACATGAGAATGCTTTAGCCAAAAAATAAATTGCTTCAAAGATTTTAGCCAATGATGTTAATAATCAAAGAACAGCATATAGGTGGCTCAAATGTTTTTTTGGTGATAAGATCAGAAGAAGCACAACTAGGGCGTGGAAATGAATTGGGCGGGGCTGTAGACAGGATAAGAACACTAAGCTTCTGGACCTGGTTGTTCCCTATCATCAACTTAGCTTCCAGTTCCAATCATTCAGAAAACAAGAATTTACAAGCGTTAACATAGTACATAAAACCAACTTCTTCAACTTACTTCACGGAATGTCATGAGGCTTGGCTTGTCCCCAAATGGTGGTGTTTGATTGCACACCATGTGGGCAATAGGCAACCTAGCTGTGGTCCCATTCCGTGACATTACATGACTTCGAGAAACAACCTCATCCATCCATGCACCTTCCCTTTTCTCTGATGGACGGGAGTATGGATCAAAATAAAAATAAGCAATTGGACTACCTGAAGACTCTTTGACACAGTAGAACCTAACATCTTTGTTCCAGACCTTTTGAAAGAAAAGAAGAGTTAGAGAGATGTAAAATTAATTTCCATGTAATAGGCAGTGAGAAATATTTAGATGAAGAAAAGAAATATTTACAGGAGCTAAGCCATCAGCTGGCTCAATATCAATCCCGAAAAGGGTCTTAGCAAGTTTGAAAAGGCCATCCATAACCTTTGAAAGTGAGAAATATGGCCGGAGTTCTTCCTGTACAAGTTTTCATTGGGAAGGCATAAGTTTTCTTGACATAAATTAATTAGCAAAAAGAAAAGTGTCAACCTCATTAATGTTGTATTTTGACTCACGAAGCCTCTCACTCCAGAAATTGATGTCCCAATGGCTCAAACTATCAGCTTCTAATGCACCTTGGCTTTTGGAGAAACTTTTTAGGTCTTCAACATCTATAAGGACCAAAACGGATGATATGCTTAAAATCTCTACCACTGAAAAAGCTTGCAGTAGAATGATAATATTGGGGTGGAAATATCAAGGAGAAATATGTAAAACTGGACATAGTGTTTACAAGTTAGAATTGAACTTATAAATATCAAGAGTAAAAAGTATACATTATACAGTCATTATAAAGAGTAAAAAGTATACATTATACAGTCAAATTCTGAGGAGAGATAAACCAAAGATCAAAAAGCGACACGTTTTTCTACCCTGTAAGAAACTATTTATAGCATAATACCTTGGACAGCAGCATTCCAGGAAGCACTTCGAAGCTTTTCTAATAGTTCCTCAGCTTTATCAACTGTAGCCATTTTGGTTGCCATGCTTACCTAAACAAATATGGTCAGCCTATGAACAAAATGCATTCTTGAAGATACAAAGGATTCATACCTCAGCATAGCTATTGTAGTTGAGAAGCTTAGCCTTTTCCAGCCTAAGCTTCAATATTTGATTGATGGGCGTATTATCCAAATCACCACTTGATGCCCGAGTTATATGAGCACGGTAGACTTCCTCACGCAAAGCACGGTTGCATGCATGTTGCATAACAGAAATAAAGCTTGGAGCATCCAACGTAATCACCCATGGCCCGTTCTCACCAGTTGCATTTTCATACGCCTGGATGAGCACCGATAAAAAATAATATTTCCATAGAAGGAAAATACGAACTACATTAGACTTGACAATGAGAAATCATTAATGAATGGAAAAATATGGGGAATTTTTGGAAAAGAATACCTTAGACACTGCTGTTTGTGCAGCTAACCCAAGAGAAGTTGAAGGCAAACCCTCAATTTCTTTCTTATCCGTTATTAGCTTTTCAAACTTCTTTGTGGCATCCAAAACATTCTCGCTAAATTTGTGAGACAACCTCTCCAGTTCCTGCAAATCACCTCACAGTAAATAGAATGGAGCGGCCAAAAGAGAATGAACATGAAATGATTGATCATAAATATTTATATGTTTCTTTCAGATTTCCATACTTGCTAAAATTTACAGGAAATTTTGCTTCTAGATGGGAAAATAATGCTCAGAAACCAGACACTAAAAACATCAAAAGAAACTATGGTTAATACTTTCTCCTCATTACTTGGCACAAAAATTTGCTTAAGAAAGATAAAACAGTCAAGTACTATCACACCAAATAAATATCTGTTACTTTAACTTCAGAACTAACTGTATCAAACCTGTTCAATTTTGTTAAACTGTTCTCTTTTACCGTCTTCAAGTGAAACACCATTAAGAACAGCTTCCTTTATCTGGGCTGCACACATACAAAGAAATGAAAGGAGTTATCAGATAAAATACTCTAAGAAACAAAAAGGAAAGGAGCACATTACAAAATATCTCACTAAGTAAATGCAGCATCAGTGCATCACACAAATACATTTCAAGGTTTTTTTCCTTTTTTTTCCCTATATGTGGAATTTTCAACTTCATGTCTATTCTAGCAAGCATATTACTCAGAATTTGCAGTCCGTATCAGCCAATATCAAATAACCAAATCATGGTAATGGTTCTAACACTCAATTACACCAAAATGAAATAGGAACAAACAACTCCGAATTTATTTGACATGTAGATATATAAATAAAGCTACTTACTTTCCACAATGCGTTTGCGAGATTCACTCAGTGATTTCCAATCAGGAGATTCTTGAATAGCCTTGAATGCATTGTAGATGGGTTTACTTTGTCCCAATCTTAGTTGAAACTTTACTTTTTCAGGCTGCAATGAAAAACTAAGCATACTTGGGACCAAAAGTTGGTAGAAAGGAGACTACAGAGTAGAGAAGTATTGCATATTTAGCTAAGATACAGAAATAATAGAATGAAATTGAACAAGATTGCAGGGTAAATTGCTTCAAAATAAACAATAATACCACCATTCTCTTCAATTAACCGGCAGAAAACAAATTAAGTACCTAGTGTATCATGTGATCAGATACTATTTATGCCCAAATATCATAAACATGGAATTCATGACTTAATCTAAGAGTAGAACATGATGATGATAGATGATGGATGTCTAAACAATTGATGCTGAATATATTGAAGATTTTACCACAAGATTTACACACATACACACATTAGATGTGTCCATAAAAAGTGAACATATTGATGATAACATAACGTACCTGGACTTCTTCAATGGCAGCACGGAGCTCAGCTGTATCTTTAACAGCCTTAAGATGATTAACCATTCCCCACACAACAGACAACCGATCAACAATTTTTTCCAAAGGCTCCACCAGCTTCGGCCACGAAGGCTCCACGGTCTTCTCCAACTCATCCAAATCACTCTCCTGTTCAACCCGCACAAATATATCACCATCAGATACAGAGAATTCAGAAAACCAAGATACCAGAACACCACAAAATTTCAAATTTTTAACAATAGATTTAAATTAGGAAGAATATTGAAATTCCACATAGAAAAAGTCATGTCAATGAAAAAGTTGAAATCTCAAACAAGGCCAGTTATTGATCCCCCAAAAGGGAAACACCTCGTGACCACTAGAAAAACAGAGAATCCCAAATGGAAATCAACCGAAGAGATCAAAAGTGCTTACGAGCTTCTTCAACAAGGCACGAATTCCAGGCCTAACATGCTTGGCTTCAACAATATCAAAAGGTGGAAAGTCGAAATCTTGCAAGAGAGGATTAGACTTGATGTTGTCATCAGCATGATCTGAAGAAGCCATTGAAGGAGGAATGAGAAGAGATGGATAGAGAAGCACAAGTCGAGTAGTAAAAACTATTGGATCTGGGGACAGAAAGTGAAAGAAGATGAACAGTACTGACAAATGTGAGATTTCAGCAGAAGTTTCACTACTTCAACGCAAAACGAGGAGAAGAGAAAAGGAGAGTATTTATACCATCAATCTATACCTTTATTTACCGTTCAAGAAAGGAAAATTCTAAAATGTCCGAATTTTTACTATTAATTAATTTAATAATATTTAATGTTATTTAATATTAATAAAATTTAATAATGTTATTTGTATTTGATAGATTAATTCTTTAAAAAAATTATATTTTTATTTTATTGGATAATATTTTGCGCGTCTTATTTTAAAATTTAAATTTTAAATTATTAAATTTAAAATTTTAACTTTAAAGTTATCATACTCTAATTTAAATCTATTATCTTTTATCATAAAATAAAGGGGTAAAGTACAATAGATATCACTTGATTGTGAATAAAATTTTTAATTAATAAAAATTATATTAGATCATTTAATTATAAATAAAATTATATTTAATTATTGATTAATAAAAAATATATTTAAATTATTTAATTATAAATAAAATTATATTTAAATCATTTTTTATATTTAAAGAATAGTACTACAAAGATTATTGAGTACTCTACAAAAAGTTATTTCTGTTGCGTAATCTTCTATAAAAGTTCACGTTTTAGTTAATGCTATCACATGTAAATTAATGGATTTTTATTTTAAAATAAATTTCTTTAATTCTTGGAAAGTTTATTTTATAATAAAAATATTGTTATAAAAATTATAGTAAAAATTATATTTTTAATAAAAATGCATAGACTGAGGACTTAAAAAATATGTTTTTATCATAAAAAATGAATGAATGATTTATTTTTAAAATACAAAAAAACTAAAATCATTGAATTATTTTAAATACAGACTAAATTGATAAAATATAAAAGTTTCAAGGACTAAAATTATCATTATAGCAATTAAATGATAACATTTAATTATTAAAAGTTTCACTCGATTGCGAATAAATTTTTTAATTAATAAAAATTATATTTAAATCATTTAATTATGAATAAAATTATATTTAGTTATCGATTAATAAAAAATATATTTAAATGACTCGATTATAAATAAAATTATATTTAAGTCATTTTTTATATTTAAAAAAACAACAATATAGTTGGTGTTTAACGAAGATACTAAAGCAACGGGAGACTTGAAGACCCTAATGGAGAGTGAGCATGATAGATGTACCGGTAGGGAAACTTGAAAGTTGCTTCGGGAGAGTCGAGTGCGAGTTTGACATAAGTTAGTTTGGTTTAGTTTGCATGTGCCAAAGCATGCTATCATTGTTTGGATGGCTACTCTTGATAAGCTACTAACAAAGGATAGGCTTCATCAAATGGGGATGGAGGTGGATGAGGGTGTGTTCTCTGCGGGGCTTCTGTGGAGAACCGGGATCATATCTTCTCGCGATGTAGTTTTTCAAGGGCTGTGTGGATTGCTGTGATGGAAGTTTGTGGAGTGTCGAGAAACATGCTGATTTGGGCAGATGAGTTGCTATGGTGGAGTGTTCGGCTGAAGGGTAAGTCTTTAATTGTTCATGTGTTGAAGATTGCATGGAATGCATATGTTTATTTCATTTGGGAGGAGAGGAATAGAAGGTTGTTTAAGAGCATTAGTAGGGGTACGAAAAGTATTTTAGAATGTATAAGAGAAGTGGTTTGTATTCGAATTCGGAGTAGAATTATTTGTATAGATAATGTGAATAGGAGTATTTGTACAGCTTGGGAAATTCTTTAGGATGAATGCCAAAATGTGAATATAGGAATTTGTATATTTTGGTTCTTTGGATAATAAACAAATTTATCCAAAAAAAATAGTACTACAAAAATTATTGAGTACTATACAAACTTAAAAAAATATGTTTTTATCATAAAAAAATAAATAAAAGATTTATTTTTAAAATACGAAAAAACTAAAATTATTGAATTATTTTGAATATAGACTAAATTGATAAAATATAAAAATTTCAAGGTTAAAATTATCATTATAGCAATTAAATGATAATATTTAACGGTTGGGTGTCTCAAATATAACTTTTAATAATTGATGAATTAAATATAAATTTACTCATAATTGAGTGTCGTATGTTATAAACATTCTAATGTTAATAAGGATATGCATGTGATTTGGAAGAAAAAATGAGTAAGGGTGTGTTTAACATTGTTTTTCAAATTAGCTTTGGACCCTAAAAGTTAGTTTGAGATCAAAGAGAATGCTAAACGTGTAATTTTTGAGAGAAAATCTGCGTTTGAAAAGTGTTTTTCAACCCAAAGCAAAAGTTAAAATTTTTAGTTTTTATAGTTAGAAAATTGCTTTTGAGAGTCAAATTAGAAATTTAACCTTTATTTACTATTGTTTTATTTATAATTTATAAATTTATAATTTTTATAAAGATATAATTTAAAATATATATTTTTAATTTAAAAATTTTGTATATTAATTAAAATATTTTAAATTTATTATATTTTTATGAAATACATACAATTATTAAAAATATATATTTATTAATAAAAATATTTTTTATATTTTTATGATAATTTAAGTTGATATATTTTATATTATAATATTATAAAGATAGGTATCATTTATATATAACTTACAATACCATGTCTAAGATGATCATTTATTTTATTAAAAATATTTTTTGAGAGTAATACTAAACACTTAAATCCCTCGTCTAAAAATCCAAAAGTACTTTTGTATAGAACTTTTTAAAAGTATTTTTTCACCGCACTTTTCAAAACCAATGTTAAACTGAAATTGATATAATTTTTTAATATGAAGGATAACTCAAATGTAACCTAAAACGTAATTGAGTGATCTAAATGTAACATTTAATAATTAAGTGGCCCAGATATAACTTTACCCATAATTAAATGATCCAATTATAATTTTTAATAATTAGATGAGTCAAAATAACCTTAACCTCAATTATAATTTATCCTAAAACTATCGACACTTTATATATCATAAAATCTGTTATGAATATATTTATTCATGATGGATATCCATATATTAAGTTAAATTTAATGGGCTTTATTATTAGGGTTTAATACTTATTGGAATTAGGGTTTTCATCTTATGCCTATAAATATAGACTTTTGGTCAAAGCTTTGTATACAACCCTACTTTGAGAATATAATAAAATCTCTCTCTTTGTCTCTCATCTTTGTTCTCTTATTTTATTCTTGTTCTTTACTTTATTCACAAAACGTTATCAGCATGACACTCTACCAACTGAGGTTTTTGTCATCGAATCTTAAAGGAGTTATTGACAAGAATTTGTTACTAGCATAAATCAAAGATAAGTTCTTCTCCCTCAATTATATTTTAATTATCAGTTATTTTTCTCTCTTGATCTTTGATTTGATTTTTAATTTATTAAAATCTTTGATTGTTTGGTATTTGTGTAGCGATAAAGTGGATCAAATATTGCGGTTCTTGTCGACAAATCTCGAAAAAGATTTTAACAAGATATTGGTAACTAAATCCATCCTATATTCAAAATAGTGGAAAGTTTGATATGTTTTATTTATTTAATTTGAGATTTCTTTTGTCTTTATTTATAACGACTATTTGTTTATTTTATTATTATGATGAAAGTTTATGTTTTAATCATGTTTTAGTATATTATGATATTGGAACAAATATTGAAACTATAATTAATTAATATATTTTTTTATTTGGTTTAATCCAAGTATATTGGCTGGACATCCCGTTCTGCGAGGCTACTGGTCTCAAAGGAGGTTCTTTTTAAAGGACCTTGTGGACTGGTTTAACAACGCCGCGTACGAGGATTAATTTTTTGTTCCTTGTATATATTGTAAATATATTAGTTGATAAATTATTGTTTAATAGTATGAATATTATAAAGTCTATATTTGTTTGAAAGCATTTTTTGGGGGGGTCGAAAAACTCGACTATAGACTTCTCCCAAGTTCAAGTTACGAAAATCGTCTTGATCAAATAATTTTTATGGGAGGCATTCCCTGAAGTGAATGCATGCATGATGCTTATTTCATGCAATTATTGAATTTATGACATTCCTTAAAGTGAATGCAAGCATGATGTTTATTCCATGCAATTATACAAGCATGATGTTTACTCCATGCGATTTTTAAATTTGTTTCATTCCTTGAAGTGAATGCAAACGTGATAATTCACTATATGGTTAGTGAATAAAACTCAATTATGTGACAAAGTATCATTGATAAGGATATGTTAGAAAAACTTACTCCACTTTTCACACATTAATGTTGTCTTACAGACACAATATCATACAAGGGTTTTAAATACCTATCAGTCTCCGCTCCATTCCCTGAAGTGAATGTGATATTTTATAGCGGAAAGAATAAATGTCACATTAGTAATTGTGATCATGATTGAGATCATAAAATAGACATGGATATGATGATTATTTTGAGAATACTTATATCCACAAGAAGTGAAATTATAAAGATGAGAAGAATGATAGAGATCATATTAAAATCTTTATGTTATCAATGCGATAGTACAAACCATTGATCTCGTATTTGTCAAAAGCCGAAGTATTATGGACTTTATCCAAAATCATGAATGATAAATTAAAGAAAATATAAACAGATTTTCTTTGTGGCGAAAATAATGGCGTTATTGATCCAACTCAATTGGATATTGATGATTTTCTCATAATCTTTCAAGAGAATAATTCTCTATTTATTTTATTTTATTTAGATCTTTTATTTATTTTATTTTATGTTAATTTATTTTTATTTATTATTTATTTATGTTAACTTACTTTATATATTATTTATTTATCTTTTATGTTAATTTTTTTTCTTAAAAGAATATGATTACTTCCGAAATAAAATATGCAATAATTTATGGCGATTTATGCTTAGCAGAAAGTGCAAGTACTCATACAATACTTAAGCATAAGAAATATTTTCTAATTTAAATACAAGGGAAATATGAGTACTATATCTCAAAGTACTAAAATATCAGTGCTTCGGAAGAGCTCTTAAGAGCTTATCTTTGATCCGATTTGATATGATATGCTATTTTTTTAATATTTTTCCATTCCCCGAAGTGAATGGTACAGAGCACATATTTTTCATTTCTCGAAATGAATGAAATAAAGCACGTATTAAAAGGTGCATAATTATGCATATTTTTTTATTTTAAATGCAAGAGAATAATATGAGTACTATATCCGAAAGTACTAATATCACAGAAAGCTCTGACTGAGCAAATATGTTATTTGCCAAATGAGATTTTATCTCATATTTACAGTGCATAATGCTCGTTGAGCAAATATATTATTGCCAAATGGAACTTTATTCCATATTTACATTGTATTATACTCGTCAAAATGACAAAGAGATATTGAGTTTTAAAGATATAGAAATATATTGAGAATATCAGTTAAAGGGATAATGACAATCTCAATATTACGAGTATAACTCAAGGCAATAATGAAATTTTAACAAAATTACATGCACTGTCATCCATATTGTACTACATAAGAATTAGTACAAATTAAAGCTTATGCTATTGTAAACTAGATGTTTAATGATTATTTTATTTGACATGACCGGTTAGACCATCCCAGTTCAATTATGAAGCGAAAAATTACTGATACTTTCATGTGGTTATTTATTGAAGAACTAAGAGTTTCTTCAAGGTAATTTTTCTTGTGATACTTGCTTGATTATTCAATCATTAACAACTATGATAAAGTATAAATCTATTAATTTTCTAGAATGGATACAAGGTAATATATATGGGCCCATACACCTTTCATACAGTCCATCTAGATATTTTATAATTTTTATCGATGCATCGATTAGATGGTTATATGTATCCTTGTTATTAACCCGCAACTTGGTGTTTGCGAGGCTACTTGATCAATTGATAAAATTATGAGCACATTTTCCAGATTATCTTATAAAGACAATGGTCTTGATAATTTTGATGACATATTATTTTATATGTAGTATCACTAATTCGCATCAAGCCAACAAATGATTATAAGTTCTCCCCATTATAAATGGTTTTTAGTTAGGAACCAAATATTTCTCATCTCAATTTTTTTGGGTGTGCGATATATGTTCTAATTGCTCCACCACAACGCACAAAGATGAGTTTTATTGAGAATATATGTAAGAGCTTCTGATAGAGGATTTATTGACTATCATTTTAATGAGTCAATTTATCCAACATTAGGGGGAGAAAATAAATAGCTGGGGAAAGAAATAAGTTGAAATGAATTATCATTTTTTCTTTTTGATCTACGTAATACACAATGTGAACTATAAGTTCAATGGATAATTCATTTAGCAAATCAATTGCCAGATGGTTTTGCTGACCCTAAAAGAGTGACTAAGTCACGTATACCAGCTATGTATGCTCCGATTAAATTTGATGTCATGAAAAGACAAACTCTAGTTGCTAATGAGTCTAACTTACGCTTAAAGCGTAGTAGACAAGTAAGTTCCAAAGATAAGAGATCCTCGAAAAGGAAAATGGAGCTATATTTTATGATGGTCTGATCGAGGAATCAATGATTATGAAAATCTCTAGAAGAGATTAAACGGTCTTCAACAGAGACATTGACATGACTCAGGTACCTGGCAATAAAGAGATCTCAATAGATTATGTCATGTCTGGTAATAAATGGAACTGAAATTAAATCGACGTCGTTAATATATTTGCATGCAATATAGCACTAGAGATTTTATTTGATGACGTAGATCATAAATTATTGTCAATTAAGCAATATAAACAAAGAAATGATTGGCTAACATGAAAGAGGCAATTGAGGCGAAACTAAATCTCTTTTGAAAAGAGAAGTATTTGAGCCTATAGCTCGTACATTAAAATGTGTAAAGCTCGTGGATATAAACGAGCCTTTATGAGAAAGAGAAATCAAAAGGAGAAATCATGAAATATAAGCTCATTTGGTTGCACAAGGATTCTCAAAAAGACATGAAATTGAATGAGGAAAATATATTCCTCGGTGGTGGATGCAATTATTTTTAGATATTCTGGCAATAAATGAAATAGTTTCGTCTAATGGATGTTGTTACATCTTATTTGTGTGAGTCTCTTGATAAAAACATTTACATGAAGCTTCTAAAAGGATTTAGACTGCCAAAAGCAGTTAATTCAAGTTCTCGAGAATATTATTCAACCATATTAAATATATCCTTTATGGATTGGAAGATTTAGGCGTATTTGATATAATCCTCTCATTGAATACTTATTAGCATAATGCTATATGAATTGTTTAATTTCCCCGAGCATTTTGATTAAGTGGATTAGTTCTGAATTTTTATTATTGTCGATGATTTGAATATAGTTGAGACTCGTGAAGAGATCTTCTCAAATCCTTGTGCGTCAATCGACATACAGAAAATTTTTTGAAAGAGACTTTACATGAATAATGCATATTTATTGATCACCCTTATGGTTGTTAGGTCTCTTAGTATAAACAAAGATTCTTTCTGCCTCAAGAAAAGGGTAATGATATTCTTGGTCTAAAAGCACAATATATACATTATTTGATCTGGAAGCATCGTATCTTAGCTGGTCCAGAAATATTATTTAAGTGCTACGAGATCATTACCTTTAAATAATTGTTATGCATGAGGCAAAGCCAAAATATGTGTTTGGCTAAACATATCCTGAAGATATGTGAATGTTTTTCACAAGATAAGATGCAAGCTATCTTGTAAAGATATAATACAAAATTTATATTTCAAGGTGGATATATCAAATATGATAAAACGAAACATATTTCTTCAAGTTTCGTCCCTCATGATCTTTAGATGAATATTATTTAATGAATCATTTCAAGCAATGATTTGGAAGATTTATCCACTAGTGCATGATCTACTTCAACATTTGAAGTTTGTATTCAATATTGAATTATGAAGATTCAAAGGTCTTATGTGATATTTTCATGAGGGGGGTAAATACGCGTTGTACTCTTTTTCCCTTAACCGAGGTTTTGTCCCAATGGGTTTTCCTGGTAAGGTTTTTAATGAGGCAACATATTATGCGTATAAAAGATGTGTGTACTCTTTTTCCTTCACTAAGAATTTTTTTCTCACAAGGTTTTTATCTTAGTAAGGTTTTAACGAGGCACATTATCTTCATGGATATCCAAAGGGGAGTGTTATGAATATATTTATTCATGGTGGATATCCATATATTAAGTTAAAGTTTAATGGGCTTTATTATTAGGGTTTCTATCTTATGTCTATAAATATAGACTTTTGGTCAAAGCTTTGTATACAACCCTACTTTGAGAATATAATAAAATTTCTCTCTTTGTCTCTTATCTTTGTTCTCCTATTTTATTCTTGTTCTTTACTTTATTCACAACAAAATCTTTATTTTCTTATAAGGTACTAATATTTTTATTTCTTCTCGACCGTGATAATATATAGAGTCACTAATAAAAGAAGATTTATGTTTTTTATGTATATAAATAACCTTGTTATTAATTTTCATAATGCTACCACATTAATTCAGATGATATCAATCTGTCATCTATCATCACCGGCGGATGCAAATGTATCCTTGACTCTATTTTGAATTTTTTAAATTTCACATATTTAACTTTAAAATTTTCAATTCTTATGAGTTAATCTTTAAATTTTTTTTAATATTATATGTTATACTCACCCTAAAATTTTAATATTTTATGTGTGTTTACTCTTAAAAATATTATTGAACCGTCCCTATCTACTATATAAATCAAATTTTAGAGAGTAACAAGGAAAATATTACATAAATATGTATGTTTGTACGTATGCATACAGATTTAGTGGAGATTCAAATCAAAGTGTTCTCATTTGAGACCCATAACAACTTAATTTACATTGTACACTAATTGGCCTGGTCCTCCACGGTTAACAAATCTCATACTGGCACATGCTGAGGACCTGGGTCGCTCAGTTCTTGTACTTCATGGTTGCCTTTTCGAATCCAATTGTGGGGAACTGCTTCGCGTACTCCTCCACATCGTGGCGGAGTTTCGCAGCCTCCGATTGAAAGTGAGGAGACTGCAGTGTGGCCACGAAATCTTTTAGCTTCGTCCCTGGTTGACAGAGCGGAATAATATGTTACTTGGACTCGAGTGTAAGATAAGTATAGGGGAGGATCATATGTCTAAATAAGAGGGAATAAAGGCTTGCAAAACCTGTTGTTTCAGCCTTGATTTTAACAGACAACTTCACAGCAGCATCAAAGTATTCTGCCACCTTAACAAAATCCTCCTCAACGAATCCCCTAGACGTAAGAGCCGGGGTTCCTGGAATGGTACCGGATCGGATTTGTCAGAATAAGTTTATGTCAAGCTAGTACAACACTACCAGTTAGAGTCTTTACCCATCCTGATGCCACCAGGAACCATAGCTGACACATCTCCAGGCACAGTGTTTTTGTTTGCAGCAATATGAACGGCTTCTAACACCTTTTCAACTCTAGAACCATCAATTCCCTGTATAATATGTTCAATAAAAGAGCATCTTATTAGTAAAGAGGATTGGCTCCAACAATAGAACTTCGAAACAAGTTGCCATAGGATTAAACTCTGTCTCGTACCTTGTTCTTCAGATTAACCAAAACTAGATGGTTCTCGGTTCCACCAGAAACAAGTTCATATCCTTTTGAAGCCAAAGTCTGCAAATTTGGGAGATTTTGGTTGTTAAAACAATTGCATTTGAAAAGATTTATTGTTTAAAATCATCAAACATGTGCCTCCTTGTATGCTGGTTCATTCTAACTAGAGATTTCTCCATGCTTTGTTGCATAACAAGTTCTGCTACATCATGGAAACGATACCTGTGCGAACTTGGAGCAATTGCTGAGAACTTGCTCTTGGTAGGCTTTGTACTCCGGAGTTGTCGCCTGTTTCAGTGCAACAGCTAGACCGGTAATGGTGTGGTTGTGTGGACCACCTTGAAGTCCGGGGAAGACAGCCTGGTTGATTTTGTCTTCATAATCATACAAAACCTGCAGGAAAAAGACCAATAGTCTTAAGTTTTGTTCCAGTTTCATCTTTAAAGAGGTGAAGTTTACTTTCCAGCAGCTAACCTCTTTCCCTTGCTTGTTAATCTCTTTCACTCCCTTTCTGAAGAAAATCATGGCTCCACGAGGCCCTCGAAGCGATTTGTGAGTTGTGGTGGTCACAACATCAGCATACTCGAAAGGTGAAGGGATGACACCGGCTGCGACCAATCCACTGATATGTGCCATGTCTGCCAACATTATCGCCTTTTGCTTGTCACAAACCTGGTTAATGCATAACATATGTGACAGTGAATGGGGTCAAGAACATGGACTTTGATGCATGAAAAATTTGGCAATCTTATATGGATGACTTCAAATAATTCGAAAAAGCTTACCTTTCGAATGCGTGCATAGTCATAGAGCCGTGCATAAGCACTAGCACCAGCAACTATCAGTTTCGGCCTGAAAAGAATTGCACTCTTCTCCAACTGCAATTAAAAACATGGATGTCAAGGAAATATTCTACCAGGGAATCCAATCACACAGTAAAGTTTTATCTGTTTGGAATGATACCTGGTCATAGTCAATGTAGCCTGTGCTTTCATTCAACCGATAAGGCATCGTCTCGAAAAATAAAGACACAGCGGATATCTTTTTGGTGTCCGTCTAAGAAACAACAAACAAAAACCTGTAAGCATCAAGCTGCAACCAGAAAATACTTATACAAACAAGACGAGCTCCTAAGACTATGCTCCCGGAAGAAAAAAGAACATTATATTATCATACAGCCGGACAAGAGATGAAAGAATCGAAAGACACCTTCAAATTTTGAAGTACCTGATAACCATGAGAGAGATGACCACCATGAGGAAGATCAAGTGCCATAATTCTGTCATGAGGCTTTAAGAGTGCCGTGTAAACTTGGAAATTGGATGGAGAACCAGACAGGGGCTGCACATTCACTGCCATACAACAGAGTTGGATGAACCAACTGCTAATAAGACTAAAAGCATAAACAAAAGTTGTTTCTTCTAGCATCAACATAACAAAATAAATTAGCCATAATGAAACTATAGGAAATCTCATACCTCCCCATTTCGCAGGATCTAACCGGAATGCTTCGAGAGCACGCTTCTGACACAACGTCTCTGCCATGTCGATGTACCTAAAAGATGAAACTTAAAAATAAATTGCTGTACATGCTTTGTATTTATATATACTTCAACTAATGTTACATTCAGTTTCATAGTCTCATTTACAACATCAAACAGGACAGGCAAAGCAATATATCGGTAGAATCAAAATGAGTGCAGGGAGATAGATGAACATACTCGTTCCCTCCATAGTATCGAGCACCGGGATACCCTTCACTGTACTTGTTGGTCATGATAGACCCAACTGCTTGCATCACCGACAGCGACGTGAAGTTCTCCGATGGAATAAGTTCAAGTCCCTTAAACACAAACATCTTTCGTTCAACTAAAATATAAACTCTTAAAACTATATATTTCAGCATTTTGATGCACATAAACAAACTTGAAAGGTAGTCAATTAAGTTGGATATGAAGTAACCTTCCACTGACGGGCCTTTTCAAGCTCAATGATGTCAGCAATTTCAGGATCGACAGCTTCAAGAGGAGCATTCAGTTGCTTTGGCCACTGTATAGAGATAAAAATAACAAGATATTCAATCCAATATTAAAAAAAAGAGAGTATTTTAAATCTAAACTAAATAAATTGAAACTCAAAACCGAAGATCTTTACAGTAACCCCAGGTTTCTCCTTATCGTACACAGCTTCATTTGGCAAAGAAGACTGCACTCACAAAAAAAAAAAGATTAAAAAACGAAATGACCATGCAAATTTAGAAGGAGAATAATAATAATAAACCATGTAACAGAGAGAAGTTGAATTGAAGAAAGGACGGAGAGGCTTGTCGATGGACGAGGCGAGTCGTCTAACCGCCATTGCCATTGCCATTTTTTCCTTGTTTCTTTTTTGCTGTGGATGAAGTTTGTTAGTAGAAGAGGTGGTGATATTGCAATGTAAAGTTAGCTAAGGTTTTTGTTTGTGGCGTTGGGTGAGGGTAAGCTTTTGGTGGCTGGAAATGGAAGCAAATTTTAAATTTTTTGTGGTTCGGACATGGTTAAGTTTTGTTCCATCTCGTCTTCTAACACCATCTCTTGTCTCCATGCAATCATCATGACTAAGTAACGATGTTCCATGCATAATCTCATGGATTTCATATCGGGGACCAACATGAACACCAACTCAGACCCTTAAATTAATTATTTAAAGAACTAAAATATACTTTCGATCTATATAATCCTATTTTCTATTTTTGAGTCTCGAAAAGGCTTTGTAACAGTTTGTTGCTAAAATGTTAGATTCATATTCCAACTTTAGACTTTGGTGGTTGAGGTGAGTTATAAGTTGATTTTTATTTAAATTTTTTGAAGGAACAAAGTACTATTTATTTATATATTTTTATGACAGATAAAGCTGGTGGAAGGCTTATGCCGATGAGAATAAAACACAGCCATGTAGGGCTTATCCAAAACTCCATTTCTTAGCCACAGATTGATATGTCAGGCATTACAGAAGCTGATAAAAATCTTCATTACATCATTTATAATTAAGTAATATTTTTTATTTTTTTCAATGTAAATCTTTATTTTTTTTTAATTTTTGAAGATAAATCTTCATATCTTTTCTATATATCTTTAAATAAAATTTAATCAGATGAAATAATAAATAAAACAATAAATCAGAATAATGTAATAATTTCTCAAACCTTTAACTCTCCATAAACGCATTTGTCATTTTTCTCATATGATTAAACATTATTAATATTAAAATACTATAAAATTTATTAATAAATATTAAAAATCTTAAATATAATTATAAATTATTTAAAATAAAATTTTAAATAAATCTTTTTTATACATTATATTTTTATTTTATAAAATATTTAAATCAAACACCAATCATAATCTACCCTGAAATTGATATATAGCGGCGTATTTTGCGGTGTTTCTAAGAAAACGCCATTAAATTTGAATATATCACTGCGTTTAGTAAAGAAACACCATAAAATGATATAGACTATCATTTTAGTGGCGTTTATTGATAAAATGCCGCAATAGAGCATGTATATGGTGGCGTTTAGCAAGAAACACAAATAAAAACTGTTACGTTAAAGTTGTTATAGAACAACGCCACAATAAAACATGTATATAGTAGCATTTAGCAAGAAACGCCGCTAAAGACTATTACTTTAGTGGCGTTTCTAGATAAAACGCCGCAATAGAATACGTATATAGTGACATTTGCTTTTACAAACGTCACAATAGGTGAAACTCGCGCTTTTAATTTGAGCATTATAACTCAGACTGAGCCCCTCCTCCCTCGATCCCCAAATCGATAGAGTAAAATCCCTGAATCATCTATCTCGTTAGTACTCTCGCCGCCCTCGTTATCTCGAACAAAACACCCTCACCCGGTCATCTCTATCGCCGCGCTCTTCGCCTGAACTTGTGCAACCCTACTCTCACCGGAAAACAAACAAGCACCTAAGTTCAATCTCTTTCTTATTCGTCTTCTTTAGAGAAATTGTGTATAGATTTCATGACTATTGTAGATTTTGTTAGTTGCATGTTTACCATTTTGTTTTCAGATGTTTCTAGCTTTTAAGTTTGATTACTAGTGTCTAATACTTGTTTCTGACATGCATCGAACACTAGCCACTAAATCCGGAATAACATGGCCTCTTAGTTGTGTCGGTATTTTTTGCCTACACTTGGTAGTCTCTTAGTGCAATAAGTGTATGACATTCCTTGGTGTGAGTACACTATGGGCATGCACTTCCTTACTGGAGGAATATAGACAGAGACAGAAACAACAACAATAACCCAGATTTTTTTTAAATGTTCTAACTTTTGTCCATTCCAATGACAAAACGAGGAGCTAAACGGAGATGTTGTGTGGCTTGTTTTGGCTCACTCAATTGGCCAGCCTAAACTAAAGATTAGCTGATGGAATATGAATGATCAAATTTGTGGTTCATAATGCATGGCATGACGAGCTAAACTAAAGGTAGCAACCGCCTAGGTAGCACCGATACAAATACGGATACTTGTATGGAGACGAAAAACAATAATTTTTAAAATCATAAGATACGAGTATAACAAGGATAAGGTTAATATAAAATAAAATTATATAATAATAATTAAATGAATCAATAAAAATAAAATACTAATAAAAAATAATATTAAAAATAACATTGTATTTTTCTAATAACCTGTCATCTCAAACCCTAAACCTGTAAATACTACAGTCTGCAGATACAACCACAGGCTTAGCTTCCGAAAGATTCGACTAGGATTCGCGTAAGATATCTGGAGGAAAATGTGATTATTAATCGGCCGTTGTTCGACACAGTGTCAAAATCATTGATTGACAGATGCTGACTTAAGTGTGCTCCAATGCCATAGTTATACAACCTGCATTCAGTTATTAGTTTCCTGCTCCATTGAAAACATGATTTATTGAAGAAATGGTAGAGCAGTAAAGCTCACCAAGCTCCATTGAACAGGAAAGAAGAAGGGCGTTTGATGGGAACAAATCCCAAAACTTTACAGAAATCCAAGATTGAAATACAGTGGTGGTGGATCTACATGTAAACGAGGTGGCCCGTATTCACCTTTAACTTTTTAAAGTTCACACATTTGGTTTTGAACAAGAAGACGTGATTCAGTGACGAGTGGCAATGCACCCTCGAAGTTGTTTACTTTCACACTGTCCAACATCATTCAACCCTAAAATTAAACATTACTGGATGAAAAAATAATTTTTTTAAAAAATTAAAGTTGAAATTAGAAATAGATATTTTTAATAGTGATTATAATGTTTAATTTTTAAATCGGGGATAAAAATGTACATGTGATAAACATAAGAGATCATTATTAGGGGTGTTCAAAATATTCGATCCGGTCAATCCGATCTAATCTGAAAAATTAGTATATCCGATTCAATTTTTATTTTTGGACTGGATATCTGATCTGATTTAAAGTTTTCGCATCGGATACGGATCACAACATTTCAAGTTTCGGATTATCCAAAAACTCAAAAATCTATAAATTCAAATTTTTATTAATATTAATCTTGTTATATTCAACAATTTAGTGTTTTTTATATTCAAAATTTTTAAAAATTAAAACTTTTATAAATGTGAATCTTGTTATATTTAATAATTTCTTATTTATTATATTCAAAATTTTAAACTTTTCATAAATACAACCTCCAATTAAAAAAATTAGTTTAATCAAATTATATTTTTAGATAATCAAATATCAGACTATCCGATATCTGAATATGCGGTTATCCGTTTTTTCTGGATCAGATACGGATCACTATATCATTGATCAAAAAACTTAAATATCCAGAAAAATCAGATCCGATCCAATATCCGGCAATGAACAACCCTAATCATTACAATAATCTATCCTATTTTTTTCGTTGTAAGGTCAGTAAGCTGTCAACGTTTAACGACAACAAACGACTGAATGACCAAAAGTTTACAACTCAAAACATAAGTGACCTTGCTAATCGTTTTTTAAAATCATGACAAACATTATACTAGGATAAAATATAATTGATCTAACCTTATTTTAAAAGTTAAGGAGACCAAGTCAGGTGTTACTTTCTCGGCCTTACACATGGTCCTCCATTGCAAACATAAAGATATGATGAGTGTTTAACTTTATATATATTTTATTGATAATTATTTTACGTTGTCGATTTGATATTACTAATTTGATTCTATTTTGATCATTTTCAGTGTAGGAATTTATTTTTCAGAACCAACAAAAAAGATTGAATTCTGCATTTTTTTATCCATTATGGTTGGAGTCATGGGCACGACATAAGGCATAACGTTTTTCGACCTGACAAATTTAGATCGTCCAATTAGCAACAGCTTCTAGAAGTCAATCCAGTCAGCATCTTCTAGAAGGATGGACGAAATTATCTTGGGGAATTAATTAAGAATTATCTTAGAAATTTAATTTTGAAATTTGAATTATTTATATTTTAGATTATCTTTAGAATTTATCTTTTACTTATTTATTTTTAGGGTTTTAGAATAGTATAAATACCCCATGTAGGTAAAGTTTGACCCCATGTAGGTAAAGCTTGAGATGTACTTCACTTTCACTTTTCCCTTAGGTTATAAAAGTTCTCTTTAGTTCTTTTTATTTTTTTTGAATTTTTTTATTTATTTTCTTTTAGAAAATGTTAAGTATGATCTCAATCATGTTTAGTTAAACTTTCATTTAGCCAAAAGCTAGTGACGACTCAATCCATATTGTGAGAATCGTAAAGCACTTAATACCTTCGAATAACATTCTTGATTTTCTGAACTCGAGGATTGACAATCGGCTTTTCCTTTAATGATCTCGACGCCTTCATTTCAAAAAGTGCATGTTGACTTGAAGATTGTTTAGATCTATTGTTGGGAAAAAGAATCTGGTAGCAAATTCGGCTTCCTGTGAACAAACTTAGTGGCGGTCCACTAAGGAAGATCAAGATCAAGTTTGATTCTCTGTGAGATGTTATAACTCGAGTCGGACTTTTCCAGTACTTAAAGTTGTATTGGCGCTGACGGCGATAGACGTGGTTAATCCAGCAAAGACCGAATTCTAGAGATAATATTGGTTTACCGCCTTGTAGACTGTAACTGGCATGGATTTTGAGGTAAAATCTATTTCAATGATCAATTGAGATTTGAGGCAAAGTGAAGCTTGAGGCTATATCATTCAAATTTATTAATTTCGAATATTTATTTTTATTTAATTTAAATTATTATTAGATTAAGTTTATTTTTAGTTTTATAATATCAACCTCCTATTTTCTAATTTATCATTTCTTTTTTTGATCAGGATCAATACAATTCAATGTTGGAAATTCCTTAGTCCCTGTGGATCGACCCTACTTTCTCTATACTATTTTTTATTTAATTTGAGAAATAAGAATTATTTATTTGATAATTTGATGCTTGTCAAGATGAATTATTAAATTCAGATGGTAAAACATCATAACTACTTGGCATAAAGATAATTTTAACTTTTAACATTTATGATTTTATCATTTAGTTTTTTATGCTTTTTGAGATAAATTTAGCCCTAAACTTATATCTTTTTGAAAAATATTTCGTTTTTTAACCAACATAATGATTAGATATTAGTTAAAAAATTAACGATAATGATATGTTATATATATGTAGAATGATATTTAAGATTTTAACCAAACCTAAACCTAAACGTTAAGGATTAAATAAGATGGTCGTCTTATTTAGAGGTGTTCAAACCGGTAATTCAATCGGTGGATGAAACCAATTATACCGAATTAATTAAACTTTTAAAATCTTTAATCATTAACCGAATTGAACTATTTTTTTTGAAATATATTAACCATAGAATAAATTTCAGTTAATTCGGTCGGTTAATTCGGTTAACCGAAATTTGTTATAAAATTTTGGGTAAATTATACAAATGATCACTCATTAATGCTAAAATAGTCTTTTTAGCCACCGAACTTTTAAAAAGTATAAAACAACCATTCAACTTATCTAATTATTATATAAATTGACCATTCAATTATTGTATACTATAAATTATTGATAAATATTAAAAATTTTAATGTATACTTTTTAATTGTTTAATAAATTTAATTATCATTTTATATTAATTTGATAAAATTTAATGAACAATTTATAATTTTTTTAAAAATTTAGTGACTAAAAACAAATATATATAATATATAAAATATAAAATATAAAATTTTGGTTAATTTGGTTAATTAACCTATTTCGAACCGAATTAATCATTAACCAAACTTTAAAAAAAAACTTTAACCACTCACCGACCGAACAAAGTTCGGCGGCTGACCGCTTAACCGAATTAATTTAGTTTGATCGATTAATTTAATTTAACCGACTATTTAAACACCCTTAATCTTATTTAGTTGTTTTTTCATTGTCGGTTTTATCTCGGATTAGCTTTTGTAACTACTATTGTAAGATATTTTTTTTCTTTATTAAGATTTAAGAAGAACTTTAACAAAGTCTATAATAATATTTATCTTCATTATAAAAAATCTTGTTCAGGTTAATAACAAAAAGACATTTAATATGAAATTGGGCTGGTAATGTTAACAAGTAAAAAAGTTCTGCAACAAGAAATTTACGGTGTGGTAAAAAACGGAAATCTATTGAAAAATTCGAAAACAATAGAAAAGCTAGACTAACGTCAACATTTATAATATGTATGAAAAAAAAGTTAATAAAACAACTGAAAAAATAAAAAAATAAAAATATGTAATTGTTGTATGTACGAGACCAAGCTTATTAAAGATGAAATCTCTCAAACTTTCAAAACTTTTTCGTAATTACAACAGTAATTAAGAAAGAAAATCACTAATATTTTTTATTTTCTTATGATTATAACAGTTATTAAAAAATCAACGATCTAATTTAATTTTTCTATAACTTCAAAAAAATTGTAGAATTTTAATAGGTTTCATCTTTGATAATTTTTTTATATAATTATAACTTTTACTAAAAAAATAATTATATATTTAGAATCTATTTATACCCATATTTTTATTTTGGTGCCTTAATTTTTTTGACAAATTGTATCTAATGTTACATTTTATTTTTATTTTGGTATATCGCCATTAAAAATCAACAACAGACTATTTATGTAACCCCTTAGACCGGCCTATGCGAAAAGCTCAATCTAGAGTAATCATATTTTTTTCAAGTATAATTCAAGTTCCAGATATAATCAAAATGACATGTATCGATAAAAGTTCAATCTGAATATCATTTAAATCAAAATACAACATAATATCATCTAAAACAAAATACATCATAAAATCGTTATCCTCAAAATAAAATATATATTTAAAACAATAGTAACAAAATATAGGCGCATGTCCCCCTAAATACAATCTGGAAGATTTAAACATTACATCAAAATATAAAGATCCTACAAGTGTCAAATCTGGGTTGCCTTTCTACAAGTATCTAAAAGGAAAAGAAACATGCATGAGCTATGAAGCTTAGTGTGTTCCAACAGTACAAAAATCATAGATATAGCCATATAAATAGTAATATCAAAAAGTAGGTTATGCATATATGTGTGACATACTACCTTCAAACCGAACTCCTGATACAGTTCCCCAGAATAGTATCTATTACAAGCATTAACCTAAGCATGATAAAGCGAAAGTACCGAACCAAGGAAATTACCTTAGGAAATAGGCGGAATTACCCCGACTGTAGCACGAAAATCGAAAACAGACGAAATTACCCTAATCGAAGATAAGAAACGTAAACAGATGAAACTACCAACCGTATCAGGGTTGAACCTCAGGAACTTCCCATCATATCGCAATCCCAATAATGTAATAGTCATGCAGTTGTAAATGAATAATGATAGGAGTAATAGATAATAATCAGTTCACCATATATGTATCAAATCAGGAAAATCATACAGGATATATCATGCATATATTCAAAACACAATATAATCATGGTTAAGGTTCAAAACACAATATCTATATAAATCTAAGAAAAACAGTCATGTGTATATGCTAGGTTTGTTTAAATTAGAAAAACAATAATAAAATCATATTGCATACAAGGAATACACCTCAAAAAGGCAAAATCAGTCAGGTGGCTTACTAGGCATATGAGCCACGCTTTGTTGCAGTACTAGACCTTAAAATATAATATAAGTTTATATTAAAACGGGAATTTAAAAATTAAATTTATTCACATGTTACAGATACATATAGGTCACGATCGGATCTCATGGTCAGTCAAAACGAGAGGAACTAGGCTGGATCGATAAGCGGTCAGGAGGACTATGAGATCCTACAATCAGTTATACAATCAGTCAAATATAAGTATTAGACCTTTATTTAAAGCATTGAACTTAAATTTTACTTTGAAGAAAGTTTAACTCGGATCTTTAAAGTCCAATTTGAAGGCCTTCGAGTTTGAATATTGAGAAATGTACTTCACGGATGGACTATGATGACAAAAAACATAGAATAGAAAATTTTGAAAATTTTAACTTTTTGGGTTAAATTCAACACTGACGTCAGTGACAAGTCAGTGCTGACGTCATCAGACAAGGTCAACGCAGATGTCACTGGTTAATGGGTCAAGGGGTCGGGTTACAGGGTCAATGGTAAACCGGTTCGGTTGACTCGTGTTGAACCGATTCAGGACTGGTTCGGACCAGGTTTGGACTGACAAATTTAAAAGGGTTAAGAACTTACCATAACACCAGAAAACAAATTTAAAAGGGTTAAGAACTTACCCAAAATATCCTTTTCTCCGATGAAGGCCTTGTCGACGACCAACGGAAGCGCCAACGGAGGGGTTTTGCTTTCCCTTCAATGGTGAGCACAACGGGGTTGGTGACACGTCCGAACGACATCGATGGTGGCCGGAACAAGCGGATTTCAAAAGGGTTTAAACCCTAGATCCGACGAACCTATTTGGTTCAATTCTTGGTGATCGGGTTGGTTATCCGGTGAGTGAGGAGAGGGGTTATGATCGGGGTATGGTGGCGAGTACACTGACGAAGGCGATGAATGCCACGGCCGGCCGATGAACGGTGATCGAAGGTGGTCGGGATGAAGGAAAAAATGATCGATTATGGGAAGTTTCTAGATTTATTGTTAGGGTTTCCAAAAATAGCAAGAGAAGAATATATAAAGGATTATTAATATCCAGAAATAAAGAGAAGTTAAAAACAAGTTAGGGGAGTTAATATTTCAATAGCTTTCTAGCTTAGATGGTAGGATAAAATCACATGAGCTATGTTACCACGTCATTTCCTTTCTCATAGTCAGTATGTCACGTCCACTAAAATTATTAAAACAATACATGATATACTAATTAGGAGAGAGAAAATGATATGATAACATATCACATGTGTTTCTCTATCTCTTAACGAGCATGTTATTGATTTTTTAACGATGAAATATTAAAATAAAAACAAAATATAACATTAAATACTATTTTACCAAAAACAATAAGATGTTAAAATAAATAATAAGTAAAATTAAGTTACTAAATATATAGTTATTCCTAAAAAAATCATAATATTAATTTTCCCGCAACTTCAACAAGTAGGTTATAGAAAGCAATCTGAAAGCAATCAGTCCTTCTATGATTGAAAAGAAACCCCTTCCATATGTAAAGAATCAAATCAACCATCAAGCACAGACAACAGCAAAAGAGGTTGAATTCCATGTGCATCCTTTCCTCACATGTGAATGACATACATCATGTCTTCTGCCAAACACACAGTTCAAACTCTTCACATGCTGACCTAATCAACCACAGAGGAAGACCAAAACTCTAAAAAACAACATGATTATCTGTCTTATACCCAAATGGTCTGAGAAAGAAACACATGGATACAGAACAACATATCCTAATCGTCACTACATTAGCTTTGATTTGTTTCAACCACGGATCCAATTTTTTTATAATCATCAGTAGTCTCGATTAATTCGGATTAGATTTTAGAAAGGTCCATTATGAGAGCGATTTTTCGAATCTAATTTTTTCCATTCATAGTATTAGAATTTGAGTTCGTGACCTTGTTTAATAGACTTACCATTTTACCGTACTAAATCCACAGGAAGTTGATGACCTATCTTTTGTTTTATATATATATAAAGCATGTTTCCTTTAGACTTTGTACAAATTATGGTATTCTTGTGGGATAAAAGCTGAACAAATTCTCGTATTAGAAAAAAATATTAGATGAATTTAGCTTATTATGTCATCCATAATGAAAACCGAAACTACATAATAATTTCTATCGATAACACCTTAATTTCATGCAACGTCAGTGAACTAATACAATGAGGGCCGAACGTGTAAGAAAAAAGCTATCACCTTATCGGCTTAACCTAATCCCTCTGCAGTCTTAATAACTGAGGGAAGAATGGACAAAAATCGAAAAAACAAAGGTTGAAGGATACCTCCTGCAACACTCAAAGCTGTCTCTCTCGAAACTAAATTTTAGTACCCAATCTACTTGAGAGCATCCCAGAACTCAATGCCTGAACTGACATGGATATGGAGTCCCGATCAGTTTAATGCATAAAAGTTGCACTTCGTATTACCCCACTTTATATGATGGGAAATGTTGAATTTTTGGTCCTCATCAGAACAGGTGATGGAGACACTGATTGCGAGGTTTGCATGTGACGTGCTCTGCTCTGCTCTGCTCTTATCTCTTTCAAAATTTCTGAGTCCCCATCGGTTAAAGGTGGTGGGGGCGTAGGTAGGTGAAGCCACTGCAAGTTTTCTTGTCCCATAATTGCAAGCTTACTATCACTCAATTTTTATTGGCTTTAGGATAATTCCATAGGAATCAACAATGCTTATTTTCATTGTTGCTATTGAATTTTAAAAAGTACTTTCTGAAAACACTAGTAAAAAGTATAGTGAAAAATGTGGCGAAAATTATCTATTTTTTCTTGTCTTTTAAATTAGCAGATTTAAGGTTAGAGTTTAAGGTTAGGGGTTATAGTTAGCATTTAAGAATTAGGGATATGATGTATTTTTTAAGTATAGCGTATAGGGTTTAGGATATAAAAAATAAGGGTTAAAGTTAAAAATTTAATTTTCTAGAAAATTTTCAAAGGAAACATAAGAGGATGCACCATAAAGAGAGAGGTAGATAATTTTTACCCTAAAAATCAAAAGTATTAATCTAATGTGTTTTAATATTAAAAAACAGACATAATTCTACAAATAAGAAACCTCCACCGTTTTATTGAATAGAAATTTAAGCTTATAATGTTTTTAATTTCATCTTTTATATTTTATTTCAGATCGAAATGATCGCAATTGATGAAAACCTTTTAACAGGGATGTTGAGTACATTTTTTTATTTTTCTTAAAATAATTTATAATTAACAATAATTTATTTAAATTATTATTTTTTATTATTTAAATTAATAAATAACTTATTTTATTTATTATATTTTTATAATATCTAATATTTAATTTAATTTATTATTTTTATTCTTAGGACAATAAAAAAATATATTATTATTTATTATTTTAAAAAAACTAATGAATTAAAAAATATTATTAATTATTAATTATTTCTAAAAAACATTGACGCAGTAAAGTGTCGTATCAATATCTCAAGTCAAGTTAACATGCCATGTCAACATCTCCGTTAACTATTGTTAATTAACAGTTTTCATCTAATGAGGATTATTTGACTTAATTATGTTTTAAATTTTTTTAGATAAATTAAATTTTATTCATACAAGAAACTAACAAAAAAATTATTTGTATAAATAAAACCTCAAAAAAAAAACCCTTCTATACACATATAATCTCCATCTCATAGCCAAAAGACCTACTAAAATTTTTAAAACAATAATCAACTAGTTTAAATTTAATATCTCATTATCAACTAGAAAATTTTCAAAGCTTGTCGATTCTTTTTGTCATGAATTCAACAATTATGTTCCATCTATAAATAGTAGTTGGAGACTACCCTAGATTAAACGAATAATGACAAACCTTATAGTTTTTTCGTTTTTAGCCAGTTGCATCCACTCTAGGAGTTTAGCCTAGCAACTGTGTTGAATTTGTAGACCCAAATCTTTCATCAGCAAAAACAGATTTGCAACATAAAGTTGCACTCCACAAACATATAATCCTTGGTTTCAATAGCTTCATTACATAGTGAACAAACAAAATCTAACTAAAGTCCCCACTTAAGCATTCGTGCCTTTGTTGGTAATCTATCCAGCACCACCAGCCACGAAATAAAAGATTATCGAGAGATAATTAAACTACCACAAACAACACTAGCCCAAGGTACTTTCTTTCTTTTGTGTCGAAGTGTCTCCTAGGCTAACCAAGCTTTATAATTACCTTGCAAGCATCCCACACTTAGCTGTTTATCTTTTAGTTTTATATGTTTCTTTCAAGCCCAACTATAATTATTTTTTTACTTGGGCATACAGAATAGAATGTTGCTTTAATATTTTTAAAAAATAATTTTTAAAATATTCTCTTTTCATAAAACTATTTTTTTAAAGGAAAAAAATTTTAGAAATATTTTTCAAGTGTTTTCGTTATATCAAAATAAGATATTATTAAGAATTTAATTTTGATATAACTTAAATAAAAAATATTTTTAGATTTAAACTAACTTATAAAAAAAAAATAGAAGTGCAACAAGCTTGAAAGATTTTTCAAAGTGGTTTATGATATGTTTAAATGTTTTAAATAAAAAAAAAATCTTTTCAATTTGATATTCCCTACAAACTTTTAAATCGATAAAATTGAAAATCTTTAAAACTTTCGCAAAATATTTTGAACACTTTAGGGTTTGTTTTATTTTTTAAAATAAATGTAAATTTTGAACAATATGATTTTATTTTCTTTTAAAGAATATTTCCGTAGAAGTTATTTTAAATACTTTATAACTATACATTTACTTTATAAAATTATATACATAAATTCATTTGATTTAATAAATAAATAAATTTTCTGTTAAAATTACTTTTAATGACTGACCTATGAAACCATACTGGCAATTGCAACCTTATCTAACTAACTGAACACATGAAAGTGCATAGCGTCACGACCCGTTCTTTTCGACACGGTCGTGACATCGCAGGACCGAGCGAGATACTTCTGGTTGTGCTTAAAGCTTGAGAGCGGGATAACATTGAGAGTATAGTACGTGCCGAGCAGTCGTCCTATCTTAGGATGGGCGTGCTGATCGCGCACCACACTGGTCGGGAGCTATCCCCGCTTCCTTGATGAGCCCAAGGGAGGGCGAAACCAATGAGCATCGGAGATCGTAAAGGCTGAACCTTGGGTATCTGAGAGACCTGAGGTGTCGCACGGGTAGAAGTCCCTGCGCCAAAACTCTGACCCCGTGACAAGTGGTATCAGAGCGAGGCTGTGTGCTAGCTATGTGTTTACCAAGCGCCCCGTTGCTGCGGAGCGAGTCATGTTGACGAGCGTGTTAGCTCGCACCCCAAGAAGAGGGTGTTCGCAAGTAGGTCCTCAAGAGACGAGGACGGGTAAGCAGGAAGCTGTAGCGAAAGTTCTCCGGAAGTGCGATCCTTATCAGTGGTCGAGTTTGGGGGAATTGCACACTAGTTCCTGGCGAATCTAAAGAGAAGGTTAAAAGTTCCTCACCATGCACAAGGGCGTGCATGAATCAAGTGGGGGAGTTTGTCATGACCCGTTCTTTTCGACACGGTCATGACATCGCAGGACCGAGCGAGATGCTTTTGGTTGTGCTTAAAGCTTGGGAGCGGGATAACATTGAGAGTATAGTACGTGCCGAGCAGTCGTCCTATCTTAGGATGGGCGTGCTGATCGCGCACCACACTGGTCAGGAGCTATCCCCGCTTCCTTGATGAGCCCATGGGAGGGCGAAACCAGTGAGCATCGGAGATCGTAAAGGCTGAACCTTAGGTATCTGAGAGACCTGAGGTGCCGCACGGGTAGAAGTCCCTGCGCCAAAACTCTGACCCCGTGACAATAGCTAGAGAGACATCTAACAAAACACATTTCTTAAGGTTTTTAATGTTGTCAGAAAATTTAATCTCTAACCTTAAATTTTTATATTTTAAATTTTAAATTTTAATCTCTATTATAAAATATATTTTTAAATCTTAAAATATAACCGTAAATAATAAATCCTGACCTCTAAATTATAAGAACTAATCATTTAAACAATGTTTTTTTAATGCTTGTGCCTGAAATACTTCCTCATAATTATACATAGCTAAAATAATATTATCATATACGAATAATTGTAAGATGAATTTGGTTCATCACGTTAATTATGGTCTTATCTAATAATAAATTTGTATTTTATTTTTTTCTAAATTAAATGTTCATCTTTTTCTATAAGATAAATTTTAACATTTTTTTTATATCATTAAATGTATAGATTTTATTTGATAAAATTATAGATAACGTAATTAATAATATCTCCCGATATACACATGGACCCATGAAATACTTATAAAAGACGCAAACATCCTATTCCCACAGGTATGATTGTCGAGGAAACACATGGGAAACTTGACAGCATCCTCAAATACAAACCTGAATCAACTCTAGTTCTACCTAGTCAGCTAGAAAAGAAAGCAATGTCTGAAATGGAGAGAGATCTGATCAACCGACGGAGGCGATCCTATCATCTTTGCGGCTGTTACATGATGTCGCCGTCGTGCTTCCCCGTGCACGAAGAAATGGAATACTCGCGCATACGTTATTGCAGCAGCGGAGACAAGACGCGGAGGAGATGGAGAAATCTGCTGAGGAGGTTGGTAAGGGACGGGAAGAGCAGCCTATACGGATCGAAGGCACCGCCATTGTCTTTTCACTATGACGCCGTTAGCTATTCCCAGAATTTTGACGAGGGTTGTCACCGTGAAGAATCCGGCCATCGCCGCCGTGTGTTCCAGGAAGTACATGAGTAATACTTCGTGTTTATTTTCCTTCTGTTTCCCCTCCTGTTCAGCTCATATTCCATGTAACTATATGTAATAAATTCTGATCTGTTCGTTAAGTTCCCAAGAGCAAGACTCCGGCCATCGCCGCCGTGTGTTCCAGGAAATGCTAAGCTATGTTAAACTATATTGGATAATATCTGGATCTATAACATGAATCTGCCCAGGAATTTGTAAATCTTGTTCTACTTCTACCATCTATTTCCAGTTCCACAGGGTAAGATTTTTTCACTGGTTTCCAATGATTAAAATGTTGTTTGTCGTTTGGCGGTGGTTGAGCTGAGTGAAAACTGTAAGATGGGTCGGGGAAAATGTACAGGTCACCGAAATTATGTTTTTCTATTTTTCTATTATTAATTCGGATTAAATTTTATAAAAATTTATTATTTGCGCAGATCTCTCTTAATTCTTTTTATTCATAATTTTATCATTTAAACCTTTAAAATCACTTAAAGAATTTAATATCTCGTCTTATTAGATCAATTTAAATAATTTTTTAATAATTAATTAGTATAAATGTTTATATCTTAGACTTTGAACTAAATTGTAACAAGTACATGAAATATTTTTCTTAGATGATTTTATTTGTAATATTATGATTGAGAGAATTAAAATTTGTTTAAGCATTTCAGACGCTTTTAAGTGGTTACAAATCCATAACGAAGTCTAAATTTTCATCCGAAAGCAACCACCAGTCAGGCACATGACAAGACATATTAGCTGTGGTTGGTAACAACAGATATACACTTTTAAGGTTTAAAATTATGTAGTTTAAGAATTGAATGAGAGGAGAGTTTATATCATCAAGCATGTTAGCATATTGATCACGTTATTCGTGGTTTATGTAACTAGATTTGTTTATTTTTAAATAATTTATATGATAATTACTCTCACTAATTACACGTAAGAAAGAGATGACGATTCACCTCGAAAAAAATATAAAATGAATGAATCTAATTGGTTGGTACTACGAATGACGTGTTGTAAAGAGTTTATGATATAATTTCTAAAATTTGACACATGGATGGATTTAGGGGTACTTAGGAGTATAATTACATCCCTAAAGTGTTTAAATTATTTTATTTTATATATATTATATTTTTTATTAATAATCTAATTTTACACTCTTAAATTCTTGTAATTTTATATACTTAAATTTTTAATATATTTTTTAATAATTTACATTATTTATATAAAATTTTGAGTTCATCCCTGATTAGACATATTACCTGTAATCGGTAAGAACAGAAATGATAATTAACTCTTGAAGTGGATGGCTTTAGGGATAAACATATTACCTTTAAATTTTTTTTTTATATTTTTAATAATTTTATAAATATATTTTAATATTTTATAAATTTAATTCTTAACATAAAGTTATGGGTACATCCCTAAATGCATAAACACTTTGTTATCATAAATGCTAAATTCTGTGATGCTTTTGAGTATTGAGGGTATTATCAATAAAAATGTGGCAGAATAATTGAAGCCAAATTCGGTGTAGGTTGAGCCCTACAAGTTGGATGGTATATGACTCGTGATCCGTCTTGTCGTGTGAGACTCATCCGAGTGTATATTGTGTTATATATTAAACAATATTTTATCTAAATACAATCACAACTTTCGAATCCTATTTTAGTTGAGTTCCTTTAGATAAGGATGTTAAAAATTTAACGGACTCAAAAATTTAATTAAAATATGTTCGAGTCAGAATCTGATTTGGTTTAATAATGTAATGATTCAAAATTGATCTGTAATTGACTGTTTTTGATTCAAATTCAAGTTGGACATATTACTGTAGTAATTGAACCCGATCTGCATCTAATAAAAAATTATTCGAACCTAAATTGAACCCGTACCATGAAAAATAATCAAATATTATTCGACTAAATCGATTAAAGATCCTATTTTGTATGATATGTTTTGGACCCAAATTATCAATTGATCTGACTTATTTTAAATCTGACTTCTTGTTGAAATGAAGTGATATTTACCTAACTTGATATTTACCTGACATGTAATGTAATGTAATTGAGGAAGTATATAATTTATTTACCTAACTTTTAAATTTCATTAAAAGACATAGACACTTGTTCCAGTATATCATTACCATGTATCGATATGTCTATATGGTAGGACCCTGTAACGATACACCCTTTAATAAGTATCGATACAGGGATTTTGGATGAAAAATTAGAATTCCAGGGTCGTCTTATCATGTATCATAACAATAAATATGGAATCAATTCATATATTCATTTCCCAATAAATTTCAGAGTCAAAAGACTTTGGCAAAAAAAACACATTAAACAAAATACATATTCATACTTTTTTAATAGAATTCTTGTACTAAGATGACATGGTTAATATGTATAAATTAATAAAAAAAATTGTATGTCAATGTTTATACGTACTGAAATAAATAATATAAACTTTGATCCAAGAGAGGAGTTGATCATTTCAATCAAAGTTCTCTTACCTGTCTTTGCGGCCAAGGAAACAATTTTTTAAGACATTTTCCAAAATTGACTCGAATTGTAATTTATTGGCCTAAAAATTACTTTGTCACGTCTTTAATAATAATCCATTGAGGGAATAGAATAATGTTGGTACTAATGACTTTACCTTAACAAGTAACCCAGGGAAAGAGTAATTCAACCCAGGCATATGAGCCTATATGGAGAACCACCACCAGAGTTAGGAACTTAAGTGAAAAAAAATAAAGCAATTTTTAAAATAATTTAAATAAGAACTTAAGTAAAAAATTATTTTTTCGGAGGTAGGAAAAATTGCGCCTCTCAACCCCTTAATAGTTTCGTCTTTGATGACTAGAAACTTATAAGTGTTATAATTATCGGAACGTATATCTAACGGGTAAAGTAGAATTTCATAAATATCGACCGGTTCAACTAATGTTCAAATAATTTTTTATATAGTTGAAAACAAGAAGTTTCAATTAAATTTTCCTTTCCTTTGGAAAAGAGATCGGTCCAGAATTGGTTAATTTATATTCCATTCAAATATGTTCACAAATTCAACTTCTCAAGACATAACTGGAGCATCAACTGATCTACGGTTTGGACATATCTTTCATCTGCTGTCTGTCTGTATTATCTCTCCTCCTTTCCCATGGCGACTGGAATCATCACCTGGCTTAAATTCTTACTTCTGATTCCGCTTCTGTTCACTTTTCCCTTTGCCGTTTCAATAAACTTCCAACTATTTAGGTTTGATTCAAACGCAAGTAACATTCTGTATCAAGGTGATGCAAGACCTTCGGTCCGAGCCACTGAGTTTAACCTTGTCAATTATATAAACCGAGTCGGATGGGCCACATATTTCGAGAGGGTGCCACTCTGGGAATCACGCACACGGAGGCTGGCAGACTTCAACACACGCTTCTCCTTTGATATTTCTCTGCAAACTTCAATTTATGGCCATGGTCTTGTCTTCTTCCTTGCTCCTGTTGGCTCTCAAATCCCACCAAATTCAGCTGGTGGCTTTCTGGGATTATTTAACACAACAACCAGCGATTCAACTCAGAACCAAATTGTTCATGTTGAGTTTGACACGTTCGAAAATCCTGAGTGGGATCCGGCTGGTGTTGGTAGTCATGTTGGCATAAACGAAAACTCAATTTCTTCTGCAATCTATACCAGATGGAATGCTAGCTTTCATAGTGGAGATGTGGCACATGTAGTCATTGACTACAACGCCACTACTAAGAATTTAAGTGTGTCTTGGAGCTATCAGACGACCGATAACCCTCGTGAAAATTCGACTCTTTCCTACCTAATCGATCTGATGACTGTTTTACCTGAGTGGGTCATGGTTGGATTTTCAGCTGCTACAGGTCAGAACGTAGAGCGGCATACACTTCATTCTTGGGAATTTAGTTCAAGTTTAACAGTGGAAGAAGAAACAAACGGGGACACCGGACGAAATGTCAAAATAGTTATCGGTGTTGTAGTTCCTGGGGGTGCTCTGATAGCAGGAACAGCTATAGCATTTATAATTTGGAGAAGAAAGAAGCATGTGAAAAGAAGAACACCAGAGACAATAAACTTGACATCAATGAATGATGATCTTGAAAGAGGAGCAGGACCAAGAAAGTTTTCTTACAATGATCTGGTCTCAGCTACCAATAACTTCTCAGAACATAGGAAACTGGGTGAAGGAGGGTTCGGTGCAGTTTTTAGGGGCTACCTGAATGATTTGGGCATGGAGGTTGCGGTTAAAAGGATTTCAAGTGGGTCCAGACAAGGTAAAAAGGAGTATGTGACTGAAGTGAAGGTCATTAGCCAGTTGAGACATAGAAATCTGGTGCAACTAATCGGTTGGTGCCATGATCGAAACGAGTTCATACTTGTCTATGAATTCATGCCAAATGGTAGCCTTGATTCCCACCTCTTCGGTAACAAAGCCCCACTGACTTGGTCTCTAAGGTACCAAATATCATTCGGATTCACCAATGCCGAATCTTCCGGTCAAGATGCCGGTTCCTATGTATCACGTATCTTTACCATCCGTCTCCTCTGGCTCTGAGGAACCTTCATTAACTTATACAAGCATGGATGTGGGTCGTTAAACATGATTTGCTTTGTTTTCTATGTCGTTCTAGTTCCTTTTCCTTTTTCTTTCCAACTTCCCTGTTGAAAATTCTACTCTTAACAAATAAAAACTTTGGTTTGCCTCAGCCATTCATTCTAATCATCAAAGACACTAACAGGTAGAGGTATGACTCAAATTTTATTTTGAACTGCAACACTTATAAAGTAGTCGAGGTGATCAATATGTGTGGAACTCTTATTCATCCATTGAATATATATTTAGACACTTCATGAGAAACAAAACCATTAAGGGGTGGTGAGGGTAATTTCCCCTAGACCCATTTTTTTCACTTTAGTCCTTCAATATAAATTATTTTAAAAATTAATTATTTCTAAATTTATACTCTCACTTTTATATATTTATGTTTTGCCAAATCTTAACTCCATCCTCAATAGTCATGTCTAATCAAGCGCACTCCGGTGTTAGTTCTTTATGGAGATACATTTTCATGCATATGCCTGAGTTGAATTAATTTTTCCCTGACGCTGCTCGTTGAGGTAAAATCATTAATATAATTATTTTATTCTATCAATAAAATGTTATAAAGTAGTTTTCTTCAGTATATAAAATTATAATTCAAGTCAACTCTAGAAAAAGTCTTAATAATATAGTTAAACCTTAAAAAATTGTTTCCTTGGCCGCAAAGACAGGTAGAGAACTTTGATTGAAATGATCAACTCCTCTCTTGGATCAAAGTGTATATTATTTATTTTAGTACATATAAAACATTGACATACAATTTTTTTTTATTAATTTATATATATTAACCATGTCTTTGTATCTTAGTACAAGAATTACATTAAAAAATATGAATATGTATTTTTTTAAAAAAACTTTGTTTGTGCTGAGCCTTTTGCAAGGTTAAAAACCGGCCACTAAAAACCGGCTAAAAACCGACACTGAATAATAGTCATTGGATGATAGTCTAATTTTTTAAGGTTTAGAATGTGAGAGTTAAAATTAAGATTTAAAAATTAATATTTATAATAATTAATATAAGACATAAAAAGAGATATAATTACAAAATCAATAATTTTTACTCTTTACTTACCTTTCTTTCAAAACACTGCCTCATAACTTCTGAATTTTATCAAACAAAATTTACTTTTTAAACCCCAATTTTCTCCACACTGCCACAACTATTTCACCAAATTAGAAGACTTCATCCCCTTAATTCTTGTTTTAACACTTCCGCAACCTCACCATTCACCCGATCTAACACACTTTTTTTATTCCTCAATTTTTCAATCATAAATTGATTGATCGAGCATATTTTTTAGGTTTTGATGCCTTCTTTTTCATATTTGTTATGTAATTTATGCATCTTTCTGATTTAATGAAATGTGGATGATCAGAAGTCCTATCTTTATCAGCTTCCAAGGGTGGGTTATACACCGAGATCCTACACTTCGGGAGCATTCATGGCTTGTAAGGCATCATTAGACAGCACATGCGGTTTAGGGAGAATTTTTCTGACTCGTCAATGTAATTTCGACCAGAAGAGGCACTCAAGGACATGCCGAAAGTAGTATGAATCTTGCTACCTGCAAGGAGAAATAGGGACGTAAAAATAGTTAATCGGATGAGTTTTAGATAGGTATTGTCAAGTCGGGTAAAATCGGATACATGTCATTTTAGGTTGATTTGATGTTTTGAATTGATTCGGGTCGGGTACGGGTCCATTTCAATTCGAATCCATTTTATGTCGGGTTTATATCAAGTCAGGTTCAAACGGTTTGGGTCAAAATCAGATAATTGGCAGGTTCATTTCAAGTCGAGTAGATTTCAGGTCAGGTTCAATTTAGTTTGGTTGCATTTCAGGTCGGGTTCATTTCAAGTATGATTCATTTTAAGTCGGTTTTATTTCAGATCGGTTTAATTCGGGTTTTGAATTCATATTAAGTTTGAATATGGTACAAATAGTTTATAGACTTTGGGTTGATCATTTGTTTTGAATTAATTATTTAACATCTAACATCTTTCACTAGTATGGATCACATTAAAAATAAATATTCCGCACTAGACTAAACAAAAATATCATCAAATGATTCATATCTTAAAAATTAGATTAAATTATAAAAATCAGAAATTAATAAATTCAAATTTCAGAGATAAATAAAAATATCATGACATTAAAATACTAGGCTAAATTAAAAAAAAATGAATAGAGGTTAATTTAAAATAAGAACAGTGTTTTAGGGACTATAATTAACAAAATATAAAATTAAAAAAATAAATATTGGATTAAATTACCAAAAAAGAATGAGTTCAATTTCAACTAAAAATAAAGTTTTAGATACTAAAAAAATAAACATTGTACTAAATTACAAAAAATAGAAATTAGTAAGTAATAAATTTAAATTTAAAATTAAAAAAATATGAATAAAATAAAATATCATCTTATTAGAAATATTAGACTAAATCAAAAAATAAATAATAGTCAATTTGGAATTAAAATAAAGTTATAAAAACTAGAATGAACCAAAAGATCATTTAAAGATTATATCTAATATACTGAACTAAATTATAAAAATTATAAATTAATAATAATAAAATTCGGTGGAAATCTAAATTTTTAAGGTCTAATTTGAAAAAATATAATTAAATTTTAATATTTATGTATAATATACTTTAATACATTATACATATACAATATATTTTTATATAATATACTTTAATATACATATATATATATATACTTTAATATACATATATATATATATACTTTAATATATTATATATAGAATGCATACTATATATATTTTGATCTGGATTCGATCATGATATTTTAACAAAAAATCTAATAAAACTTAACTCTACTCGAAAAAATAATAAAAATATTAAATATTATATAAAAAATATAAGTATATTGAGTCAAATTGGAATCGAAAAATTTTCATCATAAACTAAAATATAATTCTGATCGAAAATTTTCATCATAAACTAGAATTTAACCTGAGCCTAAATTTTTAATAAAAAAATTTACCTCTTTCGGGTTGGATCGAAACTCGATAGATTCGGGTCATATACTGTCATCCCATTAATTAACCATGGGTAGAAAAACTACTTTAGATAAGTGATTCAAATATTGAATTTTTTAAAATATTCTAAAAGTGATTATAGGATTTATACATATTTTATAAATAAATTATTTTATTTCAGAGAAAGTAACATTTTATAGTTGATGCTTGAACTCGTGAACTTTAAAAAAATAATTGTTCCTGCTATATACTTTGTTTCTAACATGGGGGTTTGTGGTAGCATTCAATATTATTTGAATAATCACTCAATCTAATTATAATGGACAAAATTTGAGTACAAGAAAAGGACTAGTAATAAATGAAATTATTAACTTGAATCCTGGGTTTCAAGCTTTGAAACAGACCGTTATTTCAACGTTTTTGCAGACCAAGGACATTGGAGTTTCTCTCTTGTCTTGTTCTCCATTGTCTGAATTATGAAAACATAACTCCGGCATTGCCTTGAAAAAGTCCATGAAACCAGTCTGATATTTCATATTCTCCAAACGGTCGCTTTCATTTTCATGCAGTTTTAGAGTCCTCCAGGCTCCATCTCTTCCCTTTATAATCTTTGTAAAATGGAAACCAACCCTGTTTATTCTTCATACAAAATAGCTTTAAATCAATCAAATTCTTCTTAAACTGCAATATGAGCAAGACGGGCAGCAAAAAGAGCAGACTAAGCAGGTATCTAAAGGCACCGGTCAGGTTTCTGGTAAAGGTCGGGAATTTCTATGTAAAAAGCATGACGGAATACTCGGAAAAGGTCGGCTGTGGAACCATCATGGGGTGCCCAACGGGTCAAGTTAATACTTTGCCGAGGAGTTACAGTGTCGTCTCGACGAGATCGAGCAATGGTGACGATGACTTTCGAGAACTTATGAGGGCAGCTTCCACGAGAACCATCAATTATCGACAGCGGTTGAGTCAGTCTCCGAATACGCCTAGAAATCATAGTGTTGGAATTGGTAGGATTGATGAAGACAAGACTTGTGAGTTTGAAGAAGATGTTATGAAGGTGAAGCCTGCTTATTTCCCAAGGAACTGGAGTTATGCTGTTACAAAGAGAGGCATTTTGTAAAGAATTGCACTGATTTCTTTTAATACTACAGTCTGGTTTGGGCTTGTTCAGACCCTTCTTCAATGGTAGAAGGGAAAGCCAATCTCTTTCTTAACATTATTCAACTGTATAATGCATTTTTATGCATACCGATGTAATTATACAAATCTCTTAAAATGAATATTTTTTTTTTTACGCAAACGATACTAATTAATTTCTTATTTTATTTTTTATATATGTACATCAAGATACTAAAATTATTGTGTTTAGTAATATGTGACTAAGCTTAGGGTAGCAAATTTGGAGTCAGAGGTATTAAAACATAAGCTTAATAAAGTAATAATATAAGTAAATTGTAGAGCTGCGAATACATGATTTAAGGCTACGGGTAAAAATATAAATATTTAAAAATAAATTTAAAAATAAAAAGATAAAAATAAAAAAAGCGAGAATAGGGATAATTATCCTATCTTCATTTAATTTCGTCCTTGTATAATGGTATAAATAAAGCTGAAGAATACTTATATGACTTAAGCTTCAACTTTCTAAACATTTAAATTACCTTAAACGTTAATTAAAGCATCTACCGAGTCATAAACGTTAATTACCTTGGTTGAACGGGGATTGAAAGGTTGATCGCCATAGCCGGTAAGCATGGAATAGATCGCATCTACATCAAACTCCTGAAGAATCTCAATTAAAGCAGTTAAATAATCCCATGGCAAGATTAAATTCGGAAATAGACGTGTGAAATTAATTCCCACATAATCGAAATGAAACATCAGGAGATTCTACTATGATCAACTGAGACCGTAAAAAATAAAAGTTGAATACAACTCAAAATCTATTTTATAAAAATGTCGTACTTAATTTGCAAAAATAACGTCAAAAAAATTGCATCAAAATAGGCAATAAACGCATCTTTGATATGTAAATTTTTTAGAGTTCATTGAGGGATGAACTTACAGAATCGGAATGGAAAATGAAAATTATTTTGAAAGCGAACCAACTGCTCATTTTTAAAGTGAAGGAAACCTTTTAAGTTCTCCTCGAACGGTATAGAATAGGATCGGTCACACCGATTACGTTTAGGATTTTCGGACAACGATGGTGGGATGCCTAGTGGTCTCAGAACTTGATGCACAAAATAGAGAAGAATGTTGTTTAAAATGGTATTGAGGCGATAGCTCTATGTTTGGTTATCCTAGAAAATAGTCGGCCAAGAAGTCCTTTGTAAAACCAAATAAAGGGCGATACGTTAGTAAGGGACGAACTGAAATACGATTAGAATTTAGCTTGGGATTATGGTCCTCCTGGGTGGAGTGCATCAAAAGTGAAGGAATATCCAAGTACCTTGGACGAGAAGAGGGTTGATACAGTCGGGAGAAAGATGAAGAAATCGTTGTTGGCATAGAATGAAAAGACGAAGCAGGTGACCGCGAAGGTGATAGACGGTGACGTGGCTCAGTACAACAACGCTGTGGTGTGGTAGGAATTAGTTTTTGAAAGGAACATTCGTATGATTGATGGAGGAGATTCCAGCTTTAGTGCATGAAAAATTGATGGAAGAGATTTAGTTTTTGGAGGCATCAAATGAAAATTAAAAGTATAAGAAATGGTTGGAATAATTTCTTCAAACTTACTATCGTTAAATTCTACTTTCTGCATGTAAAGATCTAGTTGAAAATTAGTTTCCAAAAGGTCAATAACTAACGGATTGACAATATCAACAAAATTCAAACTCGTCACATCGTTAGGGTATTTCATAGCTTTGTGCACATCAAATTTGATGAATTCTCCATCAAATTTCTAGTTAAAATGTGAATTTAAACATCAATCTTCATGTGTGTTATGCTCAAGAAGGGTCGCCTAATAAGTATTTTTCATTCGATATTATTGAGATCATTTTCTATGTTAGCTATATAAAAATCAACAGAAAATAGAGGTGTGCATTATTCGATTTTAATCGAATTAACCAATCGAATAAAAATAATTTCGGTTAATTAGGTTGATTAATTTTTGGTAAATTTGGTTAACGGTTAATTTTTTTGAAAATTTGATTATCGGTTAATTTGGTTCAAAATAGGTTAATTAACCGAATTAACCAAATTAACCTAAATTATTATATATTAAATATTATATATATTTATTTTTAGTTATTTAAGTTTTAAAAAATTATAAAATGCTGATTAAATTTTTTATTTTATAAAATGGTCACTAAATTTTGTATTAAATTAATATAAAATAAAAGTTTAGCGGCTAAAAAATTATTTTAGCATAATTTAGTGACCTATTATGTAATTTAACCAAAATTTATAATAATTTTCGGGTTAACTCGGCTAATTAACTGAAATAATTTCAGTTCAGTTAATTCGGTTAAAGGTAATTCAGTTCGGTTAACGGTTAAAATTTTTAAAATTTTGATTAATTTAGTTTTGGTTAATTCGGTTCGACCACCGATTGAACTAACCAGATGCGCACCCCTAACAGGAAATATTAAACCGTTTACCTTCACTAAATTTTTTTCTAAAACCTCCTTGGGGTAGATGATTGATCGATCAGCGAGTTGTATTGTCACCTTTGTTTCTTTCAATGGCTCATTAGAAATCTTGTTATAGATCAATAGTGGCATCACGTTGATGGATATACCTAATTCGTGCATTGTGTGCTTGATCCTAACATAACCAATTTTACATAATCTGGTGAACATATCTTGATCTTTGTATTTTGGTAGAAGTTTTTTCTAAAAGATCGCTGAAACGTTTTTGCAAAAGTTTACTTTTTTATTCTTAATTAATCACCTTTGTTTTGTGTAAAGATCCTTCAAGAATTTTGGGAATTTTTTGTATTGCATCAAGAAGGGGATGTTAATCTCCAACTTCCTAAAATGTCGAATGATTATTTTTCTTTTTTATCACATTTCATAAGCCTATAAGGAAAAGTAGACAAAATTTCTTAAGGAGAAGAAAAAAAAAAAGATGAATCAAATTATTTGAAATGGGCGAAGGTGAGGGCTCTTGTTTTAGTTTCTTTGATGGTGCACCTTATTTTCGTTTGTCAGACTCTCTATTGGACTTATTTGGAGGTTAAGTGAGATGATGGTGTCATTTCAAAGAGTGATTGAATTTATATTTTTTTTAAATTTGTTTTAGTTTGTGAAGGTAATCGACCTTCAAATTCTAGTCAAATAACTTTTTAAACTAATTGGCTTATTTGTTTGTCAATTTCTTGAAGATAAGTTTGTGTTTGAGTTTAGAATTTTTTTTAGGATATGACCAATTTCTTGATAATTTTTTCAAGGGAGTCTTTTTGTGGCATTTGAGTTGGAAAATGAGGTCTCGATTGATAATTTGGGTTGGCTCTTTGGTTGTTTTTGTAACTCAAGGTCGGGTAATCCCTCCATCTCGGATTTAAAGTATTGATATTTGGGTTGTAGGGTTTTTTATAAGGTTCCGAAAAGCTACCTATGACATTGACTTGTGATTTGGATACATCTTATAACAATAGGAAAAAATCGGTCAAATGATTCGGTATTAGTGCAAACTCCACAAACTTTTGTGGTTCTAATATTTTCTATAACAAGCGAATTAAATATGTTATCAATTTGTCTAATTTACTCTCAAATGAAATTGTACATACTTCGTGAATCCACATTTAAGTTTACTCGATGATCCAAATTGTTGTGAGTTTGTTGTTATAATGAAAATCAGTATTCTTACTGCATTTGATGTCATGTTAATGATAGCATTGCTACCAGTGGCATCTATTATTTTTCTATCAACCAGAAGCATTCCTTCGTAAAGATATTAAAAGAGTATTTTCTCAGATAAACCATATTATGGATAGTTGGCGCATAATTTTTTAAACCTTTCCCAATAATCGTAGAGGGTTTCTCCTTCTCTTTGTTGAATTCTCAAAATGCTTCGCCTTAGTTCACTCATTTTCGTCATTGGAAAAAAATTGTTAAGTAAAATACATGATGACCAATCTATGTAATAATTGAATTAGACGATAAATAAAATAGTCATTTCTTATCTAGAACGACTAAGAAAAAAAATGCTCTTAGTTTGATTTGGTCCTTAAAACCCCTTGAGGCTTCGTACTACTGAACACCATATGAAAGTATACAAGATTTTTATGTGGACTCTTATCGGGAAACCGTTATAGATAGAAAGAGATGAATTAATCCTAACTTGAATTGAAATGAGGTTTCGCCATTAGGAAAGGTAATACAAAGTATTTTTTGTATCTTCAGAGCTGCAATTAGCTCCCTAATTATTCGATTATCCATTGATTCTGGTTCGAGCATGAAATTTGCATTTGATGTTGTTAGATAAACATCTAAAGTTGATTTTTTGTAGGATTCAATATGAGATAACGATTGAGAAGTGGATTTCGAATTTAATTGCTTGTTCTTGTTGTTGTTTCTTCTTTTGAAATGTTTGGTCATGAGTTCTACGAGCTTTTGCTTTGATCTTCGAGCCAAATTCTACAAGATTTTTCTGATTGCTCCTAGTCATAAAAGCAAAATAAATTTTTGATTTGTAATTTGCCAAAAATTCTCCGGCAACGAAATCGATTTTGACAAGCTTCGTGTTACTCGTCAAAATAAAATAATCATTTTAAAATTAAATAAAAAAAGAATAGTATAGTAAAGAGGGTCAATACTCAAGAAATTTAGAATTTTTGATGCGATTCTATATTGATTCTAGTCCAGGATGTTGTAACACAAATAAATAAAAAAGGTTGGTGAGATTGTGATGAAATAAATAAAAATATTAAAGTAAATAAAATAAAATAAAAATATAGATTGAAATGAAACGGTATATTAAATGAAGTTACAATTGAAAATAAGGAAATTGACTCGAGCTAGCTTTGTTTCAATTCTATCAATCATTGAAATGAATTTTTACTATGGGATTCATGTCGGTTATAATCTACAAGGCACAACTCGTTGTAATTTGTCTTTCGCTTGAAACCAATCTTCCCAAGTCAATCTTCGAAAGATGATTCTTGAGTGGACTAACCACAACTATTATTGTTAAAACAATCAGATTAAATACCGCAAAGGTCTAACTCGGATTATGTTGTTTCGCGAGAATAGAATCCAATCTTATTTTTACTTAGCGGACTGCCATTTAGTGTGTTCATAGAAAATCGAATTACCATAGGTCAATCCTTCCTCCAAATTGTATATTAAAACAACATCCAAACCAAAAAAAACTCTTTTTAGTTTAAAATCATTTTAATTTTGTAAGTATGACCGATTTCTAAACTAATAAATCAGAAAAACAAGAATGTATCCCGAACGAAATTAAATACTTTTCAATTTGCATAGAATTGTTTCATTTCTAAACCTCAGCTTTGAGAAAATTAACTAAGCATGATATGATTATTTGTACTTTGCATATTTTTACAAAGCAATAAAGACTTGAAATTAAGAAAGTATAAAGAAATTTTATAAAATATAAAACAACAAAGCAAGAATTCAAAGAGGAAGTAGATGATGTTTATAGCCTTATCCATAAAAATATTTATAGGCTTTTAATTATAAAAAATAACAATATAATTCAAAACAATCTAATAGATTATTTATAAGATCAAAAACTAAAAATTGAATATCTTAAGATATCTTATCAAATTGTGTTAATTGAGATGCTTTCAAAAAATTTTTGAATCTTTTAGAAACTGTTATATCAGCACTACGTCATGTTTAACACGGTTCCCATTTCTCCAATCGTAATCATAAAAAAATGTAAAATTTATTTTTTTATTATCAATTTTAGTAAACAAGTCATTGCACAGAAAATAAACAAATAAATCCAAATTAACGGTAATAAGCTCATAAAATAAGAGAATTAACAAATAAAAAGTGACAATCATATGCACTCATCATGTCATGCCCATATAATAATCTTCCGTGTTCATAATGTGCATGTATAAACTATGGGTTATCCACTGCTCAACAATGTGAAAAGGGGAAAAACTTCAGTGATGAACCGTGTAATTTACCCATGAAAATTTATAAAAATATTGATTCTGTTATATTTTGTTTTTTGGTTTTGGAGATAATAAAATAAAAAAAATAATATTTAATGATCATGTCAGTATTTTTTTAATAATATTTAAAGATAATGGATATAATGAAAATAAAATAAAAAATTAATGATTATATCATAAATCTAAAAATACTGGTGGCTAAAATATAAATATTTTAAAACTTAAGTGATTAAAATCCAAACACTCTAAGAATGCATGTGATCTTGAAACCGAGCAGGCCCAATCCAAACTCTCTATAATTCCTCGTCCCTAAAGTTTAGATTTTTAACGAGTCCTTCGTTTCCCCCCATTTTTTTCATTTTTCAAACTGTCCCCGAGAGGGAAAGGAAAAACCATGGAAAAGATGCTCCGCGCCGCCCTCAAGTCCTCCGCCGAGGACTTCCTTTCTGCCGCCGTGAAACTAACACTAAAATCTTCCAAGGCATCTGTCAAATCCATTATCCACTCGATCCCCCCTTCTTCCCCTGTCTCCTCCACTCTCCCTCCTTCGCTCTACCGCTTCATCTCCGACTCAATTTGCTCCTTTCAGGACAAAACAACCCGCCATGAAGCTGACACATCCCTTTCCCCGCATGCCAGCAGCACTCGCGGCTCCACCCGGAATTCCAACACCCAAGACAACCAACCTGACAACAGTAGCGAAGCCCTCCGCATCCTTGCTTATATCACCGGCTTATGCGTTTCACATCCCCGAAACGTGTTTCAACATTCCGATTTGATTCAATCTGTTCGATCTCTGCACGATAGCCTCATTGTTTTTGAGTCGGATCCGGCCGTATCCTATGAAATAGCGTGTTTATGTGAAGAATGGTGGAAACAGAACCTACCGGAAAAAGAAACTCTAATTTCACAAACGCTGCCGTTTTTTCTCTCGAAGTCTTTAACTACGAAGAAAAAGGTGGATGTCCACAAAGTGTATTCGCTCCGTGAGGCCTTTAATTCCTTCGATTTTGAAGACGACAGCATCGAAGACTTGAAGCTTTTATTAATCCGATGTGTCATCGAGCCTTTGTATTTGAAAACGGAGGAAGGAAAGAGATTCGTGGCGTTTGCATTCGGGTTAAGTTTGCAGTTTTTGAAGGAATGTTTGGCGATGGTAAAAGCTCAGATTCCTTTTGGAAGGAAATCCATGCTGGAAGCTTACGGGGAGATAGTGTTTAAGGGATGGAAAGGGGTTGAAGGGGAACTAAAAAGGGAAATTGAAGATGGGTTCTTGATGGGTTTAGTTGAAGCAGCCATACATGCAAGCTCGAAAGGCTTGGGAAGTAGTATTCGAAGGGTTTTATGTGGATTTATTAATCAGAGAACTGTTGATGGAGTTGAGAAGTTGCTTTTTAGACTAGCTGAGCCTGTCATTTTCCGGTCTTTACAGGTATATGTTGATTATAGTTCCTTTTTATGGTGTTTTTTTGGGGAATTTTTTGTACTCGTCGTGGATGTGAATACCCATATTCATCTGGGATTTGGTTAGTCTTTTTTTGATGTTGAAAGAAGCAGAGAGATGGTAAAAGAAGTTAGGATATGAAAGCAAATAAGCTCGTTTGAAGAACGTAGAATCAAAGTTTTAATTTAAGAAATAATCTGCATGACTTTTTTTATATATAAAATAATTATGTTTAAATTGTGTTATATTTTAGTTAAAATTTGTAAATATTCTGGCTACTAATTTCATGTAGACATGCCTTTTTTGATTAGAAATCTTGTTACTATTGTGTTCCTTTGACAGGTTGCAAATTCGAATGTTCGCCAAAATGCATTGCATTTACTTTTAGACTTGTTCCCTTTTGAAGACCCTGATGCCACCAAAGAGGCTAAAGATACATTGCTGGATAAGCAGTTCTTTTTGCTGGAGAGATTAGTCATGGATGATTGTCCTGATGTGAGAGTTATTGCCGTGGAAGGTTGTTTTCGCATTCTCCATTTGTTTTGGGAAATTATACCTCCACCAACCATTACAAAAATGATCACAAAACTTTTCGATGAGATGATATACGACGCGTGCAGTGAAGTTAGGCTTTCGACATTGAATGGCATTATCTATTTGCTTGGCAATCCCCAGTCGCATGAAATTCTTAAAGTGCTTCTGCCGAGGCTGGGGCATCTGATGCTAGATAATATTCTTTCAGTAAGAGTTGCTATGGTAGATCTCCTCCTCCTTTTGAAGGACATTAGAACTTTCCAATTTAATAAGGTATAGAGTATTTTTCAGATTTAATTTTGCACCAGCTGTACTTTAATTTCCTAAGCTGGAGGTTGATGTTGTTCATTGCTTTATTTTTTTAAGGTTGTTGGTTTAGAAGTCTTGTTGATTACACTTGCAAATGACCAACCTCCAGTTGCTCAGAAAATTACAAGATTGCTTATGCCATCGTACTTTCCCACAAGACTACCAATTGAGGAGGCATGTGACCGCTGTGTCACACTTATGAAAAGGTCTCCAGTAGCTGGAGCAAGGTTTTGTGAGTTTGCTTTATTAGAAGGAGCATCTCTTAAATCCATGATGGAACTTGTGAAGGTTTTCATCAGCTTGCTGTTGTCAAATGCTAAACTTGATGCTCCAGTGGTTGAGGGTTTACTGATTGCATCAGCCAAACTTTGCAGTAGCCTTGCAAATGAACAAAGTCAGCAGGATGCACTTGGAGAGCTGTTTTCTGGTGAAAGAGTTAAGCAGTTGTTAGCTGTTGCAACTACTGCTCATGCTAGATCTTCTGTTTTTGACATGTTATCCACCATTGCTTCAGACGATGTAGCTGAGCTCCTTGGAAATTGCATGAGCATAGTAACTGATTGTAGTGATTTATCTGAAAATTTAGAAAAACAGGCCGAAGTGAGATCTTCCCTCAAATTATTGATATCATGTGATTCCTTTGATAATATGTTTGAGAGTCTAACAAGGCTTTTGCAAAAAACTGCCTATCGCTGTCATATTAAATTTGACACCGAAGCACCAAAACAGAATGTTTCTCCTGCAAAAAGAAAGAGATCGAAGTCTTCATCAAATATTTCTCCTTCCAGAAGAAAGATTTCAAATTCTTCATCAAAAACTTCAGTTAAATGGAAACTTGTTAGTGGAAAAAAGTCTTCAAATTTCAAGGATGATTATGCAGTTGCTGTTGGGGTATCATGGCAGATAAAAGATATGCTTTCTTCCGAGAACACTCGTAAAGCTATGATGAGTTCTCAAGCTTTGGAATTGTCATTCCATGCTTTAAAGGTAATCTCTGAAGTCAGCATTGTGCAGTGTGAGTATTATGAATATATGGACCCATACCCAGTGTTGGCATACACAACTCTTACTCTGCAGATGGCCCTTCAAAATGTTACAATTAGTAATGCAACCGGATCTGGTACTAAGAAGCATGAGCAAATCAGATTATCAGGTCTAATTTCAAAGGCAAGTTACAATTTGACTTTACTTGAACTTCAGTTCTCATTTTTAAATTCCTTTTCTATCTCTTCCTTTACAGAGTTATAGCAGTTGATTTGCTCTTATTTACAATTCTTTCTACAGCAGGATTGGTCAAAACTTAAATGAACTTGTGGATTCAAGATTCCTATGCTTTGTTTATTTGTGTTGGTTTTAGTAAATAAGGATACACTGGTTTGATTTTCTCCTTTTGAAGCTTGTTATTACTTGGTAGGATTAAATATTTGAAGCTGCTACAACCCTTTTTTTCTTTGATATTTAATGCCAGAAATCTATTTTCATTGAAAATAAAGGCTTTGTTAAAGTCATGTCACTGATGGGCTGAGTGCTTTGTTTATAATGTGTGTACATATTAATTTCTTTTTTGTTAAACTCCTGCCAGGCCATGCTAGACCAGGTAACGGATCACCTGCTTGATTGTACAGATAAGCTCTTTGAAGAAGGTTATTCGGGAAAGAATGGCAAATCAGTTCAACAACCTAAGCAGAAACAGAGAGAACCTCAAACAGATGCATCTACCTCTAATACTGATGGTAAGTGATGAAGGTCTTTTAAATGTTCATGCAACCTTTCTATGAAGGGCAGATTTGAAGAAAAATAGTAGTAAAAGTACTATGTTATGATTTTTGCCCCTGCTTCTGGTCTCTGTTATTTAGAACAGGTTATGACTTGATGCATTTATCTTTCCTAAATCCATGTAGGACGGCTATATAACAACCAGAAACAGATGTCAAAGAAGGCAAAGATGTTCACAACAGTTCTCAAATTTATGGTCGATTCTATTGCAATGGGTTTCGCTTCTCGAAACCACTCAAGGTGCTTGCGGTTAACATCAGCATATGTTCAATACATCATCTCTTGCCTAAGGCAGCTATCAACAGAGAAATACCTGTTGAAGGAAGAGAAATCAAAGGAATTTTTCATGTGTGTGAAGAGCTCTTTCAGCTACGCATTCAAGTTACTGAATCTAGTCCATAATGCTGCCACCGAAGCTTCTCCAGCACCAATGGAGTCTTTTAATCTTGCCAATGACTTGCTTGATCTTATCATCTCGGGTGAACTATTTTTGGGTTCTAATTATGCTGCCCAACTTGTTGCCGTAGCAAAGCCTTGGCTCCCTGATTTGATTCTGGCACTAGGTTCCACAAGTATGGTTGAGCAGAGTATAGAGAGGCCATATTTGAGTGCATTGGATCACGTTAAGCTCCATTTTCCCTCATGGCCCCTAATTTTGGCGAAGATTGAACTTGCCGAAATAAGTGAACATGATCCGGAAGAGGATGATGATAGAGTCTCGGAACCAGAATTCTCAGAGTTTAAGAAACTCATGGGAATCATGATTTCATTAGTAAAGAGAAATTGTTACATACTGGATGCTGTTGGTGTTATCTTCCTTGCTACATCAGTTATAGGGCTAGAAAGAAAGGACTATGATCTGCTACTTGGACTGCTACACTTTGTTTGTCTGAAGTTGATCGGTCAAGAAGACCGTGAATGGCTCGGACTTGACATGATGTTGGTTTCTCTGCCGGACGTGTATCCTCGTATTGAGAGGGAGATGACAGATGAAGATGAAGACGAAAGCCATAATAAATTAAGTGGTGCCAAAGCATTGCTTGAACCTGTTTGGTTGTATCATGTTTATGAAACTCAAAGGTTTTCGGAGGTGGCACAATAGATGTGTCAGGACATGAATTTGAAATCAGTTAAACTCCTGTTTTTCTTCTGGTTTCTCTTAATTTGGTTGTTTGGGTTGAGTTGTCTCGTTTTCGTGAGTTGTTAGTTGTTAAAAGGGAATGGCTCATCCCTTTCCTGAGCATCGAATAGGTTAAATAACACTCTCATCTTCATACCAAATTCCTTCTGCTTTTATCCCTAAATTTTTCTTGGTTTGTTTCTTTACAAGATCGAATGATAATATTTAGGATTCGAAGTTTGAAGTTATGGTTAGAATTTAGGGAATTGAGGTAGAATGTATTTTTAGGATATTATAAGAGGTAACCTTAAAAGTATTAGACATAAGAATCCCTAGCGGGTGAAACATAATAAAAAAAACTTTAATGTACGTTGTGCTAAAATTTACACAAATCTTTTAATTTTAAAAATTATAAGTTTAACTTAAATTTAAAATTTGGTATTTTAGATTTTAGAGTTTAGCACCTAATATTAAAATTTGATATTATTTTTTTTTGAATAATTACAATAGTAAATGTTCTAAAGTATGCTCTCAACCATTGAAGCTGTTTGAACCTGTGATTTTTAAAAACAATAATTGTTCCGTTAACCACTAAGGCTAAATGGTTCATGCCAAAATATAATATTAAAAATAATATCAATGAATCTTATTTTTATATTATTTTTTATTAAATAAATTTTTATTTGTTAAAAATTATTTTTAAATTTGATTTACAATAAATATAAGTAAAAATTCATTCGATAAAAGATGATATAATAAAAATAATATAACAAAAAAATTTATTGGTTAATATATAATTGATGTGACGAAAATGATTTATTATATATATTAAATATTTTAGGTTAAGTATAATTGAACAATTAGAAATTACTGTAAGAAAAATTAAAAAATATTTTTAAATGAGTTTAGAGATTTGTATTTAAAATCAAACTAAATTTTGATTTTGAAATCGATTAGGAGAAATTAAAACGGTAAAATGGTGAGATATTGTGATTGATTTTTTAATCTTAAAAACTATCATAGTCAATAAATTATTTAAGAATTTATGCAATTCAGCAATAGTTGAGGTTGGAATACTTTTTATCATACCTCATAAAAAAAATAATAAAAGATAATTAAAAATATACGACTTTTAATCCAACTTGAGAATAAAAAAATCAAAAAATTTTGAGGTCTATCCGACTTCATTAATATTACTGCCATGTATTTAGTCGACAATAGATTTGCATCCATTTTTTAAATTACTTTTTATGAGGTCGGTTGTAATCCAACCAGCCTCACCAATTTTTATTGTTTTTTTACGAAGTAATGATGTATTTCAATCGACTTTAAAAAAAATTATTTTTTTAAATCGAGTTATAATCTAACCGACCTTAAAAATTATGAAGATCAAAATGCTATAGACTCTTAAAATATTTATTTACCACAATAATTTTTAAAATAATAAATAAATAAAATATTCCACCAATTTCACCGATTAAAACACCATCCAAAATCGACACATTGTTAAAAGTATATATTCTCAATTTTGGAAGAATTAGAAAGGTAAATTCAATTAACGAAGTTAAGGTTAGTTTCGTGTAGGATGATAATGGATCAATTTTGAGTTAAATCGTATAAAATATATATTTGAATTTATTATAATTGAATTTGAATATTATTTGAATTTATAATAAAATTATTAATCGGATTTAAATTAATTTTTTTAATTAAATTAAATTATTATTTTTAGTGTTAACCTGAGTCCACAAATTTTAACATTTTTAAAGTATATTGTGTTTTGACTTTCTAATGTTTTTATTTTAATACAAATCAGCCCATAATTTTGTATTTTTAATTTATTCCTTTTAATTTTATACTTATTCATTTTTTCTACTATTTATTGATTATATTTAAATTTTTATATATTATTTATACTATTAATTTGCTTTCTATTTTAATTCATAATTATAAACTAATATATCATAATTTTATCTTATATCATATATAATTTCATTCAATAACTTCTTAATTTTTCATAATTTATTGATATTTATATTTATTTATTTATTGTAATTATTTTATTGATTGTTTTTATATTTATATATATATACAATGATATAAATAAAAGTATTTTATCATATTAAATTTAATTGATAGATATAAACCATAGTAATTATTATTATTATTTAATTTGTATTTTTGTGATATATATATTTTTATTATCACTTTTAATATGAATATATATAAGTTAATTCTATTTTAACTTTATTTTTAGTTACCTATATATATTTATATTCTGTGTCTTTTAATGTATTTAGTATTTTTTTTAATTTTATTTATGGTGTCTTATATAAGGTATTTTACTTTAAGTAACTAAATTTATAAATATTTTGATTCAAATTCAGATATAGATCAAATTTATATCGGATTTGGCGAATATGGACTTGGATCAGATTGGATTCTGACAATATCTATATCCGATACTTATCCAATCTATATCTTATTAAAACTCGAATATTTTTTGAGATTTGAATTTGAATTTTTTCTAATTAGATTTAAATAGATAAAATTTTAAATCGGACAGATTTAGATTAAATTGTCAATATTTTTTTAAAAAAAATAAGTTATTTTATTTACAAAAGGATACATTTTTCTTTAATTTCACTGTACATTTTGCGGTTCTAGATTTGTTGAGTTTGATCTGTTGGGGAAGATTGAAAACCTAGAAAAGTTTCTTCCCTTTTCTTGATAAGTTTTGAGGATCAAAGTTAACTCTAAAAACATCATGGAAACAGAAAGACAGAACATGGATCCCCATTGCCAAAGAAGTGATGTCCTAAATGGCCTGCATTGGTTCCGGAAAATATCCGAAAATGTGTTCTTCACCATCACACATTCTGTCAAGTTCTGCAGATCAGGAAATACATTAAGCAATGACTCCACCGTGTAGCTGTAAGCCAACGCCTTGTTCGAAGTTTCCTCTGGGATGAATTTTCCATACTCCAAGCATATTTGAGTCGAATTCGCATCGTAACAGGTGAACTTTGTAATGAACTGCACATGAGTATGGTTATGTTTTGTTTCAAGATTTTCATTACTTGAGGCACAAGTAACCTTTGCTTACATCTGGTATTTTGCTGATGGGGATGGCATCTTCAGCACAGGCATCAGGTTCATAACTGTAGCTTGGTGCTCCGGTGAATGGGTCACATATCATCCGGAATCCGAGTATTTCGAAACTTTGAGCGTTCATTCCCATTTGTGCAGACACTTCAGTTATTTTTGAGTTCAACTACAACATATGGTATAGACTATAGTATCATATAACAACCCTGTCATGTTTCTCATTTCTGCAATGGATATACTAATCAATTCCGGTACCTTCACAACGAAATTGTGGATAGTGGAACCGATTTCCGACAAAATCTTTGCCGATCTTGTAGAATTCATGCAGGGTAATATGGAGCTCAAACTACTGTTGTGCGGATCTTGCACGAAATATCCAAACGTTGAACAAGTATCTTCAGCAAAACTACATAGCAGCAATGGTGAGATTCTTAAAATGTATTGCGTGGTGTGCAAGGAAATGCAAGGCTGAGAAATAAAAAGAAATTCGGACCGTTTACTTACACGTGAAGGAAAAAATCGAAACCGGTCAAAAACAAGCACACAACTGTTAAGATCCAGCCTAAAAGAATTATGCTGAAAATGCAAACTTAAAGCAGTTAAACAGAAGGGAAGAGGTTTACACCCCTTACAACAGAAGCTGAAGGAGGAATTGAGATATTTCCTTACAAGATAAGTCCAGGGTGCCAATGTAACAGGAGCAGAACTGAGCCAAAGCAGCAATCGATTAGTCTAAATCAAATTAATTTTCGTTACGTTAATCTTTAGAATCAAAACCGGATGCTAAAAATCTCGTGTTCACCTAGAAAAGGAAGGAAATACAGATTCGAAAACAGAATTCTGGATTGAATAGGAAGTATTTCTGCTACAAGTGCAGAAATTAGGCACAACTCACCTAGTGCAGAAACCAACAATAGCAAGTTGACAATGGCAACGCCAAGATTTGCTATGTACCTATGAAAATGGAAACAGAAAGAAAGAATGTAAGAGCTGTAGATTCATTGCTGGTTATTAAGGTTCTGTCTAGGAACCGGATGCTTACGGAATATGAATCGCCACATCGAGTGAATGTTTATGATTTGTAATGAAATCATTAATCATTCGCGATTCCGTTCCGAGTCTATGAGTTGTTTTATTCAACTTCTGAGCTGTGTTTTGATCATAAGGAAGCAGAAGGTACTGCATTCTTGTCAATGCAGTAATCAATTTTCGGATGGATATGGTAACATCATGTCCAGCAAGTACCAGAGTATTTTCAAGTTTCTGTGTTCTTTGCAGTGAGATCTGGCTTGCTGCAATCACAAAGCTGGCAGAAACTCTTGGGATTGAATCACATGCAAAAGGAACAATTTTGGGATTAAATGGCTTTAAACCAGGTTTTAACTACACTAGATTGGAATTACATTATTTGACGAACATATAAACAAACACGTTGTAAATAAATAAACGAATGATTAGAGCACTTTCAGAAATAAACAAACGAATGAACACAAACATCGTATTAAAACGTTAAACGAACACGAATCAAACATGAACATTTTTAAAATTATATAAACGGACACGAATAAAGCAATGACTATACTTCCCTATATAGAAAATAGAAAGAAATGGAAGCAATGATCAGTGATGGAGGAACTTACATGGCGAGAAACGTTAAGATGAGGAACAAGATAAACAGCAACAGAAAGTAACGTTCCAAATAGACAGCAAACCAAGAAGAAGAAGAAGAAGATCCATTGCTGCTTGTTAAGTTCTTGAAAATCATGAAAACCCCAAGACACACTCCGCACAATGTCCAAACTCCCGCCATTGCATATCCATGAATTCCTGCAAATGCCGTTGACTGTAACATCATTAAATTCCGCGAAACAAACAAACAAACATGTTATATACATAAATAAAATGAAGAAAAAAACAGGAAAAACTGAGAACTCACAGCCCAGTAATGTTTGTTGGTGACATTAAAGAATCCCTTGTAGTCCTTCAAATGTCGGAGAGGATCGGGTCTACTGATGATACGTTCATGAACAGGTGATGGTGATCCGGATACCAGCTTTGGTGACAACATGGAGGAGAAAATGAGTAGGAACACAAGTGAAACAACATATGTATTTGGTTTGGACATGAAATTATTATTACAGAACAATGAACTAACAAGAAAGATGAAATTTTCATAAAGATCTTTGGACGTTGCAGAGAAGAGAATATATGAAATAAAGATGATATGTTTGGACGTGGGACTTGGAGAGTAAGGTAAGAATCGTTTGTGGTTATTAGTGAAGGGAAAGAACATGTTTAGAGCAACGAATCCATAGCCGAAACTTCTGCTGCTTTTTTTGACCATTTTTTCTGGAAATTTTTTAGCGTCTTAGGTATTGTTTATTAAGTATTTGAGCCTCTTGAGAAATGTTTGATTTTTAGTGGGGGATAAAGTAAATAAACTTATTACCATGCTTTGATTTTCTTAATTTTTATACAATATTTGTTAAAAAATAAGTCAAATGGAACTCAAAATACGATGGATGGACAAATCGTATGTTATTTTATTATGTATTTTACAGTCATTATTTTTAAATTAAGAATATGATATAATAATTTTTGAATGAGTTAATAGTGATTACAGTAGTATCTGTTTTAAAATATAATCTCCACCATTTGACATTGATTACTCTATCACTTTGCTGATATCACTAGTGCTCATACCCGTGACCTTTAAGAACTATAACCATTCCGTTAACTGCTTGGGCTAGAGGGTTCGTGCTAATATGATATATTTTTTAATTTGTGTAGTTTAGGGTTTAAAGTTAAAAAAAATTAGAGTTATGTTTTATAATTTAATTTTTAAATATTTTTTAAAGTGTGACATATAAAGGTCACAATAAAGAGGTATAAAATTTTATTTTAAATACAATACTATAACCTATAATTCACTTTCTACAGGCTCGAGAGATTAAAACTAACTCATTGATGAGCATAAATCACAGTCTACTTTTAGCGTTTTGTTTATGTTCTTGTTTTTAAAAATAAATTTAAGATTTATAGTTAGAATTTAAAATTAAAGATTATAGTATTTCATATTTGTATATATTTTAGTGTGTAAAATTTAAAAATAAACACCGAAAAGGGCATCGGATTCTGTCCGGGAAGAACATAGTTATTACAATGTTGTGTCATTTGTATTGCAACTCTAAACTGTTTATCTTTTTGAGCTTTGTTCCGCTATTCCTTCGTATGAGCCGTGTCATTTCTATAGTAACACTAAACTAAAATCTTTTATTTTTTAAAATTTAATTTAATTCGATTTTTCTATCTTCACGAATGAGTGAAATAAATAATTTATTATCAATATAAAAAATACGAACAATATAAATATATGATATTACACATAATTATATAATATATCGTAAAATTTGGTGTATCCAAAACCCTTGTCTTAATATTACTATAATACTCATCTCTACAATATAATCAATGTAGTTATAAAGATATTAAAAGCCGCTACTTTTTAAAGTAATTCTTTCTAATCTTTTTATCGTGGTAAATAAAAATTATAATAAAAAATATTTTTTAAAATTTTAAGTTATTCAAGTTAACTCAAATTAGTAAATTAATTTTTAAGTTTGAGTCAAATTTAAACTTTTTCAACTTAGAAAAATTAAATTTTATTATTTTATGACTTAATCTTTGATTTTTCTTCAATTCGTTTTTTATTTCAAGTTTATTTCTTTTATCAAATTTGAACCATGTACTCCTAAGACATTTGTTGAATAACTATTTGCTTTAATTATACTTTCTGATTATTTTTTTTAATTTAATCTCCTAATTTTCTATGATTTATTCTTTGTTTGAACTTTTTCTTCATTTTGAGTTTATTTTGACTAAATTTAAACCATGTATTCCTATACCTAAACTACGTATATAGCTTTTATTTCTCTATTAAAAATTAAATTAATATTTTTTTTAATTTAATCTCTTAACTTTGTATGATTTATTCTTTGTTTGAATTCCTTCTTCATTTTAACTTCGTTTTGAACAAATTTAAACCATCTATTCCTATACTTAAAAGACATATATAACTTTCATTTCTCTTTTAAAAACTAAATTATTCTTTTTTTAATTTAATCCTCATTTTCTCAGTTCTTCAATTCCTTATTCATTCTAAGTCCATTTTTTTATCAAACTGGAACAATATGCTCCACAGCCACTATAAAATTTATTATTTTTATAATATAGTCTCTTAATTTTGCATTTTATTCAATTTATCTTTCAATTGCAATTTTGTAAATTCTTTCTTTTCAGTGACTTTACACTCTCATAATATTCTCTCTTCAGAAATACCATCAAATATATATTTTATAATTTTAAATAATATCTGATTTATTAAATAGCATTTATTTACACACGTGACAAAATATATGGAAATATATATTTATATACCTAGAGAAAGTTATTTAAATTAAAAATAAGTTGAATCACAATATTATAAACAATCCACTTAATTTTGCAAAGAAAAAACCCCAAACAACTCGACTCAAATTAAAAAAAAAATTTAAATCAACTTGATTAACTCATCTTTTTATTAGACCTCAAGAGGGATCAATTTTATGATTCTTCTTCATTATCAAGGTTAAACACCCTTTATGTATATTACAAATCCAAGCCCATTGCAAGCTCGGAGAGTTTGCAAATTCAAGAGCAATTACTATGATGCTTCGGTAGAGGGTGGTATGGACCTAAAAAATTCACATAGAGCTAAATGATATTGCAATTTTAGTGCAAAGTTAAATCAAATGATGTAGAAAGCGAGAGTTGGTCAACAAAAATACTCAAATTGCTTGAACAGCAAAACAGCAGTTCGAACGGATTCGAATCGGCTTTCAGAAGAGATCATATCTCAAAACATGCCACATAAATACCCATCTCGATTTCTTTTGCTATATCTGTAATTCTGTACCCTTTTACTTAATTATAAAGTTATAGAATCCCTAAAACTTCTAAGCTTCTTTACCCAATGTTCATAAAAAAGCACTTAATGGATTAATCTCATATTCTCTTCTTTACGAGCCTAACACACTTACAGTAATAGACAAGATCGATCGTGGTTGGTATACTAGGACAGCGTGATGCTTTAAGTCGGTGCATGGTTCCAGCACTGAACTAAGAACTAATGGTGAATATCCGTCTATGCCATCTGCACAAGTTCGCAACTGATATCAAAAAGATAAAAATCAAAAGGAATCGCATTAGGGTCAAATTCTGGAAAACATTAAGGTATCAAAATGGGAAGAAGAAAAGCATCTATGAAGAAGAGAAAACTGATGAAATGAAGTGAAAGCAGATGTTTGGTTGCAATATAATGATACTCTAAAAAACGAATAGCTTTCACTTCCTACGTCTTTGCCTCAGAAACTTTTCAATCATATAGAAGAAAGGTTGAAGTAGGCCCACAGAAATAAGAAAAATAAAATTTGTTCAATGGATGTGAAATGGTTGCAATGAAGGCTTGCAGCATTGGCAGTGCTGTAGGAGGTAATATCATAACTATCCCTCTTAAACAACCACCTGGAGCATCCACTGAGAAAAAACTGTGCTTTCAAATCTGTGGACGTAGTTCAATAAGAAGAAAAATTAAGAAGCGAGTAAAGATGATTTACCAGGCATCTAGCTAGCATCCTAGACTTCAATGCTTTCTCGGCTGCTTCAGCAAAAATATTTGCTGCTTCAGCTTCAGCTTCTGCCACTTCGGCCTCTCTTGCTGCCTTTTCAGCCTCTGCGATTGCAACTTCTGCCTCTGCAACTGCTTTTGCTGCAGCTGCAGCAGCTTCTTCTGCAGTCATGCTCCTCATTTTCAATAAATCCGCATCAACTTGGGTTTTAGTAAGAATGCTGATGCCTTTCTTCTTTGCTTTTGAAGAATCCTTCTGCCTTCCTTCCAAAAGAAGCAGAGGAGATTTCCTTGCTTCAGAAATGGTTGAACGTGGTGCAATCATGTACTTGTGCTTTACCTATCAACATGCACATAATCAATATGAATTAGTCCCATCTAACGAACATTATATTTGATCTTTTAGAAACATCTTTCCCTGTTTATGGGAATATATGCTGATAACTTTTTGAATGTAGATCAGAGTAACCAACATTAAGATTCATCAATTAGGAAGAAAAGTACCATTGTGTAGGATACCTTTTTCCAAATAGGAAGAAACCCTTCCCCTCTGTCTTTCTATAAATTTAATATTATGATTGGACATGCCATTTACGTTATCTTAATATTGTTTTCAGGAACATCAATGGCATAAAAGTATCACATATGCATTTTTGTAAAAATTCTAATGACCTTTTCGACAAACCTGGAGCACTGGTGTTGAATTTATACACATGACAAAGATAATAATATACTATTGATACTGGAGTAACAGTAATCAACAGTATGATTACCTTTATCAATGTCCCATTTGCTACCAACAGCTTTAATTTAGTTGCCAATAGCTTCTTGAGGTTTGGTGGAGCAGCATATTTCTCCTATAATGTCAAAGATAAAACAGCTCAAATTAATTTAGATGTTTTGGGGAAAATATTCACTAAGTTTCAGAGCTGAGCTTTAGGTAAGAGCCTTGAAAACAGAAAATGAACAAAAAAAATAAGGAGAAAGAGAAAGCATAAGTTCCACACTTACAGGAGAACGAGACAAGGAAAATTGTGGACATATAAATTCATTACATAAAGCAAAAGCCACCATCAGTTTAATTAAATGGGTGTTGTTTTCTTACGGGTACTCAGAATTCAGGAGTGACCAAGGAAAAAAAAGTACCTCTATGTATACAGCAATGGAAGCTCTGTCAGAACCGGCTGGTTCTTTCAAACTGGTGATAGCCTCTAGTAAAATTTTGTCGAACCTACAACATTGAGAGTACAAAAACAGAATAGCATGCCTCTAACATGAGATTGTTTTGACCAATAACAACCAAAAAGTTGGATAATTTTGGTCTTAATCCTTAAAAACTAAGTACTAAATCCATAGGGAGCTAACAAGTATGAGCATTTACAGCCGGTGTAAAGCATCTAGGAAGTATGCCTTCTGCATCTTCTCAGGTTGTATGTATATGAGCATTCATTAATCAAGTTCAACTAAAAGTAAATTCAATATGATACAAATATGTGTAATGAATAACCTTATAATTAGATTAAAATTAACTTAAATTTGATTTTTAGGGAGCAGTTGCTCTTGTTCCAAAAGTTATGATCTAATAGCTTGGCACTCTTGTACCCAAGTTCAACTCAAATTAAATTCAATGTTATATAAGAATATATGTAACAAATAACCTTGGAAATGATTTTTTGGGACCTGTTGCCCTTGATTTTCCACTAGAAACTGCGAGCGGCTTAGCATCAACGACCTCTTCTCTAGGAGGTAAAGTGATCAGAGCCATGGGGTTATCATCATGTTTAGTGGCTAACTGATTTCTTTTACGAGCAAGCTTGGCTTTCTGCCTCGATCCCCATATGGCCGTTGCATTTATATTTCTCCATTTATCCTGGTCACATTGAACTATACACATCAGTTCACCTCTATGCAGGACAGAACATAGACAACCGAAATAATAGAAAGCAATGCTTCAATAATTTAGGAGCTATTATATTAATAAAGGCAATATTAGGACACATCAATCTCTGGTCATTAAACCAGAAAACTAAACGCTTATTCCAGTGGTACTTAGCCAAACATGCTTATGGCTCAGCTACATACCTTGAGATCCACATTTGAGCGTGAACACAAGACAGAACTAAACTCAGGATCCGAAAGGATATTGCGCCATTTACCAGTACCATGCTTAAGAACTCCTGACTTGAGGGCAGCTTCTTCTTCTGCTGTCCATTTTTGCTTAGGGGCACCCATTAACAAATTCCTGAAACCCCCAATGAAAAAAATATAAACAATTCGAATTATAAAAGATCAAACACTTATACCAATCAATCATATGTGCTATGCACCTATCCATCAGAGTTTAGAGAACTAACAAAAAGCATTGAAATTGAAAAAGAAATAGGTGCCAAAACTGAATAGAATGACTTTTCACCGAAATTTTCCTTATAGAATGACCTGAGGCACCAATTCTCAACCGTATTCCAGTAGAGCAAAATTTAAACATCACAATAAGAACATACAGAAATAATGAGAAATTAGAAACAAAATACAGAAAATAAAATCCTTGATGCAAATAAGTTCAGAAATTTAACTAAGTTCCAAAGTTCCTCTAAAGTTTAAAATTTGAACTTTCAACATCTCTAGAAACAAATTATGCATAAACTTAGATTACATACATCACAACATGCATTTACAGCTTAAGAAATGTACCTATATCCATAAATCTTTCATTCCTCTCAAAATAAATCAAAACTAGATCCAAGAAAAGGCAGATTTATGAAAATCTAGAAGTCTAACAGATAGATTACCAACTTTTTTCTCTCTGCAGAGCAATATTAACAATGACGAAACAACAGGAAACAGATTAATGCATTTTTCATCCAAAGCTTAGACATCCACGAAACTTCAACAGGATCAATTTATCTAGAAAATTCGACCCCCCAAAAAAAATTGCATCAGATACTGAATTTCGAATTATGAGTGAACTTTTGGGGATAAAATTGAAGATGATAATTGGAGTACCTGAACTGAGAAACGCGCGGAGCATCGAACTTCTTGTCGATAAATTATTCCTGCACAACAAAGAATTGAAGGGGGGAGGGGAGAAATGGATTTTTTATTTTATTTTTTGTCCAAAAGAATAATAAATAAAATGGAATTCTGGGAATTTTGTTTTTCACTCCTACTCCTACCTTCTTTACCAGGCTTGTATGATGAAAATTGTGTAAAACATGTTTTTAACGCATACCTTTTATATATTAGTGTTCGAATTTAAATATTTAATAATTTCGTTAAATGATATCAATGATAAAAAATGATATATTTTATTTAAATAACTCGGATTTAAGTACTATATGTGTGCGATAAGTTATTAAATGATTAAGAAAATTTAATGTTACATTACCTTTTATATATTGGTGTTCGAATTCAAATATTTAATGAACTTGTAGAATAGTTTCAATGGTATAGGATGGGATATTTTTCATCTAAATAACTCATATTTGAGTAGCATATATATACACGGTATGTGCGTTGTTAAATGGTTAAGAAAATTTAATAGATAATACATTATAATCACACTAATATATTCAAAAAAATCTTTAAAAGTAAACATAATATTTTACTGGATACAATAAATTAAAAATTACAACTGAATAATAAATTAAATAAAAGTATTTTTTGTTATTAAAATTTTAAATATATCGAACTATTATAAATTAATCATTAAACTTTTTAAATTATTATAAATTGATCACTACTAAAATTATCAACCTTAGGTACATAAACATTATAAAGTCGGAAACAATTTTGATTTTGTATCCACGATATTGTAACTCATTTATTTGACGTATAAGATTTTAGATTGCTACTTAAGGTCATATCTAACCTACTTAAATTATTTAACAGAAATAAATATTATAACACAAATTCTTATGAAAGATTATCAAATTTAAAATCTCTTTAAATTATCGTAAAAATTTATATTATAACATTATTTCTTACTCCCTGTTTTGCCTGAATTCAAAATCATGGTTTATTACTAAAAATGTATGATAATTGATGACGTTGCAGTGAGATTGAATATATATTTTAAAAGGAAATGATGCAATGTTAAATGCATGATTTAATGCATCGGTTTCATGCATTTAAAAGATGCATGTGAAAATAGTAAAGGTTAATGTAATGATTATATTAGAAAGCGATGAAATAAAAATGATTTAAAATTTGTTATTGGATATAGTTTGTCATCCATAGAATTTAAAATGCATATAATAAGTCATTCATGGCTGTAGAGATGATATGAAAAGGTGTCTACTACAACCCCTTTATGGTAGAAGTGATGCTTCAAGGGCTATCTACTCTGGCATTGTACGTTTAGGTATGGATTGGGATCTTTTAATCTAATATTGAAGGATTGAGCCATGATAGTGTTAAGGTGTGCTTGAGATGTACTACTCCAAGCCATTGGGTTCAGGGCAGAGCCAGGATTTGGGGTTGAGGGGGATAAAACGTAAATGTTTAGAAGTAGGAGACAAATTCATAAAAAAAATAATTTTTTAAAAAATTTAAATAAGGGAGCAAAAGTGAAAAAAATTCTTCGAGGGTGGGGACACTATAATGTGGCTCCGTCCTTGATTGGGTTAAAGTGATTGAGAATTCATTTGAGAGAAATCCGCGTATTCAATACGCTTCTTGAGAAATGAAATGGGTGAGAGAATGTTCACTTGAATAGACAATATAATGTGTTTTGTACTATATATGTTGATGATACTTTGTATATTAAGGATATACATGTGAAAGTTTCTCTAATCTTTGCATAGAAAAATGCGTAAAAGGGTTAGATTGAGGATAATACAGATGTGATTATGTTGTTTAATCCACAGTACATGTAACATGGTTTAATATGCTAGTTTATAAAAGGAAGTGCATTGTTTAGAAGGTATGATATAAATGCATTGTTTAGAAGGTATGATATAAATGTCTTGAACATTGGTTTTATGTTGTATTCAGGGTCGGTTTAAAGATTTTAAAAGCTTTGTGCAATTTATTAAAATGAAACCCTTATTTTATCAAAAAAATTATAACCTTCAGGGATTTTGAGGGTTATTTATAAGTTATCAAATATTTATAAGTCTTTTTCTTAAAAAATACCTTAATAAAAAATATTATTAGATTTTCCTCTCGAGCAACATAACATAAATATTAAACTTTTAAAAATCAAACAATTTTAGTTTTTCACCTAAAAATGATATTATTTTTTATGTTTTAAATTTTAGATAATTATTATATATACACATAATTATATTTTTATATTTTTTATAAATATTTAATTTTTTTAAAATTTTGGGCCCTCTCTTTTGGGAGCCCTATACAGTTGTTCCTATTGTATTTGTCCAAAATTTTCACTGGTTGCATTGATGTACGTTGTTTTTTGAAAATAAGGTTAGAGAATTAAGGGTAAGATGTATGTTTTAGGGTGTAGGGTTTAAGATATAGAAAATAAGGGTTAGAGTTGAAAATTCAATTTTTTTAAATTTTTTCAAAAAAAACACTATAAAGAGGTAGATGATTTTTACAATTAACACAATAATTAAAAGTACGATCCCTTCTATTAAAAAACTATTGTCGTACCTCCTCGTGTACCTCTACAATCTAGCATCTCCGAAGAGGCACACATATACCTATGAAACCCTTAGTCTTCGTATGCGATGTATCATGGCCTCCCAATCTCTCACCCCGGATAACTTCTGACTTGACAGTCGTTGTATCCGCCAACTGAGCTTATTATCTAGTAATCAAGTTTACTCTACGAACCCATATGACTCGGTTTACAAGCCTATCGACTACAAACCATACCTAATCTTATGGACCAATCAATAATTATCATTGAGTTCGATTTTATTTCATCATACAATATGACCTAGCTATACCCATTGAACTAAAGACAACATGACAGACCAATTCCTCTCAACTGAGCCTACACCAACTCCTCCGGTTCTCTGTCCATTCCAAAATGGTTGAACCAACATAAATCGTCAATAAGTTCTTGTATCTTGATCTACACCTCCATGTTGGGGATCCACTACTTTTTGACATCAACCAATTTTTGTATTGAGATACTAACCAATACAAAATAAAATAATAAAAAATATAATTTTAATTACTATTTAACATCAATTAATTTTACTTTTATAATTAAAAGAATATACAACAAACATTTTTTTAATCATATCTATAACATACATATAAACTAAATAGTTTCATTTTTTAATATTTTATCCTATAATTTTATAATTTTCTATTTCTCGTCCACATTCTCATAACGGTATCATTATCAATGCTATATAGTCCGCAATCTTCGCGGTAATAGGTTGAGGTAAATCTATAAAACAATTACAAACAAAAATATTAATCGTGTTTCATTGATGTTTAGGGTTTAAGGTTAGAGGTTGTGGTTAGGGTTTACAGAATTAGAGGTAGGGTATATTTTTTAGGGCGTAAATTTTAAGATATAAAAAATTAAGGTTAAGGTTTAAAAATTAAATTTTAAATTTTTTTTAATAGGAGGCATAGGATTTCTACTCTGAATTAGAAACCTAGAGAAGCAACTTCTAATGCAACAATTTATAATACTAACTTAATATTTTTGGTTCTGCAAAAGGGCAACCTCTATAATGAATTCAGGTTACAACTTAGGATTTTAAAAGCTACACTCATGAACATGTAAATCTAAACTCTTAAAATTTGATTAATATTCAAAATGGTTCACCAAACCTTAATCACGATGCCTTTGATGAGGACAATGGCATTTCACTCTCGCGTGAAATAAGAGATATATCATTTGAGCTAGTGGAGGAATTCGGTTCAGGAGAATTCGATTGAATTTTTTCGTTTGTGTCGAGAATGTTTTCATCGTCAATATCCTTATCAACAACGGTTGTACATCCGTCACCGGCGCTTCCATCACCAGTATTACCATACAAGTTCCCGGCTACCATCCTAAATCCGAAGGCCCTTGATGTTATCCGATATATTATTGTTACGATCCAAAATATCCAAGGCGTGCAAACAAGGATAAAACCAAGAATAGGAAGCAAATTCGAGGATTGAGATGCAGGAGAGGTTATGTAAACCAAAAGGCAGCCAGCTCCAATGGTTACACAGATGAATAAAATGCAGCTGATTGTCCATAGGAATGTATGTCCGATACTTGCTTCGGGTTGAGGCATTTGGAAAATATACCACAAAAGATATTCAAACAAATGAGAGTTTGTCTGACATGATCACAATACATGTTTTTGATTGAAGGTATAAAAATGATCCATTTGAGATGGGGTTTTCGTCGATGGTCGTCGCTATCGCCGGAGGACGAAAAGGGATATGGTGGATGTTTTTTTGAGGTTAGAACGTAAATTTTGGTTAATTTGTTGCAAAGCATAAGACAAGACAATAGAAAATAATTTAGAGAAAAAATAACTGTGTTCGGTTAAAATTTTCGGTTGACACTTTCTTCATTCTTCTACGTTGCAGTTTTTAAATCTATTAGGAACATTTATATTATTAGTAATTCGTGTTAAGTGTCTAAATATATGATATAAATTTAAGAGATTAATATAATTTTAAACAAATTAGAAGAAACGTTTTTTAATTCAATTTGATTGTTTGAAAGGAATATAAAGTCGTAAGAATTTGATATAAAAATAAAAAATTAGTTAATAAGTAATATTTTACTAATTTAATTAAATTTAAATTTTTTAATCGAGTAATTTAAATAAATTTATTTGACTTAAATTAAAAAAAATCAAATTACAATCTTGTCCAGAATAGGACTGAATTTCAAATTACAACACATAAATTATATATTTGAAGTTTAAAAGGTAAATAAGATTAAAAACAGGATATTTAAGATTTAATAATTTTTTAATTGTTCTCTTTCTTTTTTAGTTTTTTTTTTTTCCGATTAATTCGGTGAGAATATAAAATTTGAAAATCGTACATCTGATTTTAGTGAGTGAATTTTTTAATAATTTTTTAAATATATAAAATTACGAATTTAAAACTTATTTAAACGATAAACAATTTTGTTTATTACGTAAACAATTTTGTTGGTTAAAAGTAATATACTTTAGATTTAATAATTTAGGCATAAAGATAATTTTAACCCTTAGTGTTTATAATTTTTATTGTTTTGACCCTTATTCTTTTTTTAGATAAATTTAGCCGTTAACCTATATTTTTTTGACAAATAACTTATTTTTTTAACTACCATGATAACATGACCGTTAAAAATCTAACAATGATGACATGTCATATGCATATGATAATATATTTTAAATAACATGATATCTAACCTATCAAATATATATATATATATATAATATAATTTTATTCTAATATAAAATATAAAACAATTAAAATTCAAATAAAATATTAAAAAAATAATTAATTTCAAAATAAAATGCTACTAAACATTCTCAACCCTAACTACGATAGAATCAAAGTCCTATTTTTAAAAAATTAATTAATTTCAAACTGTGTTCATATTTTTTTATGATAAGACTTTGATTCTATTGTAATTAGGGTTGAAAATGTTTAATAGCCTTTTATTTTAGAATTAATTATTTTTAATATTTAATTTGAATTTTAATTGTTTTATATTTTATATTGTAATAAAATTATATTCCATATATATATATATATTTGATAGGTTAAATACCATGCCATTTAGAATATATTATCATATGCATATGAAATATCATCATCGTTAAATTTTAACGGTCCCATTATCATGATAGTTAAAAATAAGTTATTTGTCAAAAAGATATAGGTTAAAGGTTAAATTTATCAAAAAAAAAGTCAAAACGATAAAAATTATAAGCGTTAAGGGTTAAAACTATCTTTATGCCAATAATTTATTATTTAAAAGTCTCGACTCTATATTATAGAACAGCTAATTTTTATATATGATTTAAAATCTTTATAACTTTATAGATTTTTAAAATTGATGCTTATATCCGGAACACCACAATTTGCAGTTTTGAAGCAACCCTTTCCAGATGACTTTAAGAGGTTAGAAGAGAAAACAATTCGGTGAGATAAAGATTTTGATATAATTTTTTTTAAAAACATTATTAAATTTATATATTTTTATAAAAATAATTTAAAGGTTAAATAATTTAAAAAATCTGTTTGAAATGTTTTTGACATAATCACATAAACAAATGCTTTTAAAATATTTGAAGTGTCAAAAACAAGGTGTTGATACGGAATTTCACGTACCAATTTTCAGTAGTATGTATCGGTAAGACATATTTGTATATTGATACGTAGTGTTTTCTCTATTTTTAATGAGCATTAACAGTATCGATGTGAATGATTACGTACTGATATGCGAGGACTCGTATTAATATTCAGGTATCATTAAGAATGAATATTTGATCAAATCGAGTGAAATAGAATCACAAAATTTTAAATAATTCAAATTTATGAGTCATATTTTACCTCTCGTTCTTTATTTAAATTGTGTTCACTTTTGGCAAGTATTGATGTAAAATGTCACGTAGCAATATGTCCTCACAAGAATAACATTTTAGTCTGGAAGTAAAGTCCCAGTAGCTTCAAGCTACCAACAACTTTAAACTGCCCCAATGGTCATAAACAATCATAGACTCGTTAAAAGATATAAAAGGAATCTCTAAATAGCTATGGAATAACAAAAAATATCATTGTTAACATTTATGTATAGAGAATTTGTTTCTTTACTCAATTTTCATATTTTTTTTATTAGAATATCACCTTCGAGTTTAATTGTTATGATCGGATTCAGATTTGAACGTCGGGTTAACATAAAGTGTTGGACTCCAATGTTTAGGTCTCGAGTTTGAGTTTTGGACCTTGGGCTTAGGTAATTGAATTAGGTAATTGAAAAAAGGACATGGTTGTTTTTGTTTTTATTTAAGGTTGGTACTCCTCTAACTCTTAAACATCATGCATTTCATAGATTTGTCATTTGTTGCATGTATGTGATTTGGTTGAATGCTTAGATAGTTTAGAAACCCCTTTAATGGTAAAATTGTAGATTGTCGGTGAACTTGTGAAAATTGATTGTAATCATGCTAAGAATCATCTTAATATTCTGTAGGAAATAAGGGGGAGAATAAACTTGTGGTTTGAGATGGGGATTTGGCAAATTTCTTTCGCAGACCTGCAATTTCGAGCAAGGGTATCAATACGAGTCGGTCTCGTATCAGTACGCTAGAGTAGAAAAAGAGGGCAAAATGTAAGGGTGTATCGGTATGTCAGCCCTTGTACCGATACGCCTTACTTAGTTCAATTTCTAGAAACGTTTTTGGGTACCTGTACGCATGGGCATATCGATACCACTATTACATTGGATTATTATAAAAGGGATGTATCTATACGACAAATAGGCATATTGATATTAGTTCAGTTCAGTATCGATATGGGGTGGAGTCATATTGATATGGGTAAATTCTTTCTTGGTTTATTTGTGGTTGATTAACTTGTCGTATCGATACGCAAAGGAGACATATCGATACGCAAAGGAGACGTATTGATAGCAGGGGGCGTACCAATATCCCATATAGGTGTATCGATATTCGTTGGGCAATATGTCCAAGAATTAATACTTTCGTTCGAGGGTTCTATAATTCGAGGTAAAGGGTGTTAAGGGTCTCTTAAGGTGCAAAATGAAATGTAAAGCTGCGAAACCAACATTTTAACCTCGTTTATGAGATAATTAGGTAATAATAACTTAGTATGCGATGGGTATATGTATGATATTTAAAACCAATAAGGAATTTATGTGATATATATGAGTTATGTGGTATACTAGAAACCTTGTTTAGTACTGATGGTTTACCTTATTATTATGAGGCAATGCATGGACCAAAACGGCCTCGTTTAAGGTCCTAACGGCGTCAGACGGAGGTGTAAACCCCTCGCCCCGGTCTAGACACCACCTGACTTGAACGAGTTATATGAGGAATACCGAGGCTAGTCCGTAGATTTGCCCCGATAAATGATCCTAAATTTTCTTTTCTTTTTTCTTATTTAAATGCATTAAATTAGATCATACGTGTTCATGCAAAGATTGAGTTCATTGGCAGCAAAAATTAACGAGGAATGATTCTCATTTTAAACGAACAAGTTTAAAGTGAACTTAAGGTTACCAATCTTAAATTAAGTATATTTCATGCTTGCACGTAATTTTTTAGGTTAAAATAATATCTACAAGTCATCTAATTGTATTCCTAAAGTTTAGTGACAAAAATGTAAAGTTCTCAAAGTATTTTTTTAACTTTTAACGACAAAATCTATTAGGGGTTTCGGAACACCCTTTCCCGGAATCGATACCGACGAGGCGACAAAGGGATATCGATACTGGGATTAAATGTTTCGATACACCTTCGATAACTTAGAAGATTGTCCGCGCGTCAAGACGTGTTTCAATACAACCAAGAACCCGTATCGATACCAATATAAAACTATAAAGGTTGGTATCGATACCAGGAACAAGGGTATCGAAATGTCTACTTGTGATCATTGAAGTGTTTCGAAACTAGTTCATGTGGTTTCGATACCTAGGCTTATTTTCCATAAAATCAACGTTTATTTGCCTAGGTATCGATACCCTATTAACAAGTATCGAAACCCTCTGTCCAGAAAGTGCAAATTACTCTGGTTTCAAGTCTAAACGTGCCCAACAAAGTCTAAATGCATAATTTCACCTAAAAGGTCATGAAACACATGTATCAACAATTTTTGTAGATACAATTTATTCTAGTTTATACAAGAATCATCCAACGTATGAATACATTCAAAGTTTATCAAATATCAACATATAAAAATATAGAAGCATGCGAAGTTCAAGCAAAGTACTTTATTGACTCATAAAAAATCATAGACTTAGTATCATATTAAAGGATCCCAACAAAACAAATCTTATATATATCTAGCATAATGTTCATTGCTCTTTACTACCTAAGGTTCAATTGAAAATAACATACTTCAAATTAAAAATATGTCAAACGTAAAATATGGCACTCTTTATTCTTCTGACAACGGCTCACTTTTTCTCTGCATTGCAAGGGGAAAAGAGAATGGTTAAGAAATTGCTTAGTGAGGATTGTATAAAAATGATTTAAACAACTTGCAATGCAGTCCATAATATAGTAAAGAGGTTTTAGAAGAAAAATCAATTCATGCTCTTAAAACAATCACACGTGGCCAAAACACCACCAAGTATAAAATCCAGTAAGTGTTTTTATCATGTGGAACAAATCCACAAAACTCAAGGCTTACATGCTTCATTAGTAAGGCTTTATGAAACGTTTGAAAACAAGTTAAACTTGCAAACTCAATTTACAATTAAAATCAATGTAAAATTAACACTTGTGTTTTCACGTGTTGGTACTAGTGATCCGATTAGTCTACTTTTAATTTTGGGATAAACGGATACTCGCATGAAGACATAAATGTCGATTCATGCCATGTATGGGACTAAACCGTAACTATACCACGTATGAGGACTCTATAACCTACTCATACCACGCACGAGTCTATCTCATGCACACGAATATATCGTAGTTCAAGCAATAAGTCTAATGCATCGCTAAGGAATTTACTCACGTATACGAATTTTTATAAAAATAATAGTGTACTAACATCCTATCAATCGATCAACTTATCCCCATTAACATCATCTCAATATCCAACACAAAACATTATCAATGCTCAAGTTTTCATATCAAAAACAATAGGTAAATCATTAATATCCCCCCTTCTCATGTTTACTCGCAAAACCGATAAAATATCTTTTAGTTTATTTAAAAAAAACATGAGATCTTTTAAAATCAACATAAAAACAATAACGAGAGAATTAACTAAACTTCTCTTAAACCTTTAGTCCGGGATTAGGGATTTTAAAAAAGCTTTATAAACATATTACCGAATTGAAAATCATTATTTTAAGACTCTAGTAAAAACCCTTGAATGAAAATTATGGTTTTTAACCCCAAAACCGAATTTTTCAAAAATAAATGATAAAAACGTTTTTATCAAGCTAAGAACTTGAGAATTTCAGTAAACAACTTCAAATTTCTAGAGAATTGATGGAATATCACCTCCAAAACTGATTCAATTGCTTTTCGGGTTTTAAAACGTGAAAACGATGAGAAAACGAGAAGTTTTGAAGAAGAAAAAGTTATAAAATTTAATCCAAACGAAAATTGATGAAAAGATTTAGATTTACCTTTAAAAAAGATGGTTCTCTGTCTTGGGAAAAGGAAAAATGAAAATTATAAAAATAGGTTAGGTTTATGATGTTTAAATAGGTTTTAAAGAATTAAAAATCAAGATTAATCAATTATTTGAGTTAAAGTATAAATTTTGAATTTAATTAATTAAAAATTGGTAAGCCTAGACCAGCTAGGATATAATTGGATTAAATCCCCTTAAAGATTCAAATTTTTGGCTTTTTTATGAATTTGTCCTTAAATTTTCATTTTTTATAAAATAGTCATTGTTTACAAAATCTTAGGGTTTCAAGGATCAATTTTCAAAATTGAGTTGACCAAAGTCAAATATATATTAAATTAGAATTTTGTATATTTTTCCATATTTTATTTCGACCAAAAATCAAATTTTAAGAATTTAATCTCAAACTAGGCTTAATTTGCTAAATCGGCCCACTAACATCAAGACCCACTTTTGGGGTGTTACAAGAGGCGCTCTTAGAGATGTTTTGGTTGTTTGGCCATGACGAGCAAGATAGGTCCGGCGTCGATGGTGGCCGGATTTAAAGAAAAACACATGGGAAAACCCTTGGTTATCTTTAGAGTTCGAACGCCGATTATTTGCTCTAACGGCGACAGTGCAGCGAGTGGATAAGGGGGTTTTGCTCACACAACGACGGCCTGAGGCAAATCCAGGAATTTAAATTTGGTAGTTCACCGATCAATATAATTATACAAAGTTAATTAATTTATATACCAATTTGATAATATATTAAAAATGTGTATTCTTATACAAGCAAATATAATTTATAGTACATATTAACATTGAAGAATAAATCTATAACCTGTAAATATGTTAGAGAATAAAAAACTTAAAATTAAGTATTGATAGTTGTAATTGTAGTACAAGCAAATACGAATTTTATATTTCAAAACCGTTTTAGAGTTTTATGTTTTTCAAAAATATTAAAAAAGCAAAATCATTTTAAGTTTTAAAAATTCAAATTGATTATAATTTATCATAAACAAAAGAATACAAGAGAAATTTTAGTTTCAGAATAGTATAAAGGAGAATAACCTTTCCAAATGAAAAGATATACAAATAGAAAAAGAATAAAGTAAACATTCTTATTTAATAGTTAAAAAATATTTTACTAGTTTTAAGTTTTATTTAAATTAAATTTAAATTATTTTTAAATTTTAAATAAAAAAATTAGCTAAAATATTTGATATGAGTGTCAACATATTTAATCAATATTTTTTAATTGAACCAATTAAACATATTTAAAATAGTTATAGAATGTTAATTTAAATATTTGTTTAAATAAAGGTTTTTTATATATAAAATATTTAATATTTTTAAGATAAATTATACTAATAGTCATTGAATTTTTAGTATAATTTCACTTTAATCACTGAAATTTAAATTTTTTATTACAATTAATAAGCTTTTGATTCGATTTTATAATTCTTAATAACCAAAATAAAAAAAAGCAATTTTAAAGAGATTTTATGAAAAATATAAAAAATATAATTTTAATAAAATTTTATAAAAAATAATAGTTCAGTGATAAAATAAAAAAAATAAAATATTGATGATCATAGTAGTAGTGGCTCGTTAAGCTCTTCCTGCTGCGTGTGAACCAGGTCCCCACGCGGCCACATGAACTCAGTGGGCAAGGTTGATTGATTTTGTAACTTTGATGGGTCAAAAACGACATCCGTTTCATCTCTTGCTTCTATGGTAGGACGCAAAAGAACTGGTGAAGGGATCGATTCCATTAGGACAGAGACAGACATTGGAGATAAGGTTGATTGGTTTTGCGGTTACCCTAATTCCAGTTACGAAGACAAGAACCACACCCGATTAAAATATAGAGTTCAAATTCTACTGAAACTAAAACATTAAAATATATTTTACATAATTATAATTACTACTTTAACATCACATATTTAATAAATATAATCCTAATTCTATCGAAACTAAAATATTAAAATATATTTTATATAATTCTAATTTTACTCCAACTAGGATGTTCACTTTATATAAACAGAAACAGGAAGCTTGATATTTCATATTCGTATTCATTCGCCTTTGGTTAGTATAACCTTAAACCCTTACTATTCTCTTTCAAAAAATCCATCAATGGATGTGCACAGTAACTTTGAAGATTTTCATTCAATTCCGGTGACAAAGCCAACCACCAGAAAATGGCGAAGTTTGGGGATTTCACCATATGAATTTCATAAAAGTGTTTTAAAGTCATCGGAATCGAATTATAATAATTATGGGATTTTCTATTCTTCAACCTCAACTTGTAGATGTTGTTCTAAAGCCGGATGTTGTAACCAAGTTTATCCAATTAAATGGTGCACATGGAAAAAGCCACAGATGGGATGGATAAAACTAAACACAGATGGGTCTATGAGCAATGGATGCTCGGCTGCTATCGGTGGTTTACTTCGAGATTATAAAGGTGTGCCATTATGCGCCTATTTCACTAGATCCCTTGATGAGAATGTTTTCACAGTAGAACTAAGTGCTATATGGAGGGGGCTTCTTCTCGCCTTGAGTATGAGAATTAGATTCTTATGGATTGAATCTGATTCGTTGAGTGTAGTAAAAACAATCAATGGAGAACAGCCCGATGGTGCAAGTAGTAATTGCTATTTGGATAAAATACGAAATCTATTAGTTAAGTTTACTGATTATCGCGTGACACATACATGGCGTGAAGCTAATAAAGCCGCGGATTATATTTCAAGGATGGATGTTGGGTTAAATGATGTAGTGTTCTGGCCAGATAACTTTCCTGATATGCTTCATAATATTATTATGGAAGATGCAGAAAGTAAGATTTATTTCAGACATTAATTTAGGATTTATATGGTGTAATCGTCTGTTTGTAAAGAGTTACAGAGATAACTTTGAATCTGTTTGTAATCCTACTGCTCTCATGCAATTTATTAATAATATATTTTTTTCAGCAAATATGTCCTTATTCATCTCAAGTATTGGTTACTTGCTGTTATATCTGTCGTGATAAGTTTTACTCATCTCGCTCTTTCCTACGTTACTGAGTGTATTATCTTTCAGCATGCATTTCCTTTAGCGAGTTGTTTGCGTACTCATAGGTTCATACACATGCTCATGCAGGCATACATATGCTCATAGGTTTATCTGTATTTGTTTGCTCTATATTTTTTTTTAAATTAATCATGCTTACATCAATAATTTTACGTTCTATAACGTCCGTAATATTATATTACGCAAGCAATAACCATGTCTCATCATCCCAATGCCCCCACTCGGGTTTGTGTATTTGTGTTATTTCGATATATATAATGTCTAGGACGGTGGTGTTGATGCGAACAAGATGGACGGTGGCAACAACCGTTGCAAAGCATTAACATAGAGCAGTTAGGTGGGAAAGTAAAACTAAGGGCACTTGCATATAAATATTAAATATTTCCATATAGTATTATACTTCTATGTTTATTTCTTTTTTAATCAAAATAATAAAAATAAATTTATTAAATATTAGTTGAACATTCACTTGCATGAGTTGGTTATAAGTATAATTTAAAATAGATTTAATAGTCAAATAAAAAAGAGAGATAAGGATGGCGAGGGAGATAAGAGTGAGATCATCACCCTTTGTAGGGAAATTAAAGAAACTGACCCCTTCCCTCTTTAAAACGAGGTAAAGTAACTCTTTATCCTTCAATAGTTAAGAAGTTTATTAAGGCTTTTTTAAGCACCCAATGGGCCAACAATATCGGCCCAATACGCAAAACCCCTAATTTTTTCTTCCTTAAAAAATTTGTTGAGAAATTTTGTAAATATTTGTGTCATATTTTTATATTTATTTTTTTTTCATCAAATTTTTTTTAAAAAAATTCATTCACCAATTTTTAAAAGAATTTATTTATTTTAGTAATTCGATTGATCAATTTCGACACAATAATTTTACACTTTTATCATTTGGAGTGTATTGTTGCGGATGTTGAGAATATCACAGAATCTGTTATATTGAAGTTTAAGGACAAATTAATTAACAGTGAGAGCTCTATTAATAGTATAATTCGTACAATTTGAGAATAGGCTTTAGCATTATGTTGTAAAGTTTTGGTAGCAATATTTTCTAGAAGAAAACATTTATCTAAGAAAATCAAGCCCTAACCATGCTATTTGTTTGATTTTAGTCTTTAAATAAAATGTTCTACTAAAATATGTGCTTAAATTGTTATTTTTAATTATTTTAAATTCACCCCTTATATAAAATATTATTTTATCAAAAAATTAACATGACACCAACTTGATTTAATGTAGAAAACTTTCTCAAGGGATTATAGGTTCAAAACATAAACAGTAAGAGACAAGTTTTTATTTTCAAAGCTTTTATCTTTAATAAGATGATGTCATGTGCATGAGCCCTCTAGTCCAAGTGATTAAAGGAACGGTTGTTGTTTTTAGATGTCACGGGCTCGAGCACTAACGATGTTATCAGAGTGATTCAGTGATAAATGTTAAATGATGGAAATTATATTTTATAACAGATACTATTATAATCACTATTAGCTAATTCAAAAAAAAAATAATAAGACTGCCATGTGTCTAGGAGCAGAGTTCATAAAATTAAGTTAGAATTATTTTAGTGATCACTTTTATATTTTACCGTAATTTTTAAAGGTGTCGATATTCATTTAAAAGCATATTAATTTATTTTTAATATTATTTTATAAAAAATTAATTTAGGTGTTGTAATTTAAGGGTATCGCAATTCATTATTTTATATAAAATTTATAGAAAAATCTCTAATTTTTTTAGTGTTATATAACACTAAAATTCAAAAGATGGCTTCGTCCATTTATATGTCATCATCTTATTTAAAGGAATTTAGTCATTAAAAATATCACATCTGCCATTATGTGAGACTGTTATGACACCATTAATGGAGCTTATAGTTACTTTAATATTACTTTTAAAAAATACAGTGTAAAAATAATTTTGATATGTACAGAAACAATTTTGGCTAAAACAACTACATTCATTCATTTTTTGTCAAAACATCCTTTGAAACCAAAAGATGTTATAAAAATTAACAAAAAAACTAACCCTGAATAGGTGAGTGTTCATCGTAAATTATTTTCTAAATTTCATGTTAAAATTCTGGATTTCACACCCTCCGTCGAACAAGTCTGTTGCCACACTTTGTCTCGGCCACGTCTTGCTCAATTATGTTATTTCTATTGCTCTACTCATCATCCTCAAAAATTAAGTCCTGACCTAAGCTCCCTCTTGCCGTATGTTTTCAAATTTTGACTAATCAATCAAAAGACCAATCAGTAAATAAGTTTATGAAACCCTAAACTTAATTTGAGGATATCTACTTGTGTCATGAGATTTCGAGTTATATTTTTTTAATTTTTGAGAAGAGATACTCCAGTATTATTAACATCTCTGAACTATTTGGAGTTGAGAATAAAATTAATTATCTCATATAAGAAGATCAAGCTATAGCACAGTATTTAGAGTGCTAACAAAATATTAGCAATCGATCGATCTTTATGAAGCCAGGTGTTATGATGATAAAAGCTTTTAGACTCGACCTAAAAACTAGAGGAGGATTTGATCATTTGTTTGTAGCCTAAATGAACAGCAGGATATCCATGCAATCTCTTGTACTTGTTCGAAAAGTATTCCGAAGGACAAGGAGAGAAGAAAGCAGACAATCCCTCAGAGTGCTAAAAATCCGGAAGAATATTAAAATATATTTTATATAATTCTAATTTTACTCCGACTAGGATTTTCACTTTATATAAACAAAAACAGGAAGCTTGATATTTCATATTTGTATTCATTCGTCTTTGGTTAGTATAACCTTAAACCCTTACTATTCTCTTTCAAAAAATCCATCAATGGATGTGCACAGTAACTTTGAAGATTTTTATTCAATTCCGGTGACAAAACCAACTACCGGAAAATGGCGAAGTTTGGAGATTTCACCATCTGAATATCATAAAAGTGTTTCAAAGTCATCGGAATTGAATTATAATAATTATGGGGTTTTCTATTCTTCAACCTCAACTTGTAGATGTAATTCTAAAGCCGGATGTTGTAACCAAGTTTATCCAATTAAATGGTGCACATGGAAAAAGCCAGAGATAGGATGGATGAAATTAAACACGGATGGGTCTATGAGCAATGGATGCCCGGCTATCGGTGGTTTACTTCGAGATTATAAAGGTGTGCCATTATGCGCCTATTTCACTAGATCCCTTGATGAGAATATTTTCACAGTAGAACTAAGTGCTATATGGAGGGGTATTCTTCTCGCCTTGAGTATGAGAATTAGATTCTTATGGATTGAATCTGATTCGTTGAGTGTAGTAAAAACAATCAATGGAGAACAGCCCGGTGGTCCAAGTAGTAGTTGTTATTTGGATAAAATACGAAATCTATTAGCTAAATTTACTGACTATCGCGTGACACATACATGGCGTGAAGCTAATAAAGCCGCGGATTATATTTCAAGGATGGATGTTGGGTTAAATGATGTAGTGTTCTGGCCAGATGACTTTCCTGATATGCTTCATAATATTATTATGGAAGATGCAGAAAGTAAGATTTATTTCAGACATTAATTTAGGATTTATATGGTGTAATCGTCTGTTTGTAAAAGGTTACAGAGATAACTTTGAATCTGTTTGTAATTCAACTGCTCTCATACAATTTATTAATAATATATTTTTTTTTAGCAAATATGTCCTTATTCATCTCATGTATTGGTTACTTGCTGTATGCTATATTTGTCGTGATAAGTCTTACTCATCTCGCTCTTTCCAACGTTACTGAGTGTGGCTACGTCAGCTCGATAGTGGTTTTGTGTGAAATCCAACAAATCAGACCATGTGAAATCAGGATACTCTCTTGTCTCTCCCGACCTGCTCATCAGATCCTGTGGGGGTCTCAACACTTTGTCCTCTTTCGGACACACAAAGTAGACCAAAGATCTCCTCTCTCTCTCCCTGTGCACCACGGCCCGATGCAGGCAGCTCTTGTATCTACCATTACATAATGCCTACAACACTTTTCTCGTATTAATTTCAAACGTATATAAGGACAAACATGTACATGTGCACGTTCCAACAGTAGAGTTTGTAATTGTAATGCAGGAGAGTTCATTGTTTTACCATGAACGTATCACCAAGGTTAACGACAAGGGCATCTGGTCGTGGTAGGACAGCATTCCATTTGTTATTGGCGAAAACTCCGAGTCCTCCGACTTGATCTTGGTGGAGTATTGTTAAGGAAGTCGGGTCGCAGTGAGGGCCGGTGCCGAGGGTGAGACCGGAGTTATTACACGGGGGATAGTAGTTGCAACGCATGATGGAATTACCATCTTTGAAAATTTCACGGTAGTGGTGACGATCGATACCTAAGCTGATGGACAGGAGCTCGAATATGACTAGCGACCACTCCCTCATGCTTTCGCAATATTTTTGGTAAATACACCTTCAAACAAGCGAGGTAGATTATTATTATTATTATTTAAGGAACTCAACTGTTCACTTTTGAATAAATTTCCCACTACCTCGTATCTGGTCCTAATGCAGTAAAGACGTTTTGTTTTTCAGTGTGCTTCGTTATGGCATTAATCTACATAACTTTATATTTAATGCATTTACACTAAAATTATAGACGAAAATAATAATAATAAGTCATATTTAAAAAATTAGCGAAATTCATTTTAAAGTTTAATTGTGAAATTAAACTATTCACGTTAAAAAATCTGAAAACCTGTCCTTCTAATTTAATTTTTCATGATTTAAAAAAATAGTCCAGAAATTAATTAACAGATAACTTAAACTAATACTTATATTCTACTATTTAGCTCGTGGTCTCATTAATTTAAAAATTATTAAAAATTTTAATTAAACCCTTATTTTTTAAAAAATTTTAATTTAAACCTTTAATCTTTTAAAAAAATTTAAATGCCCCCCAAGCTCTTACCATGTGAATGATTTAACACCATTAAATTGCTGTCTGTGTGCATCACGACAGAAGCAATTTATGAAGTCTTACCCGGTGTGCTCAAAATCTTTCCCCAAAGCCGACCTAAAATAATGAACCACAGAAGCGTCGGAGTCGAGTCCCCGGTAGCCGAAGGAAAAAGTTTCCTTCCACGGTAAGTTGGATGAAAACCGGTCGGCATGGGCAGCGGAGTATCCCGAAAATCCACCAGGCTTTCGTCGGAAACTGAGCTTCTTGTCAAGGGGTAACTTGAACACTGCATCAATTTCTTGGTAGGCAGCTTGGATAAGCTTTGAATCGACGCCATGATTGGTAACTTGGAAGAAACCATGTTTGGAGCAGGCAGTTCTCAGGAGCTCGACTGCAGGGGCAGTAGCCTTGTCGTCTCCTTTGATGAAGCCTTCCAAGTCAATCAATGGCTCGTTAAGCTCTTCCTGCTGCGTGTGAACCAGGTCCCCACGCGGCCACATGAACTCAGTGGGCAAGGTTGATTGATTTTGTAACTTTGATGGGTCAAAAACGACATCCGTTTCATCTCTTGCTTCTATGGTAGGACGCAAAAGAACTGGTGAAGGGATCGATTCCATTAGGACAGAGACAGACATTGGAGATAAGAGTGTTTCCAAAACTCTAAAAAGGGCTGTCTTAAGCTGAACTGAAACTGAGTAGTACAAGGGAACAAAAGCACACAATATATAGAGATAAAGAGAGAAGACAAAGCATATATAATTTAAGAAGTAGATAATTACAATGGTAGTAAAAATTAATTTAATCAAATAAGAAATTTAATAAACATAATGTATTTCAAGAAAGAAATGTGAGATAATTTGATTTTGACGTCTAGAACTAGATCACATGTAATCTTGATTATGGGCGATAATAAGCCGAGTAAAGCTTGAGTCTGGTCAGATTTGAAAATAATTTTATTAGATTCGATTTAGTTTAAGTTTAGAGCTCGACAAGTTTAAAATTTTAATCTTGAGTCCGACTTAAAAAATAGTATTATTGACCTCGGTTCGGCTCAAAATGCACAATTTTAATATATATATATATATATATATTTAAAAGATGTGAGCTCTTTAAAAACGCTTTTATAACAAACATAAAAAATTTAATGTTGAGAAAGGGGGAAAAAATGTCCAAAAAGTAGATTAATACAAATAACCAAGAAATATTTTTATAATACAAACAAGTAATGATAAAACCGTTTTTTAATAATTATATTTACAACTAATAAAATTTAATAATCGTAATAATTATTACTCGATTATTTAGACTAAGTGTTCCGATTAATCTATCATTAACATCTGCGTAGTGAAGTGAGAAGCGCCAGTGGCCGTCCAGTCCCTCGGTAAGGTCGTAGGTGAGAGTTGGAAGATTGTTCCTTCAGGAGGCAACAGCTTATGAGACGAGTGGACGTACACCCTTTATGCCCCTTTTGGCTGCTGGCTTCATATCCACATACAAACACCAACCATGCACCTGCTCCTGCTCCTGCTGATGCCTTCCGTCACTTTCCTTGGATTTATTTCCCTCCTACCACGGCTTGTTTGGCAGAAAAGGAATAGTAGGGTCCATGCGAAGAAAGGGCATTCACCATTTGATGTATTTGCGGTAGTGAAGTATGATTTTCGTATTCGCTTGTTGGGATGTAAAAAATTTCTTCGGACAACAGTTTAACCGATGTTTGTTAGGGCTTGTTAAAGTCTATAATGTTTAAATTAATTATTTTTTATTGTCTAGACATAAACCTATTATAGTAGGATATTTTTTTTAAGGTTCGTGAATATAGTTTACATTTATAAAAAAAAATAATAGTGATTCTGTATGTATATAATAGGAGTGATCATATAAATTTCTTATATTAGGAGGACTTTATAATGATTTAAAAACACAAAAATCAAAAGAGTCACGTCAGTTACCAAAGTATGAAAAAAAAATTAAAATACCTTCGGAAAGTAAGTCCTTAAATTGAACTTAAGGAGTGATTCCAATAGTATGAGGTGATTTATTTATTTATTTTACTCAGATTCCAATATTAACATCTATAATAGATGATATTAGAGATCTGAGTGGCGTAAAAATAAAAAAAAAAAAAAAGTTGATAGGGACGGAGTCAGGATTTAAGGTTCAGGGGGCAAAACATAAATATTTAGAATATGTGGTAAATTTATAAAAAAAAAATTAAAATTTAAATAGAAAGACAAAAATAAAAAAAATTCTTCGGGGTTGTGGACGATTGCCCCTCCCCATCCTCACACAACTCCGTCCCTATTGATGATACACTGTTCTGGAACTTACTTTATTTGTTCAAATTAAAAGCTAAAAATACTTATTTAGGTTAAAATAATAATGCAATTTTTTTAAATATGAATATTTATATTTTTAAAATTTTATTATTTTTTAAATTAAATTAGGATTAAATTTTTATTTTATGAAGAGAGTATATAATTATGTGTTTCATTAAAGACTATCTTAAATATAATCGGAGAGAATTAAAAAAATAATTAAATATAGTCGTAGGAAAAAAGTAAGATTCTACTGGTACCCAACTCCAAACTGCCATCGACCAAGCCCAAAGTAGTCCAATGTCTCATCTTCATTCCATCCGCACTAACATGTCCACCACCAAAGCCTCCCTAGACACTAACCAACCATTGTTACGAACAAAATATAAAAGCATAAATTACTGTCATAATTAAAATAATTTTAAATTTTTTTAATTAAATTAATCTAATTTTGAGACTCAATTGAATTACACTAAAAAAATTAGTAGAAAAAAAGACAATTGATAAAAAAATAAAATTTTAACTTCAATATTTTTAATTTTAATTGAATATTTTTGTTTTATTTTTATTCCAAATTACCAATATTCATTTTATAATTTATTCCAATGTTTTTAATATGATTCATTTTAGTCCCTAAAATTTTATTTTTCACCCAAATGGACCCTTATTAATTTCTAATTTTTATAAATTTTTCCCAACATTTTAGATTTGAATCATATGATATGATGATATTTTTGTTTATTTGAATACCTAATATTTATTTTTAATATGATTTGTGTTTGTTGAAGGCGTTAAATATTTCACTTAAAATGACCCAACCAAAAGTTTATCGATTAATTATGTCAAACTCAAACTTAATACAAATTCAAAACCCGAATTAATCATACCTAAAATAAAACCAACTTGAAATTACATGACCTAAAATGAATCCAACTTGAAATAAATCTAATTTGAAATTAAACCGACCTAAAATAAACTCGACTTGAAGTCCACTCGAACTCGAATCAACCCGTTAATTAAGTGATTCATACCTTAATCGTTTCGACTTGATCTGAAATGAACCAAACCTAAAATTGATCCATATTCAACCCAAATCGAATAGAAAAAACAAAATAAACTGAAATGACTTATATCTTATTTGACCTGACCTAACAAGATCCAACCTGAAATCTATCTGATTACCTATTTTTAGGTTCCTAAACATGAAGAGTAAATGAATGCGGATGATTTAAAATATAATACCGAACACCTTGATTCGTTGAATTCATTAGACAAATGTTGGAATATTAAGAATAGACTAAAAACCTATATGAACATAAAAAGAAAGTATGCTCCAATATTACATAACAATACAGTGCATATTCAAGTGTGTATATGAAATTAGTTAACAACATTGAAATGCAAAACTTGTTTTCAAGAAGAAGAAAAAAAAGTAAAAATCATCTTTCCCGTTGCTCTTACCAGTACCCCACTGAATCAATCTGGTCTTGCTGCTGTATTTGCTCTTGAATGTTATTTGATGAGAAAGGCAATGAAAATGGTTGATCAGATGGCACAAAAGACAATAAGTTTCTTGAAGAATATACACTGCTATTGAAATTACTTATATTTTGTTCATGTTTTGATTGTTGCTGCTGCTTTTGCTCAGATCTTTGGTGCTTTGGAATATTAAGCTTCTCTCCTTCAATCTCTCTATACTTGCTTAGGTACAATTTCAAGGGTCCTACGTATTCCTCAAATCCTAAGGTAGTGATTGCCCAAATGATATCATCTCCATTGATGGTCTTTCTCTTTTCTCTTTGGCATTTATCTGAGGCCTCCCCGGTGACAAAGCTAATGAACTCCGACACGCATTCTTGAACGGTTTCTTTCGCGTCTTTCGATATCTTCCCGTTGCTTGGAATCACCTTTTTCATGATTCTTCCGACGTTCGCTATGGGGAGGAAACGATCTTGTTCTTTAGTGTTGCCGCTACCGGCACTTTTTGCACACGGGCTCTCGGGGCTACCTTTGTTATGCCCTTGTGCCATATTTTCATGGCTAATTTCATCTTCCATTTCTGTTTTCTATAAAAATCTTACCACTAAATGATCTCTCGCAATGTTTGAGACTTGAGAGAGACTATAGGTGCCTGGTTTGAGATCTTTATTGGGGTGGAATAGTTGGAAACAATTCCATAAAAGTAGGCTGTTGAGAAGGAAACTAAAAATACTCAAATTTTTAGCCAAATGAGCCTCCGGGACTCGCTCCTCTTATTTGTGAAGTTGTTAGCTATGATTATGATCTAATCAAATTAACTTTGATTCTTGTTTTGGACCAAATGACATTATCTTATTTTATTATTAGGGGATGTTATGTTCCGACAAGTATTTAATGCAATGGTAGGGTACATTATACTTCCAATAAAAAAATTCAAATCAAACCATAAGGACAACATTATTGAAAGAAAGAGTCAAGATTTCGAACATAAATTATCATAAAATAAACATAAACTATACAAGAATTAAGATTTGCTATGTAATTCATTCTCTATTGCATTGCATTTAGAGAATTTGAGAAAGAAATCTTTTCCGGTGAGGTGTTGCGTTTAGTATTGCATTTGAAAAGTTCTTGTCAACCCAAACGCAAAAGTTAAAACTTTTAGCTTTTATGGTTGAAAAAGTGTTTTTAGGAGTCAGATTACAATTGTAACCTTTAGTTATTATGTTTTATTATAATTTAATTTTTACAAATACATAATTATATTTAACACAAATTATTTTTTTTAGTTTAAAAATTATATATATATTCATGTCAAATTTCTAAAAAAACACTTTTAAAAAGCACTTCTGAAAAGCAATTTTCTCAAAAGCACTTTTTAAAAATAATTTATATATATTTATTAATATTTTTATATTTTATCATAATTTAAGTTAATATTATAATACGAAAGAATTTGATTATCATTTAAATAATATATTTTTTAATTTATAATATCATGTCTAAAATAGTCATTTACTTTTTTAAAAAGCACTTTTTGACAACAATAATTTGGGGTTGTGTTAGAAACTTTGGTTTGGTTTAGGGTTATCTAAAATAGTCCATAATTAATCTCTTATGAAATGGAGGTTATCTTCCAAGTGCCATTCAACTAGTATCAATAGGCTTACAAATGATCATACCCTTCTTTTGATAGTTACAAATCTAGTATCATTGATTCTTTTGGCGATACAAGCTTAGGTTCCGTTTATAAAGTACTATCATCGTTTTGACCTGCACGTAGTTTTGAACTTATCATGGAAAAGGTGGACGTGAGGGTACTTTAAATTTTATCGACACATCGGGTTATGGTGCATCAACAATCTTTTTAAATATAACATTTTTATTTTGCTCCAATTTTTTTGAGTTGCCTTATTACTCAGAAGTGTGATTTGTTGTCTAATATTCATTAAGAAAGCAAGATGTCCCAATTCTTCTTTTAGTGCGTGAATCAATGAAGAATTTCCTTGAACAACTACTTCCATCCAAGTGAAATTCTCTCACATCAAAGGTTCAAGACCTACAAAGGGATCAAATATGAAAGTTTGGGTATATTGTTGATGCAGAGGTGCTTGAGCATGCAAAAGTGGCAATTGAACATATTACGGTAGGATCTAATTTTATCGATGCATATGGAATTGTTGATTAAATTGTGATTATAGTGGAATGTAATTTCTTTATCTTGGATTATAAGTGTGTTGAGATAAAGTATTTTTATATCAAAATGTGCTAGAAATTATCAAAATTTTGATTTCTCCAAGATTGTTGGTTGCATGTACAAGTATTATAAGAATTGCCATAAGAAGTGTTGTTAAGAGTCGTGGATAATCTTCATAAAATGTGGTTGTCACCGCAAATCTCACTACTAAATACAAGGACTTTGACTCTTTAGACTATTTTTGGTATTTGCATGAACTTGATCGTGTTGTTCGAAAAATTATTAGCTGAACCCTTTTGCCTTCCGTCATCCATGGTCCTAAGCAATCAAGACCGTTATCTTATTTTTTCCAAGTGAATCATCATCTCTTTCCTATATGATCTTTGCTCTTGGGCATTGGCTAATCTGACTAGGATTTCAGCGACTAAAAGGAAGCATACCATCAGTTGTTGTTCACCCTTGATTCACGTCGGGAGGTATTATCAAGATGTGGCCATCAATAGTATTTCGAATTAGGATAAGAGTGAGGCAATTAAGGATGCTCTGTCGAACTATGAGTTGTTGACTTATCGTTGAGGCTTAACCCACCGAGGCAGTTAAAGCGACCCTTTAAAGACCCGCCGAGATGACACTTCAACTTGTTGTATTATAAGAACGAGATAATTACATTCTGAATCCATAGTACGAAGCAATCTAAACTAGCCCACTTATCCATCATTGATTTCTTATCATTTATCCTTATCGCTTTAATTAGTTTTCTTAGTTATAATACGAACACAATTATTTGTGCATTTAATTTTCTATTGTGGGAGAACAATAAATTGCGTAAGTAACGTCAATCCTCGTGGGATCGAAATTTAAAATACTACAACTTGACAAAAGGTGAATTCTTTCATTGTAAACACATAGGACTTCGAAAGCCTCACCAAGTTTGGCGTCGTTACCGGGGATTGACGATTCCAACTTTCTGAATTATTTTTTTTGCACTATTATTTTGTTTTAGGAAATTAATTTAATTATTTTGGGGGGTATTTTAGGAAGGAAATTCAAAAAGAAGAAGCCGTGAAGCACATAAAATGACCCTGAAATCAAGCTCATTGTTCCCGCCCAAGAAACATAATGTCACAGCGGAAGGTTGCCTCGATAGTAAAAATGTCACGACGGAAGATTGCCTCATTAGCAAAAGGCCACAAAGAAAGGTTGCCTCGGTAGCACCACCTTCCATAGAATGATACTATACTAACTCGATGATGATCCTCAGATGATAGAACTCGAAAAAGTCTTGGGAAGAAGAAAGCCATTCTTTTGGATCAGCCCTTGTGAAAATCGGTAGCTCGACCTTGGGGCAAACAGGAATACATCCTCGAGTTCACACTTAATCTTGGCCTTTCCTCGGTGAAAATCGGTAGCTCGACCTTGGGGCAAACAGGAATACATCCTCGAGTTCACACTTAATCTTGGCCTTTCCCGGCAAGAAGTATTGTCGCCATCCTTGGAGGATTGAGAGTGCAAATTTATGCAGGAAGAAATCATCTTCATCTATCAAGAAAGTTCCTTTAACGTGAGATGGACGCTGATATTCTGGTGAGTCTGATTCTCGATAAATTTATGCAAAGCAGTCAGGGATATGTGTCTTGCAGAGCTATAATAGAATCAGAATGATTCACCATGATAAATCAATGAAAGCACTAAATATCACGAATGATCAATGAAAAGGTTAAGAAAATAAAGAAGAGAAAGCAAGAGAGTTTTATTAGATAATAAGAAAATTCCTCAGCTTTTGACTCAATTGTTCAACTATTACAACCAATTATTTATAAGAGCACCAAAAGAGCTAACAAAATCCATTATGTACTTCAAAGGCCTTCTCTCCCGCTTTCCGTGGCGTCTTGTTGCTTGCCCGCTTCCCCAGGCCTTAGCACCTCATTCTCTTCCCGGTCCACTAGGAATGAAGGGTCTGTGATTGCCATGCCCATCTCTCCCATAACAAACCCTTAATCCATAAAAACATTAAATGTTCACATATTATACAAAGAATGACCAAACAATTTTAAAACTAAGTAATGATGTATAAGCAGTTAGTTCACTGATAGAGTATAGAATTATATACCATTAATTATCGAAATTAACCTTATGTCAATCTGGAGAAAGTATATCATGGATAAGTCCCACCACGTCATCCATAGAACTAGCCACTAAAAACCATTCATTTTATCTTTTTTTCATGTCATATTTTTCTAAGTGAATCTTCACTCATATTTACTGTTAATTCATTTTAAAAATAGTTTTTCCAAATGAAGATTCATTTGGAAAAAAATAGGACGTGAAAAAATTGATGAGATACGTAATTTTTAATGATTAGTCTCATGGACACGTGATGAAATTTACCCATAATATAATTTCTCGGATGCAAAGTGAGATGAAAAGAAACTTATGCCTAGTTTCTAAGGGCCGTTGATTTTGGCAGGCATAGAGCATGGTGATCATGTTCCCCAAAACAAAACAAAACAAATCAATGTCAATAAAATAAATACACCTCAAAAGTCTTGGTTCCACCGATTACAGGTCGAGCAGGATTCGTTTGAGTAGTACATAGTATGTTATGTCTTCTTTCGGTGTTTTGGTACACACAAAATCTGTCCCCATTCCCCTTGAAAATGATAGCCGAAACAGCAACAACAGATCTCATAGATCTCGTTCACATCTAACCGCCCACTTAACCAGTCAAATATGGAAGCTTATACAACGAGTTTGTTGACTCAAATTTAGGATGGGCTAAAACTTATCCGGTTATAGAAATGTTTTTCTTAATACACGAGTTATTAGAGTCGAGTTATTCAAATTAAATAAAAATTAAAAAGTTTGAGTTTGAGTTTTTATAATTTGAAAAATTGAAAAAAAATAAAATAATTTTTATAGCTTTGTAATCATAAGAATATAATTATTTATGACGAAAATGTATAAAAATTATCACTAACGTAATAGTGACGACTTGTGATGATTCAGAAAATAATAATATAAATTTTAATGACTAAATTTAATAATAGTGAGCATTTTAAAATTCACTAAAATATATTTTCTTTATTGTCTCATTTACTATAAGTTATTTTTTAACTAATTTAAACCAAATGCTCCATTAGAAATATATAATATCCATGTAATTTAAATTATTTTTTTAAAATAACATTTTAAATTCATTAATTTTTACATTTTTTTTTCAATTTGCATCTCAATTATAACTTTTATAAATTATTTCTTCCAACCAAGTCTTTGACTCTTTAATTCTCATTAATATTTTATCCTTAGATTTTATTTCTTTAAAAGTGAAATTGTAAATATATTTTAAAATTTTAAACGATTTTTTTAAAATCGTTACAAATCTTACTCGTGCGTGTTAAAAATAATATAAATAAATATATATACAATTTTTAATTAAAAATATTTAATTTATAAGATGTTTGTACTATAACATTATGAGTAATTACAAATAAATTTGTATAGAAACTCGATAATTCAAATCGAATTGAGTTTTATAATAAAAAATTTAAATAAAATTTAAGTTGAAATATAATTCAAAATTCTTTTATTAAACTCGAACGAATGTTCACCCATACTCACAATTCAAATAATTAAGCAACAATCTTTCGACAACAAAAAATAAAATTAAGCAACAAAACCCTACTATTTTCGATAAAAACAAATGCATTACAATATTATCGTGGTGTCATTATCCTTATCTCAAAAGATATGTAAAATAAGATATGCAACGCCAACTTTTTTTATATTCTAAGATCTCCATTTGTCTTTCTTATATGGGATTAATATCTTTGTTTCTTTTTAGGTGTAAAATTTATTTCACTCAACCATGCTTATGATGGATCATGGTCAAGATTGTTCACCCTCTCTACCCACTCATGGACTCTTGGAGTGAAATCAAACAGTTAAAAGGTCACTTCGTTATTGCTTGTTATGGGGCTATTACTTTTTTCTTAAAAGACATATATAACAGAATGCGTAGCGTTTTCACTTTTGTATCTCAAAATCTGATTTTCTTTATGAGAGACGAATATTTTTATCTCTTCTCAAACGTGATAATAGTTATTAATTCTAAATCAAACAACTAATGAAATAATAACTTCGTCATGCTTTAAAATTATCAGCAATAAGAGATTTTGAGTTTAATGGTGATTAGTATGGGTGTTCATTGTCTGATATCGGATCGAATCAGATTTATTCTTTTTGTATATTTGGATTTTCGGATCGATGATACAGTGATCCGTATAAGATTCGAAAAAAACAGACATCCGCATATTTGGATATCGAATACTCGGATCTAATATTCAGATATCCGATTATCCAAAAATATAATTTGATTAAACTAATTTTTTGAATTTGAAGGTTATATTTATAAAAAATTTGAAATTTTGAATATAATAAACAATAAATTATTAAATACAATAAGATTCACATTTACAAAAGTTTTAATTTTTAAAAATTTTGAATATAACAAACACTAAATTATTGAATATAACAAGATTAATGTTAAATAAAAATTAAATTTTTAGGTTTTTAAATTTTTGGATAATTAAAAAATATGAAATATTGTGATCCGTATCCGATCCGAAAAACTTAAAATTAGATCGAATATTCAATCTAAAATTAAATTCTAAATCAGATATCCTAATTTCTAAATTAATTCAATAGATAATCAAATCGTGTTAACAAAATCAGATATTTCTAAACGCTTCTAGTGATTAGGGCTTCAATGTTAACACGATTGTAGTGTTTTACGTCGATGAAGAAAGGTAATATTATTGCGTGCACAGATAGCTAGGTAATTATAGAGCTGATTTTTCATCCGATAACTATAAATTATTATAAGATTAATTGAATTTTAAATAATGTTAGTGAATCTAAAACTTATAATGTGTGTATATATTTTCTTTTACTTTTCTTTTTGACTATTTGCTTAACGTAAATGAATAGTTAAAATTAATAATATAAAATAAAAAAATTATCATAAAAATAATAAATTAATTTTATTCATTTAATTACTTTCATTACACATACAACGGTATAAAAATATAAATGTAAGGGTTTTATATAATATAAACGAATTCTAACTCATATAAAAAGAACAGAAAAAAAGGTAAACCCATTAAATGATCTTAATAAAAAAGGAATATTATTATTTTTATAAAATTTAAATTCAAACTATTTATACATGATATATATATACGATTTCAAAAGCTCAAAAAAATACTACACATAACCGCATAATGTAAATCGTTTATCTTTTTCTCATGTCTCTATTCGTGGCTCCGCTCCAATTTAAAAGGTTTAAGGTGTAGGATTTAAGGTTAGAGATTGTAGTTAGGGTTTAGAAAATTAAGAGTAGGATGTATTTTTTTAGGATATAGAATTTATGGTTTAAAAAATAAAATTTAAAGTTTAAAATTTAATGTTTTAAAAATTTTCAATAAAAACGTAATTAAAAATATTATAAAAAGACAAAAAAAATTTACCTATAACCGCATCGTAATATCAAAAGAAATCAGTAAGAGGTTTAGAAAGCAACATGTTGATTATGGCCCAATCGCATGTCTAGCATTCCCCCGTGACGTAGAATTCATTTTCCTCCACTCTCTTGCTTCAACTAGTCCTTTAACCTCTCCCCCTTTCCCCTCCTTCTAATATTTTGCCATATTTAGCAAAAGATAATTAATCTGCATCCATCTAGACAACATGTCGAGTGAAAGAGGGAAGGATATAGCTGAAGGATCATCAAGGGTCAATCCTCCTGATGATCCGCAGCAGACACCTAGCCGCTACGAATCACAGAAGAGAAGGGATTGGAATACTTTCGGTCAGTACTTGAAGAACCAGAGGCCCCCAGTCCCTCTTTCTCAGTGCAACTCCAATCATGTGCTTGACTTCCTCCAATACCTGGATCAGTTCGGCAAGACCAAGGTCCACCTCCAAGACTGCATGTACTATGGACAGCCCGAGCCACCAGCGCCTTGCACTTGCCCCCTCAAGCAAGCTTGGGGCAGCCTCGATGCTCTTATCGGCAGGCTTCGAGCTGCCTACGAAGAGAACGGAGGGTCACCAGAGACGAACCCTTTCGCCACCGGCGCCATTCGTGTTTTTCTCAGAGAGGTCAGGGTGTGTCAAGCTAAGGCAAGAGGGATCCCGTACAAGAAGAAGAAAAAGAAGCCGACTCAAGTCAAGGGGACTGATGAATCCAGCTCTACCATTCCCTTGTCTTGATTCGTTTCTCCTCCCCTTGGATCGTATATGGTAAACTATTTTACTATCCTATATTTCAATACCTACTTCTACTTACAAACTGCTAGATCTAGGAAGCTGTGCAATTATTTTCATCTCATCAGACAATTTCTGAAATAAAGTACTCCTAAATGGGAGACTACTGAGCACTAACTTACAATCTAACTAATCAGAAGTAATTATTTTCCTATTTAGAGGCACAAATCAATCAATTCCCATCATTGTAAACACTTCTTTTTCCTTTGGCTCTCACCCAAAGTTTACAACTTTCAAGAACCCTAATTTGCATTTATAGTGTCATTAGAGGGAAAAACGTAGGAACAATAGAAGATTATTTATATATAGATTTTATTTACATGATTATTACTAATCTCAAGGGTTAGTTAATTTCATTGTTCTTAAAAGAAATAATAAACATTTGAAAAAATTATAATAGGTTCGGGTACACCTATAATGAAACTTTTAATAATAGTTTTCATTAATAACAATTAATTGTTAGAGGTTAAAATAGATAATTGCTTCTTAACTTTAGGTTAAGATTCAATAACTACAATAACAATCAACTAATCATTTTAATTAAATCGTACAATTAACCTACCATGAATATTTTTACTTATGGAGGCAAAGCTTGTATTGTATAATTGGGACACGAAGTTATATTCCATTTGCATTGTATAATTGGGAGGCAAAGCTTTTGTTAGGTACATTCAGCAGATGACTTAGCTTTAGACATCAAAAGAATACATGTTTCTTAGTTTAAAAAGAATAACCTAACGACTTATTTCAGTAGAAAAGAAGATGATATTCATTTTTAAAAGATCGGGATTCGAGTATTCGTATGTGTCATATGTGAACCTCGATTTTTTTGTTCATGTGTTTTTCATGCTTGAAAGTTCTACCACCTCGCATGTTCTTGTCTTTCTTCTTCATTGTCATCTCTTCGCAGATCATGTCCATTTCCTATTTATCTTCCATGGAATTTCTTGCTGTGAATAATTTATCTTGCTGACTAGTTTCTTGTAGTAAAGGGTTAAACATTGCTTTTAATTTAAAAAGGAAAGTGTGGGGTCCAATTTGAATTTTAGATAACGTATAAGAGTTTTCAATTTTACTTAATATAATCGATGTACATGTCATGTATAATTCTATATAGTTTAAGTGAACCATATTATAACAAATCATTAGAAATGAATCTAAATAAGTTTTGATTTTTAATAGTCTTTAAGGCAAATTAGTTATAAGGTTGTATTTGGTTCATATATATACTTAACTCTTTGATAAGGCACCACTATAGTGACATTGATTTCAGCAGTACTTCTTTTAGTGCTTTTCTAAGCGTCGAAAAAGTTTTTAACGGCGCTAAAAAAGTCGCTATATTGAACTAAAAACGTCGCTAAAGATCTTTTTTTTTTGTATTATATACCCCTTGTAGATAAAAGGATATGAACTTCAATCTCGTAGGATTAACATCTTTTTTCCGTAAATCCTTTTGGTTGTAGTTTACAATATTATGTTGATCTGTAATTCATCATGAGTATAAAAAATTACGTACGAGGATTTTTATTTAAAAGTCTTCTGATAAAAAAATTTCTCGTTAATGAGATGATAGATTGGAGTTCATTAATGACATATTCGAATCATTTATCGATAATGTATCGAACAAAACCTAAATATCTCTACTTACTTTCTGAGCTCAAGAGGTGTAGTTTCATGCTGCGATTGCAGGAGAACAGAATACTCTGGAAGAGATGATAATGAGATAAAATCTCTCCAAGATTCAGCTGAGTTTGGAGTTTTCTGCCTTGTTTTAAATTTTTTGGCATTTGGCAATAGCCATAAATCTAGGGATCAGTTGGGTGTACATATCTCTCTTGGTCAGTCTCGACTTTGTTTGCGTTATCTAATGTCCATTTTCTACCTAAACATCCTACGAAAAATATTTATATCATTTGTAATAATCATACGAATAATATATTCTATCAGTTTAATCGTAAAATATTATTAGTTGATTTGAACTTCTTTCAGTTACTTTCTTATTTATAAATTAAAAGTATGGGCAAATTTTTTGTACTCAAATTTTACAAAAAAAAATAAAAATAAAGCTTTTCTAACTGATGATTGAAAAATAAGAAGTGAAACTTCTTATATATAAATTGAAAGTAGGGACAAATCTATCTGAGAATCAAATAAAATCTGATTTAAAATTTAAAATATAAATTTAATATCACATAATATCAAATCAAATCTAGGATAATATCAGATAATATCTATTTAAAATTAGATTTAATAACAGATAATATCAAATCAAAGCTCTGATATTTATTAAATCTAATCGGTTACACCTTTAAAATTCAAAAGAAATTTTAACTTGACCGAACTGCTTCCATTAGGGGTGAGTATTCGACCGAGTCGAGTCGAGTCAAAAAAATTCGAGTTATTTGAGTTGACGAGTCATATTTTACAACTCAAACTTTATTTGAAAATTTTTCGGTTCGAGTCGAGTTTAAGAAATTCGAGTTGAGTCGAATCGAGTTTTCGAGTTCCTATAAATATTTAATTATAATTATTTATCATGTTATAGTATGATTTAATTCCAATTTAGACGACTTTCTCTAATCATATAAGATATACATGTATATTTTTTTCATATGTAGCAATATTTTTTTATATTTTTATATATTAATGTATATATATCATAAAAAATTGAGAGATTTGTCTTAAACTTAAAAATTATTCCTTTAATTACTAAAAATTTCGAGTTATTCGACTTTCTATTTTACAACTCAAACTTTATTTGAAATTTTTTCGAGTCGAGTCAAAACGAGTTGAGTATTTTTGGCTCGAATCGAGTCGAGTTATTCGGTTTTATCGAGTCGAGTCGAGTTTTGCTCACCCCTAGCTCCCATGTCTCCTATAAATACGAAATGTGGGATTCAAGCATTATACCCACATGTTGTTATTTGTAGACTATTATGATTCGAATAATTTACCTACAAGATGTGTGCATATTTTAAAAGTCTAAAATTAATATTAAAGAACGGATAGTATATAACTATACCTAGGGGTGTAAACGAGCCGAGTCGAGCTTGAGTAGTGCTAAGCTCGGCTTGATTCGTTAAGATTTCGAGTCGAGTTCGAGCTTGAGTAATTTTAAACGAGCCTAAAAAATTCGAGCTCGGCTCGACTTGTTTAGAACTCGAGTCGATTTCGAGCTTTTTTCAAGCCTAATCGAGCTAAGTATTAACCGATCTTTGATCATGTTAGACTTGAGTAACTCTTATCTCTTACATCTCATTTAAAGCCTAACGGGAAAAAAACTTTGATACACAAGTTGTGTAAACTCAAGCTTGTTAATTTTAGGTTTTAGTATGTTAATTTAGAGCGTAAGACTCATGTTTAGGGTTTAGATTTTAGGGTTTTAAAGTATATTTATATTTTCGAGTAGCTCGTGAGCTTTTCGAGTCGAGTATCATGTAACTCGGCTCGGCTCATCAAGAACTCGAGCCGAGTTCGAGCTCGAACCGAGTCCAATCGAGTCGAGTTTTGACTGAGTCGAGATCGAGTAGCTCGCGATTTGTCTCGTCTCATTTATAGCCCTAACTATACCATAATATTTTTAAATAATTCAACTACTAACAAAACTTAGGATTAAACTTATGAGACCACCAAGGTAAGGAATAGAGATCACGTGACTTCTTTCATGCCTTATGTTAAAAATTCTTAAAAAATTAAATTTTAAACTCTAACCTTAAATCTTACGCCTTAAAAATACATCATACTCCTAATTTCTTAAACACTGACCACAACCCCTAACTTTAAATCCTAAACCCTAAATCAACTAATTTAAAATGGAGGTACAACTAAAAATAGGCGATTTGCACCCGGTAAACGTAGACTCTTAAACTAATTTGAACTATACTAATGGATATTCCAACTTTGAACAATATCTTCTTTTTTAACTAAAATTTGGTCAATATCGAGGGCATAAGTGTAAGTGAAATTACATACTCCAAATTTGAACACATATATATTTTTATTTTGAAAACCGTGACAAATTAGAGAGAAGTTGTGATGCTGTTGTTGTTTCCATGGGAAACAGAAGCAATATTTTTACCAATGTCTGAAAAGACTTGATGAAGAAATGGAGACAAAAAACTCATCACTTTATATGTAATTTTGGTACCTCCATCTATTATTGTCTCAAAATATCCATGAATAAAACAAAGTACAGATAGAGACTATACCTATTCAAAGCTTTCTAAAGAGTTAGTTTGATCGGACGAAGACAAATACAGTCTACTCTGGAAAATAAGATTTTATTGTCTGAAATGGATTAAGGATTTTATTATTGTTACTCCCACTGCTTCAACCATATTATTGGGAATAATTTTTGTACTTTGGGGTCAAATGAAACTTTGCAAGGTTATTTTCAATGATGAAAAAATGAGGGGAAGTGAAAGAGTGGGATTTGGCATATAATATGGAGGTTTAATAGAAATCCTCTATTTTTTTCTCCTATTTATACCCTCGTTCTAAAATGTTAAGTTTATGTATAGTGTTTAAGGTAGAGATTCAAAAAACGGTTCGTTACTGCTATAACGTCCATTATTTAACGGTAACGTTGCTATCTAAAATCGTTATTCGTAAAAATAACGTTAAAATTTAAATTCATACCACTAACGGTTGTTATTTAACGGATAACGGTCGATAACGGTACGTTATTACCGTTATTTCAAAAAAAAAAAACTCTCATTATAAGTTGTGCGAGTTTTAAAAAAATTCACGATCGCGACTCCTGTAATGACTGCGATAATAACCATTATATCTACAACCGAGATAAACACGACGCGACTGAAAATGCGATCGAAATGCTCTTTAAATCCCTGGTTTATGGAATTGGGTGTGTGGTGCAGAATTTTGTTCAAGTTTTTTTATTAATAAAAAGATATTATATTATAAAGTAGAGTTTCGAACTCATACAAGATAAGACAAGATAAACATCCTTAATCACTAGAATAATTAGTAGACCTCTGGGATTTTTGTTGCTTTAATCATTTGTTAAGAGTTATAGCAATCATTTCTAGCTCGACACAACTTAAAAAACAAAAATAACATAATTATCGTTAATATTTCTTGTCATTTTTGTTATCGATCTATAATATAAAAAATAAGTATCATATGTATCAAATAATATGAAAAGTAAATATCATATATTCTTATGAGCCAATAATAAAAATATATATCGTAATTTTTTTTTCTTTACAGTTGACTCTAACAACAAATTATAATAAGAAAAATATATTTAGATCAACTCGAATTCACTTACAACATCTTTCAAACTTTTAAAAAAACCGATAAAATGCCAAAACAACTTAAACAAAAAACTCAAACAAAGACGTAAGAGACGTAAGAAGTATTTCAAAATCAAAAGTAATAATAATATAATTAATTTATTTTAATATATAAACATTTTTATTAAGTGATACATTAGGGATGTGTAGGTAATGTGTACATATTTTTTTAAAAATAATATAATATATCAAAATTCCCTAGGGATATTATTATACTTATAAAGATATTTTTTATGGACCCGTTATCTCACAAAAAAGAATTTTAAAAATTTTAAAGGGTCGCAAATCAGTTTTTTTTCTTCAAAATTTGAGGGAGTCATTATAAATAATTTTTTAATTTTAAATGACTAAAAGTTAATAATTTTTTAAAACTATAAATAATCAGGAATCATAATTTCAATTATTTTTACCATATCTATGATTTCAATTATTAAGAACAAATAAAATATAACAATATTATTGTGAAAACTTTTCTAGGCTTATTATAGTTTCTTTAAATGTTATTTATTTTTTAAACTATTTTAACTTGCTATTTAAAAAATAAGTATTACAATTAATTCACAATTTTTAGTCAGTTTAAACCAAATTCTAATTTAATCCATTTATAAAATATTTTAATACATAAATTTGTGTAAATTTTATATTATACAAACCTTTCAATTTAAGGATTTATAGATTATAGTTTATGTTGTAGGATGTAAAATATAGACTTATAGTTAGTATTAAGAGTTTAGGGTGTAGAGTTTAATATTTAATTTTAGGGGTTAAAGGTGAGGATTTAAGTTTTAGATTTTATAACTTAAATATAAAGAATTATATAATGTTTTTATACAATGTGTATCAAAATATAACCCTTTATATATTACTAATATTATAAGAATATAAAAATAAGTGGGACGTTTAATATTTATACCTAATTAATTTTTATTATTCATTTAATACTTATTATTATAACAAGTGCTGCAGTTAATTTTATTCGCTGATAACTTCATTCTCCCCCACCCCCCAACCCAACGTTATTTCAGGCATATTTATAGTCATGCACTTGGTAATGAAAATCCTTCAACAGTAGAGTAGATGCCTCTACAGCATATGTTTATTGTTTATGCACACATCTATTGTTGTTCATGATAAAGATACAGTCCAAGACCAAATCGAGCACAGGCCCTGCAGAATGCTCTTTCTTCGGCTGCACCCACCGGATCTTCCCCTTCGCCGATGTCGCTGGTTGATACGGTCCCTGTAGACTCCCGATGTGCCTTCATAACAGAAAGGGTCAATCAAACATATTAGCCAAAGCTATAACACCCAATAACGCCTTCACACAAGGGTCAAGCACTCAAGCTCCTACCCATTACTATCCAATACAAACTGAATCACTATAATAAGCATGATTTACAAAACCTATAGGTGGGTCCTATACATGAGTATGGTAATGGTTAAACAAGCAGTCAAAGGACTATAACAAAAATGAAATCAGATTAGTTGTAAAATGGGAATTCAGAAGTAATCCAACATTAGTAAAATAATTTCTGAACAATCCATTAAAAACACATTGATAATTTATCCTTGTGTTGAAACTGAAGATTAACAATATTGTCTTTACTAATCACCTGGCTCAAGGTGATACAGAAAGTAAAGGTTAAGATTGCTCTGTCAAATGTGATAATGATAGTGGTTGGTATTATACTCTACAATTCCAGATTCTTGGTCTAATCTGATTCTTCCTTCTAGTTCTTTACTTCCAGAAATCACCTAGCTCAAGTTCAGACAAAAACTAAAGCTTAAGAAACCTGCTTTTATCACCAAAATTTTGGCCCATGTCGTACCAACCCAACTAAAAGCAGCGTCTAGTTTCATATGATAGAACCATCATGTGCTCCATAAAATGGGAAGTGGCACTAGTAGTTTTCTATGCTATAAAGGATTTAGATTTTCCTAATTGATGACAAAGTTTGGGCTCTTAATACCTATGAATATTGTGGTTAAAAAATGATGAACATCTTTCCGAAGAAGGTAATATTCAATAAAAACTAAGAAGATAAAATGAAAAAGGAAAAAGGAAAGAAACAAAAAGAAATAGTTTGTATAAAATTAATTAAGTTAATATTTTATAAGTCTACAAATTAACTGTATTCTAAAACAAATAATTCATATTATAATATTAATTATTTTGTATTTATTTATAAAGAGAAAAAAACATCAACAAAATGACTTTTTTGTAATTAACACATCATATGGAATCTGTCATTTCATGGTCATTTTGAAATGGGGATTTAATTGATATTTAGTATTTTACAATCACATTAAGAGTTTAGCATCTTAGGTGATCTCCTTATACTTATATGTTTTGCTTTCAAGTCAAGTTCTATCAGATTTCATTTGGGGATCAAGTACTTTCTCATACACATTAAGGAATTCTATGTATAAGGCTTATTTTTTTCTCGGTTGTGTAATGCAATCAACAATCCAAGGTATGAGTCTTAGGGATCATTCGGTTTTCTATTTCCCTTTCGCATTATAACCAATTAAGTTATTTATTTGAGAATTTCATAAGATCACAAGTCTTTATCTGGCCACTGGATCCTTCATATGACACTAGTTCCATACAAAAGAAAAGAAATCCCTAGCTCTAAATTCCAAAGTGCAAACCTTGAAAGTAATCAACATCTTCTAACAGTAAATCTGAAAAACATGCAACTAAGATTGAATAGAAAACCTTAATAATGATTGTAAGCAACTCAGTCAAGATATAGCTCCTTCCTGAGAAAGGTATTCCTTTTTGCTTATATTTCTCAATTAACTTAATGCTCCAATTTGGAACACGAATTTGATCATTTAGAGTTGGATTTCATTTTCTATGTAAAGGATAAGAATGAAATGCATATTCAGTCTAATATATAGATGAAATGATCAAAAACATGGATTTTTAACAAATCCATGTATTTGAGAAATAATCATAAATGTTACAGTTTGAAATCCAAATGCAAATCAAGAACTCCAAGTTACTTAAAAGTAAGACCAAATGCAAAATCAACAGTGAGGACGATGGTTTTAACATAATAATTGTATGGAGAAGGAAACATACCTCTCCATCAGACCCTCGAATGGTGAGTCGATATACAACAGTGATAGTTCCATTCTCAGCGAATATTACATCACGTACTTCGCCACACCATCCTGTGAGACATGTCAAATCAAAGAATTCTTAATGGTTTGTCATTAAAAGAGGAAATACAAGGGGAAAAGGGAAAGGGCAAACCAGGGGCGTAGAAGCTCAACATCCGGTTGGCATGATACCTACGGCGATCATAGCATATCGGATCAGATAAAATCAATTGGATGATCAATAATAAGATTCCGAATTTCAAAAATAGAGTAGTACCAGGGGATGAGAGAAGAAGAGTTAGAAGGGGGCTTGACGATGTTATCAGGGATACGCTTGTTCAGATCGCGGAGAATTTCGACAAGAGGGCGAGTGATGAAGGAAGAGTTGGAAGAGGAGAAGGACTTGTTAAGAGGCACCACGTAGTTTGAATTAGGGACTCCCTTCTTAGCATCGCCGCTACCATTGCCGCTGCTGCAGTGGACAAGGCCGAGGAATCGCGACCGCCCCCGGGTCTCTGCTTCAACTACCAACCTAACATTCCTATTTCTACTATGATTGATGGAATCAGACGCCGGCTGCGGTGGCCATTGCGAGAGAAAGACACCGCCGCCGCCCCAGCTTCGCAATTGTATCGCCATTTCCCAATTCCCAAGCTCGTTTCGTCAAATGCCGACTGCCCTTATTATTTGTCCTCTTGTCTTGATTTACCAATTGTACTTCTGGAGTCTCAGCCTTTCCCCTTTTTATTAAGGTTTTAGTAGTGATCGAATTTTGAAAAGAAAAATCAATTTATTATTGGGTAAATTATTTAGGTGAACATTTAGCTATTAGATTGAATTATTTTAAATATATTTTAAATAACTATTAAATAAAAAGATAAAATTAAAAAATATATATGGGGATGATTGCTCTATCCAATTTTATATAGCTCTGTCCCGATCAATATATCAAATATATTTATATATATCTTATAATAAAATAAATATAAAAAATTATTTACATAACTTGAATATAGATCATGATGTGTAAAAACACACATATTATTAAAACCAATCTTGTTTCTTAATTATTTTAATAACTTTATATATAATATTAAATCAATTTTTTAAATTTAATTAATAATTTTAATTTTTTATTAGATATTTTAACTAAATGATTATTTATATTATTTTGAAACATATAATTTTGATAATTAATAAATTTAATTTATTTTTATTCGATATATGTCTGTAATTATCTAAAATATATTTTGTAAAATATATGTTTCTTTAAAGAAATAGATCATTTTGGGTAAAATTGTTGGGATAATATCTATATTCATTTTAAACCTTTCTTTGACGATATTTTAAACATAAATAAAATATTTTCATTTTTAATGTGATACCTCAATTCTGATCCTGATATGTAGCACTATATTTAAGTCGATCACAATCTAATTCATCAAAAATTTTAAGCTTAAGTATTCAATAAGCCCATAAACTTTTATAGAAAAAGTCAATTAAGCCCTTAATCTTTTTTTTACCTAATAAAGCCCTCAAACTCATTAAAAAAAATTAATTTAACCCTTGAACTGTTGTAAAAAATCAATTAAGCTCTTAAACTTTTATTGCATTTAATTAAACTCTCAAACTCAAGAAAAAAAAATCAATTTGGCCCTTTGATCAACTATGACCGTTAACTTTAACGTTTTTTCTAAATTTTTTGACAGTTGTCGCGACAAAATAATGTCACTTATCGTTTTTAAGAAATTTTAAATTTTAAAAATATATAAAAAAATCTTGAAAAAATTTAAATTATTTTAAAATATAAAAAATATTTTTATAATTGTAAAGTAATATTTAATATTTTTATTTTTTATTTTTAATCTTTTTAAAAAATATTATTTATCATTTTAAATTAAATTTCGAAATTATTTTTTTATATTTTAAAAATATTTTTTTCATGATTTTTATATAATTTTAAAAAATAAATTTTAAAAATTTCTAGAAATAAAAAAGTTGTGTTATTTTATTGCAACACGTGTTAAATTTTTTTTAAAAAAAAAGTTAAAGTTAATGGTTAAAGTTGGTAAAAGGGTCAAATTGATTTTTTTTTCTTGAGTTTGAGGGTTTAATTGTGTATTAAAAAAGTTAAAAGGTTGAATTGATTTTTTTTTTTTGAGTTTGAGGGCTTATTTGAGTGTAAAAAAATTTAAGGGTTTAATTGATTTTTTTCGCAAAAGTTTTAGGGCTTATTAGACCCTTAAGCCAAAATTTTAATTTAAAGTATAAGTTTAACCTTTTCAAAATGTAAAACTATCCATAAATCTATATAATTAAATAAATATTTAAATAAGTTTACAAAACATGACTCCAAGATTAAAACACCGAATACTAAATTAATATTTTAAATAGAGTGTACGAACTCAATAACTCGTAAAGTCCTATGAATACGTAATCCAAAAACTACATACTAAACATTATATTCTGAAGTGATGTGGTGTTGAAAATCCTCGTTGATGTGCTCCTTTATAAAACATCTGCATGTTGAGTTAACAAAACTTAGTGGTACATTTCTATTCTACCATAATTTGTGATTATCATAAAATAAGCATGAAAGATAATATAGTTTAAAGAGCATAGATAAAGCTTCACTATCTATGAGTTATCATCTAGCCTACACAATCTAGAGTTCTTAGATCACCTATCTCAAGGTATCATTAACTCCGCAATAAATTTTTAATGTTTCCCAAAAATTTACCATACTCGAGATCATATAGCCCATTGAGATAGCCAAAGTCACTCAACCCACCAAGTTAATACATATTGTACACTAATCATTCAATCATCGAGTACATAAGCTATTATCTATAACAATCACACCATATACATAACTACATTTGTACATCATCTATATAATGGCTAATTAAGCTCTACTTTACCTACATAGTCATCGTGTAACACCCAAAAATTAATCTAGTCGAGGTAAGGATTCAATGATTAAATTTTTTTTATCACATTGATCTAATCAATGTAATAACTCCCTTGTTATACTCAATTGTATTGAAATAAACTTTAATTGTATTAAAATAAACTTCAATTGAGCTTAATTATTGACTTTGGATCTTTTTACAAAGAACTAAAAGTTCTTTAGTGACTAAATTATAAAAACTAAAAGTTTGGGGATAAATGTATAATCTTTAGAAAATTTTAAGTTTTAGGTCCAAAATAGATATTATTATGTGTACTCTTTTCTTCTAATTAAGTTTAAAAATATTTTTAGTGAAAAATATATTAATATGTCTCGTATATGATTTCTCATTTTAATCATTCTTTCTTTATCGAAAAAAATATATGAAATCCATATATAAATACACCCCTACTTAATAAAAGAAATACAACAAATAATTTTCTTAGAAAAATTATACAAAAAATGTAACATCTTTGATTCGGATGTTAAATCAGGCTTCCAACCCAAAATCCATTTTATAAAATTTCTCTTCGCAAAAACCTAACATTCAATTCAATTGTTTAAAACATAAACATATTCATTTAAAATAATATAAAATCCAAATATTTCAAAAGGATAAACGGAGCTCCAATAATATAAATTGTTAAAAGCATTTGACACAAGTTCAATATCAATAAGAGTTACAAATTACACATATAAATTCTTACAAGTACATTGCCTAATATATATAGTAATTGTACTCTGACACTAGGTGAATACTGAAAATTCAACCAACGATGGAGCTCCTTCGATCCATACTGTCAACTAAGAACCTGCGAACGAAAACAACAATTTTGAATGTTGAGCTAATAAAGCTTAGTGGATACAGTGCCACACGATCAAGTATCACACATATCATAAATAAAGCAATACAATGTATGTGATTTCATACAAGATAATGATGATGCTACCATAATCGCCTAAATATATAGCATCATGAATTTATATTATCGTACACAGTATATACACAATAAATACAAGCATAAGATAATGATGCACGTGTCGACACAATATCGAGATCCTACACTATGAGTAAGACTCGTGTCCATACTACATCGATATCTTACACTCATGATATTGAGTCACACATCCACACAACATCAGGATCGCCAATCCATACTCAAGATGGCTCATCGAGCATCTTCGAATGAGGTCGGTGTCCACACAGAATCAAGATCCTTGGTTTGAGAGTCTTCAAGGTTTGTAACACTTATTCTTGGATATTTGAATCCCACCAATCAATGACTCAACACGCTAAACAATTTATCATCACACAATAAGTCTCTTAGCTATCACACAACACCAATGATCCCCAAGGATTGTTATTGGTTTCTATCACACACTTAAGTCACTCAAATTTTAGCAAGTCTTTAGTCAATTATTCCATATTAGGGGTTAAATTATTAATTTGTCAATTTTAGTATTCATTTTATACCTTAATAGACTATTAGGACCTTTTTCTATGAATTATAGGGCCTCCGAACTCAAACACAATTTTTTTAGATAAATTAACTAACGAGTACCGATACGCCCTATGAGGGTATCGGTATGCTACCCCCTATCTATACGCCCCCAAGTCATTCTAATACGCTATTTACACTCGAACGATCAAGGTTGTCTATCCGTACCAATATGCTTAACCCTTGTATCGGTATCGTACTCGTACTGATACACCTATAGGATGCATCGGTATACCTAAACACTAAGTAACAATATAATAGTATTACAGATACACTACTCCGTGTACTGGTACACGAAGACATTTCTAAAATTAAAATAAGCAAGAATTATCCATATGCTAGTTTACATATCGATACTCCCCTCTTAATCAGGACCACAAATTTACTCTAACTTATCAATGCATCCCTTATCCATATCAATATGTCTGCCCAAAATTATATGTTTGGGTTCTGATTTTACCAAAAATCTCTCTTAACCTATATGGTTAAGCCCCAAATCATTCTTACCAGTTATTGTAATAGTGGTGACTGTGTTGCTATCAATTTTAGGTTATCTAATGCCCAAAATACAAATTTCTATTAAAGGTCTCACTAAGAATTTTCTATCAAGCAATAATAACCAAACATACAACAAGCTTAATTTTATGAAATGTATGAAGCTATGAGAGTTAGTAGTGCACTAACCTCAAGCTACAATAGTTTAAATTGAAGATTTCATCAATCTTCAAGCTTTCTTTTTCCCAAAGATTTTGAAAGGTTTTCATATCTCTTTCACTACAAGAAAGAGTTACACCAGTAATTAGGCATTGCTAGGAAAGATTTTAGAAACTAAAAGCACTATCAAGACTAAGAATGGAACTAAACATCACCATTCTCATTCTTAATCCTTCGACCTCACTAAAATCTTTTTCTATCAAACTCATCTTTTCTTACCTTGTTTTATAGTTATCTTAAAGTTCTACAACCTTTCCTCAAACTCTAAAATATGATTCACAGTTGAACTCTCAAAGTTTGTTCTTTGATCATCAAATTTTTGGATGAAGAAACGAAGAAGAAGAACAAACAAGAAGGACAATAGGTGATCTCAGTTTGCTCTTTGATCACCAAATTTTTGGATGAAGGAGCGAAGAAGAAGAACAAACAAGAAGGATAATAGATGATCTCACCCCTTACTTTCTGCAGGAGAGAATTAAACACTCTCCACTCTTTTTTCTCAAATTTTAAGATTACCAAAATGCTCTCACTTAACTTCTTTGGCTCACTAACAACTCAAAACACATAATCCCGAGGCACGCTGTCAGCCCATTAAGGCCTCTAAACCCAAACGACGAAACTCAAACATTTCAAGTTAATTTTATAATCGAATTCTAAAATTCGAATCGTTACACAAAATTAGAAAAAAATTACTTTGTGTTATTTCTTGAACACACACAAAAATTGAATTTAGATTTTTTATTCTAAATTAGGAGAGATTACAATTATTAACATCAAACAAATAATTTATGCTTTACAGTTGAAATTATTATATTTATTTCCTCTGATGTTAAAACGGAGTGACACTTTATTAGTCAGAAAGCTAAGAATCATAAAAAGCGGCCAGTAAGCACTTTTTAGAAAGGAAAATCCATAGACCTGTTTACTAGCTTATTGATATTATAAAACTCAAACATATTTCATATCTGAACATGAAATTAAAGCAAAATGCAAGAAACAGGAAGCAGTGTAAAGGCTGGGAAAATATGCTTAAATCCCTGCTCTAAACGCTTCTCTCCATCATCTCTTGATACCTCTTGAAAGACAAGAGCTTCTGCAAGCGCATTTGTTTGTAAAACCTGGTAATGAATAAGTCGGCGACGTGATCGATCTCGTCTTCCAAACGGAAATCCTCTCCTTCTTCCTCTTTCGAGTTCCTCACCATCTCGACGACTGATCCGCCTTGAGTCTCCGCCACCAACTCCATTTCCTCGTCGAACAAAGAGTGTGTCAGGTCGGGGTACTTATGCTCATCCTCATCACCATCACCGTAATTTGATGTGAAGTCGTATGAATACGGAACAATGGCTTTGCTTCGGTCGTCTTGTTCTTGCTCCAGGTTGCTCTCCTTGTCGCCCAGGAGTCCATGAATCTTGTTGGAGATAGAACCGAGAAAAACCGACTTCTTGCTTTTCAACAATGTTAACATGATGAGCCTGGCTTTGGCTGCATTCATTTTGCCCTTGGCTGCCATGGATTTGGCTTTGGCTGCCATAGAAGAGATCATCTCTTTCACCAAAACAGATGGCTTGTTCTTCATGATTAGTTGCAGATATCTGAATTCACAAATCAAGAGCTGATGAATAGATGCTAACTGCAAATCAGAAATGCATTAATTTTCTCCGAAGAAGTTGAGCATTTGATGTATTTATTATATAGACGTGGAAAAGGCAAGTCCCTTGCCACATGAGCGCTTTTGCTTTGCTTTGCTTTCTCCCTTTGATATATTTTACATTTTTGGTGCAGCTTTCGCTTTGCTTTTCCTGAGTGGGGCGGTGAAAGTGAAACATGATATCCAATCCTGAACATGTAGAAAAAGGAAACCAAGGAAAACAAAACTTCTCACTTAGGAAATCTCATGTAACCCTAAACACCTGGTGGCTGGTGCTACTCTATTATTCCATCGGACTGGAATATTTTTACAGGACGCAGAATTTTATTGGGTAACTACTCCGACGAGCACTCAACTGTATTTGGGTGCATTTGAGTTATGGAATATAAGATTATTTCTAAGAATATAAGAATCAGAATATAATATTATTTGATGAATTATCAAAATATAATATTATATTACATTATTTGATTCATTTGATAATGAAGATGATAATAATTAGTTGAAGGAATGTAAATTCACATAATGTATAATATATGAGACATGCTTTAATTTTTTATTTTTTTATTATTGAAATCACTTTTTACTATTAATTTGTGATAATAATGTAATTCAAAATTTTGTAAATCTATATAATGTATAATATATTATGTAAATTAAAAATATACAAATATAAAATTAACATCCACAAATATATTAAGGGTAAACTACTGTGTTAGTCACTTTCGTTTATCCTCAGTACGCTTTTAGTCACCGATTTTGAAAAACGACCAGTAAAGTCACTATCGTTTTCGGGGTATAAAGTTTTGGTCACTCCAAAGTTAGGTGTTTTTAAATATTAACGAAAATATGATCTGACATAATAAAAAATGATAAATTACTTAAATAGTCTTTAAATTATTATTATATTTTTGTTTTATCTTTAATTTGACACTAAAAAATTTAAAATTTTATATTTTTACTATCTTATCCAAAAAAAACCTAACCCTGATTCAAACCCAAAATCCTCGTATGATTCTGAAGCCATTAAATTGGAATGCGATGGTACTGAGGCTAAATTTGTATTTTTTATGCTTTTTCAATCTGTAAATTAAGTGATTTTATTGATTTCATATCTCTAATGAGGCTCAAATTTAAACTTGCATCTAATAACATTTCCCCTAAAATATCCCTAATTTATAGGCTGCCACAACCAGTCTTGTGATTGGATCTCTTGTCTGGGTCGAGAATTGTGAGATAGCTTGGGTGAACTCGTTGAGATTAATGGAGAATATATTAAAGTTTTTCATTTACTTCCATTTTAGTGAATTCCGGTTGATTGCCACAGTCATGTTCATATGGTTTAAAATTTTCTTCCCCTACCCCTTTTAAAAGTCAAACAGTTTGGTATGATACTGCGGAAGTCCATCTAAAAGATAGAATTTCTGGATGAGCTAGTTGTTTAGTTTTACTTTTCTATGCTTTTGCAACATGTTGTTGTCAAGGCTTCAAATGTCTATCCTAAAGATGATGAGGCCCCTCCTTGTGGAATTGGTGATATGACAAAGCTGACTTACTTGCATGAACCTAGAGTCCTGCAGAACTTAAGATCGAGATATGATATGAATGAAATATATGTAAGATTTCAAACAAATCTTCACCTTCTTTATGTATTTTTTTTGTGGTATACTGCGTTGATGAATATTGATGACGCATTTTATGTTTTCATCATGTTTATGAACTGATTGATTAAAGGAGGCAATTCTGAAACGGTGCTTTAAGGCATAAAGTAGAATATATTGATTGCACTTTTTTTATTTTTTGTGATGTATTGTGCCTATAAGTGTGGGTAAAATCGTTTTATTGCATCATATTTAAAAATTTACTGACAAAAGGAGGTGATTTGGGGTTTGGATAAGGGTTAAGTTTTTTTTGGAGAAGATGGTAAAAGTGTAAAATTTTAAAATTTTTTGGATCAAATTAAAGATAAAAAGTATAATAATAGTTTAAGGACTATTTAAGTAATTTATCATTTTTTATTGTGTCAGATCAAGTTTAGATCCTTCTTGATAAACGATTGGCGGAGTGTGAGTTTTATTTTTCTCCCCTTTTATATTACTTTTTTTCCCTTTTTTTCAAGCGCTTATTATTATTTTTTTGTTTTCTTTTTTTAAAAGATATTATTTTTTTTCTTTTTTTTTAGCGTTTCTCTCATTAACTCTAACTCTATAGTCTCGATTCGTCATTAAATCTTTGAAATGGAACGAGATGACAACCCAAGCACCTCGCCCCGATTCTCCAATCCGGTCACATTCAAACGATCTACCACTCATAATCGTCTCAAAAATATCATGCACCTAAAGATAACATCCATCATTAGCAAAACAAACACAAACTCATATTTAAGCAACACTAACAATTATACCATAAGGTTAAAAATTTTCACCAAAATATCTAATCAACTTAAGTTAATTATCCATGCATAACAAAATCAACTCAAACTTGTAAACAAGGGATTATGATAAAACTAACAAGTCAATCAAGACAAGCAACAATCATAAGTAATTAAATATACCTTCAAACTAACATGAACGAGTAAGGATAAATATAATCACTCCCCCTTACTTTAAGCATATTGTCTCAATATGAAAATTAAAATATAAGAGAAGGAATAGAGATACTCCCCATGTCTAAGGTAAGTTTGGTTGTCGACGATTTCGGCAGCCATTTATAACTTTTCAAATTTCATGCACGAACAAGCCATTCAAAACTGAGGAAAATTCTTTGTAAATTTATTTGAAAGTAAATTAGATAAAAATAAAAATAAATAAATGAAAAACAAAAAGAAAATGGGTTTCTCCCATTCAGCGTTTTGTTTAACGTTATTAGCTTGACGACTTGATTCAGACTACAGGTTCTGCGAGAAATTCTTTTCCAATTCATGTTCTTTGTTCAAATTAGAATTTCTCTATGAAAAATTTTTCGATCATGGAGTTCTTTCACTTTCGACAAAATATCTTCTTTAATCTGCAATTTATCTGGTGGCAATTTTAATTTCAACTTTGATTCCTGCAAGATAAATGGAAAAAAATAGTTTGAGAATACATCAAATTTAAATTTTTACTTAGCTCTTTGTAAAATGATCGTGGTTCCACATCAGAAGAGATATTCATTTTTCCTTCCTTAATAGTTCCAACATTCGGATTCCTGTATAACTCATCAGAAAAATTATGTTTAACATATTCATCCATAGAAGGTTTAAATATATTAACACAACTAACATTAGGCATAGAGTTAGGATATTTCATGGACTTATACACGTCAAACTTTACCACTTCACCGTCAAACTTCATAGTAAGAATTTCATTTCGTACATCAATTTTGGCTTGTGATATGCTCAAAAAGGGTCTATCAAGTAAAATCTCGGAGGAGACATTGTTGCGATCATCTTCCATGTCAATGACATAGAAATCTGCGGGAAAAAAATAAATCTTTTACCTTTACGAGCACATTCTCAAGAACTCCTTTAGGATACACGACGGATCTATCGGCAAGCTGAATCGTCACACCTGTTTCCTTCAAAGGCTCAACACTTAGTAAATTATAAATTGAAAGAGGCATGACATTAATTGAAACGCCTAAATCGTACATAGCTCGTTTAATACCAACTTTACCAATCTTACAAGGGGTAGCAAACATACCTTGGTCCTTGTACTTAGGTGGAATTTTATGTTGAATTATGGCAGAAACATTTTCACCTAAGTTTATCTTTTTATTCCCGGTCAGTTTTCTTTTATTTGTGTAAAGATCCTTAAAAAATCTAGCATACATTAGAATTTTACCTATCACATCAAGAAGAGGTATGTTTATCTCCACTTTCTAAAACATGTCAAGAATTTCTTGTTCCTCAGCTTACTTATCGTGTTTCACTAACCTTGACGGAAAGGGAGGTTGAAAGTCATAAGGAGATGGTGTAAGGATAGCTTGTGGTTTGGCTTTGTTCTTTTTAAGGGATTGTGTGGCATCTTCTTTAGGTTCGACAATAGCACCATTTCAAAGGGTAATGAGACTAACATTTTTTCGCAGGTTTGGCTCAGTTTGCGACGGTACCTTCCCTTTGATTCCAAACGACTCACAGCTAATGTAAGTTGACTCATTTGTTTGTCGATTTCTTGAAAACCTGCCTCAGTCTTTTGTTGGAATTTCTCCTTGGAGAGCGTCAAATGTTCGACAATTAACTTCAACGATGGTTTTTTAGGTTGATATTGATGCGGTGTGGGTGGCCTAGGTAGATAAGTTTGATTCAATCCATAGTTGAGGTTTGGATGATCCCTCCAACAAAGATTATAAGTGTTTGCATTGAGATCATATTGCCTTTGAGGAGGCCCTAAAAAATTTTCAACGGTACTTACTTGAGCGTTATTATCTTCTTGAAGAATTGGGCAACAGTCCGTAGGATGTCCGGCATCGTGCATATTCCATAAAGTCTAGTTGAACCTATTTTACCTGCAATAAGTAATTGAATCACATTAGTTAACTTATCAATTTTATCCTCTAAAGAAGATGTACTTATCTCGTGAACCCGTCGAGTGGGTTCACTTGGGCAAAACTGTTGTGCATTAGCGGCCATGGTTGAGATAAGATTTCTGGACACAATGAGAGTCATATTTACGAAGGCTCCACCACTACCCGTGTCGATCATTTTCATTTCCATTGAAAGTAGTCCTTCATATAAGTATTGTAGAAGGGTTTATTCAGTTAGGCCATGTTGCGGACAACTAGCGTAAAATCTTTTAAATCGTTCCCAATAGTCGTATAACGACTCTTTTGTCGTAGGAAAGAACCTGTCAAGAAACAGCCGTGTCATATCAACCCATGTATTAATTAAACCGGAAGGTAAATAAAACGACCAATCTTTTGCCAAATCGGCTAAAAAAAGGAAATGGGTAAAGTTTTATTTGATCTTCGAATACTCCCTACAGTTTCATACTCAAATAAAACATACAAAACTCTTTTAAATGCTTATGTGGATTTTCGTTCTACAAGCCACGAAAAGTTAGAAGTAAATGTATCAAACCGGTTTTAAGTTCAAATGGTGTTTCACATTTGAGAACGTGATACAAAGTGGTGGTTGTTCATCAGGTGTTGCAGCTAACTCTCGAATTGTTTGTTTAGCCATTCGTTCTAATCCTTCATCGTCAAAAGTAAATTTCATAATCTATTAGTTTTCTCGGAAGTGACTTGGTCATAGATCAAAACAAAACAATATTAATAATTTTACCGAAGTCCCCGGCAATAGAGCCAATTTGATAAGTATCGAATTGTCAAATAAATAATTCCTATTTCTCAAATTAAATAAAAGAATAGTATAGAGAAAGTATGATCGATCCACAGGGACTAAGGAATTTCCAACGTTGAATGTATTGATCCTGAGCCAAAAAAATAAATTAGAAAATGGGGGTTTAATATAAATAAATAAATTTAATCTAATAATGACCGAAATTAAATAAAAGCAAATAATTTAAAGTAATAAATTTAACTGATATAGCCTCAAGCTTCGCTTCACCTCAATTCCCAATTGATCATTGAAATAGGTTTTACTTCAAGATTCATGTCGCTTACAGTCTACAAGGGCCAACCCTTGTAACTTGCTTCTTTCTTTGGTAAACCAATATTCTCAAGTCTATCTCCAGAATTTGGTCTTTGCTAGACTAATCACGCCTATCGTCGTTAGCGCCAATACAACTTTAAGTACTGGAAAAGCACGATTCGAGTTATAACGTCTCATAGAGAATCAAACTCGATCTTGACTTCCCTTAGTGGATCGTCACTAAGTTTGTTCATAGGAAGCCGAATTTGCTACCAGTCGATTCTTCTTCCCAACAATAGATCTAAACAATCTTCAAGTCAACGTGAACTTTTTGAAATGAAGGCGTCGAGATCATTAAAGGAAAAGTCGATTGTCAATCCTTGATTTCAGAAAATCAAGAATGTTATCTGGAGGTATGAAGTGCTTTATGATTCTTACGATAAGGATTGAGTCTCACTAGCTTTTGGCTAAATGAAAATTTAGCTAAGCATGATTGAGATCATTCTTAGCATTTTTCTAAAAGAAAATGAATAAGAATTTGAAAAAAATAAAAGAACTAGAGAGAACTTTTATTACCCAAGGGAAAGTGAAAAATTAAGTACATATCAAGCTTTACCCATTTATACTATTCTAAAACCCTAAAAAATATAAAAGAAATAAATTTAAAATAAAAGATAAATCCTAAAGATAATCTAAAAAAAGGGTAGTTCTGGAGAAAGCCCCTACAAAAAGCCTAAAATAAGCCCTAACCGGTTTACCCGGTCACACTGTGCACATAAAATTATACACATAATTTCTTATAAAAACTGTAAGAAAAACGGTACATACATAAATTAGCACAAAAATAGTAAGGATTTGTGTTTGTACACAATTTCTTACAAAGTATACACAACGTCTTACGAAAACCGTAAGAAAAAAGGTATGTACACAAATCCTTACCACTTCAAAACCATGAGCTCAAGGAGGCTTCCAAGGGTAAGGATTTGTGTACATACACAATTTTCTACAAGAATACACAATATGGCACGAAAATGGTAAGAATTTGTGTTTGTACACAAATCCTTACAAAGTATACGCAACGGCTTACGAAAACCGTAAGAAAAAAGGTATGTACACAAATCCTTACCACTTCAAAACCATGAGCTCAAGGAGGCTTCCAAGGGTAAGGATTTGTGTACATACACAATTTCCTACAAGAATACACAATATGGCACGAAAAAAGTAAGGATTTGTGTTTGTACACAAATCCTTACAAAGTATACACAACGGCTTACGAAAACCGTAAGAAAAAAGGTATGTAAACAAATCCTTACCACTTCAAAACCATGAGCTTAAGGAGGCTTCCAAGGGTAAGGATTTGTGTACATATACAATTTCCTACAAGAATACACAATATGGCACCAAAAGGGTAAGGATTTGTGTTTGTACACAATTCCTTACAAGTTATACACAACGACTTACGAAAATCGTAAGAAAAATGGTATGTACACAAATCCTTACAACTTCAAAACCAAAAGATAAAGGAGGCATCCAAGGGTAAGGGTTTGTGTACATACACAATTTCCTACAATAATACACAATATGGCACCAAAATGGTAAGGATTTGTGTTTATACACAATTCCTTACAAAGTATACACAAGGGCCTACGAAAACCGTAAGAAAAAAGGTATGTACACAAATCCTTACGACTTCAAAACCAAGAGCTAAAGGAGGCATCCAAGGGTAAGGATTTGTGTACATACACAATTTCCTACAAGAATACATAATATGGCACCAAAAGGGTAAGGATTTGTGTTTGTACACAATTCCTTACAAGTTATACACAACGACTTACGGAAACCGTAAGAAAAATGGTATGTACACAAATCCTTACGACTTCAAAACCAAAAGATAAAGGAGGCATCCAAGGGTAAGGATTTGTGTACATACACAATTTCCAACAAGAATACACAATATGGCACCAAAATGGTAAGGATATGTGTTTGTACACAATTCCTTACAAAGTATACACAATGGCCTACGAAAACCGTAAGAAAAAAGGTATGTATACAAATCCTTATCACTTCAAAACCATGTGCTAAAAGAGGCTTTCAAGGGTAAGGATTTGTGTACATACACAATTTCCTACAAGAATACATAATATGGCACCAAAAGGGTAAGGATTTGTGTTTGTCACAATTCCTTACAAAGTATACACAATGGCCTACGAAAACCGTAAGAAAAAAGGTTTGTACACAAATCCTTACGACTTCAAAACCATGAGCTAAAGGAGGCTTCCAAGGGTAAGGATTTGTGTACATACACAATTTCCTACAAGAATACACAATATGCCACCCAAAGGGTAAAAAATTCTAATATTTTTATTTAAATATTTATTATATGAATATTTTTATTCGAATATTTATTATACTAATATTTTTATTCGTATATATTTTATTTGAATATTTTTATTATAATATTTATTTTATGAATATTTTAATTTGAATATTTATCATACGAATATTTTTATACGAATATTTTTTACTCAAATATTTTTATTCGAATAATTTTATTCAATTATTTTTATTCAAATATTTTTATTTGAATATTTTTATTCGTATATATTTTATTTGAATATTTTTATTTGAATATTTATTATACGAATATTTTTATTCATATATTTTTATTTGAATATTTTTATGTGAATATTTATTATATAAATATTTTTTTCGAATATTTATTATACGATTATTTTTATTCGTATATTTTTTATTTGAATATTTTTATGTGAATATTTATTATATAAATTTTTTATTCGAATATTTATTATACTAATATTTTTATTCGTATATTTTTATTCTAATATTTATTAATATATGAATATTTTTATTCTAATATTTATTATACAAATATTTTTATTCGTATATATTTTATTTGAATATTTTTATTCGAATATATTTTATTTGTATATTTTTATTCTAATATTTATTATATGAATATTTTTATTTGAATTTTTAGTAAACGAATATTTTTATTCGAATATTTATTATACAAATAATTTTATTCGTATATTTTTTATTCCAATCTTTATTATATGAATATTTTTATTCGAATATTTATTATACGAATGTTTTTATTTGAATATTTATTATACGAATATTTTTATTCGTATATTTTTATTCGAATATCTATTATATGAATATTTTTATTCAAATATTTATTATACGAATATTTTTATTCTAATATTTATTATACGAATATTTTTATTCAAATATTTATTATATGAATATTTTTATTCGAATTTTTATCATACGATTCTTTTTATTTGTATATTTTTTATTCTAATTTTTTTATTCTAATATTTATTATATGAATATTTTTATTCAAATATTTAATATACAAATATTTTTATACCTATATATTTTATTCAAATATTTTTATTTAAATATTTTTTATTTGAATATTTATTATATAAATATTTTTATTCCTTTTTTATTATATTAATTTAATATTTGGTGACCTAATTGAAGATTTTTTTAGTTGGGTGACCAAAATATATATTATCAATTAGTTGGTGGTCACATGTGTAATTTGCCCATTTTTAATTTATGAAACAATGGGGTAACCTGTGAAAAAACATTGGAACCGGTTACCCACTTAATTTTCATGCCAATCGGATGGCTGGAATGCACCCATGTCAATCCATTGTCTTAATATTTAAGGGGCTTTTTTTAGGCTTTTTCTAGGGAGGCTTTTTTTAGACACACCCTAAAAAAATAAATGATTCAAATTTCAATTAAAATTTTAAGATAATTCCTAAGATAATTCCCCAAGATAATTTCGTCCGTCCATCTAGAAGATGCTGACTGGAATGGCTTTTAGAAGTTGTTGTTGACTGGACGATCTAAATCTGCTAGGTCGGAAAACATTGTGACCGTGACTCTAGTCACGATGAATAAAAAAATCGCAGAATTTACTCTTTTTCTGTTGGTTCTGAAAAATAAGTTCCTATACTGAAAATGATCAAAATAAAACCAAATTAATAATATCAAATCGATAACAGAAATTAATTATTAATAAAATATATATAAATTCAAACACTCATCGTTATGTCATATATCACAGTAGCTGAATAGATGACCTGATAAGTATATTACATTAAATAAAAGAACCATCTCAGAAGCCATGGCATTTTATTATAAAAGCTTAGTCAACTTAAGAATTAAATTAAAAAATAAGTTTATGTCAATGTTTTATATGTACTGAAATAAATAATATAAACTTGTTGTATAAGTCTAAAAGGCTAAGAACAATGATCCAAGAGAGTTGACCATTTCAATCAAAGCTCTCTAGCTGTCTTTGCTGCCAAAGAAACACTTTTTTAGGCTTAATTACACTATCTAGACTTTTTTTAGAGTTAACACAAATCATAAATTTATATACCTAAAAAATTATTTTGTAATATTTCAGTAACACTCAGCGACAGAGACGTACGATAAAGACATGGGTTGGTGAGGGCGATTATCCCTTCCCATCCTCAAAAATAAAATTTCATACAGATTGATCAGAGCTGTTACAGTAGGTGCTTAGGCTGAGTATACCCACACTTTTACTACTATTTTTTTATAAACATTTAGATCCGTCTAAAATAAAATTTGAGTCATACTTTTATCCGTACTTATCTGATATTATCATGATTAGAATCAATGGCTGAAGCAAATTAAAGATTTTATTTGTTACCGGTAGACATTCGGTGCAAACATTTTAATCTATCTTTATTCTTTATTACTAAACCGTACCAGTGGTGTTTATACATGAACATAAAATGTAACATTTTCAACAGGGAAATCGGAAAGAAAAAGGAAAAGGAACTAGAACAACATAGAAGAAAACAAAGCAAATCATGTTTAACGACCCACATCCATGCTTGAATGAGTTAATGAAGGTTCCTCAGAGCCAGAGGAGACGGATGGTAAAGATACGTGATACTTAGGAACCGGCATCTTGATCGGAAGATTCGGCATCGGCGAATCCGAATGAAGAACTTGAATTGCTTGCCTGATTGATGGCCTAGATTTACAATCTGGGTGAGCACACCACAGTCCAACAATCATCAAAGATTCAAGTTGCTTTTCATCAAAATCCTTGTCTAACTTCCTGTCAACAACCAAAAGTAGCTCCCCTTTGCCATAAAGACCCCAAATCCATTCAACCAATCCCATATCAGATTTTCCTCCAGGATCAACAGATTTCCTTCCGGTTGAAATTTCTAAGAGGACGACCCCGAAGCTATAAACATCTGACTCCTTGCTAGCCCTACCTGTACTTACGTACTCCGGAGCCAAGTAGCCTAATGTTCCAGCCACACCTGTTGTTTTGGGACCTAGCTCATGGTCCATGAGTTTAGCCAACCCGAAATCACCGAGCTTGACATTGAAACTTGAATCGAGCATTACATTGCTAGATTTAATGTCTCGGTGCACCACATACTGCTCCCATTCTTCATGAAGGTAGAGAAGTGCAGATGCCAATCCGAGCGATATTCGGTACCTTAGAGACCAAGTCAGTGGAGCTTTGTTACCAAAGAGGTGGGAATCAAGGCTACCATTTGGCATGAATTCGTAGACAAGTATGAACTCGTTTCGATCATGGCACCAAACCGATTAGTTGCACCAGATTTCTATGTCTCAACTGGCTAATGACCTTCACTTCAGTCACATACTCCTTTTTACCTTGTCTGGACCCACTTGAAATCTTTTTAACAGCAACCTCCATGCCCAAATCATTCAGGTAGCCCCTAAAAACTGCACCGAACCCTCCTTCACCCAGTTTCCTATGTTCTGAGAAGTTATTGGTAGCTGAGACCAGATCACTGTAAGAGAACTTTCTTGGTCCTGCTCCTCTTTCAAGATCATCATTCATTGACGTCAAGTTTATTGTCTCTAGTGTTCTTTTCACATGCTTCTTTCTTCTCCAAATTATAAATGCTATAGCTGTCCCTGCTATCAGAGCACCCCCAGGAACTACAACACCGATAACTATTTTGACATTTCGCCCGGTGTCGCTATTGGTTTCTTCTTCCACTGTTAAACTTGAATTAAATTCCCAAGAATGGAGTGTATGCCGCTCTACATACTGACCTGTAGCAGCTGAAAATCCAACCATGACCCACTCAGGTAAAACAGTCATCAGATCGATATGGTACGAAAGACTCGAATTTTCACGAGGATTATCGGTCGTCTGATAGCTCCAAGACACACTTAAGTTCTTAGTAGTAGCGTTGTAGTCAATGACTACATGTGACGTATCTCCACTATGAAAGCTAGCATTCCATCTGGTATAGATTGCAGAAGAAATTGAGTTTTCGTTTATGCCAACATGACTACCAACACCAGCCGGATCCCATTCAGGATTTTCGAACGTGTCAAACTCAACATGAACAATTTGGTTCTGAGCTGAATCGCTGGTTGTTGTGTTAAATAATCCCAGAAAGCCACCACCTGAATTTGGTGGGATTTGAGAGCCAACAGGAGCAAGGAAGAAGACAAGACCATGACCATAAATTGAAGTTTGCAGAGAAATATCAAAGGAGAAGCGTGTGTTGAAGTCTGCCAGCCTCCGTGTGCGTGATTCCCAGAGTGGCACCCTCTCGAAATATGTGGCCCATCCGACTCGGTTTATATAATCGACAAGGTTAAACTCAATGGCTCCGACCGAAGGTCTTGCATCACCTTGATACAGAATGTTACTTGCGTTTGAATCAAACCTTGACAGTTGAAAGTTTATTGAAACGGCAAAGGGAAGAGTGAACAGAAGTGGAATCAGAAGTATGAATTTAAGCCAGGTGATGATTCCAGTCGCCATGGGAAAGGAATAGAGATAATACAGACAGACAGCAAATGAAAGAAAAGTCCACACAGCAGAAAAGTTGATGCTCCAGTTATGCTCTATTAAACTACAGAATTTACTTATTTATTTTACGGAACCTTAAAAATATTTTGAAGGTGCATAATATGAACCTACAAAAAGTAGGTTGGAAATTTTGATATCATGATGTTTTTGTTTAAATTTTTAAGTTAAACTTTTAATTTTTTTATGATGAAAATTATATTTTTAAAGTTGTTTGACTTTGATAATTTAAATCTAAAATTCTATGTTTATATATTTGGTATGTCATATGTATTTTATTTTACAAAATTATATAATTAAAAAGGTATCCATTACCCTATACATGATTTAAAACATATGAGACTATTTTTCTTGAAGGTTACTCTTGGATAAATATATTCGAATTCAATTCTTATTTTTCTATAGATTGTAGTGTCTAAACTACGTCTAAATAACCTTATAACAAAAATAAAGTATATTATATGTAAGGGTGAGTGTTCGATTCAGTCGAGTTAAGTAAAAAATTTTAAGTTATTAACGTTGACGAGTCTAATTTTATCATGCAAATTTTTATTCAAAATTTTTTCGAGTCGATTTGAGTTGAAGAACTTCGAGTCAAGTCAAATCGAGTCGGTTTTCGAGTTCTTATAAAAATTTAATTGTAATTATTTATTATGTTATAGTACGATTTGATTTAATTTAAACGACTTTCACTAATCATATTTTTATATATCAATATATATATTATAAAAATTTGAGGGACTCGTCTCAAACTTAAAAATAAATCATCTAATTACTAAAACTTTTGAATTATTCCATTTTACAACTCAAACTTTATTTTAAAAAATTTTCGAGACAAATAGAGTTTATGAAATTTTGAGTTGAGTCAAAACAAGTCGAATATTTTCGTCTCAAGTTATTTGATTTTTTCGAGTCAATTCAAATTTTGCTCGTCCCCAATTACACATGACCTTTCATAGATGGAGTACACTACATCATTACTAATGATATTTATTAATCATTACCGTTGTATAAGCACATCTAACTATAATTTGAAACTATAACGTTTTACTCATAGGAGAATGTATTCACTCCAGTATATGTATACCTGTAACACCTCCTTCCCGATCTGATAGAGAACCAGGTTAGAGTGAGCTACAGGAGAAGCAAGCAAGCAATCAAAGACAAATTCTCATTCTTTATTAGTCTTTTAAACTTTATTATACCCGTACCAAGGAGAAATTATATTATGGGTCAGTCCCACCACGTCATCCATGGGACCGACCAATGATAATCATCCATCTCATTATTTTTTAATTTTTAAAGTGAAGATTCACCTAGAAAAAAAATATGACATGGAAAAGTTGATGAAGTGGGTAGTTATTATTGGTCGGTCCTATGGACATGTGGTGGGACTGACCCATGATATAATTTTTCCGTACCAAGACACATATTAATCAAGTATATTGATTTGAGTCAATTTCAAAATTTTAGGATTTCAAAGACTATATTATAATTTTTGCAAATCAGAGGTACTTTTATGAAATTGATCTTATAAATATGAAATCAAACCTACAAATTTTAATCCTGTAAATTTTCATTAATATCCGAGGTCATTTGACTATTCAATTTTATCTTCGATTAGTAGTTACTATATTGTAACAATTCAAAATTTCTAACATAATTAAAAATTATATAAAACAATAATTAAAAGTTTTATATTAGACAAACTTAAATACTACAAAATAAAACTAACAAAATAATTTATTGTCATGTAAATATAACTATAAAACTATGTTTTGAAGGAACAAACAGAGACAGAGAACAGAACTTAGTTTCTGCTACATCATAGCACAGAATCAAATTACAATTCCTTCTCAAACATGATTTTTTGGAAAATCCAAATGATTCCCAAGAAAAATCTACATGCAGCTAGAGTCATTAGTTATCTATGCTTTGTATATACTTGTGCATTAAATTCAGTAAACATGTCCACTACTATTGATCCCAGTAGTTCCTTAGCTGTGACAAATGTAGGAGAAGCTCATCTCTGCCAAGACCAGTGACACTGCTTGTCATGATCCATGGCGGATGTTGTCGATAGTTTGCTTTAATCAATTCTTGAAAGTCCCTAATGTTCTCATCAGGCCTTTTCCCTTTGCTCGCCTTCATTTTGTCGCACTTTGTGAAGACGAAAGTCATCGGTATCTGAGATCGGGAAAGGAACAAAAAGAAATAGATTAGAAACAGTTAAATTTAAAGCCATGTGACAACAGACAAGAGGAATCAAGATTTGTGATAAGGGTAAAGCTAACATTGTTGCGTCCAAGCCAGTTAGCGCAGTCTAGGTCAATTTTCTGAGGAGGGACACTTGCATCAACAAGAAGTAACACAGCAACCAGAGTCTCTCTGTTTAGAAAATAGCCTTTGGTGAATGAAGACCAATCTGTTCGAGCAGTTTCGGAGGCTTTAGCAAAACTGCAGAGATATGAAACTTTGAAGGATTATATTCTATGTCAAGAAGTCATCATGCGCACACCAAAATCTTTATAGAAAGGATAACTGATAAATATTTTATTCTGGCATGTGAACTGAAGTGTTACGCATCAACTAGATAGAAATTGAACCCAACGAGTGGCTCTAGTGGAAACAAGGACGGTGTCCATCATTGGAGACCCGGGTTCAAATACCTATGTGTACAACGTGTGTGCCTTGTCAAAGAATAACTGCACAAGTTCATAGGGAAAACTCAAAAGCCCAAAGTAAAAACTATACACTTCAACAATTTGTGCCTGGAATGCATGAAACTGTATGAGCCAACTATTTGATAACCTCACAACTAAACTGTGTACCAAACTGCAAAAATAGGATAACTGCATTTTGGTATAGCTAGCTAATTTGTCAATACAAGTTCTTGCCTCTTTTTCGGGATGAAAACATTAGCACCACAAGAAGCAGCCATAATGAAAGAGGATGCAAACATCAACTAGGCACGAACCGGATCCATTTTTCTTTTATCTAAGTGGAGTACTTGCATTAACATAGTCTTAAATTTATAGAAGGTTGTATACTTGTAAAAGTTATGTCAAACAACATAAAAAAAGAGTTTCTAAGAAAGGGAATCAACAGAAGTTTATTTCAAAATCATTCGAACTTGCAGATTAGAACTACAACCAAATATATATTGAATTGCTTGTCAATAATATTACTGTTCATCCACCAAGTTAACTGAAACATTTAAGCAGCAAAAACACAAGAATCAAACAAACATGAGAAATAAAGGAACTTCTTAGTTGCATTGAGCACTGCAAGTTCAATCCTTTTTCTTGCTTACCAACTACTTGAAATGCTTAAACATCCATTTATGGAAAAATTCGTTGGAACAAGAAATTAAAGAAGAATTTGAACATACCCATAACCAGGCAAATCTACAATATACCAACTTTTATTCACCAAAAAATGGTTAATAAGCTGAGTCTTCCCTGCATATCCAAAAATCGCAAAATAATGATAGTAAGATTTCAAAAAATCTGAAATGCTGAAGTAAAAGGAAGAAGAATTTAAAGAAGTACGGACCTGGTTTCTTAGAAGTGAGGGCAACTTCTTTTTTCCGAACCAAAGCATTAATAAGTGAAGATTTGCCCACATTAGACCTACCCAAGATTGCAAACTCGGGTCGATCATCTTTGGGACAATCCTTAGCCCGCCCGCTACTCTTAACAAACTCCACTTCCTTAATCTGAGAATGACCCGCATAGGGTCCGACTACGATGTTGGAACCGGGCAATATCATTTCATCCGTTACCTCTTCAGGGTCGATACCGGGTGGCACGAACAATACCGTCTTCGCAAACCGCGCGGTTCCCGACATAGGTTGCTTAGTAGCGCTTGAAGCAGCAACTCGGGGTTTTGATTCGGGGAGCTTATGGGTTGAGTGAGCGAAGGTTTTGTTGAAAGAGAAAATAAAAGATACTGATTTGGGAGGTGGAGAAGGAGATGGTAGAAAAGAACTGAGATTGAGAGACAAGAGTCGATTTCGGAGCATCATTTTTATCGGTGAGGATTGGTTAGGAACTATGAAGTAGTAGCTGTTAAGCCTTTAACTTACACGAGCTTTTGCAGCTGGAGTCTTTGTTTGTTTGCCGAGAAACCGGAAAGAAAGGGTAGGGAAATCGATAGGGGCTTCGGCCTTGGGCCTTTAGAAACTCTCGAGATGTTTTTTGGGACCAAAATACAAAAGTAAACATGGAATTTAAATACGGATAGTTACGGGTAGGGTTAAATTTTTGATCGATTTATATTTAATAAAAATATTTAAAACTTCGTCTAAAGCTAATTTGATATTTAATAGTATTAAATTTAATTTAAATTTTAAAATAAAATATAAAATAGTGTTATAAAAATAAAAAAAACTATTTTTTTTTAATAAATTAAGGAATTAGTTAAAAAAATACATATAAATAGAGAATTCTAATAATTATTTTATTTTTACTAGAATTGAAAATAATACAAAAAAATGTGCATTATTACAATAATTTTTCATTTTTTTAATAAAATCAACTTACTATTCTAGTATTTTCACTTAAAAGAATACTTGAAATCATCCTTTAAAAAGTTGACCTGATTCGTTTTTTTAAAATAAAAATTCACTATATGATCGGGTTGAGCCAAGACAATTAAATATGTGTTAAATGATCATTCCTAATTTAGAGTGCGATTTTTAGAAAAGTTTTTTTAATAATTCATATAAAAATGTACGTATACAAATCATTATCCGAGATCGCCCAAACCAAAAGAAACTTAAATTATAGTAAACATCTGTGTAGAGATAAAAAACTATAAGAGGCACGAACCATTTAGCCTCATTGGTTGAAGGAACAATTGTTGTTCTTAGAGGTCACGGGTTCAAGCACCAATACTGTCAGTACAATGATCGAGCAATCAATGTCTAATGGTTGAGAGTATATATTCTAGAACAGATATTACTATAATCATTGTAGCTAAATCAAAAAAAAAATAAAAAACTATAAAAGAAATTTTTTAAAAAAAAAATGATAATTTGTGTAGCTAAAAAATATTACAAATATAAACAATTAGTTATAGAAAACTTAAAGAAAAGGTATACTTACACAAATTTTACTCAATATCACCGGAACAAAATGAATTCAACTTATGGTAAACATTTGTGTACACACAGAAAGAGTTATAAAATAATTTTTTCTTACAAAAAGGATGAGAGCTTGAGTAGTTACCTAAATCACAATATAATATACATAAATTATTATAGAAAATGTCAATAAAAGTGTACATACACAAATTATTATATGAGATCATTTGATTAAAAAGAATTTAATAGGGATTACAACGGGGCAGGGTGAGTTTTTGGCTATCCCGGCCCAAAAATTGATATGGTATACCCGACCCCGTCTCTCCCTTTTATTTTAGCTTTATCCCATCCCGATTTTTAAAAATAATACCCGCCCCGCCCCACCCCTATTAACCTTAATACCCTGTAAAAGAAACATAAACTTGCTACAATTGGACATTATTTGCATAAGTATAATAAACCTAACAAAACATCAACCAATTGAACTTGAAACTAACTCAAACATCGCAATCTAAAAAAAAATAGAAATATTTTGAAAATTTCAATAGAAATTCAAGCTAGAAATTCAAATACATAATCTTCAAACTCAAACTAACTCAAACATCACAAAATACATAATCTGAAAATTTTAAATAACACTAGAAATTCAAAAATACATAGGCATTGACATTACATCCTCAACAAACTAAATGAAAACACAAAAAACTAATTTCAAAACTCACATCTCCAATGTCCTCATTTGTTCACCATCATCTTCAAACTTCAATATGTATTGAAAACATCAACCAATAACAATTAAAGTTAATATGTATTAAAACAATAATATAATTATATTAATAAATATAAATTATTCGTTACCTTTATCCAATATTGTTTGACACCTTGAATTCATCATCTTCATAATTATAGTTCGTCTCATTTGAAGTTGATTCTAATATGATAAACATAAAAAATATAAGGTCTAATAAAAAATAATAACTAACAATACTATAAAAAAATATTTTGTAACTTATATCTTCTTCTTCAGCAATTAACCAATTTAAACCATCTTTAACAATCAAGTTCAATATATGTGCACAACAACGCATATAAAAGAAAGCTCCTTGAAGAACTAGTGTGTCACTTCTTAATCTATTAAGCAACAATTGTATGACATTATCATTCACGCTACAATTATCAATTGTGATCGACATAAGCTTCCTATCAATATTCTAATTTAAAAAAAAAAAAAAAAACACTTCATTAGCCTTGTAGCAATAACATCAGTAGTATGAGAAATTGGTACATACTCAAAACTTATTATGCGCCTTTGTAAAATCCATGAATTATCTACGTAATGTACAATAACAACCATGTATCCTTTATTTTGATGCTCTTCGGTTCACATATCAGTTGTGATAGTAATTTTTCTCTCGTTAATCTCTAATTCTAACATTGTTTTCACATTCCCCTTTTCGTACATATTCAAGATATATTTCTTTAATGTATTGCGAGAAGGCATATTAAACAAAGACTGTAATGTATGACAATACTTTTTGTTGAGTTGATCGATCTTAATAGTTGACCAAGAGGGGGTGATTGACAATTAAAAATTTTCGGTGGAATTTTGCTAAAAATATGAAAGTGAAGGACACAAAATTATAGTGGTTCAAGCTTCAGAACAAGCTCTACATCCACTACCTTAGCTCCCACTAAGGATTTTGAAATCAATTCACTAATAGAATTCGACCTTTTTCTCAGTTCAAGGGATAACCGTTACAATTCGAATCAATTCTTCTATCCAAGAATTGATTCAACCTCACAAGATTGAAATAAAAGAAAGATGGGCAAATAGGTTTCTCTCACAAGATTTATTAGCCCCAAATACAAAAACACTCTCCCCAAACTCAATTACAAATAATCAAAATGAAGTACACAAGTTGGGAGTCAAGAATGTGCAATGAAGTGCTTTGAGTTGGATTTGATTGCTTGGATGTTGCTTGAGGTTCAATAGACTTTAATACTGTTGAAAATGCTTCATTTTATACCCTCTCATTGATTTGTAACCGTTGTGGTTGTTGGGAATGTAAATAAGGCCGTTGGAACTTCATCTTCCCACCATAAATGCACTCTGCAGCAACCGGTATCGAAACACGAGGTACCTATTTTGAAACAGACCAAAGTAGAAAGAGTCATTGTGCATTTATTATAAGGGGTATCGATACATGATTCGATACCATTATGAAATTGTAATGATTGGTATCGAACCTTGTTTCGGAATAGGCTAACCATCATTTAAAAACTTATCTGTCACCAATGGTCGACTCATTAAATGCCAAAAGAACCGTTGGGGATTAAAGTGGCATCAATACTGAAATTTAATGAACTTAATTCCACAACCATTAACAATCACATGTTAACACATATAATCTAATTAAAGAAAAGATAACATATAGTTTTAATTCCTAGGACGCCAATCCAACTCAACGAAAACTTTCTATGTACACATATCCAAACCAATATAAATACAACGAAGAGAAAAGGTAACCAATGATAAATAACCCATTTAACAAGACATTTCAATTGCTAGATTTATTTTATATCAACCTTTAAAAAATTTAAATTGATCGGATTTCAAAAGGTGACCAATGATAAATTTTTAAACTTTAAGGACTAAATAATACATTTGAAAAAAAATTTAGAACTACTCAATACTTTCATTTTATTTACTACGAATGTAACTTTATCTCTCATAGTTTAAAATGTTAAATGTACTTTATATTTATAAACTCAAATATTTGATAAAAAAAGCTTTATTCAATAAGATCTCTTACATATTATAGATATTTACTTATTAAAGTAAACCTAAATTACGAGAAATTATATTATGGGTAAGTCCAACCACGTGTCCATGAGACCAACCACTAAAAATCACTCATCTCATCACTTTTTTCATCTCATATATTTTCACAAGGAATCTTCACTCATATTTACCGTTAATTCATTTTAAAAATAGTTTTTTCAAGTGAAGAATTTGATCTACAGAAAAATAACCAAATCTACAACTACATGGATCAAGACATATATAGAGACAAGATTGAACGTTATTCGATATAGTTTATTTTTACAAATGAGAGAAACAAACAATCCACTATCAACGTAGAGAACATAAAGAGTGCAAATAAATAACATCCTATGTATCCCAAAATAATTGTAAAGATTTTAAAGTAATTCTATCTCTCGCAATTTAAAAGGTTTAACTAGGGGTGCTTATCGAACGAATCGAACGCGAGTAGATATTGATCGATTCGTGCTCATTAAAAAAATTTATTGTTCGACTCAATTCGTTGCTCGTTAAGCTCAACTTGTTACTCGTTATACTCATTAAAAACTTACCTTATTTTTAACTAAAAGTAAATTTAATAACATCATATGAGGCTTAATATTTACTTAAGTTAACAAATTTAACCAAAAGTATATAAAAAAAAAGTGTATAAAACAATTTTAAAGTTGAAATCCAAAAGTAACATTCCACAAATACACCAAATTAGCATATTAAAATTAAAGTACAATTCACACATTAATAATTATTATTTAAATTTATTTTTTGAATGAAATTATTTTAAAGTTATTATTAAAAGTTATTTTAAAATTTAACGAGCTACTCGCGAATTTATCGAGTCAAATTAGACATTACTCGATTCAACTCGTTAAGGTATCGAGTCAAGCTAATCCGAGTAAGTTATTAGTATTAGTATTATTTTATCAAAACTAAAACTAATGGGTTTTACAACCATTTTCAACTCACCCATAAGTTATTATTATTGTTATTACTATAAATCATCTCTTGTCTTAAAACATTTTTAAATGGGTACCATTGCCTACAAGCAACGAAGACAGCATAATATACTATATTGTTTTGCCTCCCGACGTACAATTAAGCATAAAAACGACCTGTTCGAACTCTTCTTATTGTCTAATATCATTTTCTTCCTAGCATAGTTAATTAACCATTAATTTCTGTTTAACCTTTCTGTTTGTACACACGTTCATGAAAGGTAATAAACAGTGCCGTCGGGGTAAGCCATAAGGGGGACGGCCAGGGTACATCTCTATTTAGGATCTTTAATTTTAATTTTAGTATAAAAATAATTTTAACCTTTAATATTTTTTATTTTTATCATTTTGGTCTTTATCTTTTTTTAGGATAAATTTAGCTCTAAATCTATATCTTTTTGACAAATATTTCATTTTTAACTAGCATAATGGTTAGATAGTTAAAAAATAACGATAATAATATGTCATATATGTAGAATGATATTTAAGATTTGAGAATGTTTAGCAATCTTTTATTTTAGATTTAATTAATTTTTAATATTTTATTTAAAATTTAATTGTTTTATATTTTATGTTAGAATAAAATTATATTTTGCATGCATATATTTATCATTATCGTAAAAATTTTAACGATAATGATATGTTATATATATGTAGAATAATGTTAGATGTTATGTTATTTAAAATATATTATCACATATATAAGACATGTCAATATCATTAAATTTTTAACGGTCTAATCATTATGTTAGTTAAAAATAAGTTATTTGTCAAAAAGACATAGGTTAAGGGTTAAATTTATCCAAAAAAAGGATGAGGATCAAAATGATAAAAATTATAAACGTCAAGAGTTAAAAGTATTTTTATGCCTTTAATTTTTTATTAATTATATTTAATTATATTTTTTAATTTTTAATATTTATTATTGTAAGTTAACTATTATTTTTAATACTTATTATTATATGAGTTTATTTTTTAGTACTTGTTATAATGGTTTCAGTTTTTTCAATATTTGTATTAGATTTACTCTTAAAAATTTTTTTCCAATATTTTTTATTATGATTTTTAAATAATTTTTTTTGCAAGACTTGTTCTTAGGGCCATATCTTTTACTAAATTTATTATTAGGGGTCTACTCTAAAGAAATATTTATTAATATATACTATTAAAATTTATTTATTTTTGTTATTAGAATCACGATTTTTTTCTAATACTTGTTATTAGGAGTATAATTTTAAAATTTATTTTTTGATATTCATTATAAAAGACCTATATTTTTAATATATTTGCTATTAAGGTCCTATTTTTTTAATACTTACATAAAAGGTCTATTTTTAATAATTATTATTATGACTATAATTTTTCAATAATTGTTATTGGAGGTTAGATTTTTTCTAATATTTGTTATTAAAAGTTTGGTCTTAAAATTTATTTTTCCTAATATTTGTTATTAAAAGTTTAGTCTTAAAATTTATTTTTCCCAATATTAGTTATCAAGGATTCAATTTTTTTATCAATATTTATTATTAAAGGTCTATTTTTTTTAATATTTATTAGTAAATATATTCTCGATTTAAATTTTTTAATACCTTTTATTTAAAAAAACTAATCTTTTATCTTTGCCCTAGGTCACTAAAAAATAATGAACGGCTCTGGTTATAAAGCAAATATAATTTCGGTGTGTGGCTTTAACTCTACCACCAGATGGATCTCCTTCAACCCTTCTTTTTCATACTCTTGTCCTCGGTTTTACTCTCGGTTCAACCATCGACAAGTGCCGGAATTTGCCCGGAATATTGTGCGTATCAATTGGTTCGCTTCCCTTTCCGTCTTAGCACCCAACTCGATCGTTGCGGCTACCCCGGCTTCAATCTATCATGCAACAATCAAATCAACACAATGCTCACCCTTCCATTTGCCGGCGAGTTCGTAGTCCGAGACATCGATTACTTGTACCAAAGAATTTGGATCAATGACCCTGGTGATTGTACCCCGGCACGACTTGTCCACGGTCTTAACCTCTCTGGTACTCCCTTTCAGCCTCAATACCCTGAAACCTATGTGTTTCTAAATTGCTCGAATGGTGCAATACCGAAACAAATCCCCGAAGTAAGGTATATTTCGTGTCTTAGCGGGGAAACATTCTCCGTCGTGGCGATTCCTGTGGACCGTCTTGATATGTACCAAACCTTATTGTGGTCTTGTGAGAAGATAGCTGAGGCTTTAGTTCCGGATTGGGATCCCATCTACGGCATGGGATTGACATGGAATGAACCCAACTGCATGGATTGTGAACTCAGCGGGGGAATTTGCATGTTCAAGAGCGATACGGGTCTGGATATCCGGTGCTCCGGTGGTTTCAACTCCGGTATGTTCCGTTTCCGGTAGTACATAATTGGCGCATTGAATTGTTTTGAATTAGAATATATAAATTTGGATTAAAATTTATTTTTACAGGTATCCCTACGAGTGCTAAAGTGGGTTTAATTTTAGGAGCGGGAATACCCCTTTTATGCATCCTAGGGCTTGTATGTCATATCCGAAGGAAGGACTACAATTTTTACAATCACCATCAACACCATAACTCCGGAATCTCTATTCCGGCGGTCGGGTCAAGTCGATCATCTACAGGTGATATCAAAGGACTTGACGGACCAAATATTGAGGCATACCCGATAACCGTGATCGATGAAAACCGGCGATTACCAAGGCCTGGTGATAACACTTGCTCCATATGTCTGTGTGAGTACCAAGCAACTGAGAAATTAATGACCATTCCAGATTGCAAACATTATTTTCATGCCGTTTGTCTTGATGAATGGTTGAAACGAAATTCTGCCTGTCCACTATGTCGTAACACACCACGTATATCTGCTCCCACTGTTTCATCGTGATAGATGTACCAGGTTGTTTCATGTGGACTGTGGAAGGAAAACTAGTTTGTCAACGGGACATGTTCTGTTATTGGATTACATAGAATTTGTTATCCCTATGGTATGTCGGACTAGGTAAGGCAATTTTTATGTTTACAATCCATTAAGGTGCTTTTTTTTAGAAATTATATCATGGATCATTTCTGTCACGTCATTCGTAATCTGAATCAACTAGATTCATCTATCTCATATTCTTTAAGTTGAATCATTACCCATTTTTTACATGTAATTAGTGAGTGGGTCTTTATTTAAAGATAAACAGACTCTGATTGAATGAATCACGGATAACGTGATAGACAAAGTTCATGATATAGTATCTCCTTTTTAGATTCCAAAGTAAGCCTATATTTAAAAATAGTAACGAGATTGGTGAGTTATTTTTTTTACCATATGACTAACCTAAAATTTTAAAATTTCGACTTGATCTTAACCTATCTTCAATTTCGTATATTTCTTCCTGAACGTATATAATAAAAGCATAATTCGACCATAAATTTTATAAAAAAATTCGATAAATCTGACATACTCTAAAAACATTAATAAAAATATTAAATATAATATATAACTATAAATAAATCGAATTAAATTGAATAACTTTCATCCTAAATCTAAATTCGTTCCGACCTGAATTCAAACATTAAAATTTCTTTACCTCTATCAGATTGGGTAGAGACAGGACATACCAAATAATTTTACCATCCCTATTTACATAGTTCCCCTTTGCAGTAAAATAGTTTTTAAAATATTTTTTATCATATTATCACCCCTAAATCCATGATTAGATTTTCATTTGAGCATAAAATAATTAGGAATGTCTAACAAGTTGAGCAACTCGTAAATAATTTAAATTTGATCAGTCAAAATTTGATAAGTGTTCGATTTGGGTTGACTTGACTTGAAATCTTAAGGAGTTGAATCGTGTAGAGTCTAACTTGACTCGATAAGTTCACGAGTAACTCATTAATTTTTTAAAATATTTTCAATAATTATTTTAAAATTATTTTATTGAAAAGATAAATCTAAAATAATCATTATTAATTTTTGAATTATCACTTTAATTTTAACATGTTAGTTTAGTGTATTTATAAATTTTTAGTTTGAAATTTACACTTTGAGAGTGTTTTATACACTCTTTTAATATATATATTTAAATTTGTTAATTTATATTAATATTAATCATATATGATACTATTAATTTTTTTCAATTAAAAAATAAAGTAATTTTTTTAGTGAGCTGAATGAGCAACGAGTCGAGTTAAATAATAAAATATTTTGACAAGCACAAATTGAGCACAAATTTAATGAGTTTAACGAGTAACGAGTCTAGTCGAAAAATAATTTTTTAAAAAAATGAATCGAATATTACTCAACTCGCGATCGACTCACTCGATAGACACCCCTAGAAACAACTTTACAACTTATAATTAGTGTCATGTCCAATAAAAACGAATTGAATGCAGAGAATTAATTATTGGCTACGCTTCAATAGATACCGAAAACAAAAACAATTATCAATCTAAAAATCATAAAATAAACATCATGAAAAAATATAAAAGTTAAAATCTAAAATTAATATGAAAAAATATGAATTATAGTTTTTCCCAGAACTTGTATTTTTTTCCAGCTGATAATGAATGTACATAAGCCTAATTTAAAGTTAAAAATGGCATAACTTAAAATATTATCACACAACTTAAAATATTATATTTTTTATAATATTTTAAATTTAAAATTTTATAACAAATTTTAAAATCTAATTTATAATTTATTGATATATTTCAAAATTTATCGTGAAAATACAAATTTTAAAATATTATAAGAATATATAATATTTTAATTACACAATACTATTTTAAAATTCATATTTTTAAATTATATTCTTTAATCTTAAATTAAAGCATTGCACCCTAAAATCACTTTCGCCTAACGCTCTAATAAATAAGTAATTATTCTGTCCTTCGTTCTTTTCGTGACTTAATTCATAAATGAGTAATTAAATTATATATTTTTAAAATAGATATTTTTTTGTTAAAATAAATGATTAAAGTTTTATTTCCTTAATATTTTAAGGAAACATCATTCAAAAATTAACCACATAATAATTAATTGACATGTGGCAGTTGTTTTTTATTTTAAAAATAAATAAAATTAAAATTAATTAATTTTAAAAATATTTAAACATTTTCAAAAATCATAAAATAATATCAATAGTTTAAAAAAATCTAAACTTTAAAATCAAAATTAGTGTCACTACTGTCATTAATAGCATTGTCAAACCTTGTTGTCGTCATCGCCTTAGGCCACCGTACCGATGATTTTCTTAAACCACCCATCGTCAATAATCAATAAGAGAAATTTTAATATGAGGTCAAACAAAGAACATGTAAGGCTTTAGTCGTTCAATATTCGATTGTAATGGCCCTCGTCGGTTATTGACGATGGGTGATTAAGAAAAACGAACGGTGACCTCAGGCGACGACAAGAATCAGTGAGATTAACGATGACAATAACTGTGTCAATTTTAGATTTTAGGGGATCGAGACTTTTAGAAAATTTAAGATTTTTATATTTTTTAAAAGTTATTTTTCTTTTATAGTTTATTTATAAAAAAAATAAAATAGACTCATGTTAAATTACGATTGATAGAGCGATTTTTTTTAACGATGTTGTCTAAAAACACTAACAAAATGAAACTTTAGGCATCTATTTTAGTTAAAAAAATCATTAGGCACCTATCTCGGAAAAAAATGTATAGTTTGGGTACCTATTTTTGAGTTAAGTAATTTTTTTAACAATGTTACCTTAAAACATTAATGTAATAAAACTTTAGGCACATATTTCAGTCAAAAGAAATATTAGACACCTATTTCAGGGGGAAAAAGTGTATAATTTAAGCACTTATTTCAGAAAAAATATATAATTTAGACACCTATTTATGAATTAAGTGTTACTCATAAAAACATGAAATCGAATATGTTTAAACGTTTAATATAATTTCATATACCGATTGGGAGAGATCTAAGTAGTATGAGTATTATACATTAAATGTTAAAAAATATAATTTATTTATAAGATAGAGATATTAGATTAATTTTTGAAATTTATGAGCATATATATATATAAATAGATGTCCAAACTATATCACTTTTATAGTAAAGTGTTTAAATTATTTTTCGGACTAAGTATGTGTTTAATATTTTATTTTGTAATCCATTTAAAGTTTTAGTCATGACGTACGTTAAAATTTTTCATTTCCGATAAAAACTAACACGTGACATTTTTTTAAAATTAAACCAAAAATTAAAAAAATAAAATAAATTTTAATGAAGAAAAGCAGGAAGAAAGAAGGGTAGGTGATAAAGGAATTTAACCCTGGTAATAATATTGAGTAAATGTTAATTTTTTTTAATTATGGGTTTAATTAAAAAAAATAAGTGTCATGTATTAGATTCTGATTAGAAAATAAAAAATTTTAACGTTACTCACGGTTAAAACCTTAATGGGTTACAGAATGAAATATTGATCATCTATTTGGCCTGAAAAATAGTTTAGACACTTAACTAGAAAAAAGGTATAGTTTAAGTACTTATTTGACGGTTAAGCCTTATATTAAATTAATAAATTCACTAATTGATGGATTAAAAATACTTATGTTGTCAATAAGAACGACCGCGCAGAACCCAAAAAGAAAGGGGACCAAAAATAAAAAAATTTAAATTAAATATTTATAAAATAACATAATTATATATAATTATTTGTGTATATATAATTATCTAAAATTTAAAATAAAAAAAAATATAACTTTTTAGGTAAAAAAACTAAAAATGTTTGATTATTAGATTTTTAAAATTTAAATTTTTATTGCTCAAGAGAATAATTTAATGATATTTTTTTGTTAAGATAATTTTTTTGAAAAAAAAAACTTATATATCTTTAAATAAATTGCACATAGCCCCAAAAATCATTAAAGAATAAAGGTCTCATTTCAATAATCTACAGAGTACCCCTAAAATCTTTAAACCGACCCTGATTAATATTTTTTATCAACTTTACCATTATTGATATTCATTCAAATGTATCAACTTAGACTTAAATCATAGTAAATTCAATAAGAAACTTAACGTATAAGTATGTACATTTTGATTAAAAATACTAGACATAAAGTTAAAAAAATCCTCAATATCTAATAGAATAATTATTTGGGGATTCTATTTTTTATAATAATTCAACCCTTAACGTTTTATTTTGGGTCAAAATAACTCATTTACGTAAAAATTATATGTCAATTGATGGTAAATGGTTTAAAATAACTTGATAAACGTATATAATTGAACATGCTGGCGTGACATTATCATATAGATAAATATATTGACTTTAAAAAATATTACATCAATCAAAAATAATTTTATAAAATTGTATATATATAAAATAATTTTCTACTAATTTTATTAAACTATTAAATTATTTTAAATTATTTATCGTGGGTTTGGGTTCTACTTGAACTGGGTTAAGGGTACCATGCTTGCTTTTGTTGGTTTAGGACTCTATCAGATAACCCATTTAAAAACAACTTCAACAGATTCGAATGAATAAAATCTGTGGAGCCAACACTTACCCAAACTTGGCTTTAGGAAGTTCTCGACGGCGGTTCAGGGAATTGAGGGAGAGGCTAAACTCCGAAATTCAAATATTGATTTATTCAATTCAAAACCGGTTAATTAACTAAAATTATTATATATTACATATATTTATTTTTTATTATTAAACTTTTAAATATTATAAAATATCCATTAAATCTTTTGATATGTTATAAAATGATTATTAAATTTTTATCAAATTAGTATAAAATAAAAATTTAGTGAATAAAAATTTATTTTGTCATAATTTAGCGATTTATTGTGTAATTTATCCAAAGTTTTATAATAAATTTTTATTAATTCGAAAATCGATCAAGTTAACTAAAATAATTTTTGTTCGATTAATTCAATTGAGTAATTTAGTTCGATTAACAATTGAAATTTTTAAAATTTAAATTAATTCAGATATAATTAACTTGATTCAACAATCGATCAAATTAACCGAATAGAAATTCTTAAACGAAACGATACAACTAGGGATGGGTACGGAACCCGAACCTAACGGGTTCCGACCCAACCCGGTCCGATCGTGTAGGATTTTTTGGTGAAAAATCGGGTTCGGGTCGGGTTGGGTTCGGGTTTAGGGCGGAAAAATACGACCCGATCCAGGACTAATAGTGTAATTTTTTCCATATATATTTTAGGGATATTTACAATAATAACCCCTCTTTATATATATTTTATACAATTAGATCACTAAAATTAATTTTTTATAATTAGGTCACTAAAATTAAATATTTTTACAATTATATCCTTAAATTTTATTTTTTACAGTTTAGTCCCTAAAATTTTAATTTTTTTAAATGATTTGGGTCGAGTCGGGTCAGGTCGGATTTTAGAACTTAAAAATCAGGTCAGGTCGGGTCGAATCTTTTTCACCCTAAAATCGGATTGGGTCGAATGGCGAGTGAAGGATATAATTTTCCGGGTCGGGTACGAGTAGGCCAAAAATCCGACCCGAACCGTACCCATCCCTAGATACAACCGCATCAAATAACTCTTGGTTCTCGATGAACATTAAAACAAGATTTTACTCTCACGACAAAATCAAATGGGGACCAAAACGGGTAATTTAGATGGGCTTTTGATGTTATTATTATTTTAAGATCATTAAGCAATGCTTAAAATAAACTAAGACAATGAAATACCTTAGCCTTGATGGCCAGGACGTCTACCCACTAACGGTATTTAAAACATCAGTTAAACTGAATTAATCGGTTAAATTAAATTAATTCGATTAAATGAATGATCATTAAATTTTGTTCGGTCAGTGAGTGGTTACAATTTTTTTAAAATTTGATTAACGGTTAATTCAATTTAAAATCTGTTAATTAACTGAATTAATCAAATTACTCAAAATTTTTATATTTTATATATTATATTTTTTTAATATAAATTTTTAAAAATATATATATAAACTCGTCATTAAACTTTATTAAATTAGTATAAAATGATAATTAAATTTATTAGAGTATTAAAAAATATTAAAAATTGAGTATTTATCAATGATTTATAGTATAAAATAAATCATTGATCGATTTATAATAATTTGATAAGTTTAATGGTGTTTTATAACTTTTGAAAGTTTGGTGGCTAAAAAGATTATTTTAACATAGTTGAGTGATCATTTGTGTAATTTATCAAAAATTTTATAATAAATTTTGGTTAGTCGAATTAATCGATCTAATTAAACGAAATTTGTTTGGTTCGGTTATTATATTTTGAGAAAAGTTCAATTCAATTAACTGTTAAAGATTTAAAAAATTCATTTAATTCGATTTTTAATAATTCAGTTCAGCCACTGACCGAATTACCCGTTTAAACACCCTACTACCAACATGCCATAATGAGTAGATTCAAAAATTTTAATTCGATAATTCATCGACTAATGTAATAATTTAAAATTAATTTATTTTGATACAATAGTGTATTAATAAAAAATAATTGTTGTACAATCAAATACGATTACATTGAAGAATCAATCTATATTGTGTAAATACTAGAGATTATTAGAATTATTTTATATTATTGTAATCGTGTTTTAGAGAGTCAAAAAATATTCTATAATAAAAAAAAAGTATTAATAGTAACGATGGTTGTATAAACAATCATAAATTATATATTTTAAAGTTCTAGAATTTGGTCTCGGCAATACCTATAAATTTGAAAAATATATTTTTTTAAAATATTTAATATACCACATCAATATTTTTAAATAAGGTTAATGATAATAATTATAATAAAAATAAATTAAAAATTATAATGAATGTTTTTTTTTTAATTTTAATGATTAAAATAAAAATATCCTAAAAATTCAATGATTACTAATATAATTTATCTTTTTTAATGGTGGGTCAAGTACATGGCGCATCCTCCCATGTTCACTCGGCTTAACCTTAATTTGTCGAGTATGTTTCTAATTCGAGCTTTGACTTCTAATTAGAGTCAATTTAATGTAAGGAAGCTTTAATTTTGTACGGCTACTTTTTAAGTAAGTTTTATGTTTTAATTTTTTTTAAAAAAAACATAAAGTTTTAAATTGTAGACGGCTCTAACGGTGAATAAAACTTGATTTAATATTAAATACGATTTTATTTATTTTTTAAAATAAAAATTAAGTTATAAAATAAAAATTTAAATAATTTTAAAATTTTAATAATTAAAAGAATTTTTTACTATATATATTAATATATAAAAAAAATATGAAGAAATATTGCAACAAATGAAAAATATATATATTTTACATGATTAGAGAAAATCGTTTAAATTAGAATAGTTAGTACAAGTTTAAAATTTTTGAGTTATTTGAGTTGACGAGTCATATTTTACAATTCAAACTTTATTTAAAATTTTTCGATTTGATTCGACTTTGGGTTCCTATAAAAATTAATTATAAAAAAATTAAAAATATATTTTAAAAATAAAAAAATGGAAAAAATATAAATACATATACTTAAATTACTAAAAAATTAAATATTTAAACAAAAATAAAATAATTATATCAACTTGCAGATTTATTTTTTTATTTGTAAATATAGTTTTATTGATAAAAAAAATTATACAACAATATATTATCATGATTTTCGTTAAAAATTTTACTAAATTGAAATGAGGCTAAAAACCAACTCGATATAAAAATATTCAATATTAAAAATATTAAAAAATATTTTTTAAAAAATATTTAATTAAAAAATATCAATCAATAAATTATTTTTGTGTGTGTGGTTGTGTTGCTATTTGCGTATCTCACGTTAGTTGACTTTCAAAGTTCCGTGACCGCTTCAACAACCTCATCTTCACGACATAAAGCCATCGGTTGTAATAGAAATGGATATGCACCGATTTTTTTTAATATTTTTAATGTGATTATATATAATATTTAATTATATTATTTTAATTTCATAATAACTATATATAGTTTCTAATAAATTTACTTCAATTTAAATTTTTAAGATAAATATATTTTTATTAAGATTATTTATTAGATTCATTAATTATTTTATTAGTATTTATTTATTTTCAATATTTCAAAAATTATTATCTTCATCTCATATATAAAATTTTTTATTGACTTTTTAAAAGTCAATAAAGGACATTATATGTGGAACATGGAGTGTAAGATAATAATGTTTATATTTTTTTTAACCATTTAATATTTAGGGACGAACTTGTAATTTAATAATTATAAAAAATATATATTAAAATTATAAGGCACAAAGTTATAAATATTTAAGAAATAAAAAAAATAAATGATAAATAAAAAATATAAAAATATATATAATATATAAAAATACTTAAAATTTTTAAAAGGTACGACCCTTCCAATACCACTAGGTACATCCCTGAATACACTTACTAAAAGTTCCTCTTAAATGTGTTAATTAAGGTTTGGAAAATTTTATAACGGACGTCAAACATTGCAAAACGCCGCTACTGTTGAATACTGTTGAACATCATTAAATTAATTAATAAAAATTAAAATTTTCAAAGACTCAATATATAATTAATAAAAGATTGATAGACTCAACATATAATTAATAATTGTGTGTTAAATCATTAAAATTTTTAATTTTTATTAATTAATTTAAAAATATTTAACGATGTTTAACATTAATAGTGTTCAACGATGTTCTACGCTCAATATATACTCATCCTTAAGGTTTCGTTACTTAATAACCAAATAATTTCGTTTGCTTAACCGTTGAGGAACTTTGTTTTATCAAAATTAAAATCTTCCTTTTCTTTCCTTACAAACGGACGTCAGCCAGAGCCAGTGTCAACTTCTGGAATATGACCCAGTCATGTGGATCGATTCTTTCTCATTTAATGTAAATTAAATTTATTATATTCAAATTTTGAAAATTTATTTTTATAAATTTAAAAATAATAATGGGAAACAACCAAAATTTTGTATAAAGAATGGGTCAAATTATGGTTATAGGTATCTTTATTTTGTTAAAATTTGAATGTTAATCCCTTTAATTATATATTTATTTAATGTTATTAATCGGTCCAAATCAATAATAATATTATTTGCTTTCTTTAAAGTAATATGTGAATATTTTTTTGCTATTCAATCACAAAATTAGAGTTATATTGAAAACTAATCAATCATATTCGACAAGATAATAAATTCACATGTTAGCTAAATGCTTTATAAAGAAAAAAAATCATGTCAACATTTTAACAAGAATAAGTATTAATAAATATTAATGATATTAAAAGCAATGACAAAATTTGGGAGAAGAGTTTAAGGTATCTTAAATTTTTTAAGAAGAAATTAAAATTTTAAATTATTGTTTTAAAAAAATCGTGAGTTTAACTAAAAGTTTTAATAATCTTGAGTGATTGTATAAGAAATTAAAAAATATATATTAAGAAATTTAAAACTTAATATGAATTTTTTAAAATTTTGTGAGAGACAAGTTAAAACTTTTAGAGAGTAAATTATAATTTTTTAAAATCTTAGGAGTTATACCTCTAATCCCTTATACCTTCCACCCCTATTGTAAGGGTAAATATAGAGATGATAATTTAACTCAGAATTATGGGTTTTGGTTTAACCCGATTTAATTTGATAGAGGTAAGTTTTTATTAAAAACTCAAGTTAAATCAGCTAGGTTTATTGTAAAAATTCACCGACACGATTTAATATATTTATATATTTTTATTATTTTTTAAATTGAGTTAGATTTAATTAAGTTTTTTATTAAAATATTAAGATAAAGGTTAGGATAACTAAAAACCTGACCCGACCTCTTATCATCAATAAACAAATAATAAATTATAATAGAAATTTTATTTTTAAAATTTCAGACTAGTAAACGAACTAAAACGAGAATTAGACACATTGAATATGTCGAAAGTACTTTGAAAAGTATTCCCATCATTTGTACGTTTTCCTTCCTTTTCTGAACATACGTCATACTTGTACTTTTTTTTAAAATATGATAAAAAATAATTTTTAAATTTAATTTTAAAATATAATAATTTAAAATAAGTGTTTAATATTATCATTAAAAATTATTTTTTAAATACATAAAATATTTATTTTAAATATCTTTTTAAATATAAAAGAATTGATAATATAAACGATGATAAATAAGTAATTTTTGAAAGTGTTTTTTAAAAATTTAAAACCCAAAGATTTTAATTTTTGAAAATCATTTTTAAAACAAACTAAAAAGTAATTTTAACCTGAAATGCACCTGTTTTATATTTTTTTATTCTAAAATTACTTTTAACCCTAAAAATATTGAAAGATAAAACCTTAAAAAACAAACTCAATCGAATAACAATGATTATGAGTATATATTATGAGAATAATACTATATTTTTAACTTTAAACCAAAGTCTTACGACTCAAAGTTAATTAAGTAATCTTAAAATATTTAAACACATAAAATCTTAATATATTTATTTAAATATTATGCTAAATTTTCTCCTCCTCCTTGAGATTTTTCTTACAAAGAATTTTCATATAATATCTTGATTTTTTTACTTTATTATACAATCATATTATTAGGAATTTGTTAGTAAATAAATTCTTATTAAACACGGTTAAAAAAAGGTGCCGTGTTCCAATGACCTTGAGGACCACCTCATAAAAGTGAGTAATTATAACTAAGGGCTGGAAAAAAAAAATCGATTACCCGGTTCCGGTTTTAAATTCGATAAAATTTGATAGATTTTTATCTGGGATTGGTTTTGATAAGATTGAGATTAGATCTAAAATTTAGATCTGGTCATAAGCGGGACCAGTACTAGATCTTGATTTATTGGACCCAATATTCGGTGAGTACCTAGTAGGACCGGGACTAATATCAAAAATTCGGTAATTATAACTTTCTCTTTATGTATGAATATTATGAGTATAACTAATTTTGAAACTTTAATTTTTAAGTTTATAATATTCTAATTTTATTATTTAATATTATTATTAGTGACTGAAATTTTTCTCTCCAATTACTCATTTTTTAAGAATAAATTAATTGATCGAGTACTCAATAGTAGAACCGATACCCACCAATAATAAGATCAATTTTTAAAATTTAAGTTCCGAGGTGAACGAGTCCGGGATTGATTTCAATTCTTAAGAACCGGTGGTTATCGAGACCGAGATCAATTCTATTCAAATTGATTAGATACCTGATCTTTCTCACCCCTAATTATAACTACCCGCAAAGAAACAAGAAGAAAGCAACTCAACGAAAGGTAAATTAAATTTCATACAAAAATGAAATAAAAGGTTTAATTTTCAATTAAGGACCGAAGTTATTTCAATCGGTAAGTACGAAAATCAATTTTCTTTTATTGCAACCAGAATAATGAGAATTAATTTTTTTAATTATTAATATTTAATTAATTAATTCAGATCAAATATTACAAAAATATACTATAGGGTGATATTTTAATTTAATTTATTTCATTTATAATATTAAAATTTGAATCTCTAATTTAATTTAAATAATTGAATATCTTATTTTATTAGACCAATTAATTATGTTTTATATATTTTAAATTTTAATATTTACAATAAAATATAATTAACTTCATTTAATAAAAAATAAACTTAAATATAAATAAATTCCAGTGTCCAACTCTCCCTGACAGCAAATCCCATGTGGTCCATCTTTCCCTTTCAATTTGGTTCTATTCGACTATTCCAACACTCTCTCCCCTCAATCAAAAAAAAAAAAAAACACACACTCTCTCCCCGACAAGTCATAAGCAGTTTTTAAAAGCAATAATAGAAATAAATATATTTATAATATATAATATAAATAAAATATTTTAACAAAAAGAAATGATACTTATTACTAGCTTAAAATTTAAATTTATTTCTTAAAATATAATAATATTATTCAGTTGGAAAGGTGCACATAAAATATTAACTTATTCTCTAAGTTTTATGAAAAATACACTGATCATATATATTTAAATAAAAAAACTCTATAAGACATATGCGCATCGTAAAAGCGTTGAAAATATTTATTTTAATTATTTCTAGATTATTTAAAAATATAAAAATTAATCATATATTAGGGTAAATTAGACAAAATGTCATTAAACTTTATCTATTGTATTGAACATACTATTAAACTAAATTTTTTATATCAAATTATCATTAAACTATCTTAAATTATTCGAAATAAAAAAAATATTAATGTTTTAATGTTTAAGGTAGGGCAAAACGATATTTTTTATTAAAATAAAAATAAAAATCTTGAACCAAGAAATGTGCGGATGATAGATGTACATTAAACAACTAAGCCAACTTAAAAATCTTACATAATTATAATAAAAAAATATATAAATAAATATATTTAAATATATAAAATTTGTAAATAAATATTTTTATTTATAATTTATATTATAAAAATAAAATATTATTTATAATATATACAACTAAACCTTAAATCTCAAATCCTAAATCATACATATAACCAACGAAACTATAAACTCTAGACCCAAAATATATAATTGAATCTAAAATCTAAAATATCAAACCCAAACTATAAATATATAACTAAATCTTAAATTTTAAACACAAGATCTTAAATCCTAAACCCCATCTCAAACCCTAAATCCCATACCATAAATATATAATTAAATCCTAAATTTTAAACTCAAAATCCTAAAATTAAAATATTATTTATAATATATTAGGATTTATAATATAAATTATAAATAATATTTGGGATTTAGTTATATATTTAAGTTTGGATTTAGGATTTTAGATTTAATTTTATATATTGAGGGTTAATAGTTTAGTTATTTACACTTATGATTTAAAAGGTTTGGGGTTTAAGGTTTAGTGGTATATATTATAAATAATATTTTAGTTTTTATATAAATTAAAAATAATATTTATTTATAAATAATATTATATTATAAATATTACATAATTATATTATGAGATAAATAAAATTAATTTCAACTGTGATATTATTTATATACAATTTTTATTAGGATTATGTCAAGTCTTTAACTTGGTTTGTTAGTTTAATGTAAATTTTTAAATTTTAAGGTTCTTAATTCATGCCTCCCAAAATGTAATATTCTTTTTAATTTTCTTAATAAAACATCATTGTTTTTGCCTATCATAAGTATGAAAACATCTATATCAAAATGATATAGTTTTGTATTTAACATGATCGTTAAAATTTTAATAATCCAACGATATTCTGTATAGTTTAAAATAATTGATATAATCTGGGGTAAATTTATAATTATACATGGTAAGTTATGTGACCTACCATTAATAATTAAAAAAATCTAAATCATTCTTTTAGCAGATAATTTATTTTTTAACCTAAATTTCTTACTTTTTCTTTATAACGTTCGGCATCTTTATATTTCTTTAAATATTTATATTTTTTCATTCAATTTTCTCACCAATCTTTTCAGAGTAGTGATTCATTAATCATGTATTTATCTGTTTTCTCCTATTATTTTTTATTTATTTTACACTAATCACTAATCAGGTATTTATCACTAATTAGGTATTTAACATAAATATTTGATTTGTTAGATAATAAAAAAATTGATCGGTATTGTTAATGCTTGATGCTTTAGTTGTTTTAACTTTTGAATTTTGATGTTACAACTTGTAAGAAAGAAAAAGAAAAAATTCTTGATATATTAAGGACTGATTTAATATTTTTTTTTTACGTTTAATGCAATTTCAAATATTTCTATATTAGAAATATACTATATTATAAAATTTTTATTTGCTAAAGCAATGTTATAATGTATGATTTTTTTATATATTTTGAACACATTTTTATAAGATTGATGATTGTTTTAATGAGAGTGTATACTTTCTCTGTAATTAAAAGATTTGACAAAGTTTTATGATTTCAATATATTTTAAGTAGTTCTATAGTTTAAAGATTTTATTGGATTATAAGGATTTATAAGTAATTTTTTTAGTCGAGTAACTACAACTCTATGAATAAAGCGTCAATTGATGATGAAAATTTTATGAATTTAATATCATTAATTTTTTACATGACCTAAAATAAGATTTTCATTTACATGATAGAGAATGATTAGAAGAAAATATATCAAAAATCAATATTATCAACCTAGTAATCATGAGTTTCTTAAAATAAATATTTTAAAAATTATCGTTTTATTTCTGTTTTATTCCTAAAATTATCGTTTTATTCCTAATTTTGTTAGTGCAGGTGTTAGTGCTTGAAATAGAATTGATGCATTTGTTAAGCATGTTGATGAATATGTGAGCGCAAACAATCAAGCACTAGAGAGGTTGAATAATTTCAAAAATCAAAAGACTTCAATTTTATTAGTTTTCTCTAAACAATTTGATAAACCAACATGTGCTTACCGTTTATGATTAGAAGCTTCTATTACATGCTTAAAATGATCTTTTTTGGGCTTTGTTTTTTGTTGCTACGATGAAAACAAAATTATTAAAAAGGGTATTTTTTTGAATTTTTACAACTTTCAGTGCATAATATCAAATATAATAAAGCAATTTTAAAAAATAACCTGATAATTATTAATTGATAGCTCCTTCAATTAAAAAAGACATAATTAATACTTGTGGAAAGAAGATAACTAAAACAATTATAGAAGAGCTTGATGATGTGTTTTTTCAATCCTTATTGATAAGTCTACAAACATATCTAATAAGGAACAAATAAAATTTTGTTTGCGATACGTAAACAAAAAAGGAAAAGTTTAAAATTAATTTTTAGTATTATACATGTTGTTAATACTAGTTTGATTCTAAAAACTATAATTTAGTCATTGCTTATTAAATATTCTTTAAGTACATATTGTGTTTAGTGTTTTGTCATCAACTTCAATTGATATTTTATCGTTGCTCAAAATAATAAGGATATGTCTTGATTATTTGGAGATGTTCTTGCACCTTTGTTGAACTTTGTGGGTTGTTCACCTAAAAGAAAATATTTTTTTGAAAAAAACAAGTTAAGAATGTAGTGGAGGTATTAACTTTAGGCCAATTGGAATCACGAATTGATTTGAATCAAGAGTTTGGTTTGAGTAGGCCTGGAGATACTCGTGGAGGTTGTATTTTAAAAAAAATAAATATGATTTTTTTTGTATCATAAAATCATAAAGTTATTTGATTTCATTGGAGAGGTTTTTGAATGAAACGATACGAACAAATCTAAGTCACATACTCGTTTAATTGTGTTATTTGATTTTGTCTTCTTGGCTCACTAGATTTATCTATATTTGAGATTATAAATGAGTTAAATTTAGCTATACAAAAAATGAAATAAGACATTGTGAGTATGATGTCTATAGTAGATTTAACTAAGACAAATATTTTTGATTTGAGAGATAATAGATGAAGTGATCTCATAATAAAGGTTACTTCAATTATAATTAAAGATTTGTAATGACTTGTTTTTTTTAGATCAGTGTTGAGCGTTGATTCAAATCATGAATCATTAAATTGGGTCAAATATTAGAGCTTGTTGGATTATGTTGGGCTTCAGTTTATCTTGTTGAGCTTTTCATGTTGTTAGGCTTGAGTTTTGGGCTTGTGTTATGTGAAAAAAAGATCTTAAAGGGTAATTGGGTAAATTTTCTCATTAAGAAGACAAAGGTTAAGAAGAAATCTCTTATTTTTTATATTTTGGGAAAACGAATAACTTCACCTTTGTCTTCTTTATCCTTTAATATTTTCATCAAACTTTGACCCCAAACTTAAATGAGAAAAAATGAAAACTTGTTATCGTCAAGGGAGAATATCGTTTTAATCATCAAGGAAGAGTTATTCAGTATAAAAAGATCTATCAATCAAGATATATATATATATATATATATATATATATATATATGTAGCTTTGGTGGAAGTGTGCTCTGAAGCTTCAAGAAAGGGGAAAGAGTGAAAAAAACTTGGTTGCAGCCATACTTTGGGTTTGCTTGCTTAATGATAGTACATTTCTGACTCCTATATTTCATGAGCCTTATAAAATGATTGCCTTGCTTGATTGTATGGTTATGGAATGATAGTTGGGTGTTTGAATAGCTTAGAGCCCTAAAATTAGCGAAATTCGGATTAAAGATTGAAATGACATAAAATTGATAAAAAAAAAACACTTATTATACTTTAAATAACTTGTAGAAACGATTAGCGACATAACCACATAGGTTAAAGGAGATTTTTAGGTGAAATATGAGCCCAAACTTTCATTTCGAGGCACGTTTAATGGTATGGCTAAGGAGGTATCAATATGCTAGAGTAAATTAGGAGGCTGTTTGTGAGAGGCGTATCAGTACACGGAAAAGCGTATTGATATCCGTAGCGAGTTTTGAATTCTAAAAATGTTATCGTGTACCGGTACAGGGGAGTGTATCGGTAAAATTGTTCATTTAGTTAAAGACGACTCAGTATCGTATACGCTAGGGGTATACCGATATGACTAAAGGATCGTATAGGGTATACGCGTATCGGTACTACGTACTGATATAGAGGATAAGTATATCGGTACAGACTTTGGGTTGAGGCTTTCGAATGGTGTTCACGTATCGATACCCTCTTAAAGTGTACCGATACCCTAAGTGGGCGTACAATACTTATATTTAAAGGTTTATGTATCATTAGGGGTGTAAACGAACCGAGCTTGAACGAACAAGGGTATATGTTTATGTTTGTTTATTTATTTTTGAAGGTGTTCAAACTTTGTTCGTGTTCGTTTAAATTTTTAATGGTATGTTCGAGCTTGGTTTGTTTATTTTTATCGTATTCGAGCTTGATTCATTTAACGTCCACGAACGTGTTCGTTTAACGTTCGTGAACGTGTTCGTTTATATGTTCAATAATTTATTCGTTTAACGTTCGTGAACATGTTCGTTAAGCGTTCGCTAAAGAGTTCGTTTGTATATATTCATCAACTTGTTTATTTAGCGTTCGCGAACATGTTTGTTTAGTGTTCATGAACATGTTTGTTTAGCGTTTACGAACATATCAATTTAACTTCGTGAACATGCTCATTTATGCTCGTTTATATACTTTGAATTTAGGGTTATTAAAGAAGATAAACGAGCTAATAAACGAACATAAACGAGCTTATAAACGAGTATATAAACGAACATAAACAATTGGTTAGTTTATATATTTGGATTCAGACTTCTTCTTGTTAATTAGGATTAGATTTTTTTTTCTTCGGATCGAATCGAATTTGGATTATATTATCATATCTAAATATAGCATTACCCTTAAGAATAAGGTTCTTGAAATGATTTATTACTTAACACCGGTAACAAATGTATGTATAATGTAGAGTGGGCATGCCACTCTAAACTTTTTAAAGTTTATAATTTGTTTTTAATTTTTTTAATTTTATGATTTAGTCTATAATTTCTTTTTAAATTTATGAGTTGTGTCTACCTTAAAATTTTAAAATTTCTTATGCGTCCACCCTTAAATATTTTTTCGGATCTACCACTGCTTAAAACGTTACTTAGAATATTACACTATTGTTTGGTTAGTTTAAAAAATATATAAAAAACTATAGTGCTTGGTTAATGAATTATAAGATTACCATAATCCATATTTTATAAAATATAACCTTAAGATATATGTTTTTTTTATAAATGCCACTGAATTTTTATTAAATCTATAGAAAAATTATAATTATATTACAATCAATAAGTAAAATAATTGGATTAAACAATCTAAAGATTCTTACAACCAAAACCAAAGAAAAATAAATATTTCTATGTAGACAAGCATACCAATAAAATTCAAAAGCTTCCTGAATCTCCTTGTCTCTGTCCAAACGAGACACATAACAAAGAAAGAAGGAGTTGTAGGTAATCCAAACTGTCATGCAAAAAATATCGCTACCCAGGACTGATTCATTGGCAAACAACCATCAACCGAGTGGGGATAAATTTTTCAAGTGACCACCGACAAAACAAAAATAAAAAAACTAGCATTGATTGAATCTCTGTCGAACAACAATCGATTGTTAGGGTATGCTGAAACATGCCACAATGATTGATGAATCAAATCGCAAAACAAAAAACAAAAACATGTTTAAAAGACTGAAGAAAAACGTGTCACAAGTACAAAAAGAACGTGCTATAACATCAAAGATTCTTATTAAAAAAAATATTTACATAAAAATTCATAGAAAATATGTTTTTATATTTTTAAATTATTATATATTTTAAAGTTCTTGACACATGTATACAGAATGTATAAATTATTTGGGATATATTATAAATATATATTTTAAAATTACATAAAAACCTCAAATTCATAAACTTCTATAATAATAATAGTAATAATGACTACATTAAATATATCAATAAATATTATATTTATATATTTTTATCATTTAATTTATGTTAAATTTAAAAATTTAGACACTACTCATTAAGTGTTTTAAAATGGAATAAAACAAATTTTTACTATTTAAATAAAATAATATTATTTTTAAATAAAACTAATATTGAATACATTTTTATTTAATTTTTTAGTGATATGTATGGTTTATGTATTTTATTATGCAATAATTTAGATTAGACAAAAAATTGTCTAACATATCAAAACAAAAACAATATTATTAGACAAATAAAAAAGAATAACTTACATGAATAAAATTATAAAACACGTTATTTTAAGGGTACTTTAGTTTAACGTGATGAGAATTATATAATACTAAATATTAAAGTGAGAATTACATTCCTACCATTTGGGAAAAAATAAATTACTATAAAGAATGTAATATATCTTTTTCAGGAAAAAAATTCTTAAACCAAACATGGATATACGATTTCGAAAAAAAAATCCCTTTAATAATGTTATTTTTTATTAGCCAAACGCTTTCAGAACAAATCGAAAAATTTAAACTCCTAATAATAGATATGAAAAAAAATTTATTAGTAAACTTTTAAAAACAAATAATGAAAAAATAAATTTTAATAGTAGTCCTCTACTGATAAATATTGGAAAATTAAAAAAATATTAATAATAAATGATAGAAAAATTAAACTATTAATAGAAACTTAATTATGGCCCTGATACCCATTAATTAGAGATGGTGAGCCACATTAATAAATAATTAATTTATTTAAGATTTTTTATATATTTTTAATTATGGACCATAAATTCAGTACAGTGGCTTTTATTGTACAACCTCAAAAGCCGCCTAATATTAAAAAATATGTTTAAAAAACTTACCAATATTATTTGTTAAAAAAATATGTTTAACATATGCCTATATTAAAATATAATGCATTTTATAATTTAAATCAGTAATAATTTTATAATTAACTAGCTTTAATAAATTTTAAAGGTTTTTAGATAAAATTGATATATTTTTTAATATTTCCTATTTAGGGGAGAGTAAGGGAGAATAAGTTTTAAACCCACAATTTAAAGAAGGAAAGAAGAGAAAACCAATTAAATATTTTAATCATTTGTTTTAAAAATTATTGATCGAATATATTTTTTACTTAAAAAAATTAAAATAAAATATTCATCCAAATTAGCTGGATATATGTATCTTATACCAAACTTCATGTAAAATTGTCTTTAACCCTATTCAATTTATAGTTAGATTTTTATAAATTTTTTTTACATAAACTAACAATGTTTTTTTAAATAAAAATTTATATTTCAAATCATTTTATTTTCAAATTTCTGAATACTTTATCATTTTAGTATTTTTAAATACTATTCAATTTTAATACAAAATCTTAAAAATAAATTCAACTCGGACATAATAAACCAATTAAATCTCACATTCAATATTGAGTTCTTTGAATATTCAATACTAAGGTTATCTTAGTCAATATCTTAAGTTAAAACATGTTTAATCGTTCAATATCTTTTATTTTAAGAGTAAATAATGATAAAAAAATAAACATTATTTTAAAAATTAGAGATAACTTTGGACACGTGAGATAGATACGATCACATGGGATTCCTGAGATAGAGAGCCTAAAAATTAAAAATAAATTAATTAAATATTTGTATATATATATATATGTATATCAGAAAACTCTGATGCACAAGATATATAAATTTTAGTTTATACGTGTTTTTTAGTTTTAGAATTAAGATTTTAGTGCAAGGTTTAAAATTTAGTGTTTTAAAGTGTATTATTTAAAATTCAAGGTTAGCGTTTAAAAATTAGGGTTTAGGGTTTTGTTTAAAGGATTAGTACTTAAAATTTAAGGTTTATAGTATAAATATGCACATGTGTGTATTTTTTTATATAATGTGTCAATTTTTTTTGTGTATATATAATAATTATCTAAAATATAAAACATGTACAAAAATAATACTTTTTAAATTAAAATATCTAATTTTTAAATATTTATAAATCATCTTTATTTCTAAAAGATAATCTAATAATATTTTTTATTAAAATAATTTTTTAAAATAAGAACTTACAATCTATTAATAATTATAAATTAAACACTTTATTTTAATAAATTACATAAAATCTCAAAGACCCACCATGATTAAAACTGTTACCATTTATAGTTTTAATTTTACGTCAATAATATAAAATTAAATATGCTTTAATTTATACAATCGTTATAGTAATTTTAGCCTTTTAGGTATTTTTATTATCAAATATATAATTATAAGTAAATAATAGATTTTCACTTGCCAAAGACTTGGCTTCACAAAATATTACAGTACAAATCCTTCTCGGAACTTCAAAGAAAGAATTTAATAAAAATAATTAAAAAAACAAAAGAGCGTTCTCACCGGTCCCCCACGGCCACCTAATTAATAGGAAAGATGCCTTCCCCATATTTCACTCTGAGATCCCTCTCTATATATACACACAGATTTGTAAGATCTGAACAGCTGAATGATCGGAGCCTACGATTTTGAACATCTTTCATAAAATGGCTGCGAAAAACTATTTAATAAAGGTAGAGGAAGGGAAAGCGGCCACCGACGGACAGCCGTCGGCCGGACCTGTTTATCGAAGTACTTTTGCCAAGGATGGATTTCCTGCTCCCATTCCTGGGATGGAAAGCTGCTGGGACATTTTCCGGTTAGTTGTTACCTTTTTCTCTCTCTCTGCGTGTTTCTTCTTTTACTGTAAGCCTCTTGTTTGGCTGTTAAGAAAATAGTGAAACTACGAGAATGTTTGACTTTCTTTTCTTTTTCCGATTTCAGATGACTTTCGATTCAGTTGCTGGATTTTAGTTTTTACTCTCTTTTTTTTCCTTTGAAGTTTAGTGAAATTTATGATTTGTTGCCTTATTTGTTTTGATTTCGCGCCGGAGTGGCGATGAGATAAAGTAACGTCGTTTTATGGATCGTATGAGGATTAGTTTACGATTGAAGCGCCTAATCTATGAAACTTTTGAATTTTAACGCTCACGCAGAGTAAGAATCAAGATATTTGTATTTCCATGCTTCTAGTTGAAAGATCGGCGGCTTTGATTCAATTCAGAGTAAAGTTGTAAAACATATTGTTTAAAAGTAGTAATTATTTGGATCTTGATGCTTATGTGATGGGGAGATCAAAATTTTGCTTGTTTCTTGTGATTTAGCGTGGTCATGGATGCGGGCTGATTGAACTTATTAACTAACTGTAAAACAATTCCTACTTTTTATGCTACGGAAAAATAGTAGTGTTTTATTTAAGGATATTGATTCCCATTTCATTTTCCCTTTGCAGTATGTCAGTTGAAAAATTTCCTAACAACCCTATGCTTGGTCGCCGGCAGATCGTGGATGGGAAAGTATGGTTGCTGCTGCAGATTTTTCTTTTCCTTTTGCGTTCTGTTCTATTGCTGCCTTTGACTTTTACTCCATGTCTAAATTCCTCTGCTTTTACTGCAGGCTGGAAAATACGTGTGGCAAACTTACAAAGAAGTTTATGACATTGTAATCAAAGTCGGGAATTCCATCCGTAGTTGCGGTGTTGAGGAAGTAATGCTCTAACTTTTTTGCTTTTTAATTGCAACTTATTGTCAAATTTTATGACAATAAAAAAGAATTTCTGGGATCAATACAATACCCAGACCACAATTGATGCTTATTTTAATATTTAAGCTTTTTATTCTTGGTTACAGGGAGGAAAATGTGGTATTTATGGTGCCAATTGTGCAGAGTGGATAATAAGCATGGAGGTATGAGCTTTTCCGCATGTTTTGTCTGATTTGCTGTGTAGACACCTCCAGTTTCTTAGATATCACTATAACTTATTTCTGTTTAGCATATGTCTTGCTAACAAAATACTTGTTGACCAAAATGTTTACTAATGCTGCAACTTTGATACAGGCCTGCAATGCTCATGGACTCTATTGTGTTCCTTTGTATGACACTCTAGGTATTTCTTCTTGAGAACCAACAAAAGCATGCTTTCGAATTATTCTAAATCACTACTTTTCAGTTTTCACAGACAATAATATTATGTGTATTAAGGATGCTTCTATATTTTTAGACATATTTAAACCCTTTTACCTTATTCGTGCAATTCGACATGTCGGCTACTGTTTATGAATGTTTGATTTGATCCTATGTTATATATTTATAGGGGCTGGTGCTGTGGAGTTTATCATATGCCATGCAGAAGTTTCTATTGCTTTTGTGGAGGAAAAGAAGATCAACGAGGTATGCATATTTATCTATATTTGAAATCCTAGTTTTTGTTATTGAAACAATTTGGAAAGATATTTCTAGATCTTTGCAAAAATAAGATACCCATCTAAAAAATAGACTGACCTTTTTTATCATCAGCAATTGCTTCTATGCATATTACTCAGATTTCCATGGTTTTGATCTGAAAAATCTGTAATTCAAAAGATTTTTTTGGTTTCTCATGTAAGTTTTTTCCCCTTTCAGCTGTTTAAAACATTTCCAGCCTCAACACAGTACTTGAAAAGTAAGTCGTCTTATTTATTTATTGGGTTAACTACACAGTTGGTCATCTTCTCATTTATTTATTGGAGAACTATTGGTCATCTTATTATTTATTGGGTAAACTACATAGTTGGTCATCTTTTCATTTATTTATTGGGTAAACTATTGGTTGTTTTCTTATTTATTTATTGGGTAAACTACACATTTGGTTACCCAACTATCAAAAACTTCCATTTTGGTCACCCAAATTCAAAATCTTGCAAAATGGTGACCAAGTTATATTCCGGTTTCATTCTGGTGATACATGTCACCATGTGATTGGTCTCATGGTTAGATGAAAAATAAAAGCATGGCGTGAGAGCTAGGGTTCAAATCCAGATCTTCTGACAAAATTCCCACCCAAATCCCTGCCCAACTTGAGCATTTTGTTTACTTGTTGACAATGTTTATATTTAAGGTTGAAGCTGGAACCGGAAAAGTTTTAGGTTAAGTTAGAGTTCAAATACTTAAAACACTACCAAATCATGAAAAATATTAAGTAAAAAGATAACTAAATAAAATAAATAAATAATTTCTTGTATAGCTAGAAAAAATAAATTACTTAAATATACTATTTTGTTTTATAGTTCTATGTTTCTTTTAATCAAGTTCATGTTAGTCAAGTAGATGTTGAGATTATTATAACCAATTTAAAAAATTCAAGAAAAAAAAATCTAAATAATTTTTGTAAAAATGTTTTTTTATTGTTGGGTGACCAACCATGTAATTTACCATTATTTATTTTTGGTTTGTGTGTGGGGGTAAGGATTTTATTCGTTTGTGGTTTGTTACAAATAATTTATATGTGCACGTATGTTCACTATGCAGCCATTGTTAGCTTTGGAAAGGTAACACCTGAGCAGAAGGCAGAAGCTGAGAAGCATGAATTGGCAATATATTCTTGGGAGGATTTTTTGCATTTGGTAGGCTATTTACTTTGCTATGCTCCTCTTGAATTTATCACTAAAATATTTTATTTTGCTTAACTTGTATTTATTATAGGACTGCTATCCTGTTAGTTATGAATTCAGATGAAGGCAGTTAGCTGTAGAAAACATGTTTCTTACAGTGCTTATGTGTTCATTACTTTTCCATGCATGGACCTGTCTTTCGTCCTTAGGCTTTGGGAGTAATGTGTTGTACATTACTGAATTGTCGACTAACAAAATCAATGACCTGCTCACTTGAAAAATTTAGCATGTTAACTCTGTAAATATGATTAGTTAACATTTTCATGTATTCATTGTGATTTAGCATTCTCAAGCAATTGTTTTGTAGATTGTTGCATAACCATATGTCATGCATTTTTTTTTATAATTGTTTAATATTCTTATTTAATGTTTATTAGCCATTACTGGATCTGGATTTTAACTCATAGGTTACTGTTGATTCTGGTTAAGCTCTGATGCCTGTTTCTTGCAGGGAGAAAATAAAACATTTGATCTTCCGGTGAAGAAGAAAACTGATATCTGCACAATAATGTATACTAGTGGAACAACCGGCGATCCAAAGGGAGTCTTGATTTCAAATGATAGCATCGTTACTCTCATAGCAGGGGTGAAACGCCTTCTAGAGAGTGTAAATGAACAGGTGATCTTTTCATTTGATTTTTTTGATTCGAAGACAAGCCATTTCAGCAGTCACTTTATTTGACCCGTCTTATCTTTTTTCCCACTAGACGTGGGTTTTTTCTTACTTTCTCATTTTTTTGTTGTAAATTTGCAGTTGACTATGAAGGATGTATATATTTCTTATCTTCCTCTTGCACATATCTTTGACCGTGTGATTGAGGAGTTATTCATCCAACACGGTGCTTCAATAGGATTTTGGCGTGGGGTAAGCACGATTAGTTGGTACCTTATCAATAAGAATTTATTCAAATTAGCAGGTGCTTATCTGTTTCATCTTCAGGATGTGAAACTGTTGGTCGAAGATATTGGGGAGCTAAAGCCAACTGTCTTCTGTGCTGTTCCTCGTGTGTTAGATAGAATCTATTCAGGTAAACTTTGTTATATTCTTTCGAATATTCTGATGAGATTGGTTTTTAGCATATTTCTTAGCACGTATAAAGTTATTCAAGGGGGTCTTTAGGACCTGGTGTAGGCAATGTCAATTTTGGCTTGTTTTATAAGGTTACAGGAGGCAAGTTGGAATACATACTATCTGGAAAACTTAATTTATTTCTTTTAGTAGTTTTTTATAGAAATGAAATAAACTGGACTCGTTCACATTTATATCAAACATAACTATTTTATAATCAGTTTTCTTTTGAAAGACTTCAATGCATTTTCAGCTGAGACCTTCATAACCTTTGTACATGATCAGGTTTACTACAGAAGATTTCTGGGGGCGGCTTATTGAAAAAGAAGATATTTGATTTAGCATACACGTAGTAAGTTACTTTTGTATATTAAGTTTCTTATGTGAAGTGGTTCATTTTATCTGCTGACCGTCAATTAATATAGATTGAAAATGAAGATGTTTGATTTGGTATACTCACAGGAACAAAGGATATTAGTGCTTAGGGAAGACTAATCGGTTTACTCAGTCGGTTCAACTAAAAAAACTAATTAACCAATAAAATTAACCAATTAACCGACCGATATAGGTCTTTACCGACCTAATTGAATCAACATAACATATGTCAATTCAGTGTGTTAACCGACTTTTACTGTTTTCCTGCCTCATTTTCTACAATGCATTATTGCTTTTGGAAAACTTTGATTAAATGTTTGCTTAAAAGTTAAATGTTTGCTCAAATGCGCGTAACAGAATTTCTAGAGTATGACTGGAAATCTTATGGAATATAACCATAGGAGACATAAGGGATGGATGTAAAGTTTGGTTTGGGGTTGTTCCCCCCCTCCAAATGTTTGCTTGGGTTTCTTGTTATTGTGTCTAGTGGAGTTGCTTAATATGGATTACAGTTATCTTTGATCTTACTAATTTCTGACATCTATGATAACCCCTACAGCAAATACTATAACATGAGGAAGGGTCGCAAACATGGAGAAGCATCCCCAATTTGTGACAAAGTTGTCTTCAGTAAGGTGATAAAAGTTTTCATTGGTACATAATATACACAAGGATCCTTGTATATTGGTCAAAAGCGAATTAAAACATATTTACCAGCGACACAAATCCTGTTGACTACTTTAATCTCATGTCGAGATATAATTTTTCTCAGGTAAAGCAAGGATTGGGAGGGAAGGTGCGGATTATTCTATCTGGTGCAGCACCTCTTGCTGCTCATGTGGAAGAGTTCCTGCGAGTTGTGGCATGTTGTCATGTTCTACAAGGATATGGTATAGTTGAAGTCGGCCTTTGTGCTTGTGATGAATTTCTTTTCCTTTACTAGATGTGCACACTTGCTGCAACATGAACATTTGTCAATATTGTATCCACCTGAATGTAGGTCTGACGGAAAGTTGTGGGGGGAGTTTTGTCTCTTTACCTCATGAACTATCAATGCTTGGTACTGTGGGGCCTCCAGTACCAAACATAGATGTACGCCTGGAATCCGTTCCCGAAATGAATTATGATGCTCTTTCTAGCACACCACGAGGGGAAGTTTGTATCAGGGGAAAAACATTATTCACAGGATACTACAAACGTGAAGACCTCACCAATGAAGTTTTGGTCGACGGGTGGCTCCACACAGGTCTGCTAGTTTTTATCTTTTTTCAAGGTTTTATCTTCTATGCATCATTAGTTTTCATCTATAAGTTGGCGTCTTTTAATCTTCGTGCACTAGGGGATATCGGTGAGTGGCAACCAAACGGGAGCATGAAAATTATTGATCGGAAGAAGAACATTTTTAAGCTTTCACAAGGAGAATATGTTGCGGTTGAGAACCTAGAGAATATATATGGTCTTGTGTCAGCCATTGATTCGGTACGTCTCTTGCTCTCTCTCGCAGATGCATTTCCCTACATTGGAGTCGAATGTGAACATAAAAGCAATACAAATTGCTGTATTATCCGAGTCAAAATCCTAAACACGAATCAATTGTGTTTAAATGCTGCATCCTATCATGTCTAAACATGAATCAATCATGTTATGTTATTTCTTGTCTTCATCCATTTCAGATATGGATTTACGGAAACAGCTTTGAGTCCTCCCTCGTGGCAGTCGTGAACCCCAATAAGGAGGCACTTGAAAGCTGGGCTGCTAACAATAATGTAAGTGGTGACTTTGAGTCCATCTGCCAAAACCCCAAGGCCAAAGAGTTCATACTTGGAGAGCTCGCGAAGACCGGCAAAGAGAAAAAGGTTCGATATTCATTGTTTTCACCCCTTTTTCACTCCATGAAATACTAGTTCACAGTTCCCACCTAGACAGAAACTGGCACTTTGACATTTATACTTCCTCTTATACAGCTGAAAGGTTTTGAATTTATCAAAGATGTTCATCTCGACCCAACTCCCTTCGACATGGAACGCGACCTTCTCACTCCCACATTTAAGAAGAAGAGGCCTCAGTTGCTTAAATATTTTCAGGTTAGGTTTCTCTTCCCTTCATGTTTGGTTTGCTCTCTCGGCGTACGAGTCCCTGCCGGATCCCTGATTCAAAACCGTTTTGTGTCTCAGGGTGTTATTGACGACATGTACAAGACTGCCAGCAAACCCAAAGCTTGATCCCCTGGTTACTGTTACAGAGGAAAGTTCTCAACGTTTGTTTGTGTGTTTTATTAGATCCTCTTGCGTTCCTTTTTTATATTCTTTTGTTAGTTTCGACTGCACATGTTGATGTGGGAACTTTCTTTATCTAAAACCAACGGCACTTTCAGACAATTTGTTCAAAATCCAGTTAGGAGAACGGGTTTTCATAACGGAGGATGAGGTTAAAATAAAATTCTTATAAAAATAGTAAAAATTTTAATATTAATTTTTTTATATACTGAATTTTAAAAAAAATAATAAGAATTTCGTATCTATAATAAAATTAAGGGTAAACTACATCAGTGGCTACCCAACTAATTAGGGATACCTATTTTGGTTACTCAACTAAAGAACTCGTCAATCAGGTCACCCAACTTCTTAAACCTTACCTATTTGTGTTACCGTCGTTAAAATTTAATAGAAAATGTTAACAGTGATAACGTGATAATTAATTAAAATCGATATAATATTATTAAAATATAAATATAATATTATTTACATATATATAATTTTATTTTTAAAATATAAAATATTCATAAAAATAATATATTTATATTATAAATTATATATAAAGTTCCTGAACCTTAGTGTTGAGGGTTTAATATTTGTGGTTAAATTTATGATTTGTAGTTTAAAATTTAACGTTTATAGTTTTTTATATAATATAAATATACTATTTTAAGAATATTTTGGTTTTTTTAAATATTATATTTATGTTATAAATAAACAAATAAAATATTTCATTTATATATATTGTTAAATATATATACAAATATAAATACATTTTGTTTATATATAAATATTATTTATAATATTATTTATTTTATAAAATAATTTAAATTAATTTCAAATAATTTGATATATATAATATTGGTAGTATAATAGTAAATAATTTTATGTTGGTACAGTGATTATGTTTTAACGTTTACAGTTTAAAGGTCCTGAGATTCAAATCTTTTAAAGTGCAATTTAATTTTTTTGTAAAACGATATTGTTTAGGGTAGTTTTGGAGAAAACCCCTAAAAAAAAGCCTAAAATAAGCCTTAATCGGTTTATCCGGTCACATTATATACACAATTTTTTATAAAAACTGTAAGAAAAACGGTACATACATAAATTAGCATAAAAATAGTAAGGATTTGTGTATGTACACAATTCCTTACAAAAACTGTAAGAAAAACGGTACATACATAAATTGTTACAAACGTAAGGATTTGTATACATACATAAATTTGCACAAAGATGATAAGGATTTGTGTATGTACACAATTCCTTACAAAGTATACACAACGGCTTACGAAAATCGTAAGAAAAAAGATATGTACACAAATCCTTACCACTTCAAAACCATGAGCTAAAGGAGGCTTCCAAAGGCAAGGATTTGTGTACATACACAATTTCCTACAAGAATACACAATATGGTACGAAAATGGTAAGGATTTGTGTTTGTACACAAATCCTTACAAACTATACACAACGGCTTACGAAAACCATAAGAAAAAAAGGTATGTACACAAATCCTTACCACTTCAAAACCATGAGCTAAAGGAGGCTTCCAAGGGTAAGGATTTGTGTACATACACAATTTCCTACAAGAATACACAATATGACACGAAAACGATAAGGATTTGTGTTTGTACACAAATCCTTACAAAGTATGCACAACGGCTTACAAAAACCGTAAGAAAAAAGGTATGTACACAAATCCTTACGACTTCAAAACCATGAGCTAAAAGAGGCTTCCAAGGGTAAGGATTTGTGTACATACACAATTTCCTACAAGAATACACAATATCGCACGAAAACGGTAAGGATTTGTGTTTGTACACAAATCCTTACAAAGTATACACAACGGCTTACGAAAACCGTAAGAAAAAAGGTATATACACAAATCCTTACGACTTCAAAATCATGAGCTAAAGGAGGCATCCAAGGGTAAGGATTTGTGTACATACACAATTTCCTACAATAATATACAATATGTCACCAAAATGGTAATGATTTATGTTTGTACACAAATCCTTACAAAGTATGCACAACGGCTTACAAAAACCGTAAGAAAAAAGGTATGTACACAAATCCTTACGATTTCAAAACCATGAGCTAAAGTAGGCTTCCAAGGGTAAGGATTTGTGTACATACATAATTTCCTACAAGAATACACAATATGGCACGAAAACAGTAAGGATTTGTGTACATACACAATTTCCTACAAGAATACACAATATGGCACGAAAACGGTAAGGATTTGTGTTTGTACACAAATCCTTACAAAGTATACACAACGACTTACGAAAACCGTAAGAAAAAAGGTATGTACACAAATCCTTACCACTTCAAAACCATGAGCTAAAGGAGGTTTCCAAAGGTAAGGATTTGTGTACATACACAATTTCTTACAAGAATACACAATATGCCACCCAAACGGTAAGGATTTGTGTTTGTACACAAATCCTTACAAAGTATACACAACGACTTACGAAAACCGTAAGAAAATAGGTATGTACACAAATCCTTACCACTTCAAAACCATGAGCTCAAAGAGGCTTCCAAGGGTAAGGATTTGTGTACATACACAATTTCCTACAAGAATACACAATATGGCACGAAAACGGTAAGGATTTGTGTCTTTACACAAATCCTTACAAAGTATACACAGCGGGTTACGAAAACCGTAAGAAAAAAGGTATGTACACAAATCCTTACCACTTCAAAACCATGAGCTAAAGGAGGTTTCCAAAAGTAAGGATTTGTGTACATACACAATTTCTTACAAGAATACACAAATCCTTACAAAGTATACACAACGACTTACGAAAACCGTAAGAAAAAAGGTATATACACAAATTCTTACCACTTCAAAACCATGAGCTCAAGGAGGCTTCCAAGGGTAAGGATTTGTGTACATACATAATTTCCTACAAGAATACACAATATGGCACGAAAACGGTAAGAATTTGTGTTTGTACACAAATCCTTATAAAGTATACACAACGGCTTACGAAAAACATAAGAAAAAAGGTATGTACACAAATCCTTATCACTTCAAAAACATGAGCTAAAGGAGACTTCCAAGGGTAAGGATTTGTGTACATACACAATTTCCTACAAGAATACACAATATGGCACGAAAACGGTAAAGATTTGTGTTTGTACACAAATCCTTATAAAGTATACACAACGGCTTACGAAAACCGTAAGAAAAAAGGTATGTACACAAATCCTTATCACTTCAAAACCATGAGCTAAAGGAGGCTTTCAAGGGTAAGGATTTGTGTACATACACAATTTCCTACAAGAATACACAATATGACACCAAAATGGTAAGGATTTATGTTTGTACACAGTTCTTTACAAATCATACACTACGGCTTACGAAAATCGTAGTAAATTGTGTATGTACACAAAACCTTACCTTTGGATGGCTCCTTTAGCTCATGGTGAGAAGTTGTAAGGAATTGTGTACATACCTTTTTCCTTACGGTTTTTGTAAGCCATTGTGTATACTTTGTAAGGAATTGTGTACAATATTTATGCGTATATTTTTTATTTGAATATTTTTATTTATTATACGATTTTTATTCGAATATTTTTATTTTAATAGTTATTATATAAATATTTTTATTCGTATATTTTTTATTCAAATATTTTTATTCGTATACTTTTTATTCGAATATTTTTATTCAAATATTTATTATATGAATATTTTTATTTGAATATTTATTATATGAATATTTTTATTCAAATATATTTTATTCGAATATTTTTATTCAAAAATTTTTATTTGAATATTTATTATACGAATATTTTTATTTTTATTTTTTTATTAGAATATTTTTATTCCAATATTTATTATATGAATATTTTTATTCGAATATTTATTATACGGATATTTTTATTCTAATATTTTTTATTCGAATATTTATTATACGAGTATTTTTTATTCGAATATTTTTATTCAAATATTTTTTATACGAATATTTTTATTGGAATATTTATTATACGAATATTTTTATTCGAATATTTTTTATAGGAATACTTTTATTTGAATATTTATTATACGAATATTTTTTATTCGTATATTTTTTATTCGAATATTTTTATTCGTATATATATTTATTCAAATATTTATTGTATGAATATTTTTATTCGAATATTTATTATACGAACATTTTTATTCGAATATTTATTATACGAATATTTTTATTCGAATATTTATTATATAAATATTTTTATTCATATATTTTTTATTCGAATATATAAAAATAAATTGGATAACTATTATTTAAAAAAAAGGTTTTACATTGGAACCGGCTAACAACCGGTTCCCCATTGCCCTTATCACAGGACTTTTTTTAGGCTCCACTTAAGGTGCTTTTATTAGAACTGCCCTATTGTTTAAGGTGAATTGAACTTTAAAACAGTAACTGAGTTAACGCTCTGTTAAGAGTTAACGATGAAGCGGCATAAATGAACCGAAAAATAAAGTCTAATATTAGAATTAAATATTTTTAAAGTTGAATAAATTTCTGAATCAATTGTAATAATTCAATGATATCTGATATAATTATTATTTTTAAAATATATAATTTAATAATATTATTAAAACTTAATATAAATATAAATAAAAAAAAAAATCAAAATAGTACATGAACGACTCCAAAGTATAAAATATTCATCTTTATAAAAGAGGTTATATTATCTTCTAAAGCAATTAAAATAAATATCCCTACTCTGTCAAAAGAGTTATAGTATCTAATAATTAACATATTAACTATTTAGAGATTCACAAATCGATTAAGTAATTAAAAATATTTATTTTGTATGGATTCGAATCTTTATATATACAAAGGTGATGTATTTATTTAACGGAAAGCATAGCTAAATTCTCAATACCTATGAAAAGGTTTTTAGAAATTTGAACCGAGATTTTATATAAATTATTTTTTTTCAAAGTTTTTAATTAGCATTCAAATTTTTTGAAATATAATTTTTAAGGTAGTACCAAAATCAAAATGTTAATAAAATAAATTAATAAGTTATTTACGAATTTATCGAATCAAATTAAATCTAATTTGATTTGTTAAGATCATAAGTTGAACTTAAATCAAATCAATTCAAATCAAACATTAATGAGTAAAATTTAAATTATTTTCAAACTGCTCAACTCAGTAAAGACCCCTAAATATGAGAAATTATATTATGAGTAAAATTCACTTAAAAATATGACAAGTAAAAAAAATAATAAGATAGATGTTTTTTAGTGATTGGTTTATGAAAGACGTAATGAGACTTACTCATGATATAATTTCTCCATGTATATACATGTTGAATTAAAATATTCAACTCAAACTTAGTAATCAATATATTTAAAATTTAATTTTATAACTCAAACTATTATGAAAATTTTGAATTAAATTAAACTTATAAAATATGATTCAAATAAAAAAATCAAGTTTTTTTTTACAATAAATAACAATTTGATTTTTACTGCAATTTTACTCAACTCTATTTAAGGCTAAAATAATCTTAAAACATTAGAGCCAGCATATTTAAATTAAAAGTGAAATTACTAAAAAAAATGAAGGAAAAAAAGAACAGTTTACCATACAAAGTACAAATACAAGAATACAGTAACACACGTACAAACCAAGCTTACATGTCTAAACCAAGAAGTTTTCGATAATGGAATTAGTCCATTTAAGGTGTGACTAGGATTTAAATTGAGGTTACGAAATAACAGATGTTATTGCTATCACTGTGAGTATAAAATTTTAAAGAGCCGATGCTATAACGGACATAAGACGTTTCCAAAACTATTATATATCGACTGCTATTGCGATTATAGGCCGCTATTTAAATCCCTGGGTGCGACACTACCCGGCTCACGGGGATATTCAAGGGATAAAGGTGAAAACTGTAGTGCAAGTATCTCCTCTCGGCTATATTTCAATCTTTGATCTAATATTCGAAAAGGAAAAAACAGTGGAAATTAGATTCTAAAACTAAAAGAGGCTCAATATTTGATGTTCAAAGAATAAAAATGTGAACGTTACTTACCAACAAAAAACTCAGGGATAGGCAAATTTTCCGGCATTCTGTTCCATCGAGAGAGCTTCGGAAATTGTTGTGACGAGGATGGGCGATTGGAAATTGTTTGCTGCTCTGTTGAAAGGTTCTGAATAACTTCGTGCCGTATCTCAACTTGAGGATGTTTCTTTAAGAGAAGGGAGATATCACCTTCAGTTAAAAGCCAGCAACCCATCAGGTCCAGTAATCTCAGTGTTGCTGGTGGGCTAAATGCATCCAGGCCATTAGATGTTAACACAGCATCACGGATCTGAAGAGTGGTCAACTTTGGGAGAGACGATAGGTGATGTAATGAGGCGTCCGTTAGGGACGCACATCTGAGAGATAAATGGCTCAGTTCTTTGCAACTTGATAAAGGGTACAAATCTGGATCCTTAACTTGTGTATGTTCCAAGTTCAAGCTCTCCAAATGATTAAGATTTTGAAGTGCTGTTAGTGTGCTATCCATATGCGACTCAGTGCCTGGATGGAGAATAAAACCTGTAAATTGCAAAAGAAATATTAAAAACAAACGGGCATGCCAGCGGTTAGTAATTCAGTTGAAGTCCACAAATGAATAAAAAGATTACAGAAAAAACATATTCCAGAGTTGTGTAAAAATCAAGACTACCAATATTCATGATTAATCCAAATAAGTAACATCTTAAAGTTTGTGGCGAAGAAACCAAACCTTTAATGTTTGTGTTGCTTAGGTCCACAACCTTAAGTGAAGGCATCAAGCTGATATATGACAAGGCAACATCATCGATTGATGTGTGAGATAAAGATAAAATTTCAAGTTTGGGAACATGTCCAGCTAAAATCCCGATCCCTACAGAGCTGACCTTTGTGCTGCTTAGATTTAGATTTTTCAGATTGGCTCCAACACATGCAATTATTTCAACAGAATCATCCTCCAAGGTGGTAGAGTTGAGATCCAAATGTTCTAGCATTTTCATATCAGCTAAAAAGCCAAACCGGTTAAGGGAGGATTTGGATACATCCAAATACGTTAAGAAACTTGTTTTGATATATAAGAAGGCCTCAGCCTCATCCGTTAAAGTTGTTCCGGCAAAAACAAGCTTCAAGAAAGGAGCTTCATCACCACCGCATTCAAGGATAGAATCAATAGTACAATTACTCATGTTCAGACATTCAAGAGATGACAGATTCAGAAAGATCGTAACATTGGTCCAAGCCAGATTGAGGAAGTTCAGCTTGGGGAAGCTTTGAAGGACCAAAGCCCCTTTGTTAGATATTTTACTCCCCCATAGATCAAGGTATTGTAGCTTTGTCAATGCCTAAAACAAAACAGCCACCACAAATCATTTTAAGCTGAATATTTTACCTGATAATGAAAACTAACTAATAGATCTTAAAATCAATATTTCAGAATGGTACCGCCAAACTTAATTAAAATAACAATCTATGGTCATTGAAATATAACTAAGCGCGTCTGGTTCTTAAAATTCATTTTAACTGCAAGGAAACTCGGTAACACAACATAACAACTTAGACACCGAAGTTCTCATATAAATAAAGTACTTACAAAGAAAAATGTTACCATAACAAAATTTGCAGAGTCCAGCAAAACTCAAGAAGCGTGGATCATCAGTAATTTCAGAAATAATTATGGATTATTTCATTCTCCAGCCAACAATAATATAAACAGTAAATATAATGGAATACCTGGAGAGAATTCAATGCATTATCTGTGACAGGCAAACCACCCAAGTCTAATACGGACAAGTTCTTAAGAGACGAGAGCAGTGCAACCCCATTTGCAGTAACAGCAGTCTCTGAAATCCATAACTTTTCCAAAGTTGAAATGGATATAATATGCCTAATGCCAGCATCACTAACCTTCATGCACCGCGAAAGATCCACCTCCTTCAGACTAGTCATCCCTAAAACCAAGAAAGGAAAAACACTCAAAATTTATAAAAGTAATTCAGCATATCAATTATCAACATAACAAAATTGAGCTTTGATATCCATTTCCTTTTGGAATTATTATTTTAATTCATCTAAACTAGCCTATATGTTCATACAAATTACTGAAAAAAACTTCCTTATAAAATCTATGATTACATTTGAAAAGAAAAATGAAAAACATACCAACTAAGGACCAAATAGCAGAATTATTAATTCTATGACAATCAGCAAGATTAAGAGATCGTAGATAACGAAATGCGCCTAAATACGCCATCCATTCCGCATCAACAGAATTCTCTCCTCTAAGATCTATCTCCTCCACCGTGTGTTTGAACACTCTGCATTATAAAATGAATAATCTACTTTAACGAGGCCCAGATTGCAAACATTCAAAATGAAACAGAAAACCTAAATACAAAACGTAAATTACAATTCGCAGTTTTTTGGCAGACAATCCAGATCTAAGTTTTTAGAAAACATAACAATTGAAGAAATAGAAAACAGAAACAATATACAAATTATATACAAAATATATAGAAAATTTGAAGCGATAATAAATGAATGTTAGCGTACTCAAGCAAGGAAGGGAAGAGGAGGCGGCGACGGAGGAGGTTTTGAAGGAGATCCTGAGAGAGGTGAGAAGGCAACCGCTCAAGAGTTCTTCTTTGTCTCCGCCATTTCTCCACGCTCTCTTTGCTTCGGCAAGCTGCTTCTATGCATCGCTGAATCAACTCGCTCTCTTTCTCCATCTTCTTTTGTGTTCTTTATTGATTTTCAATCGATCTTGCTCTTTGCTTTTTCACACTTTGATCTTTCAATCTTCGGATCTTCGAAACCTGAATCTGATAAAAGATGAACTTCAAAGTCGGAAACAATTTTCTATTTGCTTGCCCTCCACGAACAAAAACGCGGAAGAAAGTGGAACTTTTATTTATTATTTTTCTTTTTAATTTTTAGGGTGAAATTCTTAGAAATCATTCGATTATTAATAAAATCATAATAAACCAATAAAGATTAGTCCAAGTAATAGGTGTAATAATCTTTTTTGTTCGAAAAGTAATAATTAAAAAAGAGAATCTTTGTAAAAGCTCGTGTTTTAAAAAATGTTAGAGTCGTTATCGATATTTTAATAGACTAGGCGTCGTAAAATAAAACCAGAGATTCAAAATAAGGGTTCGGGAGTTAGTTACGAATGTGAAAGAATTAGTACCCACACCACCTAAAATTGATATCTATTTAATTACGGCTTTATTAATATCAAGTTTTACTGGTTAAACTGACAATTAAATAAAAATTTGATTATAATCGCAAATGAACTTTAAGGACTCCGATGTTCGAAGAATAAACGAAAATCACCATCCACACCTTTAACTGATGGCCAAATTTATCATCGAAAAAAAAAAACACCACATTCAACCGATAATATATTCAAATACAATTTAATCAAAACCTGATAAAACACAAAATAAAATATATATATTCTAACAAGAAATGATATAAACAAACATATATCTACCTATTGGTTCAAAATTATACTACAATCATACCTGATAATAAATTAACTATAAAACTAAATTTGATTTTGATATAACAATTAAATATAAGGACTAATTTGAAATAATTTTTAAGTTCTTAAATCAATATTTTGATTTCAAGTCAAACAAAGACTTTTTAAATAAAATTTCTAAGTGTTTTGCACAAGGGTATCGAACCACCATTCGATACCCCTGGGATTTTCAAAGTTCAAGAACAGGTATCGAAACACCGTTCGATACCACGAGCTCACTGTCAGACTCTGTTTCGAAGCATGTATATACCCCTGGGATTTTCAAAGTTCAAGAACAGGTATCGAAACACCGTTCGATACCACGAGCTCACTGTCAGACTCTGTTTCGAAGCATGTATCAAAGCACTTCGAATACCTTTTATATATTTTAATATCTTTTAAAAAAATTGACCAATGGTATCGATACCACCTTTAATCCCCGACGGCTCTTTTAAGTTTAAATATTTTGACCGTTGGTGGCAGTTAATTTTTTGAATGGTGGTTAGCTTGTTCCGAATTATGGTTCGATACCAACCTTCACAGTTTCAAAAAGGTATCGAAGCATGGTTCGATACCCTTTGGTTTAATGCACAACGGCTTTTTCTATTCTTGGTCTGTTTCGAAACAGGTAGCCCGTGTTTCGATACCGCCTGTTGCAGAGTGCATTTATTGTGGGAAGATGAAGTCTCAACAACCATATTTACATTCCCAACAACCACAACGGTTAGAAATCAATGAGAATGTATAAAATGAAGCATTTTCAACAGTATTAAGGACTATTGAACCTCAAGCAACATCTAAGCAATCAAATCCAACTCCTAAGTACTTATTGCATATCCTAGCCTTCCAACTTTTGTTCTTAAATTTGATTCTTGTATTTTAAGTTTGGAGAGAGTTAAATTGTATTTGGGTATTTATTTCTTGTGGGAGAATTCCTTTTTAGCCCACTCTAATCTTTTGTAACATCTTGTGAGATTCAAATCAATTTTGGGTAGAAAATTGATTTGATTGTAAAGGTTATCCCTTGAACTTAGAAAAAGGTTGAATTCAATAGTGAATTGGTTTTAAGATCCTTAGTGGGAGCTAAAGTAGTGGATGTAGAGCTTGTTCGAAGCTTGAACCATTATAAATTCCTTGTTCTTCATTATTATCACTTTTACCGAAAATTTATCCCACCAACTTTAAAATTGTCAATTCACCCCCTCTTGGTCATCTTTAAAAGATTGATCAACTCAACATTAACGTAAATAAAATAGTGTAAATAATAGAAGGTACTAATGAAATTAATATTTGGGTAAACTACTCCAGTGATTAGGGGTGAGCTCGAAGTAAAAATACTCGACTCATTTTGACTCGACTTAAAATTTCATTTACTCGACTCAATTTGAAAAAAATTCAAAGAAAATTCGAGTTGCAAAATGAAAATTCGAATAACTCGAATAACTCGAAATTTTTAGTAATTAAAGGATTAATTTTTAAGTTTGAGAAGAATCTCTCATTTTTTTGTGATATATATACATAAAAATATTTAAAAAAATGCTACATATGAATATATATATATATGCATGTCTTATATGATTAGAGAAAGTCGTTTAAATTGGAATCGAATCATACTACAACACAATAAATAATTACAATTAAATATTTATAGTAACTCGAAAACTCGACTCGATTCGACTTGACTCGAATTTCTTAAACTCGACTCAAACCGAAAATTTTCAAATAAAGTTTGAGATGTAAAATATGACTCGTCAACTCGAATAACTTGAGATTTTTTGACTCGACTCGATCAAATACTCATCCCTACCAGTGACTATCCAATTAATTAAGAATACCTATTTTAACCATTCAGCTAAAAAATTTATCAATTAGATCACTCAACTTTTAAACCTTATCTGTTTAAATCACTGTCATTAAAATCTGCAATATTTATGTAATATATCACATAAGGAAATAAAGTAGTGATGGAGCTGGAAGATACTAAATCGAGAAATAAAAATATATTAACCGAAAATTAAAAAAATATAAAATAAATACATCACAAAAGTTAATATTATTCCAAAACATACCTTAAATGGGGGTGATTAATTTACATATATAAAGATCAAAAACAAGGAAAATATAACCCACGTTATAAATACATAGAGTAAAAAAGGAATAAATTAAAAATAAATAAACATACGTGTAATGAAAAAAGAAAAAAGGTAAAAGAAGGAAAGAAATAAAAGGAATAGTTGAACGAAATAAAATAAGAAAAGAAAAAATATACTGAAAATTAAAAGAATTAAAACTGTGTTAAAATAATATTAAATAAATAAGTACATAATAAAATATATCAAAAAATAATTTAAAGAAATAATTCATATATATGAACATAATAAATGATGAATGTAAGGAAATAATTTATATATATGAACATAATAAACAATAAATGTAAGGAAATTATTTACATATATAAACATAATTTAAGGAATTAATAAACGGTGAGTGTAAGAAAATAATTTAAGGAAACATAAACTGTACATATTCGAGGGGACCCAAAACTAAAATTTTTCCCTTTTGAAAGGCAATTAAATGAAAATCGGGGACGAAAATGAAAATATTTAAAAAATTTGTAGAGCTTTAGATGTTATTTAACCATGAGGTGACCCTATTCGTGATATTAATTAGACACGGAACGGTCGAAACGCAAATAACCCATTTTTAAAACCACCTTTGGTTTGAAATCCCACAACCCTTCGGTAGTTTCTAAAATCCGAAGTCTCTTGGGCCTAAAAAAGACCACCGAAATTGAGCCTTAGGGACCAGGTTCATCTTCCAGATGTGGGCCGTTGATCAGTGTTTGATCTGATGGTTGAGGGAGAGAGACGGCTGCAAGATACGGAGGGTGATATAACAGATTAGGGTTTTACTTATTTAAGGTTTGGACCTAGTCCGAAAATGGGCTTGTAATATTATTGATTTGGGTTTTATAATTATTTTTGGACTGGATATTTAAAAATTATTTGGGTTTATGTTATAATTTGTTTTTATTCTTTTCCATATATTAGCTAATAATAATAATAATAATGCCTAACATATATATTTAATAATATTTATATATGGTCAGACTAAAACGAGTGATTACAGTAAGCAGCTTGGTTCCGTTTAAGTAAGTTTCAGGTTCTTGACGTTGTATACGGAGAAAATCTTTGCTGGAAGACTCACCCACCAAAGATAGGTGTGTGACACGGGTTGGTCTGGATTAGTAAAGGCTAGACTATGAAACCAAAAGAGCAATAAAAAAATAAAATCATAATAAATTATTTTATTATTAAAAATTATAATTAGGTCATTTATTCGTTAAATATAAATGAATATTCGTTAAAATGTGGTATAATGATGATTTTAGTATTTAAATTTTATATATTCTATTAATTTAATCTTAATTTTAAATAATCCAATTAATTTCTCTATTTTTAAAAATATATCAATTTATTCGTTTTTTTTCGTTAATTGCTTTTTATTGACCATTCATCATTATTCTTATTTATCTACCCTCGATAGCACGAGTATATCAAATTTGATTTTTTTAATCATGAGCATATATATTGTTATTATTAATTTTAGTTTTATGTTCTGAGTAATATTTTTGTTATTATTTTAATCAGATTTAATAGTTTATATTATAAAATATTAAACTTAATTACTAATAAATTAATATATATATAAATTATAAAAATATTAGTTTTGATATAATAATTGAAAATTAGTTTTGGACTAACTTGAAAAGAATTCAAATGGTTTTAACTCTAAACAACTTGAAAATAAGTTTGAGATACTTTCAAAGGGTTTTGAAAGTATTTAAACGTTTTAAAGTAGCCAAACTTCACATTTTTAACAGGCGTACCAATGTGGTTGTCCCCGTATTGATACTAGCAAGGGTTTTAGTTACAATAATTTTCTAATGATGAAAACTTGTATCAATACAAGCTCAAGCCGTACCCATACGGAGAGACGTACCGATATGCTCTTTATGTGTACCGATATACTAAGCTTTTAAACCCAAACGGTTAGATTCCTATAGTCATAACGTACCGATATAGATGTGTATCGTACCGATACGCCTTCGCTGAAGCGCGGACAATGGTTACTTCCCAAAGTAGCAGCATACTGATACATGTACCGCGCATCGATACCGAATGCATTAGTAGAGGAAATTTGGCATCGAAATTTATCCCCCACAATTTCAATCCAATCCCAACGGTCTATAGTGGTTACAAACTCAATTGTGACTATAAAATGGACCTTCAAACATCAAAGGAAGTTTAATGCTTTAATTATAACAACAATATGATTGTAGATTTGTCTTAGTGCTCAAATTCTTATTCTTTGGGTAAACAAACACTTGTGAGTTAAAATGTCAATGTATGCTCAAGTGTATTGTGATTTTGGGTGAGTATTTTAGAGTTCAAACAATCATCTTTGAGAAAGATTTCAGTTTGCTAAGTTTTATCTTTGTAAAAGAGTGTTCCTAAAGTTCAGTTTATGAATTTTGCATGCTAGATTCAGATAGTGAGTCTAGATCGTAACGATTTCTTTCTTAACCGAAAAAAGAGGACGAATTTTAGTGAATTGGTTGTATTCCTTAGTGAGGAGCTAAGATAGTGGATGTATGTGCTTATTAGAAGACCAAACCACACTAAATCCTTGTGTTCAATTATTTATCTTTTTGCTCCTACCATAAATCGCCATAGGGATGGGGAGATAATTGATTTGGTCTTATAATAAGCACCTACATCCACTATCTTAGTTCCTCGCTAAGGATTTCAACCAATTCACTAAGAATTTGTCATCTTTTCTCGGCTCAGAAAGCAACCATTACAGCCTAAACTCACTATCAAAATCTAACATCCAAAGTTTACAAACCGAACTTTACAAACACTTTTTTTACAAAGAGAAAAATTAGCAAACTAAAATCCCTCTAATAGGTGTTTGTTTGCACACTTAAGTATTCACCCAAAATTCTAATGCACTTGAGTATATAATCACATTTTAGCTCACAAGTGCTTGTCTACCCAAAGAATGAGAATTTGAGCACTAAGACAAATTTACAATCATAATGTTGTTGGTAATGAATTCATTAGTCTTCTCTTGATTCTTGGAGGTTCATTTTATAATCTCAATTGAGTTTATAACCGTTGATGACCGTTGAGATTGGATTGAAGCCGTTTTGAAGCTGATTTTTAAGTCAATTTTCAATTTTGATGCCAAGTGTATTGATACACGAGGTAGTTGTATTGATACAACTTCTTTAGAAAAGAGTCGCAGAACCTGCATTAAAAGAGGTGTGTTGAAACATTTTGCTCCTCGTATCGAAACGGTTAATGTTTGTATTGATACGACTCCTAACCGTTGAGTTTTTTATAAAGTCGTTAAGGGTATATCGGAATACCATAAGATGTATAAAAACGTTCGTATCGAAACGATTTTTGACAGTGTTGAAGTTGTAGCTTGAGGTATTCAATTGTATCGAAACGCCAAAGACCTTATCGATATGCATACGCTAAAAACACGGGTTTGGTTACTTTAAAATATTTTGAATACTTCCAAAACCTCTCAACAAAAATTTTAACTATATTTTTAAATTGTTTGAATATAAGAACCATTTTTGAAATCTTTTCAATTTAGTTCAAAATATTTTTCAATTATTATATCAAAATCAATATTTCTACAGTCTTCTTCTTCAGTGTTATCTCGATTACTTATCACGAACTAGCTTAACTGCAATTGTAAGCACATTTAAACACAAGTCCCTTTGACTCATTCTGAAATCACATGTCACATTCGTAGAGTTTCACGTCCTTAGAACTTAGCTACTCGTCCAGAACACGCGGTCTTAGACACCTCGTGATGCTACTTGGTTAAATCTCTAGACCTAAGTCAGCCTTCAATCAATCTTGCGAGAACTCCTCCTTCGCAAAGACCTGAATAAGCCCTTAAAGATTCTATGGATGTGAAAGCTATTAAGCACTAGGGTGACTACCCCTAGCCACTCGAAAGATAATAAGAACAAAGAACTAAAGAAAGAATAAGGAAAAGTAGAGTAAATGTCAAAGTCTTATTAGTCTCTGTTTCCTCTATATGATTGGGTGAGTATTAATAAAGGTGAGAACTCTCTATTTATAGTTGAGCTCACACTTAACTAATTGTCATGATTAATTTACACAGACGAGTATGATTAGTCTAAGTAATTACAAGAATCATCTATCGAAAAAAACTTTATCTAATCCTAATTACATCATTTCATAGGAGACTTTCCTTGGATAATTGACCTGTACCGCTATGATAAGATTCTTCCTTATCCTTATCCAAATAGTTGTCTTTTATTATACCGAAACTAACTCTCTAATATTTTCTAAGTGTTGAGCCAAGTGATCTGATGGTCTTGATAAACCTAACTAAACCTTTGTTCTGGGTAATTGTGCGATTATCACGGATTCAAATATACAAGATGTGACACAATATACATTTAAAAAATTATATAATCTATAAGAATTACTACCCATAAAATTTTAAATTTCAGAAGCCATTGTAGCAAAAAGAAGAATACAGATACTCTGTCTTTACCAGCAATCAAATGTTCTCTCTTATCAGGTTCTTATGACCTAATCAATATACAAATTAGGTCTGGGAGTGTACTGCACACCAATCAACATAAGAGAAACGAATGCGGATCCAACGTTGCAGACTTTAGCAACTGAAACTGGGATACAGAACCAGATAGCGTTCAACGTTAAATAAAAACATTATTTTTTATTATCTAATGGAATATAAAAATATATAAAAGTTTGAAGCGACAACATACAAGGACGATAACCCACGTTGTATTTTACATAGGAATGTAGAAGGAAAACCAGTGGGCAGCGGCTATACTTCATCCCTACCGCCAAACTTTTTCCTATACTCAAACTCGTATGCAGCTAGACAAGCCACGTGTTACTCAAAACATCTTCCACGTCTTCTTTTAGAACATCCGCTGAAGGAGCTGAGTGTCCGAACTCGTGGCGTTGTTTCCATGAATCCAACGGTTCAGATTACTTCTCTTGCTAACCCCTGTTGTCTCCATGCGATACAGTTAAATTCAAGTGAAGAAAATAGATCATTCCGAAAACTGGTTTGCTAACGCTCGAGAAAACGGAGATTTTGTGAAAGACGGGGAAATGAAATTGAGTTTACGGTAAATAATGAAGGGAATCGAAAGGAAAAGGAAGGATTCTGGTGGGATGACGGAGGGATATGTTAATAAGAAACGGAGAGGTCTTAATGTTAATGAAATGACTGAGGAGGAAGAAGAAGATAGAGGAGAGAGTGTCACGTGCATGTCTCATGGGTTGATATCGGTGATCGGACGGCGGAGAGTGATGGAAGACGCTGTGAAGGTGGTGATTGGAGTGATACAAGGGTATGATTTCTTTGCTGTTTATGATGGACACGGCGGAGCCGGGGTCGCCAACGCTTGCCGTGACAGGATGCATCGGTTGGTTGCGAAGGAGGTGGAGGAAAGGGAACATGGTGGGGGGAAGGGAGTGGGATGGGAGAAGGTGATGGCTGCTTGTTTCGACAAGATGGACGAGGAGGTCACAGGTTGTGAGCGTGGGACGACGGCAGCTTTCGATGTGATTGTGGAAACGATGGGATCAACGACGGTGTTGGTGTTGATCAGTAGGGAAGAGGTGGTGGTGGCGAATTGCGGTGACTCGAGAGCTATTTTCTACCGTGGCAGCACCGCGATGGCTTTGTCCCGTGATCATAAGGTGGTTTACTCGGAACTCTTGAAACAACTTCTTCGTCAAAGAAGACGATAGACGAGATTTTACTAACATAAACTCTAATACTATTACAAAGTGTTAAATTACAATTCCAACCCAGAGGTGTCAGTAATTGAGCGAACAGAGTCCGACACCTTTGTTATATTAGCCAGTGATGGTTTATGGGGATGTTGTCTCCAATGAAATTGCCTGTGAAGTTGTCAAAAGATATTTTGATGGACAAATAAAGATATGATTTTCAGACGACAGCCACGACCGATGCAGTGGAAATCGGGCTGCAGAGGCGGCAGCCATGCTAGCGGAACTAGCAATGGCTCGAGGGAGCCCAGACAACATTAGTGTAATTGTAGTTGAGTTGAAAACTTGAATCTCTCCTCTAGGTTTGTACTTCCTTCACACTTAGTTTTGAAGTTCTAATACCCAAAGTCTAACAGGTTAACATATAAAGTTTGTTTTGCTACAGCTTTAAATATACAGGGAGAAATCTTTATTGTTTCCTTCGTGTTTTTTACGCGGTTCGATCTTTAAAATCGTTACGATGTGATTATTACATTGCCTTAGATAACATCTGGTTTCCTTCATGCACAGGAAGGTTCATAGAGAAATCTTTACCAGAAAAACACACAAACTCAGATTGAATCTTGGAACAGAACAAGAGAGACAAAACATGGTTGTACATACTGTGTTTATACAGGAAATATGAAATCCCTGTCTCTATTAGATATGTAATAACAAAAGAAGTGGAGGAGACAGAGGATGAGCATTCCCATTCTTTAATTTCTCTTCACTCCTTTCTCCTCCCATCTTCAACTGTTATTTTACCTAATATCAACTACAACCCTAATCAAATCAACAAGTAAAGTTGAAAAACCTGAAACAAGGAGACTGCACTCTGTATAAGCTGCACAAATCCAGAAACTATTTGGAACTTCAAATATGTTCCAGCAGTTTTGTTCTTGTCTTAAGCCAAATTGTAGCTTGAAACCGAGACATCTGCAGGAGAAGCAGCATGGATGTATACAAACTCAAGACTCTTTCCTGCAGGCAACAAGTTGAGATGTGTTGGGAAACCATAAGAATTGCCAGATTTGGTTAGACCCCATATAGGACCATAAAGCTTTGATATAGACAGCTTGAGATCCTTTAGTGTCTTGGAAGACTTGTTGGTCACCACTGTGGAATATCTGTAGTATGTTCTTCCTTTGGCATTCCAGGAAGTTGTCACCTTCTGCTGTATTGATATTGGACTAGCTGCTGCTGCAAAACAGAATCCCTGAGTCAGATTCGGAATTCAACAACGAATTAAACCGAAACAATGTTCTCGGAATGTACCAGGAGTAGGAGTTGATTTGATTTTCGGCTCGGCCGCAACTGGTTTAGGAGCTGGGATAGCCACTGTATTAAAGGGAAAAGAGCATGATCATAATCAATGATACAAAAGGGACCATTGAACTTAATGGGGATATATGTTGTATATACCGGGAAGCAGTTGGTTGTAACCGTCGTGACCGCCCCCGAGTCTAGCCAGTATGCCGAGAAGAGGAGCATTGTTATAGGTAGCAGGCTCTGTTTGTTCATAATTATCCCTTTCATCGGCAAAGTTATCGTAGGCATCAGGCCCTCCAACGACAGCACCAGTGAGGACATTGGGATCACTTGCTTTCCTAGAATACCAAGTGGCATAACCTTGTCTGCAGGCGACGAATTGAGGGTGGACCTTGATCGAAACGATCGAAGAACCTCGATGATGAACTTGTCGTGGGAAATTGTTACCATAACCAACCATGTAACTTGTAGCTCTTGGATTGTCCCCAAGAAGGTAATCCACCTGAGATTTTAACGTAAAAAAGACATTAGAAACATTGTTTTTTATCATTTATATCTCTTCTATTATGTCTCTTTGGAGTTACCTGAGATTTAGCAAAAGAGAGAAGCTGAGCTGGTGCAACATTGCCAGCAGCACACCTCAGGGTTCCTCTAGAGGAAGTGAGATAGTCAGAGTACACAGTGGCTAAGAACGAGGCACTTGTTACGAACTGCATATTGTTCCATCGTTGTCGGAAAATCAAACCACCGGGAGTCTTCTGAACATTACGGCTGCCCTTTCCGATCAATGAACACATGAAATGCTCTGCCTTCTGATGGTACCTCTCAAACACTGGTGCATGGAGACCAGCTTTGCCTTGCATTAAGAACTGCAGGTACAGCAAAAAACCATCAACTACTGAGATAAAACAAAGAATTGTAGCATAAACAATTATTGTTCGATTCGATATACCTTGGCGACAAGGGTCTGAACCCCAGCGTACTTGACGTCCCAACCGAACTCAGTCATGGCCCAGCCGGTTCCACCCATAGAGTCACCATTCTTTCCAAGATAGTTCAAGTAGTACTCATTGTTACTAGCTTGGTACAGCCATGCAGCAGCCCACAACAACTCATCCTATAAAAATTTTCGAAATCCGAGTTAGTTAATCACAGTAGCATTGCTAAAATATGTGTTTAAGAAGCAGCAGCAGCAGCAGCAGCTTACATTGTAGCCACTGATGGATCTGTAGTACTTTTGGGCAACTGTGATGCTGCTGTCATATTTGCCTCTGTATTTATCAGCAAATTCGAACAGCTGAAAAACAGAAACCAAAAGTCAAAATGTCTATCATTACAACATTAATACTTACGAATTCTTGCAAGTTTAGTTAAGAAGCAAGTTGGTGATAAATTTTAAGTAATTTAATATTAAACAAATTTTAAAAATATTTCTCTTTTTAACTCACATAAAGTGATAAATTTTAATATTAAAATAAATCCAATGGGTCCACCACAACAGGCTCAGGAACTGTAACCAACCGTAAGCTCTGTAGCCTAGAGGGAGTAGGAAAACATACCTGATACGCGTGGTGAAGAAGCTCACTGGAATACGCGGGGTTGGAGCGGCGGAAGACGATGGATGCGGCAGCCATAGCAGCGGCTGTCTCACCGGCGAGATCCGACCCTGGGTTGCTCGGGTCAATCTTGTAAGCATGACGGTCTGTGGTCATATCCTCGGGTCTTTGCCAACAGTAATGGTCAGTGTTTCCATCTCCCACCTAAAATCAAATCACCATAAGTTTTACAACCAAATGGATTCGAGTCGGATCTTTGCTCTTAAGAAAATAAACGAAGAGTACCTCTCCATACAGGACATAAGGTTCTGGATGAGCTTTAATGAGATAGTCGGTGCCCCACCGGACGGCTTCCATGGCATGACCGAGCTCTCCATTCGCAGCCATTTGCTTCCCATACTCTATTATGCTCCACGACATCATCGTGATGGTGAATGCCAAGGGCAGCCCAAACTTCACATTGTCCCCTGCATCATAGTACCCTCCGACCAGATCCACCTTTTCAATTCAAATTTCAACACCCAAATTAGAATCATACTAGCTTCTCAATGCAAAACAAATCGGAAAACAGTACAAGTTTTAGCATTACCCCACTGGCCTTGCCGTCGTTCAAGCCTGAATCAGCTCTCCACGATACTCTCTGGTTACGAGGAAGATAACCAGATCTCTGAGCTTCAAAGAAGAGTAAGCTCTTACTCAGAGCTTGGTTATAGTCATGCCCAGAAAATGCCGAACGAAAACAGAGTGTTAGAAGCAGAGGAACAGTTAAAATCAACCTCATTAACTTCTCCATCTATTCACCAACCAAGAACAGGATTTTATACACTGCAAAATGGGATTTCCTTCAACTTTCTAATCAAACACATAAAATGCAGTGTGATTAGAGAGAATGGGAAGAGATTAAGGCAATGTGGGTTGCTAAAATTCCTGAGAAAGAAGAAGAGATAGTGGGAAATGGCAGAGGAGGTGAAGCCTCTTTATATTGGAAGGGGAGGGGGAAGGGAAGCAACGGAGAGGGTAGAAATAGGCAGGGCTCAATAAATGCAAAATATTTTATTGGGTTTTTGGAGGAGATGAAAAAGGGTGATGAAAGAAGAGAACAGAATCATGTGGGTGTCGCTGGCTCTTGACTGGGAAGGGTCGGTGTGGATGTTAATATTCGAAAACTCGATTCAATTTTAAAAATTATTTAAATTCGAATCATTAAAAAATAGAAACGTTTTTAACCGAAATCACTCGATAGATTCTGAACCCGTAGGGTTTTAACCCGACTCAATCCGATAAGGACGAGTTTTTATTTAAAAGATGAATTTGTGTTCAGATCGTATTATTATAAAAATAAAGTCGGGTTAGAGTCGAGTTTAAGATAAAATTTCCTGAATTGATATGACCTAATATATTTATATATTTTTATATATCTCGTATCGTGTCGGGTTTAATCAAATTTTTTATTAAAATATCGGGATTGGGTTAGATTATAAATTTTATCAATTCAGGTCGAGTAAAAAAATACATATTCGAGTCGAGTAAAATCGACTCAAATCAAAAAATATACTTAAGACGAATATTTTAATTTTTAAATTAAAATCAAAATCGCTAAAAACTCATTCCGATCCGACTTATTTCCGTCCCTGATTCTACGTATAACATGCAGTTACATTTATTAAGGTTGGGTGACTGAATGTAATGCCTGAAATTTCAGCCAAGCAACCATTATTTTGTCCAGCTAAAAAGGTTTCTGGTTTTAAAACTAGGAAGGTGAACCAACTTTCAATCTTCATCTTGAACCGGTGAAAAAAAAAACAATATCGCCTACAAATATATTTAAAGCATTAATGAAAATCTGTGAAATATAAAACGTGCTTTAATTATATTATTAATATATATAATATGACACAAGTTTCATTACATTTACCTATTAATATTTATGTGGATAAAAAATATTAGATGTTAGAGACATTTTTGAGATCATATTAACGATAAAACTTATAAATTTTAAGGGTCAAAAGGCTGATAAGTTTTTTTGGCAGGGTAAATAAAATTCGATTTAATTTTAAAAAAATAAATAATTTAATTTAATTTAAGGCAAAATTATCTGATTCATTTTGATTCTATTCGCTCGAAAAATTTTAAATAAAGTTTTAGTTATAAAAAAAAATTAAATAATTTTAAATTTTTAATAATTAGAGGATTTATTGTATGTTCGAGACGATTCATATATGAAAAATATAAAGAAATATATATGTATATATATAATTAGCGAAAGTCGTTTAAATTACAATTAAATCAAACTACTATAACTTAATAAATAATTATAATTAAATTTTTATCAGAACTCGAAAACTCGATTTTATTCGATTTGACTCGACTTGAAAAAAAATTTTAATGAAAAATTGAATGATATAATTAGATTCGTCGACTAAAATAACTTAATTTTTTTTACTCAACTCGATCGAGCGCTCGTAAAGACATATACTCACCTTGTTGTAAAGCATAGGAAATTACCACAATGTTAAACATCATCTTTAGAAGCGGAACACAATGTTGACATGTTTTCACTTCAAATATTTAAAAAAAAATGGGTTTTAATCCTCTAAATTAGAAATAATAATAATAATTTGACCCACAAAATTTAAATAGACCTTAAAATTTAGAAGAAAAAAAAGTTTAAACTTCTAATTTTTAAAACTTTAAATTAACCTTTATAAACTCTTTGATTAAATTTCGCCGTTAATGGCATTATAGATCAAATTATAAATTTGCATCATATTCCCCATTTTTCTAGTTAATTTCTTGCAATAAGAACAATATTTTTCCTTCGTTTCGAGAAGTTGTATTATGTATTATTTTATCATGTTATTTATCAAATTAATTAAATATAATATTTTTATCAAGTAAGTATTTTTAAATTTAATTTATAATAAATATAAATAAAGGTTTATTTAATAAAATATATAAAAAATTAATAAAATAAACAAATTTAATCTATTAATCTCAAATAACGTGATAAAATTATTCGTAATATAATTTCTTCTAATTTCGCACAAAATATGTTAGTCATGAATCTTCCAGGCAAACCACAGCCAATTAATTTCTGATGCAACTTAATCACTTCACTAGTTCATTTTTAAACCAATCGCACATGCCAAACGATTTATATTGTTTAAGGTTTTGAGTAAAATACACAGGTGATCACTAAACTTTTAGACCACTTTCAATATGATCATCACGATTAAAAAAATTATATTATAGTAACAATCGTTAAGGAAAAAAAATCTTATGATCATTGGATCGTTAAATACGTAATAATAGCTCACCTGGATGCCTGTAAAATTGGATAAATTATATACTGAGTCACTTTTACTTTTTAAGGTTTTAAAAGTAACACTGGACAATCTTAAAAAAAAGTGAAATTGGATTTTTAAAATTTTTCAGTTTTGTCCTCGAATTATGAAAAATTTACAATTTGATCCTGATTTTGTTATAACTCACAAGTTACCATCACAATTCCATTTTTTTGAAGAATGTCTTTGAAATTTTCGATAAAATTTCATCTATTTTGATTTTAAGTTTAATCTCAAGAAAAAAAAAGTGTGGCATGTTGGTTTCTGATTAAAAACAAAAAAATTTAACATTCTTATAACTAAAACCTTAAACGGGTTATAAAATAAAACATAAATACTTATTTAATTTAAAATATAATTTAAATATCTATTTAACCGCTAAATTTTTGTATTACGTAATTATACCCTACCTTAATTTTAAAAAAAAATTGTTTAGAGCCTGCCAACGTGTCTGTGTATTTATGGTAAGTCCTGTCATTTGCATCCGTATAGCGTGTAGCCAGGATTCTCTGAGCCAGAGAGCCCGACAACCAAACCGGTGTGCCACTGGAAATCAATATTTTAAAACTCCACCGACAGTATCCGGTAAAAACAAAGGTTTTCAGTACCAATCTCATGGAAAACCAAAGACTGTAAGGTGCAGACCGCAGATGTGGTCCTCCACTCTGTCAGACCGCTTTCGTCCCAACCGTAATCAACGGTTTCAGCAGAAAAGTATCCACACTTTTCAAGTAAAGTAATCTTGTGTCTACTTTTCTTCCTATTTTTAATGGCCTTTTTTAAAAAGTATTATTGAGTTGTATTTCATGTTAAAAAAAACAAAGGGATGTGGACACGTAAGGGAGGTCAAAGAGGCAAGGCTAAGAAATTACAGGCTAAAGCCGGTGCGATCACGGCTTATGCAGCATTTCCCACACATTCCTGTCGACGGAAACCGGCGCTAGGTAGGTTTTACCAGTCACTTTGAAGTAACGTCTCGTGAAAGCTTAACTAGCCAGTAAATCACCGTGAATGTCGTAATTACCGTTAGAGCTCTAAATGAGGTGAGACAGATCGTGAGTTATTCGATCTCGACTCGTTAAAGTTTAATTTGATTAGATTTAGTTCAAATTCGAACTTGATTTGAGTTTACGACGAGCCGAGTTGAACTATATAATACCCGACTCGAAAAGCTTACGAGCTACTTGAAATATATAAGTATACTATTTTTTATTTTTTATAATTTAAAATCTAGAATTTTAAACTCAAAACTCTAAAATCTAAACCCTAAACATAAATCTTAAACCCTAAATTAACGTAGTAAAACCTAAAATTAACAAGCTTGAGTTTACACAACTTGTGCATCAAAGTTTTTTCTCCATTAGGCTTTAAATGAGACTCGATAGATAAGAGTTATTCGAGTCTAAAACGATCAAAGATCGGTCAATACTTGACACGATTAGGCTCGAAAAAAGCTCAAACTTGACTCGAGTTCTTGATAAGGCGAGTTGAGCTCAGATTTTTCAGGCTCGTTTAAAATTACTCAAACTCGAACTCGACTCAAAATCTTAATGAGTCGAGCCGAACCGAACTTAGCACTACTCGAGCTCGACTAGGCTCGTTTACACTCCTAATCATCACCGGTTGAGATCTTGCCACGTTAATATTTAGTTCCCAATAAACATGTTTTGTTTCTGTTTTTTTAAGTATTAACCAAATAACTTTATTTATAAATAAAATAACAATATACTTTATTAAAATTTTTAAAATATTAAAAAATAATTAACAAGAAAACTATAAATTATAAAAAAAAAGGTTACATATATCATATCAGACAATTTTTTATGTCAAATTTTTTATTATCAGTCGTAAGATTGATAGCTGAAAAATTATCAAAATACAGATAAGTCGATCACCTTTTATGTTTCTTTTAAAGACCATTATCTATATAAATAATATCAATAAAATATTTAAAATTGATCAAATAATCTATAATAAATAATAAATACGAATCAAAAACAAATTACGTACAATGACCCATGTGTGATGGAACCGTGCATTATGTAGTTGAAACTCTTAAAATTATATTTGTATATATACATTTTTCATTTTTTAAAATATATTATAAAATAATTTTAAGTAAAATGTTAAAACTTTTGTGCATACAAAGGATCTATAACGGATCCTGCCAATATTCAGTTACGTACATAGTGGGTATAAATGCATAACGTTATGTAAAGCCTTATAATAGTTGTAACGACCTGGATCTTCCATATCCGAGTATCGGTTTAATCCGAGGATTTGAGCTTCGGTTTTGGATCCCGGGTGGTGAGGTTTTGGGCTTTATTGGGCCTTTAATTTGTTTGGATTGAGTGTTGGGCTTGTTTAGTAAGAGTGTTTTGGTAATCCTCTAATTGAGGACAAAGAGTGGAAGGGAAGAGGGTGATTTTCTCTGCAGAAATTCAGAGTGAAGTCACCAAGCTTTTCTCCTTTTGTTCTTCCTTCACTTCTTCACCCAAATCACCAGAGAAAGGTGTAAACTTTCAGAGTTTGGTCAAGAATCACGTTGTGAGGCTTAAGGGTAAGTTATAGGGTTGTTGTTGATCTACAAAACAAGGTAAATATGAGTTAGTTTGATGAAGATGGAGGTTTAAGAGGGATTTTGGGTTGAGTTCGGAAATTGGTTTTTGAGGGTATTGATCTGGTTTTTTCTGGTGTTTTAGACTCTGAGAAGGTGTCTAATTCACTCCTTGTCTTTCCCTTTGTAGAGAAACAAGTGGGAGAGCCTTTTTTAAGCTTTGGGAAAGAGAAAGTTTAAGGTGGAGCTTGGAGCTCGGTTTTGCTATTTTGGTTGTTGTTTTGCTAAGAGGTTGGTACTCTTAACTCGTTCTTTACATCACTCATATCAAGGTAGATAGCATTCATATAGATTGTGTGCATGTGTGCTTGGTTTGCTTGAGTTTAACAAGCTTTAATGGTGAAAATTGTGTAAGTGGTTGTAAGGGTTGGAAAATGGTGCTAAAACACTCTAAATATCATTAATAATTGGTAGGAACACTTTAGGATCGTTTATGTTGAGTTTGGGGTCAAATCATTAGAAATTTCTAAGTGAAACCTGCAAATCGTGTAGGGGGTATCGATACACGGGTTATCGGTATCGATACCTCTAAGAGAGAAATGGGCTTTTGGTCAGGGGTATCGAACCATAATTCGATACTAATTTCTCCAGTGACCTCGTATTTTGCTTGTGGTTCGATGCTGGTATCGAATCGGGAAACCTCCTTCGTTGACTTTTAAGTTGGTCAAAGAGTATCGGTACTGGTATTGATACTCGTGTTTCGATATTCTCTTTGGATGGACATCGATGCAGGGTGTTTCGATACCTCACATAAGGGTATCGATACCCCTGTGTCTTTTGGCTAAGTTTGAGTAGAGATTTGGGGCTCGATAATTTTAATAAACGCTTCCATTAATCTAAAAGTTGTGAAACGAATTATTGAGCTAAGATTAGTGTTATAACCCCAAAAGGCTAAATTGAGATAATTTTAATATATCTTTTTGTGCTAAGATCCTAGGTGGATCGTTTGTGTGGTTTGAGTCCTTGTGTGTTGGAAATCCAAATATCCATAAGTGTTACAACACGTTGAAGACCATCTGATATAATATGTCGGGTGATGAATGAAGACTTTTATTCCGAGTGTTGGGCGACCTCACTCGAAGATGTTCGATGTAACATTCCGAGCATGGGGTTGGTTGAGCGACCTCCATCCCTTTCCGAACGTTGGGCGGTCTCGTTCGAAGATGTCCGATGTAACATTCCGGTATAGGATTTGAGGCGGCCTCAATCCTGAGTGTAGGATCTCGATGTTGTATGGAAGCGGGCCTCACTCCTGTGTGTTGACTTGTTATGATTTGTATATGTTGTGTGTGGTAATATACATCTCATTTATGTCATGTGTTAGGCAAGCATGCTAGACCATCGTACCATGCACGAGATTTATATATCATGCTTTACTGCTTATGATATGCATAATGTTGGTCGAGTTCGGCGTACCCACTGAGCTTTCGTAGCTCAGCGTTCAAAATGTGTTTTCGTGCATAGGTTAGGTGTAGCCGATTCCTATGGAGCACCATCGAGGTTTGGATTTCAGCATCAACTGTGTTGTCAGAGTACATTTATGAGATAGTGGGCTAGTGCTTTATCAAACCCTATATGTAATTTGTAACTCTGTTTATTTTAATTTAGGTCGAATATTTTTAAATGGTCTGTAATATTTTTAGAGCTTCGTTTTCTTTAAACTATTTTGGACTTTTGTTCTAACTCGTTTGGATTTTATGAATTACGTAGGACTTGGATTTATTTTATTGTTGGACTTTGGAAAGAAATTTCAAAATATGAATTTTGGGTCGGAGGCCTAATGTGACATCCGGATCGAGATGTTATAATAGCTTTTAAAGTGTTTTTATAAAATACAACGATTATTTATAAAAAAATACAAAAATATAATAATCATTAACCAACAAAGAGAAACAAATGATTGAGAAAACTTTATCGAGCGTTGAACAAGCAAAGTAAGTCATGAAATAAGAATGCCTAAAAAGATGTGGGATGAAAACAAAGAATGCTTCCATTAGAAATGATTTTGTACATATTTACTTTTGAGGCAGGAAAACAAAGCATTTACTTTTAAATTTTTAAAATTTTATAAGATAGTTATTAATTTTTTTTAATATTTATGAGTTATTCTAATCCTGAAATTTTAAAATTTTATATATTTACTCTCAAATATTTTTTTGAATCCTACGTCCAAAAATATTCCAATTCAAAAATTTTAATTTTAGATATATTTTTTATGATGAAATATATTTGCTGTTAGAAAACATCTCATATTAGGAGAATTTTTAAATATCAAACCTTGGCCTTGGTTCAAATACTTATAAATATAGAATTTTTTTATTTTATTTCTCATATTTTCACTATAAAAGTAGATACCAATATTTTTCTTGTTTTGTTTTTATCTATCGTTTTAGCATGTTATATCTATCATTATAGTACATTGATGACCGAGAGTATAAATATGATGTACATTTTATTTTAAGACGGTTCACAACATGCTTGTGTTTTGTTGTATGTTTTAAAGCAGAATCATTTATAACACCTTTAATGTTATTTTTTAAAAGATCATTTTCGATTGCTATCAAAACAAGTTTATATAATCTTTCTTGCGACATTGTTATTCATTAGTGTGACTGTAATAACTTCAATTTGAAAAAACTTCGTTCCGTAGAAACAATTGTCACATTTCGATTGTCATCAAAACAAGTTCAATTAGTCTTTCTTGCGATATTGTTATTCGTAAGTATGACTTCAATAACTTTAATTTTGACAGCTTCATTCTGTAGAAGCGATTGTCACATTTAGGAAACAATTATAACGTTTCAATAGTTATAATCCATCTTTTTTAAAAGTATTTTCAAAATCTTTACGATGAGTTTTAAGATTAATTTCATTCAATGAATATAATTTATCAAAATTTTAGGATCCTTCTTTTTGGGGTCCCCTATAATCGTTCCTGTTACGCTTGTTTAAAATCCCACTGTTGATAAAGAATTAAAGATAACGGCAGATACATGCTTTGAACAGGGTGGGTCGTGCTCATCCTAAACTTTTCAAAGTTCACATATTTACCCTTAATTTTCTTAATTTTTATGAATTAATCCTTAAGTTTTTGTGATATTTAAGCTTTGTGTCCACCCTAAGATTTTGAAATTTCATATGTGTCCACCCTCAAATAAATTTCTAGATCCGACGCTGATTAAATAAGTCATTTACTTTTCAAGTTTTCATCCTCTTTTTGTTTTTTAGGTCACAATCTTTTTAAGTTCCTTTATATTTCTTGATATTATTTTTTCAAGATTCCATGTAACTAAAGATCGGTTTATGTGGAGTTTTCTTTTCTTTATCAATAAAATTTAACGAATTATTAAAAAAATAAGTACCAAAATAATCTATGATATGTACATATTATATACCATTTATTGAAATAAAAAAATCCATTGAAACAAGCTTATAGTATAATAAAAGTGACATTGCTCTAATTTTAAATTTAATTTAAAATAATGTCTTTCATCTCCTCTAAAAAAAATTAAGGTAAAATTTATAATTTATCGCTCATCAATCTTTTTATTCTTATTTTAATCACTTAATTTTTAAAAAAATTATTTAATAATTAAATTTTATACATTAAACGTTTTTGTCACTAACAAATATTTTATTAGTATTTAAGTATAACATGATTTTCTATTATTATTTAATATAAAAATAATTTAAAAGAATAGTTTAATTGTCAGTTCGCCACCATTAGGCTTACTGTCGACGGTTATAGATGAAAAGAAAATTAAAAATGAGGAAACCAAAACGTTTATATCGTTATTCGTGAATTATAAGATATTTTTCGGTGAAATAACTATTGAATTTCGGCTTAACATATCAAAATAAATCATCTAATGTAATTTGGGTTTAAACGATCATCAGTTTTAAAAATCGACAGTGACGGACGATAATGACAAACGATGAGGACTTCCTTACTTTTATTTCACAATAGTCTTAATGATTAGTAGTTTGAAGCCTTAAGAAACCGGTTTTTTCGACGCTCGGTTCCTTCGTCTTAAGTCAAATTTAGTTTATTTTTCGATTTGGAATGGAACTCTTAGTCTATGATTATTTTAAATATTATTTTATTATTTATTACGGCATGGAGATCAATGGGTTAAATTACTCTTCTTTTAGTTACTCTAAATTATTTCATTATTAATCTTTAACATGAAAACTCAATTCTATTTTATCTTTTTGTAGTCGTGGTTCGATCCTATCACCGACATCCCTCATGTCTTCTCGACAAGTTTTCTCCCTCTTGTACGTCTCTCCCATGTTCTTGACCTGTCCAAATCAGATATTCAACTTGATTTCCGTGGGTTGAATTATTGGTTTTGGTAACTTTGTTGGAATCATTAATTCTTAGTCTGGGTTTTATTATCAGACAATTAACATGGTGATCAAATTCAAACATGATTTCATTTTCATACAAGACCAATGGATTGTCGGTGAAGAGGAGGCTGGGGGAGGCTGGGGGGTTCGGTCGGTGAAGGTGAAGGTTGAAATGTGGGAGTTAAGGATTAATAATTGATTAATAATATAAGATGTTATTTGAAGTATAAAATATAATTGATTCTTATTTTATGTATTTGTGTATAATATTTTTTTATTTTTTAAACGATTTTTATATCTATTAATAATATAATATATTATGTTAAAATTGTTGAGTTGATCGAATGATAAGATTGACCAAGAGGGGGTGAATTGACAATTAAAAATTTAATTGGAAGATTGAGTAAAAATATAAAAAAATTGAGGATACAAGAATTATAGTGGTTCAAGCTAAAAAATAAACTCTAAATCCACTATCTTAGCTCACACTAAAGGTTTTTTAACCAATTCACTAAGAATTTAATATTTCTCTAGGTTCAAGGCTAACCAATTAACTTATACCTCTCAAAGAGTACAAAGATGAAAGTAGGAAAATAAAGTTTCTCTCAAAAGAAAAATATGTCCCCAGATACAATTTAACACTTTTCCAAATTCAATTACAAAGAATAAAAATTAAGAACATGAGTTGAGTGTATAAATTTTGCAATAGTGTGCTCGGAGTTGGATTGGACTGCTTGGATGTTTCTTGAGGTTCAATAATTGTTGTTGCTACTTGAAATGTTTGATTTTATACCTTCTCATTAAATTCTAAACGTTGTGGTTGTTGGGAAAGTAATTATAGACGTTAGAGCTTCATCTTTCCACCATAAATGCACATTTGCAACAGCCAATATTGAAACACGAGCTACTTGTTTCAAAACGGACCAAAATAGAAAGAGATGGTATGCATTTATTAAAGGGGTTTTGAAACTATATATTATGGTATCGAAACAGTTATTTTTTAAAACAAGGGTGTATCAAAACGGTTTGAAGTCCATATCAAAATGTTTTAAAACTGTGAACATCGGTATCGAAACGCCTCTAGGGTTGTTTCGAAACGGTTCAACCATCATTTAAAGTTTACTCGTCAAACAACGATAAAAAATATTTAAATCTGAAATAGTCGTTGAAAAAAATTGACCAGTATCGAAACGATGACAAAGCATATTGAAACGCCTTGTTATTTTTATTAAAATTCATTAAATATAGAGCGATATCGATACAACTATTGGCTGTATCGAAACGCCTGTTTCGATACGGACTTTAAGTGTTTTCAAACCAAACTTGGCAGATTTAAAACGTATCAAAACACCACTAGGGCTTTTTCAAAATGTCTGTCAAAACTTAAAAATTTTAGTTAAAACTTGAAGATCGTTTCGAAACCAGTTTTAGGCGTATCGAAATGCCTGGTAAAACTCAAGAACATTCTTCGAATATTTAAGTTAAGTTTCGAAACTATTTTTGATGGTATCGAAATATCTGTAACAAAAACACTTAGAAACTTGTTTTTATGATCTTGGTTTGACTTAAAGTTATTTGTTTGACTTAGGGAATTAAAATTTTATTTTAAAATAGTCCTTTAACTTATTTGTTATTTCAAAATTATTTTTTTTATAAAGATATTAATAAAATAATTTAGAATGATTAAAATATGAGTAATTTGAAAATTAATTTTTAAATTAAAAAATTTAAAGTTGAGTGAGCAAAATAGAATTGAGAAGATAGTTGAGTGATGATATATGTAATTTATATATTTTTTTAATTTGATAATTAAATTTTTGATTGTTTAAAAATTATCATGAAAATTTTCTTTTCTTTTTTTTTCAATTTGGACACCAACTCATTAATAACTTTTAAAATGGTGATGTGGTTATTAAAATATTTTTATAATAATATATTTAGTCTCCATATTTATATATTTAAATAATTTAATCTTAATTTGAAAGAAATAATAAATTAAACCCTCGATATTTTAATTTGATTATACTTTTGATTAGAGATAACTTAATATTTTATTTTAATCCCTCAATTATAACTAATGTTATCTTATTCCTCTTAATCCCAGTCATACTAAAGATGTTCATTGTCGTGTACCCGATTCTTCCTGGTACCTCTTTCCCCAATTCATGTCCCAGACCAATAAATTTGGGTACCCGTTTCTTGAATACCGGGTACCCGCTATTTTTTTTCTCAATCTAATTTTATAAAACAAAAAGTATATTATATGCTTAATAAATTTTGAATTACATAATTGATAATATTAAATTATTAATAAGAAGTTTAAAATCCAAATTATAAAAAAATAACTTTAAAAATATAAATTCTATAATCCCAAGAATTACACTTAAAGATTAAAAATATAATTTCAACTTAAAAGTCTAAACACAAACATGATATCAAAGTTTTCAATTGAGGAAGTTAGCGTAACATCAATGCTTTTTCTTATATTTCTGCACTTAAAACTATTTCTGCATTCAAAACTATTTCTGTACTAAATTGCATATATTTTCACAGTTTTTTTTACATGTATTTGAATTATTTTTTGCACTAATTCTATATAATTTTCTGTATTAAATTATACCAAATATTAAACAACATATAATTTTACAACATACAAAATTATTTTTTATATTAAAATATAAAAGATATTTTTATTAAAATTTAGGATATTTCTCGTATGTTATTTAAAATTTTATGTATCTTATCAATAATAATTGTTGGTTGTTCCGATGTCAAATCTTATATCTTTGTATAAAATAATTCATATTATGTATATTTTAAAACATAAATGTTCAAATATCTTAACTTGAAATAAAAAATAAACATTCTTTCATATTCTCCAATGATAACCAATTTTCCACTCTCGTAATAGGCTCATGATAATCATTAATCCAATATTAAGTGCAAGTAAGAGCTTTTACTAAGTTTGGAGTCAAAGACTTACGAAAAAAATTGAGAATATGGTTTCGTGTTAAAAAGAACTTCGGAACAACAGTAAAAACTAAAATTACAAGAATATTGTTTGTCATTCTCTTAAGAGTTGAATAGTTATTTGCTTATCATCAAGTCAAGATATCAAAATCATCACTCTCACGAGCACATTTGTCCCTATATATCTGTATAGATAAATTATTTTAAAAATATCAATAGATTCTATCTCGGTGACACTCCTTTCTTAAATTCACTGTTCAAAATATTTTCATCTCACAATTGTAGAATCTGCTTCAAATACTTAATTGCTAAATCATTAGAACAAGCATTATCAACTGTCACCGTTAAGATCTTCTTAAGATGCCACACTCTTATGAGTACTTTTCAATTGCTCTACCAATAAGCTCTTCAAAATGATTGGATAAAAATTAATGATAATTTTATACAATTTTTAAATATCATCTATAAAATAGACAGTAAGACACATGTATGACAATTTCTAACTAGATATTTATTTGTCTATCCTAAGATATATTCTAAAGAAAAAAATTATTAAAAAATTTCCTTCTACGTCTTTCTTTTGTTAATAAAAAGAATATAATAATCTCTTATAATAGTAGCGCGTGAAGGAGGATCAAAATTAGAAATAACAATTTTGTAAAATATACGAAATTCTTCACGTTCAACAAAATTAAATATTAACTTCTATAACCACCGTTTTAGCGAGTGATTGTCTAATATCTTCTTGATCAAAATACCAAAGTTTAGGAGAATTAACGATTTCTATAGTCCCATCAACGTTGTACTTAGTCTTGGACTTAAAATCTAAGATTTTTTTTTTAATTTTTTATCTAAATTAAAATGGGCTTTCTTGTAATGATTCGTGTGATGTTTCATGATATTATTTTTATTGATAGTTAAACAAGATATCTTTACAGAACAATAAATACATTCAACATATTCTTTATAATCAATTGCTTTAAAAAAATCACAAAAAAATTCTTTTACCTCGTTCAGATGTGCAGCTTCTATATTAAAAATATGAAATAAGAAACAAACAACCCTAAAATTATAGCTTATATAAATATCTTTTATATGATTACTTGAATAATTGATCAAAATTTAGTAGTTATTCAAAAAATACATAAATTACTTTTTATATATCAAAGTGAATACGAAATTATTATAATAATAAAAATTAAATTATTTTTGAATTAAAAAAATTATAAAAGTAATATAAAAATTGAGATGAAAATATCCCTAGGATTATCCTTGAGATGGAAATATAAGCAACTAGCCTTCTGGCTCATGCTGCCCCATTCCATTATCATGTTCGAAAATGATACGTAAATAATGTTCCCCGATCTCCACGTGCACCGATCAATTAATTGTCGGAATATAATTAAATATGTCTTTTCATTCAAAAAAGAGGTCCGAAATTTATGGTCAATCATTTCGTATACAAAATTGAAATTTTACAGGATTTTGTTAAAACAATAGTAATAACATCCATATAAAAGTTTTTATTTTATGAAAAAATAATATTAAAATAAATGTTTAATTTTTTTAAAAAAAAAATAAGCATTTTTTTTTTATTTTTTAAAGTGTTATTTTATTTTTTATATTTTAAGATAAATTATTTTATATAAAAGGATCTAAATATTGTTGTTAGTTTTTTTTAAATATAATTAAAGTTATTTTAATTCGTAAAATATTATACTTTGAACAATGATATTAAAATCAAATTTATTAAAATCTAACTTTAAATAATGATTGATTTTTTAGATTAAAAATTAAAATCAAAAGTGAAAGATTTCGACTTTAAATATAATTTTTTATCCAATCACTATTTTTAGTCGAATTTTATTGAATCTTATTTTAATATTATTATTCAAAGTATAATATTTAAATAATTAAAATTACTTTCATCATATTTAAAAAAATTAAGTTTCGTATTTAAATAAATTATCAATTTTTTAATTGAAGGATTTTAATTAAAAAAATTAAAAGATTAAACATTTAATACGATAATTTAAGTACTCATTTTAAGATTACACCTTTATAAAATAATAGTAGTTAATAGCAAATTAACCACTCCCGCTAGAGGTGAGCGTTCAGGCGAGTCGAGTCGAGTTAAAAAATTTTAAGTTATTCGAGTTGAGTTAACATATTTTATAATTTGAATTTTTTTAATTCGATTCGGTTTTTGCGAGTTCGAATCGAGTCGATCCGATTTTTCGAGTTTATGTACAAATTTTAATTGCACTATTTATAATATTATTTTATATTTTGATTCTAATTTAAATGACTCTATCATTATATATACATACATATTTTTTTCATATTATTTTTTACATGTATAAATAAGATTTTAAATTATTATTATTATCATATCCTTATGTATGAATATGTTGTTTTATTAAATTACAAGTTTCATTAAAAAAATTCTTATCTAGGTCAAAACGAGATAAAAATAATAATAAATTAAATACAATAATATAAATATATAAATTAAAATAATTTAAATAAAAATTATATTAAATAAAATAAAAAATAAATTTGGAAAGTGATCATATTGTAAAGAAATGAAAATTAAAACGTAAAAATAATAAAAAAGAGAAGATAATACTGAAATAAAATTAAAAATAAAATTACAGAGACTAAATGTGTAATTAGACCCTGAAAATTTTTGATTTTTTGAGTAACTCGAACTTTAAAATTTGAACTCAACTTAAAATCAAATTTTTTTAAGTTATTCAATTTAAATTAAATAACTCAAATTTAAAATAAAAAATTAAATTTTTTATTAGATTTAAGTTTTTCTCACCCCTAACTCCCGCAGTCATGGTTGATTTTTTCAAAAAAAAACCCGGAACTGGGGTAACACGTGTCATACCCTTAGGGAGCATTCCATCTAGTCATGTGGGTGCACGTGCATTATGACAAATTTCAACGCAGTGGCCCACCCACGTGATGACTAGCTTTGACAATGCCTTTGCATGAGCAGAGCAGACGTGGACGAATATCTAGTCAACACATGGCACCATGTGATGATACGTCTCACATGCTTTGTAACCACCGTTTTTGTTTGCTGTCACCGCTACCCTCTACGCCTAGAAATGAATCGAAAAGAATATATTTAATCAAACACAAGGTAAAAAAAAAAAAACATAATAGGGTAAACTATATAAATAGTCAACAAAGTTTTAAGATAATTGTAATTTAATCATTAAATTTTTAAAATTTATGATATAATCATTAAACTTTTAATTTATTTTCATTAAAATCACCCATTTATTGCATTTAATAACAACGACATGATTAATTTTTTTCTTCTTTTAAATGTTTATTTCTTTCTGAACTGAATCTTCCGTAAACCTTCAAAATTCTCTTTCATTTGTATTAACTAAAAACATAAATCAAAGGGTGGTTTTCCATTATTTCTTATTTACCCTTTTGGGTGTACATTCGATTAATTCAGTTGGCGTTCGAATTAAATTAACTAAAAATTTTAAAATTTTAATCGTTAATCAAACTGAATTACTTTTAATCGAATTAACCGAACCGAAATTATTTCGATTTTATTATAAATTTTGATTAAATTATATAATAGGTCATTAAACTATGCTAAAATAATTTTTTAGTCATTAAACTTTTATTTTACACTAATTTAATACAAAATTTAGTGACTATTTTATAATATAAAAAATTTGATGAATATTTTATATATTTAAAAAGTTAAATGACTAAAAATAAACATATAATATATATATAATATTTAATATAAAATAATTTTGGTTAATTCGGTTAATTTAGTTAATTAATCGATTTTGAACTAAATTAACCGATAATCTAATTATAAAAAAATAATCGTCAACCGAATTCATCAAAAATTAACCGATCAAATTAATCGAAATAATTTCGATTCGATCAATTAATTCGGTTAAAACCGATAATACACACCTCTATTCTTACTTTAAGAAAAGTTATAACGATTTACATTTCAAAATTTTAAGGTTAATTTAATTCGAAATGTGAATTTTGAGTTTTGGTCGAAAAATTAACCTTTTGGGGTATTTGTTGGTTTACTTTAGAGTTTGGGCGTGAATGTTTGAGTTTGACTATGGGTTAGGAAAGGGATGGAAAGATAATGAGGTAATTATTTTTTGAAGAAAGAAAAAAAATCAATTTTTTTTCAAAAAGCAAATTTTAAAAAAGAAAAAAAATTAATTTATAATATACGTCGAACACCATTGAACATTCCTAATATTAAACACTTCTAAATATTATTAAATTAATTAATAAAGATAAAAAATCTTGAAAATTCAACGTATAATTATAAATTATTTAAAATAAAACTTTAATTAAGTTACTTATACATTAAAATTTTGATATTTTTAATATTTATAAATCAATTTAATGATATTCAGCGTTAATGATATTTAGTAATATTTGACACAAACTCATCTTTTGACAAAATCATATTGTTCCTCGTTTCTTCTCTTCATCTTCCTCCCAAAAAATCAAAACTTGAAAGTTCAATCTTTGTGTTTTAAAGGTTTGAAAGTTTGGTAAAGAATAAGTTTGTGGTGTGGATTGAGAGGGAAAAAAGAAACTAGAATAAAGGTTTTGACCCTGTTTTTTAGATAAATCTTCCTTAAGAACCTTTTAGGTATTCATCACATTTTAAGACAACAGTTAAATGATAATTAATTAATTTTTTTTAAAAAATTTAAGTTTGTATCGGTATACCATAAGTTATAACGATACTCGAATATAATTGAGTTTTTAGTTTTTATACTCTATAGTCATTAAGCACAAATTTTTAATAATAAAAAGGTATATTTCATAGATCGTATCGATACTCAATCATTAAATTATTTATTTTGAGTACTAAAACATTTTGTTAAATTTAAGAGATTTAAGTGTTACTTACAAAACATTCAAATCTAAATGCCTACCAATTTTATAAATAAATTGGGTATTTTAAAAAATTATTTTTTATAAATTAGTTTTTATATCAAAATTAAATGTAGATTTAACATGTAATATATTTATGACACACCTTAAAAGAAAAATTCCGTTGAATATTGATGATGAGAAAAAAATTAAAATATTGATAATAAAAGTTTATTTCCCCAAATGTTGATGTTTGTATAGTGAAATCAAAGAAAAATCTTTTTGTCACCGTCTTTGAATAATTTAATAAAAATTCACATCTTTCAAAAAAATAATAATAATAATAAAAATTCACGTGAAAACAGAGTCAAAAGACTCCGACTTTAGAGTGTACAAAAATTGTTAGAAGACGAAGCCTAAAGGCTCCGAGTTTGACATCTCAATGTTGCACCGTGAAGTCAGAGCTTTTTGGCTCTACTTTTACGTGAATTTTTCATTTGGTACCAACAGAAGAATTTCAAGTCTTTGATCACAGTTCAGTCAACCACCTCACTGCTAAAGAGCTTGAACTGGTTGGCATCAAGAATCAATTTCCTAATAGAGGAAAACGAACCCAAGATTCCAACGCCTGTGAAGACGATGATGATGGACAAATTGACCCAGTAGGTGAAGGTTGACCTTGAAGGCTTAAATGTCATGTTGTAGAGAAGCATAGGGAGGACGAAATCCAGTGGGATGAAGCCGATGGCGCCCGCGACAGCACTGATGTCGCCGAAGAAAGGGAGCATTGCTGCCATAAATCCACAGAACACCACATACAGTGTCCGGAGAATTATCCTTGGGATAAGGTTCCGTTTGGAAAGCATACCTTGGTTCACGTCGGCTGATTGCTTTTCTATGATATCATAAGCAACTTGAGAATATACCAAGGCAATAGCTAAGAGTTGCAGGAGGACAAAGATAACCGCCAGGCCAAGAACACCGGTTGGAGCTAAGGCAGGTCCTTCATCTGGCATCAAGCTCTGGAGAATGTTTGAATTGGATTTGTTGCCGAATACCCTGTAACCGGAGACTGCAACCGAGTAGAATGTAAGGAACGCTACGGTGTAACACATCAGTAGTCCTTTTAGCATCTTCCCTGTAGCAGGTGGAGCTAAAGTAGCCTATAACAATGAGGAAGTGTTCAGATGGAAAGCAACAAGGTTTCAAGGATCTCGGTAAAAAAGTTCGATAGTGTTCATATCGAATATGAGAATTCATATAAGAGTTGAGAGTACTTGTATTTCAGGAAGTATCCCATTCCCAAAAATTCCAGCTATTATGGAGATGGAAGTGAAGGCATTAAACACCCTTGATGAACTTGAAGGTTCCAAGGAGTAGTCCCTAGGAGGGGCATTTTTGGATAGACCTGCATATCAATACCTATAATAAATGAAGAGAAATTTCCACACATAAAAGAATGGCAGAAACTACTAAACCTTTAACACAAAAGGCAGAAATTAAACAAAAATAGAACTAAAATTACTTTTGGACACTTCATAAGGAATTACTCCATATCCTTTAGATATCTAAATTGGCCTGTGTATCTATTTGGAGTCGCAGTAAGTTCAAAGCTCAAGTGCTTCCTTAAGAAAGTAGCTATGGCCTGAATTAAGCCTGATGTTAAAATTTGCTGGATTCGGAGGCACCTTCAGCACGGCATTGCATACCAACATGCATGTCGGTGCAAAGTCTAAACTACTCGAATTATCTGCTCTATGCTTCACATAAGAAAAGGATATGGCAGTCTGGACCAAGTATTGGAATTATACAATGACATACAGATATCAACTATATAATCATGTCCGTTTTTTTTTCCTCCCTGGATACTACATGGTTAAGAGCGTATTGAACCAAGATTTTAAAGCAGGTCATTGATTTGTTTACCTGCATAAATACAAGCACCAGCCACAAGGAAACTGTACCCCAAGCAGAGAAGAAGAGAAACAAAATTGATATGTCTGAGGGAGTGGAAGGAAGGAAGTTGGGAGAGGAATATCATCACCACTGTCACCATAGCTATAAACTGATACAGCTCCATCGATCCATTCGGATAAAGGTTTCCATACATGATCTTTCCACAACCAAAACAAGCTAAGTTACAAGAGTTAAAGAAGATCAATAAATGCTACTGATATGTAATAACAGAGTTTTTGTCCCAAATTGACCAAACTCTTTTACTTAAAACTGAAGTTCTGATCTAACATTTATGGCTCCATACACAAGACCCCATTTTCAAACCAGGGGACCATACTAGAAGATAGAACCTAACTATTTTGTAAGTTAAGTTACCTTATCTCTATCATTGAAAATACAAAAAAAACTATCTAGCAAACTTGAAAACTGAAATAGAGAAACGCCATGTGTTCAAATGTATTCTGACCTCAACTTCCAAATGGAATTAATAGCTGATGGAAGGTCATACCTTAAGGCATTCCCCTGCAAGCAAAATTGCTCCTATTCCAACCCCAGTATTTATGGCAGTTTGGATGAATATAACAAAATAAAACATCCCACCAGACCCTGCCAGCATGAACATTAGCATCTACTTAGCATTTCAGACTTACAAAATCAGCAGAAAAGTCAACTTATACACTGTTAATAAGATCTTTACGCTAAATGAACATATTATATAAATTCATTGGCTTTTACCTACTAAAAACTACAACAAATCATCAGTAGTTATCCATTTTTGATTGTGTATCAACCAGTTTTGTCCAAATTTCAAGAACTCTTTGATTTACATACACAAACCTATCATCTAAGGCAACATATGTATCTTATGTCATGTGATTTGCCAAAAACCGAAAAGATGAAGTGGCGAATCCTTAAATATTTTTAAGGGTGTACATACATATATTATACAAATTTCAGGACGGATATAACTAATAAAATAACTAACCTAAGAAAATTCAAAGTTCAAGGCTCTGAAGAAATTTCATATTTAAAGGCGGGCATGTGCTCACACTGGACCAAACATGGATGTGCCAGAAGTCAACTTTTTTTTTTCATTCTAGGAATGATATGAAGGAAAAATTATTAGGTGAACTCTATTCACCATGTCATCTATGGTCCTAATTAATCAGGACCGTTGATCTTAATTTTTTTCTAAGTGAATCATCACCTCTTTTCTACATGGACTTAGTAGGTGGATAGTTATTAGATAATTATTTAAAGATCAACGGTCCTGATTACTTAAACTATGGATGACGTGGTGAATAAGGTTTACCTAATAATCTCTCGATATCGAGGGACTTTAAACATGGCTATAAGATACTAATAGTTTTCCATAATTATTAATTAATAAGTTTCCCAACTTCTACGCTCCTCAAAATCCGATAGATATGGAAAGCAAAAATACTGAACCGCTGGAAAAAGTTTAACCGGCCAACACAGAACGACAACTGCATGATCAAAAGAACAGGGAAAAAATATACATAGTGTTGGTGGACGGTGGCTACCTAAAACGTCAGCGGCGAGTTCACGGAAGCGGATATGGCGGCGGCCAGCCTTTTCGCAGTGCTCAAGCACCAAAGACATGAGATAATAAGAGTAGAAGGTGACACACCCCAATACCGTTAAACATAAGAAACCCAGGCCCCAACCCAATCCCCTGAACGCGTACGGTAGTGTCAGGATTGTTGGCCCCACGATCGCCGTCGTCAGATGAAACCCCGCATGCCACCACTTCCCTACGAGAACAAGAAGAAAGAAAAAAACCCAAAAAGAAGACGATAATAAGAATTTGGTTATATTTCAATAGCTTTTGTAAATATGTTTTAATTCAGATTCTTCACCTTTTGCTTTGAGAACGAAGGTTGCTCCGGCGTCGGATTCAAGGCGGGACTCTGGGAACGAATCTGGTTCCGGAAGGTTCGCCATAAGAGAAGATAAGGGTGTGAAATTGTTGTTTGAATGTAAAGAGCGGCGACGGCAGCAGCTTCACTTGGCCGCCCGAGGTCGCGATAGAATCAACTATCGTCGACCATATCTATAGTATTTTGTATTAACATCCAGCAATGACGAGTTGACTATTTCATTTTCATATTAAATAATATAGATAAAATAAGGAAAAACTACATAAAAAGTAGTATCTAGCCTATTTACCTATTATTATTATTTTAGTATTTAATTATTTTTAAATAATACTCTAACATTATATTTTATTTTTATTTTAGTATCGACTATTAAAAATTTTCGGATTGACAAAGAGAAGTCACGTATGATAATTAATTAATTACGTTATTTTTTTGTCTTAATCAGTATGTCATATTGACTAAAATCACAAAAAAAAAAAATCACATATTGAATAGTACGGGTGTTCAAAAAATTTGATCTGATTATTCATTGATTCGATCAAAAAATTTTCATATTCTATTCGATTTTAAGTTTTTCAGATTAGATACGGATTACGATATTTCAAGTTCTGAATTATCTGAAAATTTAAAAATTCAAATTTTTATTAATATTAATCTTGTTATATTTAATAATTTAGTGCTTGTTATATTTAAAATTTTAAAAAATTAAAAATTTTATAAATGTGAATATTGTTGTATTTAATAATTTGTAGTTAATTATATTCAGAATTTTAAAACTTTCATAAATACAACCTTTAAATTCAAAAAATTAACTTCATCAAATTATATTTTTGGATAATCGGATATCCAAATATTCGATATATGAATATGTGGATATCAACTTTTTTGGATTGAATATTTATTACTATATCGTCGATCAAAAATTTAGATACCTAAAAAAATAAATATGGTCAAATCTGATATCTGACAATAAATACTCTTACTAATTAAAAGAAAAAAATTAAATAACGATTTATTATATATGATTTTTTCTCTTAATTTAAATATTATTAACTTTTAATAATAAAATATCAAGATAAAATATAACATTAAATACTAATTTATCTAAAATTAATTCAGTATTAAAATAATAATATGAAAATAGGTAATATACTATTTATATAATTTTCCCTAGAATAACGTCCAAGGGATGTGGAATTACTTGACAGCCTTATTCTGTATGAATTACATGTGCTGTTGTGCAAGGGTTATTTTGTCCTTTTGGTTGTGAATCAATTCTTATAGATGTTGATGGGCATGAAATATAAGATTACTTTCACGTCACGTTACCGAAAGAGTGAAAGAGAGTGAGAAACTACTAATAGCTGCTGGGCTACTTAGTACAATAAAGACACAGACAACTAGAAATAATATAAATCAACACGATACGAAACATAAAAATATAACTTTAATTAAGAGAAGATATATGCATAAATTTTACAGATTTATATAAAAATAAGGCATAAAGATAGTTTTCACCTTAAAGTTTATAATTTTTGTCATTTTGATTCTTATTCTTTTTCTTGGATAAATTTAGCCCTTAACTTATGTCTTTTTAACAAATAACTCATTTTTTAACTATCATTATAACTAAACCGTTAAAATTTTAATAATGGTAACTTATCATATATATGTGATAATATATTTTAAATGACATAGAATCTAACCTATTAAACATATATATATAGAATATAATTTTATTCTAATCTAAAAATATAAAACAATTCAAATTCAAATTCAAATAAAATATTAAAAATTAATTTTTTATTTATTAAAAATTAATTAAATCTAAAATAAAAGGCTACTAAAAGTTTTCAACCTTAACTATAGTAAAATCAAAATTTTATCTAAAAAGTATGAACATAATCTGAAAAGAAAGTGTTTTGTAGAGTTTGTTACCTGTGAATCAAAAATAAATTAATTTGATAATAATCTATTGGATTATTATTACTTTAGTTTAGAATTTAGGTATTTTAGTTTTAGTCTAAATCGGATTTTTAGGGTTTTATAAAGATATTTTAGTTTAGTTAGCGTTGAGAATATTTATTAAATTTTTGTTTTGGATTTAATTAATTTTTAATATTTTATTTAAATTTTAATTATTTTATATTTTATACTGGAATAAAATTATATTATATATATGTTTAATAGGTTAGATTCTATGTCATTTAAAATATATTAGTATCACATATATGACAAATTATCATTATTAAATTTTTAACGGTTCAGTTATCATGGTAGTTAAAAAATGAGTTATTTGTTAAAAAAACATAGGTTAAGGGTTAAATTTATTCAAAAAAAAGAATAAGGACTAAAATGACAAAAATTATAAACGTTAAGGGTGAAAACTATCTTTATGCCTAAAAATAATAGTAAAACGATATAATATGATATAATATAAAATATGTGTAACAGATAAGATTAAAGTTGTTCGATTTTTTTTTATTTTTATAAATGAGGATAATAATAATTTATTAAATACGTAAAGATCACGAAGAGTATAAAATAGATGGTATCTCATATGTCGTAAAACTTTGTATATAGAGACAATTATGTGAGGAGAGAAGAGATAATCTTCCCCTTTCCTTTAAGATTTTTTTTTAAATTAGTCTTTACTGGGTGATTCACCCACCAAAACTAGGTGTGCGAAGCAAGTCTGTTTAAATTAGTCAGGACGAAACCTTAAAAACCGAAAGAGTAATAAAAAATTACATAAAATATAATATATATTTAAATCGAGACAACAATAATTTGGATATAATGCACACATAATTGTAATTAAATTAAATTCATAATCTACACAATATTTTTGAGATAAATATTTTGATAAAATTTAAGGAATGTTTATTTAATTTATTCAAATATTAAAAAAATAATTCAAAGTCCAACAAACTTAAAAAAAACATGTTCAAAACTTTTAAAACCTTAGAAATATACATTGCTAAATATTTTGTCATCATAAAATATTTTTTAGTTAATTCAAATATTTTTAAAAGTGTTTAAAAATATTTTTAAAGCTTTTAAAATATGATAAACATTATTTGAGAGTACATGTATATGATGTACTATTCACATACCTATACGATTGTTCATGTATTGATATCAAACTGCGAAAAGTTTAAATTTAACATGTAATGACTATATTTTAAAGGAGTATTGATACTAACTTTTGAGTACCGATATTCATTAGACAAAATTATTTTTTATAAAAAAACATCTTACAACGGATTCAAACCATCCTCATGGTTATAAACGGTTAATAATTCATTTTAAATTACAAAGAGTCGTTGTACAAAGGGGTATAGATGTACAAGGAAGATATATCAATACGAGTAGCCTAAAATTTCAAAAGAATATCGATACGCATGAGGGGTGTATTTGTGCAGAGTATATTATTTTTCAAAGGGATCTATACATGCCATACTGTATCGATATGAGTTTTACTCGGTCGAAGATATTGTATCAATACTCGTAAAAGATATATCGGTATGCGTACTATTTTTTAAAGTGTTGGTTCTAATAAAAACTAACAACGTAACAATCATATTTTGGATTATAAAATTATTAAAAAATATAAACCTCGTATCTGTACGCCTGAGCTCGTAATGATACTCATATAGTTATTACAAATCCTAGGGTGAATGATGTATTAAAATGTTGTTGTTTGTATCGATCTGACGTATCAATATGGTTAAACGTGTATCAGTATTCAATAATCATAAGCTTAAAACCGAATTTCAGTGTCAAAAAACCATTTTAATACATCCTATATGATATCGATATACCTAAACATTTTTGGCTATTTATAGTACAGAAACACTTAGAATTTTTTTAAAGATATAGTTTTGACTTAAAAATAATTTTGAATTCGAAATTGAGTCAGTTCTTGAGACTTTTTAAGTACTTAAAAATCTCTTATTTTATAAATTGATCCTTTAAAAAAAATGTTATATCAAAATTAAATTTAATTTTATAATCTCTCTCTTTTTGATACGACAAAACCGACTAAACTTTTAAGACTTTTTTAAAACACACTCCTCCTGACTTTAAGGCTTTTTAAGTTTATTTATTTTTTAAAAAAAAATTTGTCTATTTTTTTTTGTTAGATAAAAATCAATATAAATATAAAGACAATAAAAGTTGAGTAAAATAAAGACATCTCCAAGCATAAACAACATAAATCTATAATGTTTACAACATTCAAGAAAACATAAATAATATTTAAAGTTTAAATCTAATAAAATTCCAAAAAAATATTTCAAAAACATAAAACATAGATCAAAAGTCATAGATAAACAAATAAAACAAAAGTGTATAAGTTTTAAATCTTAATGATATTTAATGAGATGCAAAATAAAATAGTGTTCTTATCATCCTCTCATGCCTCTAGCCGTGCTTCCTGTTGAAAATTTCTAAAAAATTGAATTTTAAACTTTAACTCTTATTTTTTATATCCTAAACCCTAACTATAACCCTTAACCTAAAACCCTAAACCCTTTAATTTCAAGCAGAGACCCAATAAAAGTATAGAAAAGAGGTAGACGATTTACACCTAATTTTTTTTTATAAAAATAATATGATTCTTTAAGAATGTGAATTGAGAATAATAAACATCAAGCCTAGTATTTACCTCGGTGAAGCCCATGGCCATGGAAGTACTTAAGGTAGAAAGCTTTATCTTAAGGTTGGCCATGAGTAAATAATGCTCATCAATGGATCGATGACAGGTGAGTGTAGGTTATAGGAATAATTTATCCCTAACTTGGTGAATACGTAACTAAGTGCAATCTCATAGATAAAGGAAAACATAGAAGAGGTGTGTTTAGGTTAGATGAGGAAAATAAGTTTGAAAAAATAATTTGGGTTAAGTTAGGACATTAACCTTTACGAACACAAAAAAGATAAAAATTATTGACTAAGCGAATAGTTAAAAACTTACTATCAGATGATCGAAATCATTAAATAATTAAAAGATGAAGGACACATTTATCGACTAGGCGAATAGTTGACGTTCTGAATGTAATGATTTTATGCTTATTTCACAAGCCATTCTTTATCATTCAAGTACATTTACTTGTATTTTTAGGTTGCAAAACCATGTATTGCAAAATACGGATTGGTATACATATGATATATATCCATATGATTTTTATATTCTATTATGAATACCACTTTGATATAATAATAAAAATGGATTGCCCAAGACTCGAACCCGGAACTAGTCGGACGGAGTAGATAATTTTCTTGTTAAAATAAAATTTTATTAATCATTAAATAGTATAAAAAATCCCTCCCTAAACCGTGATTGTATTTTTCAGTAGTATCTGTTTTAAAATATACTCCCAACTATTAGATATTGATCGTTCAAACACTATTTTGACATTACTGATGTTCGAATCCGTGACCCAGACAAAATGATTCGTGTTTAATTTTATATAATTCAATTTAATAATCAGTCAAATAAATCATTTAAACACCCCTAAATTTCTATCACATCAACAAAATGCTATTTTACTTTTACCAAATTCAAGTTTTAGATCACATCAAGAAAAAATAATGGTCTTCCTTAATAGGACTCGATTGGTTAAAATTTCTATGACTTTTTTTTAATAGATCTCTGAATTTTTAATATAGTACTAAGGGATTTTTTAATAATAATTGAACTATAGATCTTTGAAAGAAAATTGTATTTCACTGAAATTTACATCTTAACTTACAGTTAGAAAAGTTAAATCAGCATGAAAAACTATAAGAACTAAGATCGTAAATGAGACGAGACAGATTACGAGTTACTTAAGCTCGATACGGTAAAGCTCAGTCAAAACTTGACTCGATTGGACTCGACTCGAGTTCTTGACGAGCTGAGCCGAGCTACATGATACTCGACTCGAAAAGCTCACGAGCTACTAGAAAATATAAATATACTTTAAAACCCTAAAATCTAAACCCTAAACATAAGTTTTACACTCTAAATTAACATACTAAAACCTAAAATTAACAAACTTGAGTTTACACAACTTGTGTATCAAAGTTTTTTATCCGTTAGGCTTTAAATGAAACGTAAAAGATAAGAGTTACTCAAGTTTAACATGGTCAAAGATCGGTTAATACTTAGCTCGATTAGGCTCGAAAAAAAACTCGAACTCGACTCGAGTTCCAAATGAGTCAAGCCGAACTCAGATTTTTTATGCTCGTTTAAAATTACTCAAGCTCGAACTCGACTCGAAATCTTAACGAGTCGAGCCGAGCTTAGCACTACTCGAGCTCGACTCGGCTCATTTACCCCCCTAATAAGAACCGGTTGAACATGTATAAAAGCCTAAGCTGTTAGATTGGAACATCCTTTTAAAGAATTATGGATACTGAAATCTGGGTATCACCTGAAAACTATGGAAATAAGCTGAATTATTTTTCTAATATACTGATTTGACTTATGAAAGTCAACAAAAACTTAAAATGATAGTTTTTTAAACATTTAAGTTATTTTTTTGTGATTTTGATAAATTTCGAGATATATATTTTTATAATATTTTAGGTTCTTGAATAAAACTTCGAAACTTGTCAAAAATCACGAAGAATCAACTGAAAATGTTTTTAAAAAGCCTAACATTTTAAGTTTTGGGTGAGTCTTAGAAGTTTTGAAACTTTTTACTTTTAGTCACACTTTAGACCTGTTGTCCTGTTGTGTTCCAAATTTACCTATTGGTGTGATTACATGATATATCATATTTTTTTCTTAACCATTTGATAACGCACTCACGAATTACGCACACAGTAGCTTGCTTGAACTTAGGTTACTAGAAAAATAGGAAAGGTCCATGGGGCATGGTTCCATGCAAATGCTGTAAATGTGTGTTTAAAAATGCAAGTACTCAGCTTATCTATACAGTACAGCAAACCTCCATTCATTGAGTTTTAAAATCCAAGTTATAATTGCTGATGCAGGGAATGAGTTACAGACAAGCATGATTATCTACTTATAATCTTCTACCAATCCCTGTATCCATCCAGGGAAAGATGAAAGGAAACAGATGAATCGTTGGCATTCGATACGACAAAATATATGTGAACAAGCATCACTAGAGGCTTGCCATGGCCAAAATTTCTGAGAGAGAAGACCAACAGCCTCGAAAATGGCTTGGAAATGTATTTTTCTTTTAACCACGAATCACCATCTCCATAATCACATCATTCCAAAAGTCCATCGGTCCCGGTAAACACCAATGTAGACAGTCGTTTTGAACCGCTGCCGTTTTGTTCTCTGCAAAAGGCTGAAACTGCCTGTATGGACCTGGATGTCCATCTGGTCTCATTAATAAGAAATTTGTGAAGTCTAGAAGCTTAAGATTCACCTCATTTTTAGAAGCTTTTGCAGCTGCCTTCTCAAACTCTTCTAATTCGACGTTACGTAGGATTCGGTTCAAGTCCTTTATTTCAATCTCCCCTTCTTTAGTCGGTGTTGTCTTCGGACAAGTCCCTCCGTTATGCCATTCCCCATTCTCAAAGTGATCCGGTGTGGATGTTCTGAAAAAGATCAACCCCTTATGCTTTGAGTTTGTAATGAAGTCCATGACATAGTGGAGGGTTTTGTTGTAAGCATAGACAAATCCTACTTCGGTCAGGTTCTTTCCCGGACATATATGGCAGCCGACTTCTGTGTTATTCTCATGGTAGATTGCAGCCTTGAGAAACCATTTTCCGCTCGAGATTATCATGTAATCTAGGGTCGGGTAGAGATCTGTCCATGTCTTATCAAGTTTGTCCAGATGAAGCTGGACTTCAGCAGTAGAAACGCCATTGTTATCTTCGAAAATAGCAGCCTTTACAAGAAAAGGAGACCAAATATTCGATACTGTGAAATTGTATGACTTGAAATGCCATCTCTTTGATTTGTAGTCCTCGTCATGGTAAACTTCAACAGCTGGTTCAACCTGAATGTTTTACAAAAACGTAAACATCATTAATAATCCCACAACATCAAAATCATATTACGAAGAAAGAGTTTTGGTTACAACCAAAGTCGACATACAACAGTTTGATGCAAGATATCAGTTACAGAATAAATTTCTTAAAATCGAAATCTCAGTTTAAAAGATCACAAGCCAAGTCCAAAAGCAACCGGCAGGGCAAACGATGGATAACTTTATCAACCCCCAAGTGATATTTCACAATCTTGTATCGAGGTCTTTGCCTCTATAAAATTTTCGACCCGACAATTTCCAGATAATCATCTAGATTTGGCTCAAGAAACTTATACAGCATGGCAACAACAACTCAAGGGAGCTGGATGCATGACAGGGTTATTACCTACAGGGTACAGCACAAGCGAAGCTCATCTATTTTAGCACAAGCTATCTTGGCATACTAAATGGAATGCTGAAGGTTATCGGCAGGAGTGCTTACGAGCAAAGAACATAAGCATGTTTATGCACAATCTAGGAACCATTAAAAATGCAGAGCAAACATTTTCAAAGGATTTGATCTTTTTAATTTAACATCAAACAGCATACTAGCATGCAACCAGCACATCTAAGTTATCAATTATCACAACAAGGAGGCAGCGAAATAGCATATTTTTGTAAATAAAAACAAAAAACAAATGATAATCCAGTCCGAATTTCAGAAGCTAATAAGCTCAAAGACATTAGTTTAACACTTAAAATAGGTGTTAGAGGCAAAATGATAAAAAGTTTCTACACTAAGAAAAATTCCTCACCATCTAAATAAACATGTTAGTAATATACTAGCATGAACATACAGTTATGATAAAACGGGAAGTAGAAGCCAGCGGAACAACTTCCATTTATACTTTATACTAAAGCAAAAAGCAAAGACATTGTTAAAACTTCCTATGATTATTGAAACACATACTGTGGAGAGCATGCATAACAATGACTGCACATGGTTGCGAGATATGGAATCACCGATCAAAGCCCATGCTTTATTTCTCATCAACTCCAGAAATCTCTTGGCATCGAATCGAGGTAACTGACAGTCACGCGGCTTCCACTTCCAGTGCAGATACCCGGAATCAGGGCGGCCATTCCTCATACAATTCTGATGACCTTCTATCAAGGGACAGCTCTCGTTGGTGTAGATCGGACCAGAGGGATTGGGAATCCAATCCCCTGTAAACAGATCACATTTCTCTAAAATAATATCTGGTGCAACCATAAGTTTAAACAGCTTAAGCCACAATAGTAAACCAAAAGAATCAACAAAATCTTGTATGTAAAATGTGAATAACAGCAGTAATATTGGCAGAAAAATCTGGATGACAATATAAACCAAGTAAACAAATGCAGTATCACAGGCAGGGATTCAAATAGCAGACCGACCGCTATATAGGGGCAGCGGCACCGCCATAGCACCGGCAACCGCAATTTAAATCCCTGATCACAATACTAAGTTGCACTGTAATAAGAACAAGTCCACCAAAATCCCTTCATTCTAAACCACAAAAATCAAATCGTGATGAACCCCACCATCAAAATTTTCAATCTTTCAAGTAAAAAACAAAATCACAAACAGTAGATCTGCAGATCTCATATTACAAACTCTACTTAAGCTAATTCTATATCAAATGAAAATCAACAAAAATAAAGAAAAAAACATAGGAAAGATGAAAAATTAGTTACCTAGAGGTAATTGGTCTTCATTTTCAGGCATTCCAATGGGTACAGGAGGCTTCAAGTCTGGTTCTTGAACATGTTCTTTCTCAAACATGAGGGATTGGAAATCAGCAGCAAAACCATTGGAACGAAAAAGGAGGAGCCTAAAAGAAAAAACCAGCAAGAGAACTGAAATTGCAAGCTTTACAAGCAAGTGTCGGTCCTTGTTCAGAGACCATGAGTTCCAGTTCAATCTCATATTGTTTTCCCCACTTTTGCTTGGTTTTGTTTTGTTTTGTGAAACCAGAAATCCGGGCTGCGGTCGTAACCCAACAATACAAAATAATTGAACCAGAAATTCAGAAGACCACAGGATTCTCTAACTTAGATTTATTTATTTTAGGTTAGACCGACCAGATGAGGAATATTACAGTTTTCCCTTTTATTTTCCGTCATTTGTGTTCTTTTTCCTATTATTAAGTAATTATTATTCTTTGTTAACATCGGAGTAGTAGTGTTTTCGCAGGTGACGGCTTGCTAAGATGGTGGATTACTGGTTAAATAATGGTAGTTTCATGGGCATATAATAACAGTAATTATGACCAAAGAAATGTCGGCTTAAGACAAGAGACATTTTGCATTGTTATTTTTTTATTAAATTATACAATGATTATAGTAGTATATATTACAATATATATTTTTAATTATTAAATATTTGTTATAAAATCATTATACTGATATTATTGGTGTTCGAATTTATAAATTCTAGAATAATAATTTTTTCTTTAATCACTAAAGTTAAATGCTTCATATTATTTAAATTAAATAAATATGATGTACATGGATATAACCAATTGATTTGTTAGAATGAAACATTAGATTTTCCCAAATAAAAATAAAAATAAAATTTTAATATTATAATTGAAAAGATCATTTAATGATGAGCTTTTACAATTAGGGTGTTCATAGTCGATAATGGAAAATAAGTGATATGTTAACGACTAACATCAATAAAGGATTTTTCGGATCGAATTGTTTGTATGCTAGATAAATATTTGATTGGTTGAGTCGATAATTGATGAGATTCGAATACTCCATGAAAGAATATTACAACATTATGATTTAAGATATTGAATGGAGGTTATCAACGCTATATGACCCGAACTTATTTGAAGATAATCGAAGGGGATTTCGTGTATGGGTGTAAGTTCTGATGATATATAACTTGATTTTTATCCTGATTGTAGATATTTGATGAGATTTCGAATAAGTGTGTATGTTCTGATTATATGTAATCACTCTCACGAGGAGTGTATGCTTCAAAACACAACTTCACTCTAGAGATATTATTGTTATTGATATGTATTTTGTCTAGATGATAAAATCTTGAGTATGATTGGTTCTTGAGAATCATATATAATGATTATTTTGATGAGAGTATCTATTTAGGCGACTAGTGATAGTGTAACATGTTTATTTATCTACTTTATTGCTCGTACTACTTGCTAGCTTGTTTAAGATTATCTTAATGTATAATAGAATAGATGTGTATCATCGAGCTTTGTACACTCATCACTTGAAATTGTTATTTTCATGCATAATTCGATCATCGGATTGTATAACACTATTGATATAAGATTTTAGGATGTGATATTTTTTTAGAATAAGATATTTATATTTAATAGATTGTATATTCATAGAACCAGAGTGTAATTCTTTTTTCGTAAACTATATTAATGAAATTGGATGTTCAAATATTTTAATTTAAATGGAGTTCTTTTATAACATTTTAATATTTATATACTTTTTAATTGTTAGCTTTAAGTGCTTTTGAAAAGTATTTTATTTGGACCAAATAAAGTTAAGAAATTTTATGAAAACGGTTTAAGTTTAAGGCTTAAATGTGTCATTCAAGTTTAAGGTGTTGCACCCTTAATTATATTATTTAGTTTAACGTCTGATTAATCATTATAGAGATTATTAAATTTAGTTAACTGTAACCTTATAATTAAAAGTTGGTTAACCGTTAGTGGTTATCAGTTAAAAATATTTAATTAACAATTCGATTACAAGTTAACTTATAATCTATTATAATCTTTTACTTGTGAAACTATATTAAAATATTTATAAAATCACTTAAAGAGAAATTCTAAATGCTAATTGTATACTTAATTAAAAAAATACATTCATACTATAAAATTCTAACACAACACAATTTATATAAATTTCATACTTAGTTTCAAGTTCAAGCAATGTTCAACCCATATCAAATATATCTGCAAAGTTCAGAATGTAAAATACACATCAAAATTTTAAAGACAAATCTTTAATCAACGAAAAACTTATATAAGATAAATAAAATTTTAATATATTAATATATTAATCGACTTTCTCTAATATAAAATATGATTCATCAATCATTATGGTTTGTTTACTGAGTGTTAAATCCTTCGTTCCTATGTTTCAAAACATGAAACAAATTATATAACATAATATAATATTAATAAATCAAAGATAAAAATAATTATAAATTAGATTACACAATAGGATTTAAAAATTAAAAAAAATAATCGTCGAACTTTTAGTTGTTGGAATTTATTTTTTAAATATATAAATAATTTAATAAATATAAATTAATTATTTGTTAAAATTTTTAATAATAATTATTAACCATCAGTTTCTACCTTCACGATTTAATAAGTTTTTAAGCGATAATTTTTTAAGTGGTTGTATTTTATTATTTTAATTATATTTAATCTATTTTTTAATAAAACAATAAAAATAACATATTCAAAAAATTTAATTATAATAAATTATTAATAAAATATTAACTTAATTATTTAAACTAATGACGTATATTTTTATTTTATATGAGTCTATTTTTAATTTTTCGTTTATGTTCTTAAAAAATATTAAAAATCAGATTTTTTTTCAAATAAGGATAAATATATTAAAATAAAATATTATTTGTTGCACTAAATTTATTTATCTTTAATTTTTTTAAAAAAAGTTATGATGTATTATAGCTTTTATAAAATTAGATAATTCCCTTCATCATTTTAATAAAAGATTCACTTCATGTATTATTTTTTTATATATTACGTGGACAAATTTTAATAATTATATAAAAAATAATTTAACTTAAACAGAAATCATTGAGATAATTACTGGATAACAAATCTAAGGGCTAAGTCTGTGGGCCTCAACTTTACTTTTTGTAAAAGAAAGAGACAGAGGCTTATGTCGGCAAGCTGCAAAAATTATAACAATTTTTTTTTAATAAAATATAATATTAAGTATTATTTTTATAAAAAATTAATTAAATAACCAAAATAAAATATTAAAATAAATAAAATACCAAATAGGTAATTTACATAAAAAATAGTTGTCATCACAATTCACAACCCAACAAAACAGCGGTCAACTTAATAAATTGGTGAGGATTCAGGGGCTTTAAATCAACCAATAAATTCATTTAATGTCGTAGATGCACGAAAACAGTGAGAATCTGGTTATTTTCTTTAACAAAATAATAGTGATTATAATAGTATCTGTTTTAAAATATAACTTTTATCATTTGATATTGATCGCTCAATCATTCTGCTAGTATTATCAATGTTTGAATCCGTAATTTTTAAAAACAATAATTATTTTCTTAACACTTGGGTTAAAGGAATCATGTAGAATATGATTCATTTCTCAAACCTATTATGTACGTACACGTGTAATGATTATTTTTATTTACTTGTATCTGATTTATCTGAAGTATTTATTTAATTGGAAATAACTCTAACATGGATTTATCATGGAATGATATTTTATTTTATTTTTTATTATTTATAATATCAAAATCTGAATTTTTGATCTTTAAGAGATCCGACGTCTCATCCTATTATCGGTAATGCTCGATGAATTTTGTTAGGAATCCCATTTTACATTAACCAGAGAACATAGTTTTCTTTATAAGATATATAACACTTATAGGTAGGGTGAGCTCAGGTCCACCTTAAATTTTAAAAATTTATACATTTATTTTCTATTTTTTAAAATTTTATGAATTAATCTTTAAAATTTTTAATGTTTATAAGTTGTATCTACTTGAAATTTTAAAATATTATTTATATTCACCCTAAAATATTTTTCTAGATCCATTACTAATCGACGGTAAATCATTTCCGGAAAAGGGCAAATTCTAACCTCGAAGAACAACACGCAGGAGCCACACTTGTATAAAGACAAGTGGGGCAGCTCCTTTATAAGACAATCACACGTCGGGCAACGAACTAAACGAGTTTTTGCTTCTTCTTCATCCATTAATACTCATAGATAGCAAAGAAAATGAATTAAAGATGGGCACGGAACCCAAATCCGACGGGTTTCGACCTGACTTGATTCGATCGGATTGGATTTTTTGGTGAAAAATTCGCGTTTGGGTTGGGTTGATTTTTTTTCAAGGGTGATTTCGGGTCGGGTTCGGGTTTAGGATGGAAAAAATCCGACTCGAGACTAATAGGGTATTTTTTCATATATATTTTAGGGATATTTGCTATAATGATCCCTCTTTATATATATTTTATACAATTAGATCACTAAAATTATTTTTTTTATAATTAGGTCACTAAAATTAAATATTTTTACAATTATATCCCTAAATTTTATTTTTTTATAATTTAATCCCTAAAAATTTATTTTTTTTAATGATTCGGGTCAGGTCGAGTCAGATTTTAGAACTTAAAAATCAGGTTGGGTGGCGGGTGGAGTGTATAATTTTTCGGGTCGGGTGCGGGTGGATCGAAAATCTGACCCGTACCCATCCCTAAAATGAATAGACCTTGTGTTTGAGAGAGGAGACGGCTAGTGTATAAAAGTCCAGAGATATAAGAGGAAAGCTGAACTTTGGAGGGAAAAAATACTGCAAAAAGTCCCAATATGCTGTTGTATCAACGTTAGACTTAAAAGGGGTCCAAAACGATAGCATCACAGTTTGGTAGGGAAAAGCAAAATCACGACTTCCTTGGGTTTGAATAAGACTCACATTTCCTGGTTACAAGCATAGATTATTGAAGTGTCCTGGTTGTAGCGCTTTTTTGTTGTATTGTGTTTATTGATCCTGCCGAGATAACAAATATATAAATACTATTACTTATCTAATGACTGGGGGTATTATGATTTTAATCCATTTTAGAGACATAATTGAGTTATTAGGGTAATTTTATAGTACGCCCTATCCTTACTATGGGTGTTCAGAAACCCTAGAAAATACATACTAACGAGACTTTAAAGATGAAAAATCAATGGACGGCTTTGATTTCATCTTACTTGTAACAGTGGAAAATCAAGGGTAGATATGAACTCAAACACATCACTTACAGATCAAAGAGAATGGAAACAACTGAAGAAAATAGTGTTGACTGTAATATGAAAATCGAAAGTACAGGAATGAAGCAGAACCCATCAGATGCCAAGAGGATACACAGAAATCCGGATGATCAAAACAACACATGGAATCAGCAGGGAAACAAATGCAAACTCACCGTACAAGCAGACAGCACACGATCTCCGGCTGTCACCCATCACGTCCCCCAGTGGTTTCAACATTGTTGGTGGAGGAGGAGGGAGCGGCAGTGGTGGGGAGATGGGGTAATCAAGACCAGCATCACCACCGTAGACAGTGTAGTTGAAGAGCGATGCAATGCCGTGGACGGCGATGGCGGGCGTGAGGTAAAGGTCGGGGTGGGAAATATGAGAAGCATCGAGGGTGAAATTGGAGGGGGACGTGTTGGTTACGAGAATGGATTTGGAAGGGAGCAAAGTGGGTAAGCGAGAGAAAGGCTTGAAGAGGGCGAGTTGGGAGAAGGTGAGCCGTTGCGGGACGATGTGATAAGGGATAATGAGATGGTCATCGGCGGCGGAGGTGGTGGAGGTAGTGGTTGAAGTTGGGAAAGGTACGGGGAATGTGAAGGGAGAATCATCGGAAGGGATGAAGAGGGTGGCTGAGAGTGGAAGCATGAAGAAATGGGAAGCGGAGAGCATGCTTGCCCAGTTGTTGAAATCCCCAGCCCCGATGAGAGCGTCGATTATGTTGTTGACTTGACGCTGATGCAGCGGAGGAGGTGGCGCTGGAGGAGGAGGCGAAGGTGGACGTCGCCGACGGTGATGATTGGGAGCAAAAACGGAAATGGCAAGCATCAGCAGAAAGAGAAAGAAGATGTAGAATTTAACCATGATCGGAGAAAGGGTTTTCTCTACGTTTTCTTTGGTTTTGGTTTCAGATTCTTTAAGCCTAATAATCATGCTAACCGCCACCTTCTCATTCTAACAAACTATTCCCGCCATGGCCATTATGGTTCGATATTAAAGAAAAAACAAGTAATTTTTATTTTTAACAAGTTTAGATTTTCGTAATGAAGTTACGGATTTATATTTTATTTTATGAGATTTTTGTAATAATACTTTATGTGTTTAAAATAGGTTAGTGATAAATAAAATTCGATACTCAAAGTAGGTTAATTGTAAATTAAGTTACGAAAAAAAAATTATATCCCATATTAATGGGTTATTAAGCATGAGACATATTTATATACTAACAAAACTCAACTTATGAATATTTAATAATTTAAGTTGATGTGATACAGTTGATATGAATAATTGGATTGATCAGTTTTTTTTTTAATTCGGGATTTGGGAATATTTTAACTCATTACAAAAATAAGGGTGAGTGTTCGAGCGAGTCGAGTAAATTTTTTTTTTTATTCGAGTTGAGTTATCATATTTTACAACTTGAACTTTTTTATTTTTTTTTGTTTTAGTCTATTTTAGCGAGTTCGAGTCAATTTAATTTTTTGAGTTTATGTATAAATTTTAATTGTACTTTTATGTTATACAATCTTACTTCTGAAACGATCATGAGAAAGAAACAACAGTTAGTAAAAACTAAACCGAATCTGAAAATTGGAAACATAAAGATCAAACCGAATTTTTGTTTGAAAACGGATTGAAGTTGAGGCCTGCCGTAAGCAGTTTCCTTAAGACTGATTTGCAGCCACTCCGAAGGTGCCGAGTTGTTTGGCAATCAGTCTCCCAAGATACAACAACTGAAAGAACTCCGAACAGTAGTACTTTTGCCGAGTTCTCGAACTACTCTTATCTTTGCCTATCACCGAGAGAGAAAATCGAGAGAGAAAATGATTTTTGAATGATTGAAAACAGAGGAAATCAACTCCTTTATATAGTGGATTTCTAGGGTAAACAATGGTCTAAAATTTCCCGTTTTAATATCCGGAAAATCCGGGATTAAATTCCAAATCAAAAAATCCGGGATTGATTCCAATCCAAGAGAAAATGGAATTAATTTCTAATATCCAAAAAAACAAGAATAATTGTTATTCAACCGGTATTTTAAATTTAAATTCAATACCATAATTAACAATTACTTCTTTAATTAACTAGAGCAGTCAACTGCTAATTAATTCAAAGATAATTTTGAATTAACATTCTTTTTCTAGATATTTTCAAAAAATAAAATAAGAAAAAAAATATACACAGCGGGTAAAATATCTGCAGGTCTCAAAAAGGCCCGACCGGCCCGAACATTCGCGTCGCCCACGTCATACGGGTGCACCCCAACCCGAATGGAATTGGATTCGCACTCCCCCTACGCGCGAGGCACAATGTTATCTAAAGTCATTCAATGACTTTATTATGGGTAGTTGGATATAAACAACTCTCATATCATTTATCCTACCAATGTGGGATAAAGGGGTTCTTCATTCCTTATTTATTCTTGACCTTCCTACTTTGAGCATCAATTTCTCATTCACCACTCAATGATATTGAGCGTATGAGCTACCGTTATAAAGATCTCACGGCGTAAAATAGGAATCAACCATTTCCTTATTAAAAACCTTATCTTTACTTGTTCAAAATATACTCCAAAGATGGCCATATACCACTGTTTTTCCAACAATATCTACGTGCATAACTTTTTCATATTATTTTTTACATGTATAAATAACATTTTGAATTATTATTATTATTGTTATTATTATTATAAAATACCTTATATATGAATATGTCATTTCATTAAATTATGGACCTTGTTAAATATTTTTTTATCTAGATAAGGTCAAGACGAGGTAAAAAGTAACGATAAAGTAAATACATAAGTTAAAAAATACAACATAAATAGCATAATTTAAAAAATATTTAAAAAATGCATTAAATAAAATTAAAAAAAAATAATATGGAAAGTGACCATATTGTAAATAAAAGAAAATTAAAAGGCAAAAATAAAAAAATAAATTGAAAATATATGACTGAAATCAAACTAAAAATAAAATTATAAGGATAAAATATGCAATTAGACCCTAGAAACTTTCGAGTTATAAAATATCACATTCACTTCTGGGAATGAAGCTGAGACTAATAGGTATTTAAAACTTTTTCATGATATTGTGTTTACAGGACAACATTAATGTGTGAAAAGTGAAGTATGTTTTTCTAACATATCTTCATCAATGATACTCTGACACATAACTGAGTTTTTATTCACTAATCATATAATGAATTATCATGTTTGCATTCACTTAAGGAATGAAACAAATTCAATAGTCGCATAGAATAAACATCATGCTTGCATTCACTTTAGGGAATGACATAAATCAAATAATTGCATAGAATAAGTATCATACATTCACTTTAGGGAATGCCTCCCATAAAAATTCTTGGATCAAGACGAACTTGGGAAAAGTTTATAGTCGAGTTTTTCTACACAAAAAAATGCTTTCAAGCAAATATAAACTTTATAACATCCATACTATTAAATAGTAATTGACCAACCAATAATATACAATACATGCAAGGAACAAAAATTTAATCCTCATACATGACGTTTTTAAATCAGTCTACAAGGTCCTTTAAAAAGAACCTCCTTTGAGACTAGTAGACTCGCAGAACGGGATGTCCAGCCAATATACTTGAATTAAACCAACATAACAGAGAACATATTAATTAATTAAAGGTTGAATATTTGTTTCGATATCATGTAATACTTAAAACATAATTAAAAATACAAACTTTCATCATCAAAATAAAATAAGCATATATTGGTTATAACTAAAGACAAAAAATCTCAAATTAAAAAAGTAAAACATACCAGACTACTAATTTGAATATGTGATAGTTTTAGTTACCAATGTCTTGTTAAAACCTTTTTTAGAAATTATTGACAAGAACTACGATAATTGAGTCACCTTATCGCAACACAAACACCAAATAATCAAAGTTTTTTTAAAAATTAAAAATCAAGTCAAAATTTAAAAAATATAGATAAATCGATAATTAGAATAATTGAGGGAGAACTTATCTTTGATTCATGCTAGTAACAAATTCTTTTCAATAACTCTTTTAAGATTCGAACAACAAACACCTTCGTTGATTAGAATCTCGTGCTGATAACGTGTTTTGAATAAAGTAAAGAATAAGAATAAAATCGGAGAACAAAGATAAGAGACAAAAGATAGAGATTTATATTATATTCTCAAAGTAGGGTTGTATACAATGCTTTCTTCAAAAGTCTATATTTATAGGCATAAAATGAAAACCTAATTCCAATGGGTATTAAACCCAAATAATAAAATCCATTAAAATTAATTTAATATATAGATATCTACCGTAAATAAAGATATTCATAACATATAGAATCTAGTTCATTTTAAAACAAACAAATCATGATTTGGTACTATAGATTATTCGTTACATATGTTTCAATAATTAATAATTCAGTCCTGTTTTAGAGCTTGAAATGATTTGTTTGTTGTTGGTAAAATTAATTTATCATTTAGGTTTATAATTTTAAAGATCTAATTTTAAATATTTGTTTTAATGTATCAAATTTTGTTTGTTTTTAAGTACGAAGATTAACCGAAAACTGTAGAAATCCGTAAGCAATTGGTATGAAAACGAAAAAAATCATCAAAACATTTAATAGAGATTCCTTAAAATCATACCACAAAGATTAAGGATAAAATAAAGATATAAAGTCATCTCAGACTTGTACAATTGTCACCACTTATCTAATGTGACTTACTTTTTTAATATTTTTTTTCTCTTTATATATATATAGGACAAGATCAAGTTATATAATATAAAAATTTTTAAGTTTTATTAATAATTTATATTATAAATTTTAATATATTATAAATAATATTTTAAGTTTAAGTTTAGTGTTTGTGATTTGGGATTTAATTATATATTTATTGTCCGTGGTTTGAGATTTAAGATTTAATTATATATTTAGTTATATATTTATGATTTATGATTTAAAATTTTATATTTGATTATATATTTAGGTTTAGGGTTTATAGTTTAATAGGTTATATATGGTTTAGAGTTTGGGATAGTTATATATATTATAAACAAAATTTTAGTTTTGTAATATAAATCATAAATAAATATATTTATATAAATTTAATTAAATATTATAAAATTATATCATAAAATAAATAAAATTAATTATAATTGTAATATTATTTATATAATATTTTTTTAGAATTATATCAAGTCTTTAGTTTGACTAGGTCGTTTAGTACCTGGCGAGTGTGATAAAAATCCGTGGATGTATATATTTACATTATATATTATCTAAATTTATAAAAATTATATTATAGATCTGATTTATCATGTTAATAATAATTTAATATAATCAATATTTATATTCGATAAAAATAATTAATGAGACATGAATTGAGACAGATATAGTATTATAATTTAATATAATCAATAGTTCTGAATTTAAAATCTTAAAAATAAAAATAAACGAATAATTTTAATTAATTAACCATCGATTTTTATTCGTGAACTATTCAAATTTAAATTAAAATATAAAACATATCCATGTCTTAAATCATACTAACCCTACACCGACAGCAAGGAAGACATAATTCATTTTTTCTTTTTTTTTTTCAAATAATTGTGATTCAACGCTTTGTTTTTATTTTAAATCTGTGGGTTTCCAACACTTTGGATGTTTGTCATTCATCTTCGTCTAACAGTGAAACTGTCCGAATTTAAATTTATTAGATAAAATAATAATTTATAATAATCGCAATTTATTTATAACCGACCGCAATAAAATATTACGAACGAAAATATGATTATGTTTATAATTTAAATTTTTGTTCAAAATCCACCATCTAATTAACTAGACATTAATCGTAAAAGAAATTAAATCTTTTGAATAAAATTAATTTTTTTATAATAATCATAATTCATTTGTAATCCACCATCTAATTAATGTTCATTATTAATTTTTACGTAATTTTAAGAAAAAATATGTAAAAGATATGATATAAAATAATTGAAAAAGATAATTTTATCTTTAAAATAGTAACTTTTATTTTGTTAAAAAACTAAAATGGTAGAAAAAAAATGTATCTTACAAAAATTATTAATTTTTTAATAAAATATTTTTATAAGATAATTTTAAAACACGAAAGAGATATCTTATATAGAAGAAATAAAATAAGATTTAAATTAAAATAATTAATTAATATATTAAATATCAATAATTATATGAAAACCCCACCCCTCCTCTTTTTCTCTCATCCATTCGAAATTGAGTCCCTAATCAATCAATAATTGTCGGTCTAATCATGACGTCAAAACTTAATAATATTGAAATGATGGGTAAGGTGTATATGTACTAGATTTTGTTTAGAATTTTTTATAAAAAGATAATACACAATGCAGAGATATTTAAATTTTCAAATTTCTTATTAAGTACTAGTATTTGATTTACTAAATGTAATTTTTTTTAACAAGTGATTACAGTAGTATATGTTTTAGAATATAATTTTTATTATCTGATATTGATAATTCAATCACTCTGATAATATTATTGATGTTCAAACCCGTAATCTCTAAAAACAACAACTGTTCCTTTAACCGCTTGGGTTAGAGGGTTTGTGCGTAAAATTTTAAAATATATAATCACATTGATTTAATATTAGTTTGAATATATGAACCAATGAGTGAATCTAGTGAGAAAAAATATATCTCAAGAGATTGAAAATATACCTACAAGGTATGTATTATCTAAAATTTTATAAAAAATATATGCATATACTATAATATAAACTTACTAGTATATTAAAAATAAAAATTTAAATATATCGATTAAAATCATTACTTTTCAAATATTAATAAATAAATTGTTACAATTCTTGTAAATCATTAGCTTAATGATAAGGTTTAAGTCTCACCAAGACGAAACTGCGTGGAGTTAATAGGGGTAAGTAAACTTTGACTCGTAAAATCGAATAACTCGACTTGATTCGAGGCGAAACTATTCGATTCATTTTGACTCTCCAAAATTTTATAGACTCGACTCGATTTGAAAAAGTTTCAAATAAAGTTCGAGTTATAAAATAGAAATTCGAATAACTAGAAATTTTTAGTAATTAAAGGATTAATTTTTAAATTTGATGAGTCTATCAATTTTTTATGATATATGATATATAAAAATATTAAAAAAATATTGCTATATATGGAAAATATATATACATATATTATATGATTAGAGAAAGTCATTTAAATTAAAATCAAATCATACTATAACATGATAAATAATTATAATTACATATTTATAGGAACTCGAAAACTCGACTCGAACCAAAAAAATTTCAAATAAAGTTTGAGTTGTAAAATATGACTCATGAACTCGACTTTTTTTCACTCGACTCGATCGAAAACTCACCCTTAAAATTGGGGAGGGGCAATCATCCCTCATCCCCGGAATTTTTTTCATATTTGTTCTCAATTAAAGTTTTAATTTTTTTTAATGAATTTATCCCTACTTTTAAGCATTTATATTTTGTCTTCCTCAACACTAAATTTTAGTGTCGGCCCTCACCATACATAAATATATAAATTTATTAATTTATAACCTAAATATCATATTATAATATAATTATATTTTTTAAAAAAAATATATTCGACCGGATCTTGTATTTCTGCTGATCTATGGTGTGTTGGCCATGTCCAAATTCCACCACAATCTTAAAAAGTACGGATTTTGTATTTCCATGATTCTGAAGCTGCTTCCAACCAGATCCGATAGCCTTTTAAATTTTTCATGTTTGCTTTGGTTGGAGGGATGCAATCAGCTTAGTTGGATTCATGTGATGTGGGGAAAAACATAAAATAATTGAAGTATTTTTAGTGCCCACCACACACCACAATCCTATACTCTACAATGATTTTTAGTGTAATGTCGTATCGTTCGGTTTGTTTATATTTTTTAATAATTTATATAAAAAAATATTCGAGAGATAAAAAAATTATAAAAATTGCACGAGTCCTCTAACCCAAGCAGTTAACGAAACGGTTGTTGTTGCTAGAGGTCACGGGTTCGAGCACCAACGATGGCAACAGAGTGATTGAACGATCAATGTTAAATGGTGAAGATTATATTTTAAAACAAATAATATTGTAATCACTATTAACTTGTTAAAAAATATAAAAATAGAATTCTTTTTGCGCTAAACACCACTCTTAAATGGAAAATTTATTTTGGGTTTAATATAATTATTTTTTGTTTGATTTTTTAGAGATTAGTCAAAAAAAATGTAATGTCATTCTTTTTAAGGCTGTAAACAAACTGAATGAACATGAATGAGGGTGTGTTCATGTTTTTCGTTTAATTTTAACCAAACAAATATACGAACACGAACATTAAAGAAAACAAAAATTTTTGTTTGTGTTCGTTCTTCAAGGATTGTAACTTGTTCTTGTTCGTTTATGTTTGTTCGTTTAAATGATAAATGAACGTAAACGAACAAACATAAATGAACGTAAATGAATGAACATAAATAACATATATAATATGCTAAATATTTAATATTTTGGATTAATTCTATTAATTCGGCTAATTAACTAATTTTAAACCAAATTAATTGATAATTAAAATTAAAAAATCTTAATTATTAGACAAAACCTAAAATTTAATTGATTAACTAATTTTGTTTTGGTTTAAACATTTAGCTCGGTTTAACAGAACAATAAAAACCCCTAGCTTATAACAAGAAAGTTTTTAACGAGTCATAAAATAAGACTTCTAAACTCGAGTAACTCAAATTTTTTTGACTTAACTTAATTTAATGTTCACCCTGAGACATATATGAATAATTTTAAACAAACATAAATGAATACAAGCGAATGAACATAAATGAATATAAATAAAAACATAAAAGAACGGACATAAACGAATGGGTTACCGAACGTTCACGAACATAAATAAAAATTTAATTTAAAACCAAAAATATATATGATAAAACTAGTCAGGTCGGGTACACAGAAATTGAAAATTTTTGGCCCAAGTCCGGCCTACTAATTCTTGGTTCGGGTATACGGCCTGGTCGGATAATTTTTTTTAGGAATTACTCGATATTTTTGTTTCAGGTCGTCGGGTCAGGTCAATCAAGTCGGGTAATTTTGAACACCCGCACGAGCTATCCAGACTCCGTGGTTAAAGGAACGGTTGTTGTTTCTAGAGGTCATAAGTTCGAGCACCAATAATACCAACATATTGATTGAACGATCAATTTCTAACGGTTAGGAGTATTCACTAAAACATATACTACTGTAATCAAATCACTAAAGCTAATTCAAAAAAAAATTAACGCACTTAATCCCGACATCATACTCTTGTGCATGTGGTTGTTCAATTCGTCAGTTCAATCAACAAAAATCTATTATTCAAAATTTTTTCCAATTTTTTTTACTAATTAACTAAATTAAAATAGTTTGATTAATTCAATTAATCTTTGAATTAATCAAAATTTATTATAAAATATAAATTACTCAAATGATTAATAAACTATGTTAAAATAAAAGAAATAATACTCTTTTAGAATTTTATATTTTAAAGCTAAAACTTTTTGTTTTTTAATATTAAGTTTGATCTCTCTATAACTTTTGCATAATACTAAAGGGAAAAAATGAAAGAAATAATACTATTTTAGAATTTTATAGAATTTTAGTTTTTTAATTAAAATTTTAAAGTTTTTTCAAAAAATTAAAAAAAACAAAAACAAAAATTATTGCTAAACAACTTTTAATTACCATGAACCTTTTAGGCAGTAGTAGTAGATATAGTTTAGGCATTTATTTATATATTAAACTTAAAAAGTGTATTCTTTTTAATAAATTATAAATCCAAAATTGATTTTATGTAGAGAGAAAGAAAAGAGAGAACTCTAAAAAATAATTATAATATGAGCTATTTAACTAATCGTAAACCCTAAACTTATTTTGATAAAAAAAATAGTTTGAGTACTTTAAAGGTACAAAAAAATAGACATATAATTCTCTCTCAAACTCCCTAGCCGCCGTTCTCTTTTCTCATCTTTTTTTGATCATTCTCTTTGATTGGTGGTCGACAATCAATTTTAATATTGGTTGTCGACCAGCGGATCTATTTCTTTTTTTGTTTTATTTTAGTAAGGATCTATTTTTTCTGTCTTTGTGACACGTTTTTCTCTGTCCTTGTGACATATTTTTTTGTTTTGGGGTTTAATTCAATCGATGTTAGTTTTCTGATTTATTGTTTTGTCGGTGGTCACTTGGAAAGATTTTTCCCCACTCGGTTGATGGTTGTTTGCCGATAAAATCAGTCCTGGGTAGCGATTTTTTTTGCACGACGGTTTGAATCACCTACAACTCCTTCTTACTTCACTATGCGTCTCGTTTGTACAGAGACAAGAAGATTTAGGAAGCTGCTGAATTTTATCGGTATCCTTATTTCCATAAGAATTTTATTTTTCTTTGTTTTTGGATTGTAAGAATTTTTGGATTTTTAAATCCAATTATTTTGCTTCTTGATTATGTTGTAGTTATAATTTTCTATGGATTTAATAAAAATTCAGTAGCATTTATCAAAAAAATTAGACATAAAAGGAAAGAACAAAATAATTTAAGCATTTATTTTAATATTAGACCTTGACACAGTATAAAACTTAAAAAAATTTATACATTTTTTGAATTATTGAATGATTAAAACGGATGTCTGAGATTAACAATAAAATATATAAAAATTATAAGTTAATCTTAACCATTGATTAATGAAGCAAGATCAACTAAAATTTTCAATCCTTAATAAATTGAAATTTAAAGTTATTTATAATATATCACCAACTACACTTAAAAAAACATTTAATTTTAACTTTACATATATTATCAAGTCATTTAATTTAAAAATTCTTTAATTCTTTGTTGAGAAATTTAAAACTTTCAAGTTTGAATTTCATTTGTTTTTTACGATAAGAATAAAATGTATTCATAAGTTAAAAATTTAATATTCAATCATATATAGTTGGAAATTATAAATTCATGGTTTATCACATCCAAATTTTTAGTGGGGATTTCAAAATCACTACTAAAGTAAAATTCTAAAATAATGTAAATTGAGTAATAAAATTAAAAAATATATAACATTTAATATTATTTTTCAAATCCTTTTATTTGTTACAAAAAATTTCTATTATCGATTATTTTTGTCATGTCATTTATGAGATCAACCAAATAAATGTATCAATTTTATTATTTTTTTCTTGTTTTTTTAATTAAATATTCAGTTGGTAAAAACTATTTTGAAGTTTAGTTTACAGTAAAGGTTAGTGAAGATTCATTTAATAAAAAAGATAAAATAAAAAAATTAATAAAATGAACACATTTGATTAGTTGCTTTTGTGGATAACGTGACAAGAATAACATACGATATAATTTCTGATTTGTTATGTACCTATATAGTAATGATTTTGAAATTCATAGTTTATCTTTTGATTTGGAAATTACAAAATTTTAAAATTTTCATCTATATATTATATCGAATTTTAACTATTTCTTTTTCGATAAAGTTTTGATACATAAATGTGGGACACTAATTTTACACAAGCATACATATTTACACTATAAAACTAAAATTTTAAATTCCTAACCTAATCTTAAAAAACTAAACTCTAAACCTTAAAATATATACATTAAATTCTAAATTTTAAATTTTAGACTAAAACCCTTAAAATAAAAAACACTTATAAATTAAAGTTTACATGTCCTATATATTAAAGTTTTTTTTTTTATATTCACTTTCAAAATTTAAATCCAAATTTTAAAATCTAATCTTCCAAATGAAACATATGTGTAAGATATAAATTTATGTTTATTATATAAAAGTAAGTGAATAAATTATCTACCCAACTAGATTTTATTTCTACACTTAACTTCTACCATTAATTCATCAATCATTTAATACCATTAATTTCACTCTCAACATAGACATATAAAAAAACTTGTAAATTGAATTTCAAATAACTTAAGCCTCTCAAATTAGAATTTAATATTTATGAAAATATACAAAATATTTTTCAATTGAGATTTATTATTTGATCTTACAGTCTATGATACGGATATTATCTTATCTTCAGGGTCGATCGTGAGGGGAGCACCTCGAGCGGCCGTTCAACTTAGGCCTTTAAATTTAATTATTTATATTTTTTATCTTTAAAATTTATTAAATAAATAAATTTAATAATTAAAATTTATTTTTGTTAAATAAATAAATAAATCTAATAATGAAAATAAGGTGTTTGAAATATTAAGTTGATTGTTAAACTAATGGGTTGAATAAAAATTCTTTTTTCGATGTCAATTTTTATGTTTAACACTAAAAAAATAAATTTTAAACCTTAACCCTAAATTCTAAACACTACACCAATACCTCAAACTTTAATATTAATCCATAATTCTAAACTCTAAACCTTCTATCATAAACCCTTTATTTTTAGGAATTAATAATTAAGTTACAACTAATTTAATTTCTCTTAGCAAATATGATGTGAACCCTTTAAGTATCGATTTCGGGCATAATGAGATTACTAATCCTCCCCACTCATGACTGACTCTTAAACCCAAATTTCTTTGGTTTACTTTTTGGTGTTCGTTTTATCTTATTCAAGTGATCAATGCTCCTACTTTAAAACATGGAGTTTTTTAAATCCCAAAATCATTTTTTTTAAGAATAGCGTAAAACTAGATTTAATACAATAAAACAAATATTCAACATTAAATTTCTAAAATTACAAATATAAATAATAAATTTAATTTTACCAACAAGTAAACCATTCAAAACTATAAAACATGACTAAAATATTAACTATTAAAACACGAAAGTCAACATTACCTTTAAAAGAAAATGTGTGATTAATAGTTTACAATATCAAATTATATATGAGATGTTTGTTCTAAAAGAAAATGTGTGATTAATAGTTTATAATATTTAAAAAATAGTAAATATATCATTTAACTATTAAAATAATTTTAATATAATCACTATTTATTAAAAACTAATAAAACGATGACGTGATAGTTAAAATAAAATAAAATAATTATATATTTAATCTATATTATTTATTTTTTTTTAATTTAGTTATAATTTTACTTTAATAAAATATTTTAATTTTTCAATTTAATGGTGATACATATCACTATTTATTGAAATTTTTTAATTATTTATATTTATTTTATTAAGTTTATTTTCTTCTCCAATCAATTGACGACATATAAATTGAGAAATTAAAATCAAAACATTACCCAAAATTGCGCTTGGCAAGAAATTGAAACTGTAACATCCCTTGCATTAAGTGAATGTGTTTTCCATTAGGCCGAAAGAGCTTTAGTAACCTATAAAGTACAAAATATAATATATGAGTTATATACTTATTAATACTATAGAAAAGGAAAGAAATGTGATTTTAGGAGATTCGATCAAATTTATAAACTCTAACCCTAATTTTAAACTCTAAAATTTTGTAAATATTAAACCTTAAAATTCTAACCATAATCTCTAAAAATTTATAAGTTATAAACCCTAAAATGATATTTCTAAACCCTAAATCCTAAAATTTATAAGCCATAAACCCTAAAGATATATAAACCATAAACCTTAAAATTTTATAAATCATAAAACGCCAAAAAAATCAACTCTAAATCATAGACCTTAAAGTCTAAACTCTAAAATATTATAAGCATTAAACCATAACAATTTTATAAACCTTAAAACCCTAACCTTAACCCTAAAAATTTATGAGCATTAAATCTTAAAAAATTATAAATCTTAAAATGCTAACTCTAAACTCTAAATTCTAAATCTTAAACCTTAAAAATTTTATAAATTTTCGGGTTTATGGTTTAGGGTTAGTATTTTAGCATTTTAGGGTTTATAAAATCTTTAAACTTTATGACTTATAAATTTTTAGGGTTTAGACTTAGATTTTTAAGGTTATAATTTTTGGGTTTAGAGTTAGTATTTAAGAATTTTAAGGTTTTATAGTTTATAAAGTTTCAATGTTTAGAGCTTATAAATTTCTAGAGATTAATGCTTATAAAATTTTAAGGTTTGAGGTTTGTATTTATAAATTTTTAGGGTTTATAAAATTGATCAGTCCCTTAAAATCACATTTACTTTCTTTTTTATGATATTAACGAGCATAACTATATTAAATGTGTAATATAGTAACAAGAATTAAATGTGTAATTATTTTATTTTATTTTTAATTATCATATCATCATCATGTTAATTTTTAATGAAGAGTGACTATATTAGAACCATTTTAATAGTAACATGGTATATTTGTTACTTTTTAAAAAATGATGATCATTTCGACATCAACCTCGTAATTAGGTGGTTTTTTTATGTAGTTTATCATATTCTTTAAAACAATCTGTATTCTTTTCTTCTCACCTTTATCCACTAAAAAATATAACTCGAAATCAAGAACCATTTATTTCAAAAACGAATAGAGTTTTTTATAGTTATAGAAATATAAGGTTCCCTCCTTGAATTATTTGATAGATTTTTTGTTGAATTTTTCAAGTTATTTTACTATAAAATTTTTTAACCTTGCAACATTCAAATATTCAAGTTTTTTTTTAAATATATAAATAAGTCGTCGTATATTTTAAACAAAACTAGATTAAATCATATTTACTATTATATACATAGATCATTTTCTAATTATTTTTATAAAATTAAAAAAATTACAAGCTTACTCTAACTTCCTATAATCATTTGACTTTTCTGAAAAATAAGTAAATTACTCTTATAAATCTAACTTTATAAATATTGAAATACATGTATATATTTTCTGGGATCCGATAATTTATATAGATATGATTCGATTATTCTTATAATTTAAATATAATAATATTTTATCTCTATCAATGTTTTAATAATAAAACTTCTTTATTTTATTCTCATAAATGAAAATTTTAATTAATTTATATATTCATTAATTTAAAATTTTTACGATTTTTTGACGATCCTATCCAATTGTTATTCCTATTAACGAGAAACAAATATTTCGATACATAATTTTGGTTATTTTGTTGTGGAGAATAAGGACGGAACCTGTTGTTTGGCTGTTTATTATAAACTCTTGGCTATGACGTAATCAACGTATTTTCCATCCGAAAGATTACACACTTGAAAGTCTACTACATCGGAGTTACCATTTGCGTGATGAGTGTAAACAGTCTTTGGCTTTCCAACTGGCCAATTATAATTGGTCGTGTGATGTTTCTAATATCAACGCCGGGCTAAACCTTATCTGGGTTAGATTAAGGTGAATATTGATGGAACTCGGGACACGAGTTCTGGGTATTCTACTTGTGTAGGCGTGGGAAGGTACGAGCATGGGCTATGGTGCTTTGGATTTAAAAAAAAAAGATTGATGTTTGTACTATGTTTGATTCTGAATTATGGGGAGTGTATATGGGTCTTGAGATTACTTGGTTTCTTGGCTTTCGTCAGGTTACTCTTGAGATGGACAATAAAAAAACTTTTAACTGTATGTCCAAGAGGAAACTGGATCGTATTCATTTATCCCTTAGAACTCAATTAACTTTGATGCTAATTAAGGATTGAAAGGTTCAATTTATGTGATGAGTCGTTTTTATAATGCAGTGGCCGTTAACTTAGCAGATTTAGCAAATGACCTTCCTCTAGATTACTATAGGTACATAGAACCTCCTTTCAATATTATTGATATGTTGAATAGTGATGTGGGTTTCGTTTGATTGTGTTGTTTATTTTAGATTTTTGTGCTTTGTTCATTTATAATACCGACATAAATATTCTTTTTCTTCGTTTTAAGATTAGAAGAGTTCTTTATTAAGATCCATATAGATATCCTTTCTTTAATAAAAAAATACACTCTAGAATTTATTGTGTGGGAACAAAGCAAGCCAAAAGTATGACTTAAGATGGGCTATATTTAGCATATGAAGATCGGTTTATAAATTAAGGCGTGAACGTGCTCGAGATTTTCAGAGAAAAGACAGTGTAAGATGACAGAAAAAGCCAAACCATAGACTTGGTACTCTTGGAGTCTGTAAGAGTAAGACAGTAAGGAACGAAGAACCTCCACTTGCCGGTTTACCACGTACCTTTGCCAACAAAAATCTTTTCTTTTCTCCATTCTCTCTCTCTCTCTCTCTCTCTCTTAAATTATGAAAGTGGGTACATTTATTATGATTCCAAACTTAATGAATGAGCCAACTCACTCACCTCTGTGCCTTCTATTGCAGGACTATACCACTATATATAATTCATTTCATCTTCTTAGCCAAATTCTAGAGTAATACAATGGTATAATCTGTTTCTTCTTTTATATCAGGAATCAATTCCCATGCCCAATCAATAAAAGCTTTATTTGAAGTAAAGAAAAGAGGGTGAAGATGGTGAGTGGATGGAGAAGAGCTTTTTGCACTTCCAGTACCAAGAAACAAGACAGCCTGGTTTTACCAGAAAAACAGAACCAGCAGCAGCAAAGTGATGAAACCAAAACTCCAAGATTTAGCTCAAAGTTTGGGTTTTTCTCAAACCCATCAACCCCAAGTCTTCGTTGTCGAACCACCTGCAACTCAGCTTCTTCACTTCCGAATAGCCCCAAACTCCATTGCAAAACATCCCATTTCTCTAATCCTTCTTCGCCCAAGTCCCCTTCCACTTTCTCCCTCCTTAAGACAACTCTGAACCTTTCCAAAGTAAGCTTCTTTCTTTCTCTCTTTTCGTTTGGAGTCAAATTTTTGTTTATCATACTATTTTCTTTCTTTTCTCCAGGGTGGTCGATGTAGAATCTGTTCACAAAGCGTGAAAACGGGTCAAGGTACGGCGATTTTCACGGCGGAGTGTTCCCATTCGTTTCATTTCCCTTGCATCGCCGCCCACATCAAGAAAGAACAGTTATTAAATTGCCCTGTTTGTTCCACCGCCTGGAAGGAGCTCCCTTTACTTTCCCTTGAACAACAACCTGGGAAAACATCTCTCAAGAACAGCCACACCAACACTAAGTCGTTCCGGGTCTACAACGACGATGAACCAGTAGCCTCCCCTGTTTCATTTTCTCAGTTTAATCCCATTCCCGAATCAGAAGAAACCGAAAACGACGACGTGGAAGAGGAATTTCAAGGTTTTTCTGCTACACCTAGGATTGGAAAAGAAGCCGGAGTCCATCCGGGAAATGTTGAGGTTAGGTTGTTACAAGAGGCGGCGATGGTGGCAGTTGGGAGGAGTTATGAAAGTTATGTGGTGGTGATGAAAGTGCACGCTCCGACCGCCACGCGAAGAGTGAAGAGGGCTCCGATTGACTTGGTTACGGTGTTGGATATTAGCGGCGAGGGGGTGCGGTTGCAGATAGTGAAGCGCGCGATGAGGTTGCTCTTCTCTTTGCTTAACGAAACCGACCGTCTATCGATCGTGGTTTATTCATCTGGTTCAAAACGGTTATTGCCGTTGAAACGAATGGGTTCCGACGGACGGAGATCCGCGAGGAGGATTGTTGACGCGCTGGGAAGCAACGGAGAAGGGATGAGTGTCAACGACGCGCTTAAAAAGGCGGCCAAAGTGTTGGAAGATCGGAGACAGAAACGCCGTGGCAGCATCTTGATCTTTTCCGACGGCCAGGATAAACCATCGCAACAGAATTCCACCACCAGTCACAACCTCCCGGTAGTTTCAACCACGCGCCTACAGCAGTCAGATATACACGTGCACTCCATCGGTTTCGGCACGTGCGGTCACGCTCCAAACGACGACGTTTTCTATAAAATCTTGAATGGTCTTTTAGGCGCAGTGGTTCAAGATGTCAGACTCCAACTGGGATTCGTATCCGGTTCAGCCCCAGCCGATATCTCGTCGGTCTATTCTTTGACGACCCGACCGGCTTTTGTCGGGTCGTATTCGGTGCGGGTCGGGGATTTGCAGTCGGGCGAGGAGAGAGAATTTTTGGTGGAGCTGAAAGTACCCGTATCCTCCAGCGGGTCCCATAGGGTGATGTCCGTACGATCCTTTCACCGGGATCCATTTACCCAAGAGGTTGTCCAGTCGAGGGATCAACGGTTGTTGATACCTCGACCGCCGCAGTCGGTACCATCATGTCACGCCATCGAACGGTTGAGGAACCTCCACATCAGCACGCGTGCAGTGGCGGAGTCCCGGCGTTTGACGGAGCGGAACCATTTATCTGGAGCGTATCATTTGCTGACCTCTGCTCGAGCCTTGTTGATGCAATCCGATTCTGGTTCAGCTGAGGAATTTATCCGCAGGCTGGAAAGTGAGTTGGGCGATTTGAACCAGAGGCGCCGGAGAGAACGGGTAAATAATATTAATCTTGAGTTGGAAGATAAGGCTGAGCCGTTAACACCGCCGTCTGCTTGGAGGGCGGCGGAGCGCTTGGCTAAAGTCGCCCTAATGCGTAAGCATCTGAATCGAGTTCGTGATTTGCATGGCTTTGAAAATGCCAGATTTTAATTTATTTTCTTCTTCATCATTATTCTGCCATTTTCTTTTTGTAAGCTGCAAAATATATATGAAAAGGGTTTGAAATGCGATGCTTATCATTGGAAGTAGAAATTAGGGGTAAAAACTGGTTTTTTATAAATCAAAATATCTAGTAGAGTGAGGTTAGTAATTATTAACTCAATGGAAGATACGTGATTCTCTTAAAGATTAGGGGTATTTAAAATTATCTCACTTAATAATTTTAAGAAACATCGAATAATTTTAAATTGATTAGGTCGGATATTCGATTCAAAAATAATTAAATTGAGTTTGGGTTAATTTTTCTTAATTATTAGGTTATTTAACTTGAATTAATAATACTTGATATTTTAAATTATATCTTTATTTTTTTAAGGAAATGATCTCATTAAAAAGACCCTATAGTCAATCACCTTGAGAGGCAAGTAGGTCCCTATAGGGAAAAGAGTACCCAAGGTTTTATTGAGAAGAAGAGGAGAACTTCTCCGAGTTTACAGATGTCCGAATAAAATCGAAAAAGTTATAATCAAAAGAGAAAGAAAGAAAAGAACGCAAAATCCTAGTAGCTAGGACATGGGCTACAACATTTACATCTCTAAGTACATAAAAAATCTTACAATCAGGTAAAGTACTAAGAGTAGAACGAATTCGAGACACTAAAGATTGCACCGTAAAAAGATCATGATGATGAGTGTTGTTAACTTTGTTGGTAATGGATGCAAAATCAGTCTCAAGGATAACATTAGTCCAATCATTATTGACAACAAGCTTAAGTCCTTTTAGAATGGTAAGAGCTTCGGCAGAAGCCGGATCTAGGCAGTAGGCAAGGGGCATAAAGCGTCCACCAAGGACGGAACTGAATAATCCCGAACGATGACACCAGCAGCAGCTCCCTTTAAAATTGGGTCAAAGACGTCATCCGTGTTAACCTTAACGAAACCGCGATCCGGTTTCGTCCTGAGCAAAGTTGGGCTCAGCTAGTCGAGATCTTAGATGGAGAGCATCATTGGCTGATGTATAATCGTCGAAAAGTTTTTATGCGTTGAATACAATCAACCATGGTGGTTGGAGATGATTGTTATGGACAAAGTCATTACGACGGTTTCATAAATTCCATAAAACTGTTATTAGGAAGGAGAATTGGTGCAACGATAGAAAACCAACAATCCCAGAAAACCACTGGTGGGGTGTGATAGATGTATTAGACAAAATTCAACCTGAAAAATCTACCAAATGGAGAGACTCTCTAACACTAGGACAATCTTTTAAAGCATGAAGGGTAATTTCAATATCCATATTATAAATTGGGTAAACCCAAAAAATTTAAGGATTAAATGGTTAAATTTTTAAAAGTATAAAAAATTACAAGATTAAAAAATTCACTCACTTAATTTTATAATAATTTATTATATATTGACAAGAAAGGTCTGGTGACTTGAATTGAATGAGGACAAAGAGTAGCAGATTGATAGGCCCTTGGTGCAGGAAGAAAGGAACAGAAGACCATTTCTAACATTTATCCACTTAAGTTTCTATTCTTTTTATCGGTTGTTTTTTTTATTATAAATAAAAATTAAAGAAATAACAAGCATTAAAATAATTGGAATAATAATTGAAATAAAAAGGAGATATTTTAAGTTTTTTTTTCCCTTTTTTGTAATTAAATAATGTCTATTTATTTTTTAATAATAAATATTATGTATATATTATATTAAATCCGAAATCTTTAAATAAAATATATCATTTTTTATTATCGAACTTACTCTATAAATTTATTTTAATTTTTTTTTCTAAAAAAATTGAATGATTGTATGGTTGTTGGGTCAAAATCCAAAGGATGCTTCCAATGATGGGTTCTTTTCCATTTGTAGTGTTTTTATTATATGAGCTGTGAATGCTTTTTTCTTTGGAAGATGCCAAAGGCTTATTTGTATTTATTGCTTTTGTTTGATTTCATTTTTCTTTTTTCTTTTTTTTTTCCAATGTAAAGGGTGATTTTAAAAAAAACCAATCTTAAAAAAAGCGTAAAAAACGGTTGTACCGTTTTTCTTACAAAAGTTATAAAAAATTTGGTACACACTTTTCGGTATATACCAAAATTCTTACAATTTTTGTAAGAAAAATAATACAACCGTTTTTTAGGCTTTTTTTAAAATTGGCTTTTTCTAGAATCACCCGTAACTTAAAATGTCACGTATACTGGGAAAAGTGCTAATGAGTTTCCAGTTCTAAAGGCATCTTGGGGATTGGTGTTTGGAAATGAAGGCTAAAGTTTTTTTTGAAAAGAATGAAAGGACTCATGATTTATTCACTTGCTTTTAATAGTTTTAAAGAAAAAAATGTTTTTTAATTTAAATTATTATTATTTAAATAATTAAACTATGATTTTGAAATCATTTAAATTATTTTTTATCAAAACAAACACAAAAATTGGCTTTTTTAGGTAAATATTTCTTTTTAAGTTAAAAATTTTTAGACGTAAGGCATGTTATTCTATAATTAAAGATCTACAGTAAAAATTTAAAGATCTCACTTGTAGGTTGCGTTTTTTTTAAATTTTTAAATTTTATGTAAAATAATACCTGTCGACTGAATAAAGATAACTCGACAATTCGTCACGAATAGATGACATGTAGGTCCGTAATAAAGACTAATTTTTATTTCAAAACAAATTTCTTAAATTTTATACAAGTATTTGTATTTTTAATAAAAGTATAATTTTTGTAGCAATATTTTTCTATTATAAAACAACTTGCAAAGAACTTGAGAAATCTGTTTTATAATAAAAACTTAGTAACTTATGTGGTAGTAGTAATTAAAATCAGAACTTTTATTGAAATTTACGTGGTAATAGTAACTAAAACACGAAGGTTTTCATAAATAATTTTAAATAAATTTCAATTAGTTTTAATGTAGATACTAATTACATATTTAGAATTAAAAATTATTATAAACATCTTTACATTTATAAATTTCTGTATTATATTAATTATAATGATTTCAAATGAAGTAGTTTAGTGTTAACGAAGGTATACAAGTGATTTAGAAGAAAAAATAACTAATTTGATATATTTATTAAATATAAGGGGATAAATTCATTAAATTATTTTGAATAAAAACTAAATTGATTGAATATAAAAGCTTCGAGGACTAAAACTATCATTTTACACAGTTAGACGACAATGTTTAATGATTTTAAACAATCCAATGACCCAAATATAACCATAATAATAATTGAGTGACTAAAATATAACTTTTAATATTTAGGTGATCTAAATATAATCTTATTTATAAATGAGTGATCTCTATTATAATTTACCAAAAAATAAGTGCACCATTGAAGATGTCACAAATATAAATATAATATCTTAAAGAGTTAATATTTGATACACAATTTTTCTTAAATATGTCTATTTAAACTTGAAAATCTAAAATATAAATTCTAACACAAAGTTTTGATGTCTAAACCATAAATCCTAAATTTTAATATAACACTAAAAAACTAACTTCATTATCTCTGAACCCTAAACTAAATAATTATTGTCTCGCATAATAAAAGTTGAATATCTAATTGCATAAAAAATAAGTACATGATTGCACCATAAAAAATGTTACAAATATAAACGTAATATCTAAGTCTAAAATTAAAATCTTAAACTCTAAATATTAACTTTAGACCTTAAATTCAAAATATTAAAACTTAAATCCTAAACTCTAAATTAAATTTTTAATAAAATAAGCATATTTTTCTTCTGATTTTCAGGTTTCGTCCTGACTAATTCGAACTGACCTGCGTTGTAAATTTAATTTTAAAGGGCGAGTCTTTCATTAAATATTTTCTACATGCAGGGATGGAGTCAATATCAAATATTAAGAGGGGTAAATGTCTATTAAGCCTTTAAATCTAAAATTTGGGAGGGGTAAGAATCTTATTTTATTATTATTTAAACTAAGAATGACCTTAAATGTAATTATATCAAAAAAATTTAAAAAACACTCTTTTCGAGACTTGTTTAAACAGAACCAAATTACTTATCACTTAGATCAATCCTTTCTGATTGAATATACACATTTTGAGTTTTAAACTTAATGAGATTTGAAGAAAATAATACGTATCAAGATGGAAACCTAATAAGAGAAGAGATAATCGATGAATTGGATAATTATTTTGATACACTGATAAGGTTTAAATTTAATAGTTTAAAATTTAGTGTTTGAAAATAAAATTTAAAGTTTATAGGTTAAAGCTTAAATCTTTAACAAATTATTCTAAATCCTAAACCCTAACCATAACACTAAATACTACCTTTCATGAACTATTGCATAAAAGAACCCCCTTGCAAATCCATTTTTTGTGTTTTAGAGACATCAGGTTTCCACACTTTTAAGTCTGAGTGGTTACAGTTTTTTACGGGAAACTATTGACAAAACAAAATACTAAAAAAAAATATTATGAAGACAGAATGTTGTCTTTTCATTTTTTTTTTTAAAACATCAAAATCGGCTAAAACAACGTTGTTTTGTTTTTAACTATATAAACTAGAGAGATTATTGGAGCCGAAAAAAGAGTGTTTTAAAATAGAGACAAGAAATGTCCGAAAGTGGAATGAGAGGAGTATCCTCGCCACGGACTCCGTTGAAAAGCATACTGACGGAGAAGGCAAGGGAGATACCCCATGATGTTGATGGAACGACGGTTAAGGCTCAGACATTAGAAGAGCTTCACTCATTGCAGAGGAAGCGATCTGCACCGAATGCGCCACTCAAAGGGGTTGACACTGCCTTTTCTAACCTCGCCGAGGACGAACGACGGAGGCAGCAGCTACAGTCCATCAGGTACATCTGTATCGAGATGGCACCGAGGGATGTTACGAGATAATTACACCCTTAAAACTTGTAAATTTTTATATATATTTTTTTAAAAAATGTTTTTATATCGATGATCTAATCTCGTACCTTAATATAAAATTTTATGTTTATCTTTGGGTACGACATATTGTTAGAAAACTTAAATATACATTTGATATTTGAACTATAATCTCGATAGTTAAAGAATTTTTGTTGTCAAAGTTGGTATTTAAACTAGACACGTTCTTCCAAATTAACTCCCAGAGAATTTTTACTCTAAAATTGGTACTTAAACCATAGAGTTTCTCTCATATTAATATAAATATTTATACATTCTATCAATTTGATCATAATTAAAATAATTCTATAAATTTTTATAGTTATTTGTTGGTCATATTAATATAAATATCTTAAAACATTTATTCTTCTCCCAAAAGTGTTATATTATCTTTCTAGTATAGTAATTGTTTGATAGTTATTTGTTGTTGCTTTATGGTATAATGCAGTAATTCAATTGTTGTTTTTATTCGATTAGTTGACAATATCGTAAAATTAATCAAATTGATAGAATTTTTAAATATAAAAAATTATATTTATTAAATTAATTTAAATTATAATTAAATTAATAAAATATATTTATTTTGATACAAACTTCGAAGAATATGTCTAATTTAAGTACTAACTTTGGGAGTTACCTAGTTTAAGTACACAACTTAGGAGAAAAAAGTTGTAGGTACTAAGACAAGGTACCTAATTTATATATCAACTTGGTAAAAATATTATTTAAGTACAAGATTGAGAAAGGGTTTACAGTTCAAGTACAAAATTTATATTTAAGTTTGTTAGAATAATATAACAAAAATACGAAAATTTAATATATAACTTGTTTTTGGAGCAGTGCATCTTTGGCATCGGGGACTAGAGGGACAGGACCGAAGGTGGTACGAGGTGACCCCAGAGGCAGCAAGTCTCAGGCGGTGGCGCATGTCGCTCACCACCACGTCGGTGGAGGCACCGGTCATTAGCGTCAGTGACAGTTCTTTGAAATTTACCCATGTCTTATACAACCTTTCTCCCGGAGGTGTCATATACAAACTACACTATATAACACATGAAAAGCCAATTTTAACTCAAATGATGGTTGAATTATGTTGTGTATGGGCGCAGAGTTGTATGAGCAGGCCTTAAAATATGAGAAAGGTTCTTTCCTTACATCCACCGGTGCATTGGCAACCCTGTCCGGAGCCAAGACCGGTCGGTCTCCGAGAGATAAGAGGGTTGTTTTTGATGGCATCACCCAAGATGAGCTTTGGTGGGGAAAGTAAGTACTTATTTTTATCATTTTTTTGATGTTGACTGATAGTAGGAAGTATAGAAACTAATGAATCGGAGAACCTTGACAGGGGCTCACCCAACATTGAAATGGACGAGCATACCTTCATGGTCAACAGAGAAAGAGCTGTGGATTATTTAAATTCTCTAGAGAAGGTGAACTTCTCATTTTATGCACTTTGCTTACATTTTTTAAGAGAAAATTAAGAAAATAAGGATTTATATTTAATTATTTTTAAAATGTCTTAGATTTAAGATTTATGGGTTTAGAATTTATTGATTGTCGATAAATTTTAAGAGTAAAAATTGTTGCCCTTTATTATGTTTTTTTGTTGTTTCGCTTTAAAATAGTGGGTTCAGGGTTTAAGGTTAAGGTTATAGTTTAGGGTTTAGAAAAATAGGTATAGGTGTAATGTTTAGAATTTAAGATGTGAAAATTAAGGTTAGATTTTATAATTTAATTTCTAAGTATTTTTACTGTGGGGCATAAAAGGATAAATGGTTAGGGGTAAAGGCTTTTTTTTAAGGTTTAAGGTTTATAGGTTTGATTTAGATTTTAAGATAATATAGTAAGAGATTTATGTTTTAAATTATAAACTTAAATTCTAGAATAAATACTAATAAAATAAAAATACTATAAAAAATTAAAAGTATTTCATGCACACTCGGGTGAAAATAAAAGGTCTTTATAAGCGCCTTGATTTTAGAGTTTAAGGATTTTGATTGGGGTTTATGATTAGGTTTTGCCGTAATATGGGCAGGGATTCAAATTTTAAATTCTTAAATCCTAAATTCTAACCATAACAATAAAATTTGAAACTTCTAAACTTAAATCCTTAAACTCTAAACTTAAAAAAAAATACATAATGCATAAAATAATTGCCCTAAAAACACCTAAAAAGAACATACTAGCAAGTTGATATCTCAAAACATATTGAATCAATCAAAGTTTTAAAAAAAACATAATCCATGCATCAAATATTAACTCTCAAACTAAAATCATGTTGTTGTTGTTTGTCCTAATATATCAATTATAAAAAATGATTTTCCAGGTTTTTGTGAATGATCAATTCCTTAACTGGGTTCCAAAGAACAGAATCAAAGTCAGAATTGTGTCTTGTAGAGCCTATCATTCATTGTTCATGCACAATATGTAAGTAAAACAGCAGAGATTCATAGATTTATCAGCCGATTGTAGAGTTTCCAATGAGATAATGCAGCATGCAGGTGTATCCGACCAACTCTAGAAGAGCTAGAGAATTTTGGTACACCGGATTTCACTATATACAATGCTGGACAGTTCCCATGTAATCGGTATACACATTACATGACATCGTCAACCAGTATCGACATTAATCTAACTAGGAAGGAAATGGTCATCCTCGGAACACAGTACGCCGGCGAAATGAAGAAGGGTCTGTTCAGTCTCATGCATTATCTCATGCCTAAGCGTCAAATCCTATCCTTACATTCTGGATGTAATATGGGGAAAGATGGAGATACTGCCCTCTTCTTTGGACTGTCAGGTATAGTATCATCGGATCGAATGGTAAATCATCACCCTAGTGCTAGTCTGCTAACAATGTGTCCTCTTAATTTTTTTAACAGGTACCGGAAAGACTACACTGTCGACCGACCACAATAGGCTCCTGATTGGAGACGATGAGCACTGTTGGAGTGACGATGGTGTGTCGAACATCGAAGGAGGTTGCTATGCCAAGTGTATTGATCTTTCAAAGGAGAAGGAGGCTGATATCTGGAATGCCATCAAGTTTGGCACTGGTGAATCATTCTGTCCTCTTTGTTCTTAGGCCATTTTACCTGGAATAGAATCGATATTCTCATCTTGATCCTTTTTTCATTGTTTCTGTAGTGTTGGAAAATGTCGTGTTCGATGAACATACAAGAGAAGTGGATTATACAGACAAATCAGTTACAGGTAATACAAAAACTCTGCATATGAGTCATTCTTATACATGATCTTTAATGCCATCTCTATCTCTGCAGAGAACACTCGTGCCGCTTACCCGATCGAATTCATTCCAAATGCCAAGATACCATGTGTTGGTCCGCATCCTCAGAATGTTATTCTTTTGGCATGTGATGCCTTTGGTGTTCTTCCACCTGTGAGCAGGCTGACTCTGGCACAAACAATGTACCATTTCATTAGTGGCTATACTGCTCTGGTATATGTCTCTGTCCCAACCTAAAACTTGTTTTCCCATGTCCGATCGGTTTTATGATCCATATAGGCTTAACTGAACTTGAGTTGATGATCCATATAGGTGGCTGGCACAGTAGATGGTATTAAGGAGCCAACAGCAACATTCTCAGCTTGCTTCGGAGCAGCATTTCTCATGTTGCATCCGACTAAGTACGCGGCCATGCTTGCCAAGAAAATGCAAAAACATGGAGCAACAGGATGGCTTGTTAACACTGGCTGGTGTGGTGGAAGGTAAATGCTGACCATTGCCAATCCTTTTTTATCTTTCACTGAAAAAGTTGAATAAATCAATGACATTTGATCTCTTTTTCTGTAGCTATGGGTCTGGACACCGTATAAAGTTACCGTACACTCGAAAAATCATTGATTCCATTCACTCCGGTAGATTGTTGAATGAAACTTATGAGAAAACCGATGTGTTTGGTTTAGAGATCCCCAATCAGATCAAGGGAGTGCCTTCAGAAATCCTGCGTCCAGAAAATGCTGTAAGTTTGTGTTGGCCATCCTGTTTTCGAGTAGGTTATTTCGAGCTTGTCGGATGTTAATGAATTAGTGCCATGAATTGCAGTGGACTGATAAGGAGGCATACAAGAACACTCTGTTGAAATTGGCTGGCTTGTTTAAGAAAAACTTCGAAACCTTCACGGAATACAAGATCGGCAAGGACAACAAGCTGACCGAGGAGATCCGAGCAGCTGGTCCAAACTTTTAATTTCTCAACAAAAGAAGAAGTCAAGAAATTGCTATATTAATACCACAATGATTGAATGTCCAAAATATAACACTTTTTGTACAACATAACAGTATGTGTCTGTTTCTAAACTATTTAGGACCAATTATGCATATAGCAATGCAGGGTTTAGTCCAACATAATTCTATTTTCCTGACAGACCAAGTTTTTGCTTCTGTATAGAACATAGATAGACATATGTTTCAAATTCAAGGAACAAGTTTCGGATTCTTACCTTAGATGATCGAAGGGTTTCTCTCCGTATATCGAAAGCATGATGAGCAGTAACCATTGAAGTATTGATAGGAGAAAGATGATGTACGATGCATATGGGTACATAGCTTATTTGTTGCGAGTGCACGTAGACAAAGGTCTGATACGGGCCATGGCACAGTTCTAGAATCCTTTATACAATTGTTTCACATTTAATGAAGAGGATATGACACCGACAATAGAAGAATATATTGCATTACTTTATCTAAGAAAAATGCATGTATTTGAGATTTATGTGAAAGGGGTTCAACCTAAGACGTACAAAGAGAAACTTGTGGATTTGACTGGGACAAGCATGTCATGGGTGGAGGCTTAGTTCCAAGACAAAGGAAGAAGCACTGCTATTTCTTGGGACAAACTTTGAGGGTTGATTCATTCACATTTTCATCTGAGGAAACAAGTTGATATTTTCGCTTTAAGGATATATGGTTTGATTATTTTTCCAAAAGTAGCTAGAAATATTGAAGCATCAGTGATAGACTTTTTTGGGGAACTTGAGAAAAACATTAACCCAGATCCAACTATCTTGGTAGATACATTTCGATCTCTTAATATCCTAAAAAATAAAGGTGTATATTTTATTGTGTGTGTACAACTTCTCACCTTATGAATTCATAGACACCTAAGGGCAAAGGAAAAATCAACCATTCATGTTCATACTCCACAGTATTCACTATTACGAGAGTTCTTAGTAAAAGGGTCGAGAAAGAAAAAATTAGCAGGACAACGAGAATCAATCTTACAAGACTTAAGGGTGAAGGACATTACTTGGAGAGCTTATTGTTTGGACTATACTTATATTTAATACAAGTGTGTTATATTTGATTGGTCCTTCTTCTTGGGATTTGGGGTAAAACCGAATATGCTCCTTTATTAGTATCGAGACAATGCAGATCGTTATAGTTTGTCCCAGCTAAAAGGGTATTAGGATTATGTGAATTCACCTTTGTAAATGAAAGGTCTAAGAAGCAAATTCTCGAGATCATTAGAGTTTGGGCTTATCCATATCAGGCTAAACTCGCGACCCCAAAACTTTCACCATATTAGCAATTTTTGAGAGCTAAGAGAAAAAACTGCAATATCCCGCCCTTAACTAAAGGAAAGGTTCATACGTTAGAGAAACAATTTAGAGAAATACCAAGTAAAGCTGAGACTGTTAGGCAAGAATGCGAGGAAGAGAAGAAGGTGTTACATAAAAGAATTACTGAATTAGAATCTGAATATGAAAAACTTGATTATGATGTAAATTATTTTAAGAATCAGTCAAACATGTTTGAGAAACAGTTACATATTGTGAGTGCGGACTTTAAGGATTTGCAAGGGAGATTATCAAAGACTTCATGAAAAGTTGAAAAATGCCAACTTGAAAAAAACTCCACAAGAATGGAAACAAGAGTTTCGTGATCGTGAGAATGACACAAAATGTTACATAAAGTTATTGAAAACTAAAGAAAATCAAGTGGAAGAGCTTACAACTGATATACAAGTGACCCAGTAAGCAAATACGACCATTTTTAACGTTCTCATGGTTAGCCGTGACTAAAACCAAGAATTACAGGAATATTTGACATCTTTATAGGAAATTTTCTACCAATAAAAAGACTCAATGATCGAACTTGAGAGGGTTCAATTTGAGAAATTTGATGGCACAAGCTGTTGGTGGTCGAGAATTTCCTATAGAGATGTTAAATGCTCCTGTAATTCTTGGTTTTGGGCATGGTTAACCATAAGATCGTTAAAAATGGTCGTATTTGCCTGCTAGGTCACTTGTAAATCAACTGTAAACTCTTTCACTTGATTTTCTTTAGTTTTCAATAACTTTATGTAACGTTTTGTGTCATTCTCACGATCAAGAAGCTCTTGTTCCCATTCTTGTGGAGTTTTTCTCAAGTTGGCATTTTTCAGCTTTTCTTGAAGCCTTTGATAATCCCCTTGTAAATCCTTAAAGTCCGCACTCACAATATCTAACTTTTTCTCAAACTTGTTCGACTGATTCTTAAAATAATTTACATCATAATAAAGTTTTTCATTTTCAGATTCTAACTGAGCAATTCTTCTATGTAAAACCTTCTTCTCTTCCTCACATTCTTGCCAAATAGTCTCAGCTTTGCTTGGTATTTCTCTGAATTGTTCCTCTAACGATTGAACCTTTCATTTACTTGGGGCGGGATATTGCACTTTTTTCTCTTAGCTCTCCAAAATTGATAATATGACGAAAGTTTTAGGGTCGTGAGTTTGGCATGATATGGATAAGCCTATGCACTAGAAATCTAGGAAATTTGCTTCTTAGATCTTTCATTTTCAAAGGTGAATTCACACAACCCTAAACCCTTGTTGTTGGGACAAACTGTAACGATCAGTATTGTCTCGATTCTAATAAAAGAGCATATCCGGTTGCATCCCAAATCCCAAGAAGAGGGACCCAATCAAATACACCATACTTGTACAAAATATAAGTATGGTCCAACCAATAAGCTCTCAAAATAATGTCCTTCACCCTCAAGTCTTGTAAGATTGATTCTCATTGTCCTGCTAACTTCTCCTTTCTCGTCCCTTCTGCTAAGAACTCTCATAATGGTGAATACTATGGAGTATTGTAAAACTAAATTTGATTTTGATATAACAATTAAATAGAAGGACTATTCTTTGAAATAATTTTAAGTCCCTAAGTCAATATTTCTGGTTTCAAGTCAAACAAAGATTTTAAAAGAAAATTCTAAGTGTTTTTGCACGACGGTATCGAACCATGGTTCGATACCCCTGGATTTTCAAAGCCATGTTCTTATGTTCAAGAACAGGTATCGAACTACTATTCGAAACAAGGAGCTCACTGCTAGCCTCTGTTTTGAAGCACGGTTCGATACACCTGGATTTTCAAAGCCATGTTCTTGTGTTCAAGAACATGTATCGAACAACTATTCGAAACAAGGAGCTCACTGTCAGCCTCTGTTTTGAAGCATGGTTCGAAGTATTTCGTGCATTTTTTTAAGTATTTTAAAATCAATTAAAAATTGACCCCTGGAATCGAACAATGGTTCGGTACCACTCTTAATCCCAACGACTATTTTTGCATTAAATGTTTTAACCATTGGTGGCAGTTAATTTTTTGATTGGTGGTTAGCCTGTTCCGAAGCATGGTTCGATACCAACCTTCACAGTTTCAAAAAGGTATCGAAGTATGGTTCGATACCCCTTGGTTTAATGCACAACGACTCTTTCTATTCTTGGTCTGTTTAGAAACAGGTTGTACGTGTTTCGATACCGCCTGCTGCAGAGTGCATTTATGGTGGGAAGATGAAGTCTAAACGGTCATATTTATGTTCCCAACAACCACAATGGATAGAAATCAATGAGATGGTATAAAATGAAGTAATTTCAACAGCATTAAGGACTATTGAACCTCAAGCAACATCCAAGCACACAAATCCAACTCAAAGTACTTCATTGCATATCTTAGCCTCCCAACTTGTGTATTTCACTTTGATCAGTTGTAATTTAAGTTTGGGGAGAGTTTGTTTATATTTGGGACTATTATTTCTTGTGAGAGAATTCTTCTTAGCCAAACCAAATCTCTTGTAACATCTTGTGAGGTCTAAATCAATTTTCAATTTTGGGTAGAAAATTGATTTGCTTGTAAAGGTTATCCCTTGAACCTAGAAAAAGGTTGAATTCAATAATGAATTGGTTTCAAAATCCTTAGTGGGAGCTAAGGTAGTGGATGTAGAGCTTGTTCGAAGCTTGAACCATTATAAATCATTGTGTTCCTTATTTCTCAAATTATACCGAAAATCTCCTACCAAATTTTTAATATCCAATTCACCCCCTCTTGGCCATTATTCAACATCGATCAACTCAACAAGTATGAACATGAATGATTGATTTCCCCTTTGCCCTTAGGTGTCTATGAATCCATAAGGTGAGAAGTTGTATACACCCAATAAAATATACACCTTTATTTTTTTAGGATATTAAGAGATCGAAATGTTTCTGCCAAGATAGTTGGAGTTGGGTTAATGTTTTTCTCAAGTTTCCCAAAAAAGTCTATCACTGATGCTTCAATATATCTAGCTACTTTTAGAAAAATAATTAAACCATATATCCCTAAAGCAAAAATATCAACTTGTTTTCTCGGATCAGGATATGAATGAATCAAATCTCGAAGTCTATCCCAAACATTAACAGTGTTTCTTCCATTTTCTTGGAACTAAGCCTTCACCCATAACATGCTTGTCCCAATCAAAACTACAAGTTTCTCTTTGTACGTCTTAGGTTGAACCCCTTTTCACATAAATCTCAAATACATGCACTTTCTTTAGATGAAGTAATACATTATACTCTTCTACTATTGGTGTCATATGCTCTACATTAAATGTGAAGCAATTGTCTAAAGGATTCCAGAACTGTGCCATGGCCTATATTAAACCTTTGTCTATGTGTACTCGTAACAAATAGGCTATGTTTCCATATGCATCGTATATCACCTTTCTCCTATCAATACTTCAATGGCTCTAAATATCTTTCAGCTCTTGAGTGTCATTCTGTTTCAGTTGAAGGTGAACATAACCAGCAAATTGATCATCTGGGCTTGCTAAAACATTGTCGTCTCTTTTTCTTTAGGTGTTCTCTGACCATTTTTGAACATCACTATTTTTTCTGATACATATTGAACTCTTTTAGCCATAGTGAAGATTTTTATCAAATCAATTTAATAATCAACACCTTTGTATGATGATGATGATGCACATGCTTACAAACCCTAAACCTAGTACCGATACATGAAAGCCACGTACCAATCCCCACACGTATCGGTACACCCTTATATGCATACTAATACTCAAAGTTGTCTTCAACTAATGGATTAGTAGTACTGGTACGAGTCCCCGAGTACTGATACACTAAAACGATTTTAAAATTCAAAACTTATAATATGTATCAGTATTCTCCCTCTTGTATCAATGTTCCCCTCACAACTATCCCCCTAAAAATATTCTAGCATATTGATACGTTCCCTAACTGTATCGATACGTGAACCTAAAAATAAAGGCATGAGTTTATATTTCACCTAAAAATCCCACTTAACCTATATAGTTAAGCTTCGAAACGTCCCTATGAGTTATTGAAAGTATAATAAGTAATTTATTACTGATTTTACGCATTTATAATTCTTAAATCTTGATTAGCCATTAGTGGAGGATTTTAAAGTTTAAAACTTAACTCAACCAATCCACAACCATAAACCAAACAAAGCAATATTTTATGAGGCTTATAAAGCAAATAAGTCAAATATTTTGATTTTGAGCAAACAAATTCGGATTATAGCAACAATCAAGCTTCTCCCACTTCTTCTCTTATTCAAGCTTCAAACCTCAGTCCCGCCAACTCTAAAGATATGTATCTTGAATGATAGATCTTTCCTTATTGAATAATACTTCTTTGATGATTAAAACGGTATTCTCACTCGCTTTCCTCTTTAATTTATATTTACGATGAAAGAATAAGATAAAGACAAGGAGAGAGATATGAATAAAAATAATTTTAACCTTTCATCTTTGTTGCAGAGAAAATAAAAGAGATAAGCACTTTTGCCTTTCATTGAAAAATTATTACTTTATCCTTTATTTTTTAACCCATTTTTATTTATAAGTTCAACATCCAAGTCCGACATGACCTAGTAAAACCAAAACCCAACACGATTCACGGAACATAAATATTTGCCTTGATATGATAATTTAACGTTGAATCGGAAAAAACTGAATCGTTATAGACGTGATACTTAAAGATCTCATATTTTATTCGATTATTTTATTATTTAATATGAAAATATCTTTTAGTTATTCAGATTAATATTTATTTTGGATATTATGTAACTTCCTACTAGAGAAGCTATATATGTTTTTTTTTATTATTCAAGTATTATTTTACTATGATTTTATTTTAGAGATTTCTATATAAATATTCAAATAGTTATTATATTTTTTATTATAAAATATTTATTAAATTGTTGTTTATATATATTTTAAATTAAATTTATAATATTTTAAAAATAATATTGTGAGAGTTAAGTTCTCAAACGTAATTATTTAAATTCAACTTATTTATTTTGAGTTGGGTCTAAATCGTTACTACATGCTTATAATTTTGAAGGCATAAAGATAGTTTTAACTCTTAACGTTTATAATTTTTATCGTTTTGGCCTTTATTTTTTTTGGGAGGGTAAATTTAACTCTTAACATATATCTTTTTGACAAATAGCTTATTTTTAACTATCATGATAACTGGACTGTTAAAAATCTAACAATAATACATGTCATATGCATCTGATAATATATTTTAAATAACATGACATCTAATCTATATATATGTGTGTGAAATATAATTTTATTCTAATGTGAAATATACTTTTATTTTAATATAAAATATAAAATATTAAAAAAGAATTAAAATATAAAATAATTAAAATTTAAATAAAATATTAAAAAAATAATTAATTCTAAAATAAAATATTTCTAAACATTTTCAACCCTAACTACGATAGAATCAAAATTCTACCTTAAAAAATTAATTAATTTCGAACTGAGTTCATATTTTTTTTAAGATAGACTTTGATTCTATCGTAGTTAGGATTGGGGAAGTTTAGTAAGTTTTTATTTTAGAATTAATTAATTTTTAATATTTTATTTGAATTTTAATTGTTTTATATTTTATATTAAAATAAAATTATATTCATATATGTAGATATATATTTGATAGGTTAGATACTATTTTATTTAAAATATATTATTTATATGCATATGATATGATATTATTGTTAGACTTTTAATTGTCCAGTTATTATGATAGTTAAAAAAATAAACTATTTGTTAAAAAGATATAAGTTAAGAGCTAAATTTATCTCCAAAAAGAATAAAGACTAAAACGATAAAAATTATAAATGTTAACGGTTAAAAGTATTTTTATGTCAATTTTTAATTTTCATTAAAATATTTAATAATATTCGACCGTATATTACGTTAATCGTGACAACAACTGTACCAAAATTTTCCTTTTTCTTTAAGATAAATCATGACGAAATTATGAAATCATAAACAGTCTAAACAAAACAAATCTAAACAAAACAAAACAACAATTAGTTTGGTTATCCGAAAATTACAAATAATAAATAAACCAAAAGAAATTCCTGTTTCATGGCGTTACCATCTTCAACTCGTCCAGAAGTACAGGAAAAACAAAGCTCGTCCCAACAATCAAACTTTCAATCACAAGAAATGGCTCCTTCCTCCTCCGCTACAGATTCTCATCATCCTTCATGGTTCACTCCCAAAAGGTATTTCTCCTATTTTACGCTTTAAGTACTACTCTTTTTCCTTTTTTTGAATGATTAACTATTGAATCCGGAAATTATGCTTTTTCTCTCACCTTTTTCATGATTTTTATTAGGGTTGATATGAGAAAAAGTTAGGTGAAGCTATATCGTTTCTTAGTTGACTTTGTTGGACCAATATGCTAATTCCTAACTTGTATTATTTCTTCTTCTTCTTGCAGGTTATTGATTATATTTTGTTTGATTAACATGATAAATTATGTGGATCGAGGAGCCATTGCCAGTAATGGTGTGAATGGGAGTAGTAGGACTTGTGATGACAAGGGAATTTGCAAATCTGGTACTGGGATTCAGTAAGATCTTGTTCCCAAACGATTCCTCTCTTTTTCTGCGTGGACTCTGCTGTCATAAAGTGTTTTCTAGTGTAATTTGGTTGATAATTTCATTTAGAAAATATTTGTTTGCAGGGGGGAATTTGAGTTGACTAACTTTCAAGATGGTCTCTTGTCATCTGCATTCATGGTTGGGCTTCTGCTGGCATCCCCAATATTTGCTTCCTTAGCAAAGAGGTGAATTACTTTTATTTTCTTTGTATTTGTACTTGTGAACATCTAAGTTGTGTTTCGGAAATCAGAATTTTGATTTCAAAAACTAGTATTAGTTGTATAACACATAAAATAGCAACATTTATAATTATTTTAAAAATTCATGGATTTTGTTGGATGCCTGTTAGTGGTGAATTGAAATTTATAGATGTGTTTGTAGTTTTGGAATTCATAGTTTTATGCTTTTTAAATATATAATCATATTGAATCTTTTTGAATAGAACATCCAAATTTTCAAATTGATGTTTCCAAATATAGCACTAAATCTTTTTGAAGCGGTAATAGAACTTCCATATTAAATACAAAATAAAATCAGCATTAATTCTCGGAGTTCATCATTTCATTGTTGAAGTTATTATATTGTATTTGACAGCTAACATGTTGATTTGATTTTTAATGTCAGTTGATTTCTATAATTGCAGCTACAACCCTTTTAGGCTTATTGGAATTGGGTTATCTGTTTGGACCTTGGCTGTAGTTGGATGTGCTAGTGCGTTTTCCTTTTGGTTTATTGCAATATGCCGAATGTAAGGGTAGCAATCTCATTACCCTCTTCATTAGCTTCTTCTGCCACAATGTATGTCATTTGCTAAAATTAAAATAAAAAATGTGGATGGGTCTTGATGTTTTAGGCTAGTTGGTGTTGGAGAAGCTTCTTTCATAAGTCTCGCAGCTCCATTTATTGACGACAATGCTCCTGTTCCTCAGGTTCATTTGTTTTATTTCTTTTTCAACTTTAGAATGCTACACATACTATCTTCCTGCCAAAACTACACGATCGTGCTAACTTTCTGTCATACTCCAGAAAACAGCTTGGCTTGCAATGTTTTATATGTGCATACCTACTGGAATTGCTCTAGGATATGTTTATGGCGGATTTGTAAGTTTGTACATCCTGTTTATTTCTCATAGATCTTAGTTTTGCAGTAAGGATACGATTTTAAACTCCTAGATCGAAGTACTACATGAGACCCGTCTATTCTGTTTAAGAATGTATCCAGGATGATTGATAATTAATCTGTGTTAGCTAAACATGTAGGTAGGGGGACATTTTCATTGGCGCTATGCATTCTGGGGAGAGGCATTGTTGATGCTTCCATTTGCTATTTTAGGCTTTGTGGTTAAACCTTTGCAGTTGAAAGGTAATTGTTTTGTTGCTCTGCACACGCTGTGTGTGTGTATCTGGGTGTGTTTGAAATTTTATTTTTATGATCCCACAGTAATTTAATTATTGAAGATCACTGAATTTCAAACCATAGGTTTTTCTCCTGTTGACTCCAGAAAAGCATTGACATCTGTGGAGAGTGTTTCTTCTGTAATTGATGGTACGTGTTCCATATAGTTTTCCTTATTGTTTCTTCTGTAATTGATGGTATGTTTTCCATATAGCTTTCCTTATTGTATATTGGTTCTGCTATTTGGTGGGAAGTTTATTTCAATGGCAGGGTGCTAAACACTTGTAATATGTGGATGCACGTCATGTGAAAATAAAATTCGAAGGAAAAAGTTTTTCCTTCTCACATAAGTTATATGATTTACTCATTTCATGCATGTTGCTCCTGTTTTGGTTATCCAAATGTGTTACCTAAGAAGTGTTTCAGTATGTCTATTGGGATGTAGCTAAAAAATAGAAGAAATGAAATTTCTTTTATGATTCCTATCCCTGGTCCTTGCAATACAAGGTTTTCTCTTCTAGAATCTATAGTTACTCTCTTGATGTGCTGCACAAGTTCCGTAAATTTTGAATTCCTCTTTTTTCTTTTATTTTGCATTCTAAAGGTACTTGTACAGGGCTGTTAATCTTGTTATTTTTTTAGCATCCATAGATATTTAGCTTTTCCATACTCCTGTTCCAACACTTCTATTTTGTTCTTCCCATCTTTGACCCTTCACATTTCACTAAATCTTTAAAGCATAAAACGTGTAATCATGTTACGGATGTGGTGAACTGGTGATTAGATTTTCATGGGATGGGTTGGTTCAACTTCTTGTTAACAGAAATCAAGCAGGATCAAGTTGATTTTCATTATAATCTAGATAAAACTGTTGGCTTAACAATCCAAACAAAACAAAACTAATTTTTTTAGTTTATTGGTTCTGCTAGACACTAATAAGAAAAGAAATATCATCTAAATCGAGTTGAGTCATAAGTTTTCTTTAAAAAAATAAAAGGAAAAGAAAATTTTTCTCATGTTTCTAGTGAAGATCTGGCTTGCCAGCCATTAAAATGTCTCCTTTTTATTTTATAATTCTAGACTATTTTACTTGTAAATTCAGAGGCATCAAAAGTAGATGGTCGTATGTTGGTTGCAGATGACAGTACCAGTGCTGATGAATTGAGTAGAACTTTCAAGTAAGTGGTTCTTCAACCCGTGTCTTATGTTAAATCTTTCATTAGTTTATTGGTGTCGGTAATTGGTTCTTCAACCCATCATGGGTAAACTGCTTCAAAGCATTATTTATGTTTTTGCAATAAGAAATTTTATCAAAGAAATGGGAGAATCATGTTAATAAGCACGATTGAAAAGGATTTATAATACATAGAGCATTAGGATTCTAATGGTAATAAGAATGTTTGACACGTTAGGAATGCCACCTTGCTCCATTGTTTTTCCTATCAGTTTTCTTATCAATAGTCCGCTAGTCAGAAGGTTAATGACCGGTGTTAAAAGTAAATCTATTCTAGAATTTAATTTTCTGGATGCCCAAAATTGTTTGCTGTGTACATTGATAGTCAGCATTCATTCTATAACGTGATTATTCCTCTTTTCTTTGACAGGTCAAGCATACAAAACATTTTAAATCAGCTCTCTCTGTTTGCAAAAGACATGAAAGTGCTTTTGGTGGACAAAGTTTATGTTGTAAATGTTTTGGGTATTTTCTTGACCCTCTCGCATCCACAGGACTAATGCTTTGAGAATTATTATTATTTTTTTAAATGAATGCTATCAGTTTTTCAATTTTTGCAACCTTTCATATTAAAATTTTCTCCTGGATATCTCTAAGACAAACTTTACAAAATGTGGTTACTTTTTCATTAAGTTGCTGATGCAAAAGTTTGTGCTTACTAAATCTGGTATTACTTCGGTCTGTGAAATATTTACTTTACCTGCATTTTGTTTGTCAGGTTACATAGCATACAACTTTGTTATTGGGGCATACTCATATTGGGGGCCAAAGGCTGGTTATAACATTTATCATATGGTACAGTTTCTTCCAACTTACATACATTCTTTTCTTTCATTCTTCTTTTTGGCATTTTCTTTTTGGCCTCACATTGCCCTTCCTTTTAGTGCTATACTCATTTACATTGTGATTTTGCAGAAGAGTGCTGATATGTTGTTTGGAGGGATTACAATTGTTTGTGGGATTTTCGGAACAATATCTGGGGGCTTCATCCTAGATCGCATGAGTGCTACAATATCTAATGCTTTTATTGTGAGTTTATTTTGCTCTGATGATGCTTTGTGTGACTGTTTTCCTTGACTTTTGCATGCATGTGTGTGTATCTGTTTGTATGAAAAATAAGTTGATATAAAGTGTACATGGTTTTCTTAGAAATTGAACTCTCGGTGGTATTCTTCACTATTTTGCCAAATAAAGCCTCTTATGTAATAAAACAAAAGATGAATATTGGATTCTGTCAAATGGAAAATTGTGCACTATTACTTTTCTAAATCCAAACAACTGAATAAAAATTGCAAACGAACTGCAAGGTTCGAAGTTTAAAAAATTAACAAGTTAACCAGCAAAAAGACAAGAACAGACAGATGTATTGTGATTTCCGTAAAATTGGGACGTACTATCCTACTACCTGATGAAACCAACTAGAAGCTGTAAATTATAGTCTGAAATTATCTCCTTTTTTATTTCTGTCTTTTTTGGCATTATTTATTGTTTACTTTTCTTCTATAACAGCTTCTTTCAGGGGCAACATTTCTGGGCGCAATATTTTGCTTCTCTGCTTTCTGTCTCAGGAGCCTGTATGGTTTTATAGTTCTTTTTGCTGTGGGTGAATTACTTGTTTTTGCAACTCAGGTAATATAAAGATGGAATGAGATAGATTTTTTCTTTTCGGCCTTTGACTGTCTTAGATTTATGATCTTGTTCCAAACTATTACGTATTTGTATTTCTGTAGGGGTATGGAGTCTCTCCCTTTCTTTCCAATTAGGTTCAATTGGTAGAAGATTTAAAGGAAGATTTAGTTAGAAACTATTCCATGAGTCTTACCCTCTTGTTTTAGAGCACCTATAACTTATTAATTTATAGAAATTGAATCACATTTTCGTATTTCCCCTTCGATAATAGAAAGAGCTTTTCTAGTTCATAATTGCCACTGTAGTAACTATCAGGAAATATTTGAGCAGTTTTGCTGATCCAGTAGTGTCACTTTCTCACCATCCGAATATTGACTATGCAGGCTCCTGTCAATTATGTATGTCTCCATTGTGTAAAACCGAGTTTGAGACCATTATCTATGGCGATCTCTACTGTCTCAATTCACATATTTGGCGATGTGCCTTCCTCACCACTTGTTGGGGTACTCCAGGTGAGTTCATTTACACTGGAGCTTGTCTATAGGCACAGGTTTATTGTGTTAAATGGATATGATATTTCATGATTTGTATTTTTCTCTGAAAAATAACTAGCATTTTTACTTTGAACATTCAAATTCTTTCAACTTATATTTTCCGTACTACTTACTACCAAGCTTTATTCTTAACACAAATTTTATGGTTGCCTTATTGTGTAGCTTCTATTTCAAATCCCTCTTGTTATGGAATCTGAATATACTTGTATTTCTTTCAAACCGGGATCATATGAAATCTTACATGTCTATGCAACTTCAACCTATATATCTTCACCATGGACTCATTTTTTTAATTGCATCATTGGCGGTTATGTTTTGGGCAGGATCATATCAATAACTGGAGGGATACTGCACTTATTTTGACCTCTATTCTCTTTCTTGCTGCTGGAGTATGGTTTATAGGTGAGGAATAATAAGCTTTCGATAATGTTCCCGGAAAGATCTGATAATAGATTCTCTTTTTTGAATTTAGTCTCCTTAAAGGCTTAAAGCTTACCATTATACTCAAAGCTACTGATAAAATGTTCCATTTATTACTGGATTAAGAGTTAGGTCTACGTGATTCGCTGGTCGAGCTGAATCTTATCTTTTAGAGAGATTAAGCATGCTGCAACTATATTTCCATGTGGTCTCGGTGTGAAGTTTTTTAGGGAGTACTAATTTAGGATAAAAAACATATTGTCTCTCATAGTACACTGAAAATCCCGATGCCATTTCTCGTATATCAGTTATTTTTACAGGTGGTTTTATAATTGTTGCTTCTCTTACAGGTGTTTTCCTGCATAGCGTCGACAAATCCAATGATGGAAGTCAACAAGTCTGTACAACCGGAACAACCAATACGAAGCCATTGCTTGATGGGAACGCTGATGAAAGGTTACTGTGAAGTCTAAGTTCAGACCAACATGGTACCAAAAACTTTGCACTTCCCAAATGTAAATAAAATTGCAGCTTTATTGCAACTGTTTCCTCTGTAGAAATTTCCAAAATGATTCAAGTTAGGCAGTCTTCTGAAATCAGTAGTAGTTGAAACAAAAAGAAAGAAATCCGGTCGGCTGTGGCATTCGCCGAGTATTTTCTGCAGTTGATATCTACAACATCTACGCCGGAAAATGTCGAGATTTCATGTAAAGAATCATGAAATGAGCTTTCAAGTTAAATTAGTCTCTAGGAAGGAGAAGAAATTGAAGACAAGGTAAAGGTTCTCTATATAGAATGTTATTTCTTTTCTTTTTCTTCATTTCCTGGTCTGCAGATGGTGAATATTAATATTAAAATAATATTATTTTGTATTTTTAAAATTAATATAAAACTTGTTAAACAAAATATATTTGAAATATTGATGTTAAGTTAGTAGTTTTCTCTTGACGTGATGTTAAAAGTACTCTTAAACATTCTATTAAATGATATGAGTAGAGGTGTAAACGAACTGAGTTTGAACGGACAAGGGTGTGTCCGTGTTTGTTTATTTATTTTTGAAGGTGTTCAAACTCTGTTCGTGTTCGTTTAAATTTTTAATGGTATGTTCAAGCTTGGTTCGTTTATTTTTTGTCGTGTTCGGGCTCGGTTCGTTTAATGTTCACGAAAGTGTTCGTTTAACGTTCACGAGCATGTTCGTTTATATGTTCGATAATTTGTTCGTTTAACGTTCACGAGCATGTTCGTTTATATGTTCGATAATTTGTTCGTTTAACGTTCGTGAACATGTTCGTTAAGCGTTCGCGAACGAGTTCGTTTGTATATATTCATCAACTTGTCTATTTAACGTTCACGAACATGTTCCCTTAGTGTTCATGAACATGTTTGTTTAGTCTTTGTATATAAAGGAATGTAAATAAGCCTATAAATGAACTTATAAATGAGTTTATAAACGAACTTATAAACGAACATAAACGAGTTTGTTCGTGAACATAAACGAGCCGAACACACTTATGTTCGTGTTCGTTCGTTTATTAATCGAATATAAAATATCTGTCCATACTTGTTTATTTAACTTAATAAACAAATATTATACGAACGATTCACGAGCAGCTCGTCGAATACTCTGTTCATTTAAACCCCTATATTTGAGTTTATATTCTAGTTTTAACTATAGCCATTGTCGTTTCAATTTTATTGACTTTTTTTAGATGAAAAATTTTAGTAATTAATTAATTATGGAATTAATATAAAATATTATAAAAATATATTTATCATTTTTATTATTTCTCTTTCTACTTTTCTTCAATAATCTTTTTACTTTTATAATATAAATTATATATATTATAAATTTAGTATATTTTAATTGATGTTATAAAAATATTTTTATAACATTTTTATAATTTATGTTATAGTTAATATTTTTCATTAAATATATATAACTGATTTCAACTATGATTTAACTTAAATATTATTTTTGTCAATCGTGTAATAAGTGAGGGATTTTAGACTCAAATTTTAAAATGTAATTTCTAATTTCTTAAACCTTAATTTATTAGGATTTTTAAATTCCATTTGCTATAAATTGAAATTTTAAATCTGGGAGTAATTTGCAAAAATTAAAGGTTTTAGGGAATAGTCTATAAAATTTAGAAACATCTGGGTTTAGTTTAAAATTTTAAAAACTCAAGAGTAAATTGTGAAAACATGGTTTAAAGGTCAAATTATAATCTTCGGAAGTTCAAAGATTATTTTGGAATTTATAAAAAATTATGGTACCATATTTTAGAAAATCATGAAAAGCCTAGTGATTAATTCCATGAATTACCTATTTTATCAATTCATTTTAAATTCTTAACTCTAACTCTTTAAACTTTAAATTTTAACCATAAATTTTAAATTATATAATCTATAATTTAAATCTTTAAACTCTAGATCATACCTAAATCTCTAAATCATAGAATTAGAAGGCTTGATAGCTTGTCTATCAAGATATCTTTAATATATCTATATTTATACTGAGAGCTAAGATCTATTTACATGACATAAAACTCATTTAGTTTTGTATTAATTTGAGAATATTTGATGATAGTAATAAATGGTTAAGATTAATTTTTTTTAAGTGATAATCTTTTACATATCTTACTTCTAATTTCATCCATCCATTTCACTCATCCAATGGTTATACATTAGTGTAAAATTAATTAAGTTTTACATAGTATAACTACCATTTATTTTAGAAGTTATAATTATGAGTTAGTCTCAATAAAAATATTATTTTTAAAATAACTGAGTTTAAATAATTATCTCTTTGACACTTACCAGACATTTATTAAAAAAATTATATTAGAATCATTTCTATTATTTATATTTCGTTTATTCTCTCCCCCTTTGCTCGATTCTTACTTCTTTGCATCTTCCATGTTCTGGTGAGTCCTTTTTTATCCGATTGTTTCTTGGGCTTTGTTTATTGTCTCTGTTTAAAGAACTATGGCTTTATCCTAATTAGGGTTCGTTTAGGGATTCATTAGCTCTCTCTCTTGATTTCTTGAGTTTCTTTGGATTTGACCTTAAAGTCTTTTTATTTATTTATTTAGTTTCCCGTTTTCTAGTTTGGAATTTTGAGGGTGGTTGAATTCTTCTGAAGGTTGAAAATCCTTGCTGGGTTTTAAAAAAATTATATAGTGTTTGACTTGTGATAGATTTTTGTTGTTTAGATAGTCTTTTAGGCACCTCACTTCGGGTAGTGAACACCAGTCCTTGCTTATACCTGTGCTTGAGTCTTCATTAGGTTTTATCATATTCCCAGAGTTTGCTTAGAGAACATGAGCTTAGATGTCAGGTTAGATAGTACTGTGAATGCTATAGTTCTATGTATCTCAGAAGAATACATTTTCTAGGGTTCTAATATCAGACAATTTTGCTGCAGTACTTGTTACAAGTTCAGTGGTGGGAGGCTGGAAGAAATTTATTGTTAATTTCCTATATGTACAACATTTATACTTGTGTTCTTTTTTGACATGTTAATGTTTTTAATTTATTTATTGTCTTTTCTTAAGTTGTTATCAGATTTGTGTCCATCTTTATCCTTGAGATATGCTACAATTTGATGGTGATGCTGATGCTGTTTCTGATGTTGCTTCTTCTTCTTCTGATGAGTTAAAAGCTCCTGATTATAGTCGTTTTATTGAGAATTTAAAAGAGGATGAGAATGAGATATCATACTCGGTTGAATTTTCAATTAATTCTGATATTTCAGTTGTACGGTATGAGGTTGAGGAAGAAGTAATATTTGAGAACGTTGATAGACAAAGAAATTTTATGCGTAATTCAAAAAGAGAAAAGGCCAAAGTTCAGGAAAGTTTTGGTGGCTTTTCAGAAAAAATAAGGGTTGATAAACCAAAAACTACGAAGGAATCTTTGGAGATAAGAGTCGAAGGGGGTAAAAAAAGATTAAGAGATGTTTTTGGTCAGAAAAAAGAGAGAGATGATGGAAATAAATCAAGTGAAAAATCTTTAAAGTTGATGAATTGTGTTGTGAAAGATGAGGTTCCAGATTTTTTTGATAAGTCTGGAATGTATACAACTACTCATCACAAAAATGATAGAAGTTGTTCTGAAGTTGAAGTATTAACATCGGACAATATGCCTTTATTTGAAGGAGATTATATGCCATTTGTGACATCAAAATGCTTTGTATGTATATTTTCTTTGTTAATTTGTATATTTCTTTCATTCTATTCTTCTTTAATTTTGGGTAAAGTAGAAAAACTAAAACGAACATAACATGAGATACATCTAGACTAAGATAGTTTGGTAGGCTTTAACCACATTTAGATGTTTAAGGAAGGGCTTTTAGTGTTTTTCCTTTTCCTTTAGCTTTGCATGTTGCTAATTCTTCTATTGTGTTTTTTATATGGTTTTATGGTGTTTGTTTCCTAAAAAAGGTTGGTGAAGTGTGCGGGGATGACATCAAAGGTTCTGGTCCATCTCAGTTCAGGGAGAAGCTCATGGATCTTTTCAAAATTCCTTTTAATGAACAAGAGCTTTCTAAGCTTTGGCGAGAAGTAACCGAAAGAAAATCAACACATGGTGATAAAGGATTAGTCCATAGAAGAATGAAATCATATTCAACCAAAACTAAAGGAAAATCATACCTTGACCGGCACGAAGGTAGGTTGGTTTCTCCAAACATATTAAAGTATCTGTTTTAGTAACCGAGATCAGTGTCACTTTCTATCTGAATTTGTTATAAATGCAGTTTTAGTGAAATGATTCTACAATGTTTATACATAAAAAACCAATCTTGAAAGGAAAGATTAATGCACATGTTTATCTTATTACTTGTCTAAAATCATAATGTTTGTTACTCTTGCAGCTCTAAAACAGAAAATTGAAAACTTCAGGGATGATCGAGTTAAAGTTCTATATCTCTTGCGTGGATTTTTCTTTTGGTTGGAGGTCAGTGTTTCTTCATTGTACATCAACATTTTCATTCAGACAAAACCTTTTCTAGATGTTAATATTATTGTTCCTAGAAAAAAAAAAACAGAGCTGAGGAAAAGGGTTGGATTTTAAATTAGGAAAAATAGTAGGGTTTTGTGTTGCTGAGATTGAAAAATGGAGAGCATGATGAAAGTTTAGTTAAATTAGAAGGAGACACAGACTTGGTATCAAAATCTATTAAGGGGAGTATTCAATCGAGTTGAGTAGAAAAACTTTGAGTTAGTCGAGTTGATAAGTTTTATTTAAAATTTATTCGGATATTTTGAATTTTTAATTTAATTGTAAATATTTATAATGTTATGTTACTGATTAGTTCTAATTTATACAACTTTTTATAACTATATATAATATTCATTTATATTTTTTTATATTTTTATATTATTTGATATATACATCAAACATAGTTGAAGCACTTGACTCGAACTTGAAAACTGATTCACTAATTACTAAAAATTTTAAATTATTCGAGTCTTATTTTATAACTCAACTTCATTTAAATTTTAGATTTATAAAATTATTGTTTTTTTGTTCATCCCTACTAATTTGTGTGAATGCTTTTACAGAATACACCTCATGAAGGAGCCTTTCAACCATGGATGGACAACATGTATTTGAAGGGCTTGGACTGCGCAAAGAATGCATAGTATGCTTGACAGACACGTGCATAAGACCAAGCATTATTTGTACTCACCTATGGTGAAATTTGTGCATTATTTGTCTCGGATTAGCTTGATTCGAACTCGATACCTTAACGAGTTAAATCGAACAAAGTTTAACTCGACTCAATAAATTTGTGAGCAGCTCATTAATTTTTTTAAAAATATTTTTTAATAATTAATTTAAAATAATTTCATTCAAAAAATAAATCTAAATAATAATTATTAATGTATGAATTGTTACTTTAATTTTAATATGTTAGTTTATTGTATTTATGAATTGTTACTTTTGAATTTGGACTTTAAAAATATTTTATACACTCTTCGATATTTTTGGTTAAATTTATTAATTTATGTTAATATTAAGCCTCGTATAGTATTATTAAATTTTACTTTTAGTTTAAAATGAGGTAAGTTTTTTAATAAGCTTAAAGAGCAATAAGTCGAGCAATAAAATTTTTTAACGAGCACGAATCGAACAATATCCAACTTGCGATCGACTCGCTCGAATAAACACCTCTATTCACATACATGTTTAACAGTCTTTATAATCATATATTCCTTACATTTTGAGTATTTGTTAATTAATACAGTTTTCAACCTAAATACATGGTAATTTACATCACTAGACAACTTACACTGCCTAGATAGTTTCATTTCCAGATTTCAGCTCACAATTTCAAATTCGATTCTGTTTTCTCCTAATGAAAATAGACATACCAAGGATCATTACTTATAAATTTCACCCCTTAATTCATTCTACACAATTTGTAGTGAATGTTTAAAGTTGCTGCCCAGATTAGAACTTTCTGGGCAGAAGTCATTAGGTCATCTCCTATCTCCCTTAATCACCTATACATAAATCTTTGACATACATTTTATTTCATATTCTTATTCCCCTATTTCCCCCTTATTTCATACTTCATTTTCCAGCATCAATTTTACTCAATTAGGTCCTCGTAACTTATCAATTTATTCAAAACAGTCCCTAAAACACTTGTATGTGTATGTAAAACAGTTCAATCTATTAGCATAACACATACACAACATTATCTTTAATGACTCAATTTCATGAGTCTCCATACTTGAAACCTTTTTAATGTTCTCTCCCTGCCATTTGAATGGTCTTTAGATCATTTCTGCTCGTTTATTTTCCGGTTTAAGCAAAGCAATCCAGCATTCAGAACAGTCCAATCTTTGTCTTTTTGTTTCCTTTTCCCCTTAGTTGTCATGTGGAATGGAAATTTGAACCTGTGAATGGATTTACTTGTATCATTTTCTGATATTTAGTTTTAAACTTTGTAAAAGGCTTCTGGAAAGGATGGTACAGTTTCTGAAGCTCTGAGAGTTCGGAGGCAAGATATTCTTGATAATATCCGTGACAATGACGAGGCTGGTGTTAATTATGAAAAGGTAAACTTTGCTGTTACAGAGGCTTATATTGTTACAATCTCATGCTTTTATTAAATTATGTCTGTTGATTAATGTTCTTATAGGAAATTGAAGCAAATGAAAAACATCATTGCCAACTCCAAAGTATGTTTGAGGAAGCAATCAGTAACAATGGCATTCGAGATCATCTTGTACCTACCAGAACTACCAACATGTTGCTTCAAAGTCATTTTGCCAAGACCGATGGATTTGTCTCCTGTGTTTTGCAGGGAGGAGCACCATAGCTCCTACTACTTGCTAACTCATGATAACTCCCCGCCGTGTGTCAGGTTTAGGAATAGTGATAACTGGGTTGGTGGTGGTCATAATATTCCTTGGTTTGGCACCCCTGGTAAGCATCCTTGAGATTTGCAGAAATCATACCCGGAGATGATAACTCCTGCTTCATCACACAATGAAAGCCGTCATCTATCAGCTCCAGTACTAACAAAAGGTAGGATTCAGTCATTGGTCCGTATATTTTGCATGCATTACGTTCTCTTCAGTTATATTTTATTGTACTTTTTGGCATAAAATTTTAAACTTACAGCTTATGCTCTTTTACACAGGACGTTAATAGGCAAAATCTACACAGCAAGAGTCCTCTTGGTGCAATCAGTAGCAGCAGCCGAGACATGTTGAAAGAAGAGATGGTCAATCTGGGTAGGACAACCAACAATGTTTCGGGATTTATCCGATCCGAACAGCGCTTTAGCAACTCAAGACATATGGTCTCCAACCATCCAAGCCGTCCCTGCATTCCTTCATATACTTCCCAAAGCCCCCAAACGTAAGCCTATCCCACCATCTTACAGATTATGAAGATTATGAAGATTATGAAGATATAGTTATATCATTTGAGGGGATCTCCAAATAGAATGGTAGAAAATATAGTTATATCATTTGAGGGGATCTCCAAATTAAAACAAGTAATTAAGTATTTCGAGATAATCAAATAAATTTAAAATAAAAGTAATAAACATAAAATCAAGTGTCATATGAATATGTTGTTCAAAAAATCTAATTATTGTTGAACAAGTCTCACTCTGATGGGATCTTTAAATCTAACGATACAACCTAAAAACTTGCGAATAGAAACAATGATTCAAATGTCGAGTTCAGAAAACTCAATGAATAGACCACTACTCTATCATGCTTTATGCAAATAAAAAACATAAGTATATAGTTAGAAAAGATGACATAACATTGAAAACAAGATGATATTACCACAATTCATACACACATATCATGACATCATAAAACACTTTATAGAAATCCTAACTATAAACCTTGCGTAAGATCTGAAACTATAAAGCATTAAGTATGTACACTCAAAATGAGACTCATAGTCACACAATATCAAAAACATGTACTCTATACTCGGAATCCCTAAGTACCTACAATTGAGACCCAAGCCATACAACATGAGACACATTCAGAAATATATCTTACCATTATGTTGCATCACTCTTACTAACTCTCTAAATCCCACTAAAAAGTGCCCGCATGGCACACAACATCTGATGCATATAGATTAAGGTAATAAAATGATAAGTATAGAGTACATGTTTTTGAACGCATGGCACACTTTAGAGCAATTATATCAATCATACAAGTAATAAAATGATAAGTATCGAATGTTGAACGCATATAGATTAAGGTAATAAACTCTAAATGGTTAGATAAAAGAGTTAGTAAAATAACAATGTGATGATATGATGAATAAATTAGAAACTAATGTTATTGAACGAAAAAGTAAAGTGAAATAATTATCGAGAATAAACAGATGTAGAAAGATATGTAATAAGAACGGATGTAGAGTTTATTGTCTAAAAACTAATGTTAATTATCATTCGAATGCTATTGTGGTTGAGTTTGGCCAAGTTAGGTCGAGCTGACTTAGGTCGAGCTAGGTCGAGTCAATCCATCTCCAAACCACTCAGTCGATCTGTCATTATCGATCATTGTCACTTTTTTTTTGTACCCTATCTTGGGGTTTCTCAACGTTTTGAATCCAATAGCACAACATGTTTCACCAAATTCAAACACGGTAAACTACTTTTACACGTTCAACCATACAATTAATATAGAAAGTGCTTAGAATTGATGTATTTTCATATTTGTTGGTATATGAGGATCGTATAGGTTGGGACATTAGATCATTTGGGTTCTCTAAGATGTCTAGATGAGGATTTTAGTGATATTGACTTAAGATTAGTACACCTTAAACTCCAAAATACTTCACGAGCATCATAAGTGTAATTGCTTTGCATGTTAGTTGTTGCAAACTAGGAGATGAATAATAAGAGTATGCTGATATCGAAAATACATGACTTGATGGATATGAATTGTATGATGAGCTTGCGAATATTCGAATATGTTAAGAGTTTTAGAGACTATGTGGGACTATTTAAATACTTGTGTAATTATTTGATTATTGGTCGATTGATAAATGATGATGTCTTGTATGCCACTTGAATAAATGAATATGTTCGAACAAAATAATACATAAGAGTCAATAAATAATTGATTTAATGAATAAAATGTCGGTAATTAAAATAAATAAACTAAATGTGTTGGCTACATATTTAAATGACTCTTCTAAGCTTTAGGGATCGATTAAGGAATAGTTGATATTTTGATTCAAGAAATATGTGAACCGTGAATAAGGTGTCATTACAAGCTTTAATGGTATCAATATATTTAAGTTATCTTATTGATCTCCTTGATTCGAGTATCAGTCCTCGCTGGATAAAATAATTTATAAATACAAATTAATAATAAAAATTAATATAATTATTAATAATTAAATCATACTTGAATAAATATGATAATTATAAGTAATTCATAGAATAAGATAATTATACACTCTTCCGTAATATGCTTACAACTTGGTAATGCGATTGCTTGTATTAAAGTAAACAAGATTGCTTGTATTTGTATGTTTAAGGATCCTTGGATCATAGGAAGTTGTGCACCGCTATGTGTTTGTACTTGTTTGATTATGGGTCTTTGTTTGCTGAGATTCAGATTATGTAATTTGATTCGTAAAGTTTATGTTTTAATTATGTATTTTAGATTTTGTTCATGTGATTTTAAAAAGATATGAATAGAATATTTTATAATCTGATTAGTGGGTACTCAGATTTTATAGATATTCTATTAATAGGTACTTATTCTCTATAGGTTGGAAAATTAGTCATATTTTTATTATTAAAAATTAGATACTTTAATATTCGGGTATTCAAAAGTACAAATATTTGTACGAGTCTTCTAACACAAGCGGTTAACGGAACGGTTGTTGTTTTTAGAGGTTACGAATTCGAACACCAACAATGTTAACAAAGTGATTGAACGATTAATGTCAAATAGTAAAGATAAATTTTAAAACAGATATTATTGTAATCACTGCTAACTTATTAAAAAAATATAAATACCTAATCATGAATATGCCAATCTCTGACGAACCCAAGCACTTAATTCTTCCACATCACCCTAAGAAACTTTTAAAACAGTGAGAAATGGATACCATATTTATGTTCAAGAGATAGAAATAATATTTTATTTAAAATTAATAGGACAAATTAATATTTTATCTAAATACAAAAGATCACATTAAATTTCAACTCTTTATACTAATATTCATCAAACTAATAACCACATAATTATTTTGTAGTTTAATGAATAAAATAGTCACAATAAGCATTCACTAATATATTTTAGATAAAGTATACAGATGATCGTTAAGTTATTTTAAGAAATATAAAATAATCATTCAACTTTTAAAAGTTATATAATAATTATTACACTTTAGTTTTATTATAAATTGCTCACTGAATTGTTAATTAAGAGAACTAATAATAACGAAAATTTATATAATAATATATTTAATTTTTAATATTATATATTCAATCAATTTAGACACTAATAACGAGATTAAATTATTAATAATTGATTAAATATATTAATATAAAGAAATAAATATTATATTATTTAAATTTCTATAATCATCGTATTGTCCAATTAGTGACGATTAATATGGCTTAATGATTTGTAAAAAAAATTAAAGTTTAATATCCATTATATAATATTTGATAGAATTTTCCAAGTTTGATAATTATCTTAAAAAATTTAAATCATAATATTTAAAAGAATTTCCTAAGTTTGATACTCGTTTCGTCCCACGAATAATGTCTCTTATAAACTTTTTAAAAGTTAATTTTTTTAAACTTTGACTATAATTATAATAAATATTTTAAATAATTATATTTTATAAAATATATATTTAAAATCTACTCGATTAAGAATTTTTAAAATATATATTTTTATATTTTTATAATAATAAATTTTAAACAATTATTAGTCAATATTTAAAAGTTTGACTTAAAAAATTAATAAAAGACTATATTTATAGGATAATAATTATTTTATATTTTTAATTATTGATCCGAGTATATTGGGGTAAAAAAAGCTTCAGTGCTTTATAATCTTAAACCTTCCCAAAACTCTCTTCCTTAAAATCCCCGAAAGTATGGCCAGTGAAGCTAAAACCACCACATCTGTGGCGGCGACGGCCAAAGCTTTCAAGCCCTACATTCTATCCCAAACCCTATCGGTACATAGAAATGCCCTCTCCTGCGTCAAATTCTCCTCCGACGGCAGCCTCCTAGCCTCCTCCTCTGCCGACAAAACCCTCCGCACCTACTCTCTCTCCCCCACCGCTTCCACCCTCACTCCTATCCATGAATACTCCGGCCACGAGCAAGGCGTCTCGGACGTGGCCTTCTCCTCAGACTCCCGGTTCCTCGTCTCTGCTTCCGACGACAAAACCCTCCGTCTCTGGGACGTTCCCACTGGTTCTTTGATCAAAACCCTTCACGGCCACACCAACTATGTCTTCTGCGTCAACTTTAACCCCCAATCGAACATGATCGTGTCGGGTTCTTTCGATGAAACAGTGCGTGTTTGGGACGTGAAAACTGGGAAATGCTTGAAAGTTTTGCCCGCTCATTCTGATCCAGTCACAGCCGTAGATTTTAATCCAGATGGTTCCCTCATAGTTTCTAGTAGTTATGATGGGCTTTGCAGGATTTGGGATGCTGGAACTGGGCATTGTGTGAAGACTTTGATTGATGATGAGAATCCACCTGTTTCTTATGTTAAGTTTTCGCCTAATGGAAAATTTATTCTAGTTGGGACTCTGGATAATACTTTGGTAAGTTCTCATTCGTCGAGGTTAGATTGAGTGCTCTTTTACGGTTGTCTTCCTTAGCAGGAAATTAAAGAACTATTCTATTTGCAATGCAATTTCATCATTGCAGGAATTTAAATTGTAGTTACTGTGTACAAATGTGTTTAAATCAATTGACTTTGCTTATATCTTATAGAATGGATTGAGTTCTTTTATGTGTCAATAAATGTGGATTTGAAGTTGTTTTTCTATGTTCTGAAAATGGTTTTGTTAGATTTCTCTTCCCGGGGTGGTGTTTTTCCTGTCCTAAAATACTTTTTTCTTACCATTGTATTGTCTCTGCAGAGGCTTTGGAACTTTGAGACTGGGAAATATTTGAAAACTTACACTGGCCATGTGAATTCGAAGTTCTGCATTTCATCTTCTTTCTCGATTACAAATGGGAAATATGTTGTTAGTGGCTCCGAAGATAACTGTGTATTTTTGTGGGAGCTTCAGTCCCGGCAGGTAGTTCAGAAGTTGGAAGGTCATACGGATTCCGTGATATCGATTTCATGTCACCCCACCCGAAAACATGATTGCATCGGCTGCACTTGGCAATGACAAGACTGTGAGGATCTGGACTCAGGAGAAGGAATGATCTGCTTCTGCCTTCTGGTAAAGATTTTGGTTTTAAGTTTAGTGCACCAAGTTGTTTGTCCAGATGAAATTTACATCTTTTCTGGACCCTTTGCTATTTATCATAACAACATTCATCCATTCACCATAGTTTGGTCTGATGATCCCCTTTCAGCCTGTGTATCCATTTATGTATCATATTAAGCTTTACAAGAATTCAGTATCGATTTATGCTATTGAACTTTAAGTTTAGTATTGATTAGACCATTGAACTAAAAATCGATACTATTTTAGTACTTTAACTCTGTTTCCGTCTATATTTAAATGTATGATAATCGTAATATATTTTATAATTTTAATAAAAATTTAGTGGTTATATAAAAATAATTTCATATTAAGTGAATTTAATGTCATAAATAGAATTATTTCGAGAGCAGCTGGAACTTTGTTTAAAAATGGGACCTTTGTGTATGTTCTTGGTACCCAGCAACACTGCAAATTTAGCAACAAAACAGGAAATAAGTTCTGTAACACCATGATCCGAATCTAGATTTGAAGTGTCACATTCGAGTCATCCAAAACTCGACCCACCAATGTTCTTTTAGAAGCACTTGTCTAAATTACTAAAAGAATCACATTTCATAAATCCACGTAAATCAAAATAAAATAAAGTATTTGCAAAATAGGAGTTCTGTTTCAAAATACATTATCCGACTCAAAATGAAATTCAAAGTAAAGATATAAGCTCGATATGTGGTAAGGTCCTATGAATACATTAAGTCCAAACTAAAGATCAAGTGTTACACTATTTTCACGACTCCAATGCTGGAAAATCCTCATTGATGTGCTCCTCCAAAACTATCTGTCACCTACGCAATCATATCGAAATAAATGAAAAAGGAAAGATGATAACATGCAATACAATATATGAAATAAATGAATGATCGAAAGGAAAATACAAAAAAAATGGTAAAATACAAGAGTAAGAACAGATTTAAATGCATGTTAACAATAGGAAAGGAAATAAAATATTAAGGAATATTGAACAAAGAAAAAAAAAACAAATGATAAAATAAAAAAAAGAGCAACATTAGTAAATAGTAAAAGAAGAAAAGGAATAAACAATAAAGAAGAAAATGAAACCGAAACATTAAGTAATATTAAACAACGAAGAAAAGGAAATAAATTAAAAATAAACAAGTAAACGATTAAATTAAAAGGAAATAACAATATAAGTAAAAGAAAAAAAAGCAATTACAGTAAATGATATTACCTTACCTTCCTAATATACTAAAAATGCAAAACAGAACGCATGGTTTATAAAATAATAAAATAAATTTAAATAACATGGAATGATAGGTATAAACGAAAAAGACAACAAATTAAATATGATATTAAATGTAATTAAAAACAGAAGACTCAAAAAGGTAACCTGTCCATTGATATCTCAAAGAACTCTAATATAATCCCAAGCTAAATCACTCAATTTATCATCATTAGTCGTTTGATAGAATACATTTCAGAGTATGTTGTTTACCATATCATCCGTGATTTGTTCGCGGTTGAGAATTGAAAGGTAACCTTTTGAATATCGACGTTGAACCTTGGTTGAAATGGTGACCAAAATAAACTTTTAAACCTTTAAAAGTTAAATTGAACATTTTTATTAACAAAATTTAACGACTGTGTGACCAAAATATTATACGTCAAAACTTTTTGTGATCAATATAACAAATTTTCAAATTCAGTAACCAAAATAAAAACAACTCTAAACAAAAAAGACCTCCCTTAATGTTTACCCTAAATAATTAAAACATGGAATTGAAAGCAAAACTGAAACCAAATCATAAAAAATAATGCCAGGGACTTAAATGAATAATTCAATAATTATTTCCATAGTTTCCCCTTTTTTTCTATTGCTCTTGTGGATTCGCAATCTCTTCTTGGATCAAATCATGATTGTTTTATTAACATCAATTTTTTATTACAATTCCAACTCAAACGACAGAGAAAGACGGCGACAGCCTTGAATTGAATAATATTAGAGAGAAGAACTGATACAACTATAAGAGGGGAATGGGAGGATAAGTCTTCTTTCTTATAAGATCTGAAAAACTAGAGTTTTAACCATGGAGTCTTCAGCAGCTAAATGGTTATCAGAATTGGTAAGAAATAAGATGCTTTCACTTATATTTTCCTGTCTGTACGTAATAATTATACAATTTTTTTTTTAAATTTTGGGTTTTGGATTACCAGGGAATGGATGAATACAGCATCCTCCACCAGTGTCATATGAACTCTTTAGCTGATCTGACCACCGCGGATGATTTTGCGGCGGCCATGGTCGGAGGGGATTTGAAGCATTCATTCTCTGCCGAGAGCTATTCATCATCCATTGAAACTCCCGATTACAAACCTGCAAAACATCTCAAAACCACCCATCAAATCCTTTCTTTCGACAACTCCTTCAACAACCCTAAAGACGAGACTATCTTCTGGAAATATGAACTTTTCACCTCTCAAAACATCAAATGGTCCTTACGACCACACGAATTATGCACCAAAAAACAATCATAATCATGGGGTCAAGAGGACGCACTCTATCACAAGAAGCCCTTCGCTGGCTCAAGATCACATCATGGCTGAGAGAAAGAGAAGAGAAAAACTTAACCAGCGGTTCATAGCTCTCTCAGCGATCGTTCCTGGCTTGAAGAAGGTACCACAAAGTTTTACATATCTTATACAGTGTAAAATTCAATTACTTTTACATCTATTTTGAACTGTTATATGAGTGAATAAATGATTTTTTTCTTGATTTATTATTACATAAAACTCAATTATTTTTACATTTTTTTAGAATAAAAATTAATTATTCTTTTTCAGGATCATTTTTATGCCCTAATACTTAAAATTTAGGTTAAGATTATGATTGGGATTTTGGTTTGAAGCATAGTAAAAAACACAAAAGAGATAGAAGATTTATGTCTCTCTTTTTTAAACCGTTAAATAATGATAAATAAATAATTAAAATTATTTCCTATGGCAATGTTTTTCATTTGCTACCATTAATCTCAATTTCACATTTATTTTTGGTCGAACTAAAAAAAATTATAAAACATTCACGTAGTTATTTTACCGAAACCATGAATTTTTGTGAATAGATGGATAAAGCTTCAGTTCTTGGGGATACTATCAAGTACGTGAAGCAACTTCAAGAACGATTAAAGGTGCAGGAGGAGCAAACCAAGAAGAGAACCGTTGAATCTGTAGTTTTTGTGAAGAAACCCCAGTTATCGTCTGATGATGAATCTTCTTCATGTGAAGACAACTCCGAAGGGACATCGAACAATGCAGCACTGCCGGAAATCGAAGCTCGAGTCTCCGGCAACGATGTTCTCATCCGAATCCACCACGAGAAACACAAAGGCTTCGTGTCCAAAATACTAAGCGAAATAGAGAAGTTCAATCTATCTGCCGTGAATAGCAGTGTCTTGTCATTTGGGAACTCCACTCTCGACCTAACTATAGTTGCTAAGGTAATTTACAGGCACAACTTTTATATTTGTAGAAAAAGAACGAAACTGAATTCATCATTAACAATAAAAACCAACACCCTTTTATTTTTTTCCCTGTTGCAGAAAGATTCTGAATTCAACATGACAGTAGTGAAGGATCTTGTAAAGGACATTAGAGTGGCTGTAATGAAGTTCAAGTGACATCAGACATCAGTTTCCTTCATTGTTGATTCTTAATTTCCACAAAAAATTTAGGTTAAAGTTTCTTTGTTTTTTCACCCTCAAATCTTCTAAGAGAAACAAAGGCTCTCATAAATCAATTTTTTTTCTAGACCATATCTCTAGATTGTTCCTGAAATCTTGTTTTTTTCCATGATGTATGGTTTATTTCCCCGGAACTTAGAGATTTAATGAAATCTCTCTCTTGTCTATGAATTTGTTCCAACATCATAGTCTTTTTGATATTGGTCTGCGTTTATCTACACATTTAATTATTGAACCATGTAAAGTGTTATATATTCACTGTATCATGCTTGGATTTAACATGTTATTTCCTCATATGGGCTTGCAGATTCCTTCATATTTTCAGCTTTCAAGTTATAAGGAATATACTTGTCTGCAAAGCATTCCTTGTGATTACAAGAGGCTTATAACACAGAGGTTCTGTTTGGTAACTAATGAATCTCTTATAGCTAGCTTTTAAATGATAGCTAATTTGTAATATTTCGATATTCATAAGTTTAACCATCATTTAAAAACGTTAGACATATAAATCTATGAAGTTCAGTAATTATAATTAACTTTACGAAATAAGAGCTTCATGTTTAAGACATCGAATATCAAAATAATATTTTTAATAGAGTTGTAAGATCTTACGAATACATTAAACCAGATTAAAATAACAAGTACTATACTTTGAAGCGAGCACAGTACTTGGAAATCCTCGTAGATGTTCTCTTTCAAAAAGGGTGACATACCAGCCTACGACAAAAAACAACACAATCGTACGTTGAGCTAACAAAGCTCGGTGATATATTTCTACTCTACCATAATTCGTGATTATCATAAAATAACCATGCAAGATAACTATAGTCTCGGGAGCATAGATAAGGCTTTACTATCTATGAGTCATCATATAGCCTATCTAACTAGAGTTCTTAGATCACCTATCTCAAGACATTGTTTAATCCATATGAAGTAGGGATGACAATGGATCCTGGACCCGATCCGGATCCGTTTTATAGGATCTGAATCTTAAAATTTTAGACCCGATGGATCTAGGTCGGATCTGAATCTTCTGATTAAAATACGGATCTGGATCTGGATCTGACATTTAAGACCCGAACCTAGACCCGGATCCGTTAACCTATTTATTAAAAAAACTTGTTTAAAATATATAAATATATAATAATAGGTTTTATATTTTACATTATTCTATAATATAATTTTTATTTATTTATGACAAAGAAATTTTTTGAAGGAATACATATTTGTTCCACTATTAATGAAAATTGTGATAATGATGTGGAAATCATAAATATCATTGACAAGTTATATAAGTTATTATATTATAGAACCTTAATATTAATATTTAAATTTTACAAATATTATTTTCATAAAAAAAATTCTCTTTAGTTGGTAGTTTCTTGTTTGTTTTAAGATATTTATGATTTAAGTAGTGATGAAGACTAATACTCTAAAAAGTAAAAGTACGATACTCGATTTGCAAAAGTGAAATATTTTATGACATGCATTTATTAATTTTGTGTTACTGAAAAGATATTTGTGTAATTGTTGAGTTTTTTTAAGATTTTAATTTATCGTTTTTTTATCCTGATACTAGTTAATTGAAATTAATATTTTCTTCATCGAAATTGTGATATAAAATTAATTAATTATAGTTTTATTACGTTAAAAAATAGGTCGAATAGTCATTTTTTAAAAGATCCATTTTGAACCCGTTTTAGACCCGGATCCATAAGAACCATCGGATATGGATCTGGGTCTCAATTTTCTAGACCCGCGGATCTGGGTCGGCTGGATCCATGGTGTAAAAATGGATCTGGATTTGGATCCAGCTGGATCCGGTCCAGATTTGACCCGTTACCATCCCTAATATGAAGTCTTACATGATTTATAATGCTTCATAATACTCAAGGTCACTCAGCCACTCGAGTTTAATACCTCTATAAGCTAACATACATGGCACACAAGCCCAACCATATTCGGTATCTCACTAGATCATCTAAGCAAAAACACACAAAGTCGCAACCATAAATCTAGAGTGAGTCCCGATGTCACACAACCTTGGAAACGTATACTCGAAGTGAGGTTCAGTGTCACACAACCTCGGGAATATACACTCTCTTAGTGTGAGGCTCAATGTCACAAAATCTCGGGGAAATACATTCAACATCTCTAACCATGGTTTTGCAGCACTCTCGCCGAGTATTCGAATCCCTCAACCAAAGGAGACTCAACCACAGGAGACTCAACCACACAAGTTCCATTACTTGACATATCACAATAAACTATCCACCAAAGATCCTCATCGTTGCTATTACAAAAAAAACACTCAATATTTTTTGAGTTATTATTTATTTAGCCTACATATGATGTTTAAATTTTAGTTTCTTAATTTTACTATGAATTTTACCACTTTAAAAGCCCATTAGCCTTAATCCTCGAATTATAAAACCCTCAAACTCAAAACATAAATTTCCAAGGATATTGCCTAGTGAATATTATATGCGACTATGGGTACAAATACTCACCTATGAGTACCGCTACCCAGATTCATACGCTAAAGGGTTTAACACAAAACCTCCGTACCGGTACACAAAAACGTGTAGCAATACTCTACTAGTACTAATATACTCTTAGGTATACCAATACTCAATTTCACATGAAAGGGTTAACTATTGACCCCATAGCAATATATAGGGTTCATGTATTGGTACCCTATTTATATCGATACTCTTATAGGCTTAACGATACACCTTTTTGTTTTTAGAATTTCAATATAACAAGGTTACCAATAAGTTCTTACCCCGTACCGATACTCCTTTTGTAATTCTCTTGAAAGAGCTCCTTCTAATAAAGGGATACCAATATTGGTTCGCCCAATACCGATACTCAAGTTTATAATTTAAATTCTAGAGGTCGAAAATCACTTCTAATATCTTAAACCTTCATGGCGAAACCCTCAAATCTAACCTACAAGGTATTAAAGATTACATAAGTGATTTCTTATATTTTTTACATTATTTTAACAATAATTTTGGATTTTACCATCAATAAGGCTTTAAACTAATTTAACACCAAAACTAGAAACATAAACCACAACATCAAACAAAAAAAAATATTTTATGATCTTTAATAAGAGTATGAGCTAGACATTTGCATGATGTAGAGTATTCTAGACTACTCTACAACTATCTACATATGTATGTAATTATCTAAAATGTTCTAGAGATTTCTAGTGATCTCCAAACCTTTTCAGGGTCTTTTAGAGTCTTTTTAATCATTCTAGTTCTTTTTAAAATGTTCTAGATGCTTCTAGTATATTCTCTATCCTTTTAGAATGTTCTAAAAACTTCTAGAATTATCTAGAATCTTCTAAGGCCTTCAAGATGTGTATGGACTTTGGTATAACCTTCTAAAACGTTGTGACAAGCTTCTAGATGGATGTAGGTCATTCTAGATGCATTCTTGGTGAATGCTTGCCTTAAAATACCCAATGATGTTTAACTTGCCTTAGTGTTAGATGGCGGGTTGTGACATTCTCCCCCACCTAAACTCGTGATGCCTTCGTCGCGCCTTTATTGAATCGTTAGAGTTCTTCATTTGAATTCTCAACTTTCTTAGCATCGGGTAGACCCTTCTATTTGATGAGTCATACCTTGTAGCTTAGAACTCCCTTATGGTTTAGTTGATGTGCTAACGCTTCACCTTCTTCCTTGTAGGCTAAAGTGACTACAGTTGTGGGTGATTTTTTTCTACCTATTTCTTCCTTTGTTTTGCAGCCTTATGATATGCCCCTTAATTTGGCTTAGTTTTCTAGTGCCTCAACTTGGACGTGGTCTCATGATCCACCTTTTCTCTTGATGGTAGATTTCTTACAATTTTAGAGGTTTAATATTCTTGAAGTCTTCAAGCTCCTTTATCTGAAGTGATGAGATCACTTCAATGTTTGGTTTGGTGGCGCTAATGGTCGGCAACATGCAATTTTGGTGGCCATTCATGATGCACAAGGTTTAGACAAATGGCACCTATACATCTTTGACCTCATAAATGAAATCGATGCCCAAGACAAGCTTATAGTCATCCATCAAATTATTGTGAAATCTAGGTAGCCAGACCATGTCCCTACATCAGTCTTAACCCCGTGTGCAATGCCTTGAATGAGTAATGGGCAAATGATATCAGCACATCGGTCTTGATCATTCTATATCCTTCTAGAATGTTTTGGATGTTTCTAGGATGTTCTATTTTCTTCTAGAATGTTCTACAACCTTTCAGAATCATCTAGAGTCTTCTAAGGTCTTCCATATGTGTATGTACTTTGGTAGAACCACCTAAAACCTTCTAGAACCTCCTAGAACATTTTGACAAGCTTCTAGATGGTTGTAGATCATTTTAGGCCATTTTAGATACTTCTTTGGTGCATGTTTGCCTTAAAATACCCAAGGATGTTTAGTTTACCTCAGTCTTAGGTGGTGGATTGTGACACTATTGTCACATTGAATTAATTTGTTTTACTCTATTAAAATCTGGATAGGTGTAATAGGAGTGACCACACATGGTCTCTTAAAAAATAAGGACCCTAAAATTTTAATAAACTATATTTATTAGACATGTTAATCTCAAAATTTATTATAAAAATTTTAAAAATACTCTTAAGAAAGATGAGTTGTAATTTTTTCTAAATGTGATAATTGATTATAAAATCTTATTGATTATTCATATTACGTACTATTGCTTCTAATATAACTAGTAGAATTCTAGAATGACGCAATAATAACGAACGCATAAAAGCCCCTAAAAAGGATAATTGCTTCTAATGATCATATTTTTAGAATTAGTATGGGTTATGGATAATTATTTTTAAGCTTCCCATTTTAATAAATTGCACAGGGCCCAAAATCTTTGAACCGTCCTTGTTTGAGAGTACGTGTAAAAATGTGTAGAACTTGACTTTGAGTATTTAGAAACTTTGACATCTTTCTTTTTCTTGGCAACATGTTATCTACTAAATTGATATGTGATTTCAATAAGTTTACTTCGACTATAAAATATCGAATTCTTTGAAAATTCTTATTCACACTTGTTATAAATGCTATTATTAATAGTTGTTTTTTTAGCAAGTAAAATTCTTTCACTACTATTTTAAGTCAAGTGACATGAAAAATATAATAAGTAACCACCACATATTCAGTCTCACATCTGGATAGAGTCACATTGGATTGAAACAAGCATCCTATGTATGATAGAACTGCATCAACCATTTTTTCAGATAATGATTTTGGTCATTTCTTTCATGATCATGCACTTTATATTAAAATAAAAGATGATGATATTTCGATGGTTTGTATTTATACGGATGATTTGATTTTTTTGGGTAAGAATCTCAATTTAATTGATGAATCAAGAAGTATATATCTCGTATTTTTGAGATGACTGATGTGGTTAAAAATAGACGATTTTTTTTTACAATTTAATAGAGAGAAAAACATAATCTTTCTAAATGTGCAAAAATATATATTACTTAATCAATAACAATACTATATATAAAAGATGTGTTATGAATATATTTATTCATGGTGGATATTCATATATTAAGTTAAAGTTTAATGGGCTTTACCATTAGGGTTTAATACCCATTGGAATTAGGGTTTCCATCTTATGCCTATAAATATAGACTTTTGGACAAAGCTTTGTACACAACCCTACTTTGATAATATAATACAAATCTCTCTCTTTTGTCTCTCATCTTTGTTCTCCTATTTTATTCTTGTTCTTTAATTTATTCACAACACGTTATCAGCACGACGCTCTAACCAATGAAGATGTTTGTCATTCAAATCTTGAAGGAGTTATTGAAAAGAATTTGTTATTGGCATAAATCAAAGAGTGACTCAATTCCCGTGGTGCTTGTCGATAATTCCCGAAAAAGATTTTAACAAAATATTGTTGGTTAAATTTTCCATATATTCAAATTAGTGGAAAACTCGGTATGTTTTACTTATTTAATTTGAGATTTTTTTTCTTTATTTATAATCAATGTTTGTTTATTTTATTATTATAATGAAAGTTTATGTTTTTAATCATGTTCAAAGTATTACATGATATTGGAACAAATATTAAATCCTTAATTAATTAATATGTTCTTTTTACATTGGTTTAATCCGAGTATATTGGCTGGACATCCCGTTTTGCGAGGCTACTGGTCTCAAAGGAGGTACTTTTTAAAGGACCTTGTGGACTGGTTTAACAACGCCGCGTATAAGGATTAAATTTTTGTTCATTGTATGTATTGTAAATATATTGGTCGATAAATTATTATTTAATAATATGAATATTATAAAGTTTATATTTGCTTGAAAGCAATTTTTTGGGGTCGAAAAACTTGACTATAGACTTCTCCCAAGTTCAAGTTACGAAAATCGTCTTGATCAAATAATTTTTATGGGAGGCATTCCCTAAAGTGAATGCATGCATGATGATTATTCCATGCGATTATTGGATTTATGACATTCCTTGAAGTGAATGCAAGCATGATGATTATTCCATGCGATTATCGAATTTATATAATTCTTTGAAGTGAATGCAAGCATGATGTTTATTCCATGCGATTATGCAAGCATGATGTTTATTCCATGCAATTATACAAGCATGATGTTTATTCCATTCGATTATTGAATTTGTTGAAGTAAATGCAAACGTGATAATTCACTATATGGTTAGCGAATAAAACTCAATTATGTGACAGAGTATCATTGATGAGGATATGTTAGAGAAATATACTCCACTTTTCACACATTAATGTTATCTTACAGACACAATATCATACAAGAGTTCTAAATACCTATCAGTCTCTGCTCCATTCCCTAAAGTGAATATGATATTTTATAGCGAAAAGAATAAATATCATATTAATAATTATGATCATGATTGAGATCATAAAATAGATATGGATAAGATAATTATTTTGAGAATACTTATATCCACAAGAAGTAGAATTATAAAGATGACAAGAATGATAGAGATCATATTAAAATCTTTATGTTATCAATGCGATGATACAAACCATTGATCCCGTATTTGTCAAACGCCGAAGTATTATGGACCTTATCCATAATCATGAATGATAAATTAAAGAAAATATAAACAGATTTTTTTGTGGCGAAAATAATGGCGTTATTAATCCAACTCAATTGGATATTGATAATTTTCTCATAATCCTTCAAGAGAATAATACGCCATTTATTTTATTTTCTTTAGATCTTTTATTTATTTATTTTTATTATTTATTTATACTAACTTACTTTATATATTATTTATTTATCTTTTATTTTAATTTTTTCCCTTAAAAGAATATGATTACTTCCGGAATAAAATATACAATAATTTATGCTTAGCAGCAAGTGTAAGTACTCATACAATACTAAAGCATAAGAAATATTTTCCCATTTAAATACAAGGGAAATATGAGTACTATATATCAAAGTACTAAAATATCAGTACTTCAGAAGAGCTCTTGAGAGCTTATCTTTGATCCGATTTGATATGATGTGCTATTTTTTAAAAATATTTTTCCATTCCCTGAAGTGAATGGTACAGAGCACATATTTTTCATTTTCCGAAGTGAATAAATAAAGCACGCATTAAAAGGTACATAATTATGCATATTTTCCCATTTTAAATGAAAAGGAATAATATGAGTACTATATCCGGAAGTACTAATATCACAAAAAGCTCCAACTGAGCAAATATTTTATTTACTAAATGAGACTTTATCTTATATTTACAGTGCATTATGCTCGTTGAGTAAATATGTTATTGCCAAATGGAACTTTATTCCATATTTACAGTGCATTACACTCGTCAAAATGGCAAAGAGATATTGAGTTTTAAAGATATTTATAGAAATATATTGAGAATATCGGTTAAAGGGATGATGACTATCTCAATATTACGAGTATAACTCAAGGCAATAATGAAATTTTGGCAAAATTATATACACTGTCATCCATATTATACTACATAAGAATTAGTATAAATTGAAGCTCATGCTATTGTAAACTAGATGTTTACTGATTATTTTATTTGACATGACCGGTTAGACCATCCCGGTTCAATTATGATGCAAAAAATTGCTGACACTTTCATGTGATCATTTATTGAAGAACTAGGAGTTTCTTCAAGGTAATTTTTTCTTGTGATACTTGCTATGAAAGCATTTTGATTATTCAATCATCAACAACTATGATAGAGTGCAAATCTATTAATTTTCTGGATGAGGAAAATATATTCCTCGGTGGTGGATACAATTACTTTTAGATATTCTGGCAATAAATGAAATAGTTTCGTCTAATGGATGTTGTTACGTCTTATTTGTGTGGGACTCTTGATAAAAACATTTACATGAAGCTTCTAAAAGGATTTAGACTGCCAGAAGCAATTAATTCAAGTTCTCGAGAACATTATTCAACCATATTAAATATATCTTTTATGGATTGAAAGATTTAAGCGTATTTGATATAATCGCCTCATTGAATACTTATTAGCATAATGCTATATGAATTGTTTAATTTCCCCGAGCATTTTGATTAAGTGGATTAGTTCTGAATTTTTATTGTTGTCGATGATTTGAATATAGTTGAGACTCGTGAAGAGATCTCCTCAAATCCTTGTGCATCAATTGACATACAAAAAAATGTTGAAAGAGACTTTATATGAATAATGTATATTCATTGATCACCCTAATGGTTGTTAGGTCTCTTAGTGTAAACAAAGATTCTTTCTGCCTCAAGAAAGGGGTAATGATATTCTTGGTCTAAAAGTATAATATATAAATTATTTGATCTGGAAACATCGTATCTTAGCTGGTCCAGAAATATTATTTAAGTGCTACGAGATCATTACCTTTAAATAATTGTTATGCATGAGACAAAGCCAAAATATGTATTTGGCTAAACATATCCTAAAGATATATGAATGTTTTTCACAAGATAAGATGCAAGCTATCTTGTAAAGAGATAATACAAAATTTATATCTCAAGGTGGATATATCAAATATGATAAAACGAAACATATTTCATCAAGTTTCGTCCCTCATGATTTTTAGACGAATATTATTCAATGAACATTTCAAGCAATGATTTGGAAGATTTATCTACTAGTGCATGATCTACTTCAACATTTGAAGTTATTCAGTATTGAATTATGAAGATTCAAAGGTCTTTTGTGATATTTTCATGAGGGGGAGTAAATATGCGTTGCACTCTTTTTCCCTTAACCGAGGTTTTGTCCCAATGGGTTTTCCTGGTAAGGTTTTTAATGAGGCAACATGTTATGCGTATCAAAGATATGTGTACCCTTTTTCCTTCACTAAGAAATTTTTTTCTCACAGGGTTTTTATCTTAGTAAGGTTTTAACGAGGCACATTATTTTCATGGATATCCAAGGGGGAGTGTTATGAATATATTTATTTATGGTGGATATCCATATATTAAGTTAAAGTTTAATGGGCTTTACAATTAGGGTTTAATACCCATTGGAATTAGGGTTTCGCCTATAAATATAGACTTTTGGACAAAGCTTTGTACATAACCCTACTTTGAGAATATAATACAAATCTCTCTATTTTGTTTCTCATCTTTGTTCTCCTATTTTATTCTTGTTCTTTACTTTATTCACAACAAGATGTAAATTATTAAAATTCTTCATTTATATCTATTCAACATAAAAAATTTGGGCCCTAACTTGAGCTTGGATTAACCTATGGCGGGTCTTGTCTTGGACTCAAATCGAATATGTTGCTAACATACTAATAATTTTTTTTATCAATTTATGAGAAAATTTTTATTTGGTATAATTGTATATATAGAAACTTATATTCTTATAAAAAAAATGGTTGATGTATGAAAATTAACTTATTATCTTTATTTTATTATTATTGAAGTTTCAGTTTATTTTGTATCCATTCCTTAGTCCAACAAATGAGAACATACAAGGAATGAGTACAGTTCAAGATCTAAGTATCGACATTAGTGGAGGAATCATTCTCACCAGAACCATCGAGAGAAGTATCGTTTTCTTCGTTTGAGGCTGAATCTGAAGCATCAACCACCGTTTTCTGCTCATGCATATATTCCTTCATCCTTTTTTGGCACTCAGTAATCCTAGAAATGATTAATGTTTCCAACGCTGAAAACTCCTCGGCATTGAGAATATGATTTAGCTTACTAAAATAGTCTCGATCTAGATTTTGGTTCCCAGTCGTTACCTTCATGAGTTTCTCAGTTAGGGTATTTTTAGCTTTCAATTTCTGAAGTTGATCTTCAACCTCTCTAATATACCTAAGTAGATTCTCTTCTTCTTCAACATCAACACAGTTGATTTGATTGCAATCTGGTATTCTGCAGTTGGGAAATTTATAGACAGAATTATAAACACCAGGTTTGCCAATGTAGAATGGCTTTCCTCCTACAGAAAGGATGACAAGGACATTCTCGAGAGCACATAAGGTCGAAAGTTCAGAGACCTTTTTGAAGATATTAAAACTACGTTTGAAGAAACCATCACGTTGAGCATTTTTTGCTTTAATAGTCAACATTTGAGTCTTTCCATGACTATTATTTCTTTTCAATCCCACCATTGAGAAAATACTGCAGAAAAATATTTTTTTATGATGGAGGAGTGAAGTTTACAAAATAAACTCATGATTTTATAGGCCATTCATGCTAGGCTGGTGCATATCCAATTCTCATTTTGGGGTTGGTCGCCGCCTTTTTTACCATATATTACATTGCTATTCAAGTAATAAAACAAAATCTTGTAATTTCTTACCATGTATTCTTCTTGCAATTAATAAAAAATATAAACCTTTAATTAGAATAAAAATTTTCTAATTTAGCCCCAAAAATGAATGTGGACAATTAGCGTGCTTCGTTGAGTGAAGGATGAGTCTACCACGTGTGTCGAACACCGGTAAATACTATAAATGTTGAACATTGCTGAACATCATTAAATTAATTAACAAAGATTAAAAATCATAAGGACTCAACATATAATTATTAGTTATTTAAAATAAAATTTTAATTAAATTATTTTTCATAAAAAAACTACCAAACTGATCACTCAACTATCATTATTTTTCTGTGCTGGTCACCCAACTAAATTTTTAATAATAATTATAACCAATGTTTTATTTTATTATCATTTTGATCACCGTCTATTAGATATTTAATGAAAACCATACCATGATATGATTTAATAATAATTCTAGTCCATAAAATTATTACACTATATTAATTTAATCCTAATAATAAATAAATAAATAAATATTTAAATTAAACCTTAAAATTTTCAACCTTTTTCTTTTAAATTTTAATAAAGTTCAACTTATAACTACTTTTTCTATAAAAACCAGTTTAAATCAGTTTAAAAATTGAGGAATTGTAAAGATAACTAAAATCCTTAAAGGATTTATAGGCATAAGAGTGTGGAGAGGTGACTTTATCCCAACGAAAAGGATAAAAAAATAAATAAATACGAATAAAATGACTGTTTCATCGACCAAACATATTTAACAAAACCAATTTAGAATATGTTTTATTTCTTCTGTCACCAATCCTGCATTTTTAGGCCATAAACTAATCTTCGAATTTCATACTTTTTTTATCAAAAATAGAGCTCAAATTGACCTGACCTGTCAAATATTATTTTCTGTCTATTTTTTCATACCCATTAAACCAATTCCACACCTTTCCCTGAAGTCTTTTCATTTTTTTTTAGAGGAGAAAAAATCCCATTTAAATTCATGATCTGTTTTGCCCTTTAATTTGAGTTATTGGGTAACGAACTTTGAGTGTTTTTTTAATCATAACAATGGTGGTTTCTTCAATTCTTTTCGGTGTTAAATGAGAGCGTTTGTTGATCAATTCTTATTGATCACCCTCGACTTCTTTTTTTCGGACTTATTCTCTTTCTCAATAGCAAATGAAGGCTTTTTTTAAAAATTTTATCGTTTGAAGAAAGGTTTAGTTTAGAGAATTGATGGAGTTAGATGTGAAATTATTCAATCCAACGCCATTAACGAAGACGATCGTATTCTCTCATTTTGTAAACCTATATCTTCCGATGCTAGGCAAATGAGTTTTTCTCACATACTTATCTTTCGAGCTCATATGCAAGAAGAGTAACTACAAGAGAGAATAAACTATGAAATAAGTTTTGCATTAATAAATATCAAACATAACATAACCTTCATCTCCGACTACTCTACAAACAATCTAAACCTTCGAAAGATCAGAAAATGATGGAGGCAGGGGCTAAAGGTATAATAATATGATAATCCGTCTCGACTTCACACTAAACATAAACCTAATAAGTGTCTTATATAGGCCAAGCCCTAAGTTGATCTTTCCATGCAGGGAAAGAGTTCTAAACGGGAAGAAAATCTAATTCCTAATTAAACTATATTAATTTAATCTTATTTCCTAAAATATCTCTTCTTTTCCCGCGGTTTGACTTGGACTTGACCTCCTAACTGAGTCTTCTACTTTCTTTTGCTCTTTGTCCGTTGAGTTTGATATCTTTTACTCTTTTTGTTGAGCACCAATTGTTGTCTTTTGCGCTGTTGCGACGGCCTTCAGAATGCTGCCATGGCGGGTGCTTCGTCTGCAATTCAACATCTATTTTCTTCTTTGGTTGTCTCTATAATATAGTTTCCTGTCTAAGATAAAAACTATCAGACGTATATGTTTTATGTCAATTAATAGATAAATTCATAAAGTTAGTGATCGGATGCTGAGATATGGAAAATAACAAGAAATATTTATTATCGCAATTAATTTTGTCTTTATTTGGTAATGAATGAGTGCAGAAATAATATGAAAAATAAGGAATTTTGAGTTCTCATCAAAGGGTCCGAGTCATTTTGATTTAAGCTTTCCTGCAGAAATTTTGAACTATGAGTTAAACAAAAGAACTTTTTTCCAATTGAAAAAGACTTATATGAAAATTTTCGTTCATGAAATGCTTTTGTTTTTTCTTTAAAAATTTGTACATTAATGTAAGTATTTATAAGGATTTCCTAGAGCTCTTGGATGTGTAATTTTGTTTCTTCGCCTACCCCATCCTATTTCTTGATGTGTTCTCTTAGGGTCTAGTACGCCTTGTACTCTAACAAGACCCTCCTGATGGAGGCTCGAAAGTCCTTTTGATTCTACCTTTTTCAGATTATAATACTTTAGGTTGTCAAACCCACAAGGACTGTGTCGACTTCACTACTTCTTAAAGCTGCAATATAGAAATAAAAACACAAGTAATTTTGTTGAGTTGAATTAACTAAATTAACTAATAGAAAAAACTAAATAACGAAAGGATAAGTATGCTAAAAGTGAGTCTAAGTTGAGTGCGTTTTAGTGGAGGATCTAGTTGTATTATTTATCTACTTATCAATGCAATGGGTTGAATTGTCACCTCGGCAGGTCGCACTAAGGGTCGCCGCAGCTGCCTAAGCAGGGTTATGCCTTGTCGATAATTCAACTTTTCATAGTTCAATAGAGCATCCTTGTATGTCTTCTTCCTTATCCTTAAGCGAAGAAAACCGTTGAAATCTATGTCTTGATGATATCTCCCGGTGTAAATCAAGGGTGAACAACAACCAAACACACGCGTCTTGTTAGTCACTGAAATCTTGAGCGGTTAATCTCTCAACCGAATTAGTCAATACCCTTGAGCAAAGACCGTATTCTCTCATTTCGTGAGCCTAACTCTCCCGATATTAGACAAATAGATTTTTCTTCATATATTATCATCTCGAGCTCATATACAAAGAAGAATAAATGCCAAGAGAGAATAAACTATGAAATAAGTTTTTACATTAATAAGTATCAAGAATAACATAACTTTCTTCTCCAACTACTCCACAAACAACCTAAACCTCTAAAAAAGTTTAGAACATAATGTAGTCGGCGGCTAAGGGTATATGAGATGTAAAATTCGACTCTACTCCCCTAAACCTAGACCTAAAGGGTGGTTTATATAGTCCAAGCTCTAGGTTAAAGTTTTCCATACAAGGAAATATTTATAAAAGGGAAAGGATTATAAATCCTAATTAAATTATAATACTTTATTCTTATTTTCTAAAATAACTCTTCTTTCCTGCGTTTGACTTTGACCAGGGCTTGACTCCTTAAATCGGCTTCGTCTTTCTCTCGCTCTTTGTCTGTTAAGATCAACATATTTTTATCTCTTTGTTGAGAACCAATTGTCATTTTTATTCTGCTGTCGCGGCCTCCAAAGTGTTTCTGTGGCGGGTGCTTCATCTACATTCCAGCATCTATCTTCTCATTTGGCCAACTCTATAATATAGTTTTTTGTCTAAGAAACAAAACTATTAAATGCATCTTCTTTATACCAAATATTAGATAAATTCATGTTTTAAGTGTTTGGATGCTGAAATATGGAAAATAAGTAGAAATATCCATATTACCCTTAAATCTGTCCTTTAGTAGCAATAAACGAGTGAGAAATGGTATAAAATTTAGGACTTTTAGGAACTTAACACCTTCTTACAGAAATTTCATTCTCAAAATTTACCTGGATCAAAAGATACGGATACAATGTTTTGTTAACATATTTGGGCTTCCATGATGTCTTAACAAGTTTACTTACTAGGATATTCCAAAGGAATTTTCTAGACAACTAGAGACTGAATTAGGAACATAAAACTGAGTAGTTTCATTATTCAAAAGTGCGAAGGAGAAGGAGAAGAAGAAGAAGAAGAAACAGGACAAGAAAAAGTACCTGCGATAACATCTGGCTCATCCTGATCCTCATGTCTCCTAGCAGCATATACTAATCTAAGCTGAGATGCTACTGATCTAGGTGACTCTCTGAATTGAGTATATCTACCTCTATCACTAACACCCGATACAGAAGATCTACCCTAACCTCTTCCCCCAACAGGGGTTTGAACCGAAGCCTGAGACTGTCACAGGATATAAACTAATTGAGGTGATACTAGACAATCCCTGAGACGATGCTCGTAAGATCCGCAGTGAAAATAGGCTCAACTCCTCATTTGAAACTCTCTAGAATGCCACTTTTTACAGAAGGAACATTGTGGCAAAGTACGCGTACTAGTGGATCCAGCTCCACTAGCAGCCGGAATAACAAACGTTGTTGGTTTAGCCCGTGATGAACTCTGAGGCTCAAACACCCTCTTCTGGGACTGGTAACCCTGACTGTGCTGCACCAGTGTCGCAAGGTGCCGTCTAGATCGGTCATGGACTTGGGATACCTACTGAATCCTCAAACTCTCGTTATGCTCGATTATCCTAGCTTGTCGAGTGATCATCTTATACTCGGTGTCATGGTGAGTAGCTACAAAAATTTTGATCGGTACCGGGAGTCCTTTCAAAAAGTGGTCACATTTCTGTTTTTTTGGTCAAAACAAGTCCCAGAGCATACTGAAGTAGGAGAAGAAACTCAATCTCTTTGTCATTAACTGACATGTCATTCTGCTGAAGGTTTAAGAAATCATCACGACACTTTACCAGATACTCAGACCCTAAATAACGGTCCTCAAAAGCTTTTCTGAAAAACTCCCAATTGATCTTATCTGAAGCAGTCATTCTCTCTTCAGTCTCACACCAATTCAGGACTTCTCCCTAAAACAAAGATATAGTCGCCCTCAGTTTCCTATCAGAGGGGTACTCCATTTCAACAAACAGACGCTAAAGCTTCTTCAACCAATACTCGGTTTTTGTTGATTCTGTACCAGTCCTACCGTCAAACATAGTCATGCTAGTGGCCAAAAACTTAGTGGATATACCCTCAGTTTGACGAAGATATCGGAGCAACTCTCTCTGTAAAAAGACAGAATCTAGGCCTACAGACTCACTACCAGAGACATATAGTCCCTCACTCTGGTACGACTGATTAACTATGGCTTGCTGAGCCTCAGTCAGAATACCAGGTTGTTTCTCTCCTCCTATATCTTGTGTTACAGTTTGATCCTGTAGTAGATCCACAGGTGGTGGAACATCATTCATAGAAACAAAGGTACGACCTAGGCCTCGACCTCGACCGGTAGGAAGACGTGTACTCCTACGGGGTGGCATAGTAGTATATTTACAAAAGGATAAATAAAATCCTATATTAGAACCGATACATTGAGTATTATTCAAAATATTTCAGAAAATTCCAAATACGAGTCAAAACAAAAATCCAGATCTTCAAATAAAATAAACAAAATCATTTTCTGATCAAAAATCATTTTGGACCTCAAAGTCGGAGGGTTAAACCTGGCTTTGATAACACTAAATGTAACCCCTAAATTCAACTTAATTTCTTAGATTAAAACTTAGGGTTTATGCCAGTAAAACTTGTTTCGCAAGTTTGGGTTTAAATGAAATAATACAAAAATTTGATAAATTATTTAACCGGAAAACAGAAAAATTAACATTTAAAAATAATTGAAGGTTCAGCCCAAAAATTATAACAAACTTAAAAGTTCTGAAAATCCATTAAATGTCCAAAGTCTGTAGTTTATTACAGGAATACTAAATATCCGAAATAAAATTTATTAAACTAAAGTATGTAAATTATACTTAGAAATTTTGAAATCGGGATCCTCCATGTACATAATTAACAGATATGCTAAATGTTACGTACAGAAATAAACAGAAAATTGTCGGGAGAGATATACCTGAAGCAGAACTCTTAACGTCGATAGTGACGTCTACTGGGCTCAGTTCTAATACTAGGTATAACAGGCGTAGAACCTACGTTTAACAATAAAGTAAGATACACTACTATGCCACTATACAGAAAAAATATACGAAACTGAATTTATCAGAAGTCTGAAAAGCAGGAGGTCGTCTAAGAGAAGGAGGACGCAAAAACTCAAGGTCCGAATCTACGTCACCTGAACCAAACAGTAACTAATTTAGAATCCGATAAAGACTAATTCAGTAGATGACGTCAGCAGTGATTTCAACTGAGTCATGGGTCGGGTCGGGTTAGTCGGGTCTCGGGTTTTTCCGGGAAAATTTGGAAAAACCAAGAAATCCCCTAGTTTGAACAAAATTTCATGAATACGATTTCTCTTTTCCCTTCATCGATTCAAAACACGATTAAACATTTCTTTCAACAACAAAACTTCGAATTAAACGAAAAAAACCCTTCTCTTAATCCGACTTAAAAACACAAGTAACAACCCTTTGTTTGTAGATTTTAATTGATTCAACACTAACCAACCTTAAGACCGAAACAAAATTGAATAATAAATAGAAAAGAGGAGTAATAAATAGGAAAAAAAGATCATTGGATAAAATAAAGGAGAGGATTGAATAATAAATATAATAAAGGAGAAGTAAGGATCGATCCCACAGGGACTAGAAACTTCCTGATTATACTCGTTTGATTGATGATTCAAGAAGATGATCGAATAGTGTTTGATTAAAAAGGGGGGAGTTGTTGAATAAAATAAAACTAAGTAATGGAAGATGAAATAAAGAAAGTAATTCGATAAAATAAAAACTAGCCTTAGGCTCTCGCTTTGACTCGAATTTAATAGATCATTGGAAAAAGATTTTCACTTCGGGATTTTACGTTGGTACATAGCTTTCAAGATTCAATCCTTGATGTAAATCTTTCGAACCGAATACCCAAGTGCTATCTTTGATATTGGTTTCATGGATTAATTCACCAACTTAATGTTTTGTAGATAAAAAGAACATTTAAATCATTAAAACCCACTTGGATTATGTTATTGCAATAATAATTGATCCAATTTTAGTTTTCTCTTAGCAATCAATTTGCTAAGTGTGTTCTCAGGAAGTCGAATTTGCTTCAATAGCCAATTTTTCCTCCCAGACGAGTGATCAAATCAATGTCTTGACCAAAGTCAATCTTTAGTTTTGAAATTAATTTGATTTTAGAAATAAGTTCAAAAGAAAACTTAAAGAAATAAAAATCAAAGTTATTGATGCTTTTCAATCTTCACGTTTGGGTTGAGTCATTGCTTAAGCCCTTGGCTATAGAGAATTTAGCCGAACATAATTATGGAAAGAATTATGCTCGACATAGTAAATAAAATAAAGTAAAAAAATAAGAACAATAAAGTAAAGAAAGAAAATTTTAAACAAGAGATGAAAACCCTAAGGATTCAGGAATTAAAAAGATGAGTTCTAGACTTACCTAAGGTGGGTATTTATAGCCTTTTACAAACCCTAAAATAAAGGGATAAATCCTAAATAAATCTAAAAATATTTAAATTCAAATACAAAAAGATAAATCCAAATTTAAAATTCAAATCTTGGCTGATAAGCTATCTGGAACGCTGATAAGCTATCACGTACTCGCTAATGTCATCATTTAGAAACTGCTGACCGAGTGCCACGTCATATTTTCATGCCCAAAGTCATGCCCACCAATCCAGACTCGATCTAGAAAATTAAAAAAAACTTCAAAAATTAGCCATTTAAGTGTATTTTTCAAATTCACAATCTTGTACAAAAATACACGAAAACACTAAGATTAGTAACATAATTCATCAAATCAAGGAGCAATTAAGCACAAAATATTAATTATTCTAAGAACTTATCAGTTATTAATGACGAATGACTTGAAATTTCATTTTGATCTAAAATATCTTCAATTTGAAATAATTCTATCTAATCCTTGTATGTAACATCTCGATTTCTAAGTTAGAAGAGTTTTCATATTTAGACTGATTTGGGTTATTATAGAGTAAAAAATCGGTTAAGTAATTTATTTTTGTTTTTTTTAACATAGATATATCAATTTTATTAAACATATCCGAAAATACAATAAAAGTTTACACCTTAGTAAACAAAAGATCTAAACCCAAATATATTTCTAATAAACAAAACTAGCAACACGAGATCATAAAAAGACCAAACAAGGAAAAGGTAAAAAACTAATCCAAAGACTCAAAATAAAATATGGGTACAAATATCATCAAAATTCAGGATGATAGGTAAAATCATCAACAAACAACATAAAATACATAATACAATGAAGGTGCGTTGACAACAAAGATATTACCACTATTCAATCGCGAAAAAGAATGGTAAATATAATCGCATATCCAAATCTTGTTCGAGGATCCAAAATACAAAGATCAACAATATAAAGGAATGAGCGTCATCTTGATCAGTTGTGGCGTTGTCGAATCCAACCCTTATAAAAACCAAAATAAGTAGAGAAAAATATGCCAAAAGGTAGAGAAAACGTACCAATATATATATAAAATCGTACCACAAGAGCAGAATAACTTATTGAAATTTAAAATAAAACAAACGAAATAATAAATTCGGCGGTCGACGATTAGTATTAAAATCGGTGACGCCGTCGATGTGTGAAGAAAACAAAAGAGAAAAAATTTTGACAATGAAGAATAGGAGAGCGGAGCTAGAATAAAATGAATTTGGTATTTTAAAAGAAGTTTAATTGATAAATTTAGATTATATAATAAAAAAATTCTTAAACGTGCGTCGAATATCGCTAAACATTATGAATGTTGAATACTACTTAATATTATTAAATTAATTAATAAAAAATATAAATCTTAAAAATTTAAAGTATAATTATAAGTTATTTAAAATAAAATTTTAATTAAATTAATTATATATTAAGATATTTTATTAATTAATTTAACGATATTAAAATATTCAATAATTTTCCATGCACTTATTGTGTCATTTGTACGAGAGATTATTAGGTGAACCTTGTTCACCATGTCATTCATGGTCCAAGTAATCAGGACCGTTGATCTTTAAATAATCACCTAATAATTACCCATACACTAAATCCATATAGGAAAGAGGTGATGATTCACTTGAAAAAAAAAATTAAGATCAACGATCCTGATTAATTGAGATCATAGATAACGTAATAAACAAGGTTGAACTAATAATTTTTCCATCTGTACAGTAACTCTGATCCTTATTATCAGCCGAAATCTGATATTGATCACGTTTGTAAGGTTGACCCAAAGACTTTTTCATCGGCAAGAGCCACGCATTTCTCCCGTTTATATGGGCTTCTCAATGGTGAAAATTGAACAAAAATGGCGATGGCCACCCTGCGATCTACACTCCTCCGAACCGCCCTTCGCGGCGGATCTCGTCCTTACGCTTCTCCCAAGCGAGGCTTTGCCTCCTCTTCTAATCACGACGACGCTTGTACGCCCGCTTTTCTCTCGTTTATCTTTTTGCATAATTTCAACACTTTTTTCTTCATCTGATTTAATCAATTTTCCTTTTACATCTGTTGATTGTTTAGATTTTGATTTTATTTTTTTAAAGAGTTTTATTTCAAAATGTTGAGTTTTCTGGTTGAAATTCCAAACAGATTATTTCCTTTTTCTTTTAAAAAATCAGATTTAATTTTTAATTTTATTTTTTAAGATGAAACGGCGAAATGGGAGAAGATAACATATTTAGGCATTATTTCCTGCACTGGTTTGGCATTTTATAACCTATCGAAGGGCCATCCCCACCATGAAGAACCTCCTGTGAGCTTATTTTCATTCTGTTTCATTTTACTCAGTCATTTTCTTTTGCTGAAACTTCCGTTGTTATTAGTTAATAACCTTTAGGCATGTTCTTCTATTCATTTTCACATTTCAAAGGTATATTATGTTTTCATCACTGATTGTTGGATATGTTATGCAGCCATACCCATATTTGCACATTCGCAACAAGGAGTTCCCATGGGGTATGCCATCCTAATTGTTACAGGTTCCAATTTATTTTGGTTCTATTTGGTGGTAGTTTTTTTTTTTTAAATTCAGATTGGGTCTTTCCTGGTCAATTAATAACCTAGCTGAATTTGAACTACCTTCGTTTCCCTACATATTTGGTTGGAACTCTGGACTGGTAGGAATTCTTTATACTTTTCTTAGGAAACGTTTGGGAACTTAGATTTCAAATTTTGAATCTGAATTTCAATAACATTGTAAACTGAAGTATAACACAATTGAAAAGTACTGGTTATGATCATGTCTCAAACATGGATTTGTTGAATGGCTCTTTAGTAGTAAATTTGAAATTCCTAAGCAATTTATGAAATCTGAATCCAAAATTTTGAATTCATGTTCCCAAACATATTAGTAGAGATTAGAGAATTTAGGGTCTGTTCAGAACCAGAATCAAATTGAATTACATTGGCTTTGGTTAATGAGATGAATCAATTCATTTTTGTTCAAAATCACTGGCTTTTCAAGCATCCAAAAACAGCAGAATTCAAGTTACTGTTTTGTTCCATTTTGTGCTTTCAAATTTCATTATTAATAATGTCTTTCTCTTTTCCAAGATAAATAGGAAGTTTGGTTAATGGTACTGACTGGGTGGATAGCTTTGTTGCTCATCTGCATTTGAACTCAAAAACCAGCATCATTATTGTTCCTAGGTTATCTGCCTAGGCCATTGCATGTTGATAATAATTGGAATTGATTTTGCCTCGTCAATGTCATTAGGTCATGGTACAGAGTTGTACATCCCTAAGTGCAATTTGAATCTCTATAAGTTTGCAATTGCATGTTCATAGTATCTGTTGTGCTTCTTTAGCATCATATTTACAAGATACATGATAGTGAATAATGAATCGTATTCAAAAGGCTTAAATGAAAAGTAAGTGTCTAAAATATACCGTTTTATACTTTAGGTGTGAAAAGTATTTTTTTTTAATAAAAATAGGTGTCTAAAATTTCAACTAGTATAATTTTAGGTGTTTAATATTTTACTACCGTTAAAAAAAATCTGTTAACTAATAAAAATTAGAAATGTGTTATGTTTTAATTTATAGTCTCTTTTTATTAAGTTTTTATTTTTAATAATTAAAAATTAAAAAAAAACTTTGAATTCTTAAAACCTTCAAAAATAGTCCACAAATCCCTAAATCTTAAAACCACAAATCTTCACTGTTGCTAATGTCAGCCATCGAACCCGACCTCACCCGTTTGGTATTCGAAGCATATCTACCCTTTTTGTCAACTCATTGTAGTTGGAAACTTGGGAACGGTATGCTAGTTGAACATTTGATGGAGATTGAAAGAGTGAGGTTGTCGACGGCGGTTGACACGATGACAGTGGAGAAGTTTAGGGTTTTGAGATTTAATGACTAATTTGAATATTTTCTTTTGGATTTCTTGGATTTTTTTATAAATATTATTTTTTTTTCAAAAATAATTTAAAAAATTCAATATTCCTACTATGCGTTGCATTTGGATTGGGCAGCAAGTCTTATTAAATGGTCGGGCACCTAAAATTATAAGTGTTAAAACTTTAGACACCTGTTATATAAAAAAATATTTTAGACACTAAAACTAAAAAATATATATACTTTACATTTAAGCTTCTTCAAAATATTGTATTATCATAATTCGTAATATCTAAGTTTGCTTTTCGGGATATGAATGTACAGTTTAAATTTAGTTTATTATTCAACTTACCTCTGTCCCTTTATTATCATAATTTGTCATATGATTTTATCATGATATTCAGGTCCAGATGGTCTATTTGAGTCGAAGCATCACTAGGACATCCGATTGCTTCGACGAATATTTTTGACTCCCGAGTTTAGCCCATTGTCTTCATTTGTTAGCTGATAACAGCAGGTGCCATGAGTTATTTTCTTAGGTCCTCTTGTTAGCTATACATGGTTTCCAAATAAAATTAATAAATGATGGAACGCATCACCAATAATATCAGATGAGATCAGACCAGATGGATCCTCATCTGAAAGGAGCGAAATTTATTAATACATTCTAAAACAATACAAGCAATAAAAAGGATTGGTCTCGGTTTGATTATTCTCGACTCTTTTTTTAACTGTTTTTACCAAGGGGATGGGGTAGAGGGATTGCTCTTACTGAACCCAGGACCTAGAGTAAGAGATTTGATATCTACAAAAGTCTTTACTAACTCAACTTGGATGTCTACTGAACCGGTGAACCCAAGTTGTGTTACTTGACAAAATTCAATTTGATACTGTGTTTGATAGTTGCCAATGGTGCTTTATATATATATATGATAAATTATATAAATAGTTATTAAATTTTTAGTTCCTTTTTAATATGGTCTCTTCTGTCATTTCTTGAATAAATTAATGGGTAAACTATACTATTTATCATCAAACTTTCTTCTCACTTTTTTGGTTACTAAAGTGTAACAATCATCGATTTTTTAACTTAACTTTTAAAATGTTCTTATTTTGATTTTTTTAATGACTTAGTTATGAGTTATGGAAGAAGGAACCATAGTTGTGATTAATCCACTCAAAAACCATCTTTCGAAAATTGATTTGGGAGGATCGATTTCAAGGGAGAAAGAAAAGTTACAATGGTTGGACCTTATAGACTATAACCGGCATGAATATCAGAATGAAAATTTATTTCAATAATCGATAAAATTAAAACAAAGCTAGCTCGAGGCGATTTTCTTATTGTCATTTGATAACTTTAATTTTATCTTCTCTTGATTTACTGTTTTCTCTCATTTCTTTTGATTTAATTTACTTTATTCTTTACCTTTATCTTCTTCCATTTATTTTATCTACAACTTACCTATCCCTTTTTATTTATTTGTGTTAAAACATCGTGGACTAAAATCACTAAAATCAACACAAAATTGCATCAGGAAAATAGATTGAAGCTTTTCACTATACCATTCTTTTTTTTTTATTTTAAAGAGGTTTATTTAATTTTTGACAAGTAAAACGACGCTTTTCACTCACTTTCACTTGGAAGCTTTGTGTATGGATCATAATTTGGTGGTTTTATAGGGTACCCGTACCTATGGTTGGCGTAGTGGCATGGTATGTGTGTATGCTCCATGTATGATAGATGGGCAAACTATGTTATGGAAGAAAATACATGAGACGTTAGGTCGTTTTTCATTACCTTGAGGAAATGGATCATAGGATTGCGACGAGGATGTTGTTTTGAGGAAATGGATGCATCAGTACAACAAAGTAAGCTGCCAGCGAATTTTTTTAGCTCTATAGCGGTGTTTTTAGTGCTGCTAAAAAATTTTAGCACTTAAAGAACATAGTAAAAAGTGTGGCTGAAACCAATATTACAGTAGTTAGTGACTTTTTTGAATAATAAACGCTGCAAAAACACTTGTACTTTATTGACAATTTTCTTTTCAAACGTTGAAACTATTCTTTAGTGTCTTTAAAGACAAACGTTGCTATTAACACCATGTTTAAAAAAAAACACAAATATATATATGCAGTTCCTAAATCCAACTAATCAAACAGACTGTATTATCTACTAGAGCATTAGGATTAAAATGATCATGCAATTGCTGCAGATCAACGATAGGCATCATATATCAAGAAGCAATGTATTATCCGTGGGAAGATGTTGATGAGTGTAATGTGGAACAACATCTTTAGAATGAATTATATTGTATAGATGTAGAGAGTCAATTTGGAGGCATCATATATCAACGATAGTCTATGTTATTTACTTGTCAACGAGGTAGTTCTTTCACTTCGGACTACGGAAGTGAGCTGTCGTCGAGTTTTATAGAAGATTGATTTTACCAAGGCATATGTTGCATTAATTGGTAATTCCTATATCAGGCTAGCGATAAGATGACTATGCTTCATTCGTATACACAAAGTGGTTCATGGGAGTATGGGGAGTGGACTACGTTTCTCGGCCTTGAGCTACGCATTTTCGAGTTGTAACTCCGAAAATTCAATGCTTTCTTGGGTACATTATGATTCATAGGCTTTAGACTTTATGTTTGCTTCCTGTTGATTCATGGGTGAGACTTGGAACTTTCTTTAATGGTGTGGGTGTGCTGTTTGTAAGACCTAGAACAGTACTAATTATAATGCATATACATGAATGGGGAGACAAAATCCAATAATTATGAGATGGTTTTCACATCATAATACCTAATCACCTCTAGTGGCTTTCCCTTTCCTATATTTGATTTGATTTTAATAGAATCTGAACAGAAAATTTGTCTTTCCCACAATCACCACAGGTACTCCACTTTTCTCTTTTCTTTTTCCAAATCACCCAATTGATCAAATCATGTCAAATTCGCATTGGCCGATATGATTAATAAATATAAAACTCATCGTTATATAAAGATGCCTTGAGCAGAAAAACATGTCCACTTCAGTTGCGTGTTGAACCACTTGTCTAGCTTCGCTTTCACCTTTTTATTTCTCGAATGTCAAGGCTTTTAGCTAATGACATGCAAAATTCAACCAACATGTTCAATCCCTCGTGAATATCACCAATAATTCAACAACAATTTAGTATAATATTGCCAGAGTTTGACTTCAATTATCATGGTTAAAAGAGTCAGCCATATTTTCAAGAGATGGGTTTCTTTCTGATTGTGATGGTTTAGTATTGTTCGTTCCTTGTGGAGGTGATTCGGGTGGAGAAGACGAGCGTAGAGAGAAGAAAGGGTCCAATCGTAAGATTTAATAGGGTTATTTACAGTAATATTGTCGATATTATTTCTTAAAATATTATATTTTATTGTTTAAATTTTATATCAATTGTTTGCGATATATTTTTAAACAGTAAATAAATAAAATATTACTTTTTGTTTAAAGACGGGTTGCAAGCAACATTTAAAATTGATTGGTGCAAGCCAAAATACTTCAGCATCCTATCGACGAAGTGGAACTCAATAAACGTGAAGTGTATCAATGGTGTAATAGAACACCACAGTAGAGAATCCATCAATAATTCTTCAGGTACCAAATTAAGATCATCGGTGTTGTACAACATCTAAATAAACTACAAAAAGATATTATTTCAATAAGACATCTAATTATAACATAAATGATTTATTTTTAAATTTTAATTGAAATAAAAAAATATACAGTTCTTTAGCATACAAATCGATCTGAGCTCGAAAAACTTTTAAGTTATTATACACCAACCCCGTGTGAGCTTTTTTTTGCACCATCTGCACACAATAAAGATTCTTTTAAATAACTAAATTAAAATGAAATTTTAAAAATACAATAATAATAAAATTACCGAGACACAAGATAGAACTGAAGTGATTTTCGTGTAACTAATTCAAAATTCATTCACAAAAATAAACTAAATAGAACTTTAAGAAAATTATGAAAAATTTAGTATTTTGCTACATGCATTTGAACAAAATTAACTAATCACTAATTTTTATAAATTATTTACATAGCTAGTAACAAAATCTTTTATAAATTAATTTTTTGGCAAAAATATAAGAATAAGATGAAAATAAACCATTAAATCAACTAAATCACTAAATCAACCACTATTTTTTAATTTTTACTCTAATAATTTAATTACATTAATAAATAAACTAGAAATGAAAAAAAATAACTAAGATCTAGTCTAATAAAACATTATAACAAGAAAAAGCTAATTATATATATTTTTTTTAAAATAAAAAATACTTATACAATATAATCAAATCTTCTACTACCCTTGTTCTTCTTTTTGTTTCTCATTCTCCTTCAATTTCAATATTTTCGTCCAACTTCAAACACATACACTCAAATATAAAACACTTCTCCTAGTTAACACCAACCTCATCAATTTACAACCACCCAATTCACTTATTTTTCTACCCAATTAAATACACTGTCCAATGTCCCTGGCCTCCATTGCCCGATACCCCTCTTCCCCCTGCACCTTGACCTTGTGCTGAAACACGCTAAAGGGGTTAGTGTCTTGTTCAAAAATGAAAGGAAGGCAACCCGTCTTTGAACAGTGATCACCCTCCCAATCTAGCGCCACATGTCCTCACTTGCAGGTAATATATATATTATTATTATTGTTCAGAGTAGTGTACATGTTTATGGGTGGACACGTAAACAAGTTTAGTCTTGATCCCAAAAGCTTGAACAACTCCATTCAGAATCTCCCTATGAACGGCGTATCCTGATCACTAATGATTATCTTTGACACTCCAAAGTACTTCACCACGTGCTTGAGGGAAGAATGAGCCACTTCCTCAGTCGGACATACTTTGGATGCTGGAATGAACACTACATACTTTAAAAAATTTGTCAACCACAACCATGATATTTGATAGTCCATTAGTGTTGGGCAAACCAACAATAAAATCAATGAAAGCATTTTCTAATGGTCTCTCGAGAATGGGAAAATGCTACAACAATCCTGCGAGATTCTTCATCTTAATGTTGTCTTGTTGGCAAACAAGATAAGCCCTCACATAAACTTCAACATCTTCGCCCATGCATGGCCAGTAGTAGTGCTTGCTGATAAGTGCCATCATCCAGGTCATTCCTGGATTGTCAGACCACTTGAAGTCATGACACTCCATGATCTCTTTATGCAATTCTCCAAAATGAGGTACGTAGAGGCGGTGTCCTTGGGAATAGAGCAAGTCTCCCTCGAGCCAAAACCTTTTGGTTTTCCCTTATTGGCATAATTAATCAACATTTTGGTCATTAGGTCATGGGATAACCCTTGATGCGCTCCAACAATTTTTCCTTTGGTAGGTTAAAGTACTTAATGTTGTATCTACGGCTTGATGCATTAAAAATTGTGTTTACTTTCACTAACTTGTACTCCATGAAAAATCAAATTCTAAAAGAAACTCTTGTCAAAGAGCTTAGTTTGGAAACAAATTGCTTTAGGTTAGAAAATAACTATTTACAATATTGTCGGTATAATCCATAAACCTTAACCTAAGTATGTGAAGTTGTCATGTGTGCAAATAGTGTACTACTACTATCATCACTTTCTCATGGACCGTGTATCTCCTTTTGGTATTATTGAGTTTTTGACTTTTATATACAACAAAATGTCTTTCTTATATTAGGACTCCATCAATGGCTACGTCAGATGCATCAATATAGATCTTAAAAGACTTGAAGTGTTTAGGCAACACTAAAACTAGCTCACTAGCCATAGCCTTCTTCAATCCCCTAAAGGCTTCTTGACACTCGATGCTCTAATCTCATATCTTGTACTTCTTCAGTAGCTCAGTAAAGGGTGCGGCAATCTTGGAGTAGCATTTGACAAATTTTTGGTTGAAGTTGGCTAACCCTAAAAAGGATCTTAACTTGGTCACCTTTTTTGGTGGCTCTCAATCTTCAATTTCTCGTTCCTTAGCCCCGTCCATCCTGGTCTTTCCACCTCCGATTATATGGCCTTTAAAAGAGACATTCATTTACTCAAATGAACATTTTTCCTCTTTGACGTAAAGCTCGTTTTTCAGTAAGACCTCGAACACATGTTTCAAGTTTTTCACATGCTCCTCAAGGCTCTTGTTAACAATGACAATATCATCTAGGTAAACTACAACGAACTAATCATTGAAAGGTTTTTGTATCTTATTCATCAAGGTAAAAAAAAAAGGTGACGAGAGCATTCGTGAGCCCGAATGGCAACACAAGAAATTCATAAGAGTCATATTGTGTTACAAAAGTTTTCTTTGGATCATCAACTTATACAATCCTTACTTGTCAATATCTGGACCATAAGTCTAACTTGGTGAACCACTTTGCACCACTAATTTAATCAAACAAATATACTATCAGTGGGATCAGGTACTTGTTCTTCACAATGAGATTATTCAAAGTCTTGTAGTCAATGCATATTCGAAGACTTTCATCATATTTCTTCTGAAAGAGCACCAACGTTCCATATGGTGCCTTAGAGGATCGAATATATCTTGCATTGAGGATTTCCTTCAATTGTCTACGTAACTCCTCTATCTCGGACAGAGCTATTTGGTAAGGAGCTCGGGTTAGTGGCTACACATTCGGTACAAGTTCAATCTTATAGTTAACCTTCATCTTTGGTGAAAGATTCTTGGGTAACTCAGTAGACATCACAGTATAGAATTCTGCCAACACTTGTCTCACCTCTATTGGGATTTCTTTGGACATGATCAGTTCATCATGAACCAATGTTGCTAGGTAGGTTGGTTACTCCTTGTTCAACACTTTGATGAAATGAATGAATGAAAACATCTTGGCCCCAACTTCGGACTCTCGGTTTACTAGAATAAGACATGGATGGTTGGGTTCAAGTATGCACAAAGAATCAACAAAAGGAACAGGGAACGTATTAATACGATCAAGGTAACTAAGCCCAATCGTGAAATCAAAATCATCAAAAAGGATTACCCTGATTGTTTTCTTACCATTCCAACCACCAATCTCAAGTTTAACTCCTTTTATTTCCCCCCGAAATTGGAGTCTATTCAGAATTCACTATCTTTATGAATCCACTTGCTTTATCCTCAAGAAGGTCAAGTCTCTTGACCACTTGTTCTAACATGAACAATTCTGAGGCACCAATGTCTATAAGTGCACTCAACTTTTACCCTAGAATAATGATGTTCACGAACATCAAACCTTTTTTCTTGGAATCTTTCTAGAATTTCATGAAACTAATAATGGAGAAAGTTGAGATTGACAATTGTCTTATCTTCCTAAAAGATATGTCAGATAAGATGTGCATCACCACCATTTATATATCTTAAAACCTTATTTTTCTTTTTCGATATGGGATTAGTGTTCTCTACCTTTTTTCATACCTGATATTCTCCCACACTTAACCTCGTGATGCCCTCATCACGAGCTTTTGCTCTCGTGATTGGTCTCTTATCACGGTTATTCACCATGCATATCCCTCTAATGGGCGTTCCATGTAAAATCAAACAATCAAAGGGTCACTTTGTTACTACTTGTCACGGAGCCATTACCATCTTCCTAAAAGACATTTCTCATAGGATATGTAGTATCATCATTTATATATCCCAAGACCTCCCTTTTTTTTCTGATATGAGATAAATGCTCTTTGTCTGTTCTCAAGCGTGACTTTATCCCCACTCAACCTCATGACACCCTCATCACAAGCTTTTGCTCTCGTGATTGACCTTTTATCATGGTTGTTCATCTTACCTACCCCTCTCATTGGCACTTGGTGTGAAATTAGGTAGTTAAAGAGTCGTTGTTGCTTGTTTTAAATGTTTCACATAGTGTATACGTTGCAAGTTGTGGTATAGATAGTTATTATCTCCACAACGATTGGTGCTCATTCTAGAATTTAATTTCTCGCACTGAAAATAAGAACATAAATTATTTATAGAATGGATATTAAATAAAGTAAATTAATAGAACAAGCAATTAAAGTAAATTAGAATAATCAATAAGAGAGATGAGGTTGGGTTATCCTGAATTATGGAATGATGGTTGAATGAATTCTTCCTTGTAAGTGAGTGCTCGCACCACTCAATTGTTTTGGTAATTGGGCTTAATCAGATTGTCTAGTCAGTTCATCGAATGCTTGGACAGTTGCAAATAAGGGAATTGTTCGGGCAATTTGGGTGACTATCCTCAAGGTTCGGTAAAGCACTTTTCAATGGTCTTCGTTATCTCTAACGCGAAACTTTGTTAATCGTACAATCTATGATGATACATCCATACGTTAATCAAAGGTGTACGACAACCAATCTTACGCTTCTATTAGCCATTGAAATCCTCAACTTATCCCTAAGCTGAATTAGTTCTCACGCACTTTATTCAAACCATGCTTATTCATTTCATGAATCTAATTCTCCCGAATCTAGATAAATGGATCATTTTACAAGGTCCTTTCTTAATTCAATCGTAAACCAAATAAAATGCCAAGAATAAGCAAACCTTGATTAAGAACACATCAAATACGTAGATGGAATTCAAACTAAAATCAATCTATAAAACAAAATAACTCAAGTCAACTTAATTTAGTTCATAGCTGGAAAAATATCAAATAATAAAATTCTCCCAACATCACTCGAATAAACAAGGAAAAATAAGAAGAAATCGACAGTCCTTGCTTCACTCTCTCTCAATCCCGCATCCCTCTCAGCTAGACAACAAGCTCTTCTTTTTAATGGCTTCGCTTAGTCAACTTAGGTAATAAGGTAAAGTTTGAATAGAAAATAATCATGAAAGAAAATTCTCTCCCTATCAAGTATTTCCATCTTTATTTCAATCTTCTAAATCTTTCCTTGAATTCTAAAATTGACTTTATCTCCTTGAGTTTTCTTCCAAATTGGTAGCCTATCACCAAGAGATTGATTTTTGCAAATAAGTAAATGCATCATAGCAGTATCTCTTTTCACGAATATTAACCAAAAATCGAATTAAATATGAGAACCAAGGAAAATATATAAAAATGCATAAATAACTAATAATGTAATTAATAATATGCCTACGTATAACAATAATATGAGTAAAAAGGGTAATAAAAATAATACTTTTAGACACTTAACAATCACTTTGATACCAATTATCACTTCCGTAAAACTCAACTACTAGATGCGTACAATATAAAACATGTTTCTCTCGATTGAATCACCTAAGTAAGCCTAAAACGTTTAAATCTTGAATGCTAAGTACCTTGCGGAAACTAAAGAACAACTGAAAAAGAAATGATAAAGATTATAGAGGATTTAAGTGAATGCTTTGTATTACTCAAAGAAGAAGTATACGAAAAATGAGGTGGGGAATACCTTTATTTATACTTGAAGCCCCTCACATTCAATGGCTAAAAATGATTTACATCAAGGTCCATATTCATTCTTTTCTTATTATCCCTTATCTTAAGCTACTTTCCATATTTACAAAGATAGAAGGATAAAGATAAGATTAAAAGAGATAACTTTCCAAATTTAATTTGGATGAATTTTCAACCCCAAGTGTTGGATCAATTCGATCAAAGGCTCTCAAGGGCACTTGATCTCGGACCTGGGCTCCAATCGTACTGCATTGGGTGTTGAGATACCCAAAAGGCTATAAAATGCTTTTGTGGCAGCCTGGTATATGTTTGTACCGGGCTTTGGGATGCGGTCCGTGACATGTTTCTATGTCTAGCTTGAATTATATGATTTCATCTCTTTTTTTATGTGTGTTTGTTCTTATTCCCCACGATACGATACGAGGAAAGTAAATGTTTGCATAAATTATCCACGTCATGATGATGTTATATACATTCATCTTTGTTAATTATAACATAATTTATTATGTTATGTGTTTTAAACAAACCTTAAATTATATACGTTTTAACCACAATGACAAATCAACCACATAGTCATGATTTTCAATTCACATTGTTAAATTATTTACAAGGTTGCAAATAAGCATTTTCAACTTATTTACACCTAATCATTTATGTTGACAAATTCTAAGCAAATATTTTTGCAAATACAAATTTAAAATATTTAAAAAAACTAAAAAAATCAAGCTTGAAAACACTAAATAATAAAAGATCTGAATTTAAACATGATATTAATATAATTGTATCCACCCTAAAAATATTACTAGGTTAGCCATATTTAACCTAATAATTGACGTACTCAAACCCAAACCTTTTTTACTCAAATTTGGTATTGATTCAATTTGACTTGAACCTAAACTAAATATGAGTTCAAATCAATCTAACATTAACCCAGACTCAGATCGATCTAAACTCAATCTGAACTCAAATAAAACTACATAAAAGTCATCCAAGTATATGATTTTGCATCCCTGGTCTTCGTCAATCATAGATTGCTAGAAGTTGTTACTAATCGTGTGATTTCATATCTCGATATGATTCAATTGTTACAAACCTCATATATCAAAAAAAAATGTAAATAAAAAGCTTTTCAAGCTGCCAAGGAAATCTAAGTAAAAAAAAAAAGAGAAAACTAAAATTAAGCTCAATCAACTTAAATTAAGGAGACCAATTCATTGGTCTGTCTTCACCTATATTTGTTCCATAACAAAGCAAAGATGTAATGAAGTCAAGTAAAGGCTATGGAACAATTCAACCCATCTCATTTAATTTACAGGGCCCACTAATTTCATATAATGACGAAGTTACATAAGAAAAAAAAATTATCTTCACCTTTAAAATTTTTTTATTTTTAAATATTTATATTTTATTTTTTAACTACGTTCTGATTCTACGATCATTATACCATCATCTGATAAACAACAGATGGAAGCCAGTAAATATTATATATTATCTCAGATGCTGGAGGTAGAATGACAATAAGAAAAATCCCAGTCGCGTGTTCACCCACTTTGAATTTCTTCAATATTTTAAGCCTAAATTTTCCATCTTTATTCTTTTTAAATTCCTTCATTCTCCCAGGGGGGACACAGTTTTCATGTCCAACTCTTCTTCCTCTGCTAACTTTCAAACTTGTCTCATCAATTCAGAACATATACGCACAAAGCATGGGGAGAGCTCCTTGCTGTGACAAAGCTAACGTGAAGAAAGGTCCATGGTCGCCCGAGGAAGATGCTAAACTCAAGGCATATATAGAGGAAAACGGCACAGGCGGCAACTGGATTGCCTTGCCTCAGAAGATAGGTTAGCAATCAATTCTTGAACATACCAAAACTCGTATAGTATATATATATATTCAGTTTTCTGTACTGATCTCTTGAACGATGTTGTTTTTTTAGGGCTCAAGAGATGTGGCAAAAGTTGTCGGCTCAGATGGTTGAATTATCTTCGACCCAACATCAAGCATGGAGGGTTCTCTGAGGAAGAAGATTACATAATCTGCAGCCTTTACATAAACATTGGAAGCAGGTAAGCTTAATACAGTTAAAACCATGTTGGGTCGATTTTCTGTTGTGTTTATCGTGGTTGTGGATATAACCTACATGATTGAAGTTTTATTTTCTTCGTTCGAAATGCCGCAGATGGTCTATCATTGCAGCACAACTGCCTGGGAGAACTGATAATGACATTAAGAACTACTGGAACACGAGCCTTAAAAAGAAGCTCCTCGGCAAACAGAAGAAAGAGAAACAAGCACGGAGAGCTAGCTGGCCGCCGCAGCAACCGCCGTTCATTCCCTTAACAAACACAAATCATGGTCATCTACGATCAAACACCGGCACCACAATCCATAATTCCATGAATTCTCCATACCCTTTTGATTTTTCCTTCGCTCAAGCTCATCTATATGAGAATTCCTTCAGCCTGCTTTCATCAGCATCTTCCATTAATCCCATAAACAACACTTGTTCTCAAGTTCCAAATTGTACTCACTTTAACTCCCACGAAGCTGGTCCTCGTACTGCTACATTTCAAGGGCATGATTGTTTCCCAGGTGAGCTGATCTACAGCAACAATCAACAGATATTTGATGGCTTGGAGGGTTTCTATGGTACGGACAACATATATTCTGTAGGCTTTCCTCAAACTGTCTCTGGATTTGAAGCTTTCCGACAAAGCACAGCACAAGTTCCCACCTATGATGAACAACACTGCACATGGGCAGTATAGATTTGTTTTGTGAATTCATGCAGAGATTATTGTTTTGTTTTGTAATTTTCCCATTTCCTTTTCATCCCATAATTTGTCAATTAGCTTTGATTTATCCACATAAACAGCTTTTTACGCTTGAAAAGTTCTGAAATTAGTGTTAACAGATGCAATGGATCAGTCCAAATTTGCATTGCACTTTGAGAACTGCAGTCTTTTTATTGGGAATTTCAATATGATTAGATTATATTTCTGGTCTCCCTGGATCAGAGCACTGTCTGAAGAACTTTATGTTATATTTCATCATTACAATGCAAAAAGTACATTTTTTTTATGTAACAGATGAATTCAATTACAGTACTTGCTATAATATCCGCTCCTAGGCGTTCATCAAAAAAGCAGAATAGTAAAGTTGTAAAGGTGCTTTGACGATTTAGCCTCCTCACCCCAGGCTCTAGTAGATTGGATATCTGATAATAGAGAAATTAATATTATGGGACTAACTTATTATATCAGTTATAGTCTCATTCAATCATAATTATTTATTTTATTATTATTTTTAAGTTATTTTTTTAATTAATAAATCTTCATTCATTTTTTTACAATTATTTAAAATATATTTTTTAAATATTAGATTAATGACATAGATGATTAATAATGAAATAGTTGATTTTTATTAATTATGATCCACAGATAATGTGACGAATCGGATTTATGATATAATCTCTCCCGTTGTATTATTTTATACTAGGTTTGGTAGAAATTTTAGTAAAGGGTTACTACTAACCTAAATACTACAAAGATTAAGATATAAATTATAAGTTTTAATTTTTAATAAAATTAGATGATAATATCTAAAGATAATGTATTTTAATCATATTAAGAACAAAACCTATAGATTAACGATTGTATTTAGGTTAACTATGAACACCTTAAGTTCACCTTTAGAAAAATACATACCTTAAATTTTATACTTTACGACTTAAATTCTTAAACCCCTAAATCATAATCTAAATTTATAAACCTAAAATTTAAAAGATTATATAAAATTTACGCAAACTTGTGTATTAAATATTTTTAAAATTAGATTTTATTGATACTCGTAATTTAAATAAAAAATATAATTTTTTAAATTCAATAAATTATATTTATCGAGTAAAAAGAGGAAGAATAAATAAAAATAAACGTATTGCTCTCTGTTATCGTCTCTTCTATCAAAAACGATTATTCATTACAGAACAGTTACTTCCACTGAGTTCAATACGACAGATTACGTCGGAGAAAGCAGAGATGTCTGCCACCACATGATTTGATATTTGGACAAATGGGATTCGGGTTGCCTTGCTTGGAAACAAAATCTGTAAAGGCTAAAAGTTAAATCTTTTTTTAATAAAATAATCAATGTTCTTCAATGGGTTTTCTTTTATTTTCCAAAACAATAAGAAGTTTCGAACATAAGAAAAATTCTAAATAAAAATGAACAAAAGATTTAGGTGCTCTTAAAGTCAATCATGCATTAATATATAGCCATCGAAAACAAACATTTCCCATTACATGCAATTATGCAAAGACAAAGTCATGTAATTTAGGGATAGTAATTTGACCTGTCTCGTCAGGTTTCAATTCGATCCGATCTAATCCGATTGGAGTGGGGTTTTTATTTAAAAGAGTTGGGTGATCAAAAAATAAAGTTGGGTCAGGTTAAATTTAGGCATAAAGATAATTTTTACCCTTAACGTTTATAATTTTTGTCATTTTGGCCCCTATTCTTTTTTTGGGATAAATTTAGCCCTTGATCTATGTTTTTTTAACAAATAACTCATTTTTTAACTATTATGATAACTGAACCGTTAAAAATTTAATAATGGTAACATATTATATATATATATATATGTGATAATATATTTTAAATGACATATAATCTAAACTATTAAATATATACATATATATAGAATATAATTTTATTTCAGTATAAAATATAAAAAAAATTAAAATTTAAATAAAATATTAAAAATTAATTAAATACAAAACAAAAATTTACTAAATATTTTCAACCCTAACTAAACTAAAATATCTTTATAAAATCCTAAAACTCCGATTTAGATTAAAACTAAAATACTTAAATTCAAAATTAAAATAATAAAAATTCAATTGATTATTATCAAAAAAAATTTATATTTGATTCACCGGTAACAAACTATACAAAACACTTTCTTCTCAAATTATGTTCATACCTTTTTAGATAAAATTTTGATTTTACTATAGTTAAGGTTGAAAATATTTAGTAGTTTTGTTTTAGATTTAATTAATTTTTAATAAATAAAAAATAATAATTTTTAATATTTTATTTAAATTTTAATTGTTTTATATTTTTAGATTAGAATAAAATTATATCCCGCGTTTATGTATTTGATATACTAGATGTTAAGTCATTTAAAATATATTATCACATATATATATAATATGTTATCATTATTAAATTTTTAACGTTCAGTTATCATAATAGTTAAAAAATGAGTTATTTGTTAAAAAAACATAGATCAAGGGCTAAATTTATCCCAAAAAAAGAATAGGGGCCAAAATGACAAAATTATAAACGTTAAGGGTGAAAACTATCTTTATGCCTTAAATTTAAGGTGAAAATTTTCCGACCCAACCCGATATATTTATATCTATTTTTATATTTTTATATATAATATATAATATTTTATTAATTTTTTGGGGTTAGTTTATTCTGATTTTTTATTAAAATATCGGGTTCGGGTCGAAGTTGGATTATGATTTTTATAATATAGGGTCGGATTGTGTCATTGATAAAAATATTGAGATTGGGTCGGGGTCGGGATTGGAGTAGCCAAAAAACAGACACCCAACCGTCCCATTGCCATCCTTAACAAAGTTGTCAACCTTTTCTTTTTTTAAAAAAGAAAGGGCTCGTTAAAACCCCCTCTAATATCAACATTAGAATGTCTAATGTCAACTCCTAAGGGGAAAAAGAGTACCCAATCCGATCATCCGTTAATTGCATCATTAATTACAATATGTTCAATATCGCACAGATAATCAGAATCGAAAGAAAAATAAGAATGATCATTAAAAGCCCTATGTGCTAATTCATGTGCTTCCATATTTGCCGATCTAGGAATAAACTTCACACGTAGATGACTATGTCGCCGAATAAGATCTCTTGCTTCCGTGAGACTTTGTGCAAACAATGATCTACCTTTCACATTAGATTGCAAATAATTTACCACATTTGCCGCATCTCCTTCCACCACAATCGATGTCCATCCATGGTCCAACGCAAATAAAATTACTGAGTAAAAGGCGTGACATTCCACTAAAGATGCCGAACCCCTGTATTCTTTTTTATGGTCTAACTCTAATAAATTTAATTTTATGTTATAATCCTAAATTTTAAATCTTAAACATCAAATTTAAAAAAAATACCCTAAAGCCTACTTTCAATCATAAACTTCAAATCCTAAATATTTTTTTTTGGTATGAAGCAAACATAGGGGCACAAAAAGACAGATAATTTTAATTCATGTATATTAGCCGGAAAAATTATTATATGATCCTAACTTACTATGTCATACACGATCTCATCCAATGAGATTCATCCATTTAACGACTTATAGGAAAGAAGTGAGATTCACCTTGAAAAAAATAAAAGAAGTGAAGATTTGTCCTTTAAAATATGAGATAAAAAAATTATTATTAGATGAGACCATAAAAAACGTAATGAATCAGACTTATCTATTAATTTTTTATTTATTGGGAGGTTAGATTATCACTTTCAAAATTTTTGGTATAATAGAATTTTATTTTTTTTGTCTAAAACTTAATTTTTAAATTTAAAAATCTTTTAAATTTTTATCTCTCTAAATATTTATCATAACTCTGTTTCTGATTACGGACTTAATTGTTATGTAAATATCATGGTCAAATTTTATTTTTTTTATATTTTTTCATTCCCTTTTTACTCATTTAACACAACAATCCACCTATTTATTTTTACCAACCTTTGCTTTAATGTTTCATCATCATCCATTCCATAAAGTCTCTTGAATCTTAACCATGATATCATCAAGTTTCTTACACGGTTAAAAACATATTCTCATCTTCCTAGAAACCAAGACAATATATTTTGAAGTATTCTTTGTTCTAGAAATAAAGATCATTAATGGTTTGTTTATCCAAGACCCTGACTTTACTTTTAGGTCAAAACCGGACCCACTCAATTGATTTCACAAGGAATAGTTGAAGTGTGTTGACACGCAAAGATATAATATAATTTGTAGAAGCTTTTTAGTCTTCAACTATGCTTTGTTGACATTATTACAAGAAACTGTTGCTTCATTTTGTCCACATATGTGGAAATTTTGGTGTCTTTAGGGTATATTTCAGAGAGTGAAAATTTTAATTATTTTTTATGTCTTTTTTTATGTATTGCGTTACAAATTAAAAGGTTTAGACTTTAAGATTTAAGGAATTAAGAGTAGGATGTATTTTTTAGACTTTAAGATTTAAGGAATTAAGAGTAGGATGTATTTTTTAGGTATAAGATTTAAGGTTTAAAATATAAAAAATAAGGGTTAAAGTTAAAAATTAAATTTTTTAGAAAATTTTTTAAGGAGACAGAAAAGAGACAAATGATTTTTACCCTATTTTAGATAATGTTATGAGATGAAAATCATCTACTTCTCTCCTATGCCTCTTTTCATGCCTTCATTTCAAATTAAACAATTTAGTGTTTAGGGTTCAAGTTTAAGAGTTATAGTTAGGGTTTAGAAAATTAAGAGTAGGATAAAATTTAGGGTTTAAGATATAAAAAATAAGAGTTAACATTGAAAATTTAAAATTTTAAAATTATTTTAAAAGAGACAAAAGAAGATATGAAAAAGAGGCAAATGATTTTTACCCGATGTTATACTTTGTTATTTGAGTTGTTTCCCTATAATCTTTATTTGTTTTTTTTAGATAAATCTTTGTTTAGTTTATGATCTAAATACGGAATATTATCGAACAAAACAAAAACATAGATACATTTTTAGATAGACCAAATTAATATTAATACAATAACACAATATTATTGTTTTGTAGAAAATATTCATTTGATATTAGTGTTATGAGATCATTATTTTTTTAAAAGATATATATGTTAAGGTGTGTAATTTTTTACTCAATCTCGTGATGTCTTTTCGTTTTTATGATTGACTAATTATCACGGTTGTTCACTCTACTTATCTCATTGATCGGTATGAAATTGAACAATCAAATGGTTGTTTTGATATCACTTATCACGGGGTCATTACCCTCTTTTTAAAAGACATGTCTGATAGGATGTATAGTGTCATTGTTTATATATTCTAAATTTTTTAGAAAATTTTTTAAGGAGACATAGAAAAGAGACAAATGATTTTTACCCTATTTTAGATAATGTTATGAGATGAAAATCATCTACCTCTCTCCTATGCCTCTTTTCATGCCTTCATTTCAAATTAAACAGTTTAGGGTTTAGGGTTCAAGTTTAAGAGTTATAGTTAGGGTTTAGAAAATTAAGGGTAGGATAAAATTTAGGGTTTAAGATATAAAAAATAAGAGTTAACATTGAAAATTTAAAATTTTAAAATTATTTTAAAAGAGACAAAAGAAGATATGAAAAAGAGGCAAATGATTTTTACCCGATGTTATACTTTGTTATTTGAGCTGTTTCCCTGTAATCTTTATTTGTTTTTTTTAGATAAATCTTTGTTTAGTTTATGATCTAAATACGGAATATTATCGAACAAAACAAAAACATAGATACATTTTTAGATAGACCAAATTAATATTAATACAATAACACAATATTATTGTTTTGTAGAAAATATTCATTTGATATTAGTGTTATGAGATCATTATTTTTTTAAAAGATATATATGTTAAGGTGTGTAATTTTTTACTCAATCTCGTGATGTCTTTTCGTTTTTGTGATTGACTAATTATCACGGTTGTTCACTCTACTTATCTCATTGATCGGTATGAAATTGAACAATCAAATGGTTGTTTTGATATCACTTATCACGGGGTCATTACCCTCTTTTTAAAAGACATGTCTGATAGGATGTATAGTGTCATTGTTTATATATTCTAAATTTTTTAGAAAATTTTTTAAGGAGACATAGAAAAGAGACAAATGATTTTTACCCTATTTTAGATAATGTTATGAGATGAAAATCATCTACCTCTCTCCTATGCCTCTTTTCATGCCTTCATTTCAAATTAAACAGTTTAGGGTTTAGGGTTCAAGTTTAAGAGTTATAGTTAGGGTTTAGAAAATTAAGGGTAGGATAAAATTTAGGGTTTAAGATATAAAAAATAAGAGTTAACATTGAAAATTTAAAATTTTAAAATTATTTTAAAAGAGACAAAAGAAGATATGAAAAAGAGGCAAATGATTTTTACCCGATGTTATACTTTGTTATTTGAGCTGTTTCCCTGTAATCTTTATTTGTTTTTTTTAGATAAATCTTTGTTTAGTTTATGATCTAAATACGGAATATTATCGAACAAAACAAAAACATAGATACATTTTTAGATAGACCAAATTAATATTAATACAATAACACAATATTATTGTTTTGTAGAAAATATTCATTTGATATTAGTGTTATGAGATCATTATTTTTTTAAAAGATATATATGTTAAGGTGTGTAATTTTTTACTCAATCTCGTGATGTCTTTTCGTTTTTGTGATTGACTAATTATCACGGTTGTTCACTCTACTTATCTCATTGATCGGTATGAAATTGAACAATCAAATGGTTGTTTTGATATCACTTATCACGGGGTCATTACCCTCTTTTTAAAAGACATGTCTGATAGGATGTATAGTGTCATTGTTTATATATTCTAAATTTTTTTTATTATTATAAGAATAACGATCTTGTCTCTTCTTAAACTTGATACTAGACATGTCAGCGGGACTCTTCAAATGATGCCGAACATGAATCTATAATATAAGTTTAACTGAAAAGAAATAATAACGAGAATGAGTTATAATGCTCAGTGCGATTTTTATGTACATAAATTAATCACACAACATACATGTTACAGAATTTTACCAAATATCTTGTAATATAGAACAAATAATCAAATAACAAACATAACATATAAGACGTAGAAAAAATATTTTATAGATCGATTTTATTATTTTATCTATGGTTCATGTTTACTAAAAATAATTAATTAATTTTTATATCTTTTTAATGTTATTTTTAGGAGTGAATCTTTACTTTTTTTTTATTGTCATATATAAAGGTAATAGGTGATTAGATAGAGATTAATTAAGAAAAAAAATGATATAAAAAATAAAAACTAATTGATTAACTTTTAGTGGATAAAATCATAGATGATGTAATAGAACCGATCATTGGTGAAATTATAGATAACGTAGTGAGTCAGAATCGTCTAATAATTTTTTTATTAGTTAGGAGAGTATATTGTCTCTTTCAAAATTTTTGGTATAATAGAATTTTAAATTTTTTTGTCTAAATCTTAGTCAAATAAGACCTTTTATCTCTCTTAATTTTTAAATTTAAAGGCTTTATAAATTTGTATCTCTCTCAATATTGGATCTAACTATATTGTTGATTACAGGCTAATACTTGTTGAACCCTATGTATTTGTAACTTTTATTTAATTTAGGTCGAATGCTTTAAATGGTTTGTATTAAATGGAGCTCCAAACCCTTTAAATTATTTGGACTTATGTTGGATTTGAAATTTAACTTTAATGGACTTGTTTTGATTTGGGTTTTACTTGGACTTGGATTGGTTTTATTGGGCTTGAAGCCAAAATTTTTAAAGTTTGGGTTTGGATTGAAGGCCTAATGTGGCACTGAGTCGAGGTTGTTACAGTTTAAAGATCTACTTTTATGTTTATATGTTTAGGATTTGTGGTTTAAGTTTAAAATTAGTGTTTATATATTAAATCTTAAATTTCAAAATCAAAACTAAATTCATAAACCCTAAAACTATAACATTTGTGGAAACAAGAAATTTCGATAGAGAATATTTTCTCATATTTTTATTATTTATTCTATATTAAACTAAAAATTTAATCAAGTTTAATTTAAGAGATTCAAGTTCGAACGTATATCAAATTTTTGTACGTGGTTAAAAGATTACTTATTTCTCATATTTTAATATCCGGCTTAGTAATGATTTAAATTCTTTTCTTTTTATCAAAAATTTAATAATAACTTTTTTCCCTCAATATTTAAAGAGAAGTAATTAACTCAACACGACAAACAACAAATTGGCTGAAAAAAAAAATATTTATTTTATTAAAATCGGGTTCATCATTAGATTTTTAACTACGGGTGACTCGAATAGATAAGTTTTAAAGTTCGATGACCTGGTTGACAAATTCTTTAATTAAATAATTAAAATAAAAATCTTTAATTAGTTGGGTGATCACTGAAATAATTTACCCTAGCAATAATGAGCTATAATGATCAGTGTGATCTCTAAGTACATAAAGTAATCACAGAAAGAATGTAGGCCTTTACTCCACACCAAAACCAGTAAAACCCAAGGATTCTAAAACCCATTAGTTATATAGCCCAAGGGGAGAGGAAAATAAAATGGATATATTTGTTAACCCAGTAATGGACCTAAAAACTAACAAACTTGTTAACGTGGCAGGCTAAACCTCTTAACATTTTGTTAAACAAAGAATAGTAGATAAATTTTGTTTATCACGTCATTCGTAATCTTAATAAATCAGATTTATTTATTTTATTTATTTTAAAGTGAATTATTATTTTTTTTCTTACATGTAATTAGAGAGTGAATAATTATTAAGTAATTAGTTTGAGATGAATGGACCAGATTGATTGGGATCATTTTGTTATTGGAAAGGAGAATACAAGGCTACAAGGGTGCTCAAGTGAGATAGTTTACTATTAGTATCCATAAACGAATCTAAAATTTTATATTAGATATACAAACTATCAAAATTATATTATAAATATAGTGACCGTAAAATTACAAGAGTTTAAGGAATATATAATTAAACTATTAATAAAAAATAAAAAATATATATAATATATAAAAAAAATTATGGGTGCAGATCTATTCGTGTTTGTACCCTAAAATCACTAGGGGTTTAGGTTTAAAATAATTCACTTTTTTTTCATTTTATACAATAATATCATTTACATCCTCCACCAATAATGTAAAAAATATTTTTACTTAAGATTTTCATATACATGAACGTTATATAATATGGTCTTACGTGATGTCAGGGTCACGCGTTTTTAAGAACAATAGCATTTGTCATTGGTTTTAATATTTGTTCTCCATTATTATGGTATGGTCCTAAATAAAGACAAAAACAATAAGAAGGAAATCTCTGATGGCTCAATCAGTACCCAAAATAATACCACCAATCTATATCAATTGGACACAATTTCAGATTCTAAACTCATTTTCTTTAAAAATAAAATTAAAAAATTAAAAATTAATTTTGGGTATGGGAAGTGGGACATTACAAGGCATGTTCACTTGGGTTCCCTTTGTATCCATGAGGCTGAGCACACCCAAGAGGATTGTTTGCCCCTTCACTATGCACACTATTTCAATTTCTAATCTTTAATAACAATATATATTTTTAAAGATATAAATCACAATATTTAAAAGAAAAAAATATTTTATGTATTCATAGTGGAAATTTTATTATCAAAAGTGAATTTAATTTAGGGTTTAATTTTTTAAAATTTTTAGGGTTTTATATTTTAGGGTTTAGAATTATTAATTTATTATTTTTTTAATCAGATACAATGATTACGGTAGTATCAGTTCTAGAAAATCTACTCTCAAACATTGAACATTGATCGCTCAATCACTATGTTGTATGACTGGTACTCGAACCCGTGACCTTCATGAACAATAACCGCTCAATCAGTTCTAGAAATGTAACATGCTTATTGAGTTTCTTCTTTACTATCCGTATATGAAATATTAATTTATCTTTTTTAATATTCCGATACGATTATATTACGATACAAATTCTTTAATACTAACCCTACTTAACTTACCTATAATTCTTAAAATATTTCCCCCAGTGGGTTTTGCGAGTGCAGGTGTTGTCTATGTTCCTACATACTTATAGCATGTTCTGTCTGTTTAATTCATGTGAAATCCACATGCTTCCCATACTCATACAATCATATGTCTCAGCTCAACTCTTTAAGATCAAATTTTCAGGTTGGTATTGAATGTGATATGGTTTTATGATGTTGGAGAAGTAATGAAACTATATAATATATAATATATAATATACATATGATATAATTATTATATGGATACGACTTATCGTATCTTTTATTATCTCAACTAATAAGATTTAATCATTTTAAAATAAGTTCTATGTAAATATTCACTCTTTATTTATATGTAAAAAAACGATAAAAAATTATTTTAAAAAATAAAACATATAAATTTTATTGGTTAAGACATCGCTTTTGATGTTTTAAAAGACAAACTAAAATCATATTATCAAAAGCAAATCCAAATAGAAAATAGAAAACAAACCAGCAAAAGAAGAAAAAAAACTGAAAACAGAAAACAAGAATCATAATCCTACAGAGAATCATGCAAGAAAATCTCCAAGATTACAAGCAGAAACAAAAGTCAATGAGGTGTTGGGAATCCATTTTTTTTATTTATTTTTTATAAATATAATATATTATATAATTTAAATATTTTTGTTTGTAATTTGTTGTGTTTTATTTATAGGTGACAACAAGTTATTCGGGTCGGGGTTAATTTTGATTATATTCGGTTTCAGTTAATTTCAATAAAATATGGTTTGATTTAGTTTTAGTTCAGTTCTATAGTGATTTGAGTTAGACCGGGTCACATCAGTTCATTTGCTTTTGGGTCGATTGATATGAGGTTAGGTATTTTGGTTCAATTGATTTTGGATCAAGTTACGATCGATTCAATATGAGATCTATATATTTGCAATTGATTTTAGGTCCGGTTATGATCGGTTCAATAAAAGATCAATATATTTTAGTCGATTTTTCAATCTGGATCATTTTTTACGACCTTATATGGCTTTATAAAAGTATATTTGACTTTTAGTATGTTGTGCGATAATTCATATCAAACCTTTTTATTTATTTTAATATTTTTTTATTTAGGGTTATTCTCGGTTCGAGTCGCTTTCGTTACGTATAAAATTGGTTCAAGTTTTTTCGGTTCGATTAAAAATTAGATTGGATCCATTTAGGTTCAACTAAAAATCGATTCTCTTTAGTTTCTATACAATTTATTTTGAATTTTGAATCATCATATTCGAATCAATATCAAGTCTTTGACCGAGTAAAATTGTTTTGAGTCTCTCATCATGTTCGCATCTTTTACGCACCTAATCTATTGGCTTTGTTGGATACATAAGGCGTGTAAAATTTTTATTTAAAAAATTAAAATCTTTAAATCTTATTTTAGAATATAAGCTAAAAATTATAATACAAATAAAAAAAACATTACCTGCAAATAACGATCCGAAAGAAATACCACCTATAATTTTTAAGTTATTTAGTTGAAGAGATAACAAGAATTACAAATTTAAAAGTTAAACATTCAAATTAGAAGTATGAACGCAGATAATTTAAATTGTTAAATATCTAATTCCATTAAAAAAACTCACTTTATATATAAATATCAAAATTAGATGCCAAAATTACACTTACTCTTTCTTTTAATATAATTTAACTGTTGCATAAATAACAAGACAGAAGACACGTTGACTATTTATCAAAACAAGAAGCGTTGACTAAAGTAACTAAAATTCTGTTCACATTCGAACAAAGAATATAATTAATTATAGGACATATAATAAATCAAGTAAAAATAAAAATATTGAATTAATATTATAACTAACCTTCTGAAATGTATAGTTTTACTACAATAATTGCATAAAGTACTGTCAGATAATTATTTTAATTTATTCAATTGACCACAATTTTTTTTTTCAATTTAAAACATGAAAAGAAATATATGTTTAAATATTTTTAATTGATTATAATAAAATAATATAAATATCCTATAAAATAAATATAAAAAATAATTTTTTTCTCTGCTAGGTTTCAACGTTGCTCTCTATTTTTTTTTAAAATTTTGATCGCTTTTCTTTCTATTTTATACCGACGGCAGCACCGGTTTTAATACTGACGACGGCTGCGAGTTTTTTTTTTGTTAGTTTTATTTTTAGTAAATTATTTTGTTTTTGTGACAATATTATTCTATCTTTTGGTACGTTTTTTTTATTTAGTTTTTTATTGAGATTGGATCCGACGATATCACGACTGATCAAGATGGCGCTCCTTTTGTTATGTTGTTGATCTCTCTATTTCGGACCCTCGATCTAGATTTAGATATGCAATTACATCTACTTTTTTATCGCGATTGAGTGGTGGTAATGTCCTTATTACCAACGTACCTTCATTGTAATATGCATTTTATGTTATTTGTTGATGGTTTTATCTATCATCGTCGATTTGGGTAATGTTTGTATCATATTTTATTTCGAGTTTTTGGATTAGGTTCCTATCTTTTCCTTATCTAGTCCTATTATGATCTTTCGATGCTAGTTTTATTTACTAGATATATATCCGAATTTAAATATTTTATTTAAAATAAACTCTTGTTATAATTTTAGATATATTATTATTTTAATAAAATTAGTAAATCTCTATTTAAAAAAATATCCTATAAAATAATAACAAACCCTTTTGGCTCATAGTTTCATAAGAATTTGTGCAGCAAAAACCAGGTAATTCTATGAACAGCACATGGAAATTCCTATTTTTTATTTAAATTAAATTTTATTTTATTTTATTCATAATAAAACCATTAATTTACGAAAATTAAGAGCTACCAAACTCTTCCATCACATGTAAGGATCATGGGCGGTTGAGACCGGTATTGCTGCATCATGGACAACCGAATTTTTCTGTTTAATTATGAAAAAATATGTTTTAAAATTATGTATTTTTAATATTTTATTTAACTAGAAAAGATTGCGTTATGCAAATAATCATTTTGGTATATTGATTCTTTTAAAGATACGTCAAAGGAGTCGGAAAAATAGAGATCCAACATGCCACATGCAAACACACTATAAACTTTGTTGTTGTTTTGATTATCGATATTTAATTTATTGAACGAATAATTTTGATCGAATTTTGTAGAGAATAGATATAAGGGTGACTCTCTTAACCTAATTTTTTTTTATTACCTTACTTATGGAATCCAACATCTTATTCTGCTGGACAAGCTATATGTTGGTTATTTATTGTCTTTTTAATGTAAATATTGGATATATTGTTAGTTTTTTTAATATACTGATGTGATTATAAGATAATATTTGTTCATTTTTTTAGTTCTCTAATTACGTATATAAACCATATACATTTGATATTCGAACTTAAATTACCTAGATGAAGTATATCATCCTTTATCATTGGGACCACTTGCGAGTTTTACATGAGTAGTATTTTTTTAAGTTAATTTTCTATTTTTAAAAGGCATGATAACTAGACCGTTAAAAATAGCTTATTTTTAACAAATAGCTTTTTTAACACCATGGTAACTGCACCGTTAAAAATCTAACAATGATAACATGTTATATGCATATGATAATATATTTTAAATAATATAACATCTAACCTATTAAATACATATATATAGATAATATATAATTTTATTTTAATATAAAATATAAAACAATTAAAATTCAAATAAAATATTAAAAAATTAATAAATTCTAAAATAAAATATTATTAAACATTCTTAACCTTAACTACGATAGAATTAAAATCCTACTTAAAAATTAATTAATTTCGAACTGTGTTCATATTTTTTTAAGATAGGACTTTGATTCTATCATAGTTAGGATTGTGAATGTTTAATAGCTTTTTATTTTAGAATTAATTAATTTTTAAAATTTTATTTAAATTTTAATTATTTTATAATTTATATTAGAATAAAATTATATTTCATATATATATATTTGATAGGTTAGATGTCATGCCATTTAAAATATATTATCATATCCATATGACATGTCATCATTGTTAGATTTCTAACGGTCCAGTTATCATAATAGTTAAAAAATAAGCTATTTGTTAAAAAGATATAGGTTAATGACTAAATTTATCCCAAAAAAAGAATACGGACCAAAACGTTAAAAATTATAAATGTAAGGGTTAACATTATCTTTATGTCATTTTAAAATATGAATGAAATAATTTATTTATGGAACTAGTTTAGTTGTGGATGGTATATGTATATTAATTAATTGATTAATTAAAGTAGTGTTTGCAATCAAACATCTTCGGATTTTGATTTTGTATGTTTTAAAACTAAGTGTAGAGAATCCAAATCCTTATTCTTATACGAGTTAATAAGTGGGATTTTATTTTGCAAGAAAAAGAAAGTATTACATAAATTTCCATTCCAAAATTTAAAAAATATACACCAAAAATAGATTTAAAATTGATGAGGAATTAAAGAAACAAGAAAACCAAAACTAAATAATTACAAAATAAAGAAATTTGATTTTTTATTTTTGAGTGTTTTAAATTTGTAGATTCGAACTTAACTTGAAGGACAGCTCAAAGAAAGTATTCGAATGGGTTGGATCAAGTGTTTTCTTAAGGTAGGATATAGTATAAAGAGAGGAGAGTGTTATTATAAATATCTTTAAAAAATTAAGGAAAATTACATAATTAGTCTCGGATCAAGTAGGGTTAGATATTTCATGCTCTAAACTTGAACTCGACTTTATCGCACCTTAAGAAAACACCTGATCCAACCAATTCGAATATTTTCTTTGAGATATTTTTTTAATGAAAACCAAGAATAAATTATTACAAAATATTTGAGTCGTGTTGGATCAGGTGTTTTCTTAAGGTGAGATCGAGTTCAGGTTTAGACTGTAAAATATCAGACTCGACTCGATCCGATATTAATTATGTAATTTTCTTCTTAATTTTTTTAGTATATTTATAATAACACTCTCCTCTCTTTATATTTTTACAATTAAGTCCTTAAAATTAGATTTTTATTCATAATTTAGTCTTTAAAATTATAATTTTTTATAACCAAGTCCCTAAAATTATTTTTTTCTATAGGTCGGGTTGATGTTTGATTTAGGGTATTTATTTTTTGATCGGGTGGGGTCAATTTTTTAAAGCAAAAAATTAGGTCAAAACAAAGATAAGTTTAGAGTATATGTGTTCGGGTCAGGTTCAGGTGGGCCAAAAATCTGACCCGACCTGTGCCCATCTCTACCTGCCACCATGAGCTAAAGTGATTCTTTAAATTCTAACTATAAATCTTTTTTAAACCGTAAAATTAAAAAGTTTATACAATAAATTTTATACAAAATTATGCATTAAATATTTTTATTTTCTAATCGTCCCACAATATCCTATTCAAATCGAATCTTGAAATGCATACCATCAAAATCTGTACCACTCTAGCATTAGTTAGAGATTGTTTGGTATTTTAATAATTTATTTATTGTTTTTAATATAAAAAAGTTGAAGAACCTTAACGAAAGTGCATAAGTTTTAGTTACATATTATTAATGAGAGATTCGAGATATATTAATAATATAAGTTGGGTATCAACAGCAAGTGGAACGATTTTAAAATTATATCAACTTTAAATAATTATGGATTTTATCATATAGTTTCTTAATGAAAATATACTATATTAAAATTTATTCAATAAATAATTTCGGATAAAATGATAAATAATTTATATGTTTAAATTAAGTATTGATAGTCGGTTGATTAATTTTTTTTATCTTTTCCTCTTAAATTTTAAGATAAGATTCGGTAAAAACATATATTCTCTCAAAGTTTTTTCCTTCCTCCTTTAAGAAGAAGCGGGCTTTATAAAAAAAAAACTATATATTTCAATTTTAAATATTGATTTTTAATATGATTTATTTAAAAAAAATAAATTATCATTATAATAATATATTTATTTATTAATTATTCCTTCGGTTTTTAAGGTTTCACCTTAATTAATCTGGATTGACCCGTACTGCACACATGATTTTATTAGATGAGTCTCGCACTAATTTTTTTTTTATATAAACAACGCTTCAAACTTAAGACTTGTTTAAGTGATACCAAGTTGTTTATTACTTGAACCAACCAGTTGATATAATATATTTATTAATATTTAAAAATAATTTTAATGTCTGTTCTTAATTGAAATAATATAAAAATATTTGTTGACATTAATCTAATCAATCTTTTGGGTATAATCACCGTATTTGATATATTAGCCGATCAATCAAGATTAAATTTGCAGAGATTTAATATGAAACAACTCTTCAAACCTAATTTTCTTAATGCACAATACTAAATTTTAAATTTTAATATTATTTAAAAGATTTAACGATTCATCTTACAAGATTAACTGATAATAGGTAATCTAATTAAGATTTTAAATAATTATATAAAAATATTAATAATATCAATGATATATATCTTTCATGTTGCCTATATTAAAATGATTGAAGGTATATTTTATATTTCATGATTAATGGGACGAGTTTATCTTATGCGTCAAATATCGATGAATACTATTAACACTGAACATTATTTGAATATTTATTAGATCAATTAATAAAAATTAAAAATCTCAAGGACTTAACATATAATTAATAATTTTATATTGAATATATTACTTTTTATTAATTATACAATGAATCCGTTAAATATTATAATTTTTATTAATTAATCTAATAATATTTAATGATATTTTATATTATTGGTATTCAACGATATTTAAAACCCGTAATTGAATTTTCTTAATGAATGGTATCTTCGCATGATTTGATTGGTTAATTGTAATCTAATTATGTCTCGAACATAACTAAAGTGAATTAAATATTGCATAAAGTAATGATTATATTAATTTAATTTCTAACAGAAGTCTTGATTTAATAAATCTGTGATTTCTGGAATTTGAGGTTCAAATTCAATTATATTAATTATTTATAGGTTTAGTTGAGATTTATTTGGATGAGTTTTCGTTTATATAAAAGAGTAGTTAATGTATAATTTTATTTTATATAACTATCGATATTTAATATATTAATCAATTAATTTAAATAAAATATTATAAATATTTAATACGAGGATATATTCTCTCGATATCGTATGATTGAGTTAGAGAAAAAGCTAACATTCAAGTGCGAGACTCTTTAATTTTTTAACAATCTTCGATAGACAACGAAAGAAAAAAAATTAAAAATTTTAACTTTCAATCGTATTTTTTACATAAAATTAAAAACTTTCCCCATTTTTTATTTTATATACGAAATAATAATAAAATAAATGAGAAGGGTAATTATTATAATTTATTTTTTACTAATATAAATTAACTTTTTGAATTGTTGAGAAATATAAGACGTTTTAAAATTTTGAAAATAAATATTTTATGAGTAAATTATTTAAAAAGTTAATATTTTAAAGATTTTTCAATCAAGATTTAAGCTTTTTGGAACGTAATTTTTTTAAGGTTATCATAAAAATAATAAAATTTGTAAAAAAAATAATAAATTACTCGTAAATTTATCGAGTCAATTGGGTCTTACTCAATTTGACGCGTTAAGATCTTAAGTTGATCTTGAGTTAGAGTTAAATCAACTCAATTCAAGCATTAATAAAGTTTAAATAAATTAAACTCGAATTGTTTGCGAGATGCCAACTCAACAAATATCCCAACGATTGATCAACTAATTATTAGTGTTCATATCTAATTTTAATTTAATAAAATATGTCAAATATAAAATTTAAAAAATATATATATTATTTTAATTATATTTATATACTCGTTAATATTAATGTATGTATATCTAAAAATAATGTTATTTAAAAGTAAAAATTGCAATATTTAAATTAAATATAAATTTATAACCTCTAAATAAAAGATAATTGTCACTAATCTTAATATTAGTCGTCGTCCGCCGGACTCTATCGTTTTCGTTTTTTATTAATAAATAATTTTGCTCTTGTGGCATGATCTACTCTACCTTTTGGTACGTTTCTTCTGTCGTTTGGCACGTTTCTTCTGTCGTTTGACATGTTTTTCTTTTATTTTGTTTTTTTAAGGTTGGATCTGACGACGCCACGACTGATCAAGATAGCGCTTATTTGTTATCACGATGATCTTCCTTGCTTTGGACCCTCAGATTGAATATGGATATGCGTTTTGCGCTCGTGGATAGTTTACCGCGACGCTCTGTTCTGATCTGCGTTTCTCAGTGATCTTCATAGATTAATCCCCTTTTGGTTCGTTTACTGATGCAATCAGATTTGTTCGTATCTATCTTTTCGATCCAATCTTTGGATAAGTTTTAAACTTTTTAATGTATGGTCCTTGTCTGATCTAGAGCGGTTAGTTTTAAGAAAATGATCAAATTATATTTTTAGTTTACAATAATAATCGTAAACCATTATTGTAATATTGAGTATTTTCTTGTTAATAAAATTAGGTTAAAAAAAATAATTGCCTTCAGATATACTTAAAATCATGATTTTTTACAGATTACCACAACTACAATATAATTAAACTAATATTAAAAAAATCATTTTTTATTTATGGGGTAATTCTCTTTAATTACTAATTTAAACTAAAACCATGAAAGGTCGTCGGTGAAAATGGTTTTTCAATCCACATCATAATTTCCTAATTATTCGGGTAAATTATAATGCAGATTAAATTTATAATTAATTGACATATTATATGTTATAGTTCAATTTTTATATATAGTATAACAATTAAGTTTTTTTATTCGGTTATAGTGGTTATAACTTATAATATATTGACAGGTGCGAAATATAAGGGTTTTTAAGGGTTCGATTTTTATTAATTGTTGTTTTTATATACTAAATAGCGTTAAATAATTTATAAATATAATTTATTCTAAAGTAATCATTTTTCGGTCCCTCCAACTAAGAAAAAATTTAAAATATATATTTTAATTCACTTTATAAAAAAATAGTTTCCCCCATGTATATAAATCGTTAAATTATTGGTGGGTTATATAAAGAGATAAAAAAAAAGACAAACGAATTTTCTTCGTACTTTTTCTAACCGTAAAATTTCTCTCAAAATATTTTTCTTAACAAAAAGCCTCCCTCTCTTTTGAGAAATTATATCATGTTTCATCACGTTATCTATAAGACCAATCACTAAAAATCATTAATCTCATTGTTAATTCATTAAAAAAAAAGTGAAGATTCACTTGAAAAAATTTAATATGAAAAATTGATGAGATGAGTGGTTTTTAGTGGTTGGTCTCATAGATACGTGGTCAGATTTATCCATAATATAATTTCTCCTCCCTTTTAGTTATCGTCCTTTCCATGTCCTAATATTAAAAAGTTAAACTATAGGTGTTAATTTTAATTTTTATATCTTAAATCTTAAACTTAAAAATCATTCTAATCCTATCAACTCCTGTTAAACCTACTTTTCTCTGTTTGGGTTGAGAGCGCCGCTCGTCGTTTTTTAATTTTGTTCGCTTTCTTTTTTATTTTCTTTATATACCGACGGTAATATCAGTTTTAATATTGGTCACCGACCGTCGAGTTTTATCTTTTCGTTTGTTTTACTTTTAATAAACTATTATGTTCTTGTGGCACGATATTTTGATGTTGATATTTTTATTTCGAACCCTTGATCTAGATTTAGATATGCGGTTACATCTACCTTTTTATCGCGATTGAGTGGTGGTAATGTCCTTGTTATCAACTTACCTTCATTGTAATATGCATTTTTATGTTGTTTGTTGAAGGCCTTACCTATCATTATCGATTTGGGTAATGTTTGTATATATTTTATTTCGAGTCTTTGGATTAGATTTTTATCTTTTTCTTATCTGGTCCTATTATGATCTTGCAATACTAGTTTTATTTACTAAATATATATCTAGATTTCAGATATATTTTCGTTTTAATAAAATTAATGTATCTCTATTAAAAAAATCATTCTAGTCCTAATTTTTTTAACTAAAAATATTATTGTAGTTAATATAAATATTACATCCGTAAATTTTTTTATAATAAATATTATTATGGACATAACAATTACAAAAATTATAATTTTCAACGAAACAAAAACCATTATATAACTATCGTTATTAATTTTATCAACTATCGATTAAACCCCCGTCTATTACTAATCCACATGAGTCATGACTTCTTTTCTCTTTTTAGGATCTGACCCAAACCACAATAAAAATCACTTCTAAAGTTGGAATTTAGAATTCCCGATGATAGGGTCGGTTGAATAACCAGCACAAGTATGGAAAACTGGCAAAAAGTCGGCAGCAGATAGTGAGCGAGTCGCCGTGCATAACCGGCCGTGCCGGGAAAACATGCATACGCGTTATCAGTTGCTTAAAGTAAACTAATACAAGCAATTAATAAACAGATTCTAGATATGGGAAGAAGAATTGTTTATATAAATTGACCATATGGAATCTCGTATTAAGCTAAGTATTTACTATAATCATTGTGAAGAATCCAAGAAGATTTCCATGGAAAGTGGAAACCGGAAATTTTACAGTGAAACTAAACACACTTCAAATTCCCACATGGGTTGAGTGCTGTTTCTCTCTCTCTACAATTAAATATAAGAACTTTGAATGAAAAGATAAAAAAAACATGTTTTTCGATGTGTTCATACGTGTAAATTTGACCAGGCTTATCGTTCTTCTTGTTCCCGATCGTGGAATGATTGGAACGACAGCCGGAAAACCCAATTGTTGCGGTTCTTTTTTCTCGTGTTTTTCAATTCCTGATGGCTCTGGTTGTTAATGGTGATGGAACCAACGAAGGACTTGAGTCGTTTCATGGCGAGTTTGAGTGTGTCTTCGGACATGTTAGCGAAGCAAACTCGGAACCACCCTGGTTCAGTGCAATGACACGAAGAACCAGGCGAGATGTTCAGTTTAACCTCGTAAACAATTCGTTTCCAAAGCTCCATTTCGGCTTCGAATGTGTTTGAGCTCAAAAGGTGTCTCATGTCGACCCAACAGAACAACCCGGCATTGCTCTCCAAGCAACTGATGCCAGCCTTTTCCAGGCCGGACACCAGCTTGTTCTGTCGCTTCTGAAGCCTCTTGTGGTTTTTGGAAAGGTATTCTTTGGTGAACTTCTTGTCGGATAACATGGCGGAGAGAAGGAATTGAGTTTGTGAAGAAACTAAGCCGAAGCTGGACATTTTTGTGGCTGCGGCCACAACAATGGGATCGTTGGAGTAAATTGCACCAACTCGAAAACCAGGTAGGCCTAGATCCTTTGAAAGGCTATAAACAACATGAACTCTTTCCCAGACTGGATTATCCTTCTCAAGCTTTCTATCTTTTAAAACTTCCATGATACTTATGAATGCTGGCGAGCTAAAAACCGTGCCGGAGTAAATCTCGTCGCTGATCAAATGAATTTCTTTGTCTGTAATGAAGTTAACAAGTATGTCCAATTCGTTTCTAGACATTGTCGTGCCCAAGGGATTTGATGGGTTGGTGACTAGAACACCTTTCACCCTCAGCTTCCTTCGTTGAGCTTCTTGGTAGGCTTCTTCAAGGGCTGATTCTGTGATTTTGAAGCCATTAGAGCTCGTGCAAACAATTGGTACAATCTCAGCACCAGTTCTCCACTTGAGATCTCTATCAAATCTGTAAGAAAAAAATAATAATCTTTATTGTTTTGTTTCTTTACATTACAGTCACAGACAGGTAGTTAATGCAGAAAGCAAAGATCGAACATACCCTGGGTAATATGGCGTAGGAAGAAGAAAAGCGTCGCCTTTCTCCGCCAGACAAAACATGAGCGTTTCATTAGCGGATGTGGCACCGGCGGTGAGGACAATATTATTTGTATCGAAAGTCACTTTGTTTCCTCTGATTTCAGCCATGAAATCAACCAACGCCTGTTTGAATGCAGGCAGGCCGTGGTAATCTTGGAATAGAGCAAGCTCTTTGAATATGGATTGCCCATCTCTCTTAAAATTAGCTGCCTCAGGGTTTTTGGCCAACCAAGACTCAAGAAGATCAAAGGAGAGCTGCAAAAAATAATACCAGAATCTATAAGAAAATGCATTTCAACCCAACATATCCGACTTATTGGTCGATTAATTCCGAACACATGAAATATATTACCTGATTTTCTGCGAGACCCATCTGAATAATTCCTTTTGGATTCTTGACTTCATCGTAAGGGTTCTTCTCATATTCCTGCCATCCCAGGAAATAAGAAGAATCTTGTCCATGCGAATTACACGTGACTTTCCTTGACAACAGCCCCATTTGATTCTTTTGCTTTCTGCAGATGATATTAACCTGTTGGAGTATAAGCTTTTTCCCCAGAAAAATACTTATTACTTTGAAGAAACCAGACCAGAGAGACTAGAGTGATGGTTTTGTTGAAGAAGGTTTGTTGTTGCTGGCAATGGCGATGGAAATGGACATGGAAAGTGGGTATATATATATATAAGCGTAGAGGATTTTAAAATAATTTGTATTATTTCCCCAACTAAAATAACTATAAATGTCTAACAGCGACAAGTTCAAAACGACGCTTTTGACTATACAGACAGGACATTATTTAGATAATCCAATAATTCATATTAACAGATTTAATTATTTAAGAGATCATGCTAAAAAATTATTTGAGAGATGATGCTAGGGAAAAATTATTTAAGAGATAAAATGTTCGTTTGAAAATACGTTCTCCACCGTCTAGGAGATCATAATTAGGGATGGGTGTTAGACTCGATCTGAATACATAGAGTGAGGAAAAAATCGTATGCCTCTTTTTTATGTTTTTGTTTTAAATTGAAGGGCTTAAGGTTTAAGGTTAAAATTAGGGTTTGTTATTAGAGTTTAGAGAATTAGGCATATGGTGTATTTCGTTTGTTCTTTTATCGTGTTTCTATTGGTATCTGCACATTAAAATAGTGGTTTAGAGTTTAGGATTTAGGGTTTAAGGGTTGGTTAGAATTTAAAAAATTATAGGTAAGTTATATTTTTTAGAGTATAAGATTTAAAGTTTAAAATATAAAAATTAGGGTTAGAGTTTAGAATTTAAATTTTAATACTAGGGAAAAAAATTATTCATTTAGGGTAGTTATTATAATATTCTTCTCTTTGTGCATATATATATTTACAATTACATCTTTATTATTATTGAATAAAAAATAAAGATATTTATTATAAATGACTTTATATTTTTTTTATTATTCCCCTTTATTTCTAATAAAAATGATACATATTTTTTTGTTTTAGGTTAAGACGGAATTAAAGTATTTTAATCCTAAAATTAGGTTTAATTTGAGTCTGATAAAAATTTATCTCATATCATATTAGGTCAAATTAGAGTAAAATTTTTAAATTTTTGTATTAGATTTGAGTTGATTTAAAACCTAAAATAATTTAAATTGATCTTTATTTATTCATAAAGATATCTTCGTCTTGCCTCGATGATTAAGAGAACAATTGTTATTTTTAAGGTTATATATGGATTTGAGTATTAGTATTTGCAGTACAACAATTAAAGGATCAATGTCTAATAATTGAGAATATATTTTAGAACATATACTACTTATATCCATCATAGTTAATTTAAAAAATAATTTTTTATGTAATATTCTCTAGATTTTCTCTCCTTGCTGCCGTCGTTTTTCATCTTTTTTGTTTTCTAATCGGTAGTCGGCAACTAATTTTATATTAGTTGTCGACCACCGGATTTCTATTATTTTTTTTCTTTTATTTTCTTATATGTTAATAAGAATTTCTGCATTCATGGAAAGCGTTTCCTTTGTTCTTGTGGCACGTTTTTTATTTTTATTTTTGTGGTTTATTTTATCTGTCCTTATGGCATGATTCAGCGTACTCTAGCAGTCGATTGTTGCAGAGATTTGAATCGGCGCTAGTTTCTGATTATGATTTTGTCGGTGGTCATTGATGGTTAGATCCCCACTCGGTTGATGGTTGTGTACCGATATAATCAGTCTTGTGTAAAACAACACGATGAACACATAATTTTATACAAGAGATATAAATTATTAAAAATATAAATATAAAATTATAAAGCTTTAAAAAATATAAAATTAAATAATTAATATAATATGTAAAAAAATATTTAAATTATATACAAATTTATAGTTTTTAGTGGTGTGACTCCTTCCCTGGGTTCATCCTGTCCCAAAGTGTATGTTCCTTCGGACTGTGTCGTGTTCACCTATGGTCCATATGTTCCCTTTTCTATGTTCACCTATTTAACGCATGTCTGCCACCGATTCCAACACCCGCGGTCTCACCCTTTAATTTCCAATATTAGTGCCTTTACTTTTTAGCACAATGTTCCGGGTAGAGATGGTCATCGTCGGATCGGATTGGATTGAATTTTCGATCTATTTATATTTGATTTGATAAATCATATCTTTTATCGGTATGTGATTCGATTCTGGTTTAGGTTAAAAAAATTTAACCCGGTTTTTAAGCTTTAAATTTTAGGAATTAATTGTAAAAAAAAAAATTAGGATCTAATTGTAAAAAATAAATTTTTAATGACCTAATTGTAAAAAAATAATTTTAATGATCTAATTGTATAAAATATATATTAAGAGGGATCATTATTGCAAATATCTATAAATTATATATGAAAAAATTACACTATTAGTCTCGGGTCATATTGGATTAGATTTTTTTTCACTCTAAACCCGACCCGACCCAACCAAGATCACCCTTAAAGAAAAACCAACCCAACCTGAACTCAAATTTTCTACCAAAAAATCCGATCGGGTCGGCACGAATTAGAACCCATCAAGTTTGGGTTTCATGCCCATCCCTAGTTCTGGAAGTTTTAGGGTGATATCGGTTAAAATATGACAAAATTAAAATTATTATAAAATTGTAAATTTATGTATGAACTTTTTATATGTATCGAATTTCTTATAAAAAGTTTAAGGATTTTGGTATATACCAAATTTCTTATAAAAGTTTAAAATTTTTGAAAGCGTAAGAAATTCGGTATTTGTCAAAAAGTTAATATAAAATTTCTTAAAATTTTTATAATGATTTTAATTTTATCTTATTTTAGTCCATCTTAACCCGCCTCGTATTAGAAAAGCTCCAAGATTCTACTAAAACCAAAACACAATCTAAATAAGATTTGAACTTTATAACGGTAGATAATTTTAATTTGTTTTTTTAATGTAGTATTAATTTTACACAACAAAAATAAATCTTTCCTTGAAAATTAAGAGAAACAAGAGGTTTTCTAAATTTAAAGATCTAAAATATAATTAATCTATCAAATTTTATGGGATTGCCCCTATACCATTGTTATCAATCTCTGCACCCCTATACCAACAATACAGTACTAAAATCCTTTGCAATACCTATTGCGAGAGGTTGCAGGTACCTTCAAGTAGAAGAAATGATGATATGCTCCAAGTATCTAAGCATCTAGAAGAAGGTTTTGACCCTCTTGTTGTGAACAACACTGATAGGAATCTCTGCAGGGAGATGATTCTTGTTTCTGCGAGGGCTATGGAGGACCTGCAGCAATCCTTAATGACTGAGTCTAAGCTTATCCCCGTGGGATGCTTCTGTAGATGATAGACAGTGCTGCTGCAAAACCAATCATTTTACATACATGGAGAACAGCCACAGGTGCATAATTCTGATACCAAGAAGGACAGAGAGTTGGTTGCCAAAATGGTGTTCGTCGGGCTGCTGTTGTCCGTTGTGGTAGCGTCAATCCTTATAACCTGCTGAGATGCTGATGGTCCTCTAGGTTTAGATGAGAGATGTCGTGTAAGGCAAGGCCATGGCCATTGGAAGACAGAGAGAGATACCAATGTCGATAATATGAAGCTTAGTTGCACTTTCTAGCTAGTAGATTCATTGTCTTATTGAAGAAGAAATTTGATAGCTCTCTCAAGGATAAGGAATAACAAGAAGCTTTCAAAATCTCGGAATACTTATAAAATATAAAATAAGTTTACACAATATAAGATAATATATATATATATTAGTTCCATAAATAACAATGTTTAAGTTTAATCATGCTTATAAAGTTGCAATTAATTAATTTTATAAATTTTAATGGAGAAGGTTAACAACAGTGACGTATTATCACCGGATTGAATGATTAATTTTATTTATTGATTTATTTTTATTTAATATTTAATATTTAATATTTTTTTCTCTAATCAGGTGGTGACACGTGTCACCGTCTAGTTAATAAGAATGAAAGAAAAAAAAATGACAAATTTGAGGTTATAGAGTTTAAATCCAGATTGGATTGATGGAAAACAAGCAACATAATCATTGGGCTAAACCTTCGTTCGCCCGGTTAGGGGTGAGTATTTGATCGAGTCGAGTTAAAAAATTTTAAATTATTTGAGTTGACGAGTTATATTTTATAACTCAAACTTTATTTGAAATTTTTTCGGTTCGAGTCGAGTTTAAGAAATTCGAGTCGAATCGAGTCGAGTTTTCGAGTTTCTATAAATATTTAATTATAATTATTTATCATGTTATAATATGATTTAATTTCAATTTAAATAAAATTTTCTAATTATATAAGATATATATATATTTCATATGTAGCAATATTTCTTTATATTTTATATATCAATGTATATATAAAAATTGAGAGATTCGTCTCAAACTTAAAAATTAATCTTTTACTTACTAAAAATTTTGAGTTATTCGAGTTATTTGAATTTCATTTTATAACTCAAACTTTATTTGAAATTTTTCGAATCGAGTCGAGTCAATGAAATTTCGAGTCGAGTATTTTCACCTAGAGTCGAGTCGAATTATTTAATTTTTTCGAATCGAGTCGAGTTTTGTTCACCGTACGTCCAGTAACCTGTTGATTTTTTGGGGGGTTGAATTAATTTCATGTTTTTATATTTTTTACAAATTTTCCATTATGAAAATTCTTTTCTTTTTCAGTTTCATTTTTTTCTATTTATATATTTTTTTTGTTTTTAAAACCATCAATATGTTGTTATATATGAATTAAAAATAACCAATAAAGTTAGTCCAAGCGGTAAACACCTTGATATAAATTAAGTATGTCTCAAATTCGAAGTATTATGTATATAAAAAATTCTCTCCGAAAAACTCACTTATCAAAATCAAAAATATAATACTGATGAATTCAAATCAATCGGATAAAACCCTGAAAAATTGAAACACAAAGAAAAAAGCAAAATGATTACAAAATCTTAAAGAATCATCAAAACATCCTCCCATGTGAACGCATAAAAATGAATTCCTTAGTTTGAGGTCTTATTCTTTCCCACCTACTCTTGTAATATTATTCCAGTAAGATATAGTTCCCAGGCAAGGCACCTCAGTCAGGCAGTGCTCCCGAAGACTGTCAGTAAACAGTTAAACTACTTAGGCTTCCTAGGTGCTCAAGACTGCTGGTTTTGTTTGGCACACTAGCTCGGAATATAACAGTATATGCTTTGCTTCGCATGTGCTCCTTGCAGTATTTAAATTCGTAGGTAAGCAACGGAGTCAAAATTTGGGGTGTGACAAAAATAAATATTTAAAAATAAAATAATTTTATAAATAAATTATTTTTTAAAAAATTAAGTAAAAATATATAAATAACAGTAATTTTTTTTCGGGTGAGAAAAGACAATCAGTTTCGCCACTACTATAGGTAGTTGGCTACCTCCCACAAACATATTACCATGTTTTTAAGTATTTAAATCTCGAACTTATTAAATGATATCAGTAAAAAAGATAATATTTTTATCTTTAAAAGATTTAAATTTAAATAATTTCTTTATACTATACATAAATATTCAAACTACTAAAAGTACAGAATAAATATGGTATAGAATGAGAGAGAGAAGGGTTTGTGATGTTAAACCATCCTTGTTTGGTTATGACACAAAATCTGTGGGTCAAAGCTTTTTCAGGAATTTGGTATTAAAAATTAAATTTGTCTTATTGATGAATTCAATGCAAAAGACGAATTCACCTGGAAAGAGGAGGAGATTCCGGTTTTAATATGTAATTTATTCCATCATACAGAACAAAGTACTATCAAAGTATATATGAATTAGTCAGGGCGATTCAAATATTTTAAGATTTTGTATAATTTATTAAATATAGTTTTTAAAAGTAATTGTTCATAACCTCTGCTTGTTATAAAATTGTAGCCCTTAAAAGCAAATGTCTTTTTTAAGGGACACTGTACGATCAATTCTATTACGTCTGTCCAAAACATCACTAGTTCTATAAAAACAATAGTAATAAGAATAATCAATAAGATTCTATAATCAATTATCGCATTTAAGAAATAATTATAATGTTTTAACAATTATAACTCATCTTTCTTAATAGCATTTTTAAAAATTTTCAATGAATTTCGAGAGTAACATCATCTAATTAATATAGTTTATCAAAATTTTGGGCTCTTTTTTTAGGGTGCACTGTACGATCGTTCTTATTGCGCATGTCCAAAACCTCCACTGCAATTAGTATCTATTTGTATAATAATTTTTTTGAAAAAAATCACATATAATGGAGGGATTAAATATAAATTTTCAGAAGTATAGGGGGACCAAAAACAGAATTAAACCTTATATATTCCATTCAAATAGTCTATATATTCTAAGTTGGACCAACTGCATGTTATGAAGCATATCTGTTCTGTTTTCTGTTAAGACCAGTTCTCATTGAAAGTTTTTAAGAGAGTAAGATGGAAATGGAGTTCTCACAGCATGATTTCTTGGAGGAGCTCTTGGCTCCAAGACGAGACAGTTGGACCACTTTTTCAACTGGCCTGATTGAGCCTGAGTTCCTCCCTAGTGGCTCATGGGACTTGGATTCTTTTGACGAGAAGACAACTTTTGCTACACCAACTATTTCCCTTGTCGGATTCCCCACACCGGCCGATGAAATCGAAAACCGCAGCTTCGGTTGTCCTTACAGCGATCAATTCTACCCTTTCGTTGACGGATTCACAATGCCACACATGGATTCGTCGTGCACCGACGTCAATGCCATGTCTCACCCGCCCATGGTAGACAATGAAGACCCGTTTTGTCTTCAACAAACAAAGAGTGTCCGCAAAGTCGAGATGGATGACTTGTTGGGCAAAACAAAGAGCAAGATACAAGGTCAGCCCTCGAAGAATCTGATGGCGGAGAGGAGGAGGAGGAAGAGACTAAATGACAGACTTTCAATGCTGAGATCAATAGTCCCTAAGATCAGCAAGGTGACCCTGGTTTCCCTAATAAATTTATTTTATTAATAATAAAACCAATAAACAACTTTTTTATTTACTGCAACTGATACAACAATGGTGAACTGAACTTACTCAGATGGATCGAACCTCGATACTCGGCGATGCCATAGATTACATGAAAGAGCTTCTTCAAAGGATTAATAAACTTCAGGCACAAGAAACAGAAGAGGGTATGAATCAACAGATTCTGATGAGCAACCTCAACAAGCCAAATGAAGTTTTGGTAAGAAATTCCATTCTATGAACATGTACTTGACCACATTGTTCTTGTACTCAACTCATTCATTTCATGTAGTTTGATGTGGAGAGGCGAGACACCGATACTCGAATCGATATCCGCTGTGCAACGAAGCCGGGATTCGATATCCGCTGTGCAACGAAGCCGGGATTGCTGTTTTCTATGGTTAGCACATTGGAAGCACTAGGCCTTGAGATTCAACAATGTGTTATAAGTTGCTTCAATGATTTTTCAATGCAAGCTTCTTGTTCAGAGGTACTATTAGATATTAGGGAAGGAGCGGAGACAGTGCGGAATCCGTAAAACTGTACTCGTCTGCTATCCCTGTTAGATACGTTCATTTTATGTTGGATTTTCATTTTTCATGTAGTCTAATGTTGAAATCACCTTCCTCTTCTCCCCCAATAATACTTAGGTAGCAGAGCAGAGGACAATGATAAGTTCTGAAGACATAAAGCAATCATTATTCAGAAATGCAGGGTACGGAGGAAGATGCCAGTAGAATCAGGGATTTAAACAGTTCCGGATGATATTGTTATCGTTATAGCGATCGTTATTATCACAATGAACGGTTATTTGAATCGCTTAGTAGAATCATTAGGAAGAGGAGAATAAGTTGAACTTGACTCGATATTAGTTTATGAGACCAAGAATAATACCAATATTTAGTTTGATAAATTTGATCTGAGATTTTTGAATTGACTTATTTGATATAGACTAGAGTATGATGGTTTAAACCCAAATCATATTCAAGCCGAATCGAATTGTCACCTTAGAAACACCCTTATGTTATCTACAGCGAAATTCTCTACCCCGAGAAATACTGATTCTCAGCATAGTTTTCCCCTTTTCTGAAAAACACCAATGTTCCCAAGTCCACATGAAACATATATTTTTCTACATTGAAATCATGTAATAGCAAGAGAATCTAGTTTTCGTACACAAGTGTCTGCAATTGTGTTGTAAGAATCAACAACACAGGGAAAGAATCCTCATTCATTGTTTCAGAGGCTCAGAAACTACAACTGCAAGTAATATCTTCTGCAATCAGCACTGTTTCAAAATCTTTTACACATCATATTCATACAGACTTTACTTGACATACAATCCTGAAGCTATCATCTATAATTGGCAGTCAGCTTTATGGAAAGTAGAAGACCTAAACATACACATGCCACAGAATGAATTATTTTTGTTTAACCAACGGTATCCGACTCATTGGCCAGTTAATCCAGAATAAGTTTTACTAAAGATTAATATTGGGATGACCCTCCCAAACCAGCTTTTTTCCTTCACAAATGATAATTTTGTAAGCAGATAAAAAGAACATATTCTCAAACATGTTACCAAGAACATATTAGCAGGGACAGAGCTAGGATTTAGGGTTGAGGGGGTAAAACATGAAATTTTAGAAATAAGGGGGTAAATTCATTAAAAAATAATTTTTAAAAGAATTTAAATAGGGAGATAAAAGTAGAAGAAAAAATTCGAGGTGGGGGAGGCAATTTTTCCTCCCAGCACCATACAACTCCATCCCTGCATATTAGACAAGGTCCGGAAAGAAATCTAGTTTAAGCGACGCATAAATCTTTATTACCAATTTTCTTAGCAATGCTATATGCTAATATTTACCTGAAATTTCGCATAGATATTAACTGATCAACCACCGATTCAGCTACCATTACTACAACAAAGACATGTTTTAGTGGTACTTTTGTGGTGTTTTAAGAGTAAACGTCACAATAAGATTAATATATAGTGACGTTTTTAATAAAAGACATAAAGATATTTTAATTCTTAACGTTTGTGATTTTTATTATTTTAGCTTTTATCTTATTTTTACGATAAATTTAGCACTTAACCTATATTTTTTTGATAAACGTCATATTTTATTTGAATTTAAATTATTTTATATTTTATGTTAGAATAAAATTGTATTTTATATATATATATATGTTATTATTGTAAAAAATTTAATGATAATGACATGTTATATATATATATGTAGAATGAGGCTAGATGTCATGTTATTTAAAATATATTATCACATATATATGACATGTCAATATTGTTAAATTTTTAACGGTCTAATCATTATGTTAGTTAAAAAATAGGTTATTTGTCAAAAAGACATAGGTTAAGGGTTAAATTTATTCAAAAAAAATAAGAGTTAATAAAAATTATAAACGTTAAGGGTTAAAATTATCTCTATACCTTAATAAAACACCACAAATATTCATGCTTTAGTGACATTTTGTTAAAAATGTCACAATAATGATATAGTGACATTTGCTAGAAAAACGTCGCAATAAATATTACATTTGCTAGTGATTTTGGTGCCTGCCAAGACAAAACAAGTTTTTTTTTTTTTTTTTAACTTTAACGTCAAATAATTTGATTGTTGTCTCACTTTTCATTTGTTATTTTGATTTTTCTTAAAAATTAAGAGAAGGTTGTAAATTTTTTATTTGAGAAGCATCTAAAGCAGTTCAGTATTAAAGAAACTTTACCTGCTAAGAAGGATCTGCATCGATTTGTGAAGTGACCAACATTGACTTGACTGATCAAATTGGTTAAAGGTCAACTCTAGAAATTAAAGTCAAAGTCAATTTTGATTTGGCTGGTCAAACTAGTCAATGACCAACTCTAGAAATTAAATTCAAAGTTAATTTTGACTTGATTGGTCAAAGATCAAAAATCAAAGTCCATGACCAAGTTCAAACTCAGTCAAAGCTAAGTCAACGGGTCAAACTCAAATCTGATCAAAGGTCAAACGGGTCGGTCGAATATGGGTCGAGTCAAACATGGTCAAACGGGTTAAAACGAACCGATTCGATTTTCTATTTGAACCACTCTAACAAATCTGATCCATTTACAACATGGCTCATTCCAACAACATCATCACAACACAACAACCCAATACTCACAACACTCACCCAATAGACTCATACATAAGCCTAACTCAAATAACCTGTAACACCCTCGACCCGATGTCACATTGAGCCTCCGACATAAAACCTATATTTCAAAATTTCTTCAAAAGCCCAAAAAGATAAATTCAATTTCATGTCTAAAGTAATTCATAAAATCCAATTCGAATAAAAAGAGTAGATTTCAAAAGCATAAAATAGTTGGAGATCCAAATATTACAAATCATTTAACTGTTCGACCCAAATTAAACAAACAAAGTTACAAATACATATAGGGTTCAAAAAAGTACTAGCCCACTATCTAATAGTTGTACTCTGACACATGGTCGATGATGGAATCCAAACCTCGATGGTGTTCCACAGAAACCGGCTTCACCTAACCTACACATGAAAACACATTTCGAACGCTGAGCTACAAAAGCTCAGTGGGTACGCCGAAGTCGACCAACATCAGGCATAACATAAACAGTAAAGCAAAGCAATATAAGTATCATGCAAGGTATGATGGTCTAGCATGTTTGCCTATCACATGGCATAAATGAATGTATATTAAGCACACAGCATATACATAACACATCATAAAAGAAACAAAAAAGTGAGTCCCGCGTCTACACAGCATCGGGATCCTACACTCAGATTGAGGTCGCCCTCAAATCCTATGCTCGAAATATTACATCGAACATCTTCAAACGAGGCCGCCCAACGTTCAAAATAAGAAATCGGGATGGAGGCCGCCCAACCAATCCCATGTTCGGAATATTACATCGAACATCTTCGAATGAAGTCGCCCAACATTCGGAATAAGGTCTTCAATACATCACCTAGAATATTATATCGGATGGCCTTCGACGTGTTGCAACACTTTTGGATATCCATATTTCCATCACACAAGGACTCAATACACACAAATGATCCACCTAGGACCTTCACATCATAACTTAGTCTTTCGAGGTTAAAACTCATTAATCTTGGTTTAACAATTTATTTCATAATTTTAAAGATAAATAGGAACCATTAATTATAATTACCGACCTCAATCTCTATATTGACTAAAGCAAGATAACACAGGGGTATCGATACTCCTACATGGGGTATCGAAACAACTTGTATCGATACCCTTACAAAGGGATATCGAAACACCAAGTATCGATACCCTTACAAAGGGGGTATCGATACGCGTTGACCGACTCAATGGTCAATGAAGGAGGATCTACCCGTTTCGATATAGGTATCGAATTGGACATGCTACTGGAAAGATCCGTGTTGAAACACAGGCAAGGCGTTTCGAAATGTCTGCCTTATCTAGCCTATTTTCCTCTTAGGGGTATCGATACCGGAGGGCCATGTATCGATGCCCCTGCACGAATCTGTAGTTTTGTACCAAAAATTTTCTAAGGATCCTTCCCAACCTTAATTTAATCGATCCTAAAGTGTTCTTACTTAATATTAAGTGTGTTTAGAGTGTTTTAACAACATTTTCATAACATTAAAAGTATTAACACGAATTTCACTATTAAAGCTCCTTGAACTAGCAACCAAGCTATCATGCAATGAAACTTATAAGTATCCAAACTAAAATGACATGAATGATGATAGGAAGAGTTGAGAGTACCAACCTTAGCCAAAGCACATCAAAAACTTCCTCTCTTCTTCTCCTCAAGCTTTCTCCTTTCTAAAAATCCTTGAAGGCTCACCAACCTCTTTCTCTACAAGAGAAAGATAGACAACAATTAAAAACATCTTGGGATGACTCTTGAGCTTAAAAACGCTAAAAGGATTCAGATTCTAAACTTTCAAAACCCAAACCAGAGCTCAGACCAAAAAACTCCATCAAAACCGAGATTCTGAAGCAAACTAGCAAAGATCAAACCTTTAGACAACCCTTACTTGTTTCTAAGGGGAGGGGGAGGAGAAGTGAAAGAGAGAAGAATGAGATCATCATCTGCAGGAGTTAAAACTCAAACCCTTCTCCTTCTCATCTCATTTTGGTAATTACTAAAATGCCCTCAACCAAACAACACTAAAGCCCAACAACCGAGCAAGCCCAAAAGCCTAAGACCCAAATACTCAAGCTCGGGCCTAAAATCGAAGCCTAAACCCCTCGGGTTAACCCGAAACTCGGATCTGAATCTGATTCGTTACATAACCACCCTCTAGCCCACACTCTAAGCACATGATACAACCCAACACTCCTTCTCAACACTCGGCCCAACACTACACTACACCCACCAACCCAAACAAACTTCAAGCACCCAACCCACACTCAAAACAGATAGGGTTTCCAACAACCACTAGGTGGTGGCAGTACCAGGGGAATGACGGCAATAACAGCAACTCTAATGGTGGACTCCGACAATAAAGATAATGACGATACTGAAAGCGAAAAGGGAACCAACAAAACCTCAAACATTACCTTATCCTGATTTCAATAAATCTAAACTCAAAACAAGCATTTAAACCATAAACAACACAAATGAGCAATATGCTCACCCGAATACTTAACCAAACAGAAAATGAATATGGAAGAGGCGTTAGCGCAAAAAGGAAGGAGAAGACACAAGCACTACCACAGCGACTTCGCGACAAAGCCGACGGTGAAGACAAACTAAAGAAAACCAAAACGTTTTATATTACCTTTCAAAAAGACTACAACAAAAAGAAGATCTAAAAAATCATTGTTGAACGGTAACGCTTCAAACGATTTTTCCCTGTTTCCTAGTGTATGACTAGGGGTGTAAACGAGCCGAATCGAGCTCGAATAGTGCCAAGCTCGGCTTGACTCGTTAAGATTTCGAGTCGATTTCGAGCTTGAGTAATTTTAAACGAGCCTGAAAAATCTAAGCTCGGCTCAACTCGTTAAGAACTCAAGTCGAGTTCGAGCTTTTTTCGAGCTTTGTCGAGCCAAGTATTGATCGATCTTTGATCGTGTTAGACTCGAGTAACTCTTATCTCTCAAGTCTCATTTAAAGTCTAATGGAGAAAAAACTTTGATACACATGTTGTGTAAACTCAAGCTTGTATATTTTAGGTTTTAGTACGTTATTTTAGGGTTTAACTTATATTTAGGGTTTTAAGTTTAGAAACTTAGATTTTAAAATATAAAAATAGTATATTTATATTTTCGAGTAGCTCGTGAGCTTTTCGAGTCGAGTATCTTATAGCTCGGCTCTGCTCGTCAAGAACTCGAGTCGAGTTTGAGTTCGAGCCGAGTCTAATCGAATCAAGTTTTGACCGAGTCGAACTCGAGTAGCTCGCAATTTGTCTCGTCTCATTTACAACCCTATGTATATCGAACGGTTAAACAATGTCAGAGGTCAAAGGTTGAACAAGAACCAAGGAATAAGCGAAGTGATAAATTCAGAGAGAGGAGAAAAAAAGATATCCCGCGGGAAAAAAAAGTGGTTGCGGCGATGTGTAATTTTCCAAACCAAATCCGTCGAAAAGATGAATTAATACCTAAGAAAAATGGTTAAACCACAAGATATACCCCCTAAACTTTCTAGGGTTTGAGAAACAACCTCCCAATTTTACCAAATAACCAAAATGGTCACTGAACTTTCTGAAATTGAACTTAAAGCTTTAAAAACTCAATTTAGTCTCTAATCAAAATTAGGGTTTCCAATCAAAATTCTCAAATTATTAGGATTTCAGAAATTAGAGATTTTAAAATTAAATTTTGATTTTTGGGCAAATTTTGGGATGTTACAAATTAGGATTTAAGATTTAAAAATTAAAATTTAAGTGTAAAATTTAGTTTTTAGTGCTAAAACATAGAAATGACCAAAATAAATATAATACACAATGGTGACAATACTTTAAACGGGCTCCAGAATAAATATAAGACATAGGTATTACAATAGATCAAATTTGAATCTATATGTATAAAATCTAAGTCTAAATCTATATGTATAAAATCTGATTCAAATAATGTTTTGAATTCAAATTCAGACTTTTAATTGGATTTGGAATTTTTACCGTATTTTTTTATTAAATTCAAATTAAATGATCTTTCCTAGTGTTGATTGGAGTCCAAGAAGTATATCCACAAATTTCAACGTCTTAAGGATATATTGTGTTTTGGCCCTCTAAAGTTTTTATTTTAATGCAAATCAGTCTATAGTTTTATGTATTTAATTTCTTGCGTTTTAATTTATGTCATTTAATTTTATACTTATTCATTTTTATCCATTGTTTGTTGACTGTATTTATATTTTTGTATTTATTACTTATGATATTAATTTACTTTCTCATAATTTTAACTTAATATATCACCATTGTATTTATCTCTTGTTTGTTTATCTATAATTTTTTTTTTTATAAATGCCACTTAATTTTTATTAAATCTATAAAAAATTATAATTACATCGTAATCAAGAAGCAAAATAATTGGATTAAACAATTCAAAATTCTTACAACCAAAAACAAAGAAAAATAAATATTTCTATGAAGATAAGCATACCAATAAAATTCAGAAGTTTTCTGAATCTCCTTGTCTCTGTTCAAACGAGACACATAATAAAGAAATGAGTTGTAAGCGATCCAACCTGTCATGCAAAAAGTATCGCTACCCAGGACTGATTTTATCTACAGACAACCATCAAACGAGTAGGGATAAATCTTTTCAAATGACCACTGACAAAACAAAAATAAAAAACTAGCATCGATTGAATCTCGGTGAGAACAAATATCGATCGCTAGAGTATGTTGAAACATGCCACGAAGACAGATGAATCAAATCACAAAATAAAAACAAAAACATGTCAGGACGACAGAAGAAAAACGCGTCACAAGGACGAAAAGAGCGTGCTATAGAAGCAAGGATTCTTATTAAAATTAAAAACAAAAAATAAAAAAATAATAGATTCGATGGTCGACAACCAATATTAAAATTGATTACCAACCACCGATCAAAAAGATTGATCAAAGTGAAAAACGGCTATGAAATTTTTTTTGAGAGATATAACTTTATCTTACATTTATGTGTATATTACATCATATTTATGTGTATATTACATCATATTAAATTTAGTTGATAGATATAAATTATGGTAAATATTATTATTATTATTATTTCTTTCATTTTAACATATTTATATTTTTATTATCACTTTTAATACGAATATATGTTTCTTTTAATATATTTAATTTTACTTTTTTACTTTATTTATATTATCTTATTATTTTAATATAAATGTTATACATGATATTTTATTTTAAATAATCAAAAATAGTAAATGTTGTAATTTAAACTCAAACAGGAATTAATTTGGATCGAATTTGATAAATATAAACTTAAATCAGATTCAGATACGAATCAAATCCTAACGATACATATATGATCCCCTTATGATTAAAACTTGAATATTTTTTCAGATTCGGATCCAAAAATCTTGTCCCAACGCAATCCCCAGACAAAAATCAGGATCATCAGAAAATAATATTTAAATGAATTATTGTATATTTTTATTAAAATAATTTAAAGGAACCAAAAATTTATATATTTGATAATGCACATATTTTTCGTCTTCTATGCCACTGCCACCATTATTCGGCCGGGTGTTTGTTTCCTAAGAAAGTGTGAAGGAAAAAGATTCCCAGTATCGGTCGACGTGTTGTCCAGTAAGAACGTTTAAGACAAAAATTGTAGAGATTACCGACAGACAATTTAATTTATGATATTATTAAAAATATTTTAAAAAAATATTTTCTTCCATCAATATAATATATTATATACTTAAATATTTCGTATATTTGTATATTTTAAGTTTAATATTAATTATACTAATATTAAATTAAAATTCGATATTACGATAGCATATAATTTTATTTTAAACTTTAACTATATTATTGTGCCATTAAATTTAATTACTAGATGAATCTTAACGGTTTTGTGTATTCTCGTAGAAATAAATTAAACCTAAAATAAATTTTAATGATAAAATAATAACATTTTTAGTTTAATGAAGTACAAATTATGATTATTTTACCCCCAAATGTTTCTTCTTAATATTATTTATAGATCAGACCCCTAAAAACATTAATTCTTAATCTAATCACTAGAACTCGTCTAACACGAATTCTATTAAAAATAAAAATTTATAGACCTCGTCATACCAGTATGACGAGTTTTATTTATTTTTATTTTAACGAGGATTGATAATGAATATATACATAAAAAACTATTAAAAATAAAAATATATGAAACTTATCGTATCATTTAGATGAGTTATTACGATAAGTATTAGATCAAAAAATAAAGATTTTGTAGGTTTAAATTCAAATAATATTAAAAACAAAATATTTGAGTAAAAAACTAAAGTATCTTGCATAGTTCATCTTAGTTAGATTTAATTCGTAAAAATTTGAGCTGAGTTTGAACTTCAATAGTTTTTAACGAATCTAAATAGTTTGAGCGGAATTCGGTATGTTAAGATCTCGAGTCAAGTTCGTTTTTGAGTTGAGTTTAATCAAATTAAGTGTTGATCAAACTTTTACCGTATCAAATTTGAGTAATTTATTATTTGTCTCGTCTCATTTAAAGTCATGTTTAGATTGTTAGCTAAAATTTTAAAGATTTATATTATTGAGTTTAAAATTTAACATTTAGCATGTTTATGATTTAATATATGCATACTCAGATAACTTTATCATCCGCATCCACTCCGATGTTCCTTCGAATCCACATGGTGGTATGCTCAAATTTACCAACCAGTCTTGTCTTGCTTCGTGTTTGATCTCTTATTAGGGCAAACAAAAGAACCATGTCTCTGCAACAAAGATCCTTCTTTTTCTTCTTGCAAGTTTTAGCTGTACTGATTTCAATACCATCATCAAGCCCAAACCCAAACCCAGAGTTCCCATGCCGACCTCCTTACTTCAACGATTACCCTTTCTGCAACACTTCATTGTCCATCACAGACAGAGCTCAATCTCTCATTGCTCTTCTGACTCTTGAAGAAAAGATCCATCAATTGTCCAACAATGCATCAGGAATCCCAAGGCTTGGAATTCCTCCTTACGAATGGTGGTCAGAGTCTCTTCATGGGATTGCCAGTAATGGACCAGGAGTTTCCTTTAATGGCTGTGTTAAAGCAGCAACAAGTTTCCCTCAGGTTCTTCTCACAGCTGCTTCTTTCAACAGAACCCTTTGGTTCAAGATTGGGTTGGCCATAGGTATTGAGGCCAAAGCCATGTATAATGTTGGACAAGCTGGTTTGACTTATTGGGCACCCAATATTAACATTTTCAGGGACCCCAGATGGGGAAGAGGGCAGGAGACTCCTGGTGAGGATCCCATGGTTGTTTCAGCTTATGCTGTTGAATTTGTAAAGGGTTTCCAGGGTAGTGGAAAACTCAGAGATTATAGGTCTGGGAGAAAGAGAGCACTTACAGGATATAATAATGATGGAGATGATGATGATAGACTTATGAATTCTGCTTGTTGCAAGCATTTCATTGCATATGACTTGGAGAAATGGATGAATTTCAGCAGATACAGCTTCGATGCTGTGGTAAAGTCTTCCCTTTGGCATTGTCTTTTTCTATCTGTGTTTGTTGATATCATTCAGGTTCTGCAGTTTTTGATTGATTTATCTGTGTTTATGGTTTTGAAGTCAATTAGGCAATTTGGTAATAGATACCTGTTTTGTATGTATTGAAGGTTACAAAGCAAGATATGGAGGATTCCTATGAGCCGCCATTTCGTAGTTGTATACAACAAGGTAAGGCGAGCTGCTTGATGTGTTCCTACAATGCGGTCAATGGGGTGCCAGCTTGTGCACGAGGAGATCTTTTACAGAAAGCTCGAAACGAATGGGGCTTCAAAGGGTAAAATCAAATAGTTGTTGCTTCTATATTGACAAATGAACATTTTTGAAGTTCAACTTCAACCTTGATTGGATAGTACTTGTTAAACGTTTTTAGGATCCTTTTGTGTCATAAACAGATACATCACTTCAGACTGTGATGCTGTGGCAACAATTAAAGAATACCAGAATTTTACAAGAAATGCCGATGATGCTGTTGCTCTTGTTCTTAAAGCAGGTTTTTCGATATCTTTTACAGCTGAATTGGTTAATGAATTTTAGCTAGATCTTCCGTTGGAATGCTCTTTTTTAAGGATTAAGATTAAGTTGGTTGTCTGTAGGAATGGATATTAACTGCGGAACATATCTCATTCGACATACTCGGACTACAATCGAGGAAGGGAAGTTGCAAGAAAAAGACATTGATAGAGCCCTTCTGAATCTTTTCTCGGTTCAACTCCGTCTTGGGCTGTTTGATGGAGACCCCAGAAAGGGGCAGTTTGGGGAGTTGGGACCTCAAGACGTTTGTACCACAGAGCACAAGATGCTGGCACTTGAAGCAGCAAGGCAGGGAATTGTTCTGCTGAAGAACGACAAAAAATTCCTGCCTCTGAATAGAAATGCTGTTTCTTCCTTGGCTGTTATTGGTCCAATGGCTAACAACATAAGCAATATGGGTGGTGGCTACACAGGTATGGCTTATGCTATAATGTGTAATTCTTGGAGGTTTATATCAGCTTCCATGTCTGTTTTTAATTTTTGAACTGTTCAATTGAGATATGCTATTATGTGCTATATGAAGCATTGTAACATGGCAAGCTACCCAGATTGCTGATAGAAGTTTAGCTAACCTCACTTTGTTACTGTGTTTCTTCACTTTGTAGAGTTCACCCAACGTCGAATTTTTTTAAATGATTGTTTGATATTCTTCATACGGCAGGTGTTCCATGTGAACCAAAGAGCTTTTTTGAGGGACTGCAAGGCTATGTAGAAAAGGCATCTTTTGCATCTGGTTGCTCTGATGTGCCTTGTCAGTCGGATGCTGGATTTAACGAAGCAATTCTGACTGCCAAGAAAGCTGATTTTGTGATTGTAGTTGCTGGGCTGGATTTGTCCCAAGAAACTGAAGATCATGACCGAGTTAGTCTCCTCCTGCCTGGCAAACAGATGGACCTGGTCTCTTCTGTTGCTGCAGCGAGTGGAAGGCCAATAGTTCTTGTTCTTACTGGCGGTGGACCCCTTGATATCTCGTTTGCAGAAGGAAACCCGAATATTGCAAGTATTCTCTGGGTTGGATACCCTGGGGAAGCTGGTGGAAAGGCACTTGCAGATGTTGTCTTTGGCGATTTTAATCCAGGTTGGTGGCCACAGAACTATCACTCATTAGTTGGCTTCTAAACAATGCATGAAATTTTTAAGTTCATTGTTAATGGCATTTCGTAGTTGAAAATCCAGTTGCTATTAATCTAATTGTGTCACACCAACCGGCATTCTTTTATCTGTAGCACTCGAAACTGCACCTCCATACTTGCCTAGTTTCTGGAATTTAATGTGATGTTCGGATATTTGAAAACAGGTGGAAGGCTTCCAATGACTTGGTATACTGAATCATTTACAAAGGTTGCAATGAATGATATGCATATGCGTGCTGATCCTTTTCGTGATTTTCCTGGGAGAACCTACCGGTTTTACATTGGAAATAAAGTCTATGGCTTTGGCCAAGGCTTAAGCTATACTAATTTCACCTACACACTCTTGTCTGCTCCAGCAAAATTAAGTTTATCCAGGTCCCTTACGGGCATTTCAAGCAAGAATAAACTACACCAGAGCCGAGAACTTGATTATATACACGTTGATGAAGTGACATCGTGTGATTCATTGAGTTTCTATGTTCATATATCTGTAGCGAACGTAGGAGATATGGACGGAAGTCATGTTGTCATGTTGTTCTCCAGCGCGCCAAAAATTTTCGAGGGAACTCCAGAGAACCAATTAATTGCATTTGATCGTGTACATATTAGTTCGTACGGATCTACTGAAGCAAGCATTTTAGTAAATCCTTGTAACCACCTTAGCATTGTGGACCAACAAGGGAAGAGGATACTTCCCCTTGGTGAGCATGTTCTAACATCGGGAGATTTGGTGCACTCAGTGTTGATTGAAATTTGAAACTTAATGATGCTGTCAAGAATCCGAATGAATTTGTATTGCATACTGATTTTTAATAACAATGCAAATTGTTTCAGATTGGATGATGGTTTTTTCCATTGCAATTATATTACAATTTCTTTGGTTTTACAGGAATAAAGTTACGGAGACCGAGCACGACTCAAATTTATGGCAGATTGGGGTGCATGCTGCTGAAGAATATAACGCAGGTAAGATGTACATGCTTGGTACACATCTTTCTAATCTGGAATGATTTGGTTTTATGAACGAGAGCGGGAATGTCGTTCCTATCTTCTCGTACCGTACTTTTCTTGAGGCATTTGGTTAACGAAACAAACCGGTAGATCGGTAGTCGACCCCGGCACTGCCTCCGTGCTCGGCTTATATCCTCATCATTGATAGTGGAATAGAAGTGTTTTGTGTTCGAGATAAATGGAAAAGAAATTAGGAACAGAAGTTGAGCAACAGTAACAGTAGGTTGATTAACTGGTAATCCAATAGTTGGGATTAAGAGTTGAAAATAGGAGAAACAGATCACACCATCCACAGTGTGGGTTTGAGTTTTACTTCATTACTTGAAATAATGAATCTAATCATCTGACGTGAAAAGAGTATATGTTATTTTCATATCATCTGTGCTGATATATACTTTTGGAACAGCTGGTTATTTAATTATAGGTAGGGGTTAATAGTCGGGTACTCGAGATTTCGGGTACATGAAATTTTGGGAACCCAGAATTTTCGAGTACTAAAATGTTGGCCTATAACTCGGCTCATAAAAACTGGATACTCGCAAAATCAGGTACTCGATACCCGAATTGTATATATATTATTTTTTTTAATATAGAAAACATGTACAATTTCATGATATATATATTTTAAACATAAAATTATTGATTTGAGGTTAGTTTTAGGAGATGAATATTTGGATATATGTATATATTAAAGTTTATTGATAAAAGAATGTATTAATCTCGATCATGATTTTTCTTTTGAATTTCATATTGACAAATTAATATAAATATTTATGAAAAAAATGAAAACTTAAAAGTATATAATACAAATATAAAAAGACGTTAGAGATTTAAAATCAATTTTAGGAAAAAAAATAAGAAGCATAAAATTAAAAATATATAATTATTAAAATTACCGGGTTGAGTACTGGGTTCTAAAAACTTTGAACCTTCCTCGACCCGATTGCCCGGGAAAAATACGGGTTGGGTACCCGGTCTGAAAAGTTTTGGTATTTCATTATAAATATCCAATAATTTTCAATCAGGAAGGCGAGTCGACAAGTTAGGTAGTTTGAGCCGAGTATTTTTGAACACCCTTTATAATATATAAAATTATATTTAAATCACTTAATTATTAAAAGTTATATTTAGGTCACTCCCTTACGAGGTTTCAGAGCTTGTTGAGGTCTTTAGGGATAGATGAATGACAATTCGTTGGATCTCTCGTAGATGCAATTGTTAGTTAATTAATGGTAAGTAACTTGAAATAATATATGATAAACTTATATAGTAGTCAAGCTACGATAGTAATATCATATAATCAAATAGATTGACTTTATAGAATAACATATTAGTTAAAAAATAATTTTATAAAATATGTAAAATATAAAATATTTTTCTTTTAACGTGTCATTCTATTAAGTCATTTTAAATCGTTTATCATGACTTGATTAACATTTTTCATTCACAGATGAATCATTTTGACCTAAAATGAAATGTTGAGAGTTAAATTATTTAAAAAAGAATTAAAGTAACTATTCAGTCAAACATTAAGGACAACTTTTGACTGCTTTTTTCTAAAATTAAATGGTGACTCAAATATAACTTTACCCATAAATAAATAACTCAAATATAACTTTTTAATAAATTGAATGATCCAAATATAATTTTACCCATAATTAAATAACTTAAATATAACATTAATCATAATTGAATGATCTCTATAATAATTTATCATTAATCATCAAACTCCTAACTAATTTTATAGCTAATTATATTATACGCCTATAATATAATTACACTATACATCTCGTAACACTTTCCCTCAAGTTAGAGCATATTTAATTTGTATAAAATATTTAAACTCAAAATTCAGAAGGTAATATTTAATTTGTATGCTATTTAAATTTATAAAAACCTAAATTATTATTAGAAAAACAATTATGAACACAAATTCATACTTCTTTAATTCAGCCTTTAATTTAATATTAAATATTTAATAAATATTTATATTTGTTAATTTAAATATTTATTTTTAGGGCGATCAAATTATTATTAAATTAAAATTTATCCAATTTTTTAAATAAAATCATATTATACGATGGCTTCATGATTAATGTATTTCTTATTTAATTCGATTTTAGTTTATATTAGCAAATTTTATAGACTTTGAACCAGGGGAGAAGCTATTAAGGGGTGGGGAGGGGCAATTGCTCCCACCCCGATTTTTTTTTTTTACTTTAGTTCCCCTATTAAAATTGTTTTTTTTTTTATAAATTTACCTTATACTTCTAAATATTTATGTTTTGCCCCCCTTAATCTTAAATCTTGGCTCTGTCACTGCTTTGAACATCACAAGAGTGTAATATTTTTGATAAAATATGACACCACACAAATATAAGAAAATTTGAATGAGTAAAGGTGAAGATTTAAATAATGATTTTATAGGATCTTATTCTACTTTATAAGACTTTTACATTGATATTTCATATATTCAAAACACTTGAATGAGAAAGGCATAAAGCTAATTTTAACCCTTAACGTTTATAATTTTATCATTTTGACCCTCATTCTTTTTATGGAATAAATATAACACTTAACCTATGTCTTTTTGACAAATAACTTATTTTTTAACTAACACAATGATTAGACCGTTAAAAATTTAACGATATTGACATGTCAAATATATGTGATAATATATTTTAAATAACATGACATCTAGCCTCATTCTACATATATATATAACATGTCATTATCGTTAATTTTTTTATGATAATGACAAATATATACATGTAAAATATAATTTTATTCTAACATAAAATATAAAACAATTAAAATTTAAATAAAATATTAAAAAATTAATTAAATCTAAAATAAAGGACTACTGAGCATTCTCAAATCTTAAATATCATTCTACATATATATGACATATCATTATTGTTAATTTTTTAACTATCTAATCGTTATACTAGTTAAAAAATAGATATTTGTCAAAAACATATAGGTTAAGGGTTAAATTTATCCTAAAAAAAGATGAGGACTAAAATGATAAAAATCATAAACGTTAAGGGTTAAAGTTATCTTTATACCTTATGAAAAATTGATGCTCAAAATAAAATAATTGTGAATTGAATAAGAAAGCGAAATCCATATGTAACATAGATAGAATAAATAACGTTAAAAATATTTAAATACACTTATCCACTTATTAATCATCGAATGAAAATTGTATATCGTATAAGTTGAAAGAGTATAAATTAAAGTGAATCAAAATATTTGGGTTGAGAGTAGGGGTGAGCAAAACTCGACTCTACTCGAAAAACCCGAATAACTCGACTCGAGACGAAAATACTCGACTCGTTTTGATTCGACTCGAAATTTCATAGACTCGACTCAAAAAATTTCAAATAAAGTTTGAGTTGTAAAATAAAAATTCGAATAACTTTAAAAACTCGAAATTTTTAGTAATTAAAGGATTAATTTTTTAAGTATGAGACGAATCTCTCATTTTTTTAGGATATATATACATTGATATAAAAAAAATAGGGTAAACTACTGTGTTAGTCACTTTCGTTTACCCTCGGTACATTTTTGGTCACCGATTTTGAAAAACGATCAGTAAGGTCATTATTGTTTTCGGGGTGTAAAGTTTTGGTCACTCTAACGTTAAGTGAGGTTAAATATTATCAAAAAGATGATCTGACACAATAAAAAATGATAAATTACTTAAATAGTCCTTAAACTATTATTATACTTTTGTTTTATTTTTAATTTGACTCTTAAAAGTTTAAAATGTTATAATTTTACCATCTTCTAAAAAAAAAAAACTAACAGACTGTAAAATTAATGGAACTTATATGTTTCACCTGTTTGTCTAGTGTTGGATGATAATAAAATAAATCACTTGAGAAATACTCATCACCCACCATAGCCCCAAAATCAAAACCTAATTTCAAATGTTTCTGACATATTAACCATTATAAAATTGGTCATCACTTCTGTTTCATTTTACTGCCACCACTAGACAAAATATTTAAAAGCATTGAAGTTTTTACTGCGTCAGTTTTTGACCTTCATCAATTTTGTTATCCCCTGTTTTACTATTTATTAAAACTCTTACTGTGTACTGATTTTTATCATTCAAGATTCGAACATTGTTAATTCATTCACTATGAACAAAGATGACTACTTAACTAAATGGATACCTGAAGTTAATTCACACTTTAGGCTTCAATATATTTTCATTTCTTCAAGATGCTAACATGAAAAATTATATATGTGGGATAAATTTGCTATAAGTTGTAGCTAATGTAGAAGAAGGCTTGGTTGATTTTTTTCAGATTTCACAGCCGAACTTGAATATCCACGTTTCATACAAGGAACCCACGTGAACAAATCCTTACGTCATAGTATAATTTTTTCGAGAAAAATACAGTACACTCAGCTTTTGATTTTTGATCAGGCAAGTTCAGAATGCAATTGTTTCTCCCATCAATTACTTTCTTAGATATCAAGTTCCGAAAAATAGGGCCGACTTGAGTAAAGAAGTTGTTCGAAAAAGAGAAATTCTGCAGATTCTGGAGTTTGCAAACGATTTCGGACACTTTCCCATAAAACTCGTTGTTAGACAAGTTGAGAAGCTCGATGTTTTTCAGGCAATCAAACGAGTAAAGGAGCTGTCACGTTAGCTTGTTGGTGCCAACATCAAACACAGTATCTTGGCTCAAGTTGTCAATCTCATACGGTAAACACCCAAAAAATTTATTGTTAAGGAAAAGCACTTAGAGTAAGTTTATAGCATTGCCGATGCTCGTGGGATCGGACCACTAAACTTATTGTCGGCAAATATGAGGTATAAAAACGGCGTGTCTTCAAAGTTGACGAGAAGTTTTTGTTGGAGGTGGTTATTGTTGATGAAGAGTACATCGAGGTCTAAGTTGAACATTTGTCGTGGAACCGTCCCTTTAATGAAGTTGAACAGTAAATCCAAAAAAATTAAGTTTTTGGACTGGAGAACTTCCATGGGAAAATCACCCGATAAGTCGTTGTTGAAGTCAAGCTCGTATAAGTATTTGATATTGGAGATGCCAAGAGAGATCGTGCCGGTGAAGTTGGAAGATGGCTAGGCCTTGTAGCTCGTCGATGAAACCGTCGAGGGGAAGGGAACCATTTCGACCGGCGAGTTTGAATCCATTAAAGTCGGCAGATGATTGAGTTAGGTTTCTTTGAAGAAGATGGTAAAATTATAAAATTTTAAAATTTTGAGAGTCAAATTAAAGATAAAACAAAAATATAATAAAAGTTTAAGGACTATTTATATAATTTATCATTTTTTTATTATGTTGGATCATCTTTTCGTCAATATTTAACGGCACTTAACGTTGGAGTGATCAAAACTTTACACTCCGAAAACGATAGTGACCTTACTAGTCGTTTTTCAAAATCGGTGACCAAAAGTATACTGAGGGTAATCGAAAGTGACTAGCACAGTAGTTTATCCAAAAAAATATTACTACATATGAAAAATATATGATTAGATTAATTCGTTTAAATTGGAATCAAATCATACAATAACATGATAAATAAAATATTTATAGAAATTCGACTCGAATTGAAAAAATTTCAAATAAAGTTGAATTGTAAAATATGATTCGTTAACTTGAATAATTCAAAAATTTTTAACTCGATTTAACTCGATCGAATACTCAACCCTAATTGATACACATCGGTACAATGTTATTGTCGTGAATGTCCTAAGTCTTTTGTAGTCTATTGATTTCAATACAATAAAAATCAGGTAACTTTAAAACACCTAAACTTTTGTAAGAAATATTTATTTTATATTTTTCGTTTTCCAACAAGTTGAACGGCTGGCGATCGAAATGAGAATGGAAAATTGAGAAGATGATAAAGCCAAATTGAGAAGATGATGAACACAAGAAACCCTTTTATTATTTCGATCAAAACAACAAGAATAGGATTTTTCAACCAAGACAGACTCATAAAGGCTTTGGAATTACCTCCTTATTCTGACGCAACAGCTGTAAATCACCATTTCCCATCCATTTAATCCCCCAGTCACCTCATCAGCCACAGTTTAAGAGCTCACCAAGGGAGAAAAAACATATCGTTTCCCTACTGGTGTTAAGCAATGGCTCATAGAAATGGTTATGCTCAGGATACAGTGATTGATATAGGGAATAAGCCGGTGAATTTCACAGGTGGGCTTCAGTATGTTGATCTTACATATACTGTTACAAAGAAGAAGCAGATAGAAGGGAAATGGTTGAGCCAAGAGGTGGACCTGTTGAATAAGATTACTGGATATGCACCCAAAGGGTGCATCACTGCAGTCATGGGGCCGAGTGGTGCCGGAAAATCCACTTTCCTCGATGCTTTGGCCGGACGGATTGCTAGTGGAAGCCTTAAGGGTAGTGTGTCTTTGGATGGGATGGCAATGAGTCCAACTTTGATTAAAAGGACTTCAGCTTATATAATGCAGGATGATAGGTTGTTTCCGATGCTTACTGTTTACGAGACACTGATGTTTGCCGCGGATTTTCGACTTGGACCGATATCAAGAACCGAGAAGAGGCAGCGTGTCGAGAAGCTGATTGATCAGCTTGGACTGACAGTAAGTTCCTTTTTGCATTTTCTGTAGCTTGGAAAATTAGTCCAATTATGTATCTAATGGAATTCTCTAACTACTTAATTTCTTGCAGTCCTCCTGGAACACTTATATAGGTGATGCCGGGACTAGAGGAGTCTCCGGTGGAGAGCGCCGCAGAGTTTCAATCGGTGTCGACATAATTCATGGACCATCCTTGTTGTTTCTAGATGAGCCAACTTCAGGTCTAGACTCCACTAGTGCTTACAATGTAATTGAGAAGGTGCGGGACATTGCACGGTCCGGTAGTACCGTGATCCTCACGATTCATCAACCCTCATCTAGAATTCAGCTGATCCTCGATCATATGATCGTTCTTGCTCGAGGCCAGCTCATGTATCAAGGATCACCACAAGATGTCACTCTACATCTTACTCGGATGGGGAGAAAGGTTCCCAAGGGTGAAAGTGCAATAGAGTTCCTTATCGATGTGATTCAAGAATATGATCAATCAGAATACGGAGTTGAGGCAGTAGCTGAATTTGCGAGAACCGGACGTAAACCACCACAACTGACAGAAGAGCAAATGTCTGTTTCAACCGCTACCCCAACACCACCTCCAGCTAACCGTGGCCGCCGACATCAGAAGGAAGAGAGTGGTCACCAAGGGAAAAAAGACTGGCGTCTTGCGTTGCAAGCAAGAGAACACTCAGTAACTGATTTGGATGATCATAGTTTGAGAAGCCCTTACAACAATACATCAATGTCATGGAGTATTAACCACATTGGAGTGGTGCAGCAACTCATCTTTACCCCAACAAGGCAACGTAACGATAAAAAAACTCCGAACCCGATGAGGTAAATCAATTGTATTTTTAAACAATTTCAAAGTTCATCCCCTGGCTGAAACTCTTCAATGGAATTATGCAGTTCATCCCCTGGCTATTACACATACTCGAATGATGTCCTTCCCGGAACACCAACACCTCATAGCAGCGACTATACCGTGAATGAAGACGATTACTTAACTCCCGATGTTTCTCCAAAGAACTTAGTTCAGTCCTTGGGTCCCAAATTTGCAAATTCCTTCTTCTCAGAGATTTGGATTCTCATGCGCCGGAACTTCAAGAACATTAGGCGTACGCCCGAGCTTTTTCTTTCAAGACTTGTAGTCCTAACTGTCATGGGAATTATGATGGCTACAATGTTCATGAACCCCAAAGTCAGTATGCAAGGCATCACCAATCGCCTTAGCTTTATTATCTTCACCGTCTGTCTCTTCTTCTTTTCTTCCAACGATGCCGTACCGGCTTTCATCCAAGAGCGATTCATTTTCGTTCGTGAAACTTCCCATAACGCCTACAGAGCCTCTGCTTACACTATAGCAGGCCTCATCACTTACCTTCCGTTTCTTGCGCTGCAAGCCGGTGTCTATGCCTGTATTGTTTGGAAAGCCTTAGAGCTCAGGGGACCATTCTACTATTTCTTCATTGTTCTTTATGTCTCCCTCCTTTCAACCAACTCATTTGTGATGTTTGTGAGCTCAGTGGTGCCGAATTACATCCTAGGGTACGCGGCGGTCATCGCTTTCACCGCACTCTTTTTCTTGTTCTGTGGCTACTTCATTAACAGTCACGACATTCCACCGTACTGGAAATGGATGAACAAGGTCTCCACCATGACATATCCATATGAAGGGATCTTGATGAACCAGTATCAGACTCCGATTATTTTCGGATACAATCCATCCATGACACCCGTGACCGGATTCAACATCTTAAATTCACTCGAAATCAGCACCGAAGAGTTCAAGAAATGGGAAAATGTTCTTATAATGTTAGGTTGGGCTGCCTTTTACAGGTTGTGTTTCTATATCGTCCTCCGATTCGGATCGAAAAACAAGAGGACATAGAAAAATCAACAGGAAAAGGATGAAGCTGAGAATGCTTAATGTTTTGAATCATTTAAAGAAGAATGTTACTGTTATGTTATTGTTTCCCAGTCAAAAATATTTGGATCATACCTATATAATGCATGAGCATGCATCCATGAACATGTAATCAACTAAATTAAGTTGATTTACAAATTGCATGATTTTTTATCAGCAAGGGATCTTGTTTAATGCTCGGAATATACCACCTATTCTTCGTAATATCGCATGTTTAATGTCTTGGTCGGGAGAGGACCACGGTCGAATTAGTAGAGGCGGTGAATATTACGGTGCAATGGTGGTCGAGATCGATGGTGATGACAATTAGGGATAAGCGTTCAAGCGAGTCGAGTCGAGTCAAAAAATTTTGAGTTATTCGAGTTGAGTCATCATATTTTACAACTAGAAAAAATTGAATTTTTTTCGAGTCGAGTCGATTTTAACAAGTTTGAGTCAAGTTCAAGTCGATTTGATTTTTTAAAATTATGTACAAATTTTAATTTTACTATTTATAATATTATAGTATAGTTTGATTGCAATTTAGACGGCTTTCTCTTTATATTTACATATATTTTTTTTTATATTATTTTTTACATGTGTAAATAAGATTTTGAATTATTATTATTATTATTATTATTATTATTATTATCATCATCATCAAATAGTTTAAGTATGAATATGCCATTTCATAAAAAACACATACTTATTATCTAGGTAAAGTTAAGACTAGACAAAAATAATGATAAATTAAATAAAAAATAAAAATATATAAAAATAAATTAAATAGCATAATATAAAAGATATAAATAAAAAATATATTAAATAAAATAAAAAATAAATATAAAAAGTAACCAGATTGTTAAAAAAATTAAAAGAAAAAATTCTTTTGAAAATAAAATTATAAGCATTAAATGTGCAATTAGTCCTATAATTATTAAAAATTTTGAATTATTCGATTTTTATTTTATAACTTGAATTTTATTTAAAATTTTTAATTAATTTTAAAAAAAATTAAACCCAATCAAAACGAGTTAATTTTTTTTACCTCGAATCTAGTCATATTTTATTCACCCATAATGACAATTTAGGTAGAAAAAAGTTTTTTGAATGCTCGTGATATTTTCTCTCGAATAATAAATCTAAACGGACATTCTAAAAAATGGGTAGGTGAGAAGTTAAACTAGAGTTATTTAATTTTGATACAACCATCAAACTCTAGCTCAGATGGCTAAGGCTTTAATGCTGCGGAGGCTTTGTTTTGTTACACGTTTAGAATAGGATTTTTGCACAATTCTGGTTTTTTCAACAAAAACTAAAAAAAAATATAGTAAAAAATATCCGTTTGTAATATAAAATCTTTTAATTTACGACGATAACGTGACTTTAAAAGACCCGTTCAATAACACTTTAGTTGTCAACCCCAAAACATCCGTTTCAAACAGGTAACTAAACGAAGTCTTAGAGATATGGATTCAAAACCTTTACTATTAATACCCTTGGTAACATATTAATTTAAATGTTGTTAATTATTTAATAATCGAATGTATAATATGATAAATAATGATTAATGATAATTTTTATGCTATTCAACGACAATTAAAAAAATGAGATTAAAGCGATTAAAAAATTTAAAGATTAAGTTGATAAAATTAAAAAATATATATATGTTAATTTTAAAAGATTATAATGATTAGATTGATTATTTAGGTCTATAAAGAAAATATTAAACGAACTCGAGCGAGGGTATAAATATACTTATTAGTTTTGTTTTAGTCGATCGAACGAACATATATAAATATAATATTTTGTTCGTGTTTGTTTGTTAAAATGATAATCAAACATAAACGAACATTAAGTATTGTTTAAATTTTTCCTACTTATTTTATATTTTCAATATATATTTTAAAATTTTTAAGTATAATATAAAAGAATATATATACAAATTTAAACGAATATTCACGTAATGAACGAACGAACCTTATTCATTAAAAAAATACATTTAGAAACTAAACCTAGCGATTTCTGCCATCACTTTTCCGTCTACATCTCTCTTAAACCCTAGCACTAAGAAATTTCGATACTGACAGCCAAGCTCTCCCCAAAATTGAAAGTCTTTGATCTTTACTTAACATCTGTAAGTATTAATAATCCAATCTGAGCCTTTTCGTTTCAGTTTTTTTCATACGAATGATTTGGGGTAAATCTGTTTCTTTGGTCTGTGGGAAAGATGATTGAACCAGAAAGAAACTGAGATTGAACAGAAGAGAGGATAGAAGAAACGATTAATGAAAGAAAAATAATCTGGAATTAGTTCCCATAAACTGTTTGATAAAATGTCTCACAGGCATGACTGATTACTAGAACTTGAATAACCAACTAATAGATGTAGGCGACCACCTAAAGAAATTCTAAACCATCGTAACAGATTATTAACCAATTCATTGAGCATCGTATTGTATAACATGGTGTTTTCGTGTATTGGACTTGGCCATTTAAGTTGAATAGGTTCGGAAATTTTGGACATGGAAGCTGTCTCAACTTTTGTTCTTTTTTCTTTTGCAGGTTTTTGCATGTGTTCTGTAAGCAAGTTTTTTACATTAATTTTCATTCAACAGACCTAGCTAATATTGGAGCTGAGTCCAACCTTTTTCTTCTTCACGCCAAAAGAAGGGGGGGAAATGGATGATAAGGACGTAGACCATTCTCATCTTTTGTGTTTTCTCAAAGCTATTCCCCCGGTTGACTTTTGCTGTGTCTACGGTTCAGCACTCCATTCGATCAATCCTGACAAGGTTCTTGTTCTTCTATGTCACCATCACTCCATACATAACCACATTTCTTCAATTTGCTACCTTTTTCACTTTTAACGTTTTTGGGTTTTCTAGTCAACAATGATAGATTACATACTCGGTGTTTCTGATCCCCTGCAATGGCATTCTGAGGTGAGACTTCTCATATTTTAAGCTGTGTCATTGCAACCCCCCTCAATTTTCATCTATCAAACTTATTTGTCTTTCTCCCACCTAGAATCTAAAAATGAATGCTGATCATTACGCCTCATGGATGGTGCATCTTGGTGGGGCAAAACTGGTCTCTCTCTCTCTCTCTCTCTCTCTCTCACACACACACACACACACACATACACATGTTTTATTTTTTCCCATCAACTCAGACTACAGGTTGTTGGTTTGTAGATGACTGGTGTTGCTGACAAATTAGGAGTAGGAGTACACTTCAACCCATATGTTACTTGGAATAACAAGGTATTGAGTATTAACCATATGAGATCTTAAGTGTAGTATGATTATCGAAAGGGATTATTGGTGTATCATCTACACGACTTGATTTCTTTTAAATATTAAATTCCCACATTTTGTCTACATTTTGGATGGCAGATGCTGAAATATGGAGTTGTTCGAATGAATGACTTGATTCAAGACTTATTAAATTGGGAGAGCTTGTATTTGAGTGGCCGATTACAAAAACCGGTGTGTTTTCTTAAATGTGATTCTCTTTTTTTTCTTCTCCTGTATCCTTCTATTATATTTTCTTTTAAAAAATAGTACTATAAAAATGGTTACCGTTTTTTAACTTATTGTTAACTGTCTTGAAAAGTGTGTCTTGTGTTACATTAAATCACCCTTGTTTTCTTGTTTGCCAAATGAAGGTAAATTATTAGGCTTTCTGTTTTCTTCCCTTCTGAGAAGCATATTCACTGTTCATAATAGTATTGTATACAAGTTGGTCTGTAGATTTTATTAGTATTCTTATAACTTTATTTTTGTTTAGGTAAATATGCTTGTGGATAATTTGGATATCGTAAATTTAAACTCAGTTAACCTTCGAGCTGCAGTGTCTGCTGCTCTCCTTCTCTTACCACCCAAATTCACAGAGGTTTGCTTTGTTACTGTTTTCCCTCTTATATATGTCATTTTACCAATATTTATTATCAACTCCATGTTCATGTAGGAAGACCTTTATGCCAAAATATGTAGCCTGTCATACATGGGCGACTTGCGTATGCTTTTTGCAGAGGACCGAAATAAGGTAAAACTTAAGTTTAAAGTGAAAATTTGAAGGGAAATATCTAGTAGGTTAGCTATTGACTGTGCAATTCAGCTTCTGAAATTTACATTGGTTTTGTACATCAAAGTTGTAGAGTGTTTACCTAAATTTTCAGTTACGAGCACTTTCAATTCTTTTTTTTTTTTTTTTTTTGGGGGGGGGGGGGGGTATGGTTGAGCTCTAACAAGCAAGCAAAAAATTCAATTCTTTATTCTCTGTTTTTTTCAAGTTCTCGTCATGACAATAGATGTAAATTCCAAACCAACAAAACTTTTCACCTACCGTAAGTGCCTCTTGCGCTCTTACAGTCTATTCCCATCCCCTGGGAGAATTCAAATTAACCCTCTGTTGGTTATCCCTTGGTTATGGCGATGGTTCTAAACCCTGCTCCCACTGTTTTACTCCTACAATGTTCAAATTCCAGTCTTTATGAAATGATTCATAATCCTACCTGTGAACCGTAAACTGTTACCTGATTTTTCTTATTTCTTAAAGTATATGCATCCAAAACATATTTGAATATATGTATGAAGGTATGATCATCTAAATATTTGTGAAAAAGTTCGTTAAAACTGGGCATACCTTGGTTGGACACAGTCAACACTCACCTGGAAATCCAAAAGTAATAATAGTCTATGAACATTGGATTTGACAAGACCAGCTTATGATGGTTTTTTCTCTTTTGCCTAAGAAATTGATCTCCCTCCAGTAACTTGTTTATCTTTTTATTTGTTTGTTTGTAGTAATTGCCCACTGCCTCTTTATTCAAGTTTCATTTAATCTGGTATTTATTTTGTTATGATGTAAGAAGGATGTTTTGTTGATTCAGGTGAAGAAGATTGTACAAGGGCAGTTTGATTTATTCCGGTCCATGTATAAAACATTTCTTGAAGAGTATGAAAACAAAGACTTCTTAAGATTCTCGTCATCTGCAAATCAACTTGCAAATATATCTCAGGTTTATATGAATTCAATTTTTCCCTCTCTAGATAATGCTTATAATTTGGTCTCATTTATTGCATGTGTGCCTAAATAAGTTTCGAACTAAACATTAAAGCTGTACCAGAAAAGGAAGTCCATGCTTTCTCTTCTATCCAAGTATTTTTATCATGTAAAAATGCAAATACTAAAAGGCACCAAGATGGGTTCAATTCAAGTCCAAGGCTGAGTTTTACATAACAAAGACTGATTAGCATCCTGAAGTTTTCCTGTATGCATTAATATTGCAGCCTGCATAGTTCAATTTACATTAATTGTTTTTTCTTTACTATTATTTTATGTTGTTCCATAGCTTTGAGGCTGGTACTTTTATCTTTCCCCGTATTTGTTGATTTCATCTCATAAAGGGAGCAGTTGCAGATGGAAAATTTAAATGACATTTAACTTTTATGAAAGAGTTTTGGAGCTTTCAGGTTGTATCCGGGATAACGTTTTCATTGAATATTGTTTTTGATGGATTCCTTGTTGAAATCAGGATTGTGGCTTAGCAGTGACTTGCTCACACATATCTTCCCTTCCTCCAACTATTCGAAGTCGAATGGGGATAACAGCAGAAAAAATGAAAGTAATTAGTGAATCTGGTAAGCGTACACTTACATGCAGCCTGCCTAGAGCTGAAAGCATTACCCTTTTTTGCATTATATGGATACCGACACTAGTAAAGTTGTTGAAGTAGATGGATTCTGTAAAATAATTGACAAATGGCAATGTTACTGTCGTTTTAAAATGAGCAGGTGAAGTTGGGAACAGGTATAGGTTTGGGTCAAGAGACGAGGCAGCAAAATGCATGCAGAAGGTGTTGAAGCAAACAGTGAGGGTTTCGAGTGCCCGGCAAGCTGTCTCCGGTTTACTGACAGTCGGCGGTGTTAAAGCTGCTAGATATCTAACCAATAAAATGTGCAAGGCTTGGAGATCATGGACATTGACATGATTGTCATAATCTAAACCAAGTTAAAGCTGGGGATGGGTAACTGTTGCTTGTGGTTGGTTAATGAGGATACTAACACACTCCGCTTCAGTGTCGAGTTGAATCGAGTTTTAAATGCGAAAGTGGTGAGGATACTAACAGGATTGGTCGAGAACACACACAGGAAAAACTTGATTGTGTCTTTTTCAATGCTGAATGGTCCTCCCAGGAAAAACTTCACTGAAGGACTATATTTAAATGTTGAGTCAAGCTATATAGTTTTAGATGATTGAAAAAATATATATTAATATGTATGTTAAACTTTGGTGGTCGAAATTAATTACATATTTGGATAAATAAAATAAATATTTTAATTCTCAGATTTATATTTAATAATTTTAAAAATAATTATCTAATGATTTAAAAATAATATCTAATGATTTAAAAATATATATTAACTTGGAGTTTCCCTCTTGTCTTGTTCTCCATTGTCTGAATCATGAAAACATAACTCCGGCATTGCCTTGAAAAAGTCCATGAAACCAGTCTGATATATCGTATTCTCCAAACGGTCACGTTCATTTTCATGCAATTTTATAGTCCTCCAGGCTCCATCTCTTCCCTTTATAACCCTTGTAAAATGGAAACCAACCCTGTTTATTCTGCATACAAAAATAGCTTTAAATCAATCAAGTTCTTAAACTGCAATATGAGCAAGACGGGCAGCAAAAACAGCAGACTAAGCAGGTATCTAAAGGCACCGGTCAGGTTTCTGGTAAAGGTCGGGAATTTCTATGTAAAAAGCATGACGGAATACTCGGAAAAGGTCGGCTGTGGAACCATCATGGGGTGCCCAACGGGTCAAGTTAATACTTTGCCGAGGAGTTACAGTGTCGTCTCGACGAGATCGAGCAATGGTGACGATGACTTTCGAGAACTTATGAGGGCAGCTTCCACGAGAACCATCAATTATCGACAGCGGTTGAGTCAGTCTCCGAATATGCCTAGAAGTCATAGTGTTGGAATTGGTAGGATTGACGAAGACAAGACTTGTGAGTTTGAAGAAGATGTTATGAAGGTGAAGCCTGCTTATTTCCCAAGGAGCTATGGTTTGGGCTTGTTCATACACTTGGTCAATGGTAGAAGGGAAAGCCAATCTATTCAACTGTACAATATTTTTTTATGTATACCGATATAATTATATCAATCTTTTAAAATGAATATCTTTTTTAATACTAACGATACTAGTTGATTTCATATTTTATTCTTTGTACATGTACATCAAGATACCAAAATTATTGTGTTTAGTAATATGTTATTTTATATCTGATTTAAAAAGCTCGTAAATAACTTGAAAAATAATATGTTAAAATTTTAGATTGAGAATTTATTTATTTTCTAAGATTTTTTTTGTTTCATACATTTGTATTATAATTAGGGATATATTCGGTTCGGTTTGATTTTTGTTAAAATGTGAACCGAACCGTAGTCTGCGTTTTTTTAAAAAGAAAACTGAAACCAAATGGTAAAAAACCGAAAAATCAAAAACAGAATTTTGCGGTTCGGTTCGGTTAAAACCCGCGGTTTTAACGGTTTTTTTATTTTTTAAAAAAAATAAGCCAAAAAATAAAATATTTATTAGACCCTTCAACATCAATTTATTTTGTCATTAAGAACATGAAAACACATGTATCGAGCCCTTAAGAAATCTAAGATTTTAAACAAAAATTAAAAAAAAAAATAACAATGACTACAAAACAAACAATATATCTAAAAAATAAATCATAAAAATATTTATTTAATTAATATACACTCAATGATTCTATATCACCAACCTAAACATATATATCTAGTCTAATATATTGTTTGATTAAATATAAACTCAAATATTCTATGTTATAAAATAATCGTAAATAGTAAATATTACAAAATATATTCGAATTTGAAATACGATATCTAATCAATTTAATATTATAAAAATGTATCTAAATATTTCAAGAGACTAATTTAAAAAATAAATCCAAATATTTCAAGAGACTATCTTTAAAACATATTTGATATGGATCATAATATTTTTTCTTTAATTCGGGTTAATATGGAATAAATGGATTCCATATGAAAACCCAAACCGAACCGAACCAAAGTGTCAATTTTAAATTTTAAACTGAACCGAAAACCGAACCGCAATATGTGAACCCGAACCAAACTCAAACCGTATAGCTCGGTTTGAATCAGTTTTTCGATTTTCTCAGTTTCGTTGCTCACCCCTAATTATAATATTTTATTGTTTGTTGATTAAATTGAAAAAAAATTGTATGTGGTATTTTTTATAAAATACAATATAAAACTTTCATATACCTAAGGTTTAGGTTCGAGTTCAAGCTCAAACTTAAATCGAATATTTAGACAAATTTAATAATAATCCGAGTTTAAATTTTTTCGAGTCCGATTCAAACTATAATTTTTGATTTCAAACTTTATAATTTTCAACTCTCAAACTTGAGCTGAATTAAACTCAACTTTAAAACTTTTAAATTCAAATTGATTTTAATTAATTTATAACTCTACTTGTAAAGATGCTAATTGCACCTGAACTATCTGCTGCACTGTCTAGAGCCAATGTGTTTGCCATTCACCTACAGAAACAGCTGAGGCCCTACATGGAACCCATGGTTCAACTCCAGAGAATCTACGACCAAGAAGAGTATTTTATTGATGCCAACCAAGCAGAACGTGCCAACAAGGTCCAACAAAGTTGAGCCATGGCACGAAACCCGAATTCGATAGGTTGGATTGAGTCAAACCTTTTTATAAAAATTTTAAGTTTGAATCCGGCCAAATTAAGTTTTTTTTAAATATTATCTCGAATTGAGTTTGGGTTTAGGGTGAAAAAATCTTACTCGATCCGACCTGAGATGAAGTAATTATTTTCATGTTTTCTTGAAATATTTACAATAATAACCTATCCTTATATATATTTTTATAATTAGGTTATTAAAATTAATTTTTATAATTAGGTCACTAAAATTTTATTTTTTATAATTAAATTTTTATTTTTTATTTATAATTAAATCTCTAAAATTTTAAAAAATTAGTAACTCGGGTCGGATTGAGTTTTGAAGCTTAAAAAATTAAGTCGGATCAAATTTTTTTACTTTAGACCCGAATCGGGTCGGATGACATGTATGAATGTTCAAATCAAATGCGGGTGGACCAAAAATTTGACCCTACCCAATAGTATCCACCTCTAAGTTCAGCAAATCATCAAAAATATAATAAACTCATATAAAGAATTTTGTTAAGATGAGAAAAGTGCGGTCATTTGGTAGCTGAATCAAAAATTTTAAATTTTCTGGACGTCTAATTATAATTTTTGAAAAAAAAATAGTATTTAAGAAAATTTTAAAAAAATATTTGTCTAGTTGATATTTCGAAAGATTTAATAAAAATGTTAATAATTTATAAATTTTAATTAAAAATATCAAAAGATTTAATATTTAATGAGAACTTTTAACATATTTAAGGTGGCTAATTAAAATTTTTATAATATTTGAGGGATATAATTTAAGTTTCCCCAATTTTTAGGAGTGATAAGGCTCCAAGCTTGGCTTATGAACCGCCCCTATGGGCAAGATGGTTGTACTCTGGACTGTAAACGTCGAGAGGCAAAACAATGAGATCGTCGGAAAGAATTTAAATTACGATTGTGATCATATTATTAAATATGATATTTTATTATATTATAGACTTAAAATATATTACGATGGTTAATATGGATCATTATTTTTTATAAATAATTTTGAATGGTACTTTTATTATTATATAACGACCGTTATTTAAACTCGTGATTGCGAGACTAAATAACATCATAAAAAATCTTTTAGGTTTTTTTCAGAATTTGAGGTGGCTTAATTATAGTTTTTATAATCGTCTTACTTTTAAAATCTAAAAATTTTATGATTTAGGATTTACGGGTTTATATTTAGGGGTTGTGTCCAGGGTCGTCTCAAAAAATTTTGAGAGTCTGTACGAAAACCAATTTTTTTATCCTTTTTAGTGCTTTATTTATGCACCAACAATAAAAAAAATAGGTTTAAAATTTAGAATTATGAATTAAGATTAAAGTTTAATGTATTGGTGTAGTATTTAAAATTTAGGGTTAGTGTTTAAAATTTATTTTTTTTAGTATTAGACATAAAAAATAACATCAAAATTAATTTAATATTTCAAGCATATTATTTTTATTATTAGATTTATTTATTTATATATCTAAAAAAATAAATGTAATCATTAAATTTATTTATTTATTTATATAAATTATAAAAATAAAATTTTAAAATATAAATAATTAAATTTAGGGGCCTAGGCTGATCGGGATCTTTGAGCAGTTGCTCAGGGTGTTCCCCTCACAATCGGCCCTGATTGTAGTTAAAATTTAGAGTTCAGATGTTAACGTTTATATTTTAGGATAATATATTAGAGATTTAACTTTTAATCTATAAATTTTAATTTCTAACCGTAATAAATTTTAACAACCTAATTTGAACACCTAAAATTAAAATATTTATAATATTTTTTATTTTAAAAAGTTTATACATTATTATTAAATAATTTTAAAATATTATTATACTTATCAAAATTTTAAAAATTATATAATAAATATTAAACTTTAGATTTTATTATAAAACTAATATTAAATCATTAATTATTTTAATAGTTTAACGATAGATAACAAAAAATTAAAATAATTATTTATTATAATAATTTATTTTAATTTTTTTAAGGTGAGTCTTTCTTATATATAGTTAGTGGATGAACAGTTATTAAATAATTATTTAAAAATAAACGATATTTTACTTAGATCATAAATAACGTGATGAATAAGATTCACTTAATAATCTTTTCCGCTTTAAACATGACATGACATTTGTATTTAAGAAGGCAAGAGGGAAGGCAAGAGGTTAGGGAAGTTCTAAAAAAACTGCAAGTTTAAAAAATGGATAAAAATAATTATATTAAACATTTTAATAAAAATTATAAAAATTTTGATATAAAATTTTTAATATATATCAAATTTTTTATACGATTTTGTAAAAAGTACAACGATATTAATATATACCGAATTTTTAAAATATATATATATATATATATTTGATATACATAAAAATTTATACTCAAATTTTTATAATATTATAAAATTATTAAAAGTAAACTATGCCAGTAACCATCCAACTATTTGAGGATACTATTTTGGTCACCCAACTAAAGAACTCGTCAATCAGACCACCAAACTTTGAAACCCTACCTATTTGAGTCACCGCCGTTAAAAATTTAACAAAAAAGTTAACAGTGATGATGTGACAGTTAATGACGATGACGTGAACGTTAATTAAAATCTGTAAAATTACACATTTAATGCTCTAATTTATTTATTATTTTAAATTAATCATAAAAATAAATTAATAAATAAAATTAATCACCTAACCGATTTGTGACATGAGTCACAACCGCATGGATGATTAATTTTATTTATTAATTTACTTTTATTTATTATTTAATATATTTTTTTCACCAATCAGGTAGTGACACGTATCACCACCTAATTAGTGAGAAAGAAAGAAAAATGAAAATATTGTCCCTGATGCCAATAAGAAGATTTAAACCACTGCCCTCTTACTTATAAAGCAAAAGATTAAACTACTGTATTAAAATAAATATCTCAAATAGTTGGAAAGTTACTGGATAATTATAGTAAGACTAGGGATAAAGGTATCTCTTTTTAAATTATGGTTCTTTCAAAAAAATCCAAGAGATAAGGGTAATTATCGTAGGGTATGGGCGCTAAAACGTAACTAACAGTTTTTGTTCAGGTCTGGGGCTCTCTTCTCCATGAACCGACGCCAGTTCCTAAGATTGCCTTTTCAGGCAAACCTACGATCACTAGTTATCAACCTACTAATCAATTAGATTAAAATAATAATTATTATTGAAAGTAATTAAATTTAATTTTTTATTGTTAAATTATATTAAAAACTAAGAGCAATTAAAATATAATAATGGTATTTAAGAAACTTAAATTAAAGGGACCTCTTTAATTATAAAGTTGTTGGTATCTAATTAATCTAAGTATTAATATATTATAGGATCATAATTAAAATTATAATAATATTTTTTATTTTAAATTAAAAATAAAAAATTCATATACATCTCTATAAATAATATTTTGATTGTTATTGTTCTTCAAATCTTAATCTCTCATCATACCACCTTATGTTATTTTCTCGTAACATATTTTAAAATTTTTATTTATAATTTCTGATTTGATATTTTAAGAAGACAACGATTCATTTGTTCAAAAAGATTACGGTTTACAAAATTCACTATTGATGTGCTATAATTAAGTTTGAGATAGAGTTTTAACGATAAAAACTCGGGTACTATCACTTATACATTTTTTTATAAATTTTATTATATAATGTTTACGTGAAAAAATGTCAGTAAAAAATATTTTGTGAAAATTGTTTGATATTTAATAAATTTTTTATGTTTTTTATTTCGAATGTAATAAAAATAATTTACGAACAAAATTATATTTTTATTACTCTTTAAATTTATTTATTTTTTAATATTTATTATTAGAAATTTTATTTTTAGATTAACTCTTAAACCATCAAAATCTACTCTAACTCTCGTTAAAAAAACCCAATATTGGTTTATGTCTACATACTATTATTAAGACTCTTATTAAATCTAATTTTTTAATATAAATTGCTAACAAAAATAAAAAGTTTTTTTAACAAACATTTTTTATTTAGACTAATACATGTCATTAATATAGTAGGAGAATCATATTAAATTTGTATAGAAACTCGAATATCTTAAATTAATTTAAAAAATTTTAAATAAAATTTTAATAATATAGTATAACTCAACAACTCAACTAACTCAAAATATATTTATTTGATTCATTCAAATATTTAAATTGAATTAATCATCCTCTTCGAAGACAATGCCATGTCCAATATGGGAGGGGCTCTTGCCTTTCGAGACATTTTTATTTTACGTTATATATTTAAAAATAGATTAATTATAGATTTATTCTTATTTTTCAAATATTTATGTTTCATTCTCGACCCATACTATTAACTCCGTCTTAATTTTTAACGACATTTACATCTTAACAAATATCAAAAACCGGTATTTCATTAATAATTTCGTTCAAACTTACATAAAACGAGATAATATAAATATCATTAACCATCTAACCAATCCGTAGATCTTAAATAGACCATAATTTTTCACTAATTAATTGTAAACAAGTGGTGTTTAAAACTGATTACTAGTAGACAAGTAGTGTGTAACCTTTTATCATCCTCTGCAGCTGTTGGTTCTAATTTCCCCCCCTGTCCAGACACTAAACATCTATTTAAGTACACTCAAATCTATAACCCTTCTTTGTCTTGTTTTTACTACTGTTTTCATGTGACAATAGGACATTAAACTATTCATGTAGGACAATAAAGATTCAGAAACTCAGCACTTGCCTGAGCTGACAAAATGTACTAGCAGAGCAGGAGCAGGAGCAGTCAGTGAGGGACTTGGTAAAAAAAATTGGAGGAACCAATTATCGGAATAATGGCTAGCTGTTTGGGTAGGAGACAATGAAATTTGTAAAAATAAATCAATTTAGAAAAAGTAATCTAATCGTATCGAGTGATTTAAGTAAAAAAAAAAAAATGATGTTCAGTTTGAGTCGAACGATGAAAAAATTGATAAAAAAACATCATGAATTCTCGTTCTTTCACCTTCTTTCATGTGAATGTAAATTTTTATCACTAATCGTGTTTTCTTTTATGTTTTAAACTAAAAAATATTAAAAATTTAAATTTTAAATTATAATCCTAATTTTCATATCTTAAACCCTAAACCTTACCCCTAAACCCTAACCATAACTCTTAACATTAAACTCTAAAATATAAATCTTAAACTCATTATTTTAAAGTGGATACTAATAGAGACACGAGTCAAATATTTGCATCCTGTTTGATCAGCCTTTTTTGCAAATTGTGCGTTATCAAATGATTAAAAAAAGTATGAATAAATACATCTTCTTTGACATTATTTAAAGGATTTAATGTTTTATCCCACTAAATTTACGGGTAATTTATTTCTTATCTTTATTTTAGGAGTCTAATTAATAGGATTGCATCTAATATATGGGTGCAAATCGTCTACCTCTCAATCGTATCTCTATTGATGTTTTCTTTTTAAATTAGAGAGTTTAGGGAATAAGATTCATGGTTCAAGGTTAAGGTTGTTGTTATAGTTTAAGAAATTAGGGATAGAGTGAATTTTTAAGGTGTAGAGTTAGAATATATTAAGTAATGGTTAGAGTTTAAAATCATTTTTTTTTAAAAGTCGATAAGAGACATGAAAAAAACTATGATAGAAGACGTTTCTACTCCTAATATATAATTAGCGTTAATCCTACAATATTACAACTCAAATACATAAACTTAAAAAAATTTAATACCTTATTTTACTAAATCAATCAACTATTTCTTTCTTTCATAATTTTAGGTTTGCAAGTTTAACTAACGGAATTATATTTAGTATATTGTCAGTGTTAATCATATAATAAAATCATATTAGATACTTAAATCCTCTTTTAAGTCATGAATAGAACCCACCATAAGTAGGGGTGTACAAAAAAATCTGATCTGATTGATTCGATTCGATTATCCGTTGATCCGATCTAAAATTTTGGATATTCGATCCGAATTTTATTTTTTTGGATAATTCGGATTGGATATCCAAAAATTTCGGATTGGATACGGATCGGTGTTTTATATTCGGATCGGATATCCGATTATTCGATATCCAAAAAATTTAAATTTTTTATATAAAAATATTATTATATTCGATATTTTTACTTGTTATATATGAACAAATAAAATTTTTATGAATAAAAATATTGTTATATTCAATAATTTATTAATTATTATATTCGAAAATCAAAATTTTCATGAATAAGACCACCAAATTAAAAAAAATACTTAAATTAAATCATAAATTCGGATATTCGGATATCCGAAAATCTGATCCGAATTTTCGGATATTCAAAAAATCGGATATCTAATTGTTTTGAATCGGATATAGATCGCGAAAATATCGATCCAAAAATTTCAGATATCCAAAATTTCAGATCGAATCAGATAATCCGAAATGCACACCCCTAACCATAAGCACTTCCTAGATTATTGTCAAAATAAAAATTTAAAAGAAATGATTCTATGAAACCTTTGTTCACATGGAAAACAATCATTGCCATATTTAGTGCAAAGCTAAAGCCCAACAACTCCTTATTTATGAACAAAAAAACAAACCCTGGTTCATTTCAATCAAACCACAAAGCATGGGGCTTCAACCCTAAAGGAAAAGTTGAATTCAATCAACTCCTTACTCAAGCATGGATAAAACCCTTTGGACAAAATAACATTCCTATTCCAAAAGTCGGATTTCCCAACATCCTATGGTCGGCAATAAAGGCAGTTAACATCCTAGTCCTAGAACATAGAGCTGTCCTGTTGCAGAAAGGTTTGAGGCTGCTCTAGAATGGGTTTGTTACAAGCAATTTTCATTCATCTCCTTTTTGCCTAAGTTGGGGATCAGTGCAGGGCCAAAAGTCAAAGTAAATTCTACAGTAATGACCGTGACCCACCACCACTCACATTCCCCCATTTTTATTAGACATGAAATGTAAGAGAATCCAAAGCTAATGCTGTGTTTTTGCTTCTTTTAATGACCCCCCCTTAGTTTACCCTTGTTTGTCAACCTTGAGAAAACTAAGAAGTCAAGAACAAAGAAGAGAGATGAATGGGCGAAGTAGAATAAGAGCAAGGGATACCAGCCCGGATAGGGCCAAGGTTTGTCTGCAGCAGCCATTGCCGAAGGCAGTGAAACCTATCAGAAAAGTTCAAGTTGTTTACTACCTAACCAGAAATGGGCAGCTTGAGCATCCTCATTACATGGAAGTCACCCATTTGGTTAATCAGCCACTGCGTTTGAAAGGTAAATGGAAACCCCATTTTCCTCAGTTCATTGTATATGTACCCTTTGCTCTTGCTTGGTTACCTTTTTTGTTTCCACAGATGTAATGGAAAGACTCACAGCTCTCAGGGGCAAAGGAATGCCCTCTCTTTACTCTTGGTCTTGCAAAAGGTACAGTATTGAATTACTACATTCCCATTTCTGGTCTTAAAACATCAAAAGTTTCTGTCTTTGGTAGTAGCTAATGTTGATGTTTGGTTATTAGGACTTACAAGAATGGTTTTGTATGGAACGATTTAGCAGACAATGATATAATTCCTCCATCTGATGGCGCTGAATATGTTCTCAAGGGCTCAGAATTGGTTGATGGTTGCTCTGGTCTCAGTCTGCTACTTTTTATTTAACTTCATTACCTTGAAAGTTTTCACTTTTAACCCAAACTTAAGACAGAAAGGATTGTTTTTTTTTTGTTGTTGCAGAAAGATTGCAGCAATTACAAATCAGCAAAAGGGGGTCTCATTTTCAGGAACCAAACCTTCATCCCAAACAAAAGTCCTCAGCTTTTGCCCTGACTCGGCACAGGGGAGGAACATACGAAGACGAGCATGAATTCGATGAAGACGAGGAAGAAGAGGAGGAGGAGGAAGAAGAGTATGAATTAGATGAGGAGAAGCCATGCTACACAAGCTCAACCACACCTCACTCTCGCTTCTCAAGAGGGGTTTCCACTGATGAACTTGAATACCAAGAGTCCAATATCCAAAAGCCTCCACCACACTCTTCTTCCATCATCTCCGAGAAGCAAGACCAAAGCAAAAACACTACATCCAAGCGGTTCGAAGACGGTGATCCGGTTGGCAACGTCTCCGCATCAGGTCGTAACTCCTCGGTTCTGCTTCAGCTTATTGCTTGTGGGAACTTGGCTGTCAACAAAGGCAAGAACATGCCTAGTGTGAAGCAACCGGTGGTGGCACCAAACAATGTGGTCAAAAAAAGTGAAAATTTGCATCGAGGAGTTGTTTGTAAGTCTGCAGTAAAGGCAATTGAAGATGTTCAGATGATAAGTTGCATGTCTGAGAACCCAAGGTTTGGTAATTTACAGAGAGAAGAGAAGGAGTACTTCAGTGGCAGCATTGTTGAGTCAATGAATTCAGAGAACCGAGTTGTGTCTGATCAGCCATTGCTCAAAAGGTCCAATTCCTACAAAGAAGAAAGGTGATACATTAGCTCCCCCCCCCCCCCCCCCCTGCAAATTTCCATTGTAATGAACTTAATTCTTCTGGTTTTGGTCTTGAATCTTCAGGAGCTGCAAGTCTGCACTGAGTGTAACAATGGAAGATGAGAAGCATGACAAGGCTGTCAAAGGGAATTGTATTCCTAGGAAGAAATTGCCAAAGCAAACCAGAAAAATGGTGATTGACTAGATTCATCTACTTATGGGGACAATAGTTGGTAATAGTATCCAGTTGGCGGATGTTATGAGTCTTAAGTTTCAATTTTCTTCCCTTTTAAATAGGGTATGTGTTCAATTTAAATATGTTGTTTTCAAAAGGAATTTATATCTCATGTAATTTACTAACGCAGTGGGTAAGAAAAGGAGAAAAGGTGCAAATCGTTTAATTTTTTTTCACGTTTTTATTCATGCCTCTGTTTTAAATTAGAGGGTTTTGGGTTTTAGGTTAGGGGTTATGGTTAGGGTTTAGGGAATCAAAAGTAGGATGTATTTTTTAGGGTGTAGGGTATAAGGTTTATGATATAAAGAATAAGTGTTAGAGTTTAAAATTTAATTTTTTAAAAATTTTTAACGGGAGACATAGACAGAGGCATGATAAAGAGGTGGATGATTTCTACTCATGGAGAAACGCAAACAATTTTACATGCTAAATACTAGATTTTAAACTTTAAAATATCGAGTACTAAACCTTAAATACTAATATTTAGCTTTTAATTCTAACCCTAAATCTATTTTTTAATGTGGGGACACATGTAGGGACGTCAAAAAGTGACAACGATTTCTCTTGTTGCTAGAAGACGCTTTTAAAGGAGAAATTATGTCATGAGTCTCACTACGTCAACCATTGGACCAACTACTAAAAAACACACACATCATCAATTTTTTTCATGTCATATTTTTCTAAGTGAATCTTCACTCATATTTATTGTTATTTCATTTTAAAAATAATTTTTAAGTGAAGATTCACTTGAAAAAAAAATGACATGGAAAAATTGATGAAGTGTGTGTTTTTTAGTGGTTGATCCCATAAACACGTTGTGGGACTTACTCATAATATAATTTCTCCTTTTTAAATGGTATGTTTTGAATCTCACAAGAAATTATGGGGCTAAAATCATTCAAAATTAGTATATGATATTTCAAAACTCTATGTATCCGTATTTTTTTTTGAGCTAATTGTATTTTATGTTCTTAAATTATGAGTTTTATTTTAAATTAGTTTTTAAATTTTTAAATATTTTAATTTTATCTTTAAATTATGATTCTCATTTTAAATTATTCTTAAGCTTTTGAATGATTTATATTCATTCTCAAACAATGATCATAATTCTAAATTGATCTCTAAACTTTTTAAAAATTCTAATTTTATCCTCAGATTATCGTTTATATCATATGTTATTACATAATACACATATGTATTTTATGACAATTAAAAGATTTTATAACGATTTTATTAACATAAGATATGATTAGTATATACTGATAATTTGGAGTTGAAATTAGAATATTTAAAAGTTTACAGACAAATTTAGAATGAGAGCTACAATTTGAGGGTGAAATTGAAATACTCAAAAATTCAGGACTCATTTAAAATTAATATCATCATTTAAGGATAAAATAAAAATTTTTAAAAATTTAAAAACTATTTTAAAATAAGTGTTATAGTTTGTGGACAAATGGTGTAATAAATATTTTCTTTATACACAATATTTGGGGAAATCAGCGAAATAATTGAAATATCAATTAGATTTAAAGTAATAGAAATATTATTTTTATTTTTTAAGGACTCTTAGGCCCAATATAACACCGAATATAAGATGTTATGTGAATAATAAAAAATCCAATCAAAGAAAGCAATTAATCCTCTATTTTTTATCATCTAAAAACCCATATTTAATTATTTTATAAAAAACTATAAAATTTTAAAAATATAATAATATTAATTATAATTTAATCTATTTACATGCAAAAATTAATGTCTAAATCCAAAACATTTTCTTTTTTTATAAATGATATTTTTGAGACATTATTCGATATCAGTTTGGCATTGTAAGCTCATAATTTTTTTAATTTTTAATAATTGAACGACGATGATATTAGTTTTGATATTTATCGATTATATTTTTATTCTATTTCATTTTTATTCTTTATTTTTTATTTTTTAATAAACAAATTAACTTTATATTGTGATATGTTTTTTTGACTTTTTGACACGTTTTCTGCTTTTATTATCGGCCATTTGATTATTTCTTTCATTCTGTTTTTCTCAGGGTTGGATTGTATATCGTCTCAGATTGATAAAGATAATATTTATTTAGTTATCATGTTGATCTTTCCTGCTTTAGATTACTGCGTTAGATTTAGACGTGTTCACAATCATTGTCTTTTATTCGCGATTGAGTTATTGTAATGACCATTTTGTCAACGAGCCTTCGTTGTTGTATGTATTTTTATGTTAGTGTTGATAATATTTTTATTTTTCCTCTTCAATTAATGTTGTTATTCGTTTCTATCTTTAGTTCGAGTCTTTTAGTTGAATTTTTAATATTTTTCTTGTATGATTTTTTATGATCTTAAATAGTTAAATTTTTGTTTTAATGGATATAAAAATATATGTTTAGGTTACTTTTATGTTGGTAATTTCATTATAATTTTAAATATTTACTCTTTTTATTAAAATTAGTTGCTTCATAGTTTAATATAGATTTTCCTTTTTCTTTCTGCAAAAATAAAATTCCTAATTGTTACTCAATTATTTTTATGACAAATTAGAAAATAAATATATTATATATTTTTTATGTTTTACTATTGATACTCTAGAAGAATTATTAGACGGATCTGGTTTATCACGTTATTCGTGGTCTCAGTTAATAAGGTTCATACATCATATTTTTTACATGAACCTTCACTTTTTGAACCATGAATGACGTTGTGAACGAGATCCATCTAATAAATTTTTACTCTGAAAAATGTAAACGGACCCAACTCACAATCTCATTGTGGTCCAAGCAATAAGGTTTATCCATCTTATTTTTTCTACATGTAAATAAGAAGTAATCGATTATTTAGAAGTTACTTTGAGATGTATAAATCTTATTGCATATGACCACGAATAACTAGGGTGAGGAATATCCGAAAACTATGAGAATCCAAACCGATATGGATGAGGAATAATCAAAATCTTCACCTATAAGAACGAAGAAGTTTTATCATCAAACCTCAAATGTGAATGGGGACAGAGATTACGATATTCGAATCGTATGGATAATTGAACTGAGACTGTATAAATAACCGTGGAGATCCCCAAAAAAATATCTGCAAAGAACCTTATATTTTACAAAATTTCAAAAAAATATACACTTTTATAAAAGAGGTGTAAAACTTTGTATATTTTATTGATTGATTAAATATATATACAATATAAATTTATAGCTTGATTAATTTAAGTTCGATCATAACCATTGTTTTTTAAATTAAATTAATTAAATTCAAAGTTTATAAACTTAAAGATAACATAAATTTTAAAATAATATTATTATATAAAATAAATAAAAAGTATTCAAATTCTACAAACATAAATAGTCTAAAATTTATATGGCGTATGAATATGAGACGTACGAATATGAAACATGTGATAACGGTACAAATAAAATCTTAAATCTTTATTTTAATTAAAACAAATATAATACGTGATCTACAATATTATATCCGTCTGCCATCCTAAACCGGAGGAAGAATTCCTATTCAAACTAGAAAATTATTTTATTTCAAACACGAACCATCTAATTTCGTCAATTAAAGAACGATTATTATATTTAGATACCGCATCGGTAACCTCCGACCAATAAAATATCCTGACCCACCACGCCACTTCATGTTGAGCCAATAAAACCCAAGTTTTCAATCCCTGTGGCCAATCCTCTCTCGTACACTCTAAGCTCTCTTCTTCCCACATCTCCCCCGACGGAAAAAACTTAACAAAATCTTCTACTTGTACTTTTCCTTCTCTTTTCTGCTCTTTGTTAATCTTTTCCGCTACAATTCTCCACCCCCATTACTCTCATTTGATTTGATTCCCCAAGAATTACCCTTCTCTTAGCTCACTTCTCCAACTTTCTTTCGTCTGTTTGGTTTCTTTTTGTTTATTATCATTTTTGGTTTGATTGGATCGGGTATGTCCAAGACTATTCTGGTGACCGGCGGAGCCGGTTATATCGGAAGCCACACGGTGTTGCAGTTGCTCTTGGGCGGTTACAAACCGGTGGTCGTTGATAATCTCGACAATTCATCCGAGGTTGCCATCAAAAGAGTCAAGGAACTCGCCCGTGAATTCGGCAAAAACCTTTCCTTTCATCAGGTTCGTTTAACGCTTGAATTCACCCATTTCCCCTTTTTTGTGTGTAAATGTGAGATCACTTAGCTGTATGCCAGGAGAGAGCTTTTTGAATCTGTGTTTTCATTGCTAATTTGGAGTCTGATTGGTTTAAATTTGATCAACTGAATCGCCATAGCTGGCAACGCGTTGGGGTGTAACTTTTGGGTGATATGATGTTGGATTCTCTTTAGACCAAAAACTGTTGAATTAATTGCTGGAATAGTAGATTTGATTTTCACTTTTAATTTCTCTCTTTAATGTGTTATTTTCAAAGGTTCAGTTTTTATTAATGAAGAGATTAGCAAATTGGGTTATATCTGATTTTAAAAATTTACCAGAAATCACTCAATTGAATGAGCTACAGAAGAATTGATTGAACAGATTTACTGGTCGGTCTGGCTGAAGATTCTTTAGATGTAAGAAGATAGAACAATACATAAAGTGTTTTGTTTTTATTTTCCTAGTATTATTTTATAATGTCGGTAGCCAAAAAAGGGTTGTTGTTTAGTCTTGTATCTTTGATCTGTACATGGAAACACCCCTTTGACTGGGAATGCTTGGATCTAGTTAACTTTTTTTTGGCTTAATGATACTTTAAAAGCTTTAAACTTAAACTTGTTTCTGGTAATTAATTGTTTACTTTTAATCATCTGGGGCGAAGTGTCTTAATCAAGTCCATCATGTGCTGTTGTCTTATTTTCTCAAAATTGTTGTTTGCAAGAAACATTTAAGTATTTATTTGCATGTCCAAGGTTTATTATGGACATAAATCTATGATGGAACTAAAGTTTGGATCACTGCTTTCAACTGCAGGTGGATCTTCGGGATAGACCTGCGATCGAAAAAATTTTTGCTCACACAAAGTACGAAGGAATCTATAAGTTGTTTTTTTATTATGCCTTCTCAACATTCTCAATTTCTAAGATTATTACATTTTCAGGTTTGACGCGGTGATTCACTTTGCCGGACTAAAAGCAGTTGGTGAAAGTGTAAGTAAACCGTTGCTCTATCATGACAACAATCTCATAGGGACAATTATCCTGTTGGAAGTCATGGCTGCACATGGATGTAAAAATGTACTTTTCTTTCCCTTATTCTGCCTTTTATTCTTTTGCATCCACTAAGTGAATCATTAGAAATATTTTGTTTTTCTTCTTGATCAATTCCAAGATAGTTTGTGCAATTTCAGGGTATAATTATAAAAAAACTTGGATCCTGTTGAATCTACAATATTTTTACGAATTTGTATATTTTGATGAGTCATGCATTGTATTGTCTTCTTGAGTCTTAGAGGTTGACCAATCTAATATGGTACATTTCAGCTTGTCTTTTCATCATCTGCTACTGTTTATGGCTGGCCAAAGGTGGTTCCATGTACAGAAGAGTTCCCTCTGACTGCCTTGAATCCATACGGACGAACCAAGGTATTCAATGAACATTTCTTAAGTGCACACTATTTAGAAGCTTAGGAAACAGTATGGGTAAACCAGCAACTATCAGCATATTTTTTTTACCTGTTTTTTATTAGTACTTTGGCATTTTCTCGTGTAGTGTCATCTAATCATATTTGACATGGTTGGTCAGCTTTTCATTGAAGAGATCTGCCGCGATCTCCATAATTCTGATTTTAAGTGGAAGATCATACTATTAAGATATTTTAATCCAGTTGGCGCACATCCCAGCGGCCACATAGGTGAGGATCCCCGGGGTATTCCAAACAATCTGATGCCTTTTGTGCAACAAGTTGCTGTTGGGAGGCGACCGGCTTTGACAGTCTTTGGAAACGATTATTCAACAAAGGATGGTACCGGGGTAAGTTTTTGTCGATATGCGAGGGTGTTAGTTTCCAATGAATCGTATTTTCATATTTCAGAATACGTTTTGAATATGTCTATGAACTGTGATATGATTTTCAATTCTATTGAGCTTCTATTTACAACTTTCTGTCAATTAAGCTTGGTATTGTTTATCTCCTAACATCTCCATGACTTTTTTCGATACTTAATCTGTTTCCTTGACATTAGCAATGCATGCATCTTCAGTCTCGCAACTGTTCTAGATGTAGATGCCTAGTTTAGGATTGTTTACATATTCGGTGCAGCTGTTCTAAATCCGGGTTCAATGTTTTGATCACTTTTGACAAAGGGGCCACTTCTTGGGTCGTTTCAGGTTCGAGATTACATCCATGTTGTAGACTTAGCAGATGGCCACATCGCTGCATTAAGAAAACTGTCTGATCCTAAAATAGGTATATATCTGCATCCTATTTATATAGTTTACAGGCACAACTATTTTTTGTTGAATATATATAATATATGTCAGTGCATATAACATAACACTGAAGTTAGAATTCAGAAGAATTGGTCCTTACCTATATGCTATTACAGGTTGTGAGGTATACAACTTGGGAACCGGAAAGGGAACATCAGTTTTGGAGATGGTTACTGCATTCGAAAAGGCATCCGGGAAGGTATTGTTTTCTTGTTGTAATTTTAAACATAGAGTTGTACATATTTGTTGTTCTTGGTAACATCCCAATTTTTTTACTTTTATCAGAAAATTCCTCTTAAAATTGCTGGACGTCGACCAGGTGATGCCGAAATCGTTTACGCTTCAACCAAAAAGGCTGAGACTGAACTGAAATGGAAGTAAGAACCTTACATACAGTTCATACTATTGCATAGTTATAACCTTTAATTTACCCCAAAGAAGCTCTAGTCAGATATCAATTCAGACATAGTGTTTAAGGATGTTTATATTATCCCATTTTATATGAATTCGAATCTCCGTATAAAAATATAATATCTCATGTTGAATTCTGATGTTCCAGAGCAAAGTATGGCATTGAGGATATGTGCAAGGATCAATGGAACTGGGCCAATAAAAACCCATATGGATATGGCTCTCCTCACTCAAAGTAACTCACTTTGCCAACACCTTTTTCAGACCATAATTCTTTTCTATTTTTTTTTCTTCAGATTCTTTATCATTTTTCCTGATTTATTTGTTGAATTGATTCTTAATTCTTTCAAGTGAAGGCATCCATTTACACTAGTGTAAAATTGAATTTTATACACATTCATAAAGTTTTTACTAGTGGTGTTTTAATAATGCAAGTGTTGAATTTTGTGTTTTATTTACATAGATTATTACCAAATTATTTATTTATAAAAAAATAATCAATTTTTAAATATATATTAATAAATAATTTATTTCAGATCAATATATTTATTTTAATGATAAGTGTTGGGTGAATTGGTAAGACATATTATACTCTTAGAAAGATGATATGAGTTCAAACCAAGAAGATAATAGTTTTAAGAAGATAATCTTGTATCTTGAACGTTAAATGTAAAATGAACATGCATGTTATTAAAAAAAATTATGGATTAACTATTTGAATAGCCACTTTTGTTCTCCAAATATAGATAAAGTTACGTTTTAATTTATAAATTTTGTCGGTCAACGTTTATTGTACTTTAATGAAAAGTTGATCTAACACAATAAAAATGATAAATTACTTAAATAGTTTCTAAATTATTATTTTATTTTTATTTTATTTTTAATTTAACCTTTATAATTTTAAAATTTTATCTTCTCACTGTATTTTCAAAAAATCTTCACCTCTCTAAAATTTTTTTAACTCTAAACCCTAAATTTTTTGGTTACTCCGAGTTCATATAATCCTTTTTACATGTGATTATCTGCACTGTTGATTGTATTTAAGAGTCGTGTTTCTAATTTTAATCCAGGTTATGATGAGATTATTCACCCCTGTAGGGAATGGTTTCCACAATTCGTTGCGAAGAGATTGCCGGTGAGAAGTTCTGTCGCTTATCCTCTGATGCAGTACTTTTATGGTTATATTATATTATTTGGGTTTAGAGTACATGTTTAGGGTTTGAGATAAAAATTTGTAGAGAAAATATTTTTTAAAAAGATAATAAAAATATAAAATTTTAAGGTTAAATTAAATATAAAATAAAAGTTAAATAATATTTTGGGGTCTATCTAAATAATTTATTATTTTTTATCGTTATCAAATCAATTTTTCATTAAAGTTTAGCGTAATAAATATCTTAATAATAAAAATTTATAGATTAAAAACAAAATAATTCTATCGATTATTTTTCAAAGGTAATCAAATTTGTACCGAGAAAAAATAATTAACTCTAAATTTTAATGCTTTTTAGAATAAACTATATAAATAATACATAATTTTTTCTCTAATCTTTTAATTATGAAAAGTTTTAAATTAGTTATTTAGTTTTTAAAAGTAATAAATTAATCTATTTCTATTGAAAAAGTCAAAAAAATAAATAAAAAATATTTTTAATTTAAATAAATATCTAAAATATGTTTTTATCAAAATAAATATTAAAAAATATATTTTTTTATTAAAATAAGTACATAAAATATATTTTTTATCTAAATTCTTAAAGAATACATACAACATTCATTAAAAATACATTTATCTAATTATTTTGTTAAAAATATATTTTAATATCAAAATAAATTTTATGATTTATATTTAAAACTCGTCAATTTTTTGATAATATTATTTTAAAATTTAAAATTAAAATGTTGCTTGCCATGATTATTAGTTAACCTTGTATTAAAACTCTAACCTATGGATTTTGTACAAATCTAGCCCTACAGATAAAACCCTAACCTGAAAACCCTTACTCATGGTAGGAATTGCTGCAACGGGAGCGGCGATGTCCACAGAAACGGCGGTGGAGAAAGCGGTGAGAGCTCTCGTAAAATGGAGAGATTCTCAGTCTCATTTGAAAAAGCCCCAACTTCTCCAGGAGGATGAATTGATATACCTCATCGTCAGCCTCAAGAAAATTCCCCAGAACCCTCGCGTTAATCCGATGAAGGTGCCACTGCCTCACCCCCTCATCGATCCCTCCGCCGAGCTGTGCATGTTCATCGACGACCGCCCCAAGTCAGGCATCACCAAAGACGCCGCCTCCAAGAAAATCAAGGCCGAAAATATACCCATAACCAAGGTGATCAAGCTGTCGAAGCTCAAGACTGATTACAAGCCATTCGAGGCTAAAAGAAAGCTCTGTGATTCGTACGACATGTTTTTCGCCGATAAAAGGATTATCCCTCTTCTGCCTCAGCTTTTGGGGAAGCAGTTTTTCAAGAAGAAGAAGATCCCCGTGCCTGTGGACCTTAAGCACAAGAACTGGAAGGAGCAGATTGAGAAGGCTTGTTCCTCTGCTATGTTGTTCTTGGGTAGTGGGACTTGCTGCGTTGTTAAGGTGGCTAAGCTTTCACTGGGGGAAAAGGAGATTGTTGAGAACGTGGAAGCTGCTATCAACGGTATTGCAGAGGTTGTGCCGAGCAAATGGAGAAATGTAAGGTCGTTTCACTTGAAGTTGCTCGAAAGCTTGGCTCTACCTGTTTATCAGGCTATGCCTGATCTGCGTTTGAAGATTCTAGCCGAATCCGAACAGACTACTTCTTCCAAGGAGGAAAAGCAAGAAGTTGGAGAAGGAGAAGAAGATGGTTCTCATTCTCATCAAAAGAAGAAGAAGAACAAGGGTCGGATACATGAAGTTCAGTACATGGATGATCAGGAGAATATTAATGACTCGAATTCCGGGGCTGATATAAAAGATGAAATCACAACCGACAAGGTTTCGACCAAGAACAAGAAGAGTGCTCTGAAAAAGTTAAGAGCCTTTGACATGAAGGTCAAGGATAAGAAAAAGAAGAAAAGGCTATCTGCTTAATGATTTGTCTTGCTCACCACCACCACCTAATAAACTAGGCTTTAAGTTGAACATTACTGCTGCTTGTTCTTGCAGATTAGTAATTATTATTGTTTCTTTTATTATTGGATCCGGCTTTCAATTTTGGGTTGCCCTTTGTCTTTTAATGCTATATGTTATTTTGAAATGCTTCTTTACTTAGCATCTTATCTTAGGTTGTTGTGATTGAACATAGAGAATGATTGCTGTAAGCTAAATATAATTCCTTTTGATATCTGGTGATTTTATAATGTGAAAGAATTGACATGTTGTGAAACACAAATTTCTGTGTATCTAAGCTTTGCTGAGACTTCAAAAAGGAATCTGATGAAGGTGCCTCTAATTTCGCTTGTAGATACGTGGACTACTAAAGTATTACTAGAAAAGATAACTGAATAATGAAAGATTTTTAGAGGGGTAGAAAGATTGATGCAGAATTCTTTGCTAGATATATAGGTTTCACGCACATACTCTGTTCTATTTATCTTGGTGGTGTAGTTGGAATTTGATGAAAGTTAGGGTGGTGGAATGATACTTGCTGAAAGTCTAGCATATTATCTTGTTTGACTTTTGACATTAAATTGCTTTTCATTTTTTGGTTTCAATCTATTAGCCTGTTTGTTGCCCCTTGGTGTGTTCAGTTAATTTCAACTGCGTAGTTTGTTGAGAATCACAGAAATGGTTGGATTAGGCTTTTTAAATCTGACTGATGGTAGTAATTGGAGGGAATTGAGATGGAAATATTTTTCTCTTTGAACTTTGTGCATATATATATATATATATTACATATATTACTTATAGTCATCAGATGTCTTGAGGTCCCTTTAATTTCTATGCCTGTGAAGGTGAATTGATGATATCACGGAATGCTGGAGGAGGAGCTTGAGTGAAAGAGTCTTTACTGCAAGAATTACTGAGTGAGAAACTTTTTGTTACTTGTGCGAATGCCAAAAAGAACTAAGCTACACCATTTGTCTAATTTCCATGGCCATTGACCAACAATAATATATGATGGTCTAACAGGAAGTATTAGTAATGAAGTAAATATTATCTCACTCTCTCTGTCTGTCTGTCTGTCCAAGTGATCTGCTCCTAGGGTCGAATGGGGAGTAGGAGACCAATTGTGGTGTGGGAAATTTGGGATCTTGGCCTCATTTTTCCCTTTTGCCATTTTCTGGTGTGGTATGTTTTTTTCTCTTCTATCTCCGTGCTATTCTCTACCTCTTTAGCTGGAAGTATTAGTAATGTAGTAAATATCATATCTCTCTGTCTGTCTGTGCAACTAATCCACTCCTAGGGTCGAACGGGGAGCAGGAGACAAATTTTGTTGTGGGAAATTTGGTATCTTGGTCTCATTTTTCCCTTTTGCCGTTGTCTGATGTGGTATGTTCTTTTCTCTTCTATCTCCATGTTAGTCTCTACCTCTTTGAGCTTTTGCTGCTCTTGAGTTTAAATTTAGTTTAATATTCTTTAGTATTATCAGAATAAAGCCCCATGTACTTGTATGCTTTAGTAAAGTAAAAGCATGTAGTCAGTTTGTCTTCTGTTAGATGTAGTGGCTCAACAGCTGAGAAACACTGGAAAATTGAGTGTGAACTAGCTGTATTAGGTTTAGTGAGCTCTCAGGATACCAGCAGCAGCAGCAAACTTCTACAAGTTTGTAGCCTTTGTGTCTCTGAAACTAAGTCGGCACCATTCCAGTTTTCGTTTTCAGAGCAAACTTTCATCTTGTTTACATTATCCAAAGCCATTGTAGTTGTGATTTTATCTTTTTTTGCGTCTGCTAATAGGCCTTGCACAAATTGAAATGCCAAAATCTTAGCGTTTTCGAAATTGTTGGTTTGAAGCTTGTTCAAGTACAGACCATTGCGTACTCTATCGAATACACACATCTGGATGCATGTTTCAATAATGTGTAATTAGCTGGTTGGAGCATTTTTCTTTGTATTCATTGGGAATAATTTATCTTTACTTGAACAAACTTTGGAGCATGGGTGTAAATGAGTCAGGTCGAGCTTGAGTAGGGTTGAACTTGACTTAGCTCATTACGAATTCAAGTTGAGTTTGAGTAATTTTTAACTAGCTTGATAATTTGATCTTGACTCGGTTCGTTAAGAATTCAAGTTGAGTTCGAGTTCAGTGTTGATCGAGCTTTGATTGAGTCAAATTCAAGTAGCTCTTTATTTGTCTCGTCTTGTTTAAAGCCTTATTAGGAAAAAAAATTAATATACAAGTTGTTTAAAAAGTTATACAAGCTTATTAATTTTATGGTTTAGAGATTTAGGTTGTTGGGTCTAGAATTTAGTATTTAAATTTTAGAGTTTAGGACTTATGTTTAGAGTTTTAGGTCTATCTAACTTAAAAAATATAGTATATTAAATTTTTAAGTAATTCAAGAATTTTGAGTATTAAGTAGCTCAACTCTGACTCGTTAAAAATTTAAGTTAAGTCTAATCAAATTGAAAGTTAACGAATCAAACTCGATAGTTTGTGATTTATCTCGTCTCATTTACAGTTTTACTTTCGAGTTAATTCAGATGACATAACATTAAAAAAAAGGTTAAAAAAAGGGTAAGTTGAATGATATAGGTTTATTAGAACAAACTTTCAAGTTAAGTCTGATACAAGTTTACTTGAACAAATTTTCAAGTCGGATGACATAACATAAAAGGGGTAAGTTGAATGATATAAGTTGTAGTTTCAGCATTGCATTTGGAGTGTGGGAGGTCGTTGTGGTCAGAAGGTAGTATTAATCTCTTTTTTTAATTTTTTAACAAAATAGTTTTAAAAGGCGCAAGGTATTACGAGGCACAAAAGGTTTCTAAAGTTGAAGCGTGAGATAAAGGTGTTCGTCTTTTATAGGTGATGTGTCATTTTTTCTTTAAAATTCATAAATTAACAATATAGTATATTTTGTGTTTAAAAACATGAAAATTATTTTATTAATTTATAAAAAATAAAAATATTTTTTTCTTAAAATTAAATAAGTTGGTATAAGAAAGCAACCAAACATAAATACTTTAAACTTCCTAACATGATTATTCACACTCTTAAATCCTCCAATCAAGTATTGTTTCATCTAATATACTCATTTCTTAAAAATTTTATCAAAAAAATTACAAAGAAAATTATTTTTATTTAAATATTTTGACTTTTCATGTTTCATTGTCGGAAAAGAACCGTTGATCCAGTTGAATTTAATCTCAAATTTATTATTTAAATTTTAAATAATCTAAAAAGTAAATTATAATAACGGTACGAAGATAGTTATATTTTGATTTAAAAGGAGAATAAACAACAATAATATTAATATTAAAAAAATAATAATATATAATAATAATAAATATTAAACAAATAATAATATATATAATATTAATAACAATAATATTAATAATAAGAAACAATAAATATGATATATATGTAAATAATAATATTATTTTAATAGTAGTATTTAATCATAATATTATATTATAATACTTAATAATAATATATAATATATAATAATAAAATATGAAAAAGAATAATTATATTAATAATAATATTTAAAATAATATTAATAATAAAAAACTTAAATAAAAAAATAGTGAATAATATGTAAAAAACACCTCAATGACAAGAGGCATCGCCTTGAGTGTCTCACGTCTTAGGCAAAAGTGCTCTGAAACGCACGCCTTTTGTATATTGCCTCGGCTCATCCTCAGACATGTTTTCTTCAATGCCTCGTAGCGTCTCATGTGCGTCTTTTAAAATTAAAATTATATTATATATAAAAATTTAAATATGAATCTTTTATGACAAGTATCATCGTTTTTTTTTTACTGAAATCATAATGTTGGCATTGTATTACTCTGCTAATGCTTTGGTGCATGGAAGCAACACATCAATCTGGTTTGGTATTAACCATTGAGAACAGTTGCGCTTGTCATCTTCTCAAAGTTATTCACGAGATTTTAGTGGCTCTAGGGCGAACATAAAATATAGATCTTTGATAATAAGTGTTAGAAAATATAATTTTCTAATAAAAAATATTAAAAAAATAAGTATATGCCTATTAATAAATATAAAAAAATTACACCCTTAATAATAAGTATATGTCTACTAATTATTAAATATTACATTTAGATCATTTAATTATGGGTAATTTTACGATTATGTCACTTTTTATATTTAAAAAATATATTAATTTAGTATTTTTCTTTCAAATCACTTGTATACCCTCGTTAATATTAGAGTATTTTATTTAAAATCATTAATTAACTTAATATACAAATTGATAAACTTTTTTAAATATAAATGGTGACTTAAATATAATTTTACTTATAATTAAATGAATGACGTAATTAAATAACTCAAACATAACATTTAATAATTGAACGATGTAAACTAAACTTTAACTATTTAAGCTGATTAATGGACAAATGGGCTTACAAGAATAGTGCTAGCCCGTAGCTATTCATAGCGAAGTAGCATGTTTACGAATTGAACAGCTCTCTGCCCGTCTTTCCCTTCTCCCGCATATCCATGAAACTATTGCTACCGTCCACCACCACGCTTTAGCTCAAATCTATTCTAATGTTTCGAATAGCAATCCAGAAAGTACTCTTTTCCTCTCTCCTTTTCCATGTAAATCTTTTCTTATGTAAACTAAATGCTACTTCAGTGTCTTATTACGATTGTTTTTTGTAGATTTCTGGGCGTTCCACGCAAAGGGTTTTTCTTCCTGCGACATCGGAATTGTTGAGAGGCTGCTCCTTTGTTACATACGATGAGGTCATTTTTTTATTTTAAGTTTTTAGTCATGACTGAACCCGAAATTTGTTACTCCCATCACCTGTTTGATGAATTGACTGAATAAGTTTAACGTACAATTATTCAAGTTTTTTTTCTAGTTTCTTTCTTCGGTGCTTGCTAACATTTATAACTTCGAAGACCCTGTTATTCTTTGATGGTTAGTTAAATGTCTTCTCTTTATTCAGATGCTCAGCTTCTGAACTTTTCTGTTCCCCTCTCTCTGGAACCGAGTGTCAACTAAGTACTTGATCACAAGTCCTTCGACTTTCAGTCCGTGGTTGATTGGACTTTCCTGTTTTCCTCTTAATTTGAGAATTGGTTTCTATTTGTGGGTTTGTGTATATATTTTTGTTCCAATTTCAACATGGTTCAAAAAATTTCATGTCTCTTCGATAACCCAAGCAACCTCCTTCCTGCTTGTCTACGCTGAAAAACAAAATGGAGGGATAAATGGGTGGGGGTACACTGTAAGGTTAACAGCTTGATCATCTGATTTGCTCATTCCTTCAACTTCCTCTATATGTATGTATAGGTCATTTACAAAGGAGCAGGGAAAATAGCACACTCTGATCAAGCAGTGAAGGTATTTTTTTGTGTTTCTGTTATTGATTTACTGTAATGTTTCAAGATGTATCATTTATTGCTAGTAAGCTTGTCATTTTACTGTTAGTTGTATAATCTATCCAAGTTGATCAACAGAGTTAATTTGCTTGAATGTTGATTTAAAAAGATCCTTTAGAATAGGGCTAAGTTTGATAGAGTTTTATTCTTCAAAGTTGATCAACATATATACTCTGATTAGCTTTTGATTGAACCCGGATAGATCACGAGTAGAATTGACTTCCTTACTCATTGTAGGTAAGGATGAGTTTCCTCTGGATATTCTTTCTTTCTTGATCCAATTTAATCAAAAATATTTTTTTTGTTAAAATTTATTTGATAAATTGAAAAAAAAAATTGAACAACAAAGGCTGGAATATGCTTTTATTAGCTTTTTGAAGTTGTAGTATATTATTTTGTAGTGATTTTACAACTAATGAGATTTTATGCAGTAGAATATGGCATGTAAGGTCACATTGGGATCATAAGTTTGTGTAAACTAATATTGACTGAATGAATAAATTTGTTTAAACCACTTAATATTTCAAAAGTTTTAATTTGTTATACTATGTGAAGTGGTCCTTATGATTAACTAGCTATGTCACTTGAACTTTGGCTCTGAGTAAGTATTGAATATGATTATGTGTCTAAAATGGGTTTACTCAAATTTCTTCTGCAAGTTCTTTTATATAATTGCCATCTAGATCAGTTTTTATGAGAATGAAATACAATAGATTGCGAGTTATAGAAAATAGAATGGAGAGGAAATGAGAGATCCTTTAAATTTGAAACATGTTTCAATATGGTCTTCTATGATTAGAAGATGGGTTGAGCGATTATTTTTCAAGCTCTTTGTATTTCTTTCTCTTATAAAATGGGTTTATTTATCTTTTTGAAAAACATGATTTCACAAATATAACAGATGTTTACGGAGATGTCACATCTTATTAAATTTTTAATCATTTTCCATCTGCTATTACATGCTGCTTTGTTTGTGCTGAGTTTTTCAAATTTACTGGTTGAGTTCATCTTGTTTGATTGCTTGAATTGATATGGGAATTATTCAAGGATCAATGTAACGACCAAGCGGTGAATCTTTATCCCAAATCAAATGTTGGAGGTGAGCAGAAGCTCCAAATTGGACAGAATGTCTCAAGAAAGGATAAAATTAAGTTTCTTGTAACCACAGTAAGTATAAAAACATGTCATCTTTTTTTTCTCCTTGGCTTAATTTTGCATGCCAAAGTGGGTAGTTAGCTCAGTAAAATAACTCCATCTATGCAGCTTCTTGATCTTAATGACAGTAAAGAAGCTCTCTACGGCACTCTTGATGCGTGGGTTGCTTGGGAGCAGAATTTTCCTATTGGGCCTCTTAAAAATGTAATCCTTGCTCTTGAGAAGGAGCATCAGTGGCATAGAGTTGTTCAGGTGTCAGCAGTTCGTCTCTTTAATTATGCTTTTGCCTTTTAATTATGTTGTTGCTTTAAAAAAAAGTCGTACTTGTAAAACTCAGGGTAAAATTAAATTTTGCAAATTGCTTATTGGGATAACTCCTGCTTCAAAATATAATGAATCATGTCAAGTTTAAATTCTTTAGATATGAATTCAAGTTCAACAAATTGTTCCCTCGTAGGTTATTAAGTGGATGCTAAGCAAAGGGCAGGGAAACACAATGGGAACATACACACAGTTACTACGAGCTTTGGATATGGATAATAGAGCAGAGGAAGCACATCATTTTTGGGTTAAGAAAGTTGGTGCTGATCTACATTCAGTGCCTTGGCAGTTATGTAGACTCATGATAGCAGTATACTATCGAAACAACATGCCGGAGAATCTTATAAAGGTATGTTTTTCTTCACTAGCTGTCAACAATATGCATATTGAAAAGTTAGTACTTAATATCGTAGAGGTGGCTTTCAGATCTTGGACATGTGAAAGTTCTTTTGGCAGTTATGGACTTCTTTCTTTTTCTTTTCCTCGATCGAATCTTGCTGTATTAGAAGTTCAGCTTGTTCTTATTTTTCGTAACTAACTACTTTTCCCGACATGTATTGATCTATTTTTACTGTTATCATAAAGCTTTTCAAAGGCTTGGAAGCTTTTGGCCGCAAACCTCCAGAGCAATCAATCGTCCAAAGAGTAGCAGATGCATATGAGATGTTGGGACTTGTTGAAGAGAAAGAAAGGGTACTTGAAAAATACAAAGATATTTGTACCAAGACGGAGAACGAACGTAAGAAGTCCAAGCAGGCTTCATTGAAGAAAAAGAAGAATTCTGGTTAGACTCTCCCTCTCTTCCTATTCGGCAACCACTTGCAGAGTAGAATTTTGTACTTTAGGAGGATGTAATGGTCGTGTCAAGTTCTCAGGGGCAATGTAGCAAAGAGTGTTATCGATGAATACGAGGAATGCTTATTTGCTTTTGTCGTTTCCTTTTCAAGTTCAATATAGTATACTGTCCGGATTTGATGAGAGACTCAACTCCAGCCTTTCTGATTATTTAAGATGTAAACTGATTTCTGTCCCTGCTGGTTTTGATGGTTTTCAGGGCGGGGAAGACGGAAACAGGCATCAGCATCAGATAACCTTGTGAGCACCACAAGTGATTCAGAATCAGAGAGATGAGGATGAATTTTGGTTCCTTTGACAACGAGGCAACATGCTTCTGAGTTTTTTCATCATGTGGGAAATCATTGTTCTGCTGAATTTCTTATATGGAGTTGGAGGATAGTCAACAGGGAATTGGCTCTCTTTCGTATCTATTGATCGTTAAAACATTATTGCAAACTATGTACTTCTTGGATACAAGTAGATAGAGTTAAAGGCACAAACCATCTTGGTTCGGTGGTTAAACAATGATCGTTGTTCTGAAAGATTATAGGTTCGAGTACCAGTAATACTAACATAATAAATGAATTTATAGCTAATTACTATATAGCTTATTCAAAAAATGGAGTTAATACTTTTAATATCCCATTAATGTTTTGATACTAATCTAAAATTTAATCAGTACAATTATTTGATCCAATTGATCTATATTTATATTTTTTTAATATGTAAAACACTAAAACACCCCTCCGATTAGGGGTGTTTAAAAATATCCGACCCGAATGACCCGATCCGATTACCTAACTACTCGAACATAAAAAATTGAGTATTTTCTCGAATTTCTTTTTATGTTCGGGCTGGGTATTTGAGCCGTCATTTTTCGGGTCAAGCTTGGGTTAAAAGATTATAAATTTTCGGGTACCCGGTTACTTTCGGGTACCAGTTCTTAATTTTTTATTTTACATATAATTATTATTTATACAAAATACATTAATATTCACTATATTCTCAAATTAAACAACCTAATTTCTTAGTCTCAACCCGTCAAACTTTAATTTTTAAAAAGAATTAAAGACTCATTGTAAAAAAAATAAGATTTATTATAAAATTATAAATTTAATTTTTCGGGTTGGCAAAATTCAAACTTTATTCGTTTAGTTATACACTATTTTTGTATATGCATTAACTAATACGAAAATTAATTCAAAATTCTTTACCATTTAAATCATTAATTTTTATATGTTTATATTAAATTAAACTAATTATTTTTTTTAAAAAAAACTTCCTTTAGACTTTATGTTTTGTTTCGAATTAGATTATGTAATTTAGGTCTTAAAATTTATGTTTAGATTATGTAACCAATGTTTTAAAATTTTATATTTTCATGTTGCATTATGTATTTCAAACTTTTAAATTTATATATTTTTAAGATTAAATTTAAGATTTATAAAAAATAAAATAAAATCCGGGTACCCGAAATACCGGGTACCCAGAAAATCCAGGTCAAAACACGGGCCAAATTTTTAACTACCCGAAGATCCGGTACTCGATACTTCGGGTATCCGGATTTAAACACCCCTGCTCCCGACATGGATGAAATGGTCAATGGTCAAACTTCCGACTAATTCAATAATACTAGTATGAACTATGAAAGTCGCATTCATATGTTATATATTTGTAAGTGTTAATATTAAATAAATATATTTAAGGAAAGGGAAAATATTATAATGATGAGTAGAGTATTTGTGTTCTATTTTCTATTAAAAAGAAAGGTAATTATTATATTCTCAATATGAATTATTTTTATTGTATGTAGAAAATATATTTTTAAAATTAATATTAAGATTCGAACCTATATAAGGTATGATAATGAATGTTAGTTTCGCTAAACATTTTTTTCACGATGAAGATCTACAACCAAGTACATAATATGATGACAAATAATATAATTTTAATTATATTAAATTTTAAATTTAATCTTAAATAATTTTATTTTATTAAAAATAAATAAAAAATAAATAAAAGAACACTTATCTCATAACCCTTTCTCTCATGTTTTTAAGCTTAGTTGCATGATATCAATTATCGCTTGTTGTGGAGTTTTCTTACAACAACAGTTATCAATCAAGTATCAAGTGACACCTTTTGAGGTCTTGTACGGGCATAAGTGTAGGACCCCTTTGTGTTGGACCGAGCTTAATGATAGAAAATTAGTAGGTTCCAAGCTTGTGAAGGAAACCAAAGAAAAAGTTCAGATCATCAAAGAAAGGTTGCAAGCAACATTTGATCGTCAAAAAGCTTACGCGGATCGTAAGCACAAGCACATAGAGTATGAGTGGGAGAAAAAAATGTTTGTCAAGATATCCCTGTGGAAAGTGATCATCTGGTTTGGACGAAAAGGAAAGTTGAGTTCAAGGTATGTAGGACCGTATAAAATTCTTGAGAGAGTGGGACCGGTAACTTACCGGGTAGCTTTACCACCAAAATTAGCACATATCTATGATGTGTTCCATGTGTCCACGTTGAGGCATTACTGTTTAGATCCTTCTCATGTGGTTCAGCTTGAGGAAATTGAAGTCAATACAGATTTGACTTATGAGGAGAGGCCTATCAGAATCCTTGATAGAGGAGTGAATGAGCTTCAGAACAAGAGCATACCTTTGGTAAAGGTGTTGTGGAGAAATCATAGTGTCGAGGAAGTAACGTGGGAAGTGGAAAAGGACATGAGAGCTCAACATCTACATCTCTTTCTAATAGGTAAAATTTCGAGGACGAAATTTTCTTTAAGGAGAGGAGAATTGTCATAACCCGAATTCGGATTTGAGTGTCGGGTTAACCCAAAGAGTTAGGCTTTGATTTGGGCCCTGGGTTTGAGTGATTTTGGGTCTTGTTGGGCCTTAAGTTTATTGAGTTGTGAGTTGGGCTTGTATAGTAAGGGCATTTTGGTAAATATCAAAATAGGATGAGAAGGAAGAGAGATTTGAGGTTTATGGTGACAGATGATGATTTTATTTTCTTCTCTCTTTACTCCTCATCTTTCTCATCTTGGAACCAAGAAAAAGAATGGTTAAAGGTTTAAACTTTGAGAGTTTAGTTGGAAATCTTGTTTTGTGTTAGAGAAGAAGTTTTAGAGCTCTTAAGGATCTATAAAATAAGGTGAAAGTTGTTAAGATTGGTGAACAAAAAGGGTTTAAGAGGGTATTTAAGGTTGAGTATGGGAATGTGTTTTTGAGGGTGTAAATCTCAATTTTTTTAATATTTTAGACTCTGAGAATCCTCATTCTTGTGTTTAATTCATTGCTTATCTTGTCTTTATAGAGAAACAAGTGGGAGAGCCTTCTAAGAGCTTTGGGGAGGAGAAAGCTTAAAGAAGGAAGAAAAGTTCGAGTTGTTGTTTAGCTAAGTTTGATACTCCTTCAACCTCTTAGTATCATGCATTTCATGTTTTTAAGCTTAGTTGCATGATTGTTGTTTGGTTGGTATGTTTGATAGCTTAAAGTGATTTCAAATGGTAGATTTTCGAGTTATTGATGAACCTTCTCTTTTAGGATGAAAACATGCTTAGGATTATCCTTTTAGAGTGTGGGAACAAAATGAGATTTAATGGATGGATTTTGGATAGAGTTCTAAGCAATTAGAAGCTTTAAACCTGTAATTTTGTGCAGGGGTATCGATACACCTACCAAGGTGTATCGATACCCCATAAAGAAAACTTAGGCGAGAAAGGCAGACATTTCAAAATGCCCAAACCGTGTTTTGTTACCCAAAATTCTAGTAGCAAATTGTATCGATACCCCTTGTTCGGTGTTCTGATACCAAAGTTTTCAGTAGCAAATCGTTTCGATACCATTTTGTGGGCGTATCGAAACAGAGTCGTGTATCGATACCCCATATAGGTGTATCGATACGGGTATGTTTCTCTTAGTCTTAAGTCATCGTCTTAGCGTATCGAAACACAGAGGAAGTATTTCGATACCGGTCATTTCGATATGGATGGGCATGGGTCGGGTCGGGTCAGATTTTTGGCCCACCCGCACCCGACCCCCAAACACACACTCTCTACCCGCCACCCGACCCGACCCAAGGTTAGGGTGAAAAAAATCCGACCCGACCCGACCCGACCTGATTTTTAAGCTTTAAAATTCGACCACAATCATTAAAAAATTTTAAATTTTAAGGATTTAATTATAAAAAAATAAAATTTAGGGATCTAATTGTAAATAATATAAAATTGAGTAACCTAATTATAAAAAAATAATTTTAGTGACCTAATTGTATGAAATATATATAAAGAGAGATCATTATTGTAAATATCCCTAAAATATATGAAAAAATTACATTATTAGTCCTGGGTCGGATCAGATTTTTTCCACCCTAAATCCAAACCCAACCTAACCCGAAATAAAAATTTAAAAAAACCCGACCCGAACCTGATTTTTCTTTAAAAAATCCAACCCGTTTGGACCGAGTCGGGTCGAAACTCGTCGGGTTCGGGTTCTGTGCCCATCCTTACGTATCGATAGCCATGGGCATTTTGCCCAAGTTCTTAAGGGCTGAGTTTGGGAGTTTCATAATTATACTAGGGGTCCCTAAGGGTGAATTAAGCTATAAAATGAATACTAAAATCGGAAAATTAGCCTTTAGCCCCGATCATGAGATAAATGAATAATGGCTTGAGCCTTTGGTAATATAAGTAAGTATGAAAACCAATAAGAGTTTGGTGTGATACACATGAGTTATGTGGCTTACTAGGAACCTTGCCTAGAGTATATTATATATTTATGAGATATGATACCTAGTAACCTTACTTAGTGTTGATGTGTTACTAGAGATAAATATTATATGAAAGATAAAGATGATAACCTTACTTAGTGTTGATGTGTTACTAGTATTAATGGGTTGCCTAGAGTATATTATATATTTATGAGATATGGTACCTAGTAACCTTGCTTAATGTTGATGTATTACTAGAGATAAATATTATATGAAAGGTAAAACTGATAACCTTGCTTAGTGCTGATGGGTTATCGGTATTATATTATGCGGAAGATCAACTAGACCTTGTTTAGTGTTGATGGGTTCCTTAGGGGATTATGTGGAGTGGCATGCCACAGACCTTACTTAGTGTTGATGGGTCTCTTACTTCTATACTATTACGAGATGATATGGGCATCCTATATATGCATATATATATACATATATATAATATGAGGTAAAAGTACTTGAGATGCCGTGTGGACTTCTCTTGACCTGCATATTCTCTGTGCCGATAATATACAAGCATGATATCATGTGTTTAGGCGATTATGGTAGTGTCATCGTACTCATGCCATATCAGTGGGATTTTGTAGCTCAGCGTTTCGAAATATGTTTTCGTACGTAGGTTAAAGAAAGCTTGTTCGAATGAGCATCATCGTGGTGGGTTTCAACATCGACGTTATTGTCAGAATATTGTTACTAGATGTAGTAGGCTATATACTTGTAGGACCTTATATGTAATTGTAATTATGTTTTATTTATTTGAATCGAATGCTTTTAAATCAGATTATAATAGTTTAGGAGCTTCAATTACTTATGTTACTCGGATTTTATGTATTAAGTTGGTTTGGATATTATGATTTTATGATAAAAATAGATTTTAGACTTATTCTTGTTAGGCTTTTAAACGAAATTGTAACGACTCCGATTCTCAATTTAGTGTATCGGGTTGACCCGAGAGTTTGGGCTTTGGTTTTGGGCCTAATTGGGTCTAGTTGTTGGTTTTGGAGTGGTTGTGTGTGGGTTTAAGTTGTGGGCTGAGGGCAATCTTGTAAATGCCAAAATAATTGAAAGAGGGTTTGGGGTGCAGAAAGTTGAAGGAGTGATATCACCTTGCCTCTCATTCCCTTCCTCCATCCTTGCAAGAGAAAGGTAGGAAATATTCAATCTTTATTGTGATAATTCCAGAATCTCATTTAGGCGGTGAAGGGTAAGTTGTAGAGGGGGTTGTAATCTATAAAACGAGGTAAGGAAATGTGTGTTTGGGGAGGATGAAGGTTTAGTGGGGATTTTAGAGGGAGTTCGGGATTGGGTTTTAAGAGCTTAAAAATATGAGTTTTCTAAGTGTTTTTAGGCTCAAGAATCATCCCAAGATCTTGCTAATCCGTTCTTTATCTTTCTCTTATAGAGAAAGAGGGTTGTGAGCCATCAACAAGCCTTGGAAAGAAGAAAGCTTGAGGAGAGGAAGAGTGGACGTTTTGGGTTGTTGCTTATGCTAAGGTTGGTACTCCCAACTCTTTCTTTCATCATCTATTCATGGTAGAATGCATAGCATATAGAGAAATCATGTATGTGTGTTGGCTTGCTTGGTTTGCTTGAAAAATGGTCATTAATGGTGAAATCTGAGTTAGTGTGTTAAATGATTGGAAATTGATGTTAAAACATCCTAAACACTCTTAAAAATGAGTAGGAAGACTCTAAAATCGATTAGATGAGGTTTGGGGAGGAAACTCTAGAATTTTTAAGTGCAGACCTACATTTCGTGCAGGGGATATCGATACTCGGGCTATCGGTATCGATACCCATGAGTAAATTTTGGCTTGTTGTGCAGGGGCATCGAATCATGGTTCGATACCGAGCCCTCTAATAACTTTTTGCATCGATACCAGTATCGAAACGATCCTTCCCCTTTTTGTTGACTTTTGATTTAGTCAAAGGGTATCGATACTGGCATCGATACCCATGTTCTGATACCCTCTTTGGGTGGGTATCGATGCAGGGTGTTTCGATACCCTACCTAAGGGTATCGATACCCCTATGTATTTTGGCCAAGTTTGAGTAGATTTGGGGCCGGTGATCTTAATAAATAATTCCATTAATCTATAAGCTATAAAATGAACTATTAAACTAAGATTGGTGTTTATAACCCCGAAAGACTTAAGTATGATAAGCCTTAATATATATATATATATTATTGTGATAAGATCCTAGGTGGATCGCTTGTTTGGTTCGAGTCCTTGTGTGTTGGAAATCCGGACATCCATAAGTGTTGTAACACGTCGAAGGCCATCCGATATAATATTCTGGGTGATAATTTGACGACCATCCCGAATGTAGGATCCCGATGCTGTGTGGACGCAAGCCTCATTCGAAGATACTTGATGCGATATTCCGAGTATGGGATTTGGAGGATCCTGATGCTGTATGGACGCGGGCCTCATCCTTGAGGATATGATCCCGATACTGTATGGACGCGGGCCCTACTCGTAGTGTAGGATCCTGATGCTGTGTGGACGCGGGCCTCACTACCTGGTGTGATTTATTGATTTGTATAAGCTGTGTGCGATAATATACATCTCATTTTATGCCATATGTTAGGCGAGCATGCTAGACCATCATACCATGCACGAGATTTATATGTCATGCTTTACTGCTTTTGATATGCATGATGTTGGCCGAGTTCGGCATATCCACTGAGCTTGTGTGGCTCAGCGTTCAAAATGTGTTTTCGTGCGTAGGTTAGGTGAAGCCGGTTCCGTGGAGCACCATCAAGGTTTGGATTTCAGCATCGACCGTGTTGTCAGAGTACATTTATTAGATAGTGGGCTTGTACTATGTTGAACCCTATTTGTAATTTGTAAATCTGTTATTTTAATTTGTGACGAATGTTTTAAATGGTCTGTAAATTTTGGAGCTCCGATTTCTTTAAATTATTTTGGGCTTATGTTTAACTCGTTTTAGATTTTATGAATTATATTGGACTTGGATTTTGTTTTATTTGTTGGATTTGGAAAGGAAAATTTGAAATACGGGTTTTGGGCCGGAGGTCTAATGTGACATCCGGGTCGAGTGTTACAAAAATTTTAAAATACGGATTTTGAGCCGTAGGCCTAATGTAACACTGGTTCAAGGGTGTTACACTTAAACATATACGTGTAAAAGTTATAATTTAATTTAATTGTGGAATATTTAATTTCTATTTTTGTTAATGATTTGGTGGGGTAGACACACGCTAATTTTTGAGATTTTGATAGTCTTAAAGCGAATGTAATTTTTGACTCTGAATTAATTATTTAAATTATGGTTGAGTCCTCGCTTTCGATCACGTTACATTTGTCATGATTATAGATATAATAGATACGATTGTGGTCACTATAAGTATCATGCTTGTTATTGTTGCAAATATCACGATTTCGAATGATGTTATTACAACTATATAACAATCACTTTACGATTGATTCATATTTATAATAATTAATACTGAAAATAAATTTTAAGAGTAAATCTATTATAACAAGTACTAAAAAATAGAACTCTAATAACAAATATTAATAAAAATAAAATTTAAAAAGATATTTATAATAAATAATATTAAAAAAATTAAACCTCTAATAAAAGATATAAAAAAATTAAACCTAACGAGTATTAAAAAATTAAAATTTAAAAATAAATTCCTAATAACTTGGATGAGAAATTGAGATGCATTTAATGTTTTTATTGTCATTATTTACTTATTTAGAGTCCCCGTAGAAAAGCAATCTCTGTCTGCTTCTGTGATGACTTCTTGTCTGTCACGTGGCTTTTAAAGTTGAAACAAACTGAAAAGTCAACGGCCACAGCACTTTTGAAAAAGAAAAAAAAAACTCCCCACCGGCCACCACAAACTAACGATGAGTTGTCCAACGTGGGTATATTTTTTAAGTAAGATTAATTGTTTAAATTTTTTAAAAAAGTTTATTTTTATTCTATAGTTTTTTAAAAAATATATAATTAATTATATATGAATAATTAATAAAAAATCCTACGACTATCTATTTCATTTAAGGAAAAGACACGTAAATTTAAATATTTATAGATACTTAACTTATTTTATAGATTTATTAAATTATTATATATAATAGATTCGAAGTAAATACAAATAATTATCTGCATATATTTATTATTTGAATTTGTATTATTTTTTTTATAAATGCGACCGAATTTTTATTAAATTCATAGAATAATTATAATTACATCGCAATTAAGAAACAAAATAATTGGATTAAACAATTTAAAAATTTTTACAATCCAAAACAAGAGAAATTATTCTATGGACTGGTTTCACCACGTCATCCATGGTCCTTAAAAACAAAAAATAAATCCACGTTATCATTTTTTACACATCATCTGCACACTCATAATTTTAATTTCCAAATCATCTCTCTAAATAAAATATATTAAAATTAAAAAAAATGATGACGTGGATTTATTTTTTATTCTAAACCCTAAACCTAACCCTAAACCTAACCCTAACCATAACCTTAAACCCTAAACCTAAACCCTAAACCTAAACCCTAAACCCTAAACCCTAACCTAAACACTAAACCCTAAACCCCAACTCCAACCCTAACCCTAAACCATAAACCCTAAACCCCAACCCCAACCCCAACCATAAACCATAAACCCTAAATCATAAACCCTAAACCCTAATTAAAAAATAAATCCACGTCATCATTTTTTTAATTTTAATATATTTTATTTAGAGAGATGATTTGGAAATTAAAATTATGAGTGTGCAGATGATGTGTAAAAAATGATGACGTGGATTTATTTTTTGTTCTTAAGGACCATGGATGACATGGTGGAACCAGTCTATAGAATAATTTCTCCCAAAACAAAAAAAAATAAATTTTTTTATGGAAATAAGCATTAAAATTCAGAAGTTTCCTGAATCTCCTTTGTCTCTGTCCAAACAAGACACATAATGAAGAAAGAAATGAGTTGTAGACGATCCAAACTATCGTGGAAAAAGTATCGCTACCCAGGACTGATTTCATCGGCAAACGACAATCAACCGAGTAGGGATAAATCTTTTCAAGTGACCACAAACAAAAAACGTAAATTAGAAAACTAGTATCGATTGAATCTCTGTGTGAACAACATTCGATCGCTAGGGTATGCTGAAACATGTCACAAAGACAAATGAATCAAATCACAAAACAAAAACATGTCATAAAGACAGAAGAAAAACGTGTCATAAGGACAGAAACAACATGTTATAAAAGCAGAGATTCTTATTAAAATCAAAAATAAAAACAAAAAATAATAGATTCGGTGATCGACAATCAATACTAAGATTAATTACCGATCACCGATCAAAAGAATTGATTAAAGTGAAGAGGCTTAAAAATATATTGAGAGAAAAATATGAGCGGCCGGGTTTTTGTGATTAATTATGAACTTTTTGTCATATTTTTTTTCATTATTTTGGTTGATGCAAATTATGAATTTGAATATTTAAATTTTACTTCGGATTATAAAAGAGTTGTACTTTATTAGTTATATTCTTAAACCTTAAATCATAAAGGCTAATCTCTAAACTCTAAATATTAAATTTAAATATTGATTATTAAACTATAAACCTTAAACTCTAATCTTAAAACCTAAAACCTAAATCTTACTCCTAAAATCTAAATCATAAAACCTAAATATAAACCATAAACTCTAAGTACTAACATTAAAACCTAAATCCTAAACATTAACTACTAAATTATAAACCAAAACTTTAAACCTAAACCTCAACCCTAATTTTAAATCAAAACTCTAAATCATGAATTATTTTAGGCGAGCATTAGTTACATTAAACAACTTAAATTAATTATATATATATATTTTTAAAAAATATAATTAATTATATTCTATTAAAATCCACTAAAAATAAAATAAACATCAATTATAAAAATTTATAAAATTTATGAATAATAAAATCTATTATTATAAAATAAAGAATATATTTATTAATAAAAATATTCAAATCTTCATCTTCCAATTTTTAACCAATTTAACTTTTCCTACACTATCTAAATATCCCTTTAAACAACAACATTCTCTTTCTAAAAATACTTTCCTTTTTTTAGAAAAACCTTAAAAAGCTAATAATTGATTTAAAATTTTTATCTACAAAAAGTAAAATGAATTGCAATGATGAATATTGAAAGTCCAATATATTATTTGCAGAAATGAAACGGATTTCCATATTTATAAATATATTTATGAATGGTAAATAAAATATTTAGGGTATTTATCAAATGTTTGGAGTGTTAACATTTTAGCTATCAAAATTTTTAAACATACAATAACATCATTGTACTTTTGATTTGCTTTCATTAAGGTTACAACCGTCGGTTATTAAGAAATATTGACTTGGCATGTTAAAGTCGTCTTCTTCCCCCAAACCCTAAGTTTCTGAAACTAATAGCAGCCGATAGCTTCCTTCCGTTTGGATGGTGAGACAATTTTGGTTGTGTCTAAGACTTGAATGAAATGATGAAGGGCTTGATTACGGTAAGTGTTGAGTTTAGTGACGACCACGACTGGAATAACGTTAGATGATGATAGTGTATACTAAATGAGGTCAGAAATTACCACTAATTTAACAAATTTTAAGATATTTTTGTAGAAAGAAGATGACCTAACATGTTATGTTAGCATTTTTTTAGAAGAAGCCGACGATAGTGACAATAATGGAAGCGAATTAAAAATTCAATGACCCTATTACAAGTTTTAAAAATTCAATGTTTAAAATGCAAACACTCTAAAAGTTAGATGACTATTTATGTACTTTACCCAAATATTTAATATTCTAGTTTGAATATCCCAAATATCCTAGTAGTTGACAAATTCCAATGTGTTAGAGTATCAAAAAGGCTGGCAGTTGAAAGACATCCTATAATAGGAACACTCTTTCAAAATGATGATGCCATGCATGAATGGCTATTGACTAGTCCACCACATATCCTAGTAGTTGACATACATACATACATATTATAATAGGACCATTCTTTCAAAATGATGATGCATGCATGAATGAGTAGTCCATCCATCATACATCCTAATAGTTGCCATACATACATAATGAAATGTGAAACTGGGAATTTATGATGCTTGCTTGCTTGGGAGAACAAATAACAAATATTCAAACTTTTCATGGGTCAACATTTCATATTTTCTCTATCTTCAAGTTAAATAATCCTTCTTGAATCTCTCATTTCATTTCTCTGGGATCTTTCCCTATTCCCATTCCCACCAGCAGAGGCGGCTGCACCGGCGGCAGTGTTCCAAGAAATGGATTCCGGAGAGAAACGTCTCAATGAACTTGGCTACAAGCAAGAACTGAGAAGAGAAATGGTTTTTCTTCTTTTCTAATCTCGGTTTGATTCTGTTAATTGTAGCAAATAACAATCTATGTTTGTGATGTTTTGCAGACTCTGTTCAAGACTCTTGCAATCTCATTCTCAACAATGACACTATTCACTGGGATAACTCCTCTCTATGGTTCAAGCCTACAATATGCAGGACCGGCTCCTCTTGTTTGGGGTTGGGTGGTTGTCTCTTTCTTCACATGCTTTGTTGGAGTTGCCATGGCTGAGATCTGTTCATCCTTCCCTGTTGGTCACTTCTCCCTCCCTTTGCATTTTCATTAAAAAAATATAGCCTTTGAGGCAGGGATTTAGATATTGATTTTATATTTTCTATTGATAATCTAAGTTCGAATATCCTAAAATGGTATAATATCACACCCTTTACATTCTTATATAAAATTCTACATCCCCATGCTTTAAGGTACTATATGATGGATTGAAATGGCATTATTTCCCTTTCCAACAGACTACAGGTTCCCTTTACTTCTGGGCTGCTCATTTAGCTGGTCCCAAATGGGGTCCTTTCTCCTCATGGTGCTGCGCCTGGCTCGAGACCATAGGGCTTATTGCTGGCATAGGTACCCAGGTATACTTGAAAAAGATTAAGAAAAAAATGCAGTCTGGTAGTAAATTGTTTGAATTTTAATCTGTGTTTGGTATGGAAGGCTTATGCAGGATCGCAAACACTGCAGAGCATTATCTTGTTAAGCACTGGAACGAATAAAGACGGCGGATATTTTGCTCCGAAATGGCTTTTCTTATGCATGTATGTGTGTCTCACTTTGATATGGGCAGTGCTTAATACCTTTGCATTAGAAGTGATTGCTTTCATCGACATAATTTCGATTTGGTGGCAGGTACGAATTCTCCGTTCGCCTTACCGTTAAGCTAGTTATAGTTTTTACAACTGTATAAGAGTAACAAGGTTCTATCTTGTTAGGTAATTGGTGGCTTAATCATAGTTATAATGCTCCCCTTGGTAGCACTGACTACGAAATCAGCATCGTATGTATTCACGAGCTTCGAATTGGGGTCGGACTCAACAGGAGTATCGAGCACACAGTATGCAGTCATCCTCTCTTTTCTGGTCAGTCAGTATTCGATGTACGGATACGATGCAGCAGCACATTTAACTGAAGAAACTAAAGATGCAGATAGGAATGGTCCTATTGCAATCCTGTCTAGTATCGGGATCATTTCGGTGTTCGGATGGGCTTATATTTTGGCCCTTACTTTCAGCATTCAGGATTACAGTTACCTGTATGATCCAAGCAATGAAACTGCAGGAGTATTTGTGCCTGCACAAATCCTGTATGATGCATTCTATGGGAGGTATCAGAGTTCTGCTGGAGCCATAGTATTACTGTGTATCATCTGGGGCTCTTTCTTTTTTGGTGGACTATCAATCACCACTAGTGCAGCCAGAGTTGTAAGTAATCTAATTTCGACTGCGATTTCCATAGACCATATTCGATACATCGAAGTTCGAACTCACTATTGATCATAACTGACTGACTGATTACTGATCCTGCACTATGGTACCTTTCAGGTATATGCATTATCAAGAGACAAAGGGGTCCCTTTTTCATCAATATGGCGACAAGTGCACCCGAAGCGCAAAGTTCCATCGAATGCAGTATGGCTATGTGCGGCGATATGCATTCTCATGGGGCTGCCAATCTTGAGAGTGAATGTAGTGTTTACAGCCATAACTTCCATATGCACCATCGGTTGGGTCGGAGGCTATGCGGTCCCAATATTTGCACGAATGGTAATGCCGGAGAAGAACTTCAAAGCCGGTCCATTTTATTTAGGCAATTTTATGAACCAATTTTATGAAAAGTATCAAAATTGGTTAAAATACATTGGGTGTCCCTGTACTTTGAAAGTGATCAATTTAATCACCACATGGTTCAGAATTAAAATATATTATTAAAAATAAATTAAAGTTACATTCATAATATATAATATTAGTGAATCATGCGATTTAATTTTAATAAAAATAGACTTGAAATGAAAGATAAATTAAAAAAATAGGAAATTATTTAAAGTTTAGAGGATAAATTAAAAGAAAATCATTTTTAAAAATATAAATAAGTAATCTAAATGGTTTAGGAGTATACTGTTCAAATTTAATCATACATAAACTTCAAACGAAAGAGTAATCGATAAATAAAAAAATCATATAAGGTTGAGGAATTAAATTGCAAAAAGATGAAATTTATTTTATATTGGTTTAAGAATATGTGGTTAAAATTTAATCAAAAATAAACAAAAAAATTAAAAATAAAATAAAATCATAGATTAAATTGTAAAACTGTAAATTTTCATTTTTTGTTTTTTAAGTAGAGAAAAATTTAAATTAAATTTTGAGTTATTTGAATTAAATCGAATAACTCGATTAATTCAAATAACTCAACTAAATTAACTCAAAATTAAAAAAAAATGAATCAGATCGAGTTTTTTTCACCCTAAAGCAATATGCTCATTTTAACAAATTACTTGAGATGAGTTTGGTATTATTTTTTAAAACATGTGATAAAAATATTTTTTAATTATTTAATTTAAAATTTAAATGTATTATTGTCAGTGTGATGAAATGTTACATTGATATTTTTACATGATTTAACAAAATGTTACTATACAAATATGGATGTGTGGCACGTGAAAATTAAATCAAAATTAATATTTCATATATAATTTTGATATTTATCGTTTTTAATTAAGTTAAATAATTAAAGTATAAAGATAGTTTTAACTTTTAACGTTTAAGATTTTAATATTTTGGTCCTCATTCTTTTTAAGATAAATTTAGCCCTTAATCTATAACTTTTTGACAAATATCTTATTTTCTAACTAGTAATTAGCATAATGATTAGATAGTTAAAAAAATTAACAATAATAATATGTCATATATATGTAGAATGATATTTAATATTTGAGAATGCTTAGTAGCCTTTTATTTTAGATTTAATTAATTCTTAATATTGTATTCGAATTTTAATTATTTTATATTTTATGTTAGAATAAAATTATATTTTACATGTATATATTTGTTATTATCGTAAAAAATTTAACGATAATGACATGTTATGTTATATATATGTAGAATGAGGTTAGATGCCATGTCATTTAAAATATATTATGACATATATATGACATGTCAATATCGTTAAATTTTTAACAGTCTAATCATTATGTTAGTTAAAAAATAAGTTATTTGTCAAAAAAAATATGTTAAGGGTTAAATTTATCCCGAAAAACAAATGAGGGCCAAAATGATAAAAATTATAAACGTTAAGGATTAAAATTATCTTTATGCCAGTAATTAATTATAAACTATTATTTTTATAAGGTTTAATAGTAAAAAATACTTAATATATATATATATTAGTTTAATGTTTATTTTTTTTTTCACTATGGTACTTATGTTTTATTATATAATTTTTTTTCATTTAAATTAATTTTATTTATCATTTAGTTCTAATCAGGTTGACGTGTGTCATCACCTAATTAAATAATTAATTTATTTTATTAAATTAAAATTATAATCAAATTGATAGATTATATAAGTAACAAGGACCAAATATTTAATTATACCAGTTTTATTTAATAGACACATCAAATATTCTGTTAAGATTTAACGTAAAATAATTATATTAAAACCACTTATTAAATAATTACGTGATATATGTACTAAAATTAAAATTATAGTGGTCATATCAATACCACCAATAACTAAGTGAATATCAATATAATTTATTCAAAATAAAAATAAAAAATACTAAAAATACATCACATGTCGTATTTTCAGTAGATAACGAATTTTTTTAATGTCTAATAAAAAATATGATTTAAATTACGGAATAAATCGAACACTAAATTAAAAATTTATAAATTGGGCTTATTTAACGTCTAAAAATATTCTCAGTTTTGTGCAAAAATACTTGTCAAGAATGGGATTCGAACCCATGCCCTTTCGGACCAGTACCTGAAACTGGCGCCTTAGACCAACTCGGCCATCTTGACATATGTTCAGACTAGGTAATAATTATGTATATAACGGAAATTGCTTTCGACCCTTCTTATTTATTAGCTGACCTCGTTTTTATCTCAAATCCTTTATAAAATAAATAGAAATATCAATAAAATTAAATTTTTATTTTAAGATTTTATAAAATTAAGAAATTGTAATTTAGAAATATAGAAAAAAATAGTTATGAAATTAAAAAGAGTTGCATTTTTAAGAAGTATGCTTTTAAATAATGTCAACCAAATAATAAAATTTTACTCCAATCAAATGAAGCAAGTGTTTTAATATTTAAATTCCATAATTTTTAGTCTATTTGATTTTTTATAATTTATATTTTTGTTTAAAGATTAAATAAGTCACCGATTTTTTAAAATAAAATAATTAGTTTTTTTTATTTATCATCATTTGTTTGTCAATAACTACATCAATAAAATAACAATCTAATTAATTTTTTTGATTAAAAGATTAAATTGATACAATTTATGAGTTTAAAATAATTATGTAAGATGAGAAAGGTAAGCTCAAATTCTATTTATCGATAATAGATAAAAAAAAAAGTTATAGAATTGAAAAGAAAATTAAGATTAGGAGCGGGATGAACCAGATGTAATTAATGAGTGTACAAGATTAAAAAGGCTCAACTTTAAAAATGTTATTATCGTGAGCTACCTTTGAAATAACATCGAGGCATAAATATGAGTGTAACAAGTTTATTTATTATGTCTATCCTATTACAAAATATCTGATTAAGTTTAATGTCACGAGTCAAATGACACCAATTCAACGTAAATATAAAAAAATTAAACTCCTAAAGACAACTACGAATATAATCCTAAAATTAAAAGTTTATTTTATAAAAAATACCTATTTTTTCAAATTTATCCAAACTTTTACTTTATAAAATAATACCATACCATACACCATAATAAAATGTACAAAGGCAGTGTCCAACATTGTGTCATTGAAAGAATGAAGGTCAACAATACTATACAAGGATGTTAAATTTAAAATCTTTATCCCTAAGATCCACCTCAAAAATAAACCCATTTCCTTCCCTAATAAATCAATGTTATGGCACAGAAATTAGCATCCACTTACGATTTTGAGCGCTTTAACAAGACAAGCACGCCAATGCTGGTCAGGACAACGGCACCAGCCATTAAACCAAAGTGCAGAGGTACTGCTTCAGTTCTCTTGGCAGTAGTAGCACTGGCACTGGCACTGGCACTGGCACTGGCACTGGCTTCTGATTGTAATTGTTGATCGGGATCAGAAAAAACAAGATATAATCTTAACACCTGTGCCAAAGGAAGAGAAAATTATCGGATCTAGAATGTACCGAACTGCAGAAACAAAATACGACGGTCTGACAAGGGAATGCCAATAGTCCAGTGCAAATGATGTACCTTCTTTCCTTGCAATTTAGCACTGTTAACCGCAAAAATAAGATCGCTGTCATTGGTGAGTAAAACCTTGTCACCTTCGTCGTCTTTATACTATATAACCAGAAAGAATCAATGAATATACAGGGACAAACAAGAAAAAATAGGCAACCGCAGGAAGCGAGAACAAAATAAACAAAAAAAAGGATGGCTTACCAAAAGGCGAGGGCGTCTATGATCATCAGTGGAAGCATTTCTTTGCATTACAGCTGATAAAAGCTCATTTAAATTCTCAGTACCTGAGAACAAATTATAAGTATGCTACATTTGCATGTACGATAGATCGTGGGAAAAAGGATATTAGCAAAGCCTGCAAGCATGCTTGCATAATATTCAGTCCTAGCCTATAAAATAGTTCAATTCTTCCCAATACAAGAGTCTGGATAGTTCATTGTTTCTTCAAATGACAAGTATGGAGTATCTAAATATATTCAGATCATTTACTATTGCAAGTAGCTTGACCTTGTTACGTACCACAGCTGAATCGTTGTAGATAACCCTTACGATCCTCAAATTTGAAAGAAAACGAGTTCCCAGGGCCAAGGGAATGACGGGGTGATAGCTTTCCAGTTCCAGTCTCAGCACTATCTGATGCATTGACTGCAGACCTGTCACTGAAATGAACATTCCACATGGTTAATTCCACGGTATAAGTATAACAGAGTAGGACGGTGAGGCGGGTTTGAGCAATACCTCTGTGTTTCATAATCACCTGGCGGCTCTAAAGCAAGGGCAGAGTCCCAGAATTTTTGCATCATTGAGTTTGACATTTCATTAACAGAAGCTCTAGAGCTACTTTCAACCTTCAAAAAATTAAAATTTTGGAAATAAACATTAAAAGGGGTAGGGTAGAAACTGCTTTATTCCTTCCTATAATTAAAATAGAAAGTCAAACTCAGATTATCATTTTAATTTTTTGTTTGCAACTATACAATAAATCAAGTCCATATTCAACAAATTCAGGATTTATTGATTGTATCTTAATTTGAGGGATTTGATTATTGCTAGAATTAAAGGAAGAATTGATGTCAAACATATCCTTTTTCTCCTATAACTTCTAGCAGCAACAGATCTATTGAACAAGAAAAATAACAGAGTTTTCATCTCTGAAACTCTTCATCTCTCAATTCTATTTTCATCTCTGAAATTCTACATGGTACTATACTTAGCTTAACAGGCATTACCTAAATATACAATATCACAAAATAAATAAGAGTTCGGTAGACATGGAAAAAGCATACCATAGAAATTGCTGCATGAGTGATCTGCAGAACATCTAAACAAGCAGCAACACTTCCATCTGCACAACCACCATTTCCATGTACATAAAAAAAGAATTGGGATTCTAAAACTATATAGAACAATCAAAGCTCACCTTTGTCTAGAACAGGAAGATGTAAAAACTTCCCATCATTCATTAAATGCAGTGCATCAAGGATTGTTGTTTCTATGGTCACACATTCAGGGTTTGGTGACATCACCTATATGATAAAGAAATTATCAGTGTGGTTATAACAAGTATCAAAAGAAACATCAGTTTGGAACCACACCCCATAAAACTAAAAATATTTTCTGTTTAAATCATGGACCCATCTCGTGTAAAAAATACATGACAAAAATTGCACATCCATTCCAACTTCCAAGGCATACCAGCGACACAATTAATCAAAATTAAGATGCAACATATATGCAACTGATCCTATCATAATTATTGAAACTTAAAGAACCAAAACATTTACACGTTCCAAATTAATTTAATCACTACTTTATTGCACCATGCAACATAAACCAGTGGTAACTGTCCAGGGTAAAGCTATTGGAGTAACTATGTTTAACTCAAAACTCAATCACCACTGGAAAGTGGTTGTGGAAAACAAGCAATTACACATAGGAGAGTCATTAATACAACTCATGAAAAGAAACAAAAGAAAGGCCATTGGTATATTTTTCAAAACAATATCAAGAAGCCACTCCAGCGATAACAAAACTATATACAAAAATTTTTAAGCACAAGAATCATATATAGATGCTTAGAATATATTACCTGCCAATGTATATATGCACAAGAGAGTTAAAACTCAGTTTTAAAATATATATAAACACAAATACAAAATAAACTAAAGATTAATATCTCCTGTAAACATCGGTGGAGGGTAAATAACAAAGACTATAACGTACATAAAAAAAAGGGGTAAAATATATTTTGGTACCCGAACTTGGCATCAAGGTGCAATTTGAACATCTTGTTTTGGTCCAATTAGGTACTTGAAGTTGGCTTTAAGCTTCAATTTGTACCTAAACACTTTTTTGTCCAATTAGGTATATGAATCCAAATTGGTTGTCAAACTTCACCTTTTGGTCCAAATTGGTACTTACGTAAAATGACTTATTTGAACCATGAAGCTAAGTGTAGGTACCAATTTGAACCTAAAAGCCAAGCTTAAGTACCTAATTAGACAAAAAGAAAATCTCTAGGTACTAAATTGAACCTTAAAGCCAAGTTCAACTACCTATTTGGAAAAAATTGTTTTGGTATCAAATCGCATCTTGAAGCCAAGTTCAAGTATGAAAATATACATTTAACCAATAAAATATCAAGATGAACCTTTTCCACTGGAGTAAGCTCCGCAGGTAAATTTTGTGCCACAACTTGTAGAAGGATATCCTTTGAACTGCAGTTCATAGCATTAAAGCAACCATAAGAAATCACAATATAAGTCAAATGACTCAAAATATACCTTTAAATCAACACTGAATGCATGTAACAGTGCAAAAGATCCAAATAAACTAATACTAATAAATTCATGAAGGCCTGTTAAGAGTAAAAAATGTTACGTTAGTATGCCCTGAATTTTGTTCCCCGTAACTGCAACAACTGAATTAACATGCAAATCCCGCATCATTTTTGCAGCGACAGAGACAGGGTCTGATGAAGAAACAATTGCAACACTGAAAATGGAATAAGTTAGGGTTGATAAAGCAAATAATATAACAAACATGACTATTAGGAAATTGAATTTTAAAATAACAGGTAATCAGACAGCTGAGATAAAAAAAAAATACTTAGAATTTTCTGCAACAATATTTGACAAGGAGGGTTTGAACATCCGCTCCCTCAAAGTTTCCATGAAGCCATGTGATCCTGAATAGAAAATGACAAACAAAACAAAATCTTGACCAAGAAATCACAGGTTTCAAACTGTATGGTAAGGGCACTACTCTGTATGCTTGATCATGCGTCTTGTTCAAAGATATATTGCTGACCTTTTTTATATATAAAGATATAAAGAAACACAATAGCAAGGAGAACTAGAAAGTAACTAAAGTTTTTAATTTGTATGATTTGAAATTACACCTTCCCTACTGATGTACAGAAATACAACAGCAAGGAGAACTAGAAAGCACAAAATCACATTGAATTACAGGACTTCCAATCACTCCTCCCTACTCTCTACCTTCTCTTGAAGATAAATATTGTTGGAACAACAGAGGCAACAAAAAGAGCTTCTCAAATAAATGCACGCAGTTGCATTGAACCGTTAGAGTGTTATGGAAAGGAAATAGATTAACCAACACAAAACCTTACTTCCACTATGACGTTCAATCCCTTCCGCCGTAGTGGCAATTGCATTTCCTTGCTCTACAACCTTCTCCATTTTTGAGATAGCATCATAAAGGCATCTAGTAATATCTAGCATGGCAATGACCTCACCATTTTCCACAACAGGGAGATGCCTGAATTTTCCTGTCAAAGAACTAGTCAATGAGGTGACTTATATGTTTGAACACCAGCACTTACGGTTTAAAAATGAAGTTGCTATTGTACATTTGTAATCAACCTTAGTTCTCCCATTAATGAGAGAAATTATAGTAGTGGTTGACAAGGAAAATTCACAGATGACCCTGGATTATATAAAACCAAACTGAGAGTTGAGGAAGAACTATTTAAAACAATAAGACATACTAGCAATTTAAGGTTATTACAAAACTAGTTATTCAAAAACAAATACTTTTACTAAATTTCAACAGTCACCTCAAATGCATCCCACTATATAAAACATCCACTTCTATCAAGGGTTAAATCGAAGCCTAATGTTCGATGGTAATAGATGATTACTTGCCTACCTTGTCAAAAGCAGATATATAACAAGACCCTGCATGAAAATCTAAATGCAGCTACAAATCTTAGCTTTCGCTAGAATCTTTCTAACATACTCAACTACCTTGTCAAACCTTAGTCCTTCCCTACATTGTCAAAAATCAACATTTAAACAGTTTTTCTTTGTCCAACTTCATTGGAATATATCCAATTATTTCTATAATAATAATAATTGGGTTATGTGGTGAAAATAACATACTCAACTACCTTGAACCATCTTCTGAAGTGCATCAATGGCCAATGCATCTGAGGAAACAAAATTTGGACTAGGCGTCATGATCTTAGATACAACTGTCTCCTCGGGCTTCAGACCTTCTCCTATTACTCTAGTGGCAACGTCCTGCAAACGACATATACATGATAACATATGTAAACTGAGGCAAGAAAAAAAATGATAAAAAAATAAAACAAAATTAAAAAGGAGAAGAAAATAACCTTGTCAGTAACGATCCCTGAGAGCAAGGCATTGGAATCGGTTAGCAACACGGCATTGACACGACGAGCTGCCATCCTTCTACAGGCCTCGGAGACGGTGGTTCCTTCGGGGATGGTGAGTGCTTTGGACAACCTCAGCTTTTTCACCGTCCGATCAACCGAGATAGAACTGACAAAAAGAAACAATGTTTGGCAAATTAAAAAAATAACAATAATGAGAAATAAAAGATTAAAACCAGAAAAGGAAAGTTACGAGGATTGTGAAACGAGCTTGGCATAATCGAAGGAATAAGATTTCTTAGGGGGGACAGATTGTTTTCTTTTTTGAGAATCCCGTCGGGTCGGAGGAGGCACCGGTTGGCTGCTCATTTCCACAAACAATTTGGTGTATCGGAAACGTCAAATGGATCAAAAATAGGTTAAGAAGGAGATTCTCATCCCTCCATGGCTGCTGTTTTCATGGCTTCTCCATGATTTCTTTTTGAGGAAGCCCAATTTTCTCAAATTCAAACAAATATAAGATTTTTAGTTATTTCAAAAACAATTGCTTTTTTTAACAGAGACGAAGGGATCACGCCCATCCATAATTTGGATAATTGATATTTGGTCCTTTAAAGTTTTACGATTTTAATTTGATCCTTTCAAAAAATTTAAAATTCTAATAGACTTTTATTCTTCCGAATATTTTTAATTAAATTCTTCTATTTCTTAAAAAAAAACTCATTAAATCTTAACATTCAAAAAATTAGTCAGGCCTCTAAAATTAAAAAATATATACATTTAAGCTTTTAAAGTTTTCAAAAATTTTATGTAGACCCCTCCAACTTATTTTTTTAAGATCCACCCTTTTTTTAAGTTAAGGTTAAACTATATAAGTAGTTTCTAAATTTTTAGTACAATCCTAATTTAGCTATCACACTTTTAAAATTTACATAATAGTCATTAAAATTTTAATTTAATTTAATTTGGTCACTATCGTAGAAAATATTAATATGTCACATTTTTTCTATAAAGATACATTGGGATAATAACGAATGTTTAAATCTTAAACTTCTAAATCATTATCTACAAAATTAATTAAAAAATAAACAATATATTATAATTTAAAAACATAAATCTAAACTATAAAGAAATTTTTATTTTAAAACCCGAAATTTAATTTAAAAACACAATTTAATATGTCAAGCATATCAAATCATTCTCAGATCACAACTCATATAATAAATGTTCAATTCTTCTTAAATTATCCTGATACAGTCCCTTTCTATTTGGTGAGAATTTGCGAACACATCCTTCTCTTGCATAAATTATATGTATATTTTAAGACAAACGGAATAACACTTGTTCTGTACGAACTATCTAATTTCAGTGATTAAAGGACTAATTATCATTTACAAAGGTCACAGGTTTAAGCACTAATAATGTTAGTACAGTGATTGAACGATCAATGTTTAATGATTGAGAGTATTCTTTATAACAGATACTACTGTAACACTGTAGCCGACTAAAAAATAAAAAAAGAGCAATACTTGATCTTCTTGAAGAGGGTCTCGTTGATTTACCTTTGTAGGGAAGCAGTTCACACACCCTAAAATTCGATCTAGTTGTAAATTAGAATCTCGTTGAAGAGCTATAGATATTGGATCTTAATTGTTTAGTGGTTAAATTGTTAAAATTGGAACTAAGGAGATAATAGTGCAAAGAAAGAAAAGTTGAGGGACTAATCAAGAAATTAGACCCTCCCTAAATGAGTCATCTACCATCTTCCTTAGAAAGAACAAGCAAACATCTCAAACAAGTATCTCTATTAAAGGTTGCTCAATTTTTGCTTTTCTTCGATTTTTTTTATCCTAATTTAGCTTTTGTGATTGGGTAAGAAGAACCCTTATTGTCTTATAAATGATAGGGGTGAGCGTTCGAGTGAGTCGAGTCAAAAAATTTTGAGTTATTCGAATTGAGTCAATATATTTATAATTTGAATTTTTTAAATTTTTTTTAGTCTAGTTCGATTTCAGTGAGTTCGAGTCAAAATTTTGAGTTTATATACAAATTTTAATTATACTATTTATAATATTATAATATAATTTGATAGCAATTTAAACGATTTTTTATTTACATTAATATATATATTTTCATATTATTTTTTATATGTGTAAATAAGATTTTGAATTTATTATTATCATCATCATCATCAAATATCTTAGGTATGAATATGTCATTTAATTAAATTATATACTTGTTAGACTTATTTTGATATAACTTAAAGCAAATTTTCAAAGGACTAATTTGTAAAAATTTGTAAAACATTTTTTCTCGAAATAAAATTTTCAAAAACTCGATTTAAAGTTATCAAAATGATTTATAATATGATTGACTTTTTATCTACATTTAATATACTTTTAAAAGTCAATAAAATGGTCAAAAGTATTTTTCAAAGCTAAAAGTCTCGAAACCTTGTTTAAAGGTTTCGAAACTTTTAGGATAAAATGACCTGATTTTTGAAACCCTGGCAAGGTTTCGAAACCTTGTTTAAAGGTTTCGAAACTTTCAACCTGTAATGGCTATTTTATTTGAAATTATTAAAGGTTTCGAAACCTCTGGTAAAGGTTTCGAAACTTCTGTGCAGGTGAGCATTAAATGCTCAATCTTAATGACAACCAACGGCTCCAAAGTACTTCCAACGGCTACAAACGGTTAGAATCAATTAAGAGCATACAAAAGAGGCCTGAAAAACATATTAGAAGAATAAGAAAGCCTATCAAAAGATTCAAGTATTCATAGATTCAAGTTGTGCTTTATTTTCCAATCTTTCTTGCAAAAACACTAGTGTGTTCTTCATTTGTAATCCTTTACTAGTGTTTAATTGGGTGTGTGAGAGAGCTTAATTTGTGCAAACACTTGCCTTGTGAGGATTTCCTTGTTTGCTTCTTTGTATTCAAATTTGGGGATTGATTCAATAGACTTTGGGGTATAAGTCTATTGAATTGTGTAAGGTTACTCCTTACCCTTAAAGGAAAGAAAAATTAGTGAATTTGTGGAAAATCCTTAGTGTGGTCACTAAGGTAGTGGATGTAGTTTGAAAAGTTTTTGAGAGATTTTAGAAGTGTTTGAAATGTTTTAAAATAGTTAAAATTGTATTTTAAATGAAAGTTTCGAAACCTCCTTTAAAGGTTTCGAAACCTCTTAGGGCAGTCTCAAATATTTCGCTACTGGAATGAAAGTCTCGGAACTTTTAGCAAAAAGTTTGGAAACTTTTGATAAAAAGTTCTGAAACCTTGTTTAAAGGTTTCGAAACCTTAGACCTGTAACGGCTATAATTTTTGAATTTCTTAAAGGTTTCCAAACCTCTGGTAAAGGTTTGGAAACAGTTTTGAAAAAGTTTCGAAACCTTTGGTAAAGGTTTCGAAACCTCTGTGCAGGTGAAAATTTAATATTCAACTTTTTAACTTCCCAACGGCTATAAACGGCTAGAATATGATTCCACACTATAAAAGCAAGCTTGAGGTACTTGAAGAAGGTTAGAGACAACATCCAAGAAACATGGTCAAGAGAAATTGAGTTTAAATCTCCATTTTCCTTTTCTCTTGTACATAGTCTTAAGAGAGTGATTTTATTGTAAATCTTGTATTCTCTTGTGAGCTTAATTGTGTAAACACCCACCTTTGTGAGGTACTTAGTTTACCAAACAAATCCCTTTGTAATAGGGGAGGTTCTAGTTTAGACTTAGACAAAAACTAGAGTTGGTTCTATCTTAGCCAATTTCAAAAGATAGGATTGTAACGGTTATCCCTTGAACCGGTAAAAAGATCGAATTCTTTAGTGAATTGGTTAAAATCCTTAGTGGTGTGCTAAGGTAGTGGATGTAGGCGTGGCCGAACCACTCTAAAATCATTGTGTTCTTTGTCTCAATCTTTTGATTTTAGCAAATTCAACCAAGCACCAAAAACAACCCTCTTGACGGTAATCGGTGATCGATTCGAGCTTACGCATCAAAGCCTTTTAATTGGTATCAGAGCCTCGTCTCCATCGATTCGGACTAACATCCGAGAGCAAAGATCCATCGCTCGAAGTCTACCATTCAAGAAAATGACTTGCTTTGAAGAAGGCCACTCTATCACGTGTCCTCCGCTCTTCGAAGGAGAAAGTTACTTCCAATGGAGAAGCATCATGAAGCTATTCATCAATTCGCATGATTTTAAAGTTTGGGACATTGTTGAAAATGGCTACATCGAAGCTCCTAAAAAGAAGAAGAAGCAACGGAGTATAAATGACGCGAAGGCAAAGCTAAACGCTAAGGCGATGCACATCCTTCTTTGTGGCCTTAATGAAGATATCTCAAAGAAAGTCTCCACATGTAAGAGTGTCAAAGATCCATCGCTCGAAGTTTACCGTTCAAGAAAATGACTTGCTTCGAAGAAGGCCGCTCTATCACGTGTCCTCCGCTCTTCGAAGGAGAAAGTTACTTCCAATGGAGAAACATCATGAAGCTATTCATCAATTCGCATGATTTTGAAGTTTGGGACATTGTTGAAAATGGCTACATCGAAGCTCCTAAAAAGAAGAAGAAGCAACGGAGTATAAATGACGCGAAGGCAAAGCTAAACGCTAAGGCGATGCACATCCTTCTTTGTGGCCTTAATGAAGACATCTCAAAGAAAGTCTCCACATGTAAGAGTGCCAAAGAAATGTGGAAGAAACTTGAGAGACTATATGGCAAAGAAGAGAAAAAAGATGGAATCCCATCAAGTGCAAACCTTCTCCAAAGAACCAAGGTGGAAGGTGTTTTGGCTCTCGATGAGCCCAAGGTATCTTCTAACTCTAATGAATCTAATTCAAATTCTTTTGATGAGTTACAAGATGCATTTGATGAATTATATTTGGAATTTGAGACCATGAATTCCAAATTTAAGAAAATGATTTCAAAACTTGAAATTGAAAATGATTTTCTTTTGAAATCAAAAATCGATTTTGAAAGTCAAAATGAAATTTTGAAAAATGATTTAGAACTTTCAAAAACAAAAATTAAAGATTTTCAAAAAGAAAATTTTGATTTAAAAGTTAAGTTTGATAGCTTAACAAAAGAAAAAGAAATCATTTTAAATAATTCATCTTGTCTCATAATGACAAATTGCTCACATTGTCATTATCATGGTCATTCCTTGCATACTTGTCCTATAAAGAAAAGAAAAACTTATAGGATTAGATAAGTATGGGTTTCTAAGGGAACTAAAGACATTGTACTTAATGCAAATGGATCCAAAGCAATTTGGATACCAAAATCCAAATAAATATCTTTTGTAGGTGTGTGGAGCAATGGCAAGCATATCAAAGATCGAAGAATGCTTAAGTCACACACATGAAGGAATTGGGTAACCTCTAAGCTTATTGCTTTTGTTATTTATATTTGGTTGCATATTTTTTATAAATGTGCATGTATTATTATTTTCCTATTTTTTTAAATACATGACATTTTATTATTCTTTATGCATATGAGTCACATTGTTTCTTTCTTGTGTTTGCATAAAGATTTAAAATCTTGGATAAATTGAATTTCCATGTGTTCTCAAATTGATTTATTTTAATATAACATTGAAATTCAATATCTTTTAAGTGTCAAGCTTTTGAGCCTATTTTTTGGAACGCATTGAGTAAGGGGGAGTTTTTGTTTTCATAACCTTTTTTTTGATACTTAATTTTTCCAATAATTGGTATCTTTCAAATTCTCCTACGTTATGAACTTTAAAATTTTTAAATTTGTTTGAACCATTTTTGATATAACAAAAAGTGGGAGAATGTTTTGAAAAATTAGTTTTTCAAATGAATAAGGGGGAGCTTTAATGTGTTCAAATTTTTATTTCTCTTATTCAAATTTTGTTTTACAAAGAGGGAGCAATCTCAAAAACAATTTTTCAAGTTAGTTTTATTATATCAAAAAGGGAGAGATTGTTGAGATATTGATTTTGATATAATAATTGAAAAATGTTATGGACTAATTTGAAAAGAATTCAAAAATGATTTTTATGTTCAAACAACTTAAAAATCATTTTTGAATTCTTTTCAAATTAGTCCATAACATTTTTCAATTATTATATCAAAATCAATATCTCAACAATACTTTGTTAAAAAAAATTCTTATCTAGGTAAGACCAAGGCTAGACCTAAAAATAGTGATAAATTGAATATGATGAATTAAATACAAAAATTAATAAATATAAAATAAATATCATAAATTAAATAACATAATATAAAAGATACAAATAAAATTTACATTGAATAAAATAAAAAATAAATCTAAAAAGTGATTAGATTATAAAGAAAGAAAGTTAAAATACAAAAAGAAAAAAAAAGAAAAAAAGAAGCGATTGAAAATAAAATTATAAGGATTAAATGTGCAATTATCCCCTGTAATTATTAAAATTTTGAGTTATTGAGCTATTCAATTTTTATTTTATAACTTAAACTTTATTTAAAATTTTTTGAGTCAAGTCGAGTTTATGAAATTTTAACTCGAGTTAAAATAAATTATTTTTTTTACCTCGAATCGATTCGAGTTTTGCTTATCTCTGATAAACGAAACTAATTCCAAGATAAAGAATTACCAATAACCTCAAGTTTTGCTTTGTGATTTCCAAGTTCATTCTATTGCATATGTTTGTTTCACGTTAAGCTGCATAATTTGTAAGTTTGCCAAAATAAGGCTTTCCGTTGGAGGACATTTTTTTAATCAATTTGTAGTGTAATAGTAAAATATCTGTTTTAGAGTATACTTTTAACTATTAGACATCGATCGTTCAATTACTATACTGATATTACTGGTGCTTAAACCCGTAACAACCAGTGATAATTGTTCCTTTAACCATTAATGTTAGATGGCTCGGACTCGTTGGAGGACATCTATAATGAGTGAACTTCGTAGATTTTCATACTTTATATGTTTTATTTTACATGAGAATATGATTTGATGAAGCATGACTCATGATATTATGATTTGTCAAAGTATGATGTGATAAGAATATAGAGCTGAGTCTTAACTCAACATTTTATATAAGAATGTAAGCTATGGTAAGTATAAAACGATAAACTTATGATAAAATTAGCATGTCATAAAATTTATGAGGTATAACATTTTCAATCCAGATATTATATTGAATCTTATACCTCAAATTTAAAATCTTTTATTTTATTTTTAAAACCTTTAAAACTTTAACATATTTTGACTTATTAAAAAACTAAAACGTGATTAAACATCAAAATAATACTTGAGAGCTTCATTTAAAAATACATGAAATAACATTTTACTTATACGATTGAAAAGTGAAAAAGAATCACAACGTAATAACGTACGTCCTATGAATACATAGCTATTTATCTAGGTGTTATACTTTTTCATGGTCGATACTGAAACCTATCAACAGATGATGCTTCTTACATCATGCTTACTTAGAATCATGAGAACGAAAATAACAACTTTCAACTCTGAACTAATGAAAACTCAATAGGTACACTTTCACTCAACCATTATTTATGCAAAACATAAATAAATGCATGAAACAGGATACAATATTGAGAAATGGGACAATTTCATATTTTATCACATAAATAGTTGACCCGATCATATCTGGTCCTATTTTTTTAGAGACCCCATCATCACTAAGCCTCCGATCAATACTTGTAACTATCATGGGTGATCCGATTATCACTAAGCCTCAGACCTAACACTTCATACATGTGGTCATGAAATCACGTAATATCGGATCAAACATTGGGTATCTATATCGCCTCACTAAGTATATATATTCATTTTTACATTGATGGACTAGGTACACTTAAAACCCTAGACTCTATCTCATTTTATTCTCATTAGACTCATATAAGAGGTAAAAATTCTCATTTCTCGATTTTACGTCTCATTTTATATCTTTAGGGACCCTCTAAAACCCCTACCATAAATTAAAGATCTCCTGAACACAAATTTATTTTTTGGATAGATTATGCTATGCATACCGATACTCCTAAATGGATATCGATATAACTCTATGGGTATCGATATTCTTCCACAATACTGATATTCTTGGTACAATCGAACGATTCTAAATCTCATCTTGTATTGATACACTTTCCTCGTATATTGATACTTTAACGTTGTTTGTTGCTCACTTAAAGATTTTAATCGACGCTAATTTTTATGGGTGGTCATGCAAAATTAGACCCTCACTCGATTGATGGTTATTTGCCGATGTAATCAATCTTGTGTAGTGAAACATTCAACCTAATAGCTCAATGGCTCACCACTCTTTTCATTCGTCATGCGTCCTAATTGAATATAGACAAAGAGATTAAAGAAGCTTTTGAATTTTGATGTATACTTATCTCTATATAAGTTTTTCATTTCTTTTTTTGAGGTCGTAAGAAATTTTAAATAAATTAATTCTATTAATTTTTTACTAATGCATTATAATTATGACATTTTTTATATTATAAACAATTTAGTATCTATAATTAAAAAAAATACGTACATCCTAGTAATAGCAAAGACATTACTGTTCCAGCATGCAGACTTTTACAAATCTTGCTCTGTAACTGAACCCTCATATTGCTCGTAACTCACAAACATGCTAAAACGCACACATGAATGGAGGCCATGAAACAATGCCTTCAGATCAGGCAATTCATCAAGTGTGATAAAGTATGGTTAAGTGGTGTATATTTTACGGATAAAAATCACTTGTCTCTTTATCATGCATTTATTTGTCTCATTTTGAAAATTTTTAAAAAATTAAATTTTAAACCTTAACCCTTATTTTTTATATCGTAAACCCTATACCCTAAAAAAGTAACTCTATCCTTAATTCCTTAAACCCTAATCACAATCTCTAACCTTGAACCATAAACCTTAACTCTTAAACCTTCTAATTTAAAACAAAAACACGAATAAAAATATAAGAAAGAGATAAACGATTTTCACCCATTTTACGCCCAAAATTAAAAAAAATATTAAATTAAATACTATACATTAAGCATCGATTCTTGTGATTAGGCATATTGCACAATCAATGCCCGAATTTCTATCGGATTCAAAAATAACATTATTAAGAAATAACAAAGTATAAAATTTTGAAAATAAATCATAAAATAAATATAAAGAGAGTTTTATATTAATTTTAGACAGTTGGATGATTGTAATAAATAATTAAGATTATTTTTTTAAATAATAATCTTCACATTTTTTTACTGTTAATCTTATTCATTTTTCTTTCATTCAATAACGATGGATTAATATAAAACTCTTTAAATTTTAGATAGTATAACTTAATCTTATATATAAAGATCTTGTGTCTTCTTAAAAAGAATACATTATTATTATAGATACAATATTGTATTAATGAAAATATATTTATTTTGCATCAACATCGATATTTACTTCATTTGCCGGTCACCTCAAGTTAGATAATTTAGAGTTTCATGAGGGATAAATCTTTAAACTTTATTTACCTCATCTGTAATATCAAGATTTAAACACTTGACAACATATCTAACATCTCTTCCTGCTAGACGAACTAGTAGTCTACAGACATGGGCGGACATATACAGTTGGGGTGTCTGTTGACACCCAAAATTTTTGAAAAATTATATTTTTTATATAATTTGTATACAAAAAATTAAAAATATATATAATTGACACCCCTTTATAAATAATTAATTTCTTTTAAATATTTTTTAAGAAAATGATACCCCTTAAAAAAAATTTTGACTCCGTCTCTGTCTACAGATATCGAGTTCAATGAGTTTTCCTCCATCCCCTATAAAAAGCACACTCAACAAAGCAAATACCAATCAATTCCAAAACCTTGTTCGTAAGGCTTTGAATATCTACATCTCTCTTCTTCATACTCCTACATTCTTGGTGTAAAACCCAGAAACACAGAATTTGTGAGCTCTAAACAAGGCCTCCCCGCCCAAGAAACATAAATTAAGTTATGGGTCCATTTGGTTTTGCAGTATTTGTCATTGGTTTTAAGTTGTGTCAGGTCGTGCATGGAAGCAGATGTGATATTTACAAAGGAGACTGGGTGTACGATGAGTCTTACCCTCTGTACAATGCCACCGATTGTCACTTCATACTTAAACAGTTCAACTGCCAAAACAATGGTAGACCAGACCATCTCTATACGAAATTTAGATGGCAACCCTCTTCATGCAACTTGCCAAGGTTTACCTTTTTCATGTCTACTATCTTCTTTCTAGTACTTCTCACTTGGTTAAATTAATCGTATAAATAAAGATTAATCTCGTCGAATCAGGTAGATAACAAAAACGGTTTTTAATCAAATATTTTAAGGTTGTGTCTTCAAGGAACTAAAACAACTACTATCGATTGATCTAAATAGAGGTGTTAATTGAATTGAGCAACTCGAATTTAAATAAGTTAAAACTTGGATAATATTTGTCTCGAGACTGTAATGAATCGACTTGAGTAAGACTTAACTCGACTAGATAAATTTTCAAGTGGCCGAGTAAATTTTTTATAATATGTTATTTTTATATATTTGTGGATTGTTACTTTTGAGTTTAGATTTGCTTCACACACTATTTTGATCGATTTTATATTAAATTTGTTAACTTATGTTTATGTTAAACTCTATTTAACGAGCACGAGTCGAGTAAAATTTTATTGAATTTACTAAGTATCGAGTTGATCCGAACATGAACTGAATAGCTTGATGGTCGAGTTGAGCACAATTCAACCAGCGAATGAATCGTTTGATAAACGCCCCTGGATCCGAACACTTGGTGTGATATAGTGGCTTGGGATCTTCCGGTGTCCATTTTGTTTGCAACCATCCCCTTCTAATTGAATTTGAACAAAACAGATACAATGGCAGACACTTTTTACAAAGATTTAGAGGGAAACGACTCATGTTTGTAGGTGACTCACTGAGCTCAAATCAATGGCAGTCACTCACTTGTTTGCTTCATAAATCTGTACCTAAAGCCAAACACACCTCGCAAAGGATTGGAGGCCTCTCAACATTCAGCTTCCCAGTACTCTTCGATCTCCTTTTCCTTCCTTATCTCAGAGGAGTTAGGCTACTGCTGGTTTGATACTCTTTGTTTGCAGGCATATAGGGTTTCAATTATGTTCTCACGCAACGCATATCTGGTTGATATTGTTAATGGAAAACATGGCCGAATCCTCAAACTCAACTCAATTCGGAGCGGACGACTATGGAAAGGAGTTGATATATTGATCTTTGACACTTGGCACTGGTGGCTTCACACCGGTCGAAAGCAATCGTGAGTAGCTTCGAAAGGAATGAAAATATTTTGATACACAAGTTTGTAGTTTGCAGGCGGCGGCCGGGCATGGTATAGAAAAATTCCGTGTCACGTATTTTTCTGCATGATGTGTTGCAGATGGGACTATATCCAAGACGGTAAGAAAACTTACAAAGACATGAACCGGACAGTTGCATATGAGAAAGCCTTGAGGACATGGGCCAGATGGGTGAACCTCAATGTAGATCCTGCTAAATCTAAGGTGTTCTTCCAAGGCGTCTCCCCCGATCACATGGAGTAAGTATAACCCGAAGTAATCAAGTCTGTCTTGTATGCTGAGTGTCACATTTTGTCTGGCTGTTGTTGTGTTAGTTCGAGGGACAAGGTTGGTAGAAGAGCGACGACATGTCGAGGGGAAACGCGTCCGATGTTGAGCAGGGAGTATCGAGCAGGGCAACATCCAGCGGAAGTTATTCTGAAGAATGTGTTGCGAACTGTGTCGAAACCGGTCCATCTGCTTGACATAACAGGATTGTCGGAACTACGAAAGGACGGACACCCTTCTACATTTGGCTACGGTGGCCGTCGCGGCATCGATTGTACACATTGGTGTCTCCCTGGAGTTCCTGATGCATGGAACGAACTGCTGTTAGCTGCTCTCTTCCGTAGTTAAGGAGTTCCTTTTTCTGTTCCAGCATACAACATAAATAAATTTGAGAACCGTTTCAGCCTATCCCTTATAAAACTTAGAACATAATGTACCCATTTCAGACACATTCCACGACCAAGATTTGATATACGAAGAGGTTGAAAATAAACGAAACAAAACCAGAAATATGTACCTTAAGTAAGCATTAATGATCCTCCAAGCTCTGATATGGCATGATCTTTACGACAAATGCCATCAGCAATAAAAAATGTTGGAGAAACAGTTCCAGCATCTTCTTCAGACCTTCCTTTTGCAAGCGTAGAAGTAGGGGTGAGCAAAATTCGATTCGAATCGAAAAGTTGATTTTTTTTTCAATTTCGAGTTATTTGAGTCGAGTTATTTGAGTCGAATCGAATAACTCGAAAAAAAATTCGATTTTGAGTCGAGTTCAAATTTTCAAAGTTCAAGTTACTCAAAAAATCGAAAAATTGAAAATTTCCAGGGTCTAATTACACATTTAGTCCCTGCTATTTTATTTTCAGTTTTATTTCAGCCCTATCTTCTCTTTTCTATTATTTTTACCTTTTAATTTTCATTTCTTTACATATGATCACTTTCTAAATTTAATTTTTATTTTATTTAATACAATTTTTATTTAAATTATTTTATATTTTTTAAGTTATATATTTATATTATTTTATTTAATTCATTATTATTTTTATCTCGTTTTGGCCTTTTATAGATAAGAATTTTTTTTAATGAGACTTGTAATTTAATAAAACGACATATTTATACCTAAGGTATATGATAATAATAATAATAATAATAATTTAAAATTTTATTTATACATGTAAAAATTAATATGAAAAATATGTATGTAGATATAAAGATAGAGTCATTTAAATTAGAATCAAAATGTACAATAATATTATAAATAGTACAATTAAAATTTGTACATAAACTCAAAAAATCAAATCGACTCGAACTCGACTCGAACTCGCAAAAAACGACTCAAATCGAAAAAATTTCAAAAATAGTTCAAATTGTAAAATCTGTTAACTCAACTCGAATAACTCGAAATTTTTTGACTCGACTCGCCCAAACGCTCACCCCTACATAGAAGGGTTTCTTTCACATTATCACCATAGATATTGTTCCCTGCACTGAAATTAAAGAAGATTTCCTCCACTAACTGACTCGTTTCAATGGACCCTTTATATTACCTGATGTTGAAATCCCGATGGCCGGTCCAACATGATGCCGGATGTCCCCATCGACGAAAAATTCGTGGTGATTTCCGACCAGCAAGTGGTTTCAAAATTGCCTGGTTGCCTTGTATATCTCTATCATGGCCATCTGAATTATACTTTATTGCAAACATCCACTTGCTAACAACTGTTTTTTTTTTTTTTTTCTGTAGTAAATCAATAATAGTTCAAGTGTAATTATTTTAAGTGTTTCAATTTCTTCTTTAATATATATTTTTTATTTAGTTTTTTTTTAGAATATAGTCAATTATTGTAGAAATCTTCTCCTTGCAAATGCAAGTTGTAAAAACGTCAAAGGAGGGCATTAAATTTTCATAGGCAATATACCTTTAAATGGGATATTTAGTATATTGTCTAACCTCTTTCTTTTAGTAATGAGTAACACTTTCATATCAAATAAAGAAGAAAAAATTCCATTATCTCTAGTACTTTTAAGCCGTTGAACTTAATTTTAATTCTTGACAATAGTCAGATTATAAAATAACTTTAAAAATATTTTTTCTTGATGTTGTTGGATTAAAATTCAATAATAGTGGGCACATATGTATAATGTATATTGTTATTATAAAATTTAACACGTAATTAAGTGACCAATTATGTTACACGTGTTATAGGTATTAAATTATCATGGAATTAAAAGTGTAGATACCATAAGGTGTATTTATAATTTGATGAGGGGCAGAGTTATAAATACTTCAGAGTTGGTTATTAAATCAACTACTAGTTGGTTATTAAATCAACTATATAAAGGGGTTATGGTCCCTAAGAATTAGGTCAACTTGCATATCTCTTTTCCCCGTCTGAGAGTTGTGCCGCAAGAGAAAACCTAACTTCTTGGAAGATCAAACCCTCTGGAAAAACTCTATCGATTAATTCAGATACGCTTCCGCATTCAGTTTATTTATTTTATTGTTCTTGATGTTTTGACATATAGATCTTTGGTTTATATTCATATCGAATATATTTTAATTCTAACAGATATAAGTATTACTTTTTTTTAAAATTTGTGTGTTTTGAGGAACAGTTTTAGAAGACGAAAGTTGAGTGTACTATTGATGAAGAAAAATAATTTTAGAAATAAAGTGTTATGGGATAAAATTATTGAGTCTCATAGCACCTTTTCAAACAAATCAATTTAAATCGCATAAAAAAGAATGTTATGTACTAGAGGTGTTTAAAATCGGTCCAATAAGTACCCAACAACTCAATAAACTTATAATGCAAGTTAAAAAATTGAAAAAAAAAATTAAAACATAATAATTGTTACGTAAAACTTATAATATATATTTCATGTCACCTATTAAAAAATTTAGACACTATGTATTATTCGGCAATTATTATTACGTAAACCTATGAATTCTTATATAATGCACTTGAGTGTCATTTTACAAAATAATCTCTCGTGTGTGTTATATTAGTGAATAATTTTAGATATAATTTTGTAAAAGAACCTGGAAATTACTTTTGTAAATTCTCACGCTCTAAATATTTAATACATTTGCTAAGCATCCTAAAAATTCTAATGCTCTACAATTAAAAACATAAAACCAGCATAAGTCTTCCAGAGAAAATTTTGAAAATAATCTAATTTAAATAGAAACAATTTTCAATTATATTTTAAAATTTAGGTCATTTTTATAATGTATTTAGAAGAATGATATGCACATGACATTTTCTTTTAAATTTCTAAAAAAATATTAAAAAAACTAAATGCATTATAAATCATCATCCGTAGGTAATGTCCTCCTCCTTTATTATAGCTTTTAACCTAAATTCAAAAATAAATTTTAAATACTCTATTTTCCTAAATAAAAACTCTAAGTACCTTATACATCAAATGGAACCTTTCTATCGAGTGGTGCCACCGGATGCACATAGGGAATAGTGTGAGCCTAGGTCCACCCTGAACTTTTTAAAATTCATATATTTGTCTTCAAATTTTTAAAATTTTATGAATTAATCTTTAATTTTTTTTAATATTTATGTATACCCACCCAAAAATTTTAAAATTTTATGTATATCCACTCTCAAATATTTTTTTGGATCCGCCACCGAAAGCCGCAAAGGATAAAAACACTTTGTACAAGGCGTGCCTTCCACAAAGCGATTCCAACACGGTGAGATTTGTTTGTTTATTGATCAGAATGTGTCATTTTCATAAATAATCTCATAAATATGTTGTTTTGTTAAATAATCTAAAAAATACTTTTGATGAAAAATATCAAAAGAAGTCATAAATATAAATTAATCAAAAATGAAACCAGAATATAAAATCAGACCAATGAAAGGGTGTGATTTCAAGTCAATTTTAATTACAAAATTTAGAAGTTGAAACTAGTAAATCAGGAGGAATTATTTGTGTAGAAAACTTTGCCACTAACACCAAAATTTATAATAAGAAAAGAAACGAAAAGGACAATTACAAAAAAACGGAAAACAACAGAAAAAATATCTAACTTAAGGATCTTAACTTAAAGAAAATTATAAAAAAAATGTTACAAGTAGGATAATTTTTTGTGTATTGATAATAACATAATGTTATAAATTAAGTAATATTTTGTATAAGGACACAAATATTGAATTATTATTGCACAAACATGTTATTAAATCTATACTAAATTATATTATTCTTTAACATTTTGTGTAATTATGTATTATATAAAATTTTATAGAAATTTTTTATTGGTGTTTTACTTTAAAATAATGAGTTTAGAGTTTAGGGTTAACGTTAAGAGTTTTGGTTATGAATTAAAGAACTATGGGTAGTGTGTATTTTTAGGGTGTAGAGTTTAGAATTAAGATATGAAAAATTAATGTTAGGGTTTAGAATTTGAGCAAAAATCTTCTTTCTCTTTTCTATGTATCTTTTCGTGCATCCTGTTAAAATTTTCTAAAAAAATTAAATTTTAAACCTCAACCCTAATTTTCTATATCTTAAACCCTAAACCTTACATCCTAAAAAATATATCTTACCCCTAATTCCCTAAACCCTAACCACAACCTTTAACCTTAAACCCTAAATCCTAGACCCTAAACTTTTAATTTAAAGCAGATGCATAAATAAATACATGAGCAAGAGGTAGACGATTTGCACCCTAAGAATTGATATCTTAAGAATTTTTAGTAGAGGACTAAAAGGGAACATGATTAGGGACATATGACTTTTACTCAAAAAAGAGTAGAGTGCAAATTGTCTGCTACTTTATTACGTCTCCTTTGGTGTCCCTACTCTAAAATATTTTATTTAGGGTTTAAAGTTTAGGGTTTAATGTCAGGGTTTTGATTATGGAATTAGGGGTAGAATATATTTTTGGATAGAATTTAAGATTTAAGATATAAAAATTAAATTAAAAATTAATTTAATTTAAATTTAAATTTTTTTAAGGTGAAATATAAAAATAAAAATTACATTACGAGATAGAAAATTTTAAATACAAGGGATAAAAGTCAACTACACTGTTGATTGTCCTTGGAATGCTTATTGAAAGCCGCCGGGTTATAAACATCCAATAATGGTTAAGCTACTTGTTACCGATTATGATTATGTAGGGTTTTTTTTTTCTTTCCACTTTGATATATTTTTAAAATCTGCCGGCCATGTCTCCAAATCAATGGTCTGTCTCAGAAATTTCCCATTTCTTCATCCATAGAAAAATCTAACAAATCTGAAACTTTTCAAACTTACTTGAATGCATGATAGACCAAGAAAATATAATTCTTTAAGAAAAAAGTTGAGAATGTTAAAAGGACTAAAACCATAATTAAACCTTTTTTAAATCCCACCTATATAGACCTTATATGGTCAGCACTAAGTTCCTTACGCGAAATTCTGAAGGCAAAATGCCACCAAAACCAGCCTGCAAAGCTTGTTTTCTGACGATCATGGTTTGGTGTTGGGGATTGCAGGTGAGGGTTTCAGCTGCAGATGGTGGAGACCTGAATCTGCTGAATTCAGGATGCAGCCAATACAACGTTACCAAACGTCAGAGATTTCGGCAGGAATTTAAACTACCACATCATCAACCGTTAACTTTTAAACGACATTGGATCAATTTGTTATGATTTTTAAGTCGTGAGATCAATTTATAACTTATGATAGTCGAGGGATATAAAAGATAATTAGAGTATAGTTAGGGGATCATTTATATAGTTTACCCTAATAAATACTAGGACAAATTAAATTTTAAGAATAGGCTTCTAATAACAAATATTGAAAAAATGATCCCTTAATAACAAATGTTAAAAAATAAACCCTTAGTGACAAATAATAGAAAAAATAGGTCTATAATAACAAGTATTAAAAGAATAAATTTGAAGATTATGTCCCTAATAACATATGTTGAAAAAAAATATTAGGCCATTAATAACAAGTATTAGAAAAAGTAAACCCTTAATGATAAATATTAAAAACATTAAATACATGATAATATATAGATTAAAAAAAAATAAAAACCTAATAACAAGTAAAAAAATCAAACCCTTAATAATAAATATTTAGTGAGTGAATACTTTGTAATTAAGTTTGTTTAATAACTGAATATTTATATTAGGTAAAAAAAATATTGTGGAATAAGGTTTCTATATGGAATAAGTTTATTTAAAATGTCAAAATAATAAGACAAAACTATTTTTTCAAAATAAATAAAAAATGTTGAGACCTAAATTTAATATATATCAATTAAAAACCAAACCGAATTAAAATGAATGGTTCAAAATAATCCTAATTAACTGAATGGATGCCAAGCACAAATTTAGATTCCAAAGTGGACCGACATTTCAACCTTGCATCATCCTTTGGCACACAAACATAAAATAGCTTGAACAACAAAGTTTAAATTTGCCAATAGGCAGTGAAGGCAATCTCAACCTTATCCACACTCAAACCACAATCTTTTATCCAACTCATCATCTCCTCTTGCCACATCTTCTCTCCTTATCCGATCTCCTCCTTCACAAATTATATTATACCTCAACAAATCCATTTCAGCTCCAAAGTTTCCATAGTAAACAGCAATGGCAGCCATGAACTCCAGTGTTTTGGCATGCAGCTATGCTATCTCTGGCACTGGGTCATCTGAGCTGAAAACCAAGCTTCCTTCAGTTGCTTCTCCAGTTGTGTCTGGTGGCCCTAAGTTGCCTGTGATCAGAGCACAGCAGGCTAGAGTTTCTGATTCCAAAGAATCAGGAGCCAGTGAAGGAAGGAGAGCTGCTATGCTCTATTTGGCAGCTACCCTTTTCACCACAGCTGCTGTTTCTTCTGCAAATGCTGGAGTCATTGATGATTACCTTGAAAAGAGTAAAGCTAACAAGGTATGTTTTTTCAATGAAAAATGATCAAAGCATTATACTGCCGAGGAATGTTTTGTAGCTGTGGAATAAAAATAATAGATATAACCTGATTTGCTGCAGGAATTGAATGACAAGAAGAGGTTGGCCACTAGCGGAGCAAACTTTGCCAGAGCATTCACTGTTCAATTTGGCACTTGCAAGTTCCCTGAGAACTTCACTGGCTGCCAGGATCTTGCAAAGCAAAAGGTTCAGATCCTAACATCTGTATCTTTTTCCTAGATTCAAAGTTTCAGTTTATGATTTCAAGATGATATCTTTGTTGGTTTTTTTAATGCAGAAAGTACCATTCATCTCTGATGATTTGGCCTTGGAGTGTGAAGGGAAGGACAAGTACAAGTGTGGTTCCAATGTTTTCTGGAAATGGTGATTAGGTCCAAATGTACTTTTCACTTTCTACCTCTCAACATGTATCTAATTTTCCCATTTTAGCAGACTTCCTATCCATTTGCTTTACTAGTTTTCACAGACATCAAATACCTGCTTATTTCATTTTAGCATTTCCTTCAACAAAATTAATACTGGCTGAATATACACAAGCACTGTGAATTTACATCCCAGTAGTTGCAAGTTGCATCATAAGAAAATCAACTCAAACAATATATAGGAACAACAAGAATGAGATGAGTAAAAATAATAATGTAACTTTACACCAATAAAATAAATTATGTGTTTGATTTGTACATGTGTGTTTATGATGACTCTATAGGTTGAATGAACCCTGAACATTCTATCAATCTTCAAAGTGCATCAAAATCAAATCTTAAATATTAAAGTTAAAACCGCATTGTAAAATCCAGTTGACTACGAGACTAACCTGTCCACCCCCCAAGCAAGCCTAACTGCCGACAAATTGAAGGAGGCTAACTCAGCCAGTAGCCCCTCTAACCTGCAATTCCCCCACATGAAGAATGGAGGAAGAATCACATGAACAACTGAAGTCCGTGCTAATCAAGTTAGTGAATGATTCACCTTAAGAGTCAAAATTTGTACAAAGCATCCACAGGTGAAAACTGAAATGCACTCGGGAAGAGACCGCAAACTTGAGCCTAAAGGCAACATGCTGAGGAGCCATTGTTCTGCAATTGAGGACATGGTAACGGAAACACAGAATTGGTACAACCTGAAACAAACTCACAATGCCATGCTGCAGTTGGGGCAAGTCCGAGTACCGTAACATTCTTAAAGCACACCCCTTCATATGATGCACCCTTGAGACCTGCGAGTTCGGGGGCTTTGGTTGAATTCAAACTAATGATATTACTAATAAATATCCCCTTTATTTTAGGAATAGCTTTAGGATCCCATCCATCATCAGGGTGATCATTGGAGTCTCTACTGAACCTAACCGGTATTTTGACTCGTTCCATGGTTATATTATTTATGGTGATATTTGCAATATATCCCCCTCTTCCCTTGTCGGTTTTTATACGAACCCCAGCAGCTGAATTCCAAACATTCATATCTTCAATAATTATATTAGAAACCCCTCCAGACATCTCACTACCAATGCCAACACCAGAACAAGTTGGTGTAGTGCCGGAGATTCTCCTCACTATTATGTTTGAGCTCGGTCGTGCGATTCTGATGCCATACTGGTCCCATCCACTTTTTACTGCTACAAGATCATCTCCACTCTCGATATAGCAGTCTTCAATACATACATTGGTACTCGAGTCTGCACAAGTTTTAACGACAATGTTGGAAAGTATGTTTACACCATTAGGTTTATGTTGTTATACGTGAGGTGCAATATAGAGTAAATTACATAAGATAGAGAATGACACTAACATACCGGCATCTATTCCATCTGTGTTTGGCGCATTAAGGGGAGCCAATATTGTCATTCCCTTAATAACAACATTACTGAAGCAAAAAGAGTAGAAAATGGTTGTTAGTTTCCATCTCATAAGGTTAATCTTCTTGAAAAGTATGGGAAAGATCGACACTTCCTTTTACCTAAATAAAACAAAACAATCACGCACAAAACAATACAAACAACACAAGATAAATTGATAAACAAATGAAATAAAATGAGCTACTACATGATAGAGAGGTCAAACCTGCAGTAAACAGGATGAATGGTCCAAAATGGTGAATTCAGGAAGGTTAAGTTAGAGATGAGAATGTTATGAGAGTTCATTATCTCCACAAGGTGGCCTCTTGTGTGGTTTAGTGTTTTGTTCCACCATAAATCCCACCACATCCTACCTTGACCATCAATTGTCCCATTCTGCCCTACAAAAATAAAACTAATCATCACATATATTGTTATCAAAAAAAAAAAAAAAATCATCACATATACTTGATAAATCCTTCAAGATGATAGAAATTCTTCACAGACAGGTTTCAGGGTAAAAGTTGCCTTAGTAATGGTAGACTTTTCAAAATAAGTTAAATGATGATGGCAGCCAGCTGCTCTGTTGGAAGTAAAGACATCAAGCTGTTAATCTGCTTTTAGATAAATCCAACTACTAGTTTATTATCATCTACTAGTACAAGCCCCTAGTCATAGTTAATAGTCCTCTCAAGGTGACAATATTGTTGTGATCAAATGGGCCTGATCTGAAAGGTCTAAGATGTTTTTATTGAATAATGCCACTGCGTAGGGTGAGTATTCGATAGAGTCTCGAAAATAAAATGAGATACATATATAATGGACTCCATTTTAAATGGTTTTCTATAAACATATATGAGATACATATACATTTCTTTATATTTATTCATATGCGATATATATAATTCATATGTGATATATATAGATCACACAAAATTGTGGACTCTGACTCAAAACTTAAATACTTTTTCAGAATTTTGCTCGGCCCTCAAGCAAGTGTGCCTTGACAACACGGCCCATAACTATGTCTCCCAACATGTTACTTCAAAAAGGAAAAAACCAAGATGAATTAATTACCTGTAATGACAGCATTGGTAAGACCATCACCATGAATAAGGCTTATATGTCTGGCTCCCAATCTCTCTCTCCCTCGACCATAAGAAGGCAATGGCTCAACAAGAGGCCATTCCTTTGGATCCTACACAAGAATTAAAAAACAGCAGCCTTTAAACTCAATTCATCAAAACATTCAAAATCAATCTACAGAAGAATATATAGATATATAAACAGAGCATCGATGACCTGAGACGCTAAGATAACAGCACCGTGTTCAAGAAACAAGGTGAAATTACTTGTAAGATTAAAGCTCCCCGTTAACCACTTCCCTTTGGGCACATTAAGCTGAGAACCGCCTCTGCCGCTAAAACGTTGCATGTGAAGCACCGCCTTCCAAAACGCAGCCGTATTCAAGGTTTTCCCATCGCCGACGCCCCCAAATTCCCTTATCGACATAACATGCTTTCTCACCGGCAATTCTCCGAACAACCCGGCGCAACTTCCCGGGTCGGAGACGGTTGCAACGTCATCGGGTTTAGGTGATTCGGAAACCCGAAAGAATTGAAAAGGGAGGATGGATTCTGTGGAGAATTGAATAAAGAGAACCGTTACGGCCGTAAAGAGGATAAAAAGGAAAACCCAATAGGGCTTTTTGAAGTGAGCCATTATCGAACGATAATATGGTTTCTCGGGCTCCATTTTTATTGAAGAACGAGAGGAAAGAATGGATTTTGATTGCTTTAATTGATTGAAAAGGATGAAGAAATGGATTGAAAAACCTCAAATGGCATCTTAATTACTATATTTCATTTTCCTGCATACGTAAGAAACGAAGAACAAGGCAAAGGAAGAGGAAGAGGAAGAGGAAGCTAAAAATATGAATAAACTATGGTCTAATTCTTCATTTTATCCTTCTACTTTGTTGAAATTAAGAATTTAGTCACACTATTTTATTTTGTTTGAATTTTATGCTTGTACTTTACAAAAGCTGACAAGTTAGTCCAATTATTGGGTAACATTGATACTTGTACTTTATTAGAATTAACAAGTTGGTCACTCTATTTTATTTTGTAAGAATTTGATACTCACACTTTACAAAAGCTGATAAATTACTCTAATTGTTAGGCAGAGACGAAACTATACGGGGTGGGGAGGGACAATCGTCGCATACCTCGAAGAATTTTTTTTACTTTTATTTTTTTATTTAATTTTTTTTAAAATTTATTGATTTATAGATATACCCCCTCAACATTTATGTTTTGTCCCCAACCCTAAATTCTGACTCCATAATGTTGGGTATCACAGATAAGGTTTATCATAATTCACCGACCAAGAACGAAAACACAAGCATATCACCGATCAACTTCAATTGAAGTTGTTTTGGATATTTTTGAATCCCAAATGAACCAACGATAAATCATATATGGAACATAAGCGTATCACGTTAATTTGAATAATTAATTTAATATTTCATTAATAACTAATAAAAACATATTTAAACTTTATTAAACACATTATTTTAATGTACAATTTAAAAACATCATAAATACAATTAATAAATACCTTAAATTTCCATTTATATTACATTACAGGATCATATTTGGTATAAATTAAAGTATAAGGATTAACTTAGAAATTTTTCATAAAAGGATTAAGGACCCTAAAACTTTGCAAGGACACACTTGTACTTGTGGGGTCAGGTTAATTGGGTAAAGTAGTTCCAATTACAATAAAATCATGACAGAAACCGTTTGATAAGTTGAGCCAGTAGGGAGATGCCACGTGGAGTATTTGTTTTGTTATTTGTAGTGGTTATTCTTGGAGTCTCGTGTCCGTTAAAGAAGGTATACGTGTCTATGTCCGTGAATTATATTGTATGTCTTTAAATTATTTATTTTTAAATTAATTTTTAAAATTTAAATATTTAATTTAATTTTTAAATCCTCAATTTCTTTTTAAATTAAATTTAAATTTTTAAATATTTTTTTATCTTTAAGTTATGATTTTAATTTTAAATTGATTCATATTTTTTTAAATATTTTATTTTTAAACTCAAATTATTATTTATATCATATCTTATTATTACATGATACATATCAGTATTTTATGTCAATTAATAATTTTTATAATAATTTTATTAATATAAGATGCAATTAGTATACACCGATAATTTAAAAATAAAATTAAAATGTTCAAAAACTTTAATGATCAATTTAGAATAAAAGTTTTAGGATGAGATTAAAATGCTTAAAAATTTAGAAAACAATTTAGAATGAATCTTTAATTTTATGAATAAAATTAAAATATTTAAAAACTTAATAATTAATTTAAAATAAAAATAATAATTTGAGGACATAAAATGTAATTAACTCAAAAAAATAATTTACGAGGATCTTTTCTTTGTTCCCGTGCATTAGCAAGGTTTAATATACGGTTTTACGATTGAATATAAAAAAAACTTAAATATATATTTAGTATTTGAATTTTATATATTTCTTAAATTGATATTAAAAAAATATTTTTAAGTTATTATTTGAGTTAGATATTTTTCTCTCAAATTGGTATTTAAAATTTTTTATTGACGTGGCGCCATGCGAGATTTTTCATGCCCGAATTCATGTCTATTAATCCAACCTTGAATCTGAAAAAATTACATATTTTTACCATTTTAAGTATTTTTTTCAAAGTTAAAGTCCTACACAAAAAACACATAAAAACAACCGATTAAGCACCATAATTTTATCATTAAAAGCATAATTAATTATAAAACTGTAACCATTTAAATCACTTATCACAAGTATGAAAAATAAAAAAATAAAAAAGGTAGAGTTTGGTTGGACATTATGTTGATGATGTATAGACGTATTTATGTATGTTGTGTGAATGCTATAGATGATAACTTAATGATGAGTTGTATATTTATATATTTTAATTTATCATAGCTATTTTAATTTATCACATACAAAACTATTACATGGTATGTTTAAACATGAAGGTTAAATCTTAATTTCTTGATTGTAACAAAGTTATTTTGGGTATTTTACCTGAAATTTTGAAGATAAGGTTCCTTTTAGAGTTAAAGGATCGATACCAAAGGCGTATCTACGCAGATTAGGGATTTAAAAAGTGTTTTCGGTCGTATTTTTGGTCACATCGTGTTTATTGCGATTGTGGAAATCGCGGTGTGAATTTTTTTAAAACTCGCACCGAAGTTTTTTAAAACACGATCAAATAACAGTCAAATAACAAAAATAACGGACTGTTATCGTTGCTATAACCGTTACCCGTTAAATAACGACCGACTGTTATCGGTGTAAATTAAAATTTTACCGTTATTTTTACTAACAACGGTTTCGGATAACGGATTTACCGTTAAATAACAGCCGTTATAGCTTTAACTATCCGTTCTTTAAATTCCTGATGCAGATACAAGGTGGGTCACGTTTAAAATGAAAATATAACTAAACTGTGCACTGTTTTATTTGTTCCAATAATGCATGTACAGAGTTAGCGAGATGAGATTTGAGTGATGGAGAGTGTGGCAAGGGACGCAGAGGAGGCAGTTGAAGTTGATGCTTCTACAGGTGACTGAGAATCAATGATGGTGGGGCGTGTAATTGCTCTGCTTTCCATTGACCCTTTGCTCTTCAGCAAAACAACAACTTGGGACATGCTAGGCCTCAACGCTGCTGCTGATTGTGTGCACATCAGACCTATTTCCACCATCCTTTGCACCTCATCTTCTTCATACTCATTCGGATCCAAGCTTTCCTCCACTAATCGGTGGTGCATGTTACTCTGGTACAATGTCCATGCCTGCATCAGTTCAAACTTAATCAAACAAAGATGCATTTACGTTCGATTCGAGATCATGGTGAGATTACTGATAACTTATTACCCTTTTGAGGAGAAAGGTATCGGGATCGGGCGCGGTTTCGTGACTTCTTTGACCACTTACAATTTCAAGGACAACAATCCCATAGCTATACACATCAGTCTTCTCGGATAGTTGTCCATGGATTGCATACTCCGGTGATGTGTATCCCCTTGTCCAAAACAAAGAGGCATCATTAATTACATGTCTCAGTAGCCCTGTAAATCAATGAAAGAAACTTAGCTTACAAGGTTCCAGCAAATTTGGTGCTCAAATGACTCTTGTCTTGAGGCAGAAGTCTTGCTAACCCGAAATCAGCAATTTTAGGCTGGAAATCATCGTCCAAAAGGATGTTACTCGACTTTATATCTCGATGGATGATGCAGACATGAAACTCCTCGTGCAGATACGAAAGCCCTCTCGCAGTGCCTAGGATGATATCACATCTTTGTTTCCAGTTTAGAGAGCCTCTTTGTTCACCTGTGAGTTTCCAACTTTCCATCCATCAAAAGCATCGACATTGTCGTGTATAAACAGAATCTAAAAGACGAGACGAGACCATACGAGGAAGAAGAGACGGTACCAAATAAAAATTTGTCGAGGCTACTGTTTTTCATGTATTCGTAGACGAGTAGAAGTTCGGGGCCTTTGTTACAGCATCCTAGAAGACGGATAAGGTTCCTATGATGAACATTACTTATCAACTTCACCTCACTTTCATAGTCTAGCTTGGCTCTCTGTGATTGAGTTATGGTCAGCTTCTTAATAGCCACTATCTTCTGGTTCTTTAAAACACCCTGCTTGCAATGCAAGAAACCCATGTATTTTCTCTATATCAAGTGTGGAACACAAATACTATACATATTTTTAACATTTTTTTGCAATAATACCTTGTATACTTCACCAAAACCACCTTCTCCTAGTTTGTTTTGGGGGCTAAATTTTTCGGTAGCGGCACTCAAATCTTTGTATTTGTAATTTATTGGACCTCGTAACTCCGTTGCTCCTAATATGTCACCTGCTACGTTAAATTCAGATATCAATAAAAGCTTATTTAATTTGAAGTTGATTTTTTTTAGAAAATCATATGTGAATATATTTTTATTTTAAATTTATATTTTATATATTATTTGAGTGGTAAAATGAAAAGAAAATGAAAAGTAGGAGGAGATTAGGATTACCTCTAATTGGTGTGTCTTTTGAGATTGCTGATCGTTTGTACCAAACCAGCAATGCTATAATAAGCAAAAGAAGTGCAACACCTCCCACCACCCCTCCTATGATGCCATTCCTTCTGCTTGAACTACCTGGATTTTGTTAATTTCATCTTAAAAATTTCTTTCTCTTGGTTAATATCTTATTGTTATATGTAGCATAATTCACATTTCATAGAAATCAATAATCTTTTGTTGAATCACAATAGATTTTAGGTCACATATTCGATCTCAGATCCTATATAATAATTTTTTAATTCACAAACCAATAGTATTATGTTACGTCTGAGAAGAGACGGGGTATTAGTCTCGTATCAGAAAGAAAAGAGAGATCTTAGCATATATAAACGGTGATACTGTATATCCTATTAGACATGTCTTTTGAAAAGAGGGTAATGACTTCGCTGATTTTGGATTGTGTGACTTTTAATGAGCCTCTCAAGTCACAAGTAGGAGAATTACTTGTTCTCGGCTCACCACGTCATTTATGGTCTCATTCATTTAATGACATGTAGGAAAGAAGTAAAGATTCAACTTAAAAAAAATATGACATGAAAACAGATTGGATAAATTTACTAAAAAAAAAGGGTTATGTATGAATAACAGAAGAGATGAAGATATAAAGATGAAGAGGGCTTACTTGGAGTTCTCAAGAAGGGTGTAATGTCGACGGTTTGGTTATCGGCAAAGAAAGGAGTCTCGGAGTACCTCAAGAAACACCCAACATCCATAGCTCTACCATCGGTATTAGGAGGGCATCTCTGAATGTCAGTATTCACCACTTGCATGCAGTCTCGGCAGCCACTTTCAGTGATGGTTTCAATACACTGTGCCACGCCGTACACGGTTGCGTTTCCAGTGGTACCGTCGCCAACAACTTCCTTCTTAGTTGCTGCAAAGTAGCCATTGATCTTCGGTATGGCGACTTGAAGATCAGCTAGCAACTCTTGTACGGTTGTTGCAAAAGCACAAGGCTCGGATGCTGTGGTATTGCCGCAGATCATGGTGTGCCCTTCCTGAGTGTTTTGGTCATAGAAGTTGTTGCTCTCATACCTAAGCTCAAAATGTCAAGTCAAATTCTTGTTAATTTTTTTTAGTAGGATGTAGATATAGGGATGTGAATGGGTCAGTTCTGGTCGGTTTAGATTTTCTGTCTTTTCGATTCCGACCTAAAACTTAAGTTTTCCGATCTGATCTTAATCTGATCCGATATTATAAAAATCATAACACGACCCTAACCCGATCATGATATTTTAATAAAAAACATGAATAAATTTGATTCGATCCAAAAAATAAAAAAATTATTATTATATATATAAAAATATAAGATATATATACGGGTCGGGTCAGAGAATTTTTACTCTCGACCTGACCCAAATCCAATTTTTTAAATAAAAAACCTCATCCCAATCAGGTCAGATCAGATCGGAACCTGACGGAGACAGATCAAATTGCCATCATTTAAAATATTGTAAATTCGTGTAAAATCTAAAATATTTCTGTAAAATCAATAAAATTAAAAAAAAATATATTGTAATTGATTATAACTTAAAAATTATTTTAATAATAAAATAGAAATATTATTTATTCGTATTTGTGTTTGTCTAAGAAAAAGTAGAAAAAGACAAGGGGAACAGCAATACGTGAAAAAAAGATAAGTGTCACAGTCAGATGATTACACATATGGTCCACTCACTACAAATCAAAAGGTTAGCAAAATATTATACAGAACCTAACAAAAGGAGTTTTTCTAAAAAAAACCATGTTAAAAAATTAAAATAAATTTTTATTAAAATTTTTATATATTTTTAAAAATTTGATATATATTGAATTTTTTTATATTTTTTATAAAAAAATTAGTATGTAATGAAATTTTTAATACTTTATAAAAAATTGATATAATAAAAAAATAAATACTGGAATTTTTATAATAATTTTAGTATAACTTCATTTTAATCTCTTTTTAATCCTACCTTTTTTTAGAACTTCCCAATTAGAACAGATTATCCTAATTTTGAAGCTTTAATTATAACTTTTGGAGGTTTAAAGTCTAATCTATAATTGAGTTCATAGTTTGAGGACATGAGTCAGAATTAACCCTTTTTTAATATCACTAAAACATATCTCTTTCATCCTTTAAATGGGTTTTAATGCCACAAAGTCAAAAATCAAGGCTCTAAAGCACAAAGTTTAACTTCTAGGGGTTCATATATCACATCAGAAAGAGTTATAATCGGATTATTTTCAAATTAAATTCATGAATGGAATTTGATTATCTTTTTAGAGAAATTATTAAATGGATACGACTCATCATCACGTTATTCATGATTCATCTGATATTATTTACTTATAACAATGTAACTTTTAAATAATTACTCACTATTTAGTTATATGTAAAAAGGGTGAAGATTTATTTTGAAAAAAATAATATAACTAATTATTATTGTATGAGAACATGAATGACGTGGTAAACCAGACTCATCTAATAAATTTTCTCTTCTGTAATCCTTTATATAGAAAAATTATTACATGATCTCAGTTATCACGTCATCTATGATCTTATCTAATGAGATTCATTCATTTAGTAACATATAGAAAAGACAGTGAAAATTTACCTGTAAAAGAAAGATGAAGTTTCACTTTATATAGAATGAGATAAAAAAATTATTATTAAATTTGACCATGGATGACATGATAAGCCAGATCTATCTAATAATTTTTCGTTACTTGATCCACTACGGATAAAAGTGGAGATGAATCTTGTTACTTAATCCATTCCCACCTACAGATCTCTGAAGTGAATACTGAAATACTTTGGCCAGGAAAATCTAAATAACCAAAGGGAAGCAAGACATACCTAAGGAAACATCCATCGTATACGACACGAGCACCGTTAGCAGCGGAGCAGTTACGTATTCGTGCCGCTGCAGCATCGAAGCAAGCCAAGCAATCTGCCATGGAGAGGTAGTTCCTACACTGCACCATGGCATACACCCCACTTGCTTCTTCCGCCGTCGCAAAATATCGATTGCCGTTGAGCTGCTTCCTCAGTTCCACAAAGGTGGAGTTGAGATTCCTGCTGAAATCTCTGACGTTGGTAACGTTGTATTGGCTGCATCCTGAATTCAGCAGATTCAGGTCTCCACCATCTGCAGCTGAAACCCTCACCTGCAATCCCCAACACCAAACCATGATCGTCAGAAAACAAGCTTTGCAGGCTGGTTTTGGTGGCATTTTGCCTTCAGAATTTCGCGTAAGGAACTTAGTGCTGACCATATAAGGTCTATATAGGTGGGATTTAAAAAGGTTTAATTATGGTTTTAGTCCTTTTAACATTCTCAACTTTTTTTATTGTATTATAATTTAATTTTTTTTAAAGAATTAGACATTCTTGGTCTATCATGCATTCAAGTAAGTTTGAAAAGTTTCAGATTTGTTAGATTTTTCTATGGATGAAGAAATGGGAAATTTCTGAGACAGACCATTGATTTGGAGACATGGCCGACAGATTTTAAAAAGGGTAAACTGCAACAAAAGTCACTTAATTATAGGTATGGTTATATTTGGGTCACTCCATTACTAAAAATTATGTTTGAGTCACTTAATTATGGGTAAGGTTATATTTAAGTCACCCAATTAATAAATATCACATTTAGATCACTCAATTATAGATAAGGTTACATTTGGGTCACTCAATTACTAAAAGATTGGATTTAAGTGTGGATAAGGTTGAGATTGCCTTCACTGCCTATTGGCAAATTTAAACTTTGTTGTTCAAGCTATTTTATGTTTGTGTGCCAAAGGATGATGCAAGGTTGAAATGTCGGTCCACTTTGGAATCTAAATTTGTGCTTGGCATCCATTCAGTTAATTAGGATTATTTTGAACCATTCATTTTAATTCGGTTTGGTTTTTAATTGATATATATTAAATTTAGGTCTCAACATTTTTTATTTATTTTGAAAAAATAGTTTTGTCTTATTATTTTGACATTTTAAATAAACTTATTCCATATAGAAACCTTATTCCACAATATTTTTTTTACCTAATATAAATATTCAGTTATTAAACAAACTTAATTACAAAGTATTCACTCACTAAATATTTATTATTAAGGGTTTGATTTTTTTACTTGTTATTAGGTTTTTATTTTTTTTTAATCTATATATTATCATGTATTTAATGTTTTTAATATTTATCATTAAGGGTTTACTTTTTCTAATACTTGTTATTAATGGCCTAATATTTTTTTTCAACATATGTTATTAGGGACATAATCTTCAAATTTATTCTTTTAATACTTGTTATTATAGACCTATTTTTTCTATTATTTGTCACTAAGGGTTTATTTTTTAACATTTGTTATTAAGGGATCATTTTTTCAATATTTGTTATTAGAAGCCTATTCTTAAAATTTAATTTGTCCTAGTATTTATTAGGGTAAACTATATAAATGATCCCCTAACTATACTCTAATTATCTTTTATATCCCTCGACTATCATAAGTTATAAATTGATCTCACGACTTAAAAATCATAACAAATTGATCCAATGTCGTTTAAAAGTTAACGGTTGATGATGTGGTAGTTAATATAAATTAATATAATTATATAATTAGTCATCAAATTCTATACTTATTTTTATTTGACCCTAATTCTAAAAATTAACCCATATAATTTTAATGATCTATCAATTTAATCCTATTTTACCTTCAAGTAAAAATAAACATAGAACTTGAGGGCTAATTGTGTAATTATATCAATTTCTATTAACTGCCACATCAACAGCTAATTATGTAATTATATCAATTTCTATTAACTGCTACATCAACCACCGTTAATTTTTTAATGGCATTGGACCAATAAGTCGTGGGATCAGTTTGTAACTTATGATAGTTGAAGGATGCAAAAGATAATTAGAGTATAGTCGATGGACTGTTTATGCAGTTTATCCTATTTATTATTAAAGTATTTTTTTTAATATTTATTATTAAAAGTCTATTTTTAATATTTTATATTACGGACGTACTCTTAAAATTTATTTATTTTTAATACTGTTACTAAATATTCAATTTTTTATGTACTTTTCATTATTAGCCTGCTTTTAAAATTTAATTTTTAATATTTATTATTAAAGGTTAAATTTTTAGGTAACCATTAAAATTTCAGACGCTAGCATGATTTAATGTAAAAAAAAGTATGAAAGTGATAAATTTATCTCGATTAAAAGTCTTATAGAAAGGCTTTAAGTTGGTTTTAAAAGAATTATATAGAGGTAAAAATATATGTTCGAACTAAGATATTCATTGTTATTAACGGTGAAAAATCTTCACGTTATGAGTATTTTTATTAAGAAATAAATGATTAACCATGAAATATATTTTATTCTAAATCAAAATCTTAACTCACGATTAGGGTAAAATATACTTCACTCCTATTGACTTGAGATAAGATAAAATGTATATATTGAATATGTTTAAGAAAGATAATGTATACGACTCGGTTTTTAACCTATAATTATATATGTTATATAATTGGTGATATAACGAAAATATATGAATAATTTTACTTCAAAGTGATTTAAGAAAAATAAAAACTAAAAATTTTAGTTTCTGAAAATCACTTTTGAAATCAAAGTGAAAAAACAATTTTAATCCTAAAAATTAGTTTTTTTTATTACTTTTGGTATCAAACCAACTTTTAACTCTAGAAACTGATTTAAAAAACAACAAACAAACAAATAATAGTTGATCTCTCGACATGGCTAGTGCCTTAGCCGTTTGTGGTGGATCATATTACATTGATGGTGGTGGTGAGAAATTTAAAAAGCGTTTTCGATTGTGTCATATTTATCATGATTATAAATATAAGAGTTGTTATCACGGTCATTACGAGAGTCGCAATCGTGAATTACTTTTAAAATTCACATAACTTATTATGAGAATTTTTAAAATAACGTACAATAACAAAAATAATGGATTGTTATCGTTATTATTGACAGTTATCGTATGAGTCTAAATTTAGATAACAGTAACAAATCGTTTTTTGAATCCTGGCGGTAACAATGATGATTGAGGCTTTAGTTGTTTTGTTGAAGGCTTGCGTGAAACCGGTCCAAGTAACTTTTCACCCATTTTCGATTATACCTGATAATTATTCATTCACTAATTACACATGAAAAATAGACGATGATTCACCTTAAAAATATAAGATAAATGAATTCGATTTGTTAAATCATGAATAACATAGTGAAAAAGGTTCTAAATATAATTTCCCATATAAAACGGACTAAAATGACTCAAGCAATTGAACTGAAATCGGATGTCCCGAATCCAATTTAATTGGATTTTCCTGGGAATATATTTCATTTTCCCCGCCAAATAGAAAAACGTCTCACCAAAACCTCCAATTTCCTAGCAATAAAATTTGAAAACTCCATCGTGAAAAGCAGTGTTTTCAGAAGAAACAACAAAAATGGAGAAAGGGTTAATCTCAGTTGATCGATGGGCGGATGGCAGCCAAGCTTACTTCTTAACACACTTACACGCAGATCACACGGAAGGCCTATCGTCCACATGGGCAAAGGCTCCCATCTTCTGCTCCCGCATCACCGCCAAGCTCTTCCCATTCAAATTCCCCAACTTCAATCTATCCCTTCTCAACGTCCTCGATCTCGGATTCTGGCACACTCTCTCCCTCATTTTGCCTTCCTCCGGTTCAAAAGTCACAGTCCAAGTCATGGCCATTGACGCTAACCACTGCCCCGGTTAGGAACCCGACTAACATTTCAGTTCCAGTTTCACTTTCACTCCCTAAATCTAATCGTTTGTTTTTTTCTTCTGTAACTGTTTAATGATTCGGTTGTAGGTGCGGTTATGTTCTTGTTTCGCGGAGAGTTTGGATGCATGCTCAACACCGGAGATTTCCGATGGGAGATAAACGGTGAGAAAGCGAAATTAGGAAGGGAGATGCTGTTGAATGCTCTTAACGATGATGTGGTTGATATTCTTTATTTGGACAACACGTATTGTAATCCTTCCTATCAATTTCCTCTCAGGGATGTTGCTGCACAGCAGGTGCTTTTCAAAATTCCCAACCAAATGTTCTTAAATATGTTTGAGATATTAAGATTAAGCTTAGAATTAGTTGTTTTGGACTTCCATTAAATTATTAAATACTTGAGAATTCAATTTCAAATTGCAACGGCAGAAAGTTGGGTTTTAATTTAGCATCAAATTTGGGCTTAACAAATTGAATGTTTAATTGAGCTTGATGTAGAATCTCAACAAACAAGCTCAATCAGGTGGTGTGTTTGACTTATCAACTTGTCTTGTTTGCAATCTTGTATTAGAGATCAATTGTAGATTAACACAATTGGTTATTAGCCTTCATTTTAAATTAGGAAACATATTTGATGCATTGTTGTTAGTGTACAATTTAGTTTACATAAGCAATCTTATTTCGGGGTTTAGAGATTTATTTTAGGGTTTAGGGTTATTGTTTTAAATTTAGTTTAGAGTTAGAATTTAGGGTTTAAATTTTAAGATTTAGGGTTAGGATTTAGGTTTCAAAGGTTAAATATGCATGCTTGTGGAAAAAAATTCCAATGTATGTGCATCAAATATTAACCCTTTAAATTATGCTGTCTTTCTGTGGATGACACTGAATGAAAATTAAACTGCAGCTATCCATCTGATATGTTGCTTGTTCCTTTCTTCTTAGTGCACAATAATGATTACAATGTCTTCTTTAATAATTGCAAGAAAATGTCATTTTTGAGTCTATATCTGTTGAAGACAACCAAAGTATGGTTTTGTATAGGCTTCATTATTGTAGGATTAACTTAGGAACTGAAGAACAGATTTGATTTTCTTACTGCTTTTGTTTTTCTGATAACAGATTGTTGACATCATTACTTCCCATCCAGACCATGACATTGTTATCGGGATTAATACCTTGGGAAAGGAAGATCTTTTGCTTCACATAGCAAATGCACTTAATATAAAGGTAAACAGGTTTGGCCTTTACTACTTGTTCACATTAATTTTAATATGTAAGAGTACAACTTAGTCCAGTAGTTAAATAGGTTGAATGATATTTATTCTACCTTGGAATATATGAGTGGTTATTCCTTTGCAATCTACAATTATTTGCAACTTTGTATGATGAACCAGGCTTTCTCTATTTGACCTCATGGATTATGTCAAAGTTTGTTTGCAATGTCTTTTCTCTCACATGCAGGGATTCCAATAGCGGTCCGCTACTACAATAGCAGTCATTATATAGCGGTAGCGGCACCATCCGAAACCGCTATTGCAAAAAATAGTGGTCCACAATGACTGCAATAACGTTTCTTATGTCTACAACTGTGATAAAGCACTGCAACTAAAAGCGTGGCCGCAATTTAAATCCCTGCTTGCATGTATCACTTTCCGGTGAAAAGATCTTACTTTATAGAGATGAATGGTTAAAGCGCGTTTTAGGTTTTCTTTCATGATGATTTATCTGTAGCATTGTAGCCTTTCCCATCAGTTGTTCAATTTTTACCCGCTTCCTCTTTTTTGCAATCCTTGTAGATTTGGGTCTGGCCAGAGCGACTCCAAACCATGCATCTTCTTGGGTACCATGACGTTTTCACAACCGACACATCTCTTACAAGGGTTCGAGCTATCCCTCGTTACAGTTTCAGCACCAACACTTTAGAAGGATTAAATACAATGCAGCCAACTATAGGAATCATACCATCTGGTCTTCCATGGGTGGCTAAGCCCTTTGAAGGAGATGGCAAGCTTTTTGATTCTCTTTTAACTTCCCGTTACAACAGAAGCAAAGAGAGTTCAAGAGGTGGGAAGCAGAACGATAAAACCGATGGCAATTTAGGATCTGTAAAAAGGTTTCACAAGTACATATATTCAGTCCAATATTCTGATCACTCAAGCTATCCAGAGATAGAGGATTTCATAAAGCTTGTGCAGCCAATTACCATGAAAGGTATCGTATCTTCTTCATCTTGTTATGTCGATCCTCTATATTTCTTTGGTCGCGTTTGTGGAATAAATCAACCTTCACCAGAGTTTCTCCTTCAACATCAAAAGTTAGGAAGAGGTTTTCCTGGTATGAAAAAGAAAAGGAAAAGGGTTGGTCATTTAGGATTGCATTTGAACAGGGTGACTGTGATGAGACGAGGTCGGTGAGGTATAAAGCTTGATGAAAACGAATGTTCTGATTGACGATTGAAATTGAATTCGGCATATACTAAGTTGGCGATGATGTAAATGGTCGGGACATGTTAACAGTAGCTGAGAAATGTACCTCTGTTAACATGGGCTGATACAGTTGGTTGAGTATACACTAACTCTAGATTAGTGGCTGCATGTAGATTGAAGACAATAATGGGTACCGTAGATATGCTATGGAGCATAAACAAATACAATGGATTTGTCATCTTGGGGTTTATTCACGATATATAAGCCATATCACGATTTATCCATAGATGTTTTAGTATTGATCCTATAGACACGATATCAATACTAAAATTGATTATTAGAATTGTGTTAACTATTTGATATTGATATTGACCTTTCTATGTATGTACTTTTACTACTTTAAAACCTTTTAAATGCATCTACAAGCTCCTAAATCATATACTTCAAAACCTTCTAAATGTACCTAAACATCAACATCTAACTTCTCAAAAGCATATATGACCATCAAGTTTTTCTAACTTAAACCCATCATTTAAAGTGATAAGTTTACACTCATAACAATCTTTTAAGCTCATACCCTTAACGTATCTATCAAGCAACATCATAAATCACTTCAACATGCAAATTATACTCAACAGGGGTGTAAACAAGTCGAGTTCGAGTAAAGTTGACCTCAACTTAGCTTGTTAAAAACTTGAATTGATTTTGAGCTTAAGAAATTTTTAACGAGCTTGAATTATTTGAGTTTAGCTCATTTTATTAAGAACTTGAGTTGAATTCAATCGAATTGAGTGTTGACTAAGCTTTGATTGGGTCGAATTCGAATAGTTCACGATCTGTTTTGTTTTTATTTAAAGTTCTATAGAAAAACACTTTGACACACAGCTTGTGTAAACTAAAATTTACATAAAGTTATTAATTTTAGGGTTTAGTGAGTTAGTTTAGAGTTTAGAGGTTAAGTTGTTGGGTTTATAATTTAGAGTTTCGAACTTATGTGTTAAGAATTTATGTTTTAGGATTTTAAACTTAAAAAAATATATTTTAAATTTAAAAAATGGCTAAAAGATTAAATTTTCCCATGAAGTAAACCTAAAACAGCAATGTTGTCCCTATTTTCTTTATCAATTGTGCCCTCAAACCCATTTAATTTCATCAATTCTGCCCCTCGATCGTTATTAGCTAACGGAATCGTTAGTCAATGCACATTTGACCGCCATGTCACCCATTATTGTCAGGTTGCATGCCAAGCTGGACATTGACTGGTGCGAATTGATGATGTGGCTTAATTGTTGACGGAAATTTTTTATAATTATTTTTAAAAATTAGAATTAAATAGTTTTTTATAATTTATATTAATTATTTAGACGCTTTGGTATTATTTAAAAAAGAGTTTTTTTTAATAGTTTTTTAGTTTAAAAACAATTTAAATTCGATTTGATCATTTATAAGTTAAATTCAAACAAGTTGAATTATTATCGAACTAAATTTGAGTGTCATAATATTTTAATAAAATAGTAAATGGATCTAATCTATTTATTTATCTATAACATATTTTTTAAACGATGTTTATATAATATCAATTGAACTATACTCAATCAATTATTTATAATATATTTAAAATTTTAATTCAAAGTTTAAAACTTAAATTAAATAAGATTTTTAAGATTTTTTTCGATTAGTTGACAATGACACCTTAATATTGATCGTCGATATTTAATATTTTTTCTTTTAATTTTTTTATATTTAATTCTTGTTTTTTATGTTTTATTTTTTTAATTTTATTTATCTTTATAGCATGTTTTTCAATATCTCTATCTCGTGACATATTTTTATCTATTTTTATGATAAATTTACGTTCATAGATAATTTTTTATGATACTCTAGTTTATGATTAATTATGATCTTTAATTAATTTAATCCCTTCATTTACCAATTACTTTTATTTTATACAAAATAAAAAGTTATTCGTTTTGTTCACTATTTCTACTCCAATCATAAGAGCGTCGGTGACTGTAGACAGAGTTTCCTTCCTACTGTCCATTTCATCGTGTTTACTAATTCGATGTCTCATTCTCTATTTTTATACTTTAATTTAATTGTACGTTAAAAACAGTTCGAACAGAGCTCAAATAGTTTGATATCAACTCAAGTTGAGCTCAAGCTAAAAAAGAGTCTTCAATCAAATTCGAGTCGAGATTCGAGCAGCAAGTTTCAAATCAAGCTCAGGCTTCTCACCATTCAAACCTGGCTCTGATTACACCACTAATGCCGAATATTGGCCCACTAATACATGTATGCATGCACACATGCGCATACGTGCGTGCATGCATACATACATAGGTATTATTGGGTCTTAAGAACCATTATCCAGCAAGCAAGATCCTAAATAAGAGTAACAATCATCACTGTTTCGGGCACTAGATTTTGAATCATCACAAGCAGTCATGAATGCAGAACGAAGGGAAATGTCAAGCATCATATGTTAAAACTTGTAAAACAGAAGCAGTGAAATATCTACAGGCAGTTATGAGTCGCTACCGGTTACTCGAACTTACTTCTAAGGAGTAAACATAAATAAAGATCAAAGGGGTAGGTGTTTTTGTAAGTTAAATAAACGAGACAGGACATAGGCCAAAAACCTGATGATACGAGGCTTCGATATGTAACCGTGAGAATAATTGCACCAAAAGACATGATGGTCCCGTTTCCTTTAGCTTTTCTGAAACTTTTGCACATATGCCTGTAACAGAATAAAAAGTTGTAAGGTCAGCAAGTTATTCACAAAATGGAACGGTATAAGTTCGGAAATAATAAAATCGCTGCGAGAATCTCTATCAACTTGAACCATGGACATGAAATCGGAAATCTTTCAATGTGTTGCAACTTAAAAGACAAAAAACACATTCAATTTCCCTGTCTATTAGCAAATTATGGTGTGATAACTAGTAACACAAAATATGCAAATGATGACTTAAAAGAAAGAAAGATGACATTGCAGAGCATAAGGAAAAAGACAACAGAGGGAAGGTCTCATGTTCTTTGTCATCCTCCACTACAATTCTAAACACTTAAATTTATAAGGAAGCTACATTCACCTGTACAAGTTTGCCAAGCTTCGGTTTTGAAAGTGACAGATATTGATCAATTTTTTCAGGTGTTTGAGGAATATTAGTCCCTGGAACTGTAGCAATCACTTTGTCAACAACTTTCTTCACAATGTTTTTGTAAGCCTCTTTGCCAATGTGACCATCCTTCCATGTGGGTTTGAGGAGATCCTTGACAAACTCAGCTAGTGCAAATTTGAATGCACGAATTCCCTTACCATCTTTGCTTTTCTTGCCCTCATCAATCCTGTCATCACCATCTACATTCTTTGATGGACCATTCTCCCCTCTAGCTTTCTTGGTTTCCTCAACTACATTTTCCTTCTTCCCCTCAGAACTCGCAACAGGCTCCAGCTGGTTTGGCTTATGGCTATTGAGATCAGGCTCTCTTTTGGAACTGTCATCATTATGATAATCATCACCATTATTACCCAAAAGAGATGATGTTAACAACTTACTAGATAATACTTCAGTTTGGCTATCTGCCGTATTTTTCTCCACCACAGAATGTAATGTAGACCCCAAAGGCTTAACATCTGTGTCCTGCTTCTTGGCAAGCGCAATGCTATCAGACATAGGGTCATATTGTTTTGGGAATGTAATGTCTTGATTTGGCACAGAATCTAGCTCAACATGACCTCCAGAGCTCGCAAAAGAATTGACCTGCATTCCATCATGGGAATTAAGGGTAACATGAAGTAATGGAAGTTGCTGACCCTTTCCAAATAACTGAGCTAGGGAGGCTGAAAGATTGGTAAGTTGGGTGAGCGGCTCATTGGTTCCCATAGTCTGAGTTGATTGAGATCCAGAATTACTATGCAATATATTTGAATCCCCAGCATTAAGTTTGTTCCTTGCTTTATCCTCTTGAAACAGCAGGCTACGTTGGGTACCTTTCATATTTACTTCATTAGAAGGGATTGTCACTTGACTTTGTCCAACAGCATTTAAGTTTGAATAAGGTACAGAACTTGAACTTGGCGCAGGCTGGTCAAAGCTTGGCAATGGCAGGACATTGGTAGAAAAATTTAGATCAACATGTGAATCAGAATTTGCGCTAAGAGAACTGCTAACAGATGGCAGTGCTACAGCACTACTGCCCTTCATGTGGTCCTGATGAATGCTAGATTTCTGAGTTAACAATGGATGCAAAGCTGCAATCCCATCATGCACATGACCTGGGGCCTCTTTAGTTATAGTCTTTTCTTGAGTGGGTAAAAGTATTTCAACGGGAGTTGATTTTGAACTATGAGAATGATCCTTTTTAACAGAAGATAAGACCCTGTAATTCCAATCCGGGGACATTTCTGTATCACCAAGCAACTCCTCCGCAACTTTTGGTTCTGATACACCCACATTATCACCAGCATTTTCTATCTTCCTAGGAAATCCTTCTTCCTTGCAAATATCAACTGTTTTATGCAGCACATTACCCTCAATGTTCTTTCCACCGACATCATAGTTGTGCTGCCATGTCTCATCCCTTGACCAATTAGAATATTTTGGTTCGGAGGCACCCTTATTTTCAACTGTCTCCTTGCTCAACTTTGTAGCCCCTGTGTAGGCACCTGTATCACTCCATTTTGAAACAGTCCATGAGTTCTTCACATCATCTGAAGCATTGACATCACTCCATTTTGGACCAGTCCAGGGTATTTCAGCTTCTTTTAAAGCATTAGCATCACTCCACTTTGGACCAGTCCAGGGTATTTCAGCTTCTTTTAACACATTAGCATCACTCTGTTCTGGAGCATTCCAAGAGTTATTTACATTGAATGAAGATTCTGCATCTCTCAATGTTACACCATCCTGCAACTTATCCACACTAACAGAACTAGGACCCCATACACCTCTATCACCACGTGACCTTCTTTCGGGGCTTGCACGTGAGTGACCATGATGAGAAAACCTACAATACTTTCCATTATGACAATTTCCAGCAGCAAAGAATTTGCAAGGAATATCACTGGTTCTACGAGCTTCACGCTCACCATCACGTTCGGGTGTTCTAACTCTGTTCCTCTTGGCGTGTTCCCTTTCGCTACTTATCTCATTTGTTTGTCTTCTGCTGAAGCCATTAGAAGCGCTATCATGAGCAAACCTACAAGATGCACCCCGGCGGCAGTTACCTTCCAGATAATCAGTGCAGCAATCAGTAGACCTTCCACTCTTAATGGGGTAATCTTTACCATCATCTTGTGTAATGTACTTTGAAGAACCAGTTCTATTTTGTCTATTATCCCAACCATCCTTGCGAGTTCGAATATCTTGGTGAAGAAAGTGACACTGACTGCCTTTCCTGCATCTCCCAGCCACAAAATCTTTACATAATTGATTTGAAACTCCAGATCTGTTTCTACTTCTTTCATGGAATCCTGATTGCAACCTAATGTCACGAACTGGACTCCTGCTCCTGCTTCTACTGCGACTTCTGCTCCAGCTCCTACTGTTTCTGAGGGTAAAACTGAGATTAGGTACAAACTAAAAAAAATACTATTCGAAAGGAAGATGAGAGTTACACTGGCATAAGGATGAAAAAAAAAAACAGAATCCTTTATCCATGAAAATAAACATTCCGTAATACTACTTAAGAGAGGCCTAAAGCATTGTATTAAAAAATTATGCTGAGATGCAACTTCAGTGACAACATAAGATTTTAGGAGAAACAACCTGAGGGAAAATTACAGACTGGGAAAATCTTTAATATATTTTTTTGTAAATAAACATTTTCAACATAAATGAAAACACAAGACAGAAGCATTAAGTATAAGATTCTCAAATTTGTAGCAACATTGAAGAATCAGTGCAAGCCATTGATCTAATTGAGTCAGGTTATACAAATGGTATACTAACAACCAGGATAACATCAAAATAAGATAAATAACCTAGGATAAACAAAGTAGACAAACCAACCTGTGAGACCTGTTCCAATCACCTTTAGGAGAACTATGCCGTTTTTTAAGCCTCCAATCATCAAGACCAGGTGACATTTTCATACTGTAAGTCTCTTCCTTGTCCCATGGGGTTGCAGTGTTCCATTTTTTTACGAAGTCATTATTATCATCCTTTTCACCAACTCTGCTTCCATGTAAAGATTCCCTAATAGGATGTCCATGCTTAGATTTCATCACGTCATCAACTCCGACAACAGACCATTTGTCCTTCCTACCAACCTCAGAAGAGAAATATCCATGTTCTGATTCTCTATCATGAAAAGACACACCAGCTTTTGCAGACCAACCTTTATCTCGTAGATTTTCAAGAGAATGCTGGTGTTCCTCTCTTGAATTCCACTTAGAAGCACGGCTTCTGCTTCCACTCATCTCACCAGTAACGGTTTCTTATCTATGTCCTATGATCTGGAAGTATGGAATTAAGACATTAATAAACTGCCACCAACCATCTGACTTATGATTACCATTGATTTATTTCAGGATCTGATCACATGCCAGTCAATCTCATGTCCACTCTGCTGTGTGAGTTAATTCCTTTGGGGAAAACCTGATTTCATTAAACAGAGGTCAAGTTTCCAAAAACAAAAATCAGAACATGAAAGTATACCCCACATTCAGAAGTCAATGTTCAGATAATAATTGCAAGAACTAGTGTACAACATTATATACCGTTAGAAACTGCTACTCAGAGAATAAGTGAAAACACTAAATATCAATTTGCTCCCAACATATCTCATAAAGCTTTTATTGGACCTTAGTAGTCCCCCAAGTTGTATATGTGATTTTACTCAACAATAAGGCAAGAACATTTGCACCCAGCATATGTTAAATAAGAGTGACAGAAATGATAGAATTCAGCAAAAAATTGTTTATATTAGACTGATATATGAAACATGTAAAGTGCAGATTAGCACATTGTTTTGCAGTAACCAAAGCAAAAACATCCAAGATGAAAAAAAAAAAAAACTTGAAGCATCGAGGATCATAACAAAAATATCCAACCGAGAGTTTTGACACTAAATTTACCAAAATGTGGAACATGAAGCAGTAACACACTCTAAAGAAAAACATACAAATAATGATTGAAAGTTCGGTATAGCACCCTCATGAATTGTTAAGGATCCATGTAGTACGTAACATGTTCCGGTACAAAGACAGATAATATACACTATAGTATCCCACTGACTATTTCTCAACATCAGGAATAAAATATCCTCAGAATTTTACAAGTGTAATTATTGTAAGAATGGGCATAAATCTAAGCAATACAATCAAATAATTCTAATTTCTAACTAGGAAGAGACAGAAATCCATCAAGACCAGAACTCTTATTGCATTTAACAATACTACAACAATGCAAAATCTTTTTTCATCTAAATACATAAATATAGATTTTAGCAATTCTCATAATGAAGAAAACTATTTTTTGGTAATGTACTTCATTTTTGGGTATGGAAAAACTAAATTCAAATACTAGAACCAGAGTCAAATTTGAATTTTGACAATAAAACAAGCCAAATCCATGTACAATCGCCAATTAGGCACAAAAATCATCCGACTCTTCTTTAAATTGTCAGCAAAGTTCCTTGATATACACAAATGAACCACCATCTATATAATTTCTCTGCTTCATATCATGTTGAGAAGTACATTCAGGTTATGTACTTGTAAGCATTTGTTCCAATTAACCAAACCACAATCTTTTGGTCATTTCATCCATGGAGTCAAGACGTATTCCTTCCTAACCCATCATTCACTCCGCAATAACAATGATATTGACCGTCAGGATGATTCAGTAAAACAAACTCCAAAGATTAAGAAACTTTTTATTCTTCAATTATGATCCAGACTTTTATATGCTGTAAAAATCTTTGGCACTCTTCTCAAAAAAACGGTTATTAATGCATTAATATGGGCTCATTTCCAATTTGTCACTTGAGGAAGGAATTCCTTTGCAAAAACAATTGCATCAGTTATGGAGTGCACTTGGTAATTCCTCCAACCACTGAACTTGTAACAAGTACTGCAGCAAAATTATGTCTGATATTAGAACCCTAGAAAATGTACTCTTATGAGATACATAGAACTATAGCATTCACAGTACTATCTAACCTGACATCTAAGCTCATGTTCTCTAAGCAAACTCTGGGAATATGATAAAACCTAATGAAGACTCAAGCACAGGTATAACAAATTCCGCAAGGAATAGTGTTCGCTACCCAAAGTGAGCTGCCTAAAATACTATTTAGACAACAAAAAGATAGTCCACATCTATCACAAGTCAAACGCTATATAAAATTTTCAAATTTTATTATCACTGATAACAATAACACACTATTTTTCACAAATTTTTCTTTCAACATGAATAACTAGCCAGCTACAACGCACAGTAATCCTACAACTTTTTGTAGCAAAAACTGAATGCAAAAGATCCTCAGTTAAATTGACTAACTAGTTATCTGAAAGGGTAGAATATCAGTTTGCTTAAACTTAGAACTCAACAATCCAAATATGTCTGGCCAAGAAACAATGAAAAAGCTACGAGCTTTCAATCTGAGCAAAATAACTCAAAAACAAGTTGCTAGAATTTATTCTAAATCCACTCAATCAATTGTTTCCCATTTGCATCTAGCTCTTTCAATCTAAAATAAGAAATAAAAACACAAGGAAAAAGAAAGAAACTTAGCACGCACTGCAAGCTTGAAAAACAAACACGAAAAGAAAAAACCCATCAAAGATTTTCAACCTTCAGAATAATTCAACAACTCAACCAACTACAACCACCCTGAAAATTCCAAACTAGAAAACGGGAAACTAAACAAATAAATAAAAAGACTTCAAGGTCAAATCCAAAGAAACTCAAGAAATCAACAGAGACCCATTAATCAAGAGAGCTAATGAAGCCCTAAAAGAACCCTAATTAGGATAAAGCCATAGTTCTTTAAACAGAGACAATAAACAAAGCCCAAGTAACAATCGGAAGAGAGTGAGATAAAAAAGGACTCACCAGAACGAGGAAGATGCAAAGAAGTAAGAATCGAGCAAGGGGGGAGAGAAAATATGAATCGAGCCGCCTATTGATCTTCAATGTTAGAGAAAACGCGAGTATGGAGTTCGAAAAGGAGACTTTAGTCAGCGAAGTGTTCCACTAGGTATAAATAATAGGGTAATTTACTTAGATTGTATCTTGACTATAAGGTATTTTTTAGTTGCCTCTACATATTATGAAAAGTTACTAAATGGTCACTTAAATTTTTTAAAATTTAAAATTATCACTAATGGAGTAATGGTTAATGTTTAATCGAGACGACGATGAAACAGTTAATAAAATTGATATAATAATAAATTTATTTTATTTTTTTGAAAAATACTTATCTTCTAAAATTAAATCATCATTTTCACATATTCTCAACTCTATGTGAAAATGTAATTTCTTCTATCACAATTTTATGATTTCCACAATAAAGATTGAAGTATATTCTTGGGATTTTCGTTTTTATAATTTTCTTCCAAATTAACTCTAAACCAACTTTTTGAGATTAACTCTCTTACATAATTTAGTTTCTTATTGAATTAATCTAATTTTTAAAAAAATAGATCAAACAAAATTTTGTTATCTGCCTCGAATAAAATTAGAAACAAATTGTTATAAGTAGGGCTGTAAATGAGACGAGATAGACCGCGAGTTACTCGAGCTCCATTCGGTCAAAACTCGACTCAATTGGACTCGGGCTACTCGAAAATATAAATATACTTTAAAACCCTAAAATCTAAACTCTAAACATAAGTTTTACACTCTAAATTAACATACTAAAACCTAAAATTAACAAGCTTGAGTTTACACAACTTGTGTATCAAAATTTTTTCTCCGTTAGGCTTTAAATTAGACGTAAGAGATAAGAGTTACTCAAGTCTAACATAGTCAAAGATCGATAAATAGTTAGCTCGATTAGGCTCGAAAAAAACTCGAACTCGACTCGAGTTCTAAACGAGTCGAGCCGAGCTCAGATTTTTTAGGCTTGTTTAAAATTACTCAAGCTCGAACTCGACTCGAAATCTTAACGAGTCGAGCCGAGCTTAGCACTACTCGAGCTCGACTCAGCTCGTTTACACCCCTAGTTACAAGCTAAGGGATTGTTATCCCTTTCAAGATTTTTTATATTTAAAATATAATAGAAAATTTTTACATTTGAACCCTTAATGTTTAATTTATTTAAATTTTACCCTCATCATTTTACAGTTATTTATACTTTGTCCCTTAACCTTAATTTTTTACTCTTCTCTAAGTGAAATACCATAAGCAAAAGCATAAATTTAACCTAATGGTATAATACATTCCTATTTGGATAAATCCAAATTAGAAACCCTTTCATTCATGACCGAAATAGAACTTTTTGGAGTCTCAAAAATTAAGAAAATAAACAAATAGTTTTACAATTTTTTTTTTGTTACTCATTAATTAATCTTAACAAATACTTATAATGTTATCTTTTTCTCTTCTCTTTTTTTTTTCTTGGTTGTTATGTTATTCATATTACTCTACTTTAATCATTTTCATATTCACTAGATTTCATTTGAAATATTTGATTTAATTTTGATTCAGTGGAGACCACTTGATGCAACCCTTTGGAGTTTGGACCTCGAATATTTGGCATTAATTATAAACCTTTTGAGTTTTGATGTATTCCTCTGATGGGCTTGTTGTTTAAAATTGGTTTAATTGGGTATCCATCCACCCAATAAATTCAGAACGCAAGTTATAAATTAAAAAAAAATAAAACATAGTAATAATATAATATTAATATTGAATTTATTGGGTCGTTAGGTACCCATTGGGCCTGTTTTGAACACCCCTACTTGTTACCGTTTTTACTATTAATCCAATCTAACTATTAGGGATGACAATAAATTGGGCTTAGATCGATTTTTATAAAGTTCAAGTTCAATCCAATTAATAATCGGATTTCTAAAAAAGAAATAAGTTCGAATCCAAATCCATTTACATAAATCCAAATCCAATATAATAAAATATCTAAAATCTAAATCTAAAAGTCCAAATCTAATTTTTTTAAAGTAACAACTTAAATAAATATCTTTAAATAAATAAAAAAACTAATTTTTACAAACAACTATTTTTAAATTTATAGCACAAAAAAATCTCAATAAATATTACAATCTTATATAAAACAAATTAAAGTAACAACTCAAACTTTTTAAATCTAAAATTTTTAAATATTTTTATTTGAGTTTATTTATGAATTGGGTTTATATAGGATATGGATTCAGATTGAATTCGGATCGGATCATGGCAATATCTAGGGATGGGCACGGAACCCGAATCCGACGGGTTTCGACCCGACCCGGTCTGATCGAGTCGGATTTTTTGGTGAAAATTTTGGGTTCGGGTCGGGTCGGGTTGAGTTTTTTTTAAGGGTGATCTCGGGTCGGGTCGGGTTCGGTTTTAGGGTGTAAAAAATTCGACCCGACCTGATCCGGGACTAATAGTGTAATTTTCCCATATATATTTTAGGGATATTTGTAATAATGATCCATCTTTATATATATTTTATACAATTAGATCACTAATATTAATATTTTTACAATTAGGTCACTAAAATTAAATATTTTTACAATTATATCCTTAAATTTTAATTTTTTAAAAAGATTTGGATCGGGTCGGGTCAGGTCGGATTTTAGAGCTTAAAAATCGAGTCGGGTCGGATGAGATTTTTTCACCCTAAAACCGGGTCGGGTCGAGTGACGGGTGGAGGGTATAAATTTTCGGGTCGGGTGCGGGTGAGCCGAAAATCCAACCCGACCCGACCCGTGCCCATCCCTAGTAATATCTATATGTGATACATCTCCTATTAGGACTCGAACCTTTTTTTATTCGAATTCAGACTTTTTAATCAGATTTGGATCGATTTTTTCAGACCGAATCAGATTCAAATTGAATTCGGATTATATTGTCGTCCCTACTAACTATTAGGTAGACTCGTTACCCATCTGCCTAAATATCATACCCATCTATAAAACCAAATGTCATACTCATGGGTCAACTATTCAATACATAATGTAACAATTCAAACCTAAAACTTAAACTCTAACAATCCTAACTACATGGTTTGTGTCTAAGACCGTAAATGAGATATACAGATCATACCAAAATTTGATTTGATTAAAACTCGATTTAATTGGACTCAAACTCAAATTCAACTCAACTTTTTAACAAGCCCACGATAACTCATTTTTGTTTGGACCTAAACCCAAAACAAACCTAATTAAAATTATAAACTTGTTCAAAAAAATAACCATTTCTTTATTTTTAAACCCAAATCCAATCCTATATCTAAATATCCATTAACCATATCCATAACTCAAAACCAAACGATTAAACTCAAATACCCAATTACAAACAAAAATTATACCCAAACTCAAACTAATTAAACCTAAAATTATCCTAATAACCCTAACCCTAGAATAATCTAAGCCTGATACGGTGGTGTTCTTGAATATTCAGAGAAAAACATGATGTTATTTTTATCCATTTTATTTTAAATGAAAATAATAAGAAATGTTTTTTAATTTTTGTTATTTATAAGTTTTTGACGGATTTTAAAATGGCTAATTGCATCATAAATTTTCTTGCAAAGTTTTTAATTCTCTCTATGGTTTTTCGTATTTTTTCTTCTTTAATTTGTCTCTCAAGTTTTAATTTACTTCTAATTTGGTCCACACAACAAACAAAATAAGGGGAAATTTCACGAATGGGACCTTCCTCTCTAAAATAATTACTTTTGCAAGCTTTCTTCATTTTAGCCCTTCCATTTTAGTCCATCAACTCCTTTCATTTTTTTAATCAGCTACTGTGTTACAGTAGTAAGACCTTTAAGAAAAACAATCGTTCCTTTAACTACTGAGGTTAGATAATTTGTTTCTTTCATTTGTTTTTAATCGGGATCTATATATTTTCACTAACATATTTATATTATTTGTGTATTTTTTTTCTTAATATGTGAAATATATGTATAGTATATATATGTATTTATTTCTTTTATATATATATATATATTATGTATATGTATAGTATATATGTATTTATTTCTTATATGTATATATTTTATAACTTTTAGTGGCCCCTAATAAACTCATGCTTATCGAGCGAGTCGATCGCAAATTGGACGATGGTCAATTCATGTTCATTAAAATTTTTTATTGCTCGACTTGTTACTCGTTAAACTTGTTAAATTGTGTTCAACTCGTGTTTGTTAAAAAAAATTATTACTCAACTCGACTCGTTGCTCATTAAGCTCAAAAAAATTATCATATTTTTTATTATATAAAATTAAAATTCAATAGCACTATATGGGGCTTAATATTAATATAAATTAACAAATTTAACCAAAAAATATCAAAAAGTGTATAAAGTACTTTGAAAGTCTAAATTCCATACTAACAATCCACTAATACACCAAATTATCATTAGATATTAATCACTCAATCACTGTGTTACAATACTGATATTCGAACTTGTGATCTCTAAAAACAAAAATTATTTTCTTAACCACTGAAATAAGACGATTCTTATTATAACTTTGAATTTTTAAAATTTCATTCTTCAATAATTTTATATTTTTTATGATCTATATCATTATATAAATAAAACTTAAGTATTTCTTAAAATAAATTAAAAATTTCTATACAACTTAATTGATTTGCCTGAAATAAACAATAGAAATTGTAAATTTATCTTATGTAAATATTAGCTTAGAAGTTTCAAGAAAAAAAAAACTTAAAAATATATTACATATTTACTCATACTTTAAATTTTTTTCTAAAGACACTGAAGATCAATTGTAAGCTTTTACTAGATTTTTTTTTAAAATTTATCCTTGTTTTATTATTTTGTATTTTATGATTATTATATACTACTGTAAAACTCAAATTATATTTAGAGAATTCATTTAAAAGAAATACAATTTTAAATAGTTTAAAGGTGATTACATGACAGTATATATTTATAAATATTTTTAATTATTTTACGATCAGTATATACCTAATAGACAAATAAATTTGAACTCATATCTCTTAAGATGAACAATATCCGCTTTTTATTAAAATAATATTTAATTAATTATTAAAAAAACATATTTTAATTATTTCCTTGAAATATATAATTTATAAATATAATACAAATATAAACCTCATTTTTCTCTTTTTAACCTTTTATTTTACTAGCGTTTTATTTCCCGAGTTAATTCAATAAGTAAAAGCTAAAAAGGAATTACTTAAAGAAATTCATCTTGATTCCCTGCTTTAGACTAAAGAATATAATGACAAAATCAGTGGGCCAATCTAATCTATTAAAGAAAGTCCAAATGATTATTCATAATCTTAATGATCTTTTAGGATCAATTTACAAATTTTATTGTTTAGGGTGGTTCAAAAAAAAAAGTTTATATACCAATTTTAATAATGAGATGCTATCAAAATTTAATATAATAAATTAATTTAATAACTAAAAATACATTTTTAGGGTTAAATCGTAAATAGACTTTTAAATTATTCACGTATTTCATTTTGATAACGAAAGAAAACTTTCTTCTTAAAAGTTATAATTCAGTCATTCAATCAAACTTTTGTTGCAAATATGTTATCTTTTATTTTTGGTTAAACTACAGTGGTTAGTAGTATCTGTTCCAGAGTATACTCTCAACCTTTCAACATTGACCGCTCACTCGATCATTTTGCTGATAACACTGGTGCTCGAACCCGATGAGGCTAGATGATTCGGCTGCAAACATGTTATCTGGTTGTTAAAATTAAAATAAACGTCTAATTGATTTTGTATAATAATATTTTTGTAACAACTCAAATTTTAGAGTTCACAGGTTGATTTGACTCGAGCCATAGGTATTAGGTCAAGGGTTTAGGCCCTTGAGGGCTCAAAAGAACCCTGTTAGGCTTGGGTTGTAGTTTGGTTGAGAGATGGTAGACTAAAGAGGGATTTAAGGAAAAATTATATCATGGATAAATCCTATCACGTCATCTACGAGACCAACCACTAAAAAACATTCATCTCATCATTTTTTTCATGTCATATTTTTCTAAGTGAATCTTCACTCATATTTACTGCTAATTCATTTTAAAAATAATTTTTTCTAGTGTAGATTCACTTAAAAAAATATGATATGAAAAAATTGATGAGGTGTGTGTTTTTTAGTGGTTGGTCCTATGGACACGTGGTGAGACTTACTCATAATATAATTTATCGTATTTAAGGGAGATTTTATAATTTTCTAAAGAGGTATGGATTCCTCTTTCAAAACCTATGTGAAGAAAGGAAAGAACAAGACATGATTTCATCATCCTCATAATTTCTCTCATCTCCCTCTCTTTTCTCTTTCATATATTTAGGAATTCAATGCTTTAAGGATTCTCCTTTGAAATTAATGGTGTAAATTCGTAGCTAATCCTTTCCCTAACATTTATTTCATATATTGCTCTATTTTCATGTTGTGCGGCGAGTGGAAATGATCGGAAAACTTCTTCAAGTTTGAAACAAGGAGAAAACTTGATTTCGAGAATCATTACTTAAAGTTAGTATACTATTAACTTTTATGCCTTCATGTACATCATAAATTTAGTTATTTTTAACTTGATGTGATGTTATTGTTGCTTAGGTGTTTAGAGATCTTTAATCACATAATCTAAATTTTTTGTTGATACTTGTTAAAATAGTAATAAAGAATCCTAAACACTTACGTAAGATGAACGATCAAGTTAAGAAGTTAATGGTTATAATTTTAGGTCTTGGAAAATCTCAAGCCTAAGAAGCCATTTCTAGGTTTCGATATCTGTACACGGGAAACAATATCGATAAGCATGTGTGTAATGATACATAAGGATCAGTATCGATACCCACTAGACAATCTGTCCCAAAAAATATGTTTTGAGTTTAATAGATTTACAATTCGAGGACTATGACTTAATGAGCTTTTAGTATGATAAAATAAATAATAAAACTTAAAAATTAAGACTAAATTATCATACATGAGCATAATATTTAATAACTAGATAAATCTTGAGTGATTGTTTGTAATAACAACTATAGGGACCCTTGATGGATCAAATAATGTTGTTTACCATGTAAGAACACTTGTTTGGTTGAGTCACCTTGAGTTTTAGGATCTGGATACCTAGATATCATGTTGTATCATCATGGTCAGAGATATCAAATATATGTTCACAATATTATGTGACATCGGGACTCATTCGAAGATATTCGATGAAAAATTTTAAGTATGAGTGCATGTTCTCAAAGCCGTGCGACGTTGAGCTTCACCCAAAGAGTTTCCCAAGGCTTTTTGAAATAGAGCCTCACTCTGAGTATACATTTCCAAAGCTTTGTGGTATTGGACCTCACTCTAGGATTGTTGGTATGATGCATGTGTTGTGTGAGATTGATGCATCTTTTTTGTTTATTATGTATTTAGCCGGCTAAAGCTAGCACCATATATATCTTTATACTATCATTCTATCATCTTTATATACATGTTCATATTCATGATTTGCATGAAGCATGGTTAAGTGAAAGTGTATCTACTGAACTTTATTAGCTTAACATTCAGAATTGTTGTTTCTGTTCACATGTTAATAGAGTTTGGCATGTTGCTTGTTGGAGCACCATCAATGAAAGATTTTAACGCCTATTTTCACCAAAATACAAATCCTTAGATCTTCGGGTTATGTATTTGTAAAATTTTATCATATATTTGTAACTAGTATTTGTATTTAAAATGGCTGGCCCAAATATTTTGTAATATAATGTAAAAAGAACTCATTTTTAATTGCTTTTAAACATTTACCTATATTTTAAATGATTGAAAATCTAATAAATTTTAAAATTGATCGTAGATTAAACTAAATTAGTTTAAAAATTTTGTGAGTATAGGTTAGGCATGAAGCCCAAATGTGGTTTTCAATTTTAGGGTGTTACAATTTTAATCTAAAAACTTACAAATCCTATTAATTTGGTCACAATTCAAAATAATTAAATAAGTTTAACACTTTATATTTAAAAACTCAATCAATGAAGTGATTGTGTCTATTAGTAGGAGACGTTAAGGTCGAAATGAGTTTGTTTCATTAGTCTGTCAGTTAAATGATTGTATCTATTGAACTATCTCATTATTCGATCATCGAGATTATGGAAAACATTAAGCAGCACAACAAGTAAATTTATTGAATTATTTCGAATAAGGCTAAATTGATAAAAATATATAAATTTTTAGACTAAAATTATTTTAAAATCAAACAATATTTTAATTTTAATGGCTCAATAATTTTTTTAACAAAAATTAATTAAAAAATTAAATTATAATTAATAAAAACAACTCTTTTATAACCAAACACATAATTAAGAAACAAAACTGACAGTTTATTAGATTAAGGTCATACATAAAGGGTATGTCTTTATCTGACAAATGCATTTAGTTCCCCTGTCTGTCTCTCTCTCCCTAGAGGTTGGGATTTGGACTTTAGAGTCTGCAGATGAAGAAAGCAACAGCAACAACACCATTTGATTATTGCATCCAGGAAAGGATTGAGCTCAAAAAGATTTGAAGAACCTCACGGTTTCATGCTGCATTTATTGTGCACGCAATCACAAGAACGCATCAGCCTCAGCCCTGGTTGGTTGGCAAGCAGATGAACCCTGGTGCGGGTCCATTCATATTTTTCAAGGAAGGAATGGTAGTTATCAACCGAGATGGAGATGGAGACGGATTAAGGCCAGGTCTGGTCAGGCCATTGTACAACACTGATATTTTGTTTATTTACTCTTATATCTTATTGCACACGCCAATTCACTTTATACAAGTATATAGGATATACTAGTATTATGTATATGCACGTTAACTTAATTTCAAAGGTGTGAAAACTAGGCATGTGGGATTGGTCTAAACTCTAAACCAACAATGGCTACCTATAACCCTTCCCTATAGTGGTAATAATAATGATTGAGGGTCCGTTCAACAACGTTAGAATTTCAACCGCTGAAACAACGTCGAACGGTATAAGAGACGCGTGTTTTCTCTAGCTTTTCACTGGATTTATGACCTAAACGGTTTTTTTTTCACACTTGGAAATTTCAGTTTCTCTGCTCAAACGGGCGTTTGATAAGAAATTTTGTTCATTAAATATTGTTGAACGGGCCTGAGTCTTATATTTTATAGTTAAACAAAAATAATATTATTTAGTGAATGATATTTTTGTTTAATCGTTGGTATTTGATTTGTTAACTGACTAATATAGATTATATTATGAGTCAACTCTATCTATGGAGAAATTATTTTATGTACTGATTCCACCACGTCATCTATGATCCCTAACCACTAAAAAATTGTCAACTAATTTTTATATTTTCTATGTCAATTTTTCGAGAAATTATTACATAGACCTGTTCCACCACTTAGGATATGGTCCCAACCAATTAAATTAAGATACATAATATATTTTTCCATATCATATTCACACATAAGCATCATCCAAATCATCCATTTTTAATGCCTTTAATTTAAAAAAGAAAAAAATATTACTAAAGATTTTTTTTATGTTGTCTTCCTCTTTATTGTTCAATTTTTTTAATTAATTTTTTCTAACCCCTAACCCTAACCCTAAACTTTAAACCACATAAACCCTAACCATAAACTCTAAACCATAAACCCCTTATCCCTAACCCTAAACCCTAAACTCTAAACCCTAAACCCCAAGTATATATATAATTAATAATAAAAATTTTAAAGAACAAAGAGAAGATGACACAATAAATCTTTGATAATATTTTTTTCTTTTTTAAATCAAAGACATTAAATTGGATGATTTGGACAATGCTTATGTGTAAATATGATATGGAAAAAATATATTATGTGTCTTAATTTAATTGGTTGGGGACCATGCCCGAGGTGGTGGAACGGGTTCATGTAATAATTTCTCCATTTTTTCAAGAGTGAATCTTCATTTTTTTATTACCATATAAATAGGTAGTGGGTGGTTAAATAGAGATTAATTAAGAAAAAAAATATGATATGAAAAATAAAAACTAAATGATAATTTTTTAGTAGTTATGGACCATAGATGACATGGTGAAACCGATTTATAAAATAATCTCTCTTATCCATGAACATGAACAATATTGAAATTTATTTAATTTTTTATATTCATAATATTAAAATCGAGCTAATAATTTTATTTAAAAAATTTAGTATTTTATTCGATTCTATCTATAGATTATCGGTTAATATTAATAATGGATTTGATAAATTCTGAGTGAAACATTTCTGTCCCATGTAATCATAGTGATTCTTGCATTGAGTTTGGCCTTATGTTTCTTGCTTTCTCTCTCTCTTACCACCTTTTTGCTAATCAAATCAAAGCCTTCCAAGTTAAGCTTATCACTTGTTTTCTCTTCCCATCTCTCTCTCTCCTCTCAGCTATTACTTGTTCAGCTGCCTCATGGTACAAAGTAGAAGGCACCGACAACTGATTCTGCTTCTCTGCCGGTTGATGGTGTTATACTTGATCGTTTCCCACAGCCATGCCGCCGCTCATGGTTCGACGTTAACCACCACCACCACCACCGTTTTAAAAGTGAAGCCAACTTCTCTTTACACAGCCACAGGCCACTTCTTGGGGTTCTTACCCAGAGTTGGACACAGAAATTTCACTGTTCCTGCCTCTACTCCTTCAAGGAAGCACAATGACCTGGGTCTACAAAGTTGGAGAACGCCATGAACAGGGATTGCAGAAGAAATACCTTTCTTTTTGTCATCACAACAGGAAATGGAAAAGGTGATGATCATGGCTCGTGACTCTTTTCTTGTTGGGGTAACTTTTGTATTTTAATTTCATTTTCATCTTTTTATTCGAATGAATGTTTTGGTCGGTAGTAGGGTTGATAATGAGCTTGATCGGTTCGTGAGTTATTCGGGTTCAATTTGGTTAAAGTTCGATCAAAGTTTAGTTCGAGTGAGTTTTATTTGAGTTTCGACTTGACTCGAGATCTTAATAAGTCGAACCGAACTGACTCAAACTTAACTCAAAAAGCTCAAAAATTTAAAGTTCAGTGAACCTTAAATCAGAATCGAACTTAGTATAATTATTTTTGAATCAAGCTCAAACCTGACTAAACTCGAATTTATCTCTGCTCGTTATCACGCCAAACTGATAGTACACTACTATATAAGGAGTTGTAAGGTTATTAACCATATTTGGAGGCCTTGATGATCAATTACTTGTAAATGCTCTTGTATAAATTATAATATATTGGTTTAACTAGATAATATACTAATTTCTTAAGTTAAAGTTCAAATGACATTATAAATAAAATAAATTATATCGAGAATATTATTTCAATAAATTTATATAATATCTGATTTGAAATAGTCAACTAATTAGTTAAGTATTGCTTATTGAATTCTTTATATACATATATACACCCATGAGTATGCAAATTGTAAATCTATTAGAGCAATATTGTGCATGGAGATGTTTTTTTAATAATACATTTATATTGTCCGAACAAGAACAACCTCAACAATTCAGACTTCTCAGCTGCAAGTCTCTTCTGAGCACAGAAGCATCTCACTGATCTGTAGTAATGCAGAGAGGAATACCATCGGACAAATATCACGGCAACTATGGGGCATCGTCGACGTCAGATGAACTTGAGAGAAAAGAATCGAAACCGGAAAAAGGTTCTAGTCAAGTAAACTTCCGTCTGTGGGAGGTGAGAGGTCCGACCATTCTCCGATGGAATCAAGAGTCTGAGACCCGAGATCGATCCAATCGAGGAGGATGAGTTCTAAGGAGGGTCTCGGTTGATTGGGAGAACAACATGAGCGATAGCCGAGACCTCAATCAGTCTAAGATCCCTAAAATTTTAAAATTTGTTTTTAATTTTATTGTAAGAAAATAGATATTTTTATAACGGATCATTAAAATATTTGATTTGAATTAGATACGATGGTTAAATAAAAAATACTAAATTTAATTTCTCTTTATTCTCCTTGAATATAACGATAAAAAACTTAATGATATAATGTTTTAAAAAATTATATTTATCGTTTAAAATTAAACTTCATATCATACTCAATTACCTATAATTATAATCTTCCAAATATGTTAACAAAACGATAAAAATAATATATTTCACAAATTTATTCATCTTTTTATATTAATAAAGTAATAAATTAAAAAAATATTCAACCTTGCAAATGGCCTGACTGTAAGGAGTGAGAGGTTAACCAACAAAAATTACGATTAGTAATTATTTAAAACAAAATTAGATTTTTTATGGGTAAAGTTCACGTATGATTATTAAACATTGGTCAATTATATAATTTGATAATCAAACTTTGAATCACTTTAATCTTAGCATTAAATTTTTAATTTTGTTTTAATTTGACCATCGACCTGTTAAATGTGTCACGGGTCGTCAGTTCAGGCTTGAGTCATATGCACAATCAGTTGTCAATGGGTTGCGATAGAGAAATTATGCGAGAAAAGGCTACCAGATTTAGCTCGGTCCAAGATGATTCTGGAATGTTCTAGAAGATAACATTATCCATTTGAATTATTTCAAATGATTTATTTAGATAATATTAGAGATAATTAGAGATATTGTAAGATATTAATTTAATCTCGTCCGTCAATGTAAATCAGTTCTGACCGTTAGATCGATGGGAGTTTAACTATAAATAAAGACCCTTATCTCAATTATAAATCATTCATTCTCTGTTTTCTATATTAAAGAGTAATCAATACATTCACCCTAAATCCTTTGTGTTGTTCTCACAGATTTGTTCGAGAGGGTCGGTAATAGAGGTGATGCACTTGAGGCCAAGTTGAAGACTGCAAAGATAGAGATGGAAGAGATGAAGGCGGAGTTGTTCTTGGCAATTTTGACGTGGAAGTTTGATCTTTTAAAGTGATAATTAAATATTTTGTATAATAACTTATTTATTCGTTCATATTTTTACATTCATATAATTTAATCCTCATTCAAAACAAATAATAAACTTAATTTTTTATTACTTACGCATTATTTCAGTTTAATCTTATTTTTACTAAAGCCTTGTTTTTAGAAAGGTTTTGCAACTTTAAACTTATTGTTGTCGTAATTTTAGTGTCAAATAGGAATTGATTTTGTGTAAATACCATTTTAAATCATTTCCAACTCTTTAAGTTTTCCAAAAATGTAGTTATGGGCAAATTTACCTAAATATTCTTTTTATTATTTTATTTAAAAAATACCTCCTCAAAATAAGATTTGAAAGAATATCTCAATTCTACACATGTAAGAACGATCCACGTTCTTAGTTAAAAAAACAATCCGTGTTCTGCTAGATGCGTATTCTAAACTCGTTTTTCATAGAAAGCGAGTTTTGCCCGATAACTATTTTCACGATATTTTTGGCTGAATACGTGTTCCACAGAACACATGTTTTGTTTTTTACGACTTTTTAAACATATCTCGATAAGCATGTTTACGTTGAATTTACATGATGTTGGGAATAAGTTTTCATAGATTTTTACTTTTACAGCGTAGTACTGTTATATTTCTTTAAAAGAGTACGAAAATTTACGTATAAAATGCATTATAAAGGTTGTAGAAATCGTGTTAAAAAAAGCTATATTTCCACGTTCTTCTACATGAAACCCATGGGAATATGGGTCTATACTCATGTTTGATCCTATATTATGATATGTTATGGGTTATTTTTCCTTGTCAAATAATTTTTATGTCGTAGTATAAGAACACTTTCTTACAATAGCTATGAAATCGGAACATATAAGGCATCCTAATGGTTGTAGAAATCTCGTTTAAAACGTTATCTTGCTATGTTCAAAATCCTTAAAAAATATGGGAATATGGCTTCTAGTCCTGTTTGAGTCGATTTTTTAGTATGTTCGTGGATATTTCTTTTGTTATTTAACTTCGATGTATTTGTACAGAAATAGATGTTTACAATTGTTTAGAAATTGGAGAATAAAGGATTTAAAAATCTTGTTAAAAATGTTATGAAAACGAGAAATCATATTTTGGAAGTTTGTTTATGATATTTATGAATAGAATAATACACTTAGAAGTACAATTAGTTCAATCAAGGGCATATCCTATAAGAATATTTTCTGTTGTGTACAGGCTTCTTATAATTATTGTACAATTTAAGTTTTTCGGTCCGTTCTTGAAGAACCATATCTTCGGCACAGTGAATCCTAGTAGACTTTGGGCAACCTTCATTGTTGCGTCACATGGATTCATTTGGTCGTGTCATAGGTTAATCATTGAACACATCATGATTTTGTTCGTTTTTGATTGGAGAAAACTAAAATCAATATACCTTGAATACATTTTCAAGTTGGTATACAGGATCAATGAGTGTTATTTCGTCAAAATGAATAGATGCACACGCAATGAAGACGTGCATACACAGATACTTAAATGTATAGAATACGTTGCAATCGCATGTTTTGTCTTGTAGATTAACAATGAAATTGTTATCTGATATTTCTTCATGCAATCATGAAAATTCAGTAATCGTAAAGCAATGTTCGTGGCAAGAGAAGCATGTTTCATCCATCGTATTTGCATGCGTACGATCCAAATGGAATACATGCCACCTGTCATCTAATTTGTACCTTGTTTTATAGGGTTTGCAAAAAGTATAGCGAGTCAATAATATATTCCCTTGATAACAGATATTATAGATAAATAGTGTGTTCTCTTTAGAGATAATTTGATCGTCTCAGTTAAGTTTGTTGTCATATGAACATATCGACGACCATCATCTTAACACTACATCCATTTTATCCTTGAGATATCAACAAAATAGTTATATCTAGTTAAATTTCTATCTATGAACTATTCAAGCAACTCCTAAATATGATTTACTTGATGTATGTTAAAAAGATGGGATAGTTAATTAAATATAATAATAAAAGTCACATTAATTAATAATTTTGAGAGCCAAAGACGTACCAATGAGATGAACTATTATATGTTCATCATAATTTTTATATCTGTAATAGTAATTGACAGCTATGTGTCGTATATAATACTAGTGATAAATATACGGAGGTTCTCAAGACTGACCAAAACTTTGGATTAATCCAATATTTCTATATCTTTTTCTAAAATATTACATATCTCGTAGTCTATGAAGGAATATCTTCCTTCTCAACGATTGAGAATGCTACAAAAATACATTTTTTTGTTATTGTTTTGTACAATTGTCACTAGATAGATTTGGGTGTATTTCTGATACAATAATGTTTTATCGATCTGCAACATCGACTTGTAGAAGCGAAAAGCCTTAACGGATTACGGAAATTTTAACTCCTTTGATCCGGCCTAGCCGAGATCCTGGTTAAGGAAGTTATTTTGGGTTTACTAAGATGAATCGGAAAATTTTCTATGATTCATATCTATTTTTTCTTTTATCTTTTTTAGATGCTAGATTATATCCTAGGGTGGTCGCATGAAAAAAATTGGAAAAAAAAAAAAAAACATTCAACACGATAGAAACCATTTTATAATTTTCCAAAAAGTTATCTAAAGTCCATTTTTTTCTTACCATCCTTTATTTAGTTCATTTCATGCCTTGGGTCAAACTAGAAATCATAAAATTGGACCCATCACATACATACGAGGCATGACTTAACTAGAGATCAAATCGCAAAGTAAAGCAAATTACGAGGCTTAACTAGCAAAACCAACTAGCCATACGGATATAGTCTCAATTTATATCGACACAGGCTAACGATAAAAACTATCTGATGTTTCGATATCGGGGGCCACTATTCCGATACATGAAGTTGTACCTATATGCCCTCGAGATTGTTTTGATACGCACTATAAAAATCATTTTTAAAAAATAATGACCTCTTATACTTTTAATTTAAAATTTATTTTCAAAAAAAGATCAGTACAGGTTTTTAAGGATATTTTGGGCCTACAAATACCGTTAGGCCAAACCTGATACATGGAGGGTTCTAGAAGATAACTACTTTGGCTTATTCAAAGTTTTTATGTAAACACATGATTTGTTTTCTTAGTTAATAAGGAATATTCTTAAAATTATGACATTATAGTTGATACAATTCAATCACAGCCATCGATATAAATCAATAAAAACTGTCGGATGAATGAAAAATCAACTATAAATAGAGGTTTTCCTAACCTCATTTGTATTATTTAATATTTGAGTAATCAACGCATTCACTCTAAAATTAGAGTAAGGTATTTATTAATGTAACAATTAATTGACATTTACAAGGTACAATAAATAAAAAGACTTACGGATAATTTTTTTTTATCTACACGAGCTGAGTTTATAGGCTTCTTTATAAGGATATTCAAAAGTTATCATCTCTAGCATGCAAATTCTAAAGGAATAAATATCAATTAGTTATTGTAATTCTCGTCATATAGCTTGAGTGTTATAAATTAAGAGTTTTATCTCATAAAAAAAATAAAATTAGTAACAAAAAACAAGAATAAATGAACATAAGTACGAATTCAGAAATAGAAAATATACCAATCACACTATTGGCATTAGATTTTTCCAACACAGTTGCTAACCCAAAATCATTAATTTTAACTTCACCTTGGTTACCATTGATGAATATGTAATCACACTTTAAATCCCTGTGTATAATTAGCGGGTGTCCATGTAAGTAAACTAAACCTGTTAAAATATGTCTTGTCCAACTCTTCACAGCATTCATGTCAACTTTCTTTTATTTCTTATAATACCTAAGTCACATATCACACGAATTAATCACTATTCTTATTTTATTATGCAGTAAATAAAAGAATTTCAGAAAATATGATAAAAAGAGTAAACATACTGCCTGAGACTTTCTGAGGCGAATAAATCGGTTATAATATTTATCATCTTTTTTTTTTTTATCATTAATACATGAATTATAAAACCTTACTATTATTATATTTCAACGATTTCAAGAGTAGCACTTTAGAGTACGTCTTTCCCAAGCTTTTTGGCTTCTGTAAGACCTCCTCAATCTAGATTTGTTTTATGCACTTTAATGGTATTAATTTAACCAAATGCCCTGTATTTGGTTGGTTATAAAATTAAGGAAAGCATTGTTTATCGACCAAATTTGTTAAAATGAACATTCTTATAACGTCAAGATAATAATTCAATCCTAACATATATAATAGATAAAGGATACACTATCTTGAAGACAACTTTTCCTAATACTTTATTATATTGTTAAAATTCTTATCAATGGATAAGGTGAAATAATGGTGAATAAAAAAAAATTAGTTTAGTAATATAAATAAAGGATTATAACAAGATAATCGAAATAGACCGAGAAATTTCAATCTCCTAAACAAAATCATACCAAATGAATAAACTACAAATAACTTAAATTTTAAGTTAAAATTAGTACCAACTCAAATTTTAAATAAACCAAAATGCTACAAACCAAAATTTTCTTTAATAATTAGCTGCAAAGAACTACTAAATGCTTCTGTTTACCCTTATCTATCGACAGGTTGGATCGATCTCGAGAATATTAGGGTCAGGGGTTCTGCAGTTTTCAAAGCAATATCTTCTGCACTTGCTGCACCTACCATTTTTATGCATAAAATTGTAAATCCAAAATAAAAAGAATCATTCAAGGAATCAAACTAAAATCCATTAAGTATGAACACTTCAACTTTACAAGATCGGTCAAGGTTAAACCCTATCAATATTTCAACTTAAATTCTGCAACATTACACACACAAAAATACACAATTTTATTGAAGAGATGATTATGGTAATTGAATCTTTGGCTATGTGAGAAGTTTAGGGCTGGCTCATGTCTTATGATTGATATGGATGGTTCATAATATCTTTCTTTATACTTTGCATCTTGATTTTCGACTAGTTGAGTTAAAAATAGATAACTTAGAGATAGAGGAATTTAGAGATTCCTTATTTGAATTAAAAATGCAATTTTAGAAAATATTCATGTTATGTCAAAAGAGAATAGAATGTTGTTGTGCGACGAATCTTAAAAGAGACAAATAAGATGGTGAGTACTTGGTTACTCTTCTTCGAGGCCATCCCCTTCCATAATAAAAATTCGAATACCCTACCCTCTAATTTGAAGCGGAATAGAGGTACGAGAAAGAGGTAAACGATTTACACCCCAACTGATAAAACCAGAAATCTTAAATAAATAAAAATAAAACCAGAAACAAATCAATAATATCTTTAAACAAACTCAGCACTCTAACAAATACAACCATAGCAAACCAAGAAACCAAGCAGAGATCACCAGGAATTCAAATAGTTGTCTTTATATAACAGTAACGAATTCAAAAGCTGTGGAGGATGAGTTCGAAGGAGGTTCTTTGCTGATAGGGAGGACACATGAGCGATACCTAGGGGTGTTTAACGAGTTGAACAAATCGTGAGTTGCATGAACTCTACTCGGTCAAAACTTGATAAATATTCGACTCGAATTAGCTCGATTCGAACTCAAAATCGACTCGATACCTTAACGAGTTGAATCGAGCAAAGTCTAACTCGACTCGATAAGTTCGCGAGCAACTCGTTAATTTTTTAAAATATTTTCTAATAATTACTTTAAAATGATTTCAATCAAAAAAATAAACTTAAATAATAATTATTAATGTATGAATTGTTACTTTAGTTTTAATATGTTAGTTTGATGTATTTATGGAATGTTACTTTTGAATTTAGACTTTAAAAATATTTTATACATTTTTTATACTTTTTGGTTAAATTTGTTAATTTAAGTTAATATTAAGCGTTTTATGGTATTATTAAATTTTACTTTTAGTTCGGGACGCCGACAGTGAGTGGATTCATGGTGTTGGACGGTGCATTGGCTGTCGCTCGGTGATTTGCGCAGAACTGTGGGCTGCTTTTGACGGCTTAACATTGGTCTGGGACTTAGGGTACCGTAAGATGGTGCTTGAACTTGACAACACTACGGCTGTGACTTTGATACAGGGGTTGTTGGTTGATGTTGCCTATTGCAATCTTGTTCAACTGATTAGTGGGCTGCTTGAACGTGCTTGAGACATTAGGATTGTGCATGCGGGAAGAGAGGCTAATGGTGTAGTAGACATGTTGGCTAAGATCATGCAAAATACTGAGAATTTGGTGCGTGTGTTCTTGGAACCACCTAATGCAGTTCGGATTTTACTTGATCAGGACAAGTCCGTAGGTTTGTTGTGATGTTTGTGGGTTTTAAGTATTTGTTTAAGTTTGTATAATGCTGCTACGAGTATTCTTTTCCTCCAATAGGTTTAGGGAGGTTTTTAATGAGGCTCGTAGTTGCATTCATTTTTACATCATTTTTTTTACTTTTAGTTAAAAATAAGATAAGTTTTTTAATGAGCTTAACGAGCAACGTGTCGAGTTGAGCAACAAAATATTTTAACAATCACGAGTCGAGAACAATTTTAACGAGTAAAGAGTCGAGTCGAGTCGAGCAACAAAAATTTTTTAACGAGTACGAATCAAGCAATGCCCAACTTGCGATCGAATCGCTCGATAAGCACACCTAGACCGATAATATTTCTCTTTATAATAGATCATTATAATATTTGATTTGAATTAATAAATAAGTCAATGAATTAGAGTTATTTTGCAACTTAAAAAAAATAACTCTCTCAAAATAAGATTTGAAAGAATATCTTATTTTTACGCATGTAAGAACGATCCGCGTTCTAGTTAAAAAAAATAATCCACATTCTGCTAGATGCATATTCTAAACTCGCTTTTCGTATTCTAAACTCGCTTTTCATAGAAAGCGAGTTTTGCGTGATATGAATTATAATACCCATTAATGGAATAATTTGATATTTATATTATTTTTGTGCCTCACAAGAACTGAGTTCTCCTTTAATTTCAAACGAATCAACACTATTTTCATGAGATTTTTGGCTGAATACATGATCGACGAGTGTTATTTTGTCGAAATGAGTAGATGCAAATGCAACGAAGACGTGCATACACAGGTACTTAAATGTATAGATTAGGTTTCAATCGCATGTTTTGCCTTGTAGATTAACAATGTAATTATTCTGTGATATTCCTTCATGTGGTCGTGAAAATTCAATAATCGTAAAGCGATGTTCGTGGCAAGAGAAGCATTTTTCGTCCATCGCATTTGCGAGCATACGACATATTTGAAATATTGGTTGGAGGTTTAGATGGAATGTGTAGTCACATGTCATCCATTTCGTACCTTGTTTTCTAAGGTTTGCAAAAAGTATAGTGAGTCAATAACATGTCCCCTTGATAATAGATGTGATAGGTAAATGACGTGTTCTCTTTAGATATAATTTGATCGTCTCAGCCAAGTTTGTTGTCAAATGAACATATCGACGACCATCATCGTAACATTGCAACCATTTTTTTCCTCGAGATATCAATAAGATAGTTATATCTAGCTAAATTTCTATCTATAAATTCTTCAAGCAGCTCCTGAATATGATTTACTTGATGAGCGTTGCCTATTCAATAAAAAGATGAAATAGTTAACTAAATATAATAATAAAAGTCACTTTAATTAATAATTTTGTGAGCCAAAGATGTACCAATGCGATGAATTATTATACGCTCATCATCATTTTTATATCTTTGATGATATTTACAGCTATGTGTCGTAGATAATACCAATGATAAATATATAGAGGTTCTCAAGATTGACCAAAACGCTGGATTCGTTCACATGTCTCTTTGTTTCTTTCTAAAATTTAACATATCTCGCTTGTCCATGAAAGGATGTCTTCCTTCTCAATGATTGCGAATGCTACAAAAATATATTTTTTTATTATCGTCTTGTGCAACAGCCACTAAATAGATTTGAGTGTATTTCCCGTACAATAATATTTCGTTGATATGCAACATCGACATTTAGTAGCAAAAATCCTTAACACAATACGAAAATTTTAACTCCTTCGACCCAACCTAACCGAGATCCAAGTTAAGGAAGTTATATTAGGTTTACTAGGATGAATCGGAAAAGTTTCTATGATTCATATCTATTTTTTTTATTTTTATCTTTTCTAGATGCTAGATTATGTCCTAGGATGATCGTATGAAAAAAAACGAAAAACAAAACACAAACAAACATTCAGCACAATAGGAACCATTTTATAATTTTCTAAAAAAGTTAGCAAAACTTTATTTTTTTCTTACCATCCTTTATTTAGTTCATTTCATGCCTTGGGAACAAACTAGGAATCATAAAAATCCATTCATCACATACATAGAAGGCATGGCTTAACTAGAGACCAAATCGCAAAGTAACGTAAATTACGAGGCTTAACTAGCAAAACCAACTAGCCATACTAATATAGTTTCAACTTGTATCGACATAAACTAACGTTAAAAACTATCTGATGTTTTGATATAGGGGCCCACTATTTCGGTATATGAGGTTGTACCTATATGCCCTCGAGACCGTTCTGATACACACTATATAAATCATTTAAAAAAAATAGTAACCTCTTATACTTTTAATTTCAAATTTATTTTCAAAAAAGGATAGCTACATGTTCTTAAGGAGATTTTGGGCCTAAAAAGACTGTTAGGCGGAACCTGATCCATAGAGGGTTCTAGAAGATAACTATTTTGTCTTATTCAAAGTTTTTATGTAAACATAAGATTTGTTTTTTAGTTAGTAAAGAATATTCTTAGAATTATGTCATTATAGTTGATAAAATTCAATCATATCCATTGATGTAAATCAATGAAAATTATCGGATGTATGGGAAATCAACTATAAATAAAGGTTTTTCTAGTCTCATTTGTATTGTCTAATCTTTGAGTAATCAAGGCATTCGTTCTAAAATTCTTTAAGTTATTTTTAAGTGTTATTCACATTTTTATTTTTATTCTTGAGTTATTATTTTAATTGTTTACTTTCATAACAATTTAATAATTAATGCCCTAAAAGTTTAATCTTTTCAAACAAATTTTAAAATTAATTTAATTATTTATCTAAAAACATCGATTAAGATTGCACAGTTAGATTAATAAACGATAAAAATTAATATATAATAAGAACTCATTATAAATTATGCAACTAAATAAAGAAAAAAAGTAATTTTCTTCCCCTAATAAAATATGTACATTTACAGGCTTATTTTAATAAAATATATTTTAACTATTTAATTAAATGCTTTTTTTCTTAAACAATTTTTTTATTATGTTTTATGATAGTTTCATGTATTTTTTAAGATATTTCTTTTATTGCCTCCTAATACTGCAACTTAATCTTTTCCGACTACAGTTTTAATTTTTCGATTATCTCTTAATGTTTTTCTTTTATATGGAGAGATAAAATAACCAGTGTAAACACAAGTTTTAAATTAAAAATCAGATACAATAAAAATAAATTAATTAATTATACTATAAACACATCATTTTAATTTTTTTAATTTTAGTTTTTCTATCATTTCACTCAAAATTAAGAGACTAGTATCATTATCAAAAAAATAAAGGAAATGAATATTTCTCACGTTATCTGCATATAAATAAAAAAAAAATTAAACTATAAGTGTAAAGAGAGAATAAAAAGTAAAGTTACTTTTAATTGATATTATTATTTTATTATTTCGATTAGCTATTCGAAAGATTAATAATATATACTTTTAATCGTTTTCCTTTCATTTTAAGAATAAAATGTAAACTTTACATATATTTCTCACCTTAATACCAATTAAATTATCAAGAAAACTGATAACAGGTATCTTACTATCGTTATCAAGATTCAAAGAGGATTGTTTATTCCGTGAGGAAGCAGGTGTCTCTGACATGAGGTAACGATCTTTAAAACGTATAATTTTGAGAATACAATATTAAGAGTGATAAAGAATAATTTTTTGTTTAATCATTAACTTCAAGAAAGGGGTTCATTAAAAGCTTAATTGTTAATAACAGGTGCTGAAACTAAACACTTTTCAATAAATAATTTCATCTCTTAATTACTAATCTTATAAAGTTTAGCTGTTTTAATTTCTTATAAAGATTAGAGTAAGGTAATTAAAAATGTAACAATTAACTAACATTTATAAAGTAATGTAAATAAAAAACTTACAGATAAATTTTTAAGGATATTTAAAAATCACAATCTCCGACATGCACATTTCGAAAGAATAAATATTAACTAGTTTATTGTAATTCTCATTATATTGCTCATGTACCATAAATTCAGGAGTTAGTATCAAATAAAAAAGAGTAAAATTAGTAGCAAAAAACAAAGATAAATTAATATAAATAAGTATCCAGAAAAGGGGTATACCACTATTCAAGAATACTATAGGAAATGGAAAATATACCATCACACTGTTAGCATTAAATTTCTTCAACACAGTTGCTAACCCAAGATCAAAAATTTTAACTTTACATTGGTTGTCATTGATAAATATGTTATCACACTTCAAATCATTATTTATAATTGGCGGGTCATGGCCATGCAAGTAAACTAAACCTGTTAAAATCTGTCTTGCCCAATTCTTCACAGCCTTCATGTTTAACCTTCTTATGTTTATTACGATATCTAAGTTACATATCACACGTACTAACCACGAGTTTCGTTTCACCATAAGGTAAACCAAAGGATTTCATAAGAGATAATCGGAGGAATAAACATACTGACTGAAACTTCTTGAGGCAAACAACATGGTTATAATATTCACGGAGGAGTATACTACTTCCTTCGTATCGATGAAATTTTCTTTTATTTGAATCTTAGAAAAAATTGTTCATTCGTCGATAAATGACCATGATGTCAAGGGCTAATGCGAGGAAGACAAATATTTAATTTCGGATCGATTTGGATGCTGACTCAGTGAGAGAAAGGAGAAGGTTTGACGATGAATTGGTACAACTCTAATGATACCTCTGTTTCTGACGGTGATAAAGATGAACGTGAAGGTGAGGCGAGGGTGGGTTATAATTTAGGGTTTAGATATAATAAAATATGATTTTATTTTTATTTTAAATTATCTTATATTAAACAATAATGAAAATATTATATTATATCCAAATAATAATAAAATAATTTCTAATGACTAAAACACAATAATCCAAAGTTGAATTAATAAATTAAAAATTTTAAAAGTTGAATGACTAAAATTGTAATGAGAATATAGTTTAGTGATTATAAGTGCTTTTTACCCATTTACTTTCACTTCTAGACTCCCAAAATTCCAGTTTAGTTTATATTAATGTCAATTTACTTCTAGACTCCGGCCGTTCGGAGTACTCTGAGTAGTCGTTCAAGGTCTGATTAATTTAAGGTTTTTATATTTAATTAATTATTTTTTTATAATTTATTGATTTAATTATTAAAATTATTTTCAGATAAATAAATAAATATAATAATGAAAATAAAATATTTGAAATATTAAATTAATTGTTTAAACTAATAAGATAAAAAAAATCGGTGTTACTTTTTATGTTCAATAGTAAAACAAAAATTAAACTTTATCCATAAATTTTAAATTATAAATTCTAAACTCTACGCTAATACCTTAAACTTTAATTTTAAATCATATCTAACACTAAACCTATTTTTTTAATTGTTATTGTATAAATAAGGCACCAAAAAGGACAAAAAAATTTATTCGTAATAAAAATATATTTTCATTATATAAAGACTGGTTTTAGTTTTCGATTAGAGCCCGAAAATCTCTTAGACGACCTTGAGAACGGACGGCGCATACTGTTTAATACTATTATTGTAATATATTACTGATCATTATTAATTTTTATTATAAATATCGAAGATTAGACATGTAATTAATTATATTTTAAAATAATTTTTATTCATATTTTATAATAAAATTAAAAATATATTCCATGAATCATTATCAATACTTCGACCATAATCCTATCGAAGATGACAAATACTTGATTACTTTTTTTCGAGATCGCCCCTAAAATTATTTATTTATTTTATTTGATAGTCCTCAGAAATCTTAAATAAATAACCATTCTATTATCTATTTGGTAAAATTAGTGTAATATTATATTTGAATTTTTTTATTTTAAAAAGTATGATTGTCAGATAATTATTTTCGAATCTATTATACTTTGAACAATGTTTGATTTTTTGAGTTCGAATGGCTTTTATTCCGAGCTTATGCTGAAAAAATGATGAAATCAATTTGATTTCAATCCGACCTCATGTCTTTAAAAAAAATTCTTGAGTTCGGATTGTATTCCAATCAAACTCAAAAAAATATTAAAAAAATTGGTGAGGGCCAATTACTTGCAGTCCGACCTCAAAAGGATTTTTTTTTTATATTTTACCCATGAGGTCGGATTGTATTCATGGATTTTTTATTATTTTTTTGAATTCGATTTGAACACAGTCCGAACTCAATATTTTTTTTAATTATTTAACCATGAGTTCGGATTGCATTCTACGTGTCAAGATTTTTTTTTCCGACCATGAGACCGGATTAAATTTCATCCGAACTCAAAAATGAATCACTGTTCAAAATGCTATAGTTTCGAAAATAAATTTCTGACGGCCATAATTTTCAAAATAAAATATTCAAAGACAAATTTCTAACAATTTTTCCCCATCTATTTACCCCAACTGATCAACATCAGAAATCTTAAATAAATAAACAGATCATTAATATCTTTAAAGAAACTCGGCACTCTAACAAATACATCTATAGCAAACCAAGAAACCAAGCAGATATCACCAGGAATTCAAAAGCTATGGAGCTTGAGCTTCTTCTTCTTCTTCTTCTTCTTCTTCTTCTTCTTCTTCTTCTTCATCCGTTTACGACCCATTGGATTGGTGGAGGGAGCTCCTTTGGGAGAGTGAGGCAGCTAGCATTAGGGTTATTTCCATTTTGACAGAATGCCAGATCCTGTCTCTACTCTCTACCGCCATCGCCAACCTCACCTCTTAATATATGGGCTGATTTCAAAGCGGCAGAGATATGACGTGATACGATGAAGATATTCAAAACTGATTGCCTCATCCCTTGGTGTTCTCACACACGTAGTTGACGGATAAATCAATTTTTTTTAAATTTTAATTCAGGATAAAATATTTTTTATAATTATGAAAAAAAATTAGGATATAATTATTGGGTATTAAAATTTTTAAATAAGATTAAGAATTTAAATTTTAGTATTTAAATAATAGATTAGGTTAAAATTTAAAAGAGTTATTAGTATTTATAAAATTTAATTCGAATTAATTGATTAATATATCATAATTAATAAATTTATGCTATATATTTTTTATAAAATAAATGATAATTTTGAGGGAAAATAAAACTTATATCATAATTAAATATTTATTTTTAAAGTTATAAACATCATTTTAATCGCACATCTATATTTAATAAATAAATAAATCATTGATTTTAAAAAACTAATATTAAAAATTATCTTAGTCTATTGTACCCTTCATCAATGGAAGTGTAGAATTTTATTATCATAGTTCATCTTATTAAAAAATAAAATAATCGAGAATGAAATATATTTCATTTTTATAAATATAGGTCAAATTCTAAACCTTATTAAAAAAATATAGTATTATTACAAATATTTCAAAAAATATATTATTAATCTTAAACTGGGTAGAGTAAAATACTTTTTACTGTAAATTTAAACTCCGCCTTAATCTGACCGTATTCTAATAAAACTCGATCAACTAAACCTAAATTAAAAGCTTTTATAAAATCGAAATCAACAATCAATCAATTTAGAAGGGATCAGAATTCGACCGGATTGAATAAAATATAAATCTTTAGATTTTAAAGGATTCACTACACAATTTCTAATAATTTGTATTTTTTAAAATTTTCCTTTTTAGGATAAAAAATATTTTTAATAAGATAATATTTCCTTTTTCTTTGTAAAAAAATATAAAATAAATATTAAATATCTAGATATGAAACATAGTATTTTTAAAAGCAATTTATCGATTTAAAATCAATCAATAAATATAGCATTAATCGAATGAGTTCAATAAAGAAAGAATGATATAGGATATATACTATAAGAAAATAGTTTGATACATAAGCTTGTGTAAATTATAATTTATAAAAGTTTTTAAATTTTAGCGCTTAAAGATTTATGTTATAGTTTAGAGTTTAGGGTTTTAAGATATAAGGTATAGAATTTAAGATTTATAGTTATAATTTATAGTTTAAGGTTTAGCTTTTAGGGGAAGAAGACTAAAAGAATAGATTTTAGATTTTATAAGTCAAATATGAAGTCTTGTGTAAATTTTTTTACATAGTTTGTGTATTAAAATATAACTCATATTATATATATTGTAATGCACTCAACCTGGACGTCATATTTAGGCCTCAAGTTCAAATCGAAAAAGGTGAATTTTTTTAAAACATTTAAAGCCCATATATATAAGAATAAAACTTTAGAATGAAACTCCAAATGAAATGGAATATTCGATGCGTTAAATTTGATTTATACAATTTGCAAAATAAAAATTTATAGATTCTGCCATGTAAGGTCCTATAAATATATAATTTACTAGACACAAGTATCATACTCAAAAAATCATCACATCTTGAATCCCATAATGATAACACTCCTCGACTCCACGATTCAACGATCAACCTATGTACAAAAACAAAAATTTCGAGCATTGAGCTTATAAAACTCAGTGATATATCTGCTCTACTTCATGTTAATCATAAACATAACCGTGCAAACTAGTATAAGCATTAAAGAGAGTTAATAAACATATGATGTTACCATTGGTGGCCTAAATGCATGATCTCAATCAAAGCAAAACATGATATATAGCTCACAAGGCCTAATAATACTCGGAATTCAATTGAATCATTCAACTGAAACACACAAAGTCATAAATATAAACCTGAAGTGACGTTCGCGTTCACGCAATATTGGGATCGTACTCTCCGAGTGAGTCATGCGTCCACACAACATCAAGACCCTACACTCTGAATGAGCTCCGCACCCACACAACATTGAAATCATACATTTATGCTTAGGATCTTTCATTAAGAATCTTCGAATGAGGCTTACTTTCACACACAATATCGAGATCCTTTATTCGAAAATCTTTAAGGTATTGTAACACGCTTCAACTCTTACTAGGTATTCGAATCATATCAATAAAGAGTCAACTAGGTAGGTGTCTCATCATTACACAACAAGCATCATACTTTCACACAACACACAATGCATAACATCGTCACAAAAGTCATATGTTAGACTCAAGTTTGAGTTTAAGAAATTTTAAACGAGTCTAAAAAACTGAGCTCGGGGCGGTTCGTTAAGAACTCGAGTCGAGTTCGAGCTTTATTTGAGCTTAATCGAGTCAAGTGTTGACTAATCTTTGAACATGTTAGACTCGAGTAACTCTTATTTATCACGTCTCATTTAAAGTCTAATGAAGGAAATACTTTAATACACAAGTTGTATAAACTCAAACTTGTTAATTTTAGGGTTTAGTGTGTTAATTTAGGGTTCAAGACTTATGTTTAGGGTTTAGATTTTAGGTTTTACGTTTAGAAATTTAGAGTTTAATTATAAAAAATAAAAAATAATATATTTATATTTCCGTGTAGCTCGTGAGCTTTCGAGTCGAGTATTATGTAGCTCGTCTCGTCAAGAACTCGAGTCGAGTTTGAGCTCGAGTCAAGTTCAATCGAATTGAATTTTGACCGAGTTTTAACTGAGTTAAGTTCGAGTAGCTCGCTATCTGTCTCGTCTCATTTATAACACTATTTGAATCTATGCATGCGTACACTCTAGTGGCCAATTTTTCAAAGGGAAAATAATACTTCATTGACTATTTTGAGGGTTAAGGCATGTATCGAAGTTATTGTTAGGTAAACGTATGATTTAAGTTGATGGTATATGATCGTACGATAAATACAAATAAAATTATTATTAAAAAAATACACCTACCCAGGACTACTAATGAATATATCTTTTAAATTTAAAACATCTCTTAAATGAAAAGTAGTTATCTGTCATCAATCCCAAAAATATGGTTTTTCGTAATAAGTTAATCGTTTTCTTTAGTTTAAATAGTCGATTAACTATTGTAATAATTTTTAAATTATAACCTAATCGTTGAGAAATGATTAGTTATTTTTAATCACTAATTTTTAGTTGTTATTAACAAATAAATGAACACGAATATATCCTTATTCATTCAAGTTTAATTCATTTATAACTAATTGCTTCTAAATGGTTTCAACTCTTCTTATCCAATGAATATAAAGTTCAACCAAAAGATGAGTTTCCGAGTACTAGGGATGACTGACGTATACAATTTCGTGGATTCTGTACCACAATTATTTTTATTAGGACAGATGAGTATGAATTTGATGGGTAGTAAATAAATTCTATAGATATAAAAAATTATACTCGTTTTAGATGATGAGTAGATGTCGAGGTAATGAGCATGAGACTTTATTCCCATCGTATCTTTTATCTCACATCCATATGTCATACATCCGCCGTATGAATAGGGCTATTTTTATAAAAATCAAATATATATATTAAGAGACATTGTGAGCGGATAAATATATTCGTTATCATTCGTATAAAACATGTTTATAAATATTTAAAAGAATTTTAGAATGACTATCGAAGGTTAAAACTAAGATTATAAATCTATTAAGGATTTATGTATAGACAATAAATTAAAAAAATCAACATAAATAATTAAATATTGATCCATACATAAAATATAATAATATCTATATAATATTAAATATTAGATAGTAATTGCTAGGGTTGTGAATGAACTGGTCGAACGTTGAGTGAATCGTTCGTGAACTGTTCAGCGGAAAGTTTTTTTATGTTCGTTTATTTATTAAATGAATGAACAAGAGCAAGATTTTTTGTTTGTTTAATTAAACGAACGAACACGAACAAAGGGCTCATTCGTTCATTTATGTTTGTGAATTTTCAATAATCTATTCGTTTATGTTTGTGAACGATCGGTAATTTGTTCGTTTATATCCGTTCGTTTATATTTTTTTAAATTTATTCACATATGTCTAAGAGTGAGCATTAGATCAAGTCAAGTTGAGTCAAAAGTTGAGTTACTCGAGTTGAGAAATCTTATTATATGACTCATTAAAAACTTCCTTGTTAAAGGTTAGGAGTGTTTATTTTTGTGTTAAACCGAGCTAACCGATTGAATAAAAACAAAATTGGTTAATCAATTAAATTTTAGATTTTTTTAATAATTAAGAGTTTTTTTATAATTTATTTATTGATTAATTCGGTTTAAAATCAGTTAATTAGATGAATTAATTGAATTAATCCAAAATATTAAATATTTAGCATATTATATATTTTATTTATGTTCGTTCGTTTACGTTCGTTTGATTACATTCGTTTATGTTCGCTCGTTTACGTTCATTTATATTCGTTCATTTGCGTTTGTTTATGTCAGTTCGTTTATCATTTAAACGAACAAATATAAATGAACACGAACAAACTACAATCCTTAACGAACAAACATGAACAATAAATTTTGTGTTCGTTTATGTTCGTATTGGTTTATTTGTTCGGTTAGTTAAACGAACGAACATGAACACACCCTCGTTTGTGTTCGTTCAGTTCGTTTACTGCCCTAGTAATTGCTTTTAAGTTTTTTTATTAAAAATTTAATTTTCAAGTAAAAAAATAATTAATAATGTCTATATACTATTTCAAGTATAAAATGCTTATTTATATTATAAAATAATTAAAATAAATTATAAATTAAATAAAAATTAATTTAATTTAATTTGGTATAATTCAAATAACCAGTTTCGTAAACTTATAAATTATAAATTATTTAAATATTTCGGGTTAGACCGGTTTTGAATTAGCCATGCTCAGCCCTGCATGTTATGGCCCAAGAACAATCAAGGTACCCAATCCAACCCCGAAACCCTTGGAACATAATTCAGAGGTGCAAATCTACTGAGAAACAAAAGGATTTGGTAAATTTTTTGTTGGTTAGAACCAATTCATTTCACCCCAAAAGTGAAAATCCAAACCTTCATCTGTATTGATCGGTGACGAGATTGGGTTGTCTTGATTTTATCGATTATGCAAATACCCAGATGGCGAAACTTGTTGCTACTCAAGAATTCATTGGTTCCAGCTTTTGCACCTTTAAAAACAACGACTACAGTTGCCGCCGCCGTTGCTTCGTTTCATTCTACTCCTGTTAGCTGCGAAAAATGGAAGAGCAAATCGAATTTTGTCAGTTTACTTTTCTTTCATTTATCTGCGGTTTATACATATAAATTCTCATTTGCTTAGTGTTGTGGGTGAGTTTGAATTTTCATTTTTAATTGAATAGATTTAAATAGGGTTTTTGAAATTTCAAGTTCTTGAATAGCTTTAAATGATTTGTGGCATTACTTCAATAAAGAAATGTCTTGTCCACTAAATGCTAATGTAAAAAAATGTGTTGACATATAAGTTCAATTGAGAAATTTGAGTTTCTATATTTCATGCTTGGTTTATATGCTAAGAATTGAGTGAAGAAGAGTACTTCAAATTTATTGTATATTCATTATGTTGTTAGTTTCTGCAATTCTCAACCTAAGGGAGAGTTTGACATTGCTTTTATAAAACACGGTGGGAAAGTGATTTTGAAATGTGATTTTAAAAAGCATTTTTGGATTGTTTTGTTTAAATTCGTCTTCTATGTGAATAATTATTTATCCTTTTTTCCCAATATGGAGTCTGGACCACCATCAATTGCATATAATTGAGCTCTCGATTTTTGTAAACTTTTGTTTGTTTAGGAAATCGGATAAATCGTATATGCCTTGTTGAGAAAACTTAACAATTAAACCTATTTTTGCAGGATGAAAGAAGTAAACAACAAACAACTAAGGTATGCAGTTTTGGGGGTGTCTGTTTTGTGTGATTACGTGTATGCGTCTTTTAAAGTGCATCGTATAGGAATGTCTTTAGATTGGTAATGGTCTCAGAACTTTTAGTACTAAGTTCCAGTTCAGGTCTGTATGCTCAAGCTACACCATCCATTTCTAGATCTATTCTTCTGCATTGATTGCCAAAACAGTTTTATTCTTCTTCTTGGACTGGGAACATTCCTAGCAATCTTTAGTGCAAATAAAAATATAATGCATCTCAGAAAAGGAATCACCATGGTTTATTTGAATGTTAACGTCTGCCGGGTGTTGGACCCCATCTTCTAATGGCTTAAGATGTTGCTATTTGTTAATTTCATACTATCTAAGCAGCTTTGTTACGACCTCTCTGATATTTCAAAGATTATTGCAGAACCACATAAGGTATACAGTACATCAAAAGCGTGCTGACACAAAGACAGCTCTAAAACATCTTCTCCATAATAGTGGTTGCTCTAATGCTTCTTTTCTGGTAAATGCTTCTGGACTCCTTTTTGATTTAGAACCCTGATCTTATTTAAGATTTGAACTTTTGTCTTCCTGATGCATTGTTTATGTTATAATATTTTTGTGTAGTGAGATTGTGATAAAAGTTATTGTTGTTTTTTTATGTGGTTTTGTTTAGAGTTGTCAAAACTTACCCTAACCTGCAAAACCTTCCCAGTTTCTGGAATCCAAACTTGACCTAACCTGTTCCAACCAATAAAGTCAACAGCCCAAAATTGAAATGACCCGAACCTAAAATAGCCCGATTTAGAGATGATTCTGATTTGAATGTACCAAAGTTGTAACCTGACATTAAATTGATTTTACATTAAAATTAAACAATTTGAACTCAATTTTCTTACCAAACTGAAGTTACCTGATTCAAATCCAACCCAACTTGCCCAGTTGACACCTGTAGTTTTGTTCCAATTTTATTTGCTTATTCTACTCTATTAAGTAGTTTTACAAATATTTTGGAAATAATGGGCCGGTTATCTTCATGACATACATATGAATTCATATCTGCTAACCAAAGATTTTGTATCTTTTTTTTTTGCTATTTTTTTTATTTTTGGGATACGTTAAACCACAATGGTGAATAAAAACATGTCAATTGAAAGTTTTAGAGGGATTCCATTTTTGTTACTGATGCAACTGACCTGTGAGAGGCAGGTTCAAAATTTATTTATTGTATTATTTTCCAAAATTTATCTTACCAAAGGTGATAGATGCCATTAAAACATATAATTTGCACTACTAAATCAAATAGGCTTAAGCATGGATTATTGACAATTCATGAATAAAACCACTTTCGCATTGAAATGTAGGATTTATGGAATTTAAAGTATCTTTCCATTCCCTAAGCTAATTATTTTTATCAGGAAAGAGCCAAGTTTAAGTTATTTTCTTTAGAGGAGCCGATATTGTAAACTGATCTTGACAGCAAAAATATCTATCTACTACATCACTTTTGAGCTCATAAAACATTATTTCCTGGATTTTCATGTCCATTTAATTATCTACCATTAAAAAATCCTCTAGGCAGCATGTTTACATTACAAGAAGTTGCAACATAAAGCAAGTTGGTGTTCTTGAACATTGGAGAAGACTTGGAACTAGTTTTAGTTTCTTCATTATATAGGCATTGTGTTCATTTTTTTTTTCTGTTATACAGATCAAAGTGTCTTTACACGCTAACTTGAGCTTGCAGCTTGCACAAATTCGGCTACAGAGCAGTTCCCCAATGCTTCTTGAATCTTGAGAAACCAAAAATCCAATCTGAATTACAAGCCATAGTGTCACCATTGCTACACCACACTACCCCATCTGAATTGGCCTTGATCCAAACAACCGGCAGTCTTTGCCATTTAACCAACTCTCTATCTCGAATAACATGATAGATACTTGTCAATGACCGAGATGACCCCCCCCCCCCCCCCCAATATCTATCTCCTCTTTCAATCGAAAGCTACAATACAAAATGCTCTTCCTTTCCATAAACTTCTCATAAAATATAAACTTATTCCTCTTTACCTTTAGATTCCAGTAAATGGTGAACACAATACCCTGGTGTTTTCCTTCACGCAAAACCCCCCGGTCTCCTCAAATTGATGACCACCCATTCCTTTGCATTCATCTAAATAAATTCATGTAGTCTATCTGGTCTAACAAGCATTCTCCATATTGCCATTTTTGTATTGCATATCCTCAAAACGTGACGCACATCCTCAACACCCATTTTATATGCTTACATTAAGTTTCACTCGCCATGTGCCTTCAGACTCTTTTGACATTAGCCTTTCATGTGTGACTAACCATAGAAAAATCCGGTTCATTGAGGGACATTCACATCAAATGAGTTTCCAACACCTCATTTTCATTGTCATCATCAATGTCCAAGGCATGATAGGCCGACTTCGTAGTAAACATATACTTATCTTCCCATCGCCAACTTGGAACATCATCACCTATATATATCCTCTTGTTGGGGATTAACCACAGCAATCCTGTGTAGAATGGCTTCTGGTAAAACAAAGTTTAACCTATCCAGTCCCACTTCCCTGAATTCATGGCCATTGAAGCCACTAAAGTTGGGAAAGGTGTTACAGAACTTAAGTTCTTATCAACTAGTGGTCCTTCACTTTCAAGCCATGTATCAAAGCAAAAATCAATCACCTGGCCATTACAAATATTCCAAATTACTCTGTTACACACCTCCCAAATATTACAAAGATCCTCCATAATCGTGAGCTATTACAATTATGCAATGATATTGGTACTTCATCCCATTTGTACTTGGAGTTCAAGACTTGTATCCACAACTTATCCTTGTTCAACAATTGCAACCGAATTTTCATGTAAAATGCTTTATTATGTCGCTCCAAGCTCTTGAAGCCTACACCTCCAACCTCCATCAGCTTCGTCAGCATGTTTACATTATCTACCATTAAAAAAGCCCTCAATGCAGCATGTTTACATTACAAGAAGTCGTAACATAAAGCAAGTTTGTGTTCTTGAACATAAGTGCACACCTTGGAACTAGTTTTACTTTCTTTATTATTGACATTACTTTCATTTAAATGTAATAAAAATTCTTAAGTTTATGGTTCATAGAACATTCCCTTAAAGTGTGCATGGTCAAAGTATAGTAGACCATTGAAAGACTTGAGGTTGCAGTTGTTTTTGTGATGGATGATGGTAAGTTGGATTTTCTTAAAATTCAATGGACTTAATATGCATGTAAAGCTGGAATGTTAGTTATTTACTAGAAACCCTTTGACTCAAAAGAATGTAACGCCTGAATGTTATTTATTTACCTAGAAACCATTTGACTCAAATGTGCGTAAGCCTGAAATGCCTTATATCTTTTGTGTTACATTGTACCAAGAGATTGAGCTTACACTTTTCATTAGTACCTGAAATTATAACATAAGTTTTGCCTATGTTGTTTATCAAGGATGAAGTTCCAACATGGAAATTTGATGGGACAAAAGGCCGGGATTCAGATGGTTCTAATAAGAAGCGGCGGTCAAGGTTTGCTGGACAACATGCTCAGAAATCTAACCACAAAAAAGTTAAAAGTGAGCTTCCTCCTTTATTGTTTCTTGAAATGAAACTTAAAAGATTGCCTCCTCCTTTATGCACTATTTTTTTTTGTAGATCTGGCTTCTGTATTTGGCAAATTTATTGTCCCTTTTGTTACATGGCTCAGGAAAGTTAAAAAGAGAGAGTTTCCCTGAGGAATTTGATCAACCTGAGAGAATCTTCCAAGCTAAATTTGGGGACAAATGGTATACTTGGTCTTCTAGGGGAGATTATTCTTTCAAGAATCCAGAATCTGGATTTGAGTGGAGAGAAAAATCAGGCTGGACAAATCAAAGAACGAGGGAGTGGGATGGTGCCAGTGATGTTGAGTCTGAGGATGATGAGTCATATGCCATAGGATCATGTTCTGACAGAGAAATCCTTGGTTTGCCGTTAACAGGCTCTATAAACATTGAAGATGTTAAGAATGCGTAAGAACTCCAATGCTTGAGGGGACTATCATCTTAAAAATTGACATTACATATTTAAATTTGCCATTGCCACTTACTCCAATTAATTTTATACGCGTGTTCTAAAATCAATTAAAATTGTCATTGCAGCTTCCGCGTAGCAGCTTTGAAGTGGCATCCTGATAAGCATCAAGGTCCTTCACAGGTTAGTTAGAATCTCAAAAAAAAAAAAGTCTTTGCTGTTCATCCAATTCCAAACAAATTTTTATGGATTTTAATCTATAATTTATCATTTGTGATTATGCACTTGATACAGTGGAGCTGAGCCATAATGTTTTGTATGTCTATGCAGGAGATGGCTGAAGAGAAATTTAAGCTGTGTGTTGATGCATACAAATCACTATGCCATGCTCTATCCTAAGCCATAAGGTTGGTGGTGTTTTCAAATTCTGTACATCTCCCAGCCAAGTGGTCTTTAGAGAACATGATTAGGTAAGAAGAGATGCATGATTGATTTGTTTTATAATCTAATTTATCTTTATTTCATCATGCTCATGATGAATTTTCAAAAAAAAAAATCGGCCCAACAGTTGACAGTGGGACACAATATCTAACAGAAGAGTATATTCATAGACCAAACTGAATCAAGTTTAGTTAATATTGTTGTTATTTGTGTAATTTAAGGTTTGTGCTATCCGTTTGATTTTAATTCAATTATACCACATTTAGAAGAATAATTATATCTAGGGGTGAGCGTTGGAGCGAGTCGGGAGCGAGTCGAGTCAAATCAAAAAATTTTGAGTTATTCGAGTTGAGTCAGCATATTTTACAACTTGAACTCTTTTTTGAAATTTTTTCGATTTGAGTCGGTTTAGCGAGTTCGACTCGATTTTTCGAGTTTATGTATAAATTTAATTATAGTACATTTTGGTTCTAATTTAAACGTCTCTCTTTATATTTACATACATATTTTTTATATTATTTTTTACATGTATAAATAAGATTTTGAATTATTATTATTATCAAATACCTTATGCATGAATATGTCATTTTATTAAATTACGAGCCTCATTAAAAAAAAATTTTATCTAGAAAAGGCTAGAATGAGATAAAATAATGATAAATTAAATACAATAATATAAATGCATAAATTAAAAAATATAAAATAATTTATATAATTTATATAATATAAAAAATATAAATAAAAATTGTATTAAATAAAATAAAAAATAAATATAGAAAGTGACCTAGTCGTAAAGAGAAGAAAATTAAAATTTAAAAATAATAAAAAAAGAAGATATGATTGAAATAAAATTGAAAATAAAACTACATGGACTAAATGTGTAATTAGACCCTAATAATTTTTAAGTTATTCGATTTTTCAAGTAACTCAAACTTTGGAAAATTGAACTCGACTCGAAATCGAAATTTTTTTGAGTTATTCGGTTCGACTCGAATAATTCGAAATTGAAAAAAAATAATTTTTTCGAGTCGAGTTTTGCTCACCTCTAATTATATCTATGTATTTTTTTATCAGAATTAAATCAAATTCATATATCTAAATTTCATGTATAATTTAATATTTATAATCAAGTAACTCAATCCTTGTGACCTGTGACATGTGACCATTGTTCACTTAACACCCAAGGAGGCTTGTCCACTAAAATTTGCCAAATTCTTGGAGCATTCTAGAAATCTGTGTGACTTGGTAAACACTAATAATTTTGTAATTACTATAATATATTAGATTATAAGGATAAGAGATCATGTAGGCCACATTGTTGGGCTTATGGGAGGATGAAAGAACACCTTGTAGGCTACCTTATAGCCTATGGGTTTGAGTTTGAACTTGGGCTTTAGATGAGAAGATATAAAAGGGAAAGAGGTAATTATCCTATATGGGTGTCCCTTTTTTTTTTCTTGAAATAGATGTTTAATATTTTTTTGACTGAAATATTTGCTTAAAATTTTATTTCGTTAGAGTTTTAAGGTAACATCGTTGAAAAATTGTTTAACTTATAAATAGGTGCCCAAACTATACATTTTTTAAGATAAATGCTTAATATTTTTGGGTTGAAATAAGTACCTAATATTTTATTTTGTTAGTGTTTTAAGATAATACTATTAAAAACATATTTTATTTAATACATCTAACTTTCATACGTTGTTAATTTATTTTAATACACGAGTTATATATATTTTATTTAACTTAGGTCTCAAAAAATTTAAATTAAATAAATTTATATATCAAAATATTTTTAATATTATATTTTACATTTGTATAAAAATTTGAATTCACGTTATATTTTAAATCTTTCTTTCGTATTATTTTGTTCAATGTCTAAAATTTTTTGATATGAATTTTATTTTATCTTAAAAGATTTTATTTTCATACTGACCTTAGAAATTAAAAGTTATAACTTCACATTAACATTAAAAGTAATAAATTTTTAATAATCTAAATATAATTTATTCATGAAAAAATTATATAGTTTGGACACTTATTTCAGTAAAAAAAATATTAGGCCAAAAAGATATATAATCTGGACATCTTTTTAACAAATTTTTTTATCGGTGTTACCTTAAAACACTAACAGAATGAACTTTAGACACCTATTTTAGTAAAAAAAACATTTGGCATCTTTTTTAGAAAAAAACATGTATAGTTCAGACACTTACTTAAATCAAAAAAACATTAGGCATCTATTTTAAAAAATATATAGTTTAAACACTTATTTTTAAGTTAATCTTTAATAGATAGATAAAGAATTCCATTCGAGATGAACTGGCCATGGTTCTCAAGCACCGGCCATGAATACAGTCTTCATTTTCTTAAAAACTCGAACACATACTAAATAGCTACGTTATTCTTTAATTAAATAGATAAAAAGAGATCTATAGATGGATACGAGTTGCGTATAATTAGTTTTTTTTATTGAATTAAAAGCTAAAATTTTCAACTTAAAATTAGTCTGATTGGATAATCGATAATGTATCACTCGATCTTAATCCGATTCATTAGATATAATTGAAAAAAAAGAGAGAGAATAGATAGTGTCGCAATTATCCTTGAATATATATAAAAGTATTTATATTACTATCCCTGGTTGGATCAAATAAACTTTACTCAAAATTAAGACTCGATTCGACTTTTTCTTCATAAAATCAAATCTGAACTCGAGTTTTAAAATAAAATTTTGACACTGATCGAGTCAAACCCGTCGAATCCGGGTAAAATGTGTCTTTCTTGAGATTTCATCCTAGAAATGGACATAGGTTGGATCGGATCAAATTTTTGCCCCGCAAAAACTAAACTTAAAAGAAATACCTTAAACTCAAATCCGACTCAATTCAAATATATTCTTTAAAAAACCCTAAATCGGTCTAATACGAAAATAAATACTCTAAAATCGTGTAGCACTCTCGACCTGAGTGTTAGACTTGGACCTCAAGACCAAATCTAAACCCAATATTCAAATCATTTTCAAGTTCAAATCAATTTTTCATTTCATTTCAAATCATTTAAATATAAGTAAAACATAATAAACGTTTCAAAAATATTTAGGAGCTCATTTTGTAACAACCATTAAATAGTATTCCACCGTTATAAACCAGATTTAAAAAGAGTTGCAATATTATAATAGGTTTTATGAATACATAATCCAACTATCTAAATGATGTATTCCTCCAAAGTCGATGTTAAAACCTACCACAAATGACATTTCTCGAATAGATCTGTCACCTAAAAAATCTACAAATAGAAATAAGGATTTCTAATGCTAAGCTAATAAAAGTGAATACACCTTTACTCAATCATACTTTATGTAAATCATAAAAAAATATATAAAAACAAGAAGTGAGTCCAATCATATTATATATGGGAAATTCTAAAAAAAGCCTAAAAAAAGTTGTACCGTTTTTCTTACAAAAGTTGTAAGAAATTCGGTACACACTTTTCGGTATATACCGAAATTCTTACAACTTTTGTAAGAAAAACGGTATATACCAAAATCTTTATACTTTTTGTAAGAAAATCGGTTTATAACCGAAATTCTTACAGTTTTTGTAAGAAATTCGGTATATACTGTTTTTCTTACAGTTTTTATAAGAATTTCGGTATATACCGAAAAGTGTGTACCGAATTTCTTACAACTTTTGTAAGAAAAACGGTGCAACCGTTTTTTAGGCCTTTTTCAAGGCCGGCTTTTTCTAGAATCACCCTATTATATATAAGATATTACATAGCAGAACAAATTTTATGGCATCATTATACAATACTTGTGTATTATATGTAAGATATGCAATTCGAGGTCACGTAACATCGTCATCTGTACACCTGAAGTGAGTCCGGTCATCACTAAATTTTAGATGCCATTCTCTACTATACTTTGGGTATGATTTAGGGTCACAAGCATCGAATTATATACCCTTTATTCATATGATTCGAGGTTATATTGCATCAAAGTACATCTTAAATTTTCAGATCTCGTAAAAATGTTCTCATAACATAATAATATCGACATGTACCATTTACGGTCTTCACAAAGACATCACACAATTCATTTTATATCCTATGAAACCCATTTAGCTCTTACCTTAAATTATAGAGCCCTCAAACTCAAAGACTAAAAATTTGGGTAGAATGATTTATGCGTACCGGTAGGCCTATATGGTAATCGGTACGCACATAAGGGTATTGGTACTTTCCTCGAGTATCGATACATAATTTATATTCGAAAGAAACCCAAATCAAGCTCATACTGATACCTAATATGATCAGTATACACTTTACCGTAACAATACAGGACTCCAATAGAACAATAGTACCAATACGCTCTATGAATACTGGTACACAAAGATGTTACTAGAAATTTTTAAGTGATAAGAGTTAAAACACGAGAAGTTGTATCAATATGCTCTTCATAAATTTTTATTATTTTTCTCTCGAGCATCAATACCGATACACAAATACTGGTACGCAAGCTTAAATTTTTAGGTTTGAAACTTAAAATACACTCCAAGCTCTCTTAAACCCTCATAAACCCCAAATGATCCTATAAGTTATTCAAAGAGTGTTAATTGCTTTACTAACCTTTTCAACACATTTTAACGATAAATTTGCATTTTACCATTAGCAATCCCAAACTTTTAATACAAACCCAAAGCACAAAAATGTGCATCAAGCATTAATTTTATGAGCTCCATAAATACAAGGAAGATTAAACCAATCCACCATCAACTAAGCTAACCCAATAATATTTGGCAAGCCTAATAAAGCTCTCAAGGTCCAAAAATATTGGCCTAAATACAAGACTTACGTCTTAGGTTAACACAACTATTAGATTATTAAATTTAGATTGTTACAGTCTGACCTAATCTATAAAAAATTATTTTAAAAATTTAATTATAAAAAATTATTTTAAAAGATTTAATCTTAAAAATTATAATTTTAAGAACTAAATTATAAATAAAAATTTTAATTTTAAGGACTGAAATTTAAAAAAATACAAAAGAGAATATCATTATAAACATATATATATATAAACAATTAAAAAAATTATATAATAAATTCTTAATTTAAATCGAATTGAATATTTTTCTATTCTAAACTCAAAGCCGACTTTATCCGAATATAAACCTAACTTGAATTTAATTTTTATTTAAAAATCTAATCTGATCGGGTAAAATGCTCATCCGTATCACACCCCCAGCTTAACTGGACATAGTTTTCAACGACCGCCTACCGCCCATGAATCTGAGCTTCATTTCTTATCAAAGTTGAAAGGGAACAAAACTGGTTTACTCCAATGTCTGCATTCATTTCCGACAAGCTTATCCACCCTTCAACCCATCTTCCCCACTTGTTTCCTCCTCGGATATCCAGAACCAGAGAAAACATGAAAACTCACAGGCTGATCTCAACCATACATCCAATGGCTAAGACCAACAGATTCAGTCCCGATTCTATCCCCAAACTCACCGAAAACAACACCAGCTTAGTCGGCGAGCAAGATTCTAAGACACTTCCCCACCTCAAAACAGAACTCTTACAGCAACTCAAAGGTATGGACACAAACAGTTTCCTCCCATTCTTTTCTTACATTTTTAAGCTTAGAATAAGATTGAAAATCGGTTGTTCTTTTATGTATGTGTTCCAAGGAATCAATAGAGGGATTTTTGGAGTACCATCTTCAAAGAAATCTGATATTGAAGCTCTGGTGAAGCTGCTAGAATCCCAGAATCCAACTCCAGATCCTACCTTGAATCTACAAAAGGTGGATACAGTTTTCAACCCACTTTTCTATTTATGGAAATAAACTAAAGGATTTGTAGTTACAGTTTTGTTTCTATAAGTGGAATGAAGGTAGGTGGCTGCTGGAAGCTTGTTTACAGCAGTATTACAATCTTGGGTTCAAAGAGAACAAAGCTTGGATTGAGGGATTTCATCACCTTGGGAGACTTTTTCCAGACCATTGATATTCAAAAGGTATGTTATAAATGTGCTCAACTCATTACTTGAGAAATTTCGAGTGTCTCGTCTATGAATAGAATTCGTCTGTCTCTTTTCTGTGTAAATCGTAAATCTATATTCATAATGCGAATCGCGATTCGGGTTTTACTAACTTTAGCATTTGGTCATGGAAAAATGGAGAGCAAAGCAGTTAATGTGATAGAGTTCAATGCCAGAGGGTTGAAATTGTTAAATGGGAAGCTAACAATTGAAGCTTCCTTCAAGATTGCATCCAAAACAGTTAAACCCTCCCTTCCTTCTTCCTTCCTTTCTGTTCTTCAATGGCATAAAATACAAAACCATGATCATGATGGGAGTGTTTCTTTCTTGTTTCGGATTCTGCAGAGAGTCGATATACGATACGATAACTCGACCATCACTCCCGAGCAGGTAAGCTGTAAAAACTTTTAGGCTTTGCTTGATAGAAGGATGGAAATGAATTGTGTCCCAACTCTTTTCCATCGTACCAAGCAAAGCCTTAGTGTCCTACATATTTGATGAATACCGAATTTGTGTCCTAACTCGAAGCTTGATATGTTTGAGACACTATAGCTGATGAACGTGTTTCGTAAAAATTACGATATCCTGCTTGGAATTTTCAATCCAGATGGGTGGCTGGAGATAACGTATGCTTTTCCTAGTACTTTCAATTGTTCCTTGAGATTGCCATGTTGTTGCTCCTTGAGTTATGTTGAACCCTGCAGGTATGTAGATGAGACACTGAGGATAGGGAGAGATGACAAAGGGAACCTCTTCATTTTGGAAAGATAAGAAGAAGAAAAAGACACAGTGGAGCTCTACACTATATATGCATAAATGCAGATGAAATTGATCTCTAGACTCTGCTTTCCGAAGGAATATTATTTCTTGTTTTGCTTCATGATGATGGTGGAACTTGCAAGTTTCAAGAGCATCATTCAGGGATGATTTTATGTTAGATGTGCGAACTTTAAGAAAATCTTAGTATTAGAAAGGCTTAAAGAAAAAATAAGTACTTAAATTGTACCTCTTTTAAAATTTTAGGTGTCAGAAAGTAATTTTTTTTAAAAAAATGTGATTAAAGTTTATATCTTTATAATTTTAGGTGTCTTATAGTTAACTATCATTAAAAAAATTAGTTAACCAATCAAATGTTATATATGGCAATAATTTGAATTTTTAAAGAAAAAATCATTTTTTTAATTTTTTTAAAAAAAGAACTCTAAAATATCCAACTGATTTATCCGAAAGTCCATATCAATTCAAATTGATTTATCCGAATTGATTTATCTGAAGTTCAATATCAATCAGAACATGATAATCCGAAGTTTAATCTAAAATCCAAAATAAACCGACCTATATTTTATTTGAACCAAAATAGATCTAAATTAATTTCCAACTGAAATGAATAAACCCAAAGCAAAAACAACCATAATCGAAGACAACACAACATAAATATATTTAAAAAATAAAGATGAGACGTAAACAGCCACACAACTCACCAAAGTCAAACATATTAACTTTATAAAGCTAAATATAGCATATAAAAAAAAAACAGAAACAACCTAAAATCAAAATAAAAACCGACCGATCTCTTATTGACACAAACCGAGATCAACCGAACTGATATCAACTGACCCAAAAATCAACTACTACGATAGACCTGAATCTCTATAGGCCTAAATTAAATCCGAACTAAAACTGAATTTAAACCAAATTGATATCAGACCCGAATTAACCCGTTTGTCACCCTCTAACTATACATTCACAACGTGAAATACTGATTGTCATTGTATAACTCAACTCAATCTGGCCTGGCATAATCTGCCAATCATTAACTTCAATGCCTATAACAAAATAACCACAATTGAGCCGACTTAACTCTCATTCTAACGCATGCATTGACACAGAAACCAAGTTCAAAATTCAGAGAAAAGGGTTCACATCAAGACTTCAAAATCAAGTATTAAGATATAATTTTCCATCATATTTTAAATTCTCATACAATACAATAGCTATGAACATTAATGTTTTCGGATATGAAATTTTGCAAAAAAAATATATAATAAAGAAGCATCACAATCACTCTCCAGCTACAAACATGAAACATCCCTATTAAGCAATATGGTTGAAAGATGCATGGAAAGGATGAAAATAAAGCACCAATGGTCCTAACAACCACAAGCTCCAGAGGGACATCATCTCCATCAAGGGGATATCAGCGAGGGAAATACAAGTCACAGCAGACAAATGACTTATATAATATGTGACAACATCAAAAGTACAACCCTACAATGAACCATTTTTCCATATCAACCAGACTTTGAGTTCACTTGACACTTGGATACGGAAAAAACAACTAAACATTAAATGTAACTCACCATCAAATTACTTGTGAACTTAGAAGCACTTCCTGTGGACAATGGATGGACACGACTCGTCATACTCGCTCTTTAAAATCCACATCTGATGCAACAGGTAAACCAAGAATGTCAGTCTTGGACATCAAACTAACAGAAAAAGGAAAGCATGAACCAAATAGGAGCAAAAATATTTCACCTGCTGGAAGGTGCTGAGTGATGCCAAGATAGAACCTCCAATCAAGACACTGTACTTTCTCTTTGGTGGTGCAACAACCTTGATCTTCATGCTGCTTGGAGCAAGAGCAGTAATCTCCTTGCTCATACGGTCTGCAATGCCAGGGAACATAGTTGAACCACCACTAAGCACAATGTTGCCATAGAGATCCTTCTTGATATCCACATCACACTTCGTGATGGAATTGTAGGTAGTTTCATGGATTCCAGCAGCTTACATACAGATGAGAGATGGCTGGAAGAGAACTTCTGGACAGCGAAATCTCTCAGCACCAATAGTAATGATTTGTCCATTAGGTAACTCATAGTTCTTCTCAATTGAAGAGCTGCTCCTGGCAGTTCTTAGTTCCTGCTTGTAGTCCAGGGCAACATCAAGATTCTCTTTTATGTCACAGACAATTTCTTGTTAAGCAGTGGTGGTGAACATGTAATCTTTATCAGTAAGAATCTTTATCAGAGAATCAGTGAGATCACGACCAGCAAGGTCTAGACGGAGGACGGCATGAGGAAGGGCATAACCTTCATAGATTGGCACAGTGTGAGAAACACCAGCACAATACATGTTCCAATGTCTCAGCTTGATTACAAATGATCTATAAAAATGTGTGAAACTCAAGAAGGTTTCTATTTGAAGAAACCTATTGTCCTGGATAGCAACATACATGGCAGGCACATTGAAGGTCTCAAACATGATCTGAGTCATCTTTTCTCTATTGGCTTTGGGATTGAGAGGTGCCTCCGTGAGGAGCACATGATGCTCCTCAGGAGCGACACGGAGCTCATTGTAGAATGTATGATGCCGGATCTTTTTCATATCATCCCAATTGTTGACAATACTATAGAATTATGATAAATTCTCTCTTGATTTCTAAAGATATTCTACTAAAGTTGACTTTCAATAAGTAAAAAATACATAATATATTTCTATACTTAACCTAAAATAATATCTTCTCATACCATAATTACACGTTGAACTGGATTTCTTGCTATGCTCATTGCTGATTGACTATCACTATACACTTCAAACTAGTATTTCATTTAGTTCTAATTCAATAATGAGTTTTGTTACTCAAGGACTATCACTGGTTTCACCATCAAGGATAAGAAAGATAGGAAAAATTGTTAGTCACTTAAGGATTAAAATTCCTTGTAATTCTCCCCCTGACCAGTAGTCCTTTTAAAATAAGGTTGGTGTTCAGAAAAGGTAACATCAAAAGAGATATAGTTTTCTTAGTAGTGGGAGAGTAACATTTATAACCCTTCTGAGTTGATGAATACCCTACAAAAGCACACTTTAAGGATCAAGGATCAAATTTACCTCTATGTTAACTGTTCACATGAAGAAATGTTGTGCAACCAAAAATTGTGAAAAGAACCTTAAATTCTAGAGTTTTGCTGGGCATCCTATTGATGAGGTAGGTTGCTGTAAGAAGTGCATCCCTCAAAGATACTTAAGAGCATTAGCAGCAAATAAGAGAGATCGAGTGACATCAAAAAGATGACTATTCTTCCTTTTAACTACACCATTTTGTTAAGGTGTGTTGACACAAGAAGTAAGATGAAAGATGTTTTTTTTTCAAAAAAATTTCTAAGAAACTAGTTAAGATACTCACTCCTATTATCACTCCTCACAACTTTAATCGGGTTAGCAAACTGATTTTAGACCATGATATAAAAAGTTTGAAAGATATGGGTAACATCGGATTTGTCTTTCATTAAAAATGTCCAAGTGGTCCTAGAGAAATCATCTATAAAGGATACAAATCATTTATATCCAGATATGGTCTTGATTTTAGAAGGACACCAAATGCATTGTGTATAGTCGAAAATGGGGAAATAGGTTTAAATGAGGAAGAAAAATAAGTTTGACGTGTATGTTTAGCTATCTAACACACATCACAAGTAAAAGAAGAAGGATTTTTATTGATAAATAACTTGAGAAACAATTATTTATATTTATATTTATTTTTTGAAGATCGTTGAGTTATATTCACTCAATTTTAGTAATTATGTACATTTTGTCATTGGTTTTCAAAATTGATCGTTATGTTTATTTTCGTTTTTTATTGAAACTTACGTTTTTTATAAGTAAAATTATGATAATTAAGATTTTTGTTACAGTTAGATGTTAATGGAAAGCTGATATGGCAGGGGTAAACTATCATAATGGTCACTTTGGCTCCTTTTTTATTTATTTTTGATCATTGATTTCAAAAAACACTAATATTTTGATTACTTGTGTTTTTTTTTTTTTAATTTATAATCACTCGAATGTTTATTATTGTTAAACTTTAAAGGAGGGCAGACTCACCATAGGTAAATATTAAAAAATATCATTCAAATATACATGTGACTATTTTATATAAACAAAGTCCTCAATGTGTTTTGGAGGTGGAAGAGCAGAGGTTGAAAAGAGATGGAAGAAGATAAATGATGATAGGTTTTGAGGAATTAATTCACTTTAAAAGAGTTTTACTACGTATTTTTTATTATCTTTAAGTCAATTTTCTGTTAAAGTTTAATGATAAAAAAAATTCGGGTGACCAAAATTTTAAAAAAGAAAAACATAAGTGACCAAAATATTATTTTTTAAAATTAGTGACCAAAAGTGAACAAAATCAAAACAAAAGTAATCATTACTATAATTTATCTTTTTATGCTTTCTGTTGTTAGATTCGTCTTCCATTAACGTTTAATAACAACAAACGTCTCAGTAATCATTTCATAAATTTATAAATCAAATATATAAGTAACCATAACATTCAATTTTAAAAATTGACAGTCAAAAGTATACATTCGTTAAACATAAATAATCATTCTAATAATATATATCAAGCCCTCAAAATATTTGTTTGTTTTTTCTAAGCTGTGAAAAATTTTAATCAAAATTAAATATCTAAGCCCTTTTCATGTAACATAGGAATTTAAAGTTAAAACTTCATTGTTTAAACTAGGGTAAACAACATCATCTTTATTTTTATTTTAATCATCAAACTATTATTTTTGGTAAAATCGTCATTTAAACATTTATCGTTAAAAATTTATAAAAAAAAATAATTTGATGATTAAAATAAGAAAGAAACAATAAATTAATGAAAAAAATAAGAAAAAAGTAACATTAATAATTAAAATAAAAATATAACATTAATTAGTTTCATCAAAAAAAAAAATAGTGATCAGAACATAAAAACAGAAATAATTTAGTGACCAATGATACTGTTTACCCTTTATATATTAAAACTCTGTGTAACGAAATAAATTAAACTAATCTATTATCAAAAAGAAGAAATAAATTAAAACCATCGAAGTGGATCACCGTTTCGCCTCCGTAATATGCCTGAAGAATCCAGAGGACGTAATCTTCACACTGAGGAAATTCCCAGGTTTTCGTTCTTTTTTTTTTCAATTAGTTTCCGTCAATTCAATGGATTTTTAAATTCTGTATATGGGACTTAATTTTACTACTTATGTATTGCTCTTCTACTTTTTTCGCCGATTTGATCCAGAAAAATAACGGGGGTTTTCGTTAGTGTATAGAAAATGATGGGTTTAGTCTATCAAGCGTGTAGGAATTCGAGGTCTGAGTTTTATCTGTATAATTTTGGGGAAATTATCGGCGAGTGATGTCGTATATTGAATCTTGTTTGTCTGGAATTTCATTTTTCATTGAAATTGATTATTGAGACAATCACTGATTGATCACTAAAAGGATTCAGATATGCTTTAGTTAATGTGGAATAAATTGGTTATGCTTCCTATTAGGCTTTCTTGTTTCCCAGTTGTTTTGAATCAAATTCTTGAGTTGTATATATGAATGAATGAATATATATATATATATATATATATATATATATATATATATCCCGTCGACCCCAATTCTTGAATAGTATATGAATGTATGTGTTAAGCTGTTGTTGTGTAGACTCAGATCTTGTCTAAAGTGGTTTATGGTTGAAATGTAGTTCTCTAAAGGCCAAAGTTGAGGAAAATTGAGGGGCAGAGACTAGTGATGAAGGCATGAATTGTAACTGCTTGGTGTTTGGTTAATAAAATGGATGGCAAAGGCAAGGAGACTATAAATCTTGACCATGTGCTTTCCCAATTTGCATACAAGGGAGATCATGGTGAGGAAAAGGTCTTGAAAAATAGTGTAACTGTGAGCAAAAAGAATGGAAAGAGGAGGATAGATGATGTGCAAGTACGAAAGGTTTCACCATATTTTCAAGCAAGTGGAGAAAAACATAACAACTTAACAGGAAAATGCCGAGGAAAGTGTAATTTGATTTCACAAGTTTTGTTCAAGGGTTGTAATAAGCTTTTGAAGGAAGGGGAAAATGTTAACAAACAGAGTGGAAAGAAGAGGAAAGCGGAGGAAAAGCTTTTTAATGAAGGGGAAAATGTTATCACACAGAATGGAAAGAAGAGGAAAGAGGAAGAAAAGCTTTTGAAGGAAGGGGAGAATGTTAGAAAACAGAATGGCAAGAAGAGGAGAGCAGAGGAAAAGCTTTCGAAGGAAGGGGAAAGTGTTAGCAAACAGATTGGAAAGAAGAGGAGAGGGAATGTGCAAGTTCGAAAGGTCTCTCCTTATTTCCATTCAAGTGAAGAAAAACAAGGTGGGACAAGTAGGAAGCACAAAATAAAACCCAGAGTATTGAAACAGTCCCCTTATTTTCAGAAGAGCAATGGAACTGTAGATGGTCTGAGAAAACCAAGTAATACAGATACAGTTAAACCTTTTCTTTCTGCTTCTCAGAAGAGAGATGAGGCTTATCAACGAAAAACTGTCGATAATACATGGATCCCTCCTCGCTCTGAAGCCCCACTTCTGCAGGAGGATCATGCACATGACCCCTGGAGGGTCTTGGTTATATGCATGCTTCTCAATAGAACATCTGGCAAACAGGTTTCTTTCTTTCAATCAAATATCATATTGCATTATGCATTTCCCTACTTCTGCTTGTTGAAGTTAGATGCTGTTGCTTTACTTTTTATCTTGTGTTTTTTTGGTATTGATTTCTCTCTTTTTATTGTATTTATTTGAATAAAAAGTTTAATTATATGAATCCTCTTATGAACTGTTCCCCAACAATTGTCAAATGCTATTGGCCAAAATGTAGATCCATGTCTTCTATCAAAGCCGAGAATTAGTATACCCTTAAAGAATCACGATTGTTCCTCATGCTGGCACTAATTTTTCTTTGGCATATTATGTCATGTTTGCAGCAACAATCATGTAATTTCATTTGAATCATTGTTTTCGTGTCTTTTTTTCTTTTGCTGAGATGAGTGGGTCAATTATATATGCCTTTGGTAGGGGGGATAATTTAGCCTTGAATGCATTTATTTTATTAAAATATACATCTGCGACCCAATAGGGGGAATTATCTTTATTTTGCAGTTCTAGTGTAACACTTTCCTGAGGTATCTGTGACAGGATAATCTGGTCCATAAAAATTATCGGATTTTACAAGGCTGGATTTTACATAGAGAACTATACCTGTTATGGCTCCTAATCAAAATGGCACCATTATGAATACGTTTTTGTTTTTAATTGAAGACTTAAAGCTGGGGTTGAGAATGAAAGAAACAATGACAAAAAAGTGCAGTGTTTTTGTGTGGTTTTGGGCAGGGCTACATTTAATAAACATGCCTTAGGTACTCCTTGATCCTAGCCTTAGGCCAAGGTATTTATGATATGAGATTGTAGAAAACTGAGAAGAACATGCAGAAAACAATATAGAAATAGAAGGCAACGATCCTCTTGTAAAAAATCTGGTTCTCTCTCTGAAGGGACCATCACCATCTCTTCCGGTTGGGATTCCTCCATTTCGTCCTTAGGCTTAATGTGTAGCACCTCAATTGTAATTCTAGTTCTTCAATAATTTTGGATGTTGCATTACTATGAACTTTTCATGCTTGATTTTCAGTAATCCAAGCAGTTTCATGTTGGAAACATATTTTACTTCTGTTCTAATCAGAACAATATGTTTGCTAAAAGTATCGCAGATAAATTTTTTCAGTCCGAAGATGAAAACAAAAATATGATTGACCTTCATGAGGTTTTGTTTTACTTATCATGAGTAGTAGATCTTGATTATTTTGTTTCTTTTCTTATTATGATGGTAAACCAAGTTAAACCCATTACTCTCATCATTGGCTGTAGAACTTTTTCGTGTTGAAATTCAACGAGACATCAAATTTTGATATTTCTACCATGGATGTATATTTTACTTTAAGAACTTTATCCAATGGTTAAACTAGAGAAACCGAGGCAGTGTACGATAAAAACCGTCAAAATAACGATGGTTACATTGATTGCAGACTAGAAATGTATTATCCGATTTCTTCACTCTATGCCCTGATGCAAAAACAGCCACCGAGGTCGCTACTGAGGAGATAGAAAATGCTATAAAAACGCTTGGTATCCAAAAAAAGCGGGCAGAAATGATACAACGAATGTCTCAGGAGTATTTATGGAAGGACTGGACTTATGTTACCGAGCTGCACGGTGTTGGAAAGTAAGTTGTCTGCTCTTTGTCTCTATCCGATCTCGGAAAACAGTTTAGATTCATAACCTTTTCGATGACCAGGTATGCTGCAGACGCATATGCGATCTTCTGTACCGGAAAAGGGGATAGAGTAACGCCCACCGATCACATGCTTAACCATTATTGGAACTTTCTTTATGGACCCAAGAATCCTTCTGTCTAGATAAGGTGAGATGTTCTCTCCCATAAAAAATGGTTTGTGGTTAGGGTTAGTAAATTAATGAAGTTATAGAAGCAAGAAAAGGCGTTTTGAGTTGGCATAAGTTGCTTAAATCTCTGCTATGTACTTCATGAGGTGCTTATTTGTTGATATTTTTTGCTCATGATCTACTAACATTGTGTGTGTTAATATTCTGTTTCTTGTGAGTAAACTCGACTCGAAATTTTTTTTTTTAATACTAAAAATATTCACATAAAATTTTGAGTTGTAAAATAAGAATTCGAATGTACAATTTAGCTCCTAAATTAACATCCACGAGTTATGTTTTAAAAAAAATTAACAAATAGAAACATGACACGTTATATTTTGATCATATCTTGATTTCACTGAGAAGGGTAGCTGATGCGTCTTGCCTCTTAAGTTTTGGAAGTCTTTATTTTTTTAATTGTAAATTGACTTTTTGTTTTAAAATTTATAATTTAATAAAATATTTTTGTTGTTGAAAATATTATTTTATTTAAATATAATATAAAAAATCAAATAATTGTATAGTATTATTATATACAATACAATTATTGTATTATATTTAATATTAAAGAAAAAACTCAATTTAATATTAAATTGAAAAATAATAATGATTCATTAAAATTTTAATAAAAGATGTTCTAATATTAAATAAAAACAAGATAAGGTAAACTACATTAATAACTACTTAATTAGGGGGAGGATTCTAATAACCCTCTATCATTCAATTTTATGAATTAGACCACTTAACCTTTAAATAATATCAATTAAGTTTGTTGTCATTAAAATTTAATAGACGAGGTGGCTTAATAGTTAATTTTTTTTATATAATTATATATTTAGTTCATATTATTTATATATAATATTAATTTAATTTTAATTTTAATAAATAATAAATATAACATATTTAATAATATTCATTACTCTTTTTATAAAAATGTTAGTGGACTTGCCGTTTATCTTTGTTGAAGTCGGTATAACTTTGGGATAAGATTATTTGGGATGATATGTCCCACTTCAAAGACCCCCTTCACTAGTGTCTACCGAGTATGGTCACATGAGGTAGTTACAAAGGTCACCTCCAAATAGTTTAGTAAAAACTAAACAAAAATATATTAAGTTAATTAGTCAATCAAATAATTACAGGTCGAATTGATAATAGATTGAATATAATCGAATTTCAAATTATTTCAAGTTAGATTATGTAATATATTCATTAGGTTAATTTCAGGTTTAAGTTCATATCATATTGAACTTGGTTATCAAATTATTGAGTTTAAGTTGGGTTCGAATCATTTTTAATATTAGATGCAGGTCAGATTTAGATTCAAGATAAACGTGACCAACTCCGGTTCAAGTCAAGTTCGGGTGATCATCATATCAGATCACAATCAATTAATACTCAATTGATTCGATTTGATTTAAGATTTTCATGTCTAGTCAAATTTTTTACACCCTAGTTACAACGTAAATACAACTATCAAAGTTTTTATTTAGCTAAATTACATAAAATAATGTTAAAATTATCATTACACTTTTAATTTTGATAAATATATCACATAAAATAATTTTATTTTGATAAATAAAACAATGGAGTCCTTGCCCATGGTAGGAATCAAACCCATCTAAGCTTCCAGTTAAACTGTTGCTGGAGAAATCCAGTTACTCCAAGCTGTTCAAGTTACCAATTCATGGAGGAAACTCACTTGTAAACATATATATTGAAGTTTGTGTTTGGTATCATACATTTGTAGTTGGCTCAGTGGTAGAGTCATGCTCTTTATATTGTATTGTTTTATTCTCTTTCATCAATCAGGTGGTGGTGATATATATAATCACATAATTAAAAAAATAAAAATTATTAAATTATATATATAAAAAAAAACCTTCAATAAGGTATTAACATATATCATCATCTAATTAAATAATCAAATTAACTTTATAAAAATAAAATTAAGGTTTAATTGAAAATATATATAAATAGTAATGACCAAATGTAGAATTATATATTTTTTAATTACCATGTCACTTTTTCGTTAAGTTTTAACGCTAAACAGTTATATTAAAACCATTTTAATGATTACGTGATATATTTGTTAAAATTAAAAGTATAATAATCATTTTTACACTATCCCATAATTAAATGGTCATATGTAATACTTTTTCTATCAGAGACAAAACTACACCTATATGGGGAGGGGAAATCGCCCCTACACCCCGAAGATTTTTATTTTTATTTTTATCCCTATATATAAATTCTTTTAAAATTTATTTTTTTATGAATTTACCCTCCTATTTTTAAATATTTATATTTTATTCCTTTAACCTCAAATACTAACTCTGTCTCTGCTTTCTATTAAAGCAACTCTAAATCATAATTTTAAACTTTAATTTTTTATTTCATAAAAATAATTTCATATATAAAAATTCTGAATTTTGAGTCCATAATTTCAAAATTGAAATTGTATATCTGGATTTAACAAAAGTTGTTGCCATCGTGACTTCCTGTCTTGTCCCTCTTCGCATCTCTACTGCGTCTTCCTTTTGAGAAAGCAGCAGTAGATGTGGGCATTTGGCATTCGTGGATTGTACAGAACCAATAAGGAGCAGACCACTCAACAAAGATGCAAGGGACCATTGGAATGATGGACAGACAAATGATGGTGCACAGATATGAAAAGATTTCTATGCTTTGATGGTTATCGATTTCCGGAGATAGAGTTGAATATTCGATCGAATTAAATAAAAATATTTAAATTAATTAAGTTCATGAGTCTTATTTTATAATTTAAATTTTGTTTAGAATCGAGTAAGACATGTTTTGCTAACGATAGAGATAAAAAATAAAATTTTAGGGTTAAAATATCATATATAATTTCAAAATCTTAAATTTTCGGATTTATCTCATTGTATCATTTTCTTGGTTTTTTTGGATGTTCAAATTATGATTTTGGTTTTATTATAGAGGACTGAACTAAGATTTAAGATTATAGATTAAATACCGATATGGTAGAAATCAAGATTAAAAATGAAGTATAATTAATTATATCAATAAGTTGACCGGTTAAAATGTGACATTAAATCTTTTAATAAGTTTAGAGATTCAAATTTTAACGTTGTAAATAGAGTAAATTTGATTGAGATGGTCAACATATAATAAATATTTAAAATACTTATTTTGAATTCGTCAATCAATAAATAAAATAATGATAAATAAACAAAAAAAATATAATTAACTATAAAAATAAAGATGAAAAAAATTCAAATGAATTAATAATTGAGATATAGATAAGTAAAAATCTCATTATAGCTTTTTGTATTAAAATTTTGGAGGACAGCAACATCAGAGTTAGGTTTGTTATTTTTTTATATCGGATCAGATTAAATCTGAAAATATAGGATATCTGAAGTTTTGGATTGATAAAATAATCATACATATATATTAAATCCAAGAAAAATCAGATATTTGAGTATATATAATTTAGTTTAATTATTTTTTGAATATAATGATTGTATTTATAAAAAATTTAGATTTTCTTATACAAAAGCAATAATTTAACAAAGTTCAAGTCCATAAAAAATTCATTTTTTAAAAAAAAATTTGGATATAAAAAGTCAAATCATTAAATATAAAAAGATTCTTTTCATAAAAAGTTAAATTTTTAGATATTCAAATAATCCAAAACTTAAAATATTATAATTTATAATCCAAAAAATTTAAAATTAGATAAGATATTCTGTCCAAAAATAAAAATAAAATCAAATATTTAAATTTTTTAAATCTAATCGACGAATAACTAAATCATCGATCGAACAAAATATTTTTAATTCAAACTCCTATAATAGTAATACTTGATAACTTGTTGAAAAAAATAAATTCAAAATTTTAAAAAGTTTACTCAACGATGAAACTCAACGTTATTTATTAACGTTATTAAAAAAATAAATTTAAGGGGCAACATTATAATTTATATATTTTAAGGACTAAAATATAATTTTACCATTACTCTATCTTAATTTTTTTTTTCTAATTTTTAAATTTGGGGTGTGCCCCCACAGATCTCTATTGAGTATAGTCCTTGGATTTACAGGTTGAAGTAATTTAAAAAATTCATACATCCAAATTAGTTTTATTCTTAATAATTTTTTAAATATCGATTTCTGATTCATTGAGCGATTTATTCGAATTAGACTGTTATAGAGGTTAAAAGTTAATATGAGTGACTCTCTTGACTCGATTTTTTTATATACAACTTTAAGATTTGAATTTTTGATTTTAATTAAAAGATCTAATATTTTATTAAAAAAACTGATTATTAACGGTGTTATTCCTAATGGTTGATATCTTATCTTAAGGTTTCGTTTGTCATTGCTGTAACTAAACAACTATTAGGTTTGTAATACTGGTTTGTAAAAATTAAAAATTTTTACTATCGATCGGTAAACGCTGGTTTAAACGTTAAAAATAATCATAAACGCTCGTTTATAATTAAATTATTGTTTTTTTAATAAAAACAATAATAAATAAACGTTCGTATAGATTACTAAACGCAATAAAAAAATGTCTAAACAAAATGAAACTCGGCGTCCGGGCAGCGTTAGTGAGTTTATTAGTCAGTACCCGCTACTGAGTCATGATAGAGTTACTGTGATAAGTACTAGGGGAGGATAAAATCGGCGACTCGATTAATTTAAATAGAATTAATTTTGATTTTGTTATTCGTTGTTTTTTTAATATTAAAATTAGTTTCGGTATCGGTTACATTGAAGCCTAAATTTTAAGAACCGATCTCGTTACTGGTGGGAACTGGTACCAATACCGGTTATCCAGTCAATTAATTTATTCTTAAGAAAATTTTAATACTTAGAGAAAAAAATTCAACCACCAATAATAATATTAAATAATAAAATTAGAATATTGTAGGCTTGAAAATTAAAGTTTTAAAACTAGTCATACTCATAATATTTATACATAAAGAGAAAGTTTGATAAGAAAAATAAACAAAAGAAAACCAATATTGATTTGGTATTGGTCTCGGTCCTATTGAGTACCCACAGGGTACCAGGTCCAAAAATAAGATCCAGTCTCGGTCCCGGTTATGACTGAGACCTAAATTTGGATCTAGTCCCAGTTCTATTGGAACTAATACCAGATAAAATTCTACCGGATATTATCAGATCTGAGACTGGGTAATTAAGTTTTTTGCCCACCCCTAATAAGTACTATGAAACAAAATACGAGTTTGCATTATTCAGTTTTAACTGCGTTAACTGATTGATCTAAAATTATTTCAGTTAACTTTAGGTAAATTCGGTTAACGGTTAATTTTTTTTTGAAAATTCGATTATCAATTAATTCAATTTAAAATATTTTAATTAGCCGAATTAATCAAATTAATCAAAATTTTTATATATTAAATATTAAATATTTATTTTTAGTCATTTAACTTAAAAAAAATTAAAATGTTCATTAATTTTTTTATATTATAAATGGGTCAATAATTTTTTTAATTAATATAAAATAAAAGTTTAGTGACAAAAAATTATTTTAGCATAATTTAGTGACCTATATATAATTTAATTAAATTTCTAATAAATTTTATTTAATTCGATTAATTCAACTAATTAACCGAAATAATTTTAGTTTAGTTAATTCGGTTTAGTTAACGGTTAAAATTTTAAAAATTTTAATTAATTTAATTTTAGTAAATTCGATTCGACTACCAACCAAATTAACCGAATGCTCACAAAAACAAAATGCAGCTTTGTCTATCTCTTTGTTTTCCTGATTTGAAACCATGGACAAATACAGCGTTAGTGGATTCAGCTTCAGAATCCATTCATTTCAAACAACTCTAATTTCATTCACATGCTAGAGAATAATTGTTGTGGGATTTGACGGAGAGAGGAAAAATTTACAATTGATTTTTTTAAAAAAATAGAGTCGAGATTAAATAATAAGAGAGATAAAATCTAAAATTTAAATGATGTTAATAAATATTTAAATTAAAATTTGATAGAAATAAAACTTAATTTTACTAACATTCAAATTAGTAGAGAATAAAATTATTATTAAACAAAAAAGGGATATAGGCGTCTTCCGTCTCCTAAATTATTTTATCTTGATTATTGGTGAGTAAAATTTGAATCGATTAAAAAAATTAAATTATTTAAATTGGTTTATTTTGAACCGACTTTTAATTTATAAACTCTAATTGATTTGTACAAAATTTTAAATAAAATTTGAGTTATAAAATAAGATTATTCAACTTAACTAATTGAAGTTTTTTTATTTGATTTGACTCGATCGAATATTCACAACTAATTAGGATCGTTTATAAATCAGTAACTAACTTGAGTTAATTGATCATTATTTATAATTTTTATATTTTGAAACATTGATAAATACATTACTTTATGCAATAATCTTAAAAGATTTTTTTTTTCTCTAAAAGTTGACACTAATCATACTATTTATCTGAGTAGCTAGGATTTTAAAAGCATTCTTTTAGAATTGTGCCCATTTTTTAAAATAAAGTATTTACCATATTTAAAACAACAGTCAGGCACCACAACTCTTTTGACTTGCTTATTTTTTTTCTCTGTTGGTGCGTTAATTAAAGATTTAAATCGTAGTTATGACCGCAATCGTAATATTTTATCGTAATTAAAAACAATAACAAACGAATTTTAAACTTTACAACTTAAAATATACTCTTGTTTGTAAATGCTATTCTAACTGCAACTAATTTCTAAGTCACAAAGCTGAATTCTAGCTTGCATATGATACAACTGATAAGGCTAATTCACCGGTAACTATGCACCGAACCTTCACGATCTACCGGCGCGATGGTCATAACAGTTTCGTGCACCAGAGTTGCCTCTGAAGAGCTTGCCTCAATCTTTTGGTATGTCTCGACTAGGCAGTGCCTACACTTAGGGCAAGATGAATGAGAGCTAAGCCACTTATCAATGCACCGGACATGAAACCCATGGTTACACTTTGGTAAAAGTCGCACGCGGTCACCTGTTGTGAAATCCGATAGACATATGACACACTCCGAGTCCAAGCCGGGAAAGTTCAAGTTGGGAGAGTAGTTCACCGTTGGAAATGTTTTCAAGGCTTTATGCTTTACCCTTTTGTTTGCTAAGCGACTCGAGGCGGTGGCTCTTGATTCTGAAGCTACTATATTCGCACACCTTAATGCACACCTGATGATGGAATTAAGTCCTAGAGAACAAATAAGGGCACACAAGAGGACTGATAGAACCATAACAATGTTGGCATCAAAACTGTTGGTACTTATATAAGAATCTGAAGGATTGCGGTGGATTTTCGGGTTTGGCGGAGCTGCTACGATCGGTGTTTGAAACGATGATGCAGAAAGCAACAATCTTCTAGAGTAGAATTCTCCAAGAAAACCTTGAGTGGATATAGAAATGGACATAATTTGGGGATGGTAGGGGTAGTTGTGAGTTTGAGATAGTTGATTATTCTTTGTTCGTTGGACTAGAGAATTTTATATATAGGGAAAGGTAAGGGATTTGAATTTGGCAATTTGCATATTTAACCTTGCATGAAAAGTAAACTAAAATATAAAATAAAATAAAAAACAATACGAAGACAAAATAATTTCAAGTTATGTGAAATCTATATAACGTATATCGTTAACATGTTTAAAATTAGGGTAAACTATAAATATGATGAAAATTTTGTGTGTATTAATTATATCATTAAATCAAAAATTGATATTATGTTAACACAAATTTTATTTTAAGCTTTAGATTTATTAGAGAGTCGTTAAAATTTATTCACGTCATCGTAAGAGAACCATTAAAATTTGTCTACATCATTGATTTTAATGGTCTAATTAGGGGTGAGTATTCGATCAAGTCGAGTTGAGTCGAGTTAAAAAATTTCGAGTTTACGAGTCATATTTTACAACTCAAACTTTATTTAAATTTTTTTTTCGGTTCGAGTCGAGTTTAAGAAATTCGAGTCGAGTCGAATCGAGTCGAGTTTTCGAGTTCCTATAAATATTTATTTGTAATATTTTATAATGTTATAGTATGATTTGATTTCAATTTAAATGACTTTCTCTAATAATATAAGATATTCATCTATATATTTTTTTCATATGTAGCGATATTTCTTTATATTTTTATATATCAATGTATATATATCATAAAAATTTGATAGACTCGTCTTAAATTTAAAAATTAATCCTTTAATTATTAAAAATTTCGAGTCGAGTTTAAGAAATTCGAGTCGAATTGAATCGTTTTAACTCGACTCGAACTTTATTTAAAATTTTTTCATATGTATTTTAAGAAATTCAAGTTTAAGAAATTCTAGTCGAGTTTAAGAAATTCGAGTTTTATTTGAAATTTTAATTCGAGTCGAGTTATATTTATTTTAATTCGATTCGAGTTTAAGAAATTTGAGTCGAGTCGAATCGTTTTAATCTATATATTTTTTCATATGTAGCGATATTTCTTTATTTTTTTATTCGTATTTATATTTTACAGCTCGAACTTTATTTGAAATTTTTTCGAATTGAGTCGAGTCTATGAAATTTTGAGTCGAGTTAAAATGAGTCGAGTATTTTCGTCTCGACTCGAATTATTCGGTTTTTTTAAGTCGAGTCGAGTTTTGCTCACCCCTAAGTCCAATAGTATAATTAAATCTTAAACTACAACTTAGTGCTTAAATAGTAACGAGTAGTGTAGTGCAATGTTAAAATAGTATTATTTTTTAGTTTAGTGTTAAGCGATACTAAACTTAAATAATACCATTAAAAAGAACCAAGCATTTTGTTGATATTTTTTCGGACTTTTCTGTCTCTAATACCATGTAGAATTGAAGGCAATTTTCTTTTAATTTTATTAATAGGAAGAGTAAATATTATATATAAAGACTAATTTAATATTCTACGAGATTAAATATTCTATAATAAATACACAAGATATAGTACTTGTAAAACTAAAATTGATTTTGATATAACAAATAAATGTAAGGACTAATTTTGAAATAATTTTTTGGTCCTTAAGTCAAAGCTTGATCTCTAAGTTAAAACCAAGAACTTTGAAATACTCTTACAAGTCTTTTTTACACGAGGGTATCGATACCATGAGGATAGGTATCGATACACCTGGGATTTTTCAAGGCTTGTTCTTGAGATCAAAAACAGGTATCGAAACAAGGTTCGATACCAAAACTTTCTGTCAACCCATGTTTTGATACTGGTATTGAAACATCTTGGTTAATTTTCAAATTATTTTTTAATTTTAAAAATATGACTCCTGGTATCGATACAGGTATCGATACACCCTTAATCTCCAACGGCTATTTTCAAGCTTTAAATGAGTCGACCGTTGGTGTTAGTTAATTTTTGAATGATGGTTAGCCTATATCGAAACAAGGTTCGATATCAGGCATCACAGAAAGTTTTTGTATCGAAATAGGTATCGATACACCCCCTATTAAATGCACAACGGCTCTTTCTTTTCTTGGCTTGTTTCGAAACAGGTACCCCGTGTTTCGATACTACCTGCTGCAGAGTGCATTTATGATGGAAAGATGAAGCTCCAATGTCCATATTTACTTTCCCAACAACTTCAACGGTTAGAAATCAATGAGAAGGTATAAAAAGAAGCATTTTCAAAAGCATACACAGAGAATCGAACATCAAGCAACATCCAAGCTCACAAATCCAACTCAAAGCACTTCATTGCATACTTTGTCATCCCAACTTGTGTATTTCACTTTGATCTGTTGTAAATTAAGTTTGGGGAGAGTTTGTTTGTATTAGGGGTTATTATTTCTTGTGAGAGAATCCTTTTAGCCAATTCAAACTTCTTGTAACACCTTGTGAGGTTTAAATCAATTTTGGGTAGAAAATTGATTTGTTTGTAAAGGTTATCCCTTGAACCTAGAAAAAGGCTGAATTCAATAGTGAATTGTTTTCAAAATCCTTAGTGGGAGCTAAGGTAGTGGATGTAGAGCTTGTTCGAAGCTTGAACCACTATAAATCTTTGTGTTCTTCATTTTTTGATTCTTACCGAATTTCTCCTACAAAATTTTTAATATCCAATTCATCCCCCTCTTGGCCATTATCCAATACCGATCAACTCAACAGTACTAGATATGATCTCTAAAGATATTCTACTAATGTTGATTTTCCATATTACTAGATAAATAATATATTCCCATACTTAACTTACACACGTATCAGTACATTTACTTTAAATAATAATAGTAATTTGATATTTTTACACTAGGTATTGATACACGATATAAGTGTATCAATATGACTGAAATCGTATCATTACACTATTTTGCTATTGGAAAAACTTAACCGTGGGGAATAAAAGAACATATCAATATGCAACTTAGCTATACCGGTATATGCTCTCTAGGTATTAGTACATGTTAATTTGTATTGATACTCAAGATTTAATTATATCATTTTGGCCATTTAAAATTATTTTAAACAGTTTCAAAAATCCTTTAAAAAACTTTCAAACATACTTTTTAAGTTAATAAACTTTTGAAATACTTTCATAAATGATTTTATTTCCATTTGATATTAAATTTTGAGTTTAATTTTAAATAATTTCTTTTTCATTTTTATTTAAAAAAATGTGTACGACGAGTATAAAAATAAAATAAATTTAAAATAAAAAATATATCAAATCAAGATTAAATTCATAAGAAATAGATAACATATGAACCATCTATGTAATTTAGTCTACATACAAAACGAGGGTTAAGATAAGGTTCAATTTGTAATGAATGAGAGTTGATAAAAGAAAAGATAGGTTTTAACCATCGTAGGAGCTTTATCTTTTAATATGGTTTGTCCACTCAAGCTCACTCACAATAGCTTTGTTATCAAAATCCCACTTTGTGCTATAAACAATAGTGCCACACGAGCAGTTGGCTGTCACAATCATATCTTCAAATGCTCTGTTGGAACCATCACTCTAATTAGGGTTAGTATTGATCGAGTCGAATTAAAGAATTTTGAGTTAATCGAGTTAACAAATTTTATTTAATAATTTAGATTTTATTTAAAAAAATTAAGTCTGATCAAATTCTTTGAGTTTCTGTTTAAATGACCTTTATAATTGAATACAATATATATATATATATATCAGGTAGAATTAATTCACCCGACTCAAACTTAAAATTTAATCTATTAATGTTGGGTTTCTTAAGAAATAAAACTGATCTAATCAATTAAATAAATATATTGAAAAAATTATTCTACGAAAAATTCTCAAGACCTCATACAATTATATTAACAAATGATAAAAATAATTATTAGACTATCTCAATCATAAATTCTAAAATCTTATTATTCTTGGACGCTACATATTATAAAGACAATCATCCTTCACAAGTATCCACACACAAATGATCGATGAACGGCAAACGAAATTATAAATCGAATCAAAATAAATTAAATTTTTTACTTCAAAATAAATTAAAAAATATAATTTATTTTAAATCAAATCAAATTTTACCCTCAATCCTCCCATTCCTCATGTCAATTCAACCGACAGTTATGTTGCCATTTCAAGCTTTTTCTGATTGGACAAAGATTTTATTTTTTTTAATACAAAGTTTTGTTGTATTTTAATAAAGTGACAAAATACGTTTGAGTCAGACCCAACTCAAAAGGCTGTAATAATCCTTGTCTCAAGTCTCTGAAGCTTGATACGTTGACGCTCACTCAGGTATAATTTATTTAAGACTTTGTTTTTTGTTTGGTGGTCAGCTGCTATTTAACATCATGGTTCCGGATATACTAAAAAAGATCGTATAAAATCTTTAAAAAATTAAATATTTATAAAAATAAAAGATTAACTATATACTAGTGTTAGAACACGTAGAGAAAAAAATATTGGTATATAAGTTAATTTACCATGCACGTAAATTCACAAATATTTATTTATTTTTAACTAAAAACTTTATTTTAATAAATTATACATATTTTTTAAAATTTCAAAATCATATTTGGTTTTTACACATACAAATTTTGAATTTTGTGTTTAAAACATGATATCATCGAGTATGTTGTTGATCAAGAAGATCATTCACAATGTTTGTAACTTATTCTATCTTATCTCTTTAATTTTTAATTTTATCTGTACTTATTTTATTAAATCAACTGATAATTAATTATAAGATTCTATTTTATAATTTAGACAAATAATTTTGGGTTTATATAACATGATTAAGATCCATTGGGTCATTGTCCTATCATTACTTTGTTTTATGTTTTTTTTTTTTTTTTTTTTTATCTTTAACTTTTGTGTTTCGTCTTTTATAGATATGATATCTGTACGGTGTGTCTTTAATAGCCCTAAAATTACCCATTTCATAAAAAAACTAGATCTCACAAAGGGACCCCTTTAGATTCTTATTTCTTTTCTTTTGGCTTTAATAGACATAAATTATCTTTTCCGGCTGCCTCAAGCAAGTGGGAATCAAATTTATGAGTCCTTGTGGCTCTAAACTTGAGCAAATTTCTCACAGAAATCTTTGGTGAATTCTTTGGTATTTAATGAGATTAAAAATACCCAACTTATGAATTAGATGAACTTATATTAAGGAGAGGTTATATTATATACACCGTTCATTATGTTATTCGTGGTCCATGTAATTAAGTCCGTTTATCTTTAAGTAACTACCTGATAACTACCCACTCACCTATTACAAGCAGGAAAGAGGTGATGATTCACCTTAAAAATTTATGAGATGAGTGAATCTGATTTGTTGGGACCACAGATGACGTGGTGGAAATGATTCATGATATAATTTCTCTATATTAAGATAATCTTAAAAGTTTAAGGTTTTAGACGCAACTAAAATTAGGAAAAAATAATTTAATGTATAAGAGTTTTATAAGCTTGTTAATTTTAAGGTTTAGCACTTTAGAGTTTAAGATTAAAATATTTTAGGGTTTATATTTAGGGATAATATTAGATTTTATAGTTTAAATAGAAAGAGTTGTGTAATTTTTTGGATTTATATTTGATACATAGGCGGTAGAAATCAAAAGTTTCCACAGGTAATTTAATTTTAGGGTTGAAGGTTAGAATTTAGGGTTTAAAGGTTATAAGATTATATTTTTGATGACTTTTAGGGTTACTTTTAGGATTGAAGGTTGTGTTTAGAGTTTAGAATTTACAGACTTAATATCATTAAAATTCTCGTCTATTTAAATATTAATTTTTCAAAATTTTGAATATAAAAAATATCAAATTGTTAAATATAAAAAGATAAAAATTTAATTTTTTTAGATGTTCAAATAATCTATAACTTAAAATATTATAATTTATATCTGATCCAAAAAATTAAAAATTGAATTAGATATTCAATAAAAAAAATTAAACCCAATATCTAAATTTTTTAAATTTGATCAATGAATAATTAAATCATCAGTCGAATCAAATATTTTTATACACCCAGGCATGCTGTTGGTTCATATTTGAATTTAACATTATGTGGGTGTTCCCCCTAAAGGTCAGTATAGTCCTTGAATTTACAGGTTAAGATTATTTAAAAAATTCATACATCCAACTTAGTTTTATTCCTAATGGTTTTTTAAAAATCGATTTCTGACCCATTAATCGACTAACTCGAAGCAAACTATTTCAGAGATTCAATATGAGAGTGATTTTTTATATTCGATTTTTTTCACATGCAACATCAAAATTCAAATTTCTGATTTTAATTAAAAGATCTAATTTTTTTATCAGACAAATTGATTATTAGCGATGTTATTCTTAATAGTTGATACCTTAATATTAAGGTTTCGCTCGTAAAAAATTAAAAAATATATATATATATATATCAGTAAACGCTCATTTAGACGTTAAAAATAATGGACAAACTCGAGTTTTGTCTCTCTTTGTTGTCATGATTTGAAACCATGGACAAATACAGCGTTAGTGGAATCAGCTTCAAAGTCCATTTATTTCAAAGGAATCAAATTTCATTCACATGCTAGAGAATAATTGTTGTGGGATTTGATGGAGAGAGGAAAAATTTACAATGATTTTTTATAGGAATAGAGCTGGGATTAAACGATAAGAGGGACAAAATCTTAAGGTTTTAGTATTTATAGGATCTTAATAAGTATTTAGTTTAAATTTTTTAAATTATTTGACTTGGTTTGTCTTAAATCGACTTCTAATTTCATAAACTGGACTCAATTCGAGAAAATTTTAAATAAAGTTTGAGTTATAAAATAAAACTCTTTAACCCAACTAACTAAAAAATATTATTCGACTCGATCGAATATCTATAATAATTTAAAATTCAATAACTTAGTCATCACAACTTAAAATACACAGACTTTGAGAATATTTTTAAAGTTAATTGGTCATTATTTATAATTTTTATACTTTGAAACATTGATAAATACATTACTTTATGCAATAATCTTAAAAGAAATTTTCTTTCTAAAAGTTGACATTAATCATGATGTTTATCTGAATAACTAGATTTTAAAAGCTTTCTTTTTAAATTGTGCCCATTTTTTAAAATAAAGTATTTATCATGTTTAAAAGAACAGTCAGCCACCACAACTCTTTTAATTTTATTTTATTTTAATACGTTAATTAAAGATTTAAATTACGATTATAATTATAACCGTAATATTTTATCGTGATTATAAACCATAACAAAAAAATTTCAAACTTTACATTAATTTACAACTTAAAATATACACTTGATTGTAAATGCTATTCTAATTGTTGCTAATTTTAAGGGCAGAAAAGCTGAAATCTGGCTTGCATATGATACAATTGACAAGGCTAATTCACCGGTAACTAAGCACCACACCTTCACGATTTACTGGCGTGATGGTCACAACGGTTTCGTGTACCGGAGGTGCTTCCGACGAGCTTGCCTGACCACATCCGACTATCTTTTGACATGTCTCGACAAGACAGTGTCTACATTTGGGGCAAGATGAATGGGAGCTAAGCCACTTATCAATGCACCGAACGTGGAACCCGTGGTTGCACTTTGGTAGAAGCCGCACGCGGTCACCTGTTGCGAAATCTGATAGACATATAACACACTCTGAGTCCAAGCCGGGGAGGTTCAAGTCAGGAGAGTAGTTCACTGTTGGAAATGTCTTCAAGGCCTTATGCTTGACCCCTTTGTTCGCTAAGCGACTCGAAGCGGTGGCTCTTGATTCCGAAGCTACTATATTCGCGCACCTTAATGCACACCTGATGATGGAATTGAGTCCTAGAGAACAAATAAGGGCACACAAGAGGACTGATAGAACCATAACAATATTGGCATCGAAACTATTGGTGCTTGCATAAGGATCCGAAAAATTACGGTGGGTTTCCGGGTTTGGCGGAGCTGCTACGGTAGATGTTTGAAACGATGGTGTAGAAAGCAACAACCTTCTAGAGTGGAATTCTACAAGCACACCTTGAAGAAGTTGAGTGGATACGAAAATGGACATAGTTTGAGAATGGCAGGGATTTGTGAGTTTGAGATAGTTGATTTTTCTTTGAGGTTGTTGGACTAGAGGATTTTATATATAGAAAAAGGTAAAGGGTTTGAATTTGACAATTTGTAATTTAAACATTGCATGAAAAGTAAACTAAAATATTAAATAAAGTCAAACAAAAAACAATATGAATACAAAATGATTTCAAGTCATGTGAAATATATATATAATATATATGGTTACCATGTTTGAAATTAAGGTCAACTATAAATACCAACAAAATTTATAAGTATCGATTATATTACTAAAATAATATTGAATGGTATAGTTCAGTGTTAAAATACTATCGATTTTCAACTTAATGTTATAATCGATGCTAAACTAAATTTTTTTTTTAATATCTAACGTGTTGAGAGGCTCGAGCGATCAATCGAATTATCAAGAGAGAATAAATTGGATTTTTGCTTTTTAACTCTCACTCAAAAAATAAATTAAATTTTATAAAATAATCGTTTTAAAAAATAAAACAAAATTTATCAAATATCACTTTGTTGTAAACAATGTTTGGCCAGTTGGCTGTCATAATCTTATCTTCAAATGCTTTGTTATCAAAATCCTTATATTTGTTCTCCACATGACAAAGAGATGAAATGATTGTAGAGTCAATTTAGTTGGTCCACTTCTTTTATTAAAATAAAATCCCACTTTCACCCATTTATATATCGTTCAATTCGATTAGTTAGATCAAAATCTGTACTTGAAACCGAATTGAATTAAAATTTTTAATTTTTAAACTAAATTGTAATATGCAAGCACGAATCAAATCGAACCGTTGGTTCGAATATTTTTTTTGGTTTTCTCAGTTCTGTAGTTCACCCTTAAACAAACAACATCATTAATCATTAAGTTATGTTATTTTTTTATTTTAATCATTAAACTATTATTTTTGATAAAATCGTCATTTGGTCATCTATCATTAAAAATATTTATAAAATAATACTTTGATGACCAAAATAAGAAAGAAGAATTAAATTGATGAAAAAAAAAATATTAGTGATTAAAATAAAAAATAATTTAGTGATCAGACCATTCGATAGGTCCATTGCAACTTTGGTTACAAAAAATAATTTAGTTAATTAATTACAGGTCAAATTGATAATAGGCTGGGTAAAATCAAATCTCATATTATTTTAAATTGGATTATATCATATATTTATTAGGTTAATTTTAGGTTTTAAGTTCATATCATATCAAACTCAGCTATCACATTATTGAGTTCAATTGGAGTTCAAGTCATTTTTAAAGTCGGATACAGGTTAAATTTAAATCCAAAATAAACGTGTTCAATTATCCAGTTCGAGTTATCATCGAATCAAGTTCGAGTGATCACAATTTCAAATCACTGTCAATTCATACTCGAATGGATTCAATTTGATTTGAAATTGATAAAATTTATTCCTCGTGTTTTGGTGAGATTACTTTTAAGATGTTTCAATTTTAGAATTTATAAAATTAAACTTAAATTTCATTAAATTTATGATTGAATTACTTTTTAAGATCCTATTTATTTCGAAATTAATTAGTATATCTTTTTAGTTTAATTTTAAATTCGTTCCGGACGATGATGGTTCAAGTGAGGTGGGAGAGCTTTGATGGAGATGAAGAATTAATTAATTAAGGTGTATATAAATTTAATTTTTAACCAAGTAAAAAAAATATTATATTTTATTTTAAGATTTAAACCCATATAAAATAAAATAATATAAACATTCTTAATTATTAGGTTAATTAATGGATCTCAAAAGTATATACGAATTTTAAACACATTAAAATTTTATTTCTTTATAAATTTATCTAATATAAAGTTTAAGATTTTAATAGACAAATTAATTTTTGTTTAATTTTTTATAATATAAATAATACACTAAATCTATTTTTTTTCTTAATTTTCTTTATTATTTCGGGCCACAAATTGGGCTCAATGTCTGAAAGGCCGAATGCTGAAAACAAAACCAGCTCCGTCGCTGGTCGAGTCGGCAAGGGAGAAAAAATAAGAGAAAAATGACCTCGTCGGAGCTGCCAAGGAAAGAAGCCAACGTGCTCAAAGGACACGAAGGTGCAGTATTAGCGGCAAGATTCAACGGAGACGGAAACTATTGCCTGAGCTGCGGCAAAGACCGCACAATCCGCCTTTGGAACCCTCACCGTGGCATCCACATCAAAACCTACAAATCTCACGGCCGCGAAGTTCGCGACGTCCACGTCACTCCGTACTCCGCATTCCTGTTTTCCATTCCTTTCTTTGAAATTGAATTCCTTCTAAAATTTTAACAGATATATTATTCCCTGTAGAGATAACTCCAAGCTGTGCTCTTGCGGTGGAGACCGACAGATTTTCTATTGGGATGTAGCCACCGGTCGGGTTATTCGCAAGTTTCGCGGCCATGATAGCGAGGTTTTACTTATACTACTTTCATTTTCTTTTACGGTGAATCAAATGTTCCAAATTCGTTATTTCTTGTATTTGATTCAAAATGATTGAATGCTCATAATTTATTGTTCTTATTTTGAAATTGATGAAAGTGAAATGTCTACTGTTTAGTTCTTCAAAATTTTATTGCCACTCGGTTTTTAATTTTAATTCTGGCTTATGAAAACAAAAACAATTAGTATATAATAGGTTAATGCGGTGAAGTTTAATATATTTACACTTTTATGTTAATATATTTCATAGGTGAATGCGGTGAAGTTTAATGAGTATGCGTCGGTGGTAGTATCTGCAGGTTATGATAGATCATTGCGTGCTTGGGACTGCAGGTCTCACAGCACTGAACCCATACAGGTCCAAAATTTTTATCTTGTTTATGCATATACATACATACACACATATAGAATGGATAGTTTTTATTGTATATAATAGCTGATTAATTTAAAATTCGCGCTGCTATGCAGATAATTGACTCATTTTTGGACACGGTTATGTCTGTATGTTTAACCAAGACTGAGATTATTGGTGGGAGTGTTGATGGAACTGTTCGAACATTTGATATTCGTATCGGTCGGTGCGTAACATATGTTATTCTGTAGTTTTTCTTTAGGTTCTAACTTGGGTTATATCAATTGTCTCACTGTGAACGTCTATTAAATGATTTCCTTGCTTTTTTACTGTAGAGAAATATCAGATGACTTGGGGCAACCTGTTAACTGTATCTCAATGTCAAACGATGGTAACTGTATATTAGCCAGTTGCTTGGATTCAAGTATACGACTTTTAGACAGGTAAAGCCTTCAATGTAATTGGATTCTTGCTGCAAAATACTACCCACCTTTGAATGCCCCTAAATCTGGGTTTCTCCTACGGCAGGTCTACAGGTGAACTATTGCAGGAATATAAAGGACACGCTTGCAAGGTTAGAATGCAGGCCTTACCTTTATCTTGCAAATCTTTTCATTGTGCCTTTAATTTTAGCTAATCTATTATCTATCCCCCTTTCAGTATTGATTATCGAGTCAAAGTGTTCTGAATATAAAGGGCATATTGCAGTCATAAAAAATATTCAGTAACTGAATGTCTTTAATTATCCTTCCATCTTTCAAGCTCTTTAAGGTTCCACTCTTTTTTCATGAATTGCTATAATTTTCCTTTTGTTATTCTGCAATAGTCCTACAAAATGGATTGCTGCCTGACCAACAGCGACGCACATGTAATTGGTGGATCTGAGGATGGCTCAATCTTCTTCTGGGATTTGGTAGATGCGTCTGTGGTTTCGAAATTCCGCGCTCATTCATCAGTGGTACTATACTATTTTCTTTTTCTTATTTATTCTCCTAATGCTTCTTCGGTATTGCTTAGTTTTCAGGATGATTGACCTATTCTACTATATGTTTTCCTAAATGTTTTCCATTGGTATTTTGGTTTTCACTATTCTTTTTATTCATTTCACCTTTGTTGGAATTTATTTGCGTATGCTTTCTCGAATGATCAAGTACTTGCATTTGTTTTACTGTAAGAAACATTGAAATCTTTTAAATAGGTCTGAATTGCATTATATAATTTCTACCACCAATGCTTGCCAAATGCCAACTGTTTTTTTTCATGTTACAGTTACTGTTTGTAAAGCCTAACGACACATTCGGTTCACCAAATGGAATTCTGGAAAAAAGAAATAGCTATTAAGTTGTTTGGTACTTTGGTTCATTGGAATAGTGTTGAGGTGGAATAATATTAATACTATGTTTGGTTATAAACATAGTAAAGGGTAGACAAGGAGTAAGAATATAAAAAATTGACATACAAATTTTTGAGCAATAATATTTTGAGCATAAAACTTTTATCTAATATTTTTAAATTATCATAACAAAATATTATTGTTACAGATTCTTTTCAAATATTAAAATATTATTGTTACAGATTCTTTTCAAATATTAAAAAATTGGTAATACTCTTTCGTGAATTTCTAAATTGTCATACAAATTACTGACTGCTTTAAACAATTTGAGACTATGGGTGTCTCTCTGGAAGAGATGTTCCATTACATTTCCAAAACATATTGTGGTGTCTCAAAGATGAGATGGAGATTTTTCTCAAGGGATGGGATAGAACAAAACTTGAGAATTTAATTGTAACCTGCAAGAACCGATTGTGGTCTCTGCAGCGATTCACAGCATCTGGTTGTCGGCACACTAACAGCTTCAACGACTCCGACAAGGCCACAACCAGATTTCATTCTAGGGAAAGCAACTGTGTTTGGTTTATTATTGCATATTAAGCCTGAAATGACTATTACCCATGCTAGACATTGAATGGTCCAAGTAAAAGGGCTATTGCAGGGTGTCTAGCCTTACACTACTAACATTTTTATTTTCCGGGGTTGATGATGCGCTGTCTTGCATTGCTATATTTTGATTGGTTTATCATTACTGCCCACTAGAATGACAGATTTAATTCCTTTGATCTTTGTTTGGCAGGTAACAAGTGTGAGTTACCATCCAAAAGACCAGTGTATGATAACCTCCTCTGTGGACGGCAGTGTTCGAGTTTGGAAAACATGAGCTCGTGAACAATCAAGGTCTGCACTTAATACTGAATCCAAGTTGCAAGAACTCTGGAGATCAGGTATGAGGTATCTGACATTTAGCTGTAGATTATTGTTTAATGACATGGAATTACCTATTGTTCAAATGTTGATACGGCGGCGCACTTCTTCGGTTGGTGATGATTCTTGTGGTGTGGAACCCCACATCATATCTTTGTTTTATAAGTCTTGTTATGAAGATTCCATGTAAAAAACCTGCTTTGTTGTTTGGTATAATGTTGTTGAGATTTGAATGCGCTGAACCTGAACATATTTTGAGCCATTTGTAAGGAGAAAGAACTTGTGTGATGCCTAATCGAGCTTCCAAAGTACAAGGTTTTTAAAGGCAAGAAATAATCTTTTTAGCCCTTTTAACTTTACTAATTTAATCATTTTTAGCACTTCCATTTTTATTATACTTTTTTGAACTAAACTTTTATTTTTTTTAAATAATTATTTAATAGTTGTTTACCCATTAATAAAGAGGTGATGGTTTACTTTAAAAAAAAAAAAAAGATGAACGGTTCTAATTGATTGAGATCTTTGAGATCACGGATGATGTGGTGAATAAAATTCACCTAATGATTTTTCCATTAAACGGTTTTCATCATTTGAACCTTTTATAATATTGGGTAAATCGAAAGGAAAGAAGGCGTGTAGCATGATAATTTCTTGATGTAGCGTCCCCAAAAAGTGAATTTTTGTACTTCCGGTTTTTATTTGTCATGTTTAATCTAAATCGATTTATGTTGTATATTTAATATTAGTAGGTAAGTTTTTCGGTAGAGATTTTATATATATAACGTCTTGAACTCGAAATCTATTTAAACAATATCAAGTTGCTTATCATTTGAATCAATAATGGGAAAAATTATTTTTTCAAAATACATATGGGTTAATATCCATATACATGGTATAAAATTAATTTAGTTGTACTAATTTTAGATTATTTAAATGATGATAATAAATAATTAAGATTATTTTTTATTTTTTTAAGTAATATTTTTTTTTTATTTTCTACTATTAATCTCGTTCATCCATTACACTCGTTTAATATCTAAAATTAGTATAAAACTAACATTTCTCTACAAATCATCGTCATCAGTTTCAATTAAAAATAAAACAAACCAACAAATGAATAGAATTTATTTTTTAAACTTCACTTTTAAATTTCATTTCAAGTGGTCCAATATTTAAAGTTTATTTTCGATCGGGTTCATTTCAAGTCGATTTTATTTCAGGTTTTGAATTCATATTAATTTTTAAGTTTGAGTTTGGTACAAATAATTGGTAGACTTTAATATATACACTTTTTATTTCAGGTCGTGTTAATTCAGGTTTTGAATTCATATTAATTTTTAAGTCTACAATAACAAGTTCAAATTGGATTTGGGTCATTTTTGGTCGGATGCTGGTCGGGTTCCGTTACAACAGTAACATGTCCAAATTGGATTTAAGTCAACAATAATCGGATATAGATCGAGTTTGGATCATTACATCTTCGAATTAAACTGAATTCTTACTCAAACAGATTTCAGTCGGGTTTTCAGATCTGGTCAGTTTTTTACGTCCCTAACGCCTCTGGACGGCATTGCTGGTGCCTTCCACCTTCCAATAAGTACTACTAACCCGAAAACAAATCATTAAAACTCCAATTTTATAACCATATATCGAAATGTAGCCAAAGAAAGAGTTTTCGATGTCTTTGAGTTGAAAGCTCACTTGTTTTTATAGCAATGGAGAGGTAACCAACTTATTATTGATTAACAATACCCCTTTTAGCTGACAGCCGTCTGATGTCAGCTGAACACGAGGACACACGCGTACATACATGGAGGGATAGACGAGCGGTGCAGATCCAATAAACAAACTTTAATATTCTCCCTACTTTTCCACCTCTTCACAGGCTTGTAACCATTCAGCATCAGAAAATCGAATAAATATTTATTTTTTCTCTAAATAACTGAAAAGAAGATTTAGATAGAGGCTTTTGTTAAGCCATGAGTATCTTGTTCGTGAGCAGGTACATAGTTGACCGCTACTTGATCTTGGCTAATCTTTTCCTTCACAAAATGAACATCCAATTCATGGTGCGCGAGGCAAGGCTCGAAATCATTACCAGTATAAACTGTGCGGAAAGGTGGGACACCTTGTTGATAGATGTTATAAAAGATTTGACAAAAAAATTTCCAGTCATAACCCGCCCTCACAACACTAATGAGCCATCCTCGGTGAATATTTGCTTGGTTGAACATACCAGTGAGTCTTTGTCAGGGTCTCACATCTCTACTGGTTGCACTTAATGCATCTACCTTTCTCTTATACCTAGGTTCCATGAACCATGTGTTGTTGATACTGGTGCTGTGCCACCCATCATGTCGCACCTGATGCCTCTACTACTTATCAGTGTGCCGATTACACGGGTGTAGATAAGCTACTTGTTGGTGATGGTAAGGGGTTGACGATTTCTAAGATTTATCATTCTGCGATTTATTCATCTTCTAAAATTTTAATGCTCTGATACCATATTGAAATATAGCCAAAAAAATTTGGATGTCTTTGAGATGAAAGCTCATTTGTTTATATAGCTAAGGAGAGGTGACCAACTTAATATTGATTAACAAGAGTCAATTATCCTTTTTAGTTGACAACCGCCTTATCAGAAAGGTGCTTAGGTGGCAGGTTGTTGTACCAGAACTTGCACCAGAAATGGAGGGAGAAGAGAGATGTCAGCTCAACACGAGGACACACACGTGCATATATGGAGGGATAGATGAGCGGTACAGATTCACCATACCCCTAATTCACTCAATAGAGACACAATTAAATATAGACGATTTGCACCCAAACGCATAAACATAAACCATGCTCACATATGATAAAACAACATATAAAAAAGGCAGAAAATTCTTGTGGGCATGAAATATCATCTTCATGAAGATGAATTAGAGACCACATACTATTGAAACCACACTCATAAATCTTACGGTGGAACGGTTTATTCACCTTCCAGAATTTTAATACTCTGATACCATATTAAATATAAGAAAAGAAAAAATTTTCGATGTCTTTGAACTGAAAGCTCACTTGTTTATATAGCTAAGGAGAGATAACCAACTTATTATTGATTAACAAGAGTCAATTATCCCTTTTAGTTGACAACCGCCTTACCAGAAAGGTGCTTAAGTGGCAAGTTGTTGCACCAGAAATGAAGGGAGAAGAGAGATACCAGCTTAACACAGGACACACGCGTGCATACATGGAGGGATAGACGAGCGGTGCAGATTCAATTATTTTTTATATTTTTGTGTGTTTATAATATATGAACACTAGGTGACTGATGGGGGTTTCACTCAATATATCTTAAAAAGAGAGTTATTAAATGAGTATTTTTATGGGCATAACGATGCAAGTAGAAATCTTTTATTTCTTAATCATGTCTTTTTTTATCATTAAAATTTTTTTAAAAATTAATTTTAAATCCTAAGCCTAATTTTTACATTCAAAACCTTAAACCCTATACACTAAAAAATACACCCTACCCCTAATTTCCTAAACCCTAACCACAACCCCTAATCTTAAACCCTAAATCCTAAATTCACTGATTTAAAAGAGAAGCATAACAGAAATACAATTAAAGGTAGACGATTTGCACCCAAATGCAGCAGCATATACCATGCTCACATATGAGAAAACAACATATAAGAAAGGCAGGAAATTCTTGTGGATATAAAATATCATCTTCATAAAGATGAATTAGAGACCACATGACTATTGAAATCACACTCATAAATCTTACGGTGAAATGGAACTGCCTTAATTTTACAAACTAAGGACCCACCACCCAAATTATTGGGAAAAAATATAATAAAAAATAAATGGAAAATAGAATTCTTAAGTTTCAACTGAAATAAGAACAAAAAACATTGTAATCACTTAGGTTAGGCATTAAAAGAATGAAAGAGAAAGGAGAACTATAAGTTAAGAAGTGAGTTTGGGAAAAAGACAAAAAAAATTTAGGCATAAAGATAATTTTAACCCTTAACGTTTATAGTTTTTGTCGTTTTGGCCCTTATTCTTTTTTTGGGATAAATTTAGCCTTTAACCTATATCTTTTTGACAAATAGCTTATTTTTTAACTGGCTTGATGACTGGACCGTTAAAAATTTAACGATGATATATATATAGAATATAATTTTAAATGATATAGAATGTAACCTATCAAATACATATATATGGAATATAATTTTATTCTAATATAAAATATAAAACAATTAAAATTCAAATAAAATATTAAAAAATAATTAATTCTAAAATAAAAAATTATTAAATATTCTTAACTATAACTATATATGATAAAATCAAAATCTTATTCGAATTCTGTTTATATTTTTATTTTAGAATAAGAAATATAATAAAAAGTATAAACACAATTCGAATAAGATTTTGATTTCATCGTAGTTAGAGTTTAAAATGTTTAATAATTTTTATTTTAGAATTAATTATTTTTTAATATTTTATTTAAATTTTAATTGTTTTATATTTTATATTAGAATAAAATTATATTTCACATATATATATATGTATTTGAAAGGTTACATTCCATGTAATTTAAAATTATATTTCATATATATGTCATTGTTAAATTTTTAACGGTCCAGTCATCAAGCTAGTTAAAAAATAAGCTATTTGTCAAAAAGATATAGGTTAAGGGTTCAATTTATCCCAAAAAAAGAATAAGGGTCAAAACGATAAAAACTATAAACGTTAGGGGTTAAAATTATCTTTATGCTAAAAATTTACACTCAAAAGTTATCCCCTTATTTAGTGTTTTTGGTTGTTTTTTGAAAATTTTAAATGAAAAAGTTGGTTTGAAAAGTCAAACTCAACCAAAAACATACCCTTGGTTTCATTTTACGATCAATAAGGATTAATATTTTTATATTTAAGATGTTGCCACTGATTTTGCTCAAATCAAAAAAAAAAATGAAAGTTGATCAAAATCGAATTGAAGAAGAAAAACAATTTAAGCTAATTTGAAGAGAAAAGGAAAGGAAAACAATTAGGAAAGATTTGACTCGACAAAGGAGGAAAGAATATTATCAGATTTAATCAGATTTAAAGAGAAAAAGAATGAATCAAATCAAAGATTTTAAGACTATATTTCACCCGATTTTAGAGTGTTAATTTTGAATTTTTTTTCATTTATTTGTGGGTTCAAAACCACTATATAAACCCTTCTCCCCTTCACTTGTAAACACCACCAAACACCACAATTTATATTTATCGTCCACTCTTGTAACTCACTCACATAAAGAAAGCTCTTAAGTTTGTATTGAAAATTCTAAGTTGAATACAAGAAGAAAAGCTTGTTTTTCTGGTATTTTACTCTTGATTTTTTTGTTCTTTACCTATTTATTTTTTATTTTGAATTTAATTATAATTATAGCAATTCTATACTTTTTAAAGTTTTTAAACATCTTTGTTTTCTATTTTCAATATTTTTACACGAACACTTCATAAACTTTTAAAATGTGTTGTTTTGATTTTTATTTTATAAAAGAAATTGACTAATAGTGTTTTGGGGTTTTATGTTTATTTCAAATAAATAAGCCTTTTTAATTTTATTTAATTCATATTTTTAAGAGATATATTGTGTTTTAATATTTTTAAGTTCTTTAATTTAAAATATTTAACTTTTTTTAGTATTAGTTTAGGTAAAATTCTTAGATTTAGTTTCTTTACTACTATAACCTTAATTTAATTTAGAGACTTAAAGTTTAGTAAAAATCTTTTTCACATCAAATTAATAAAACACAATAATATTTGAACTCTAATAGGTAAAATTTAATTAGACATCCTTTAGATTAATAATCACTAACTTAGAATAAAAGTTTTAACTCACTAATTAATTTTTTATTTGATTGTTTAAAAAGTGAAATTTAATTAATGCGGTGTTCCACCAAAGAGAGGTAACGGGTTAGCGCCAGAAGTGTTAGCAGTGATTAAAGTTTATTCTCTTGGTCGTGGGACCATTAAAATAGAATCAAATTTATAAATGAACAATAATTTTAAATTTGGCTTAACTCAAAAATAAGTGCCTAAACTATACATTTTTTCTGAAATAGGTGCCTAATATTTTTTTTTTGCTGAAACAAATGCCTAAACTATTTATTTTTTTCTAAAATAGATGTCTAATATTTTTTGGGTTGAAATAGGTGCCTAAAGTTTTATTCTATTAGTATTTTAAAGTAACACCGTTAAAAAATTGTTTAACTTATAAATAGATACCTAAACTATAGATTTTTTTTAAATAAGTACCTAACGTTTTTTTCTTCAACTTGATCACTCAATTCTTATATCTAATTAATTCGATTAAAATCTATAAATGCTCGCTCTCCTCGTTATACTCACCTTACAAGCATAGAATCTTCACTTCAATCAAATTCTACTATTAAATCATAATTTTAAATCTAATTATTTTAATATAAAAACATAAATAAAAATATAAAAAAAAATATGATTCTCTGGGAATTCGTGAAATCTCAAGTCCAACAAGCCCCTCAACAGTTCGGCTGCTTCGAGGCTGTGTTCGACATCCCTGCGGTGATCCGGGAAACAATCTTTAGTGCCTTAAGAAGAGTTATTTGATCAACCTTTGGAAATAAAAACTCAAAACATTTCGAAAATACCGTATCACGGGTATATCGGCCAACAATCGGAAATACCCGGTGCTTGAAATTGATGAATTATACTTATAAAACCCCAAAGGCTATTAAGGATTAGTGAAGATTCGATATTTGTCAGGTGGGTGTATCGAGAAAAGCGAGCATTTGTAGATTTTAATCGAATTATTTAAAAATAAGAATTGAATGATTAAGTTGGAAAAAAAAATATTAGGTACTTATCTAAAAAAATCTATAGTTTGGGTAACTATTTATAAGTTAAACAATTTTTTTTAACGGTGTTACTTTAAAATACTAACGGAATAAAACTTTAGGCATCTATTTTAGCTAAAAAAAACATTAGGCACTTATTTCAGAAAAAATATATAGTTTACGCACTTATTTCAGCAAAAAAACATTAGGCACCTATTTTAGAAAAATGTATAGTTTATGCACTTATTTCTGAGTTAAGCCTTTAAATTTTATACAAACTTGTAAATTTCGACTTTAAAACATTCTGTAATCGGGTAGGTACAAATTTTTGGGTGTAGTGGGTGTTAACCCCTCCCTACACGTAACCGACTTCCGAACCCGTTTTTGTGTTTTTCGCAGACCAAAATTATTATTTTAATAAAACAAAATGATTTTATTAAAATGACTCGTTTTTAGGTGATTCAATCACTCCTTTAAAAAGATTAGTGGCGACTCCATTGTTTTGTTTTTTTAAAGAAAAAATCGTCGAACCGCTTGAAAAGAAGGTTACGACATAATAAACTCCATATACTCAATTGTTTTTCTTTTTGTGTGCAGATGGGGTTCCACTCAGGTTCCGTTTAGCAATGATTTTAAAATTAACTTTTGGCTCCAAAAGCTAGTTTGAGGTCAAAAGTAATGCTAAATGGGTAGCTTTTAGAGGAAAAAAATTGCGTTCGAAAAGTGCTTTCAACTAAAACGCAAAAATTAAAATTTCTAGCTTTCAGTTGGAAAAGTGTGTTTGAGAGTCAAATTACAAATTTAACATTCATTTACTATTGTTTTATTTATAATTTATAAATTTATAATTTTTATAAAGATATAATTAATAAAATATTTTTAATTTAAAATTATATATTAATTAAAATATTTTAAATTTATTATATTTTCATAGAATACATACAATTATTAAATATATATATTTATTAATAAAAATATATTTTTATATTTTTATAATATTTTATATATTATAACATTAAAAAAATAGGTATCGTTTACAAATATAACTTACAATACCTTGTTTAAAATGATCATTTATCTTATTAGATGTACTTTTCGATAGCAATACTAAAAACTTAAAATCTCAAATCCAAAAATCTAATAGTACTTCTGTAGAGCACTTTTAAAAGTACTTTCTCATTGCACCTTTTACAAGTAATGCTAAACTGACCCTCAATACATCTCATAAAGAGAATTATTACATGCGTTTTCTTATGGGTAGAACGTTGCGAGTAGAAATATCATGCTTCTTAATCTCTTTCTTTTAAAGTTTTTATTAAAACTTTTTAAAAAATTAATTTTAAACCTTAATCCTAATTTTTAACATCCAAAACCGTAACCCTACACTCTAAAAAATACACCTTACCCGTAATTCTCTAAACCCTAACAACAATCGTTAATCTTAAACCCTAAACCCATTGATTTAAAATGTAAACATCAATAAAGACACGATTAAAGCCTAAAGGTAAACAATCTATATCGAATACAGAAGCATAAACCATGCTCATATTTAAGAAAACAACATATAAGAAAGGCAGAAAATTCTTGTGGACATGAAATATCATCCGCGTGAAGATGAATTAGAGACCACGTGACCATAGAAACCATACCCATAAATCCTATGGTGGAATGGAACTGCTTTAGTTTCAAAAACTAAGGACCAACCACCCAAATTGTTGGAAAAAATATAATAAAAATAAAAGAAAAATAGAATTCTGAAGTTTCAACTGAAACAATAACCACAAACATTGTAATCACTTAGCTCAGGCATTGAAAGAATGAAAGATAAGGCAGAACTAACAAACGTGTGGGTGTATATATCTATATCTATATATATATATAACTTAACCTTGTAGTAAAATTATAAACATGTTCTTCCGGTACATATGTAAATTAATAAATGTAGCTTTACGTGTATATTATACGTATTCAGTATCTTATCTATGCTATCTACACCATTTATACGTATATAATTTTCGTCTTTTGAGTGAATCCCTTTTCTATTCCTTGCTATCCTGCCAAATCATGAAGCAGCTGTGCGCCCATCAGGTTCCTGTAAGGCAAATGTTGTCCTTCTTCATCTAAAAGTGAGTACTGAACCGGCTGACAATCTTCCATTTGATCTCTAGGGTAAAACAAGGAGCTTTGTGATGCTGGTGTGAAGGCTAAGCTCACCCCATTCCCACCATGCTGTTTTAACCCTAATGTCAATGACACACCAGATCCTCCGTTGAAACTTTGGTTATTACCATTCTGATCATTTCCATATGGTACCCCACCACCACCTGCTGTTGGATGACTGTAGGGAGAGAAGTCCAATTCCATGGCACCATAAGTTGAAAAACCCTGCTGTTGTTGCTGCTGATGCAGGCCGGGCTGGTTCTCAAGGGTTTTCGAACTTCTGGCATCGTTTTTATCAGACTTCATAGTGATAATGGAAGAGAGACATTCGGAGTCGACTCGGCCGATATTATCGTTAACATCGGTGGCTGCATTAGGAGAGGCCTTGTTGTTTTCATGCTCCTTGGTTTCTTCCAAATACATTTCTTCCACCATGGGCTTCCATAGTCTCACTCTAGCATTGATGAACCAATTGGATACCTATGGGAACATGAGAAAAAACAAAAGTCGTCATATGATCAATATATTATGTAGTACTATTTGATATCCCAACAAGATGTGCTCCATGAATGATATAAATCAATTCATGGGGAGCTATAATATATGGTATTATTATTATTATATTAGAGGGATGTGGACATGCCTGGCTTCTTGAGAGACCTGTTTGTCGGGCTAAGATATGTTTATCAACATCGCTTGGATACCTGCAAATATAGAGTTAAAATTGAAACTTCTCAGACAGGGATTGTACTAGAGGTAACTTGTTTGTGAGGGAAAAGATGGGTCCTAGTTGAAGCTGTAGGTGACAAGAAGCTAAATGATTGAAAGAGAACGAGAGGGAGAGAGGATTTTACGGGTGTAGAAAGTGCTCAAATAACCAAGCTCGAAGAACCGAGACTGATCTTTCGGGCAGGCCTCTTTGGGGTCTCCATGGATGAGAATCCATCATGTTCATTTGTTGAAAAACCCTTTGTTGCCTTAAAGCTTGATCGAGGATCCTAAGCCTCGGGGTTTCGCCTCTGGTTGCCCCGGGTGCAACTGGGTCTTTTTCGCCCATGGCCTTCCTCGTAGCTTGAATCTGGCCGACAATGCCATCCCTTAGGCATCTAAAATGCCTTGACATAGCCTTGGATGCTAAAGCTGAATACACGGATGCCGCCCCAATGCCAGCCACAGCTTCAAAAGAAGATACCACAGCTTTCATTCGATCACAATAGTGCTTGTATCTTTTATCCACCTAAACATGTCGACAAAGAGAAATGAGAATTAAAGCTAAGAAACCATCTTTGAGGACTAAAAGTACTTGATTACAATTTACATACCTCTTCCAGCATTGAAAGCAGCTTGATTTTTCTTTTCTGTAAATCCATGAAATCTAGGGAATGAAGGGATTGTTTCATTGAAGAGCTAGCTCCATTTTCATCATCCCATTGCTTGTTGTTCTTATGGGTCGACACCTTTCGTTTTGATGCATCGATTTGTTTAGTTCCCAAGCTGCAAAACTCATTCAAAAGTTCTTGAGCAGGTCCCAAGTAGTTTGAATTCTTGAGTTGGAACTGTCCTTGAAGGTGTAAATTTGCAGGCTTTACAAAGAACCCATCTCTAGAACTTGATGAACCAACGAACCTCATATCATCATAGCCATGACCGGCTTGTCTCAGTTCAAAAGACTGTAGCCCAAGACTAGTAGGATTGCTCGATGAAAGAGAGAGGGAAAGACCTTGACTTGGTCTCTCGTTTCTCTCGCAAGGGAAAACACACCTCAAAGAAGAATCGTCAACAAGCAGCCTGTTTTCTTGCCAAGGAGCTGACTCGGTTCCAACCATTAGATTCTCAGTACTGGTTTCAGATAACCCAGTTGTGAACTCGGGTTTGTGGAACTGATCTTCATGTTGATAGAACTCGGTCGTCGACTCATTTACTACCTTGGAAGAAGAAGAAGGACCCGCAGCATCGTTGCTTCCGTTTTTGTTGAACAACCCTTCCATCTCCACTCCTGCTGTCAGGTTGAAGATCTCAGGACTGGATTCAAAGCCATGGATCTGATTCACGAGATGGGTTTGCATGGTTGAGTTACCAGATGAAACATCCGAGTAACAAAAACCAGCTGACGACACAATATGATTCCTTGATTTATCATCACAAACTTCTCTAGCCATGTTCCTTCCCGTTCACAGCGTTTATGCTTCGGAAATACTGATCGAAAAGCTGATGCTAATTCTGCAACAAAACCAATTCCATCAAGATTCTTGTTAAAAGCTTTGGGGTTTGGGGGTTCTTGAATTCCTTACCAGATATGGAACAAGTTGAAACTTTGTTGCTAAAGAATCAACAGACATGAAGGAAAGGAGATTGAAGAAGAAGAAGAAGAAGATCTGGTCTTGGTCTTGGCCTTTGCCATGGCCATGGCCATGCTATACCCAACCTGTGGTTCCATGAAAACACAACCGTGGGAGCGACAAAGGTCAGATCAAATCTTCCTTACAAAAACATGTTTCAGATCCAGAGCTGATGATGATTAGAGCCCTTCATCATCATGTTCAGACTCATCCTTCCACCTGGGTCAACTTCGTTTGCAGAAATAAATTTTGAAGGAGATGTTAATCGTGGTCGGTCTAATAATATTAGATTAAATTCATATTTATCAAATATATATTCAAAAATTATAATACATCCAAAATAGACATCCTACTAAGAAAATTCTCCCTTTTAACAATAAAATATAATTTAGTGTACAACATAAAATAATTTACTATGCTGGTAATTAATTTAACTGGTTAAATGAGGATTAAAAAGAGAAAAAACCCTCGGATTCAGGGTACTGAAGCAGCAGGCAGGGTGAGGGCCAGGATAGGATAAGAGGAAGAGCAGAGTGTAATGATGTTCCTTTACCTGATGTTAAAACTACAAGCCGCCAATTTTAGTGGTATTTATTATTCTAATAAAATTAAATTAATTGATTGAATTAAAATTTTAATTAATTAATAAGATAATTAATTAGGTGTTAAATTAGCTAATAATTAATTTTTATAAAGTTTGGTTATTAGTTAATTAATTAAAATAATAAAAAATATTAATTAATAGAAGTATTTGAATTAAATAAAAATAATTAAATATATATTAACTAAAAATTAATTTCAAAATTAAATTAATCGAACAGAATTTCATTTAATTGTTTAGTTATATTTGATTAATATTGTTTACATATTTAATATAAAAATATTAATTCTAGAATTTAACGGGTTGGTATGACTGGTTTTAATTTTTTATTTTTTAATAAAATTTATGAAACTCGTGTGTTAGACAAAATAATATTTTTAAATGTCAGATCATAAATTGTATTAAAAATTGAGTATTTATGTAAACATGTCCTTGATTTACCTACTAACACGTATTTAGAATTTAGATTTTATATTTTAAATTTTAAGATCGAGAGAATAAAAATATTGAACGAGAAAATTTATGATAAAAAAACTCTTTATATATTATTAAATTATTTTACTTTCAAGGGAATTTTTATTTGATTTAAATTATTTAACGTTCTTTGACCTATGTCTTGCGGATATGTTAGACAAAGCTATATACTACCTCTATTCAGCAGCGGAACCATAAATATTTGTCAGAGTAGGCATAAATAAAAATATGTTTTAGGGTGAATATAAGTTATAAAATTTTAAAAATTATTGGTGAACACAAATCATAAAATTTAAAAAGTAAGGATCAATTCATAAAATTTAAAAAATCAAAGTTAAATGTATGAATTTAAGAATTTCAAGTTGGACACGGGCTCACCCTCCTCACCACGTGGATCCGCTAATGTGACAGTGCCTTTGTCCTATTTAAGACGTTCATTATTGGCTTTTTAAAAATTAATTTTTTAAAAATTTAACTATATTTATATTAAATATTTTAAATAATTAATTTTTATAAGATATATATTTAAAAAGTTCTAATAAAGGAAAATTCTACGACGGGCGTCGAACATTGCTGAACACCACTAATGATGAATTTTGCTTAACACCATTAAACTAATTAATAAATATTAAAAATTTTAAGGACTCAATATATAATTAATAAATATTTAAAATAAAATTTCAATTAAATTATTTTTTATAAGGAAAAATACACAAATAGTCATCCAACTGTCACTTATTTTTAGGGTTGGTCACCAAACTAATTTTTTACATCAAAATCATTGTTAACATTTTATTTCATTATTATTTTGGTCATCGACCGCTAAATATTTAACAAAAAATATGACATGACATGGTTTAATAATATGAATGGTCATCCAACTATCATTCTTTTCTTGTGTTGGTCACTCAATTAATTTTTTTCATCAAAATCATCATTAAAATTTTATTTTGTTATATTTTGGTCATCAACTGTTAAATATTTAACGGAGACTATGATATGGTATGGTTTAATAATAATTTTAGTCCTTCAAATTATTACATTATATCAAATTAATCCAAATAAAAATAACTCATCAAATATTTTAACTAAATCCCAAATTTTGTATCCTTTTTCTTCTTTCTCTTGCAACGCAACTTTAAAAATTAATTTGTCAAATCTCTCTTTTTGTGTATTTGAATAACTTATTAAGTTTCATATTATAAAAAATCAATTTAATTTTATAATTTATTCTTTTAAAATCTATGTTAAAAGAATAGTTTCTTTTTTTTCGAATTGGGATAACTTTTTCATCAAATAATTTCTTTTTCAGTCCAAAGAAGGTTGTGTTCCGACATCTGAAAAGTCACTAATGCCAAATTTGTGTGAAGTTGTAGGAGTATCCAATTGAAGATCGAAAAGTTGGGTTGCTCAATAAAAATTTAAGTGAAACCAAATTTTATTTAATCTCAAGAAAAATTTTACAACATGCGTCGAATTGATCTATATTTACATGTTAAAAATTTTATGACTATTGATCTATATAAACTTTTATGTTGATTGATAAATCGAATTTCTTTATAGATCCGATAAACATAAAAAAGATAGAAAATATATATACTAGTAGTTTGAGAAAAGTTAAAGAAACTAGATTAAATTTTAAAAGAATAAATCATAAAATTAAAGTGATTTTATATAATCTAAAATTTAATAAATTGCTCAAAGACTCAAGAGAAATAAAGAGAATTGACAAATTAATTTTTTAAAGTAATATTACAAGAGAGAAAAAAAGAATTGAGGTTTATTTAAATATTTGATGAGTTATATTTTATTAGAATTAATCTGATATAATATAATAATTTTAGTCCCTAAAATTATTATTAAACCATGTCATATCATAACTTTTGTTAATATTTAAGTCGACAATCAAAATAATAATAAAATAAAATGTTAACAATGATTTTGATGAAAAAAATTAGTTTGGTGACCAACCCAAAAAATGAGTGATAGTTGGATGACCATTTGTGTACTTTTTCTTATAGAAAATAATTTAATTGAAATTTTATTTTAAATGTTTATTAATTATATATTGAGTTCTTAAAATTTTAATACTTATTAATTAATTTAATGGTGTTCAGCAATGTTCGACGCACGTTGTAGACTTATCCTTTGATAAAAGATTTTAAAATATATTTTTTTATTAATTATAAATTTTAAATAATTATGGGATAAAATTTAAAAAAAATGGGAAAATCAATAATGAAATTTTTTATGGAATAGAGGAAATAATATTTATATTATGGTTTGTTTGTTGTAGTCAGGGACGGATCCATGTTGTAAGTGCTCCTCCCAAATTTTTTCGGTATGATTACATTTAAGGTCCTTCGTGATTTAGATAGTAATAAAATAAGGTTTTTGCCCATCTTAATTTTTAGATTTAAAGGCTTAATACATCTTTGTCCCTCCCAATATTCGATCCTGGCTCCATCCTTGGTTGTATTTGATTTGATTTTTAATTTCTTTGATCACAGGAAAAAGAGGACAATAATTTTTTTTTGAATTAGCTAATAGTGATTACAGTAGGTAGTATCTGTTCTAGAATGTAATCTCCATCATTTGATATTGATTATTCAATCATTTTGTTGGTATCGTTGGTGTTCGAATCGTGACCTTCAGAAACAACAATAATTCCTTTAATCATTTGAACTAAAGGGCTCGTGTGAAGAGTACAAAAATTAACATAGAGAATATCCGTTTGGCAGAATAGATAGTTGTTGGAAAGTATTAAATTATAAGTATTAGTTATTTAAAAAAACAAGAATTTGAATTTGCTAGTGAAGTTTTTGTCTGCTTTATTTTTATTACGTTAAACTTGGACATAATAGCTTTGAATATATATAATTATCGACCTGAATTAGTTTAAACCGTAAGTAGTTTTATATTATTTAAGTAAGTTTTGAGTTTTAAAAGTTATGTATATAAAAAAAAATTATTAAAAGATTCACTCATCAAAATTAAAAATATACAGATTAATCGAAATTAACCAAAATAAAATTTTAAAAATCGGAAACATAACAATAAAATATTCAATAAAATTAAATTATAAGAATAAGATAAAGTTTTATATTAAAATAATGTATTAAAATTTATATAAACATAATTATTTGCTCCCAAAAGAAAGGAGTGCGAGAAAGATGGGGAGTGGTCCAAACATTTTCTCCTTAATCAATTGCTTTGATGAAGTACTCCAACCATTTCGCTTTTAAGCATTATTATCGGTGTACGTAATTAATCGTAAACGTTGATCAGTTATATATTTTATAAGTTAATTAATTTAATCATTAAAATTAAATGGTTAATCTAATCGTTAAAATAATAATTAATAATTAACTTAAAAGTATTTTTTAACTAAATATGAAAAATTGTGTCTAGAATCTTTCTATAACAATGGTTTTAATTGATAAATTATTTTAAATAAAATTTTAAGGTAAATGAAACTACTAACTACAATTATGTAACTACTAACTATAACATGAAATGTTTGGTTATATTGAGAATGAAGCATATTAATTTTATAAATGGTGAAACATTGATTTTTAAAGATTTTTGATCGATGTATAAAAAAGGTCTGATAGCGTTTTAAAATATAAAATTATAGTTATAATTTTTTTATTGTTTTTTTTCGGTTTTCAGAGTTTAGTCTTAATTAATACAAATCGTGATTTTTATACCTTAGTTAAGGTTTTGATGCTTTATATTCGGATAAAATTTATGGCTTTTATACTCTTGATTTTATATTTTTTAAATTTAAGTTTTTGAATAGAAAAATGAATACGAATAATATATATTTAGAGAAATGAACACCTATTTCATAACTTGGTCATTATTTTTTGTTTTGGTCACTATTTCATGACCTTGAAGTTTTGAAAAATTTTAATTTAGTCCCTAAACCTTTGAAACTTTGCAAATTGGTTCTTAATGTTTAAATTAAAATTAAGCCTCTAGTAACCAGTCAGTAATGTCTTATTTGATTTGATTTATGTCTATTTAAATTTATTTTATTTCTTGATTCTCAGTTTCTGATTTCAATGACACCTCCTACTCAATTTTTATCTAGATTGAGTATTGGGTGTTACAATTATCTCAATATAAAACCCTCAACTTTTACCTTTATTACAAAATGGTCATTTTGACTCATTTCCCAAGCCTATATAATCAAATTCTCATCCAATAATACCCAAATTTAATCGAAGAGGTCCAATTATCCAATCTAACTCAAAGGTTCCAAGTCGATGCCTATTCGTTAGCTCAAAAATTCGGATCATCGCACCAACTGCCTTATTCCGGAGAGATTATTAAATGAACCATGTTCAGCACGTCATTCACGGTCTAAACAATCAGAATCGTTCATCTTTAAATAATTATCTAATAATTATTCACTCACTAATTACATATAGGAAAGAGGTAATGATTCACCTTAAAAATTAAAATGAACGATTCTGATTGCTTGGGACCACGGATGACATGATTCAAGGAGTAATATGTAATTCTAAGAAAGTTTGGGGTATTATACCTAAGTTTGCATATATAATAAGTTCTCAATATTTTATATTTTTCTAAAGGTTTAACTCAGAAATAGGTGCCTAAACTATACATTTTTTTTCTTTTGAAATAGGTGTCTAATGTTTTTTGGCTAAAATAAGTACCTGAACTATATATTTTTTCTGAAATAGGTACCTAATGTATTTTTGGGCTTAAATAGGTGTCTAAAATTTTATTTCGTTGGTGTTTTAAGGTAAAACCGTTAAAAATTATTTTTTAAAATTTATATTGAAAATATATGTTTAAATAATATATTTTTTTGTCTTATTAAAATTATCACACTTTATATTTTTTGTGGAATTTTTTAATTTTAATATCTTATTATTTAAAATAAATCAAATAGATTTTAAATATAAATGTTATAAAATTTTATTTATTAAATCATTTAAAAATGTTTTTAAAGTTAAAAAAAAATATTTCACTTGTAAAAATTTATATTATACGAATATAAAATTCAATAGCTTAAAAACTGATTACTAATATAATTTCACGTGATCATTAGTTTTTCACCAATCTGCTTCGTGGCACTTATTTTAATTTTTAAATATTTTACAAGTGAAAATATTTTTTTTTAATTTTAACTGCAAATTTTTAAATGATTTAATAAATAAAATTTTATAAAATTTATATTTAAAATCTATTTAATTTATTTTAAATAATAAGATATCAAAATTAAAAAATTTAAAAAAAAAATATTAAGGTGTGATAATTTTAATAAAACAAAAAAAAATATTATTTAAACATATTTTTTTCAATATAAATTTTAAAAAAATAATTTTTAACAATAAAAATTTTCTTAAACCATTATTAAACAATGAATTTATTTATTGTGTCTAAAATTTATTAAAAGATAAATATTTAAAATTAAAAATAAAAAATTGTCTACCTAAGATCTCTTATCTCCAGAAATCCTCTTACATACAGGCTTAACAAATTGCTCCATATCAAGCGAGGTTGAAAATTTGCCTCCTCGATGTACAAACACAAATTTTAAATTAAATTAGTACTTTATTATTTATAAACGATAAATTGAAAGTTACAAAAAAAAAAAGTATAAATTCTTACCAATAATTATATATTTTTCATGATGTGAAAATAGACCGAAAATATTTCGTGTTTTCTAAACCCTAACAAAACTATATATTTATAGGAAACTAAGAAAATCTTAATTTGAAAAAACCTAAACAATTTGTATAAATTTATGGTTTCTTGGTTTCAATTTGGGTCTAAAAGAATAATTTTGATAAATACATGATATAATAATTTTTTTAGAAGGCCTTTATATAAATTTATGGTTTCTTTAATATTATAAATTAACAATTCTAGATATTAAAAAATATAAGTAGGACTACTTAATAAAATATAATTCTATAATCGTTTATTTCTTTTTAAAATTTAAATCTACATATATTTTATCTCAAGTTTTTCTTACTGCATATAAAAATTTTAATGTTGTGTTCTCGTATTGCATCTATACAGTGATGGACCTAGGGATGCTGAGTGTGTAGCCGCATCCCCTAAAAAATTTATGTTCTTTTATATTATATATTTTTTATTGATAATATAATTTTTTACCCTTAAACTTTTTTAATCTGATATTCCCTGTATTTTTAATATAATTTCTTATAGTTTATACCCTTACATGAAATTCTGGATTCTTTCCTGCATCTATGGTTGGTTGGTTTTGATTTGGATTAACTAATTAGGAATGTTTGATGTTGTTTATATACTATTTTAAGAGTCTATATTATATTTAATTAATCATATTGTACATGAATATCATTCAAATATTCATTTTGTTTTTAAAAATGTCTTTTTAAATTAATAAATAAAAATTAATTTATCGATTAATTTATAACTATTTAAATTAATAAAATTTTATGATCCTAATATTATTAATTTATAAAGGTTTTAATGTACATTAACTCGATCTAGAGCTAAATAGAGAATTCATATACATGATTTATTTAGAATACGTCTAAAAAGGAATAGTGTTTGAAAAAAAATATTAGAGTAATAGGTTTCTTTCTAAAAATATTTGAGTGAATAGACCAAAAGGAACAGTGTTTCTTGGACCTCGTCACCTCTAGATGACGAGGTGCGTGTTAAGCAATTGAAATAGTGAAAAATCAATATGTTCTCAGTTCAATCCAACGGTTTAACTTGCACCTCGTTATCTGAAATTAAAGAGGTCCAAGGAACATTATTTCTTTTGATCTATTCTCCCAAATATTTTCAAAAAAGAAAAAAAAAACTCATTACCCTAATATTTTTTTTCAAACTCCATTATTATCAAAAAAAAATTATTCTCCCATTATTAATTATGTGGTGTAATTGTGATGTTACAAGCAACGAAGAATCCAATCCTTCAAATAAAATCCCCATAAACTGATCACAAACTCATATACTCTTGGTACGAAAATGCTCCAAAGATTGATTTCTTTCTTCTTTTTGTTCATTATTGTTTTTATTTGATTTTTGTCAGTTCCTTGGTCGTGCGGAAAGTGTTAGAAACGAACAAAATGAAGGGTCATAGGGAAAGCCACCAGCTCCAGTGTCCGCCCATGACATCAGAGTCTAGACAAAAACAAGAAATTTCAGGTCCACAACCCTCCATGTTGATGCAATGCTACAAAGTGTATATGCACAGCAGCACAGGGGACGATTGGATCAAAAGTATAAAGCCAAGCCAAGGTTACAGGCGCAGTGTTGGTTCGGCAGTTGCCTCTTGGGGGACCCCAGTGGTCCAGCCACACCCGCACGGTGAATTTCTTACAATTGTCTCACCTTACATGGCTTCGTATTCACGTATGTATTCCTACTCATGAAGGGACTGTTTTTATTGTTGTTGTTAGGGGTGGATAAAAAATGTGATTATCCGGTCTCGGTTTCGGTCCTGAATTCAGTAAGATTCGATAGGTTTTATCTGGTATTGATTTCAGTGGGATCAAGACTATATTCAAAATTTAGGTCCCGGTCATAACCGGGAACGGGACTGAATCTTGATTTTTTGGACCCGATAGTCAATGGGTACCGAGTAGGACAAAGACCAATACCAAATATTCGGTATTATTTTTTTTTTGTTTATTTTCCTTATCAAACTTTCTCTTTATGTATGAATATTATGAGTATGATTAGTTTTAAAATTTTAATTTTCAAGTCTACAATATTCTAATATTATTATTGGTAGTTGAAATTTTTTCTCTCCAATTACTCAAATCTTTTTAAGAATAAACTAATTGACTGGTACCAGATATTGGAACCGATACCCAATAGTAACAAGACCAGTTCTTAAAATTTAAGACATGGTATGACCAAGACCGGAACTGATTCTAATTTTCAGAAACCGGTGATTACCGGGACCGAGACTAATTCTATTCAAATTGATCGGGTACCCAATCTTACCCACTTCTAGTTGTTGTTCCTACCGACTTAAATACACTTAAAAAAACAATGACAAATATAATTTTTATTGAAAATCTAGTTTATAAACGTGATTTTAGCTCTCCAAACGGGCGTTCATGAAAGCTAGATTTTCAATTTCTCAGAACGATCATTTGGCCCTTCAAATGTTGGTTTTTAATCTCAATCACAAACTTAGTCTAAATCAAATACGTCTGATTTTTTTAGTTGCAGTGAAAAGAATTACATATTGAAATTAATTTAAAATTTAAATTTAAATTTAATATATGGTACCTTTTAAGATTTAATTTAGATTGCATTCCGTGATTTTTCCTCAAAATTGTAATAATATCGTGATCATATATTTTTACGGGTAAATTATATAAAGCCTATCTGAATTTTATTTTAAAACTTATTTTGATCACTGAAATGTTGAAACATTTAATTTACTTAATGGAGTTTAGTTATTGAGCGTCTTTTGTTATATTTTCGTTAACTTTTTAATGATATTAATTTACCGAAAAACGAAAGAATTTTTTCAAAATTCAACTGATAGAAAACTTATCGTCACGAGAGAAGCAACATGTTAAAAACTAATCTTCATCCGATAAGAGAAGAGTGAGATTAAAGATAGAAAAACTATAAGGTTTTTTCTCTTTTTGTTAACTTTGAAGCAATTTTTGATAAAAGGTAGATCGAGTTTAGACTTAGAGATCGAGACGAAATAATTAATAAAATTTTAAATGAACAATAATCTATGATGATTTGGGGTTTAAGAGTGACTAAAAATATTTAATATTTAAAATTAATAAATAAAATTATTTTATATCTAAATTTTAATGGATAAATTAAATATTTTAAAATTTCAGTGCCAAAAAGAGTACAGTTGAATAATTATTTATAAAATTTACCCTATGTTTATTTATTTAAATTGATTAGAAATATATATATCACAATAGATAAATAATATTTTATTTTTTAAAAATAAATATTTTTCATTCTTTTTTATAAAGTGAATCTTTATTTATTTTATATATTTTATTAAATAAAATAATATTATTAGATAAAATCATAAATGACATGATGAGCCAGGACCATGTAATAATTTTTTCAGTCTTTACATTAAATAGAAGAGATAGATTAAAAATATCCAATCTAATCTTTTTTTATTTATCTAGTCTAATTCTATATAAGGGGCGAAACCCGAAATTAAAATTAAATAAACCAAAAATAAAATCTTACTATACCAGTTATAAAAAAAATAAGACTAAATATACCAATTGTATGATTTAATTAATTGACTTCTAGCGGAGCAAATTGACTTTCACTTGTATGTTTTTATCACTATGATAAATTATTTTATTTTTTTAATAATGATAACTGAATTTTATTAAAACGTAACGAAAGATATCAAAAACAAACACGAAAAATAAAAGAATGAAACTATGTCCACAAACAAACTCATATAAAAAATAAAATATAAAACTCAAAGATACAAAAAAAATTACGAATAGCATCAAAGAATTCAGAAACCTTCATAAATCTTTTAGTCTCTATCTCAACGAGATACTTTACAAGGTGAAAAGGGAATAATGAGTGAACCAAATTATTAGCTAGATTGTCTTGTTACATAGTTCTGATTATATCGAAAAACGATCATTAAAAAAGATCGAACTTTCTATGACCACTAATAAACTCAAATAAAAAACAAGCGTCGTGAAAATATTTGTATGAACACCAAATAATTGCTAAAGTATGTTAAAATCACTGGCGGATGCACCCTTTAAATAGGGTGGACACTGAACTTTTCAAAGTTCGTATATTTACCTTTAATTTTCTTAATTTTTATGAATTAGTTCTTAAATTTTAATAATATTTAAGCTTTGTGCCCACCCTAAGATTTCGAAATTTCATATATGTCCACACTCAAATAAATTTCTGGATCCGTCATTGGTTAAAACCATGTTAAACAGTAAAAAGAAAAACTTACCACAAAAAATTAAAAAAAATGTTACAAAAACAAAAAAAAAAACGTAACACAAAAAAATTCTTATTAAAAATTAAAAATAAAATATAAAATATAGACCACCGACAACAAAAATCAAAATTAATGTCCCTGCCGATAAATATATGAAATACATACCCATGTGTGGTTCAACCTTACCTCCCAAAATGGTCATTTCACCATGCAGTCTTCCATGGTCAAACTGGTTTCATTATTTCAATCTACAATTTCCATTCAAATAGAGGCACTGAAATACAACGAAGAGAGCTAAAAAACAAGTCTCCAGATGGTAACAAAGACCGTTTAACTTGTACTACTTGATCGACTCACAAGAAATTTCTCAGCTGGCTTCATTGCTCAAATATATACTTCCACTTTATTTTAGGGGCGAGCAAAACTCTATTTTTTCGAGTTAACTTTAAAAGTTAAATTTTTTGATTTGACTCAAAATAAAAAAATTAATTCGTCTTGACTTAAAATTCTGTAAACTTTATTCGGAAAAATTTAAATAAACTTTGAGTTGTAAAATGAAATTTTGAATTAAGGGTGAGCAAAACTCAACTCGACTCAAAAAAACTGAATAACTCGAGTCGAGACGAAAATACTTGACTCGAAATTTCGTAGACTCGACTCAAAAAATTTTAAATAAATTTCGAGTTGTAAAATGGAAATTCAAATAACTCAAAATTTTTAGTAATTAAAGGATTAATTTTTAAGTTTGAGACGAATCTCAATTTTTTATTATATATATATACATTGACATATAAAAATATAAAGAAATATTGCTACATATGAAAATATATATATATATATGCATATCTTATATGATTAGAGAAAGTCGTTTAAATTAGAATTAAATCATATTAATAAATAATTACAGTTAAATATTTATAAGAACTCAAAAACTCGACTCAAACTGAAAAAATTCAAATAAAGTTTGAGTCATAAAATATGACTCGTCAACTCGAATAACTCGAAATTTTTTAACTCGACTCAACTCGATCGAATACTCACCCCTACTTTGAATAACTTGAATAACTCAATTTTTTTAATAATTAGTGGATTTATATTTAAGTTCGAGTTAAGTCACTCATTTTTTTATGATTCTCTATACCAATATAAAAATATAAATATATATGTATATATTATATGATTAGAGAAAGTCGTTTAAATTAGAATCAAACTGTATTATAACATGATAAATAATTACAATTAAATTTGTATAGCAACTCGAAAATTCAAATTGAATTATAAAAATCAAATAAAGTTAAATCATAAAATATGACACGTAAACCCGAATAACTTAAAATTTGTTTTGACTTAATTCGACTCGATCGAACGTTCATTAATTCACAAGAATCTTAACTTATAATAAAAGAACAATGACTAGACCAGCATAATAATGGGATCAAAACCATATTATGTCACCTGACTTAAAAACGAGGACTTTAAATTTCTTTTTAGGTCAACCTATAGGGTTATTAACCAATCATAATTCATAAACCCTAAGATTATGATTCTCATGACTCATTAGCTAGCTTTAAGCATAGGTAATTACAATTATTGAACTGTTAATTAATCATCTTTTTGGACATACATCTTTGGTTAAGATGGAGCTTTAGACCAATGTGGTTCCGAAGCAGGATAGCCTATGTCATGTCGGATGATGACAGAAAATGGTAAGAAAACTGTTTGGAAAATTCTGGTACCTAAGGGAAGATAACTTAGTAAAAATTATAAAATTTCAGGTCAATTTTTGTAGTCATTCTATGTCAGTGACGGATCCAGAATTCTTTTAAAGGTGACCCAAATCAAAATATTTTTTTAAAACAAATACAAATCATAAAAATTATAAAATTTAAAAATATTTTATAAAATTTAAAACCAAATATATAAATTTTAAAAAATTTAGTATGACACAAGCCCACACATTGATCTGTATTCATATGGATTAGGTTAAATTTTTTTATTTGGATTAAATAAATAGACTTTGCATTTCTCTACCAATTGAAGCTGAGCCCACTCCAATGGGCTTCATTCTCATCTTTGAAACAAATAGTTTAACAGAACACATCTATTCATCTCATGTCAATGTTATGATATTGTGGATAAGTTATTAATTTAAATAATAATTAAGTTCATATGAAAATAGTTTAATACTACATATAAAGATGATATATATTACCTAATTAATCATAATATTAAATGTCACATATTCTGAAATTACGATTTTTAGTTATTTTTGACTAAATTACAGTAATTGTGTAGTTTTTAGTGACGTATGAAAAAAAACGTCACAATAAATATTTAAAACTCACTTTTATAAATATAACCTTCTCCTTCGCCCAATCCCCAAATCAAAGCCGCAACCCCTAGCGCCCTCCCTCAAATCCTCCTAATTCGCTTTTTGTTTCCCTTCATCCGTTTTGTTTTCAAGTAAATTGTTGTTGAGTTTTCGTCGATATGAAAAGGTTTGGGAGATACTATTGAGTTTGTATCGATATAAAGGTATTCTATATATTAAATGCCGTTATAGAACATGATCTGTTACAGTGTTTTTATACACAAATACTATAAATTATTACGGTGTTAATTTCAGTGATATTTTTAAGCGTTAGAAAAAATTTTACTTGTAATAAAAAAATATAAAATAATAAGATATCATTAAAAATTTATTTTATTGTAGTAAACAGCAGTTGAGTGAAGAAAGCCGGAGAAAGTTTTGTAATATTGAATTGTCCACTTCAAGGCGGTCAGGCCAACATTTTCATCGTTAGCATTTTCAGTGACGGAGTGGAAGGGATTGCTGCCCTTACCAATTTTTTTATATATAATTACAGTTTTAGTTTTTTTTTAGTTTAAATATTTATAGAATAATTGATTCATCCAGAGACAGAACTAGAATAAAATATTAAGAAAAAAGGTATATTAAGTTTTAAAATTTTAAAAATAAAGGGACAAAGATTTATTTGACTACTATTTAAACTAATAGGACATTAAATAATATTATATTAAAAAATAAACCCTTAAAAATTTTAACACTGTATAATTTAATTATATCCCTAAATAATATATTATTGTTATTAATATTTTTCACATATTAAATAAAATTATTAGCAAGAAAAGTTTAACCTAAATAAAGGTTCTATGGATACTTTATAATAAAATGATAACTTATGGTATTGTTTGATTAGACAAAAATTCTACAATAAAATAATAACACTTATTATCATCGTATTAAAAGATATTAAACGATTATAAAAGAAATAACATATCGTCGTCACCACATCATCATATAACATAAATCGTTGTTTATATCATTATGCCGTTAACAATTAACAGCATAATAACATGATAAAACATAAAATATAAATTTAATATTAAAGTTGATATAATTAAAAGTTTGGTGTTATCGAATATAGTTTAATGAGAAACACATTGATATATTAAATATTACATTCATAAATGAAACAAGTAGAAAGCTTGGTTTGGTGGAATGAAACCAAGTCTATCTTATTGGAAAACAATTATTAAATAGAAAAATTTGTGCAAAACTAATTTAGGAAATAAAATAATTGCTACCATGGCATTTATAAAAAAAATTATTTTAATCTAGAATTTAGGATTTAAAACTTAAGGTTAGATGTTAGGGTGTTAAAATTAAGAATACAGGTCTTAGATTTTATATCTTAAATATGAAGGATTGCATAAATATTTTATATAATTTGTGTACTAAAATATAATCCTATTAAAAACTTAAAACCAGCTCAGCTTGATAGCTCAACAATAACCAAAATAAAAATTAAACTTAAAATATGTCCCTAACATCTTACGATAGACAGATAGCTAGATAGATAACTATTCAAAAAGACGAGACGGTAAGATTCGATCCTCTAATTTCAATTTCTTACTAGTTCCTAAAAAACAAAACTCCTGGGAGAGAACCCTTGTTTTTTATCTGAAAACTTGGAAAATTTTATGAATCAAAGCTAGGATTGAATTCGGAATATACATACCCTTGTAAACATCAGCAAGAAAAGAAATTCATACGCCTTCCAAAAATGACCAGCATGTTGGCTTGCATGTACATCAGGGGGAACTTGGAAGAAACAGGATTGAATGAAAAGAACCATTTCTGACTGAAATCTTAGATGTCCACAATTTAGCAAATTCAACACTCCAAACGCAAAAAAAAGAATGGAATTTCTGGCGTTGACGTAAATCCGGTTAGTCGAATCAGACCGCTGCACATACCGAACCTGACAAATAAGGGAGACAATTACATGAATATGATCAACCTGAATCTCCACATACCAGATTAGAAAATTGAATATGATCTGTACCAAATATGTGTTTCGCATGAGGCAGGTGTGGGAAAATCAAACATGTAACAGCATTACAGCAAGCATGCATCTTGTGTGTGCAAAACTAGAGGAAGACAAACCTGTAGACCAGCTGTTGCAGCAAAATTTTCCCTCGTTAAGATGTGTCACATCAAGCCCAATAAACCATGACCCTGCACTCACATCATCATGTGCATAAACCTGAAGAATACGTCTGCAAAAAGAGAATTTTTGGTCAACTCAGTGCAATCTGGAAGCCGTGGTGAAAGGTGTTAAAACTTACTTATTAATCGAGATGAACTGTGCTAAAGCTCGTGAAATGGCATATATTTCACCCGAAGCATGTCGAAAGTATCTGCACCATACACAAGAATTTTAAGTTGGAAATAGAAAATGTAGACCAACTTAGGATATCAGGGACATGAAGCTGTAAAGAACCAGAATAAGCACATGATATGAATAACATATGATAAGTTGCAAGGAATAAATTCTGAGAATTTGACTTGTTGCCATTTTATTTATAATTTAAAAAACCATAGAATTAACATACTTTCTATTTGACACAATACTTTTAAATCATAACAGAACTTTTGATAAGAGAGGAAAAGGAAAAGGATCTTTGCTACTCACGATTTAGCATCGCCAAATTTCCACCAATCCGGTTCATACCATTTATGGCTCCTATAAATTGTAAAATAACATTAACAGAAGGGATCATAAATCTTTAAAAAAGGTTGGGAAGGAGGTGATCTTAGTCGATCTACGTAAGTAATCATCAGGTAAAACAATTATACTCACGGTTCAGAGAAAACTTCTCCTGATTTCATACACCCCATGTAAACACGAGGCTTATCCAAATGCGCAGAAAGTTTTGCCCCTAGAGCATCTGTATATAATCAGAGGACCAGATATAAATATTACTGTATCTGTAAAGGCTGACGAATTATTTAGCTCTATAACAGTATGCATTTTCAGTTAACCAAGAACACTTGCACCACAACATTTTTAGCTGATCATCACTGTCTCATGTTTTCTTCAACAATAGTTCGTACTTGTGACTAGGAACTTCAAATACTATTGAAACTATTAATCAACCTTTTGCATTGATATTAAGATATATTATAGGGGAAATTCTAGAAGACGAAGGAGAAATTGAAATTCCATATCAAGAAATCATGTGATTAATACCTAAAACATTACCTAATGAACTAACAAGGATTACATACCAATATTAACATAAACATCATCATTGACCTTAACATAGAATTGTGCATCCCAGCTCTCTACAGCATGAGCAAAGAAAGACTTTATCTTCTTTGAGCGTTCTTCGGGTGCCTCCACATCATCCTGTTAAAGACACAAAGGAAATGATATTTGCCACTACCAGATCTAACCCCTTTGAACATGATGATTCGACAGGAATAAGATACATAACACATGATTAAGTCACAGTGGTTTTGCAGAAAAAATGCATGCAATTATATCCCTTAAAAGTTAGAGGAAGGATACCATAAAGTTACTATAGTTTTTTACGCTAGTTTACAATAACTTCTGAGAGATACAATTGCATTCAGAGAATCCATTATAAGCTTAAAATCCATGCATAAAATCAAAACCTTACTAGGTATACATAAAATAGCTTCATAAAGCAGGTCAGCATACCAGAATAATGAAATCATTAGTCTGGCTGTTTTCATCTCTGATCTCCCTGTCCAAACTATCTCCACGATTTGCACTGCCAGTAATATAAAATTCAATAAACAGAAATGGAAAAGAATTACTTGATAAGAGGAACCAAATTGAAACCTTTTTCCTATTACGAATCGCACAACGATTCCCTTCTCTTCTTCTAGTTTCTTCAAAGCTGCACCTGCACATATTATATTCACTTTAACAACTATCAGAGGAAATGATAATTATGTAGCAAGAAATTTACAAAATCGTTGAATAATTTAATGGACAGAAATAAATTGGAATCCACATATCCATCAACTATACTAGAGAAAGAAAGCACTCTTTCAAGCTCATTTAGAATTAAGACGTGTTCAAATTGCATCTATTCTCGTCTGCCGAAGTTTCTTTGTGACACATTTGGAACAATTGATGTAGCTAAACAGAGTCGAAAGCTCCATGTACGCATAAATTAGCAGTTAATATGTTTGCATCGATTGATGGATATCAAAAAGGATGCATGCAACTTAATATTAGCTGTTGGCAGATTACATTCCCCTATATGTCACTCATAAAGCATGTGTTCTAATGTCACTTAACCCGAATCGATTGATGGATATCAAAAAGGATGCATGCTATAGCCATTGCTATTACATACAAGAAGACTGACACTGATTACATGAAAAACACTCGAAGTGTACTGTATTAGCATGATTCATTGTTTTAATTCGTCCTTATAACACACTATAAGATAAACTTGTCAAGAAAAATGATTAATTACCAGACTGCATCCACGCTTTCCGAATTGCATCTCGGTTTTTCTTTCGTCCAAATGTTGTGATGATACCAACAACAGCTAAAAGCCTTCTCTTGGAAGGATTACCATCATTTTCCAAATGCTCCTTTGAAACAAAACCTTCCTGCTTAGCAGCAGCTAGATCCTTCTCAATGGCTGATAATTTTTTCAATTGTTCCCTGGAATATCACGCCTTATCAAATCACACTGGATACACAGTAATCACACTGGATATGCAGAAATGTAAAAGAAAAAGGGGGCGAGGGGCGTACTTGCAGGTTACAATTTTTAAGGTCTCAGAAACAGATACAGAAGAATGATCCTGGAAAAATATAAAAAATTAAGAGCCATTGAAATCCAACTGATTTGCATCAAAACAGATCGTCTTCAAATCTAAGACGATAAAAATAAAATAAAAAACAGATCAAGAAAACGAGAAAAGAAAATCACCTGACCAGTTCTCCTATCTAGTTCTTTAATTAAATAGACTCTGTTCTCTGCCTCCTGCCACATCCTACATTTAAACACCACCAAAATAAATGCCTCAAAATAAAATCTCAATAAACCCCAAAGAAAAACTGAGAAAAGGAACAAGAAGCAACCGGCCGGCAACGTAAACCGTAGCCATGGTAGCGAACATGGCGAAAATCAAAGCCGAGATCCTAGAACGGAAAGCAGAACCACCACCGGGGTTAGATAGCCGGTTGCTCGATCCCCGGCTACGCATTTTCGCTTACTCCTTTTCTATAAACTTCAAAGAAAAGAAAAATTAAATGAAGAAAACGTCTATTTTTTATTAATTTGAGAAGCAGATCTGCAGAAATCAAACGATGTTTGACGATAAAAATGAAGCAGAAAAACGTAATATTGAATTTGAATCTGGATTTGAAGTATGATTTTTCTTCAGCAGAGATAACTTCTGTTTGGTTTTTTCTATTTTGGTAACCAAATTTTGAAAAATAATGTTTCCGTCATTTAATTAATTTTTAATTTAACATTTAACTTTAATAAAATTTCAATTTAGTCTAAAATTTTGGTTTTGATTTATTTTCATATTCTTGAAATTCCTGTATCCAAAATCTGGCCGAAATACTGATATTTGAACATGTGATCTTCATGAACGATGATCATTCTTTTAATCACTAAAGTAAGATAGTTCGTGTTCATTTACCGCCTTTAAATATCGGCTATAAGGTTGTCTTTTCCATTGAGTTCAATCTAAAAAAGTCAATTTAGCTTCTCGTCGAAAAACGTACTTATTATATTTTTAATTTATAAATTGTATCGAATTGACTCTTTGAACGACGTCGATCATTATAATATTGAAGTGATAGATACTGATATTGATGTGATAGTATTACGATAGTGTCATAACAGAAGGGCTAAATTATTTTAATCGAATTATAAGATATAATGGATCTATTTTATTAAATTTAAAGACATAATTAATTTTAATTAAAAGATCCATAACTTATTCAATATTTAAGTTAAAAAATAAAAATTTTAAAATATATATTAAATTTTAAAAATAGTAAAATTGGATGAATAATTTATTTAAAGCTAAAGTTAATTTAATCGATTTATTTAATTTTTAGTAGGATTAGATTAATAATTTTGTCATTAAAGTTGAACTTTTATAAATAGAATATATAAAAAGATGATTAAAAAATTATACAAATATTTTTTGGTCTTTAATAATTATAAAAATAATCAAATTGAGGACACTAAAAAATGAAAATATTTTTATTTGTATCGACTTAAAATGAACTAGACCAAAAATGAACTTAACTTAAAATTAATCCACACCCGATTCAAATAGATTCGAAATATTCTGACATAAAAATAATTTATATCTAATTTGATCCGATCAGTTGAATTAGGGATGATGTTTTGAACAATTAATCAATTATAATTATATTTTTTTATGATTCTGGACCAAAAATATCGAGTTTTAAATTTAAAATTACGTTTACAATTTACGGTTGAGTTTAGAATTAAATTATTTTTAAAATAGAGTTAAATTAAAATAATATTAATTATAAAAGATTAAAATTATTTTTATGAGCTGCGAAGAAATATGAATATAGGCCCAGGAAATAACCTTATCTTATCAGCCCAAATCCTTACTTTAAGCGCAATGAAAATTGAAAATTGAAACCCCAGAAAGCCAACAATTCCCCAAAACAACTAATTATTGGGGAAAATGGAAGAATCATCGTCAGCTGCAGCAGGAGATCAGAGAGATGAATCAACTGAAGAGGAAGTTACGATCAGGGAACAGGACACGGATCAACCGTCCACGTGTCCAGAGGCTGAACAGGAAGCGTTTGGACTCGACGGCAGCGAATTGAAGACGCCAGTGAACAAAAACGACATCTTCAAAGCTTTACAAGTAGTTGAGAGAGACTCTCGGGCTATCGCCGATAGCTTCTCTTCCCTCTTTGATTCGCTTCGTTTGGCTCTCTCTGAGGTATGATATTGTGATTTCGCCTTTATTTGACACTTTCTTATGGTTCTAGGCAATGTCGTTGTCAATTTGCCATAATTGATTATTTTTCCAGAGAACATACTCTTTAATTGTTGTTAAAATTCTGGAAATTTTAGGCAATTACGATTTTGAGTAATTACGGAATACGGTGGCAATTCCTTTCTTTTCAACTTTAGGTTTTTGAATTTCGAATTTATGGATTGCGAACGAAGTATCAAATGTGATGGTATACCTTCCTTTAGTAGATAATTGGCAATGAACTGGAGTCTGGACCATTGTTGATGGCATGATTATCCTTTATTAGATTTAGTCTGGACCATTGTTGATGGCATGATTATCCTTTATTAGATTTTGGCAATGAATTGGAGCATCCTTGATGTTACTTTCCTTAATCTGATTAATTTGAATTCAGCTATTCCTAACATGTGAAATATCATTTTATAATAAGCGGATGATCTGGAATCTACTTCCATTGTCAATTGTAGGTCACTAGCAGCTCAGTTGATCATATGCGTTGCTTTGGTGATGCGGTTGGGCGGCTTCAAGAATCTGGTAATGAAATGTTAAACGTTCTACTTACTTCATTGGTGCAGAAATTTGTTTGTTTTTATGGTTAGTACTTATTAGCTCTAAATATGGTTCAAGTGGACTGAGGATTTGCCTGTGAATGTGTACTATTGTGCTATTTATTTGAACATATTTGTCATACGGAGTGTGATGGAGTTATTTTGTGGCTTATTTTCCCTCCTGCTAGATAATCTTGCAATGTGTCAAATTGATTATCTGATTCTGATATAAAATGTGAACTTGTTCTTTGGATTTGCAGCACTTGATGCGGCAACAAAGGGGAACCGGTATATAAATTCATGTCTCAGGTAATATCCCTGTGCTGGAGACCCTTTTTATTTTTCAAGAAATGGAGGGAGTCAAATGAAGTAACCAACTGAAATATAACCTGCAAATGTATTTAATTTGTCTTTTTCCTGTGGGATAGTAACAGTTAGTTGCTTAGGTGCGCCTCATTGAGCTTAAGAAAGTATTGAAACTAATTGGTGCTACTGTGCTAGAAGCAAAATAGTTTCAGTTTTGTTTTTGGATTTTCTTTCATGTGCTCTGCTTGATGTCCGGTTGAAGCCATATAAATCTCTAACGTCTATTCTAGTTATTGTTTTATGCAGTAAAATAAATTTAGTGAGAAAACAATCTATGCTAGTACTTTTGCTGAGGTTTCTGTAGCTGGTAATAGGAAAAGGGAGATTCACAATCTCGTAGTATGCAACTATGCATTGTTACTATTTCAACTAGAAAATGGATGATCAAACTCATTTTCTGATAGCATGTCATTTACGAATAAAATAATAAGTTCTACAATAACAGATGAAGCAGTCAATCTCTTTCAGGATATGTTTTTTCCTAGCTTTGATGGTAAAATGTGTATGATTTGCTTTTCCATATTGGTTCGGGTTACCCGATATAGATTTTTTTGGCTTATCTGCAGATTGAATGAGGAAATGAAGGGCATGGACAGTCTAGCTAATCAGTTGTATCCTTTTCGTTGTCTTGCTGTATATTTTGCTTTGCAATATTAGATTGCAGCCTCTTCCTTGAAGCAGGTTATGGTGAACCTATGAACCATGTTAGCTGGAGTTTTCATTTTTAAAATACCGTGTTCGACAACCGTGTCATGCACACATTCAAACATGAGTATGGGGCATGATTCTTCGAATACATGAAAACTTTTTAAACATTAGCTATACTCGTGCCAAATGCATAACGATATCCGACTCTTGCCCATTAATATGGTTCCTTAATGCCTGTAAAGAAAGATTCTGAGGAGGAATGTTGATGCCCTAGACGGGGCCGTCAACAAGCTCGTACAACTTCCATGAGCCACGAGGACCGGTGTGCAGCTCAAATTAAGGAGAAACAATAATGTGTGGCATTTGTTGTCTTGTGCACATTTGTGTAATGTAGAAATAAAATTTTAGGACTTTAAGTTCATAGTTTTGTCTCCATTATTATGAACAGAGATAATATAATATCAATTAACATTGTTACAAACAGGTCATTTGCCTACAAACAAGTCATTTTTGTTTGGTATAACATTTTTAGTCACAAAATTTATTCGAAATAATATAATAAATTTAATTATTTGTATTTAAAAATTCTTTGAATAGGCCTAAAAACACACACCTATTTTATTTGTTCATTAAAATTCTGAAAAGTTTTTAGTTTTATTGTTATTAAAGTTAAATTTGAATATTATCATAATTTTTATCCTTCCATTTTTATAGTGTGTAATTATACAGAAAATTTATGAAATATTCGTATAATGTTTTTTATTAAATTAAACAGAAGAGTATAGATAAAATTTTTATGTTCAATGAACGAACACGAACAAATATATGTTTAGTTTATTTATTTTTATAAACAAACTCTTTGATTTATTAATTATAGTTTTTATAAATATATTAAAATATATTTATTTTATATTTGGATTTTAACTCATTAATTTAAAAAATATATATTATTTTCCAGTTACTATACGATAAAATAAGTTATCGGCAGTGTCCTCTAAAGTCTAACGTCCTGTTCGGTGCATTAAATGCGAATTTTTTAAAAAAAATATTTTTTTATATTTTTATCAATAATATATTTAAAATTATAATAAATTAAAATTTTAAAAAATTAACTAAAAGAAATTAATGTTAGATAAATAAAGTAGAACAGAAATAATATAATTCAAGATTATCATGTTAGGTCTAAAGGATCTCCATTTCAAGGTTTTACTGAAATTAGGATTAAATTAAGCAACAATGCGTTGTGTTCATGTACCAAGACAAGGGGAAGATATCCCTTTGGAGACACGACCTTGAAAGGTTAATGTGTCTTGGGAGAATCACAGTCATACTTGTCTTCAAAAACTATACATTTAATAATAAATAATACACCGTATGGTGTTTTATATACATGTGATCTTGGTTAATACACATTAACTGTATATTATATATAAATGTGATCTTATCAAAAACTATACATTTATTATTAAATGGATATATCCAAAAACTGTACATGTATATAATATACATGGTGATCACATGTCACTTGTCGGTGACTGGTCATCTGTATAGTTTAGTTTGGGCATTTAATTGCAGTGAATTTAAAACCTTCATCATCCTCACTGCAACTGTCAGTAAAGTGACGCCCATCCCAAGGTTTCTCTCTTTCTTTCGGCTCCGCACTAAAACCTCATAGCAACCAAGAGTTTCACAACTCTCCCTGTCTTTGCAACTGCAATGGCTTCAAGCTTCACCCTTCTTTCTCCTAGTTACAATGTCATCGCTCTTAAAACTCATCATTGCCACAGCCGTCGTCATGTCCCTTTTAAGCTTCTTCATCGGCTTCTTTCCATCAGTCCAAACAAAAAGTATTACCCCAACATATTTGATGAAGACAGCATCGAAAAGTTCCAGCAAATCCATTGCCAAGCCACCCGGGATGACAGGTTCCAACAACAGGACTTCAAATGGCAAACGTGGGATTATGAAGGCGAGAGTAAAGTCAACATCGTGGAACCCAAGTTCAAAATGAGTTTAGCTGAGATTTTAGACAAAAGTAAAGTGGCCCCGCTTTCGGTTTATGGGGATTTAGAGGTTGAAATAACAGGGATACAGCAAGATTGTACTGAAGTTAAATCTGGGGATTTGTTTGTTTGTTGTGCTGGATCGAGATCTTATGGACGTTTGCATCTGAATGAAGCTCATAGGAGAGGAGCTGTTGCTGTTATAGTAAGTAAAGGGACTGAAATCGAGGATACCTTGGGATACAAGGCATTGGTCATAGTTGAGGATACTAATTCGGTTTTGCCTGTACTAGCTGCCTCTTTTTATGGGTACCCTTCAAAGAATATGACTGTTATTGCCATCACTGGGACCAATGGTAAAACAACCACCACTTATTTGATAAAAGGTCTGTATGAGGCAATAGGTGTGAGGATTGGGTTGCTAGGCACTATTGCTTATTATATTCATGGGGACAATAAGTTGGAACTGGAGTCACCATTGACTACCCCAGATGCTGTTTTTGTTCAAAATTTGATGGCAAAGATGTTGCATAATGGGACTGAGGCAGTTGTTATGGAGGCTTCTTCTCATGGACTGACTTTAGGGAGGTGTAATGAGGTTGATTTTAATATTGCAGTGTTTACTAATTTCACAAGGGATCATTTAGATTTTCATGGGACTATGGACGAGTACAAGAAAGCTAAAGCAAAGTTGTTTCAGAGGATGGTGGATCCTGAGAGGCATAGGAAAGTTGTTAACATCGATGATCCGAATGCACATTTCTTTATTTCCCAAGGCAATCCTGAAGTTCCTTTGGTGACTTTTGCAATTGACAACAAGAATGCTAATGTTCATACCCTGAAATTCGAGTTGTCGTTGAGTGGGACTCGGATCTTGGTTAATACACCGTATGGAGTATTGAAGATTTCATCGAGTTTGCTTGGAAGGCATAATATCTATAATATTCTTGCAACTGTGGCTGTTGGGATTGCAGTAGGGGCACCCTTGGAGTATATCGGTAGAGGGATTGAAAAGGTTGATGCTGTTCCTGGCAGGTGCGAGGTAATAGATGAAGGGCAGCCATTTGGAGTAATTGTGGACTATGCTCACACTCCTGATGCAGTTTCTAGGCTGCTTGATTTTGTAAGGGAGCTTGCACCAAAGAGGATTATTACTGGTATGCTTCTAACTTTTGGTTTTTCTTGTTTACTCTTGCTTCAAATGAAATTTGTTAAACATGCAGACTTTTCGACTGCCAACTCTGATCCGAATCTAAAAATCTAAAATGAATTCATCCTGATATATCTCATTGAAGTTCATTATCTTTTCCTTTGTTTTCCCCCATATATTTCTAACCGGTTGAGTTGTCATTTGGGAGAAGTTATTGGTTGTGGAGGGGATAGGGACCAAGAGAAAAGACCAATTATGGCCAAAATATCAACAGATAAAAGTGAAGTGACGATTCTTACATCTGATAATCCGAGGAATGAAGATCCATGTAAGGATAAGAAATACAGTAAAATCATCATGAGTTGCATTGCAACATCAGTTGCTGAGAAACATAAGGCTAATTAATCTGTATGTTTAATCTTTTAACCAGTGGACATCTTGGATGACATGTTAGCCGGTGTGGGACGGCAGATGCATGATTACTTGACATATGGAGAAAATGGTTACCATCCACCTCTACCAAATGGTCATCAACTTTTCGTGCACCAGAATAGGCAGGTGGCTATACGTAATGCCATTGCAATGGGTGAAGAAGGCGATATGATTGTAGGTTTTCTGAAATTTGGATTCTCTTTCTGTAGGAACTAGCTTGCATCTATGTTTTCGGAAATAAATGATTTGAGGGTGGACCTTCTATAACTGCTGTCTTCATGACAAAAGATTTGCACACTACCTGTATATACTACTAGTTCATGACCCTGCTAATTTAATCCAGTCTGTTGCAGGTGATTGCTGGTAAAGGCCATGAAACTTATCTAATTCAAGGTGACAAAAAAGAGTTCTTCGATGATCGCGAGGAATGCCGTGATGCATTGAAACTTGTTGGACTACAATATACCAAGCAGGAATAGACACTGGTGAACTCCCATGGCAGTAGGTTCATCTTCATTCCCCCATTAATCAATTGAATACTGCATTGCTTTTCATCAATGTAGCTTGCCCTAAACAATTCTCTGTGTAGAATTGTATGTATCTAGGTTTTAAGAACCTAAGTCTTAGAATAAAAATGTTCCAATTTTATGTATTTTTTATGTTTTTTAGCGTAGAAATAAATAAAAACATATGAGATGTTGTACCTTTCAAATTTAGTACCATGCATTTAATAAATGCTACAAATTTAGTATGTGTATCACATTTGATTTAATGCAATTATTTTTCTTCTAAAATGTCATGATAATGTCATCCAATAAGCATAATTGGAGAAATAAATAGAAAGCTACAATTAGAAGGTAATCAAATCATAATGCTTCTTTTTGAGGGAAAACTCTTATGTACTTAACAAAAACTAAAACATTATTCGATACACAAAAGTTATGTAAAATTTAAATTATATAATTTTGTTTATTTTAATATAAATTTTAAATCTTAAATTTTAAACTCTACAATGGGCATATGATATTGAAATAGAAAAAAAAATTGTAATATGAGTTTTTCACAGTTTTTGTATCAAATCAATTTTCCTTAACATTACCTACTATGTTCATCATGGAAATGAATAAAAATCCATTTTATATCACACATGATGCATTAGTGTAAGAAAAAGGGTGTAAGATGGAATGTCTGGGATCATACATGGTAGGCAAATCTTGTAATTTATGACAGATCAAGGATAAAACAAGGCAAGTTTGATGAGGAAAGCAAGACAGCAACAAGCCAACTGTTTTTTATGGTCTATATAAGCTTTGTAAGTGAATTGATATACCAAGTGATCAAACACTTGAGTTGCAGGCAATCATGTATTAAAGCTATTCCAACCTGTAGCTGTGGGAAAAGAAGTTTTTTCTTCATCTGTGGTATTGTTTTGGAATTCTTTTGATCATATTGTGTTGTTACTTCTTGTAGTTATTTGATTGTTTATAGATGTTTTAAATGGAATTTTGATCATATTGAGTTTTCATTGATGTTTGATCTTCTTGATTTCTCATGGATACTAGTTTTTGATAAGCATAAATGGGGGACTTGGAATTCCAGCAGCAGTGGAAGCTATGTAGGAACAAAGACGACGGCCTCGATTCTTCGTTTGGTGGTTTGAAATCGAGTAGCGAGCCAATTCTTAAGAAACATAAGCCGGTATCAAGCTTGATTTTAGTTGATGATGATGATGATGGTGAAACTAATAGATTTGAGCAGAAGAACAATGGCAATCCAGGAGCAGGTGATCATATTAATATTGGGAAAACTAGAAAATGCAGAACTAGGAATCTGAGCAACAAATTGAAGAGGGATTGCCCTGAAAAAAATGATACATGTGTTCATGTTGCTGATCCATTGGATGAACTTAAAAGCATGATGGAATCACTGTTAAAGGACCTTAAAGTTACAAAAGAAGATGTCCTGAAATGGATGCTAGAGGAAATGAAGAAGTTGGTGGTAGATTATGCTTGTCCAGGACCGAAAAGGCAAAGACTGAGCCATGGAAGGAAGAAGATCCATTTGCAGCAAATGAAGAAGTCTAAGGAACTTGAAGATCAATATGATAATCCCCACAAAGAGAGCATGCAACTCCGGCATCCGAATAACTTGGAGACAAGTATCCAAGTCCAAAACAATACCAACTTCCGAGAACCAGTTCAGATCAAAGGTCTTGTAGGGGCGGCAGGTTCTACCGATTACTTTAATGCAGCTGGAGATCGAGCCGAGTCTAAGAGGATTAAAGGAGATTCATTGCCAAAATCCGCAAATGCATATCTTCGAGCAAGTCCAGACCAAACTGTTAAAGTGTTACGAGGTCATGAGAGTGTTGTATTGGCAATAGAAGCTCAAAAAGGCAAAGGTGGATCTTTGAAGAGAAATGCAAAAGGCAAAAAGGCTGTCGATTGCCGCGACCGCCATCAAGTATCCGAAGATCAAGGCGGCCATTGCCAAGGCATGGCAACAGCAGCAAGCACCACTAACGGAGACAAGTTCGGATTCTCAGGTGCTCGATATTTCCTACCTAGTCTCTCTTGTCAAACACCTTTATCCACTGAACCCATTGCTGCAAGTGCAACTCAAGGTCTTGATGCTTCATTCTTCAACTATATTCAAGCAAGTTGTAATCAAGGATCGTTTCCAATGATCCAGGCTGATGAAAGAACTCGAGGCTTTGCACTTATGGGGTCCAAAAATATGGGTTCCCTTGATCTGAATAGCCCCTCAGCATCAAGCATTGGAAATGGATTTTCAGTCCCATTTCAACAGCCTCTAGATGTCGGTTCAAGCATGACAAGAGAAATCAATCCACAGTATCCTTCCAAGGAGAATGGCAAACCACTGAGTTTGATGATGAATGGAGGAAGCTACAATCTGTCAGAAATTATTGCAGCAAACAACCACCATTGCTTCATGTCATACCAGATGCAAAACTTGAAAGATGGTCATCTTTTCAGGCAATAGTTGGACAGCAACAACATTTCCATCCCATGGGTGTTTTTTTCTTCAGTTTTAATCTATTTAAAACTTATTTCTTTGATTGTTTTTTCATTTGTTTTCTTTGATCAATGCAAAGTAATTTGGGATCTTTCGCATAATATATATATATATATACATGATTCCCTCCTGATTCAATTTGATGAGCAAAAATCTTTTGCCTCTTTTCGGTGGTTCTTTTTACGTATCCTTTAAAAATTTACTAAAAAATTAAATTTTAAACCTTAATCTTTATTTTTATCTCTTAAACCTTATACCTAAAAAATACACCCTACCCCTAAAATCCTAAACCCTAAACTAAAACCTTAAACACTAACCCTCTAATTTAAAGTGAAGGCGTAAATGGAGGCATGAGAAAGAGTAGACGATTTACACCCCAATTTAATTAGATTCGATAAAATAACAATGATACAATAAAACCAAACAAATGATCTCGATAAAAAAAATAATTAACGAAATAACCCTCTTACAAATATTATTATTCTTAGTAATATAAGAACTAGTTCTAAAACAAGTTTGCCTGAGAGATATTTACCAACCTTCAAAGCTTCTGTTTTTACAGACAATCTCAATCAAATGAGGTTATAAATATGGAAAAGATCATCTCCAACCTTAAGGAAATCAATCCTTAAATTCAATTTGATTAATAAATCAAAATCTGACAAATAGGAAAACTGTCTCAAAATAAAGAAATGTACATTAAATTGAATGACGTGACAGTTATAAAAAATTAAATAATAACACATTTGATTTTTTTTATATTTATACATTCAGTCAATTTAGTCTTAATTTAACTTTTATTGTTAATGTCTGAATTGATTAAATATGTAAATATTAAAGGTTCAATATATTATTGTGCAAATTTTCGTAATTGTCATATCATCCGATAATTATCAATTCAGTGATTATTTTATAACAAAAACAAAATTTTAATACCCATTGTATAAATTTCAAAAGTTCAATGATTATTTTGTATAATAGCTTACGGGTGTGCTAGCCTCAAGGGGTTGAGTAAACTTGAATATTTGAAGACTTGTAGAGCATGTAAGATTTTTTTTAGATTTAAATAGATTTATATATAGGTGATTTAAGAACTCAAACTAATGTAAGTTAGATAATAATTTATAGATAGTCAATTTTTATTTATATTTTTTAATTATATTTATCTCGTATATTTATTTTACGATAATATAAATTATGATCTAGTAAAAATATACCTTTAAGTTTTGTATTTTAAAGTTTAAAATTGTTGTATCTGTTTGCAGGTTATAGTAGAAAAAAAATATATCAAATTGTATAGAATAGATTAAGACTTGTATAAACCGTCTTGATTCAGTAATTAAAAGAATTGTTATTATTTTTAAAGTAATGAATTTAAATATTAAAAATACAGTATAGCGATTAAACGATATTACTATAATCATCATAGTTAATTAAAAAAATTAAGACTTTAATGTCTCTCTTTAAGAAATATTATAAAATTAATTTGTTGTTTGAGATTTGCATCTTAATAGTGTGACTTTTTTTCGAGGTTTTTTTTTTAACTTACTATGAATTTTAATATTTTTGTTACGCTTATAATTTATTTTATATTTGTGTCACTTTTGTTATACCCGTACCTTATAAGTATTTGGGTACGCAACTCAATAATTGAGTTTGAAAAGAATAACGGTTATTTCTAAACTTTTAGTTGGCTTTCTCTTATAATTATTATTGAAGTCAATAAGGGTGTGTATTATTCGATTTTAATTGATTAAATTTTTTAATTAATTTGATCATTTAAATTTAGATAGGTTTGGTTAACAGTTAATTTTTTTAAAAAACTCTATTATCAATTAATTTAGTTTAAAATTGATTAATTAACTGAATTAACTAAAATTATTAATATATTAAATATTATATTATATATTTATTTATTATCATTAAATTTTTTATATTATAAAATGATAGTTAAACTTTTATCAAATTAACATAAAATACAAGTTTAATGATTAAAAAATTATTTTAGTACAATATAGTGATCTATCGTGTAATTTTCTCAAAATTTTATAACAAATTTCGATTAATTCAAAAATCGATCGAATTAACTAAAATATTTTCGATTCGGTTATGACTAATTCAATTTAATTAACTATTAAAATTCTAAAAATTTTAATTAATTTAATTATGACTAATTTAATTCGATCATCGACCAGATTAACCAAATACTCACCCGTAATATTCACCCATAAAATTCAAAAATCATTGAAGGGGTAAGAACAAGACATGACAGCGGGCACAGTCCAAGTTGTACTGATATGACAGCAAACGCCAAGAATGAATGATGATGGAACGACAAAAAATGCTTCAATTATCAACAGTCAGATGAATGGGGGAGAGAATTAAAAATTTAACAGCTATCAACTTGTTTAAACAATGTTTAGGATTTGATTTATAGTGTTCGTCATATTTATAATAAAATTTTATAATATTCGATTTAAATTAATCGATGAATAAATCGAGTTATTATATAAAAAAATAAGTGTATTTTGGTTTTAGTTGGCAATGTGGAAAGATTGGCGCATGTGAGTATGAGTTGTGTTTGCCTCGTGGTTCTGCTCCTTTTTCGTATACTGTTAAAAAGATATGGTCTTGGCTCATGTGATATGTGGTCCAAATTACACACTATCTTGTCTTGTCTTTTGTCATGTTTATGGCATGGAAAATATATAAGTATATAATTAGGGGTGATAACGAGTCGAATTCGAGTTTGGAAATAATATTATTAGGCTCGGTTCAGGCTCGAAGTTTGTGGGCCCGGTTTGGGCTCGACCCAAAATGAGATCCTATCCACTTCTTCTTTAATATCTTGTTAGCCTTATGGACCCGAACTAAAGACCCAAAATAAAAAATATATATTAAAAAATATAAAAAAAATAATAAAATAAATATGCGTACAATTTATCAAAAATCAAATATATTAATTTTATAAAATTATATATAACATATAAAAATTAACCCGATCTAAAAATCTAATTAAAATCAAACGATTTTTAGTAGTTGGTCCATGAATACGTGATGAGATTTACCCATAATATAATTTTTCATCGATATGGATAGAGTTCTCAATAATATCGACTCGAATTGAGCCTGTAAATTTTTAATAAATTCGAATTGAATTAAGTTAGTAAATTCCCCCCAAATCTAATCCTGATTTTATATTTCTTAAACTTTTATCCGACCCAATTTAATCTTAAATTAAAATATTTTATTAGATCAAAACAAAATTTATTAAATTCTGATTAAATTGCCATTCTATTAATACATGGCCGTTGCTCATTCTCATCACCATTCATGCCTTTCACTTTCCCGGTTGACCCCAACGGGTAACCAAACGATTCAATTTTTTGAAATTTGTTTTCTCTATTTTTTTCTTCCCGTTGAAGGGGAAAAAAAACGTTGTTTCATTCTGGAACTGGCAGAGGAGCGTTGCACTATTAAATTACCGTTTTATCCCTGTTGTTTAATTAAATTACTATGCTTCCCCCCTAAATGCCTTAAAAGCAGGGGTGTTCAAAATTACTTGACCCGAATATTCGACTATACTAAACAAAAATGATAGATAATTTTTGAAAAAAGTTATTTGACCGGGTCAGTTACACGACCCGAGAATAATTGGATCAGATTTGGAGTAATTTTTTTAATTATCAATACCTGATTTGATCCGACTAGTTTTAAATTATATATTTTTTATTTTTAAATTATATTTTTATTGTAAATTCTTTAAATATTTTTACATAAAATTAGATTTAAATTAATTTTATGTTTTTATTATATATTTTATTTTTAAAAATTTTAAATATATTTTATTCATTTATTAATAACGAAAGAAAAAAATGATATTAATATTTTAATAATAAAATTTAATAAATATACGTGTATATATATATTTAAATATTCTAAAACTAATTTTAAATCATTAATTTTTATTTTTATTCATATATTATAAAGTTTGTGTTTAATATAAGATTTTTTTTAATTTTAAAATAAAAAATTTTAATAATATATATAAACCGTGTATCCGTTACCTGATTAATCGGATACCTGAATTTTACGGATACCCAATATAAATAGACCGAAACACAAAACATAGAATAATTATCCAAAAAATCAAATACCTGATTTTTCGGGTATTCAAAACACATGTACCCGATAACGAACACCCCTACTCCAAAGTGTACCAAGCTTATCCCCTCAATAAATCAAAACCGTCGATATTTTTATTATTTCTGGTGATGTAATCAAGAAAACCGCCCAATCAAATTCTACCTTGACAATGATAAGAGACAGATCAAATTAGTTTGCTTTCCTCCTTTATGATGGCCATGGGTTAGTATGTTAGGTGTGGGTAATCAATCACATGGGCCTACACAGCTAATTCCTAACTTCAATCCAAATTAACAGACAAATCATTTCTTTTTTAATATATTAAATGAAAAATATTAGCCAATAACACCTGTCAACATCCTCCACATCTTTCCCGAACATTCTTATCAATAAAAAATCATGGTTAAATTATTTAAAAAATTATAAAAATAATTATTTTAAAAAATAATAAAACGAAATTAAAGACAGAATTTTGGTTTGAGCCGAAATAATAATATAGTGTTCAGTTATACCCCATCCCTTTCTATAAAGCCAAGCATATTCATTAATTTTCTCTGGTATACACTCGTTTGGCTGAGGTTGCTTTTGACAGAGAGAACCAAGAAAAAAAAGCTTCAATCTTTGTTTGTTGAGTGAGTGAAAAGAAAGATGGAGGGCAAAGAGGAGGATGTGAAGCTAGGAGCCAACAAGTTCTCTGAGAGACAACCTATTGGGACATCAGCTCAGACAGACAAGGACTACAAGGAGCCACCGCCGGCGCCATTGTTTGAGCCTGGCGAGCTCAAGTCATGGTCTTTCTACAGAGCTGGAATTGCAGAGTTTGTGGCCACCTTCCTGTTCCTTTACATCACTGTCTTGACTGTCATGGGTGTGTCTCAGTCTAAGACCAAATGTACTACTGTGGGTATTCAAGGCATTGCTTGGGCCTTTGGGGGAATGATCTTTGCTCTTGTGTACTGTACTGCCGGCATTTCAGGTCACCTTCCTTCAACTAATCAACTTTTAATGGGTGGTTTACATTTTTTTGGCTAAAAACGGAGTTTGAAGCTTTATTCTTGCAGATTATAAGTGTTTTGTAACCAAATTTCTTTACCATGCTTGAGATTTCATTTTAAAAGGTTCTTATAGCTCAGATCTGCTGGGTTTTTTTGGTAACTTCAGGTGGCCACATCAACCCAGCTGTGACCTTTGGCCTGTTTCTGGCAAGGAAGCTGTCCCTTACAAGGGCAGTGTTCTACATGGTCATGCAATGCCTTGGTGCCATTTGTGGAGCTGGTGTAGTGAAGGGGTTCCAAGGAGACAGTAAATATGAGATGTTGGGTGGTGGAGCTAATGTTGTGGCCCATGGCTACACCAAGGGATCAGGTCTTGGTGCTGAGATCATAGGCACTTTTGTTCTTGTCTACACCGTTTTCTCTGCTACTGATGCCAAGAGAAACGCCAGAGACTCTCATGTTCCTGTATGCATCTTCTCATCCTTGCCCTTGTGCTTCATTTGACTCTTTTTCATAAGTTATCTGCTTTTAGTTACTACTTATCTTTTGTTTTACACAACATGAGGAACTTTTAGTCCTGCGCAGGATCTATAAATAGGCTTTAAACTGAAGATATTTGAAACTGAAGTCATATATGTTGTGAACCTTATATTTGCTTGATGCAAAATCTAGCATGCATAAATGGCTTCCTTAATATACCATGATCTTGAGAAGAAAAAAATTGATTTCATTAGCAAGCATTTAGACTAGATGCTAGTGTATTCAAGGTAAGATCACTTCCATTAGAGAAGAATATTGAATGGTTGGGTGACCTTTTGAAGTACTTGAGTTGTAGACCGCTGTAATTAACTTGTTTCAACTACATTGCAGCTCTTGGCTCCCCTACCCATCGGGTTTGCCGTGTTCTTGGTTCATCTGGCCACCATTCCCATCACCGGAACTGGTATCAACCCAGCGAGGAGTCTTGGAGCTGCTATCATCTATAACAAAGACCATGCATGGGATGACCATGTAAGTATATACACCCTCCTGCATTCAGCCATTCTTTCTCTTTGTTGATGGTGTTTAGAGATTGATTTGAAGTTTCTCTTTTTGTTATGCAGTGGGTTTTCTGGGTTGGACCCTTCATTGGAGCTGCTCTTGCTGCAATTTACCACCAGATAGTCATCAGGGCTATTCCTTTCAAAACCAGAGCTTGAAGAAGACCGATAATTCATTCTGTATCTTTTCTTAGCTTTCTGCTACTTGTTCTCTTGTTCTGCATCAACTCATTATTGTGTCTCTCAACTCTTTGTATCCTTTTAATCTGGATTTGTGTTATGGTGTTGATCAATATGTGTAAATTATCCTAGTCTTTGTATTTAAACCCGAATCCGAATTGCTTTCCAAAAGTATTTTCGGAACTTGTCAATGAATGATTCTTTTGGTGTTTCCCTCAATAGCACTTCCATGACCATTGATGCAAGCTTTGAAACCTGACATATGTGACAGCAAAAGACATAATGAGAGAACACATTGTCACAGATTTCTTGACTCTGCACATTCATCTTTTTCTTTCTTATTTTTAGTTAATTTGGAAAAGAAGAAACAAAGCTTAGCTCCTAAAAGTGGATCAATTCAAAAAAATGTAGACGAGAATTTTCATTGGATGCTTGGCTGAAACTGGTCTTAATACTGGTTGGAGACAAGATCATATAATAAAATCTATTTACTTTTCACAGTATAAATTCTTCATTGATTCAATTACAAAAGTAAAACTTGTGTTCTCTCCTTCACCATCTTAATTGCCATATTTTTTGAACAAACAAATATTTTATTAAAACCAAAAACTAGTTGCAAGAGAAGTAGCAAACTATGAGAAATTGAGCAATAAAGGTCGGGACAAAACATAAATGTCGCATACTTCTACAGTAAGTGATCATGTATATAGTCAGATAAATGTCGCATACTTCTACAGTAAGTGATCATGTATATAGTCAGATCTCTTTGTTCATAGATTGTTTATCGATATAATAAAAAAATATTTAATAAAACAATATATATAGTTGATTCAGTCAGCGCTTTTTTATCACTTCATTCAACATAGAATTTTTTATAAAAATTATTGAGCTTTTTTATGTTGGACGTTATTCTTAAAAGAAAATTAATTTTTTTCATATTTTTGAGTTCAATATTATTTATTTATGTATAAACTTTTTGGTGTCACTCATTTCTATTTCTATGATTGATTGCGTCATAATTATGGGTGCAAATTGTTTATCCTTCCCTGTGCCTCCATTTTAAATTAAAGGGTTTAGGGTTTTAGGTTAGGGATTTTGGTTAGGGTTTAGGGAATTAGAGGTAGAGTGTATTTTTTTGGGTATAAAGTTTAAGATTTAAGATATAAAAGATAAATATCAGGGTTTAAAATTTATTTTTAGTAAATTTTCAAAAGTGACATGAAAGGAAGGATGTCTATGGTCAAGAGTCAACCATTCAGCAAGAAAACAACTCCCGGCAAGGACAGATCCGATACCAACACTGACACAGCTTTAAAATCTCTTGATTCATTTATATTTGTGTCTACAACTCAGCTGCAAAAGTTAAGCTAAGCTAAGCTCTTAGAGGCAATCTCGAAGACATTCTCGGATAATCCATTGGCAGACATGATCATCTCCAGTTGTTGCTGCAAAACATGCATTCATGTTTGGGGTATTATAATCCCACAACACCACAATTACATAGACAAATCAACTAAGACCTCACTTACCTTGGTTAGCTTTTGCCTGTTTTCATCGAAACGCTTCCATCTTGAAAAGGCAGACACCATGCGGGAGGCAACCTACAACACAACAGAAAGTAAACGGAGGCTTTCGTGTTTCAACGAAAAGCACAAAGGGAGGCGAGGGTCAGATTGTTAACAAACCCGAGGATTTAGTTTGTCCAGTTGTAAAACTATTTCACCCAAGAACTTGTAACCGGAACCATCCTTGGCATGGAAATTCACAGGAGAGGCACAAAATCCTCCGATGAGCGAATATACCTGTATTAATCAAAAACACCCACATTCACTACAGTGCTCGAATTTAAGCTGAAGATGAAAGTCATCAGTCATCATGTTAAGTTTATGTTCCCACATTCAAGAGAGTTATCAATCACCTTGTTTGGATTACACAGGTCGAATGCTGGATGATTTAAGAGATTGCGAACATTCTCAACATTGCCAGGAATGTCGGACATGGCTTGAAGGGCAAACCATTTGTTTACAACCTAACAAAGATGGGCAAAATGAAATTATCTAGTGTGAGAAAAGAGGTTCAAACTACATTTCAGTAGGCAAAAAGAAGTTGAGCTGGAAATTTACAAGGTACTCATGCTTCCACTTGCTATAGAAGTCGGCCAAAACATTGTCACGGGTTTTACCAGGCTTCTGGGCAATGGCTGCCAAAGCTGCAAATTGGTCTGTCATATTTGTTGCAGTATTATACTCGTGAAGTGCAAGCTCTGTTATCTCTGGATCTTCAAGAGATGCAAGATACGCTGCAAGTATGACGGATGTAAGACAATTAAAGGATTTTGACAAAAAATTCGAAAATATACATTAAAGCAAATACAAACCAAGAGCAGTATTCTTGAGGGCACGTCGAGCCATATTAGGATGGTTAAATGTATACTCTTCTGAGCTTCTATTGTTCTGAACCTGTTAAAAGTGGGTAAAGAAAATCAAGTACTTGAGCAACTGCAAACCAGGCACTAGTCTAAAAGTAGTAAATATTTGTTTGTATGAATCAACTGCATATGGCATACTGTGCTTAGAAACTCTGATTTCAATTGTGAGGCAAGCTCCTTCTTAATGAAGGTTCGAACAGCATGAACAGCATCAGGGTCGGCAACTTCCATCATATCCATAATTTCCCCTTCACCAGGGAGAGTTATTGCTTTAGCAATGAATTCCTGATAACAAAAGGCAGTCAAAGATAAACTGCACATTGGTTTCTATATATTGCACACTACCAATCTCCATTCAAACACGAAAGCCTAATATAAACAGTATGGATGGATCTTCATATTTTCTTGTAAGGGAACCACCATCATACCTTGTCCAATCCTGCGTCACAAAGAATGCTTTTGAGACCTTGCACAAATTTGGGATTCAGCGTCAGTGGCTTGTTCTGCTGAAAATCAAAGACTAGGCTGAGCATGAGCTTCCTTGCCAACAACTGTCCAGCTTCCCAGCTAAAAGAAAAAGAAAATCATCAAATGAACAATTTTAATATATTCTTCAATTGTTAGATTAAACCATTCATGGTTCGAGAAAGACAAACCGATTGAACTCGTCCGAATCATGTGCAAGAAGGAAAAACAGGTCACTGTCAGAGAGATCTGATTCAAGACGGACAGGAGCACTATAACCTCGCAGTAGTGATGGAATTGGCCGCTCATATATATCACAAAACACAAATTCTTCTTCTCTCTGTTCTCAGCAACAACAAATGAACAAAAAATTCAGGAAAAAAATAAAGATATGCAGATGTGTTAACGTGGCAACTTGGGAAACAGTTTGACTCTAGAATCATGGTCTTCTGCTTTCCAAAAAGATGTTTACACATCAAAAAGAAGATCACGGGTTCTTAAGAGATAGAAGATGAAGCAGCAGAAGAATTTCAAATGACCTTAGTAACTCGAAGAACAGTATTGAAGACTGGCTGATGGTTGCCTGCAACAGACTGCAATGTACCATCATGATACAGAGAGGATAAAGGCATGTCCTTTCCACTAGAGTCCAGTAAACCGACAGACAGAGGAATGAACATGGATTCTTTAACAGGTTGCCCAGGCGTTGGGGGAACTTCTTGACTGTGAAAATGCCAAAACAAGATTAAATGTCGGAATCAAAATCTTTAAGCCAAAATCAATACTCATAGCTGCAACGAAATCCAACTTTGTATACCTAAACTTCAAAGAAAAAGTATGAGCCTCAGCATTGTAGGATGAAGAAACTTTTACTACAGGAGTCCCAGCTTGTGAATACCTGAGTGTTTTAAAAGCATAAGCATCAAAATTACCAAATAGACACAGTAACTTAGAGAGAGATGACTGGTTATTACCAGAGCAAGAAGTTAGCAAAATCTGCACCATTTGCATCTCGCATGGCAGCGAAAAAGTCTTCACAAGTTACTGCTTGTCCATCATGTCTTTTAAAGTAAAGATCCATGCCCTGAACATGAACAAATCACATCAACAAATATGTCCACTCCACGATAAGCTACTTTACATATTTACATATTTAATTTTCACTCATAAACATGCTTAAGTTTTACCTTTCGGAACCCTTGAGTTCCTAGGAGTGTTTTGTACATCCTGACAACTTCGGCTCCCTAGCAAGTTGAATCATAAGGGAAATTCCTTGATGCATCAATATAGCTCTTCCCCACAAATACACAGTTGTAAACGAGAGAGAATACAGTTAAGATATTCAAACCTTTTCATAAACCTGTGAAAAGAAACCAAAAGAACCAAGAAAAAAACTAGGAAAAATTAGATGCCTTGTCAAAAGAACAGTGTAGAAAAGTGAAAAAGAGATGCAAATGCAAGTTGCCGGGACTAACCGTCACTGTAGTCCGTTGATAACCCCAGGACCGATTCATATACAGTAAAGATCATGCAACAAAAGCAGACATTCACGTTAAGAGAGTAAACCAAATTTAAAAATAAGAGGAAACTGATCCATGCACCTATTAAACACTGTACTTAAAATATAACAAGAACTTGCCTGTGTAGAAGTTGTCCATCTATCAGAAGGAATAAGGAAACAAAAGTTAACATAAATTAGAAGCAAAGACTTTTGAGAGTTAGCAAGAATGTGAAAAATTAAAGAAAAGGCAAATAAATAAGGGAGACACTTTAATACCTTAATATAAGAATGTGGCCTAACTGGATGAGCCATGGGACCAGCATCCTGAACAATCAGCAATCAGAGGACAGTCAGCAATCAAGAAGGTCACACACACTGAAGTATATATTTCTAGGTTTTCATAGTAGTTGCAACATTATTGATCATATAACTGGATGTGAGGTCACAATCAAGTCAGGCAAGAAACATTAACAACCTGTGGGAATTGATAATTCCGAAGCTTTGAAACATCGGCAATTCTCTTCACAGTACGACTTCCCATGTCAGATGAAAATTCCTACCAACAACCCAAGATTACTGACAATCATAAACCAAAATCATGTCACAAGGAGGCTACATTACCACTCTTGGCAACTGAAAAGTCATACCTGGTCACGGAAAACAGTGAGACCCTCCTTCAAGCTAAGCTGAAACCAGTCTCGGCAAGTCACTCTGCAACATTTCAGCTGATGTTACATTGAAGTTTGCTTATTCTTGTAGCTTTAAAAAAATGTAAATTTGATAAACATGACTTTAGAAAATATATAAAATTATAAATATGATTCCTTATATGGTTCCTATCTTGGATCATTTACTTCTGTTTTTGAGCATTTATGAACTACTACTTCATATTGTTCTATTACTATTTGATTCTGTAACAAAACATTTTGTTTTGTTAATATTTCCTCAAATATTTCTAGGTTCTGGTTTGCAAGAAGAGAGGGGAAAAAAGCTGAAAAGCTGTAAAAATTCCAGGTGTTTTGGTTTTTAACAGTTTAGCCACTTCCCGGTTCTTACTGTTTCTTTATATTTCTTGTTTATATAACATATTGAACCACTTGACCAGACCGTTCTTTGTTCAACTAGCCAGTCTAGTCTGGCTTAAACACCATTGCTATATATAGATCTTAAACATCATTCTAATAACCAATAGAAAGTATATGACAGATCAAAACTCCAAAATTCAATCATAAAAAAGTAGCAACAATATCAAGGATGCAATACTGAACCAAAATTAGAAATCAACCAACCTGTTGCCAGTCCAATTGTGAAAGTACTGCATGAAAGCAAGGAATATATCATCATGACATATCACAATCAGATCCATATATAAAAAGTGTAAAAAGGCATTTTCAAAATTTATATCCACAGCAAACCTCATGACCAATAACACCCAAAATTGCAGCATAATCAGCATCTGAAGCAGTTTCCGGAGAAGCCAAAACAAGCTTTGAATTGAAAATCTAAGATGTCCAATAGAAACATATTTCAATAAGAGTAGCAGAAAAATATGTTGCAAATTTTGACCAGATAAGCTAGAAGACATACATTCAGACTCTTGTTTTCCATGGCTCCCCTACATAAAAAAGAACAAAGCTTATTGGTACGGATTGATATGAGCAGTGCATGTAACTATAAAAGCGGCAAAGAATAAGAAGAATGCATCTTACATGTTGAAATCTGGAACGGCAACAACATTGAAGAGATCCAGGTCATACTCAAGACCAAAAACCTATAAGAGAATAAGATTTTAAATAAGAAATAACTAATCTTGATACCACAATAACAGAAACATAAGGCTATAATGACTGACATCTTCATCCCACTTCATAGCTGCTTTCAATGAATACATGGCATGTGCAGTCTTGGGTAGATCTTGTGCTGGGGTCCAGATCCTTAGGGACACTTTTCGGCCAGATCGGGTAACAAATACATCATCCCTGCTCTCCAATTGGCCAGCTACCAAGGCAAACAAGTAAGATGGCTTCTTAAAGGGATCCTCCCATACAGCATAATGCTTGCCACCCTGCAATGTATCCAGAAAAATAACAATGAACAATAGTCCCATTGAACAAAGGTTACTACCATAATAAGTGAAGCTTGCCTCAAGGTCTCCTTGCTCTATGAGATTTCCATTAGATAATAATACTGGATACAATGATTTGTCAGCTTCAATACGACATGTATATTTCGCCATTATATCAGGACGGTCCTGTTCCAAAAGTATGCATGCCAATGAGGACTAAAATAGATTCATGCATCAAAATGAAAATAATAAAATTCAATATATGTTGCGTCACCTTACCTGATAAAATGTAATTTTCCTGAAACCCTCTGCTTCACATTGTGTACAGAAATTCCCAGATGACTTGTAAAGCCCCTTAAGTGAGAAAAATAAATTTAAAGCATGGGTATTAGGGTAAAATTACCATACATTTCTACCAAAATAATAATAATGCCTCACCTCCAATGATGTGTTCTTCTGAGGTTGTATCTCGGTATCGATTTCCAAAGTAAATTTGCCTTGTGGTGGTGATGTAAGTGTCAAATGTCGTGAGTCTAAATGATAATCTCCCTCCTGTAAATGGCAAAATAACCATATTAAAACATCATATGTCAGAGTCATTTCAGCAATTATGGCATCAAGCCTAGTTCGAGAAATATACAATAAACAATATACCTTCAATCCCTTGCCTTCAACCTTGATTGAAATTAGCTTTAGATCTTCCCCATCCAGAACCAATGGAGAAAAAGAACCTGTTCTACAAAATAGATTAGAATAATATAAAGAATAACGACAGAAAGTGTTTTTCAATGTAGAACTTTGTAGAGCATTGCATTCTCAAGGAAGAAAAATACAGAGCCAATTCATAAGTTCCCTCTTAAAGAGAACATTTCTAGTCACTGGTGTCAGAAACATAGATTTGATCTAATAATGACAATTGCAAGCATCAGAAGAAAAGAACAACAATAACAATACCTTCAACGCTGGGGAAAACAGTTATTTTAGAAGCAACAATAGTTTTCTCCTCACCCAACGAAAATTTCAAATCCACCTGAAATGCTATTTGCATAAGTAAAAGGAAAGTACAAGTGCATTCCATATAAAAATGTTCAAAACCAAGCTAAAGCATACTGGAACATTTTCAGTTGTAAGTTATACCGTATCAAAGTAGTAGGCAGGAGACTTGTAGTCCTTCAGAAAGATTTCTTTAGGTGCATCCATTTCAGATTCTTTAACTTTCTGGGGTGAAGAGTCTGTTGCAACTGAACAAAGCAGCCTCCTGCAGGCTTCCCTTTCTCTCTGAAACAATTAAGCCAAAAAATAAAAGTAACCATAAGAGACCGCATCATATTTGATGATAGCAAAGTCCATGGAAACTTTGACTAAACCACATTAACGGTGGGTCCTCAGATAAAAGCATGCATGTAAGCATGTGGCAATGGAATAGTGAAAAAGAAGTTAGATGCAAAACATAGCAACTTACATAAGGTGAGGAATGTGGAAACCAGAAATTCCTTCGATAGGTCGCCTAAAAAATACATACAACAGCAAAAGATTAAACAATAAAATTTTAATCCATAAATGCGTAATAGAAAGATGAAAAAAATATTCCAAAAAAGGACCCCTCGTACATTAAGTTAGAACTATAACAAAATGCACAAACCTCAAGAGCAGAGAAATGACTATACCGAGAGATACTCTTCACTGAACAAACCCTCCTTTTAATCTGAAGCAAGAAAGCAAACAGCAGATAAATACTTAAAACCATCCATCCTGCCAAACTTGGCATGCAGTAATCACCCTTCAAAGTTTAAACTGATAGCAATAGTACATAAAATTGCATATGCAGAAGCCAACTGTGCAATGCAGGGACGGAGCCAGGATCGAACATTGGGAGGGGCAAAAGCCAATTAAGCCTATAAATTTAAAAATTGGGAGGGGGAAAAGTCTTATTTTATTACTATCAAAATTGCGAAGGACCTTAAATGTAATTATACTAAAAAATTTTGGGACGTACAACATGGCTCCGTACTTGGTGCAATGTGTACAAGTGATATTCATTTATAAGTTTTGAAGAAAATAAACTGAAATCTGGTAGGGGAAAAGAAAGCCCAACAATTTGAATAAAAATCATCCGTCCCTATATTGTGCCTCTTAAAATGACACTCTAAAAAATATTAAATTCTAAACTCTAACCCAAATTTCCATATCCTAAACACTAGTCTCTAAAAAATATAACCCAACTCTAATTCCCTAAACCCTAACCACAACTCTTAACCTTGATCTCTAAATCCTAAACACACTATTTTAAAATGGGACACCAAAGCAGGCATAATAAAGGGGAGACGATTTGCACTACCAACAATTTATATGGGAGAATATACAACCAATATGTCAATGAATCCCAAAAATTAAAATCTGCAAAAGTCTTCCTAACATTGCAATGTAATCTTTATAATGAATTAAAAACCACGACTTTCAATGGCAAACAACTCAAACCCATAGAAGCGAACAAAGAGATATTCACGAAAGAGAGATGAGAAGTGGATAATCACATGAGCAGAAGAGATCAAACCCAACAGACTGGTCCTTGCCAAACACGAACTTTTGCAAGGAAGAATCAACCGATCCATTCAAACAATCAATAACACCACCACCTATTGTTTATAACCTATACCGATTCACTATGAGAAAAAAAAAATCAATCACAACAACTTTGATCTCAATCTGACTGATCGCACAAGAGAGAACCAGATCCCTTTTAACATAGTCACAAACAGCAGTGTTCTTTTGAAAAAGAAATGTATATCAGGTTAAATATATCCTATATAGACAAGAAAAATCAAGGGAAATGGTACACAAAAGATGAAATAAAACTGGTTACTAGGAAATATATGCTTCAAAACTAGATTGCAGTGGATTTACCAGATGATTGATCAGCTGGAGAAGAAAACAGAGGATCGCCGGGACTGAGAGAAAAAAACAGTGAATGATTGGAATGCTATCAAACAAGATCTATTTATTTACATGACAATAATAATTAAATTAATTAATTAAAAATTTACGTGTAATTTTCTTATTAGTTCAGAAAAGACTTGTCGTGTGGGGTTATTTAGAGTGTTTTAAGATTTGAGGATAAGAGCGAGAGAGAGATTAATGAACCAACCAAACCTAAAACTCAATTTAAATATTTACATTCGAATAATTTTTAAATAAAAAAATTATATTTAAACGTAAATATTAAGATTTAAATTTATATAAAATAAGATAATTTAAATATTTTTTTACCGTTAATTAATTAATAAATCTTTATATCTTAAGAATTTTAAGCAATGCAATTTTATATTTTGTTCACAATTTTTTAGTTACACTAACAATAAAAAATACGTATGAAGGTGTTTATTGAATTGAGTAGTTTGTAAAAGTTTTGAATGTAATTTAATTAAAACCTGATAAATATTTGATTCGAGTTAATTCTATTTGAATTTAAGTTTAACTCGAAACCTTAATGAATTGAGTTGAATAAATATTAACTCGACTTAATAAATTTGCAAATAACTTGTTATTTTTTTATATAAAATTATAACCATTTCTTGGTTACTATATTAAAAGATTTTGTTCCAAAAATTTAAATACTAATTAAAAATCTTAATAAAATCTAGTAATTTGTTAGATAATTTGTCAATAAAATATTTAAATTTTAAAGTATATTTATTTTAAAATTCAAAAGTTAATTTATATCAATAATAAATTAAATTATAAGTAAAAAAAGGGAAAAGGTTTTATATCTCATAAAAAAAAAAGGTTAAAAGAGTATTTTTGTTAATCCCTTAACTAATATTGATTAACGAAATTGTTAATCTAACCGTTACTTTTTTATGCGTTAGATGTCTTTTTTAAATTCTGAATTTTGAATTTTTTTTAATTTTATTATAATCTATTATTTATTTATATTAATATAATAATATAATTTTACATTTAATATAAATATTTTATTTATTAATTATACATTAATATCTGAGATACGATCAAGCTATACAGTATAAAAATCTCTTAAGTTATACATGTTTTATATTTTTTTTTAAATCGTTAAATGACTGAAATCTAATGTATAAAACTTAGAGAGTTCTCTTAATATATATAATAAAAAATATATTCGTTAATCGTTCACGTTTATTTATTTATTCAGATAAAATTAGACAAAAAATAAAATATATCCTCGTTCATGTCCGTTCGATCTACACAAATTCTAGACCAAGTCAAATGGTACCACTTTTCAACCTCATTCAATGATGCATTCCCATCAGGCTTCTGAAAGGCCATGGAACCTTTCCATAGGAAACAATGTAGTGAAACGAATCACTGTGCTGTGACCACCTTAATCAGAGATGTATGATACATGCATTTCCAGGTGGATGGATAGTTATTTTAAATGTTAAAACAGTGGGATTAATGTACACATCAGACATTGAAATAAAGGTACAAAGGGGTCAGGAATTTTTCCTTGTAACCCTCACATTTTCACTAGTTTTAAATTATATACAACACATACTTCTTGTCTAGGGAGTAGTAAGGCATGGTTTGTTGCCTAAGGGTCAGCTTTTCCAGCAATTTCATCGTCGTCTGAGGCGGCACATTCGTCTTCGCTAAGCTCTTCATCGCTGGACTTCTCTTCAGGCGCCGCTCCAATGTCTTCTGGCTTGGCATATTTCTCACAATACTCTGGGAAATGAAAAGAGAAATCACAAAAGCTAGAGATTCAGAGGAAAAGCAATGCATGATGGTGCAGAAGTAAAATTGCTCATCACACTAGGGAAAACGATAATGGCAATTATGGTACACGCTTCTGCATCTCGTCGAGGGTGATTAAAGAGATCTGTCAAAACTGTATAGTTAATACCACCGAGCTGAATTGCTTAACCTTAATCGAGAAAATATATTAAAGAACTGAGAAAGTAAGTGAAATGGAATAGCCTCAACAAATAGAACAAGTGGGACTATAGCCAGCTACCATTTATCTACTTTGACAGAAAATGGCCTATTTATTAAAGCATTACCCCCCCTTTCCAACTAGAAACAAACAATTCCGAATTACTAAAGCGAAGTCTACAACCATGTGGAAGGGTAGACAAACATCAAACAAAGGACTGCCAATGACAATAGATGGCAAGGAGAAAATGAATATATGTATGTATACGGTTTTTCATATATATATATATATATAATTTGTAACCCGACTTAGATGATTGACCAAATCATCGTTTAAAACACTAAACTATTTGGTCTGAAGGATTAATTTGACAAAAAATATGGAGTTGAGGGTAAAATTGTCCTAAACAGTGTCAAATATTGGGAATCTTCCATTACCACTGTCAGCTAATGTTGCCGAACCAAGCAAGGTGATATCTCTTCCGAACAGGCAATGATTTCTTTCTAAGATGCAGAAGATGTGTTTGGAAAAGAAAATGGAAATGATCTTTACAATTCCAAACTACTTTAAGTCACATTGTGTACCATATCCACATCCTTCCAAGCTTTTTAGAAGATGAAGCAAAAAAAAAATCACATGGTCCAAAGAGATCAAATAGATTCTACTTGATTTGAATTTGAATGTGACTATTCTAAAGTGAAATTGCAGGCAGCTTGAAACCAACCAATAGAATCCGGACTTCCTTGCACTTATAGCAAGGATATGATAATAAAAGCAAATGATCCACAGACATCCATTCAAATGGTATGAGCGGGATAGAAAAGGTGAAATTGACTAAGAAAACAGATTAGGAGAAGTTGTGGACGACGTAGACCAAGCAATTTTCGAGCTTGTGAAAATACAAGTTGGTTTTGCCTACTTTAGACTAACAATAAAGTAGAAGATTGTTAACCAACTCAACAAAATGGCCATTAGCCAACTGAGTACAATTAAATAGGCTAGGTAGTTGCATGCCACTTAAAAAACCAATTCCATGCTCCTAACATCTAAGATTGATCTCAAGTTCTTACAAAACCAGAGGTGATCAAGAAAAATTCTTGTAAGCTGACTCGATTGCACTTAATTGGCTTTACAAAAGCAAGAAATCCAAGCAAATCACTTTAGAACCTTATGAAAAAGGAATGCATAAACAAAATATAAAAGCTTAAGCAGGAATGTTACCTTTCACTCTTTGTTCGTAGGATGTACGATCACGCATCATAAGGGCAGCAGCTTCTCCATTCAATGGATCAGAAGGATTGGGATACAAAAGAAGTTGCGGAAGGAACACTTCAAATACATTCACCAGATCTGAAATCCAACACAAAGGGAAAAACAATCACCTAAATCGATTGTCGAGTTCCAAGGAGTACGAATTGCATCAACTTCCGAACAAGAAATGAAGAAAACAAAAGAGATTTTCGAGGTTTACCAAACATGGGGCTCCAAGTTTGATTAATGACATCCAAACAAACAGACCCACACCTGATAATCAATTCAATGACAATGGAGCACTTTAAAAAGTCTAAACCAATTCGCCATTTTAAATTACCATATACAAATTAATATCACCACTAAGACAAAGCTCAAACAATCAAATTTAGAACTAATTAACATCCAAAAACTTACATTTCATCAACATTTGGGTGGTAGATCTTGTTTGTAAAGCCAATTGAAGGGGATTTATAAGGATAAGCATCTGGGAGCTCCACCCTTATCTTCCACACACCACCATGATAAGGACCTGTCATGTTCCATAAGATAATCAGTGAGTGGAAAAAATCTAAGCATACTTATTTTGGTTAAATTCTAAAATACCCAGAAGCAAAATACATCAACAAACCTCATCCTTGTTTAGAAAATCCAATGAACCAAATATAAAGGGGCAGCTCATAAAAACACATAATTAAAATTACACTAAGATTAATTAGCCTATAATTATAAAGAAGTTGATAGATATTAATCCTCAAATATCAAAATCATCAAACGAGAAATACCAATAACAAAAACCAACTGGTCAAACATATTTCCAGGGGGATGAATTTCTGAGAAGATGAGGAAAAAACACAGGAAGGAAGATTAAATCTTCAGCAGAAATACAGAGAAACTCATATAAATAATAAAAAAGGGTAAAGATGTGATCTTTACTGTCTTTTGGTCCATTGAATTCAACATAAAATTCTTGCATGCCATCATTGATCATCTCCACCTTATAATCACTCATCATCCTATCAAATATAAAAATGAAAACCCAACAAAAAACAGATATAGCAGTAAATAACTTTTGTTGAAGATTATAATTTGAAAAGAAAAAAAGGGAAAAATATACAGTTTCATCAAGTCCATCTCTCGGCGTTTGCTTGGAGAAGACATTTTGTTTTGGTTTTGGATTCTTGAGAGAGAAACTGAAAAGAGAAGTTAAGAGGATGAGAAAAGAGATTTCTTTCACAAAGAAACGCAACCCCAAAGAGTGGATTAGGCATCAATCAATGAATCCAGCTCTTGATCTATGTGAATGTGTGTAGTCACCGCCGTAATGAAGTAATTTTGGTCAGTTTCTATTACTCGAAGACAATAAACTTTGGCCATTAGGTGTGCAGGGCTGAGGGCTGCAATTTAAAATGCTCTTAATAGAGGCGTTATTTGTTTTTCAAATTATAAGTTACCGAATAATTTAAATAGGTTTTGTATAATATTTAAAGTTTTTTTTTAATATTTTATGAGTCGTAAAATATTTAATTTTGATATTTATTATACTTGTATCTTAAAATTTGATCTAACAAAATTTTGGATTTTGTTCGATACAGTTTTGGGGCTGCTTTTAATTGTCGAATAGAGAAATTTTACCGAATACCTCAACTTTTGATACGCTTCATTCCGTTTTCTCCTCAAATTTAGTCTGAAACACAGTTATCGGAGAAACTAAAATTTGTTATTTCTATCGGTTAGGAGCGTACATTATTCTGTTTTAATCGAATTAACCAATTAAATTAAAATCTTTTTAATTAATTCGATCAGTTAATTTTTGATAAATTTGATTAAGAGTTATTTTTAAAAAATAGTTAACGGTTAATTAATCGAATTAACTGAAATTATTATATATATTAAATACTATATGTATTATATTTATTTTTAATCATTTAACTTTTAAAAAATTACAAAATATCCATTAAAAAACTTTTATATTATAAAATAATCACTAATTTTTTATTAAATTAGCATAAAATAAAAGTTTAATAACTAAAAAATATTTTAATATAATTTAAGTACCTATATACCCAAAATTCATAATAAATTTTGGTTAATTCAGTTAATTAACCGAAATAATTTTAATTCAGTTAATTCGGTTAACAAAAATTCAATTCGGTTAACGATTAAAATTTTAAAAATTTCGATTAATTCGATTTTGGTTAATTCGATTCGACCACCGATCAAATTAACCAAATGCACACCCCTACTCCCAGTGACTTCTCCACCCAATTTTCTAACGATTCCACCGAACAAAGCCTTAAACTAAATAATCTAAAAATACTTTTTAAAAATATCTTTCTACCGCACTTTCTAAAAACAATATAAAACGATATAATTAAATAATCAAAAATTATAATTTTTTTATCCTTCAAATATATCAAAAATATTCTTATCCACTCAAATATATTAGCTTGTGTCATTAGCACTCTAAACGGGAACACTTACAATAAAAGTAGGAAAAAGAAAACAGAAGTTGGAAGTAATACAGAAAGCAGACAAGCAGGGATTATTGGAGGGAGGGAGATTAGCAAGAATGTGAAGGTAAGAACTGGGTTGCTCATGAATTTTACGTGCATTAAAAATCTATAACCACACAGCAGAGGAAGAAAATCATGCCTTGAGAAGTGTCTCGATGGATTCGAAAAACAGTGGTGCCATCTCAGGATTTGGGGTCTTGATCGCACACTTCACACCCGGGTTTCCGATTATCATCGTAAGTTCAATCAAGAAAGGTATACCTCGAGGGATCTTGGCAGAGAAGTAGAATACATCCTGATTAGCATGTTTGCGTTTTGCTATAAAGAACATGTTTGAAGCAGCTAGCCTGTCGATGGTTGCTTCAGCACTGGTCAACACAATGCCCGGGAAATCTTCTAGGACCTCATTCGAATCGGGTAGAGATCGCCATGTCTGCATAATGTGAAGAATATCATTCAATTCCAATTGCTCGGGATAGTCCTTTGCGATGGAGGGCTTTTGGTAAATTTGTACCATTGAAACACCAAAGCAAAATGAAACAAGCTTCTTACCTCGAGAAAACTAGTTCGCTCCATCCTCCCATCCTCGGTAAAGAACACATGCAATGGGATTTTATCATTGAAGTACCAGACTGGTTGCTGATTATTTTTAACAGCAACCTGTAAAAGGGAGTTTGGAGGACCAGCAGACATATTCTGGAACAATACCATTGGCAGCAATGTCCTTGCTGATGACCCTGGCGCCAACGGGGGAACCTAACAGACAGTACCAATTAAATCAAGAAAATGCAACTAACTGAAGTGTAAAAACCACACAAATTGTGATTACCTGAAGAGGTCCGGCAGCTGCCAGACCGAACGAATTCTTGTTAAACTGAATCATGAATCCATCAAGAGTGATTTGTGTGTTATTCTCAAACAGTAAACTGTAAAATATTTGACCATCCTGTCGAGCTAACTGTGCACTGATTTGCAAACCCTGTCCAGTTGATGCTGGTAACAGAACAGGCAAAGAGGGGCTGCAATCATGAAGGTAAAAAAATACAGTGAGTGGCAATAATATAGACTATAAAAAAAAAAAACTACAGACTGCTTCAGTGTAAGGAACTTAATTATTTTTAAGAATATTTTAACATTTGGAGGATAAAGGAGACTTCTATCTGGAAAACTAATTCATTCCAGCATACTTACCCAGAGGAAGTTGCATGCTGATCAACGGGGACAATTTGATTGTTATCAAGGCCAATCAGATCACCTAGCAGATCAGGTACTGGAGGAGAAGGTGCAGGAGCAGCTGGGGCTGGAGCTGTCTGCCTAGCTTCAGCATATGGAACACTACTTGAACTGGTTGGTGGGGATGCACCACCATTAGCAGCATTAGAAAGTGTTTCAGAATACCTAGTTTCATTTCCATCAGGATAGTCATCATCTTCAGTTCTTGGAGTTGCAGTCTTTGTGCGGGTTACAAAAGCATCAGGAGGTTTGTGATAAACAGAAGATAATGTAGCGATGTTGGCAAGAAGCTCATCAAGAAGGGATGAATCTAGTTGGTTTGAGTCATCACTGATCACAGGTTTCTCAGCTAACACAACATCCTTAGCAGCCTGAGAGAACAGATAGAAAGTCAAAAAAACATCCTCCATGTGGTCTAGATGCATTTTACATTTAATAAAGATGCATTCATGTCAACAATGACATCTACATCCAAATATTTATTGCAACCTCTTCCCCCTGCTGTTGAGACATGCTAGATTCCGAGAGAACATGATCACATGGAAACAGGAAAAACCCTCAAGTAAAAAGACATGAGCTAATCTCAACCTCGTATGCCCATTTGAGAGTGGTCCTCAGAATGAAGAAGAAGGTGATTCATGTAAAATACTTATCTAGCCCTTCCTCTCCAAGGTAAGAAAGGAAATAAAGATTAAAAATGGTTCCTGAGATTTTTTTAAACTAAAATCATTGAATAGTGAACTGCCATTTGTTAGATCAAAAACATACCTCAGGATCAGTAGAGAGAAGGCGCCAATAAATGTATGCACGGTCACGTAAATCAGGATTGTCAGTTTCCAAAGTAGCATTATTCAATACAACCTATAAGAATCCCAAAATAGAAGTTAGATCGGATATGATGTCTCCAATTGAATAATCAATCTTTCTGCAATTGACAGACATAAGATGCATGGTCTACGTAGCTTGTATAACAAGAAAACTATGGCAAAGCAAGGTCATAAATCCAGTAGTATTGATACTATGACAGAGTCCTTACTCCCTATGAAAATGATACAATCTGCATCCCTCTAGACCTGTTTTCTCATAGGCAATAGCATATAGAGAAATCAGACAAAATGATTAAAAACATGTGAAGACCTGCAAATGCAAACGTGAAGCAATGACTAAAAACGTGCAAGAAGCATGCAAAAAAGACCTGAATCATCTGTTGTGGGCCTTCTGTTGGCTTCTTAAGGAAGAGTTTGACTGTTGCAGTTAGCAGCTGCAGTTGGACTTGGGGAGGTTCTTCAGGGAAACTCTCCAAGAAGCTTTCAAGGAGCTCATCAGCATTGTCAATTCTTTCAGCATATTCTCCAATTATCCATATCATTGATGCCTTAGCAGATAGAACCAAGTAGAGGAAAAATATGAGCTAAGGTCTAAAAATAACAGTAGTAACTGAAAACAATGCTCTGATTTATTTTTATCTTTTGCAACTTCTGAGACAAAGGTACCTTAGCTTCCAGCTCATCTAAGGTGTCCAAGCTCTCACAGAGGGTTGCAATGATAGATTCGTACCTGTGAAGGTTATCAGGAAACCATCAAAGGGGATGAAGGTGCAAAGACGATGTTTCAGCCACTAAGAAATATAATGACGATATTTTATATTTTTGATAATATTCCAACACAAAGGTGTAAATAAATAATACATACGTGTTAGGATATCTTCTAAAGATATCTTTGATAACTATAATAGCCTCTTGAACAACATAGTTTACTTTAATCTTGATCAACTCAAGCAGAACACTGATGCACCGTTCAGCTGCTCTGTCTAACTTGATAGCACATCGACCAATGGCACGAACAGCCTTTCTAACAAAATCTACATCTACTTCTGTTGCATATTCTTTGAACTCCAATAAAACCTACATAGATATTGTCCAAGAGACCATCTCAACATTTACGTCTAAAATGCAGGCGATAATAAACTACCAATGTAAATAAGACAAAAATAAGTCCACACACCAAAATTTGGATACCTGATCTATATTTCGGTCGGAAGCAAGCTTTATCATGATTTCTAGCTTCTCCATCTTCACATAAATCGGATCATTGTACTTGCAGAAGAATACCTAGCAAGAATAAGCATCTGATCAGCACACATTCAATGCCACTATATTGATAAAAAGCATACAAATCAAGCTATCATGTGAAAGCGTGAATGATGTGTGTGGGCAATGCAACGTATTGTATGCTGCAATATAAATCCACCTTGATTTCATGCGCAAGAATTGTAGGCCGCCTTTGTACTATGAGGTTGATATTCCGCAATGCAACGTATTGTATCTCGGGTTCTGCAGAGAGTAATGTCACAAGAGGAGGAGCCATCTTTTTGCAAAGATTACGTACAACATCTGTGCTAGTGATAAGTTCCATTTGTTGAAGAATCATCTGGAAAGCACAAAATTAGGGAATGCTCACAAGTGAATTGATGAAAAGAATATACTTGTGCAAAATACTGAACATAACACAAAATCACCTTAACAGCTGAAAGTACAACAGCGCAATTAGCATGTTGAAGTCGTGGTGTAACTCTTTCCACAATATTTTCTGCTTCACGAGCATCAGCTGCCTTATATCTGGAGAGAGCATCAAGTATAAAAACTTGACCCCACCTGAAATGAACATTATAAAAATGAGCTGGGTAGAGCACAAGGTTCCCAGATAAAGTTCAGCAGACAAACACTAGATTTGTGATTTGTTCAAGCTATCATGTCCAGAAATGGAAAATATAAAATACCAAAATCCTATAGAGTTGCTTTTTATATGAATTAGAAAGACAGCTCAACCACATAACAATAACCTGATTCTAGGTAATCATTTTGCATTATCAAAGGAGTAGGATGAAGCAAGACCATTTCAAACATCTGAACTTACTCTGTGCATTCATTAAGAGCAGTAAGGAGCTTTGTAAGTGTAGGGGTAGTGATTTCAAATATTGGTCCACTACTATTCTCTTGTATCTCAGCAAGAGCTGCCACAGCATTAGCTACAACCATAGGATTGTTGTCAGATATCAAATCCTTGAGAGATTCCAGAAAACCTCTATCCTCAACCAACTCAGCATTTATATCATAAAGCTTAGCAACACAAACAGCAGCTGTCTTACGAACATATGGATCATCATCCTGTTAAAAAAGTATATACAGTAAGGGAAATACATAATAACTTGTGTGACTTGCATAAAGCAAGTCTATGATGTTTGAAAGTGGAAACCGAAAAACCAAAAGCATTGCTAAAAATTGGAACTATATACTGTGACAAGAATCAACCTTGAGGCACCTCTGAAGGGGATCACAAAGATATTCTGTTATCTTATCAACACGGATGCATCCCATCGTCCGAACAGCCAAAGCACGAATGAGGGGGTTCGGATCCTGTGAATCCTGCATACATATTCATAAAGCCAAAGATCAGTAAAGCATCGTTATGAAAACCTTAATACAAACATTACTCTGAACAGAACAATATCATGAAATCCCTACAAGGACTCTATAAAGCTTTATATCCTTTGAGGAAGATAGAAAGACAACAGATAGGTTAGAATAAGCACTTTTTAAACTTCTTTTACTTACTAAAGACACTATCAACCAGAAACATTCACGCAAACAAATTTATAAATGTACAATGTGCTCATATAAGAAGAGACATCTTTTCCCCGGTAAGCAAACCCAAACTAAAATAAACACACTTCACATAAATGCTTTGCAATCACTTTAAAACTTTGGGGAACCCACCCATAACTACATTCCTGAAATACTTATGCTGAGTGTGCAGTCTTAGCTTCAAATAGGCAAGCATCTTTGTCAACATCAAATTTCAAATTTTACATTTTCATATCAAGCAACAATACATCAACATCCACGCCAAACAAAAAAAAATAGAAGAAGACATAAAACATTCTCTTTTTAAGCTATGATAGATGGTAAAGATAAAGGGCATAATAAATTGCATACCTTTACAAATGTATTTACTGCCAGAATGGCAAGGTCAGGCTGGCTTTTAGCATAATTTATAAGATACAGATACACAAGCTTTTTCAGTTCCAAATTCTCTGTTTGCATGCAATTCACCACATCCGTGAACAGCGATGACACATCCTTCCCAACCGTCATTGCAGCAATAACCTTCTTTACAGCATCTTTTCTTTTATCCTTCACAACATGGAAAACGGAGGTATGATCACAACCCAATAACCACAAGGCACAAAAATAGAGATGCAAAGAACTCTTTCAAAATCCAACGGGCACATTTCTAATCTTTCCCCATGCCAAGAGAGACGGGGTTAAAAAAGTTCTCCAGAATACTCATTTAACAAGCCAGATCAAGGGAATTAAAAAACAACTGTACAACGGTTTATGATCAATTTAGAATTAGATAAATATAATTTCCTCTTAATAGAAACTTCATGATAGGCAAACCATACCCGAAGAATTTTTCACTTGTCCTCTTATTTTTTTTTAAAATTTATTTATGAATTTTCCCCACTTTCAAACATTTAGGTTTTACTGCTTCCGTCCCTGACCATAATCCAAGTATCCAACGCTCGAATCAAGTAGCATTAATCCTAATCAAGAAAAATGAATCTCTCTTTTCGATTCCAGCTCATTTCCCAAAATTCTTGATTGATTCAAACAGAAACCTAAAATACAGCTAACAGAGACGTAATTCATCCGATTGACCGCTTCAAAGAACAAGTAAAAACGGCAAAACAATAGATCTGACGAAAAACATGTACTACATAACTTCAAATACATCAAATCGAAAACCTAACAAATTAAAACAAGCAGATCAACAAAGAATCCACAGGAAAGACGCCCGGTACCTTATACTGAGAATTGAGCTCTTCCTTGAGTTCAGGGATTTCTCCCTTCTTCGTCGTCGAGAAGTACTTAGAATCGTGACCGCTCATTTCTCACTCTCCGGACCTCCTCTGGATGCTGTTGCTGATTGGAATCGACCAAGAAGTGAAAAAGAAACAATGGCGAACAATTGCTTGCAAGAGAATCAGATATACGAGACGAGATCGAGTATTAAAAAAAGGGTAAAATACAGTCTAAGTCACTGCATTCAGTAATACATATAGATAAATCACTTTTATTTTCTAAATATATACTTTAATCATTCAATTACAACTTTTATTATAAATATGCCACTTGGAATTAAAACATAATACGATATAATAATAATTTTATTTTTAAAATTTTAGATATTAAATTAGTTTAAATTAAGATAATTTAATAAATTTAATTTTCAATATTATATCCCTTGACACACCATTTGATTATTTGTTTTATTGAATTATACTGTATATTAGTTTAATAATCGATCGATAATAACTTGATATGTATAATTATTTTATTATTAAATAATTAAAAAATTAATAAAATAAATATATTAAACTCTAATATCACCTGCTAACTGACATAATCAGTTTATAAATAGAATTTTAAATATAATAAATTAAATTTATTAAATTATTTTAAATAATTATCATATTAAAAGATTATACAAATTTAAAGATTATAATATTATTATATCAAGTCGCATTAGATTTTATTTCAATTACAAGAGTATAATTATATGTTTATAATTAAATTAAATTGGGAGATTATATTATATTTTTTAAATAAATAACTTGTCCGCAATAAATACACAATTAAGTGATTTAGGCTTTGCTACTTTGAAGTAAATTAATTTATGAAATTCATTTTACATGTTTTCCAATGTTTCATGTAAAGCAGGGGCATAAATAAACCGAGTTTAAAATGGACAAGGATACGTTCGTGTTCGTTTATTTTTTTTTAAAGAGGTTCAAACTCTGTTTGTGTTTGTTTAAATTTTTAATGGTATATTCAAGTTTGGTTCTTTTATTTTTTGTTGTGTTCAGGTTCGGTTCGTTTAATGTTCACGAACGTGTTCGTTTAACGTTCACGAACGTGTTCGTTTATATATTCGATTATTTGTTCGTTTAACGTTCATGAACATGTTCGTTAAGTGTTCACGAACGAGTTCGTTTGTATATATCCATCAACTTGTCTATTTAGCATTCACGAACATGTTCGTTTAGTGTTTGTGAACATATTTGTTTAACGTTTGTATATAAAAGAACATAAACAAGCCTATAAACGAGCTTATAAATGAGTATAAAAATGAGCTTATAAACGAATATAAACGAGTTTGTTCGTGAACATAAACGAGATGAACACACTTATGTTCATGTTCGTTCATTTATTAATCGAACATAAAATATCTGTTCATACTCGTTTATTTAACTTAATAAACGAACATAAACAAACATTATACGAACGGTTCACGAGCAGCTAGTCGAACATCCTATTCATTTACATCCCTAACGTAAAGTAAATTAATCAAGCATAGTTCCTTTCCCTGTCAAAGTTATTTCTTGTTGACAATAACAAGATATTATTTGTATTTTTTATAATTTTGCTGATATATTTAATTTTAATATAATTTAAATAATTATTAGTTGATACTTATCAGTGAAATAATTATTAAATTTTGATTTAGTGTATTAATATAATTTGTTTGGTATAATTTGAGATTAAATAATCATTAATTTTGAAGGTCATTGATGATGACAAATGATAACGTTTATTAAATTAAAATTTTTAAAAATTAGTGATTAAAATAAAAGTGAGAGGATTGTTATGTGGTAAAATATTATTTTATTGTTTTTTAAAAATTAATTTTATATTTAATAATATTATTTTTTAAATAAAATATTTATGAGTAACTGAAAGCATTTAATGTATAAAATTTAATTATTAAATAATAAAAAAATTATAAATTGAGGTAAAAAATAAAAATAATAAATATTGAATAACAGACCGTGTATTTTATTTTTACCCTAATACTGAACTTTTCATTCTAATACCAATACCAATACCAATAAGCCGAAGCTGCCAAACATACATCAAAACGCTACGTTTCTGGTTTGCACCGTCTTCCACGAAACCAGAGGCAGGGTTGGGTCTATAAATACAGTTGCTCCTTACCAAAATAATCTTCGTATTTCTCAATTAGAACGTTCCGAAATTTTCTAGTCGGCGAAAGCAGTTGAGATATTGAAAAGAAAGAGGAAAACCAACGTTTCAATCTCTGAAATTTGACGGACTAAAAAACCGAAAGGGAAATCGTTTTTTTTCTAATACACAGGGAAACCAAACATGGGGCATGGTAACGAAGGAAAACCAAAATCTGTGATCCATTGATTTTTTTTAAGATTTTGTATAACTTTTTTATGATTCTCAGGTGAAAGAGGTCGACCCAACAAAAAGCTGAAATTTTCTGCCAAGGTTAGATGAATTCGCTTATTTTTTGTTTGAATTTTAGGGGATTTGTTTCTTTTTCCTCACAGAAGCAAGATTCGTTTTGGGTTTTCGTTTTGCAGGATGATCATAGGAGTTCAGCTATTGAAGATGATTATTCTTTTTATCCTGATGAAGGCGATGATGAATCTCGTGATGGTACCCATTTGTTTGCTCTCCTTGATTTCTAATTTATCTAGATTGAATTTGAGTTGTATTTGGGGCAAACTTTTTTTTTAATTATTTTTACGATTAATTTTGAAGGCGAACATGAAGGAAAGAAACGAGATTTTACCAAATTAGAACTTAAGCCCGATCATGGGAATCGCCCATTATGGGCGTGTGCTGATGGGCGTATATTCTTGGAGACATTCTCTCCTTTATACAAGCAAGCTTATGATTTTCTCATTGCTATAGCTGAACCTGATTGCAGGTACTGATTACATAAACAAAATGTGATTCTACTTTCTAGGTTTTGTTGCTTTGCACCTTGGATGTTATCTTAATATGTGTATGAATGTGAATTTTCAATTTTTGTAGGCCAGAGTCAATGCACGAGTACAATCTAACTCCACATTCCTTGTATGCTGCTGTATCTGTGGGGCTAGAAACAGAAACTATCATCTCGGTGTTGAATAAATTATCCAAGACTAAGCTTCCTAAAGAGATGATTGATTTCATACATGCTTCTACTGCTAATTATGGCAAAGTGAAGCTTGTGCTTAAGAAGAATCGTTACTTTATTGAATCCCCATTTCCAGAGGCAAGTTTGTTTTTGGTAACGTTGGAATTTCATTGGAATTTAATGGTCCTTTGGGTATTAATTGTTTGGTGATGTTGATCCTTGCAGGTGCTGAAGAAACTGCTTCACGACGACGTTATAGGTCGAGCAAGGATTATTTCTGAGGTTTGTTACATAACGTGAATTGAACTTGTTGATTTTTTCTTTATTGCTGTTGAGATTGAGCCGCTTCTTTTAGTGGCATTATTATCTGTTAACTGTTCCTCACTCAAAGGTCTTAAGCTAATTCTGCAAAGTGTTTCCTTAGATGCTAGCTATGAATAATGGTTCATGACAAACATTTGGAAAGAATAATTGAGGCTCAGTCGGATTCATTTGGAACTCTATCTGCAGATGTCTTTCTCATTAGTTTCCTTGTGGGATTCTTTATTGCTAACTTGCTTGATTCTTTGGTTATCATATTTCTTCTAGATGCTTGTCAATTATTTTCTTGACTTCCATTTTCCTTTCTTTCTAAGGAGATGTTCCCTTCTTTCTTTTTATTTATTCCCTTCTGGATTGCTGTTAATCAATCCGTCATGGATATAAAATGCTCAGGGAAGTGATGGATTTACAATCAGCAAAACTGCTGGTGAAATTCATTCAGGCCATGATGGTTTGCTTATGGAATCAGAACTGGCAGCTGCTGCTGAAGAGAAAGAAACTCATGCATTTGAAATTGATCCTGCTCAGGTATTTTATTTTTTTATTCTTTCTTTGACATTATTATATTTCAATTTAATTTTGCATAATTTCCTTGAGGATTAATGTATTAGATCTCAACTAATTAGAATTAAAACACGTAGAGCATGCCTTATTTTCTGTTGCTGTTATGGCTAACCTATGTGTTGGTATCTGAGTTTTGTTTAGCCATATTTTAGCTTGTGGCATGCCTGTTTGGTGATATGATGGTAGAAATGGGTCATCTATGTCATTATACTCATCATTCTATTGGAAGATACTTTGCTTATAGTTCAATGAGACCTGTCAGTATTGAACTGGAATGAGATTATGCTGCACATAAGATTTTACCATGTGCTTTGTATTTTCCAGGTTGAAAATGTGAAGCAAAGATGCTTGCCAAATGCTTTAAATTATCCAATGTTAGAGGAGTATGATTTCAGAAATGACACTGTGAGTAACATTTATCATTTTCTTGACACTAATAAAAAAGTGGCTTCCAACAAGTGGTGAAAACTGAATTCCTAATATATAGATCTGGGTATAGTCCTGTAGTTCTTATTTCTCCTTTGAATTGCAGGTCAATCCTGACCTTGACATGGAACTGAAACCTCATGCACAGCCACGACCATATCAGGAAAAAAGTCTTAGTAAAATGTTTGGAAATGGTGAGATTATCTATATTATAATTTGTTCAAGTAATTTTTATTGTGTTTAATATTCTCATATGTTTTTATTTTATTGTTGATGCCTTAACTTCTTGAATGGAAGAATTATACACTTCTTTTAAGTTCCAATATTCTGAATTGTTGATCTCACTGAAAACATACAAGAGCAATGAAATGATAAAATTTTGGGTTGCTAGCAGAGTGCACTTTTAGCATCCTATTTCAGAAAATTCAGGAAATAGTATAACCTGTTTTTGTTGTCAAATTTTAAAAATACATAAAGCAAATAAATTCTCATTTGTATGAGTGCTGTATTTGAGACAACTTCACATGAGTTTCATCTGTGCAGGTAGAGCAAGATCTGGCATTATTGTGCTACCTTGTGGTGCTGGTAAATCTCTAGTTGGTGTCTCTGCAGCAAGCCGGATTAAGAAAAGTTGCCTTTGTTTGGCTACAAATGCGGTTTCGGTGGATCAGTGGGCTTTTCAATTTAAACTTTGGTCAACCATACGGGACGAAAATATTTGTCGTTTTACATCCGACAGCAAAGAGAGATTCCGTGGCAATGCTGGAGTGGTTGTGACAACATATAATATGGTTGCTTTTGGTGGTAAGAGGTCTGAAGAATCTGAAAAGATTATTGAAGAGATAAGAAACAGAGAATGGGGACTGCTTCTCATGGATGAGGTAATTACTAACTAACTGTTATTGTTCTTGTCATTTATGTACCTTTAAGGATGTTTTCAACTTTATATGCAATGACTGCATTCTTTTTTTTGCAGGTGCACGTTGTCCCTGCCCACATGTTTAGGAAAGTCATTAGCATCACCAAATCCCATTGCAAATTAGGGCTTACTGGTAATTCTTCATTTCCTTTTTTCTCTTCGATGCATCTCTAGCTCTCAGGTACCTCTTACTTGTGAATATGTGAATCCTTTTCTACAGCTACACTTGTGAGAGAGGATGAAAGAATTACAGATTTGAACTTCCTTATCGGTCCCAAATTGTATGAAGCAAATTGGCTGGATCTAGTAAAAGGAGGATTTATAGCAAATGTTCAATGTGCTGAAGTATGGTGCCCAATGACGAAAGAGTTTTTCGCTGAGTATTTGAAAAAAGAAAATTCCAAGAAGAAACAGGTTCAATCATCTAAATGATTCATCTTGTTTTGTTGCTTCTTAATGAGTTTTTCAGTTAGTTTGATTGCACGTAGTTGAAATTCGATATATTAACTTGCTCATTTTGTTTTTTCCTTCTAATAAGAGAACCAGGGTGTTGGTTTATAAGTTGTCAATGGTTAACCTTATTGTTCCTACATACACATGTAATACTTGCCTCTTGCATTTCAGGCACTTTATGTGATGAATCCTAATAAGTTCAGGGCATGTGAGTTTCTCATACGGTTCCATGAACGAGAGCGTGGTGATAAGATAATTGTCTTTGCCGACAATCTTTTTGCACTGGTTGAATATGCAATGAAACTACGCAAACCTATGATCTATGGTGCTACCAGGTTATTTGTGAACATCAATTACTCCAATCTTTTGTGTTGTTTTTATATTGTTGTGTCAATCTTCCCTTGTAACGTGCAGCCATCTTGAGAGGACAAAAATTCTCCAGGCATTCAAGACTAGTCGTGATGTGAACACTATTTTTCTCTCAAAGGTATTCATCATCAGCAAATTATATTTTAGTCAGTATTGTAGGTGAACAGAGAAAAATGATATACAATTTTGATTGTTATGAACTACTATTGCACCCTATAGAAAACCATGTTTTACTTCTATTACCCCCTATCATGGTTGCTGTAATATTTCGGGTAGAAATGTTGTGCATTAACTGTAATATTGTCTTAAATGCATGCTTATAGGTAACATCTTCTGCTTTAAGACGCTGAGACTGCTAGTTTGTTCTCAAGTGGATTCTTTCAAGAAAAAAATTATTAGGTATTTCTGTTTCTATCTACAGGTTGGTGATAACTCTATAGATATTCCCGAGGCAAATGTAATCATTCAGATTTCATCACATGCTGGTTCAAGACGTCAAGAAGCCCAGCGATTGGGACGTATTCTTAGGGCAAAGGTTGGTTTTACAGTTTTAATTTGCTTCTGATTTTTTTGTACCTTTGCTTTACTAGTTGGTTGATACAAGTATAAAACTGAAATTCTTTATGGCTTCCAACAGGGTAAACTTGAAGATAGGATGGCAGGTGGTAAAGAGGAGTACAATGCATTTTTCTATTCCCTTGTTTCTACTGATACACAGGTAAACATTTGTTGACTTTCCAAGGCCATAGCTATTGCTAGGCATTGTTGCATGAATTGGTTTCTTTAACGAAAATAATGTTTAACCTGGTGGATGCTCTTTGCAGGAAATGTACTACTCAACAAAAAGGCAGCAGTTTCTAATTGATCAAGGTTATAGCTTTAAGGTATATCATTTAATATTTTGTTGTAATACAAACTATGCATATTCTACTTGTGAAAATGGCTTCTTTGCTGTAATTCTGCTTGTATTGGCAAAATTTAAAAGCAAATACTTTAGCATAACACTTCTATGGTGGATTTTCTGACAGGTGATAACAAGCTTGCCTCCTCCTGATGCTGGTGCTGACTTGAGTTATTACCATCGTGATGAGCAGTTGGCTCTTCTAGGAAAGGTGCTTGTTTTCCCTCTTATAACTTTTAAAGTTCAATAGATTCTCAAAACTTGCAGTCACTGACAAGTTGTACAAATCAGGTGTTGACTGCTGGTGACGATGCAGTTGGTTTGGAGCAGTTGGAAGAAGATGCAGATGATATAGCCCTTCATAAAGCTCGTCGCTCTATGGGATCCATGAGTGCAATGTCTGGTGCAAATGGAATGGTCTACATGGAATACAGGTATAGCAATGTCTCTATTTCTTTTTCTTGTTTTATTTCTGTCTACCTGGCCTGTAAGCTGACTACAGAGCAACCCCTTATTCTGTTGGTCCATCATTAACCTTTGAGCAATCAAAATAATTTATTCACATTGTTTATCCGCATAAATGAATCTTTTTCATTTGCAGCACCGGGAAACATAAGCTTCTTGGGCACGGCCAGAAGAGTAAGCCCAAGGACCCGTCCAAGCGGCATCATCTGTTTAAGAAACGCTTCGGTTGAGATGAAAACCAAACCATACGGAACGATGTTATCGTGTTGTTTCGTTTCAAGTCGTGCTGTGTCCGAGATGAAATCAAGCTTGGATTTATATACCATCTAAGAAGTTACAAGAAGTGAAGCAGAAGGGAGGGTGTTATATTCCTTCAGGGCATAAATAAAACAACTTGCATGGAAGTAGAGAATTTGTAGTCTTTAAGGTATCTGTTTTATCTTCAGTACGTCCTTTTATGAACATGGCTGGCCAGAACATATGTTATTTCTCGAAATTTCAACATTTTGGTATAAATTTGCACTTTGGTTGTGCCATCAGACCAGAACAAAACTGAAAAGAAGAGAATGCTTTTTGACAAGACATGTCTCGTTTAAGTCGTTAAGAGTTTGGTTCAATACCATGAAGAGGTTGCACCATCTCTGAAACATGAAAGATGTCTGTACGAGAAAAAGGCATACATCCCACTTCCTAACTGTAATATCTCAAAATTCGATAAATTTGTTTGATTTATTTGAAGTGACAATAATTTTTGTGTTATTTAATGCTTATATTAAATAATATATTTTTGTTGGAATGATTTTGATTAAAATTGAAGCTATAATGATTGATTTAAAGTTAGGAAGTATTTTAGGAGGAATTTAAAAATATTTAAATTTTAAAATAAAATTTAAAGTCGTCATTATCAAATAAGATAGATTAAATAAAAAAATAAAAAATTAAACAGGTTCGTATAATATCCTAAAAACGATCCAATTAGAATTGAGTTTTAACAATTAAAAACTTTATACTAGATATGTCTAAATATTACATTAATTTTGATCATGTTGTTAATTATATTAATATAGGATTCTAGTTGAGTAAATTTGTTGTTTAAAGACCTTATTGAATTTATTGAAAGCTATATAGGGATTAAATTGTGAAAATTAAAAGTTTAAAGGCAAAACTGTAAAATTTAAGGAACATTAAGACTAGCCTCATAATTTATAAATCGAAAGATTTATAATAATTATAATTTATAGATTAAATGTGATAGAGAAATAAATCGAAAGATTTAATATTTAAAAGCATGAAATATCTATTATTTTCATAAAATATTATCTATATAAATTGTTTGGTGTAAAAATGTACTAGATGCAATAGTTAACAATAAAAAACATCTTATTTTATGGTTTGATTGTAATTTTTAAAAATATCATTTCAGTGATTCTTATAAAATTTAATATTTTAATCTTTAAACTCTCTCCATATATTACGACATGATAAATAACATAATGAGTCAAACTTATTATATAATTTTTATGTTCAATATTAATTTTTATAATTTTTTTAAAATTGATTATAATTATTAAATTTTATAATTTATTAAAATTTATAAAATATAGATTTTAAATTACTTAATTAAATATTTTTGAATATATATATTTTTATAATAATAAATTTAAAATAATAATAATAAATTAAAATTCAAAAAATTTACTCAAAAAGCACGAAAGGGTGAGGCTAAAAAAACTCACTAAAAGGAGCCTAAAAAGAGGCCCTCAAATAGAGGGGAATGGCAACCGTCTGTTAGCCGATTCCAATTTAAAATAGTTTTTTTTAAATAATGATTATCTAATTTATTTTTATATATTCGAATAAAAAATATACGAATAAAAATATTTATATAATAAATATTCGAATAAAAATATTTATAAAATAAATATTTGAATAAAAATATTCATATAATAAATATTCGCATAAAAATATTAGAATAAAAAATATACGAATAAAAATATTCAAATAAAAGTATTCTTATAATAAATATTAGAATAAAAATATTTGTATAATAAATATTTGAATAAAAATATTCGAATAAAAAATATACAAATAAAAATATTCGTATAATAAATATTTGAATAAAAATATTTGAATAAAAATATTCGAATAAGAATATTCGTATAATAAATATTCGAATAAAAATATCCATATAATAAATATTGGAATAAAAATATTCGAATAAAAAATATACAAATAAAAATATTTGTATAATAAATATTCGAATAAAGATATCCGTATAATAAATATTCGAATAAAAAGTATACGAATAAAAATACTTGAATAAAAATATTCGAATAAAAAGTATACGAATAAAAATACTTGAATAAAAATATTCGAATAAAAAGTATACGAATAAAAATACTTGAATAAAAATATTTGAATAAAAAATATACGAATAAAAATATTCATATAATAACTATTCAAATAAAAATATTTGAATAAAAATACTCGAATAAAAATATTCGAATAAAAATATTCGTATAATAAATATTCAAATAAAAATATTCGAATAAAAAATATACAAATAAATATTGTACACAATTCCTTACAAAGTATACACAATGACTTACAAAAACCGTAAGGAAAAAGGTATGTACACAATTCCTTACAACTTCTCACCATGAGCTAAAGGAGCCATCCAAAGGTAAGGATTTGTGTACATACACAATTTACTACGATTTTCGTAAGCCTGTGTATACTTTGTAAGGAATTGTGTACAAACACAAATCCTTACCGTTTTCGGGTCATATTGTGTATTCTTGTAGGAAATTGTGTATGTACACAAATCTTTACCCTTGGATGCCTCCTTTAGCTCATGATTTTGAAGTGGTAAGGATTTGTGTATATACCTTTTTTCTTACGGTTTTCGTAAGCCATTGTGTATACTTTGTAAGGATTTGTGTACAAACACAAATCCTTACCGTTTTCGTGCCATATTGTGTATTCTTATAAGAAATTGTGTATGTACACAAATCCTTACCCTTGGAAGCCTCCTTGAGCTCATGGTTTTGAAGTGGTAACGATTTGTGTACATACCTTTTTTCTTACGGTTTTCGTAAGCCGTTGTGTATACTTTGTAAGGATTTGTGTACAAACACAAATTCTTACCGTTTTCGTGCCATATTGTGTATTCTTGTAGGAAATTGTGTATGTACACAAATCCTTACCCTTGGAAGCCTCCTTGAGCTCATGGTTTTGAAGTGGTAAGGATTTATGTACATACCTTTTTTTTACGGTTTTCGTAAGCAGTTGTGTATACTTTGTAAGGAATTATGTACAAATACAAATCCTTACTATTTTTGTGCTAATTTATGTATGTACCGTTTTCTTACAGTTTTTGTAATAAATTGTATATATAGTTTTATGTGCACAATGTGACCGGGTAAACAAGTTCAGGTTTATTTTAGTTTTTTTTAAGGGTTTTCTCCCGAACTACCCGGCACGAAAGCGAGAGAAAACGTAACTAAACGCTCAACCACGTTCACTCGCTTTCCATTTTCCAACGCAACAAAAACAAATCCTTCGCACTTTATTTTTTTTGGATTTTTTCTTCTTTGCAGAGAACTAAAGGAAAATAAGAATAATATCGGGCGGTTCTAGATTTCGAAATCCATTAATTTCTCGGATCGATCTGATTCGAATTTAAAAAATATATATTTTCATTATGGGAAATTTTTGAAAATTGTAGATTTAGTTCTAGCTTCGAGATCTTGATCTAGTCTCCTGTTAGATCCCTCAGGTTCGTGCTTTAACCTACATTCTGTTCGTACATTTTCTTTTTGTTGATTTATTTTGCTTTCTTTGGATCTGAATGAGTTTCGATTATTTTCAGTTCAGCTTTTAATGTTCATTTTTAGCTAAGGAATTACCAAGAATCGGTAATGCTGCATTACTTTTTAATTATGATTTGTTTTTCTCTCTTTATTTTGGAATTGTGGTTGTTTGGTTGGTGAGAAAATGGTGAAGACTGAAGAGTGTAACTCTGAGTTCCTTCTTCTCTTTTATTTAATTTTGTTGTTTGTTCGAAAAATAGAACACTGTTAGTGTCCACTTAGCTGAGTGATTTTATGAAGTGTAAAATAAGGAAAGAATATCTGTTCTCTCTCTCTCTCTCTCTCTGTCTCTCTAGTTTTCGCTCTTCTACTTTCCTTCAGTTTCCTTGTCCAAAAAATAGAAAGCTCGACACTCAAACTACTAATGACTTGTCTTTTTTCTAGTTTCCCTTTAAATGCGAGTTAAATTCGATGAAAACTCTACTTTTATTTAAAATAACGATAAAGTTCCAAACTACCATTGCTAAATTTGTGCCTGTACTTTCTGCATGTAGCTGTGAATAGCTTGGCAATGCAATATAAATAAGATAAGATAAATATTGTTATTCCCCCTGCAGGATTGAGTCCTATGTTATCAGAAAGATAATTTCAAAGAAGTTAGCTCCAGCATGCAGCCATTGGTGCAGATGAAGGAAAGCAGTACATCAATGGTTTGCATGGAACTCGTGATGTAAATATTGAACAAATGGAAAGTTTTGGAGGCTTGATTCATGGTAAAATGATAATTTACTATGCCACATTCAATGTTTAATCATCTTCCACTATTGAACTTTTTGCCTTGATTTTGCTAGATGATTGGATGTCTTCTTTGGTGGACTGGTTAAATGCTATGCTTCCTGATTTAAGGTTGCCATTGGATATGACAGAAGAGGAGCTGAGAGGGTGTCTGATTGATGGAACTATTTTTTGTACCCTTTTGAACAAGCTACATCCTGGTTCTGTTGAAATGGTTTGATCACTCTTTTGTTATTACTTCACTGGATTAATTTTCTTCAATTTAGTTCACTTTTTTCTTCACTATTTGAGCATGTTCCTTCTTCAACTTCAGGATGGTGGTTCCGAATATGGTCCTACAAATGTCAAGAAGTTTCTGACTGCTATGGATGAAATGGGGCTGCCAAGCTTTGAATTGTCCGACATTGAGCAGGTATCAGTTGATTTGAAGATGTTTTTTTTTTCTTTAAACAACGTTCTATTTCACGGGGCCTAACATTCTAGGTTGAATGTAACTGATTTTTTTTCCTACTCGTTGATCTTCAAACAAAAAAACTATTTTGCCTACAACTTGATATTATGTTGTGCATGATGAGTAGTAAGCTTAGATTTGTTCATTTAGGATGTATGGGGTTTGATATAAGTGAAATCAGTGCTATTGTATTTAGTTATATGTCTATCACCATGAAAAATGCTCCTGTCTTGGCATTTAAACTCCAATTTCAACCCTTTTTATGTCAATTTTTAAATAGTTCTTGGTCAGAGTGGAGACATGTTTCCCCCTCCCTTCTAGATGGATTGATCATTTGATAATGAAATGAAATATCTGGTTAAATGTGCAGATGAACTGCCTCTTTTTTAGAGAACGAATTACCAGAGTTGGCTGGGTTCAAAGTCCAACTTACGATACATTTTAATTGCTATTGTTTATTTTATTTCTACCTTTTGGTTAATAATATGAGATATGTGCAGAGCCACATGGTGCCAGTTTTAGAGTGCCTTAAGACACTTAGATCATGTTTCAATCCTAATGACGAGGCCAATACCTTCCAAAATCCTTCTAGAAAGAGGTGGAATCTTTCTGGTCAATTTGCGAGCATTCAGTTGAAGCAAGGATGTTATGCTGATCTCTCTGATGCAAAAGTTTTGGAATTAATCAAATCTAGCAGTTTGGATGTAAGAACCTGAGTTACTTCTATACATGTGTCTGTTACTATTATGTGCTCAAATTTTTGACAGCAGCTCTTAGTTTAATTTACTCATGTGCCTTATTTTGTGCAGAATATCTCTAGTCAATCACTATTCAACATACTTTACAGGATTATGGATGAAAGTGTTGAAAGAAAAACAGGAGATGTGCCTCATGTATGCCATCAATAGTACTTATATTTGCTGTATTTCCTTCACATGCATGGATGTTTTTCTTGATACTGGTCTTGTTGCACTTGGCTTGCTATATTTTTTTTCTGGTACCTTTTATTAATTTGTGGTTCCCTGTTGTTGCCTTTTTGCTCAGCGTGTAGCATGCCTTTTGAGAAAGATTGTAGAAGAGATAGAATGGCGAGTTTCAACTAGGGCGAAAAACTTAAAAAAAGTAAATTGCTTTGGAACTTTTTTATCCTCCAAGAGAATCTTTTCTCATGTGCTGTGCATGAACGATGAATATTTGTTTCCTGTAGCAAAACAAACTTTTTAGGGCTCGGGAGGAAAAGTATCAATCAAGAATGAGAGCACTTGAGACCCTAGCAAAGGGGACCATGGAAGAAAATATGGTACTTGACTGATAGTTTAGGCACGTGCCTTAGTTATATTTGCCTTTAGTTGGTCCCCGTGTCAATAATTCTGCATATGTTTTGCTTCTTGTAGGTTGTGCTAAACCATCTACAACATGTAAAGGTACAATTCTTATCCTTTCCCCTCTTAATTCATTGCTGATTTTTCAATTTTACTTTCTTGTTAATTCTGTGACTTTAGTTTTCAAAAGACTATCACTGACATATTGTTCTATGGATTTCATGTCTGTCAATAATTTGCTTTGTTCCTACTTTTAAAACTCGTATTCACTAATATTCACTAGTGCTTAGAGTGTAAGAACTAAGAAGGATACAAAATGTATATTTTTTGCATGAATTTTCATTTATATCTTGTGTGAAATTCAACTAATATACTGATAAAGAAAATTTGATATTTGATTTTTTATTGCAAAGGAAAACCCATTTAATTTCAGAAGAAAATAATTTAAAGGATGGTTTAATTTTGTATTATTTAGTTTAAAATATTTAGATTAATTTGTAAATCTGTTATTGAGTACAGCTTAACTAGTTTGGGGTTTCTGTGTTAGAATTTGGATAGTAGATAACTCAATTAGGCTGTCTATTTCTTTTTTCATATTGAAAGTCTTAATACCATGCCACTATGTGGTGCTATCCAAGGATTTGTCTCTCTCACCGTCTTCGTTTTTTCTTTCTTTCTAGCCAATTTTGTCGGTAAAAAATCTAATATAATTGTTGTATATGTTTATTGATAATTGCAGTTTGAAAAGAGCAAGCTGGAGGAGAAGGGGAAAGCTGAGGAGCAGGATGTGCTTATGCTTAAGAAGGAGAAGGTTCAGAAAGACCTTGAGATTTCCAGGCTAAGAGAGGAACTAGAGAGCAGCAAAAAGATGCATGAAGTACATTGTCTGCAAATGGAATCCCAGGCTAAGGATAATAAAGTGTTCTTAGAAAAGAAGTTAAAAGAACTTGAGTGTCTTTTAAGTGACTCCAGGAAAAAGGTGGATGAACTTCAGTCATTTTCAGAATCTAAACAAAAGAGATGGAAAAATAAGGAACGCATTTATCAGAGTTTCATTGATAAACAATTTGGGATTTTAAAGGTTTGTTGTGTTTGCAATGTTCCTATAACGGGTATTGATTCATATTCCTCTAACATGAAGTTTTACACTGTTTAGGAATTGAGGGATGCATCAAAATCTGTCAAACGTGAAGTCCTAAAGACTAGGAAGAGTTACTCAGAGGATCTTAATTTCTTAGGTAGTGTTGGTTATTCTTGCTGTTTGTTTTGCTTGTTTGGCTCGGTCTGCCATTTAAATTTCATTTCCTTCTATTTTGGGTTTTGAACCACTTCTCATTGTGTATACTTTTTTTCTTTGGTTAGGAACAAAGCTTAAAGGACTAGTAGATGCTGCAGAAAATTATCATTTTGTTCTTGCTGAAAATCGAATATTGTACAATGAGGTTCAGGATTTGAAAGGTACATTGTATATTTAGTTTGCTTAGGTTTCTTTGCCAAGTGGCTGAAACTGTCTCTTCTGTGCAGGAAATATCAGAGTCTATTGTAGGATAAGGCCATTCCTTCCAGGGCAAAGCAAGAAACAAACTGCAATGGAGTATATTGGTGAGAATGGTGAATTGGTTGTTTCAAATCCCTCAAAGAAAGGGAAGGACACTCATAGGCTCTTCAAATTTAACAAGGTTTTCAGTCCAGAAGCTACCCAAGGTTTTAAATTTGCATAACTTCATTCATTGTTGATAATCAAATTCATCTCATAATTGCTGCACAGTTATAGCCACAGTTCTCTTGGATGCTTCTTGTATATTACATGTTTCAATGTGACATGTCTGCAGAGGAGGTATTTTTGGACACCCAACCATTGATTCGATCTGTTCTTGATGGATACAACGTTTGCATATTTGCTTACGGTCAGACTGGCTCAGGAAAAACTTATACAATGGCGAGTTGTTTACTATTTCTTTCCATTTAAGTCATGTAGTTTATTTTTAAACTTGTAGGCTATATCTTATACATTTCTATCATCTCTTTCCAGAGTGGACCTAATTTGTCTTCTAAAGAAGATTGGGGAGTCAATTATAGAGCACTAAATGATCTTTTTCAAATCTCTCAAAGCAGGAGAAGCTCCATTGTATATGATGTTGGTGTTCAAATGGTTGAGATCTATAATGAGCAAGTTCGTGATCTGCTTGTTGTCGACAGTTCCCAGAGAAGATATCCTTTATTTGAATCTATTGAATTTTGTTTCCTGTGCTTCCAATTCTAGTCAGAAATTTGGGTGTATAGCTTTTGTTTTATTCTTATTATTTTTGACTCTAGGTTCTTTATGTTACCCTATGAATTTATGAATTTTTAATCCTCTTATAATTGATATATTTTACTTCCTTTGATTTCCTTCCTATTGTTAAATATGTTATATGTTTCCTTTGACTTTCACACACTTGGGATTTGGAGCACCACCCAACCAAATGGGTTAGCTGTCCCTGAAGCAAGCATGCATTCTGTAAATTCAACCACTGATGTTCTGGAATTGATGAATATTGGTTTGATGAATAGGGCTGTTGGTGCTACAGCCCTAAATGAGAGGAGTAGCAGATCCCACAGGTTATACTTTCACTTACAACTTTGTATGTCGCTTGTTATTTGGAAAGTTGGAGTTTTGTGTCAAATGCATCTAACGGATTTCAGCGAATTATTGTGTGCAGTATTCTCACTGTTCATGTTTGTGGCATGGACTTAAAAACTAAAGCTGTTCTGCGTGGTAGTTTACATCTGGTGGATCTCGCTGGCAGTGAACGGGTAGATCGTTCTGAAGCAACTGGAGATAGGCTTAAGGAGGCTCAGTATATAAACAAATCTCTGTCAGCTCTTGGGGATGTAATCTTTGCTCTGGCACAGAAGAGTGCTCACGTCCCTTATAGAAACAGCAAATTGACGCAAGTTCTACAGAGTTCTTTGGGTACATTTTAGTGTGTAGATTTTAATTTGCTATTGTGATTTTAATCACGTCCAATAATATTCTACATACCTTGAAAGCCCCTTTTTCTCCTCTCTTACTAATTAATTATCTTTTTTAAAAAAATATAAAAATTGCAGGTGGCCAGGCAAAAACCCTCATGTTTGTGCAGCTTAATCCTGATGTTGATTCTTATGCTGAAACAGTAAGTACTTTGAAGTTTGCTGAAAGAGTTTCTGGTGTTGAGTTAGGTGCTGCACGAACCACCAGAGAAGGGAGAGATATCAGAGAACTTATGGAACAAGTATCCTTCTTTTCACTTCCTCTACTCATTTTCCCCTTTCACAGAAAGTTAATTTAGCATAGCTTTCTTTCAAAAAAAAAAAATAGCATAGCTGTTGAAACCAAGTAGTGGTTTTCGATGTTAGTTAACTTATTTCTGTGGCAACGGGGAAGTCACAGAGTTTTATTCCTAAGTTGGACTATGAAAATCTCACTTTCATCAATGAGCCTGGCATCCATGCAACCACGTAATCTGGTTCATTTCTGATATATTCGATCTTACAGGTTTCATTCCTCAAAGAAACCATCACAAAGAAAGATCAGGAGATTGAGCGTTTGCAGTTACTCGAGGGTAATGGCAATGGTACTAAGCGTGGTATGAGCTCACTGAGACATGGATCTTCCTCTCCTAGGGGACACTCTGGTGAGACTCCTCGTCAAAGCCTGAACCTCTCAAGACAGCCGAGCTTGGGAAGTTTTGACAAAGCAGTTTTTGATGTTGGCATTTTCTCAGCTAATGGTGATAAGAATTCTGAATCTGGCTCTCACTGGTCACTGGATGACTCCAGGCATCACAATGAATCAACTGCAAAGACAAACCTTGTAGCAAGAGATTTGGGTCAGAATACTACAGACAATATTGAACTCTTAGGCATTGGAAATGTAGATTCAGAAGAGAGATTAAGTGATATATCCGATGGTGATCTATCAATGGGGGCTACAGATACTGATGGCTCAATATGTAGTGCTGTAGAGTCCACTCTTGTCGCCGAAGTTTCAAAACCTTCAATTAAACCAGAGAAGTTTGAGAAGGCAAGCAAATCTGAAAAACCTGATAATATTGGGAAGTGAGTATCCCTTCAACTCTGTCTGCTTTAATTTTCCTCATGATGTTCTAATAGTACTTGTAATAAATTCAAAATCACCAAAATAACTTTTTAATCGGACTTTTCCGGTCGGTTCATCTGTTTCTTGGAAATAGGCCCATCACCCCATCACTCCCGGCTAAGCTTCAGAAGCTATCTCACAAAGTGGTCGAAACAAAACCTGCAGCTCGATTCTCACTGTCCAGGAGCAGCTCAAAGATTCCATCAAGTATGTAATTTTTCCGTAGTATTTCTATAACCAAACTGTTTTATCAGTCATCTAGCACAAGTCCTTACAATTCTGTTCTTCTTTTGAATGCATATCATCAGGTTCTAGGAAAATAACTGCTGCTACCACAAGCAGTTATTCGATCAAACCCCCAAAACAACGGCAGTGATCTGAAATTATATTAGGTATTAGATGAAATTCGAGTCCTTGTAGTTCGTAATTTATATTGAAAACTTGCTTTCCTGTAGGCTGTAGGTCGTATCTTGCTTCCATTTACCTTATTGGAAGGTTCAGAATGTTAGCAAAACTGTTCAATTTGTAACATACCTGCATACTCTAGGGTGCTATGAGCCCTTCACCTGGGTTCTGGTCACACTGCTCATCTCTCTCTATACTAAAAATATGTGATTCTTTTTTACAATATTTCGAGTTCTGGTCTTAGATGCTGAAAGAGAGGGCATGAGCTACAGAATGGCAGAGAACCGAGGGGAAGGGAATTGACTTATTGTTATTTTTACTTTGGGAAAAAAGTGGACCTTGAAGTTAATTAATTAGGTATTTTGTTGTTGGTTGAGTGTAGTTTGATTAGTATTATCATTCTTATAATACACAAAAGAACATAAAATTAAATATATTTAAAGTTTAAAACATTTAATATTTTTTAATTTATGGGTGGGAAAGAATTATTGTAATATAATCATTTTATCAAAAGATATTGTTTTTTTAATCAACTATAGTATTACAGTAGTATTTGTTCTAAAATATCTATTCTAAAGTTAGATTTATTCTGAGAAATTAAAAAAATCCATTGCAACATCAACTTAATCACATATTTGCAACGTGATCATGATATACAGAGACGGAGTTAGGAATCGTGATATACAAAGACAAAGTTAGGAATCGAGGCAAAGTTAGGAATCGAGGTCAGAGGGAATAAAATATAAATAATTATAAATAAAAGTGATAAAATTCAAATAAATTAAAAATTGGAGGTTGAAATGGGAAAATTTTGCATTGTATTTTTAAATATAAAAACATGAAAGGGGTAACATCCCCCAAGTATGCTACAGCTCCATCACTGATGCTACATAAGCACATCATGATGAAGTTCTCTGCTGCATAGATTGCAGATTGAGTTGGTTTTCACTCTTGTGAATGCAACAGTTTTCTGTCAGACATGCCATACAACAATCTTAAAACAAACAGACAAGCAAGCATTTATTACAGAATTATTGATCAGGCAAACAGACAAAAGATGAAAGGGAGAGATAAATTCATAGAATATGAGGATATTTAGGTTACTTTGTTGTTGCTATTAAAGATAAACTTTTTTATGAACATTGTTTTACCCTTTTTAAACCAGTTTGGTTCCAAGTTCCAACCCAAACATAGTAGAAAAATAGACTAGAAGGAACATTTTCATGGTAAAATTTTCTGATTTACTGCCCTTCATAGGAATTCTATCTCCAAAATGTCTCAATAGCTACATCACTATTTTGCCTTGCTATCAAAGGTACAATATGAACAGTGTGGTGTTTTCCTATTCTAATTCTCTAGTTTATAGAACTCAAGAATGAACCAATGGTGCAGTGAAGAAATTCTTGTGCTTGAGTAACACTCTTCGTGGCAGGAACTCGGATAATCAATCCGTAAATCCACTTTCGACAGTATTCAAGACATGCATTTCCGGTTTACCGAGTATGATGTGGATTTGTGCCGTTGGATATGGATATCACCTATACAGTAACCCTCATTTGGAATGGCTGAATGTGTAATGTGAACACTAACCTGTCTTCAATTCACGAGCATGTTATCGATGTCTAAACACGAGCAATCGGAGAGAAGGGGGGGTTAATCACATAGGAAGGAGGGATTGCTACAGCTCTCTTGCTGACTTTCTTCTTCTTCTTTTCCTCTGTGACTGCTTCAATTAAGAATTTCACTTCGTCGTCAAGAAGTGATTGCAGTGAACTGCATTCGGGAAAATGTTCAGTTTTTGCCTCCATAGCAGCAGTGGGGGTTTCTGTACCATGCAATATGGCAACACAAACAGAAAATGCTTGTAACACAGACAACTTTGCATGGAAATCAACTGAATACCCTCCTCCTACGGTGGCTGTCATGGTCAGTGCCGGTGTATTCTCTTTGGCACCCTACATAAGAGTTAAAATTTAGTAATAGGAGATGCTAATTAAACATAGATCATGAAAAATAATCAGAAATAGTATCAAGAAGCAAATGCTTTCCAACAATCTTATCTATATGATTATCCGAGCTCATATCGAACCACGGCGATAGAAAATGATTCAGCATTTAGTGAATGCCAGGAAAAAGAAAAGGGGTCTGAACTTGATTCCATCAGATTCCGAGAATCCTATTAGAAGGCTCTTTGGCATAAACGTTTACATGCATATTTGATGGCTCAACATCCTAACCCTTTTTCTTTTGAAATATATGCTTCGGCATAAACCTGAAATCTTACCTGAAGAAAAAGTTCAAAAGGCTGGTCACTGTCCACCAGTGGTTGATCTTCGGAACAATTTATACCGGGGTTGCCAAAAACTACAAGGGGACAAGCCATGTCCCAGCCACCACAATCACAGCCTCCACCCTTCCTCCACCTATCAAGTAGCGACGAAGGACCTGAGGTCTCGGTACTAGGTAAGCCATGGTTTCCGGTAGGAATGACCACCTTCACCTTTTCTTGGCTCCTGCTATCTTGTGTGTTGGTTTTGCATTCTTCAATCATAGAGACATTGAGTAGGTTTAAATGCCTCTTGTCACCTATTTTGTCCCCTCTTCTGTATTTCAAGCTCTCTCTCTTCTTATATGGTATTTGAATGACTACAGCAGCAATTTCAAGGTTTGGATGCAGATTGGCAGGTAGCAATGGAGTTGAACCATTCAGGGATTCAACCTCATCGCTGTCGGAAACTAGATTTAAGTGATCTTTAAGCCTCACTGCATTAGAGCCATTGTCGGATTCATAACGTCCAACATCTGAGCCAGGACTTGAAGAAACCAGGGTTTTACGAACATCAGGGGATCCTTGGACGGAAACATTCTGTCTCGCATGTGTGATATCATACATAACAAACTCCGTAACCATGGAGTTTTCGATCACCCCTCCGTCTTTAATTTCCGAGCTGAAACAGCAGGAGACTTGCATTTGAGCAACAACCGAAGAATCTTTGCTACTATCACTCAATCCCCATATACCGGCATTGCTCTTCTTTCTATTGCTGATGGAGTGAAAGGTATATACCCAATTGAAAGCATCATCTTGCTTCCGCTGTTTAGCCAGAAGAAAAACATCTTCCGGTTGACTCATCGAGAACTCGAAAAATGGCACTCCTTGTTTCACTCCCAACTTGAGACGACCATGTAGGTGAACCGGTGAGCTCGCAACTTTGGAGTGGCTGGTATCTTTCTTGATAAATGAGGTGTCCGGTTCGGAATTTCGAGGTGAATGTGACAAGTCATGTAACAAAGATTTCCGAAACATCTCATCTCTTCTCATATTTTCCATCCCAATATTTTTGACACAGTCAGCTTCAGCTGCATGACCCAAAGGACTTCGCAGAGACTTTGATTTCATGAACGGATCAAACATCATTCTAATAGGACTAAATCTAGCTTTGGAGCAGGTTCGGGAAAATCGGTCAGTTTCTAATGAAGAGGGTGAAAAACAAGCTTCCGTCTTTGCAGATACCGACTTATGAAGGTTCCGAACCGAGCCTTTTTCAACAATGTCGTTACCATCATCTGAAGGACGGACAACCGGCTCACATCCCAAGCTTATGTTCCTCTTGTTATCAATCCCTACAGTCTCCCCCAACTGTTTTTCTCTCTTTTCGGAATCTTTATCATCCGAACTTAGACAGATTTCAATGAAGCCATCTGATGAGTATGACTCGAAACAAGGCTTGCTAATGCCAGAAGACATCACTGTGTTCCTCTCTCGTAAGCGGCCTTCATCTTCCGAGTTACAAAGCGAATCAACGATCCTAAACGAACACGAAGTGTCACTACTACGTGATAATTCAATCTTCCTCCTCCCCTCAACTGTGCCAGTTTTCTTCATTCTCCTTACCTCTTTAGAGCTTTGATATACAGAACCTCGCCTCAACTCAGCATTACCTTCCGCCCCATCAGATCTACATGGCATGCCTTTACAAGAAGCACTCCGATAACGGCGAAAGCTGATTTCAGTAAACCCCTCCTTTACCCTCAGTACATCATCTTTACGGTTCAGTCTTCCTTTCGGATATCTCTTTTCGATGTTCAAACATTGTCGACGAGGTGGAAGAACGGTGTTAGGACTCAGATCTAATGCGCAGTTCTTCTCCAAGTCAGAATCCATCTCTAGTCCCATTGACACATTGACAGTCCTGCAAGAAATGCCAGACATATAAACACAGATTCAACCACATGCAAACTAGCAGAAATCAACATCTTCAACAATCAACAGATGCTCGATTAATTCGCATACGCTTGACTATATAAACAATTTTAGTTGAAGATTACTACTGAAAATCGAAACATCAATCCATAATATCAATGGTCTAATGCCATTTGACCATATCCTGTAACAACCAGAAGAAACAAGGAAAAAAGATTCGGTAAAGCTTAGAACTTTAAGGTTAAAAAAACTGGGTTTGATCTCAAACAGTAAAACTAGAACACTTGAAGAAACAAGGCAACAAGGAATCTCTTGATCTCCATAAACAGACAGGAAAATGATGAAAGCGACAGGGATGAAGACTATGTTCAATTATTAAAGGAACAGAAACTTTATTTCCCTTGCATTTCAAGCCAACAAAAAGTGGGTAAACCCAAATTGGTAGGGAAATGGGCATAGTGGCATACCACCCATTGTAGATCTTAGAGAAGTGAATTCAAAGAATACCCTTTAAACTCTTTAGCAGAAAGCAAAGAAGAAAACACCAAAACTCCTTTGAAGAAGAACCAGACCAGACATGACCCTCAAAGTCAAAGAGTACTTAGAATTGAAAAAGACCCCAACAGAACAGAAGTACAATGTAGAAGCAAAAAACAGGAACTGGACCAGTAACTAGACAACAAAAGCATGATAGACACAAAAATATGAGTTGTTCGATGGAGAAAGAAAGAAAGCATGCCTTGCTCTTGCCCTTGCCCTGAACACTGTGTTAATAGATTGAGAGTTGAGTGTTTTTGAGTACTTTTCTTTTTGATTTTTCCTCTCACATGAACACTCACGAGGGACAATGAGCTGTTCAGCTTCTGTTTATGTCTTGTAAGAAAGCAAATCTTGTTTCAATTCATCATATGCTCGCTGGTTGCATATATTACGTTTTTGCTACATTATATTATACCTTTTTTGGGTAAACGACTCCAATGGACACTCATCTAATTGGATATATTTATTTTAGTCACTGAACTATCAAATCTATCAATTAAGCCATTAAATTTATTAAATTGTCCTATTTTGATCATTATCATTAAAATAGTAACGGATAAGTGATGCAAGGATACCTTACCAATTAACAAAAAGTTATAAAATTATATATTTAGTTTCTTAATTTAGTCCTAATTTTTATTAATTTGAAAGACTAAATGTATAATTTTATAAATTTTTATTAATTACCATATCATTCTTTCGTTATTCTTTCATTTAAGTTTTAACGATATTATTAAAATAGATCAATTTAATAAATTTAATAATTTAATTAACGAATTGATAATATGATAATCAAAATAAATATGTCAATCAATTAGGTGACCACTAAATTAATTTACCCTTCCTTCTTTTCAGCTAAAGGGTTCTAATGGGGCACCCATTTTAAAAAGACAAAAATATCAATAAACAATCCTTCTCCCATCTCACTGTAGTGGGTAGTTTTGTCATTTCACTTAGTTATTAATGAAATTTTCTTTAATTAATAAAAAATAGGTGGGGTGTTTTATCACTGCTACCGTCGGTCGTATTATCTTATTGCTTTGGGAAGTGTACAGTTATCAAAAGCTTGATTCCCCATAATTAATTTAACTATTTCCAAACATCTATTTTAATCATGTAATTTAGGACATTAATATTTAATAATGTTGAAAAATTGCGAATCTGTCTCATTGAAATTACGATACAATCCCTAATCATAAATGCTGTGGAGTGTGGTCCAATGTGTTGACAAAAATGCCCTACTCATGGTTTTGGAAATCATAATAATGTCCCAACCACTTGATTAATTGAAAAATGGTAAAAAAATCTAAATTATATATTTTATAGATAAATATTTAAAATATTTAAAAAAAAATGTTTAATGTTTTTATGATTATTATTTTAGGTATTTTTTTTAACAATTGCTTAAATAATTTTATTTTTCGATAAAAATATAATATAGGATGAGTCTATCACGTGCGTCGAACACCGTTGAACATCACTAGCGTTGAACATTGTTGAACACTATTAAACTAATTAATAAAAATTAAAAATTTAAAGGACTCAATGTATAATTAGTAATTATTTAAAATAAAATTTTAATTAAATTATTTTCTATAAAAAAATTACACAGTTAATCATTAACGGTGTTCAGCGGTGTTCGACGCCCATTATAAAATTTTTCTTAATGAAAATTAACCATTACAATTATTTTACAGGCATTTTTTTTAAGAAAAAATAATATTGTTTTTTATTGAATACTCAAATATCATGTCAAATCTATGTTCTTACCAAGTATATCAAGCTAGTGTTTAGACAAAAGTTACTTTGGATAAATTATACCATAGGTCACTCTATTATTGATAATTTATAATTGAATCACTGTATTTTAAAAAGTTACAATTGAGTCAACTTATTAATTGATTGTAATAACCACTATAATAATTTCATTTTATTATATTATTTAATTTTAATTAATAAGATGATTCCAATGTACAATAAGTTTTTGAACTACTTTTTGTTGAGAACAACTTTTAAGTGAGTTCACCATCTAGTTAAGCTGGTAGTGAGACTATTGAAGAAGTTGTGTCCTAAAATGAAATCAATAGGTTAGGCTTAGACATTCAAGTCTCTTAAATGGACATGGAAAATCAAACAATAATTGTCTGTAGGAGAAGTAGTTGTTGGTATAACAGAGGGTGAAAATTAGTGATGGTATTAAAAATCAAAGGTGGGTTGGGTTTGATCGAAGATAAAATTAAAAAAATAAACCGCTTCAAATGAAAATTTTATATGAATATTAATTATAGGGAAAAAAAATTCTAAAATATTGATGACGGGGAATTATTTCTTAAAATATTGAAGATTGAACAGTGGATTGAAAGTCGGATTTTATATCCTCCGACTTTGAACAGTAAAAAACTTGAAGACGGGTTTAAAAGATGCCGATTTTGACATCTTCACGTGATCTTCAAGCTTTTTACTGTTTAAAATCGGAGATTACTGAATCCAACTTTTAATCAGTTTAATCTTCAATATTTTAAAAAATAATTTTTCATCATTAATATTTTGAATTTTTTTTATCTTATCATCAATATTCATGTAAATTTTTTCCGCTCTAAACAATAAAAAAAAATTAAGACAAAATTATGGGATTTTAAACTGGTAGAACATGTTATGTTTTTTTTTTATTTCATTTTTTATTGGAAATGTTTATGGTGGTGAAGGATAAAATGGTAAAAAGCCCACCTTTGTATCTGCATGTGATTGGTTTGGTCGGGAGGAAGCAGGGATGTGGGCCAATCACATTTCACATCTAACCCACGGGAATCTTCAATTTATTTACTAAACATTTCCTTTTATGTTTCTTTTTTCTCCTTTTCTTACAACTACTCAATTTTAAATTAGATTTTTTTTTTAATTTTTCAAAGAAAAATTATATATAAAGCATCGAACATTATTAAATATTATTAATACTAAATATTATTAAATTAATTAATAAAAATTAAAATCTTAAGAACTCAACATATAATTAATAAAAGAGTAATTTATTTAATATATAATTATTAATTATATATTGAATCATTAAGAATTTTAATTTTTATTAATTAATTTAATAATATTTAGTAATGTTCAATATTAATGGTGTTCAACGGTATGTGATAGATTCATTCATATTAAGTGACAACGATATTTAACGTACGTAGTAGACTATTTTTTTATATGCATTATAATCATATTCAATAATTTTTGTGTATTCTTTAATAGGGCGAAAGAGGAAATGAAACGAGGCACCTTTATCCTTATGATTATGCAACCACCATAAGAATCACATGGCAATGACTTTGAGAGGTGATGTTCACTCTGTGATGAATGACGGAGCTAAAAATTTATTAAACGAATATTATTTTTTTAAAATAGCATTTAAAAGATGTTAAATTATATATATTTTTATTTTTTTAATATAAATTATATAAAAAAGATATATTTTTTTAAAATTTTGAATATTAACAGACACTCTATTTTTACATGTGACTCTGTCCATTCTCATGACTTAGTTTAGGTATAAATTGAATTTTAACCCGATCTACAACGTAGGAAAACTGGAAAACCGAACCATTTATCTGTCTTTATTTATTTGGATTTAAAACACTAAAATTACATATCTAAAGCAAATTTAATTGTACGATCAAAATTTGCAAAACCTATAAAAATGTCTTTTTTACGGGAAGAAAGTTCATGAGTAACGGTTTTACTCAATGATCATTGTTGAAGGCTAGAGGGCTGCAGACAGTATCCTCTACCTAGAACAATTTTTTTTTTTGTCTTTTTTGGTATTTTTTATATACCAAAAACAAAAAAAATCTTAAATCATAATTTAAAATTATATGCTATATATCATATACTCAATTATAGTTTTAATTCATAACTTTAAATCTTTAACTTTAAATCTCAAATCAATAGAATTATAATAAAAGAATTGTAAATCAGTGTTCGAGATCATATTAAAGATTTAAATCTATCGATCGTAAGAGGTCATCTTCATCTTCATCCATGATGAACCCGGAAAATTCACAAATAAGTGTAAATCCATGTGTTTATAAAAGTAAAAATGTAATCTCTTTAACCAGGTCTAGCCGAGAAGCGAATAAAAAAAACTACATTAAATATGTCGAGACAAAACAAAGAGATTTTGTGAAACACAACTATTTTTCTTTTATTTTTCTTAGATATTGTATTTAGGGATATAAATGAGACGATACAGATCGCGAGCTACTCGAGCTCGGTCAAAACTCGACTCGAACTCGGTTCGAGTTCTTAACGATCCGATCCGATCCGAGCTACATGATACTCGACTCGAAAAGCTCATGAGCTACTCGAAAACATAAATATACTATTTTTTATAATTTAAAATATAAAATTTTAAACTTAAAACCCTAAAATCTAAACCTTAAACATAAGTCTTAAACCCTAAATTAAGATACTAAAATCTAAAAATAACAAGTTTGGGTTTATACAAAGTTTTTTCCTCCATTAGACTTTAAATGTGACTTAAAAGATAAGAGTTACTCGAGTCTAACACGGTCAAAGATCGGTCAATACTTGACTGATTAGGCTCGAAAAAATCTCGAACTCGACTCGAGTTCTTAACGAACCGAGCTCAGATATTTCAAGCTCGTTTAAAATTACTCAAGCTCAAACTCGACTCGAAATCTTAACGAGTCGAGACGAACTTAGCACTACTTGAACTCAACTCATCTCGTTTACACCCCTAATTGTATTAGGTCCTAGGTGTTCATGTGACAGTGGACAGGAAATTGAAACTCCAAAGAGCAACTCGGCACTACAAGCACCATTTCACAATTTCACCAAAAGTATACGAATTATATTTTAATATCAAACAATAATTAGTTTATTGCATGCTATTAAGTCATTTGTTTTCTGATAAATATCCATGGATTACATACATAACGAGAAACACTAGGGACCAAAATATAACATGTACAAAAGTACAAACCCAAAATTTGCGAGAAAACACTGGTCGGACTGATACTATACAGATTTTAATGTCTAAATTGAAATAATTAAAACTTTAATTATCAAAAGAATAATTTAACAATTATAATTATTTTTTAATTTATTATACTTTTTACATTGTTTTAAATAGCGGATAAAAATCCCAATATAAATAGTATTTATTATTTTAAATAATAATAATAATGATAACTGGTTTTCTTTTAAGTCAATTATGAGAATAGTGCTTGCATGAGGCTGATACATGGAGACACATGGCATGTTGTCAGGGCTGCATGGTGGCAACACTCTTTTTATATATATATATATATAATCCAATTTTAATATTTTATTTTAAAAATAAAATTACTGTTTATATTCGGATTTTCATTTTATCCGGATTTTAAAATAATGCAGCAATTATTGTAGATTTGATTTTTTTAAATGTATAATAATTAAAAAAATTAACAAGTGCAACATTGTATTTAAAGCATGAATTGAGTCGAGTTCGAATGGAATTCAATTGATTTAACTCGTTAAAATTTTAAGTTCGAATAATTTTTAACGAATTTAAAAAATTTAAATTCGACTTATCTTATTAGAATTCGACTCGAGTTTGAGCTTCAATCAAATTCAATCGAGTCAAGTGTTGACTGATCTTTGATCATGTTGAACTTGAGTAGCTCGTCATCTATTATGTCTTATTTAAAACTCTACTAAAAAATGATACGCAAATTGTATAAACTCAAGTTTATTAATTTTAAGATATATTGTATTAATGTTTAGAGATTTAGCCGTTGGATTTAAAACTTAAGATTTAGATTTTAAATTTTAGGATTTAGACTTATATTTAGGATTTATATTTTAGAGTTTTAAATTTAAAAATTTAAATTTTAAATTATAAAAAATAAAAAATTTAATATATTATATTTTTAAATAATTCACGAATTTTTTGAGTCAAGTATTAAATTACTCAATTTGACTCATTAAAAGATCAAATAAAATTTAAACTTAAACTTAATCAAATCTAATCAAATTTAAATTTAATTAAATTTTAAATAAATTAAATTCGAATAACTTGGGATACTTCTCGTATCAATCACGGCTCTAATTATTCCGTTTCTTCCGAAAATCCAGAAGTTTTAAGAGAAAACTTGAAATATTTAAAAGAGAGAGAAGAAAAGCAATGAGAGTTTTATGACCGACGGCCAAAGATTTTTATATACTCGTAATTATAAACCACACGCCAAAGAAAGAAATAAAAGGGAGAAAAAAGAAACCAATTTCTTCAAGACACAAATAAAAGGGTAGATTCACAGATTCTTAATTAAAGAATCTGGTTTTCTCTCATTTTGGGTGTTCATTTCTATCGTTGCCAGGTTCTTCTTAATCATTCATTTTCTCCTTTGATTTGGTGTAGTTATAACAAAATTGTTTATTCCCCATTTATGTAATCTGTTTCTTTTTAGCATTTTATTGAACTTTTAATTTCTGGGTTTTTATATCTATTGCTTTCCGTGATTGATTTTTCTGTTGAATTTGAGAATTTGGATTGTTAGGGGTTATGGGTTATGTTTAGTTTGACTTGAAGGTTAGGTTAGAGGTAGATGCTTGGTGACAAAGTTGGAATTTCATTGATTTATTCTTTACCCTTTATTGTCAAAGAGAATCATTTGAGAACTTAATTTCTGCAGCTTTTTTCTCAAAAGCTTATTCGTTTGACTTCAATCTTGAGGTGTTTTTGGACGTGGATGTGTGAATTGCTGTGCAAATTTGAAGGAAGTTGGATTTTCTTTTAGGTTGTTTATAAGGAATCACCTGTTGAGTAGTTTTCGTTGGTGTTTTGGTTGATTTGTTGTGGTCATTTCTGCGAAGAACTTAGTAGGATCAGGTTTTGTAAGGGGAATTACGGTTTTGGTGGAATATGGCAGTGCTGGAGTCGATTGCAAGAACATCTCTTCTTGGTCATAGTCCTTTGCATGGTAGAATTTCTGTTAGGGACATTTCCTGTAAACAGAAATCGAGCAATTATCAATTCCGACTTACGGAACTTATGGGTAGAAGAATTGTTCTGTCACCTCTTCCAAGGTTGAAAGCTGATAGGGTTGTTAATCTGGAGGTAGAGGTTCGAGGGATAGAGCTGGCAAAGGAGGTACACGCCTATAGAGAGGAAGAAAGGTCTCCTAGGAAATGGAAGGATGAAATTGGCACTGCTGGTATAAGTAAAAAACCTGAGTTGTGGCCACCAGAAAATAGAGCTGATAAACCCTCCTTACATAATCCCCGGCTTCGTCAAGAAAGGATGAGTTGTGGTTGGTTAGCTGCTATATTTGACTGGGAAGGAGTTATAATTAAAGATAACCCCGAGCTCGAGAAGGAAGCCTGGTTGACTCTCGCTGAAGAAGAAGGCAGATCCCCTATCCCAGCCTTTATGCTAAGAAGAATAGAAGGGACAAAGAATGAGCAAGCAATTTCTGAAATTCTTTGTTGGTCTAGGGATCCTGTATCAGTGAAAAGAATGGCTGCAAGGAAGGAAGAAATTTACCAATCATTACATGGTGGGGTGTATCGATTTTGCGATGGGTCTAGTGAGTTTGTGGATGTCCTGATGCATTACAATATTCCAATGGCTTTGGTCTCTACTCGACCAAGAAAAACGCTTGAGGCTGCAATCAGAACGATTGGCATTGAAGGGTGCTTCAGCGCCATTGTGTCAGCGGAGGATGTTTGTCGGGGTAAACCTGATCCAGAAATGTTTATATATGCTGCACAGCTTCTAGAGTTTATAGCTGAGAGGTGCATTGTATTTGGGAACACTAATCAGACCATTGAGGCAGCCCATGACGCATTGATGAAGTGTGTGGCTGTTGCCAATAAGCATCGTGTCTATGAGCTTAGTGCTGCAGACTTGGTGGTAAGACGTCTTGATGAGCTTTCCATTGTCGATCTAAAGAACCTTGCCGATATTGAGTCACCTGAATTCGGATCCGGAGAGCCAAAGCCGGAGATGGAGATGGAGGAGGAAGATAATGAACCACCCACCTCAACAGCAACTGATGATAGCATTTTCTGGTAACCCCTTTAAAAATTCTGAACTTTTCCAATGTCCTTATGATTCTTCATGATAACTGTTCCATTGATTGTATAGCAAAAACAGAAAGGAAAATAGAAAAAAGGGTGTTGGTCTGCATTTGGACGACCCCAAGATTACCATATATGTATAGTTGTACCATGAAACTTCTAATGGTTATTTGATCTGATGCTTCCTAGTTCCTTTATGTTTGACTCTGATATTTAGCTTGCAAATGCACAACAAAACTATTTGCAATTACTTATTGTTCTTAAACCAAAAACTAATGCTTTTTTCTTCCTAGTGAATGCAATGCTCAATTATATTGCATTTGTGTTGGTAAGTTGACTTGCGAGTAGGGATGACAAATTGGCGGGACAAGTGCGGATTCATCTAAAATTTTTATATCCATCATCTACTCATCACCCATGATTGATATAATTTTTAAATCTACATCTGTTTACGCGGGTATATTTTTAAATCCATTATCATATCCACTATTTAAAATTTATCCGCTTGTATATGCCTACAAGTAACTACTAATATTAAATTATCTAAAAATAAATTCTATATAAATCATAGAATTTTGTAAAAAAAGTAAAATTAAGCATACTTTATTGACTAATTAAGTATATATATATGACATATTTATATTTATATAAATTTAACTGTATCTAACTAATTAACGATAACTAATTTAACAAAAACGTATTTTTATTGATCTTAACTACAACTAACTAATATATAGTTAACTTAACTAAAACATATTTATATTTTTATAAATTTTATTTATCCACACATTACAAATTTTTAATCTGATTAATTTAAACATAATTATAAATTATCAGTTTTTAAACTAAATTAATTGAGTTCAAAGTCTACAAGCTTATGAATTGACATAGATTTTAAAACAAATTAATATTTCAGTACATAAAATACCGTAATAAAAACATAATCAAAGTATAAATATAAATGGTTTAAAATTTATATAGGACAGACAGATACGGTACGAATAAGATCTTAAATCCTTTACCTTTCCATTAGCTATGATGGATATGATTTTTATATCTATACCTGTACATTACTCTACAAACTTATTCTCATTCAAATTAAATCCTGTTTATCTTATATACTTGATCAACTTGGTTGAAATATTTCATTTATGAATAAATTATAAAGTAACTTAATTCTACATTTATATCACAAAATATGAATATTTTGGGAAAGAGTGAATGATGTAGCCTTCTTTCATCATCTGCAAAGCAACCGAGTCGTTTCGTCACGTGACCAAGAATCGTGCACGCAATACGTTTGACATACAAAAGACGAAAACTGACAACACTTCTTTTTCAGTAATAATGGAGTAATAGAACGAATATAAATGCTCACATAATTATGAAAACGGTTATTTTCACCATTTTTTTTAATTTTATCAATACGATTATTAAATATTTAAGCGATATTAATATTAATTAAATTATTTATCATTAAAATTTAACAAGATAATATTAACGACATTTAAAATAAGCGGTTAAAGTTATTAATTATTACATAGGTTCAATACTCATTATGAACATATTTTTCCTTTTTTTTTCTATTAAAGTAAAATTGTTTTAAAAAATTAAAAAAGGGTAATATATCAATTAAAAAAAATATATAATTATACATTTAATTTCTATTACGTACATATTTTATTAATTTGATTATAATTTTAATTTAATTTAATAAATTTATAAAGTGTATAACAAAAATCAACAAATAATTATATAAATTTATCAAGTTTAAAGCTTATCGTCGCTATTGTCATTCAGCTACTAAAAGCCTCTCACGCGCCACCACATGCCGCCCCTATGAGTGAGCGTGTGCCTGATTATGCGGGTGCACATTGCTATGATGCACTGCATCGCATTAGATCCCATACCTGGGTGCATATGCTTCTGGCCACACTAGATAATAGGTCACATGTGCACATGAACTACTATGTGCTTGTGTCGCACATGATCGCTACGGCTTTGACTGACCGTTGATCGAGTGTTAATTTTTTATGGGGATCATGCCCGAAGATTTCTCGACGTTTCAGATCTATTGATATAGTTTGTTTTGCCAAATTTGATAAGTTATTTTTACACATTAGATTTTGAGAATATTATATGAGAATTGTTCGGGTTTGAACACCAGATTATGTGATTGTTTAAAAAATTTGGATGAAGACTTTAATAATATCGATCTAAGTTTAGTATACCTCAAACTCTAAAATTGTTTCATGAGCATTATAAGCATAGTTGTTTTGTATGTTAGTGGGTGCAAATTAAGAGATGGTTAATAAGTATATGTTGATATTGATATCATGCGACTTGATAATTATTTTGATGCCTGATGAGTTACGAATATTTGAGTCTATTATGAGCTCTAGAGATCATGTAAGAAAGTTTGAATATTCGTGTGTTTACGTGGTTGGTTGATTTACATGTTGTGTTGCTTGGGTGCTTGAGATGTGAATTGACACGTTCGATTAAAACTATACTATTTGGACTGATAATGAGTCTATAATAAATGATTGTGAATATGCGCCCGAAACCAAAGGTGTTACGTATAGTGGTATTAGAGCCTAGAATTAGTCGATTCTAGAAATTTTCTGAAAAAGTCAAAAGTGGTAAATAGGTCTTTAGCAAATACATACCCATGAATCAAAGTTGTACTTGTGTAATGAGTTAAAATTAAACTCTAACCTCTAAACCCTAAATTATAACCTAAACTTTAAATTCTAACCACTACCCCTAAATTCTAAACTTTTACATCTAACCTCTAAGCTTTATACTCTAAAATGAATCCCTAAACCCTAAAATTAAATCACTTATAAAAGCTTTTAATTTTCATCATCAATGTATTGAATAGGAATCTATCAAAATATAATTCATGTAGTAATAATTTACCAAAACCTACTTTGGGATTTAGAGTACAAAATTTACGAGTTAAGATTAAGGATTTAGATCCTAGAATTTATAGCTTAAATATAAATTTTTGTGTAAATATTTTTAAATAATATATCAAAATACAATTCATAATAATATATCAAAACATATATAAAAAGAATCGTGATAATACCATGATCATTTTCAAACACCAAATTCTCATCTCCCCTAAAACAAAAGAAACCTCTAACAAGTAATTACCTTTAAAAACTATGATATGATTTCCAGACACATCGAAGGTAATGAGCAAAATGTTGTAGGCAAGTTCCAAATACAGATTCAGACAAGGATTGGATGGTGTTCAAGTGAATTGCAGCCCACTGATCCAAATGAGATAAGCTTTGATAAAGGTATATAACACAATAAAAGTGGATATTTTAAGTATGGAAGGCAAATGTTTCTGTTCGTATGGCAGCAGCATTTACAAAGATGAGAAGAGGAAGATTGAATAGAGGAAGAAGAAAAGGGCAGTGCGTATTTGATGTACAGTGTGTTAGCTTTGAACTCAATCATGATGAAAGAGCAAGTTCAGCCCATGCCAAGGATGATTTGAGCTCAACCGATACTGATGTGTCGATTTCACTCTCCAAAGTGAGGCTTATTTCATCCATGGATGGTCGTTTCGAGGAGTTGGGAAGAACGCAAAGGCTTATAACTTCACAGATAACTTTGAGGTCTTCATATCTAAAATGTTTTAGCTCCGGGTCCAGTAGGTAAGACATAACTTCTGGTAACTCAAGATACTCCCTGGCCTGTAATGCATGGAGCATATGAATGAAGCTAGCTAACCAGCAGCAATTTTGTCCAGGAAAAATGAGAATTCGAAAAGATTGCTTACCCAATCTATCAAGGAACCTCTGTCATTACAGAACGGAGGCCTCCCACTAATTATCTCCAGTACAAGTATGCCAAAAGCGTGGACATTTCCCTGGATGTCAAGATGGCGTTTCTCCACAGAATTAGGAAGCAGACAGACAGCTCCATTGTTGCCAACGGTGCCAGAGTTCTTTTCGGATCTACCAAGAATACTCTTCCAACTTTCGAAATCAACCAACTGCAGAGCCACATAATTTCTTAATCAGAAAGGCTCTAGTTTACATTTTCAGAATTGCAGCCGCCCAAACCCAGACAAAATTTCTACAGTTTATGATTCAATCATCAAGGTGCTAGGACCGACAGTTTAGATAGTCAGAAATGACCCTAACTCGAATATCTCCGGAATCCCAGATCATGAACAAATTATTAGATGCTTATGCATGTAAAGGCAAGAAGTGAGGAGATACCTTGGGAGAAAAATCCTCTGTAAGATACACAGCGCTAGAGTTTAACTCTAATATAGTGAAAGGTGGCTCAAGTCCTGCATGAAGATACTTGAGTCCTCGGGCAATGCCAAGAATGATTCTCATACGTCTTGTCCAAGATAATTGGGATCCTTCGCCGCCTGCATGAAATTGATTACCAAGGTAAAAGCTGATAATTAAAATGTCAATCATTGGATGTAAGCAAGCGATTGAGGGAGTATGATGCTTACAATGCAAATGCTCATAAAGTGTTCCATTTGATGCATATTCAAAAACAAGCATTCTTGTAAACGGACTACTCTCTCGACAGTAACCTAGTAATTTCCCTACATTCTCATGGTTCAATCTTGCCAAATCTGCCACCTGAATAGCAATTAACCGAAAGTTTAGAACCAGATTACTCTAAGTTTGTTAATTCTTGCATTTTAAAGCGACTTCACTTCTTTCAAGAAATTTTATAAAACTGCTATGCAATAAGAAATACCTCTCTCTGGTAATAGAGCTCGAGGTAACCTGTCCAGTGCTCCTGCTTAATGCAGAGGGATATCACAGCAATTTCAGGCCCACCCTTCATAGTGCCTTTATAGACCAAACTATCTGGAGAGGAACCAATAATGTTGCTAAAGTCTTCACAAGCTACTTCAAGCTCTCGCCTGCTATATATAGTCACATCTTTCAGTAACTCAGAATCTGCCAAAAAGTCATGGCGTTGATCGTTATTACTAAAAGGAATAAAACATTAGAGTAAACCTGGGGAAAAGTAGTTAACAACTCAATGTCATTTATAGTAAACTAACCTATGTATACTACCACGTGATCCTTCTCACTTCCTGATTTCTTCCAAGGGATTATGATTGCAGACTTGTTATTACATCTTTGGAAAGCAGCAAGGAGAGCGAAAAGAAAGAGAGATCCCCCCATGATTCCTATCACAATTTCAAGAACCAAGAGCCAGGCAGGTTTCGATGCTTTCGGATGCTTTGCAACATCTTCAGGATGCTGATGCCTAGGGGTGGATGCTTCGTGTTTTTCAGATGGCAAAGCACCTAAAAGAGGAATATTTTCACTGTCAACTATGGCACCATCGATATTGAACTATTTCAGTCATAAGACCATCAGCTAGAATTTGGTAAGTAAATGAGAATACAAATTGATGAAATTAAGTTGCAAATGCAGATTCAAGGTATATTAAATTAAACTATAGAAGAGATTTGCTTAAATTTTGGTCCAACAAATGAAGCATCAATAGTCCAAGATGTCATACAATAATCGGTTGGACTTGACCAAGAATATATGTGCTTTTTTGTTAAAAAAATCCATCCACCCACAGCCAAAGGGAAGGTTTTGTAATAAATATATACCACATTGTGTGCTGGAACGCTGTTTAGCGTCTGTGTCCTGAAAGCAGTTCCCTTGAAAGCTAGTGCTGCATTAAAACATATGGGGAAAACGTAAACCAACTGGATAAAAAGAAGCCAGCATTGATCAAAGACATAGGAAAAGAAAGTTTACCTTGGAAGATGTTCCAAGCACTTGGGAATGCTTCCAACCAAAAAATTATAGGAAAAATCTACCACTTTTAACTGAGCTGAGCTACAAAGTCCAGTTAAGTTTGAATGTGAGGCATACCTGAAAACAATAATTTTTAGCGATCAACTTTGAAAAGCTGATACAGGTTAAAAAGGTCTTCATTTTCAGTTTTAAGATCTTTCAAAAAACAAGATACGAATAAGAGTTTTCCATATCCAGCGGTAAAATTATATATTGCACATATAGGCTATGGCCATTCCTATTATACTGATTATGCATCCTCTGTATGTCAGTCGTCGAGCATTACACATACAAAGAAAAAGCTTAACCTATTATTGTGCTAATCTAGATAGAAGTTGACTCCATTGCCACAATATTCTACTTACATTCCATGTGTCTTATCAGTAAATGCTGAATTGCTATAAACAGGAACAGCTCCTTGAAGTTTATTTCTATCAAGGCGGAGTTCCTGAAGATACTTTAAATTGCCAAGCTCAGCCGGCAGGCTCCCTGTTAAACCATTTGACTGAAGGTTTCTGTGATGCCAAAAGAAGGGGAAAAAAAATAAGAAAACAACATAAATAACCCAAAAGGAAAGTTCATTTTCTTAAAACATGACACAGAAGGTTTACATTACATCTTCATCACGCTGGATAAATTCCCTAGCTCTGGAGGAATTGGACCAGTGAGTCGATTCATGCCCAGGTCCAAGACTTTGAGGAACTTCAACATGCCAAGTTCTTTAGGTATTATACCTAACAGTTTGTTAGTGCGTAAAGTTCTACAACAACACGAATGTATGCATCAAATATGATGATCAGAGAAGGATAAAAGTTGAACCAAAAGCGTCTGCAACAAATAAGAATAACATACAGTTCTTGCAAGTATGTAATCTGGCCAATTTCCGGTGCAAGAAACCCCTTCAGAGATGAAGAGGATATGTTTCTGCAACACATAGAGAAAAATGGTTACTCCGAAAACACATCAATTAAACATTGAAGAACTTGGGGAAGTGGTTGGATCATTCTTACATCTTTATAACATGTTGTCTCTCCTTATTACAAGTAATCCCATACCACTCACAGGGATCAGAATCTAAAGCATTCCAGTTTGACAAAACCAGATGTGGGTCTTCAGATATCTCTCTCTTGAACGTTATAAGGGCAGTAACTGCAGGGAATCAGAGCTCCTATATCATAAACAAATATTGGACAATTTGAAGCTATAATTATGATCATCCCTAAATTCAAGAACATATAATCTAAAAGAACTGAACTAAAATAACATGTAACACAGATTGACAGTTGAGGATCCTAATAACTACCCACATTTTCTATGAAACCAATCAAGATTTGCAGAAAAGAAAAGCAAATACTAACGAAAAAGCACATTACCTTCATTACTAGGAAAAGAACCGCTCGTCACCAAAGAAACTCCATAGGCAAGAACTAGCAGCAACAAATAAATGTACAGCTCCATTTCCTCCCCTGTAATTTGCTGCTTTCTTTTGTCAGCAACAAGTAGAATTCATCAATCCCAAAACGAGGGAGATAGAATGGGAGACAGTGAAAAGAAAACAATCCAAGTAAGAAAGAGGCAATGGGGTTATTAAGAAACTGGAACTAATAAAAATCACTTGGAACTAATAAAAATCTCAAGTCTTTGAATAACAATTAACTTGGATACATTTATAATCTTTTTATTAATTATTTTTTATATTAAACTATAAATTATATATATAAAGATTAATTATCGATCCAAAATTTTATTTATTAATATTTTAATAAATTTTAAGGATACATTTTTAATCGTTTGATAATTTATTGTATCTTATAAATAAAATAATTTAAATTTAAATCTTATAAGATAAATATTATTTATTTTTTATTAAAATATTATTCTATTTGTTAGATTAACTTATTTAAAAATATGACACGCTATATATATTTAATTTTAAAAAAATAACTTTTAAAAATAAAACTTGAAGTTTTAAAATCTCTAACCCTTAAAATCTCTAATATACAAAATCGTAATTTTTCAAATTGTCATCATTGTCACCGTCAGACTTTATCATTAACATTTTCAGAAACAACGATCATTTCTCACAATCACTCATCATCGATGATTAATGAAAAGTGTGTCAATCGAACGAAAAACAATAAATATAAATAGTTTTGATCAAACGACGCTCAATTGACTCATTTATTAACAATCACTGATGATAAGTTATTGAGAAAATATGTGATGGCATCCGTCAATGATAATAATAATGTCTAGTGAAGATAATGACAAGGACAATACAATAATTTAGAGCATTTATAATTTTAAATATTAAAGATTTTGAATATTTTAGAAATTTTGAGAATTTCAAAATTTTTAACAAAATTATATATTTTAATTTTTAATTATAATAATAAAAAATATCATACGACACATTTTTTATGAGTATTTTTTAAAACAATCGAGTGTTTAAAATTAATAAATTAATGATTTGCACTTATTTTTTAACTAAACCTCCTATTTATTGCTAAGTTATTTTATTGCAAACTTGAGTTATTTCATGATTTTTTTTTTTTCTGTAATCAGCTTTTTCTAATTTCAAAATTTTATACTGCTAATGATTGCATTAATGAAGTCTAATAATTAAGGCCAGTGGGTGAAATAATTTGGCGTTTAAGGTAGTCCTCTGGATTAGACGAAGGAACAGAGTAAAAGACATGGACACACAAACACTACATCTTAATCTAATTTAGGTTCAAAGTCGGAATAAAAATAAAATAAAATAAAATAAGCATCATTAAAAAATAACTTTTATATTCATGTGATTAAGGGTGATTATCGAGCGAGTCGATCGCGAGTTAGGTATTGTTTGATTCGCGCTCGTTAAAAAATTTTATTATTCGACTCGACTCGTTGCTCGTTAAGCTCATTAAAATTGTACTCGACTCGTGCTCGTTAAAATATTTTGTTGCTCAACTCGACTCGTTGCTCGTTAAACTCATTAAAAAACCTACCTTATTTTTAACTATAAGTAAAATTTAACAATACCATATGAGGCTTAATATTAACTTAAATTAACAAATTTAACCAAAAATATCAAAAAAGGATGTATAAAATATTTTTAAAGTCTAAATTCAAAAGTAGTATTCCATAAATACACCAAACTAGCATATTAAAATTAAAGTAACAATTCACAAATTAATAATTATTATTTAAATCTATTTTTTGAATGAAATAATTTTAAAGTAATTATTAAAAAGTATTTTAAAAAATTAACGAGCTGCTCGCGAACTTATCGAGTCGAGTTAGACTTTGCTCGATTCAACTCGTTAAGGTATCGAGTCGAATTCGAGTCGAGGTAATCCGAATCCAGTATTTATCAAATTTTAACTAAATTGAGTTCGAACAACTCACGAGCTGCTCAACTCGTTAAGCACCCCTACATGTGACCTTATAAAGTCAGTAAATTCTTATTTTATAAATTATATTAATCAAATTTAATATTCACTTATTTTATTTTATTTCAAGCTTGATCGTAACGTCTTTTATATATATATATATATATTATTCATAGGATTTTACCGTTTTATTCAAAAATTTTAGATTAAAACAAGTTATAGGTTTTATTATTTCGGGTCGAGTAAGATTAAAAAATATATATTAAAATCAGATCAAATCAAAATCGAGACGATCAGAAATCTACCTCGATCCAATCCGTTGTCATCCCTAAACGTATCTAACTTTTTTTATTAGGCAAGTTGCCCCTACCCAATGCTCTTGAGGAGCAAGCTTTCTTCTACGATCCCCATCTCAAAGTTTTAGTTATAATTGTTTGTAGAGTCCATAGTACGCTACGAAATACAAAGTTTAGGTATCAAATCAGACACTTGTTGAAGACAAAGATTGTGATTATTGGCAATTGGTCACATCTTTGAGTGTCAACAAAGATATTAACATCCAACAAGTACAAAATCGGAATTTGAGGTTTAAAGAAAAAATATAAATGAATAGAAATAGAAAATAAATTTATAAATGAATTAAATTCTAAAATTTTAAATAAAAAAATAAAGGTGATTTTTTTAGGGATTTGTCTCTCTTCACCCCTATGTACTTCTGTCACTGACATCTAAAACGTAAAGTGTATTTTCTGTTATAATCGATATTTAGAACGATTACTTAGTCTTTACTTTCTAAAATAAGTTTTGATCTGATCGTTAACAAATATTTACCTACCATTTTTAGCCTTTGAACAAATATTTTATAAAAATTAATTTTTAAAAATAATTATTTTACCCCTAAAACTTATTTTCAACCTCAATGATAAAAAAGCCTTACTCTACAACTAACCCCCAAAATATTAATCATCTTTAGGCTAACCTAATGTTGCTTACCTTATGATGATGATATGAATCTTGTTAAACTAATGAAAATATAATTACTTTATTTAAAATAAAAAACTATTATCCTAAGTTTATTGGCTATTATTTTGGTGGATGTCTTATATTGGTTCGATAATTAATGGATAACAAATTATATTAATTGATAATCGATTGTATTAGTTTATCTGTAAGAGCTCAAAGTCAGTTTTTGAGATTTTGATGGTCTAGGGACAAATATAAAAATAAAATCTCTAATAACAAGTATTAAAAAATAAATTTAAATAATATAAAAAATAATTAATTTGTTTGTAAATTATTTTTTTTATTACACTCAATAATTATCAAATAAAAAATATCAAGAAATTTTATTAAACACCGAATAACTTACATAAAATAGCTTCTACAAGCATTTCGATAGGCAAAATCATTAATAATAATGTCTATATCAATAAAATCTAATATATTTTTCTTAATACATGATTAAACATTAAAACATTTTCTTGTGACATTGATGAATTTAAATTATACTCATTATTTAAACTAGTAGTATCATTATTATTTAAATTAGCATTATGGCCATCGAGATAATTACCGTTGAAGCTTTGTCTCAAACTTGGTTATATAACATATTAAGAATAAATGTCACACCCCATTTTATCCCCAAATTAAAAATTCTAAATCTCTAACTCAAAACCCTAGCAATTTGGGAATTTTTTTGAACAAGCTAATTGTGATTACAATTACTCTGCTGGCATCGCTGGTGCTCGAACTCATGACCTCTAAAAAGATCAATTGTTCCTTTAACCACTCGGGCTAAAAAACAATAAATTTGGTGTGACAATAAATCTCTTTAATCATAATCTCTTTGAATAAACGAGTCCTTGTCTTATTGTATTATCGAGTCAGAAATTATAATTACAAAAATTTAAAATAATTTACGAAAAAATAACATAAAAAATTGAAGTGACGAGAAGTGTAGAACAAAAACAATAAATATACTATTTATAAGTATATATGAATTTTTTGTTCTCATCTTAAAATTAAAAAAAATATTATTATAATTTAATTATGACCCTAATAATATATTAATACCTATATTAATTAAATATCAATAACTTTATAATTGATTATGAAGGTCATTATTTTTATCGATATTTTTAAATTTATTTAAATAATATAATAATAAAAATATAATTAAACTTAAAAATTAATAAAAGTGAATGGTCCACTTTAATTTTAAGTTCCCAAAAAAAATAATAATTAAATTTTAATAGCTCATAATTTTTACTAAAATTAACCGATAATTTTTAATTATTTGATTATCAAACAATCAAAATAACATATAAAAATACAATTATATTTAATAGTTGATTGAATAGTCTATTAATTATTAATATTTTATATCAATTAATATTAATTATATTATGAAAATTATTATTTTTTAATATCATTACTAACATATATGAATGGTGTAGATATTAATTTTTATTTGTAAAATCATCTTTTAATATAATTTCAATAATTATTATATTTATATTTTAATTTATTATTTATGAAATTCTATATTAAATATAATTTTATATATTTTAGATTTAGATGTAGATTTTAATTTATATATTAATTTTTTACTTATGAAATAATCTTTTAATTTATGTTTACCAAGTGAGGTATTTATAGTCTCTTAAAACCCTAAAATAACTTAAAAATAAATAACAAAAAAATCTTAAATAATTTAAATTAAATTTTAAAAGATAAAATTTAAATGATAAACTATCTAGACGCGTTTGATAAGTTATCTGTCGCGCTAATGTCATCTTCTAGAAGATTATTGATGTGGCGTCACGTTAGATTTTTCATACGCAAATTCATGTTTGTTAATACATTCTTGAATTTAGAGAATAATTATAAAATTTCGTCATTTTAAACGTATTTTTTAGAATTAAAATTCTACATAAAAAATATATAAACATCCGAATAAGTACTCTAAATTTACCATTAAAAGCATAATTAGATATAAAAATATAATCATTTAAATCAACTATCAACGGTCTGAGAAATAAATTCCCTTTGTGATTCAATCTTTTTTGAATTATTAAGCTCAAAGCACCCCAAATATTTTCAGTCTTGGGCGAAAAATTAAAAAAATAAAACAATTTTTTTTTTAATTTTGAATAATTAATTAATTAATTACTCAAAATAAAAAAAAATTCATCCCAGGCGTTGAATTCATATAAAAGTTTATAAAATTAAATCTTGAAATCGATGTTTGGGAATTCAAAATCTAAAAGTTTCCCACATGACTGTGATGCTGAAAACATTTGAATTGAAGTTTCCTTTGTTGTGGTCCTGGCTTTGTGATGTTCAATGCCTTTCAAAATAAGCCCCTTCTACAAGGGACCATCCTCACTATCAACATCACTTGACACAAAAAATTCACATATATTGGCTATACATTTTTCTTTTATAATCGTTAATATTCGATCTGTTAGACGATTAATTTAAATTCATTATTGTAAGGATATATTTTAAAAATGATTCTTTTAATTCAGTTTATATCGTTTATAACACTGGTTTTTACGTGTATGACCTTGCTTAAAAGGACTTAATGTCGTATCTAAAATTGATACTATTCTTAGTCTTTTATAATAGAAGATGAAATTTGCTATTCCCCTTCCCTTTAGGGTGAGTATTCGATTGAGTCAAGTAAATTTTTTTGAGTTATTTGAGTTAGTGAGTCATATTTTACAACTCAAACTTTATTTGAAATTTTTCGGTTCGAGTTGAGTTTAAGAAATTCGAGTCGAGTTGAATCGAGTCGAGTTTTTGAGTTCCTATAAATATTTAATTGTAATCATTTATCATGTTATAGTATGATTTGTTTCTATTTAAACGACTTTCTATGATTATATAAGATATATATATTTTTCATATATAACGATATTTTTTTTTATTTTTATATATCAATGTATATATCTCATAAAAAATTGAGAGACTCGTCTCAAACTTAAAAATAAATCCTTTAGTTACTAAAAATTTTGAGTTATTCGAGTTATTCGAATTTCTATTTTACAACTCAAATTTTATTTGATTTTTTTTCGAGTCAAGTCTATAAAATTTCGAATCGAATCAAAACGAATCAAGTATTTCCGCCTCGAATCGAGTTATTCGATTTTTTCGAGTCGAGTTGAGTTTTCCTTACCTCTAATCCCTCTTGAATTAAATGGTTTTGAATGAAAATTTTGCAATATTTCTGGTTAATTTTCTAAAAACTTTAATTAAATACAAGTAGGATGCCATTTTCTTTCATCCCCTACTGTAATGCTTCAAAAGGAGGCATAATAAAAGGTCTCCATTATTGCTTGTTGAAACTTTCTCAATAATCTTGTTCCCAATTGTTGACTTGCATTATTGAATAGGGTTTTTCTTGTTAGAAAAGCTGCAAGAGGATGAGGTTCACAAGGAGAAGGAAAAAGGTATAGGAGAAATTATATTATCGACATAGTTTACCACATCAGTTATGATCTCATCCAATTATAATTACTCACTTTATCATTATTTTTTATATCAATTTTGTAATTAATGAATCTTTACTCATTTTTTATATCATTTTAAAAAATTATTTTTTAAGAATTAGATTAATGATATGAATAATTAATGGTAAAATAAATAATTTTTATTGGTTAGGAACCACGAATGATGTAACGAGACGAGACTATAATATAATCTCTCAAGGTGCAGGGAGTTGTGAGAGAACCTTTCTTCAATCACTCCATCATTAAGTCCATTCTCATTAGAAGATCCGGATTGAGACCATATTGAATATTAATGACGGATTCAGAAATATTTTTAAAGGTATGTACACATAAAATATCAAAATCTTAAGATGAGCACAATTCATAAAGATTCTTAAAAAAATAAAAAAAATCATAAAAATAAAAAATTAAAATAAAATGTATAAGATTTCGAAAGTTAATTTAAGGCCAGATACATCACTCTTGCTTATTACATTCAAAATATCTTTTACCTGTTATAATTATATTTGTTATATTCAAACTAAAAACATTTATCATTTATAAACCCTCAAAATCATTTTAATCCATCTAAATATACTTAGCTTGAATCCCTCAAAATCATTTTAATCCATCTAAATATACTTAGCTTGAATCGATACGAATTCAAAAATATCTAAGCTAAAAAACAGATCCAAATATTACTCGAGTCCAATAAAATCTAAATCTGAAAAGTCCAACCTAAAATAATTTAAAATGATAAATAACTAAACACAAATAGCTCATATCATAAATAAATAGATGATTCAGACTAATTGTCTGTTATGTGAAGATTATCACTAGAAAAAATAAGCAGTTAATCTGAGTCATTTGTTTCAGTCATTAATGATCCAAAAACATGTAAAACTTAGAAGAGAGTTTTACACATTTTTTGGATCATTAGATTATTGAAATGAATGACTCAAATTAACAATTGATTATGCAAAAATTATCCCTTAGGTTGAAAAATAAGAAATTAATCTAAATCATCTGCATCAGTCGTTCAATGATCCAAAAAATTAATAAAACTTAAGAGTTTTACTATATATAATTTAATCATACCTCTCTATACACTTATTTCTGATATAGCCAATTCAAAAACAACTCAAACCCGCATGCCTCTATCCTTACCCAATCTAAAACCCAACTCGAATAACGCATGCTTATACATATTCTTAATCGTTAAACAAAACTCACTTTATAGACCAAAATAGTAATCCAAACCTCTTAGAGTAATTATACTTTTTCTATTAGAACCACTTGATTTTAATATACTTCACAATTCTGATATATACTGATAAGAAAATGTCATTTTTGTTGTTTTTAATACAGAAAGATAAAAGACAAGTACAATAATGTTAAAGAAAATAGAGTAGGACATACCAATAATGTGAATGTCTACTTCAATAGGAAAAAAAAAAAACCTTCTAAACTCGGCCAACCCATATAGCCTATTTCTCTAGAATTTTATAAAAATGAAAAAAATATATTAATCGAAATTTTCACCCTGACAACAAAATGGAAATTGTGGGGGTAGAAAAAAGAATCAAACCTCAAACCTTAACTACACTTGGAAAATAAAAATGAACCATCTATTTTTTGTACAATTTAATTTATAATAGAAACTGACACCAACTAAATTTTCAATGAGGGCACACACCAAGCTGCTACTTCAAACTATACGTTCTGGTTTTTATTTTTGTAAAGGAAGATAGGATTACCTTCAAGTTTCAGCATTTCTTGGCATTTCTAAGAGTACGCACCGTCATCATAAGCTGTTGTCGTGCACCTTCCACCTCTGCAAATTTGAGGCTTATCTCAGAATATCGTTCTTGCATGTCCTTCAATTCATTTTGCATTGATTCGTTTCTTTCCCGTAATGATGCTAGTTCAGATATCAATGTATCCTGGTTACTGACTTCATTGACAATAGACGTTTTCGGTTCTTTCTCTGATAAACTGTCAACAGTGCTGCAGATAAGATTTCAATAGGAGTGTTTGTTAGTTACTTACTTCCCCTTTTCTTTTAGTTTCTCCAACACTCTTCTTAGTATTTATTCCCGCAACTAACTGTTACAAGGACGAATATCGGAAAAGATGCAAAAATCCAGACTCGAAACTAAAGTTCTATATATTTGAGTCTTACCTTAAGACAAAAGGCACCGAGATAGCGTCATTTGATGTATCCATAGAATCTTTATATGCCTGCATTTTGAGTTCATTTAAAAGGAAGTGTAAGTCAAAGCTAGAGGTAAAATTTTATGTAATAAAGAATGTAGTGACAATGAAACCAAAATGGGACTGCAAAATAAACCAAAATGCACCGTAATGAAACTATTGTCGGGGTCAAGAGCACTGTCATATATTAAAGCAAGACCATTAATTGTTGATGCCATAAAAATGTTAAAACTTGAAACTTCTTATGTGATGACCCTTCAAAATATTTGTTGTCAATATTATAGAATTTCCTTTAAATGAGTTCTTTAGCTTCTTTTTGATCATGGTATTTTGTTTCTGACCTTTTGAAGTTGGCATTTGCAGAAACTGGTTCTGTCCACATCGAGTTCTTCTACTCTGCTTTCTAACTCATCAATTTTCTTTTGAAGATCCTTCTCCATTTCAAGAAAGCCATTTATTGATGTTTCTAAAGCACCTTCCTTTAAATTTATTTGGTCCTGCCATGGGAAAAAGAAAAAAAAATCATTATGAATAAAAAATCTCCTTTTTCATACTATGCTCCAGCCTAATAAGGAAGAAATAGAATGAAAGGGAATTTTGATCTCAGAAAGGACAGAGGAATATTATGATAAATTTTTCTGTTTGATACTGAATTCTCCATGTTGTTACTAGAAAAGGATATGTTAAACCATTTGCAACAAAAAGTTTCAAAGAGGAACTTGATTTTAGATAAAACGAACGTGTAAATTTACCTCTAGCAACATTAGTTTCTCCCTTAGGCTTGCCACTTCTGTAGGACTGCAAAATACAAAGGGAGATTTGCCATTTTCTAATAGTGTTTTTGTTCCGTCGGACACTGTTGAGCTTTCATTTCTCTCTTGCAGCTTCTTTTCCACGCCAGTAATGTCATCTTCCTTCTTAAAGTCATCCTTTAATTTGACTACTTGCTTTCTGAGTTTTTGTTTCTCTACTCCCTCCTCAAACATAGACTCTCTCAATTTGGTGCATTGAGATTTGAGAGTGTTCAACTCTGATTGCAAGGATTCGGCTGCAACTTCTTTTTCATCCTTCAAATGTTTCATTCTTTGAAATTCTTCCAGTGACTCGGCTGCTTCCTTTTTTATCAAAGCAATTGTACGCACCAGCTCATTTCGTTCTAAATTTCCTCTTTGATTTAGCACTTCTAGTTCTTCAGCAAATGCTTTAGCCTCTTCCAACTCCAATCCCAACTTTTCTGCCACTTGAGCTTGTTCCTGGAGGCCATTCTTTTCCATAGTCAGTTTGTCAATCTCAGCTTTTAGGTTTTGGATCACCTCGGAAAAAGCCCCACTAATTTCTTCCTCATGTTTCTTTTGACATTTAAGCTGCTTAGATTTGTCATCAATTTCCTCCAACATCTGTTCTATCTGATTGGATTTTAAATTTACTTGATTGGAAAGGTTACAAAGTTTTGCCTCATAGTCTTCTGTAACTGATTGGAGCTCTTCTTTAGCTTTCTTAAGCAGTTCTTCTAGTTCATTTTTCTGCAAGCATAGTTCACTAGCTTCGGTCAGAGCTTTTGTAGCCGCCTTCTCATTTGCATCAAATGTAAAGGCCATCTGCATAGAAAGCCTTTTAAATTCCTCCTGCAGACTTTCAGCAGTATTAGCATTCTTCCATCTTGTCATTCGCAAGGCTTCCTCAGCTCGGATAGCTCTTTGCTCCTGATCAACTTTGGCTTGTATGATAGATTCCAGATCCATTTCGTATACTTGTGCCTGTTTTTCTAATTCTTCCTCCAAGCTTCTGATGTGTGTTTCTAGTTTATTTATAGTAGTTAAGGAGTGAGAGAATTCTTTTGATTGCTTGTTGAGTTCACTTTCCAAGCACTCAATTTGGGCCTGAAGTTCATTTATACTAGCAAAGGAAGACGGGCACTCATACTGCATATTCAGTTGATCTTGCAGTTCGCTTTGCTCTAATTTATAGGACATGGCGTGATTTTCCTGCTTCAAAATCTCATAATCAAGTGCTAGCTGCTCCATTTGTGCCTCAAGCTCATTTTTATCTCTCTTGCAGACCTCTATCTCTCTGTAGAGGTCCATGATCTTTTGTTCAAGGAGAGATGTTTCCTTAGTGTCTTTGTGCGCTTTAACAAGTTGTTCCAATTCCCTCTGCTCATCATCCTCATCTGAGTGACACCCTGAGATGATTACTCCCAATTCCTCAGCACTACCATGGAATCCTGCTTTCTTGGGAGGACCGGGTACCTTCGTCTTCTTCGCATCCAACATTTTTTCTAAGTCTTGTACAGCAAGCATTAACTCAGCATTTGATTCCTGTGTCTTCTGCAGTTGTAACTGAAGATTGGAATTCAAGGCCTTCTCATAATTCAGCTCTTGTCTGATTTCTTCAACAAGAACCCATGGGTCCTCGCTCTCAAACTCCAACCTGCCTTTTACTTTTGCATCATGTATTTGCTTCTCAAAGGCCTTCAGATTCTCACACTCTAATTTGAGTGCATCTCTCTCTCCTTTCAACGTAACAACTTCCCTTGAGAGATCCTGCCCCCTTTTGCTCTCCTTTACAACTTGTTTTCTAAGAGCCTGCAATTCCATATCAGATACTTCCACTTTTCTGGACAAAGCAATGAGCTTGTTCTTGAGCCTTTCAATCTCATTATCTGAACCATGTTGGGAGTTTTCTCGTGGAAAGGTGCCCTGAGAACTGTTAGAGTCATCAGTACTCATTCCAAGATCAGAACCTGCTGACCACTCCTCATAGATTGCTGTGGAGGCAAGTGATGTTGGTTTATTCATAGATGACAGATTAGGAGGGTCCTGATTGATGTTGTTTCTCATTCCAGGTTCTAGTGGAAAGTTAAGTCCGGAGATGCTATCAGAACTTGAAATGGAAATATCAGATCCATTCGATCCTCTGCAGATCCCATGCAATTCAACATTATTGGTGGCTTTGCTGAAAGGCACATCCTATCAAACAAATAATAAACAAAGAAATAAGTAAAAGATGCAAATCCACTTCAATTAACTTTTATATTAAGCATATATCAGGAGACCAAAAGTTAGACCATGTGAAAACAGTCTGATTAACAGCAGCAACAAGAAAAACCGAAAATGAAAGCATTTTTTAAACAGTATAGGAGCCTTACTTCAATGGTGTCGCTCTTAATGCTTTCATCAGCCTTCAAGCAACCGTCTTGCGATTTAATGCTTGCATCTTCAATTTCTTCCACCTCTCTGCAATAATTATCAAACAAAAGTCAACGTTAAAAACAAATGCTCCAGACTCTGAAACATCCAATAACTACAGGGATTCAATAAAAATTGACAAGTCTTTACCTTTGATCAGCATTTTCCTGCAACCTCTGAATCGATACCTAGTCAAAACCAACAGATTGAATTCAATTTTAAAACATCAATCCACATAAATCATGAGAAAGAATCAAGAAAAATGCTACCAGAAGTAACTTGAGTTGTGTAACAAATATAAATATGAGAGAGAAACATAGGGAATGAGAGTGAGTGTATACTAACATTCAAAATTCCATTAGAATTAGAATTCTTTAACGGAAGAGAAACGGTGGAAGTTTTAATTGCTTCAGCATAAGCAGCAAAATCAATTGAAGCTTCCCCAACCAAACCTCCTTTTCCCAATCCCTACAGCAAACATAGGAGTATAATATATATTCACTACATCTCATTTAAACACACATACCCCACAAGAAAGAACATGAATTCATTGCTTCAAGAGGAAAAAATTCATCAAAAAATATAAATGTATATCTTACAGTTGATAAAATAAAATGGTAGATTCTTTCATTGATCTTCCCAGTCTTTGGATCCCGATCAAATCTAACGGTCTCGTGAACCGGATTTTCCCACCGACAGTTACCGTCTAGAACCGTCGCCTTTTCTAATTTAGTTCTCGGTTTCCCTCCATCGCCGGGGACCACTGATATCATCAACGCTTGTGCATTCAACTGTGAAACCTAATTTACACATAAAACTATTAATGTTTCAAATCTTCGAATGATTCAATCACATTACAAAAAATATATTGAAAGATAATCATTCTAACAGAGCAAAATACTTCAGAAAAATTAAAATCAAAATTCCTTTTCAGTTTTTGGCTGCATTTTCCGAGCAATTAAGCCAATAGAAAAAACGAGAAAACAAAAAACAATTTACAAGAAAATGTTCGATTGACAAAAATGTTTAAAAACTAAAGAAGAATTTGAAAGCATGAGTGTACTTGAGTCGCGTGGAACTGCAACTTGAACACAGCTTTGATCCTGTTCTTGTCGCTCCTCCATCTCGCCGACTTAAACATCTCCACCGCAAAACTCGCCGGAAATCCCGGACTCTCACATGTGATCCAGAAAACCCCGCCGGAAACCCGTCATTCAATCGATCGCCGGATCCAATGCCGTAAATCCAATCAAAATGCAAGTAGGCGCGTGGAAACAAAGCCAATCATACCAGTCTCCACGTCGAGGTCAGAATAGTTCAAAACGAGTAGAACTGAGTGATAGACCAAGTATAAACCTCAGAAACAAATAAGATCTAATGAACAGTTCAGAGTCCTTTCTCTTTCTCCCATTCTCCTCTTCTCTCTCAGCTCCGTATTTGCAAGGTTGAAAGAAGCAGCAGACCCTGTGGTGGAAAGGGAAGATTACACAGATTCTATTTTTTGAAGGAGAAGCTTCTTTGCTTTGTGATTAAATATTTTAATTTAAATTAATTCTGTTTTAGTTGAAAAACATGTGTTTTTTAGGGAAAAGCGAGTAGAAAGGAAATGTCATTAATTTGACATTAATACCCCTTTGCCAGTTTAAATTTAATAAATATTCCATATCTTCTTTGACGAGGGTCACACGGGTAAATTACTGAGACTGTAAAAAGTTTACCATTTTTGTTCGGTAATTAACGTATTTTTAGGTTTATGTGTTCATTTTACCCTCACATTTTTATCTAAAATATGAAATATTTGATTTAATATCTGAATAAAATAATATTATTAATGATAATAATTATTAGATTAAATTGTAGAATTTAAAAGTAAATAGGGTTTCATTTTATGTAAAAATAATTTTTTATTGCTAAATTGAACAAAAATCAAACTTGATAGACTTAATATGATATTTACCCTTTAAATATAATTGTTTAGATTACTTAGTTTAAGAAGAGATGATGTGATACAATATCATTGGTTAAATTTTTTAAGGGTAAGAATAACAACATAGGACAAAATGGATAATGGTGCAAACATTAGGGGAATAAGAGTTAAAAAATATGTTTGGTACCAAGATAGAAAATTTATAAACGTTAGGGGGCAAATTGTGCATTAAGAAAAAAAACTAAAAAAATTAGGGTAAATTATATTCTAATCACTCAATTATTAGTAAAACTAATTGAGTCACCCAATAATTAACATATATAATTGAGATATTTAATTAAAGTTTCAGTTACGATCAAGTCACACTTTTATTAAAATATAATCGAACATTCAAAAATAGTTTGCTATAATAAAAATTTTAATTCTTAAAATTTATATATTCTACTTTAATTCATCATTAAATTTCAAAATTATATATACCAATTTAGTTTTTACCTTAAACTTATTTTTGGTATAAGTGGTTCGCGGCTCAAATCTCTATGAAGGCAATTCTGCTTATCGTTTAGGTCAAGAGAGTATAAATTAAATATTACTTGAACATAACATAAGTAAATCTTAAGTTTAACTTAGAGTGATATCATGTGCTACCTCCTGGTTGTCAAATAAATATAGGTTTTATAACTTACAAGAGCTTTGAGTAATTTTTAATGATTCTGTAAAATCTGAATTTAATTTAAGAATTTGAGTCAAGTTAAACTTGAATTATAACGTAATCGAGTTAAGTGTTGATCGATCTTTAATTGTATCAGATTCAAGTAGTTCGTTATCTACCAAGCCTCATTTAAAGCCCTCTTAAAAGATGATGCATAAGTTTATAAATTCAAGAATGTTAATTTTAAGGTAGTATTAGTTTAAGATTTAAAAGTTTAGATTGTTAAGTTTAAAATTTAGGATTTAAATTTTAAGGTTTAAACATGTGTTTAGGATTTTTAAGGTTATAAGTTTAGGTATTTAGATTTTAAATTATAAAAAATAAAATAAAATAAAATATTATATTTTTAATAACTCATGAGCTTTTCGAATTGGATATTAAATAATTCGTCTCGACTCGTTAAAAGCTTAAAACGAACTTGAGATAGACTCGAATTCAATCAAATCAAGCTTTAATTAAAATCTGATCAAACCAAATTCAAATAACTCATAATTTATCTCATTTCATTTAGTTGTACTCCCCACCCAGATATCTCCATCATGTTAGCAGTATCCGCTCTTACGCCGCAGAGCCCTCGAGCCAATCAGAAATTTCTATGCAGTTGTAATTGATAACTTTCCCAACGCAACACAAAATAAAGAGATTTAGTCCCATTCACATCACTCGTTTAAAACAGACATCAAACAGCTACCTCTGAAATATGCTAATTAACGGTAACCGAGTTCTCCAACTACACGCTAAGACAATCCTTGGTCGCCAGGATCTACTGGGTTGGTGTCAGATTCCGGCTGCCGATATTGATACTGGGGAACCGCCTGTGGGATAAATCCGACACCTGAGCTATAAACTACGGGATAGAGATGGTTCAATGGGTAACGGGTTTGTAGATCATCGGGTTAAATTGGAAACTTATGGTTGCCCAGTATACTTGGTCAGGCAAGTGACAGGCATGCCGGCGACAACGTTTCCACCGAGTAATTAAGCATGCCAAATCTATTTGTAGAGTTTTTGTTACGTGTATATCTTCTCGATTATTCTGTCAAATCGCATAACGTGCACTACGATATGATTGGAGGAACAGTCTTCTGTTGGTCTTTGGTGAGCCGACGAAATGTTCTTTTGACGAGTCTTGCACTCTTGCTCTAAATCATACTAGTTTCAGTCTTTCTTAGTTCTGGGACTATGGAGGACCAACAATATTTGCATCACAACAGTTCGCATCGTGTTTAAGATTTGATTAATAGAAGAAAATACAATTTGCTTCAATCACAGCCTATTACATTATCTGATAGAACAAAGGGAAGAAAATGAAATGAAAACGAAGGTTCTTGTCTTACTATTTCAAGCCAACAAAAACTAACGTTCTTTTCTGACCGGAAAATGAAAGTTTTACTAAAACAAAACTTGGACGGTATTTACTTCAGGGCAGGCCGAGCTTTCATCTATCTCAGTATTACATTCACAAGCAAGTTAAATGAAGCCAACCACAAGGGAATAGCTACAGAACACTCTACTGAGATTTCAGAAAGTTAAATGAAGCCTTTATGTAACATGAATTTGCAGCTACATTACCTTGAAACGTTTCTGATTTCATTTGTTGCTCCTTGAATTTTCTTCTTCATTGATTTAAAACTACTTGAGCCTTTCTTGTTCCACCGAATTGAGGCACTTCGCTTAAGAACATCTGATATAACAGGTGATCTCAAGGTTGAATCCCCTAAGGGAGAATCGTCGTAATCTAGTTGAGAATCGATCAGTCAATTTTCAGTAGATGACATTCTAGAGATAACCAAGGGAATAATTAAAGAAAAAAAAGCAATTCAGTATGCAACCAGGTGGCTTACAAATCTCGGGACGTAAAGCATTTGAAATTACCCTAGAGCATAACAATTATCATACAGTACATTATTTCTGAACATCAAGTTCAACCAAGCATATAAAATTCCTCCATTTGGCTTTATAAATAAACCAATGACGGTTCAACCGAAGAACAAAAAAATTCCTTCTAAACCTAACTCAACATTTATCCCTCCCCCCTGCTAGACCTCGTAAAATGGTCACTTCAACAGAGAAGGCAAATGAACGAAGTACAGAGAAATCATTCAACACCCACACTACAAAGGAACTACTGCATCCTGATGAAACAAGTACAAGACAGAAGAACTAGAATCCTAACGTTAGGATACTTCCACTAAACATTATTTAAGGAATGTAGCCTGAATTTTTTTAATTAAATTACAGAAATAACTGTGTTTCTTAAGTCGTCTTTTCTTTCAATTTATCTATGTTTCTTAAAAATATTTCATATATGTCAAAAGAATGAGGTTGGACAGTCTTTTCTTTCAATTCATTTTCCGGTAAATAGTTAATATATAAAACAACCAAATTGGACCAACTAGTTAAACACTCTGTAGCTACATTGCACGCAAAGTCTCACCTGAAGACATGGGTAGTTGATATTGCACTTTTAAGAACTTTGATGCCTCCCTATCTTTCTTGTGGCATAATACTCGCATTAAAGTGTGAGCATCTCCCATATTCGTATGACCTTGCCTGTTTGAATCTAATCCCATTGCAATGAGCTCACTTGCAGACATTAGCATTTGAATAACAGTTTCAGTCTGCCAAAAAGCAATGATTAACTAAAGTACAAACAATTCACTGTACACAAGAAACACTCAAGTATGAGCTAGCCAACCTGAAGCGAAAAAATGTGAAGAATCCGTTCAGCAAATTTTGCTTCCTGCTCAACTATTGACCGCTGAAGGCCTTCTCCATCAGCAACAAAAAATTCCTAGAACAAAACAAGACAGTTCTATTAGCTAGTAACCAATCCATATATGATAATATGGAATACATGTAGCACGTCCGTTTGCCACTTCATAGAAAGAGTGTTGCGTATTGAATAGGAAGGTACTATTACTAACAATGAAAGTGTACGCCACGCAGATTGTCATGCGGTACAAACCTTTAGCGTCAACAGATCTTCTTCCATAAGGATGATATCTGAATCAGAGAAGGCACGGCAAGGACCTCCATCAAGCAATACCCAAACAAAGCCTTCCTGAATCAAGGATGTAAAAAAAATAGGTTGTTAAGCAAGGGCATTAAAAGATCACAGGAGGTCAAGTCACGAGCATACCAATGAAGCCATATAAATACTTAAAACCACAAGATCTCTGACAGCGTCATCTATCAAACCACATACATTCTCCAGAACCTACATTTAAGGTTGCCAATATCAGCACATCTTAGAGGAAGTGGCAATAAGTTAAAACTAAAGTCAAATAGGAAAGAAAATTTCTAAAACCACATACAAATATTCGTAGGTGAAACCATGCACACAACAAAAGAGAGAAATAGAGAGAAGGGAGGGAGGCAGAAGCCATCTACTTTAGAGTCGTACCGTGTCAAAGTCGGGAAGGAAATTCTCCAACCGAGTACTTTCAACATTGCCACGATATAAATGAAACAGGAACGCATCTCTAAGATCCCAAAACACAACCCTTGTTCCTATAAGTAATTTAAATAGAAAGAAGATGAAATTTAATAATAATAATAATAATAATAATGGTGGTGGCGGCGGTGGCTGCGATACAAATGAAACATCAATGCATCTCTAAGATCCCAAAACACGGCCCTTGTTCCTATAAGTGGTGGTGGTGGTGGTGGAAGAAGTTGAAACTTAATAATAGTAATGATGATGGTGGTGGTGGTGGTGGCTGCAATACAAATGAAACAAGAATGCATCTCTAAGGTCCCAAAACGCAACACATGTTCCTATAAGTTGTGGTGGTGGTATTTTAAAAATAATAATGATAGTAGTAATATCAGCGGTAAGATTATACCTCAATAACTACGATTACAAAATAAAGAGAAAAATAAGTTTTTGCAGTCCTTAAAAGAAAATGGAACATGACAGGCTCACCAATCAAGTCACAAATTTTTTGGCCAATAACTTTAGCTGTATCCCTTATGATGCTAAAGGTGGTACCAAAGAGTTCATCTACTGCTTCGTGATGTGTTAGTGAGTCACTCTCCAAAATTTCCACAGGCTCTTTTTCAGCTGGATGAAATAAAGAAAACCATCAAGATCGTAAATCATAATAAACAACTTCCTACTTCGTTATCGGCAGACATAACCATAAAATGTGGAAACGAGGGAAAATCTAAATATAAAATAAAATACAAAAGATGCTTTAAAGGTTCATATAATCATCATGAAAAAATGAATATAATGCCCTTCCAAACTCAAGTTCAACTGCAAAGTTTCTTTTCACTTCAAAAGAAAGTTCATGCTGTAGCTGATGATGCTCTTACTGCTGTTTCTTAGATCTACTTATCCCATATAAATGATCATTCACGTAAAACAGCCAGAACAAATTCACCATTAACACTTCATCCACCTTTACCTAGTAGAAGCATATTGTTATTTGTACAATTAGCTTTTACTTTCAGAAATAAATGTTTTCATGCTATTATTGCATAACCGCCTACGATTCCTGTTAATAATGAGATGCATATAGAACTTACCCTTTGTTTGGTCAAGAGATGGCCTCACAACTACCCAAGATTTACGAATGTCATCTTCAAGTTGGCCAATCTGTTTCTGAATATACTGCATGGAAACACGCAAGATAGCACAACTATAAGTTGACATTGTTCTGAGAAGTTCACATTTTAATACCAAAGCTATAGATATATGACCCATAACTAGAAATTATCACAAATAAAAGCCAGTAATAGAGAGAAAAAAGTCAGGAGTAAAAATAATCATCTGAAGCAATACCATAGTAAAAGGACCATTGTTTGGAAATCTTGTAATGGCCAATCTAGTTCTAAGCCAGACTTTAATTATTACATATTCTATACTAAATTTCATAAATGATGTACCTAATCTAAATAATAATAATAATAATAATAATGGAGCAGGAAAATTCTTCAGGCAGAAATGCAACTTCGGAACATCATGTGAGAGTAATTGATTTTGACCGATGTTGAAATGTCTGGTCTTAGGTTGCATTCAGCTTGAAATTGCTCAATATGAACTTAATGCTTTAGCTCAGACTAAATAATTTTTTGGTGGAAAGGAAAATTTACAATATATATGTCAATGTGTTAAATTTCATATGTTCATAACAGGCTGAAATATGAACTTCATAATCCCAAAGGAGGGTTTGCTTCATCAAGAGTGAAGATACCTTAAATTTGTTTGTAGGTCAAAAGATACAATATAGCACCTAATGATCAATGCTTCTAAAAATGATCACACTTACCTGAAGGGTGTTCAGCCGGATGCAGAGTTTGGGAATTGTCAATTCCTTCAATCTATTAAGCACATTGTCATCTATGACTTTGTACTCATTCAACCTCTTCTTAATTAGTGGAATAGCTGTCTCAGTGTAACGAGTCAAAGGAGGGGCTGATGGGTAGAGATGATTCTTCTCAACTGTGACATTTAATGTATGATCATTGCATGGTAGAATAAATAAGGAACATGGGCAATTGACTAGAAGGAACTTCCGTAATTTAAATAATAACAACACTAATAAACAGAAGTATTAAGGCTCTCTATCAATTATATATATATATATATATTGTAAAAGCATACAGAAGATTCCTGGAGTAAAAAACAAAAGTAAATAAATAAATAAAGAGCAATTTGGATACTGACTGCATAGCTACCCACTAGACATTTAAGAACAAAGGAATTAGCTACACCCAGAACTAGTGCCAAGGATTTCAAAGAAAAGAGGCAGGCACAGTGAGCTTGCTTTCAGCTAATAACAATGAGATAATCACCATCAAAAAGAACATTGCAAGATGATGCCCAACTTTTCCAAGCACAATGCAACGATAAGAAGCATGAATAGGCAATACCTAACTGATCGAGCACTCTCTGCAGATACGCATCCAAGGTGTGGAAAACTATAGATAGAAGGGCTTGCAAATGAGTGATGTCCAGAGGAAGATTCATTCCAAAAAGTTGATCCACCGTCTGAAAGTTAACACAGTTACAAGAGACAAGCAACACGAGAGGTCATAAACCAAAAACAAAACTGAGAGAATAAGATTCAATTGCTACAATTTAAAGATAAAATAATAGAAGCAAAAATATATGAAAAAGGGAAAACCCTCATAGTTATTACTACTATATTTCCTAGTGGAATTTTTTTTGCGTCTTTAATTTAATACTGATGGATGTTAACCAGGGTAAGATACCTAGGGCAAGGACATCTATTCCATCAAAGAGCAATCTATAGAAATGGAAAATTTCACGTACAAAAAACACATAAGAGAATTAGCACCCTTATATCCAGAAACAGCATACCTCCTCTAATATCCTAAAAACTTCAACTATTGACGCTGCCTGCCTTTGATGAAATGACAAGGGCTCCCAATCCTGCAAATGCCAAGAAATCAGCTGTGGTTCAGCCGTTGTAGCAGGATTCCAGCAATTTTAAAATGAAACAACATATGGTAATTCTCTCTTAATAGGGACTGAGACAGAGTAACCCCTTGCAGATAACAAAAACAGGAAAAATTAAACAACATCGAAGACAAAACAAATAAGAACTTGGGACAAAGCCAAAAAGAAGCCCTTAAGCTCATTTTTCAAAGAGTCCATCAAATGTTTCACTTTCTCATTGTTGTCTCCGAAATTCAAAACCATGCTGAGCTACAAAACTAAACAGTTTTGGTATTTGATATCATCCTACTATACATAAAAAGAATAAATTAACATAATCTTTCTATAGAAGCAACCTCAAGTTCCAATGCTCTTCTAGTCCATTCCAATATATGAGCATGCTGGCCAATCACCCAATCAAGAATTATTGGTCCCGAGACTTTTTCAATCTGCACACAAGCATATAAAAAACAATGCTCCACTTAGGCATCACGTCATTAGCTAAACCCATACATCAAAAGAACTTTTTTTTTCCAGAAAGGTTTGGCTCCTAAATATTTCCATGTCCAACATTTTACAACCTGAACAATACCATTACCCACTCCATTAGTTGCATCAACCTAAATAGTATCAAATGCACAAAGAAATGTTTAAGATCATTAGCCCTAAATCAGAATTTTCTTTTATCACCAGCAATCCACAGAACAACATGGAACCAATAAAGAAACAATGTGCCCAGCTATTATCCATAAAGTGCACCTCCCCTATTTCACTGAACATGTTATTCTAAAACCAGGAACAAATAAGGATTGAATGGCATGATACTGGCCACAGTTAAATCAAGATCCACGGGGTGGTTTATAACAAAAATAAACATTAAAAAAGGTAGAACGTTTAAATATCAGAAAATTGAGTTTAAAAAGTATTTAATCCTAGGAGAAAAATAATTGCTTCTCCATTGAAAAGAAAAACACTAGCTAGTAATTCGTGAATCACGAATACAGAAACAGATACAAAGTTAGAACGAAACTGCAGAGACATAAGTTTACAAACATGATTCAAAACACTTGAAACTTGGATAAGTAACACCAATAAAAAATGCAAACCTGATAATGGTCCAGGCATGGTCTAAGAGAGTGTTTCACTTTCTGTTCCTTGAGAGCAGAAGTATAAATTTGCCCAAGTTTGTGATCTAATGTATAAGCAGCAGAAAGCACTGATCTGACATCTTCAGAAAAAGATGAAGCTCCCTTTAAGAACAGAATCTACAAATTAACAAGAACAGTCTCGCAATAAAGATAAAGCACACCACCCAATGCAAGTTCAACTAAAAGAGATTGTTAAATTTCAATGGAACAAACCAGTCTTTCCCCATAAAATTGGTGTAATTTCTGCACCGAGATTATTATAGATTCTTGAGACCACTGACGAAATACTGGGAAAAATATATTAAACTCCCTCTCAGCAACCAGTATTAGTTGGTTTGCAAGTAGCGCCAAAGGATGCATCTTTTCTCTAGATTCCAGAATGGTATTTGCCACCTAAATACATAAACAGCTTTAATTGAACATTTGAGAGGGAGAGAGAGTATAAATATAGTTGTGTTATAAAAAAATCTCACCCTCCCAATTGCAGCTTCAATGGACCTCTCTACATAATATTTAATTTTCTGGCCAGAAGTATCGATAGTTAACTGCATGGAGGAAAATTTGCAGTTAGATATACATAAGCTTCATCACCAAATAGTAAGAAACTGGCAAATAGGGGTAGAAAGCGCAGATCGAGCTCCAAATTGTCCAACCAAAAAGAGGTCAGCCACAAGGAAAACATCAGTTCATGGTATTGCTAATCACAACAGAATGCTGTGGCCACCCAACAAAACAGGATGGAACTGGGATGTAAAGAAGTCGGGGCCAACACCAAATTGAACTTTTAAAACCAATATGACCTCAGTAATAAGAGAATAGTTTGTATTTGTTCAACTTATTGAATAAAGAAGTAGTTGAACATAACAATACTATCTGGTGAAGCTCAAGCCAAAAGTAACATGCAATTGAACTTGAGATTAGCTAAAACTTTGAATATCTACATCAATATGAGCTTCATCTTTTTACTAGTTCCAAACTATCAGCTCATTACATAACATGGTCCATCAAGCGACTAGACATGCATGTGATATGAGTAACATCATGGTTGACGAAACCTTAGTCTCAGCACAATCATCAGTAGTGAGCATTCCTATAGCTGAAGCCAAAGCCATCACCTTTCTGAAGTGAACAGGTTTCTGTGGAAAGAAAGTGTTTGTAATTAATGGGTTTATATTTCAAAATTAACCCATAACCAGGCAACAAAAACTGAAATAGAATAAAATTCTTGAACAAAAAGGATTGCTGGGAAATAGAACCAACAAAAAATCACTTAAGTTAAACAAACTTGCAACAGACCTCACCAAAAAGTAGGTGATAGTCTTGTAGTTTATTGTCACACCAAGTGCCTATGGACAGGAAAATGGACTGCACGAGATTTAGCTTTGTTTGACTGCCATTCCTTTCTCTTAAACATGTTATACTTTTCAAATATAGCCCTTCGTTATAGTCATCTTCTTCAGCAGATGCAACTCTCTGGAACTGTAGAACAGCATGCTCTAAAAGAGTGCCTTCATCAGTGTGAACAAACTTCAATAGAAAAATATACTGATGGTTAAAAGCTCACGAGAAACAATATTTTTAATATGATTTGAACACATAATTAAGGTCATAACTCATAAATAAGCAACAACAAACATTACAGAAGACATACCTGTTGAACAAGAGTCCAACCATACAAAGCATTGTGCAATTTATGAGTGATGCCTAAACTGGACCAAGTCAGCTTTATAAGTGATAGCATCGCATTTGCTTCCTATCAAAATTTTAAAATAAAAAACTCAACATAAAAGGCAAGAATACCAGAAGTGATCACAAGCACGGAAGAAACAAAAAATCAAGCTAACAACAATATGACCAAGGGTCTACATTGGCACCTCTATCAGTTGGCCTTCATCAAGAATGTCAAAAAGGCCATTCAGTAATTTCTCATAAAGTCTAATGTTCAAATGATAAGCAGCATGCCAGTAGTAGGTTTCACTTTCCAGACCAAACTTCCCCTGCTGGAAGAACACCTTTGATGCCACCTGTCTAATAGATGATATAACCTCAACTCGTTGAGCAGGAGACATTGCAACATCCCATTCCTAGAGCATCAAATGAACAAAGAATGTCCATTTGAATAACAGTGTCACAATTGAATTTGAAGCCATTTCAGTGACATGTAAATTGTAATTATCCAAGAATGTTAAAAAGCAACAAACAGAGCATACCTTTGTATCTCTAATCTTTGCAAGACAACTTTGAATGAGAAAACGTTCCAGTTCTGGAAGTTTAGCTGAGAAGTATAGAAGTTCTTCTAATATATTCACCTAAAATTAATAGTAAAACAGCATGGTGAGTTCTATGATTGGGGAAACTAACCATTTTGCATTCTTTATAAATTTAATAACCAGCCAATATTTAGGTTCAACATAAACAAAAAGAAATATACATTTGCAGATTTTACAACTGTGTTCTGTTAGATAATTCAAATATACCATGAAATAAAGCTAATGCTTCACTAGGAAAGTTCTTCAGGCTTAGTGTAAGTTTATCCGATGTATATTATTGTAATTAATTAAGAGTTAGAAATTTAAGTTAAAGTCTACTACCTAGAAGGATTAAAAGTCTGTTGTATGTAGGACTCCTAATTGTATCCAAAGTCCTATTCTAGTCTTTAAAAGTCTGTAACCTATGTAACGTTTACAATCTATCGAATACAGAAAAGTGTTTTCTGTTTCTCTTCAGTTAGTCCCTGTATCGGAATATATTGTGATATCAGCAATGTTTAGCATCACATAATAAATATTATTATTTTAGGAAGATATTAGATTATTATTATTAGGATCGGTTTATTATTTTATTAGGAGAAATATTATGAGATTTTATTTATGAGTAATTGTGAATAATAAGTATTCCAGTGTAGAATACTCTTCTGATTTTATTCATCATACTTTTAACTTACATAGGAGATGCTATATATACTAAGAGTACAAGAGTTTAACTTAAAAACGAACTACTCCTAAAGATAATCTTATCTAATGATAAGATAGAGTCATAGTGCATCTATATAACTACTAAACTAACTTTTAGGATAATATTTACATTTATCTCTACAAATGTGTGATTCTAACTTACAGTAATTTATATCATTAAGAGTCCTTTTTATTATGTTTATCTTTAGGTCAAGTCTTTTATATCAAGTAAACTTTGTACCCTCTATTTAAAAAGGCTATTATGTATGAATAAAAAGTTAAGTCAGTACTTTATTAAAAACCCTAAAGATCTTGGTCTCTCTTCTAACGAATCTAAAAGGTTTCAATCATCCTTCGACAAGCTAATCTATTGAACATCATAGGTCGTCCCAAGAATCAAGGGAAGGCCATTGCTTCTAGCGTTTCTGTTAATCACCCAGTGGCTCAATCACAAACAAAGGACACTAACAATCAAAGTTGGTAGAGGAACCATGATTCTGATGAAGTGATGCAAACAGCACTTTCTTATGCTGACACAACTGCTGGGGCCTTAATATGTTTAGCTTTGCAAATACATTATATAAGTTGCATTTATTGAAGTTCTCAACTCCAAGTAAGGGCATATTTAGTTCACTATATGAAAAAATGGGTAATGTAAAAATACAAAAAGGTTGATAATACCTGTCTGCTCTTCCATTGTATATAAGATTTTTCGTTAGGAAAATCAGATCTGAAAATCCCAATAAGGAGTTCTAATGAGATTTGAGCCAGATCAATTTGCCCGTACGTTCTTCTTGCAGCGAGTTGTACCATATTTCGCCAAATGCAGGCACTCATTGCTTCTGAAATCTAGTAAAGGAGAATAATTACTCCAAAGATTAAACCAAGCAATACAAAAATATATATATATATATATTAAATGAAAGAAATCGCAGTGCAAATGTGGTTGAAAGCAAGTTGAAACAGATAGCATGGTTGATTAACAAATAGATGCTACTAATAATAGTCGAATAATAGATCTGAATATCTATAGGATTCATCAGATTTTTCCTTATGCAATATTTATGACACTCCTATTTTTTATGTACAGTGTCATAATTAATAACTAGTAGCATGACTAGCTCATAATTATGAATAGAAGACCATTGTGTCTTTTCACACACAACATAACATATGCCTGATAATTGGATTCATAGTGTATCTGCAAGACTTGGTTTCACATAACATCGCTAGTGCAACAACTTGGAAAGCATCATTTTACTTTCTCAAATACTACCTATATCTATAAGATACAATTAAAGTTAAAGTATAAAAGGAAAAGATTTATAACTAACCTGCATTTGTGCACGAATAGTATCAATGAGTTCAGCATGTCTGTTTGACAGTTGAGGTTGTGAATGTGGCTTTTCCCTTTTACTCTTTAATCTAGACAAAAATTTAGAATTCTTTTCTTTCTTTCTATCCTCAACTGGAAACATTTCAACCCTGATAACAAACAAAATATGAGAAAGATATGTTAAGTACACGTCAAGTCAAAAGGTAAAGATATTAGTAGGATACAGTCATCGGACTTCCTTAGAATCACATCGAATACACATCAGGACCGACTCATACTCATATAGACAGGCAGAGAAAGAAAGGAAGTACCCAGAAGAAAACACAGATGCAAGCAATAACTCATAGGCTGATTCCCGCAAGTCATCATCAGACAATCCTTCAAAAATCCTGAAGCTATGTATCAGTTTATTCAAACAAGAAATGCTAAGATGACATGTAATTATTAGCATCCTTATGGAATTGTTGGTGTAAGTAAATACGAGACAGAAAATAAAAATTAAACAAACTTTTCCTAAATGTTTTGTTTCATGAACTTCTAATTAAATTTCAATATTAGTTTGTCCAACCAATACCTGTTTTAAGGGAAGGTAAACCAAGAAAAGGAATTCCAGAATCCCCTAAAGGAGCCCTAAGTGCAGCTGCTTCTGCTTTGTGTTTCAAACCATAGTCATCCCCATAAGTTTCAACACTCTTCATCTTGAAAGAATCCAGCTTACTAGATGAAGATGAAGCATGGTTGCTACTGCTGACAATTGTCGAAGGCGGAACCCTTCGAGGAGGAGATCCAGCTACATCTGGATTTGAAGTAAGAAAATACGAATCTCCTAATCTAGAATGAATCTGCAATTTAAGAACCAAACAAGTTAATAGTATATAGTACAAATAGTAAGCTATAGTATAAGATTCTTACATCATAGTGTATCTTTTTCTCACTGCATGTAATCACGTTTCTAGTTTGTTTCTCACTCATTGTCCATTATAAAAGAAAGCAGTAGAAAAGTTTCCGCTTAAAACCTTCTGATTCCTATGACAGTTCTAAATTCTTTTTGTTGAAAACCTAATCTCAAATGATTCCGGAAGTACTTGAAAATATTGTAACAAAGGATAAAATCACCACAAGTACCGTAAACAAATCATTTGAACTCAAAGCAAACAGAAAAAGACATTAAATATATACTTCAACTAAAATGAGATGAAGTGGTCTATTACCATTATCGGATGAGTAGATTCCGCTTGGTACATCTTAGAAGCTTCAGAAACGTCAACGATTCCACCTGATAATATTTTCAGTATGCACACACTCCTTCAGTCGCGGAAAAGAAATAAATAAACAAGGATCATTCTAGAAACAACTAATTAGCGTTTCCAACTGAATTCGTTCTTTTCGTTTCTCGTTTCAAATTTTCGGAAATAAAAGTAACAGAAAGGAAAGCATACCAGATTTAATGCATTGGAGGATGAAATCGGCACTGAGTTTGTCGAAGTCGGCGTCGGAGAGAGGAGTGGAGCCCGACGGCGACCGTACTTCCTTTACCAAACCGGAAGACAACAAAAACTCCAAGAGCTTCCGGCGATCGCGACGGTAACGTTGCAGCAGTATGTCCTGCTCCATCTTGTTCGTCCGGCAATACACACACAATTAAACTAGATTACAAACACAAATCCATGTTTAATTTTCTATAGACCTAATAATTTAGAATTTTCAAACTTTTCCTTAAAGAAAGAAGAGTGGATTCATTGTTCCATTACAGTACACAAGAAAATTGTTTATATCGGGGAGCGCGAAAAGCCGACTCCACAAGGACAATTTAGATGGCGGAGATTCCTTCTTTTCCAGCCCTTTGTCCCCTATATTTTGATTATTTACACTTTCCCCCTTTATGTTTTGGTTTTTTACTTTTCAACCTACTTTTTTATTTCAGCAGGAGATCCTCGGGGACGTAATTGTATATTTTAGGACAAATTATATATCTTTTTACTATTTAAAATATATATTTGAATTTTGATACCAACTTTTTCTGTTAACTTTTTAAATAATGACGCGGCTTATCTTCTCTTTACAAATTTTGAAGATTTTTAAAATATTAATAATTTTAAATTTGATGTATTTCAAATGTTATTGTTTATAATTATTTTGTTTGGATAAATGATTATTTCATGAAAAAATAGGTTATTGCAGATTTGGCGAGAGAATTGCACGAATCAAATATAAGTTAGTTTTTGACGTTAAGGATAGCTGGTGGACGGAATTAAAATTATTATAAAAGATTTAGTATTAAATATTTAATGTATATTAATTTTTATAAAAGTAATTTTTTATATATATAAAAAAATTAATATTATTTTTTTTAATTTTATAATAATTTCGGTTTTATCTTATTTTAACGTGTTTCACGTTAAAAATAACCAAAGACAATGTTCCTTCTCATCTTTGATAATTAGTAGAAGTGAGATGAGTTCATAAAAAATAATATATATGGTTTAGTAAGTGAAGAGTTCAATTCTATCGATCGATTGCGTTAAGCGAAAAAAAGATATAACATGAATATTGGTGGTGAAGCAAAACGATAGAAAAATTGACACAAAAATTTAATGTAATTCAGATTTTTAATTAAATCTTACAACTATTGTCTTACTTTTCTCACTTAAGATTTTAATTTATTCGTTAAGAATTCTTCTCCTTTTCAAAATTTAAGAGGAATGCTTTTACAACTTAGACTCACGCGCCAAGTCTAGCATAAAGATCACAAACCGAGAATTGGGACACTCTCTAATTAGTAAAAAATCTTGATGCTCTCTTTCGATCTTGTTTTAATAAGATTAGAATGTTTCCTTGATGAATTATCTAAAATTGATAAAATGGTAGTAATTTGTACAATAATTTTAGAGTGGTTCGACTATCCAATCAAATCTACATATATTATCTTAGCACATCATTAAAGATTTTTCAATTCATTATGAATTCTTTCATTTTTAACAGACTTAGAAGGAAACCTTTACGACCCTACTTTTTCTTTGGCGAGATAGAACCATAGGTGGTTCAAAGATTTTAGAAACTTTGTGCAATTTATTAAAATGAAGTCCTTAATTTATAATTGATAAAAAAATATATGATATTTTTAAAGAGTACTGTATTACAAAAGATATTATTAGATTATCCTTATGAGTAACAAAAATTTAACTTATAAATATCTAAAAAATAAATATTTTTACTTTAAAAATATCATTTTTTTAATGTTTTGAAGCAAAATTGTCTACAACACTTTCAATATCATTTTTTTAAAAGATCATTTTCGATTGCCATCAAAGTAAGTTCATTTAGTTCTTTTTGTGATATAGTTGTTCGTAAATATGACTTCAATAACTTTAATTTTGAAAAGCTTTATTGTACAAAAGCATCAGTAATAAAAATAATTAATAAGATTCTATAATCAATTGTCATATTTGAAAAATAATTATAAAGTTTTAAAAATTATAAATTATCTTTCTTAAGAGTATTTTTAAAATTTTTACAATGAGTTTTGAGATTAGCATCCTATGAATGTATTTATCAAAATTTTGAAGGTCTTCTGCGGTCGTTTTTATTACGTTTGTCTAGAACCCTCATTAAATAAAATCACTCTAGTTTTTCACTAAGGCTAAACTAGAACATCTCATTTTATAAGAAATTTGTTTAGTGAACTAAATACCTCACAAGGTGTGTGTTTATAAAATTTAAGCTTACAATAAAGAGTACAAAAGATATACAAAGAAACACTCTCTAAACTATGTGCAAGAGAAATGAAATTTTGTGTTTTTGATTCAAATTCTCTTGATCATCATTCTTGAATATATTCTCTAACATTTTATGTTGTGAAATGAGTTTTTAGCCATTGGAGATCGTTGGAATTAAATTCGGAATTAAGTTCGAACCGTTGGAGATTAATTTCAATGCAAAAAAAATCACTTTCGGTGCCTTCGGTATCGATACTCGTGTAGATGTATCGATACGGTGCATGTTATGAAATTAGCCGTTGAAAGGCTAAAAATAGGGGTTTTCGAAGTTTCGAAATTACCCTGACTGTACCGATACATAACATGTTATATCGATACAAGGTTTGATTTTTGGAAAATAATTTTACATATGCGTACCTGTAATAGACCAATGTGTATTGATACCAACCTTATAAAATTAATATTTTAATCATTTAAAAGCGTTTTAAATTATATCAAAAGTTTATAAAATTATTTCAAACATATTTTTAAGTTGTTTATACTTTATATAATTTTTATAAATTAGTCCAAATTATTATTCAATTATTATATTAAAATAAATATTCTAATAATTAGTATGTTGTACTCTTTTCTCCGTCTAGATTTAGAATTTTTTTAATTAAATACGCTGGTTTGTAATTTTTATTTTTTAATAAAATCATACGTAGTGTGAAAAAATTGAGGAGATTGTTTTCAAGAAATAATATATTTAAGTGGCATTTAAATAGTGAATTTAGTCTACCAAAAAATAACTTACGCGTAAAAGATATACTTTAATTAAAATTAACTATTTTACTATTGTAATAGGTATCAAAATTACGTGTTGCTTATTTTTTTTTTCTAAATATGTATTTAAACTTTTATTACATTAATTTTATGTGCTCGGTTATTATAAAATTATTAGTTAATTAAAATATGACATATAGTATATTTTTTATTTTTAATTATTTTTTAAATAAAATTAAAATATTTTTTTTAAAAAAATATTAATTTTAAATGTATTTACGGTTATAAATCTTTAATCTTAAACCCAAAAGTCTTAAATCGTCATTATTGTCGCTATTGATTGTCTCGTCAGAGACTATCACTACTGTCGTCGAACCACTATGATCATTTATCACAATCATTTATCATCAGTAATTGATGATAAGTGTATTTATCGATTTTCTTTTCGTGAGTTTGATTTCCTTCGATATTAGAAAGTTGATCAACACACTTACCGTCGATTACCGAGATGTGTGGTTTGAAAAATGATCATGGTAGTTTGATGATGGATATGATAGGTGACGGTGTGATGATCAGAGGCGAAACCAACTGGAAAAGTTAGGGATTTTGAATTTAGCGTTATTTCATGAACTTTCAAAATTTTAGTGTTTTATAAAATTATGTTAAAAATAAATTTTAAAAAATAAAATAAAATAATAAAAAATAAAAATATAATAGTTAATAATTAGACAACTAAAATGACCAAAATAAAAATTAGCCATTTATTTAAAGTAAAAGAATAGTTTAGGTAAAAAAAATAATCACAAGTACAATTGAAACACCTATCTAACTATTAAAAAATAAAATCATAAAATAATTATATTTCAAAAATATTTTAATATATATGTAATTTTAGAAAATTAATTTAAATCGTAGTTAGTTATTGATTTAAAAATTAAACTATTATTATAATATTATAAATCGTAGTTATATTTCGACCCAGAAGTTATGAAGATTCTTCCGTCATTCATCACATTTTCGTGCTCTTCATAAAAACGGTAGTTTGTTAAGCTTTGATTAGTTGAATAAATGTTATGATCTTTATTTTATTAAAAATAAAATTAATTAAAATCAATAATTATATTTAAAAAATTAATTTTATAAGGATAGTTATTTATCGGAACAAAATAATATAGCTTTAAAAATATATTTTTAAATTTAATACTTCGATTATCACTCTAAAAATACATTTATCACACCTACTTCATGAGTAAAAATATTTTTTAAGTAATTTTTATATTTTAAAAGTTAATATAATTAAAATCAATATAATATTTAATAGGAAATTGGTTATTTCAATCAAAGTTATTTACCAATAAAAAATAAATTCTTATTATATAACGTTATTTTTTTATTTGAATAAAATATACAGATTATCACTCAATTTTTATTTTTTTATTTAATATTTATAATTTTTAATTTAATAGGTGAACTTTATACATTAATTTTTTTTTGTTAATCTAAAATATTTTATTATTATTTTTCTATAATATTAAAAAAATTTAATATTATTAAAAACAAAAATAATTTAAATTAATAATATAAAATAAAACATAACTCTCAGACATAGGTCATCTCTCTCCTATCATCCATTGTTTATCGTCATAGACAGACGTAGATAAAGATATTTAAATTTTATTGGTCGCTTTATCTTGTTCCTTAAGTTCAAATCCGACCTTTATTTTACCATAAAATACTCTAATTGAGCTCGTGAGACTAAATTGATGCACAGCTTAATTAGGCACTTTAAAAATAAGCATGTATTATGAAAGGGGTGAACACTGGATCGAATCGAGTCAAGTAAAAAATATTAAAATTTTTGAATTGATACATAAAATATAAACATAACACTAAAATATATTTATAATATTTTGACTGAATAGTCATTTTGATTCATATTTTTATGTAATTTAATATTTAATATTTTATTTTAAGTCAAAATAACTCATTTACGAATGAAAACTGTTACTCAACTGAAAATAAATGATTTGAAATGACATGACAAACCTATATAGAAGTGCATGTCGTGATAACAAGATCATATAAACAAATATACTAACTTTACATAACGATACATTAATAAAAAATAATTTTATAAATTTGTATTAAGTATAAAATTTTTCTTCTGACGTATCATTCTGTCAAGTCATTTTAAGTTGTTTAGCACCAGTTGACTAATAATTTCATTTATAGATGATTTTGATCCAAAATAAAACATTGATAATTAAATTGCTTCAAAAAATATTAAGAACTAAAACGATTATTCAACCGAATGTTAGAGATAATTTTTTTAGTATTATACCAAAAATATAGTATCAAGCGTACGTCTATATCTCATACTTGCATTTAAATTCACTTTTGAGAATTTATTTTATATTATTTATATATTAGTTTTTTAAAATATTTTTAATAAAATATGTTAGTTTTATTAAAAAGATAAAATATTCAAAATTACAATAAGAGTTTACTAGTATTTTTATAAATTAGACACATAATTTAGATATTTTTCTATAATTTTTATACAAGAAATTGGTTACTTTATGTCATACAAGGATCGTAAACAGAAAATATTAAAAACTTAATTAAAATACTCGAACGAAAAAATGATATGAACAAAGTTAACTGTATTAACAAATAAAAAAAAAAAAAGAATTGACCTATTTAGAGACCATAAAGAATCATAAACTAGAGCCAAGCGTCTGATAAACTATCCACGAACATAAATTGTATATCCAAATTTAATCTAAGGGTCCAGAACAAAAAAGACCAACCTGATTACAAATACGTGTCATATTGATCAGTGATGGCGTCGTCAAATCTAACCTTGAAAAAACATAAAATAAAAAATATAGTCAAACAATCGAAAAAGAAGATAAAAATATGCTAAAAAAACAGAGATAAGAGTACTAAACAATAATCGTTCGTGTTAAAATATACTCTTAATTATTGAACATTAATCGTTTAATCATTGTACTATAATATTAATGCTCGAAGCCTCGAACCCTTAACCTACAAAAACAATAATTATTTCTTTAAACATTAAAACATGATAATTCACAACATGATTTGATTTTAAAAAAATTACTTCCATAATTTTTGGTTTGATTTATGAGTTTTTTAGCTATGATTTTAATTTAAATTATGTTATCATTCAGAATTCTTTACCACGTTTTTTTTGTTTTGTATTTTTTTTAATTTTTATTATTTTATTTGAATTTTATTTCTTGCTCTTACTAGTTTAAATTAAAATGAAATTATATTCTATGCGAAAGCATGTAATAGTCAAATGTCATGCTATTTAGAATGTATTTTTTTTATATAAATACTACTGAATTTTTATTAGATCCATAAAAATTATATTTATATCGTCTTTAAGAAATAAAAAAATTAGATTAAACAATCCAAATATTTTACAACAAAAAACAAAAAAAATAAAATTCTTATAGAATTAAGCATACCAATAAAATCCAGAAGCTTCTTGAATCTCCTTGTCTCTGTCCAAACGAGACGCATAAAAAAGGAAGAAAGAGTTGTAGACGATCCAAACTGTAATATAAAAGCATCGCTACCCAAGACTGATATCATCGGCAAACAACCATCAACCGGAATGGGGATATAACTTTTCGAAAGACCACCGATAAAAATATAAATCAAAAACTAGCATCGATTGAATTTAACCACAAGAGCAGATAAATCAAACCACCGACAAACAACAATCGATCGCTAGGGTATGCTGTAACGTGCCACAAGAACAGATGAATCAAACCACAAAACGAAAAACATGTCACAAAGACAGAAAAAACGTGTCACAAGAACAGAGAAAGAGATTCTTATTAAAATTAAAAGTAACAGATTTATAGATCCGATGGTCGACAATTAATACTATAATTGATTGCCGACCACCGATCAAAGTGATAGATTAAAGAGAAGAACTATTAAGAACAAAAAAAATTTAGAGAAAAGAGAGAGCGGCTAGGGTTTGAATGTATTTTTTTTTGACAAGGTAACATTCAAATGAAATTATATTTAGAATGTATTTTATATGTATGTTATGCTATCATTATTAATTATTTAACGAATTAATAAATATTCTAGTTAAAAATGACTTAGTAGAGATGGCAAATGATTCTTTTGGATCGGGTTTATTCAAATTAGGTTTAATTTTGACTATATTTGATTTCAATTTAGTTTAGGCCGGATATTTTCTTTGGTTTTAATTCGGGTCAGTAGTAATTTGGGTCAAGTATCAAGTCGGGTCGGATCACATTGATTTGGTTGATTCAGGTTGGGTATTTTTAGGTCGTTTAACTTTGGGTTGTGTCAATAAGAGATCAATATATTTCAAGCGAGTTTTTATGGCAGGTCATTTTTTTAAACTCAGATATTGCTTTATAAAGTTAATATGTTTGACTTTTTTGTAAGTTTCAGTGTTATACGATGGTTCACATCATTTTTTTATATATTTATTTTAATATATTTTCTTTTTTTTCCTGGGTTATCTTATGTTCTTGTTACCTTCAATTTGGATGATTTTCAGTTCAGATTCATTCAGTTCGCTTGAAAATTGATTTAAATCCATTCAGTTTCGTTGAAAATTAAATCAAATCCATATCGATTTAACTAAAAATCAGGTCAATTTGATTACGTTTATTTCGGATTTCCAATCAAGATCGGATATCATATCTAAGTCAATAATCTAGAATCTAATAAAATTAATTTGGATCTCGAATCTAAAGTCAGTTTACCACCTCAAAGAATGAATAATTTAATAAAAATATGAATTAAAAATTAAATCTATCCTAAAAATAAATAAGATCAAAATAACAAAAATATAAAGATTAAAGACTAGAATGATCCATATACCTAAAAATTGTGCGGCAGAGATTCAAAGTTTTTGGTGGAAGAAAGCTACCGAAGGGAGGAAGTGAGCCAATTGGCGAAGTCATAGAGATTAGGAAGTAGCTTAAAAGCAACCACCGTAGCCCACCTGCACCAGTCACCAACCAAATCATACATCTAATTTTCTTTTATTTCCTATTTCCCCCATCGAATTTGATATTATTCAAATCTGGTCCTCCAAATCCATATACGATTAATTCTGATTTTATTCCCTTTCCTATGATAAAGTATATGTGATCTCATCCAAAATATGAAAAAAATGTGAATATTATAATACAATTTTATCTCGTTACATGATATTAGACTATAATAAATTTTAACAATTCGAATATATTTTATTCGTTATTAGTATAAAAATTCGTATACAAATAATTTATCAAATTCAACCCTTCTATATTTCAAGTGTTTTGACCATAGAATATGGGTAGGAGGGGCGTCTACATCATTGAAATAGGTAAGGTTTAATTATCATACACAAGTTGAAGATGTAAGTTGAGGTTTATTAAATCGTTATGAACATGAGAAAATGAATGGTTGAAATTCATTTGATAAAGAGATGGATAGAGTATTATCATTAATATTTTAATCAGTAAAATTATATTAAATGATTATAAAATAGTTATTAAATTTATTAAATTATTATAATATAAATGGTTCTTTGAATTTTATCAAAATTTAACACTAGTTTTATAGCATGTAGTTACTATTTTATAATAGCTCGATAAAAATTATTAGTTATTTTATAATTTTTGAAACTTCAAAGAAATTATTTTTACTTTATTTTATTTTTAAAAGAACTAAATTGATAAAATGACAGTTAGATAAATGTGTTTTACGATAAAAGAATAACTTACAATTATTTTTATTATATTAAAAAAATAATATAATATTTTCGAGAGAAAAAAAATAGAAGAATAAAAAGAGTAAATTGATAGAAAATTTTAAAGATAAAGGTCAATTTGTTTTGAGTTAGGATTAAATTGATAAAATATATAAATTTTTATAACAATTTAGAAAATTGAGTCTAGTTCAGGTATCATTTTGAGAGTAAAAATTCTTTAAGTACCGATTAAAGAGAAGATGTCTAGTTTGAATAATAATTTAAGAGAAAAAATTCTTTAAGTACCGACTCGAAGGAAAGAAACTAATTTTGATACCAATATATATTTAAACCATTTGAAACTAATCATATAAAAAATTAAAATGTCATTTGATTCTTAATTTAATTGTTATCGACTCATCGTCATTATAATATAACAGAATATAAATTCCGATTTTTTAAAAAAAAAATTAAATAATCTCGAACCAACAAATAATTTTAATAAAAAACGGATAATATTCATCTTAAAAGACTCAAATTTAATCGCTTTGTTTGTAACATGTGTACATTATTTAAAATTAAAAATATATAAACAAATATTATCTTATAATAAAGTAATTAAATAATCTCGTAACAAACTTAAATCCTATTTAATTAAATTTTACCTTGCAAAAAGTGATACCAAAATATAATAACTTTTTATTTAATAAAAAATATTATCTTAAAATAATATTTATAAAAAATACTATTAAAAAATTAAATAATCTTGTTAGAAACTCTCTTTATTGTAAGAAAGAAAATGAAAAGTATTAACATATTAATGATTAAACTAAAAAACTTTTAAATGGAAAGTACAAAAATTCTTTCCAAATCTAAAATTAAATTTTAAACTTAAATGATATTATTTTATTTTTTTAAAATAAGGTTTAATATAAAAATAAATGAATAAATTATTACTTCTTAATTTTAGATATTTTAATTTTTTTAATAAAATATATATTTAACGTTTTATTTTATTAATTTTAAACGTATAACCAAAAATTATTGTTTAAAGAATTTAACCAATTAAAAGATGATACTGATATATTTTATTAATTTAAAAAAAATTAAAATTATTCTCAAATATCTAAATTCTCAAAATATCTTGAGTTATAAATCTCAATTTTATATATTTTCTATCATCATCATTAATATATCATTTTGTAGTAAAAATCTAATGACTGATTATCTTATCTTTTCATTGTTAAAATTGACGAATGATCAAAAATTAAACGTGATATAAATGTTAAGACAAAATAATATATTTCGTCATTAAAAATATTATGAACAACTATAATAATAATCAAATTTATTTTTTAAAAATTTTAATTATTTTAAATTAATAACTTCGTACGTCATATTTTAATTAAATAATAATTTTTTAAAATATTATTAATGATTAAATATTTAAATGTAACAAAATAAAATATTAAAAAATTTATTTTTAGCAAAAAAAAGGTTTTAACATTAAACTTTGATATTAGTCGTAACATAAAAATATGGGTAATTAATTCCCTGTATTATGTATTGCATAAAAGAAAAGGTTCGGTTACTCTATCAAACCCCACCGCCTTCCTGACAAACCACCGAGAAGGAACCCAACAAAAGGAAAGAGACGCGAACTGCTTCAAAGCCAAACCAAAGCGTAAATCTAGAAAAAGCCAGTACTATGTTTTAGCTTCAACGCTTACCAACATTAAACTAAGCAAAACCCATCTCTTGTCTCTCCATTTGTTTCTCTTTCAAGCCACTCTTCTGTCTGTAATTGATATAAACTTCAACTGAATCCCCAAAAGACCACAACTTTGTCCATTAAACAGTGAAAAGAAGGGGTTTTGTTTTGAAGGAGAATGGCAACTGGGGATCTAGAAAGAGCAGGAGGAGGAGGTAATGGGAAGAACAGGGGAAACACTTATAACCAATCATCTTCTCCATACTATGTGGAGAAGGATGAAAAACATTGGACATCATGGCTTATTCCGATGTTTGTGGTGGCTAATGTTGCTTTTTTTGTTGTGGTCATGTATGTTAATGATTGTCCTAAGAACAATCTGGGATTGGAAGGCGGCTGTGTGGCTAGGTTCCTTGGGAGGCTTTCTTTTCAGCCTACGAAAGAAAATCCTCTCTTCGGTCCTTCTTCTAATACGTGAGTCTCCATGTCTAAATTTGACACCTTTATGTTTAAACCGACTCTTTGCTGTCTCTTGTTTTCTGAGATTTTGTCTGTATGCATTGGTTCTGTGTTTTTTCTTTTGTCATGAAGTTACCAGACAATATTTATGGAATCTGCTTTGTCTAGCTAAAGTGTGTATATATATGTGTTCCTTGAGCCATTTGATGATCTAATTGGTTTATTGATGTATGGTTTTAGTGGAATTGGAATTGGGTATTTGAGACCCTGAGGCAATAGAAATCTCTTGTTTACCCCCCCCCCCCCCCCCCCCCCAAAAAAAAAAAAACATTTGATCTCAATTGAAGGTGATGTAGGAAAAGACATTTGATCTCAATTGAAGCAGTAGAGGTTAGGGGTGTAAAGGAGCCGAATCGAGTTTGAATTATTAAACTTAAGTAACTTTTATCGAGTCAAAGAAAAGTCAAACTTAAAAAATCGAATTTGAGCCCAATCGAGTCAAGTGTCGATCGATCTTTGATCTTGTCAGATTCGAGTAACTCGCCATCCTCGTCCTCAGCTACGTCTCATTTAAAACCCTGTCATGGAAGAAAATGATACACAAGTTGGGTAAACCCAATCTTGTCAATTGTATGGTACATGGTGTTAGTTTAGGGTTTAAAGATGTAGGTTGTTGGTTTTAGAATTTAAGATTTAAGTTTTTGGGTTTAGACTTATGTTTATTATTTATATTTTAGAGTTTTAAGTTTAGTAATTTAGATTTTAAATTATAAAAATTAAAAATTTTCAATATATTATATTTTCGAGTAACTAACGAACTTTTCGAGTCGGATATTAAGTATATCGTCTCAAGCCGAGTTCGAGTTTGACTCAAATTTAATTGAGTCGAACTTTGACCGAGCTTTGACTAAGTTGAGTTTGAATAGCTCACTATCTTTGTTGTCTCATTTACCGCCCTACCATGGAGCTTTACTTCTGCTTTTGTATGATTTAGTGCAATTTTGAATCTTTCTAATAGTAACTAATCGGCTACCCCTTCAGAATGTACATGGTTTTTCTGTTGTTCACTGGATTTGAGCAATTCACTGTGAAGTTGAACATTTTATGTCTTCATGGTTTAGCAACCCTTCTTTTATAATGCTGTATTAACGGTGACAACTGCAGCTCGTGTAGTTTTGTAATGCTCTTCTTTGCTTTCTTTGTCAGATTGGAAAAACTGGGAGCTCTGAATTGGGAAAAGATAGTGCATGGCAATCAAGGATGGAGACTCATCACATGCATCTGGCTGCATGCTGGAGTTATTCATCTGCTCGCAAACATGCTGAGCTTGGTCTTTATCGGAATACGCCTTGAACAACAATTTGGATTCAGTACGATATCTGTTCCTTTCTTAATTTGATTAAATTTTACCCTGGATCATTCTTTTGACATCTACCTAGAATATTTGGCTTTTGTTCTTTCTCGTGGCAGTACGCGTTGGGCTTATCTATCTATTGTCCGGTCTTGGTGGGAGCATACTATCGGCACTTTTCATTCAGCGTGGTATTTCTGTTGGTGCCTCGGGTGCTTTATTTGGCCTTCTTGGGGCAATGTTATCGGAGCTGCTGACTAATTGGACTATCTATACAAATAAGGTATATATTACTTCCTCGTTGTTTCTATGCAATTGAAAATGGTAATTGCCTTCATGTTTGGAGCTTAAGATAAGTAGATATCGGTAATCATGAGATCGGCAATTTCCTTCCGTATCGTAGGCTGCAGCTCTGATCACACTCGTGGTCATCATTGCCATCAACTTGGCAGTAGGGATTCTTCCTCATGTTGACAACTTTGCACACATCGGAGGTTTCTTGTCCGGCTTTCTCCTCGGGTTTGTTTTGCTGCTCCGCCCCCAGTTCGGGTGGGTTGGACATAAGAATCTCCCTCCCGGCGCTCCCGTAATATCCAAGCATAAGGCATACCAATACGTGTTCTGGGTGATTGCTGTGGTTTTACTCATTGCCGGGTAAGCTCTCTCTATCCCCTATGTTATTAACTTCAGGTAGACTAAAATTTTCGTATATGGTCCCTCTAGTGAACTCGTGTTTATAATTCCGTCGATTCGAATGATGGCAGTTTCGCGGTGGGTCTAGTAATGGTGTTTAGAGGGGAGAGGGGAAACGACCATTGCAGCTGGTGCCATTACCTGAGCTGTGTTCCTACATCAAAATGGCACTGTGGAAACTAATGAAGACACTCACCTGTTGTTCTTACAATCTGATTCTTTCCTGGTCTCCTTTACATTTTTCTTACATTTGTTAATATGGTCCAGTTTTATATGTTAAGGTATATATATATATACACAGACATGTCTGTCGGTTTGATTTTTGTGTTATTTTATTGTCATTTCATATGGTTCACATTTTATACAGGATGATCTGAATTTATACCGTGTGCAATTTTTAGAAAATAATCACATTAAAATTATATTTTATATTTTATATTTTATAATTTTAGTTTTATATTTTACATGAGTTTGAATCTCGAAGTTTCTATTTTTTTTATTTGGCCTTTGAAAAAAATAAACTAAATAATTAATTATAATTTTTTTCTTATATTTTAAAATTTTATCAATTTATTTAATATTGATTGTTAAATTTAATAAAATTTTAAATTAATAATATCATTTAATGATAAATTTGTTTTTAATTTTTCAATCAGAGATTTAATATCAATAATATTAAAAATTAAAAAATTATCTTATAAACCCGAAAATTTATATTATGAACGTTATTTATAATATCAATTTTGATCTCAATTTAATAAAAATATTTATTTTTATTTTCTTACGTCAATTTTCTGTTGAAAAATGTTGACATATTTTTCCACCTGTTTCTAAAATCAGTTTTCAGAACCTATTATTTGAGTCCGTTGATAATACGGAGAAAAATTGATGAAATTAATAGTTTTTCTTTGTCAAAATAATGACGGTTCGACTCGTTAAGAATTTGAGTCGAGTTCGAGTTTTTTTTTGAGCCTAATCGAATTAAGTATTGACCAATCTTCGGTCGTGTTAGGCTCAAATAACCATTATTTCTCACGTCTCATTTAAAGCCTAATGAAGAAAAAACTTTGATACACAAGACAACAAGTATGTTAATTTAGGGTTAAAAATTATGTTTAAGGTTTAGATTTTGGGTTTTAAGTTTAGAAATTTAGATTTTAAATTATAAAAAATAAAAAATAGTATATTTATGTTTTTCGAGTAGCTCGTGAGCTTTTCGAGTCAAGTATCTTATAGCTCGAGTTCAAACTCGTATTGAGTCCAATCGAATCGAGTTTTGACCAAGCCGAGTTCGAGTAACTCACGATCTGTCTCATCTCATTTACTGTCCTAAAGCCGTGTATAATTTTTCTTGATTTATTGTGGTATATTATAATTTTTAAAGAGTTAAATTGATTTTATTTAATATAAATATCTATACATTTTAACTATTAACCATTCAAATACAACCGCTCAATCCCATTTTCAGTTTATTTGATAAATCAAAGGGAGATACTTGAATTGAAAGCAAGAAATAGTGTTATATAGTTTCTCTCTCAATTTTTGGGTTGTTTTTATTAATTTAGACCGATTAGTATTATTCACATAATTTTAATAAGTAAATATTTTAACAATTTTTTATATACATAAAACTTTAAATTTAAAATCTATTTAAACCCTACCCCTAAAAAATACACCTTATTCCTAATTCTCTAAACTCTAACAAAACCTCTAACCTAAAACCTTAAACCTAAATTTTACGCACTCTAATTTAAAACAGAGTTACGAATAGAGATAAAAAAAAGAGGTAGAGGATGTACACTCGTTCAAATAATATCAGAATGTTTCACTCGAATAATCAATATCCAGCGTTATATTTTGACTTGGGGGTACGAAGCATCGTATTACCGTAACACGACCGGGATGTTCAATACTGTAGGTCAGCTTAGTCAATAGCACACCCAATCCACCCACCGACATCACCACCCCAAAATCTTCCTACCCTACCCCACATAATCCCAGTGGGGGAATCTTCATAAACAGAAAAATACAGAGGTGGTTCACATTGGTGTCAATTGTCAAATATGGAGAGTTTACTATTTTAAAACACAAACATGAACCTATGGATCATAGACATCCTTTTGAGTTTTGTCAGGAAACAAAAATTGCATTACTTTAAGCAAATCTGATTGAAAAAGCAATATGAAACCCCACCATTTCATAGAATAACTTCCTTTAAACCAGAGTACCTATTCTTTTAAACCTGGAAGTCACATGCACTAAACCATAAAAAAGATGCATACAGCATACAGTAGAGCTTAGCTAGGTCAGAGTCTTCATCATTGAGCCTAAACATTCCTTAACCAAATGGTAAAGACTTTTAAGTACTTAGTTAGCAGTTTATATGAGACACCAAGGGACTTGGTCAGTATCCATATCCTACAGGCATCCCCAGCCTGTCCAGGCGACCTGAACCGGGGTAGGCTTTGCTGGCGAAGTTTGCATGCATGGCAGACTTCTGTGCATTTGATTTCAATTCACCAAGACCATGGATGGAATACCTTTTTGTTGAACCGGATCTCTCGTATTGAGGCCTTTGTTTTGGTGCACTGAAAGACCTTACCTTAGCCTTTGATGATTCAGTGTAGGACATGTAACTTGGGTGGTCCGAGTAACCGCTTAGGTAGCTTCTTGCGCCATCACTCTTGGCAGATGTGAAAGGGCTTCTCTTTGAACTACCCCCTCTCGAAGATGCAGAATAGAATTGTGGACTGTTATCATCGGCGGTAGCAATGCAGTAAGGGCTCTCCTCCACTGCTTCACACAACTTCAATGGAGTTGATGACTGAACTTCACCAGATGAAAGACTAGGTGCTGTTTGGTGAGAGTCTCTAGAATGAGTGAAACTACAGCTGTATAGATCAGAATTCAGGGAAAGATGTGTGGAGTGAAACAGGTTTCTTCGTTTAGATATGAAATTTGATTTCCCGGTATCAACCTCCAGGATTTTGTCACTCTTCTCATCATCAGCAGGACCGATTCTCGTTGAATCCACTCGTTGGTTCCATGATTGTTCATCTATCTGGCGATGCCAACCAGGTTGTAATTTCTCATGATTATCGTGAGTCCTTCCACTAGACCTTGACCCGTTTCTCTGATATCGTTGACACGAGTTAATTAAGCATGTATATACAATGCCAAATGGTACACAATACATAAAGTTCCTTCGGAAATTTAAAACTTCCATGTTCAAACAGATGTGAAGACCATACCTTCAGCATCAATGATTGTTCGTATTTTGTACCCTCGGATCGAATTACATGTTCAAACTTTTCAGGAGTCGCTGGATCCTACACAGAAAAAGAGGAATATTTCATGGCCACCGACAATGGCAAAGTAGACAAGTTTACATCAATTTAATATACAAGGAAAAAGGTGTCCATGTATTAAATCCAACCAACCCTTGTCAATTCACAAAGAAATGGGGGGCACTCACTGATAAATATGCTCACCAAATTACCTTTCAGCAACAAGTTTCAAGATTAGTGGCAAGCAATATGCACCTCAAAGAAAATGACAGTTTCTATGCTAAAGATTTAAGAGCAGAAGTGTCATTTAGTCAACAAGTCCCATAATTTTGGAAATTACATAGCTAGTAGCTAGCTACCAATCGTTTTATAACCCACCATGACCATGTTTTCTTCAAAGAAGATTAAATTATGAGTATATGTTATATTATATACTGATATAGAATCATATATGGATGCATCACAAGAAGTTGTCATAATTTCTGCAGAGTTGACTTTACTTTCATCAAGCATCAACCGACTTCACTTAAAAGTCTTAAATTCTTTCATGAGCATTAAAAGTAGTGTATTGTTATAAAGTACAGGAGCCCACAGTCCATGAGGCAGGTGTACTTTGCAAAAAAGAGTTCCCATGAGAAATTTCAAAGAAAAACAAGGGAAGAACAGGTTCTGTCCATTACCGGATGATGGAAGTGAGAAGATTTGCAGCTTGATTGTGAAGACTCTGAAAATTGGGTCCGGCCGGCACGAGCACGCTCTTGTGCTCTCAATAATGCAAGCATCCTTCTTGGCCACTCTGCAGTTCTTTTCCTTTCTATATGACCTCTAACCAGTGCTTGAAGCCTCACTAGCCCCTTAAGTGCTCTCAATGCCCTTCTTGCCTACAAAAAGGTTACAACATTAAAAAACGTATAATTAGGCAAGCAAGCAAGATCATGTGACAAAAAAACATCATTAGGCCATTACTCATTATAATAATGTATGATATCAGCAAAACCCTCCATTTTCTATCAAGTAAAGAGTTTCATGTAATTATATTAATGCAGCAGAACAAATCAAAAAGCAGCTGAGAAGGGGAAGTAACCAGCTGCCCAGGAATAAAGGGTGTTCACAATGGCCTAGCAAGCCAAGGTTCAAAAAACAAGGCAACAGGACCACATTGAACCATTTAATAAATAAATTTATTATGCTTTCTAAAATCTGGCGCCATGGCAAATGTTGGAAACAAGTACTGGCAGCATGAAAAATTTAAAAGCTCACAGGCGCCATGAATATGATAGATAGTCATAGTAAATAGATATATCAGCAGTACTAGATTTTCCCAAAACATTCAAAAATCTGATGTAATATGAAAGGAGAAAATGACTTCCCATTAGCCACCCTATACCCCAGACCCCCAGTAAAAGCTTCCTAATTATGCTCTGACCCAACTAATAATCTCCAAAAAGTCATGCAAATCCATTAGTATTTAATAACAGATTACAATATATAATTAAGGTTTTAACATAAAAACACAGATTTTCAGCCTTTTTAAAAGCTCTGCAACATTTATCTTCAATACTAGAAACAACAAACTTTTTTCACTTGGTTTTGGCCCCACCCTTTTCAGAAAGCAAAAAATTTGCAACTACCCAGAAGAGTTCAACCCAAGATATGATCATCCAATTCTCTAAAAAAAGTTGCATTGCATTCAAAGTCTTGTGATCAGAAAATGCTGACAATGGAGCTGCTGCTGATTCTTTATTTGGTAAGATAATAAATTATTGGCATTATTATTCTGCCTGGCAAGAGAGTAGTTGGACACCCCTTGAAAGCTTTCAATAATTAGACACCAATAAAACTAACTAATCAACATTCTTTACCATCCAAAATTAAATTATTCTCTCAACTTGCTATACTTACAGTAGAACTACACAACGAAAGGATACCTAAAAAACCCCAGAAATAGTATCAAGTTACTATACTCAATCGCTCATAAACTCATAAACTAGTATACCAAATCCACCCCCACCCCCAACAATTAAATGCTTGAAAACGCCATGACTGTGTAACAGTAGGGAAACCTTCTAAAGTAAAAAGTTGCAGATGATATTGGCAGAGATCAAACAGGGTAATTTTTATGGGGAAAGGTGCTCTACATACATACATATATGTACATATACATAAACAAAAATATAATTTTCATTGTTATCTAAAAAAAGAGTATTTTTTTTTTCTTTTCTTGTGATAAAGGACATGAGAGAAACAACTCAAACGTAAGAAAATGGAAGCACGGTGGGTGGTTTCTTTTGCTTCCCCTTGCCGGAGAAGGTGGACGAACTTGAAAACGACACCGTTTTTTTCATAATACGAATGTTGCATATAACTAAATTTAGTGGGAACAATACACGTTTTCATGCTTTGTTCATTTTACTCGCATTTGGACAAAAAGAAGTTTTTTTTTCATTAAAATGAGCAGCGAGAACACATGTCAAGCAATTAACGGTTGTTATTTGTTAATCCCAGAAATTTTGCATCAAAATCAAGTGCTTGAAAAGATGAAGAAACTAGGGGGAAAGAAAACTGACCAGATATCCACGAAATACGGATTGTATCTTAACCACAGCTAACTCTTTGCTGCTGCTAATGTGAGCTGTTGGTTCACGCGCGCACCTGCCACTGCTACTGGTGAGTCTAACCACAGCTGCAGCAGCTTGAGCAGCAGCAACTGCCGCTTCGGCAGCAGCGGCGGTAGCTGCAGCCACAGCTATGGCATGCTTGTTTGCAGCAACTGCTTCACGCTCTCCTTTCCTCTCAACAACGGAAACAGAGTGTTCCTGTTGCAGCTGACGCCCATTTAGAGGAGACGGTAACTTCACATTACTGTTACCGCTGCAGTTGGTGGACTCCTTTTCGCGGTAGGATTTGACGAAACTCCACCGCCGTTTGTCTTTATGGGGTGGTTTGGAAGAAGAAGGATGGTTGTTGGGGTCGGTTCTTTTGAGGCCGAGGATACTGCGGAACCACTTGTAAGCTTTGCCCATTTTGATTTGCTTTGTTCCTTGGGTATGTTAAACTGAGTTTAATGGCGAAGGGGAAGAAGAAAAGGGTTTTTTGGAGGTTTATTGGGATTCATTTGCAGAGGAAAAGGAAGAAGAGACGTTTCGTAAAAGCTTGTTGAGAGCAGAGGAGAAAGGGAGGGAGAGGAAATGGGTTGTTTATATATTATGAACACGGAAATTGGGGATATATTGTGGTTAAAAAAATTATTTTTAAATGCATTGTATTGTAATTTTTTATAATTTATAGTATTTCAACATTATTTTTTAAAGTTGGTGTGCTTGTATTTATTTTTTTAAAAATAATTTTGATATTAAAATATTATGAAAATCTTAAGTTTATATTCGAATCTCATAAAAAAACAACAACTTAAGCTTGTATTTTGTCTTCATACATGGATGTAGTTGTTAATAGTACTCTTTTATTATCTTTATTTTTATAGTGTCGTAATTAATTTACGACACTTATTTATAATTAGAGGTGTTGAAGAATTTTTTAAAGTGTAAGGTAAGAAAAAAAAAACGAGAATCAAATGTTAAAAGGGTGATTATTTTAATAAAAAATAAGGTTAGTATCCTTTTTATTTCTATGTTTCATAGTATATTATAATTATAATTGCTTTGTATGTTAAATAATGACTTAGTATGTTTAAATGTTCTCAATTGGTGTCAATGGTGAAAGTTAAATTGTGGATAAAAAATTATAAGATTAGCAGGAATCAACCCTAAATGCATCTTATAACTTATAGGCTTAATTTTGGGGCTTGCATTAGTGATTTAGTTACTCTAAAATGTAAGTTCTGGATTTGTGTATCGATATGGGTTAAACGCGTATCGATACTCTTCGTAAAAAAAAAAGACTTTTTTCAAGCAATTTATAATAGATCGTATCAATACATACCCTTATTTAACAATATCATTTCAAAATCCAATAATAAAATAGGATATCGATACATTAAGGGCGTTTTACATTAAGGGCGTTTTAGTTCAAAGGCTTTTCGATACACAATATATAAGTATAGGTCTTTAGGTCCAATACACATATAAGGCATAATGATATGGGGTTGAGACCAAAACCTTTTGAATATTAAATTAATATCCATACTTGAGGGACAATATCAATACCTAGAGAGATATACTGATACTCATGTAGGTGTATTGATACGCGCTAGATAATTTATCCAAAAAATTTGAATTATGTTCGGGATCTATAATGATTCTCTAAAAGTATAAAATGAATTACAAAACTGAAAATCTAAAATTCTAACCCTGAATTAAATAAAATGAGATTAAGACTTATATAAGCCATTAGGTCTTATAATGTTATTGTTGTGCCTTGTGAACACTTAACGCAATGGATTTAGATGTTCAAGATTGTGTTGCAACATCATGGTAAGTTTAAGGATGAAGGTCATCGATGCTCTGTGACCTAAGCCTCATTTGTATGTACTCGATGGATAATTCCTAGCAAAGTGCACATTCTAATGTTATATGTGTAAAACCCCTTATCCGGTTTAATAGAAAATCGGTTTGGGACGTTAGCGGAACAGACCCGGTTGAGGATATTATAATGTGGTTTGGTCTCACCTAAAATGTGTGTTCTAATATTAAATGACTTGACTTCACTCGGAGTGTACGTACCAATATTATACGACTCAGACTCAGTCTCACTCTAGTATGTTATGATATGTTTGTGTCTTTTGAGTTTTATTGATTGATTTATGTTGATTAGATGTGCTTAGACAATCAGAGTAGTGTCACATGATTACTTACTTATCATACTTTATCAACATACTTATGTTTATGATTTTCATGAAGTATAGTAGAATAAAAATATATCTGCTGAAATTTCAAGCTCAGTATTTGGAATCATTATTTTCTTACGTACGTCGTTAGGTTGTTACATGATTTTGAAGAGCCCAAAAAAACAGGATTTTAGTACCACGATACGTTGAAGAGTACAATATTTAGTTTTTTTCGAGGTAATGCATTCGTAAAACCTTACGCAACGCTATAATATTTTATATAACTCATTTTATTCTTATTGTTAGATTTATGAAATATGTGAATTGGGGGTAAACTTTATTAAAAACCTTTTCATACGCGGTTTTAACTTATATTCTAATACGATATTGAATTTGAGACGTTATACCTTTCTTTATACGTAAGATTAAAATAAAAATTAAGATTTGATATATATATATATATATACATTCTACAATAAAAGTAATTATATATAGAAAATTCAACTTTTGTATAAAGGAATGAACTTTTGTAAAAAGAATAACTCTAGACTATACAATGTACGAATACTTTTTCGAGACTTGGAAACGTATAAATAGAGATGTAGCTTTAAACCTAGAGATGAGCATGGGCTTTTGGCCGATCCTAATAAATTTGAAAATATTATTCTAAATTTATATTCAATTAATATTTTAATAATTTTATCCGAAAATTTATATGTTTTTATAAAAAATAATTTTAGAAATTTAATTATAAATAATTATATAATTTTTGATTAAAGTATAAATAAAAAGTTAATTTTAATGATTTATTCATTTAATTATAAAAATATATAAAATAAAAGTATTATTATAAAGTCAAGTCAAATATTTTTATCATAAATCTAAACTCAACCTAAATCGATTTATTTAAAAAAAATTGATTTTATTAGATTAGAATGATTTAAAACCGCCAGATTTGGTTAAAATATTCGTCCCTGTTTAAAATCAATTACTATATTTAAAAAAATATATAAAATTATTTATATAAAAACTTTATATAGTTTAAAGGATTCTAAGATAACAAATTATACTATATAATAAAAATAAATATATTTATCTCAAGATTTTGGAAAACAAATAAGTGGCTTATATCATCTAATAAAGTATAGCATAATGTGACATAGACATTTTGAGTTGATTCATAATAATCTTAATTTTATTTAAATTATATATTAAACTTTAAACTTTTAAATATTTTAATTAAATTTATCCCATAAATTTTAAAAACTTTAATTAATTCTCTCAAAATTTCTAAAACTTTATTTACACCTCAATTTAAAAAATATATAAATTGAACCCTTTAATTTGTTTGAAAAATTAGTTTTAACTTCTATTTGTTTTAAATTTTAAATTAACCCCTTAATTTTTTCATTAAATTCCACCATGTCTATATACACCGAATTAACAACGCGTGATGGAAACTTGTGGTTTATTACATGATTTGTTGTTGATGTTTGAATTTTGAAAAAAAAAACATGCTTGAACAGGGATAGGGGAAGAGAGAAGGGTAAAATGGAGATTTACTAAGTATTATAATATTTTTAATATATTTTTATTTAATTTAATTTTTTATTTGATATTTAAATAGATTAATATGTCGTATTTTAATTGGTCGAAGAATTTTATAATTGTGTTAAAAAATAAACAATAGACTTCGTAATTTAAAGTTTAAAGGATAAAACTTTTATAAAAAATAAGGACAAACTCGAAAAAATACATAATTCAGGGAAAATAGCCCTTTAAGTCTTTTATTTTTTTATTTGTTTTGTAATACGGATATATTAAGGATTATATTTTGATATATAAATCGTGTAAAATCTTAAATTTTAAACATAAATCTTAAATTATAAGCCTTACAACCTAAATTTCTAAGCTTTAAAATTAAAAGACCCGCATATCAAAAAATTTGAGCCAGTTGAGTTTAAGAATTATATTTATAACTTTAATTATATTTGAATTTTATTTAAGCTGAATTTATAAAATTTGAATCAAATCGAGTTATTCAAGTCGCTATTTAAATTATAATTGTAAACAATTATAATATTACGTTACTTACTAGTTTTAATTTAAACAACTTTATACAATCATATACAATATATATCATGCGAAACCAAAAGATTCAACTCGTACTTAAAAAATTAACAATCAATTATTAAAATTTTTAATTTATTTAAATTTTATTTAAACATTTTTTGAGTCAGATCTAAATTTATAAAATTATAAATTGAATTAAAATAACTCAAGAACTTTTACATTGAATCGAGTCAAATAAATAAATTTTTCGAATCCATTTAAATTTCCTCTTCCCTTCTTTGTTTTGAACAATTTATAGTTTAAAAAAATACTCATAATATACATTAAACATATAATTTAAAAATTAATTTTTAAATTATTAAAATATACTATAATTGGTCAAAGTAAAGTCGACTTATGAACACGGTGTGTCTTTGGTCAAAGCAAAGTATAGTTTTGTTCTCTCTTTTCCTGTTTGACTACAATTCTTTTCCTGGTCTGAACGCACCGTCCCCTGGCGTTGAAATAGTGCGTCTACTCCCCCTACGTATCCGTGCGGTGTACAAGATTGAAACATCCCACAGCTGATCTGATCACATCATCTGGGACAGAGTGGGTCCCCACATCAAGATCACATGGAGGGTAAATTACGACGGCTCTGGATCCCATCACAGGGAGTAATCAGATGGATACGATGAGATTTTGTGCTCTCAGTCGCAGCTGTCCCGTGGGGGATTAGCATTCAAGACACACAACTCACAAATGTGTGCGAAAAAACAAGATAAAATTATTACACATGGTATATTTTCGTAAGTATTAGGAGTGTGTATTCGATCGAGTCGAATAAAATTTTTTTGAGTTATTCGAGTTGACGAGTCATATTTTACAACTCAAACTTTATTTGAAATTTTTTGATTCGAGTCGAGTTTAAGAAATTCGAGCCGAGTCGAATCGAGTCGAGTTTTCGAGTTTTTATAAATATTTAATTATAATTATTTATCATGTTACAATATGATTTGATATCAATTTAAACGACTTTCTCTAATCATATAAGATATGTATATATATTTTTTATATGTAGCAATATTTTTTTATACTTTTATATATAAATGTATATATCATTAAAAAAATTAATACACTCGTCTCAAACTTAAAAATTAATTCTTTAATTATTAAAATTTTGAGTTATTCGAGTTATTCGATCCATTTTACAACTCAAACTTTATTTGAAATTTTTTTGAGTCGAGTCAAAACGAGTCGAGTTATTCGGTTTTTTTGAGTCGAATCGAGTTTTTCTCACCCCTAGTAAGTATTATATTTTGATATTTTTTATAATTATTCTCTCTAAATAATTATTTTTATCATGATAAAAAATTAATTTATTTTATTATTATATTATTTATGACGTATTATACGGTGCGAGTTTGCTCGTAAAATTTTAATAAAACTAAGTTTTATTGGTATGTTTAATTTCATAACAATTTTATTTTTTTATTTTTTGGGTTATAAAATGTTTGGATTGTTTAATCCAATTTATTATTTCTTAAAGACGATATAATTATATTTTTTATAAATTTAATAAAAATTTAGTGATATTTATAAAAAAATATATACTAACTTGATAAATAATTATATGATTATTCTATTATTGAAGTATCTTTATGCTATAAATCACTAAATTACTAACATAAATATATATTATTATTTTTATATTTATTCTTTTAATTTGATATATAATTATAGATTTAATTTATTCATTTTGATAAGTGTAATTTTTATTGATCCAAATCAAAATTAATTTCCTGCACAAATCAAATACCTATAAAACTAGATACTAATTGCAATCTATAACCTATTTAATGGCTAAGTAACTTTAGAACGCGGTTTCTTTTCATACAGTCGATTGTTATTATTTATCTTACATGATTTAATTTTTTAATTTAATTAAAATATTTAAATATAATAAAATTTATTTTACGAACCTCAAATCTTAAATCTTAAATAGTGAACCTTAAACTGGATTATTTGTTTAATTATATATATCATGAGAGTTAAGAAGTTAATTAATTTACCTGTTGAGTACGAATATTTGAATGTTTGATAAATTGTTCATATTTATTATTTTATATTTTCTTAAATTATGAGTTTTAGAATTATTAGAAATATTTTTTCTCGTATAGGTAAGATAAAGATTAGAATTAAAATTTATCAAAAAATAATTTAATTATCATCGAGGGAAATTAAAAGCGAATTATGATACATAGGCACTAATTTAAAAATTTATATTTGATGGTTCATTGATCAATTAATTAGATTTTAGGCCGTAAAATATCCCTAAACTTTTTTAAAAAATAATTAGTTCTTCTATTTTTTATATTTATTTAAGTCTTTAAACTAATAAAACTAATTAATTAATCATTTTATCAACATTAATTATTAAATTTTGATATTTGTTAGATACTAGTATCACTTGATACACCACAGTTTTATCATATAATATTTATAAATTTAAAATTTATATAATTTTTAAAAATATTTTTAGAATTTGTAGTAATTTTAAATGATTTTTTAAGTAAACTAAAAATCTGAAAAAATGTTAAGTAGTAATATTGTGATACGATTCTTTGTACCAACTAAACTAAAAAACTATTAAATTCAATAATCAATATCAATCAAAGAGTTTAATTAGATAAAAAAAGTTTAAATATTTTTAAAAGTTTAAAGGTTTTTTTACACATTTAAACCTTGTAACTATAATAATAAAAAGTATTAACTATAAAAATAATAATGATATTTTATAATAATAAAATAAAAATCTAATAACTATAAATATACAATACACTAAATAAATAACGAAAACTTTATTTTTTAGAGAATATAATTTTAAAAGTAATTTTTAAATTTATTTTTAAAAATCATTGACACTAAATTTTAAAAAAAAAATCCCCTTTTAACTACATTTCTGTTTATTTAAGTGTACAGTAAAATAAATTTACTTTTTAACTTCATATCCCGTGTGATCAAATCAAATAAACAGAGGTGTTAGGTTTCAAAAGTGAAGACAATCCCTCTGTGTTTTCTCACTTTTTTCTAAGTATTTTGTCTCCTTGTGTTGTCTACTCTAATTACAAGAGAAACTAGCCATTCTGTCAACATTTTCATCATCCTTCACCCATTAAATTACTACAAATGAGTGTTGATATGGGAATTCTGTAGGTGGGAAAGTGTACAGACAGAGTTCACGGGACACAACTTATTGGAAATATCATCTGAGATGTCTGTAAGGGTCATATCTGAACAAGACAACAGCAGAAATAGATTCTAGGATAGGTTACAAGACGACTGATTGCAGCAGTCAGCAGGCAATGTGAGTGGGTATGGGATGAGGACAGGTTCTACTTCAATGGCAAAGTCCTGGATCTACTAGAACTGGCCTTGGGCTCCAGGATTGGCAGTTGAAGCCCTGTAGTAGAAATTACAGAAATGGGAATATGGGATGGTACTTGAGATGATCACTCTACTGTATACTAATGAGAATTGTATTTACTTTTAGGTTTCGTTCGGCTATACGTTTGAAACGAGATTTTTGAACAACGCTTGATTTTCTAACAAAAATTAAAAAAGTATATAAAAAACGCTTATTTACAGCACAAAATTCTCTAAATTACGACGGTAACGCAACTCTGAAAGACCCGTTCAACAACGCTTCAACTGTCAATCCTAAAACGCTCGTTTCAAACAAGTAACAAAACAAAGCCTTAGTTTCTTTAGTTATATATGAGAGTTAAGAAGTTAATTAGTTTATATGTTGAATAAGTATATTTCATGATCCATTAAGTTGTTTATATTTATTTTTTTTATATTATTTTAGGTTTTGTTTCTTAGAATTTATTAAAAGCACTCTTCTTTCTATTCCCCGTAGTTGAGATTCAGATTAGAAGTTGAATTTATAAAAAAATAATTTAGATTGTTGGAAAATGTGAGAAAATTAATAACTTTGAATTATATTTTTAATGAGTAAAGGTATAAATTCGAATGATAACTTTATAAGATTATATTATATTTCATGTGATATTTACAACGGTATTTTACATATTAAAAAGATTAAGTGATGAATGAAAAATTAATACTCAAAATAATATAATTGTAAATTGAATAAGAAAGCAAATCACCTCTATTAAATATAATATTTAATATCATAATAAGAGTCAACAATCATGAAGATAAACCAAAAATTATAATTAAGATATTTTTTAATATAAATTATAAATCAATTATTTTATAAAACATTTTTACATGTTAAAAATATGATTTTTTATATAATTTAAAAAATACAAGGACTTATAAATTCTTATAATTAAATCCATTAAGTTATATAAAATCAAATTTAGTTTATAACTAAAATTTTAGAAAATATTATAAGAATTTCTCCACCTCTAAGACGTGTAAATATAAATTAGTTTAAAGACTTCATTCTACCTTTAAAAGTGTTGTTAGTTTTTTTTTATCTATAATACTTTGAAATTTGTTTTTAGATTTGTTTAAAATATTATAAAATTTATTTAAAATTCAAATAATTTAAAAATACGTTTGAAATGATTTTTATAAAATGCTAATATAATTTAAATAATAAAAGTTTTAATAAAATTAAGCCCCATATCAATATTCTTTAAGCTCGTACTAATACGTGCTTTAAACAAATTTCCCAAGTAAAGTTACAAAACAAAAAAAGTTTATATAAAAAATCTCAATATTCTAAATCATCACTAACGGTCATCAATCACTAGAAATTTATTTCATAATCTAAAAAAAATTTAAACACTTAAAGATGGTTAAAGAATATATCCAAACGTATTAATCAATAGAATCTAAATTCAAACAATTCATGTATATATATATATTTAAAGAGTACTTTGTATATATTTTATACTCTTTTTTTTTAATCTTAAATTCTGTAAACACTAATCTTGTGAAGTACTTAACAAATCTTTTGTAAAAGATAAAATTTTAATTTCATTTTAAATAAATATCTTGATAAAAAAAAAAGATAGAGTGATAAAAGTTTTCTTCTAAACCTGTTAAGAGGTGAAGAATTTATTATAAATTAAAAAATCATTAATAATGTGTTAAGTAGTAGATGTAAGTTTAATTTTGTAACTTAATCACTTTAAAATTATTATACAAATTATCTATCATTTTATTGATTTTAACTAATTTATTAAAAAATATTTTAATCTTATTAAAACAAGATTAGAAGAGAATATCAAAGCATTTCAGAGTAGATTAACTTGTAGACTTTTTTTTCCGTTTAAAAAGAACTTCTATATATTTGTAAAAGTATTGAGGTACCTCTGCTCTTATTAATTATTTGTAAAATATTGAAAAAAACACTTTTAATAAAAAATATTAAAAAATAAATTATAAGAGTAGAGCCATAATAATAAATCTTAAAAATAATAAGTATTAAAAAAAATTAAGTATCAAATAATATATTTTAAAAAAATTAAAAACATAATAATAACTATTAAAAAATTTAAAATTGTTATGAATAAAGTAAAAAATAAGAACAAAATAATTGAACAAAGATGAGAGACAAAAATGAGAGACTTGTATTATATTTTTAAAGTAAGGTATACAATACTTTCTCCAAAAATCTATATATATAGGCATAAGATGAAAGTACTAATTCCAATGGGAATTAAACTCTAATGATAAAGTAAATGAAAGTCCTAATTTCAATGAGAATTAAACTCTAATAATAAAATATATTAAAATATTATTTAATATATAAATATCCATAAAAAATAAAGATATTCATAACAAAAATTATAATTTTAATTTTTTTAGTACTGAGATATTAAAAAAACACAAGACAGAAAAATTTTGTTCTTAATAATGTTGAATTGAATACTTAATTGAAATAAATGTAGAATGTCTTAAAATCATTTTACGGCCCACCTTAATTAGGTAAAAGAGTTAACGGTAATGTAAGTCCACCAAAATAAATAATCTCCTGATTGAATTGGGGTCGTGTAAGATAAACTGTTCCGACGTTATTTAGGCGCATCACTAGTTTTTTTTATTTTTTGAAGTGACGCGAGTCGTCGTCGGAGAATTTAAAGATTTCTCCGACGACGATATTTGTAAAAGTCTGGCGGTGGCTTCAAAATTCTTTATTTAATTTTTAGTGTGTTTGATTTAAAAGGTTTTATGTTAAAGGCACACAAATGCGAGCACACTCTAGTAGTGGTATTCAAATATCACAACTTTTTGATATTGTTTTCCATTCGAATAAGATTTTGTATCATTTCAATTTTTTGTTTCTAGTTTTTGTCTCACATTTTTCTTGAATTGTAATGAGAAATTTAAGTTATACTTTGAATTATTCTTTTAATGAACCTCAGTGTTATCTTTTTTTAGTCCTCTTTGGCGGATAAAATTATCAGTGTTAATTCAGTTTTATCGGCCCTGAAAAATTTATATGGTGCTATGAAGGTCGTGTGAGATCTAATTATTCTCGAATTTACGATTGTGGATAGTTGACAAATTGGTAAAATAATGTGATTAATGTTAAGATTGCCGCAAGCGTATTGCGAACGTATTTGCTAAGGATGGTCTGGATCGTGCTTGTTTATTTAGAGATAGTTGGTAGATAGGACGTGGGGATGTGTTGGTCTATTTGTGTGATTGGGTTTGTGTGATTTGTTTGGCCGTGGGCTTAGTTTTAAGAGGTATTAGGCGCTTCGAGACGCTAAACGCTAGGCGAAGGCGAGAGTTTTTCGTAGGCAATGTATTATAAATTAATTTTATATTATATTTTGTATTTAAAACATTATGGTAAAAATAAAATTGTATTAAAATATTTTATACATATAATATATAATTATATAATAATAATAAAATTAAGAAAAACAAAATACTAATAAAAATTAAATTAAAAATTCATTCTTTAATAATAAATAAACAAAATAATATGAAAATAAAAACTATTTTAATATTTTATTTAAATTAATATTTTATTTCTTTATGTTAAATTATATTAAAATTAATATTAAATTATAATTCTTAATCTAAATTAAGTTATTTTGATTTTTTTAAATTGATCGTTTAAATAAAATAAAAAATTCAAAGAACTATACCAATAAAAGGTCATTAAAATGAATTTTTGGTCCTGAGTCATAAATGGTAATTTAAAAATAAATTAAAATAAAAAATCTTTAATTTTTATGTTATGTCATTTATAGAAAAAATAAAAAATAAAAAAGGTTATTTAATATCTTTTACTACAATTAAACACCTAAAAATTAAAAAAAATGATTTTATTTTATTTTATTTTAAGTTGTATTAATACGAGTACAATAATAAATAGGAGAAAAGAAATAGAAACGAAAAACAACAAGTTTTAAAATTATATGGGTACAACAAGAGTACATGCATAAAATAAATTTAAAAATTTTAAACAAATATAAAATATTATAAATAAAATATATATTTTATATAAAATTAAAAAAATAAAACCCATAAATAAATCATAATATTATATTATTAATTTTTAAGATCTAAATAATAAATTAAATATAAAATAATATTAAACAATAAAAAATATCTTTTTAATAAATAAAGAATAAATAATATTGTTTTATATTTTATTATAAAGAATAAAAAAATTAACATCATTTAAAATAAATAAATCACAACTAAATTAAAAATATATATAAATAATAAATTTTCAATAAAAAATGAAAGTAGGAACAAATATACAAATAATAAATAAAAAATTAGTTGTTTTGGGCTCACAATTTAATCATTTCTGTAATAGTTAATTTATAATTTAATTCTTTCAGTTAATTTATAATTTAATCATTTCTGTAATAGTTAATTTACAATTTAATTGTTTGAGTCAAATTTAGTATGAGAGCAAAAAAAATTAATTCTAATTTGTTTATATATTTAATTTATAATTTAATTCTTTCAGTTTATTATAATGATCCGAATTTAGATCTAAGTATCGGGTTAACTCAAAACGGTAGGCCTCGGCATTTGAGCCTCGAATTTAAGTGTTGGGTTAGTTTTGGGCATTGAGCTTAAGTGTTGGAAGATTGCTGATGGGCATAAAGAGTTTTGTGAGGGTATTTTGGGTAATGCACAATTGAGGACAAAGAGAAAAAATTAAATTAACCGTTGGACTCAGTCGGATTGCCTAAGCAGTTCTTCGAATTGTCAGGTCTTCGAATGCTTGGGCAATTGTGACGAGGGAATTACTCGGGCAATTTGGGTGACTATCCTCAAAGTTCGGCAAAGCGTTGCTTCTGTTAGCCGTTGAAATTCTGCACTTATCCTTAAGTCGAATTAGTTCTCACGCACTTGGTTCGAACCATACTTATTCGTTTCATGAATTTAATTCTCCCGAATCTAGATAAATAGATTGTTTATCGAGGTCCTTTCCTAATTCTCTCGCAAACCAAATAATTGCCAAGAATAAGTAAACTTTGATTAAGAACACCTAAATACTTAGATAAAATTCAAATCGTATCTCACAACCACAAAACAAAATAATCAAACCTAATTACATCAATTCATGGGTTCTAAAGATATACAAATAATAAACCCAAATTGATTATCTCTAAATCAGCTCTAGAAATTAACTCCCAAATTCGGCTCCTATTCGACTCATCCTTAACTTGACACCATGCTCTTCCTTTTATAGGAGAAATCTAGATTGACTTAGGTGAAAAGGTAAGAGTGAATTGGAAATATTCATAAAGAATATTTCTATTCTTTATTTGATTCCCATCACCTCTTTTCTTTTTTGCTTTATTCTCCAATTCTTTCCATGTCTTCTCTATTGATCTTTTCTTCCTCAAATCGGTAGCTCCTCAACAAAGAATAAATTCTGCAAATAAGAAAACACACAACCACAATATCTTTTTTCACGAAATTAACCAAGATACAAGTTAAATACAACAACTAAGAAAATTATGTAAATATGCATGAATGGCTAATAATGCACCTAATATTATGCTTAATTCTAACAATAATAAAAGTAAAATGAGTAATAAAATTTTTTGAATATTCATCACACCTTTTATTCTCGGCCAATAAAAATTGGATCTGGTCCTTTGGTGAGTGGCCTAGATTCTAAAATATCCCCCTTGTGGGGAATCATACAATTCCTGAATTAACTGCTACCTCAATTCTCCCTTCTCTCCTATATACACCCTATTTACATACCTCAATACTCCTTTGGACAAACTCCACCCATCCTTAGCTTTTTTGTCAATGATGAGAGTAGTGATTATCTCTTGGGCCAAGGCATCCTCCTCATAACTTTTTTTAACTTCCTGCACCCAACTTGGAACTAAAGAGGTTGTTGTCATTTTCATCAACTAATTTTCCTCGTTATCTTTCCTTGATAATGCATCTACCACCATATTTTTTCTTCCTTTCTTATACTAGATAGTGTAGTCTAGTCCTAGTAATTTAGTGAGTTCCTTCTTCTGAATGGTGGTGGTAAGCTTCTGCTCCAATAGGTACTTAAGTGCTTCATGATCTGTCTTAATAATGAAAAAGTTTTTCTCGAAGTAGTGTCTCTACTTGGTCACTATCATAAGGATAGCCAAGTATTTTTTTCATAAATAGAGAGGTCTGCATCTTTAGGTCCTGAAGCCTTGTTCAAGTAAACTATAGGTCTGCCCTCCTGTGTTAACACATTACATATTCTTTTTGCACTAACATCAGTTTCTAAGCAAAATTTCTTGTTAAAATTAGGTAGAGCAAGAACCGAGTTTTACACATAGCTTGCTTCAGGGCAACAAAAGCTGCATCATATTCTTCTGTCCACTTGAATCCATCCTTCTTTAGTAAGTTTGTTAGTGGTTTGCTAATTCTCCCATAGTTCTTGACGAATTTTCTTTAGTAGCCAGTAAGCTCAAGGAACTCCCTCAAAGACTTGAGGCTTTTTGGTATTGGTCAATTTCTCATTGATTCAATATAACTTATTTACGATGATATAAATATGTTAAGATTATTAAATTATGATTAAATTTTAATTTTGTTTTTTAAAGAAAATTTAAAAGAAAAATTATATGTTTTATTTTTAAAAAATTTTATATTCTTCAAAATCTAAAAAAAATTAACTTGTGAGATTTAATGAAATCTAAGAATTAATAATATTGTTGAATACTCAAATCTAATAAAATTTAGTATAAAAAAATTTAGTTAAAACATATTACCCATGTTCTTAATTGCATATAAAGTTTTAAATCAAATAAATAAAAAATTAAATTCTTAAAAATAATACCAAAAGGATAAAGTAAAAAACACCAAAAAATATCAGAGACTAACATAATAAAACATAATTTAAATTATTGTTTCTCTCTTGATTTTATGCTCCAGAGAAATGTTGGACTAAAATTTTCTGTTTTATAGGGATAATTTTATCCAAAGGAAGGAAATTTCTAAATACCGAAGGAAAGCATGCGGTTGAGATTCCTGAGAAAAAAAATAAAAACACGGAACTGTAGGTAATGATGTAGTACCTTTTGGTGGATATCCTCCAAATTCAAACAAATGTTTAACCCGAAAATATTTCTTACCCCTAAATTTTTTTCCCCTGATTCAAACAGCCCCTAAGTGTCTAAAGCATTCCCTATTATACTTTTTATATATATAGAAAATTCGATATAAAAGTTTTATTATTTTTATAAAATTTTTGATATAATCTTATTTTAACTTTATTTTAGATTATCTTACCCTAAAATTTCTCGTTTAACCTCATGTTTGCTTTTTAAATTTTTTTTAGAATCATGAAGGACAAGTGAAATTTGATAAATAATGTGTTTTGGGTTTAATATTTGAGATATCAGATTTGGGGGGAAATATTCAAAAAAAATATTATACTTTTTATGATATCGAGAGAAAAACATAATATGCAAATAGCGTTTCTCTTTCTTTATTTTTTTATGTTTTAACTGGAAAAGATGTTATTTAAAGAATATTTAAGAAAATACGATATTTTTACTGTATAAAGAAAATACGTCATTAAAACATAAAATATAAAAAATAGAGATGTAATTTATATATATCGTATTTTTCTAACTATTCTCTTCTAAACCTTATATCCCAAATATTAAACTCAAATCACATTATTAACCAAATTTTTTCTAAAGAACATGATGATAAAATAAATAATGGATCAATGATTATTGAAATATTATTATTTTGATTATAAAATATGATTCAATTATATACATTTTGAATAAATAAAAGAAACCAGTTAATAAAGCAAGGTGGTGCGATGTGGTCATATTACGTGCTAAATTCATGGCCTAGGAAACATGAACAGACTTCATTTATTTTATTTTATTTTTTAAAGTTATGGAGCCGTGAAGAACAAACAAATACCATGTTAATAAGATAAAACCTTATAAGAAAAGAGTTAAAACTCATCGAAACGACTCGAAAAATTTATAAGTACAAAAAAATATCATTATCGTCGGTAAAAGATAAAATAACACCGTCAATATTATTATATAAATATATAATAATTATGATTTGTTAACAAATTAATATAGGTTCGGATATGGATAAGACAATAAGAGTGTCCGCCCATGATCCATTGTTAAAAGAAGTTATATGTCTATAATTTTTTTTGAATTATATTTGTTATTGACGATCTATTTTTTTAATTTTTGTTATTAAGAGTAAATTTTACGATAATTATAAATAAATGGCTTTTTGCAATGTTTATTAATAGGGCTTTACTTTTAAAATATATTTTTTAATACTTATTATTTTTTAATATTATTTATTAGAGGTACATTCTTAAAATTTATTTTTTTAATCTACTTATTAGCATGGGCTTCATTTTTTATTATTTATTATAAGGGTATACTCTTAAAAATTATTTTTTTTCAAATACTAGTTATTAGAGGTATGATTTTTTTTTCTAATATTATTTATTAAGATCTACTCTTACATTTTATTTTTTTAATACTTGTTATTAAGTATTTTTTTCTAATATTTATTATTAGGGATCTACTCTTAAATATTTTTTCATGATACTTGTGAGTTGTGACTTAGGGGATTTCCCCCTATATTTATTATTATGAACATATTTTTAAAATTTATTTTTCACTACTTGTTATTAGGGATAAATATTTAAATAATGACATGCAGTTGCGATTAAAGATTGTTATATGACGGTAAAGACACCATTTAAAACAACGAAACCTACAATTGTTATGTCCATAATTACATATGTTATTAAAAAATTTACAATAACTATACTTATATTAACGAAATAACATTTGTAATATTTGTAATCATAATAAACATAACATGATCGAAAAGCCTCGAAAGTAAGACTGTTATATCATGTTTTTTTTTTTTTTCATTTTTCGCAAATATATGATAAGATTACAAAACTTGTATCCGATCGTTGTTGACACTATGATTTAATCTTGGTTGGAGAAGTGACAAGAGATTCTCTATTTTCTAATCTTTTCTACAATGTGAAGATATACTAACAAACTTTTCTCCTCTACAGTCCAAGAAAAAAATGAAGAAAAGCAATGCCGACTGGTGAGATGCAAAGTTGGGATGTTTCTTAGCCATTCAGCCACACTTGGATTGCCATTTTTCTGAAAAGTTACTCCATTCTAGTTTTCTCCATGAGCCGTACATGAAACCCATCTGGAAACTGTAAACCTGGAGTTCTGAGTATATTTCCACCTTTGATCGGTTCCCACCTGTACTTGGTAACCAGGCAATGGAGAAACACTGCCATCTGCACTTTAGTGAAGTCTGTTCCAACACAAAATCTCATGCCACCACCGAATGCCATGAAATTCTTTGAGGCTCCATTGATTTCTCCTCCCTGTGGTTAAAGAAGTAGAAGTGAGTTTCAAAGTTAAATTTTATGTGATTTTGTTTTAGCAGCAGTCTCTCAGGTAAAAGTATGTGCAGCATTAACCCACCTCCCATCGTGATGGATTAAAGGTCAGAGGATCTTTGTATTTTGCTGGATTCAGGTGCACAGCTGGGGGGCAGACCATTACTGCCCAACCAGCTGGAATAGTGTATCCTGTATTATCATCAAACTTGATGTGTTAGCTTTCTTATTAATTGCAGGGATATTTTTTAATATAACATTTTTGATGCTTACCTTTGAATTGGATTTCTCTTAGTGATTTTCTGAAGATTCCTGGCACTATATTTGCTAGTCTAACTGTTTCATTGATGAACTGTAAGTTTCACTTGTCAGTATGGAAATAAACAGCGTTACTCAACAGGTAATATGTCAGTTTAAAGCACAAAATTTCTCACCTGGAATGTGTATCTCATTGATTTATATTCTTTCCATGTAAATCCAGTGTCTGTATTTTCCCTATTTCGTAGAATTGCCTCGTGCTCTTCCTGTAAAGTTGGAAATAGTTAAGATCATGTTTGTTCGGGAGACAATTCATATTTTTTTGCAGATTCGGAGATAATATCCATACCCTTAACTTTTTCAGCACTGAAGGGTCATCAGAAAGAAATTTAACTGCTAATGTTAGAGCCAGGGAAGTAGTCTCAAAACTGGCAAATAGCAGGACGAACATCAAATCCAGAGCAATTGCCTCTGTTAAGATTGTTCCCTCTTTCTGAAGCTCTTCGAGGACAAAATCGAAGAAGTCACTTCGATTCTTTCCCAGCATTGTCCGCCTCTCGTTTAGCAGGTTCTTTAGCATCTTCATTGCATTTTTCCTTCCCTGAAAAGATTAAAAGAAATTCTAGAATCAATACACAAAAGATCGTACATTTTAGTGTTATTATGCTTTGGAATGACAAAAGAGGATGCTGGTTAAGTACCTCTAAACATTTGTGATAGGCTGTTCCAGGAATATCCAAGGGAAAGGAGATTAATCCTTGTATGAAGGCAACGAAGTTCTCCCTCAGATTCTGTGAGGCACTGTCTTCGTCATAACTTATAAGCTTTTTGGCTGTGAGATCAAATATCATCTGCAAGGAAAAGACCAAGGTACCATCAGACTACATTCAGATGACTTGAACCTTAAAAATGGGATTTCTACATGAATGTGGAGAGGTATATGTGTAATTACACTAGCGGTTGCTTCTTTTAATTCCACAGTTTCCTGGATTGACCATCGTTGTAACCTTCTGCAGGCTGTTTCTTCAACTTCAGGGAGCATCTTTTTGAGGCTTTCAGGACCGAAGAGATGAAGCACCATGTTCTTAAGGTACTTGTACATAAAGCCATGTAATGAACCCACATTTTGACGTCCAAAGATCTCCGTGAATGTGTCTGGATACCAGCTCTGAAACAGTTGCCCTTCTTGAAGAAACACAAAGTGATTGAGATCCGGGTCGGCCGATACGATAACCGGTCGCCCCACTAAGCTGGTCTTGAATATCGGCCCGTACCTGCAATCAAGTAGCAATGAACATGTTTTGAAAACGGAAGAAGAAGAAGATTGTCATGAACGAAATGAAAATGGTGTCGTGTCTGACCTTTTCATCCTCTCTTTGACAAAGGGAGGGATATCCGAAGTGGTGTTGGGGGTGAAGAACTGAAGAGTCTCCCCAAGAAGTGGGAGCCCCATAGAACCAGGGGGGAGTTTGCCATTGCATCTAGGATTTCTCCAATAGTAAACGCAACGTGAGATGCATATAATGAGAACCAAAGCTCCAATCCACACCATCACCATCTCTTTGCAATGGAAGCTAACAGAAGAAATATGGTATGTATCCTGGATTGCAGGAAGAAGATTATAGATGATGATATATATGTATACAATGGATGCAGAAAATGTTGATGGTTGATGATGATATTAGCAGAAATGTAAGTAAAGAAAACGTGTGAAGAATAGACAGGTAGGAGAAGAAAGTGCTGGCATGTATCTTATGATTCTCATCACCCATCAGAAGCTCTACTTAAATCGGAAGCCAATGCAGACAACTGTTCAATCCAATTTTATTATATTTTCCTGCTTCACTTTTCTTTTTTTGAACTTCAAGGATGGAAATAGATTGAATAATTTAAAAATAATTTTGTCTAGGAACTGCTCATTTCCAGTTTGGTCAACACACCACCAGTTGAGAGAAAGAAGCCTAGCATGATGCTTCCATTTTATATCTTTCTCTCTCGTCTTCCCTAATACCTATTGGTTGAATATTCCCTTTTTTTTACCATGGATATTTTTAATATACCGGTAGGGACGAACCTAGGAGATGTTAGGGCTAGTTACACTTTTTAAAAATTCGAAGTTCTTTTGTATTTTATACGTTTTCTTTATAATTTTTATTGATAATATAATTTTACACCCTTAATATAAACCTTTATTCTTGACTTGATATGTACGATCGATTAAAATTGATATTTTTAAACTTTATCGATAAGTAGAGTGGGTAAGTAATTTCAAAACCAAATTTATAACTAAAACGGTATAATACAATTTAATTATAAATATTCTAAATAATATTATTAAAATTAAATATCCGAAACAATGCATTGAATTTAAAAAAAACATCTCAATCCTTAATAATCTCAAAAATAACTGAAGTATAATTTTGGTAGCAAACATACCGAAAATAATAGGAAAATATTTATTCGATTGAGAGCTTCGAGTACCAACTCCTATGGCCGGGTATCTGAAAGGTTGAATTAAAAGAATGAGCTATAATATATATAAAATCACACTATCACTCCGTTCACAATCACAAATATAATATATATAAAATTACAATAAATAAACACAATGAGTAATGAATGCAATATCACAGAGAATTCAGTCTTAAAGTAAAAAATCACATTCCTCCGTACGATTCACCTCATGCACATGTGATGCAATTAATGCAAATGATCTTAAATGTCTCAGCACAAATAGTCGTATGAAAAATAAAATACATAGTTCAGATAATCCATTCTCAAATTCATAGGGTGTCTCAAAATGTCAATATTTCAATAAATAGTTAATCATAAAACACAAATCTAACATAGAAAGAGAACACACCTCTCGTAACACAAGTACTATTGCTGACACGAACGTCTCCCACGATCTGAACTAGGTCCTGCTCTAGCTAAGTCAGAGCCTACAAATAAAGCTCTAATAATTACTCTTATTCTAAAATAGTGCTACATCACCTAAATAACTAAGAAAGATACATACGTGTATCTCGAGCGGTGATTGCAAGAGTCGGTCGAAAAAAAAGCGAAAACGATAGAGACAACACGTTCTCTTCAGAGTTCACGTCGTCTGAAATAAATAAATAAAAAACATTTAAATTAATATTTCAATTCAAATATTCTAAAAATCTTAAATTAATACTATCTTACTGCTTTAAATTCGACCCATTTTATAATAATTCCCCCTCCAACGTAACCCATGATTGGAAAAAGGAAATTAATTTCCCTTGATTTTCACGTGGGAATTGCACCACTCAAAAACACAATTCTTTACACAATAACCCTTACTAACACCATCCAAAACCACCGTAGCCCATCCCTTCACCTACACTGCCGGTAACCATATCCTTCCTTATCAACCCACTCAACACCTTCCCACTCACAACTAAACCCGTGACTCATAGCCAAAAAGAACACCCAGCACCCAACATTGATCGACACCACGCACCCAGCACATCCCCCTAAACCGAATCACTCCCAATGTCGGCCACTGGCCATGATTGTCGAAACAACCAAGCACAATTCAAACTAGTCTCTCCCCCCCTTTAACCATTACTGCCACAAAAAGGACAGAAACAAATCTGTCGACAGGACACAACAAGCCAACCTTCAACCCCCCCCCCCCCCCCGTTCGACCAAAAGAATCGGAAACAAGGACTCACCATACTCACCGAACCTATAACCAGGGACAAAACACAGAAGCTCTACTTAAATAGGAAGGCTTGGTGACGGTTCTAACTCCTAACAGAGGAATTTGGTCGGCACAAAACACCAAAACGGCACAAGGAAACTTACCTTAAGTCGATAGGAAAATTCAGGGAAGAAAACGTTGATGGTTGCTGCTGATATATATGTATACAATGGATGCAGAAAATGTTGATGGTTGATGATGATATTAGTAGAAATGTAAGTAAAGAAAACGTGCGAAGAATAGACAGGTAGGAGAAGAAAGTGCTGGCATGTATCTTATGATTCTCATCACCCATCAGAAGCTCTACTTAAATAGGAAGCCAATGCAGACAACTGTTCAATCCAATTTTATTATATTTTCCTGCTTCACTTTTTTTTTTTGAACTTCAAGGATGGAAATAGATTGAATAATTTAAAAACAATTCTGTCTAGGAACAGCTCATTTCCAGTTTGGTCAACACACCACCAGTTGAGAGAAAGAAGCCTAGCATGATGCTTCCATTTTATATCTTTCTCTCTCTTCTTCCCTAATACCTATCGGTTGAATATTCACTTTTTTTTCTACCATAGATGACTTAAGGGATGTTAGGGGTAGTCGTACTCTTTAAAAATTCGAAGTTTTTTTGTATTTTATACATTTTCTTTGCACCCCTTACATTTCTAATATATTTTCTTGATAGTTTATATTTTCATCCATGAAATTTTAGGTCCATTTTTATATATCGGTGTAATTATATAATAATATTTGATCTTACCTTTTCTTAACCGTTTGACAAAGTATAACATATAAGTACTCGAATCAAAATCTCTTAAAATAAATATTATCATCTTTTTCGCTAGTTGGATTCCTATATAAATATTAATATTCAAACTTCAAATCCTTTCTAAACCAAGGGGGTAAAAGAAGCAGAAAACAGGTAAAGTGAAGAAGCACGAGGCTGAATTTTAGCCTTTTTTAAGGAGGTATTGGAGGAGCAGAAACAGCAAACAGTAGATTTGAGAGGATCGATGGAAGTTCAAAGGATCATGTCTGACCAAACTAAGCATCTTAAAACCAATCTTACATTACATCATTAAATACAAAAACAAATCTAATGACTTCTTACCAACATCTTGAAAATGTCTTAAAAATCTAAGCTAAAATTTCCCTATATCTATGTACATATATACTCCAACATCTGGATTTCATTCTTTTTTATGTTCTTCAATTCTGGAATCAGATCTCTCCTTCTAGATTTCCTGTTAGCTGTAAATCCCAATGTCAAAGTCTTAATCTTATTGCATACATCACTAAGATTTCCATTGAAAATGGCTTTGGATATGCATGCAACTACTGTGTTATGTTTATATTAACTTTTTCATAAACAATCTCTTTGATTTACCAGCAAAATTGTCGAGGGTAATTAAATGCTAAGAGTAGTAATTATGAATACATTGAGCCACGGATTGAAGGGCATGAGAACAACTATGTTGTAGGTAAGGTTGGGTAGGTAGGTAGGTCACTGTGTTCTTCCTCCATTATATGCCATCTTTGAGGGATTAGATTATGGATTTATCTCAATGTTTTGTCATATTGATATCGGACAAAACTCCGGCTATAAGACTTAGAGAATTGAATTCAAATGAACCTTCAAATCATGGTGTTTCATTATCAACTCTTTTTTGTTGCCCCGGTTTTCGAGGTCTACTCTGATTAATCTGAATCGATCTATGTTGTATATTTGATTTTGACGAATGAGTCTCTCACCAAAGATTTTTTATATACACAAGACCTTAAACTTAAAACTTGCTTAAATGGTATCAAACTGATTATCACTTAAATTGACATTATATTTATTATCAACTTTACTTGTTAATTTTTTATTTAAAAAAATGTTTAACAAGATTAATTTCATCTTAAAGCATCAAGATTAACGACATTAGTTTTTGCTTAAGCACAAGCCATGTTTTAGTGGTAAAGAGAATGATTGTTGTTCATGAAGGTCACGGGTTCAAACACCATTATTGTAGTATAGTGATTGAGTGATTAATGTTCAATAATTAAGAGTATATTTTAAAACATATATTATTATAGCGACGGTAACTGATTCAAAAAAATGATCCACAAACTTCTTAATTTTTGGATTAAGTTTTTAAATTAATATTCTAAGTTCAGTCTTTTCATCGATTTAATCGTTAATTTAGATGTTAAAAGTTTTTTGAATTTGACAGAACATATTGAAACAAATTATAAACACACGTATTATAGACATTTTGACATATAAAAATCTAGTTGTGCGGCGTAATAACGAGTCGAGCATGGGTAGATTCGATTAGGGCTCGAGATTCATCGAATTCAAAATTTTAGGCTTAAGCTTAAGTAGACTATTTGAGCTCGTTTCATCTCGTGATTAGGCTCTATTTAATTCAAAGTGGACAATTTTATTATACTTTTTTTTTATAAAAAGATAAGATCTCGTTAAGAAACTTATCATAACTAACACTTAAATAAAATTCAATACCAGAAAGAGAAAAAGAGCACCCAAAAATTATATTAATCCAAATAATCAAAAAATATTCTTATAATACAAACACATAAATATATTTTAAGTCTGTTCACGGGCTTTTAAAGCCGAACTTAAGTCTTGTCAGTTCGACTTGTAAAGTTCTTGAATTGAGCTTGAACTCAAGTCAAATTTACTCAAACCGAACTTTGACCGAATTTTATTCAAATTGAACCAAATAACTCGCAAACCGGTCATACTCATTTTCATTCAAATCGTGCTAACAAAATTTAGGGGAAGTTTCATTCAAACCGATCATACTCGTAAACCGAATTGAATGGAGGTCACGGGTTCAAGCACCAGTATTGCAACATAGTGATTGAGTGATCAATGTCCAATAATTGAGAGTATATTTTATAACAGATACCATTATAACCACGGTAATTGATTCAAAAAATATGATCACAAACTTCTTAATTTTAGGATTAAGTTTTTAAATTAATATTCTAAGTTAAGTCTTTTTGATCGGTTTAATCGTTAATTTAGACGTTAAATGTTGTTTGAATTTGACATAGAACATATTTGAAACAAATTATAAACACACTTATGACATATATACTCCAACATCTGGATTTCATTTTCTTTTATGTTCTTCAATTCTGGAATTAGATCTCTTCTCCTAGATTTCCTGTTAGCTGTAAATCCCAATGTCAAAGCCTCAATCTTATTGCATACATCACTAAGATTTCCATTGAAAATGACTTTGGATATGCATGCAACTACTGTGTTATGTTTATATTAACTTTTTCATAAACAATCTCTTTGATTTACCAGCAAAGTTTTCGAGGGTAATTAAATGCTAAGAGTAGTAATTATGAATACATTGAGCCACGGATTGAAGGGCATGAGAACAACTATGTTGTAGGTAAGGATGGGTAGGTAGGTAGGTCACTGTGTTCTTCCTCCATTATATGCCATCTTTGAGGGATTAGATTATGGAATTCAAATGAACATTCAAATCATGGTGTTTCATTATCAATCCTTTTTGTTGCCCTCGGTTTTCAGGGTTTTATTCTGATTAATTTGAATTAATCTATGTCGTATATCTGATTTTAATTCCAACTTAAAGCATCAAGATTTAAATTGGTCCACAAACTTCATAATTTTTCGATCAAGTTTTTAAATTAATATTTTAAGTTAAGTCTTTTTATTTATTTTTGGATTAATTTTATCGAGTTCGAAAGTTTAAGCTTAAGCTCAAGTAGACTATTTGAACTCGTTTCGTCTTGTGATTAGGCTTTGTTTAGTTCGAAGTGTACAATTTTACTATAATTATTTTTATAAAAGATAGAGCCTCGTTAAGAAACTCTTTTATAACTAATACTGTAATGAAATTTGATACCATAAAGAGGAAAAGAATGCCCAAAATTAGATTAATCTAAATAATAAAAAAATAATCTTAAAATACAAACACATAAATATATTCTAAGTTTGTTCACGAGTTTTTTAAACCGAACCTAAGTCATGTCTACTCAATTTGTAAAGTTATTGAATTGAGAATGAACGCAAATCGAATTTACTCGAATAAAATTTTAACCGAACCGAATTTAAATAACTCGTAAATCGATGAATCTTATATTCACCCTAATCGTGCTAACAAAATTCAGGGGATGTTTCTTTATTTTTTATTATATGCTAATCAAATTTAACCTGGAGCATATTTTTTATGTTCACAAAAATATACTCCACATTAAATTTGCATTAACATTTAATGTGAAAGTTAATGGTTAAATTGCTGAAAGAACTTTAAAATTAACAAACTATGGAACTGACCCCACCTCCTAAATATATTTGTCTAATGGCATTTTAGTTCTTAATATTTTGAATATTAATCAAATTAAGTTTTAATTTTATTCTAATTTTTGAGTTAAAATATTATAAAAATTCCATTAACTTTAAAATTAACAAAATTAGTCTTTTTCATGTTTAATCCTAATTTTAAATGCAAATATTAATCGGATGATCTAAATATAACTTTATTCATAATAGAATGATTTAAACATAATTTTTAATAATTAAATAACTTAAATATAATCTTATTTATAATTAAGGACCTCTTTTGTATTTACCCAATTTTTTTGGTTATGTCTAAATTTATTTAACAAAATTCAACTTCTCACGCCTTTGAAGATTGTGTGTTTTTCTCCAGTTCCATAGTTTGTCCGAGAACAGACTGCATGAACTCAACCTGTCTGTTGCAGTCGGCGATTATCTATAAATTATTAGTTTTAGAGTAAACTAAACAGATAATCATCATATTATGATGTTAATATTAAAATGATAATAATATTTTAAAAAATGTGAAATACACCGTATCGAAATAGTCACCGATCGTTAAAATTCACGGATTGATGATGTGGTTGTTAATAATTGACCGGTGTATTTGACGTTTTTTAAAATATTATAGTCATTTCGATACCAACATCATAATATGATGATTATCTATATAATTTACCTTTAATTTTATTATGGTCTTGAAAGATCTTATAAACAAATTCAATTTATTATAAAAATGAAATTAGTAAAAAAAATACATACCTCTAATCAGTAGTTAATGCGCATATAATCGAGGATGAACTCGTACCTACTCTGAAATTTTAAAAGTTTATATATTTGACATTGATTTTTAAAATTTTTATAAATTAATCCTTAAAATTTTTAAAATTTTATAATTATGCTACCCTAAAATTTTAAGAATTTTATTTTACGCTTATCTTAAAAAATATTTTTATTTGTACCCACCTCTTATATAATTTTAGACCCGCCACTACCTCTAAACTCGTCTATTGCTCAAATAGTAATTCCATATCTTAAAGCTCCTCTAAAATACCACAACAATTTAATTTAGTGCTCCACCTAAAAACATTACAATTAATAAGTTGAAATTATAATAATTCTGACCAGGGATGAATTTGAGATTTTAAAATTATGATAAAATATAAATATTCAAAGAAATAAACTTAAAAATAAAAAAGTGAAAAATATTTTTTCTACCCTCACATACCTCTGTCACTTATTTAACGTCACTTCTTCCTTTCATTTCATCTGATATCGATAACTTTCCTTATTTTGACACGGTATTTTTGTTAGTTTTCTCTCTGGATTACTCCATGGATATTCATGCTTCTATGTTATCGATGAATTTTACTCACCTTAAAATTATAAAATTTTATGTGTATTAACTCAAATGTTTATTTGGATTTATCACTGTTTTTTTTTTTATTATTTTTGATTTTCAAGGTTTATCCTGATTAATTCAGACTGAACCGCATCATATACGTAATTTTGGTGGATGAGCTTCTCAGAAAAATTTTCTTTATACATAACGCTTCAAACGAAACTAAATTGTTTACTATTTAACTTACTTTAATTGATTTGTTCTCGCCGTGTAAATTAAAATTCCCTAGAAATTGTTTCATTGGACCAGATGTTTCATGTGCATGTTTTTACTCTACATGACACGTCATGTAGAAAAGTAAGTCTTATTAGTATTTACAAATTAGACCATATTACAAGACTAGAAATCCCCTGCTATGAATCGATTGTCTGTCTTCAGCTAGTATTTTTGAGTTTGACCTGTTACATAAATAGATTTGTCTTCTTGTAGTGTCATTAAATGGGAGGGTCCGGGGGGAGAGGGAGGCGGTTTAAAGATGTAAAGTCCAATGCCAGGTATAAACTTGCACGTGCACGCGGTTTTGTAGTGCACTCCTTCAGACTCTTCATGGAGACGGATTCTACACTTCGTAGGTATGTGTCTGAATTTTCAAGATGTTTTTGTAGAAATATTTGGAGAACTTTAAAGTTTTTTTTTTGACTAGGGGTGATAAGCAAAGTTCGAGTTTGGTCAAGTTCAGTTCGATTCGAAAATAATATTATTGAATTCGATTTACGTTCGAAATTCGGTGAGTTTAAAAATTTTGATTCGGGTTTGGTTAAAAAATAATATTACTAGATCAGTTCAGGATCAAAACTCGTTAGACTCGATTCAACTAAAAATAAACAATTTTGTTATAACTTTTTTATATAATAAATAGAGCCTCAATAAAAACCTTTCTCATAACCAATGCTAAGACAAAACTAAATATCGAGAAAAAAATTATTCAATTTCTTTTAATTAATTTATTTTTAATAGATTTCTCATATTTTATTTTATTGTTTTTCTAAAGAGATTTATTTTAATGTATATTTAACATATATAATATAATTATTTTATACATGTTTATGAGTTTTTTAAACCGAACTTGGATAAGCTCGACTTGTTAAAGTCTCGAGTCAAACTCGAACCCAAATTAAACTCACTCGAGCCAGGCTTTGACTGAATTTTAATCGAATCAAACTCGAGTAACTTGTGAAACGATTAAACTCATTATCACTCCTAACGGGTGACAATTATTATTATTATTATTATTATTATTTCCTACATCATTCGTCTGTTTGATCCATAAAAATTCAAAGCTTTGTGACTGGGGATGACAAAGACTGCGTATCTGCTGCGAATGATCTTGGAAAGAAAAGGCCGTGGAGGTGCACAAAATGACACCTCTCGACTCTCACGTTTAGAATTATAAAAATATTAGACCTCAAACGTCAACACGTTCGCAATTGTATCCAGACAGTGCTGAAAAAACAGTGCTTTGCTTGCTACTACTGGCTGTAGATGACACCTTACGAGTATAGCCGAATTTGGATAGGTTCGGTTTGAAAAGTTTGGGTTTGTAATAATTATATTATACATATGTTAGATACACACGAAAAATTATCTTTTTAACAAAAGAAAAATAATAAAATAAAATAAGAGTAAAATAAAATTTTAAAATTAGTGAGATTAAATTTTAACCCTTATTTTAAAGTTATCCTTTAAAAGATTATTAATTTTAGAAATAAATAACTTGACTTCTTCTATAATTATTTTATTTTCGTTTCGACCCCTCCTATATTTTCATCTTCGGTTCGCCATGTTCAACCAATTAGATGTGAGCAAAATTCGACTCGACTTGAAAAAATCGAATAACTCGACTCGACTCGATTCGAGGCGAAAATATTCGAATTTCTATTTTATATACAAATAAATATTATAGGAACTCGATAATTCGACTCGATTCGGCTTGACTCGAACCGAAAAATTTTAAATAAAGTTTGAGTTGTAAAATATGACTCGTAAACTCGAATAACTCGAAATTTTTTGACTTGACTTGATCAAATACTCACCCCTACAACCAATAACCGGTGCTATAGTTTTAATAATTATATGTTAGTATTCTCTATTTCTGGTTGGCATGGGCGGAGTCACATGCACAAATAGTGTTTGTTGACACCTAAATTTTTTGAAAAATAATATTTTTTCTATATAATTTGTATATAAAAATTAAAAAATATATAATTGGGGACACCCTTTTATAAATAATTTGATACTCTATTATAAATAATTAATTCTTTTTAAATATTATTCAAGAAAATGACACTCTTTAAATAAATTTCTTACTCCTCCCTGCCGGTGGGCGCTGCGTTCAGTCTAAGGACGGTGATGAAATACTATGGTACCTCGAAGTACATCTGGGGTATGCTTCAAAGTAATAAAGAATGCCATTACAGAGAGATTTTAAGAATATAATTTTGAAGGATGAAATCAAAATAAATTTAGATTTAAATAAAAATAATAATAATAGAAAAGAATTAGAGAGATGATTAATAATATAAAAAATAAATCGATTATATTTTTAATTAACTAAAAATAATTACAGTAATATCTGTTCTAAAATATAATTTTCACCACTTAACATTAATCGCTCAATTATTCTATTAACATTACTGGTACTCGATAACTATAGTCTATTTTATTTGGATAACTTGTGAATAGTTACTAGATGGATAATAATGGCATGATTGAAGGATAATTTTAATTTCGAGAACTTTAAAAATTAGGGTAAAAATATATAAATGATAATTAAATTATATTAAAAAATAATTAGTAAATTTTAAAAATTATATAATTGATAATAAATTTTAATTTTTATTATAAAATATCATTAAATTCATAAGTGTGATCAAGTAAATGATGTGGTAGGTATAAAATTTTAAATATTAAAATATTTAATATTTAATATTTTTACATTTAATCAATTTAGTTATATTTTACCCTTTATTATTGATATCTAGATTGATTAAAAGTAAAATCATATAAATTTTTATAACTTTTACGTCACCAACATAATAGCAATTCATTATTCAATAATATTTTTTTAATAAAAATTAAAATTTAATACTTATTATATAATTTTAAAAATTTAATTATCATTTTATATTTTTTTAAAAATAAATTAGCGTCGATATATAATTTTTTCCCTTAAATTTATTTGTCGGGGAATTAAAAGTTTGAGTACATGTCTCCTTCAATAAATACATAGAAAAGTAAGCGATTGGTGATAGGTAGCTGCTGATGAGTCTACTCCTCGCACCGTCGCTCTTGGAGATTCAAAACCTAGGTGATTATCGAGCGAGTCGATCGCGAGTTAGGTATTGTTTGATTTGTGCTTTTTAAAAAATTTTATTGTTCGATTCGATTCGTTACTCGTTAAGCTCGTTAAAATTTTACTCGACTCGTACTTGTTAAAATATTTTGTTATTCGACTTGTTACTCGTTAAGCTCAACTTGTTGCTCGTTAAATTCATTAAAAACTTACCTTATTTTTAACTAAAAAGTAAAATTTAATAATACCATATAAGAATTAATATTAACTTAAATTAACAAATTTAACCAAAAATATCAAAAAGAGTGTATAAAACATTTTTAAAGTCTAAATTCAAAAGTAACATTCCATAAATACATCAAACTAGTATATTAAAATTAAGATAACAATTCACACATTAATAATTATTATTTAAATTTATTTTTTGAATGAAATTATTTTAAAGTAATTATTAAAAAATATTTAAAAAAATTAACGAGATGCTCGCGAACTTATAGTTAGACTTTGTTCAATTCAACTCGTTAAGGTATCGAGTCTAGTTCGAGTTCGAATCAAGTTAATCTGAGTTGAGTATTTATCGAATTTTGACCGAGTCGAGTTCAAACAATTCACGAACTGCTTTACTCGTTAAGCACCCATCTAAAAATGTTATTATTATTATTTTTTTTAAAATATATAATTGAATGCAACAATTAATTAGGCCAAGTCTGTTTCGTAATGAAAGCCAAGTCTGTTTCGTCTTCTGACTTTAGTGATTCAATGTATGTTTCATTACAAAACAAAATCAATGTCTCAACTTGTCCTACCAAATGGTTTGTTACTAAATTTCAAGTAACATTAGTTTAGGATAAGGGAGCACAACCACGGATTAAAGGGTAATATTTTAATATTTAACAAAAATTTTAATTTATTAAAAATTATAATTTTATATATAAATTTTATAAAAAATATATATAATCATTCGATAAAATATTTATTTTAATTTTTTTCTGAACATGATTCCTATCCCTAATTTTAATTTATCAAACTGTTTAAACCACCTTAATAATTTTATTATTTTATAAAATTGACTTAAAATTTTTATTATCAAGACAATATATAATCAAATAAATATTAATTTTAGATATTGTGAGTGTAAAATTTTTCCTACTCGTAATAGATTCACGAATTTGATTCACTTATTTTCTTTGGTTTCAAAATAAAAATTTGAAATTATCGCTTTAAAAGTGATTTTATAAAAATTAGTCTTTTAAAAGATAATTTTATGGGTGTTCAATTACGGTGGAAATTGTCTGCTCTTTCTTATTTCTCCCATTGAAATTGAAGGTTTAAGCTTTAAGGTTTAGGGTTTAAGGTTAGGGTTTAGGGTTAGGGTTTAAGGAATTAAGAGTATGGTGTATTTTTCCGGGTGTAGGATTTAAGATTTAAGATATAGAAAATGAGGGTTAAAGTTTAAAATTTAAAATTTTTAGAAATTTTCAACATGAGGCACGGTAAAGATACATATAATTTTTACCCGTTCAATCATGCATAACCTCAAATGACCAATGGTGACTCTATTTTTATTCAAATACTAAATTTTCAATAAAATTCGTACCAAACTCTTTTTCAAAATGATCGAGCTTAAGAACTATTAATTTTTTTGACAAATTCTGATCTAAATCTTACATAGAGGGAAGGGAAAAGAAAAACTCTAAGATGAGAGAAGGATGTACTCTTAGCAAGTGCATAATCTAAGAAAATATAAAAATAATTATAATCAATTTAATATCCGAACAAATATATTTACTCATTTTCGCATGTTAATTTATTCGAACTTGAGTCAGAGAAGCATCATCAACGGAAATTTTCCATACCGCTGCCTAAGTACAAATACAAACTATAACTAGAGTAGGAATGTATATATTTATAGACCTCTACACTTTCGATCTCTAAATTTTTATTTATTTAATTTGGTTTTAACCGGATATTTTAACGATAAAATTAAAATAAGATTGTATTAAAAATTTCATAAAAACGATAAAAATTTTGATATATGCATAAATATTTATCGATCATGTATATATTTTGGTACAATCTTATTTTAACCTTATTTTAGATTATCTCACCCGAAAACTTCCTGTTTAACCTCATGTTTGCTTTTGTGATTTTCTTAGAACCGTAAAGGACAAGGGAAATATGGTAAATAATGTTCTTGGGGTGTAATATTTGAGATATAGGATTTATGGGAAATATTTGAGAAAATACCATATTTTTTATAGTATTAAGGGAAGAACGTTGTATACAAATCACGTCTTTCTTTCTTTATATATTTTTATATTTTAACTGTAAGATACCATTTAAAAAATATTTAAGAAAATATGATATTTTTATTGTATCAAGGGAAGTCATTTACACATAGCGTCTTTCCTTTAACACCGTAAAAAGTATCATATTTTTTTAAATTTTTTAGACGATATCCTACAATTAAAACATGAAAATACATATAAAAAAGAGACGCCATTTGCATATATCGTATTTTTTTAAATATTCTCTTACAAACCTATATGCCAAATATTAAACTCAAACCACATTATTAACCAAATTTTGTCTAAAGAATATGATGATAAAATAAATGATGCATCAATGATTATTGAAATATTATTATTTTGATTATAAAATATGATTCAATTATATACATTTTGAATAAATAAAAGAAACCAGTGAGTAAAGCAAGGTGGTGCGATGTGGTCATATTACGTGCTAAATTCATGGCCTAGGAAACATGAACATGCTTCATTTATTTTATTTTATTTTATTTCTTAAGTTATGGAGCCGTGAAGAACAAACAAATACCATGTTATGATCAAAGGAGACTTTAACTATATAAAAACAACAACAAAAAATTATTAATAATATTCTTTAATTATTAGACTAATCAAATTAATCGATATTTTTCTTAAAGAAAGAGAACTTATTGAAACAATTTTAAAAATATATAAATGCAAACAAATTGCCTTTTCAGAGGACTTAAAGTCATCTATCCAGGGACGGATTGCCGCTCCTCACCCCTGAAGATTTTTTTTATTATTTTTGTCCCTCTATTTAAATTCTTTTAAAATTTGTATTTTATAAATTTATCCCTCTAGTTCTAAATGTTTATGTTTAACCCTCTCAACCCTAAATCCTGACTCCCTCCCTGATATGTTCGGCCTCAAATTTAACCATCTTTATTCATTGGACTATGTCTGATTTGGGCATTACTCCCTGTTTTGGGCTACCTGGCCTGCCTACTAATTGAAACTGTCTCTTTAAACATATGGAGTAATATATATATATATATATATATATATAATATGTACTAAACATATAATATATACTATATAGTGTGTACATATGGGTCGTTTAATGACTTTTTGATATGCATAGATTATGATATCTTAGATACTTGTAGATATGAGAATCTTAATGATTAATCAAACAGAATATAATATTTTTGATAGGCATATTTTATCAACACATTCTATTTCAAAAACTTTATTGTTTAATTATTGATGTTGGGTATTAAAAAACTTGACCAATTGACATATATATATATATATATATATATATAAAATAAAAAAGGTAAGGAGACTTTCATAATTTATGTTTTGTGTTTGTATTGTTTTTATATGTTTATATTTTTTTATTCTCTCTTACTTTCGAGAGTTTTGTTTTGATTAATTCGGACAGATTCATGTCACACATTTAATTTTGATGGGTGAGTTTCTCGGTTAAGATTTTCTGTATACATAAAATCTTAAACTCGAAACTTATTTAAACCCTAAACCCTAAACAACTCGATTAGTTATATTTTTAATTATTTTTCATGACGATTGTCATATTTTTAAGACATGTATCCTTCCGTCCAAGATTTCATCATTTTAGTTAACAGATTGGCATCTAACTAGAAAGATTACAACATATAAAAAAAATGTTGTGTAACTAAGTAGGCTTTTTGTTCCTAATCAACCAAACCGTTCTCAAACAGTTGACCATGTAGAGAGATTATACGGTGAACCCTGTTCACCACGTCATCTATGGTCTAAGTAATTAGGACCGTTGATCTTTAAATAACTGCCTAATAACTACCCATCCACTAAGTCCATGTAGGAAAGAGGTGATGATTCACTTAGAAAAAAATTAAGATCAACGATCCTGATTGCTTGGGATCATGGATGACGTGGTGAACAGAGTTCACCGTATAATTTTTCGACCCCGTGAGACTCAATACAAAATAAAAGAGATTCATTTCTTGAAGATCAAAAATAATTTAAGAATTATGATAGGCAATATAAATTTAATAAATGTATTTTATCATTTTAAGAATTATGATTATTTTTTTTCTGAAATAACTTAAGATGCAAATCTACAATTATTTATATTCAACCCTTTATAGTAAATTTATTTGAATAAATTATAAATAATAAGCTTTTAAATAACCCATTCTTACTTAAACAATAAACAATAACACATAATCCATGTACCTTATATTAATAAAATACAAGGACTTAATTTTTTATACAATTCTGATAATAATATTTTCCATTATCTCATTAAAACAGTCGCACTTTAGTTTTATTTTCTTGAATTTTTTAAATTTTAATTTTTTATAGTTTAAAATTTGTTATTGATAATAATATAAAAAATATATTTTAAAACCCTTCTTGGTAAATTGTTTCTCTTTTGTTTTGTTATAGGTTTAACTAAGACCAAACCATCATCAAAGAGATATAGATTAACTTTTGATAACCCACTACTTTATATTTCCTAAACTAAGATCCATTCATTAAGTGTGCTAGGCCTAACACTTGGGAAAGCCCAGAAACTACCACTTCCTAGCTTAATCAACCAACTGAAACCAGAAAATTATTCTAAAGTTTTGGTGGGGTAACACACACACACACACATATATATATATGATAGAATCAAATTAAACAGTGTAAAATTCTTTAAGTTTTATACGTTTTTTAGATTGTTAAATGACTGAAATGGATAACTTAGATTAATTCTTACTTTTTTTTGAAGTGTTAATTTTCACATAACTGACTGTTAATTTGAGTTATCTGTTTCACTCATCTAACAATCCAAAAGACTTGCTTCTATCCACAGAGCAAAACATAAATGTTTAGAAGTAGGGGGAAAATTCATTAAAAAAATTTAAAAAAATTAAATATGAGGATAAAAGTTAAAAAAATATTCTTCGGGATGAGAGACGATTACCCCTCCCCACATAAGTATAGTTTCGTCCCAGCATATCCGTATATATATATATATATGATAGGTTAGAATCTATTTATACTATTTAAAATTAATTACTTTTACTCATTTTTAAATTATTAAAAAATTATTATTTTTTATCTTAATCATCTATTTATCTTTGCATAAAAACTTAGAAAGGATCACATCCATCCATCCGCTTTGTATTAAATTTTCTATACGTTTTGTTCCGAGTACTCTAGCATAATTTGTTTGTGGAGTTCTGCGCTTCATACTTTTTTTTTATGGGTAAAAAAGCGTACACGTTTATGCTTCGTTAAAAAATTTCTTTAAACCTAAATGGAAAAAAAAAGAGTACAGCGCCACAAACGGCTACAAGAAAACAAGACATTAATCAGAGACCAAATCAGCCTGAACTAGCTGAATAACCTCACTAGGTGGTGTATTATAAATACACAATCCAATCGGTTTACCTCTCATCATCCTAGGAAGACAATCCGCAACCATGTTTAATTGTCGACTCACCCGCCTCACTTGCACCTCCCATCGCCTATCAAGCAAATCATACACCAAATTCACAATCGCTGCACCTTGTAAGGTCTTTGTATTTTGATGACAAATATCCACTGCTTGACCATTGTCAGATTCAACAATTACTCTGCAGTACATACTTTGAATCCAGAATTCAATATATTTAATAATTAAATATAAATATTTATAATATTTCATTATATTCACAGAATATCATTTTAACCAAAAAGTTGACATATTTTTAGAGGTACAATCGATAGGCCTTTAAGTAGGATATAAATCATCTGTCTCTAATCCTATACTTATTGGTGTTTCTGTTTTAAATAATGGAATTAGAGTTTAAGATTCGAAATTGTGGTTAGGATTTAAAAAATTAAATATAAGATATATTTTTTAAAGTGTAAAGTTTAGGATATAAAGAATTAATATTAGAGTTCAGAATTTAATTTTTAAATTTTTTTAATAGAAAACATAAAAACACACGATTAAAGGTTGACAATTTCTACTCCTTTAGACAGGTTCATCTGAATTGTTAATAAAACCTTCAAATCAAATGTGTTTTAAAAAAGTTGATGTTCTTTATGTCTGATCTTTGGGTACTTGTCAAGATATACTAAAAAATATTTAAGGATCTCCTAAAGTGGCCATGAAAACACCACATTGAACATGAACCTGTGGGGCTACAAGTATGAATTAAACAACAAAACCATGTGTGTGAGGACAAAGACAGACACATGGTGGACTCTTAGGTACAAACAACATGCATGGAAGATGGAACCACACAGACTTATTGTCATTATCTTATCTAAAGAGAAATTATATTATAAATCCTTTTCGCTACGTTATTTGTGGTCCTAATTAATTAGATTTATTTATCTCATATTTTTTAAGGTAAATCACCATTTTTTTCTTACATATAATTAATGAGTGGGTAATTATCAGAAAACTAGTTAAAGATAACGAACCTGATTGCACAAACTATGGATGACGTACTGAACAAAATTTCTGATAGAATCTCTCCTTATCCGAAGGAGGGATGGTTGGATGGTAAAATTTTAAATTTTTAGGGAATTTAAATATTTTATTTCATTTTATATTAATATCTAATTGCATATCTCTAAATTTTTAATCTGATTTATTAAAAAATTACGCATTTAACATAAAATTTTACGTTTATCCTTAATTTGATTAAAAAAATCAAAAAAATTCCTTAATTTTTTACTATTTAATTTTTTTATAAAATCTCATAATGGTATCGCAAACCCTATACTTTATCTTCTGTTTTTGATATATTCGCTTGTCTGCTTTTCATACAAAGAAGATCGCAATATTAAATTTCAAATCAATTAGATTTTGTTCTATTTTTTCAAATATTTTATATTTTAAAATATTTTATATTTTTATAAATAAAAAATATTTTTGATAAATAGATGTAAAAATTATTTTCAAACATGAAAATATTTAAAAATATATATTTTTAACTATTTCCCTACAATTTAAACGTGATAAATAAAATATAAAAAAAAACTTGCATTTAATTTGATTCAAACTAATGCCATATATTTAATATTTAAAAATTACTGAAAAGATAAAAAAATGTTTGTGTTTATTTATATTTGAACTCGGGATGGATCAAAAAGGCTGAAAGGGGCGATCATTCATTCTAAAATTTAAAATTCATATATAATTTAAATTTTTTTATATTTTTTATTAAAAATATTTTTTTCAAAATTTATAAGTTTACCCCTAGAATTTTATAAGCTTATTCCCCTAATACGAATGTACCTATTTAATCTCATGTCCAATAACTAAATAAAAAAAAAACTTTATTTTTAAAATTTTCAAAAATATTTGTAGTGATTTTATAATTTCAAATATTTTCATTTAAAACATTTTTAAAAAATTTAATTTATTTTTTATTTTTTAAAAAGGGAAAATAAAATAAAATAGTTTCTTGAAACCAAAGAAACCAGTTTTTTTATGTGGAAATTACCAAACAAGTAAAACTAAACTTACTTTTGAAGTTAGTTTATCCCCTTTGTAATATAAATTGGATTATCAAACAAGTTAGTTACCTTCCTTTTTAGTTCGTTAAATTCTTTTCTTAAATTCCCTTAGTTTATCGTTAATTTACGGCTGTGAATCTTTCGTGTATTAATTTGGTAACTAATTCTTGGACAATATCTATAAAGATGATACTCTACTCATGACTTTATTGCTTGACGATGTATGCTTGAATGTAAAGACTTTAGTATTATTCTTATAAATAATTAGCTAAAATATTCGATATTTTGCCAAGCATTAAATAGGCAAGAATTTACTACCATTTTTACGTGATATTAACATCGGATTAGAGTTTCACCGTTAAAGAAAGTTTCAAGCTTTTAACAACCAACAACAACCAAATGATTAAGAATGTATATGAACTATAAGCGATACCTTATACTTTAAAAAATAAGGTTTGAATTGGACATGCGTGAGTAGGATTGTTTATTGAGCGAGTCGATTATAAGTTGACTAATACTTAATTTGTACTCTAAAAAATTCTATTACTCAACTTGTTACTTGTAAAAAAACTGTTCGTTAAATAATAATTTTTATCTTATCTTTTTAAATATAGATAAATATAGTGATATTATTATAGTTGAATATAGATTTTAACTTTTAATTATATTTTTTATGTGGTAAAACTTTTTTTATTCTACTTTTATACAAAATAATAAAAGAAAAAAACTTTAATAAAAAGAATAAAATAATAATAATTATAATTTAATTTATTATTAATGTAAATTAACTTTTTGAGTTCTCAAGAAATAAAAAATGTTTTAAAAATTTGAATCTAAATATTTTATGGGTAAATTATCTAACAAGTCAATATACTTTTTTAGAGTTTTTAACTGGCTTCCAAACCTTTTAGAACATAATATTTTTAAGGTAAACACCAAAAAATTATAAAATTTATAAAAAAATAAAAAATTGCTAACGAACTTATCGAGTCGAGTTGGGCTTTGCTCGACTCACTAAGATATCAAATTGAGCTCGAATTCAAGCTAAGCGTTGCTCGAGTTTTAACCGAGCTCGAGTTGTTTACGAGCTATTCAAGTCAATTAGCACCCCTATGTGTGAACAATTAAAATTTAAATAGTTTTTTTTAATCAAAAATCAATTAGTCTAATAGAACGTATATTTCTTAAATAAAGTTATGGTTTCGAGTCATGATATTTTTCATGAAAAAATTATATTGGGAAAGTCGTCCTCTTAATGAGTCTTTACAGTACATGATCCGAATATTCCCCGTTAAACCAAAAAAATATATATTTTTCATGCTTTACATTATTATTACACACTATATTGTATGATTATTTCTGTTGGCAAAGGATGGAACTACACTAAACATGGGAGGGCCCCCAGTTATTTTTATTTAATTCAACTTTAGTCCCTAACAGTTTAAACCTTATGCAAAATAAACCGTCGCCCTACTCGCTATTTCTCGACATAGATACTTTTCAAGTCCAAGACAATTTGATTCTCTCAAACTTTATCTTGACTAATCCAAACATACCCACGTCGCATATTTGAATAAGTACCAACTAGTTAATCTAGTAAGGCATTTATGCTCGTGTATTGTGCGTGTGCAGCATGTAAGCCAATATATCCAAACTGTATTATAGAAGACAACAGGCAACAGCTAAGTATATCCCTGAGAGTGAGACTAGACAACATAACGCGTTCCCCATATATTTTCATCAAAGAAAAAGAAAACAGCATCATTCAGCCCTCAGCCATCATTTTCTACTACTTCAGACTCCTCCAATGTAACTCAAAACCCTAAAAGAAACACCCACAGAAATACAAGTGGTGCCACGATTTACCCCGCGAAATCCCCACGCTTTTGCCTTTTTCTTTAGAGAAACTCAGCTTTTTGTTCTCTCCAATACCAGGCTGATACTATAAACCCTTCATTATGTATATATATGTATGGCCGGCTGACCCTAATAATCCCCACCAACGTGTTAGTCTTAGACCATCCCAGTCCCACATAGACCCCAATTCACAACAAGTACTAACACGTGTGAGTACTGACTACTATCTATGGCCTCTAGCTCCTCCGGGAAACACCCCAAGTATCGTGGAATCCGCTGCCGGAGTGGCAAATGGGTGTCTGAAATCCGTGAACCACGCAAAACTACGCGTATATGGCTCGGTACGTACCCCACGCCAGAAATGGCTGCTGCTGCTTATGATGTGGCTGCCCTAGCCCTAAAAGGTAGTGAGGCTGCTGTTAACTTCCCTGCCTCCGTTGCTTCATATCCAGTTCCGGCATCAACATCTTCGATCGATATTCGGAAAGCAGCCGCTGATGCCGCTGCGTCACTGCAGAAGTCCGAAGATAAAACTAGCGAGACTAATCATGTAGGGACAGTTCAACATCATGAGGTCAAAGATGTAGAAATTAGCACAGAAGAGTATGTGGATGAGGATGCACTTCTGAACCTGCCCAATCTGCTGGTGGACATGGCGGAGGGACTGCTGGTGTCGCCGCCAAGAATCAGCTCAGCGCTTTCAGATGTTGACTCTCCTGATAATTCACATGGGGGAAGCTTGTGGGACTACTAATAGGATCCATTTTTCCAATAATGCTGCTACCTGCTAGATATAGCATATCGTTGGTCTTTTGATTTTCACTAAATGTGGGCTGGAACATGGACCTGTGAGTTTGACAAAATGAAGAAAGATAAAAAGTGGTCATTGGCGGCATTAATTGCAGCTTTCAACATGAACTTGTCTGCCTTTGAAAAAAAAAATCTGGAAAACAAAAAAACAAAAACAGGATTCTTGTGCACATGATGTGGTACAGTGTTTTGCAGCACCTCAATCTTGGGGTTTAAGCCTTTGATTAGGGTTTCCATATTTCTTTTCTTGAGAGGGCTGGTTTAGGTATATATATTATGATTCAATCTGCTTTTTAGTCGTCTTCTTCCTCCTTCCATATATATAAATTAATGGGTGTTTTGAGTTCTTCTTCTTCTTCATAATATCTGCAGGATAGGAATTCGAACTCTTCTTTTTAAGAAATGGACTATTATCTGGTTTAATTATTATATATGTGTGAAAGAGAGATCAGATTTTTTTTCAATGGCTTAATTATCAATATCATCTATTTTCTTTTCGACAACAATGAAAATAATGCATAATCTGTAAAAAAAATATCTATTTTGATAATAGTGTAAATCGACTACCTTTTTCCTATATCTATATCCGTGCTTCCGCTTTAAATCAGAGGGTTTAGTGTTTAGGGTTCAAGGTTTAAGGTTATGGCTATGGTTAGGATTTAGGGAATTAGGGATAGGTTATATTTTTAGAATATAGAAAATAAGGGTTAGGGTTTAAAATTTAATTTTTACAAATTTTCAACAGAATGTATGATTGGAGGCATGATAAAAAAACAGAAGATTTTTACCCTTTGATAATACAGTTTAAAGATAAAACTGCTCGAACACAATATTTTAAGATAAATATTACAAACAAAACTACTCCTTAGTTTTCACTTGCATCTTTTTTAATTCTCTTAATTGTTAATTATCTGAAAAAATAGTTATAAAGTTTTTAAAGAAAAAAAAAACCATTTACATGAACAGTCACCAGCCAGTAATATATACTCGGATATACTCAATAAATACTCGATTATACGCATGCTAGCATGGTATACGTCTTGAAAACCCAAACCAACCATTTCCCTCTCATTTGAAGCAAAGTTGACAAGAATCCGATGATGTTTCTTTAATCATGTTGGTCACTTGGTAATGATGCATAAATTTTGGAATTCCAGAGAAAATCACGAGTCAAAACCTCGAGACTGAGCTGAAGGGGGGACCTTACAGGACAGTACTGTGTCAATATCTATTTGATGAAAGATTGGAAGTGAAGAATTGGACTTAAGATCAATGCCTGTCTGATTAAACAGTTGCACTGTTTAATTGTCGGGGGTCCCCCTTATTACCAACTATGAACATGTGTCTTAACCATACTTGTAGTATTTTATTTCTATGTTTCATCATGATAACCATCTGTATAACACATTATTAGGATTGAACAAAGCAATGGATTATGTCTGCCGAGTTGTTTGACTCTTGTTCCAACCTGTGGTAATGGGTTTCTGAAAGACCAATCACCGATTTTACTATATATTTTTAACTGCTTCTTTCCGTACCTGTGCAACTTTGTTTTAGTAGGGCAGGGAAAGCTACATGACTTTGATCACAAACTTTTTGTCACACCATTCACTTTTAACTCTAAGTTTATTTGAATAATTTATATTTTTTATCAAGTTCGTATTTTGACATTCGGTCCATATATAAATATATATCTAAATATATTTTTATTTATAATCTTTTACATATAAATACATATGAACCCAATAAGCGGTCTCGGTAGAAAAGAAGACGATATTCATTCTAGGAGATTCGAGTTTGGGTATATGTAAGGTGTGTGCCTTATCAAATGGTTAAAAAAAGTATGAACATATACTATCTTATAATAAGAGGGTGCAAATCATCTGCCTCTTTTTCATATCTTCTTTGCCTCCGTTTTAAATTATAGGGTTTAGAGTTCAAAGTTAAGGTTGTGATTAGGATTTAGGAAATTAGGATTTGACATATTTTTTAGGGTTTAAGGTTTAGGGTTTATGATATAAAACATAAAGGTTATGACTTAAAATTCATTTTTTTAGAAACTTTTAACATGATGCATGATAAAGAGGCAGATGATTTTTACTCATAATAAGAGTATATAATTCATTTTCGAAGAAAAAATCATAATCTTTAATTATCATCTAGTTAGAAAGAAAATAGGTAAATAATTAAAGGGAAACGAAAGGAGATGGAGTGTTTCCTTGGAGGCCACTCAGTCATCCACTTGATACTACATCAAAATAGTTAAAAATTGAGATGTGGAATTGAAATACATATAGCAACTAGGGTAGCTCACAATCTCATTTGATCAAAACATAATTAATGTGTGTAAGAATGACAAATTTAAACCAATCGATTGGATTTCATTCCACTCTACTCCAATTGGGGTGATTTGAGGGGCAAAGGACAAAATGATGGTGGGTTTAGAGTGTTTGGGAGTCATATTATAAATATATTGTGTAAAGTTATTTCTACTAGTGGCAATTCTATGTATATTCTTGTAGGGAATCATTAATCAAACGGTAGCAAAATGAATTTTATGTATGATGATAACTAGTTAAGTCTAGTAAGATGAGGTGTTGAGTCTCTTAAATAGGATTATGAATCCGAATCATGATGTTATGAATGATAAAAAACGGTGGTGACTGAGATAGAATTATATAAGGTAGGAAAGGGCAATCACCCCTACCTTCAAAGATTTTCTTTTTTACTTTTGTCTTCCTATTTAAATTTACAATATAGTTTATTTATGAATTTATCATACTTTCAAATATTTATATTTTTCCCACAATCTTCAATTTTTTTTTTATAAATGATTAAAATTTTATTCATCCAAAAGGAATCTCATAAGAAAACTAACAAACAAATCATTCTCAAAATAAGAAGGAAAAAAACTATACAATATCCCACTCAGAACATAAACCGGATGAAGCTCGTATAAGTTTGCATCCAAAAAGCTTCAAACGAATATCATGCTTAATTTTATCTGTAACATAAGAGAAGTTCTTTGAGGATCCACCATGCACATGCTTGTTTCGTTCTTGCCAAACATAATAAAAAAAAATCACACCAACATAAACGTAACAAAGTAGCCCTTAAAGTTTTTTCTCTCCCTAGTCTTTGAACCAAGTCAACCAAGCATGGCCAAGTCACAAAACAATTATGAACCTAACAAGCTTGTAAAATAATTGTCAGTATTTACTTTGAGTAACCACAATCACAGAATAGATGATCCCTTATTTCAAAATCAGTCCTACAAAGAACATAATAAGGATCCACTTGACAACCCTAACGGATCATACAATTTTTTGTTGGTAGTCGATAATGCAAAACAAGCCAAGTCATGAAGGTGAATTTGAGATAGATAGTCTCCCCCCAGACCACCTTATTCCAAGAGACTCTTTCTCTTTTAAGCCTGAGAATCTCCCATATCTTCTTTGCTTTGAAATCTCCCTAGACGCTTTCAACATTTGCAAGGTCCTCTCTGAGTTTAAAAGCTTCGTCCTTATATACCGGTACATGTTAAGTACTGTTTACAAAATTCGATATGACTTAATCGATTAATAAGTTAAATATCAATGATTAAAACAAATAAAATGATGATGCAAAAGAAGATATCATGATGATGAACAAAAATCTATTGTCTAATAATCATGCTTCTTTTCTTTCATCCCCTTAAAAGTTCTTTTAAAATTAAATTTTAAACTCTAATTCTAATTTGCATATCTTAAACCCTAGATCTTAAAATATACACCATACATATAATTCTTTAAACTTTAACTATAACCTCTAACATTAAATTTTAACCCCAAAAATATTATTTTTAAGTAAAAATATCAAAAGAAATAATAAGGAGATAAACGATTCTACCACCTATAACGATGGTTGGTTAAGTATATTAATACACGCGTATCCAATTACTTTTTTTTTTCTCTTTAGACTGTTTCAAAGCATAACTCAGCCTCTAACTCCACATAAGCATTCGGTCCCACGTGACTTTTTCCTTCTCTTTCAGGAGACAAACATCTCAACCAATATCTCGTGGGGTCCTCCTATGTCTGAAACACTGTAGAAATTGCAATGTCGTGGTGTGTTTTCAAGGGAACTCATTGTATAGAATTGCTCAACATCAAAGATGATTTGGTTAGTGCCTTTTACTTGAATGATTTAGAGAGGGAGGAAGGACCAAAACGTGGTTAATTGGAAGTCGGCTAAGCATGGTAGAGAAGCTGCCTTGTTCAATATTCAGTATTTTCTTTCAAATAGTTTTAAAGTAAATATAAGATAGTATTGATTAGTATTTTTTTAGGAAAATTTTAAAAACGGGACTCGAATATTATTAAATATTATTAAATTAATTAATAAAAATTAAAAATATTAAAATTTAATATACAATTAATAATTGTACGCCGAGTTTTTAAGATTTTTAATTTTTATTAATATTTGATAATATTTAACGGTGTATTTATAAATATTTTGTATTTTCTTCTTGATTTAAAGGAAGCAGTGATTTGACTCTAGAATCTAGATGGCCGACATGCACATCTTCACCCTTCCCTTTCACATTCTCCCTGCTTCCTCGTCTGTTGAACAATATTTTTCTTCATTAATTTCCTTATAAATATTTTCTTCACCAAAACTGAAACTGACGTCTGAAATGAAAACGCTCAAAGCCTAACAAAAACAAAAAGATTTGTATTGCATTTATTTTAATTAATCAACATTACACTGCTTGGATATAGTAGCAACATGCCGACCTCTACATGCATAAGTATATTATTTAATTATTTAAAATATTTAATATAATTATAATCAAATTTAAAATTTCTAACTTTCAAAAAAATATATAAGGGTTCGTCTTCGTATGTAATAAATTAGTAAAAATCAAATAATTGGTGTACTCACTTTGTATAAAATAGGAGTTAAATTCTGATAAATTAAAATAAAAAGGTTAAATTCTTTTTTTCTAAGTATGTTTGTTAATTAATTAGTGGTGTAAAGGAGCCGAGTCGAGTTCGAGTAGTGCCAAGTTCGGTTCGACTTGTTAAAATTTTGAGTCAAGTTCGAATTTGAGTAATTTTAAGCGAGCCTGAAATACTTGAGTTCGGCTCGGCTCGACTCATTAAGAACTCGAGTCGAGTTTGAGCTTTTTTCGAGTCTAATCGAGTCATGTATTGATCGATTTTGACTGTGTTAGAATTGAGTAACTCTTATCTTTTACGTCTCATTTAAAGCCTAATGAAGAAAAAACTTTGATACACAAGTTGGGTAAACTCAAGCTTGTTAATTTTCGGTTTTAGTATGTTAATTTAGGGTTTAAGACTTATGTTTAAGGTTTAGATTTTTAGGGTTTTAAGTTTAAAATTTTAGATTTTAATTTATAAAAAATATATAATATTTATGTTTTTGAGTAGCTCGTGAGTTTTTTGACTTGAGTATCACGTAGCTCGGCTCAACTTGTCAAGAACTCAATTCGAGTTCAAGTTTAAGTTGAGTCTAATCAATTTAAATTTTAACCAAACTTTAATCAGGTCAAACTCGAATAAATCACAAACTGTGTCGCCTTATGTAGAGCCGAAGTACTGCCGGTGCTTTTTAAGTAATGTAGGTTTAAATAATATGTTGGGAATTACTTTATCATCATAACAAACATTCCGTTTTAAGCAAGTTTGAACGGGCTGACCCTCATAAATATTTTTGAATTCGTTACTGCGTGAAGATAAAAATCTCATAAAAAAATATATATTTTAAAATATAAAAACAATGATTTACAAAATTCTTATCATATTTGTATTTTGGGAATAGCGTAACAAATTTTGATAAATGTAATTAGAGCGATTTTTAACTATTTAATATTATATTTAACGTATCATAAATTATGTCACAGAATTAGAACGATTTTGATAGATTTTTGTAGAAAAAATCGTTAGTTAAGTAAACCGTAAAACAAATATTTATGATTCGATTTAGGCATGTAAACAAATCAAGTGGATATATATTTATTCATTTAATTTTTATTAAATAAATATAAATAATTAAATAAATATAATTTCTTTTTTATATTTGTTCCTTAAAATAATAAATGAACTCAAATAGATATTGAATATTATTTAATTTTTTATTATATTTTTAATATATAATTTAAAATTTTTAATTATAATATTTTTTATAAAAAATAATAAATATAAATGGATAAATCACAAATATTAAATTTTTAATAATTTTTTAATTATATAATTTAAAGTAATCTTATTTAGATTAAACTTGTACAATATTTTTAAACATTGTTCCTTCAAGGAAAAGGTGAACGTTCAATCAAGTCGAGTTAAAAAAAATTAAGTTATGTGAGGTGATAAGTCTAATTTTATCATTCGAACTTTCATTCAAAATATCTTCAAGTCGAGTTGAAAAATTTTGAGTTGAATCGAATCGAGTTTTTGAGTTGTTATTTAAAAAATTAATTATAATTATTTATTATATTATAGTACTATTTGATTTAATTTAAATGACTTTCACTAATTATATAAGATATATATATAATATTCATATTTTTTTCATAGGCAATATTTCTTTAAATTTTATCTATCATAAAAATTTGAGTAACTCGTTTCAACTTAAAAATAAATCTTCTAATTACTAAAAATTTCGAGGTATTCAAATTATATTTTATAACTTAAATTTTATTTATTTTTTCTTTTGAGTTAAGTCAAAACGAATTAATTTTTTTAATTTTTTCTAAATTCAAATTTTACTTACCCTTATTTAAAGAAATATGATCAAGTAAAAAATACCAAGAAAATAAAATCATTAATTCTCTCTAGAAATTTCTCTCTCTTCAGGGAGGAATGACAGTGACAAAATACTGCAGAACTTTACATTCTTCAGGAGGAACTCATCCTCAGGGACAAACAAATAAAAGCCTCTCTTTCTAGACTTGTACTTTAGGATAGAGTATTTTTTTATTATTCAAATGATATTTTATTATGACACATAAATAAACAAATAAATTATTTATTTATAATCGTTTATTTAACTAAATGAATATAAAATTTTATTTACCTTTATTCGTTTAATACGTAAATTTTTAATAAATAATTCGTTGAATATTCAGTTCATTTACGGTCTTAATCCAACTATAACTTGTGAATATAGATGGGTATGGGTCGAGTATGGTTGGATTTTTTGTTTACCCGCACCCGACCTGAATATTAATACCTTTCACACGCCACCGAACCGATCCGATTTTAGGGTGAAAAATCTAACCCGACCCGATTTTTACTTAAAAACTCGACCGGAACCGACCCAACCTAAAGAGAGCTATTAAAAAAATTAAATTTTAAGGATATAATTATAAAAAATAAAATTTTAATTACCTAATTATAAAAATTATTTTTAATGACTTAATTGTATAGAATATATATAAGAAGGGGTCATTATTATAAATATTCTTAAAAATATATGAAAAAATTACACTATTAATCTCTAATTATTTTAGATTTTTACATTAAATCCAAACTTGATCAAAATTACTCTTAAAAAAATCTAACTCAATCCAAATCTAATTCTTTTTATTAAAAAATTCAATCCAATCAGATCGGGTCAAAACTCGTCGAATTCGAGATCAAAGGAAAATAAAAGACTCCTGTCTCTGAATTACCTTAATATCTGATAAAAATATCTAACAAAATATTAAAAAAAATCTTTGTAACTGTCGCATAATTTTGTTTAATTTGTCATTATAGAAATCTCATACAATACGTTGTCGTAGACAATAAAACTAGTTAATCATTTTTTAGTTTAAATTGTCTTAAAAAAAACCTTGTTTTGATCGAGTTCATGATGTGCTGTCATTTTCCAACTTGAGTATACAGTTTGGACTAGGTAAGCCCATCTGAAATCTTCTAGAAGACAGGTCCCAACTTCAACAAGGATATGGACCTCGTGATTTTGATGGATTCTTTATACATTTTTTTTTTCAAAAAGAAAAATACTTGTTAATTTTAGTGATATCAAAATTCAGGTAAAATTAAATTAATAGTCTCTTTCAAAGAAATATTATTTATAAAAATAATCCCAAAGTATATTAGGTAGAAAAGTACTCTTCCTTCTGTGCACATAGGTTAAATTTGTATTCAGTATATACGAAATTTATACTCGTATTTTGCAAGCGCGGTTTTTTTTTTGGGTAGCGTAGATTGAGAATTATATACTCAGAGGAGCCCTTATCTGATAAGTTGTTGGGAGAACTAATCATAATTGGGCTTGAAAAAAGATTCTTAGCTTACGAGAGGAGTTTGTTTTAGTTATTAACTTGTTAGGAAATTTCCAAACACGGAAAGTATGGGACATTCTTCGACATAAGAACGAAACTGTCCCACGGTTCAAAATTTTATGGGGAGATTTGGTGATCCCTCATCACTCATTTATAACTTGACTTGTGTTGCATGATAAGTTGCCAACAAAAGCTAAGATGTTGCGTTGGGGATGCATAACTTAACTCAGAATGTATTTTGTGTGATTATGAGTTTGAATGTAGGGATCATCTTTTCTCTAATTGTGATTATTCAAGGCTAATTTGGGAAGCTGTCTTGTAATTGCATCATTTTGCTAACTAGCATGACATGGTAAAGTGGATCCTAGAGAATGGTAAAAGGAGGTCGTTGAAGGCGATCATTATTCGTTTGGCCTAGTGTAGTTTTTTATATCATATTTGACAATAAAAGAATTATAGATTGCATGGCCATTCGCTTCGACCAACAGTGGTTTTGGGATTGTAGATTCGAAGACAATATGTTGGAAGATTTCAGAGAACACGAAATTAGCTCTTTCTTCCCCTACTCTTGCTGTGGAATGAGGTTTGATTTAATTTTTTATGTTTTTTGTTTGATTTGACTTTGCTTTGAGAGTGTATATAGATAGTTCTTTTGGATGAATAAGATAACTTTAATTTATCCAAAAAATATAATATTTCTTAGAAAATACATGTATTTGGCTAAACATGAATTTTTTGATAATTTAAATCAAGATATCTCAGATTCTCGTAGTTTTAATATATATATATAAATTCATATTGTGATGGAACTCACATTTAAATAAGCGTATTGATATTGGATCAAATTATTAAAACGTACCGATATTGGATGTATTGATATGTTGAAGAATTTATCGGTATGAGTGTGTATTATTGGACCAAATTACTAAAGCGTACTGATATTGAACGTATCAATACGATAAATCAACATTGTAATTCGTATAATGAACAAGATAATAGTGCAAGAAGGACCGTACTGATCATCATAAGCATCAAAGTTTGGTACCGATATGACTTAACTCGTACCAATATCACAAAACGCTATTGAAACTTTTGTATAACATGATGTATCGATACAACTTAGATCGTAATAAGTTGGTTAAAATATTAGAATTGACTTACAAGACTTCACAAATAAGTCACTAAAATTACCGTGGATAATTGGACTAGTAAAAGAACTCCAAATTTACTGAAATTAGATATGCATAACATGTTATCGATATGAATTGCATTTTAGAAAAACTTATTGCATTGAAAGAAATTAAGAATATAAATTTATGAATTTTCTCTCAAATTTTAAATTATCGTAAAAACGATCGTTAATATTACTCACTGACAACATCTTTGACCCAATCCCCTACCAAATCAGAAAAGAAGCGTTACAATTTTGATTTTAATTTCTTTAATTATTATATTTTTCTCCATTCAACTATTTAAGTTCTATGTTTTTATTATTTTTCTCACACTGTTTAAACTTTTAATTTTTCACTAAGGCTTTGCTCGGTATAGAAAATAAAAAATTTATTAATCAAATAATTAAAATTACAAATTTTCATCCTTCCAAATTTCCATCCTTAATATTAGGAGTGTTCGTTGTCGGATATCGGATCAAATCAATTTTTTCGGATATTCGGATTTTGGGATTGATGATATAGTGATTTATATCCGATCCAGAAAAAAGCGGATATTTGTATATTCGGATAGTCGGATCAGATAGTCGGATATCCAATTATCCAAAAATATAATTTGATTATACTATTTTTTTGAATTTAAAGGTTATATTTATAAAAATTTTAGAATTTAGAATATAATATAAACAACAAATTACTAAATATAATAAGATTCATAATTATAAAAATTTTAATTTTTATAAATTTTAAATATAACAAGCACTAAATGATTAAATAGAACAAGATTAATATTAATGAAAATTTAAATTTTTTGATTTTAGGATAATCCAAAATTTGAAATATGCGATCCGTATCCAATCCGAAAAACTTAAAATCGGATCGGATATCCGGTCTGAAAATAAAAATTTAATTAGATATCTAAATTTTTAGATCGGATCGATAGATAATTAGATCAAATTGATCGGATCGAATATTTTTGAACACCACTACTCGATACCAAGCGAGGCTAAGAGTCACAATTTGTAGAATAATATAAAGTATATTCAATAGTTTGTATCTAAATAGATTTTTTAATTATGACAAATTTGTTGAAGTATATATTAATAGTATTTAGTATGTTCATTAGTTATCGTATCAAACTGTATATTAAAAAAGAATTGTGACTAAAATTTTAATAAAATAAATACTATCTTCTTTTTTACTAGACTATTTATTGAATTTTAATCGGTTTAAATTTAAATATAATTTAATAGGATTGCATCATAAAATAAAAAAGTATAAAGATAATTTTAACTCTTAACGTTTATAATTTTTATTATTTTGGTCTTCATTCTTTTTCTGGATAAATTTAACCCTTAACGTATGTCTTTTTGACAAATAAATTACTTTTTTAATTAACATAATGATTAGACTGTTAAAAATTTAACGATATTGACATGTCATATATATGTGATAATATATTTTAAATAACATGGCATCTAGCCTTATTCTACGTATATAACATATCATTATCGTTAAATTTTTTACTATAATAACAAATATATACATGTAAAACATAATTTTAATCTAACATAAAATATAAAATAATTAAAATTCAAATAAAATATTAAAAATTAATTAAATCTAAAATAAAAGGATACTAAGTATTCTCAAATCTTAAATATCATTCTACGCATATATAACATATCATTATCGTTAATTTTTTTTAACTATTAAATCATTATACTAGTTAAAATGAGATATTTGTAAAAAATATATAGGTTAAAGGTTAAATTTATCCTAAAAAAAGAATAAAGGTCAAAATGATAAAAATCATAAACGCTAAAGCTTAAAATTATTTTTATGCATAAAATAAAAAATGAATTGAATCTAAATTAAAAATGATTTTATTTTTTAAAATAAAAATCTCTAGCCTTTTAATGGTACCCTCGTTCATGTCTCTTATTAAAAAATTATAAAAAATAAATTTTAAACCCTAACTTTAATTTTTTATCCTAAACACTAAATTCTACACCTTAAAAATATACCCTATCACTAATTTTCTAAAACCTAATTAAAATCTCAAACCTTAAACCCTAAACACTAAACTTATTAATTTAAAATAAAATCATCAATAAAAATACAATTAGGAGGTAAACGATTTACTGATTATTTAACTTGAAACAATATGAAATTAAAAAAATTCAAACCTGAACGAAAAAAATTAAAAGAAACATTTGTTGAACTAGACTGACCCTATTTAAAATGAATTTGAACACAAATTAATATATTAAAAGCATATTTAAGAAACACAATTATTTTAAGAAAGTTGTAAAACAAAAGCAAGATACAAATAAACGTTTTAGAGATGATTAATTTCCCTTAATCCACAGGATTTCCATCTCTAATAAAGCACGTGGGCAAACAGCAAATACATTACGTAATCACTGAGATATTAAAAGCTTAGCGGAAAAGGAAAAAAAAACTTGTAGTTTGGACCGGTCTGCTGGTGCTTCCAGAAAATCCTTCCTATGTGGAAACCGTGGACCACAAAAGACGGCCCATTGCCTCGGAGCGTCCGCGTGGACAGCGCACCACCCACTCGCGGCTCTTGTCTCACTGGCTTACCCTAAAATAACATACTATAAATACAGCTCTACCATCTTTACGTCTTAATAAAATTTCGGACAGTATCAAAACCGTTATATAACGATCGTGAATCGCTATTTATATATCTGTTTCGAACTCTATCTTTAAAGTCTTGCTCTATATATGTCATCTACTACGGCGAAGCAGCTGCCGTCGTTGTCGTCTGAGGAAGTGTTCGCACTAGCAACTAGTAGGCCTAATAAGCGTGCAGGTAGGAGGATATTCAAAGAGACTCGTCATCCCATATATAGAGGGGTTCGTAAAAGGAACAAAGATAAGTGGGTATGCGAGCTGCGTGAGCCTAATAAGAAAACTCGCATATGGCTCGGTACTTATCCCACACCAGAAATGGCAGCAAGGGCGCATGATGTAGCTGAACTGGCGTTTCGAGGCAAAGCTGCGTGCCTTAACTTCGCTGACTCTGCTTGGAACTTGCCTTTGCCGGCTTCAATGGATGCAATGGATATTAGAAGAGCGGCTGGTGAGGCAGCCGAAGCATTTAGACCTCTCGCATCGAAAGAAGTTTCAGGGAGTGGCGCAGGGCAGGGTAACGTGGAGGCTTGTGACGGCGACGTAAACTTCGTTGATGAAGAAGCTGTGTTTGATATGCCAAACCTGCTTGTAAGCATGGCTGAAGGGCTTTTACTTTCTCCTCCGAGGAGTGATTGGGGGGATGATGATGGTGACATGGATGTGTCGTTGTGGAGTTATTCAATTTGATTTGTAGGGATTCAACGTACATAGTTAACTTTAAATTGGAGGTTCTAGATATAGATTTGCATTGACCAATTGATAGAGGAATTCATTCTTTAGTACTAGAATATTGATATTGATGTTGATGTTTTAGTCAATGGCATGACATGTACTTTGAAAACTTTATCAAATCCAACTAGTTTTAACAAATATACGATTATCGGATCAGTAAAATAGACAGATGAGATTATAAATAGTATATGTGGAGATTATTATTTTAAAAAAATAAAGTGTTAATTTTATCTATCCACTTGATCTATCTAATAGTTACGAATAGTGTAAAATTACTCGAGTTTTACGTAGTGTAAGTGAATCATAACTCTTTAAGTTTTACATGTTTTTTGGATCGTTAGATGATTAAAACGAATGGCTCAGACTAACAGTAGGTTATGTGAAGATTATCATTTAGGGAAAAAGTAAGGAGTTATTCCATTTAAGTTATTGGAGTCTACAAGTCTTATTATTTAAATTTCTTAAATCGAGTTGAGTTTATAAAATTTAAGTTTTTTTTTATAAACTTAGTTTTAATTGTTTATAATATTATATATTGATTTCGTCTAAATGAATTTCTATATTTATATACAATACATATTTCTTCATATTTTTACATATGATATACATAATATAACAAACAAAATTACGACTGAACTTGAACTTAAAAATTAACTAACTAGTTACTAAAAATTTTGAAGTTATTGAAATTTCTATTTTATAACTCAAACTTAATTTAATTTTTTCAAGTTGGGTCAGGTCAAAACTAGTTAGTTTTTTCGCGTTGAGTCAAATAATTTAATTTTTCAAGTCGAATCAATATTTGTTCACCCTTAAATAGAACTCAATAAGTAATCTCAGTAAAAAAACAGATGATGTTGATCCAAGGAGACCCGAGTTCAATTATCTTTTTTGTAAAATGTGTATGCATTATTAAAGGGTTAAGAACATCTATGAACAAACACTACAAATAGATGATCAGATAATAATTATATTTAAGGAAAATTCTAGAACATACGACATATATAATTAAACATCACTAACGTAATACATCATTAAACATTATTAATTTTTAATAACTTTTAAATGATTATTAAAAATATTAAATACTCAATACATAATTAATTATATTTTAAAACAAAATTTAAAAAAAATATTTTATAAATTACTCTAACAATCTCATTTATAATCTTATCCAATTAAATAAAATTATATCATCCTTATTTTTCATATATAAATTTCATTGTTAATTAGAATTTCTAAATCTGCAAATGGAGTGTAGCAAAACAATGTAAACAATAAATAAGTGAAAATATATTATTTTATGGTATATAATATAATGCATCAAAAATAAATTCGCTTATATTAATATAATTTATAATTTAGACTCTTAATCGAATGATAATAATCAAACTTTTTTAATTTTAATTTTTTTCTAATAATTTAATCTTAAATTGCATAAAGTCTCCTCTTTTAGCTTTAAAAAGAAATATTTAAAAAATAATTTTCTTTTAAACCTTAATTTTTATAAAACCTTAATTCAATTTCGCTCAATCTTAGCATGAATGTTACCAAAAGATTTATTTTATTAAATTATTCGTCTATTAATATCAATGATTCTTCTATTAATGTTCTGATATTTTATTTATTTTTTAATTAAATTTTAAAAAAGGGTGTTATTTATATTTTTATATCTTAAATTAATAATATATCCCTAAATTTATTGTATAACTCTAAATTAATATTATTCGTTTTATTTTAAATTTTAGAGCAATAAGTTTTTTTAGTGATTTTTTTATTAAGATTTTTTAGGTTTAATAAAGTTTTATTGCTTTAAAAGTTAATAATCTCTAAACGGATAGAATAATTGTTAAATTTTATTTTTTATATATTTTTTTTAGTTTCAATTGTACAAATATTTTACGAAAATTAAAATTTCATTTTTAATATACTATTTTGTGTTTATTTGTTTTTCTTAAGATTAGACTAAAATTCGATAAAAATTAAATATATTGATTATAGGTATCGTTGTTATTATTTTATATCATTAATATTTTTTTATTATTACTAACGAATTATGTTTGAAAATTTAGAAAAATTAACTATCAATTACTATAATAAATTAATTTCATGTACAAAAGGAGTAAAAAAAATTAACTTATGATTTACTTTCAAAAGATTAGAGTATACTTGCGTTGGAAAGAAATCAGAGAATAAAAAATTTAAAGTGTTTATGTACGCTAAATAAATAAGCAGGGACGGGATTATTAAAGGGTTGGGAGGGTAATCGTTTTCCAACTCTGAGAATTTTTTTTTATTTTTTATTTATTTAAATTCTTTTAAAAATATTTTTTATGATTTTTTTCCATTACTTTTAAATATTTATGTTTTACTCCTCAACTCCAAATCCTAACTTCGTCTCTACAAATCAGGTACCAAAGGTCTCTATATACTTGAGTCTTTATATCTAACGGTCTTTAATGGTTTATATCGATTGTTATCTAATAAAACAAATTTTATGTTTACATAAAAAAAATTATATAGATTAAAGTGATTATCTTTTAGAATTCTTCATAAATCAGACAAAGTCTAGTCATTTATTTATGTCTAAAATCTTCATTAAAACCTCGTAAATAACTATCCGTGCATGAGAAACTCAAACAATCATAAAAATAATTAAAGTGTTTTCAGTTATAATGTTTTCCAACGCTTATTATGAAGTAAAATTTTACGATGGGCATCGAATACCGTTAAACATCGTTAATAATAAATATTATTGAACACTATTAAATTAATTAATAAATACTAAAAACTTTAAGGATTCAACATATAAATATAAATTATTTAAAATAAAATTTTTATTAAATTATTTTCTTTATATATATATATTTTTTAAATAATTGAATAAAATATTAATTTAAATTCATTTTAAAAATAAAAAATCTTAAACTCTAAACACTAAAACCTAAATCACTAAACATTAAACTCCAAACCTTAAAATATAAAATCTCAAACCCTAAATCCAAAACCAAAAACCCTAAGAATACTAAATCATAAACACTAAATCTAAACTCTAAAATCCTAAACCCTAAAATAACCAAAAACTCTAAACTTAAAACTCTAGAATCATAAATCTAAACTAATTTCGGGGTTCAAGTTTAAGGTTTATACTTTCAGAATTTCAATTTTTTATTTTAGGGTTTACGTTATGATTATATTTCTAGATTTTAGGGTTTTATTGTTTTAAGATTTGGAGTTTATGATTCAGTAATTTGGATTTTAGGATTTAATGTTTAGTATTTTTAGCCAAAAAGTTTAGGGTTTTAGGTTTTGATTTAATATTTTTTATTTTTAAATTAAAAATAATTTAAATAAATATTAAAAAATTAAAATATAATTTATATAATTTATTTAAAATTTTATTTTAAATAATTTGAAATTATATATTTAGTCTTTGAAAATTTTATTTTTTATTAAGTAATTTAATAGTGTTCAACGACATTTATCATTAAAAATGTTCAACAATATTCAACGCATGTAATAGAATCATCCTATTATAAAACATAATAATTATATTACAATTATAAAATAATACTTTTAATGATTTTTAGACTTTTCGATAAACTTAAACTATTAAAATTAAAAATTATATTAAAACAAAAGTAAAGATTATACTTTAAATTAGAAAAACTTCGAAGAAATAAAAGATAAAAAATAGTATAATTAAAATGAAAATTAATTTATATCCTCAAAATTACACTAACCTCTCATAATTTAAATTTTTTTTGTATTTATGAGATCAAACTCTAATTATGGATTTTAATTTAAAATTTTTAAGAACATTTTTATCAAATTAATGAACTCTTTAATATTTTTTCTAATATTTTTTTTAAAAAAAATGTTATTGAATTTTTATTAAATTCTTATAAAAACTATAATTACATCGCAATTAAAAAGCAAAGTAATTGAATTAAACAATCTAAAGATTTTTATAATCCAAAACAAAAAAATATTTTTTTTATGAAAATAAGCATACCACTAAAATTCAAAACCTTCGTGAATCTCCTTGTCTTTGTCCAAACAAGACGCATAACGAAGAAAGAAGGAGTTGTAGACGATCCAAACTGTCATGCAAAAAGTATCGTTACCTAGGATTGATTTCGTCGACAAATGATCATCAACCGAGTGAGGATAAATCTTTTTAAGTGGCCACCGACAAAAACATAAATCAAAAACTAACATTGATTGAATTTCTGTGTGAACAACAATTGATCGATAATGTATGCTGAAACATACTACAAAGACAAATGAATCAAATCACAAAACAAAAATGTCATAAAAACAGAAGAAAAACATGTCACAATAACAGAAACAACGCGATATAAAAATAGAGATTCTTATTAGAATAAAATATATTCGACAACAATATTAAAATTGATTATCGACCACCGATTAAAAGTGAAAAGTGATTAAGAAAAATATTTTTAAAGAAAAAAAACAAACTAAGGTTTTTGGATTATAAAAAATATGTATGTTTTCCTAATAATATTGTCATAACCCAAAGTTTTTTTTTTTTTCAATAAAATAGAATAAAATTATAATATTAATACCAAAACCCGAAATCCCTCTTTATTCTTCGTTGTCTCTTTGGCTTTCAAACCCTGAAAGGGTTGTTTTCACGCCGTCTTCATCAGACCAGCATCTAGAGCCGCGCGATTTCACCTCTTGTCGTCGGCGCGCCGTCAATCCCCTCTCCTCAACGTCGACCAATCGTCTCCCGGTAAGTCTCATCAGCTCGCCTTCCTTTACACTCTCACGCTCACCCTTATCGCCCTCGCATGGAATTTTTTAGCTTTTACAATAACGGAAGAAAACGTGTATAGCGGCCCGTTACTACCGTTACTTACCGCTACCCGTTAAATTTCGGCCGCAATCCACCGCTACTAGTGTGATTCCGCGTCCCACCGTTGTTTTCGCCGATAGCGGTTTCGGCCGGCGGCGTTACGCTAAATAACGGCCGCGGGGCGTTTTTTGAAACCTGTTGTCAAGTAATTATGTCTATCTTGTTTATGTACTTCATAGTTATTTTTGATGATTAAATGCATTAATCTTGTTGCCAAGGCTTCTTATAAAATCATTGATTGTGGTGCAGTTCCGTAATAAAAGAATAATGGCAGGATCTCTTTTTGATGCTCAAAGGGCAGAACCATCTCAACAGCAGTCGAATGCAACCCCAACACTAGACCCACAACGAGCTGAGTTGTCTCTACAGCATGTAAAAACTCTCAATGCCCAATTTGCAAGGTTCTGCCTGTGATGTTTCAACAACTTGATTTTGCTTTGTATACTAGTGTAGGACTATGTGAATTGATCATTTGCCACTTTTAAAACAAGTTTGATGTATTTAGCATTCTTTCTACCTTTATATATATGAATATCTTCTGAGTCTCTACTCCCTAGTACAACCAAGTTTCTTTCTTCTTTGTCTTTTGACCTCAGAAAACATGGCAAACATAGAGTTTTGTATAATTTTTTTGTATTTATTTTCCATAACAACATTTATTTTAGCAGTTGGGTGCAATCACAATTGAAGAATCACCCTAATGAGCTTTGGCAAGATGGTGTTAGTAACTACCTAAGTCATGCTTCAAACATTATGGTAACGTCTGATGGTTTCTCATCCACTTGAAAAATATCTGTGGTTATGCTTGTACAGTCTAAGTGAATGTATTGGATTGCAAATTTGGGGTTGTACTACATAGACTTTTCTAGCCGCTGTTTCCTTATAGAGTGTATTATGGACTCTTCACGCATCAGAACATTTATATTGCAACTACAAGCAGTTTGTCGACAGTTTTAGGCTGACTTGTGTCTATTTTGAAATTCACTTATACGCCATCCAACCAACACAGATGGGCTGACTTGGGAGTATATCACAAATAACCGTCATTTGAGTATCTGTGACTAGTGACTACCATAGATGCTTAAGTTAGCATGCAAGACTAGATCACATATATACTACAAGGTATCATTGCTTTTGTTTGCTAACTTGAAAGGTGCTCTATTTCCTCTTTTGCAGGAGAAGTTCAGTGATGTTGTGGATTGGCTCAAAGCCAATGCAATAAATGGGGACAACTTGTCTGCTGCCGAAACCCATAAAAATGACAGTAAAATGCCCTCCAAAACCAGGAATCCCGAGAATAAATTTTTTCAAGGAAAATCTGGATTTTCTCCAACCAACACTACAGGCTTTGTTCCTGGCTCGACAACTAGCTTTTCTACAGGCACTACAACCATGGGCTTTTTTCCAGGCACTACAACTGTGAGCTTTTCTTCGGGCTCTACAGCTGGTACCTTTTCTCTTGACACTACAACTACACGCGCAACTCCAGCTGATATGACTAAAAAATTTCCTCCAGTGGGAACAACTACTGGCTTTACCTCGGCTAGTTCAACTTCAATTACAAGCCTGACTCCAACTGGCTTGACAACAAGGTCTATGCAAGCTGGATCAAAACCAGGCTTTACATTTGGCCTTGCAACCAAAAATTTTGCTTCCTCCAGTACAACAAATAGCTTTACATCATCTAACATGACTGCAAGCTTTGCATCTCCTTGGAGCTCTGGGGTATTCTCTAATAGTCAATCTCCTCTCTTGTTTGGTAGGTGTTGCGTTGACTTTTTACAACAAATATTTATACAAGGATTAGAATTCAACATAATTGGTTTCAATACATTAAGAAATTACATGTGCCTAAAGAGAACAAAAGATGTAAGTTGAAACCTTGATAGAAGTTAAGAGTTCGGATTCTTTTCATGTTAGTTTTTTCAAATTAATTGTACTTTTTTGTTATTTCAGGAACTCAGACTTCAGTGTCTTTGGACAACAATGCAGCAGATGGTGGGACTAGGAAACTTTATCTTTTGGTCCTTATTTATTTTTTATGTTTAAAGACATTTCTTTGTTAAATTTAGCCTTGGCATGCAAGTTTTTACTTTTCTAGGTTATTTCTTTGTATTGGTTTTTATTAGATAGCTTAACTCTTTATCCCTCTCTCTTGACTTTTAATTTTGTTACCTTCTCACTACATGCACATTAATAAGCGTCACTTTGGATTGTCAGAAAATGAATTGCCACGCCCTAGCAGTCCATCAGTGAAGAAATTGGAAGAGAAGGGTGTTGTTGTTGTTCATGAAGTCAAATGCAAACTATATGTCAAGGTGTAACATTTGAAAACTTGCATTCAGTTTTGATTGTCAGATTCACCTACTCTTGATTTTTGTGACATGATGTTTGGTCTGACCTTCCATTTTGTCATCTCTTTCCCTCCCTTCTGTTATTCCAGTCAACTGATCCAGCGGATAAAGATTCATGGAAAGATAAAGGCACAGGGCAGCTCTCCATTAAATGCCAAGAGGGTATCAGCAAGGGTTCAAAAGATTCCAAACCAACAATTGTTGTTCGAAATGATGTATGTTCCTTTATGTCCATGTAATTGTTTTAGAAATGTGTTTCATGAATGAGCTGTTGTTCACTCTTAACAACCAAAACTTGTCTTTTTAAACGATCCCTAACTTCTATAACAATGTACTGGTTGCAGGTGGGAAAGGTGTTACTTAATGCTTTGCTATATCATGGGATCAAGACAAATGCGCAAAAGAATTCTCTTGTTGCAATATTTCATACCTCGGTAATATATTTTAAAGCCAAACTGTAGAGAATAGGTATTTTCCAGAGAAGAAAAGAATTCTCTGTTATTTCATAATAATACGGAAAAGTACAAGTTACTGTACTTTATACAAGAATTCTCTATCTTTGCAGAATTTGACCTTGTTGTAAGTACATATTTGAGTATCTCAGTGATATCTCTCGGGTCATGTAGGATGAAGGTGGCAATAACAAGGATGTGACGGCTCACACCTTCTTAATTAGAACAAAATCAGAGGATGACCGAAACAAACTGGCAACAGCGATCCAAGAGTATGCCCCTTCGTCATAAACTGTATGTGACATGATTGTATTTTGTACCCATATAATGTAATCTTGAATGAGTGTAGTTTTCCTGGATGTTAGTCCTTTACATTTTGCCAGGGTCGGCTTCTTAGGGATTATACCAGCATTTTCTAGAGGTTCCAAAAGTAATGGAGCCTATTTCATAGTCAGACTTCATTAAATTATTATATGCACACAGAAGTTGCACCATAAACAGAGATTTACTGTTATTTATCCCCCAAATCCCAGGGAACTGTTTGCCCTCTTTTTTTTTTCCTTTTAGTTTCCATCATATCTGACAGGTGCCCATGTTCAAGCAAGAAGACTCTACTGCAATGAATTTTATTTGATTCTACCTGTTGCATATGTTCATCATTCTCCAGGTGATGTAAAAGGACCCAGTAATGCTAGTATCTGATTCAAATCAATGGTGCTTAGCTGGATGCCTAGATGGAAACTTTACAACTTGTATAATACCTACTAATGTTCAATTTTCATTTTGTCTGGGTTGCTCTTGGTCTTGCCATGGGTTGCCATACCTTGTTTAATTTAAATTTAGTTGCCTTGTCATACATTGAATGGAATAAATTCAGTTTAGATGACGGACTTTCGTTATATTTGATTTGGGTTAGTTGACCATTGAGCTATGAAATCATGAAATAGTTGTCGTAGTGTAAGCCAAGGATTTCAATACAAGATAACATACACCAAGAAGTTGATATGAATTTGGCTAAAGTTGATACAACTAGAACTTGATAATAGCTCCAACTTATTATTATTACAACAGTTGTTTTGTGTACTCGAAATCTCATTTCTGAAAATGCAGTTTGGTAGGTTCGAGAGACTCCATCTCACGTGAAAAAGAAGAAATTCTCATCTTTTTATTGGTTGCATTGCATTTGGCCATTTTCATCCATGTGTTTGTTGTATGGTTTAAAGGTATTCCCATGGACTTGGTGGAATCCAACTCGATCCAACTTCCCATTTGCCATTGATCGACAGAGACAACCAAACATATAAAACAAAAAAGGAACCCCTCAGCTTAGCCTTTGTTTCTTATCATTTTTACTGACCAAGGTCTCACGATCCTGTCGCTTTCTGATATGTAGCCGTGAGATAATGGGAGTGGCTAATGTAATGTGATAAGTTATATTAAAACGGTTTTTTTACTATTCAATTTTATACCGAGTACCTAATAAAAGTATGTAGGATGAATAACTGTGATAAGTGTTTCAATTGAGGTTGTCACGAGATTGTTACGCTTGATAAGAGACGAGGGCATTAATCATATATTAAAAAGGAAAATAAAGGTATTAAGATACATAAACGATAACACTGAATATTCTATCAAATATGTCTTTTGAGAAGAAAGTAATGATCCCTTAATAATATACTCTACTTAAATGATTTGACATAACTTTTAAAAAATACAATGAAAAAGTATTATTATCAAAAAATGTTTTTAAATAGATAAAATATTTATTTTATATATTCTTTTTAAAAATATAAAAATTAAGATATAAATAATGTGAGAAAGGAGCTATGGTGGCCGTAGATGCAATAAAAAGTGATATTTTTCAAAGAGAACAAAGTGTTTCTTTATATTTTCTTATTATTCTTCTATATCAAATGGTTACAGAATAAGCCTTTAAATAGGCTAAAATAAAGTTTTAATATAACTAAAATTATACTTTTATCTCTTATTTAAATAATATTTATTCCTAATTTAAATAAGACTTCTAATAAATCTAAACTACTTATTAGGAATTAACTCTAACTAAATATTAAATAAAAACTCTTAACACTCCTCGTTAATTTAGACTTCTCCTCAAGCTCTAACACTTCTTGGATAACCAACACTCCCCTCAAGTTGGTGAACAAACGTAGTAGAACACTAGCTTGAATCTTGGATGTAATGTCTTACTCTTTTTTCTTATGTTGTTTCTTCGAGAAAAATACTCATTTGTCTCAAGTCATAAGTCTTTGATTGATATGCTCATTGTCTCAATTTAGACTATCCGTGTAGTTTACCCTTATTTTTACTACTTATAAAAAGAAGAAAAAATATTTAGTTTTCTTTTTCGATATAAAAAGTATAATTGAAAATTAAGACTAAAATTTTTTAAGATATTTTTCTTTGTTATTAATCAGAGATTGCTAAGAAATTAAAAATAATCTCAAACTAAATATCGATTTTATCTCTAATTCGGTCATAACAGATTTATTCTTTTACTCACTTCACATTTTTTTTAAATTTTATGTTTATTTTAAACACTAATAAGATCGCTAGATTTTATCTACATTAAAAAAATAAAATAAAAATTCAACAATATTAAAAAAAGTAAAAAAAAAATTAATTAATTTTTTAACGTATACAAATTAAATACTACTTAACTCCATTAAATAAACACCCTAATTTTCTTGTTTTGTATATTGTAATCTAAGTTAGAGTTGTGTCCATTCATGGCCCCACATGCAGATGGTGGCTATAAAATCTCTGATACAGATTCCTTTATAAATCTAGCGGTGAAAAAAATTACAAAAAATAAACAAATAAACAAATACTCTCTCTTTCTCTCTCTCAATAATTGGATAAATAATCAATAATTGCCGATTCCAGGCTTCAAAATCTCCGGTCATCAATTATCTCAATATATAGATTATCATCGCATCTTCTTTACAGTCTACACCCTTTTCCATTCCCATTTGCCGTTATAACTTACACCTCCGATTCCTTGCATAAAGAAGAGATTTTTTGTTGGTTGATGGTCATCTAAGTTTGCTTCAAACTATAAGAAGAAGAGGGTGCTTTGGGGTTGTTTCAGCAGGTATTTCACTTCATTATTTCTTTCATTTGTTTTGCTTTTTGATTTACTGGATCTGTTTAGTTGCTGGGAAAAAAGATCCATGTCCATTTCTTATTATTATTTCATTTGCTTTGCCATCCCTTAACTTTAGTAGTTAGTATTTTTCGGGGGGTTTCAAATCGGTTTTTTCTTGGGAACCAAACAGAGCATGGGTGAAAGTCTGTGTATTATTTGACAGATTTTGTTATTTTCAATGAATCGTTTGCCTGCTGTTGTTATTATTGACTTTATTTTTATGCACTGTTATTGTTAGAAAAGTCACTATTTTAACTCGGTGGATGGTAGAGTTGTGTTTGCATGATGAACTTGTTTGTTTTTCAATATTGGTAGTAATGGGTAAGAAACACGAACACAACACGTTATTTGGGTGACCAAGTCAATTGGGATGGCTTTTCGCGTTTGATACAGTGATAGTTTACCATATAATTCGTTGTTGCCAGAAGGGATGTACCGAGCGGTGTTGGAGGCGGCAGTCGTACCCCTAAAAATTAAAATTCCGGATAGTTTAGATGTTTTGTTTGCATTTTCTATTGATACTCTAATTTCTCTCTGCCTAAGATTTTATAACTTTCCACCCTACATTTCTAATATAGCTTCCTAGTAGTTCGCACACCTCACATAAAATCCTCCTTGGCTACAAGGAGAGGAAGAATAACCATTAATGTATTGTTTTCTTTTACCTGCTTGGCTTCTTGTTTTAGACTTGTTCTCCTGTGTTTTACTTTATATCTCAAAGGCAACATGTTTATGATTGTTCTTCTAGCCTTGTGTTAATATTTACTTGATTTATGTGTAGTGAGAGATGGTTGCCTTTGGGAAGAAGTTGAAGGAAAGACAAATTGAGGAATGGCAAGGGTATGTTTCATAATCTCTTATTTTTGTGTGTATTGTTGTTAAATTGATTCCTATGTTTTACGTGTTTTTATAATTTCCCTCTTATTAAATTATGCTTTTTGATCTTGTTACATGCTGCTAGTTGCAGTTTGATATATTCTATTATGTCATCTTTCTTCAATGAAGTTAATGATGTTATGAATAATTGTTACCTTATCTTATAGCATATGTTATGAATTTTTGGGACCAAAGTGCTATTTAATACTTGTATATTAACTTATAATTTCATGTTTTTAAGGGACTAAAGCAGTTTTCCATTTTTGGGGGGGTGGGGGTGGTCAAGGCCACTGCCTGCCCCTGGCTCTATCACTGCATATTGGTACTTGATTTGCCACTATTAGTCTTATTTGAACATGACGGATTTACATGTGTTTGCTCGTTGACAAATCTGAATGTTATTAGTGGGGAGACTTTATCATATTGTCAACTTTTAATTCTTTGCAGGTTTTACATTAACTACAAATTAATGAAGAAGAGAGTCAAACAATATGCTAATCAAATTGAAGTTGGGACACAAGATCGTCGACATGTTCTCAAGGATTTCTCAAGAATGCTGGATAATCAGGTATTTTTGAACGTGAACTTCAAAGTATCTGCATCTACTTTTCATGGAAACCAAAGACCAAAGGCTTGAATCAAAGGGTCTATTATGAAACCTACATATACATACTGATATTCTGCTTTGGAAATTTGATTCATTTTACCCTTGCGTTCGTTTGCTCTTCGCTCCTTTTCCTTTTCATGTATTGTCAAGGGGAAAAGAGTAGGTATTGAAAGTAGAGGGGAATAGAATGTAGATATGTTTATGGGGATTTTGTGTAGTTTCTCTTCTATATTATTCATCATTTGATGTTAGTTGTTGAATCACATTGTACTGCTTTTTGTGTGTGTGTGTGTGTGGTAATGGTCCATATCAGCAATGAGTTGTGTCATGACCCAGGGGAAGAAATATGTCTTTATATAAAGGTTTAATCTGAAGAGAGATTATAATCAGAGTCAGTGACGGTCTTATCAGAGAATTTATGCCCATTTTACCACTTCAATATGCCTTTGGTTTATGGATACTTTATTCTCATATTTGTTTCTGTATGCTCATTGTGCACCCACTCCCGGGTGAATGTTGCTGGTATGGTGTGGGTTCTTCTGTTCTTACTATCATAAGAGAGCATGAAAACTGTTTTTACCAAGCCTCAATCTGATGTATATCTCATGCTTTTTTGATCTAAATTTTAGATTGAGAAGATTGTCCTTTTTATATTAGAGCAACAAGGCCAACTTGCAAGCAGCTTAACAAAGCTTAGAGAACAACATGATGCACTTGAGGAGGAGCCAGAAATATCCCAAATAACTGAACTCAGAGAGGCTTATAGAGCAGTGGGACAAGAACTTTTGAAGCTTCTCTATTTTGTTGAAATGAATGCTATTGGACTGCGAAAGATATTGAAAAAATTTGATAAACGCTTTCGCTATAGATTCACTGATTACTATGTCAAAACTCGTGCTAATCATCCTTATTCGCAGTTGCAACAAGTGTTCAAGCATGTGGTAATGTGTTAGATTCATGCAGGCTTTCCTTTCCTTTTTTTGTTTCTGTTTCTATATTTTAAAAAAGCTTGTAGATGGGGTTTTCCCATCCAACTCTTGCTTGGTTTTTAGATGAGATTGTGAACACGTAATAATGGGGTATGCAGAGGTAGTTTACTCAGACCCAGTATGCTTACTTTTTAGTTGTATAAATTGCAGGGTTTAGGGGCTGTTGTTGGAGCAATTTCTCGTAATCTTCATGAACTCCAGGACCGTCAAGGAAGCTACTTATCAATTTATGACCCCCCTGCCCTTCCTCTCCAGGTTTTTCTGATAATATACATTTGCATTTAATTTGTCATCTTACTTCTTTAGCCGAAAAAGTTCTTTGGTAATGAAGCTATGAGTGTGCTATTTTACTTTCTTGGATCATCTGCAGGATCCTGTTGTTGATGCAATAAAAGCAGCTGCGGATAGGTTAACTTACTCAACGAACTTTCTAAACTTTCTTGCACAACATGCTCTCATTATGCAAGAAGAGCTACCTGCTCCTTCTGATGAACGTATTGATGAAGATAAATACCATTTCATGTCCCTCTTCTTGAACTTGGCAAACACATTCCTCTATATGGTCAATACATATATTATTGTCCCCACAGCAGATGACTACTCCATGAGCCTTGGAGCTGCTGCAACAGTTTGCGGTATTGTTATTGGGGCAATGGCTGTTGCACAGGTGTTTTCTTCTGTGTATTTTAGTGCATGGTCTAATCGATCATACTTCAGACCTCTCGTATTTAGCAGTATTGTCCTTTTCGTGGGAAACACAATGTACGCAATGGCTTATGATATGAACTCATTAACTGTTCTTCTACTTGGTCGGCTTTTTTGTGGGTATGGGTTCTTCCTCTTCATCTTCTAATTTGTCAGCACTCAGAGCACCTATAGTATTTATGTAACACAATCATTCTTTATACATAATCAAAGCTCATTTTTATTAATTTAGACTTCAGTATGGTAGAATCTCTGAAACAGTTCTGATGTTTTCTTCTTGGATTACATTTATTATATTACTTGTAGGGCAAACCTGAGGTTGAATGTTGATAGGAATCATGCAAGTTAGGAATAGGATCAGAAGTTAAATATGATTTCAGGACCTAAATTGTAACTTAACCAATGAATGTTATCTGTTTAAAAGACTGGAAGACATATTATTACATTTTTACTTTTTCCCAGTAGCTTGATAAAGTTAATCTTGTCATTGCAGATTTGGTTCTGCTAGAGCTGTTAATCGCCGTTATATCAGTGATTGTGTACCGCTAAAAATACGGATGCAGGCATCAGCTGGTTTTGTTAGCGCCAGTGCTTTGGGGATGGCTTGTGGTCCTGCTCTTGCTGGCATACTTCAGACAAATTTCAGGATTTTCAAGTTCACATTTAATCAAAATACTTTGCCAGGATGGGTTATGGCTGTAGCTTGGCTTTTATATCTGATATGGCTGTGGATCTCATTTAAAGAACCTTCCCTTGATAAAGAAGAGCCTCGTGCATCTGGTTCTGGTACATGTTCTTCTATCTATCATCTTTTGGCACCTTGGCATGTTAAGCAATCAATTAAACTGATTGATTTGAATGTTATATCCTGTAAATATAGAAACAGTAAAAAATGGTGCACTTGAGGAAGGTAAACAACCATTGCTGATTACTTCGGAAGAGACACAAGAAGACGATGAGGATCCAGAAGGTGATGGAAGCGAAGAAGCTCCAGAGGAATCTCGTCAGCCTGCTACATCATTTATGTCAGCTTATAAACTACTTACACCCTCAGTAAAGGTATACAATTTAATCAAAAGCTGGTTTGAGTTCAAAAGTTTTGTAAATCAGTCAAAGTGTGCATCTGAAGAAATTGCAATATCATAGTAGTAAGCATGCTTTAAAGAAAAAAAATATTATACCTGAGAGATGTTTATGTTTTGCTTGTCAAGGAAATGCGACTTGCATATTGGTTTAGGCCAAGAAAAGGAGCTTAGTTGTTTAGAAATTACAAGACTAGATCTAATACCTCTTTGGGAAGCTTAAATACTTTTAACACTTGATATTCTGACCTGTACTCTTGTAATATCATCAGGTTCAATTGTTGATATATTTCATGCTCAAGTATGCAATGGAAATTTTACTCTCAGAATCTAGTGTCATCACAACATACTACTTCAGTTGGTCTACGAGCAGTGTTGCCATCTTTCTCGCATGTCTTGGATTAACAGTTCTTCCCGTAAACATTGTTGTTGGCAGCTACATTAGCAATATGTTTGAAGACAGGTATTTTAGAAGGAAAAAAAAGAAAACTGCACTATTTTTAATTAAATTTAAAATAACTTGGTATCCATGTCTCTGTTGATCATGATCTCTGGAACTGTTTTGTTCATTGCAGGCAAATTTTATTGGCGTCTGAAATTATGGTTTGCATAGGAATACTGCTTAGCTTCCATATGATAATACCATACACTGTACCCCAGTATGTCTGCTCAGGGCTCATCATGTTCGTTTCAGCCGAAGTGCTTGAAGGTAAATAGCCTTTTTCATGACAATTAGTTTTCTGAGAATGATATGTTGCAGAAAGGGGATGTAAACTTCAGTAATGGAACCTTGATATTGACATATTTGAAATGCTGTGCTTTCGTCGTTGGGTTGAACTGAATGATAAATTATGCATTGTTGTTTCGATGTGACTATATTGATGGTGGGGTTTCGTTGTTGGCCTCAGGTGTCAACTTGTCGCTGCTCTCACGGGTAATGTCATCGAGGCTATCTCGTGGAACCTACAATGGGGGGCTACTATCTACAGAAGCCGGGACAATTGCTCGAGTGATTGCAGATGCCACGATAACACTAGCAGGATACTTAGGTCGGAGTCAGCTCTTGAATGTCACTCTCCTTCCGTCCCTGCTTATATGCGTCGCCTCGATTGTTGCTACATGTTGCACCTACAACTCTTTATATTGATAAAACTTAAAGAAAAGAGGTATCCACAATTATTCCTTTGACAATTCCATTCCAATGCAGTATTGGTAAACTTGTATTGCTTGTACCCTGTAATTGAATTCTATTCATTTTAGTAGTTAGAGCATTCGGTTAATTTGGTCCGTTCGATTCAACTGAAAACAAAATGGTTGGGTGTTTGGGTTGGTTTATGTGATCAGTAGGTTAAATCTATATTTGCAAACTGAAAGTACTTGATTACATACAGTAGGAAGCTACTCCGTGATGTTTCTTTTCAAACTCTGGTCATCCAAGAACTGCCAACTCCATCCCTGTTTAGTTGAGTGGCATGACCAAGTGCCTGATTTTGAAACCAAATTTCGGTTCTTACAACTGCACTTGAGGCTTTCAATGTGTTCGATTGGAAAGGCGGATTGATCCGGCATTAGTGCAAAATCTAGCTTACTTTCATTCTTCATAAAGAGTATGATACGGTTTTATTTACTGACCGATTAATCTAAATCAAAATCATGTACATTATAAGACGATCTTTTTAATCTAATTTCCTTCATTCATTCACATTTTAAGGCCTACTCTTATGGTCTATACTTGCATTAATAGACCCAGTTCCAATCACGAGAATAATTAACTATTTTGTTCCCTTTCGTATATGGCACAGCAGGGAAATTCGTTGGCTAGTAAAACTGACTAATACGAATTGAAAATTACATTAATCACGTTATTGGTTAATAAATTTCATTTATACTATACGAGTAAGAGATTATTAGATGAACTTTGTTCACTGTGTCAGCCATGATCTAAGTAATCAAGATCGTTTATCTTTAAATAATTACCTAATAATTGTTTATCTACTAATTATATGTAGAAAAAAGACGATGATTTATCTTAAAAATCTAAGATGAACGGTTATGATTAATTGAGATCGTGAATTACGCGGTGATAAATTTAGTTTAATAATTTTTTTCATACAGCATAGGAAATGGGACCAAACTCTCGTGTCTGATGCGCAATTTTAGATTCATTGGGATTCCATAATTTCTTGGCTTCTTCTGGTTTTCGAGTTTGTTGGGTTCAAATTCGATTGATCGAAATTCATCAAAAGGGATTTAAAATGTTTTTCGAATAAAATCAGAAAAACCCAAAAAATTATAAATAATTTGTTTAATCAATTTTAGAATAATTTTTATTAATTTTTTTAATGTTAAATCATAATATCTTCGTTTTATAAGATAATTTATGTAAACAAAGAAAAACTCATAAAATGAATTTTAAAATTACAAGAATTAAGTTAACTAGAGTGTTAACAACAATAAAATTACTTTATATACATTATTTGTAAGAAGAAAAAAAATATTTAAATATTATTTTTATTATATTTAGATGAGTTCTCTAATAATTTTTAAGTGTCTTAAGTCTTTTTTTTAAAGTGTAAAATAAGTTATTAACCGTTTATGACATCATTAAAAAATAAAAAATAACATTAAATATATTTTTAGATTTATTGATATCGATATACAAATCTCAATATCAATACCTGCCAAATAAAAAAGAGTTATTGTGCATAAAAACAATTAATATCTACTACGAAAAAAGAATCATAAAAGAACCTATAAAATAAATTTTTGAGTTGGCTTAGATTGCTAATTAATTTTTTGAGTACACTATTTACCTAAAAGAACCTGAAAAAAAATTAAGGGTAAAATAAATCATTCATCATTCAATTATTTTTCACTCTTATTTTGTTCATTGAATTTTAAAACTTTTCAATTTACTAATTTAACTTTGGGATTGTTTTTATTTTGGTCATTCTAAAATATTTTATTATTATTTTCAAAAAAATTTAATATTATTAAATATAAAAATTATTTAAAATGAATAATATGGTTTTATTATTATTAAATTTAAAAATATGAGGAAAAATCACTATCATTGCCAATCACCGTTAGGTCACAGAATCAACGATCGAATTCGAACTTAAGAGGCCTAGACGATGTAACATTAAAATCTAAGACTGAATAAATACCATCTATGATTATCGATGATGATATTTAACGACGCTGAATAGTAACTAATAAATAATTAAATTTAATTTTATATTTTATATCTTAAATTATTTTCCCCATAAATTAATCCAGGCTGATGTAGCTACGCTTTGAAACTAACGTAGAGTTTTATAGGTACACGAAAGCCTCGCTTGGCAGCATTATACAGTCTTTGATCATATCACAAAATTGAATTCAAAGTTACCCACATTTCCATTAGTAGGAATGACGCTTTCTTTTACTTCACTCCATTTTAAAATACAAGGTGGAGTTTAACTCAAATTAATATTTTTATTAATAGTAATTATCGAGTGTGATCTGTTTTGATCATTAAATTAAAAAAATAAATTTTAATTATTTAATTTATTTTAATTATTATCATTAAAAATTGACCGATCGGTGATGTGATAGTTAATGAGAATTTATAAATTATATATTTAGTTTCTATTATTTATTTATTATAATAATTAGGTGACACGTGTAACACTAATTTCATTAAAATAAAACAAGTCATATATATATATATATATGAATAAATTGATAAATATTTTAATATAAAAAAATAAAATTACTATTTATTAAATCACTTCATTATTTCGTCTTATATTTAATAATTTATTATCATGTTTATAATAATATTCTACTTCATTGAATATATAATAAAACTACCGACAATTCAATGACTTGGTGGACTAAAATCAAATAAAATTCATATGTTTAGTCTCAAATGTCTGGTCATATGGTATATAGATATTTTTAATGTACGGCTTGGTGGACTCAAGAGAAAAGAATTCATTTCCTGCTTTTAAGTTTGGACTTTGAGACGGCGTAGTTTAACAACCAAGTCAGCCGCCGGGGGTTCCGTCAAGAGTGGACGCCGGCATCAAATTTGGTAAATATTGTATATTTTTTCAAATATAAATATATATTTTTTAATTAATTTCTTAAAATTTTATCTTGATTCATTTAGACCGACCTATATCATAAATGTTATAAATAATTATTTTTGTTGTCCCATTGAATATGTCGCTTGATTACTGATTTTTATTGAAAAATCACTTTTACGTTTTAGTAATTTTTTTGTTATCTCGAATTTTTTTTATAATTTTATTTTAGTTAATCTGGATCAATCTACGACGTATATCCAATCTTATCGTTAAAAAATAAGTTGCTGCAACAAGCCCACGTGCAGTTTATAGAATAGTCACGTGCTGACATGCTTGACCCAAATTTTCCAACTACCCTCCTGCTTTTATACGGAATATTTATTATAAAGATAGTTTCAAATTATATATTTATAAAAATATTGTTCGTTGTATATAATTTATTAAATGAAATTATTTTTAATATTATAATATAATTATACGATAATATCTATTTATATTTTTTATTCTTTTAATAAGGCACCTACTTTATATACATAGACCTCAATTTTATTAAGATAAAAATTATTTTTTATTAAAAATATTATTGAATTTGTTAAAAAACATTATCTATCGCTAATATAGTAATATTAAATATTTAATGGAATAGAAAGTTTTTATATCTCTATGGTCTTATTCAGTTCGATATAATTAAATTTTTTTAGATTATTAAACTGATAAATAAAAGTTTACAAATTCAAGATATTATATACGTAAAAATCTCTACCGAGAGACTCACCCACTGAAATAAAGTATGCGATACAAGTTAATCTAAATTCGTTAAGACGAAATCCTAAAAACTAAATTAATAATTAAAATAATATATAATTTTTAAAAATTAATTCTCAAAAATCTTATCAATAAAATCATAAAAGTAAAATAAAAAATGATTTTTCAAAGTTTCAAAATTTCAAACTCAATTAATGGAACTACTCTCACCCTGTAAATTTCAACACTCAACAACTCACTTTGTCTAGAGTGGACCCTTCCACACTCAACCAAAAGTTCTAGTCTCTATTTTTTATATAATTATTATAGTGCTGTCAATTTTGAATGCCAAAAATCTTTTATTTAAATCATTTGATTTGTAAATAATTCAATCATTTACATAAGTTTTATAAACGGCTTAAAAGGATAGTTTTATCTTGTAATAATCTTAAATTAATGAATTATTTTATTTTTTAATTTTACTAATTTAGTTGTTAATTTTTTAAATTATATCAATTTTATTTTTAAAAATAATTGATTAATAAAATTATTATCACCGATAATCTTTTATCATGTTAGATATTCTGTCATTAAAAATTTAATAATATTTGTGTTAGTAATTTTATATGTTAATTTTGTAATAAATTAATATTATTTCGTATGAGGATGATGCGTTATTTTTTATTAAGATTATTACATGAAGAAAATTATCTCTTAAACAGGGAAAAACTAATACTTTTACCTAATACAGTATGAGATATATATTTTATACACTTTATATGTAAGGTTTTTAATTTTAGAATTTATATATGGCATAAAAATAATTTAACCCTTAACGTTTATATTTTTTGTCGTTTTGACCCTTATTCTTTTTTGGGATAAATTTAGCCCTTAATCTATATCTTTTTGACAAATAGTTTATTTTTTTAACACCATAATAACTGGACCGTTAAAAATCTAACAATGATGACATGTTATATGCATATGATAATATATTTTAAATAATATGGCATAGAACCTATCAAATACATACATATATATAATATAATTTTATTCTAATATAAAATATAAAACAATTAAAATTTAAATAAAATACTAAAAAATAATTAACTCTAAAATAAAGGCTATTAAACATTTCTAACCCTAACTATGATAGAATCAAAGTCTTATCTTAAAAAAATATGAACACGGTTCGAAATTAATTAATTTTTTAGGTAGGATTTTAATTCTATCGTAGTTAGGGTTAAAAATGTTTAATAGTATTTTATTTTAGGATTAATTAATTTTTTAATATTTTATTTAAATTTTAATTATTTTATATTTTATAATAGAATAAAATTGTATTATATATATTTGATAGGTTAGATATTATGTTATTTAAAATATATTATCATATGCATATGACATGTTTTTTAGATTTTTAATGGTCCAGTTATCATGGTGTTAAAAAATAAGTTATTTGTTAAAAAGATATAGGTTAGGGACTAAATTTATCCCAAAAAAGGAATAAGGGTCAAAATGACAAAAATTATAAAGTTAAGAGTTAAAATTATCTTTATACCTTTATATATTTATATTTTGGATTAAGATTTAAGAGTTCAAACTATAAGTAATAAAATTTAAGATTTATGGTTAAAATTTAAGATTTTAAGAGTTAAATCTAAAAATTTAAATTTTAGATTTTACAACTTAAACACGAGGGGTTATATATATTTATCTAAATTTATATTAAAATATAATTTATTTTTTAATTTTTTTTGTTTTTTTTTTTAAAATATAAAATTCCCAGAAGGGCGACAAAATATGAAAATTCTGGCAAAATCATCCAAAAAAAGGAATTAAAAAGAGGGAGAAGAAAAGAAAACCAGAAAATACCAATTTCCAACCTGACATGATGGCAAACACCGTAAATAAAGGGAAATTGGTGAGGGTGGAAAGGGAAACACAATATTTTCAAGACTGCTCCTTTAGCCTAGGGACCCAAATTCATGAAGTCGCACTTGCCTATAAATAATGGAAAACACCGCATGTGATTTCCCCATCAACGGTTCTCTGCGAGTTTCGGGGATCAAATACTCTTTACACAAAGAGAGAACGTAAAGGAATTTGACAAATTGTTGTTCTTGTTGTACCAGCTGATCTTTTGCTTGCCAGTTACTGTGAGAAATGGCCAAGAACGTCGGAATTCTTGCTATGGAAATCTACTTCCCTCCTACCTGTGTTCAACAGGTGACATCTTCTCTTCCCTTCCATTTATTTCTGATCTTTTTTATGTTTTAAAAAATCTGGGTTCTGGGTTTTGGTTGGATAGCTGAGACAAGTGAGAAAATGGGTAAAAGATGGATTTTTGTTTGGTTTATTTTTTCTTAAGCCGGCGCAAAAGTTGAGTGGTTGAGAGGAATTCTACTTGCCTGCAGATTTTCTTTTATTTCAAAGTTCTTTTATTTGCATATCTGAAAAGTTCATCTTAGAGTTTTCTTTCATGTAACATTACTGGGGTGTGTTTTCTTTTTAGACTCTATGATTGGATCTCTGGGTGTTAGTTTGAATCTTTTTCTGGGAAAATTATGATGGTTATGTATTATTGTCTTGGTTGTAGAATGATGGTTTCTCATTTAATATGTTATATATTCATAGTATTTTCTTTTCTTTTTGGTTGGAAACTTTTTTTTTTTCTGGATTATCATAGCAATCTCTTGTTGTTGTTCCTTTGTCCTGCAAAACAGGAAGCATTGGAGGCTCACGATGGGGCTAGCAAAGGGAAATACACCATTGGACTCGGACAAGATTGCCTGGCCTTCTGTACAGAAGTGGAAGATGTTATCTCAATGAGGTTAGGAGCTCTGCAATTTATATCCACTCTGCTTTTATGCTGTTAGTGTGATGGTTTCACTTGATTCTGCTTTATTGTGTCTATATTTGATGACAAACGATTGCATTGTATGGTGGAAATGAACACTTCGATTTACTAATTTCTCACCTTTGATTTGCAGTTTAACAGCTGTTACTTCTCTCCTTGAGAAGTATGAGATTGACCCCAAACAAATTGGCCGTCTTGAAGTTGGTAGCGAGACTGTGATAGACAAGAGCAAGTCCATTAAGACATTCTTGATGCAAATCTTTGAGGTATTCTTCCCAATCAGCATGATTTCTTATCTAGGATAGTTGTCATTTTCTTCCTCTTAGATAGGTAAAATATCAAGGATAGTCACCCCTGCTGAAAAATGGCAGTTGAATGTGATAGCTTCTGGCATTATTTGGGATCATTTTTAAAGTCTTTAACCCTATCAGCTGGTTCTGACCTGAACTTTTTCTTGAGAAAATCCCTTGTCTGGTCCGTTTTTATTTTAGCTGTATTACTTGTAGACACATTACTGAATAGAGCTAAAGGTTGTTTTAGTGAAAATCCATATTTCATATTGAATAACTTGAAATTTGTTTTTTGTTTATTGTAGTTCCCTAAGGCTTTGTTTATTTCCTAGGACAACTTTGGTGCATTTAGAATCAAATGCCTTTTTCTTCACACTTGGCTCTTTTCTTGTGTTAAATAAACAGAAATATGGAAACACTGACATCGAAGGGGTCGACTCAACAAATGCGTGCTACGGAGGGACTGCAGCTCTACTCAATTGTGTCAATTGGGTGGAAAGTACTTCATGGGATGGACGTTATGGTCTTGTTGTTTGTACTGATAGTGCGGTATGCTCATTTCCTGTAATATTACTTCATGATAATGATATATATTTGCAAATCTCCACCATCCTTTTCTCTCTACTGCAGTCTATAAGTTCAATTTTTTTTTCTTTTCTTTTGGTTTTCTTACCGGACTTCTGTTTTTCAGGTCTATGCAGAAGGACCTGCTCGGCCTACTGGAGGAGCAGGTGCAATTGCCATGCTAATAGGACCTGATGCTCCTATTACTTTTGAAAGCAAATTTAGGGGTAGCCATATGTCCCATGTCTACGACTTTTACAAGCCCAACCTTGCTAGTGAATATCCGGTAATGCAACCTAATTGCCTCTAAAGTTTTTTTTCCTGCTTTTATGGGAAGTAATTGTTTACGTCATTGACATCATTAGAGTTATGTATGATGGAGTTCGAAGAACAAATTTCAGAACAAGTGTTTTAGTAAACAATTATAACGGTTCTATCTATTGAAATGTGCCTGTAGGTTGTTGATGGGAAACTTTCTCAAACATGCTATCTCATGGCTCTTGATACTTGCTACAAATATTTCTGTCACAAGTACGTCGTTGCAAAAGTACTCAAAGCATTTTCTGTTGTTGTTTTTTGGCCATTCTGTTTTCTTTATAACGGTGGACTTTGTATTAATTATGCTCTGCTAATGCCTCTGCATGTGGCTGCAGGTATGAGAAATCAGAGGGCAAACAGTTTTCCCTTTCTGATGTTGACTACGTCGTATTCCATTCTCCATATAACAAGGTAGCTAATTTTCGTGGTTATTGATGAATCAATAAAATGCCTTTCTATTAACCATGGAAAATTTCAAATGTCTGATAATTTTCCATTTGAACTTCTGCAGCTTGTTCAGAAAAGCTTTGCTCGTTTAGTGTTCAACGACTTCACGAGGAATGCCAGGTTTTTCTTTTTGTTCGACACCCTCAAAAGATTCTATTTACTGTATTTTCTCTTTTTAGTGTTATTTACTTGGATTACGCAATTTTGTAGCTCTATTGATGATGTTACTAAAGAAAAGCTGGGTCCATTTTCAACTTTGACTGGCGACGAAAGCTACCAGAGCCGGGATCTTGAAAAGGTCTATTTTGAATTTTTCTTACTAATTCCTAGTTTTCACCTGTTTTCGGCGTATCAAAGTGACAAAAACTAGGTTATATTAGCTTTGGTTGATATCCATTTAATTTCATTTGGCATGCTTGATCTATTAGTGTATTTCTGCAGCGGCAACTGGTATATTGGAACTGTATATTCATATTAGATTGCTTCATAATCGTAGAATATCATGCTAACACCATTCACTATCATGCATTTGCAGGTATCCCAACAAGTTTCTAAGGCCCTTTATGAAGCCAAGGTGCAACCGACAACCTTGATACCGAAGCAAATCGGCAACATGTATACTGCATCTCTTTATGCTGCCTTTGCATCCCTTCTTCACAACAAAAACAGTGAATTGGTAATTGTTTCGTCATTTTTGACAGAAAAAAGAGAATCTGCCATCTCTGTTCGATTTCCACTTGCATCTGATCTATTTAATAACACACAGGCAGGGAAGCGGGTGATATTATTCTCGTACGGAAGTGGTTTGACTTCCACAATGTTTTCATTGCGACTCCACGAAGGTCAACATCCGTTTAGCCTATCAAACATTGCAACAGTGATGAATGTCGCCGGGAAATTGAAGTCAAGGCATGAGGTAATTCTTGCACTTCTCATTTTAGCCTGGATAAAACCACTGTTTGCCATATTCAAAAAACCAGACACATACAACAGTTCAAAACTCATTGGTCATTCTACCACCCGAGTTTCGGATTTTTTTAAGATGTACCGGAAGGCATCGAGGAACTTATCTTAACCCATCTGAAAGGATACTTTGAGTTATTCTTTCATTAAAACATCATCGAAAAGATTGTAACAAAGTTGTTTTCTGCAGTTTCCCCCCGAGAAGTTTGTCGAGACTATGAAGCTCATGGAGCACAGGTATGGAGCCAAGGATTTCGTGACAAGCAAAGATTGTAGCCTTTTGTCACCGGGAACATGCTACCTGACCGAAGTTGATTCCATGTACCGGCGATTTTATGCAAAGAAAGACGGGGACAGCTGCGCTTGTGAGAACGGTACTGTCGCCAACGGTCACTGAAGAACCGATTGATCATCGCCGATGCCATGAAGGAAGCTCTGTGTTTAGATCTGTTGTGGGTCCAACGTGTAATGCTAAACAGCCAAATTAGTCGATTCAGCCTCCATTTCAGCTATGTTTTCAACATTGTTTGTAATAAGTTATTTCTGTATCCAGTTATGTTTAAACCAGGTTGTTGGCAATTTCTTGATATGATATTTTTATTTCAGCAAACCCCATTGTTGCAGAGCTGTCTTGTTGTTGATTGCATCTAAAAGTAATAAGATTTTCATGTTTTATTCCTATGGACCACCTGGGATTTTAGATCTAATGAAATCTTTTTATTAAATCCATAAAAAGACAGCCTTTTTTATTCATTCAATTCTGACACAATGTGGGACCCTGCACGTGTAACTATCTCATATCTGCACGTTAAAATTTAGGGTAAATAATAGTGTTGGTCACTGAACTATTCTTGTTTTTATTGTTTTGGTCACTAATCTTACTTTTTTTTTTTCCTGTTTCGGTCATCATAATATTTTCCTGAGTTTATCTAATGATAGGTAATCGAAATAAAAAAATATATATATAACACATTATCAATGTTTGTGTACAGAGAGAGTGATTTTGTACTTAAAAGTCTATTTCTCATTAAAAACACTCGTTGAGCTTAATTGTTAATTGTTAATTTGTTAAGTGTTTAGATTTTGGATTAGTGCTTAATTTACAAACACATTTATCTACAAAAGTTTTTCTTTGTGTTCTCAGATTTGTATTTTTTAAGTGTGTCTCGTAATTAAGAATGACAAAATTATCCGACTTTGACCCAATCTGAGGTACTTCGACTCGATTCGATCGGTTTTTTTTGTAATTTTTGAGGACTAAGGTGGGCAGGTTTTAAAAAACATTAAATTGAGTCAAATCGAATTCGTTGTATATGCTTCAAATTCCTCGCCTAGCCCTAGTATATTTTTATTTACTTTATATATTTTATTATATTTATAAAAATATCGCCATATTTAAACGTTTTTATGAGTTTTAGTTATTTTTTATTTTTTGAGATTTATTTTTATCATAAAATGTGTTAGATATAGTTCAGGTTTTAATATATTTGATTTTATCGATCGATAATTTAAATTTATTTTTTTAAATATGTAATTTAACATGTTGATAATTTAAATTTTATTTTATTTTTATATATTTGAAACTATTTAAAAATTATAATTTATGATTGTGATAGAGGATTGATTGAATCTAACATTTGTCGTCGACGAAAATTATTTTTTATTTTTTGGGTTGAGTTTAAAAAATAGTATATCAGGTTGGATCGGATAGATTAATATTTTATTTCAGAGCAAGATCGAATTTAGAAGTTAATATATCAGGGCGGCCGAAAACTAACTCTACCTTGTTGTCTTCCCTACTCAGAACTTTGGGATATAAGATTTGAGAGGTTTGTAAGGTTATCTCGTTTGACTTAAAAAGAAAGACAAATTTAATGAATTTGTAAAAATATTTAATGAAAAAGTTGAAAGATAGTGAATGTCATCCCACTCGTGCTTTTTATGCTTAAGTGTTATTTTTCTTTCTAAAGAAACGAACGCACAACTAAAAAATAAGTTAATTTAAAGTGTTTGATATTATTGTTAAAAATATAAAAAAAATATCCATTTTAAACGTGATGTTAAACGATAATAATAAGTTAAATGATATTTTGATACCAATAATAAATTGTTCTAATGCAATAAAATATTAAATATTTTAAACGATATTAAAAGTTTAAATCTTAACATTATAAATCATACATAGAATTTTGTGGTAAAGACAGGGAAAACCTCAAAAAAATTATATTCCTTTATATGTTTTCTTAATGAAAAAAATATTAAAATTATATTATCGACGTCTTATTAAAAATCTCTTAAATTTAATCGAAAAAATATACTATTAATACTCAACAAAAAGAAACAATGCAAGACAAATGCACAGGCTGAACGCGAACAATCCATTGGCGCTGCCAAGATTTCATTAATATATGTTTCAATTCATTCAATTTAGTCCTTATTATATTTAAAGTTTCTATTTTGTTCAAATAGATCCTTTTGCATGCATTTAGTTTAATTCTTAGGCTATATAAATTAATCAATTAGTTAGATAATTAAACCTTTAATCATACTTCAAATCGTATAAGTTTTACAATTAATGAGCGAAGCTCATTCCAAAATAATTTTATATTTAATATAATTTAGAAAATTATATTTTAGTTAATGGGTCATTATTTGTCTATATGACACTGTTATATAACTATACACTATCATATAGTTTTTTTTTCATATCATTTATCGCTACTTTACTAATAATTTTACGTAGAATAACCATTTTAAAATAAAATAAAATATTAACGATAAAAGCACTACGCGCCCCCCAAAAAATTAAAATAATTATTCAATCAAATATTAATATTTTTTTATAATTTCATGTTTTTACTAAATTATGCTTTTCACAAGTTATCCTTCATTCAATTCACTTGGATTACATGTTCCAATCCCTTAGATTTCATGTCCTTTCACGTTTGGATTTGCACCAGCCAGCTTTTCGTTGAGATCAAAATTTACAGGTCTAATGTCACGTCACCTGGTCCTGCCCAGACAGTAAGAAAAACCAGTTGGCTTCCTCGGTAAACCCTGCCACCAGACACCTCAATCTGTCTGTTCCATTCATAACACTGTGTGACCAAAACTTGTACAATTAAGCTGCTCTGTTCTGTTCTACTCAATCAGAAAGAAGACAACATGAGGCCAAAATATGATCAAGCCATACCTATAGAATCTCAAGCTGCATATTATATGATTAGGTTAAAACCATTTTCAACTGATTTATTCAAAACATTCATAAGAATACAACATTCAAATACAATACCAGAAATCTTTTCCGTCATCCGGGACGAGGTGTGTGTGCCTATCATGGAGATTATTACCGTCTACATCGACCCACATGAACCGAATTCGTAAATAGATAGAAAGGAAAATCAATGAATTCAGAACCTAAAACTTCAAGCTCCACTAGTCTCTTGGTTCACTTTTGAAGACAAACTTTAAGAGAGAGTCACTAGTCTCTAGGTTTCACCTTTCAAGCTTTAGCAGTCTTCTTATTTGGCTCGAACACGTACTTAATAAGAGATTCCTTGATCGAAAGGAGCTCAGGGAATTCGGTCTTCAATTTGTTGGCATCGAGTTCGTTATTGCTCCTTGGGGCGATGATGACCTTAGACTGCTCCTCAAGATTGAAGTTCTTCCAGGTAAAGCTGGGGTCAATGTAGTCCCGGTACATTTCTAAAATCTCATTGTGACTGACCACTCCAGGGTTTGTAAAGTTCCAAATTCCAGTAAGGTTCCTCTTGCCCATCTCGATGGAAATGGGAAGAAGCTCGTCGAGGATGGTCATCGAGTTAGGGATGTTAACCACCTTATCGTATCGAGTGATTTTCGTGATGAAGTTTCGGGGATTGGTTAAATCCGATGAAATAGGCATCCTAACTCGCAATGTACACACATTCTCATAGTTCTTGAGCAACTCCTCCACCTTGTTCAATCGTTAACAAAGATACATTATTAGGACAAAACCACAATTCAGATCTAGATGTAATAAACTACAACAAAAGAAAGGCAAATTTAGATTTAAGAATCCTTGCTAAAATCCTATAATTTCCAGCCAAAAAATGCAATAAGCAATGAAATTCAGAAACATATAACATTTTCAGTAAAGATTAGAATTTTCTTGCATGTAAACCTTAAAACAGACAACTAAAATTTATAAATCTATGTAATATAAACAATCCAACAACGTTTCCCTGAAATCACAAGATCTGAACAACCTTGGCATTGACAAATACGATGAAACTCATAATCCCATATGGAACAAACAGATCAAACTAAAAAATATTTAGATCCGATAACATAATTTGCAAATTTTATATGGAAAGTTTGAATCTTGCTTACCATGGCTTTGGTCTTAGAATAAAAGGAACCGGTGAAATTTGGAGTATCCTCTTCCTTAAACCCGATACCCGATCCGATAGGATGAGCCTCATCGTACTCAAAGATGCAACCCGTGGCGTAATTAATCAAGATAAGGCCTTTTTCTCTGCAAATGTCGGCAAGGGTAAGGGTTCCGACCACATTGGTTCTGATTGTCTCGACCTTATGGGATTCGCACCAGTCGACGTTCGGACGGCCGGTGACACCGGCAGCATTGAAAACATGGGTGGGATTCACGGAGGCTATGTCCGACTCAAGAGAAATCCGGGTCTCCAAACGGCCTCGGCCGTACTCGAAGTCGATTCCCTTGGCTTCGCAGAGTTTACCTAAGAGGCCACCGATCCAACCGGTACGACCGTAGATCAGAAACTTCAATGGTTTCTCCGATGAGCCATTTGCCGGGAACCCCATCACTTATTATTTTTATGTTTCTAAAGAGAAATGCAGGGTTTGAATTTGAGGGATCGAGCACTTCACAGATATATAGAGAAATGACGAGGCCATTATTTCTTGGATTCCATGGTTGGTATCTTATGTTTTCAGAATGTTTCATTTTATCCACATGTTTTGAAAAGCTTATATTTTAGCCCATTGTGTTATCAATTTATAATATTTTGGTTGGTTAGTGTGATGATGTGGTATATTAGTCAAAATATTTTATATTAATTTTGACACATAAATTTTAGATAGAATATTAATCTTATGTCTAAAATTTAGATAAAATATCAATTTAGCCCATAAATCGTAAATAAAATGTTAAATTGATTCTTAAAATTTAATAAAGGACTAATTACTGAAATAATTACTTTTGTTTTCCCCAGTATAAATGTGGTCATCGATTTTGAAAAATGACCGATAAAGTCACTTACGTTCTTGGTATGTATACTTCTAGTCACTTAAACGTTTGTTGTTGCTAAGATTTAACATGAGCTGACCCGACACAATAAAAAAGATAAATTATCTAAATAGTTTCTAAACTATTATTTTACTTTTATTTTATTTTTAATTTGACCTTAAAAATAAATAAAAAATTTAAGAAGAAAAATATGAGTATTTAATCTTATTTATCCATTTCTCTCATTCAATTATTGTAAATTACTGTAAAACTATATCGTCCCTAAATATATATAATCTTTAAAATTTGATCGTAAAATATACCTTATCACCATACTCTATATTCGAAAAACTATGTCATTCAAATAAAATCACTTAAGATGTCGCGAGTTAAGCTCCATTGCAATAAAATGTCATTGGAAGTGCAACACCGCATCATTTTGGTTGGAGAAACCCTTGTCTGCAATGCAAGAGAAGCAGTTTAAGCAAACATTGAACGCATTTGTCTCTGTTTCTGGTTGGGAATGTCTCGCATCTCAGCTAATATAATGAATTCTAGAGGCATCTAAAGAAAGAAACATAGATTCTTACAAGAACACACGGTTAATTTTTGTTAGGAAGATGAATCGACAGTCTACAACACACATAAAACTCAATCTAGTACAACCTACAAACCCAGATTGTTTTCAGTACCTTGACAATATGTTAGCCAGCCAGCCAGCTCCTCCTTGTCTACCTTTTCCTCTTGGACTTTAAGGACGTGACAGATTGAGAATTGCTATGCCAATTGCGTTTCCTTTGGTTGATGAACCAGTTGTTGATCTGCTTCAGCTGCAACCCAGTCTCCTCAACAAGTTTCGCCTTGTCATCTTCCTGAACGTACAGGGAAATCAAATGATTGATAATGCTCTAAATTAATGATATGAACATTAGATCAAGATGCTTACGGTTGGGTAAGGCCACTTTGAGTGTTGCTGCCACCAGTTCTTGAGCACCGTAGTTGTGTCACCAGGTAATTTTCCGGCCCTTCTTTTACGTAAGATTTCCTCCCTCACGTCCTCAATTCTTGATTTGAAACCCTGTAACAGACATACAAGGATTAGGGTATCCTAGGATTCCGACATGCATGGAACACTGTTTTACATGTGGCCAAGGCAAGAACGATAGTAAAGTAAAGAGAGGAATACTTGTTTGAGTTCGATCTTTAGCTCCTGCCGGACCCTCTCCATTAAAGACCTTTCAGATTCAGTGGGAAATAGGGGACCAAAACCCATTAGATCCTGCCCATCGGAGGCAGATTGGTCCAAACATAAGTCCATTCGCAGCTCCTCCTCCTCATCTGTCATGGTTGCACCTGTACCTTCACTCAATCCCACTCCTGCAATATGGGAAAAAGAACAGAATTTGACTTCAGAGATTCAAATTCAATAGCTACTATTTGGACCATGACCGAATTTTAAAATTGGAAAAGTGCATGGCTCGTGTTGAGTAAAAGATTAGCTCCGACATGTAACTAGATGGTCCCTATTAGTAGATGAGCCGGACATGTACGGTGAACTTTGTCCAAATCATGATACTAACGCATAGGACAACCATGTTGATGTATGTTCCACACATGTTTTCAATATTAATTTAATTTTTAGATTAAAATTACAATATATCATTTTTTTTACAGTCGAGCAATTTTTTGGGTTTTGAAGTTTAAAAACACTCAACAATCAAAATTTTAGATTTGGGGATTAATGGAGGCTAATGTGGGTCTATTGGAGGACATAAACTCCTAAGATTAGGATGTCAATAAGAATATGAAGAGTGAAAAAGGAAAGATAAAATTCTATCAAAATTAAGATAATATTTTAAATTGATGAATTTTAAAATAAATTTACAAATATATACAAGTATTTTAAATTAAGATTTTAACGAGTTTGAGTTATAAGAAACTTCATAAATTCATGGGTCTCATTAATTTTTTAATATAATAAGTCGATTTGATATATTTATAGATTATTATTTTTAAGATTAACGTTTAGAATTCTTTAACACATTATTTTGAATTTTTATGTTTAAATTGTTATTTAGGTTTATATTAACCGTCGCGTACTATTATTAGTTTATATATATTATTAAAAATAATATAAAAAATTTGATAAGCTTAACAAATAATAAAATAATCAAATAATAATTTTAACGAATATGAATGAATTGAGCACAATTTAAATAATTTTTAAATTAACCCCTCCTAAATCGACTTACTCATAAACATCTTCTTCCTCAAAACTAACTATTCCACATCCAACCTACCTATATATATATATATATATAAAGATAGTTTTGAGTATGATTTTTATCTGTAGGTCCTACGGCACCCACTTGTTGGTACGGACTCTAAAGCTTGTAAGAAATTAACCCAAATATTTTCAATCCTTATCTCTTCATGCCTGCCTACCAACCGCATCAAAACGCCAAACCAAACAGAGATGAAGAGCAAGGCAGACATTAAGCAGATGTGGTTTTCATTTATAGAATAATCTTAATTAAGCAGCTAATTATATGTTTAATGGTGTGAAAGGAAGAAGAAAGAGAAAGAAAGGGGGGACAAACCGGTGAGAGCTTGTAAGTTATTTTCGATTTCACGGCAAGCCATGACAGCTTCAACGGCATGGACTCTGACATGTTGTTGAAGCTGTTCTTTGAAAGTACATAACAGTATCAAATATTGTGCCTGCAACGAACATGTCAAAAAACAATAAGATTAAAAACACACCATAAACAACTTTCCCATGTCTTCTTCAAGACAAAACAAGAAGAACTGACCAAGAAGTTGTCGAGCTCTTGTCTTTCATGGGGCGATAGAGAGTGACCCTGTTGTTGTTGCTGCGAGCCATACGATCCTAAAAGGCTATGAGACTGTGCTAACTGCGCTTCAATCAAAGACAACTGATCAATCGGTGTAGCAACACGGAGACAAGACACATGAGCCGCTAAAAGCTGCTCGTAAAGTGGATGCGTAGCTATCTCAGCCTTGAGCTGACGGTTCTGATCACCGGAAACAGACACTTCGCCGCCGCTTAACCCTCCAATTGCATCGCTTCCACCACTGCTCATCATGCCTAACCCACCCGGTTCTTGCATTAACCCCCAAGTAGTATAATGAAGACTTTCTGCACCACCCTCCCTTCTGGTATATCTTGCAGGGTTTTTTTACTTTTACATGCACAGGGAAAGTAGCAGCAAAAGCATGAAAACAATCAATCAATCATGTGGGGGAATTTTCAAAGCTTTTTTTGTTTGGTTTTCAAGAGGTTTGAAAACAGAGTTTTTATCAGACAAAGATGTAAGAGAAGGGAATCGTTATTATATGGAAGAAGAAAGAATTAGCCAGTAGGTAAAGCAGTTTCTAATTTTCTATGGTCTGACAATGTATTTTTTTTTTCTAATATTAAAAAATAGTAATTAATTTTGATTTTTTTCATTTGTTTTACTTTTATTTTAAGATATTCTTGTATTTGAGGAAATAAGCAAAGTGGGGATTGATTAGAGTTTGGTGAAATAAGTGATTATTAATCAACCTTTGAATTTTTATTAATAGAATTTGATTACCTCATCTAATTCGAGCGTATGAATCATAATTTTATTATTTTAATATTCTTTGAGTAAAGCAGGTAAATAAATATTTAACTATAAGGTTAATATAAATATATTTTAATTTTAATAAATATATCATTTAATTATTAAAATTATTTTAATATAATCACTTGCCCTTTATGAATTAATGGATGAGTGTCGTAACGGTTAAAAAAAATAAGGGTAAAAATTATATATTTGGTCCCTGTTATATAAGTATTTTTTTAATTAAATTTTAATTTTATTCTAACAATAAGTGGTTATATTAGAACCATTTTAATAATTAAGTGTTATATTTATCAAAATTAAAAGTATATTGGTTATATCGTCACTAACCCTATAATTACATTAGGGTTGTAAATGAGACGAGACAAATCGAGAGCTATTCGAGCTTGATCCGGTCAAAACTCGGTAAAAACTCGATTCGAGTTCTTAACGAGTTGAGCCGAGTTACATGATACACGATTCGAAAAGCTCATAAGTTATTCGAAAATATAAATATACTATTTTTTATGATTTAAAATATAAATTTCTAAACTTTAAACCTTAAAAGCTAAACCTTAAACATAAGTCTTAAAACCTAAATTAATATACTAAAACCTAAAATTAACACGCTTGAGTTCACACAACTTGTGTATTAAAATTTTTTCTCCATTAGGCTTTAAATGATATTTGAGAGATAAGAGTTACTCGAGTCTATCAATCAATACCTGGCTCAATTAGGCTCGAAAAAAGCTCAAACTCGACTCGAGTTCTTAACGAGTCGAGTCGAGCTCAGATTTTTTAGGCTCGTTTAAAATTACTCAAGCTTATACTCGACTCAAAATCTTAACAAGTCGAACTAAGCTTAACATTACTCAAACTTGACTCAGCTCGTTTGCACCCCTAATCTACATTAAAGGTTACGACAATGTGCTAGCATTTTATAAAGTGTTGAGTTCATTTTGTATCTATATGATCGTGGTTTCTCTATATAAGATTAAAGAGATTTTTAACGAAGTTTATGATCATCATATAATATATAAAATTCGTTAAATAAAATCATACTACTTGTTGATAAAAAAATATATACTTCAACCTTTATTCATCATTAATTCCCTTTCTTTTATTTTTTTTAAAATTCCCTTTCACTTTTGAATTCAACATCCCAATAAAAAAGCTAAGAAATATATAATTCATTTCTTTAACTTCAAAATATAGAGCATCCTCAACTACTAACCTGACAACAAATTTTTAAAATTTTCATTTAAAATTAAAATATTGAAAGAAAAAAATTAACATTGAAATTGTGGCCTAAATTGTGTCTATTACGCATTACATATGTCTTTTTTAAAGTTTTTTTTAATTATTATTATCATTATTATTATTTTGTTTGATAAAAAATTAGGGAATGAAATGATTTCATATACTCTCAATATAATTAAAAAAATTGTATAAGTAGATTTTATTTTTATTTTGTACATAGAATAATTTTAAAAATTATGATATTTTTTTAATGTATAAACCTACAATAATTAGTCATAGATTGAATGGATGATATATGAGATTTGGAGTCTATGATTGATATAAAATATTTAAGATTTATGTACGATATTAACAAAGTCTAGTATTTAAAACTTAAGGTTTTAATATATATATATATATGATATTTAAATCTTATAAGTGAAATTAAAACTTTTTACCGGCGGGGTTCGTGGAGTAATATTAACGATAAATGACGATGTATATTATTTATATGATTTAAGTATCATGTGTATGATTTATGTGCGTTATTAAAAAATTAAATTTATTTTATAATATAATCTTTATCCATTAGGGAAAAAATAGTGACAGTTTTTACAATATTGGCTTATAGACAAGAAAAGAAACATGTTTTTTTCTTCTTTCCAAAATAGTCTAAGAAAAAGAGAGAATTAGTTATAAGTAGGAATATTTAAAATTATTTGACCTATTTACTCGAAACTAAAATATCTTATAATTTTTATAAAAAATTATTTGATCAGGTTAGGTTTAAGGCAATTTTTTTTAATTTTTAGGTACTCAACTCGAACTAATTTCAAGATAGATATATATTTAGTTTTAAATTATATTTATATTTTAAATTCTTTAATATTTATATCTAAAATTAAATATAAATTTCTAAATTACTTGTATTATATATTTTTTAAGTTTTAAAAAATTTAAATATGTTTTTATTAATTTATTAATTTTGAAAAAACGAGATTAATTTTAATAAATATATATATTATAAAATTAAATTTAAATCATTAATTTTTGTATTTGATTATATATTATAAAATTTTAAAATTTTTGTGTTTAATATATAATTTTTTAATTTTAAAACTAAAATAATAAAAAATATTAATACGATATTTGTTACCCAATTAGTTGAATACCTGAATTTTATAGAGGCGCAATAATAAAATTCTAAATTTAAATACATCAGGACACAAACTAAAATTTTAATACCAAAAATTAAATAATCAATTTTGTAAATACTCAAAAATCTAATACTCAATAATAAACGCTCCTAATTATAATAGAAAATTAATAATAGAAATAAAAGCAAAGCAAAAAAGCAAAGGCAAACAATAAACTTAACTTTGTAATTAGCTTCAGTTTTGTTTTGTTTTGTTTTGTTATTTAAGAAAGTCGGCTGAGGGTTGAGCTGTCACTTGTCACTGTTCTGCCTACTTTGCCTGTCTGGTGCTTGCTCTTTTATTTATTTTTATTATATTAACATTTGTTTATAAATATTATTTTTTCTTTATGAAATTTATTTGTAAATTAAATAATTATTTGATAAATTTATTTATCAGTTTAAGTTTGTGAAGTTTAATTATTATTGTATTTTGTAATGGTTCACATAAAATTTTAATTAGGGCATATTTTTAAAATTACATGCTAAAATATTATTTGAAAAATACTTCCATTATTGAGTTTTGAATTTCAAATTTTAAAATTAATATAAAAAATTAAGATGAGTACGATAGATATCGTACATTATTAAATACAATTAACGTAATATATCGTTAAATAATAATAAATTTTTAATAAAGATTAAAAATCTTAAATATTAGTTTGAATTTGTAAGTATCGTAAGGATACTTTTTGCGAAATAATTGATATGGTAGCTAAGGCAGTGAAATTGAATATAGACTTTATTGAGAGATCGAACCACTTTAAATATCTCTTACGTTTTTTTCGTACTTACACTTCCAATTCACCTTCTCTTGATCAATTATGATTGTTAGATCAACTCAACGTTCTTTTAAATTAAATATTTAATTTAGGATTGAGTGTCTGATCGAGTTAAGTCGAGAAAAAAAATTTAGTTAGTCGAATTGACGAGTCTTATATTATAAGTTAAACTTTTTAAAATTTTTTAAAGTAAAATCGAGTTGTCAGAGTTTAGATTCAAATTTAATTGCAAATGATTATAATATTATGATACTGATCGATTCTAATTTGATCGACTTTTTTAATCATATATAATGTATATATATATTGGATAAGAGAAGTTGATTAATGATATTAACAATAAGAAATCTGAAAATTATAACTCGAGAAAAAATAAAATAATCTCATCAATTATTATTATCCGACGATTTAAAATTAATATAAAATTAAATAATTTTTATATCATATAAATAGATCCTAACCCTATATTCATAAATATATTTCTTCGTGTTTGAATCCCCATTTTCACTTTTTTCACCTTATTTTTCATTGATTCTCGAAGAAGTCTTAAAAAAAAAACTATTTTGCTGCAATTTCAAGCTTCCTCCATGGCTGTTCCGATTCATACTCAGACAGGCAGCCGACGAGTTTTTAAATTCTTTTTATCTAATATATCAATTAAAAATATAAAAATTTATTAAGTCAAAAATTTATTTATTTTTTAATTTCTTTTTATCTACTCCTTAAAAATTTCAATCTTTATTAATCAATTTAATATATATAACGATATTTAATTTTAATGATGCTTAATACGACACATATAATAAATTATTTTTTAAAATAAATGTCAATATATGAAAACTAAAGGAATATATGTTGAAGAGTAAAACGTATTAATTTATTTTACATAGATTATGAATCCATCCATTTCTTAGTTAATAGAAAAAAAAAAACTTTGATGTAAAAATAGGTTAGATTTAGGGTTTATAATTTAAGAATTTAGAGTTTAGAATTTTAAATTTAAATTCAAATTTAAAACATATAATATATTTTTATTATTTATAATCAAAATATAAACTAATCCATATGATGATAAACCTCGGTGTGGTCTCAGCCCACCTCTGAGATCACGATGGCAGTTTGGGTGTACTCTCAGACCCTTTCTAAAACCCATTCTCGTTACTACTTATGTCCAGCTCAACCACTGGTTCATATGGGTTAATAAATTAGAGTGTCGTTTGTATATTTCTCGTATTTTTTTTATGTTTTTCATTTAAATTAAAAGATTTAGGGTTTAGAGTTTAGAATTTAAGGTTAAGAGTTGTGGTTCGGGTTTAAGAAATTAAGGATAAGGTATAGGGTTTAGGGTTTAGGATATAAAAATTAAAGGTTAGGGTTTAAAATTTAATTTTTAAAAAAAATTCAACAGGAAACATAGAATAAGACATGATAAAGAGGCATAGGATTTTTACTCAATAAATCATTATCGGAGGGAAGGTGCAGTAGGGACCTAGATTACGTGTTGGATTAGAAGGTCTAATAATTTTACAAATCTAGTTAGACTTATAAATTTGATTCGAGATATGATCTGATATAAATAATTTAAGATTTAAATTAATTTATCTGATCTAAGATTTGATACCAACGTGAAAATAAAGATTTGAATTTGATCCAAAATCAGAAATAATTAAATCAAATTAAAATTGATTCAAACTTCCGTTTAGGGTACATATCTATTGTCTTATACTTCATGCTAATCATAAATATAAGTATGAAAGTTAGTACAAGCAGTAAGGAGAAATAATAAATACGTGACGCTATCACTAGTCACCTAAACACATGCTTTCACAATGAAAGATATCAAACATGACATATAAAGTCCAATCTTACTTAGGATCCCCAGATCATCCAAGCAAAAGTACACAAAGTCATTTCACAAATATAGAGTAAGGCTCGGTGTCACATAAGCTTAGGAATGTACACTTTGAGTGAGTCCTGATGTCACGTAGTCTCAAGATATAGACTCTCTATCTATTTCTTTGAGTTAGGCCCAATGTCACATAGCCTCAAGGAAATAAACTCATACTCGATATCTCTCTTTAAACATCTTCAAATGAGACATGCGTCATACGATATCGATAACATTTATTCAGTATTTCTAACCATTGTGTTACAACACCCTCTTTAGGTATCCAAATTTCATCAAACAAAAATGACTCAACCAACCAAATATCTATACAACACACATTGTTTACACAATTACCAGATCACACACAATATTGATATGATTATCATAACAATATGATTTCTATCAAATATCAAGTCACTCATTTAAGTTATCAAATCGTTAATATATTATGAAAGTGTACATTAATTATCAAGTCGTTAAAATTATTTATAAGTCAAAAACTTAAACCATAAATTTTTTTTTCATGTGATTTTATATTCTATAACACCCTCAACCCGAATGTTACACTTGTCCTCAAACTCAAATTCAACCAAATATTACAAATCATTAAGTCTAAAAGAGTTTTTCATTTTATTTTAATCTATTTAAAGATAAGAAAAACATATTAAACATTTCAAAAGTATAATTGAGCTCCTTATTAACAACCATCAAAATGTTCGACCATTACAAATGTGATTTTAAAAAGTTTTTAAATATTTCAATAGGTCTTATGAATACATAGTCTACCTAAGTGATGTACTCCTCTCAGGTCAATGTTAAACTTTGCTGCAGATGATGTTTCTCGAACAGATCTACTACCTAAAAATTTCCAGGTAAAAACAAAAATTTTGAACGCCTAAATAATAAAAGCTCATTGAATACTCCTACTCTACTATACTACAAATCATGAATAAATGTATGAAAACAAGATGTGATAATGGAGTAAAAATTTGGTGTTATCATAACCGCCTAAATACATAACATTTATCGTAATAAGTCTCATGGCCAAATCATGCAATATTTATGTGTCATATATATATAAGATGTGGCATCCAATGTCACTTAACATAGTAATCCATACACCCGATAAGGGTCTAATCATCGCTAAGCCTAGAGTCTACACCCTATCATACATTAGGTATGATTAGAGACACTAAACATCGAATCTTACAACCCTCATTCATGTAGTCCAGCGTTACGTACATAGTATCATAACACTCCTTGAGTATCCAAATTCCGCAAATATGTTCTCGTAACACAATAATATCCTTAAATAACATATAACATTTTTACACAAACATCACACAAGTTCACAAAGCGTCAACACTCAACTCACATTTTTAGTCATATACGACATTAAGGTTTACTTTCTTTAGTTTAACAATTCTTCTTATACGATAAGAGAACTTTTAGGACTCTTACCTTGAATTATAGACCCTCCAAATTCAAAAACTAAAAACTTAAGTAAAATAGTCTGTATGTATCAATACACTTATATAGGTATCGTTATGCCTCTAAAGATATCAGTACTCTCCTCGATACGCTTCTTGCATACCAGTACGAGAAAACACTACTAGAATTTCCCCTAAAAGTAAGGAACACTACATTTAGTCTGCAATGAAACTAATAGGCAATTCACAAACCATTAAGAAAATGTGAATATCAGTCGAAGCATAACAATCAAGAGTTTAGTCCCAAAGCGAGATCAAAGAGAGCATCAGTTCTTTGGCGTTGACGAAAAATGGGAAAGAGGAAGAGAAAGACAAGTGTTGATGCAGAGGAAGAATTAAGAAAATGGAAATTTTGAAGTTTGATCGTCTTTTTGATGAGTTATTTTGATTTGTGATTTAATAGAATATAAAATTTTATAATTAAATATATTATTATTTTTTTTAATTTTTTAACTATCGATGATCAAAATAATAACGAAATATAACGGTAACGATGGTTTTCGGCGCTGATGCGGAAGATGTGGTCCCTTGACACCCACTTACCTACGTGCTCAATTTTCAAATTAATAATTCATCGGACCCAGTAGATATTTTTCTAATGGAAACAATGTAGCATCCAATAGTGCGCCACCACATGGCACAATCTACAAGACAGGTAAAAAACCCTAAAAAAGCTAGGAGTAAAGGGGAAGGCAAAGGAAGGAGCCCACCACCAACCAAACATGGCATAGCCACGTGAAACACAGCCTTAACCACTCATCACTCAAGTACATGACGTGGGTAACTCCCATTGGTCCCTTCCTTCTGTCATCTGTACGGAATAATCTGACGTGTAATTTCATATTTTAAAAAAATAATCGAGTCTGGCTAGTAGTGTCCAGTTCCTGCATGCAACCGACAGAAATGTTCCGTGTCGTCCCCGTTTTCGCGTGACACGCTAGCTTTGCGGACACCGGGCGTGGAGGTTGTCGGTAAAACTGGACAGGTGTCTAAAACACACACTGTGTGCACACGTTTTTGGTGCATCCCCTTCATCCCATTGTGGAATCAAAATGTTTTTGGCATTTACTGTCTGTGTTTTCTGTTTCTGGGATGGTGCCCATTTCTTTTTCCTCCTGATTTTACCAAAAGAAGAAAGGAAAGGGTTAGGTTCTTCACTTCCTTAGGTCCATTCTTATTCACTTTTATTCTAGGGTTTTCTCAGACAGCTTGAAAAGCAGTGATATAGGTAACTGATCGGTTCTTCTCATCCGAAAAATCTAGGGTTTATGTTCTATCTTTCAAGTTTCATCTCAAAAAGTAAATCCCAGTAAATCTTTCTCACACCAAGAAAGATTTCTTGTTTTCTGTTTTTCAGTTGCTCCCTTTCTATTTTTGGAAACTTTTTTCTTAATTTGTATCTTCAGGTTGTTTGGTAGTTTCCCATCAAAATACTTCATTTTTTCGCTTTCCCTTTTCTGGGTTTGTCTGTATTTGAGGATTCATTTCTGGTTTTTGTTGTAGGAGAAAATGGTGAGAGGGAAAACTCAGATGAAGAGAATAGAGAACGCAGCAAGCAGGCAAGTAACGTTTTCAAAGAGAAGGAATGGACTGCTGAAAAAGGCCTTTGAGTTATCAGTGCTTTGCGATGCTGAAGTTGCACTTATCATCTTCTCCAACAGAGGGAAACTATATGAGTTTTCTAGTTCTAGGTAAGTTTTTCCTCATTTTCTTATATACAATATTTAATTAAATCTCTGAATATATGAATAAGCTTTGGTAATTTGTTTGATGGCCATAGAGAGAGGCCCCTCCCTGTTAGGCTAGTGCTAAGTATGCAGGCAAGTACTAAGAGTACATTGCTTGTTTCAGGCTTTATAGCATAAGCCACCTGAATCTCTGATCTCTGTCTGGTTTATTTTTTGTTAATTCAAATCTAACCAGATATGATTTTTTGTTGGGTTTTCTTGTTACTTGATGTTTTACTATGAGGGAAAAGAGAGAGAGAGAGATTAAAATCATGGTGTTTAGGGTTAAAACATGCTCAGATTGTTGAGTAAAGTTTAGGTTTTTACTCATACGGAAGCAGGCGTACCCTAAGCTTGGTTTGAGACTGTATTTAGCGGGCAGATTTGATGAGAATATTTCAAGTTTGATTCTGTCAACTAAACCTTGCTTTGTTCTCAACATTTCTTATAAGAGATAAAAAGGTGATAAAACTTTGAGTTTTGAACCCGAAAAAATAAAGAGAAATTAATAAGATAAAATTAGAAACCTGTTGACTGTTTAAGGGGGGTTGTGAGCTAGTGAGAAACAAAAATCATTTGTAATTAACTATTTCTTTTGAGTGTTTTTTTTAAGGTAAGACATGTTAAAATAAAGTTAAAATAAGATATAATTAAAATTGTTATAAAAGTATAAGAATTTTGGTATTAACTTTTTTTATATATCAAAATTTTTATATTTTTTTAAGAAATTCGGTATGTAACAAAGTTCTTACACTTTTAAAATTTTAAACTTCTTTTAAGAAATTTGGTATATATTAAAATTCTTATACTTCTTGCAAGGAATTTGGTATATATCGAAAAATTTATACCGAAATTCTTACGACGTTTGTAACAAATTCGGTTGTGTCTCATTTTAGCATGTCTCAACCTTAGAACTTCCAATCTTTTTTATTTCTACTTTAAAAAATGTTTGAAAATTAAATTCTCAAACTCTAATCATAATTTTCACATCTTAAACTCTAGACTCTATATCCTAAAAATATATTATACTCTTACTTCCTTAAATCTACATCACAACATCTACCTTGAACCCTAAATCATAAACACTAAACTCACTATTTTAAAGTGGGGAAATCAAAGAGACACAATAAAGGGCGGACGATTTTTACCTTTTTCTCAAGGTGAAAATTGTCTACCTTATTACGTCTCATTTGATACCTTCACTTTAAAATAGTGGGTTTAAGGTTCATGGTTAAGATTTAAAAAATTAAAAATATGTTATATTATTAGATAATAAAACTTATAGTTTATGATATAAAAATTAAGGTTAAAATTTAAGATTTAAATATTTTTTAAAAGAGATAATTAGAAATAAGAGATTTTTACTCGTGAGCAAGAGTTGAGTTTGTACTTTGTTTTTCCTGTTTAAATAGCCTTTTCCCCCTTCTTCCATCTAAATCTGCTTTTCTTACTAGCCACTCCCACTGTCTTGTTTTTAGCGTTGACAAGCATCGTGTTTGTTTTAAGACCTCATAATTAATTAAACCCAATGATAAACAGAATATTACTCCTCAATAATTGAGGCTACATCATAAAGTTACAGGGTTCACTAGGTAGAGAACAAAGACTCTCACTGGGGGAGAACAGTATAAAGTACAGGCTAGTATTGTATTGTTAAAATACTCTCACCAGTCCAAATATTAAATGAAGTATATTTAAAGTATATGAGCAAATTATAAACATATGACAAAGATAAATCGGAATTATAACATAATGTATGTGCTATATTTAAGAGTTTATATGTTTGTTAAACTTGTTATATACGTAATAAACCGATTCTTAAATAAAAATGAGTTTATCGAGACTTGAGATTCTTGAATTAACCGATTCTTAAATAAAAATGAGTTTATCGAGACTTGAGATTCTTGAATTATAACATTATTTAATTTTTTCTATATACTTCGTCACTAGTCTATAATTAATTTTTTATTTTTTTATTGTAAGCATTTAACCTAACTAATTTTGGGATCTTTCTTTTATTTAGACTGTGTGGTCACTTCTAGGGTTGTTAATGATGAATGTTAATTTTCATTAAGTGATCTTAATTATTTATAAATCAGTTTTAATATTTTTTTTAAAGAACGTCAAATATATATTTGGATATGTTAAAGTTACACGGTGTAAATGATGAATGATATTTTTTTTAAGTTTTACACTTTTTTGAATCGTTGGATGATTGAAATGGATGACTCAAATTAATTACTTTAATTTTTCCCAAATGACAATCTTTCCTTATTTTAAAGGTTGTTTATGTGAAGATTATCACTCGGGAAAAATTTAAGGAGTTTATTTGAGTTATTTGTTTCAATCATCCAACAATCCAAAAAATATACGAAATTTAAAGAGTTTTACACCGTGCAACTTGATAATATCAAAAATTTTAGGGTGTCAATAGACACCCCACTACCCCACTTACGGACTTGACCTAACTCCATAAATGATCATTTTATTGCACAACGTTTAGAATTGAAAATTATTATATGGTCTCGACTCATCATGTCATCTTTGATTTCTTTCAATGAGATTCATCTAGTTAACAATGCGTAGAAAAAAGTTCAAGATTTATCTTGAAAACGAAAGATGTGAAGATTTATTTTAAATATTTGGACATTTCTCCATGTATGAGATCTTTGGACCACGCTAGAGAGAACTCAAATGTAGCTATAAAAGTTTGCACATGTTGCGTATTGCTTTGAGAACAAAATGGTCGGTAAAGGAGCTTCTTCGTAGCCACATGTGGCTCGTGTTCTCAAAACTATGTATGATCTTTGTCTCAGGTAGTTTTGATGTAAAACAGTTCTTTTCAGAAAAAAAATATATATAACATGCAGGCTTTACTCTTCTATGTTATATTCCTAGACTTTTGGTTGATAAAGATGAAGGACGAACCATCATCCCATTAACTTAGTTCCATAGGTTAGCACCAAAATCCCACCCTCCCACACAAAGAGAACCCACGGGAGGCACAGTCAACAGAAAGATTAGCACCAAGTTTAACTTTAAGATATATATTAAAACACCTGCTTTGTTACTTCCATGAAAGATGGTGGTCCTGAAGGAATATTTGAATAAAAGAAGAACCTCCTAGCTGGAAAGAGCGTTTCCAAGAGAATGCAGTGCTGGAATCTAGGCGTGTATCAGACAATCTATTTACCTTTCCTAAACACGAAGCATTTACCCCATTTTCTTCTTTTAGATGTTCAACACGTGATTCTTTGAAGATTTGTGCATGATTTTCCATGTACTGAAAGTGAAGTGCTTTGAGGTAATTTCATGGTTTCCAGCTCTTATTAATTGTGGGGTGTTTGGAGTTGTTTCAGCATGAACAAAACCATAGAGAGGTACCAGAAAAGGGAGAAGGAAATTGGAATCGGACACAAGATAGCAGGAGACCTGGTACCTATCTCTGCCCATGCTTTTGGTTGATGTCGCTGTCTCAACAACGCCAAACCGCTGGTTTTTTCCAAACCGCCGTTTGACGGGCGTTGGGGACAGCAACCCCAAAGGATGCCTTAATCTTACTGGTCCATATAATTTGGAAACTTAAGCATAAACAACTAACGATGATTGAACTTGTGTGTGAAGATTGACAAGGAAGATGCTCAAAGCTTGGCTAAGAAGATTGAATCATTGGAAGATGCTAAACAGTTAAGTTCTTAGTTTCAAACTTGCCTGTGTAGTTACCCTGCAACTTTTCCTCACTGTCTGCATTAATATTTTCAACCTTTTACCAGAAAGTTATTGGGAAAGGGATTGGAGCTGTGTTCTGTTAGTGAGCTACAACAGTTGGAAAACCAGTTGGAACGAAGCTTGAGCAGAATAAGGGAAAGAAAGGTACGTGCTGAGATACTAAAATTCGCATGCATGCTTAAACTTGTAAATTCGGTATATTTTTGGTTTTACTCCCTTTGTTACAAGAAATTATATCATGAATCATTTTCATCACGTCATCTATGACCCCAATCAATTAGATTCATTCATTTTATTTTTAAGGTGAATCATCACATCTTTCCTACGTATTATTAGTAAGTGGGGAGATATTACATAATTATTTAGTGATGAACGAACTTAATTATTTAAATTACAGATGACGTGGTGGACAAGATTATGATATAATTTCTCTTTTATTACACGAAGACTTGAGCGTTAACACGTCTATTTTTTTCTAACCAATTTATTTTAGGCAAATAATTTTAACTCTTAACGTTTATGATTTTTTGAGATAAATTTAACCATTAACCTATATCTTTTTGACAAATATCTTACTTTTTAACTAACATGATGATTAAATAGTTAAAAAAATTAACGATAATGACATGTCATATATATGTTAAATGATACTTAAGATTTGAGAATGTTTAGTAGCCTTTTTATTTTAGATTTAATTAATTTTAAATATTTTATTTAAATTTTAATTATTTTATATTTTATGTTATAATAAAATTATATTTTTATATGTATATATTTGTCATTATCGTAAAAAATTAAACGATAATGACATGTCATATATATATGTAGAATGAAGCTAGATGTCATGTTATTTAAAATATATTATCATATATATATGACATGTCAATACCATTAGATTTTTAACGGTTTAGTCATCATGTTAGTTAAAAATAAGATATTTATCAAAAAGACAGATTAAAGGTTAAATTTATCCTAAAAAAAATAAAAACCAAAATGATAAAAATTATAAACATTAAGGATTAAAATTATCTTTATGCCTTTATTTTAATAATAATGTAACCACCAAACAAACACAGACACCACAAACGAAAGACCGACCAGACAACAAGCAAAAATCCAAAGTTAAAACAGTCTATAACTAGGAGAGATTATTAGGCGAACCTTGTTCACCACGTTATCCATGGTCCAAGCAATTAAGGCTGATGATCTTTAAATAATCGCCTAATAACTACTCACCCACTAAGTACATGTAGAAAAGAGATGATAATTCACTTAGAAAAAAATTAAAATCAACAGTCCTGATTAATTGGGATCATAGATAAAGTGGTAAACATATCCACCTAATAATTTTTTCTATAACTAGGGATGTACAAGGATTGGGTTTACGGCCTGTCTGAATTTAATTAAAAATAATTATTTTAATTTTAAATTTAATTCAACCTTATTTTTTAAAAATTTTAACCAGTTCAAAAATTATACATCTCAACCTAAGGTAAACCTGATTTATAAAAAAATAATTTTAAAATTTAATTATAAAAGATATATACTTGAAAAGTCGTTGCTACTGATGAGTTCCCTTGTTTTTGCTGTGCTTAGAATCTATTATTTCGGGAGCAGATTAAGAAGCTAAAGGAAGAGGTAAGACTACTATATTATTATTTTGATAGAATGATAAAAAATATGTTTAATAGAGTATATGTTTTTAAATATTTTGATCATCAATATTTTATTTTAAGTTAAAATAAATTTTTTGAATAAAATTTATTAATTATTAACGATAAATAACTTAAAACGATTTAATAAAATAACACGTTAACAGAAAAAAATAATTTTATATAAGAGAATTATATTACGAGTCATTAATGTCGTGTTATCTATGTGATCAACCAATCAAATATATCCATTTATTTTTTATCTTATCTTCTTTAAAAACTGTTTTTAAACTTAATTTTCAATAAATATCAGTGAAGGTTAGTTGATAACAAAGATAAAGTAAAAAAATTAATTAAATTGATGCATTTGATTGGTTGATCCTATAGATAACATGATGAGAATAACTCATGATATAATTTTTTTTTATAAAATAACTTTTTGATTGATGTATCATCTTATTAAGTCAACACATTTATCTATGATATGGCTAGGTCAGCATGCATTACCATATTAATTTATCACGTCATTTTAAGTCATTTACTGTTATTTAGCTAATAATTTTTATTCACATAGGTCATTTTATCCTAAAAATGAAATGTTAAGGGATAACTTGATTCAAACACAATATAAACCAAGATAACTATCAAGTCAAACGTTATGGACATTTTTTCAAGATATAATGTCAAAAACGTTCGACTAAATAGTCATTTTGTCCTTAATACTTTTTTTAAATAAATTTAACCAATAACGTTTTATTTTTTGTTAAAATGACCCATGTATAGATGAAAACTGTTAATTAACTATCAATAAAAAAATTTAAAATAATATGATAAACCTATATAATAGTATCATATAAATAAATATACGAATTTTATGTTTTTTTATGCCAATCATTTTCGACTGCGGACAACTTTTAATTTCATTCGTTGGTTAACTCTTCAGGAGAGACGCCTCAGCGAAGAAAATGCAAAACTACGTGAACAGGTTCGTGTGTTGACATATTTGTTGGGAAAATTTTAGTTATAGTCCCTATACTATCTGAAATTTAGGATTTAGCTACGAACTTTAATTTGATCCATTTCTACTTTATTGACTCCAACTAGTTAATGTATAAAACTATTTTAATCAAAATAACGATAGATTCTTTTTAAAACAACAATAACACAAAAATAATCATGCTAGTATGAGTCAAAATCAGAGTTTTTAATAAAATTTTTACGTCAGCTTTAAAACCGAAACGAGTAATTGTATTAACTTAACAATTGAATTCAATCTTGATACTCTTATTATATCAGTGTTCGATGAAACCACATTCGTCAACAAGCATGGAGGAGAATGAGGAGGAGGAAGAGATGACGGAGGTGGTGACAGAATTGTTTATCGGACCACCAGAGAGAAGAGGTATAAAAAAACCCTAGTTTGATAAATAATAATTCATTATCTTAATACATTATGAAAGAAGCTTCAAAACATTGAAAAATTTGTGAATACAATTTTAGTATATATAATGTATAACTAAATAAGGATGGAGATACCATAAAAAAGTGTGTGATTTAATGTGACATCTCGTGTGTGGAACATCAATATATGTAATATAATCGAGGAATATTATTGTGGATAATTAATTATTGGATGATACATTAGTATATGCTTCAAAAACATTGAAAAAAAAATGTTCGTAATGTGTTCAATCCATTTTTTCATATCATTTTCATGCTTGATCGTTAGATTTTAAGTGGATTTCGTATGAAAAGAATATTGTCACGCTATCATTTTAAGTTTATCATTTAGGATGATGTTCCGAATCAGGTTCAACTTTTGTTCTTGCGAGATGTGATTAGCCCTCTTTATTATCGTTTTAGTCGTGTTGCTCGCACCAGACTTCATATTTGTATCTTAATTAGTTTTGACTTTTTTGTTTGTTTTTCATTGTTTTGTATTTAAGTACCAAACACATTATTTTATTTAGAATATAGGAAGGTTTCTTAACTGTCGTGAGGTGATATCTTATTTTTAATAAAAATTTAATAATATTTTGAAAATGTCAAATAGTTGGACTAAATTTTTTAAATTTAAATATACAATAATTTAATGTTTATATATATTTAAAATGTTACACTAAATCCCAAGCTTATAATTTAAAATGCATATGTTTTTTAAGAAGATAATTTTATTTAAGATGGTTATATTTGTAATCTGAAATATTGAAAGAAAATATCAACACTTAATTAATGAATTATTCGACTATTGAGATTTTAAACACAATATCTTCTAATTTATGAATTTAAAATAATAATTTAGATATTAATCGATAAATAAATTAAATATCTCTTTTAACTCATCAATCGAGATTGTTGACGCATCGAGTTAGACAAAGGAACAAATAACAAGCAACTAAGGTTGTATTAATTGAAGACCAAGTTTAACACTAAGTTTGGTCTTGATATAACAAGCAAAAGTGTGGATCTTATAAGTTGTGACCTAAGTGCTACCAAACCATATCAGTACCTCTTGATTTTATGTTCAAATATGTTTTGTTATTGAGTAAATACATTTGGTCGATTTTCAGTTTTTTTTTTTTTTAAATTCGACTCCAATTATTAGTCGATAACTATTATTTTATTTACAACCTATTTATGTATATTACTTATAATTGTAAATTATATTCGTAATTTAATGAAAATTTCCACTTTCTATCATTAATTTTCACGTGCATCTTTCCACATGACTTGTCTTCTTCCTGTCTGTTTCCATTTGGTTTCGTTCTTTTGTGTGGTTATAAACTGAAACAGATAACAGACAAACGTGTTCTGCCATGCTTGATGTATGGCTACTTCTATGTACAAATTCTAAAGTTTAGTAAGGGTCAAAAGGTAATTTTATTAAGATCAAAAGAAACCATAATGCTTCCGTAACACCTCTTAAATAATTTTCTAGTTCTTTCCTGCGAACAATCAGACCTTTTGGAGAGATTATTAGGTGAACCCTGTTCACTACGTCATCCATGGTCCAAGCAATCAGGACCGTTGATCTTTAAATAACCACATAAATAACTACCACCCACTAAATCCACGTAGGAAAGAGGTGATGATTCACTTGAAAAAAAATTAAGATCAACGGTCATGATTAATTGAGACCATGGATGACGTGGTGAACAGGGTTCACTTTATAATTTTTCGACCTTTTGATCATGCGGATGTGCCACGTCAACAAGCCTCGTCATCGAAGAGTGTTGACTGTTAATTGACTAATGATTTTTATTTACTGAAAATAAATTTTGAATAAATATAAAACATTAAGGATTAAATAATTTTTTAGTTTCGTCCCTGCAAACAATCAGACCTTTTGATCATGCAAATATGCCATATCAGCAAGCCCGTCATAGAAAAATATTAATTGTTAATTAACTAATAATTTTTATTTATTAAAAATAAATTTAGAACAAAATAAAATATTAAATATTAATCTGAACCAAAAATATGGAAATTAAAATAATCAAAAGATCAAATATTATAGACACTCGTCAATAACATGTGTTGTCTATAGTGTCCCACTTAAATTATCACATGTTTAATTTTTTTAATCAAACTTTTTTTAACTTTTATCTCTTATAATTTAAAATTTATTATTCATAAAAATATAAAAGAATTTTTTCTAAAACGTAATTTTTAAAATCTTTTTAAAAAATAATTTAAAATATTTAAATAAATTATAGCTAAAATTTAAAATAATCAAAAATATCAATATATGATACAATTAATGGGAAAAGGAGAGTATAATTGATTATAAAAAATAAATTTTTTAATATAATATTACAGAACATATTTAAATGATTATTTATAATAATTTTTTATTTATATAATTATCTGATACAATTTAATTAGTTATTTAATTCAAATGAAATTTGAAGGAAAAATAATTATTTAAATTTTATGTGAGTATATTTTATGAGTTGCTTAAATACAATATAAATGTATGAAATTAAAAATTAAAAGAGAAAAATTTAAATAAAAATTATTAGTTTATAAATGTCACTACGTAAAATTTAAGTTATTTAGATATATTTTTATAATTATTAAAGCTAAAAGAGTTGTTACAACTCCATGTCAAAAATTTTAAACTAAAAAAATCATTTTTAACGTATTTTTAAATTCATCTTGAACCATTGTTATTTTTATGTTTATAAAACAATAAAATTAATTAATTTAATTGATCAAACATCTAAAAATTATTTATATCTTAAATCTTAATTTAAAATATTATTTATCAAACTTAATCATTTATTTTTAATTTTAATAAAAAAAATCAATATTTTTAATAGTAAATTAAATTTTTGTATTAAGATAAGTTTAAATCCGAGTAGAAATTATATCATAAATCTTTTCTACCATATCATTTGTAGTCTAAGTAATTTAGTTTATTATCTTTAAGTAACTACTTAATAAATATCACTCACTGATTACATGTAAGAAAGTGGTGATGATTCACCTTGAAAAAATAAGATAGATGAATCTGGTTGATTGGGGCTACGAATAACGTGGTAGAAAAGGTTCATGATATAATTTCTCACACTCGGGAATTAGGGGTGACAATATAATCCAAATTCGATTTAATTCAAATCCGATTAAAAAAAGTCTGAATCCGAATTCAAAAAATATTTTCAATTCCTAATAGGATATGGATCGGATATGGATATTTTATGATCTAATCTGAATTCAATCTGAATCCATATCTGATATGAATTTGATTCATATATAAACTCAAATAAAAATATTTAAAATTCTTAGATTTAAAAAGTTTGAGTTGTTACTTTAATTTGTTTTATATTGAATTGTAATATTTGTTGAGATTTATTTATGCTATAAATTTAAAAATATTTATTTAAAAAAAATTATTTTATTCATTAAAGATATTTGTTTGAATTGTTATTTAAAAAAATAATTTGATTTAGATTTTAGATATTTTATTAGAATGAATTTGAATTTATAGAAATGAACTTGAATTCGGACTTAAAGTTTTTAAAAGTCCGATTATTAATTAGATTAAACTTAAATTTTATAAAATTTTATCAAAATCCGATTTATTTTCATCCTTACCGAGAATGAAACCAAGTACTGAAAGAGCCACTTTGGCTTATCGATGTACTAAAATTTAAAAAAAAAAAATTAACTTGTGGTCCTCATATTTCTACATCTGTTGACACAGGACATTTTAGAACACTTGTACCGACACATTTAAAGAGCATGTTTATTACATGTTTTCAGTCATTCTTTGTCACTAAAGAACTCCAATAATAAAAGGGTGATTTTAAAAAACGGTAGTCTTAAAAATAAGACTAAAAATGACGTATCGTTTTTTTATAAAAGTTATAAAAAATTTATTATATATTTTTTGATATATATTAAAATTTTTATAATTTTTGTAAGGAATTCAATCTATAAACTTAAATTCTTACACTTTTTGTAAGAAATCGGTGCATACCGTTTTTCTTACAAAAATTATAAGAATTTCGAGATATATCAAAAAGTGAGTACAGAATTTTTTACAACTTTTATAAAAAACGGTAACATCGTTTTTTTAAATTTTTTTAAGATTTTCGTTTTTAGAACCCAATAATAAAGCCAGTACATGGGTTCTAAGAAGAGAGGGAGATTTGAAAGGACAAACTATGTTACCCACCGAAAGGAAAGAAAGGAAGGATAAATTATATTATGTGAAAATAAAGAGGATAAATTATATGTTATCCTAGGTGAGTTAAATGTTTGATCGAGATGAGTAAAATAATTAGAGTTAATCGATATTATGAGTCTTATATTATGATTTAAATTTATTTAATTCTTTTTTAATTAAGTCAAATTTATAAAATTTGAGTCGAATTAATTTTTAAGCTTTTGTATAAATTTAATTATAATTATTCATTATATTATAATAGAGATTAATTTCAATATAAATAATTTTTTATATTCATATGCGATATACATATATATATATTATATTTTTATATATGATATTTATATCTTATCGGACAAAATTTAAAAAAAAAAAGGACTTCAACATAAAAATTGATCAACTAATTTATAAAGAATTTAATTATTTAAGTTTACATTTTATAACTCAAATTTTATTTAAAAATTTAATGAGTCGAATTAAAAAAAATTATGTATTACAAGTGATTTAAAATAAATCAAATTTTTTCGCATCAAATAATTTGATTTTTTAATTGAATCTTGTTTTGCTCACCCCTAATCCAAGTCACTATATAATTAACTAGATTTTCTATGTGATTACTTAAAGTAATACTATCTTGAGATGATCATGCTTATCGAAGATAGATTTAGATGAAGTTTATCGTTATCTAAATAGGCGTAACAGAAACGATAGCACAGAGGTTCTTAAAAAGAAGCTCAAAATTTTAATAAACTATATTTATTAGATGATATTAATCTCAAAATTTATTATAAAAATTTTAAAAATAGTCTTAAGAAAGATGAGTTATAATTGTTAAAACGTTTAATTATTTCCTAATGTGACAATTTATTATAGAATATTATTGATTATTCTTATTACATTGCTTCTATAGAACCAGTGATGTTCTAGAAAGACGTCGTAGGAACGACCATCCAGAGACAACTAAAAAAACAATTATTTTTAAATGTCACATTTTTAGAGGGGTTATGGACTATTACTTCTGAGAAGTACATTTTAATAAATTACATTGAACCCAAAATCTTTAAACCGTCCTTGATCTTTAAACCGCTACTTATCAGTTATTAGTAAAAACTTTAAGACAAATACCGTAAATTACAAAACACAATAAAAATAGCCTAAATATTTAATAAAATTAAAGATATAATAATAAAATTATGTTGTATAAGAGGATAAGGACAATTAACATGTTAAGTAATTGAGTTTAGATTGTCTTTTGTATTGTAAGTAATGTTGTAAAAAATGCACGAGTCATCTAGCCAAATGGTTAACGGAACGGTTGTTGTTCCTAGAGGTTATGGGTTCAAGCAGTAGCGGCGATGTTAGTAAAGTGATTGAGCGATCAATCTCAAATGGTAAAAATTATATTCTAGAACAGATACTACTGTAATCACTATTAGCTTGTTAAAAAAAATTAAAAAAAACGAAAAATGTTAAAATCTAAAATTAAAAAGTTGCATACCTTTTTGATTCAATTTCCGGTTGAAATTGTAAGAGAAAGTGTGAGACTAAAATTAAAAAGATAATATTAAAATAAAAAATATAGTAAATATTTTAGAATTTAGCCTAAAAATGTCTTTAAGATAAATATTTTTTAAAATTAATATTATATTAATAGAAGAATAGTGGGCAGGCGACGAATCAGATGATGGGTTAAAATTTTTCACTTAAATCCATGTTGTTCCAATCACCACCCATTTTCAACAGATCAAACTTATGTTTTATCAAATTTTCATCCATTTAATTAGATTAGGTGGATCGAATGAGCCACCATTTATGGGTAATTGTCATCCCTAGTAAATGATAAAACTCTCTTGCAGTGGAGAAATTGTATTATGGGTAAGTTCTACCACGTGTTCATGAGATCAACCACTAAAAATCACCTATCTCATCAATTTTTTCATGTCATATTTTAAAATAAATTAACAGTAAATGTTAGTGAAAATTCACTTCAAAAATATAACACAAAAAATATGATGAGATAAATAATTTTTAATAGTTTATCCCATAAATGACGTGATAAGACTTACTCATGATATAATTTTTTCTTGCGGTGACATTTCAAACTCTTCGTACCAGAAATTTGTGGTATATTATACATTTCATAACTCATTTTTTACTTTTATTTTCATCATTCAATTTAATTATTTTAATTTATTCACTAAACTTTTAATTTATTTTTATTTTAGCTACTCTTTTGTTAAATATGTAATCATGTTATGCTTAGACATCTATTTTCTAAAAATATAAAATGACTCCAAATTTTTTTATATTTTGTGAAAATCTCAATTGTTTTAGATTTTCTTCAATTTCTCAACGATGAAATATCTTTATTCAAATTTTAATATGTAGAAGTGGAGAAGAAAAAAAGAAAAAAAATGATTTTAAATTAATCGAATAGTAGATATTATAGATCAAAATATTTTAAAATTTTGTGAGTTTCAAAGTAATTTCAAAACGTTTTAAACTAATAGAGTCCGGAGAGATAAGCGAGGGGACGAATTTATTAGTGCCTTGGATGGTAAAAGAAGATACTAAAAAATTATTATTTTAACATCTACATGATAATTAAATAAAATTATAAGACTTATCTATTTAATAATAAAATAAAATAATTAAAAGGAAAAATAACGTAGATAATATATGTTTGTCATGTAAGTAAAAAATAATTCACATCAACATATATAATTGTTTCATTTTTAGTTTTGATTTAATGTTTGAATGATCAAAATCAGAATAAAATAAAAGTTTAGTGATTAAATTAAATTTTTTAAACATAAATAAGTAAAATAAGAGTGGAAAATTGAGTGATAAAAACTATTTATCCCGCAAATTTCGAATAGTTTACGTAAATAATCCTCAATTGATGAGAGATTATTAGGTGAACCCTATTCATTATGTTATTTATAATTTAAGTAATTAAGATCGTTTATTTTAAATAATTATTTAATAGTTGTTCACCCATTAATTATATATAAAAATTTGAGATGAACGGTTCTAATTAATTAAAATTATAAATGATGTGATGAATCGGAGAGATTATATTATAGGTCCGACTCACCAGGTCAGTCGTGGTCTCTAACCAATGAAAATTACATATTTCACCACTAATTAGCCATGTAATTAATATAATTTTTAAAAATTATATTTTAAAATGACATAGAAAATGAGTGAAAATACATTAGTTAAAAAAATAAAGATGAACGATGAAGTGGATGGTTCTCGTTGGATGAAACCACGACTGACGTTATGAACCGGACCATGATATAATTTCGAGGTGGATCGTTTTCTGCTTGGAATGGCGTGTTTCTATATAAAATATAAAATAGATGATCCAATAAAAGAATGCCACCTGTAGGGTTATGTCTGTCAATTTCGAGAGATTATTAGGCGGACTTTGTTCACCACGTCATTTATGGTTCAAGTAATTAAAACCGTTGATCTTTAAATAACCACCTAGTAACTACCCATCCATTAAATATATGTAGGAAAGAGATGATGATTCATTTTAAAAAAAAATTAAGATCAATGATCCTAATTAATTGGTATCATGAATGATCCTCAATTTCCAATAATCTCAACGTGTTAATAACATCCCAAACCCATGTGTCAATGTAAACAGTCGCCTGAATCTTCAAGCAACAACTTCCATTTTTGTTCTCTTTCTTCTTCTTCTTCTCTATTTTGCTGTCATCCTCCACACGCATCCCCATTCAAACCCTAAACGCAACCCTTGAATAACTGCTCTCTTAGCGTTGTCAAAGTTTTCAACTTTGCTTCAACAAACAAGCAAAGGCAAAGGCGAAGCCTTTAAGCTTAAGCCAAAGCCACTCACGAGTCAAAGCAATACAGCCTACAAGGAAACACAAGTTGCCAAACTTTCAAGTCTCCTCCTCCTTTTGAGATCGGTTCTGTTTTCCCTTTCTTTATTTGGGTGTTCTCTCCGTCAAACTTGGAGCTTGAACATATTAAAAATGGTAACTTTGATTTTTGCTCCTGTTTTCCCTGCAAACCCAAGACTGTCGGAGTTTGACCACAGCGGATCCCTTTGTGTTTCCAGAAGAAAAAACAAGAAGAAGAGCCAAGCTATTGTCCCTGTAATCTTTTCTTCCTACCCTTTCATTATTATTCTTTCTGTTGAATTAACTTAAGAGTAAGCTGATTTTTTTATGGATCGGATCAGGTAGCAAGGTTGTTCGGGCCAGCTATCTTCGAGGCATCTAAGCTGAAGGTTTTGTTCTTGGGAGTGGATGAAAAGAAGCACCCAGGGAAGCTACCCAGGGCTTACACACTTACACACAGTGATATAACCTCTAAACTCACTTTAGCCATCTCCCAAACCATAAACAACTCTCAGGTAAATCTTTTTTTTTTTTCTAAAACAGGGGAAACAGGGGATTGGTTCTGAATCTGGGTTTGGTTTTCTTGCAGTTGCAGGGCTGGGCAAACAAGATATACAGAGACGAAGTGGTGGCGGAATGGAAGAAAGTGAAGGGGAAAATGTCTTTACACGTTCATTGCCACATAAGTGGCGGACATTTCCTATTAGACTTGTGTGCTAGGCTTCGATACTTCATCTTCAGCAAAGAACTCCCCGTGGTAATACTAATTGATAATTGTTGTAAAATTAGAGGATTAAATATGTAATTTTATAGTAGTAAAGGGACTACGACCACAATAATATCCTTTGTTCACCAAATATTACCTACTGAAATAGGTACTGAAGGCGTTTGTCCATGGAGATGGTAATCTGCTGAAAAACTACCCAGAGTTGCAGGAGTCATTGGTTTGGGTTTATTTTCACTCCAACGTTCCAGAATTCAACAGGGTTGAGTGCTGGGGTCCGCTGGTGGAAGCCGTCGCGCCTTCTAGCGGCGGAGATGACGGTTGTGATGGGAGCCAAGAGAGGGAATGGCCTCGGTCGTGCCAAGATAAGTGCACTTGTTGTTTCCCATCCATGAGCTTGATCCCCTGGTCACCCAAGCAGCCCCATGAACATGAGAGCCAGGCTGCACCAGATATGAACACCATAGATTGACTCAACAATCAAATCCTTGATCTGTACTGTTTTGTTTGTGATGTAAGAAAAGATGTAAATACCAAAATGTTTAAAACATGAGCCGTGCATCTGTACTAAAATAGTAAAATATTTATTTTATATTATTCATTTTGTTTAGGTGTGATCCATTTGTATTAGTATAACCCTAAATTTAATTAAATTTAGATAAAAGAAAACCGCTTCAAGTTAATAAAAATATTCTTACATATTAACCAGTTTTGTCTGGTTGACACTTGACTGCATTAGATAGAGTAGGCTCGTACGTAGTCTAAACCTTTTAAAATTTACATATTTATTTATTTTTAATTTTTATAAATTAGTTCTCAAATTTTTATAATATTTAAGCTTTATATCTATTTTAAAATTTTAAAATTTTTTGTGTTCATCCTAAAATAAATTTTTAAATCTGTCACTGTATATAAGCATGAGAATACTTGATAGTAAGGTAATTTACTCATTCGTCTGGTATGGATATTAAGCGTTAAATTAGAATTGAATTAATTAATTGAATTAATTAACTATCGGTTAATTTTTTATTATAATATTATTTTAAAATTTATTATTGATTAATTTATTTTAAAATTAATTAATTAAATTATTTGAACCAATAAAATATTAATATATATTTAAGTCCAAACCTAATAAAATTTTAAGACTCACATCTAATCCAAGTGAAAAATACCTAAAAATATAATTATCTAAAATTAAAATAAAATTAAAACAAACCCTAGATATTAAAAGTAAATACTTTCCGTTCTTTTCCTTTTCAACCGTTACTACTTATAATTGAGTTTTTTACCCACAGAGTACTAAACCACCACCACACAGGCGGTTGATGAATTTATTTGTTTTTCGGGAGAAATATTATATAAAGGGTAAGTTTTATTACGTGTTTATAAAATTAATCATTAAAAATTATTTATCTATTAATTTTTTTATGTCAGATTTTTTTCAAGTGAATCTTCATTTGAAAAACTGTTTTTAAAATGAATTAATAGTAAATATGAGCGAAGATTCAGTTAGAAAAATATGACATGAAAAAAAATATGAGATTGATGATTTTTAGTAGTTGTTCTCGTAAATGACGTGGTAAGACTTACCCATAATATAATTTTTTATTTTCTATACAATTTTAATAATGTATCAAATACTCGGTCACATCCATCTTATTAGATATATTATTTTTTAAAATAATAATATTATAACAAATGATATCATAATGATCTTTTGATTATTTAAAAGTTATGTTGAACGCCTATAAATTATAAAAGCAAGATGAATAATGATGACAATAACCTATTAGAGTATAGTTATCTTATGACAAGTGCGTCACAAGGTTGAGTGAAAAGAATATCACGTCTTATAGAAGACAAAAATATTAATCCTGCATATAAACAAAGAAAGGTTTTAAGATATATAAACTATGATATTACATATTCTATAAACAAGTCTTTTGAAAAGTGATAATAATGATAATTTATATGTAAAAGATATGGGTTTGTATCTTACCAAAAATTCTAAAAATATATAAATATATAATAATATAATAAGACCAATATGGTATAATTCATGATATTTTATTTTTTTGAAATGATAAGATTTTCGACCCTATATTCTGCTGTAGGCTCCCCAAATAATCCATCGAAAAGATTTTAAACGTGTGGAATTGTAAGAGTCGCGGTCCCGCTCACATGAATTCGACACTAGTCAGCCGTGGCTACGAGTGATCAAAACCTGAGCACTGAGCCTGAACCAGTGGGCAGTGGCAGTGGGTTCCTACAAGCCATCAAAGGTTCCATCATGGTGGACACAGAGGAATAACAAAAACTTGGCACTGATTTCACATGGGAAGTCTTTAAATATTATTAATATTAAATTAATTGATAAAAATTAAAAATTTTAAATACTTTACATATAATTATAAAATTATTTAAAATGAAATTTTAATAAAATTAATTTTTTTATATAGTATATATTTTACTTTTTAAAATAATTGAATAAAATATCAATATTGGTCGATTTAAAAATAAAAATCCTAAACATTAAAAACTTAAATTTTAAACCCAAAATCTTAAATTAGAAATCATAAACCTTAAAACCCAAAACTCAAAACCCTAAATTTGAAATACTAAAATTTGGGCTTTAGAGTTCTAAGTTTAGGGTTTAAAGTTTTAGGGTTTGGGATTTTAGAGTTTTGAGTTTATGGTTTATGGTTTTATGGATTTAGATTTAGGGTTTTAAGTTTTAGGTACAAAGTTTTAGGATTTTTTTAAATTGACTAAAATTGATATTTGATCTAATTATTTGAAAAAAAATATAAAATATATATAAAAATAATTTAATTAAAATTTTAATTTAAATAATTTTTAATTATATATGTTGTGAATAAAGTAAATAACAAGAATAAAATAAGAGAATAAAGATGAGAGACAAAAGAGAGAGATTTTATTATATTCTCAAAGTAGGATTGTATACAAAGCTTTGGTCAAAAGTCTATATTTATAGACATAAGTTAAAAACCCTAATTTTAATAGATATTAAACCCTAATAATAAAGCTCCCTAAAATTTAACTTAATACATGGATATCACCATAAATAAATATATTCATAACAATATATAAATTCTTAAAATTTTTAAATTTTATTAATTAATTTAATGGTGTTTAACATTGATAATATTCAGAAGTGTAATATCCGTTATAGAATTTTTCTACTTTTATGGAGAACTCGTCTCACATGTCAAGCGAATTTATTTCTTTTCACTAATATTTTATTGAATCCGTAGTACTTAACTACTTATCTCGCGAGTTCGAATAAAATAATTGAATCGTCGTACAAGCACACCGTAATTATTAAAAAATATTTTTTATTTACTTTACTTTGTAATTCTCTAAAATAAATGAAGTACTATACTTAAACTATTATTACAATTGTTAAATTTCTATTTTGGCATTAGAGATGGCTTCATGGTTAACAACTCCATTCTCCCAAAGTGTGGGAATCTGACCATGCTAATCAAAGATGTTTGTGAGTACCATATTTGGCTTAGCCTGCACTTGTTAGGACCATGAGTTCAAGGTCTGAAATTTATCAGGTTGGTTAGCTTACAAGACAAATGTTAGCTCCAGTTGTGTATTGAACTGATGTTGAACCAACAAAAAGGCTTACTCTGAAGACTACAGAGACAATGACAAACAAGATGGTTTGTAATTTTAAGGCAAAGAGAGATGTCAGAATATCTGGTCTAACCATTTACAGAAAACAAGGATAGACAGGGTCAAAACATGTAGTGCCTGCCTTGTTGAACTGCAGTTTTCCATTTTTCCAGGAGCTGTTTTAAACTGGTATGCAAGAATAAAGGCATTTCAATCATAAGCTATTACAGAAAATTTCATATCTTGTATCTTGCATGTGTTTCAATATAGATTGATGTTGCTTTAATTATTTTTTCATATACAATTTTCTAACATTAAATTAAAAAATTGACCAACGTAGATCGAACAAAGGGTAATTTTTTATATATTTTTATTCTTGTATATATTTTTAAGGTCTAATGCATGATTTGGTCACTAAACTATACTCATTCTTCTATTTTGGTCCTATTACTTTTGACTAGAGCCTAGAGGTACCATGTTGCACGTTCTAACAAGTGTCAATCCTTTGTTAACAACATTAGTAACCATTGGGACTCCTCTGACAAAAATAAATAAGGTTTGGTCATTGGTTGGCTTAGAAGGGAAAAATATAGGAATAAATATTGGTCAGATTCAGACCATAAATGTGTCTTGATACTCTAGGTAATAATAAATAACCTTTCTTCAAATCCAAAGGCTCCCATTTCTCCATTTTCTCAAATCTAAATCTACACCCTTGGATCAGATCACCCCACTGATCATATCTTCCTCCCTCACTCCCTTAGATCTAACAAGACACACAAGGAAAAAAATCCTTTCTTTTCTTCCTCTTCTCTCTCGTTTCCTAATTCTTGGAGAGAGAAGAACGCTCAAAGGAAAAGAAATCGAGTCTTTGAGCTCAAAGTTGGTATCTTCACTGTGATCCCAAAAGACCCAAATGGTGGAAGCGCAAACATGGACAAGGAGGATGAGCAATCCAAGATTGGACTCAACCGTCACGGCCGATGACATGGTTTTGGACATTCCGGCAACCCCAACTGCTGAACTTAAAAGCAGCACCTACGCCGTTGGATCTCGTCTCTCTCCTAACCTTGTAACGGCACTGATCATCGCCTCATGGTTTCTGTCCAACATCGGGGTCCTTTTGCTCAACAAGTATCTCCTCAGCGTGTATGGCTACCGCTATCCAATCTTCCTCACCATGCTTCACATGCTCTCATGCGCTTCTTACAGTTACGTGGCCATAAACTTCCTTGAAATAGTTCCAAGGCAATACATTCTGTCGAGGAAGCAGTTCTTCAAGATCTTGGCTCTGTGTGTCATCTTCTGCTTCTCCGTGGTATGTGGGAACACTTCTTTAAGGTACATTCCCGTGTCGTTTAACCAAGCTATTGGCGCAACCACCCCTTTTTTCACTGCCATCTTCGCTTTCCTAATCACTTGCAAGAAGGAATCTGCTGAGGTTTATTTCGCACTTTTGCCTGTGGTTTTCGGGATTGTTTTGGCTACCAACAGTGAGCCTTTGTTTAACTTATTTGGGTTCTTGGTCTGCATTGGTTCCACTTCTGGTCGTGCATTGAAATCTGTGGTCCAAGGGATATTGTTAACTAATGAATCTGAGAAGCTACATTCCATGAACTTGTTGTTGTATATGGCACCTATGGCAGCATTGATTTTGTTACCATTTTCTCTTTATATTGAAGGGAATGTTGCAAGAGTCACAGCTGAGAAAGCCAGGAGTGATTCATTTATTATTTTCTTATTGATTGGGAACGCTACAGTAGCCTATTTGGTAAATTTGACCAATTTCTTGGTTACCAAGCATACAAGTGCCCTTACTTTGCAGGTCCTAGGCAATGCCAAAGCTGCATTGGCTGCTTTCGTGTCGGTTTTGGTCTTCAGGAATCCGGTGACCGTGATGGGGATAAGTGGATTCGCGGTTACAGTCATGGGAGTTGTTCTTTACAGTGAGGCAAAGAAGAGATCCAAGGTCACAGCACATTGACTATAAGTTGAAAACAAAGAATGGGATTCCTTTTGACTGCCACAAACACTGGTGCAGCCCTTGTTTCTTATTTTTCTCTACATTTACTATAAATTTCTGGTTTTCTCATTAGATTTAATTGAGGGAAAGAATCAAAGAAGAAAATTTGGATAAAATTGTTATTGGATTTGATTGTATAGGAAGAAATTGTGGTGATCTGAGAGAATTTTCCCTTATTTGTAATCTTATCATATGATTTTGCTTCATTAAAATGGGCAGAAACAAGACAATTCCAATATTCATCTTTTATGTGTTATGTCTGAGAGATAAAGCTCTCCATTTCTACATTTCCTACATATCTGCTATGCTGTTGAATCTTCCAACTTTCAACTGTTCTATTTTCAGTTTAAAATTGTATTACATGCTTGACACCTTTGGTCTTGTTTCTGAGTTTAGAAACTTTTTGATTTGGTTAGCAAAATCATGTCTTGGGTTCTTGTCCTTTGATTTGAGTTTAGATTTTAGAAGGAAACATGTTTTTGCATGATGTAACAGCTTGAGAATGAAATCTTGGTGCATTATTCAGCCATGCAACAGCTTGAGAATGAAATCTTGGTGCATTATTCAGTCATGCAACAGCTTGAGAATGAAATCTTGGTGCATTATTCAGGTGTGACTGAGAATCTGCATTGAATTTTCTTCTGTATACCATTTGAGAGTTCCTCTTTATGATCTGTAATCTGGTTTTTCCCCATCCAATAATAAATTTGTCAATTGGTCCCATCTCTTTCTCATCATGGTTGACATTTTCTGTAGTAAATATGAATATTATGTAGAAAACAAAAGGGATCACTTCAATTCAAGTTGATGGGGCAATGAATCAGCCAGGGACTTTTGTTCAAGCTATGAGATTTTTTCTTTTTTTTGATAAATTAAACTTTATTCATCCAATAAACCATCATACAATAACTATATAAGATGTATAACCCCAATTCTCTATACAAATATTTTATATGAGTATAAACATCTCAAATCGCCCAGTAGATAACAGTTTAGATTGCACCAAACTAAACGATCTTAAAATTTCGCTCCTGCCATAGATAACAGTTTAGATTGCACCAAGCTAAACGAATCAGTACATCTTGCATGGTTTTACCTTTCCCTGCACATTGTATCCATTTCAATAGCTCATTCCATGTGTTGCACTGAAATAGTAGATTGCAATTAACCATTCATTTTTCTTATTTATAAGAAACGCTTGTGCAGAGCTTTAGAATCTTTGTTAAAATTTGGGGTATGGTCCCTATTTGATGTTAATGAACCGAATTTGAATTAATAAGCTATTGTTCGTGTTTGTTTATTTGTTTATTCTTAAATTTATTTATGTTCGATTTGAAATTATTAAAAACTTTAAAATTGTGTATCTGTTTATTTGATTTATAAATGTTTATCAATATATTCGTTTAATGTTCACGAAATCAACATTTGGAGCTTCATATAGTTGTTTCTTTTATCTGCTTCAGCTTGAAAACGACCTATTAAGCTCTTTAAGGCCATGGAGTTTGCATTTCAAAAAACAAACAAACAAGGTCTGCCTTGTAAGTTATATAAATTTATTTTTTTTCAAAACGGTTGGTGTGGATTTTCTTTGTTCCCCATTTGGCTTTGAATAAAAATAGAGGAAGATGTGACATATTGCACTTACAGTTGTAATCAACTACTCGTGTTAAAAAAACAAAATACAAAAAAAGGCAAATCCCTCCATTTGTCAGATTTAGCAAATTTAGTGACGAGTACGGGTCTGATTTTTCGCTTATTCGAACTTGATCTGAACACAAATATTTAAAAAAAATTCAACCCATTCTGAAAATCAATATACTAAACCTGACTTCAACCTAACCTAACCTATAAAAAAATAATTTTAAGATTAAATTATAATAAATATTTTTAAGATAATTATAAAAAATTATGCTTTTAAGAACTAAACTACAAATAAAAATATAAATTTTAAAGACCTAATTATAAAAAATATATAGATAAAGAATCATTATTATAGATATCCTAAAAAATTATAAAAAAATAATATATTTAATTCTGGGTTGAGTTGGATTTTTACATCCAAAAACCGACTCGACATCACTCTCAAAAAAGTTCCGACCCCATTTGAACCCAATTTTTTCATAAAAAAATTTGATATGTTCAAACTGGATCGGATCGAAACTCGATCGAGTAAAATACTCATCCCTAAGCAAACCTAGATGGTTTCGAGATTTAAAAAAAAAAACATTTTTAGTGTCAAAAGTAACGCAGATTTGTTGCTTCTAGGTTTTGCAACTTATTTAAAAAAACAGCTTTTAAAAAAAAAATTATTTTTTTAGTTGGATAATTATTTTTTAAATTTTTATCTTTCCTAAAATGTCACAAACTTGAGACATGTTTTTGTAATTTACCAATAGGTTTTTGAAGAGATTCTGATTCATGAATGAATTTAAAAGACTTATTCATCACATATTCATTGCACCTATGTAAACTTTCCATATGAATATGAAAGATACTTTTTTAAATAGTGATTAAAATTTAGAAAATATAAGATACTTTTCTTAACAACTAAAATCTAAAAAATATATTGATTTTAAAAAGGTTCTATTTTTTGTTTGAAGTTCTTTCATGTATTGGTCACCTTGTTTTGGGAGATGCTATATATGTTTAAGCAATATATATCTATTTTTTTAAAAAAAAATAATTAGTAAATTTTCCAATGTAAATCATTAAAGATAATTAAATATAAAAGGATTCAGCCATAAATAAAATATTTCTAACCTCATTTGTATCATTTATCTTATGAGTCTTTGTATTTTTTTAGAATTTTTTTCTTATTTTTAGTAGTTATTCTCTTATTTTGCTTTTACTTAAAATGATTGTGTGTCTCAATGCTTGGAGAGATTATTAGGTGAACCATGTTCACCACGTCATCTATAGTCCAAGCAATCAGAATCGTTGATCTTTAAATAACCACTTAATAATTACCCACCAAGTCTATGTAGGAAAGAGGTGATGATTCACTTGAAAAAAAAATTAAAATCAACGATTCTGTTTAATTGGGGCCATGGATAACGTGATGAACATAGTTCATCTAATAATTTTTTTTCAATGCTTGGGAAAGTTTCTGGGGAAAAAACTTTGCACAAAGCCTGTTATATAGAGAAAACAAAAAAAACTATGCAGATGAGATTTGTGCAATTAACGGTTGCTGCTCTGCTTAACCTTCCATGGATGCTCGAATTCCTACATAATCTCCAATATTTACAATTACAAAGGAATGGTAAAAGAAGCGACTGGGTTAAAGCACCTAACATACCTGATCCGCAGTGTAGTAGAAACTTTTGTCATGCAATCGGAAATCAAATCTTCCGGTCGGCCGAATACAAGTGATTTCTCGTCGTACAAATGCATCATCTACTACAAAATGCAGATATGGTGGCTTACAGTCATAAACCAGCAGAAACAAATCAATCTATTTTCTTTTAAGACCTTATACCAAATAACTACATCGACCGGCGACAGCACACGTGAGAGAAATAAAAATTTCGAAACCGATAATCACAAAACAAAATAGAGTTAAAATACTAGGATGACCTTTGTAGAAAAGGAGTAGGGCAAGGCAACTTCATTTGAGACCCGTTACTTGGTTGTCGTTCAGACGTAAGCGACAGCTAGCGTACAACATAAGAAAAAAAGAGGGTATATTAACAAAAATATGTAATGCAAACACATAAGATCTAAGAACATGAAACGCTTGAACTGCAGTATTAAGATGAAATATAATGCCAATTGGAAAATATAAAGACGAGGATACTGACGAGCATAACTGATACATGTTAAGGTTTACCTTACTAAAAAGTTCAGTGGGTGGATGTTGTGGAAGCCTCCTTTCTGTATGGATATTAAATTCCTAATTGGCAGATGAAGCACAACATTCGTATCAGACAAGTCAGACAACAATCAATCTGTTATATGGAGACGCTAAAGATCTTACATCCTGTACCATTGGGACTGTGGTTTCCTTCTTGATGCTCCGGAAAACACCAATATCTCCTTTACCAGAAAATATCTGCAAACAGGGAATTAGATGTTCTTTAGTTAGGAATCATTGCTACCTATTGGCCCAAGGAAGCAAACTATTCATAGATTTAGTTTGTTATTTGTTTACCTTCTTATTCAAAGGATGAGATTTGATGTTGTAATTTGAACCACATGCATGCAACCTAGTGGCATCCACGGTAGTTGTGTCAAAGCAATGCAGGAAAATAATACAAAGTAATTATTCTCAGAAATACTAATAAACACCAAGGTTCCCATATGCAGATGAATTACACTAATAAATGCACGCTTGAATACCTGTGTTCTGCAGAAAAATACATTCTCTGGATAGTTATAAGAGAGTTATAACATTCTCCCAACAATTAAAACATAAAACATTTACCTTCTGTCTTCTCTGGTTCCATTGCAATTAGCAGAATTTGCACAAGGTTTCACAGACCCCTGAAACAACGTAAGTTCTCAATAAATAACGTGGATTTGCAATACGCTGCTAGTAAGATGATACATATATATATCAACGGGTAACCTTATCAGAATCATCTGTTCGGAGTGTGGATGATGATACAGCTGATGACATTTGAACGGCCCTTTCTGAAGTCTTCAGGTGAAATTCCTAAGCAACGCGACAGAAATCAGCACTACAAATTGAATGAAAAAAAATATTTTGATTGAACTTATTGCTTGTCGTGATACTTTAACAAGATGACATTAATGCAGCATGAAACAAGAAAGTATAGTCTTTTACTCACTTTAAATTCTGGTAACATTGAAACACTCTTCTTTGGTAGAGGCAATGCTGGAGCCTCAAGAATCTGCAGATCACTTACATGTTTGTGAGAAGTAGAAAATAACCAACTTCTGAGAAATTCCAATATGTCGCATCATATGTACCAACTTTTCTATTCAGTGGGCGTGCTTTGAATTTATGCATGGCAGATGTAACATCCCCTTGTTCTGCACCATTCTTAGGCCTGAAATGAAACCATTATTACACCAACAACTCATTGACAATACTTTTGCTCATCTCAAAGTATGAAGTAGACACCAGAAGAAACTAACAGTGTTCTTTGAGCCCTGTGGGCTGTTCGAAGCTCAGGTTCCCTTGGAACAGTAGGCTTCGGCTTGATATTGATTGTGTTTCTATGTGCTGTTCCATCCTGCATATGCACAAAGAAAAAAATCGAGTTTAAGATGCAACACAGAATATGAACCAAAAGCAATTTAATATCATGATATAACAAAGCTGTACCTTTTTAGGTGCCTTGTGGACCAACGTAAGTTGCTGCTTCACCTCAACCTGACTTACATAATAAAAGTTGAGCCCAAACCAGAAGCTTAATTGAATGTCACTCAACCACTACTAATCGAAATCAATGGGAAGTCTAGTAATAAAAAAGTCTCAGTCTAATGTGCATAAGGAAAAGTGAAGTCAAAGGGAAACTAGGAGAACTTAACTATTCAAGATCTAAACTCTCAGTTGTATAGGTTCCTATGGAAAAAACACACAGTAGTAAAAGCACCCTGAGAAGGCATGCACTCATATATACTTCCAATTTATGAACATTAAAAGCAAAGGTTCTTTCAACAATATAAAAAACACTTTTCTATGGCACTTAAAAAACCCAGCATGTTCAATACAATCAGCTAGTATGAGAAATTTTCCAAAGAATGAGCAACCATCATGGAAGCATGGGGAACTTTTCAAGCTGATGTACCTTACGAGTGTGACCTCCCTCTAGCTTCTGCCTCTTGGCAGCTTGACTTTCAACCACAGAAGCGTGGCCTAAGCTTCTGTCTCTGTTTGGAACCTGTAACTTCTTAAATCTACAATAGAGAAAAAGAAAATTAAGGACCGGAACTGCAAGATTTTAGTATAAGAGCTCTCAAGGATATATTATTCATCTTATTAAAACTTAAAGATTGTTGAAACTGAAAGAACAATTTTTGAGAAGTAAGATTTTCTGTCTCTTTGAAAACACTAGATGCAAGACTAGAATAGAAAAGAAAGTCAATATGGCATTTTATGAATTACCTGGATGTAGCAACTTGAGCAGGGTGGTTTTGTTTAGCTAACTGACTTGCAGTAGGTTTCATAAGGGTCGAGCTCCTTGGCATAAACAGTTTTGTGCCCTTAGATTTAACCTTCGGTTCATCCGTGGATATATGGTGGTTGGTTGCCAAACCTGACGGAGAAGATGGAAAAAAATATGAGCACTATAATTTATAGCGACTAAATTTAAGCAAATCAATGTGTTCAGTACATACACTTCAAGCTATATTTGTGGTTATAAGCAGACATACTTGAGAGAAGGAAAAAATAATAAAATTAAGAAAGCTAAGTCATTGGAGGCAGAGACAAGAAAAAGAAATATAAACTTAAAACCATTTTGCATAATTGTAAGGATCACCTGTAGTTAATTGAAATGGTTGATTCAGAACCTTTTGTAAAACTTTCTGTATGCTGGTGAAGATCCCTATATTCGATCCTTCATGGCACAACATAATTTAAAAAAAAAAAGTTATACCAGTTCATCACAAATCAATTTTCAAACTTTCCAAAGAAAATCATGGTCCTTTTTTTCTATTCATTCTTCAGGGTGATCTATCATTTTACTCAAAAGTTCAGCCAACACCACTCAAGCTCAAGCTTCATATAATTGCCAGCAAAGGAACAAGCTTGCCTCAAAGACTCCCTTAATTCCAGAAGCAAGCTCAAATATGGCTCTTAGAATTCAACTAAATAATATCATTCCGCCTTAAAATTTACATACCAGGTAAGTTCAATGAAATAAAAGCAACGTATATAATTTGCTAACGATGTCTAAATTGTACCTCGCTTGGTGGCATTCATAGATGAAAAGTCCAAGGCTACCATCACATTTTCAGAATCATTTTCTTGTAATATGCTACTGCCATCTGCTTCTTTATATTTTGCAGGTGTAGTCACATTTTCCAGGAGATTCTCCTCTCCTAATACTAACTTCCTCACAAAAGCTACAACAGCAAAGAAAAGGTTAGAGATTGTAATATGTTTGCCTAAAAGAAAAATAATATACCAAAACACAAAGAACATTTTATTAACGACTCCAAAACTTAGAAATCAAAAGAAAAGACTATCCTTGATAATAACTCGGTGAGAACGTAAAATCATCTTTACAGCTTAAACTACAATCAAACAAGAAGATCATAACCAAAATTGCTTTAAGCAAGCGATATTAAGTTAAAGAAACTTACGAGAGGGGGGATAACTCGGCGCCGACTCGAACCAGAGCTCAGCATCTCTAGCCTCCGACGGCAACTCCTCGACCGTGAAATCGAAGAACTGAGCGGCATCAAACTCGTAATCCAGATCAATCTCCCTCACCTCGAACACTGGTTCTATCTCCATCTCCTCTTCCATAACTCTCTCTCTCTCCGTCCAAAACTCACTCCCTCTCTCAACAATGCCGCACTAGCTTCACCTGAACCACCTAGAACTACACTCCGCCGTCAATATGGAATCAATTTTCCCTCAACATATAAATATCGGAAACGGCGAGGTTGAGTCCTCAACTGTGATGACTAGGCTTGAGCCAAGTTCACTGTCACATTCAAATCAAATTAAATTTTTGTTTTATAGCGCAGAGGTTTTATAATGATCCGAATATTTTTTTGGACAATAATGATCCGAAATTATTTGTGCATTCTGGAAGGCAAATTCCGTTTAATATTGTAGAATAAAAAAATTCAAAATATGAAAAAAATAATTTTTTAATATATAGTTATTTTTACTGTGTTTTTAGAGTTATAATTAAGGGTGCTTAACGAGTTGAGCAGCTCGCGAGTTACTCAAGTTCGATTCGGTCAAAACTCGATAAATATTCAATTTAGATTAGTTCGATTCAAACTCGAATTTGACTCAATACCTTAATTAGTTGAATCGAACAAAGTCTAACTCGACTTGATAAGTTCGCGAGCAGCTCGTTATTTTTTTAAAATATTTTTTAAGAATTATTTTAAAATAATTTTATTTAAAAAATATATTTAAATAATAATTATTAATATGTGAATTATTACTTTAGTTTTAATATGTTAGTTTGATGTATTTATAGAATGTTACTTTTAAATTTAAACTTTAAAATGTTTTATACACTCCTTTTGATATTTTTAGTTAAATTTGTTAATTTAAGTTAATATTAAGTCTCATATGGTGTTATTAAATTTTACTTTTACTTGAAAATAAGGTTAGTTTTTTAATGAGCTTAACGAGTAACAAGTTGAGCTTAACGAGTAATTAGTCGAGTTGAGTAACAAAATATTTTAACGAACACGAGTCGAGCATAGCTTTAACGAGTTTAACGATCAACGAGTCGAGTCGAGCAACAAAAATTTTTAACGAGTACGAATTGAGCAATGCCCAACTCGTGATCGACTCGCTCGATAAGCACCTCTAGTTATAATCATCATTTGATTTTGTTTTTAACGTGAGTGATATGTATCACTTTTTTTATTATCACAGAATTAGATGGTTTCGATTCAAATAATATCCGGATCACGTAACAATTAAAACTTTAAAACTTCAAACACTATTTAAATCTGAATTTATTTGGTGCCGATTTTAATTGACACTATTTAAAAATGAAATTATTTAATTATCGATTTTAATTCTATTATAGGATATATAATATTTAAAAAAATTCTATCATCACTATATTAGAAAAATAAAATAAAATATTTTTGGAATTCTTCATTCTAAAATATACATTTAAAAAATAAGAATAAACTCCATAAATAATATGACGTTATTTTAGCGAGGTAATCAGATAAAAATAACGAGAATTTATCATGGTAAAATATGAACGGTTAAAAAGATAAACGATCGTGTTGAAAATACAAAGAACTCACGCTGCACGAAATTTGTTTTCCTCATAATTACTGAATTCGTGTTTTACGGGACACAAACTTATTTAATTACTGATAGGAATGATAATATAATCTGAATTTAATAAAAATTTATATTCAATATGAGTCTGATCTATTTATAAATCTAAATAAAAACAATTAAGATTTTAAGATTTAAATATATACATATTAAAACCCTAACTAATTTTATATACAATTAATATTTTTCATAATAATTATATTTATGTTTTTTTATTTTATAGATTTTTATTGATCTTTAATGAAACAATAAAAGGCTGATGGTTAGAAATTTTTTCTCTACATCAAATGTTAATCATTGAATATTTTGATTATATTTTTAATTTGTTTTATTGTATTATAATATTTATTAGATATTTTATAATTATGATTTGAAAAGTAGTTATGTTAGTAGACTAATAAGATAATAGTGATTTACGTAAAAAATAAATTATTTGTTGTTCAACTTTTTTAATTAAAGTTTAAGTTGTTATTTTTTTATATTGGATTATAATTTTTTGAGATTTGTTTATATTATTAATTTAAATATATTTATTTGATAAAAAAAAATATTTTTTATTTAAAGATATTTGCTTGAGTTATTACTTAAAAATTAATTGAATTTGGTAATTTAAAATTGAAATTTCAATTTTTATAGGATGGATGAAACATCGTTTGAAGGTTTTTTATAATCAGATACAGAAAAACTTGACCTGCATTTAGAAAATTATATCTTGAGGGTTAAATTTTTGCATATATCGAAAATCACTAAAGATGCAAAATTAGATGTTTTAATCAATATAAATGTAAAAAAAAAAAAATAAGACCAAAGATACACGTTTTATTTTCCGTACGATAAAGTCACTATAACTTTAGAAGACGAGCTATATATTTTCGATTTATCGATTAACGGAGAGATTATTACATATCACAACAATAATGACTGTTATGGGCTATATTTTAAGCTGTCAGGAGTCGCACCATACATGATTTGGATCGAATTTTTTAAGTATAAAGATAATTTTAACCATTAACGTTTATAATTTTTATCATTTTGACTTTTTTGGGGGATAAACTTAGCCCTTAACTTATATCTTTTTGACAAATAGCTTATTTTTTAACTAACATGATAACTGAATTGTTAAAAATTTAACAATGATGACATGTCATATGCATATGATAATATATTTTAAATGGCATGGTATTTACCTATCAAATACATATATATATATATGAAATATAATTTTATTCTAATATAAAATATAAAATATTTAAAATTCAAATAAAATATAAAAAAATTAATTAACTCTAAAATAAAATATTACTAAACATTCTCAACCTTAACTACGATAAAATTAAAATTCTATCTTAAAACAATTAAAATTCAAATAAAATATGTTGGCTACTACTCAAATCGAGTTTCAAGTTGAATGAAATACGACTAAAATACGAAAAAGGAAGTGCTATAACATGAATCTCCGTGCACGATAAGAGTGTTTTATGGTAGGTTAATCACATCATTTTTAATTTAACAGTTAATTAATTTAATAATTAAAAAATAATTAACAATTAATTTTAAAATAATTAATAGTTATAAAAATTATTTGTTTTTTTAATAATTCAATTATATATATTCAGTAGGTTAGATGTCATGTCATTTAAAATATATTATCGTATGCATATAATATATCATCATCGTTAAATTTTTAACGGTACAATTATCATGTTAATTAAAAAATAAGCTATTTGTCAAAAAAATAAAGGTTATCCTAGAAAAAAATAAGGACCAAAACAATAAAAATTATAAACGTTAAGACTTAAAATTATCTTTATACCTATATTTTACTTAAAAAAAATAGATTAAATCTAAAAATTCATCGTTAAAAATATGTGCCTTATGCTATATACTTTATAAAATTTTATAATTTTAAGTTAAGATTTTAGATTATAACATAAATTTTTACTATTTATTTAAAATATTGCGTTGGTAATTTACGATAAAAATTTTTAGTTTATATCAATATTTTTTTGGGTGTAAAATTTTTTAAATTATTTAATTTAATTATTTAATTTATTAATTATGATATAATTATAATTTTTTATAAATTTAATAAAATTTAATAGTATTTATAAAAAAAAAAATAGCACGTATATGACCGATCACACCTCATATTAGCTTCATAATACTTGTCGCACAAGAGAACCTCCCACTTTAATTATTTTTTGAGAGGCGACAAAAATTTAAATTATTGAAGAGTAGACTTTTTGGTCGATCATTAAAATAGTAATATTTAAAATTTTATTAAAAAATATATATTTTTGGTATTATAAAATTGATTCACTAATTTTAATATATTTTTTATATTCTAAAAATCTAGTTATAAATTAAATAAAATTACGTTCAAATTGATGCAGAAAATTATGTTTTTTTGTGAACTAAAAATTGAACTAGACCAAATAATATAGGATAATCAAATCAAAATCAAATAAAATTTATTATTTAGGATTAGGTCCAAATTTTCACACTAAATTATTCGTTGTTAAAGTGACTATGATATAGATTTTTTTTAAAAAAAAATAATTTTAAATAATTAAATGTTATTTTTAATCTATTTATATTTTTTTATTGGTTAGATTTCGTCAATCTACTTATAATGTTACCTTGATTCATGTAAATAAATAATAACAAACATAATATTTCATCACTTTAAAGATATAATTATTTATTTAAAATAATAATATTATAAAAATAGAGGATCAACTTTTGTAGAATTAAAATAAAATAATCCAATCAAAATTTTATATATAGTAGAAGGATTAAAACTGGAATTATGCCAATTTCTTTAACCAGAGGTTTTGGGCGGTAGAGTCTATGAGAGGGTAAAAGAGTCAGTGAGGTTAAATTTTTTATAGAGAAATTGACTTGTCTGAGGGATCGTGACCTCGGGGTACGAGCTAGGGATTTCGAGCGACGAGATTATGTCGACCGGTCTCTGAAATTTCGGCGCTGATGGGATTTGCCACTACTATTTGCCCTTAATAACGAGTTGGGAGATGCTAGCAAACGCCCCTTAAAATAAAGTCTAAAAAAAATTAGTCGATTTATTCAATTAATTTTTTACATAATTAGTTACGAATTATATACATAATTTTATAAAAAATTATAAGAAAAATAGTATATACATAAATTGTTACAAACGTAAGGATTTATGTATATACATAAATTCTTACAAATATTGTAAGAAAAACGGTATGGACACAAATTGACTATGAATATACATAATATGACACAAAAATGATAAAGATTTGTGTATGTATACAATTCCTTACGAAGTATACACAATGACTTACGAAAACCGTAAGGAAAAAGGTATGTACACAAATCCTTACAACTTACCACCATGAGTTAAAGGACGTCATCCAAGGGTAAGAATTTGTATACATACACAATTGGTTACGAGTATGGCACAAAAATAATAAAGATTTGGGTATGTACACAATTTCTTACAAAGTATATACAACGATTTACGAAAACCATAAAGAAAAAGTTATGTACACAAATCCTTACAACTTCTCACCATGAGTTAAAGGAGGTTATCTAATGTTAAGGATTTGTGTACATACACAATTGGCTACGAGTATACATAATATGGCACAAAAATGGTAAGGATTTGTGTATGTACACAATTCCTTACAAATTATACACAATAACTTACGAAAACCGTAAGGAAAAAGGTATGTACACAATTCCTTACAACTTCTCACCTTGAGCTAAAGGAGGTCATCCAAGGGTAAGGATTTGTGTACATACATAATTGGCTACGAGTATACATAATATGGCACAAAAATGGTAAGGATTTGTGTATGTACACAATTCCTTACAAATTATACACAATAACTTACGAAAACCGTAAGGAAAAAGGTATGTACACAATTCCTTACAACTTCTCACCTTGAGCTAAAGGAGGTCATCCAAGGGTAAGGATTTGTGTACATACATAATTGGCTACGAGTGTACATAATATGTCATAAAAATGATAAGGATTTGTGTATGTACACAATTCCTTATAAAGTATACACAATGGCTTACGAATACCGTAAGAAAAAAAAAGTATGTGCACAATTTCTTACAACTTCTCACCTTGAGCTAAATGAGACCATTCAAGGGTAAGGGTTTGTATACATACACAATTGGCTACGAGTATACATATTATGACACAAAAATGATAAAAAATTATGTATGTATGTGTTATCACCCGATTGGATGGTTAATTTTATTTATTAATTTAAAATTGGGTGATCTAATTGACGATTTTTTTAGTTGGATGACCAAAATAGGTATTCCTGATTAGTTAGGTAGTCACTAGTATAATTTACCAATTTTTAATAGGGTGACCGATTAACATGTTTCTAATAACTTTTTTTTTATTTCAATCTAACGGATAGGAATGATGGGCTGTCATCCAACGACCATCATTGATTGGGCCCTTTTTAGATGTTTTTTAAGGGATTTTTTTTAGCCAAACCCTTGATTTTTTAATTGAGCTACGAAGATTATAGTAGAATTATTCTAAAACTATTATTAAATATTAAAATATTAATTATTCAATTACTATAATACAATATTATACTTAAATTCATGATTTTTAAAAATAACAATCTTTTCTTTAATAATTGAAATAAAACGATTTATGTATTTCGATTTTAAGCGTTAGTGAGGAAGGCATAGTTAAAAATGGGCACGGATCGGGTTGGGTCAGATTTTTAGCCTATCCGAACCCGACCCTAATACAAACACTATCTTTTCTCTAATAATTGAAATAAAACGATTCATGTATTTTGATTTTAAGCGTCAGTGAGGAAGGCATAGTTAGAAATGGGCACGGGTCGGGTTGGGTCAGATTTTTAACCCATCCGAATCCGACCCTAATACAAACACTCTAAATCTGACTCCAATCTGACCTGATCCAAAAGTTTTTTTTTAAAAAAATCGACCATGACCCGAAAATAAATATACTAAACCCGACCCAACCATACCAATAGAAAGATAATAATTTTAGGGACTAAACTATAAACAATAATTTTAGGGACTTAATTATAAAAAAATATATTTTAAGGACTAAAATATAAATAAAAATCAATTTTAAAAACCTAATTATAAAAAATAGATAGAAGAAATATTCTTAAAAATTTATAGAAAAATTATATATTTAGTCTCGGATTCATTGGATCGAATTACCTTAAACCCGACCTTGATCCATTACACTTAAAAAACATCCAACTCTACCCAATCCAACTTTATTTAAACTTAATAATTTTTAAAAAAATAAAAATTAAATCCAATCAGACCGAATAAGAATAAAATATCCATCCCTATGCATAGTTGATCCCAAGGGCACAAAGAGTGTTCCTACAGGCCGAATAGGTACCACCAAATCTTTTTGACTCTGATTCTAAATATCTTCTAGTCTGAGTTTTCATCCTTTGTAGACTTGACGGTTTCATAGAAAAATGAGATCTGACTTTACAAAGAAACTTCTAAATGTGTAGACATTGGATGCTCTGACGGTTAATAGTTATTAAATATATTAAAATAATATTCTAATTATTAAACTTTTAAAAATTATAAAACGATTAAATTTTTATTATAAAATATTATTCATTTATTGCGGGTTATAAATTATTGATTAATATTAAAAATTTTAATAATTATTTTTAATTTAATAAATTAATAATTATTTTATGTTAATTTATAAAGTTTAATAATAATTTATAATATAAAAAATTATATTATTTTAAATTTTAATGACCAAGATTAAATACGTAATATATATATTTTAATTAATTTAACTAATTAATTGATTTTAAGTTAAATTAATTGATAATTAAATTTAAAAATTATTAATTATTAATTGTCGAACTTAAAATTAATTAAAATGTTTTAATTCAATTGATTAAAATATTGTTGAGTACCCGTAAATGTTCTTCCAAGAATCATAAAATCTATGCGTTCCCCTCCCGACTAAAATATCATGTCCCTTAAAAGAGTAAAATATTATCCAGGCACCATTTATTCTTGAAAAGTAAATATTGAAAAACAAATAAATTTTAGAAAATAATGTTAAATTTAAATATTTTATTAATTAAAAGTAACATATATTTTAATACAGATTTTTATAATAAATTTTTAATTTTATAATATTCGATCGACCTGAACAACTAAAGTAACTTCAAGTATTTTGTTTTCAAAGTCACGAATTTTAAAGGACTTTCCAATTTTCAAATATTCTCCAAACAGCGAAAGAAATATTGAATTAAGTCCTTTTTAGCAATTTTAATTTTGAAAAAAAATCACTATGGGGGGTACATTTTTGTACAGAGTAAGGGGTGTTGATACCGTAAGAGTTGTATTGGTATTAAAATTGCTCACTAAAATTCTTTATAAAGCTTTGGATATATCAGTACGCTTGAGGTTTATATCGGTATTTATATTAAATATTTAAGTATAAAAAATATTGTATCGGTACGAGATTCATTATATCAGTACTCAATGTATTCAAAATAATTCTAAGTTCTTTTACGTATTAGTATGGAGCGTAAAATCATCTGTCTCTTTTCTATGTTTTCATTTATGCCCCTACTTCAAATTAAAGGGTTTAGGGTTTGGAGTTTGAGGTTTTGGTTAGGGTTTAGGGAATTAGGATAGGGTGTATTTTTTAGGGTGTAAGGTTTATGATTTAGAATATAAAAAATAAGGGTTTAAGGTTTAAAATTGAAATTTTTTAACAAATGAGGCATCAAAGGAGGCATGGAGAAGGGACAGGAGATTTTTGTTCATTAGTATGAGGTTTCATGTTTCGGTACTGACATGCAAATAAAAAATAAAATCTTAAACATTTTACTGATTTTTTCTCAAAAATATCGTATTGGTACGAAATTCACTATACTAATACTCAATTTGTTCAAAATGAATTAAAATTTCTTTGTGTATTAATATGAGGTTTCATGTATGGATACTGATATACAAATAAAAAATTAAATATTCTTATTGAAATACTAAGTATCGTATCGATACTCAATTCACTTCGCATCCTGAACTTTAGGGGTGAGTATTTGATCGAGTCGAGTCAAAAAATTTCAAGTTATTCGAGTTGACGAGTTATATTTTACAACTCAAATTTTATTTGAAATTTTTTTGGTTCGAGTCGATTTTAAAAAATTCGAGTCGAGTCGAATTGAGTCAAGTTTTCGAGTTCCTATAAATATTTAATTATAATTATTTATCATGTTATACTATGATTTGATTATAATTTAAACAACTTTCTTTAATCATATAAGATATACATGTATATATTTTTTCATATGTAGCAATATTTCTTTATATTTTTATATATAAATGTATATCGATCATAAAAAATTGAGAGATTCGTCTTAAACTTAAAAATTATTCCTTTAACTATTAAACTTTTTGAGTTATTCGAGTTTCCATTTTACAACTCAAACTTTATTTAAAATTTTCGAGTCGAGTCAAAATAAATTGAGTATTTTTGCCTCGAATCGAATCAAAACAAATTAAATATTTTTGCCTCGAATCAAGTCGAGTTATTTAATTTTTTCGAATCGAATCGAGTTTTGCTAACCACTACCGAACTCTATTGATTTTAGGATTAACGGGTCTGCCATTGTGACAAAAGGTCCTTCCTAGTTCCTACAGGGCGTGTCATTGATCAAAATAAGTGACATTTCTGTAAATAATCTAGAAAGTGTGTTATTCTATTAAATAATATAAAATTGATATTAACGGAGCAAAAATGTCTATTTTGGTTCAAATGACAAATGTCCCATTAATTTACTTTCTTATGCTTCATAAAATGCCCAATTACACTTTTTCTTTTACAAATAACATCTTAAACGAGTCTAAAACTTTTAGTTTTAATTTAAATTGGGTACTCAGCTGTTAAATTTCGTTAAAAGAATGTTATGATTTTTAAAAATTATATAATAATATAATTAGTTTTTCAAATTTGTATATTCATATAATTTAATTATAGTTTTAAAAAATAATAATAAATTTAACGTTCATTATTTATATATTTATTCAATTTGGCTATAATTCAAAAAATTAATAAATATTTTAAAACTTTTTCCTAAATAAATCCATTAAAAAAATTATATTTTCAACTACATGAATAAGTGTATATTTATGATATTCTTACAACAAATCTCAAAATCATTTCAATCTTCTTCGAAAAATTATTAGACGAACCTTGTTCACTACGTCATCTGTGGTCCCAAGTAATCAGAACCGTTTATCTTAATTTTTTAGGGTGGATCATTATCTCTCTCCTACATATAATTAGTAGACAAGTAATTATTTAAAAATAAATATTTTTGATTGCTTAGACCGTAAATGACGTGACGAAAAGAGCTCACCTAATAATCTTCGTCTCCTTCACTTCTATGCTCTTTTTCAAGTAAATATCAATCTTGTATGCTAGTTTCATGGTGAAATATAACACTATTTATCTATTTTATTTTTTTACATAAAAAATCAAAGATTGTGAAAAAAGAAAATACTATTTATTGTTTTAAAGACCCCTTTTTTAATACCTCACTTTTTTTTTCTATGTAATTTTCCTTCCCAATTCCTTTTAATATATGAAGTGATATCCCCTGGTACTGTTCTGTAAACATTTACTGCTGTTCTGGTCTTGTCTGTCATTATGTTTTCATTGGATTCCTTTCTCAATCTTTCCCTCCGAGTCCGACCAACAAGCTCAGGTTGTGCTTTCCTGCAACAGCTACCCACCTTTGACCCTGTCTTCTTACTTCATTCTTCTGTAGTCAGGCAATAATCAATTTTGATTAGGACAAGTCCATGGATTCAGCCAGTGTTAATTATTAATCCATTAGCAAGGAATATCTTGTTCATGTCAAATTATGATCTTATATAACTTGTCGTGTTTAAATCTGAGAAATTAGTTATGGAAAAAATTGAGAATTAATTAATATAATTTTGTATAAGAAATGTTTTCTTAGAACTCAAAAGTCTACTTGTATGTCATTGATTCTGTTCTGCATGTAAACATATCAATACAATCCGGTAGAGGTACGCAACACTGTATATCTAACCAATTTAAATAGAATAGGTTTTGGTCTCGATAATCACCGGTTCTTGAAAATAAAAATCAATTTTGATTCCAATCATATCGGGTCTTAAATTTTAAGAACCGATCTCGTTACTGGTAGAAACCGATTTCAATACCGGGTACCCGAACAATTAATCTATTTTTAAAAAAAAATGAGTAATTATTGAAAAAATTCAGTCACCAATAATAATATTAAATAATAAAATTAAAATGTTGTAGCCTTAACTAAAATTTTAAAACTAGTCATACTCATAATATTCGTACATAAAGAATAAGTTTGATAAAAAAATACAACAAAAAAACCAATATATGCTATTGGTCCCATTCTTATTGGATACCCATTAGGTACCAAATCCAAAAAATTAAGATCTAATTTCAGTTATGATTGAGACCTGAATTTTAGATACAATCTCGATCCCTGAAACCAATATCAGATAAAAATTTATTGAACTTTACCGTTTCTGAAATCAGTAGCGAGTAATTAAGATTTTGTCCACCCCTACAATCTTGTACATGTCACAACACAAGTTTTCAACACCTAGAAGGTGTAAAGGTATATTCTGAGACTATAGATAAAATTTTTTAGACAATTGACAACAAACAACGTAAAATAATTTGATAAGATGACACATCAATAGAAAAATAATTTTATATTTATAGAATTTTATTAATTGTGTGACACTTTCAAATCAATGTCTTTGTGTATATGATATTGTCATATCAACATATACATATACAGTTATATAATTTTATTACGTCATTTATCGTTAATTAACTAATAATTTCATATAGATGAGTTGTTTTAAAAAAATAAAATGTTAAGAGTTGAATTATTTTAAAAAAATACTATTTAATTAATAAAAATATCCAGTTTTATAATATACAAATAGTGAACCCACATAATGACATTGAATTATGTTCGAACAAAAAAAATGACATTGAATTATGTACATAACGTCAGCAATGTTTCCTTCAACTCAATGACATGCGTGTGTGTGTTTCAGACAGAGAGAGACAGCAAGGAATCGAACACTTCAACTAGACATAGGAAAGAAGCAGTCTCTCTGTAGGATGTTAGATTTGTCTTGTGGTTCCTCTTGGGTTCACTTCCTTCACAATGTTAACTAGGACCAGAATCTGTTTCATATTCCATGGCTGAAGCTGTTCAGTATGTAAAAGCTTCGGATTGAGACGACGCTTTCTTTCTTCTGTAAACCGAAACGACACCTTACAGCTATACCAATTCTTCTTCTATCTGCAGTGTTCTTAGCTGACGTTTTGCATAAACTGTGAAAACAATTGTTGTCACCAATGTTATAAGGAATCCACCAATGTTCAACAAAATCTGTACGGCGGATAGGCCGTGTCGCTCTTGTGAAGCATCTGCTAAGGTTTGTATGAGGGTGCCACTGCAATAATCGATAATTTAGGAATTCGTTTAGGGGTATGATAATACGAACTCTAACAAATGTGGGGTGCTTTAACAGCATTAACTTTGCATGTTGCCATTAAGCAACATCTATGATAAGCATACAGACAAGAAAGGATGGCAAAACAACCTAAAAGTTGTGAACTCGAAGCTACCCGAAAACACAGCTCATATCTTATTGATTCAGTTATGGTCAGGAATTAGATCATGCGTTTAAAACACGATGACCTATGCAAATGCGCATATGTTGTGATGATCAAAGATCACAAGATAAATAACATATCAGGAAGAAAAAGGAATACATGAGGGAGAGAGATCTTACGTGTATATCGAAACAAAAATTTCGGGCACCATTCCTATCAGGGATCCCAAGATGTAAGGCCCATACTCAACATGTGTTGCAACCGCACAGTAATTATATAACAAATATGGAAATGGAGAGAGTCTGATTAATGTTACAGCTTTGAACTGATGAAACCGATTTCCTTCACCAGCTGCTCTCAGAAAGGCAGCTTTCTTAGGATACTTTTCTAACCAGCCCTGCAAAAAATCTGAGAATGTTAAAATTGCAAAACATGGTGATAGAGCACGGGACTACACAAGCACCAACGGTCAGAGATGATCATTGAATAAAGGGTGAACAACAAAATCTTAGAATATGGTACGCACTTGAATCCTGTGAAGGAAAAGGGAGCCGATAAAGAATGGTAGTGATACACCCACAGCAGCTGCAGATATGATTAGCAGAAATCCAAAACCATAACCAAATGCCATCCCAGCCAACCACATAGATGGTGATGATGGTAGAAGTATTGTGGGGAATAATGCCACAGAAGCAAAGACTAGAACTACCAGCATTGGAGTACTGAAGGTCGCCATCTCCCAATTAATTAAAGGCATTAGCTCCTGCAGCCATCATCTCATTAGTCAACTCCAGTTAGAAAGTGCAAGGATATCCTACACATAAATGAATTAACTCCACTAGTATGTGGAACACCATCATCAATTTAACCAAAACTTACATAAAGATCCCGGAAAAGAAATACAAAACTGTCAAAAAGATCAACAATTTTGCACAAGCACTGCATCTGAAACATGAATGAAATCGAAGCGACCATGGTTGGTGATTACACAACTTAGATAAGTATCCTAGGAAGTAAAAGTTAGTGCTTATTCTGTTATAGACAGTTGATCAACAGGTAGCGGATTTGGAGTAAAAACATTTCATTAATTCTCAATTTCTCAAACCATAAACCATTGCCATATAGGGTCTGACAATTTGAAGCTAAAGAAGAAAATGAACATGAAAGCGCATGCTAATTGAAAACTGAAAAATCTTTGAAATATAGCGGCATGGTTATGCAATCTTGAACAATCCACATACTCTGACTAAATAGAGTGCTCAGTCAAGAAAAACAGTAGCTACTCCAATGGAGAATGTTTGAGCCAATCTTAAGAACAAATCGTTATTAACCTACAAAACATACTAGGATAGAAAACAGGAATATTTCTTAGACAAGATGCATAAATCACAGAATAATATCTATCATCCTTTGGAAAAATTGAAGAAAAGAGAGAAATCCCATGATAAACTAACAATCCACAGATATAAAACACTAAAAAACAATTGAAAACGAAGAAACAGCGGATCAAGCCAACCTTATCCATGAAAAAAGGGCCAACCCATTTGAGGAAAACGGCAACCAGTAACCCTACAATGATAAGAAAAATCCCCAACTTGATCCAATCCCAAATAGACCTTCTCCATAGAAAAGAAAAAGCTGGCTCCTTTAACCACGAATTCTCCTCTTCCGCTTCACGTTCTTCTAACAATCTCTGTCTCAAAGTTACTATTTTTGCATTAACATCATCATCACCCTCAACTCTTAGCTTCAGCACCGGTACCTCCTCTCCTCCCTCACCATTATCATTATAAAAAGTCATTGAATTTTCAGAACAAGAACCCTAAACTTCTGTTTGGTTCCAGAGAAAATAAGGAAAGGAAAATGTGTGGGGAAGAAGATGATGGGTGGATGAATTGAAAGCAAAGAAGTGAATGAAATCACCCAAAGCAAGCAAACCTAAACAAAGCAAGGTTTTCTTTTTGATCAAACAACAAAGCAACGTTTGGTTTCTGGGTTTTGATTAATTCAAAAGAAAACCAAACCCCCAACGTTTAGTTATTTTCATTCCCCATTTGTCAATGTCAATTATCACCCAACAGATTTGGGAATTTGGTTGAATTACAATTAGTTATATGTTTAATTTTATTATTTACTTAAATTAACCTGTTTTAAGAATTAAAATTATTAATATATCAATCTATTTATTTTTCTTACTGTCTAGTAATTTGATTGTCATAAATTATTAAAAAAAAGCTTATAACTATAGATTAATTTATAAAAATTTAAAAATTAAAATTAAATTATAAACTTTAAAAGGTTCAGATATATATAGAGATTATACGATAAACCCTGTTCACCACGTCATCTATATTCCAAGCAATCAGGATGGTTGATCTTTAAATAACCACTTAATAACTACTCATCCACTACTTATTCACTAAGTCCATGTAAGAAAGAGGTGATGATTCATTTAGAAAAAAATTAAGATCAATAATCTTAATTGCTTGAGACTATGAATGACGTGATGAACAGGTTCATTGTATAATTTTTCTATATACATGAGCATATTTATTGTACACGTGTATCCGCCGGTGTACACGTGTGATGCAAATAGCTGTCTTAGGACAGCTAGAAGCTAAGAAACCCAAGCTGGAGTGATTTGGCAAGAATATACCACAAGCACACGCATAGGGTAGAGATTTGCTTCGAAGCTTCAAAATAAACATTAAGAAACCAAACACAAACAGGGTATTTAGAAGTGTCTGAAATTAGATTAAGTTTAATAACTTAAAACACAAACAAAAAATAGAAGACAAGGGATGTTTAGAATAACAACACAAGTAAGAAAAATAAGTTTTAAAGAAGTATAATATTTTTGATTTTATGAAAAATATCAAAAAGCTAAGAAATATAAGTTTTTCTATTTGATCTAGGGTGAACAAAACTCGACTCGACTCGAAAAAACCGAATAACTTAACTCGATCGAGGCGAAAATACTCGACTCGAAATTTTATAGACTCGACTCAACTCGAAAAAATTTCAAATAAAGTTTGAGTTATAAAATAGAAATTCGAATAACTCGAAATTTTAGTAATTAAAGGATTATTTTTTAAGTTTGAGATGAGTCTATCATTTTTTATGATATATATACATTGATATATAAAAATATAAAGAAATATTGCTACATATGAAAATATATATACACACATACATATCTTATATGATTAGATAAAGTCGTTTAAATTGGAATTAAATCATACTATAATATGATAAACAATTACAATTAAATATTTATAAAAACTCGAAAACTCGACTCGATTCGACTCAACTCGAATTTCTTAAACTCGACTCGAACCGAAAAAATTTCAAATAAAATTTGAGTCGTAAAATATGACTCGTCAACTCGAATAACTCGAAATTGTTTAACTCAACTCGACTCGATCGAATACTCACCCCTAATTTGATCTTAAAAATAGGACCAAATATTCGGGTCAGGTCGAACCTGACCCATAAAAAGTAAGGGTACATTCGATTTAGTTTCGGTTTAATTCGATAAGTTATTTTAGTAACCACTGATTTTCGGTTCGGTTAACCGTGGTTTTTGTTTTTTTTCATATTAACGTTAAATTATAAAAAAAATGTATTTTATCTTGACAAAATAGTTCTATTTTATGACTTTAAAACATTAAATGATAAATATTTTAAGATTTTTTTCATAAATATTTATTTAAACATATTTTTTAAGTAAAAATAAAAAATATTTATAGTATTTTAAGTATAAAATATATATTTTTACCTTATAAAAATAATTAAAAATTAAATTCGATTTGATTTGGTTAACCACAATTAACCATAATTCGTAAATTTATGAATCATACTACCTCGGTTCGATTCAGTTTTCGGTTTTACGGTTAATCATGTTCAACCCTAATAAAAGGTTGTATTCATCCTTAGAATTACTATAATAAATATTGTTGATTTGGCATCTTAACAAGCTCATGTACATAAGAATCCTAAACAAGCTATATCATTATAATTTTTTTCAATATGTTAATGAGATTATAAAATAATAATTGTTTAATTTCTAACTTTCTAATAATACATACACATTGTGTATACATAATATTTAAACTCGAATCACCTAAATAAAATAAGTCATCTTTTACCATTGAGTCACTCCATAGGCCCATTATTAGCTTTAATTTGAAGAAGAAAGGGATAAAAAAGCTTGGGGAAATTACTCGAGAAACCATAAGAATCAGATTAAAAGCTAAATCAAATACATAGATTTGGAAGAACCAATGAGTAAAGGTAAGGATGGCAGACAAGTATATTTTTGCGGATTTAGTATCGTATCAGTTGAAGTAGGGATGTATACGAGTTTGGTAAATAGTGTGTGAGTATGGACGTAAAGTAAAAAGTTATATCCATAATAGGTAGTGGGTAGGTGATGGGATTTAAGACCTTACCCACATTGTATTCACCCGTTCAATATTCACCCGTTCCGTATCCGTCCGCCATATAAATTTTGAATTATTTGTATTTGTAGACTTTGATTATGCCTTTTATTATGGTATTTTATGTACTAAGATCTATATTTGTTTTAAAATCTATGTTAATCCTTAATCTTGTAGATTTTGAACTCAATTAATTTAGTTTGAAAAATGATGATTTATGATCGTGCTTGAATTAATCATATTAAAAATCGGTAATGTGTGGATAAATAAAATTTATCGAAGTGTAAATATGTTTTAGATAAGTTAACTATATATATTAGTTAATTGTAGTTAAGCAAAATTTATATCAGTAAAAATACGTTTTATAGTTAAGTTAGTTATCGTTAGTTAGTTAGATTTAGTTAAATTTGTATAGGTATAAATATGCTATATATACACACTTAATCAATCAATAAAGTACGTGGAGTTTTATTCTTTTTATAAAAGTCTATGATTTATTTTTTACATAATTTGATATTATTAATTGCTTGTAGATATATACAAGTGGATACCTTTTGAGTGGTGGGTGTGGGGATGGGATTTAAAGATATACCTGAGTGGGCGAGTGTGGATTTAAAAATTATACTCACCGTGGATGATGTTAGGTGGTGGATATAAAATTTTAGGTGGGTATGGGTATGAGGGAGGGGATATCTGCACCCGCCCCACCCATTTGTCATCCCTAAGTAGAGGTGAAAATTGAATCATTCGGATCGAGTTTGAGTCATTTCTATTTTAGATCTAAATTACATTTAAATCAGGTTTGATGCGAGTAAAATCATATTTAAATCAATTCTATCGAGTAGAGTTAGATATTGGGTTAAGAAATATCAAATTAATATTTTTGATTTAAATCTATATCAAATTGTCTATCTTTTGGATAAAATAAATATCAAATCAGTTAATTTATTTGATTGAGTTAATAAAAAATCAATCAATTTTTAAATTAGGTCGGATCAAATCAATATCAAATGAATTAAATTTTTAATCGATTTAATATTAAATTAATATTTTTTTTAACATGTCAATATCAAATCTATCAATGTTCAATTTAGGTTAGGCACTTGGAATAATTCATTTAACAATCTAAGTCACTTGGAATTTAATCAAGTCGGTCTTGTTTAAAATAATTATCAATTTGGACCTACTAATACATAGAAATAAATGACCAAATTATATAAAACTAAAGTAGTGGGAATGGAATTTAATTTCACCATAGTATAGGCACTAAAACTAACATTAGACCAAAGTTAAGAGATTAGGGGCACGTCATCACAAAGAGAAGAGCCACGCAGGGAGCACGTGAGTAGGCGTCGACAAACGATTTCCAGTTTTCCACGCCCACTCCTCGTTAGCGAGGACCAGTAATTTATCGCCGCGGTTTTCCATTTCCTCGTTTCGCTCCTCCCTTATCCGTCCAAATCGCCGATCCAAACGTTCCCAGATTCCGACCACCGCTACTGTTTTGCCTTCTCCACTCCAAATTCCCTTAGATCTCTTCAAAATTCCAGGTACATTATTTCATTTTTTCATGGGTTTCTTCCAACTTATTCAATGCATCAAGTATTTAGTGTTTATTCAGTTCGTTATTTTATTTTCCAGAAAGATTGTCCGTTAGTATGAAAATGAGTGATAATTTAATTTGCAGCCGACTTTTACTTGCATTATAAGGGGAAAAGACTGTAAATTAGTGAAAAACAGAGGGATTTAGATACCCATTTTCACAGTTTCAAAGAAAAATGTAAACTTGTGTCTGATTTTATTTCATAATTGCTTGTTGATTATGGAGAGGCAATGTAATAGGACTAAGATTGTGCATTGAAATGCTATCTTATGTGAATATCTTTATTTGAGTCATTTTTATATTGCTAAACTGGTTTCATAATGTATTTTTATCTGATCTTGATGTGTTTATCCTTTATACATTTTTTTTTTCTGTTTAGAAGGGATTGTTTATGTACTCACTTTGAGCTATTACTTGTTTTTCACTGTAGTTGCTTTGTTTTAAAGAGAATGGTTCGTGGTAGAGATGCCTGTTGGGAGCATTGTGTACTTGTGGATGCTACTAGACAGAAAGTGAGGTGTAATTATTGTCACCGGGAATTCAGCGGAGGGGTTTACAGGATGAAGTTTCATCTAGCTCAAATAAAAAATAAAGATATAGTTCCTTGTTCTGAAGTACCTGATGATGTGAGAGACCATATACAAAGTATATTAAATACTCCCAAGAAACAAAAGACTCCCAAGAAACTGAAGATGGATAAGACGGTAGCAAATGGCCCACAGAATAGTTCCTCTGGTAGCGGAGGCCTCCATCCGAACCAAGGATCTAATGGGCAGCATGGTAGCACCTGTCCATCTTTGTTGTTTCCGCATCCATCACCTAGTGAGCAGCCTGTGGTTGATGATGCTTCAAAGCAAAGGCAGGAGGCTGCTGACAAAAAAATTGCTGTTTTCTTCTTCCATAATTCTATTCCTTTTGGTGCTGCCAAATCCATTTGTTATCAGGAAATGGTGGATGCTATAGCAGAGTGCGGTGTTGGTTACAAAGCCCCAAGTTATGAAAAGTTGAGATCTAACCTTTTAGAAAAAGTAAAGGGTGACATACTTGATAGTTACAAGAAATATAAAGAAGATTGGAAAGAAACTGGTTGCACTGTATTTTGTAATAGCTGGTCTGATGGTAGGGCAAGGTCGTTTGTAATATTTTCAGTCACATACCCAAAAGGGACACTGTTTTTGAAGGCAGTTGATGTCTCGGGTCATGAGGATGATGCTAGCTACTTATTTGAATCGCTTGAATCGGTTGTAGTGGAAGTTGGTCTGGAAAATGTAATTCAGGTGATAACAGATAGTACAACCAGTTATGTTTCTGCAGGAAGGCATCTCATGGCTAAGTATAGTTCATTGTTTTGGTCTCCGTGTGCTTCTTATTGCATAGATAAGATGTTGGAGGACATTAGTAAACAAGACTGGGTCGGCATTGTGTTGGAGGAGGCAAAGAGCATTGCACGATACATATACAGTCATGCATGGATTTTAAATATAACAAGGAAGTTCACTGGCGGAAGGGAGCTAATGAGGCCAAAAATTACTAGATTTGTGGACAACTATCTTACACTGAGGTCCATTGTGATTCAGGAGGACAATTTAAAGCACATGTTCTCTCATTCGGAGTGGTTATCTTCCATTTATAGTAGACGTTCTGATGCTCAGACTATTAAGTCGTTACTGTATTTAGAAAGATTTTGGAAGTCTGCACATGAAGCTGTTAGTGTAACTGAGTCACTTGTTAAGCTCTTACGGATTGTTGATGGTGACATGCCGGCTATGGGTTATATATACGAAGGAATAGAGAGAGCAAAAGGTGCTATAAAGACATATTATAAGGGTATCGAAGAAAAATACATTCCTATTTGGGATATAATCGATCGGAGATGGAATATGCAACTTCATTCACCATTACATGCTGCTGCAGCATTCCTGAATCCTTCAATATTCTATAACCCTAACTTTAAGATTGACTTACGGATGAGGAATGGGTTTCAAGAAGCAATGCTTAAGATGGCTACGACGGAGAACGATAAAATAGAAATCACAAAGGAACATCCCGTGTACATAAATGCACAAGGTGCTCTAGGGACTGATTTTGCTATCATGGGGAGGACCCTCAATGCTCCAGGTATGAGAAGGACCATAGTTTTCATATTCTCTATATATGAACTAGGGATGCTTTCGACGAACTAATATCTAGGGATGCTATCTGATCATTGTAGGTGATTGGTGGGCGAGCTACGGTTACGAGATTCCGACACTACAAAGAGTTGCCATAAGGATACTAAGCCAACCATGTAGTTTTCATTGGTGCAGATGGAATTGGAGTACGTTCGAAACCATACATACGAAGAAACGAAACAAAGCTGAGCTGGAGAAACTCCATGATTTGGTTTTTGTGCATTGCAATCTTTGGTTACAAACCATTTGCCAAAGTAGGTATGGGAAATGTAAGCCCATCATCTTTGATGAAATAGATGTTAGTTTAGACTGGCCAACTGAATTAGAACCTTCTGTCCCTCTATTAGACGATTCATGGTTAGATAATTTGCCTCTTGAATGCAGAGACAGTCCTTAATATTGAACATGGATACTGCATATTCTGTTACTGATCATGTTGTATATTGTAAAATATGAAATATTTATCCATACGCTGTCTGGTCAGCAATGTGATGAGAAGAATATGGGTCGTAAATTGTACTCCCGTTGGTGCCCTTACTTCAAAATAGTGAGTTTAAGGTTAGGATTTAAGGACTTAAGGATATTTTTTAGGGTTCAGAGTTTAAGGTTTAGGATATATAAATTAAGATTAGTGTTCAAAATTTAATTTTTAAGTATTTTTTTACGAGAATAAAAAAGTTACGGTTAGGGACATGGGATTTACATAGCCTAAATCATCGTATCAGGAGCAAGAAATGTACGTTGATAATTAATATATGGGACATAGTATCAAAATTAAACCTCAACTTTTACAGTTGTTCAAAATTCTCTTAATTTTAAAAGATATTGTTAATATTTTAATAATATATTGATTTGGTCCCTTTAGCATATATTTTAGTAGGGTTATTTAATTGAACTAATCGAATTCAACATTCAAAATTTTATTAACTATTTTTTTATTATTAACCGTTAATTAAATCAGGATTTTTTGAAAAATTTTTAATCAAATAAAAAATTTGATTAATTTGGTCAGTTAATTAGGTTAATTAAAATTTGTTATAAAATCATATAAATGATCGTTAAACTGTATTAAAATGATCTTTTTAGCCACTTTAAAATTTATAAAACAACCATTAAACTTATCGAATTATTAGAAAATATCATTAGTTCATTGCAGGTTATAAACTATTGATAAATATCTAAAATTTTAATAATTTAGTAAATTTAATGATTATTTTGTGTTAATTTACTAAAGTTTAATGGTCAACTTTATAATATATGAAAAATAACGAGTGTTTTACAAATTTTTAGAAGTTCATTGATAAAAAATAAATATATATAATATATAAAAATTTTGGTTAATTAATTAATTTTGAATCGAATTAATCGATAACTGAGATTAAAAAACCATTAATTACTAACCGACCGATTAACCTAAAAAACTTCGATTCAATCGGTTAATTAAATTAACCAAAAATTTAACATTCTAACAGAAAATCGGTTAATTAAATTTTTTTGATTCAGTCGGTTAACTAAAAAAATTTAACCTCACTTATATTGAGTTTATATTCGTATTGAATATATTTTGATTCTAACAGAAAATCGAGTGATCTCTTATCGGTTGGTATAAGAGTGATTTCGAGTGGGAGAAGCTTTCAGGTAATGGTTGTGGTGTGGTTTAACGTCAAGGTTGTAGTGGTCGCCTCGCCTCTACGATGGGAGATGAGAAGGGCGAAATAAGTAGGCTCGGGGTAGCTTAGTTGGGTAAAGATTTGTTTGGCAATGCAAGTAAACAGTGGCAGTGGTGGCCAAACGGAAAAGGGTGATGGTGAATCTTAAGAATATGGTATTTTGTCGAGTTTTTTCTATTGGGGCTGCCAAAGCCATGCTGGTGGTGGTGGTGAAACAAAGTGCAACAATGGGGTGGCTGCAGAGGCCGAACAGCCTAAACTTGAATTACAATTCTCGAACCAAATTCGATGTAGAGTAAGACATTGTTGGTGTGATCCTCGTACAGACGACAGAAACAAGAAATCTTGTAGATTGTAATGAGATTACATAAAGAGAGATGATAATAGTGTAGTACAAGTACAATATAGCAGTTACTGGATGTAGAGCTCAAGATTAGTTAACCTTGGTGTGGGAATCAGAAGTAAAGGCTTCTTTTTCTTCATAACAATTCCAAATTTTCCGGACATGTCAACCTCAGTTCCCTGCGGTATTTTCCACTCAAAAGAATGCAGCAATGAGGCCAATATGAAATATAACATCTTCTCCGCCAAGGGGATTCCTGGACACTTTCTCCTACCAGATCCGAATGGCATGAACCGAAAATCATTTCCATAATAATCAAACTTGTTATTTAAGAACCTCTCGGGTTTAAATTCTAGAGGACTGTCCCAAACATGGGGATCCCTTTGAATGGACCACATATTTAAGAAGACCCTGCTACCCTTTGGTATGGTATAGCCACCGAGATGGAGCGGTCCAGCCGAGTAACGGGGAATGAGAAGTGGCAGTGGTGGATGCAACCGGAAGGTCTCCTTTGTCACTGCATTTAGGTACCTTAAATTAGGTAGGTGAGACTCTTCTACGGTATTGTTTAGCCCAACAACATCAGCTAACTCATTCTTGGCTTTCTCCAATATTTCCGGATGCTGTATTAGCTCGGCCATTGTCCACTCTATCATAGTTGTAGTAGTATCAGTACCACCCACCACAATATCCTGTACGTGTTAGAAAATCATTAGTACTAGTTACAGAAACTAGAAAGTAGAGATGAAGGTATTATAAACATATATATGAATGAAAGGTACAATCTTACCGACAGCAGACCCTTGACTTGATTCATTGTAAGAGATGATGTGTTGTCTTCATTCTTCTTGCCTTCCAAATGCAAGAGCAATTGTAGGAAGCCTAATTTTTGCTCATTTTTTCCATCCTTGGTGGCCATTTCAATTACAGACTCCAAAAGTTCATTAAAAGATTGATTGATTTCCTTGGACCTCCTCTCAATCCCTTGTATATCGAACCGTGCAATCACGGGGAATATATCGGAGATGTTCGGTTTTCCCATTAACTCCATTTGTTCTGAAAAAATGTCTTTGAAATGATCCTTAATGGTATCCCCTTTCTCTCCTCCGAATTTGCCTCCCAGAATCATGCTGATGACCGCATTGATTGCTACTAGAAATGCCAATTTGCCAATGTCAATTGGCTTCCCAGTGTTTTTATACACGTCCCCTATGGCTTTCATTACTTGTTCTCTTCGTAGACCATAACAGGCATTAAGTCTAGCAGTGGCAAGCAACTCACTTGCAACAACTTTGCGCTTGTTTTTCCATGTGGGGTTGCTGTAAGAATCAAATGCAATGTCATTGCAGCCAAAGCTAGCAATTTGTGCGGCAATGGGTGGATCTCGCTCAGAGAATGTTACATCATGGTCTCGAACCACTTCTTTAGCTAGTGCTGGTGAGCTAATTACGATGCATAGTTTGTTCCCTAGCCAAAGTTTGAAGATGGGACCATAGACCCCAGCCAGTTCTGTAAACACCACGTGAAGATTATCCGTTCCAAGAAATGGAAGATATCCCACAATAGGTAACCCTCGAGGTCCCGGCGGCAACCGAGCAACGCTCTTCTTAGAATTCTTAACTGTCCATAGACACCATAGTGAAACTGCCAATACGGCCATAAGAAATGGAAAAACTGATCCAAAGAGTGCATCTTTCTTCTTGCTAGAATCAATCAGCCATGTATACAAGGTGTAAGTTGTCTGCAACATTCTATGAGCAAAGAAAATATGATATTCCAGGATAAAATTTGTGATGAAATTAGAAAGAAGACATGGTTTTAAAGGAGATTTAACTTGAGGACAAAAGCAACAATGGATTGGAAGACTCTCGATTTGCAAACTTGGCTTGAGCCTGACCTTATATTTATTTAGATTTTTTTGGATAAAGGATAAACCGTTAACTACCATTTATTCTTTGTCTGGACATTAAATCAGTCAATGCTCCATATCTCTCTCACCAAAATCTATAGAAACGACGAACTGGTTCAAGTAGTTTTTTTAAGCAATCTGGTAAGTGGTGCCTGGAGACTCATGCAACTTGTATGTTTCGGCTTATTCTGACATTGGGTCCAACCCCAGAAAAGCCAACATCAATAAGATCTTCCGTATCGAAGTCTCCATTTGAATACCTAAAGGATTATTTATTTTTCTAAAAAAATTATAACCTATTGTATAAAATCGATAAATATTCATACGGATGCTGAAATATAGAAAATATGTAGAATTGTTTAAATAATCATTTATTTCTATTAAATATAAACAATAATTGAATTAAATAAGATATTAATTATAAGACTGTTATACACTTATCACATCTCTAAACTCGAATCATTATTTATCCTCAAACAATATAAAATAAAATAAATCTAAAAATTTTATGGTAATATTCCTTCTAAACTACCGCAATAAAATTCCTTTCTTTGCTCTGCAGCTTTCTCATTTCTGATCGTCATATTGGGAATCTTGTTTTGGAATTTACGGGACATGAGAATCCTATATTCAAGGAAACCAATAGCTACAAATTTGAAAAGGTTAATTATGATACAATCATAACTGATCTTTTAGACCCTTGTTTATATCTATTTAAGAAAAAAATATTCATCAAGTAGATTACTAAATGATTATAGACGGGTTTAATGTATCTGATGGGTTATATTAAATTAGATATCGTTTTTACTGTAAGCAATCTATTTAATTTCACAAACAATCCAAGAAAAGATCATTGAAAAATAATTTTAAGGGTATAGAGATATTTTAGATATACTCGGGACTACAAATTACACTATTCCAGAGACTCTGTTATCTTAGTATATTCTGAAAGAAGTTAGATATCTATCATACAAGATACCAAAAATACAAGTAGTAAGTATTCACTTTGGGAAGATGAGTTATGTCATGAAAATCTTGAAGAAAAACGATTATAACTAGATTCACAATAAAATGAGTTTATGACTAAAACAAATTCTTGAAGATATCTCTAAATATAAAAAAATCTGTACCCACAATATATATATATATATATACCGTGACAATCAAATAATAATTGCCAGAGTACAAAATTTTATGTATAATGGTAAGTCGAGACATATGCATTGACGATGTAACCGTTAGACAATTGATCCCAAATAAATTTATCTTTATTGATTTTATAAGGTTAAAGGATAATTTTACGAACCGTTAACAAAAAAATTAAACCGAGATTAAGAAAAAATCAAAAGGAATAAAACTAGAGTTCATAAAAAATAAAAGCTCTATAGAAAGAAAACTTATTTAGTTGACCGAAGATCTCAATAAGTAAATTATGATTCTTGCCAAATTATCCAGAAATCCCGATAGAAAAACGTTTATATTGCAAGAATCATAAGCTTAAAGTTTTGAGACCTTAATATCTACTGCGGCCTAAAAGAAAATAAAAACAAAGAAAATGCCGGTTGCATTATCCCTTTTGAACTCTGCAGGTCTGGCATGGAGTTCAAAGGAAGAAGAAAGAGATGCTGAATGTGGGACTCAAATATATTATTTGGGTGAAAAAAAATTAATAGCTAGACTACATCAATATTTTCTAATAAAATAGGATAAAAATATCAAAATAAAATAAAAGTTGAACTTCTTCATGTTTGATTTTTGCGAGCACAAGCTTGTTTTCAACTTCCAAGACTTATAAGTAGGGTAGGAGCAGCCGAGCAGGGACGAAATTATATCGAATATGAGAGAAGTTATTGTCCTTATTAAATTTTTGATATAATTATATTTAAATTCTTTCTTAGTTTAAATAATAATAAAATAAAATTTTTATCTTTTTTTTAAAATTTAAAATTTATGGACAATTATTTTTTCCTTTATTCAAGGAAACCGATGGCTCCATTACTGCCAGGTCCCTGGGATACCAATTCTGGGATATCTTTCATTTTTTGGATTTCATAATCTCCAACTGGTGTTTACAAATTTGGCTGCAGCTTACGGTCATATCTACAAACTTTGGCTTGGAAACAAGCTAACCATAGTAGTCTTATGTCTCAGTTTTTTTTTTCCCCAATTATTTCAATCTTCAATCTTATGTCTTGAACATTATTATAAACAAACCCTATATTTTTCAACTTATGTATCCAAAATGCAGTAATAAAAGAGACTTTCCGCCTGCATCCACCCTTACCCCTTCTTGTTCCACGTTGTTGTGGCCAATCACTCCAACTCGGTGGCTATACCATACCAAAAGGAAGCAGGTTGTTCCTAAATATGTGGTCCATTAACACAGACCCCAATATCTGGGACAACCCTTCTGAATTTCGACCCGAGAGATTCTTGGATGACCCTGAGAAATTCGATTTTCGTGGAAATGATTTCCGGTATTTGCCATTTGGTTCTGGAAGGAGAAAGTGTCCTGGTCTTTCCCTTGGTGAAAAGATGCTCTCTTTCATATTGGCCTCATTGCTACATTCTTTTGAGTGGACATTGCCTCAAGGAACAGAGCTTGACCTGTCCAGCAAATTTGGCATTGTTGTGAAGAAAAAGATCCCTTTACGTCTGATTCCCATGCCCAGATTGACGAATCTGGAGCTCTACAAGGACTACACTGTCATAAGCTATTGTCTTTTTAATAATTACTGTAATCCATAAAAGGTTCAAGCAATAGTTCCATGTAATCTAATAAAATTCTGTATCTCATGGAATCATCTATGTAATATTTTAGCTTAAACTTTATGGATCAAATTATGTTCCATACCGTGTTTGAGGTCTATTAATATAAATAAAAATAGATTTAACTTCTCCATCAAGTTTGTCCTATTCAAGATTAAATATATTATTCTATTCCCATGGATGCTAACTGAAGATTCATAAACTCTTTATTTAAAAGATTTAGATAAATAAAAAATTTAGAAATAAGTAAGAGGATCATTTAAAAATAAATATAGTTGAATTTGTTGATAAACTCTAATTGTAAGTTCAAATAAGGCGGCTGAAAAGTCTATTCCAAATTTTTTAATTTGCAACTGTGTACCAGTTGCAAAGTTTTGCTGAAATAAACATTAGAAATTTAGGGTAGAAGGTGATGCAATAAGACAACGAAACTGATAAAAATAAGCTATATATACAGCTATGATTAGGTGTTTATTATCGGGATCTGAAAAATAAATATTTATCTTTTTTGAGTATCATATTTATAGATCTGTGTTTTGGTTTATTTTAATTTCATGTTCGTTATTAGATGTCCGTGAAATTCGGGTACTTGAAAATTGAATGTTTTGTATTCCGTTTACTTATTTTTTTATATATTTTTAATTTTAATATATATATTAAACGTGTAAAATTTAAAAGTTTATAGCTCATAATTTGAATAAAAAATTAATGATTTAAAATAAATTTTAACTCTAAAGAGTAAGTTATTTAGGTATATATTAAAGTTTAACACCAAAAAAAATATTTAAAAAATTAATCTCAATCATTATTTTTTCCCTTCAAATATCATATTGCCTTGGGTGAAAAAAAAAACTCAACTAAAAAATGATTTTTTTTTTAAAATTTTGAGTTATTTAAGTCTAATTGAATAACTTGAAATAATTTTGAGTTCAAAATTTGAGTTATTAAATTTTTTGAATAACTCAAAAATTTTCACGGTCTGATTGCACAATTAGTCTCAATAATTTTATTTTCAGTTTTATTTCGGTCATATTATCTTTTTTTTTATTTCTTTGTTTTTATCTTTTAATTTTTTTTTCTCTACAATATAGTCACTTTATATATATATTAATTTATTTAATACAATTTTTATTTATACTTTTATATTATGTTATTTATTATATATTTTTTTATTTATTATATTTTATTTATCACTATATTTATCTCGTCTTGACCTTATCTAGATAAGAAAGAGATTTTTAACGAGATCCCTGATTTAATAAAATGATTCATACCCAAAGTATTTGATAATAATTCAAAATCTTATTTTCACGTGTAAAGAATAATATTTGTTATTTTAGGACACTGTGGTGGGTGGAACGGATACTACTTCAACTACGACAGAGTGGGTAATGTCAGAGCTACTGCAACATCCAGAAATGATGGAAAAAGTGAAGAAAGAATTAGGTGATGTTGTTGGCCTAAACAACACGGTGGAAGAGTTTCACTTGCCCAATTTAGTGTACCTAAATGCAGTAATAAAAGAGACTCTCCGCCTGCATCCACCCTTACCCCTTCTTGTTCCACGTTGTTGTGGCCAATCACTCCAACTCGGTGGCTATACCATACCAAAAGGAAGCAGGTTGTTCCTAAATATGTGGTCCATTACGAGGGACCCCAATATTTGGGCCAACCCTTCTGAATTTCGACCTGAGAGATTCTTGGATGACCCTGAGAAATTCGATTTTCGTGGAAATGATTTCCGGTATTTGCCATTTGGGTCCGGAAGGAGAAAGTGTCCTGGTCTTTCCCTTGGTGAAAAGATGCTCTCTTTCATAGTAGCCTCATTGCTACATTCTTTTGAGTGGACATTGCCTCAGGGAACAGAGCTTGACCTGACCAGCAAATTTGGCATTGTTGTGAAGAAAAAGATTCCTTTACGTCTGATTCCCATGCCCAGATTGACAAATCTGGATCTCTACAAGGAGTAAACTGTTATCAGCTATTATCGTGTTTCTTTTTAATAATTCCTGTACTGTATAAAAGGTTCAGGTAATAATGCCATGTAATCTAATAAAATTCTATATCTCATGGATGTAATATTTTAGCTTAAGCTTTATGGATCAAATTATGTACCATGCCTTATTAGAGGTTAATTAATATAAATAAAAATTGATTCAACTTTCCCATAAGTTTGTCCTATTCAAGATTAAATACGCTATTCTATTCCTATGGATGCTAACTGAAGATTCCTAAACTCTTATTTAAAAGATTTAGATAAATAAAAAATTTAGAAATAAGTAAGAGGATCATTTAAAAATAAATGTAGTTGACTTTGTTGCTAAACTCTAATTGGGAGAGAGCGAAGAGAAAGGAAGTTTCACTTTTCAAAACTTAAAAAATATATCTTATCCTCGAATATATTATGCAAGTTCAAAGAAGGTGGCTGAAAAGTATTCCAAATTTCAAATAAGGGTAGTAGGTGATGTAATAAGAAAACGAAACCGATAAAAATAATGAAAATTGTTATCTTTTTTTTTATCTTCATTTGTATATCCGTTTTAAATTAGAGGTTTAGGGTCTAAGATTTAGAGTTCAAGGTTAGGGGTTGTAGTTAGAGTTTAAAGAATTAAAGGTAAGGTATAAAGTTTAAGGTTTAGGATTTATGAAATAAGGGTTAGAGTTTAAAATTAAATTTTTTTAAAAATTTTCAAAGGATGTATGAGAGGAGGCATGATAAGGGGGCAAATGATTTTTCTCGATAAAAATACGTTAAATGTATAGCTATAGTTAGATGTTTGTTAACAGGTATCTGAAAAATTAGGTATTTTTTTTATCATATCTATAGATACGTATTCATGTTTATTTTAATTTGATATTCGTAAAATTTTGGTACTTGATAATTGAATATCTTGTATCTATTTTACTATTTTTTTATATTTTTTTAATTTTAATATATATATATATTAAACGTGTAAAATTTAAAAGTTTATAGTATATAATTTAAATAAAAAAATAATGATTTGAAGTAAATTTTAACTCTAAAGAGTAAATTATTTAGGTATATATTAAAGTTTATCATAAAAAAATATATATTTAGAAGATTAATCTCAATCATTATTTTTTCTCTTTCAAATATCATATTGCTTTGGGTGAAAAAAACTCGACTAAAAATTAATTTTTTTTTAATTTTAAGTTATTCGAGTCGAATTGAATAACTCGAAATAATTTCGATTTTGAGATCAAATTTTCAAAGTTCGTGTTATTAAACTTTTCGAATAACTCAAATATTTACAGGTCTAATTGTACAATTAGTCTCTGTAGCTTTATTTTCAGTTTTATTTTAATCATATTTTTTATTTTTACCTTTAAATTTTCTTTTCTCTACAGTATAGTCACCTTATATATACTTTTATATTATGTTATTTATTATATATATATATATATTTAATTTAGTTTATCATTATTTTTATTTTGTCTTGATCTTATCTAGATAAGAAAAAGGTTTTTAACAAGATCCGTGATTTAATGAAATGATTCATACCTAAAGTATTTGATAATAATTTAAAATCTTATTTACACATGTAAAAAATAATATGAAGAAATATATATGTAGATATAACGAGAAAGTCATTTTAAATTGAAATCAAAATATGTTATAGTATTATAAATAGTACAAATAAAATTTATATATAAACTCGAAAAATTTAATCGACTCCAACTCGCTAAAACCGACTCGAATTTAAAAAAATCAAAAAATGTGTAAGTTGTAAAATATGATGACTTAACTCAAATAACTCAAAAATTTTAAGTCGATTTGACTCTCCCGTAGTCTCACCCCTAATATCGACAAATTAAAAAATATTTTTTAAAAAATTAAACTTAAAACTTAAAAGTGTATATACAAACATAAGAAGAATTTAGGGATTTGAATTTAATTTTGAAGTAAAGACAATAAAATAAACTAAAATAAACATATAATTTAAAATATAAAAATCTATTTTAAAAAGTGTCGGGTCAAGTCGAGTACCCATCAAGGGAATTATAAGATATTTTGCCCAAGATCATGCCAAATACCCGAGAAAATTACCGGTAGCATATCCGACCCAATAAAAATTAAAAATGTCTAAATCACCCATCTATATTATAGATATCTTCAGGTAATTAAATTGAATCAATCGAGTCAAATAATTTTAAACATTTTTAACTTTAATCCATAATGCTGACATTGCGAGGAAATATAAAAAACTATGAATTAAAAAAATTATATTTCGTTGTGTTTGGAAGGTTAAATTAAAATTTTCATTTAAAATATTAAAAAAACAATAAAAAAACATTCAAAAATTATAATAATATCGCTGCCTTGAATTGAATCACAAATAAAAAGTATTGGATTTACAAATCATTATATTTTTAATTAGAAAGAAGTGAAAATTATCTAATATTTAAAATTAAAATAAAATGTGAAATAATAATAAATTGATCTAACGAGTTCAAATATTAGGTTTATTAAATAAGATCAATAACCGAGTAATTTAGATCGACTTTTCAAACCCAATTTTCATCCTTCATAATATATGGATTCGGATCCTTGATATTGTTTAAGGAATTTAATGTCTCATCTTGTCGCGACCATTTTAAAAACGGAACGTGTGAAAAATAGCCTGGCGAGTTGATTTTAGAAAATCCGAATTTTATTTTAATTAATAAAAATTGTGTCATATTGAAAACATTTAATTTGAATTTTAATAAAATGATTTGGAGTTGCCACCGGCCACTTTGGTAGGCCAGACACCATAAAATAAACCAGAGATTCATTTTGAAAATATTTGGGTTCGGGAGTCGATTACACGTAAGGACGACCCTTACGAGCGCTCGAAAATCGGTACCTTTTAATTACACGTGGCATTTCGATATTTCGAATAATAATATTAATTTAATTCGTCATTGACAAATAAATATCGTTCGAATAAGAATATCCTTTTAGATAAGAAAATACATTTCTTTTAAATACGAGCTTAATAAGACGTCTTCTAGATAGGAAACCTTAACTCGTATTTAAAGAAATATAAATTCTGCCCCAAAAGGTTTTAAATGCATGACTGGTTATTATCTTGTCAATTTTAAGTTCTAACCTAAAAAGGCTCCATCAATTTAAATATTTAAATCCTATTAAATTATTAATTTTATCGGGTGTATTATGATAACATCCGAATGCACGGACACTACCATTTCGACACCAAACAAAATTAATAATTCTACTGGTGCTACTAATCTTTACATAATTAATTTTATTAAATTCTAACCTTAAATTATTTATCATTTTCTACGTTTCGATGACGCGCCGAATACGATACCGAAGTACACTCTTGGCTAACATAATGCCATTTCATAATAGTGACCACTTAGTATATCCAAGGTATAAGATTAGAACGTCATCGTTACTAAATTATCTCCCTATTTAATTAATTATAATTAGAGTGACTAACCCTAAAGGGCTCTAATTTAATTATCTAAGTGTGAAAATTAAGTGTTACCTAAACAAATATTTTATATGGATTTTAAAATCATGTAAGCATATAAATATTAATTAAAAGCATACAAGAACTTAATCGCAAGATATAAAATGGTCAAAATAAATTAATTAAGATCTAAAAAAGCCTAATTTCATGATGCTAGTAGCCAAATTGAAAAGCAGTTTAAGGTTGTTTACCTTTCCACTTCGAAGATGAAGGTGAAATCTAATTTAATATCCATTGATGGATGCATCCATCAAACTCCAATTTCCCTTAATTTCCTTCAATGTTGACGTGTAAGGATTGAAGAACCAGGGGAATCAAGACTTAGAACAACATCTTTGCCACATGTAGTTGTATCCCCAATTTTCCTAACTTACACCGAACCGAAAGCTTTTATAATTTTTAATGGAGTCTCCATTGAAGCCATCACCACTGCAACCGTCTCCATTTCTTAACACCATGAAGCTTCAAGATCCTCTCCCCTAGATCTCCCTCATCATCCTTTGAGACTTGAATTCCGACAAGAACATTTGCTCCTGCTTCACCCTGACCACGGTAATGGAATAAACTGAAATTCCAGCGTGGACTGAAAGTGTGTAAGAACTTCATCAAAGCACCAGGCCTCTCCGGGAACGTAAACCGGCATAGAAGCTCATTTTCAACATTCGATCTGCCTCCCATCAAATACCGCAAGTGATCTTTAACCAAATTACTTGCTGTAAGATTGAAAGTTCTAAATTGAGAAGATTCCATCCTCTGCTTCATTGCTTCAAGTTCGGAAACCGTGTGAACACCAACACAGTTCACAAAATTGTTTGAAGCTTCCAGGTTCCTCCGGCAAAACAGTTGTAAGCACTGCCTCCTGTTGTCTAACCACATTAGCCAGTTCAGTAACTACTCTAAGCTTATCAAAATTCATGTTTGTACCACTGGTTATTGCTACAACATGCTTCCCCTTAAAGCCATAGTATTTGCAATATGCTTCGGCTCCTGCTAGTTCAAGAATGCTCCTCCCCCCTTCAAACATGTCCTTGATAGAGGCATAAATAGCATCACGGCTCCCAGAACCACCATCCACCAATTCCCTACATGGTTATGCTATTGGTAACCGATAGTAACCCCCATATGGTAACCGAAAACCTCCCAGGTAACCAACTCACCTTATCCAATCTTTTTTTTTTTTGAATTTAATTTTTATTATTTATTTATTTTTATAATATTATTTATATATCATATTATTTATTTGTTATATTTATATTTACCTTGGCCTTATTTTATTATTGAGTACCCAGACGAAATTCGGGTATTACACATCTCACTATACCAATTTATTTGTAAGCTTAGTATCATTTAAAATTCAATATTTTAAATAAAAGTTAATTCTAATGTTATTCAAAATATATGAAGATTTATATCTTAAATTTAAATTATAAACCTTAAATTTTATACTAAATTATTTAGATAGACTGTTAAGATTGTAAAAAAAAAAAAATGAGGAATGAAAGACGATATTTTTATTTTATTGATTGAAACCTGTAATATCTCCTGTAATAATTAAATAACCTCCCGAACAAGTCTAAACCCATGACCCAGATCACCAAACCCGTTGACAACCTCAGTGTTGTAGAATTATAAATCAGTGCCATTTCTTTGTTAACCTCAGTGTTTCAACACAATTTTTTCTTGGTTTTGCTCACAAAGCCACAAAATGTTGGAAAGAGTTTGCAGCTCGTTTTCATGGCTGTTGAATGCTATCAGCCAGAAAGATGGACAGTTCCCAGCAGCTTTCTCGGTCATATTGGGAATCTCGCTCTGGTGCATATGGAACCTCGGGAAGTCGAGGAAACCAATGGCTCCATTACCGCCAGGTCCCCGTGGGCTGCCAATACTGGGATATCTTCCATTTCTTGGATTTGATAATCTCCACCTGGTGTTTACAGACTTGGCTGCAGCTTACGGTCCCATCTACAAGCTTTGGCTTGGAAACAATCTAACCATTGTAGTTAGCTCTCCATCCCTTGTAAAAGAAGTAGTTCGCGACCATGATGTAGCCTTTTCTGAGCGAGACCCTCCGATTGCTGCACGGGTTATTACCTTCGGCTCCAACGATATTGCATTCGATTCTTATAGCAATCCCAGTTGGAAAACTAAGCGCAAAGTTCTTGCAACAGATATGCTCAGCAATGCCAATCTTAATGCCTGTTATGATCTACGGCGAGAACAAGTGATGAAAACGATCAGGGATGTGTATAAAAACGTTGGGAAGCCATTGGATATCGGTGAATTGGCATTTTTAACAGCAATGAGTGCGATCATCAGCATGATGTGGGGAGGCAAACTCCGAGGACAAGAAGGGGCAACCATTCAGGGGCACTTCAAAGACCTTTCTTCGGAATTAATGGTATTATTAGGAAAACCGAATATTTCTGATATTTTCCCCTCGATTGCATGGTTTGACATGCAAGGCATTGAAAGGGAAATGAAGAAAATCCGACAATCCTTCAATGAACTTTTGGATTCTGTAATTGGACTGCGATTGAACGCTGTCTCTGAGAAAGGAAAGGGTGACGGCATGAGTGAACAAAAATCCGACTTCTTACAGTTTCTGTTGGATATATACAACCAGAGCGAAGATGGCACATCATCACTTACAATGAATCAAATCAAGGGTATTCTCATGGTAAGATTTTCACACTTTCTTGGGGTTAAGACTTAAGACTTGCATGTTCTTTCTACCTTATGTACCTGGTGCTAATATTCGTTACTTTAGGACACTGTGGTGGGTGGAACGGATACTACTTCAACTACGACAGAGTGGGCAATGGCAGAACTACTGCAACATCCAGAAATGATGGTAAAAGTGAAGAAAGAATTAGGTGATGTTGTTGGCCTAAACAACACGGTGGAAGAGTTTCACTTGCCTAGTTTAGTGTATCTAAATGCAGTAATAAAAGAGACTTTCCGCCTGCATCCACCCTTACCCCTTCTTGTTCCACGTTGTTGTGGCCAATCACTCCAACTCGGTGGCTATACCATACCAAAAGGAAGCAGGTTGTTCCTAAATATGTGGTCCATTAACACAGACCCCAATATCTGGGACAACCCTTCTGAATTTCGACCCGAGAGATTCTTGGATGACCCTGAGAAATTCGATTTTCGTGGAAATGATTTCCGGTATTTGCCATTTGGTTCTGGAAGGAGAAAGTGTCCTGGTCTTTCCCTTGGAGAAAAGATGCTCTCTTTCATATTGGCCTCATTGCTACATTCTTTTGAGTGGACATTGCCTCAAGGAACAGAGCTTGACCTGTCCAGCAAATTTGGCATTGTTGTGAAGAAAAAGATCCCTTTACGTCTGATTCCCATGCCCAGATTGACGAATCTGGAGCTCTACAAGGACTAAACTGTCATAAGCTATTGTCTTTTTAATAATACTGTAATTTATAAAAGGTTCAAGCAATCGTTCTATGTAATCTAATAAAATTCTGTACCTCATTGAATCATCTATGTAATATTTTAGCTTAAGCTTTATGAATCAAATTATGTACCATACCTTATTAGAGGTTGATTAATATAAATAAAAATTGATTCAACTTTCCCATCAAGTTTATCCTATTCAAGATTAAATATGCTATTCTATTATTTTAATTAGGTACTTATATCTGTGTTTTGGTTTATTTTAATTTAGTATCTGTTATTAGATGTCTGTAAAATTTGGGTACCTGAAAAATTGAATACATATATATGGTTATTTTTTTAAATTTTAAAATTTTAAAAAATATATATTAAACGTGTAAAATTTAAAAGTTTATAGTATATAATTTGAATAAAAAATTATTATTTGAAGTTAATTTTAACTTTGAGGAGTTAATTGTCTAGGTGTATATTAAAGGTTATCACCAAAAGAATATATTTAAAAGATTAATTTTGATCATGATTTTTTTCCTTCAAATATCTTATTGACAAATTAAAACAAATGTTTTTAAAAAAAGTAAACTTAAAACTTAAAAATATATAATACAAATATAAAAAGAATTTAAAGATTTAAATTTAATTTTATAGTAAAAATAATAAAATAAATTAAAATATAAAAAATATAAATTTTAAAAGTGTCGAGTTATTTAGGTAGCCACTAAGGTAAAAAAATATAGCCACTCGGGGAAAAATATCGGGTCGAATATCCAACCTAATAAAAATAAAAAATTTAAATTACTCATCTATTTTATACCAAATCATCAGATAATTTAATTAAGATAATCGGGTCGGATAATTTTGAAAATCTTAATTCTAATTTAACATTGTGAGGAAATAAAAAAATATAAATTAAAAATTTACCTTTTTATTGAATTTGAAAGGGTAAATTAAAATTTTTCATTTAAAAATTTAAAAAAAATAAAAAAATAAAAGTTAATTTTTTAAACTTTACCTACTATTTTAATCCCAAAATCTTGATTTTTTTCAACTTTTACAACCCAAAATCTTTATTTTTTCAACTTTTACAAAATTTTTATTTAAAAGTACTCGTGCTACTTGACCGGGAGTGCGAGCTGCGGTCGGCAAAGGCGACGCCGTTGTTTTGGCGCTGCCAATGCCATGCCCCAAGTCTCATACTCCCCGACAGTCTGTCCAACTTCGCATAATAATATCGCTGCCTTGAATTGAATCACAAATAAAAAGTCTTGGATATACAAATCATTATATTTTTAATTTAAAAAGGAGAAGATTATCGAAAATCTCCTAACCGTCGATCTCTTTTTTCAAATTTTATTTTTTTTATTATTATTTTTTGATCGTTCTCTTTGATTGATGGTCAACAATCAATTTTAGTATTGGTTGTCGACCACTGAATCTAATTTTTTCATATTTTATTTTAATAAGCATCTCTATTTTTCTGTCTTTGTGACACGCTTTTCTCTGTCCTTGTGACATGTTTTTATTTTTGTTTTTGGGTTTGATTCGTCTGTCTTTATGACATGTTGCAGCATACCCTAGCGATCGGTTCTTGTTCGCACAAAGATTCAATCGATACTAGTTTTCTGATTTATTGTTTTGTCGGTGGTCACTTGGAAAGACTTATCCTCACTCGGTTGATGGTTGTTTGCCGATAAAATCAGTCCTGGATAGCGTTACTTTTTGCACGACAGTTTGAATTGCCTACAACTCCTTCTTCCTTCACTGTGCGTTTCGTTTGGACAGAGACAAGGAGATTTAGGAAGCTGTTGAATTTTATTGATATGCTTATTTTCATAGGAATTTTATTTGTCTTTGTTTTTGAGTTATAAGAATTTTTAGATTTTTTAATCCAATTATTTTGATTCTTGATTACGTTGTAATTATAATTTTCTATGGATTTAATAAAAATTTAGTAGCATTTGTTAAAAAAAAGAAGATTATCTAATATATAAAATAAAAATAAAATATCAATCAATTGATTTAACGAGTTAAAACATTAAGTTTAATAAATAAGATTAATAATTTACTAATTTAAATTGAATATCATATAGATTCATTATAAACAAGATTCTATAAATTTAATTTTTAATTTTTATAACGTAAGGACTCGAATTCTAAACATTACTTAAAGATTTAATGCCTTATTTCACTAAATTAACTTGTTGCTAAACTTAGTATCATTTAAAATTTAATATTTTAAATAAAAGCTAATAATTCTAATGTTATTAATGATATACAAAAATTTATTTTGGTGAGATGACATTTTTATCAGTAAATTTAAAAAATATTATTAGTTAGATTAGTTAATATAAATAGAAATATATTTAACATAATTCATATATATAATTTTAAAATTTTAACATTTATTTTCTAATAGTAAAAACATTATTATCTATATATTTACTTAAATAGAATTGAAATATTTCTTAAATAATTAAATTTTATCTATAATTTAGCAAAAATATAATTCATAAAAATATAAATTTATTATTAAAAAATAACACGAATGAAATAGATAATTATTTATCTTTGAAAAAAACGTTAAAATATTTTATAAATACAATACACATGTAATGTCTCACATCTTTAGGATACATAAAGCAAGAGGAGAAAGCAGTTTATAAATAATCACTTAACAACAACAAGAATAAGAAAGCAATCTAGTCTTTACCTTTTGGTTGAGATAAAGTTTACGTTGACCTTTTGATTAGGGTTGTTTATTATTAAGTATCCGATTTTTTAGATACTAATTTTTTAGTTCATTTATATTAGATACTCGTAAATCTGATACCCTATTCATATATATATATATATATATATTATTTTAAAATTTAAAAATATCGCATATTAAACACATAAATTTTAAAAATTTATAATACATGACCAAACATAAAAATATAATGATTTAAAGTTAATTTTAGAATTTTTTATATATACATATATATATATATTTATTAAAATTTACTACTAAAATGATATTAAAAATATTAATATCGTTTCTTTTTCTTTCGGTTTAACAAATTAATAAAATATATTTAAAAATTTTAAAAATTTTAAAGTATATAATATAAATATAAATTAATTTGAAATTTTAACTTTAGTTTTATGTAAGGAATTTACAATTTAAAATTAAAAATATATAAATTAAAATTAATCGGGTTAGGTCGAATACCCAGTAACTAGAAAAAATCGGCCTAAGCCTGACCCAATTATTCTCGGGTCGAATTTTTTTAAAATTATCAGACATTTTTGTTTCAAGTAGTCGGATAGATTTAATCAGGTCGAATAATTTTAAGTATTTCAACTTTTAACGCACCTAATTAAGTTTATATTTTTTAGATGAAAAGTTGAATTTATCAATTTTCTAACGTTAAATTTTTAGTTTAACTATCATTGAGATTTTTAAGTTTAGATTAGTATTTATTTTTCTTTCATTTCGGCCCATTTTCCAGTGGTCTCAATCCTTTCGAATCCGATAATTTATTCTTTTTTATTTTACATGCATTTATTTATTATATGTTTCACTTATTTTATATTATATCATACATGTTTTGCATTTATACACTTTATGTTATTGTACATGTGTTTAATTTGGCATATATTTTTGTACATACTTTTGCTTTTATTTTCGTTATATTTTCATGCATTTATTTATTTATGTATTTATTCGTATGTGTAAATGTTGTTTTCATCATGTTTTTACTTGCACATACATCACGTGTTTATTTATTTGTCCATTCGCCCATTACCTTACTTTGCATATTTATTTGCTTTTTAGGAACTTATTTCAAGCTTGCGTATTATTTTTCTCCACATTTATCATGATACATGTGATGCATGACCATTTATGTGAATATGTTTTATATAGTACAACTTAGGTCTATGTACACTTACACTCATGGGCGGAGCCACCTTTGTAAAGGGTGGTCAAATGATACCCAAATTTTTTTTGTCCACCTCTTTTTATATGATTTATATATATTTAAAAATAAATAAATAAATAACATCAATTTATAAATAATTGACACCCCTTAAATATAAATTTAAAAAATGATACCCCTTAGATAATTTTTTAGTTCCGCCCCTACTTACACTTATTTATTTTGTTAATCTATATATAACTTATTTATGTGTTCTTGCTTAGGGGTATAATATGTTTAGATGTGGTTAGATTATTAGTCTAACTCTTTGATATTTATCTTTTGGTTTATTTTATCTTAGTTTTCTTCACTTTCGCATGTGCATAATTAGTTTGTCAAGATACATGTTTTGCATGCATATATTTTTTTTTTTATAGTTGTTTAATTTAGGGTAAACTATCCCAGTGACCACCCAACTAATTGGGGATACCTATTTCGGCCACCCAATTAAAGAACTCAACAATCATGTCACCCAACTTTGAAACCTTACCTATTTGAGCCACCGCCGTTAAAATTTAACAGAAAAAGTTAACGGTGATGACGTGGCTGTTAATGGTGATGACATGGTTGTTAATTAAAATCTATAAAATTAAACATTTAATGTCCTCTAATTTAAAATCTGTAAAATTCATTTTAGGTCGGTTGTATTTCAGGTCAGGTTCATTTTTAGTCGATTTTATTTCAGGTCCAATTAATTCGGATTTTAAATTTATATTAATTAAAATTATTAAGTTTGAGTTTGATATAAGTAAGTAAGTAATCGATAGGCTTTGGGCTGAATGATTGATCATTCATTTTGAATTAATTATTTAATATTTAACGTCTTTAACTAGCATGAATCTATTAAAAATAAATATTACGTACTAGACTAATCAAAATATCATCAAATGATTCATATCTTAAAAATTGGGTTAAATTACAAAAATTAAAAATTAATAAAAAAATAAACGTTGGACTAAAAAGAATAACGTTTTAAATTAAAAATGATAAATATTAATAAAATAGAATATTATCTTATTAAAAACACTAAACTAAATAAAAAAAATAAATAGTAGTCAATTTGAAATAAAAATAAAGTTATAAGGACTATATTATAAAAATTATAAATTATTAATAGTTAAATTTGATAAAAAAATTAATTCTAATATAATTTAATACATTATAATTTATACCTATAAAATATAATTTAATACATTTCAAAAATAAAAATATAAAATTTATACTATATAGAATATATAAAATTTATACTATATATGAAATGATATTATATATAAAAATATGAGATGTATAATACTATATATATAAATATATAATATGTATGTATGTATATGTATATAATATATAAGCATATATATGTAAGTATATGTATACTTATATACTATATAGTATACATTAATATATGTATACATTAATATATATTATAGTGTATATAATATATTAGATATACATATAATATAGTTTAATATATATATAATATTTTAATATATAATATACTTATTTATATATTATACTTTATGTATTAATGTATTATATGTAATATATAATATAGTTATAATATATATTATATATACACTTAAATGTATATTAATATACATATTTAATTTATTTATGAATTAATGTGTAAATATATATTTAATTAATGTATGTATATTATTAATTTTTTAAGTTCAACACTAATTCTTTAAGCTCAAATTACTAAACTAGTTTTTTAAGACTAATTCTTCAATTATTAATCTAATTTCTTATGATCAAATTGAAACAATTTTAAAATATATAATCTGATTTTAATTAAATTAGGATTAAATCGAATAAAAAATAAAATTTAAAACTTAATTTTCAAGTGATTATAACCAAATTGAAATAATTATAAAATAAGGTTTAGAGCGGCGCGAGATTCAATTTTTTAGGCGCGACCTATATAAAAATATGCTAAATTTTTTACCTGACCTAGAGTAGTATCAAATGAATATAGAAATCTAAACTCATTTTCTTATATTTTTAATTTGTTATATTTAATCAAAGTTTATTATTTGATTATATATTATAATAATAATAATCCACCAAAATTTACTATATATATTAATTCCTTCTAAAATTTTGTGTTTCCCTCTTTTTTATATAATAATCAAAACTTATTTCTAATTCCCTCAAAAAATTTAAGTAACTTATATCCCTAAAAAAATTTAAGTAACTTATATCCCTATTTTTTAAAATTAAACTAAAATAAAAAAATGGCTTATTGACCTCCAAATTTTGACCTTTCACATTTTTTTAATAATTAATTTTTTTTTATCAATTGTTTTGATTTAATTTAATTAAATGATAATATAGATTAATTTAATAAAAATCTACATTTGATTTTCGAATTCTTTTAATTATATTTGTAATTTATGTGTTTATATTTTAATTTAACTCAATTAATTCTAAGTTCAATATATTAATTTATATTAATTAAATATTAATTTAAAATTATAATTTTTAAAGAAATATTAATTCAAAGTTATAATTTTTAAAGAAATATTAATTTAAAATTATAATTCAAATTCAAATTTAAGTATTAATCCTTAAATTAATTCTCATGTCTAATTTTATTTACCAATATTTTAAATTTATAAAATTATAGATATACTTAATTATATGTCACGTAAATATTATGTCTTGTTAATATTAGTTCAGATCAATAACAGGTTGAGTTCGAAACAAGTCGAGTCATTTATCAAATCGTGTTCAAAACAAGGGGGTAAAACCAGGTCTCGGGTCGATTCAGTTGGGTAGTATCGATTATCTGCCAGGTTAGACTCGAGTTCAGGTTTGTTTCAGTCGGATGCAGGTCGAGTTTCGGGCCTACAATAACAGGTTGAAATCAGGTTCGGGTCATTTTCGGTCGGATACAGTTCGGGTTTGGTTACTACAATAACATGTTCAACTCAGGTTCGAGTCAACAACAGTCGAATACAAATCGAATTCAGATCATTATATCCCGGATCAAACCAGGTTCTGACTCGAACATGTTTCAATCGATTTTTCAGGTCAGATCAGCTTTTTACATCCAATTTTGTAACACTGGTATGTAATAAGTTTGGTAGTGGTGAACAACCATGTGTTTTATACGTCATTTTATGGTTCATAACTCAAGTACTCCACCTCCCAACAATATATTCAACAACCAGTATGTTTCACATGTTCTTTGCCATTGCCATTGCACTCAACTTTGACCTGTATGTTTCACATGTTCATGTTGATTCATTTCATATTATACTGGAATGCATAAATCTTCAAGATTTAACTTCAAAGCGATTGTAAACGAAGATTATTTTCTACAAATATTCACTTCATCATTGAGAGATTTCAAATGACAGTGGCAATCAAGATTCAAACAGATGCACTAAACTTGCAGACAGGTAAGTCTTTTTCGAATGCTGGGACAGCTCGAAGAATCGGATTGCTTTCGAAGAAATTGACAGGCTTGAGCTCAAAGCTTGATGTCACAACTGGCATTACTGGGAAATCTTCTTGGCATGGAATGTGATGGAACCCCAAGGTATACCACAACACGATATCCTTATTTTCAATAGGACGATCCCTATTCTCAAAAACAACATATTAAAGGCAAAACCTATGCATTAAAAGATTATTGATTTGTTGAGTTTTATACCTTTCAGACCACACAGCAAGAGTGTCATCTCCCCTGCTTTGATGCACAAAAAGCCCACCAGCCCATTGTTCACTCTCATTATACTGAGTCACCCATATCTGTTCTCAACAAAATAGCTCAACAAAGTAGGCAAAAACGTTGAATACAGACAACGAAAAGATAAAGGTGTTACCTGATTGTTGGTGAAGGCACCTCTTAGTTGAGGAGGATCATCATGATCAAGCAAACTAGCAGCAGTTCCTCCTGGAACAACTTTGTATCCAGTTGGATTTCCTAGCCTAGACCTTCTTGAAGGATTAATCATATGGAATTCCGATGGATCATATAATTTAAGTTTAATCTGTGCATCTTTTTCAGTCTTTGCTACTTTCCTCTCGACTTTCAAGTAACTCTTCCTTGGGGATTCCCCTGGAAAACCATGTTCTTTGACAAGTTTAACATCGACAAACGAATTATTAGCACCATCAATATCCATGTCGAGGTGATATGTAATGAAGTGATCGTGAACTACTCCGATAACATTCTCGGAAATAAGAGGACCCGACATGGTGTCTTGGTTCGGCACCTGATATAAACTATGGTAAGGACTCCCTTTCACCATCAACATTCCTGAGAGTCCTACCTGTATGAAGTTATAAATCATATGAAAAATAATAATTGCAAACACTATTGTTCTGGGAGACTCTTGTGAAAATTAAAACGGTATAAAACAATGACCTTAATCCTTATTAAACCATCTGTCTGGAACTCCCAATCGAAGATGTAATCATAGTTTCCCACTGTTGCAGCCATACGAGCGACCAGGGTTACTTTCGGTCTCGTCTCCCTAATCTATAAGTACAGAACCAGTCATGTAATTTTTAAATGTATAGCATAGTTTTGATAGTATCATTCTTTCCATCATTGAAGTTATTAATTACCTGGGAATCTTGGAGTAGGAATTCCGAATGTCGCCAACTGATATCACCAGCATAACGTTCGAACAGGCAAATCATGTTGGACTGAACATACGGCTTTCCATTAGAAGCAGGAAAAACTCCGTCCATGTAGTAAGAGTATCTAGGACAGTCATTTAGAGGCACAAGTGGAAGGGCTGAGATCCCTAATCCGAATTCACCAGCATCCATATACGACTTAAAATACCACGACTCGTCAAGGTCCATGTAAGGTACAAAAAGTTCTGAACAGAACCCTTTGTACATCACGTTCCTTAGCTCACCATTCTCCGAGTCCCGCACCATGGCTTGTGAAATCACCAAACCAGCTCTTTTGTCAGCTTTGAGATGGAACACCCAGTTCGCCCACTTAACTATATGCCCATCTTCAACTGTAAAACTTGGTCCTTTTGGTTGTTCCATGGAAATTGGGTTTAGTGGTTCCATCTCTGGTTCCTTCTCCTGAGCTTTGTACCTGTAATCAGTGTTGGTACTTTTTGGAATCGGGATACCTCGGCCTGTATCGGAGAATTCCAGCAGCTCCAATGTGTCCAAGTCCACCGTCATGACGAGCCCTTCAATAGGCCTCATGTAGAAATTGGGTGTGCCTTCGTTAGAGTAACACAGGACCTTTATAACTCTTTTACCTTCTTCCTTTGGCCCGTACCAGCCTGCCGAAGGCGTCAGGCATATCAGTTCTGACAACGAAATCCCTCGGGCTGCAATAGATTTGGTGAATTCTGCATTAGAAAACGGCACTTTAGACGCTGCCGAGAGATCCTCCATAGATAGCATTGGATAGCCAGATCTTGGGTTGATGGCATGGCTAGTGACACGGCTAGAATCCAAGTCCACAGTAAGCACATGCGATTGGCCATCTAACATTGCCAAAACATCTGCTTTTCTCGGAGGAAATGGATCACCTTTTCTCCACCTAAGAACCTGCAACTTGTCTGGTTCATCAAGCATTAAAGAGTGAATAATAGGGAAGGTAGATGAAAAGGGTTCATAAGATGAGAGGATGGTCCGAACGCTATTGATTTCCTGTGCAGTAAGAGGGTCTAGTGGATGGTGAGGCGTCTCAGCTGCATGATCTATCGGTTTCTGAATTTGTGTATCCAAAACTGAGCAGGCCTTGGAGTTGGAGAATATCCGATTCTTGAAAGTGCACAAGGTAGTTTGCTTTGAATTATCAGGCGATGCTGAATAGCTCGGAGGGTACCAAAACCCCACAAAAATGAATAGAACTAAGCACGAAATGAAACAAAAACGAAGAAGAGATGAAGGTGTCACCATTATCACCCTTAGAAGTTGAGTCAGGTGATGAGATTTGTTTTGTGGTTTCAGATGCTTAAACTATACGAGTGGTTAAGCCGTCCTAGCAGGAGAGGTTCTAAAAAATTCCCTTTAAGTTAAGTGAGAAATTATATCATGGGTTAGTCTCACCACGTCATCCATGAGACCAACCAATAGAAACTGTCCACCTCGTTATTTTTTAATTTTCCAAGTAAAGATTTACTTGGGAAAAAATTATGACATGAAAAAATTGATGAAATGGACAATTTTTATTGATTGGTCCCATGGACAAGTGGTAGGACTGACCTATGGTATAATTTTTCCCCTTAAGTGGAGCCTAAAAAAAACCCTGTAATAAGGGCAATGGGGAACCGGTTAACAACCGGTTCCAATGTAAACACTTTGTGTTTTTTTTTTTTTATAAATAATGGTTATTCAATTTATTTTTATATATTCGAATAAAAAATATACGAATAAAAATATTTATATAATAAATATTCGAATAAAAATATTTGTATAATAAATATTCAAATAAAAATGTTCGTATAATAAATATTCGAATAAAAATATTTGTATAATAAATATTCAAATAAAAATATTCGAATAAAAAATATACGAATAAAAATATTCTTATAATAAATATTCAAATAAAAGTATTCCTATAATAAATATTAGAATAAAAATATTTGTATAATAAATATTTGAATAAAAATATTCGAATAAAAAATATTTGAATAAAAATATTCGAATAAAAAATATTTGAATAAAAATATTCGAATAAAAAATATTTGAATAAAAATATTCGAATAAAAAATATTCGTATAATAAATATTCGTATAATAAATATTCGTATAATAAATATTCAAATAAAAATATCCATATAATAAATATTGGAATAAAAAATATACAAATAAAAATAATCGTATAGTAAATATTCGAATAAAAATATTCATATAATAAATATTGGAATAAAAATATTCGAATAAAAAATATGTAAATAAAAATATTCGTATAATAAATATTCGAGTAAAAATTTTTGAATAAAAATATTCGAATAAAAAATACTAGAATAAAAATATCCGTATAATAAATATTCGAATAAAATTTTTTGAATAAAAATATTCGAATAAAATATATTTGAATAAAAATATTCATACAATAAGTATTCGAATAAAAATATTCATATAATAAATATTCCAATAAAAATATTCGAATAAAAAGTATACAAATAAAAATACTTGAATAAAAATATTTGAATAAAAAATATACGAATAAAAATATTCATATAATAACTATTCAAATAAAAATATTTGAATAAAAATACTCGAATAAAAATATTCGTATAATAAATAAAAATATTCAAATAAAAATATTCGAATAAAAAATATACGAATAAATATTGTACACAATTCCTTACAAAGTATACACAATGACTTACAAAAACCATAAGGAAAAAGGTATGTACACAATTCCTTACAACTTTTCACCATGAGCTAAAGGAGCCATCCAAAGGTAAGGTTTTGTGTACATACACAATTTACTACGATTTTCGTAAGCCGTAGTGTATAATTTGTAAGGAACTGTGTACAAACATAAATCCTTACCATTTTGGTGCCATATTGTGTATTCTTGTAGGAAATTGTGTATGTACACAAATCTTTACCCTTGGAAGCCTCCTTTAGCTCATGGTTTTGAAGTGAATAAGGATTTGTGTACATACCTTTTTTCTTACGGTTTTCGTAAGCCGTTGTGTATGCTTTGTAAGAATTTGTGTACAAAAACAAATCCTTACTGTTTTCGTTCCATATTGTGTATTCTTGTAGAAAATTGTGTATGTACACAAATCTTTACCCTTGGAAGCCTCCTTTAGCTCATGGTTTTGAAGTGGTAAGGATTTGTGTGCATACCTTTTTTCTTACGGTTTTCGTAAGCCGTTGTGTATACTTTGTAAAGATTTGTGTTTGTACACAAATCCTTACCATTTTCGTGCCATATTATGTATTCTTGTAGGAAATTGTGTATGTACACAAATTCTTACCCTCGGAAGCCTCCTTGAGCTCATGGTTTTGAAGTGGTAAGGATTTGTGTACATACTTTTTTTCTTACGGTTTTCGTAAGCCGTTGTATATACTTTATAAGGATTTGTGTACAAACACAAATCCTTACCGTTTTCGTGCCATATTGTGTATTCTTGTAGGAAATTGTGTATGTACACAAATCCTTACCCTTGGAAGCCTCCTTGAGCTCATGGTTTTGAAGTGGTAAGAATTTGTGTACATACTTTTTTTCTTACGGTTTTCGTAAACCGTTATGTATACTTTGTAAGGATTTGTGTACAAACACAAATCCTTACCATTTTCGTGCCATATTGTGTATTCTTGTAGGAAATTGTGTATGTACACAAATCCTTACCCTTGAAAGTCTCATTGAGCTTATGGTTTTGAAGTACTAAGGATTTGTATACATACCTTTTTTCTTACGATTTTCGTAAGCCGTTGTGTATACTTTGTAAGGAATTATGTACAAACACAAATCCTTACTATTTTTGTGCTAATTTATGTATGTACCGTTTTTCTTACCGTTTTTGTAAGAAATTATGTATATAGTTTTATGTGTACAATGTGACCGAGTAAACAAGTTAAAGCTTATTTTAGATTTTTTTAAGGGCTTTCTCAAGAACTACCCGTTAGCAGAGGTTTGTCATTTATCATTCAAGTGCTATGGCAGACGAAAATGTCAACTCTCACCAGTTTTGATCAATGTCCTCGTTTATATGGTCATGATCCTTTCGAAGGAAGTTATACTTTTCAGGACAGTGACAGACCGGCCAAAGTGTAAATTACGCAAATTATTCATTAGTGATATACTTTCTTTTTATATTCTTTCAATTATAAAAAATATTATAAAATGATTGTTATATTTAAAAATAGGATAAATTATTAGAATAGTTATTTATATTTATGGTTTTTTTTTGTCATTTGTAGTTTTTATATTCGACCGTTATAATCACATATGTTTTCGTTATGTAAACTTGTGACTACTCGAACGCTATTTTCTGTAAAGTGTTGTTATAGTAATATTTTGATCGCACCAAAGCTCGAGACAATAAGGTCACAACGATCCGATAAAAGAAGTCTAAAAAAAGTTTCACTCATCTACCCATGACTTATAACGAGCTATACCATAAATTTTTCGAGGTTGACTTGGTTCACCCTTATCTTTTTGTCCCATTACAACCTCTTTATCCATCATGGTATAATCCTAAGGTCAAGTGTGAATATCATGTAGGAACCACTGAATATGATATAAATAATTATAAGACATTTAAAAAGATGGTTCAAACTTGATAAATATCATAGTTCTTTAATTTAACACCCCAGATGTGGCTAGGGATGTAAAAATAGTTACTCGGTTGAGTTTTAGGTCGGGTACTGTCAGGTCGGGTAAAATCGGATATAGGTAATTTCAGGTTAATTTGATGTTTTGACTCGATTCGGGTCGGGTGCGGGTCCGTTTCAGGTCGGGTCCATTTCAGGTCAGATCCATTTCAGGTCGGGTTCAAACGGTTTGGGTCCAAATCGGATAATTTACAGTTTCATTTCTGGTCGAGTAGATTTCAGGTCGGGTCCATTTCAGTTCGGTTGTATTTCAGGTCGGGTTCATTTCAAGCCAGTTTTGTTTCAAGTCGAATTAAATTTGATTTTATATTCATAGTAATTTAAATTATTAATTTTGATTTTGTATAAATACGTTAAAAAAATAATAGATCATAAAATTAAAGATTAAATTTTAAAATTTTAAAAAAATCAACATTAACTTGTAAGGATTCAATTACAAAAAAAATAAAAATTAGAAACATTAAAGTAAATTAGAAAAATCAGTAATAATCAATTCAAAAAAAACTTATAAGTTATAAGGACTAAATTACAAAAAATATAACTTAATAATAATTAAAAGTATTAAAAGTTTATCTTTAATACATTATAAATTTATAACTAAACTATAGTTTAATATATTTCAAAAATTAAAAATAAATTTTAGACAATATATAGAATTTATACTATAAACGGAATAATAATATATATAAAAATAATACTATATAAGGAATTTATATTATACGTAAAAAATATACTATATATGGAGTAATACTACAAATGCACTAATATTATTTTTAAAAATAGAATAATACTATTTTTGGAGTATTATATATGAATTAATAATATATATATGAAAAATAAAATTATAATACATATTAAAATATGGTATATATTATATTATATATATAATACATTAATAATTTAATAACTAATATAAATATTTATATAATATATATTGATAATTAGATGTCTAGTAATTAGATATGTTATATATAATGTATGTATAATATATTTATAATGTATACAATTACCAATTATACATAACTACATTCTAACATTCATATATATAATATATGTATCAATGTATGTTATATGTATACATAGTGATAGTAGATTAATATTTAGTAGTAGTAATAGTATTATACATAATACATTAGTATATTAATATATATCATATATGTATATGTATATATAATAATTAGTATAATTGTATATATATTATGCATGTTATATCAATATGTAATTATAAATTATATATATATATATCATGTATGCTATAATTTATATGTATATGTATTATATATATGTATGTTATATATTATACATATATCATACATGTTAACATGTATATTAATTTTTAGTATATGTATTAATATATAGTATTAGTAGTTTAATACATATATTATATATGTATGTTAATAACTTAATATGTCACATATGTTAATATGTATTAGTATATTATACATATATATACATATGTATATTAATAATATAAATAATATAAATATGTAATGTCATATATATTATATGTATATGTATTATACATATATAGATTATATATATCATATTATTATACATACATATTTATTTTTAATGTATATATGTATCATATTATACATATATATATAATATATTATACATACACTATATATACATATGTAGTATTATACATATATAACATATGTTACATATATATTATATAATATTACATATATATATATACACTTATAATATATAATATAATATGTATTATAATATATATTATAAAATATATATTATAACCCTAAAATAAATAAAGAAAAACGTTTAAAATTCAAATCCCCACCCCCTAAAATCCAAAACCCAATCTTCTCTTCCTCTCCCGCCTAAAAATTTTCCCCTCCTCCCTCCCGCCTAAAATTCTCCCTCCCTCCCCCCACAAATGATTAAAGTAAAAAATCATCTCCTTAAAATCAACAATTTCCCCACATATGTTAAAATCAAAAATTCCCCCTAAAATCAAAAAAAAAAAATTCTCAAAATTTTAATTTTAAATTTATTTCAAAAGTTAAATTAATTTGATTTAAAGTACTTAATAAAAATATATATATTTATTATGATATTTATATGTATATAATATATATTAATATATATATATATATACTTATATACATATATTTATTAATATTTTAAATTTATTAAGTTATAGTATATTTAATTATATGTCACGTAAATATTAGGTTTTGTTAATATTAGTTCAGGTCAATAACAAGTCAGGTCATTTATTAGGTCGAGTTCAAAACAGGTCTCGGGTCGATTCAGTCGGGTAATATCAGTTATGTTTCAGGTCAGACTCGGGTTCGAGTTCGTTTCAGTCGGATACAGGTCGGGTTTCAGGTCTACAGTAACAGGTTGAAATCAGATTCAGATCATTCTCGGTCGTATACAGGTCGGGTTCGGTTACTACAGTAACAAGTTCAACTCAGGTTCGGTTCAACAACAGTCGGATACAGATCAAGTTAGGATCATTACTTCCCCGGATCAAATCAAGTTCTGACTCTAACAGGTTTCAGGCAAGTTTCCATGTCGGGTCAGCTTTTTACATCCCTAGATGTGGCAATCAATTATTTATCCAATCATAAAGACCGGTAAAGCACAAAAAAATAAAACTACTACTCTTTTGATAATATTCGATGAGAAAAAATCTCCTAAGAATAACGGATGAAGTAGTTTAAATTTGAAAATTCTTTTAACACATGAAAAACTTTTAAGAAATTAACAATTAATACAACTTTGAAGGAGAACAAATCTAATAAGAAACTTCACATGTTTAACACTCTAGCATCAGAGATGAATCATTAAAATAAATGAATAATTGAAAATTCTTAGAGCATCCTAATGGAGGTGTAAGAGAGAACTAATATAATACAAAGCTTCACGTGTTTAACACTTTAGCATCAGAGATGAATCTTTAAAATGAATGAATAATTGAAAATTCTGAGAGCATCCTAATGGAGGTGTAGGAGAGAACAAATATAATAAGAAGCTTCACATGTTTAACATCTTAGCATCAAAGATAAATCATTAAAATAAATGAATAATTAAAAATTCTTAGAGCATCTTGATGGAGGTATAGGAGAGAACAAATATAATAAGGAGTTATGCTCCACCTAATTGATACTAAGCAACAAAGATGAATCCTTGAAGACGCTGACACAATAATAATACAATAATGATTATTTAAAATTAGATTTTAATTCACACGTGTAACCCAAATTCTTAAAATAATATTTATGAAAAAATATTAAAGACTAAAATGAATAGTTTTCGAACAAGTTAACTAAATACCATAATTATAAAGATAAATCAATTAATATAAAAAATATCACAACTTTAAATATTATCACAATATTCAAAAGCAAGTCATTGATCATCGAAAGTTGAATCTAAATTACTCTGCATTTGATATTCAAGATCTTTTTTATCTTTCAAATTTTGAGTTTTCAAGTCCTATACAATAATTGGAAGGGTAACGTTCATTAAAATATCAATTAGAAAATTATTTTTCTTATAAGATAAAAAATATTTAAAAATTAATTTCAAATGCAATGTTACTGATGTTAATGGTTATTTTTATAGAACTTAAGGGTAAAAAAATAATTTATGGTTTGAAAAGATGTGGATCTTTCGCTACAACAATATAGATTTTTAATGATAAATTGACGGTGATAAAAAAAATTGATCACAAATATTATTTTTTGTAATAATTTTTTTGTGCGACACTATAAAGTCATTGGCAACAGTCTAGCATTAGCTTAGTACCTTGAATAATTTCTCAAGCCGTGTAGATGCTAGTGTCACGACCCGTTCTTTTCGACACGGTCGTGACATCGCAGGACCGAGCGAGATGCTTCTGGTTGTGCTTAAAGCTTGGGAGCGGGATAGCATTGAGAGTTTAGTACGTGCCGAGCAATCGTCCTATCTTAGGACGGGCGTGCTGATCGCGCACCACACTGGTCGGGAGTTATCCCCGCTTCCCTAATGAGCCCATGGGAGGGCGAAACCAGTGAGCATCGGAGATCGTAAAGGCTGAACCTTGGGTATCTGAGAGACCTGAGGTGCCGCACGGGTAAAAGTCCCTGTGCCAAAACTCTGACCCCGTGACAAGTGGTATCAGAGCGAGGCTGTGTGCTAGTTGTGTGTTTACCAAGCGCCCCGTTGCTGCAGAGCGAGTCATGTTGACGAGCGTGTTAGCTCTCACCCCAAGAAGAGGGTGTTCGCAAGTAGGTCCTCAAGAGACGAGGACGGATAGGCAGGAAGCTGTAGCGAAAGTTCTCCGGAAGTGCGACCCTTATCAGTGGTCAAGTTTGGGGGAATTGCACACTAGTTCCTGGCGAATCTAAAGAGAATGTTAAGAGTTCCTCACCATGCACGAGGGCGTGCATGAATCAAGTGGGGGAGTTTATCACGACCCGTTCTTTTCGATACGGTCGTGACATCGCAGGACCGAGCGAGATGCTTCTGGTTATGCTTAAAGCTTGGGAGCGGGATAGCATTGAGAGTTTAGTATGTGCCGAGCAGTCGTCCTATCTTAGGACGGGCGTGCTGATCGCGCACCACACTGGTCGGGAGCTATCCCCGCTTCCCTAATGAGCCCATGGGAGGGCGAAACCAGTGAGCATCGGAGATCGTAAAGGCTAAACCTTGGGTATTTGAGAGACCTAAGGTGCCGCACGGGTAAAAGTCCCTGCGCCAAAACGCTGACCCCGTGACAAGTGGTATCAGAGCAAGGCTGTGTGCTAGTTGTGTGTTTACCAAGCGCCCCGTTGCTGCGGAGCGAGTCATGTTGACGAGCGTGTTAGCTCGCACCCCAAAGAAGAGGGTGTTCGCAAGTAGGTCCTCAAGAGACGAGGACGGGTAGGCAGGAAGCTATAGCGAAAGTTCTCCGGAAGTGCGACCCTTATCAATGGTCGAGTTTGGGGGAATTGCACACTAGTTCCTGGCGAATCTAAAGAGAATGTTAAGAGTTCCTCACCATGCACGAGGGCATGCATGAATCAAGTGGGGGAGTTTATCACGACCCGTTCTTTTTGATACGGTCGTGACATCGCAGGACCGAGCCAGATGCTTCTGGTTGTTCTTAAAGCTTGGGAGCGAGATAGCATTGAGAGTTTAGTACGTGCTGAGCAGTCGTCCTATCTTAGGACGGGCGTGCTGATCGCGCACCACACTGGTCGGGAGCTATCCCCGCTTCCCTGATGAGCCCATGGGAGGGCGAAACCAGTGAACATCGGAGATCGTAAAGGCTGAACCTTGGGTATCTGAGAGACCTGAGGTGTCGCACGGGTAAAAATCCCTGCGCCAAAACTCTGACCCCGTGACACTAGCATTCCCTCTCATTGACTAATCATTTATTTTGCCAAAGCCTAGCAAAAACAAGCAGTAGCACCGAGTCATTCTGCATTGAAATTGTCGTGGATCACCAGGGATCGGCAGAAACAACTGAAAAGACTACCAAAAATCAGGTTGTTTCACTAGCGACCCTTTTAAAAATTATAAATAATTATTAAGTGTGAAAATATGCCACTAGTGAAAGTTAAAAAAATTAGGTCTCAAAAAAGATAGAAATATCTTAAAATTGAAATTCAGGAATTGAAATTCAGGAATTGAAAATTTGACCTAACAATTGGGGTTTTGAAAGTTAGGGTTTAAAAATTAAAAATTAAAATTTAGGTTTTAAAATTAGGAATTAGGGTTCCGGACTAAAAATTGATTTGAAATTATGGCTCACATTGAAAAGGGGAAATTAGGCCTAAAAATTGGAAATTGAAGAAAAGGAAATTAGGGTTTGAAATGAGTTTGGGGATTTAAAGAAGTTAAAAGGGATTTAAAAATGGTGGAATCGCCACCGATCGTTTTGGTAGACCGAACATAATAAAATCAAAGATTCGAAAAAGATGAGTTTGAGAGTCGGTTATGGTTTAAAAAACGGGTTTAGGATTTAAAAAATCGCCCAAAAATTGGTACCTTTATCAAAATAACCGCTTAATTAATTTTAAATTTACGAATTAAAGTGACATTTAAATTGAAATTTATTTAAAGATTCGAATCAAGTTTTATTTTTACCGTATCTTTATTCGAAGGCAACGTATACACCGCGACCACTAAGTTGGAATACGAACCCGTTACGACCGAATAAAAACGTGAAGAGATTAAGTTGTTTAATTAATAAGTGTGAAATGATTTAAGCAAAAACAGCATAAACAAAAACAAACAAAAATCACAAAATACATGTGCATGGATAAAGAAATAAATGCATGAAAAAAAGGGACAAGTAAAATTCATAAAAACTATAAAAATATGCATGATACATATATGAAACATAAAAAACACAAATAAAATATTGTGCACACAAACACAACATACGGCATAATAAAAACATATAAAATAAACATGCACCAAACATAAAGTACATAAATAAAAATATATGGCATAAAAAGAGAGCATAATAAAAATGCATGCAAAACATAAATAAAGTATGATAAAGCAAAAGCATAACTAAAATATACACACATATATACAAAATGACATAATATAATATCAAGCATAAATTAAAATGCATGATAAAAATAAATAAATAAATACTAATAAATAAAAACTATTTTGATTCTGGAAAAGACTAAAATAAAACAAAAACAAATAGAAGGACAAAATTAAAAGAAAAACAACTTTTCTTTTTTAAAACAGTGACTGGATTATAAAATATTTCAAACCACCAGAGACTACGAGTGTGATTTAACCGAGGGGAAGATTTTAAAATCAAAGTTCCAGACACGAAGGGACCACTTGAGAAATAAACCAAATTTAAAAAAAACTTGTAACAGAAACGATGAGTAAATTAAATGACGAAACAAAAAAACAAGGACTTGGAGTGTTATTTCAGTGGCACGGGGATTTAAAAACATAAAAAACCCATTTCTCTTAAGCCCTCAGAGTATAAAAGACAAACACAAAATTAAGACTACCCCTTTTGTATTTTAAGCTAAACCGAAACCAAAAGAAAAATAAGTTCTCTCTGGGTGTTCATCACAAGCCATGAAGAACACGATGAACATTTATCGTGTTCATCATGAAATCAGAAAAGCGTCGTCATTCCCAGATTCCGGCCACCGTTGGTGGTGGCAGGCGATCTAAGATACGAAGCCCCTCTTTGCTTATCCTTAAAAACCAACCGATTTATTCCTTTAAACCCACTTAAAACATAATTTTCGGCCTCAAAACCCTTTCGATTTAAAAAAAATCTTGAAAACCTCCTTTGTTTTGACTCTGGGAAGACGTGAAGAAGAGGGCGAAAGAGAAAAAGATTGAAACTTCTCTTTCCTCTCGGTTTGGCTCACCCTTAAAGGCGCGGAGGCTGTGGGTTTATTGTCGGTGAAAGAAAATCGGAGAAGCGAGAAAAAGGTTCAACGAAGGTAAAACAAAATTAAAGCTCCCGATTCCTCTTTTTTTATTTCTAAAAATACTTCTAATTTTCATATTGATTGTTGTAGTGGGGAAGAACCCCTTTTACAATGCATGGGTTCGGTTTTTATAACCGATTACAGTGGTAAATTTTAAATTCCTATTGGCTTCTGGTTTTTGTCTTCATCTGATTCTGATATTTGTGCTGGAAATTTGGCGATTGCTCTCTGAAATGCTTGTTGGTCGGCTTTGTCACCTTCAGAAATTGTTGGCCGATTATTCCCTCTAAAATTCCCTCTGATATTGTTTGATGTGATTTGGTTGTTTGTCTCTGATTTTTTATTGTTTTCGACTCTGTAATGTACTGAAAACCCTTGGATTTTTGTTGTTTCTGGTACATGTACGAACGCCGGAAAATATGAGGGGACCACCAGTGAAGCAATATATAATAATAATAATAATAATAATAATAATAATAATAATAACTAATAATAAATACATAAAAGATATATATATATATGATAACTACGATAATAATAATAAAAAAGATAATAGTAATAATATAAAGATAAATAAAAAAACTTTAAATAATAATAAAAACACATTCGCCGAAAGTTAAAAAACTATATACATATATATATATTATGAACAAAATAATAGTAATATATACATTCTTTATTTTTGTAATACAAAACTTAAAAGGAAAATAAGTAGTATATTTTTTTTTATTTTTATTACAAGCCCATTGTTCGAATAGAAACAAAAATTAAACTCGGGTTCTCTATCCCAGATAAAATTAATGATTACACAGTCCAATATGTAAATATTTAAAATAATAAATAAATAAATTTAATTAAATACGTAATAATAAATCTAAGTATTAATCTTTAAATTAATTCTCATGTCTAATTCTATTTTTTAAGTCTAATTCTATTTACCAATATTTTAAATTCATCAAATTATAAATATACTTAATTATATGCCATGTGAATATTATGTCCTGTTATATTAGTTCAGGTCATTAACATGTTGGGTTCAAAACAAGTCGGGTCATTTATCAGGTCGAGCTCAAAACAGGTTGGATAAAATTAGGTCTCAGATCGACTCAGTCGGGTAATATCAATTATCTGCCAGGTTAGATTCGGATTTAGGTTCGTTTCAGTCGGATGCAGGTCGGGTTTTGGGTCTACAGTAACAGGTTGAAATCGGGTTCGGGTCATTCTCGGTCGGAAACAATTCGGGTTCGGTTACTACAGTAACAGGTTCAACTCGGGTTCAAGTCAACAACAGTCGTATACAGATCGAATTTGAATCATTATATCCCGGTTCAAACCAGGGTCTAACTTGAACAAGTTTCAATTGGATTTTCAGATCGTGTCAGATTTTTACGTCTTATTTTGTACCACTGGTATGTAATAAGTTTGGTAGTGGCGAACAACCATGTGTTTTATACGTCATTTTATGGTTCATAACTCAAGTACTCAACCTCCCAACAATATACTCTCCAACCAGTATGTTTCACATGTTCTTTGCCATTGCCATTGCATTCAACTCTAACCAGTATGTTTCACATGTTCATGCTGATTCATTTGATATTATACTGGAATGCATAAATCTTCAAGATTTAACTTCAAAGCGATTGTAAACGAAGATTATTTTCTATAAATATTCACTTCATCGTTGAGAGATTTCAAATGACAGTGGCAATCAAGATTCAAACAGATGCACTAAACTTGCAGACAGGTAAGTTGATGAGTGTTCGAATTTATATATTTTTTTATTAATAATTATTTCCCATTGTCGATTTGATATTACTAATTTGGTTCTATTTTGATCATTTTCAGTGTAGGAACTTATTTTTCAGAACCAACAGAAAATAGTGAATTCTGCATTTTTTTTATGACTGAAGTCGCACGACGCTTTTCGATCTGGCAGATTTGGATTATCCAGTCAGCAAAAGTTTCTAGAAGATAGTCCAGTCATATATTCTAGAAGGATGAATGGATTATTTGAGAATTATCTTGAAGATTTATCTTAGGAATTTAAATTTTAAATTTTAGAACATTTATCTTTATCTTTATCTTTATCTTTTTTATTTTTTTTAAGTTTTGAATTGTTACATTTTTAGGGTTTTAGAATAGTATAAATACCCATAGAGGTAAAGCTTGAGATGTACTTCAATTTTCACTTTCTCTCTTGAGTAATAAAAGTTCTCTCTGGTTCTTTTAATCTTCTTTGAGTTTTCTTATTTCTTTTCTTCTAGAAAATGCTAAGTATGACCTCATTCATGCTTGGCTAAACTTTTATTTAGCCGAAAGCTAGTGACGACTCAATCCATATTGTGAGAATCGTGAAGCGCTTAATTCCTTCGGATAACATTCTTGATTTTCTAAAATCAAGGATTGGCAATCGGCTTTTCCTTTAATGATCTCGACGCCTTCATTTCAAAAAGTGCACGTTGACTTGAAGATTGTTTAGATCTATCGTTGGGAAGAAACATCGGCTGGTAGCAAATTTGGCTTCTTGTGAACAAACTTGGTGGCGGTCCACTAAGGGAAATCAAGATCGGGTTCGATTCTCTGTGAGACGCTATAACTCGAGTCAGGCTTTTCCAGTGCTTAAAGTTGTATTGGCGCTAACGGCGATAGGCGTGGTTAGTCCAGCAAAGACCGAATTCCGGAGATAGACTTGGGAATATTGGTTTACCGAAGAGAGAAGCAAGTTATAAGGGTTGGGCCTTGTAGACTGTAACTGGCATGGATCTTGAAGTAAAATCTATTTCGATGATCAATTTGGAATTGAGGCGAAACAAAGCTTGAGGCTATATCCTTTAAATTTATTACTTCAAATATTTATTTTCATTTAATTTCAGTTATTATTAGATTAAGATTATTTTTAGTTTTTTTTTTAATATCAAACCTCATTTTCTAATTTATTGTTTTTTTTTTGGATCAGGATCAATTCAATTCAACGTTGGAAATTTCTTAGTCCCTGTGGATCGACCCTACTTTCTCTATACTATTCTTTTATTTAATTTGAGAAATAGGAATTATTTATTTGACAATTCGACGCTTGTCAAATTGGCGCCGTTGCCGGGGACTTCGGTAAAATTACTAATATTGTTTTGTTTTGATCTATGACCAGGTCACTTCCGGGAAAACTAGTAGATTATGAACCCGAGATCGAAGCTCTTGCCCGGAGGCTGCATGGAGAGACCCTTAGACGCAGAAGGTTGAATCGAGACCTTCAACCAAATCCTGATTTTGAGGAATTTTCTTACACCGAGGAGTTACTTACTTCTGACGACGAAGGATCAGAACAAATGGCTGAACAAACAATTCCAGAGTTAGCTGCAGCACCTGATGAACAACAACCACTGTGTATCACGTTTCCAAATGGCGAAACACCATTTGAACTTAAAACTGGTTTGATACATTTACTTCCAACTTTTCGCGGCTTGCAGAATGAAAATCCACACAAGCATTTAAAAGAGTTTCATATGGTTTGTCTGAGTATGAAACCGCAGGGAGTATCCGAAGATCAAATAAAACATCGTGCATTTCCTTTTTCTTTAGCTGACGCGGCAAAAGATTGGTTATTTTATTTACCTCCTGGTTCAATAAATACCTGGACTGACATGGCACGAATATTTCTTGATAGGTTCTTTCCTGCAGCGAAAGCAAGTGAATTAAGGAGAAGCATTTTGGGGATCCGACAGAAAGATGGAGAATCTTTATATGACTACTGGGAGCGATTTAAAAAACTTTGTGCCAGTTGTCCACAACATGGACTAACCGAGCAGACTCTCCTCCAATACTTCTACGAAGGATTGCTTCCAATGGAGATGAAAATGATCGACGCAGCTAGTGGGGGGGCTTTCGTGAATATGACTCCCACTGCAGCTAGGAATCTCATTTCAACCATGGCTGCCAATGCACAACAATTTCGCTCAAATGAACCTGTTAGACGGGTTCATGAGATAAGTACTCCTTCAATTGAAGAAAAAATTGATAAACTTACTAATATAGTTCAAACTTTGTTCGCAGGAAAAATAACCCAAGCTCGCCTATGCGGAATTTGTACCATGTCAGACCATCCTACGGATTGTTGTCCTATGCTTCAAGAAGATACTACTGCCCAAGTAAATGTTGTTGGAAACTTTCCAGGACCTCCCCAGAGACGATATGATCCTAATGCCAACACCTATAATCCGGGATGGAAAGATCATCCAAACCTCAACTATGGAACTAATATGAGACCAAACCAAGTATATCAACCGAAACCCCCAATACATCAACAATATCAATCGTCGAAACCTTCTTTAGAATCTATCGTTGAACGGTTGGCATTATCCCAAGAGAAATTCCAAAACCGTACCGAAGCTCATTTGCAAGAACTAGACAAGCAAATGAGTCAACTTGCTCAAACTATGGGACGTTTGGAATCACAAGGAAAATTGCCTTCACAAACCAAGCCAAATCCGCGACAAAACGTAAGTGCAATCACCTTGAGAAGCGGTACTGTTATCGAACCTAAGGAAAATGTCACGTTACCTCAGAAAGAGAAGGAAGATAAATCACAAGCCACCCTTACACCATCTCCTTATGCTGTTCCGCCTCCTTTTCCATCAAGGCTAGTAAAACGCGACAAACAAGCCGAAGAGAAAGAGATCTTTGACGTCTTCTCAAAGGTAGAAATAAACATACCCCTTCTTGATGTAATTCGAAAAGTACCGAAATATGCTAAGTTTTTAAAAGATCTCTGCACAAATAAAAGGAGACTTACCGGTAATGAGAAAGTTAATTTGGGTGAAAATGTTTCGGCTGTTATTCAACGTAAAATCCCGCCTAAATACAAAGATCAAGGTATGTTTGCCATTCCCTGTAAAATTGGTAAAATAGGTATTAAGCGAGCTATGTGCGATCTTGGTGCTTCTATAAATGTCATGCCACTATCTGTTTATAACTTACTTAGTGCTGAGCCTTTGAAGGAAACAGGTGTAACAATTCAGCTCGCCGACAGGTTCATTGTTTACCCTGAAGGAGTTCTTGAAAACGTTTTCGTAAAGGTAAATGATTTAATTTTTCCAGCAGACTTCTATGTTATCGACATGGAAGATGACCGAACCAACATGTCATCCGAAATTTTACTTGGAAGACCTTTTCTAAGTACAGCGCATGCAAAAATTGATGTGAGGAGTGGAATCCTTACAATGGAGTTCGATGGTGAGGTTGTCAAATTTGATGTTTATAAAGCAATGAAGTATCCAGAGACTGTGGCTAATATTAGTTTTATTGATGTTATTGAGCCTATTATTGAAGAATTTTTTGAATCTAATTTTATAGATGATATGTGCAGGGAGTTGGAAGACTTCGAGGAAGATATCAGAGAGTTTGAGGAATTTTTTTCAATTAGTTCTGATAAATGCCTTACCTCAAATAAAACTAAAATTTTGCCTTCTATTTTACATGCACCTAAGGTCGAATTAAAACAGTTACCGGAACACCTTAAATACGCATTTTTGGGAGATAACGCCACGTTACCGGTCATCATATCGAACAAGCTTTCAATGGAGGAAGAAGAAAATTTAGTCACAGTTTTGAAAGCTTACAAAGAGGCAATTGGGTGGACTATAGCCGACATTAAAAGGCTTAGTCCATCGACTTGTATGCACAAAATAAAGGTGGAAGAAGGAGTCAAACCAACCCGAGAATGTCAGAGACGCCTAAATCCTCCAATGATGGAAGTGGTAAAAAAAGAAATTCAGAAACTTTTAGATGCCGATATGATCTATCCAATATCTGACAGTAGTTGGGTAAGTCCTATCCATGTGGTTCCAAAGAAAACTGGAGTCACGGTAATTGAGAATCCTGAAGGTGAACTTGTTCCTACACGAGTCCAAAACGGGTGGAGAGTTTGTATCGATTATAGAAAATTAAACGCTTTAACAAAAAAAGATCATTTTTCACTTCCATTTATTGATCAAATGATAGAAAGGTTAGCCGGAAAATCTCATTATTGCTGTCTTGATGGATTTTCAGTTTTTTTCCAAATTCCTGTGGCGCCCGAAGATCAAGAGAAAACCACCTTTACGTGTCCATTTGGTACGTTTGCATATCGACGTATGCCGTTTGGGCTTTGCAATGCACCAACCACATTTCAAAGATGTATGGTAAGTATATTTTCTGATTACATCGAAAAAGGGATCGAAGTGTTCATGGATGACTTCACGGTTTACGGTAATTCCTTTGGTGAGTGTTTAGTAAATTTAACGAAAATACTTAAGCAATGTCTAGAATTTAATCTTGTATTAAATTATGAAAAGTGTCATTTTATGGTTGAGAAAGGTTTGATTTTAGGCCATATTGTTTCATCTAATGGTATTACTGTTGATAAAGATAAGGTTGATGTTATTCGCTCACTTCCATACCCCACAAATGTAAGGGAAGTTCGCTCATTTCTTGGACATGCAAGTTTTTATCGTAGATTTATTAAAGATTTTTCCAAGGTGGCGCAACCACTTTGCAACTTGTTACAAAAAGATAAAACCTTCGATTTCAATTCTGAATGTAAACGTGCCTTCGACATCCTTAAAGAAAAGTTAGTTTCGGCACCCATAGTCCAACCACCAAATTGGGAGTACCCTTTTGAGGTTATGTGCGACGCAAGCGATTGGAGTGTAGGAGCGGTTCTTGGACAAAAGATAGGGAAAGAATCACACGTCATATCATATGCATCCAAAACTTTGGATACAGCGCAACGAAATTATTCTACAACAGAAAAAGAATTGTTTGCAATTGTTTTTGCTTTAGAGAAATTTCGTTCATATCTTTTGGGAACTAAAATAATTGTTTATTCTGATCATGCAGCTTTGAAATATTTGTTAAGCAAGAAAGAAGCAAAACCGCGACTAATCCGTTGGATTTTACTCTTACAAGAGTTTAATCTGGAAATCAAGGATAAGAAGGGACGAGAGAATTTAGTAGCAGATCATCTAAGTCGACTTCCCATCATCTCAACTGATACAGCAGTACGAGAAGAATTTCCAGAGGAAAACTTGTTTTTGGCTCAAGGAATATCTCCATGGTATGCGGACATAGTTAACTATTTAGCCACAGGAGAATTACCTTCAGACCTATCACAATCCGAGGTAAAACGAATTAAGCGTGAATCTCGTTTTTATATTTGGGATGACCCATATCTTTGGAAGCATTGTTCGGATCAGGTAATAAGGCGATGTATTGCAGAAAATGAGGTAAATTCTATACTTAATTTTTGTCACTCTTATTCTTGTGGAGGTCATTTCGGACCGAAGCGAACTGCGCACAAGATTCTAGAATGTGGATTCTTTTGGCCTGATATTTTTCGTGACACTTATAAATTTTGCAAATCATGTGAAAAATGTCAACATGTTGGCAATTTAAGTAGAAGAAATGAAATGCCTCTAAACCCTATTCATGTTTGTGAAATTTTTGATATATGGGGAATAGACTATATGGGACCCTTCATCTCATCTTTTGGAAATTGTTACATAATTCTTGCTGTTGACTACGTGTCTAAGTGGATAGAGGCTAAAGCTACTCGAAATAATGATGCCAAAACTACTGTTGAATTTCTAAAGAATTTTATCTTTTCCAGGTTTGGCACGCCGCGAGCAATCATAAGCGATCGCGGAAAGCATTTTGTCAATCGTGTCATTGAAACACTTATGAAGAAATATGGAGTGACACAACGGATCGCTACTTCTTACCATCCTCAAACGAATGGTCAAGCAGAAGTATCAAATCGAGAGATCAAAGCGATTCTTGAGAAGGTAGTTAAGCCGAACCGCAAAGATTGGAGTTTAAAATTGATTAATGCCTTGTGGGCGTATCGAACTGCTTATAAGGGTCCTATTGGCATGTCTCCATATCGCCTAGTCTATGGTAAGCCATGTCATTTACCGGTTGAGTTAGAACACAAGGCATATTGGGCAGTTAAAGAATGTAACATGGAGATGGATGCAGTTGGCGAAACTAGAAAGCTTCATATTCAGGAATTGGAGGAAATCCGTAGGAATGCCTATGATAGTGCTCGAATATACTAGGACAAAACAAAAGAATTTCACGATCGTAGAATTTCCTTTAAAACTTTTTCCATTGGACAAAAGGTTTTACTTTTTAACTCAAAGTTCAAAATTTTTGCAGGAAAACTACGATCAAAGTGGCTTGGACCTTTCACTATAACTAAAGTGTTTCCTCATGGTGCAGTCGAAATTCAAGATGATAAGGGGGTTTGTTTTAAAGTTAATGGTCAAAGGTTAAAGACGTATTATGAGAATAATCAAGCTTGCTTGATCGAAGAGATAATTTTAGAAGAACCTGTGGTCTAAATCAGGTCGTCGAGCTAAACGACGTTAAACAAAGCGCTCAATGGGAGACAACCCATTTTCTCTATTTATTTTTTTTTCTTTCTTCTTTTATTTATTTTTATTATTATTTTTTTTTCTCATCTAATTTATTTTCAAATAAATTTACACAGAATTTTCTCCAGATTTGAATGGCTTTGTCGTGCATGAAATTTGGAAAATTGCAAATGGCCTCCAAAGTTGTCGACAACTAAATTTACTTTAGACACGGGGAGTATCTCTATTCCTTCTCTTGTACTTTAATTTTCATATTGAGATAATATGCTTAAAGTGAGGGGGAGTGGTTATATTTCTCCTTACTTGTTCATGTTAGTTTGAAGGTATATTTTAAGTTCTTACGATTGTTGTTTATCTGGGTTGACTTGTTAGTTTTATCATAATCCCTTGTTTATAAGCTTGAATTAATTTTGTTATGCATGGATAATTAACTTGAAGATGATTAGATGTTTTGGTGAAAGTTTTTAACCTTATGGTATAATTGTTAGTGTTGCTTAAATATGAGTTTGTGCTTGTTTTGTTAATAATGATGTTATCTTCAGGTGCATGATTATTTTTTTTGAGACGATTGTGAGTGGTAGATCGTTTGAATGTGATCGGATTAGAGAATCGGGGCGAGGTGCTTGGGTTATCATCTCGTTTCCAGTTCAAAGATTCGGTGACGAGTCGAGACTACAGAGTTAGAGTTAATGAGAGTAGCGCTAAAAAAAGAAAAGGAAAAAATGTCCTTTGAAAAAAGAAAATAATAAAGCGCTTGAAAAAAAATAAAAAAAAGAGAAAAATAATCTCTTTCAAAAAAAAGAAAAAAAGAGAGTGATATAAAAGGGGAGGAAAATAAAACTCACACTCCGCCAATCGTTATTCATGAAGGATCTAAACTTGATTTGATTTCGTCTCACAAGCAAATAGCAAAAGCTCTGCATATCTACCTTTTATTCATTTGGTTAATTATTGTTTATTGAAATATCATGTCACCTTTATTTGGTTGTCTTGTCTAACTTCTTTAATTCATGCATGTACATGAGATTTGACATAAACTTTTTGAGTGAATTTTGATAAGTGACGAAAATGAGAATTTGAGTATGCTTGAGGACAAGCATTGAATAAGTGAGGGGGAATTTGATGAGTGTTCGAATTTATATATTTTTTTATTAATAATTATTTCCCATTGTCGATTTGATATTACTAATTTGGTTCTATTTTGATCATTTTCAGTGTAGGAACTTATTTTTCAGAACCAACAGAAAATAGTGAATTCTGCATTTTTTTTATGACTGAAGTCGCACGACGCTTTTCGATCTGGCAGATTTGGATTATCCAGTCAGCAAAAGTTTCTAGAAGATAGTCCAGTCATATATTCTAGAAGGATGAATGGATTATTTGAGAATTATCTTGAAGATTTATCTTAGGAATTTAAATTTTAAATTTTAGAACATTTATCTTTATCTTTATCTTTTTTATTTTTTTTAAGTTTTGAATTGTTACATTTTTAGGGTTTTAGAATAGTATAAATACCCATAGAGGTAAAGCTTGAGATGTACTTCAATTTTCACTTTCTCTCTTGAGTAATAAAAGTTCTCTCTGGTTCTTTTAATCTTCTTTGAGTTTTCTTATTTCTTTTCTTCTAGAAAATGCTAAGTATGACCTCATTCATGCTTGGCTAAACTTTTATTTAGCCGAAAGCTAGTGACGACTCAATCCATATTGTGAGAATCGTGAAGCGCTTAATTCCTTCGGATAACATTCTTGATTTTCTAAAATCAAGGATTGGCAATCGGCTTTTCCTTTAATGATCTCGACGCCTTCATTTCAAAAAGTGCACGTTGACTTGAAGATTGTTTAGATCTATCGTTGGGAAGAAAAATCGGCTGGTAGCAAATTTGGCTTCTTGTGAACAAACTTGGTGGCGGTCCACTAAGGGAAATCAAGATCGGGTTCGATTCTCTGTGAGATGCTATAACTCGAGTCAGGCTTTTCCAGTGCTTAAAGTTGTATTGGCGCTAACGGCGATAGGCGTGGTTAGTCCAGCAAAGACCGAATTCCGGAGATAGACTTGGGAATATTGGTTTACCGAAGAGAGAAGCAAGTTATAAGGGTTGGGCCTTGTAGACTGTAACTGGCATGGATCTTGAAGTAAAATCTATTTCGATGATCAATTTGGAATTGAGGCGAAACAAAGCTTGAGGCTATATCCTTTAAATTTATTACTTCAAATATTTATTTTCATTTAATTTCAGTTATTATTAGATTAAGATTATTTTTAGTTTTTTTTTAATATCAAACCCCATTTTCTAATTTATTGTTTTTTTTTTGGATCAGGATCAATTCAATTCAACGTTGGAAATTTCTTAGTCCCTGTGGATCGACCCTACTTTCTCTATACTATTCTTTTATTTAATTTGAGAAATAGGAATTATTTATTTGACAATTCGACGTTTGTCATAAGTCTTTTTCGAATGCTGGGACAGCTCGAAGAATCGGATTGCTTTCGAAGAAATTGACAGGCTTGAGCTCAAAGCTTGATGTCACAACTGGCATTACTGGGAAATCTTCTTGGCATGGAATGTGATGGAACCCCAAGGTATACCACAACACGATATCCTTATTTTCAATAGGACGATCCCTATTCTCAAAAACAACATATTAAAGGCAAAACCTATGCATTAAAAGATTATTGATTTGTTGAGTTTTATACCTTTCAGACCACACAGCAAGAGTGTCATCTCCCCTGCTTTGATGCACAAAAAGCCCACCAGCCCATTGTTCACTCTCATTATACTGAGTCACCCATATCTGTTCTCAACAAAATAGCTCAACAAAGTAGGCAAAAACGTTGAATACAGACAACGAAAAGATAAAGGTGTTACCTGATTGTTGGTGAAGGCACCTCTTAGTTGAGGAGGATCATCATGATCAAGCAAACTAGCAGCAGTTCCTCCTGGAACAACTTTGTATCCAGTTGGATTTCCTAGCCTAGACCTTCTTGAAGGATTAATCATATGGAATTCCGATGGATCATATAATTTAAGTTTAATCTGTGCATCTTTTTCAGTCTTTGCTACTTTCCTCTCGACTTTCAAGTAACTCTTCCTTGGGGATTCCCCTGGAAAACCATGTTCTTTGACAAGTTTAACATCGACAAACGAATTATTAGCACCATCAATATCCATGTCGAGGTGATATGTAATGAAGTGATCGTGAACTACTCCGATAACATTCTCGGAAATAAGAGGACCCGACATGGTGTCTTGGTTCGGCACCTGATATAAACTATGGTAAGGACTCCCTTTCACCATCAACATTCCTGAGAGTCCTACCTGTATGAAGTTATAAATCATATGAAAAATAATAATTGCAAACACTATTGTTCTGGGAGACTCTTGTGAAAATTAAAACGGTATAAAACAATGACCTTAATCCTTATTAAACCATCTGTCTGGAACTCCCAATCGAAGATGTAATCATAGTTTCCCACTGTTGCAGCCATACGAGCGACCAGGGTTACTTTCGGTCTCGTCTCCCTAATCTATAAGTACAGAACCAGTCATGTAATTTTTAAATGTATAGCATAGTTTTGATAGTATCATTCTTTCCATCATTGAAGTTATTAATTACCTGGGAATCTTGGAGTAGGAATTCCGAATGTCGCCAACTGATATCACCAGCATAACGTTCGAACAGGCAAATCATGTTGGACTGAACATACGGCTTTCCATTAGAAGCAGGAAAAACTCCGTCCATGTAGTAAGAGTATCTAGGACAGTCATTTAGAGGCACAAGTGGAAGGGCTGAGATCCCTAATCCGAATTCACCAGCATCCATATACGACTTAAAATACCACGACTCGTCAAGGTCCATGTAAGGTACAAAAAGTTCTGAACAGAACCCTTTGTACATCACGTTCCTTAGCTCACCATTCTCCGAGTCCCGCACCATGGCTCGTGAAATCACCAAACCAGCTCTTTTGTCAGCTTTGAGATGGAACACCCAGTTCGCCCACTTAACTATATGCCCATCTTCAACTGTAAAACTTGGTCCTTTTGGTTGTTCCATGGAAATTGGGTTTGGTGGTTCCATCTCTGGTTCCTTCTCCTGAGCTTTGTACCTATAATCAGTGTTGGTACTTTTTGGAATCGGGATACCTCGGCCTGTATCGGAGAATTCCAGCAGCTCCAATGTGTCCAAGTCCACCGTCATGACGAGCCCTTCAATAGGCCTCATGTAGAAATTGGGTGTGCCTTCGTTAGAGTAACACAGGACCTTTATAACTCTTTTACCTTCTTCATTTGGCCCGAACCAGCCTGCCGAAAGCGTCAGGCATATCAATTCTGACAACGAAATCCCTCGGGCTGCAATAGATTTGTTGAATTCTGCATTAGAAAACGGCACTTTAGACGCTGCCGAGATATCCTCCATAGATAGCATTGGATAGCCTGATCTTGGGTTGATGGCATGGCTAGTGACACGGCTAGAATCCAAGTCCACAGTAAGCACATGCGATTGGCCATCTAACATAGCCAAAACATCTGCTTTTCTCGGAGGAAATGGATCACCTTTTCTCCACCTAAGAACCTGCAACTTGTCTGGTTCATCAAGCATTAAAGAGTGAATAATAGGGAAGGTAGATGAAAAGGGTTCATAAGATGAGAGGATGGTCCGAACGCTATTGATTTCCTGTGCAGTAAGAGGGTCTAGTGGATGGTGAGGCGTCTCAGCTGCATGATCTATCGGTTTCTGAATTTGTGTTTCCAAAACTGAGCAGGCCTTGGAGTTGGAGAATATCCGATTCTTGAAAGTGCACAAGGTAGTTTGCTTTGAGTTATCAGGCCATGCTGAATTGCTCGGAGGGTACCAAAACCCCACAAAAATGAATAGAACTAAGCACGAAATGAAACAAAAACGAAGAAGAGATGAAGTTTTCACCATTATCATCCTTAGAAGTTGAGCCAGGTGATGAGATCAGACTGATGGGTATGTCTAAAAACGAACCCCTTAAAAGGAGTCTAAAAATACATCCTCTAATTGGATGAAATAGAAAAATTATTATATGAACCCGTTTTATTACCTAAGATATGGTCCCTAATCAATTAAATTAAGACACATAATATGTTTTTCTATATCATATTTACACATAAACATTATCTAAATCATCCAATTTAATGCTTTTGATTTTAAAAAAATATTACCAATGATTTCTTGTTTCATCTTTCTCTTTGTTCTTTAAAATTTTTCTAATTAATTTTTTATAGATTTAGGGTTTAGGGTTTAGATTTTAATGTTTAGGGTTAGGGATCAGGGGATAGGGTTTAATGTTTATGGTTTAGGGTTTAAGGTTAGGGTTAGGAATTAGGGTTTAGGGTTTAAGGTGAGGGTGAGGGGTTAGAAAAATTAATTAAAAAAATAAACAATAAAGAGAAAGATGACACAAGAAATCATTGGTAATATTTTTTTCTTTTTTAAAATCAAAGGCATTAAAGTGGATTATTTGGATGATGCTTATATGTGAATATGATATGAAAAAAATATATTATGTATCTTAATTTAATTGGTTGTGACCATATCTCAGGTAGTAGAACGGGTTCATGTAATAATTTCTCAATGAAATGGGTAACCGGTTGTGGGGTTACCACAGCCTTGGTAACAAGTTCAAATAGTTATCCAATTCATTTTTAAATATTCGAATAAAAATATTCTTATAATAAGTATTAAAATAAAAATATTCATATAATAAATATTGAAATAAAAATATTCAAATATATTTTGTACGAATAAAAATATTCGTATTATAAATATTCAAATAAAAATATTCATATAATAAATATTCGAATAAAAATATTCAAATAAAATATATACGAATAAAAATATTCATATAATAAATATTAGAATAAAAATATTCTTATTATAAATATTCAAATAAAAATATTCATATAATAAATATTAGAATAAAAATATTAATATAATAAATATTCGAATAAAAAATATACGAATAAAAATATTTGTTTAATAAATATTTGAATAAAAATATTCATATAATAAATATTTGAATAAAAATATTCAAATAAAATATATACGAATAAAAATATTCGTATAATAAATATTCAAATAAAAATATTCATATAAGAAATATTTGAATAAAAATATTCAAATAAAATATATACAAATAAAAATATTCGTATAATTATTCGTATAATAAATATTTGAATAAAAATATTCATATAAAAATATTTGAATAAAATATATACGAATAAAAATATTCATATAATAAATATTTGAATAAAAATATACAAAAAAAATATTATACTCAAATCCTTATAAAGTATAAATAATGACTTACGAAAACCATAAGAAAAAATGTACGTACACAAATTTTTACGACTTCTAACCATGAGCTAACGGAGGTCATCTAAGTGTAAAGATTTGTGTACATAAACAATTGACTATGAGTATACATAATATAACACAAAAATGATAAGGATTTGTGTATGTACACAATTCCTTACAAAATATACATAATGACTTACAAAAACCGTAAGAAAAAAGGTATATACACAAATCCTTACCCTTAGATGGCCTCCTTTAGCTCATGGTTTCGAAGTCGTAAGAATTTATGTACATACTTTTTTTCCTTACGTTTTTTGTAAGCCATTGTGTATACTTTGTAAGGAATTGTGTACATACACAAATCCATATTATTTTTGTGTCATATTATGTATACTCGTAGCCAATTGTGTATGTACACAAATCCTTACCCTTAGATGACCTTCTTCAGCTCATGGTTAGAAGTCGTAAGTATTTGTGTACATACCTTTTTCCTTATGGTTTTCGTAAGTCATTGTGTATACTTGGTAAGGAATTGTGTACATACACAAATTCTTATAATTTTTGTGATAATTTATGTATACTCGTAGCCAATTGTGTATGCACACAAATCCTTACCCTTAGATGACCTCCTTTAGCTCATGATTAGAAGTCGTAAAAATTTGTGTACATACCTTTTTTCCTTACGGTTTTCATAAGCTATTGTGTATATTTTGTAAGGAATTGTGTACATACACAAATCTTTATCATTTTTGTGCCATATTATGTATACTCATAACCAATTGTGTATGTACACAAATCCTTACCCTTGGATGAACTCTTTTAGCTCATCGTTAGAAGTCGTAAGGATTTGTGAAAATACATTTTTCCTTACGATTTTCGCAAGTCATTGTGTATACATTGCAAGGAATTGTATACATACACAAATCTTTATCATTTTTGTGTCATATTATGTATACCTGTAGCCAATTATGTATGTACACAAATCTTTACCTTTAGATGTCCTTCTTTAGCTCATGGTTAGAAGTCGTAAGGATTTGTGTACATACCTTTTTGCTTATGGTTTTCGTAAGCTATTGTGTATACTTTATAAGGAATTATGTACATACACAAATCCTTACTATTCTTGTGGCAATTTATGTATACTTGTAGCCAATTGTGTATGTACACAAATCTTTACCCTTGGATGACCTCTTTTAGCTCATGGTTTCAAAGTCGTAAGGATTTGTGTACATACCTTTTTCCTTACGGTTTTCGTAAGCCATTGTGTATACTTTGTAAGGAATTGTGTACATACAGAAATTCTTATCATTTTTGTATCATATTATGTATACTCGTAGCCAATTATGTATGTACATAAATCTTTACCCTTATATGGTCTTCTTTAGCTCATGGTTATAAGTTGTAAGGATTTGTGTACATACCTTTTTTCTTACGGTTTTTGTAAGTCATTGTGTATACTTTGTAAGAAATTGTGTACATACACAAGTCCTTACCATTTTTGTGTCAATTTATGTATACTCGTAGCCAATTGTGTACGCACGCAAATCCTTACCCTTTGATGACCTCCTTTAGCTCATAGTTTCGAAGTCGTAAAGATTTGTGTACATATGTTTTTCCTTACGGTTTTCGTAAGCCATTGTGTATACTTTGTAAGGAATTGTATACATACACAAATCCTTACCATTTTTGTGTCATAATATGTATACTCATAGTCATTTATGTATGTACACAAATTCTTACATTTTTAACAATTTATATATGTACCGTTTTTCTTACAGTTTTTGTAAGGATTTATGTATGTACACAAATTCTTACATTTATAACGATTTATGTATGTATCATTTTTTTTATAATTTTTGTAAAAAAATTGTGTATATAATTCGTAATTATCATGTATATAAAATGACCGAATAAACCGGTCAAGGTTTTTTTTAGTCCTCTCTTAAAACTACCCTCAGACTGAGAGGCTTTAATTGTTTTGTGTTTTCAGATGCTTAAGCTATACGATTGGTTAAGCCGTCCTAGCAGATGTCTGTCATTTATCATTTAAGTGTTGTGGCAGACGAAAATGTCAACTCTCACCAGTTTTGATCAATGTCCTCGTTTATATGGTGATGATACATTCGAAGGAAATTATACTTTTCAGGACAGTGATAGACCGGCCAAAGTGTAAATTACGCAAATCATTCATTAGTGATAGACTTTTTTTAATATTCTTTTAATTATAAAAAAAATTATAAAATGATGGTTAGATTTAAAAATAGGATAAATTATTAGAATAGTTATTTATATTTAGGGTTTGTATACTTTTAATCATTAGTTTTTGGGTGAACTATTTCAGTGATCACCGAATTAATTGGGGATACCTATTTTAGCCACCCAGTTAAAGAACTCGTAAATCAGATCATCAACTTTAAAACTTTACCTATTTAAGTTATCGCCGTTAAAATTTTAACAAAAAAAGTAACGTCAATGACGTGTCATCAATCGATTGGGTGATTAATTTTATTTATTAATTTAAATTTAGGATTAAATTAAAATAATAAATAAAATACAAGGAATAAAATATGTAATTATACAAATTTTTTTAACTGCCACGTCACTGCCGTTACTTTTTCTGTTAAAATTTTATCGTCGGTGACTCAAATAGGTAGGTTTCAAAGTTGGGTGACCTGATTGACGAGTTCTTTAGTTTGGTGGCAAAAATAGATATCCTCAATTAGTTCGGTGGTCATTAAGGTAGTTTACCCTTTGTTTTTATATTTGACCGCTATAATCACTTATGATTTCGTTATGTAAACTTGTGGTTACTCGAACGCTATTTTCTGTTAAGTGTTGTTATAGTAATGTTTTGATCGCACCAAAGCTCGAGACAATAAGATCACAAGGATCCGATAAAAAGAGTCCAAGAAAAGAAAGTTTCACTCATCTACCCATGATTTATAATGAGCTATACCGTAAATTTTTCGAGGCTGACTTGGTTCACCCTTATCTTTTTATCCCGTTACAACCTCTTTATCCATCATGGTATAACCCTACGGTCAAGTGTTAATATCATGCAGGAACCACCGGACATGATATAAATAATTATAAATTATATATTTAAAAAGATGATTCAAACTTGATAAATATCGTAGTTCTTTAATTTAACACCCCAGATGTGACAATCAATTATTTGTCCAATCATAAAGGTAAAGCACAAGAAATAAAACTACTACTATTTTGATAATGTTGATTGAGAAAAAATCTCCTAAAAGGAACTGATGAAGTTGATTAAATTTGAAAATTCTTTTCACACAAGAAACAAAATGAAATGTTACTGATGTTAATGGTTATTTTTATAGAACTTAAGGGTAAAAAAAAGGTAATTTATGGTTTGAGAAGATGTGGATCTTTCACTACATCAATATAGATTTTTAGTGATAAATTGACCGTGATAAAAAAAAATGGTTACAAATATTATTTTTTTAATAATTTTTTGTGCGACACTATTAATGTATGGAATTGTGACGAACTTTTATTTGGATACTATAATAATAGTAATTATGACAATTATATTTTTCACAAAAAAATTCTCATTAAAAGACTGTAACTGAACATAAAATTCATTATCATTAAAACTTTGACACATAATAATGACGATATGTGAAGTGGTCACTATTATTTAAGATTGTTGTGACAATGAAATTAATTGTCACTTGATTTTTTTTTTGTTATCATAATTTTTTTCACTAATAAAAATTAAAAGTAATGATAAATTTGATATTGTCACAATAATAAATATTTTTTATATTATATATTATCATAATAAAAATTTCTTTTTTGACACGATAAATTTTGTATGTGCAAATTATTGTTTTAATCAATCTATTTTGATTAATTTTAATTTTTATATTTTTAAAATTTTAGAATTTTATCGTAATCTTAATGGGACACCGATAATATGACTAAATTATAAGGACTAAAATTGATCAAATTAAAAAAAAATTAAATAAGAAACTTATGTATAATAAATTGACTAAAAAAATTACTTAACATATTTATAGACTATCACATAATTTCAAAATTTAAAAGTACAAAAACTTATAGTGATTAAATTCAAATACTAATTTATAATTTTAGAATTAATATATAATAAAAAAATATTTTAAGATTTTACTTAAATATTTTATTATAATTAAGTTTTTCTTAAAAAAATCTAACTAGTTTCTTCTACGTACACATACTTTGTATATGAAATTATAAAAAATATTTAAGTTATTATTATAATAATTAATGTTATAATTAATATATATTTTAAAATAAAAATAATAATTTTGATTATAATTTAACTTAAGTATTATTTTTTTTAAGTAATATAAATTTTTTGGTCTAGTCTAGTGGATAAGTATTGCACTCATGCCCTAAAGATTCAAGGTTCGATCCTCCTTGAAGTCATGCATTGCATTTATTTATTAAAAGATTGACTTATGAACGTGCTACATCATCCATAATTAAATTTTAGCAATTAGTGATTAGTTTAAATCATAAATAAAATAATTAAAAATAAAAATATAATTAATTTTTAATATTGAGAGTGACAACATATTTTCGATACTATTTAAATATGTATTCGTGATTAAATATTTGTCACTAATAAGAATAATATTAGTGTCTAAATTTTAGTTACTATTAATAATCATTTGTGTCGAAAAGTATAATCACAAAAAATATAATTAATTGTTACAAAATATATAAAAATTGTCACTAATACAATAGTGACAGAGTTATTAGTGACGACTGATGACGAATAAAAAATGAACACTATAAATTTTAGTGACTAAATTTAATATTTTTTATGACCATTTTTAACGTCACTAAAAATACATTTTCTTGTAATGTTTTGAATACGGTGGTACAACTTTGTCTACAAAATAGCACGATTTTTTATATTAAAAATACATTTTCTTGTAATGTTTTGATTCGTGATTCTCTAAAAAAGGAAAATATAACTAGTGGACTTTTAAATTTTTAAAATTTTGAAAAAGATTGTTATCTTTATCGTACATTCTTTTATACCTCCTTTCAAAAAATTTTAAAACATTGAATTTTAAACCATTACCATTATTTTTTATATCCTAAACCCTAAAAAATATGTCTTGTTCCTAATTCTCTAAACCCTAACCACAACACCTAACCTTGAACCCTAAACCCTAAACCCTCTATTTAAAACGGAGGCCTAGAAGGAAGTATGAGAAAGAGGTAGACGATTTGCGGCCACTCATATCAGGGTGCAAATCGTCTACCTCTTTCTCATACCTCCATTCGTGTCTTCGTCTTAAAATAGAGGGTTTAAAGTTTAGGGTTTAGAATTCAAGATCAGGGGTTGTGATTAAGGTTTAGGGAATTAGGATTAAGGTGTACTTTTTAGGGTGTAGGGATAAAGATTTAGGATTTTAAAAAATAAAGATTAAGGTTTAAGCAGAAAATATGGATGGAGACATGATAAAGAGCGGGGCAAATCGTCTACTCCTTATGTCTCTATTTGTGCCTCCACTTTAAATTAGAGGGTTTAGGGTTGAAGGTTACGAATTGTTGTTAAGATTTAGGGAATTAGGGGTAGGATATATTTTTTAGAGGTAGAGTTTAGGGTTTATGATATAAAAAATCAGGGTTATGGTTGAAAATTCAATTTTTAAAAAAATTTCAAATAAAGCTAAAAGGAGATTAATGATAAAAAAAAAAAAAAGGATTTTTACCCCTGATATGCTAAGACAAATGTTTATGAGAAAATTCTTGACTGTAAACCCAGACTCATTGCCTTGGAACTTTGAAATTCATGCTGTAATTAAGCCATTGGCAACAGGCTAGCATTAGCTTAGTACTTTGAATAATTTCTCAAGCCGTGTAGATGCTAGCATTCCCTCTCATTGACTAATCATTTATTTTGCCAAAGCTTAGCAAAAACAAGTAGTAGCACCGAGTCATTCTGCATTGAAATTGCCGTGGATCACCAGGGATCGGCAGAAACAACTGAAAAGACTACCAAAAACCAGGTTGTTTCACATCAGTCCAGGAGGAAACTATTTAGATGAATCCTAATCTCATCACACGCTGGATTTGTCTCTGTCTTGGTACAGTTCTTTCAATGGACATCTTTGTTTTGTCTCCATAAAACCCAACACCAAACGTTCTTTTCATTTTCAGATTGTCTGGCAACAAAAACACAACTTGAACACATCGAGAAAATGAAGCTAATTTGGTCACCCGAGACAGCATCCAAGGCTTATATTGATACTGTTAAACTCGTAAGCATTCATTAACAATCTTCTGATATTATTTGATGTATGCTTAATTGTTGCTTTCGGTTGATCAGTTCCCTTTCTTTTGTTTTGTTTACAGTGTCAACTTCATCATGATACTGGTGTAGCAGAGCTTGTTTCAGCCATGGCCGCGGGCTGGAACGCGAGGTTCATCGTGGAGACATGGTCGCATGGAGGTGCTACTGCAATGAGCATCGGCCTGGCGGTTGCTAGCAGACATACGAACGGAGGACATGTATGTATAGTCCCCGATGAAAGATCTAGGTTAGAATACGTTCAGGCCCTGGAAGTGGCCGGCATGTCACCGGAAGTAATTGTTGGAGAACCTGAGGATTTAGTGAGTGAATTAAATGGCATAGATTTCATGGTAGTGGATGGCCAGCGAAACGACTTTTCCAGGGCGTTTCAGGTAGCAAATTTGAGTAAAAAGGGAGCAGTCATGATATGCAAGAATGCTACTTCCAGAAGAGATTTGAGTTTCAGTTGGAGAAGTATGATAGACGGTGGATCACGGCAGCTCATACGTTCTATGTTTCTTCCTGTAGGGAAAGGTTTGGATATCGCACATGTAGCCACCGGTGGTGGAAATTCCGGTAGAAGGAGGTGGATCAGGCAGATTGATCGTCAGTCAGGGGAAGAATATGTAATTAGAAAGTAGAAGAATCTCTGATTACTCATCTACAAAGATTTGCATTTAGTTCTCTACAATTTTTATTTGTTCTTTAGTTAAATATTTTGATTGTATTGTGATTTGATATTGGATTTTTCTTGCTTCTTTAATTTCATTTATATTTTAAAATCGATTTTGATCAAATTTGACACAATAAAATAAAAGATAAATAATGCTTTTCAATCATTAAACTATTCTTATTTTTATATTTTGATTATTAAATTATTATTTCTGATAAAATCATCATTAATATTATGATTTCTTAATTTTAAACGCATATTTTTAGAGAACTCACAAAAAATAACAATAGCTTTAAGTTTCCATCTAATTCAAATGTACATTTTATTACCAATTATGTTTACCCTATATCACAATTTGAAATAAATAATAGATTGGTGATCAACATAAAAATATTAGTAATTAAAAAAATATATAGCGTTAATAATGATTTTGCACAGAAAATAGCTTGACAAGTTAAACAAAAATAATTTAGTGACCAATTATATTTACGATATATATGTAACTTTGATTCTTTTTATTATATATATTTTTTAATTTACTCTATGATGTTCCAACTGTATACTCAAAAACTTCCATGAACTAACTTTTTAGTGCATGAATACTCACCCCTTGTTAGAATTAGGGTGAGGGTATAATCGAGCTGAGTTGGGTCAAGTCAAAAAATTTTGAGTTATTCGGGTTGACGAGTTTAATTTTATTATTCAAATTTTATTTAAAGAATTTACAAGTCAAGTTAAAGAATTTTGAGTTCTTATAAAAATTTATTTGTAATTATTTATTATGTTATAGTACGATTTTATTATAATTTAAAATACTTTCACTAATCATATAAAATATGTATATATATATATATTTATATGTAGCAATATTTTTTTATATATCAAAATATATTTTATAAAAATTTAAGGAACTTGTCTCAAACTTAAAAATAAACGATAATTACTAAAATTTTTGAGTTATTTAAATTATTCAAAATTTTATTTTATAACTCTAAGTTTATTTGAATTATGTTTGAATTGAATCAAATTTATGAATTTTCAAATAAAGTCAAAATGAGTTAAGTATTTTAATCCAGTCAAGTTATTCAATCTTTTCGAATTAATTCGAATTTTACTCGCCCTGAATCAATTAATAAGGGTTTCAGGTAAATTTGACCCCTATATTTCTACTTTCAACAATCTATTAGTATTTCCCATCTCATTTTTCTTTCCTATAGACAATGAAGCAATTATGTACATTTCAATGCTTATTTGCAAAAAAAAAAAAAAACTTTAGTACTGTCATACATAAACATGTAATCAAAATTTTTGGTGCGTAATATCATATAACAGGGATATGCCTTCATAACACCCTATATTGATAAATGGTGCATAACATTCACGAGATAGACGTTCTTGGCCAACCATGGATAGTTTTAAGGACAAAACATTCCTTTAAGTTACGTTCATGGCTGCTGCATCTCCAGTGAGATTTGATGATCTTCAAACACTAAAAATTTGACCAGTTGGCAGTCACAATGCCACAATTTAGTCCCAACTGTCCCGACTTCTTCTAAACGCTTTCTTGTCCGAAAGGACTTTCTTGCTTTTAAGGCGTTTTTGCTCACCAATTGCATCCCTGCAAGAAGAACGGAAACACAAATAAATTCCAGTCCGAAAAATATTACGAATATTGCAGGTAAAGCAACTGGAAGCTGCCACTAGTAAATGTGATGAAGACTTACATCTTTGCGATTTTTTTCTTTTGCTCTTCTGATGGGGGTGGTGGCACATAAGCAGCAGCATCAATGATTGTCTGTTTGGTTCAAGCGAAACGGGAGAAAATATGATAAAATCACTACTACATTCAGAAATCAAAAGATCAACAGCAAATCATACAACTGCAGAAGTATGACAGTATGACACTAAAGCACATGAGATACATTCAATTGCTTCTTTGATGGATTACAACCAAAAACTAGGGATGGCAGTTTGCTAATAGCAGAAAATTATAATTGCTAGAGAGAGATTGTTTCGGCACCTGTAGTTTTTCTAGAGCATCATCAATGTTTCCCCTGCACAAAATATAACTCAACTGAATTAGTGTTTGATGAATTGAAAGAAAACTGAACAACAAAAAGAAAAAGGGGAGAAAAACAAACTTCTGTGTCCTAGTTTTTGTTGATGATATCACAATTTCTCCATCCTTGTTTATCCTGTTTTTTTCCTGTACATAATGAGTTGAGATCATTGAGAGATGAGAATTCCTGGACAAAACCAGATCTAGGGAAATCTAAACTACAAGCAAATGTTTCTTGCGAAGTCGGGACAAACATGTGGAATTTATGTGATTTTGGTTAAAGCTCCCTAGTTGAAGACTCTAATTCATAGTTGTAGGATCAGTGTCATCTCTTATATCTACAGAGCATTTTAGGTACTCAAACTTGAGCACTTCTAACCACGTTGAAGCTGTTTTTAGCTCATTTCTGGTCATTCAACTAGCAATCTAGCATACACTCGGGTTCAAAAGAAATTCTCAAAGAATCAAGTTTATCTGATTCCCATTTCATCCATATACAACCCGATCATTTTCGTGCCAAATTTAAGGCCTCCAATCATATCATGTCACTCTTCTTCTTCTTCTTCTACCTTCAATAAGTTACCAGTATACTTGGCTAAAAGTGTCATTCAATTTCCTTTAAAATGATCCTGAATTAGCTATGGACTTCACCTCTTTACTGCTTTTAACTGTGATCTCATAAAAACAATTTTAAATTACTACCATACAAAAGCTACATTGCTTGTTGATACAAGCATAACTGCACAAACAAATCAAGCTAAAATTAAGACATAAAAGAAAGGAAAGCAGAAAACAAGTTAGTTGCATGCTCCATATAGTCTTGGCAGAACATTGCTTAAAAACCCTCTCCACGTTTAAAAAACTGTACAAATAATTTGATCTAAGTAGGACTACATTAAATTACCATTATCTCTAAGTAAGCCAAGACAAAGAATTAGACTAAATCCAAACTACTGGCTTAGTACAACTACACTAAAACTCTTCTATTTACACTGGAACACTTCCATTAACAACCTTCATTCATAATATGCTTGAATTAAGTATAAGATAAAGGGGTTGTAAAATAAATTCCATCCACAACCAATCAGTAGGATCTCCATGAAGACATTTCAGTTCTTATCTTGATGGCAAATGAACATTCTTCAAAAACAATAGATAACAAAAACAAACCAGCTGCATAATCCTCTCTCGGATCCTATCACTTAGCCAATAAGCTTGTTTTACATTGAACCGCATGTCCACCTTGGTGTTAACTGCACATTCAGCAACAAAGGCAATCCAATATAAATCTTAGAAACAGATTACTTAGGGACTACAATGGAATGAACTCTGAAACATAAAGAAGATACAATACCCTTATTTACATTTTGACCACCAGGGCCACCACTCCTTGCAAAACTCACGGAAACATGATCTGTGAAGAGTAGGTTACGTTTAATTCAGCATATAAAATCAGCCCAAGGGTTAAAATAACAATTTTCAAAAGTACCGGAAGTTGAAGAGAATATGAATGAAAATGATTAGAATAGTAAAATTCGTGTACATTTTAAGAGTGAAAACAGAAATCAAATAAAATTCATTGGTACCCAGAGTGATTTGAGGAATGGGTTCATTCCCAACGGCGCTAGCTCGCTCTTCTGCTTCCTGAAGGAGCTGTTGGACTTGAGAGAGACGAGCAGAGACTTTTCTATCGGCGTCGGATGCGGCGCAACGAATCGGGTTGAAACTGATTCCACGATTGGGAGTAAGCCGGATGGTGGCGTTAGAGGGATAGGGAAGAAGAGGGTTAGCGGAAGAAGAGACTGAAATGGAAGGTAGAAGGGGATGCTGCAGGAGTTGTTTCATAATCATGTTTGCACTTGTCCTAACGACGGCCATTTGGAACTCTATAAATTGCACTCCGAACTTAGAGTTCAACAAACAGTGTTGGGTAAAACTTCTTTCCTTCAAACAAGATAATAACAAAGGGGATTAAGTTTAGGTTTTGACAGATTGTGGTGATTCAAATGGTTTCTAGGGTTCATCTGGTTTGAATTTAAGAATTTGGGAATTTGGGTTTTTGGAGTATTGAGTGAAATCAGTGGCGGAGGTTCTCTCTTAGTTTATGTGTTTCATTTGACACGCCGCGTGGCGCAGTGTCTTCTAATGGATTACCTGATCCCAGTGGATCCGAAAATTCTAAAAACGACAATCTTAAAAATACTAAAAATCGAATATATTATTTTTTTTAAAAAAAATTGAAAATAATATATAATAAATTTTTTATATTTTTATAAAAAAATAGTATATAAATCAAAATCTTTACATTTTTTTAAAAAAATTGATCTATATCATTTCCCTATAAAAATTATAAGATTTTGATTTATACTGAAAAAATAACGAAATATTTATAATTTGTATAAAAAATAATATAATAATTTTTAAATTTTTTTTAAGGTTATTGTTTTTTTAGAACTTTCCAGATGATCTGTATTACCCTATAAGTGTTACGCATCCAAACTCGCTTATAACTAGAAGTTGAATCCCTTTGGTTTTAGGCGAGGAAAATTCGAATTGCATTAATTTGATTTAAATGTTACATTTAGGGTGTGTTTTAGGATTTTATTTTTTAATTACATGTTCAATATTAGAGCCTTTTTACTTATTTATTATGTTCATCGTTATACATGCATAATTATTGTAAGAGTTATTGAAAGAGTTTTTTTTAATTATTGATCTATGATTTAATATCGAGTGAGTTAGGTTAAACAAACATAAAAAATAAAGCTTAAATTATTAACTTGAATTCTAATCTAACTCAACATAAGTTTAGATTTCAATGACTAATAAAAAATTTTAAATAGATAATAAATTGTCAGGTTTTAGATATCAGAGCTTTTTGTTATCAATTTTAAGATATTAAAAAAGTATATAAATTAATTAGAAAATCTTGTTGAATGGATAAGGATATACTTGGTTTATGCATACATGCATCACCAACCGTTATAGAATTTGAATGGTAATTAGGATAATTCTTAAACAATAAACCCAACATCCATAATTGTTTGAATATTTACAAAAAAAAAAAGTTATTTGTCCTTTGATCATTGTTTTATCTTTACTTTTTCTTATCATATTTAGCTTATAATCCTTATCACCACATTATTATTTTACTAACTCTTAAGTGTGATTGCTTTGAATTTACCATTCTAATCTATATGGTTCAACATTCGATACCTATAATTTTTTAGGGTAAACTATTCCATTAATCACTCAATTAATTAGGGATACCTATTTTGATCACTCAACTAAAGAACTTGTCAATCAGGTCACTCAACTTTTAAACCCAACTAATTGGTTTTTGGTATATATTTGTGTGAAGATCCTAGGTGGATCGAATTGTGTGGTTGAGTCCTTGTGTGATGAAAATCTGGATATCCAAAATAGTGTTGCAACACAAAGAAGGTCACCCGATGTAACATTTTGGGTGATGTATTGAAGACTATCTCGAATGGAGAATCCCGATGCTGTGTGGACGCGAGCCTTATTTGAAGAAACTCGATGTAATATTCCAAGCATGAGATTTGGAAGATCTCGATTTTGTGTGGACTCGGGCCTTAATCCCGGATATAAGATCTCGATGTTGTGTGGACGTGAGCCTCATCCTTGAGTATGGGATCTCGATGCTATGTGGACGCGTGCCTCATCCTTGAGTATGAGATCCTGATATTGTGTAAACGTGGGCCCTGCTTGTAGTGCAGAATCTCGATGTTGTGTGGACGTGGGCCTCACTATTTGTGTTTGATTTTGGTTTGACATGCGTATGTTGTGTGTGTTAGTATACATTTCATTATGCCATGTGTTAGGCGAGTGTGGTAGAGTCATCATATCATGCATGATAATACATATTTTGCTTTACTTATTTATGATATGCATGATATTGGCCGAGTAACGGTGTACACACTAAGCTTTTGTAGCTCAACGTTTCAAAATGTGTTTTTGTACGTAGGTTAGGAGAAGTCGAAATCGGAGGAGCACCATCAAGGTTGGAGTTTCAGCATCGACTTAGTTTCAGAGTACGTGTTATTTGATGCAGTGGGCTAGTACTTGTCAAACCCTATATTGTAATTTGTAACTCTTATTTATTTTGGGTCGAATGCTTTTAAAATAGTTTGTATTAAATGAAGCTCCTACTATTTTGAATTATTTGGTTTATGTTACAACTTGAATTTTAATTTAATGGATTGTCATGGTATTATTTGGGCTTGAATTACTGGAATTTTAAAATACGAATTTTGGGCCAAAGGTCCAATGTGACACCAGGTCGAGGGTGTTTCACATCAACCTTGAATTCAAGCTATGGTTAAATCAACTTTCATGATCTCCAGAATTTTACTTATTCTAAAATAAGCCACTCATCAACCGAATAGTTAGGCATAAAAGCCCACAAAAGTTCCTTAAGCACTAAATGGGCCCAAAATTCTTGACTCCACTCTATCTTTCTCGGATATGCATTTGGATCACTTAGCCATGGTCAAATTAGTATATATCTAAAGTTTATGGGTCAAATTAAAAATTAACCTATTTTACTAATGTACACGGCGTCTCGGTAACCAAAACTTTATAATTTGTTAGTTCAAGTGACCAAAACGTTACATTTTTAAATTTGAGGAGCAAAAGTTAACACTTATAAAGCAAAAGAGACCAATTGTGTAGTTTGCCCAAAAAATATTTATAGTATTATAATAAATATGTTTTATTTTTTATTTAATATTATAAATAATATTAGATTGAATTATAAATTTTAGAAATAAATATGGGCGATTTCTAGTTAAATATTTTTTTAGAGATTAAACTGAAAAAAACTTAACATGATATTTATTTTTTAAAAACAGACAAACAACCCTGAATTTTTATATCTCTCGCATTTTTAATTTATAATTTGTATAAAATAAATATTTCACATTTATGATGAAATCAAATTTATGAATATTAATTTATTGTTTGTTATTTTGCTTTTGTAAATCAAAGTGAATCTTATTCTAATAGTTCCGAATTAATTAAATATATATTAAGATACGAAAGTTTTTTATTACATAATAATAAATTCAATCTTTCATATATTAGAGAATTTCACTTAAAAAAGAAAATATTTTATACAAATAGATTCTGGTCCATAATAGTAGGTTTTATTGTACGAGATCTTGTATCACTTATCAATGATGTTCTATCAATTAGTATTACACAGAATAAATAATTATAGACACTAATAAAATTAGATCTAGTCTTTATAGATAAACTTAGATTTATGATCTTAGGTAAAATCAATTCAAGCTCATAGAATCCTTTTCTATCATACAGTAAGAGTTATGTTCAAAATGTACTTCTAAAATAAAAAAATAAAAATATCATTTTATTTAAAAAATCACACTATAAAATCTTTTTTCTCCCATTTTACACTTTAAAACGCGTCGTTTTTATAAAGAGGAATGTACTTTTTCATCTTCTTAATCAGAATTAACTGAAAAGAAGAAAGATTATTTTTAGTGTACTATTAAGAATAGATCTAGTGAAACGAGGTGGGGTTTGTAGCTCAGAGAATTAAAATACGTGGATACGAACTATGACGTTGGGTATTTAAATCCCTCATTGTCATCCAATGGTTCTCTTTATCATCAGTTTAATTATCGCTCATATTTTTTTGTTATCAATTAATAATTTATATGTCTTGTATTTCTCAAAAAAAATATTCTATTGATGCTGTAAGTTGAAATGTAAGATCTTGGAATGAGACTTGCAGGCTCAGCCACATAAAGCAAGACCAGATTTGAAGCTTTGCTTTTGTTTTCAATGTGGTCGCTCGTCAGATCATACGCCCAGATGGCTCAACGTCAACATACAACTTCAAAGAAAGGCTTTTTATGCAAAGTTTCTAGAGGTTCTCCTTAATATGGTTTTTAAGGTTTGACATCAATAGATTATAATTTTTTTTATAATTTTTTTTTTTTTTAATTTTGGTCACTTAATTATAATTTTTTTCAAAAACTTTTCTCCTCTTAAATAGCATTTCTATTTTGGCTTTGATAAGTAAGCTGATTAGGCTACTTTTGGTAGTGGTTGTTTAGCCTTCCCACGTAGCATACCATGAAATATAAGTTCACATGTTCTTGGTAATATAGTTTCAACATTCCTTGTCTCTTTTCAGGCATGATATTTTTTTCCGTTTAATCTCGTGGCTTCCTCGTTATGAATTTTCACTCTTATGATTGGCCTCTTATCATGCTTGTTTATGCTGCCCACCTTTCTCATGGGCGCTCGTTGTGAAATCAAACAGTAAAAGAGTCGCTTTGATAATACTTGTCATGGGGTCATTACTTTTTTCTTACTGAATGATTGATGAATGATTCGTAAAATATTCTGTTGGTTTATGGTCTATTAGATTTTACCTACAGCTAAAAAAGTCCTTCCCCTTTATGTTTCATTCACCTGCATACCCCACTTGAGTTATTATTGTTATTTATGTCCCTCGATATTCACATGTCAATATATAAAAATTTTAAAATTTACTTGCTTTTTGAAGAGTGGTCTCAGGCTTGTATCCAATGAGGAAGCTCATATTGCTCTTATGAAATGGAGAATAAAGGGGCTTGATCTTGTATATGATCGGCACTTTAGTTGGTTTTGTTTGACGAAACATATAAGATGCTACCCATGGAGGATCCACTTGTCAGGGACGTTGCAGGATGTTAATAAGCTTATTACCAGGCTTGTATTTAGGGAGAAAGCTCGTATTGCTCTTATGAAACTTATGAAATGGAGAACGGAGGGACTTGATCTTGTCTATGGTCGAGCTCTACAGAGGAAGAAGAGAGATCCAATTACAGGGAAAATGAAAATTGTTAGTCCATAGTGCAGTTGGCTTGTGTGGGAAACTTATCTTACTGAATTCAAGTTCTAGGAAAAGTTGCAGTTAGGCTTATTTTCCTCCATGCAACTTCACATGGATTCAAATGTATTTGGTTTTTGTTGAGATGGATAGCAGCACATGGACATTCGAGGGTGAAAATGGAAAAGGCTCAAAAGTTTATATTTATAGCAACACACAACAAGCTCGAGGACCACGATTCCTCTCTTTCATCTGCACAACTCAAGTATATACAAGATCAAGCCCTTCTGTTCTCCATTTTATAAGTTCCGTAAGAGCAATATGAGCTTCCTACCTGATACAAGCATGTAACCACTCTTTAAAAAGCAAGTAAATTTTAAAATTCTCATATCTTGACAGGTGAAGATCAGAGGATATAAATAACAATAATAACTCAAGTAGGGGTATGTAGGTGAATGAAACATAAAGAGTGAAGACTTTTTTAGTTGCATGTAAAAATCTAATATACCATTAACAAATATATAGGACATAAACAAATTGAACGTTTAGCTAATTGTTCGTAAATCGTTTGACAAAAAAAAGATAATGACCCCATAAAAACTAGTATCAGAGTGCCCCTTTGATTGCTTGATTTCTCATCGAGCTCCTATAGAAAAGATAGGCAAGATTAACAACCGTGACAAGAGGTTAATCATTAGAGCGAAAACTCGTGACGAGGGCATCACGAGATTGAGTGGAAGAGAATAACACGCCTGAAAAGAGGCAAAGAGCATTAATCTCACATCGAAAAGGAAAATGAAGGTCTTTAGATATATAAACGGTAGCGTTACACATTCTATTAGACATGTCTTTTAGGAAGAGGGTAATAGCCCCGTGACAAGTATTATCAGAGCGACCCTTTGATTGCTAGATTTCACATCGAGCACCCATGAGAGGGGTAGATAGGATGAACAACCATGATAAGAGGTCAATCATTCTTGAGATACATAAACGGTGACGTTGCACATCTTATTAAACATGTCTTTTAGGAAGAGAATAATGGTCCGTGACAAGTGGTACCAAAGAAGACCTTTAATTGCCCAATTTCACGCCGAGCGCCCATGAGAGGGGTAGACATGGCGAACAATCGTGATAAGAGATCAATCACGATAATAAAAACTCATGACGAAGGCGTCACGAGGTTGTGTGAGAGAGAATGTCACGCTTGAAAAGAGACAATGAGCATAAATCCTACATCATAAAGGAAAAAGGGAGGTCTGGAGATATATAAACGGTGTCACTATACATCCTATTAGACATTTCTTTTAGGAAGAGGGTATGTGACCTCGTGATAAGACGTTGTTTCTCTACTTATTTTTTTTAAAAAAATATCGAATATGCAATTATTAACTTTCATCATTTTTTTATTTTTGTCTTAAACGCAGTCAGAGACGAAGTTAAGATTTAGTATTATAAGTGAAAATATAAATGTTTGAAAGTAAAAAAATTCAAAAATAAATTAATTTTTTAAAAATTAAATAAAAAGAAAAATAAAAAAAATCTTCGGGAACGGAAAATTGTCCTTTCTCCACCTTTATGTATAGCTTCCCACTAAATGTAGCTTTTAAAGAAATTGAAATTTCTTTTTAGTTGTTGTTTCTCGACCTATATCAAGAGTTTGACAACAATACAGAAGAAATCTAAGTTACCTCTCTATCTCTTTTATTTATTATTTATTATTAATTCTCGATTAATAATGGTAAAATTAAAAAATATAAAATGTGATATATCCATAAATCAATTATCAAATTAAGTAGAAAACGAAAATGATCCGTTGATTGTAATGGAAAGCTAAGCTAAAAGGTTTTATACATTTTTATCTAAACAAATTAGTATACAAATTCTATAAAATTAATTTTTTAACATAATATAATATTTATATTATCAAAAGATATTAATACTTAAAACACATTTAATTCTATTTTTTATGCATTTTATCAACAATATGTAAATCTAACCACTCAATTAAATATATTGTAAAACTAAAATTGATTTTGATATAACAAATAAATGTAAGGACTATTTTTGAAATAATTTTCTGGTCCTTAAGTCAAAACTTGATCTCTAAGTCAAAACTAAGAACTTTAAAATATTCTTACAAGTCTTTTTTACACGAGGGTATCGATACCATGAGGACTGGTATCGATACACCTGGGAATTTTCAAGGCTTGTTCTTGAGATCAAGAACAGGTATCGAAACAAGGTTCGATACCAAAACTTTCTGCCAACCCATGTTTCGATACTGGTATTGAAACATCTTGGTTAATTTTCAAATTATTTTTTAATTTTTAAAATATGACTCCAGGTATCGATACACCCTTAATCCCCAACGGCTAGTTTTTTATTCAAATAAGTCAACCGTTGGTGTTAGTTAATTTTTTTGAATGATGATTAGCCTGTATCAAAACAAGGTTCGATACTGGGCATCACAGAAAGTTTTTGTACCGAAACAGGTATCGATACACCCCTATTAAATGCACAACGGCTCTTTCTTTTCTTGGCTTGTTTCGAAACAGGTACCCCGTGTTTCGATACCACCTGCTGCAGAGTGCATTTATGATGGAAAGATGAAGCTCCAACGTCCATATTTACTTTCCCAACAACTTCAACGGTTAGAAATCAATGAGAAGGTATAAAAAGAAGCATTTTCAAAAGCATATTAACAAGAAAGAACATCAAGCAACATTCAAGCTCAAAAATCCAACTCAAAGCACTTTATTGAAAACCTTGTCCTCCCAACTTGTACTTTTCATTTTGATTTGTTGTAATTTAAGTTTGGGGAGAGTTTGCTTGTATCAAGGGCTATTATTTCTTGTGAGAAGAATCTTTCTAGCCAATTTAAACTTTTGTAAACCTTATGAGTGGTAAAATCAATTTTGGGTAGAAAATTGATTTGTTTGTAAAGGTTATCCCTTGAACCTAGAAAAAGGCTGAATTCAAGAGTGAATTGCTTTCAAAATCCTTAGTGGGAGCTAAGGTAGTGGAGTAGAGCTTGTTCGAAGCTTGAACCACTATAACTCTTTGTGTTCTTCAATTTTTCAATCTTCACCAAATCTCTCCTACAATTTTTTAATATCCAATTCACCCCTCCCTCTTGGCCATTATCCATTACCGATCAACTCAACAATTGGTATCAGAGCTAGATCTTTGAAGGGATTCACCTCCACCAAAAAAGATCCAAGGGTTGTTGATCATCTACACATCAAAAATCAAATGGCCTCTACCTCCGGTTCGTGGAACGAGTCTCACTCCATCACCAAGCCACCCTTCTTCAATGGAGACAACTATCCTTATTGGAAGAATAGGATGAGGCTATTCATCAACTCCAATGACTATGTCCTTTGGGACATAATTGAAGATGGACCCTCTATCCCCATGAAGCAAGAAGGAGATCGACAAGTACCTAAGAAGAGGAACGAGATGACCGATGAAGAAAGAAGGAGAATGTCCACCAATGATAAAGCTCTTCACATTCTCTTTTGTGCTCTAGGCCCCGATATCTACTCCAAGATGTCTTCATGCACAAGTGCCAAAGAAGTTTGGGACTCCTTGGAGACAACTTATGAAGGCACCAATGATGTGAAGGAAACAAAGATTGGTCTTCTCAACCTAAACTATGAAAACTTCAAGATGGAGCCGGATGAAGACATCACCAAAATGTTCGATAGATTTTCCGTGATTGTCAATGGTCTCAAAGGCTTTGGTGAGATCATTCCGGAAGAGAAGCTCGTGAGGAAACTTATCTACTCCCTTCCCGAGTCTTGGGATAGCAAAAGGACGGCTATCATTGAAGCCAAGGACTTGAAGACTTTAAAGCTAGATGCTCTTGTGGGATCTCTTCTTACCCATGAGATCATGAAGAAAGGAAGAGAAGAAGAGAAAAAGAAAGAAGAGGTAAAGATAGAGAAGAGGGAAGTAGAGAAAAAGAAGCAAGGGATTGCTCTTAAAGCTTCATTGTCACAAGAAGAAGTGGACACTAGTGAGGAAGAAGAGCTAGAAGAATTGGCCATGGTGGCCAAAAGATTCACAAGGCTTATGAGGGCAAATAGGAATCGAAGATTCCAACGAAAGAGGGACTTCAAAGCAAAGAGCAAAGAAGAAGAGAAAGATCAAATTATTTGCTATGAATGCAAGAAGCCCGATCATATTAGGACCGATTGCCCATTATACAAAAAGAAGAGTTTTGAGAAGAAGAAGAAACACAAAGCTCATGTTGCCACTTGGAGTGATGAGGAGTCATCATCCGATGAGGATAATGAAGTGGCCAACTTGTGTCTCATGGCTCTTGATGAGCCTAGGTAACCCTTGAACCATCTTGTAATGATTTAACTTATGATGAACTTTATGAAGCTTATGATGAATTATAAGATGTGTATGATGAGTTGGTTTTGAAGTTCAAAGAATCGATTTTAAAAAGCAAGAAAACCATTTCCGATTTAGAAATAAAAAATGATTCTTTGACAAAAACAATTTTGGATTTGGAAGAAAAGGTTGTTGATTTAAATGATGATTTAAAATTTTTTCAAAAAGAAAATGTTGATTTAAACAACCTTGTTTCAAGCTTGAGTGAAAATCACCACAAAGTGGTGAATGAGCTTAAAGAACAAATTAAAGTGGTTGGGAGTTCAACTTTTGAAAAAGGAAGCTCTTCAAAATCCAACCATGTCAAAAGAAATTTTCAAAACCACAAACAAAAAGGTTTTCAAAGGCATTTTAGACATAGAAAAATTAGGAGTGTTTGGGTTCCTAAGGAACTCATTGTTTCTAATAATATGAATGTCATTGCCTCTTGGATTCCTAAGGGAACCAAGCTTTTAGGGACTAACTCTCATGGACCCAAAATGATTTAGGTACCAAAAGTGAAAAACTAATTTTTGTTTGTAGGTTGAGCATTGCTTCAAGGCCAAAGCTTCAAGTCAAAACATGTGGTACCTTGATAGTGGATGCTCAAGGCATATGACCGGAGACAAGGGACGATTTAAGGAGTTAGAGCTCAAAAAGGGTGGAGTAGTGACTTTTGGTGACAACTCCAAAGGCCAAATTGAGGGTATAGGCTCTATTGGTAATCACTCCTCTATTCTCATTGAAAATGTCTTACTTGTTAATGGTCTTAAGCATAATTTGTTGAGCATTAGTCAATTGTGTGATAAAGGTTTCTATGTCTCTTTTGATAAAAATGGTTGTAAAATTATTGACATAGAATCAAATAGAACAATGCTCATAGGTCATCGCATAGGAAATATTTACATGGTGCATCTAGATGACATAAACATATCTCATGCATGCTTAGTTGCTAGTGATGAAAATGATGCATGGTTATGGCATAGGAAACTTGGTCATGCTAGCATAAGTGTTTTAGAGAAACTTGCCTCCCAAAATCTAGTTAGAGGTTTACCTAAACTAAAATTTTCTTTGGATAAAATTTGTGATGCATGTGCTAAGGGTAAACAAAAGAGAGTTTCTTTTAAATCCATTAATGATGTTTCAACTAGTAGAGTGTTACAATTGATCCATATGGATCTTTATGGACCTATTAGGACTACTAGCTTGGGTGGAAAATCATATGCTTTTGTTATTGTTGATGATTACTCTAGATACACTTGGGTTCTATTTTTTAAGTTCTAAAGATGAGGCCTTAGAAAATTTCATCACATTTTCGAAAATTTCTCAAAATGATCTTGACCAAAAAAATTCTCATATTAGAAGTGATCATGGAACCGAATTTCAAAATTTAGGTTTTGAAAATTTTTGTAATGAAAATGGTATTAGCCACAATTTTTCGGCTCCTCGCACTCCTCAACAAAATGAGGTAGTTGAGAGGAAAAATAGAACTTTAGAGGAAATGGCTAGAACCATGCTTTGTGAAAACAATTTACCTAAGTATTTTTGGGCGGAAGCCACAAACACTTCTTGTTACATCATAAATCGAGTAATGATTAGGTCAATTTTGAAGAAAACTCCTTATGAGATTTTAAAATCCAAAAAGCCTAACATTAGCTATTTTCACCCTTTTGGGTGCAAGTGTTTTGTTTTGAACAATGGAAAAGACAATTTAGGTAAATTTGATGCAAAAAATGATGAAGCTATTTTCCTTGGTTATTCTTTAAATTCTAAGGCTTATAGAGTTTTCAACAAAAGAACCTTAGTTGTAGAGGAATCTATACATGTGGTTTTCGATGATAACCTCCTTCCTAGGAAGGATTCTTGTGATGATGATGATGTAGGAATCATTGAAACCATTAGTGATGGACAAGCATCAAAGGTGGATGGGATTCCAAGCAATGAGGAAGCACAAGATCCTCCAATAGAAGCTTTGGGAAATGTAAAGCTTGAAGAAAGGGAAGTGAGCTACCCAAGGGAATTCAACTATGTCAAAAGTGGTGAAATCTTGGGTGATCCATCCAAGGGGGTAACTACTCGTTCTTCTCTTAGATTAATGAATCATTTTGCTTTTATCTCATGCATAGAGCCTAAGAATATCAAAGAAGCCTTAAGTGATGATTTTTGGATTTTGGCTATGCAAGAGGAATTAAATCAATTTGAGAGAAGTAATGTATGGACATTAGTTGATAGGCCTAGTAATAAGTCTACTATAGGAACTAAGTGGGTTTTTAGAAACAAACTAGATGAGAGTGGTAACATTGTGAGAAATAAAGCTAGATTAGTAGCTCAAGGTTACACTCAAGAGGAGGGAATAGATTTCGATGAAACCTATGCACCCGTAGCTAGAATGGAAGCCATTAGGATGCTACTTGCATTTGCATGTTATCATGATTTCAAGCTTTTTCAAATGGATGTCAAAAGTGCCTTCTTAAATGGTTTTATAAATGAAGAAGTGTATGTTGAACAACCACCGGGATTTGAGGACTCAAAATTTCCAAACCATGTCTTCAAATTAACAAAAGCTTTATATGGTTTGAAACAAGCTCCTAGAGCTTGGTATGAAAGGCTTTCAACTTTTCTAATTGAAAAAGGCTTTGAAAAAGGGAAGGTGGATACTACACTTTTTATAAAAAGGTTTAAAAATGACATTTTAGTAGTTTAAATTTATGTTGATGATATTCTTTTTGGATCTACTAATGAATGTTATTGTCAAGAATTTTCTAAGCTAATGCAAGGTGAATTCGAGATGAGCATGATGGGGGAGCTCTCATTCTTCTTGGGACTCCAAATCAAGCAAAGGAAGGATGGTACATTCATAAATCAAGCAAAATACATCAAGGATATGCTCAAGAAGTTTGGCTTGGAAAATGTGAAACCTCAAGTCACAACAATGAGCTCATCTACTAAGCTTGACAAGGATGAAGGAGGTAGGTGTGTTGATTCTAAGTTATATAGATCAATGATAAGTTCTTTGCTTTACCTTACCGCAAGTAGACCAGATATTATGTTTAGTGTTTGCTTGTGTGCTAGGTTTCAAGCTAGTCCTAGAGAATCACACCTTATAGTCATTAAAAGAATTTTTAGGTACCTTAGAGATACACCTTGTTTAGGTCTTTGGTATCCTAAAGCTTCTTCCTTTGATCTTCATGCCTATTCGGATGCGGATTATGGAGGTTGTAAGATAGATAGGAAAAGTACTTCCGGAACGTGTCAATTCCTAGGTAGTATGCTCATATCTTGGTTCTCTAAGAAACAAAATAGTGTAGCTCTATCTACCACCGAGGCGGAGTATATTTCCCTAGGAAGTTGTTGTGCACAAGTGCTATGGATGAAGCAACAACTCTTAGATTATGGCATTAAGGTAGACACCATACCTCTTAAGTGTGACAACACTAGTGCCATATGTCTTACCAAAAACCTCATTCAACACTTTAGAACCAAACACATAGAAATTAGACACCATTTCATTAGAGATCATGTGTCTAAAAATAATGTTGTTTTAGAGTTTGTTGACACCTTAAATCAATTAGCGGACATCTTTACTAAACCTTTGGATAAGGAGCGTTTTTGGACCCTTAGGAGAGAGTTAGGTCTAACTAGCCTATCTTGACTTTCTAAGTGTCATATTTTTTTGCTTATTTTTGCTTGAATCTTGAATTGAATCATGCTTATGATAATCTTGTATCTTGGTGACTCCATGCATGTTGCTAGGGGGAATATGACTCTTTCATGCATAATAAACATGTCATTATATCATATGCATGCTTCTAGGGGCTTTAGAGACTCATTTCTAGTACTTTGAGTAGCCAAAATGCAAAGCAAAGGTCGAAGGTATCGATACAGCTACCCCCTGTTACGATACATGTTCATCAGCCCATCTGGGTTTTTGTCAAGAAGAACAGGCATCGATGCTTGCATCGATACACATGTTTCGATACTTGTTTCGAAACAGTGTGTTTCGATACCGATATCGATACACGAGGACGGAAGTTGTTTAAAATACTCTAAACCTAATTTTAATCTCATTAAAACACTTCCAAATTTAAAACCCAAAACCCTAGCCGGTCTCCCTTTAAAATCCCATCAATTTCGCCTCTCTTAACAAGATTTCTTCACGATTTCTTTGAGGGATTTTGATCTACGCATCAAAGTCTTCATCATATCAACAAACGGTGCTTCATAATCACTAAATTCATCCTAATCTACACTCAAGGTATATTTTCGAAAAACTCTAATTTCGTTCAATTCTAGTTTGTTAAAATTTAGTTTTTGAGATTGTTTTAAATGTTTATCTTATGGGTTTCAATAATCCTATGATTTTATCTCAAAATATGAACTTGTTTTAATCAAATATAAATTTTTATTCGAAAAAGTTTTTCGATGATTTTTCAAAATTTTAATCCTTAAATACCTTGAATTGTTAGATTATTCCATAGGATTGAATTGGATTATATATATGCAAGCATACATTTTTTAACTAATCCAAATTTTTGTTAATCCAATCCTAGATCATAGCACCAAAGAAGCGTTCTCGTACCGAAGCTGGATCCTCTTCATCATCTCGTGTTGCACGAGTTGATTTTGATAAGGTCTACGCTAAGAGTCTAGACACTGATCGAAGAATGGACAATTACAATCTTTTCCGGAGCTATCCTCTCAAAAAGGAAAGATGTGTTGACATTCAATTCATCACGTCCCATAGATTTCCTTTTCGTTACTATGACCAACTCGTCGATTGGAAGTTCTTGCGTTTTCTCACTCATACCGGCAAGTTCTTTCCAACTCTTGTCCTTATTTTCTACACTAATGCTAAATGTATTTTATCCCCGGACAAGAGTAAAGTAGTAGCCATTGAATCGTTTCTCATGGGAAAATCTTTCAAGATTAATGTCTCTACTTTCCTTGATGTTTTTGGTCTTGAGGATAAGGGTAATGATGATGAAGACTCTCTTCCTCCTTTCACCGGGTCGGTTACATCCCTTGACGCACATGACCGTTTTCTTCATCTCATAATCTCTTGGTGGATTCGTCCTTCTAATGGGAGATACTCTAGGATCCGTCAAGTTGATAGCTTTTGGATCACATGTTTCCGTGACAAAATCCAACCCAATCTTGCTCGGATTGTTTTCTCGGATATTGTGTGGCATATCCAAAACCGTGCTACCCCCCTTGTTCAATCTTTTCCATATGCGTGCATTCTAAGCACCATCTTTTTGCATTTGGACATCGATTGCTCTTATGACAAGGTGGGTTCTTTAAAAGAGCCTATTGGAGAAACTTCACTCAATCGTGCTCACTTTGTCTATACGTCAAATGGTGTGTGGAATAGAGGTGCTCCTCCTTCTCCTCCTCATGCTTCGGTTGATCCGGAACCTATTCATCAGTTTGACATGTTGACCTTCCTCACATCTAAGTTTGATTCTCTCAACACCCGCTTGGATTCAATGGATGGCAAGCTTGACACCCTCTCCACTCAATTCACTTCGGGTTTTGATGCCATCACCACTAGGATGACAAGCCTAGAGGCTCAAGGACACTCTTTGAGAGTATCTCTAGAAGCTCTCCGTCAAAGCCAAAAGCTTACTCAAGATCAAGAGGAAGATGAAGATAATGAGGATGATGAGGATGATGATGGTGATGACATGGCCGATGATTGATCGTGTTGATCTTTCCTATGCTTTGCTTTTTAGTTATTAAGACTAGTTATGATGCATTCATATTAGAACTTATGCACCTATTTTATTTTTCCTATGTTTTGGTCTTTATTTTTGTTGGATTATGTTTTTGGATACTTTGCTTGTTATCATTTATGCTTAATATGAACTTTTATATGCTATGGATTCTACCTTATTTATGCTTACTTATGCTTCATTGATTTTGATCTAACAAAAAGGGGGAGAAAGTTCTAAGTTTTAAGTTTTCGAAACCATCAACGTTTTTAAATTCTTTTGGGGCACATATTAAGGGGGAGTCTTTCAACCAAAATTATTTCAAAACTTAAAATTTCCTTTTGGTTTTGTTATATCAAAAATGGGGAGATTGTAAAACAAAAATTGATTTTGATATAACAAATAAATGTAAGGACTATTTTTGAAATAATTTTCTGGTCCTTAAGTCAAAACTTGATCTCTAAGTCAAAACCAAGAACTTTAAAATATTCTTACAAGTCTTTTTTACACGAGGGTATCGATACCATGAGGACTGGTATCGATACACCTGGGAATTTTCAAGGCTTGTTCTTGAGATCAAGAACAGGTATCGAAACAAGGTTCGATACCAAAACTTTCTGCCAACCCATGTTTCGATACTGGTATCGAAACATCTTGGTTAATTTTCAAATTATTTTTTAATTTTTAAAATATGACTCCTGGTATCGATACAGGTATCGATACACCCTTAATCCCCAACGGCTAGTTTTTGATTCAAATAAGTCAACCGTTGGTGTTAGTTAATTTTTTTGAATGATGGTTAGCCTGTATCGAAACAAGGTTCGATACCGGGCATCACAAAAAGTTTTTGTACCGAAACAGGTATCGATACACCCCTATTAAATGCACAACGGCTCTTTCTTTTCTTGGCTTGTTTCGAAACAGGTACCCCGTGTTTCGATACCACCTGCTGCAGAGTGCATTTATGATGGAAAGATGAAGCTCCAACGTCCATATTTACTTTCCCAACAACTTCAACGGTTAGAAATCAATGAGAAGGTATAAAAAGAAGCATTTTCAAAAGCATATTAACAAGAAAGAACATCAAGCAACATTCAAGCTCAAAAATCCAACTCAAAGCACTTTATTGAAAACCTTGTCCTCCCAACTTGTACTTTTCATTTTGATTTGTTGTAATTTAAGTTTGGGGAGAGTTTGCTTGTATCAAGGGCTATTATTTCTTGTGAGAAGAATCTTTCTAGCCAATTTAAACTTTTGTAAACCTTGTGAGTGGTAAAATCAATTTTGGGTAGAAAATTGATTTGTTTGTAAAGGTTATCCCTTGAACCTAGAAAAAGGCTGAATTCAAGAGTGAATTGCTTTCAAAATCCTTAGTGGGAGCTAAGGTAGTGGAGTAGAGCTTGTTCGAAGCTTGAACCACTATAACTCTTTGTGTTCTTCAATTTTTCAATCTTCACCAAATCTCTCCTACAATTTTTTAATATCCAATTCACCCCCCCTCTTGGCCATTATCCATTACCGATCAACTCAACATATATAATTAAATATTTTTAGACAAAAAATTTAATATAGAAAATGATATAATTTAAAGTAAAAAAGGGACCCTTTCTCGTGATGATATAAGTATTATTGCAACATATGTAGCCTGTTTCGAATTCCTCGGGCGGTCACATGGGTGCAATTATTTTATAATGTTTGATATTATTTAGTAACATCATTGTATTAAATTTTAAAATATTATATAATTTAATAATTATTTAATAAAAAATAGATAATATTTATTTTAAAGGGTAAACTACTGCGGAGGTCCCTTTCGTTTACCCCCAGTACACATTTGGTCACCGAATTTAAAAAACGACCAGTAAAGTCACTTTTCATTTTAAATTATTAATATTTGGTCACTCTGTCGTTAAAGGACGTTAAATTTAAACAGAAATCTGACATGGTAGCTGATGGAAATTTTTTTTTCCAACCTGGAATCCACGTAGCTTACAGGTGGATTGAATCCTTATAAAAGTGTTTTCCTTTTGCCTTTCCTTCATACTTGAAAGTAATTTTTCTAACCCTAAATTTCTCTGTAGAAGAAAGCATAAACCAAGATGAGAAACAAGATTGAAGTACCCATTTGTCGTTGTAATCAACGTGCTGATTTAGTCACTGCTTGGACCGACGAAAACCCAGGTAGAAGATTTTTTGGTTGTTCAAATTATGGGAATGGGAGAGGCTGTGGTTTTTTCAGTTGGTATGATCCTCCTATTAACCCCCGTTCTAGATTGATAATTTCTGGGTTGTTGAAGAAAGTGAAGAAAATGAAAAGGGCAAGATTTTGTGAAAGGTTGATTTGGTTATGTGTGTTGATTATGTGTGTGTTATTTGTATGGGTGTTAAAGTAATATAATGTATTTGGTATATTTCATGTAGCTGAAGCTTCTTGAATCAATGTTTAGGGGTAGATGAAAGTTGTATGATTCTGTAATGAAGCTTCTTCAATTATTGTAATATTTTGATCAATGAAAAATGAAGCACTTTATTTTCAGTTTGTGTAATAAAATAGAATAAGCAAACAAACTTATATTTTTCATTCCATCATAAACAAGTTTAACACCAATAGTTTGTAAGCTGATAAAGTATACAATCAGCTACAAAAAATAACCTATTTCAACAATTTCACAGTAAACAACTATGCATAATCAAAATAGTTCACAAAATAGATGTCATTGCAGTGAACATCTTCAACAAGTCAGAAATTAGGTCATTCACAAAATAAGGTAAATTTAGTTGTTCATCTTCCATCCCTATTTGATGCCTGTGATTCTTGATTTGGAGGATTTGATACTGATGATTGTTGACTTGATCCAACATCAGGCATCCATCTCACAGTAGTTGGTGGAGGCATAGCCCTTCTTGTTGGTAATTTCTGCCTTCGAGGTTGTTGTTGCTGATTGAATATAAAAGGCTGACTTCCAGGTTGTTGTTGGTTGTTTCCAGGTTGTTGTTAGTTGTTTCCAGGGTGTTGCTGATAAATTGGATGAGTCTTTGTAGGTCTTCTAATTGGTTGATTTGCACCAATTTCACCTCTACAAGTCCTTCTGTTATGACCAGACTTGCCACACTTGGTGCAGTTTCCTTGTTGTCCCTTCTTACTCAACTTAGGATTATTGACTTCATCAGCTTCCTTTTTTCTCTTTTTAGAGGGTCTTCCTGGTGGCCTCCTAATAGTTGGTGGTAAAATTAGTTTCATATCAGATACTGGAGTCCACTGTTCAAGGCCTGTTTTAAAAAAATATGACTGTAAAATGAAGTAAAAAGATCCATAAAGGATATATGGTAATTTGAGTGAAAGCAAATACCTTTGACAGGTGCAATGAAGTTGGAATATATGGCAATTTGAGTGCTCTTACTGTAACACTCATTCACATAACTTTCAACACTTCTATTATTTTCTTGAATGGCTGATACTGCATGGACACAAGGGATGCCAGTGAGATCCCATTTTCTGCACGAACAAGTATGTTGAAAAAGATCCACCACATGTTGGTGTCCAAGACCTGCGTGCACTTGATACTTTTCTCCACCAGCATGTATTGACCAACACCTGAAATTTATGTGTTTGTTACACTAATTTATGTGCTTGCTAAACTAGTAAAAGTGAAATTAAAGAATGAACAAAAGGGTTAATTCACCTGTGTGCTTGTTGGATAATGATGTCCAACTTCTTTTAGATTTTATGACACAATAGACCTGGCCATTTTTCAGCTTCTTCCCTTTTGGAAATAATTTTATTCATGAGCTTGGTTCGAATGATTTCTATCATTGTCAAAATGGGTTTATCTCTAGCCTCTACAATTGCCTATATTCAAGAAACCATCAATGATATTAAATACATCATCTCAATTTGAATGAATCTAAATTTACCTTTTTATAAATATTACCTTATTGAAAGACTCACACAGGTTCTTGAGGAGCATATCACACTTGATTCTGGTATCAAAGTGTGATCTGGACCATTGAGCAAGGTTTAATTTGCGTATCCATTCATATGCAGGAATAGAATGAGCTTTTAAACTTTCCATTGCCTCTTCAAACTCTCTCAAGTAAGTAGCTCGAGCAGCCTTCCAAACAAGATCTTTAAGAGCTTTTCCTTTGTGAAGCTCTTTGAAATTATTGTAGATATGTCTTACACAATTTCTGACATTTGCATTTGGAAAAATATCAGACACAGCATCCACAAGTCCTTGTAAAAAAATAGAATAGTTATGAATCAATAATCTTTAACTCATAAAGTATAAAAAAATAGAATAGTTTTTAGAAATATACCTTCTGTTTATCATTCATGAAACAAATATTAGATGAGTCATTAATTCCCAGATCAGTTTTGAGTATGTCAAGAAACCAGGCCCATGATGCATAATTTTCACTCTCCACTGCTGCATATGCTATAGGATAAATCTGATCATTTGCATCAATACCTACTGCTGCCAGTAAATATCCTTGAAAATATCCTTTCAAGTAACAACCATCCACACAAATAATCCTCTTACACCCTACCAAGAACCCATTTTTACAAGCTTGTAGACAAACATACATCCTTTAAAATAATCTACAATCTAGATGACAAATTGTAGTTGTTCCAGGGTTTGTTGTCCTTAACTCCAACAAATATTCATAGATTCTTGCATACTGTCCTTTGTAATTTCCTTCATTCATCTCAATTGTCAATGCTTGCTCTATGACAAGTCACACGTGACACCCAAGTAACAAATTCTTGATATACATCATTTCGAAGTGATCTTACTGAGTAATTGATATCAACCATAAATTTTCCAATATAATACTTGGCCATCCAGGGTGATCTGATGTTTCTGTTTTTTGTGACCTTAGAACAGTTATGAGAGTCAACTAGTGTTTTAATTTGTCAAGTATTATCTGTTTTATCTTTGGGATTCAATGGTGTTGCCCATAATTTCCATGGACAATTGCCTTGACACACAGCTTGAACCTTTTTGGCATCATTTTTTTGAAGCTTTACTTGTACCCTATTGACCCTTCCATAATGTTTAATTGCCTCTTTCAAAACTTTCCTATCAGAGAATACTAAACCCTTACTGAATTTAGGGTTAACCATGTCTGTTTCAACATTAAACTCATTAAATCTAGGGGAATCAGAATCTGAATTATGATCACTATAAAGTTCATCAGATTTATCATTATCAGATTCTATTTCAGGATTCACCCTAACTCCATCAGTTCCAAAACCATCCATTTGTCTTTGAACTCTAATTCTTATTCCTATATTGTCATGTTGTAATCCTTCATCTTCAAGCCCAAATTCATTATCACTAACCTCAAATTCTTCTATATTTTCATCTTCTTCAGCAACTCCATCTCCAACTTCAACTTCCTCCTCAATTCCTATTTCATCCTCTACTTCAACTTCCACTTCAGTTTCATCCCTAACTTCCACTTCAGCTTCAGCTTCATTTTCAAGTTCATCCTCATCTTCAACTTCAATTTCCTCCTCAATTCCTATTTCATCCTCTACTTCAACTTTCGCTTCAGTTTCATCCTCAACTTCCACTTTAGCTTCAGCTTCATTTTCAACTCCAGCCTCAACTTCAACTTGAACTTCATCCTCAATTTCAACTTGAACTTCATCCTCAAAGTCAACCTCAGTTTCATTCTCAATTCCAGCCTCAACTTCAACTTGAATTTCATCCTCAAAGTTAACTTCAGTTTCATTCTCAATTTCAGCATTAGTATGAAGATATACATGAATGTATCTATTCCTAGGTAGACTGTTCACTAATCCTAGACAATCAGAGTCAGTCTTTAAAGGCATAAGAGAGGCTTTACATAAATTAGTACCTGGAACTTTCCAGTGCAAGAAAAAATGTCCTTCTAACTTTAACTTATCAAGCATGAAATACACTTCAAATATTGAGAAAGCGTTGCAATTAATATTGTCAAAATATGCTACAGAAGTAGAGTTGTATTTCACTGTGCTTGAAAAGTTGAACTTTCCACCATAATGAACAACACAAGTGAACAGTTCTGAATCAGGAACTGTAAAAGTAAATAAATTTAATATAGTGGACAATAAATTTAATAAAGCAAACAAAATTAAACTATTTTTAGCTAACAAACAAAAGTTTCTGATATGTATTCAATAAAGCAGACAATAAATCAAAAGAGGTCCACATTGTATAATATTTTATTCAACAATATCAAAAGCAAACAATAAACAAAAGTTGATGTTGTTGCAAAACTGGAATATTTCGTTTGAGACAATAAACAAAAGTTGATGTTGTTGCAGACAATAAACAATATTTTATTCAACAATATCAAATTCTGTCCAATTTTGAGGCATAAGAGAGTCAAAAAAACTTACAATACTCTACTGTATAAACTTCCTCATTGCGAAGTTTCCACACATTCATCTTTTAGAAACAGAGATTATCTACAACAAAAATAAAACAAAAAAATGAAAAATTTCAGACCAAAAATAATCGAAATAGAATACAACCAAAAAAAATTGGACTTACCCAAAGTATTTCGTTTCCAGTTTTGCAACAACAGCAACCACGATTACAAAGAGTGCAAGATCAGATTTGCAACAACAACAACAGAAGAATCCTAACCTTTCGAATTTTTAGATTTTACTAACCCTAGAAATTTACCCCCAAAACTAACTTAAACCAAATTAAGAAATGATTTGATCGGGGTAAACGAAAGGGTTTCAATCCACCTGTAAGCTACGTGGATTCCAGATTGGAAAAAAAATTTCCATCAGCTGCCATGTTAGATTTCTGTTTAAATTTAACGTCCTTTAACGACAGAGTGACCAAATATTAACAATTTAAAATGAAAAGTAACTTTACTGGTCGTTTTTTAAATTCGGTGACCAAAAGTGTACTGGGGGTAAACGAAAGGGACCTCCGCAGTAGTTTACCCTATTTTAAAAGATCGAACTTTAAATCAATTTGTCTATTAAATATATATTACCAAAAAATATTAAAAATAGATATAGATAAATATTATTTTGTAATTACCTTTACGTAGCATTTTAAGTAGCATTTAGGAAAACATTGCATTTAACGCGACTGAATAATATTTCCCGAACGGTATATATTCTCATTAAAGTCATTCATGTTTCGTCATCGAATTAAATAAATGTTTATATAAATTAATAAGGTTGATTCAAGTAATAAGTAGTTTGGTATTACAAGTTTTGAATTTAAAGTCTTGTGTATATAAAAATTCTTATTGAAAACAGTGATAGATCTTAATCGTATTTTGAGGAGAGCTACTTAAAATTTTTAAAATTTCAGAGGTCTAACTAAAATTTTTAAAAACTTTGAGGGATTTAATAGTAATTTTATTTTTAAATGCGAGGGTCTAATTAAAATTTTCAAATTATTTGAAAAGTTTATTAAAATATTTAAAATTTTTGAAAGGATAATTAAAAAAATCAAAATTTTATAAATTTTAAGAGGATTAAATAAAATTTAAAAAATAAAGATGATTAGATTTTATCTAAAAAAAATATTGTTTTTTTTTTAATTCAATAACACCACATTCATTTCTAAGTTCTTTTTATTTTAATGATTCTTTTTGTTTAATATAAGTAGCACATTACTTTGAGAGTTGAAACTTTTACACTAAATTTACAGCGTTGATTAAGGTAATAGTCTTCACCCATCGTCATACGTCATACATCATACATCATACATCATACATATAGGATAACGGGTCTGGATCTTTCTATTATTATTATCATTTTAAAGGTATAAAGTTAAAAGTAGTTTTTGATATTTGATTTTCTTAATTATTTTAAGGGTAAACTAGACAGTTAGTCATCATATTATAGGTTTAATATCGATTTGACCATAATATTTTAAAAAGAATTAAATACACTGATAAATTATTGATTTGATATTAAAATAGCTATCTGTCGTTAAGGATGTAACGGACTGATGATGTGGCAGTTAAATTAAAATGAAATAATTATATATTTAGTCTTGTTATTCATACATTTTTATAATTTATTCCTTATTTTATTATAATAAATAATATAATTATTTAATTAGGTGGTGACACGTATCATCACCTGATTAAAGGAAGAAAATAAAACAACTATAAGTTTGTAATTAGGAGGAATCAAGCCCAACACCTTCGACATGTTTGAGCATTACTCAAGCCACTGAACTAAGCTAAATTATGTTATTCAAATCCCTATAATAAATATATATGGAATAATGTTTTCTATATATTTGGATTTTAAATATTCAAATAAAAAATAGTATATTCAAATAAAATATTCAAATAATAAATATATGAATAAAAATATTCATAAAATAAATATTCAAATAAAAATTATAAATATTTGAATATTTGGATGTAAAAATATTCGAATAAAAAATTTATATATTTAAATAAAAATATTTGAATAATAAATATACAAATAATAATATTCATATAACAAATATTCGAATAAAAATATTCTAATACTTATGATTTTTATTCGTATATTCTAATACTTATGATTTTTATTCGAATAATTTTTATTTAAAAATACGAATAAAAATCATAAGTTTTTGAATATTTTTATTTGAATATACGATTTTTTTTATTTGAATACTTAAAATTCAAATATTTATTCAAATATTTTTAAATCCAAATATTTGGATTTTTATAATTTTATTCGAATATTTATTATACGAATATTTTATTCATATATTTATTATTTGAATATTTTTATTTGAATATACGAATTTTTTATTCGAATATTTTTAATTAATATTTTAATTAAATTAAAAAATAAATATAATATTATACGTGGAATTAATATAATACATATAGAAAATTGTATTCAATATATATAGGTTATGGAAACTTGAATCACAACAATCACTTTGGTTCATTGGTTTGGGTAGGCAATAATAATTTTATTATACGTGTCACCACCAGATTAAATAATAATTTTATTTTATTATAATAAAATTAGGATTAAATTTAAAAAATGTATGAATAACAGGGAATAAATGTGTAATTATTTCATTTTAATTTTAACGGTCACGTCATCAGTCCATTTGATTTTAACGGTCAGTGGCTATTTTAATACCAAATTAATAGTTTACCGATGTATTTGATTCTTTTTAAAGCATTGTGGTCAGATCGATACTAACCCCGTAATATGATGACTATCTGTATAGTTTACCTATACTTTAATTAATTCTTAATATTTTATTTTTATTTAAAATTTATTTTTAATAGATAAAAACCATCAATCAATTAATAATTTATGTCTATAATTGACATAACATGTATGCATGAAATGATTTACCAGTATCATAATATCATATGTATGGAGATGCTGACATGATACTTTGTAGATATGATAGTGTGATTTCTTTTAAGGGTAAACTGCAATGGAGATCACTTAATTATATGTAGGGATATATTTATCTCATCTAATTATTAAAAGTTATATTTAGGTCACTCATTTATATGTAAGGTTACATTCGGGTCACCCAGTTATTAAAAGTTACATTTAGATCACTCAATTATAGGTATGGTTATATTTGGGTCACTTTTCATATTTAAAAAAAAAATTATCAATACGTGTATTAGATTAATTAATGATTTCAAATGAAATTCTTATATTAACAAGGCTATACAAGTGATTTAGAAGAAAAATGACTAAATTGATGTACTTTTTCAAATATAAATGATGATCTAAATGTAACTTTTAATAATTGGGTGAGCCAGATATAACCTTTAATAATTTGGTGATCCAAATATATCTTTTACCCATAAATGAGTGACCTAAATGTAACTTTTAATAATTAGATTATTAAATATAATTATACGCATAATTAAGTGACCTTTGTTACAATTTACGTTTTTTTAAAAGCATATTTGAATATTTGAAATAAATAATAAATTTGTGTTTTCAAAGGACCGGTAATAAAACAGTCACGTGACGTAAGGTATCCAAATAAGTATGTCGTAGATGGTACGTAGATTGACCAATGAGATCCAAGTCCCATGAATCATTCCCAACACAGGAGTTGACCACGTGACTCACACAATGACATTTTATATGACACGAGCTTCCAAGAATTTAACTGATTAAATTTTTTGTAATAGTTTAATTAAATATATAAAAAAAATATTATTTTTTTTAAATATTTGAAGCTTTTTGCATCTTTAAATCATTTTAAATTTAATTCTATAATCTATAATAAATTTGTATTTAATAATATTTTGTGTAGTTTTTTCTTTTGACCAAACAACAGCCAATTACTTCAGTGCATTGCGGTGCGGTGACTGAGGCAGATGGGGCCTAATTCTTTTAAGCTATCGTAACCAACCGAACATTCAGTGAATCGTTCGGTAAAAAGTTTACTTATGTTTATTTTTTATTAAACAAATAAATAAGAGTAAGATTTTTCGTTCATTTAATTAAACAAACGAACACAAACAAAGGTTTTGTTCGTTCATTTATGTTCGTGAACGTCTGATAATCCATTTGTTTATGTTCGTTCATTTATGTTTGTGAACGTTCGGTAATATGTTTGTTTATGTTCGTTCATTTATGTTCGTTTAAATTTATTCACATATGTCTAAGGGTGAGCATTAGATTAAGTAAGTTAAAAAAATTTGAGTTACTTAAGTTGAGAAGTCTTATTTTATGACTCGTTAAAAGTTCCTTGTTATAGGCTAGGGTAGTTCATTGTTTTGTTAAACCGAGCTAACCGATCGAACCAAAATAAAATTGGTTAATCAGTTAAATTAGCCAAGTCAAATTTTGTGTTCGTTCAGTTCATTTACAGCCTTATGTGTCGACACTCCATATCTGATTGCTCGATTTATTTCAGTCATCATGACCGAACACGTGGATTGGACGGATTTGAATAGGGCTGACCGAACACGTCGATTTATCGCTCATCAAAGTTGTGTTAAAAGAATTATAATTGAATAGGGTTGCCAACAGGTCGGATTTGGGTGGGTTAGAGTCGCACCATCTGCATCTAAAATTGTTATCCAACCCACCCATCATCCGTCTGATCATTAATTTAAATCCATCCCATCCCTCAATTGTAAATGAAGTGGGTAGATCAGATCATAAATGGATTGTATTATTAAAAAATTAAATTGAAATTACATGTAACAATTACTAAAAATATTTAATACAAAATAAAATTAAAATATTTTATATATCTTGGGGAGATTTTAGGTTGAAATTAAAAGAAATCGAGAATAATTAAGATATAAAAGTTGAAAAAAAAAATCAAACGTTGTATAAGAAATTACAAAAAGAAGAAAAAATGTTAAAATCTAAACCAAAATTAAAAGAAAACCAAAAAATTAAAAAATAATATATTTTTTATTTAATTCACAGTTGAAATTGTAGAAGAAAGTATGAGATTAAAATTAAAAGAGTACTGTTGAGATGAGAAAATGAGTAAATATTTTAAGATTTGGACTAAAACGTTTTAAGATAATTAATATTTTTTAAAATTAATATTTTTAAATTAATATTATATTAATGAATGAATGAACAGATGAACAGATGATGAATCGGATGATGGATTAAATTTTTTTACCCTAATCTATCGCCTGCTATATCCATCACCCATTTTAAATGGATTAAACCTATGTTTTATCAAATTTTTATACATTAAATTAGATCGGACGGATCAGGTGAACTATCATCCCTAATAGTGAATCGAATCAAATACATGATGGTGTTTTATACCCCATGGACCCTACCGTACGAACCAACGCATCATACAAAAGCACATGATTGTGACACGTGACGGGTTTATTACTGAAACCCTCAATTATATTCCACACGATGTTTCTGCATCGTCGTAACAAAATCATTACAACCTCAGTGTAAATTTTGATTCCGAGATCTATTAATGAATTTAATAATTAAAAAATATTTATATTATTTTATTTTTAATAAAATTGAACCTCAATGAAATATTGTAATATCTTGTTTATTTTCTTAAAAAATTATTCTCGTGTAAATATTTAAAAATATATTAAAATATGATTTTTAATATTTTAGTGTGATGATAAGTTAAATAATTAATATTTTAAAATAAATATTAAAAAATAATGTATAAAATATCGAAGATTATACATTTCAATAATTGAAATGAAAATACAATTAATGTTTTAAAATAACTATTAAAAATATTTTTTGTAATAAATATTAATTTTTAAAAAGTTAATATATGAAATAACAGTTTAATAATTAATAGGTAAAATTGAGTAAAAAAATAACTAGTCAAATTAATGTATTTAACAACAATTAAATTAACTTCTTTATAATTGAAAATACAAACGGGTATTATAAATAAAAAAAATGATTTGGAACCTTTATTTTATAATAAAATTTTTATAAAATTTGATTTAAATTAATCTGTTTTTAAATTCTAGAACAATTTTTAATGCAGAAGTGGTTCTAATTGGACAATTGGGATCTAACGGTTGACTATAATTAATTTGTTTTACAGACTAAAGAGTACGACTATAAACTGTAAAATAATTTTTTTTTCTTTTCACAAAATAATATTATAAATAAATGATAATGTCTCGATATTGAAATTCTAATATATATTTCGTTATTGTTTTCTGATATTTGAATATAAATCCTTAATTTTATGTCATATAATTAGGGTGAGAAAAATCTGATTACCCGATTTTGGTAAGATCTGATAAATTTTTATCTGGTATTAATTTCAGTGAGATCAGAATTTGGTCTAAAATTTAAGTACTGGTCATAACCGAGATCAGGATTTGATCTTCATTTTTTGAACTAGGTACCTGGTGGGTACCCAATAGGACCGGGACCAGTACTAAATATCCGATTTATTTTTCTTATCAAACTTTCTGGTATTATTAATCCAAAATTTAGGTCTTGGTCATAACCGGGACCAGGATTGGATCTTCATTTTTTGGACCAGGTACTCGGTGGGTACCTAATAGGATCGGGACCGACACTAAATATCCGACATTAATTTCCTTTTGTTTATTTTTTATCAAACTTTCTCGTATGAATATTATAAGTATGACTGATTTTAAAACTTTAATTTTCAAGCCTACAATATTTTAATTTTATTATTTAATATTATTATTAGTGGTTGAATTTTTTCTCTCTAATTACTTAATTTTTTAAGAATAAATTAATTGATTGGGTACCCGGTACTGAAATCGGCTCCCACGAGTAACGAGATCGATTCTTAAAATTTAGGACCCGGTGTGACCGGACGAGACTGATTTCAATTTTTAAGAACCGATAATTAACGAGACCAATTTTATTCAAATTAGATACCCGATTTTGTCCATTCGTATAATTACGTCATTGATAGAATTGATGTTGTGGATTTATTAATATAGTACATTTTTATTTTCTTATTTTTATATAATATTTAAATAAAAACAATTAAAATTCTAAAAAATATACTTTTATATATTTGTTTTTGTCCCATATCATGAAATGTGATAAAAATCAATATTTATAATTTTTATTTTAAATTAAAATATATATACAAATAATAAACTAGTAAATTACGTAGATTATCATTGAATTTTATGTTAAGTTTGTTTTGTTTACTTAAATTTTAAAACATTCAATTTACTTACTAAAATTTTGATATTGAAACTTTTCGACATTGTTATGACGTGGATATATTCTAACATATTCGATTGTAGATAATTATCGTTCGATCCTAAATTTCAATAATCATTTTTGAGTTCAAACTCAACCTCTATTTTGTTATAAAAACCTTTCGATTTTTTATTGAGATTTTCCTCTTTATTTTTAGATAGAGCTTCATTTCCCAATATATTATTTTTCTCATACCGATAAAGACTTTTATTATTTAAATTTTAAAAAATCTATTTTATTCGCCGATAAATACATGTTGACAAAAAATTAATAAAAATACTTAATATTTAAATTTAAATAAACATATTAAAGATTTTTTAATTTTAATGATCAAATAAATTTAAAATTAAAATTTAATAATAATTTACGTACTTTTCATAAATAAATAAATTAGTATGTTATTGGCAATTACTTAATTTGTTGTTTTATTTTCTAAATAAAGAAAAATAATGAATTTAGCTTGTAATGACTTTTAATGTTGATGTAACATAATAGCAGTCATATTTGACTTTTCTTGAATAATAATATCATTTTAAAATTTTATAATAACGACAAATCCTGCACTTTTTTTGTTTTTGTCACAATATTTTCAAAACTAATTCAACTTAGACCAGATAGTAAGTGGAAATTCTAAAAAAAAAAACGGCCTTAAAAAAGTCTAAAAGAGGTTGTATCGTTTTTTTATAAAAATTGTAAGAAATTCGGTATATATTTTTTGGTATATACCGAAATTCTTATAATTTTTGTAAGAAAAACGGTATATACCGAAATCTTTATACTTTTTGTAAGAAAATCGGTTTATAACCAAAATTCTTATAATTTTTGTAAGAAATTCGGTATATACCGTTTTTCTTACAAAAATTATAAGAATTTCGGTATATACCGAAAAATGTGTACCGAATTTCTTACAACTTTTGTAAGAAAAATGATACAACCGTTTTTTAAGCCATTTTTAAAGTAGGCTTTTTTTAGAATCACTCGATAGTAAGCCAAAGTATAATTTAGAAATAATATAAATCTATTATTTTATTAGTAAATATAATAATTCAAGTGGGGTGTACAGGCTACAGGTGCAGGTAAATGAAACATAAAGAAGGAAAGCTTTTTTAGCTACAGGTAAAATCTAATATACCATAAATAAAGATGGATATGGTATGCATAAAGCACCATGTGAGCCAACAGTGACTAACACACTTTACTAAGATAAAGTTAATTATTTAATTTTTTTAAAGGTTAAGAGTTCGAATATAAGTATTAGAAATAAAAAATTAAATTAAAATTATGGATGTAGGTGAGACGAGATAGACGAGTTACTCGAGTTTGATTCATTCAACTCTTGATTTGAATTTTTAATGAGTTTAGTCGAGGTACTCAATATTTGACTCAGAGGTTGCGAGATACTTGACAATGTAATATACTAAAACTTTTAATTTGTTAAACTAAAAACGAAAATGTATGTTGTTAGATGATGATGACGATGATAATGATGATGATAATAATAATAATAATAATAATAATAATAGAATTGTAGATGAGACAAAACATATTGCGAGTTAATTAAGTCTGACTTAATTAATACTTAGTTCAATTGGACTCAACTTAGAGAGCAAAAATTTCCTTGCCTCTTTTTGTGCCTCTTGTTAAAATATTCTAAAAATCTGAATTTTAAATCATAGCCCTAATTCTCTATATCATAAACCTTAAACCATACACCCTAATTCCCTAAACTCTAACCACAACCTCTAACTTTAAACCATATACCCTAAACCCTCTAATTTAAAACGGAAGCACAAATAGATGCATGGGAAAGAGGTAGACGATTTGCACCCTAACTTAGACTCGTAAAAGGCTTTACTAATAATAGAACTATAAATAAAACGAGACATGTCACGAGTTAATAAGTTTAACTTGGTCAACACTCAATTTAATTGAACTCAACCTAAACTCGAAAAAGGCTCGACTCAAATTCGAAAAAAAGCTTCCCTAAGTTTAAACTTAGTATTATTGAAGCTCATTTACACCCTTAAGTATGTCTATACGAGACATCTTTATGTCAATGAAAATTCAAAAGAAACTAATGAGTGAAAGCAAGAATGATGATGGCCAGCATTGGTAGAGGCAAAGATTCTTTGTATAAAGAGAGTCTATCGTCCTATACTAATCATTATATTTCTTTTCTTTTTTTCCTTTTAACCAAACACAAAAACGAGTGGAGTAAAGGATACCATACGATGAGAAAAGCAAAAAGGAGAAGCTTAGTAGGTGAGTTTGGTGAGCAGTCGGCATTAACAAACGAGTCTTGCCGACAAAAAATTCTGTATCTCTTGGAATGGTAAAAAAGACAACCCACAACCAGCAACACTTTTTTACCCTACTTCGAAAGGTGAATTATGTATGTATAGTTCAGCCTTTTTAACCGTGGGTGCTGGTGCTGGTGGTGGAAGTGGGTGGGGTGAATCTAATTCCATCGAGGCTTTAAGCCAAAAGGGATAGTTTAAAGTTGAAACTGCTTTTTTTATTTAGTTTTTTCTTTTTCTTTTATGATTGGGAATGAAAAATGACCAGAAAGCTGCTGCCTGCTGGTATTTTCTTGAATAAATCTATATTTGGTTTCCAACATGCAAGCACTGATAGCTTACTATAAATAGAAGAAAGTGCAATGGTTGATGACCTGGCATTGTCAATTCACATCTGCCTGCTTTCCCTTGATAATATATGAAATTCAATGCCTTTCCTTTTTCACTTTCTTTTCCTCTTTATGACACAATTACAACTGCATGTTGGAGTCTGTGTCTGTCCACAACCTTTTGGTTTTTCCTGGACCAAGACATGTACTAGTTCATGGTTTAGTTACCAACTTAATTAACCATGTCAAGTTGATGTATGATGCCAATTTATTTTTACTGTGAAGATGGGGAGAAAATTGCAGAAGGGTGAGGAACTGATGGATCGGACTCGGCATGGTGGCGACAATCTGCCTTTGGTTTCGCAATCATGGGAGGCATCAGCCGATGACAGCAGGAACATCCTGAGCTTTGGAATGTTTAAAAGACAAGTTACTCCAAAGATGATTTGATGGGTAAAAATAAACAACTAAAGCATAGAAAAGGACTCCCACTTCTTTCATGGTGGGGCATTCTAATCTCCCAAAGACAAAAAAACAGGAGATTTGTAAGACAAGATGGAAACAGTCAGAACACAAGTGCTTCTCCAGCTAGAGTGGTCTGGTCTTCAGGTCCTTCCGAGGTTGCTGACCCACCCTACTGAAAACAGTGCTTTGCCCTCCACTGAACTGCCTCATCTCTGCCAAAAGCTTCACATCCTTGGATCCTTCACTCAAATTCCTCTCTAATCATGATCCAACAATCGTAACACATCCATCTTTTATGGCGGTCTCTCCGGTCGGACAATATCTTTGTCACATGCTTCTGCCAACCAAAAAAAACAATTTCATAGCTCGTTTCAGGTTCAAACTTACAATGATTGATCTTATCAAAGTTTTCAAATATATGTTTCAATAGTTTATTGTTCACCCAGAAATGAACCAATCTAGTTTCAAAGTAGTTGTCCACCCACCAAAATAATGCTTGATTGCATCACAAGTCACACAAACTACACAAAACAGACACTCGAAGCGCAGCAATCTTATCAAGTCCGAGCATCACCCGAGGTACAAATACAAGCACGGTCCAGAAATTTACCTGTTTCGACTATGAGAATGAACCTAAGCTTGGAACTTCATTCAAACTTCAGTTACTGAAAACCGGAAAGTCCTACAGGCACATGATCATCCAGCAGCAAAGTTCCAAGTACCAAAGACTAGAACAGTGAGAGTTTTTTTTTTTTTTTCATGAAAAACCTTCCCACATCATTTCCCCATACACTCGAACAAATGATAGCAAGATAAGACGTGAATTTGAACAACGAAGAGCGTTGATCAAGCTTGTTCACGAAGGAGATGAGATGATCACACAGAAACAATGTTACAAGGGACCAGCTGTTCATTGTATCAATAACAAAAGTTGAGTTCCACTTGAAGATCTAAACAAAGAAACAATGTTACAGACCTTTTCAGACAGAAAGGTACTTGTGGTTAAATATAGATTACTTCATCAAGAACACACTAGAATGGTGAATCAACATAGATGATAAATAGCTTTTTTTCGGATTCTTACAAGCACAAATAAAGGCTCAGAAGCCTTTAAGCAAGATTATAAATGGAATGCATAGAATTCATAGCGAATATCATTAATATACATATGAGTTGCAGTACTACACTAATATCACATAAACAAAAATAAAGCATACGTGGAATATAGTATATGAGTCAAATTAAACCACATAAGAGCATGATGTGTAGGCATATGACTTGTTTGTAAACCTCAAAAGAAAATTTAAAGTTATGTCATGAACCAAAGAAGATATCATAAATCTTTCCCCTTTATAGATATCAAAAATGCTAGAGGAAAAAAAATTTACAGTGTTCTTCCTGTTCTTGAAATTCTATTCAGGCAGCATTCTCTATCTTTAACAAACAAGAAGACTCTTTTTCTGCAAATCCAAAAGCCCCAAAATCAAGCTAAGGTAAAAGGTGTGAAAATGCTCAAACAGTGAGGCTCGGCAGTGGTAGGAATACAATGTTTAACCCCAATGAATGCCCTCTTCCTCCCACCTGACTCTCCCAAAACCTTCTAGAATAAGTAAAACTAGTCAAAAGAATTAAAAAAATCCTACAAATTTCTAAAGAAATGGGGAAAAAACGTGAAAAATGTCACACTGAGGATGTTTCAACAAGAACCTCATTCAGCACATCATCCTCACCATTTGCCAATGCAAAAAGCTCTGCATCCTTCTCTTCGTCGCTGGAAAAACTGCGGCTCTCGAGCTTGTTGTGTGCTGCTATAAATATCAACTTTTGAGCCCTCTCTATGCTTACCCTTGAATGTCCATGTGCCGCTATCCATCTCAACAAAGACCAACTGCATTTGAATCCACGTGAAGTTGCATGGAGGAAAATAAGCCTAACTGCAACTTTCCCTAGGAACTTGAATTCAGTAAGATAAGTTTCCCACACGAGCCTACTGCTCTGAGGATTAACAATTTTCATTTTCCCAGTGATCGGATCTCTCTCCTTCATCTGCACAGCTCGAGCATATACAGGATCAAGCCCCTCTGTTCTCCATTTCATAAGTTCCATAAGAGCAATATGAGCTTCCTCCCTAGATACAAGCCTGGTTATAAGCTTATCAACATCCTTTTCTTGCTCAGGTGTCAAGCATTTAAATGGGGGAAGGTACTTTCCACTCATGTCTTTAATCAAATAAAGTGGATCAAGTATATATGCAGCAGCCCAAGCCGGGTGGTAGTTTTTCTTGAACCGTCTTTCAATCACCTTCTCTACTGGGCCTTCTGCAATTTGATACTTTGAACACCAATCCTTGACCTTGGTCCTAAGATCATCCCAAAGTGGCAGGCATTGCCCGACTAGTGGTCTTTCGGTTTCAATCTCATGAGCCATTTCTTTGATCAATTTAACCAATGAATGTACTGCTTCTAAGTCATTCCAAAACCCCATATCTCGAATCATCTCTGCAACGTCCCTGGCAAATGGATCCTCCATGGATAGCATCTTATATGTTTCGTCAAGCAAAACTAGCTGAAGTGCCGGACTTGAGTTGAGTATATCTTCAACCAGAGTAAACACAGGTTCAAAATTCAAGCTTTCATGATCATGCAAGGGCATTCTCAATAACCTGGCAGTCCCACACTCCTGCAACTGATACTTTTGAAAGGTACTTCGAATTTGATTCGTATTGTTTATGAAATTTGCAAGCTTCAAGGCATTCTCGGTCACTGCTTTGAACAAAGGAAGCTCCTTTCTGAAGTCCTTAATCAAACTATTAAACCCCTTAAACTGACATGAAAGATTAACCATCCAATGATGCTGGTTCTCCAAATTCCTCAATGCTTTAGCCTTGAACTTGTCAGCAACAATCCCTGCACATTGCTGCACAGCATTCCCACAAAGTCCCGTTATCGTCTCCCACAGCACCTCCTCGGCATACTTAGAAGGAACTGAACCACTGAGAAAAACTGCTCTTCTATACAAACTAGTCCCATTAGGCAAATTCACGGCCAAATTCACCAAGCGCTCTTCCCCTCTAGAACAGCTCTCAACTTTCCACCCATCAGCTGCAACCTGAAAGAACATGGCATCTCTAATCCTTGCTTCGGACTCGGCTTTCACTTCCTCGTACTTAACATCCAATCTACTCCCAACAAGCTCCCTCGTTGAAACCGGTGGCAACCCAACCTGATTAAGAAAAGCTCTGAACTTTGGATGTTCAAGACTCGAAAATGAAACCGACCCACAACACTCATAAATCCAATCGGCTAGAAAACCAACCGCACACTCAGCCTGGGACTTGCTTAAAGTTGGCCCAGTTGATGCTTTAGGACTTTTTAGCTTCTTTACACTATCTTCCAACATAGCCAAAGCGCCCAAATCCTCTCTCCCTCCGGACAAAACCAAATGTTGTTGGTGTTGTGATAACAAATTTCCACCACTCACTGTCACAACCGCCCCTGGCGACGGCGAGTAAGCTAACTCCCCACAGAACCTTGAAGGATCAACAATAGCCAACGGAGTAGCCTGATAAGAACAACCCAGACCTGAAACTGAACCAGAACCCGAGGCAGCAAGGACCCCGCCAGCGGCAGTTACAGCAACCGAAGATGAACTTCGTTTTCTATTACTTTGAGTTGCGGTTGGAGTTGCCACCGTTGTTGGAGATGGAGAAACAGAGGAAATGGGTTTAGCAAGAGAGTTGAATTTGGGACAAGTTCCCCGCTTTAGATGCTCCGAAGCTGTTCTCGAAGGATTGGAAGCTGAGAAAACGGCGTCGCACAAAGAACACCGGAGCTTCACAGCTTTGGGGAGTCCGGTATCGGTGTTATGAACCAGCATGGGCTCCAGATGAGCCCAATACCAAGCTCCTTTACCTTTGATAGCCTTGGTTCGAACCATGACTAACCCTTCGTACCTTTTCTGCACGACCTTGGCAGCTAACTCGTCGGCCGAGGCTGAGTCCACCGGAGTAGTTGTCGTATTAGTCGCGGCAGCCATTGCAGAGATAGTTAAAACGAAAAAGATGGAAAATTTGGCAACTATTTTCTCAGTTTCACTGAAAGATTCTGCTTCTTGTCTTTGTCTTTGTTCCTGTTGACGTCGTTGTTGTTTTTGTCATCACTTTCTTCGTCTCCTCCACGTTCCCCAGGATTAATAAAACGACAGCATTCTCCAGATTCTCGCATTTAACCGGGGAAATCCACCAGCACTAGCCGGATCTTGACTTCCCGGCGACTTTCCATGCAGTTTTTGCTATTGCTCTCTGTTTTCTTAGCAGAAGAAATTTCAAAGCAAAAGAGAGAAAAAGTGGTGAAATGGGTAGGGACGTAGGGTAAGGGAGAAATAAAGGGAATACGATAAAGAGAGTGGAGTATCGTGATGACGCGCCTACACGCGCCGTCGAGGTGAGCGTGGTGAGAACAGGGAAGGTCTAGATGTTGATGGGTTGATAAGGTAACGCAAGTGTCCAACGTACGGAAACATTTACTACATGACACTGGTTGTCACGAAGAAGAGGTTGGGTCGTGCATTTCACGCGCTTTCAAAGGTTGTAGTTTTGATATCACTATCATGTTTTTTAGCCTTTATATATATTTTTGTAAATTTCATTTCCAACCATTTTCTTTATTTCTCTTTTTCGTTGTTGGGGTCTTGTTTGTCTTTGTCTCCTTCTTTCCCTTTAAATTTTAATAATATTTAATGTAAAAAATGAAAATTAATTGTATGGATTTTTTTATTTCTAGTTTTTTTGGGGAAAGCCAGCCAACTATACAAAGCAGAGCAGAGTGGAGTTGAATTAGGTTTCCTTGGGGAGTAGAGTTTAAAAGAGTCAAACTATGATATGTTGTGGGGATGAGCATAGTCATTTCTGATATTTTATTACACCTCGTGAATTTGATTCGAGATTCGAAAATCGAATCGATTTATTTAAATTAAGATTTAAAATTGATTCAAATAAATGATTTGTTTTTGAATTAAAACCTGAACTGAAATTGATCTAAATTCTAGTTGAAATGAAAATAAACATAAACTGATTTCTAACCGAACTGAATAGACCTGAACTGATTTCACCTGAATCAAAAATGATCCGAAATGAAGAAAATATATTAAAATAAGTAAATAAAGCATATGAATTATCACATAATTCACCAAAACAAATATATATTATAAAGAGTGATATATAGGGTGTAAAAACCTAATTCGGTCTGAAAATTTGATTGAAACCTATTGATCTCTTGCAAACCCAATATTGACCCGATTCAAAGTCAATCGACCCGTATTAATCTAACTGATATTAATCGAACCAAAATCAATCAAACCAAAAATCAATCGACTCAATCCAATACTCGAATAGAAATAACGTAGATCTGAACTAAAATCGAAAATTTAAACCAGAACCAAATCAATTCGAACCTAATTTAAACCGATTATACACAAAACCAAAATGACCCAAGCCAAAATAAATCGAACCGAATCCTAACCGACTGACCCGTTTGTTGCTTGTACAAAAATAAATTTAAAGTTATGTTATTAATATAATATTAAAAAATAAAATTTAAAAATATATTTTTAATAATAAGTTTTAAAAATATAATTTTATAATAAATATTAAAAAATTAAAAGTATATTTTTAATAATAAATATTGAAAAAATTTATAATAACAAGTATTTGAACAAGAATTGAATCACTAATAATAAATATTAAAATTTTGAATTTTAAGAGTATATCCCTAATAATAAATATCGAAATAATTGATCTCTAATCATAATTATTAAAAAATAATTTTAAATTTATATCCTACTAATAAATAAGAAAATATTTTTTAATAAATTTTAAAAAAAAATCTCTAACAACAAATATTAAAAATATAACTCTTTAGAGTAAACCCGTAATAATAAAATATTAGTAAAATTAAGTCCTAATAATAAATGTTAGAAAAAATAAATTATAATACTAAACCTTTTGTGATAAATATTAAAAAACCTAAAATATAATATCAAATGATTTAAAAATTCGAACCGAAATATTTTAGAGGTTTGTATTTCACAAATTTACATAGTTATTCTAATGGATTTGAACTAAATTTATTTTTTATTTAATCTATAATTATTTTTAATTACTTTTATAATGTAAAATCTTATCTGAGGGACTTGAACCTGGTTATTACTTGGGGTAAAGGAGCAACATAAGTATTATACCAAATAAAATTTTGTATTATAAATTACTAACTTCAATATATATCTCTTATAATAAAATTTTAGTATATATCTTATCATTTTCCCTATTTATTCTTTAATTTCACGCATGTAATCATCAAATTAATTTTTTAATTTAACTAAAAATATCAATTGAATTATTATATAATAAATTAAAATTTTAAAATTATAATAAAAATACATTTAATAAATTCTAAACTCAATAAATTTTTATTATAATTTAAAATTTAAATTAAAATAAAAATTTATTTAGAGAACCCTCAAGTCTTAGATTTTAGTATTTATGATTTATGATTTAAGATTTATGATTTAAGGTGTACTAAATAAATTTTTATTATACTTTAATTTTTTTAAAATTGTAATAAAATGTTATTTAGTGCTTAAGTTTCATTGATTAAGGTTTGGGTTTGCAGTTTAAGGTGTGATTTAAAGTTCGTTAAAAGAATTTTTATTATAATTTAAAATTTTATATTATAATAAGAAATTATTTCCTTAAACCACAAACTATAAATCTTAAAACCTAAGCATTAAATGAAATTCTATTATATTAGAGTTTAGAGTTTAAGGTTTGTTAAATGAATTTTTATTATAATTTAAAAAATTTAATTTATTATAAATAACTTTCAAAATTTCATTAATCGATTTTTTTTTTGTATTAACCATTAACTGAACCAAAATTTTTCGAAAATTTTTAACCGAACCGAATAAAATTTGGTTAATCGAATCGGTTAATTCGGTTAACCGAACTTAAAATTTTTTTGGATAAATTACACAAATGGTCACTAAACTTGTTAAAATATTTTTTTAGGCACTAAACTTTCAAAAATTATAAAAAAACATTAGACTTATCGAATTATTATATTTATTCATCGTACGTTATAAATTACTGATAAATATTAAAAATTTTAATAATTGTTTTTTAATTTAATAAATTTAATTATTATTTTATGCTAATTTTATAAAATTTAATGACCATTTTATAATTTTTAAAAGTTTAATAACCAAAAATAAATATTTAAAAATATATAATATATAATATATAAAAAGTTCGGTTAATTTGGTTAATTCAGTTAATTAACCGATTTCGAACCGAATTAATCGATAACCGAAGTTTTAAAAAATCATTAACCTTTAACCAATCCAATCTAAAATTAACCGATCGATTAACCAATTTTTTTAAATTCGGTCGGTTAATTCAGTTAACCGAAATTTTGAACACTCCTAAACCTAATTATTATTATTTAATTGAAAAATTAAGTTCTTAATAAATATTTATATATTTTTTTAATTTTACGTTTAATATTTAAAAGTGATAAATTAAAAATGTTTTGACAAAATAAAAAACAAAATTAATATAAAAAAGAAAATTAAGATTAATCAAACCGAAAATTAACGAATTATTAAAATTGCCTATCAAACCGAATCGAATCTAACTATTTGCGCTCCTAATATATTGTTATTTTGGTTATCCGACTTTAAATGTTATAAAATATCTATTAAAATTTTATTCTTACAAAATATACATCACATCATTAACTAATGTTATGACTATAAATAATTTTTATATTTATTTATTAAATGAATGAGTAAACATGAAATAAAATTTTATATTTATTTGATTAAATTTGCAAATATAAATAAAGGTCTCGTTAGCTCATTTATGTTCATAAACTTTTAATAATTTATTCGTTTATATTTGTTTAAATTTATTTATATATATTTTATTTCAAACCAGATTGATCGGTTAAATAAATTTTTGAAAAAATAAATATTCTAAAATTGGAATTTCACTAAATAAAATTTGGGTTAAAGTTTTAAAATATTTATTTATTTTATTAAACGTTTTAGTAATGAAATTGAGGGTTAATTGAATTGATTTAAGTAATATTTTGCTTTTAGAGAATAAAAATTAAATTTTAAAAATTTATTTTTTAAATGACTATATCGTAAAAAATCAATATCAAGAATCCTTATAGAGCTATATTTTTAAAAAATTTACTTAAGTTGATCACCTGATGACTAGTAGAGAACTTATATTTCAACGATTAATAAGGGCAACTTAAATAGATAATAAGCTGTTAGGATTTATTCAAACATATATTATGATAGCTTCTTATTATTAACGATTAAGTATCAAGAGAGTAAGAGTTAATTAAAAAACTCTTTTGAGTAGATAAGAATATAATTGATTTATATATATATATAGTCAAGTGTTTTAGTGTTTAGATGATAATTAAGCTTAAATCTTAAATAATAACCCAACATTCATAATCATCTGAATATCTATTACAACATTTGTTTGCCTTTCGATCATTTATACCTTTACTATATTTAGTTCAACAATCAGTTCAAAGAAGACCCATTCGATATATTTTTACACCTATCCTGGGTGATTTAACTCTAGTAATCGCTATTTTAATAATACAAATAATTCAATCTAAGTTAAAACATGTCATATTCAATATGTTTAACTCTATTGATTAAATCGATAAGAGATGATGCTAGAGAATACATCCGAGCACTTTTTAAAGTATATGAATGCTTCAAGCAACAATGAGTGCTTGATGATGTGCTCAAGCTCAAAGTGATCTTCCATTATTATTTGAGATATAGAACTAGAATATCGCTAAAAGAAGTTTTACATCCTTGAACGATGTTTGCAAATCATCCTTGGAAGATTTATTCTATCCATGTGGGCATTGTGAATTCAACATAGTTTTTTTTATTATTCTTTTGGTTTTAAAGTCTAGCTCTGACTAATTCAGATCAACCTGCATCGTACACTTAATTTTGGTAGGTGAGTCTCTCAATAGGAATTTTCTGCATAGACAAAAGGCTAAATTAAGTGTGTTTTTATCGAAAGGTTAAATTGATTATTTGGTCTTAAAATACCTATTAAAATATTATATATATATATATATATATAACATATGGGTTATTTATAATCCCAAACCCCCTAAATAAATAAAATTTTGAAAAGTACGTGATTAAGCATGTTCAAAGTCGTATTCTTTTAGAGTATTTGGTTCACGAAATGTAAAATTATTTCTCGAAATAAAATTTCTGAAATGTAACGTTATCCGTCATATTATTAGAGTGTTGTACACTACTTTGCTTGGTTTATTTGATAGAAGTATAATATTACAGTGTTTGATTAAAGAAATATAAAATTGACTAAAAAAATAAAATTATCAACTAATCCTTGTAATATATTTCCTTTTAACATTGTATAATTTTAATATTAAATTAAAAATACTTGAGCAAAGTTCATACAACTATTTTCTGATACATAGTTTAAAATTTGCAAAATCTTTATATTTATATTACTTATAATATAATCAATATATTATATATTTTTAAAAATATATTCTATATTTACGTACCCTAATCACGTTTTAAAACAGTTTTTTATGAATGGTCAATTGTTAAACATTTATTATGTTTAAATTTTTAATATTTTTTTATTTGTGACAATTTATCAAATAAATTAAAATAAATAACAAAAAATATTTAACAATGATAAAAATAAATTAATATACTAAAGTATTTGTTAGATGAGAAACATCTTATAAATCAAAGAATAAAATTAAGCACATGGACTCTTAATTCATTCACTCTCAAGTAACATGCAATCTCATCCTACAATCCTAGAAACATCATGAAAAAAATATTAATAAAAATATATTAAATATTAAAATATTATTTAAATATATTTAAGATAATTTAAATATTAAAATAATACTAAGTAAATATTTTTAATAAATTTAAATCATAAATAATTAATCACCTAATTTGAAATATAATAAAAACTGGCAAGAACAAAATTCATTGCTATAAGGGTAATATTTTCTAAAGAAAAAAATTGTTCAATACTTTAAAAAATACCCCTTAAATGAAAAAAAAAAAAAAGAATGATAGATTGACATTTTAAAATTATAAAATGTTTACTTAATGCAGTGTTGATATTGCATTTTGCCGGAGCACACGGGTGAGTAAAATTTGATTCGACTCAAAAAATTGAATAATTCAATTCGATGAGAAAATATTCGACTCATTTTGACTCAATTTAAAATTTTATAAAGTCGAATAACTCAAAAAAATTTTAAATAAAGTTTGAGTTGTAAAACGAGAATTCGAATAACTCGAATAACTCAAAAAATTTAGTATTAGAAGATTTATTTTTATTTTCGAGACGAATCTGAAACTTTTATAATATATATATTGATATATAAAAATATAAAAAAAATATTGTTACACATGAAGAAATATATATATATGATTAGTGAAAGCTATTTAAATTATAATCAAATAGTACTATAACATAATAAATAATTACAATTAAATCTTTAAATGAACTTAAAACTCGATTCGACTTGAATTTTTTCAATTCGACTAGACTCTACTCGAATTTTTTTTAAATGAGAGTTTCATTGATAAAATTAGACTCGTCAACTCGAGTAACTCAAAATTTTTTAACTCAACTCGATCGAACGCTCACCCCTATAAAACTTTAATTTAGTACCTTAAAATTATTAAGTTACGAGGAAATGCAAGGATGAAATGATTTTCTGTTTTTTTTTCGATTATGTAGAGAAGAGAAGAGAAGATATTAGAATTCCTCCTTGATTAGATTATATACAAAAGGTGATGTAGCGGTATAAATTGTTTCTCCTACAGGTCTTCCACGATTGGATCTAGCCAACACATCTGTAACTCTATTTTGATCACGACTAATTTTGCAAAATCTAACATCCTAATCCAAATTGATCATTCGACGAACCTCTGAAGCGAATGTATTACCACTTAAAAATACTTTTCTAGATTTATTAATTGAGTCTTAATATATAGTATAATATTATTTTTAGTAATTTTAATTATTTATTATCCTCTATACGAGTAGAAATGAGTTTAAATAAGTTAGATATTAAATTAATTAATTATTAATTGAGTCTTTAAAATAATTATTTTTAATACTAGTAAGAGTAAATTTTAAAAATGTAAGAAAATATATTATATATTCATACAACTTTGATATTAATAATATTGTTAGTGAATTTTTTTACACCAAAATCCTAAACAGAAAGCAATAAGTGCCAATAGAATCAAATTAAGATGCATTTAAGGCATAAAATCAATTTAGGTGTTTTAAAATATTATTGTATAAAAATCCACTAATTGGCATGGCTAAAGATATTTATTCTATCTTATTTTATATGAGTTTAAATTCTGACATAAAAATATAATATCTACTACTAATAAAAAATATTATAGTATAAATTTAGAAAATGAAATGTGTGTATTATTGTTATGTCCCGATTTATTTATATTTTATATATTTTTATTAAATAGAGAACTTTTATATTCTAATATCGAGATTGAAACACATATATGATAAGAGAATATATATATCCTAAGCCATTAGTTCAATTAGTAAATTGTAATAATTTACATATTTTGATATAAGATTTGATGAAAAAAATATTAGGCATTTTATATTTGTAGTGCTCATGTTTCGTGTCATGTCGTAGCGCAATTTTAAAATAGATTTCAAGTCCGAATCTAGCTTAACTCTCTCAAATTACTTGTTTACATATTAACAATGGATAAGATTTTCGGCATTTAAAATTTAAAAGTTTTATATTTTTTTGAATCATTGTATGATAAATGATTAATTCAAATAAATAGTTAAAAATAGAAGATTATCATAGAAAAAAATAAGAAAATAATTGAGTTTTACATACTGTAAGTGGATTCAACTCTTTAGAAAGATATATGATCCTCTTACCCAATGTAGAACATGAAATTATATATTTTTGGACCGTTAAAGAAAATAAATGGATGATTTAAATTAACAATAAAAAATGAGATATGAGATAACTATCAATTTATCATAATAAAATAATAAAAAATAATCTTAAACATTTATATACACTCATGACTCACCCACAAAAAAGTATAAAAGTAATTGATTTTTACATTGTGCGTAAAAATGTAATTTTACATTAATATTTATATGGGTCACTAAATTTTTGAAATAGTTTTATTTTAACCATTGAACTATAATTTTTTCCAATTAAGTCACTAAACTACCTTATAGGTCACTATAATTTTATTTTAATCATTAAACTATATATTTATCAATTAAATTACTAGACTATTAAAACAATTATATTACAAATTCTCTTACATTATCATTTTAATGGTTTTAACAATGGTACATAATCCTACTTAATTTTCCTAGCTACTACCCTACCCCACTCCTTTATTGTTCAACAAATGCAAATCCAATATCTCAAGCACCAATCATGATTAGGGTAGGCCTTAATTCTTGACAAAGAGTCAATTCTTTTCTCATAACATATATGGAATCAATGGAGCCCTTCTCTTTCTCTTGTGGATTACATATGGAGCTCAACAATTGGCTCTAATTTGGGAGAGATTATATCATGGGTCCGGTTCGTCATATCATCTGTGGTCCTTAACCAATTATAACTATCCATTTCATTATTAATTATACATGTCATTAATCTAATTTTCAAAAAATATTTTTTAAATGACATGAAAAAAATGAGTAAATATTCATTGATTGAAAAAATGATGTGAAAAATATTGGTGAAGTGGGTGATTATACTTGGATGAAATTATGATTGATCTGTTAAACCGGATCTATAATATAATTTCTCCTTATTTGGATTCAAAATCACAATTTCTACATGAATGTTAAACACATAATTGAAAATGTCAAAACTTGCCTCTTTAATGGATCTCAAATGGGGTTAGTATAAATTAACATAATTTAAACATCTTTTGTAACAAACCCTTGCCTTTAAGATGTCCATTTTTCTTATGCTATTATTTTCCAAACACATGCACCTTTACTAAAGTTCTAGCTTTCTATATAGTTGGTCAATGTTTTTGTTAGGGGTGAAAATTTAATCGAGTGGAGTTAAATTTTTTAAGTTAGTTTAGTTGGTACATCGTATTTTATAACTTAAATTTTATTTTAATTTTTTAGAGTCGAGTTAAGTTATGTTGTTCGAGTTTTTATTCAAATTTAGTTATAAATTTAAATGATTTTTTTGACAATATATCATACGTAACATACATATATCAAACATGTCGACAAACTCGAATCAAACTTGAAAATTGATCTACTACTTATAAAAAAATTTAAGTTATCTGAAATTTATTTTATAACTCAAACTTAATTAAATTTTTTATTCAATTTAAATTTGTTAAAATATGATTCAATTCAAATATGTCAAATTTTTATGTTGAATTGAATTAAAAGTTTTATTTTTTAAAAATAAAATCAATTTATTCAATTTTTTATTATTCTTTTAGTTTGTAAGGCTTTACCCTGATTAATCTAAACCGAATTTTTTGGATACACAATGTCAGACACGGGGTTAGGATCAAACGTTGGGAGGAGCAAGGGTCTATTAAGCTTTAAAATCTAAAAAATGGGAGGGACAAAAACTTTATTTAATTACTATTTAAACTAATAAGAATCTCAAATGCTATTACTACGTCGGGAGAGACAAATCTATCTCTATCATTACATAACGTCTTGAACCTGAGACCTATTTAGACGAGACCAAACTATTTATTACTTAGATCGATCCGTATTGATTTTTATCAACTTTAATTTCATATCGTCTAGGTGGGCCATATTAAGCCAAGTTGATTGTTTTTATTATGTACCCATTTTCACCCCAGGTCCCATGATTACCCTTGTGATTTCTGCCACGTGTCAATGATAGATGGATGAAGGTTAAGAATTCCCCCCAAAGGGACTGTCATAAAGCTTGATCCCTGATGATCTGAGTCATTAGCAATTTCCTTTCCTTTCTCCAAAGCTGCCGTGAGGGCCAGGGTGGACCCAATTAACATTGAAAGCTGAGACTTGATTTTGCAAATTACGACCCAGCTGGAGACATAAAGCATTGGACCCACCCGGTTGTGGTGAAATCCTGGGGGGGTCAGTACTTCCCATCTGGACCTCACTCTAACTTTACAATTGTACCCTACGCTGTCCACCTCCAGGCTAAAATCTTCGACCTCATTCTTCACATAATTTCAGGCCCAGAAAGATAAACCCAAAAGTTTATCTTTTTAGCCCAGTACAACTTGAACCAAGGTACCTAATTTTCACTTGGCCGCCGTCAGGGATGGAGCTAAAGAGAGATAGCGAGAATGGCTTTCCACCCTCGATTTTTTTATTTTTTATTTAATTTTTTAAATTATTTTTATGAATTTATCTTTTATTTTTAAATATTTATATTTTTTTCCTCAACCTCAAATTCTGATTCCGTTCCTGCTCGTCATTTTTGTTGTCGTGAGTAAATTAAGTTTTGAGATGAATTAAAATTTTGTAAAAATTTTAAAAAAATAGACAAATTAAGGTTTAAGAGCTAAAATAGTGGATAAACAAAAGTTTGGAGTAAAGATTATATCATGAACCTTGTTCACCACGTCATTCGTAGTTTAAATAATTAGGTCTAATTGGTTTGAACCATGAATGACGTGATGAAAATGATTCATGATATAATTTCTCGATTTGAAGATCAAAGTTTTATGTATTTTTTTTTAAAATTGTTTAGGTGAAAAAGTTAGTTTCATCTTTAAGCACAACAAAAAATAATGTATTAGGAGACAATGTTGTTTCTAGTCATGGGAAAGAAGGGCGCCCACGGGGCTATTATCTTTTAAAATATTTGATATTTTTAATACTTATTTTTATGATTTTTATCATAAAGATAATTTTAACCTTTAACGTTTATTATTTTTTATCATTTTGGTACTTATTCTTTTTTTAGGATAAATTTAACCTTTAACGTTCTATGTCTTTTTGACAAATAACTTATTTTTTAACTAATACAATAATTAGACCGTTAAAAATTTAACGATATTAACGTGTCATATATATATGTGTGTGATAATATATTTTAAATAATATGACATTAAGCCTCATTCTACATTTATATAACATATCATTATCGTTAAATTTTTACGATAATGACAAATATATACATGTAAAATATAATTTTATTCTAACATAAAATATGAAACAATTAAAATTTAAATAAAATATTAAAAATAATGAAATCTAAAATAAAAGCCGCAAAACATTCTTAAATATCATTCTACATATCTATGATATATTATTATCGTTAATTTTTTAACTATTTAATTATTATACTAGTTAAAAAATAAGATATTTGTCAAAAAAAATATAGGTTAAGGGCTAAATTTATCCTAAAAAAAGATGAGGGCCAAAATGATAAAAATCATAAACATTAAGGGTTAAAATTATATTTATGTCTATTTTTTTTATTAAGAATCTAATTATTTTCGATATTTGTTATTAGAGTCTAAATTTTTATAACACTTATTATTAAACGCTCAATTTTTCTTTCAATATTTGTTATAAGAATATACATTTAAAATTTAAATTTTTTCTAATATTTATTATTAAGAGTCTAATTTTTTCAATATATTTTATTAGAGAGCTAATTTTTCTAATACTTATAATTAGGGACCTAATATTTTTCTAATATTTGTTATTAGTAGTGACCTACTATTAGTAGTTTAATTTTTTTTTCAATACCTTTTATTAGGAGAATAATTTTTCCTAATATTTGTTATTAGGGACACTCTTAAAATTTAATATTTTTATACTTGTGGTTAGAGATCTAATTTTTTTAATACTTGTTATTAATGATATATTTTGAAATTTATTTTTTTGATATTTATTAGTGGGCCTAATTTTTAGGTATGCACCTAAGCCACTAAAATCTAAAAACAACTGCTTATAGATATGTTAAGTTTAATTTTTAAATTCAAAAATAGATTCAAATTAAATTTGATTCGATTTAAATGATTAATTTTAAATATTTTTTGATATTTTTAAAATACTAGCATTTTGACTATCATATTGAAATGTTATCATTTATTATTATTTTTTTTAAAAATTACGATTTTTAGAAATATTTAGATTAATAAAAGTATATATGTTCGAAAAATATTTATAAAATATAATAATTATATTGTCTGTTGATACACAACACAAACATATCAGTGTCGGAATCATAGACACCAAACGTCCACCCTTGATGCTATAAGCATATGGTTCTAAAATAGCTAGAGGCACCATTTCCTTTGTTTTTAATTCGTCGATTAGACGGTGATATATGTCATTATTATATTAATCGAATAAAATTATTAAAAAATGACACATAAAATACTAAATAAGAGAGAAAATAATGTTAAAATTAAAAAATATTTTAAAAAATAAAATAAGTATTAACGTTAAATATTAATGATCAATCAACAAAATAATAACAATAACATAATAATATTGACGTTTTTTTTTAAAACGTTGTGTGACCAAAATAAAAAAAAAGAAAAATTAATGACCAATGTTGTTTACCCTAATAATAAATATGCATTGCGTAACGTTTCATTATTTTTAATTTTTTTTGTTTCAATTGAAATATAAAGGTAATGCATTATTTTTTTTAGTAGAAACCGTTAATTTTATTAAATAAAATACTTAAAATTATAATAATGGTTTATAATTATCATTTAAACTAAATATATTGTCGATATAAAAAATATTTCATATAAATATATCTATTTTGAATCAACATGGTACCATATTAAATGGATTTTAAGTTTTCATAAATGTGTGGGAAAATGTAGTCCACTTTAAATCGAATTGTGGACAACCTTTTATAGTTTGTAAGTTGTTTGTGATTAATGTGTAATTAGTGCGGAGCAAACTCGATCCAATATGTCTTAAATCAAAATTGTTTAAACTTTATTAAAATGTTTCAAATAAAATTTTAGTTATAAGATAGACTTAATTTTATATTTTTTGGGATATATATATATATATATATATCATTTTAGGGTAAATTATGTCAGGTATCATCAAATTATTGTAGATGACGAGTTTTTACCACCAATTTTATAATTAGTCTAAATTTACCACTATTTTTTTTCATTCATTCATGTCACCGGACTGTTAACTTCTTAACATAACGATGACATGCGTACGTCATGATTATTTAGATATTAGACCAAAACGACGTTATTTTGGTATTGTTATTTTGATACTAAATGACCCAAAACAACATCAATTTGCTGAAAGAAAATATATAAAATACGCACTTAATAAGATTTAAACCTTAAAAATAAAAAATCAAACTTTAAATCATTAAACCAACTTAACTTCTTCGTTTAATTTTAACACAAATAATATATATATATATATATATATATCAAATTACAGTTTATCATATAAATAATAAGGATAACGACGCAAATGCCCCGTGTAATTTTGGTAACTTGTAAAAGATTGGTTGGTAAAAGAATGTGTTTCATCTCTACGCTCAAGGTGTATGTGCACGTCTTTAGTAAAAGATAAGTAAAATATAGTTTTTATTGGTTGGTCCAATGGACAGGTAGTGGGATTGATTCATGATATAATTTTTTATACTGAGAAATTATATCATGGGTCAGTCCTACTACGTCATATACGGGACCAACCAATAGAAACTGTCCACCTCATTATTTTTTAATTTTTCAAGTGAAGATTTACTTGAGAAAAAATTATAACATGGAAAAATTGATGAAGTGAGCAGTTTTTATTGGTTGGTCCCATGGACAGATGGTGGGACTGACCCATGATATAATTTTTCCTTTATACTAGATTTATGTTTGTATGTATTTGTAAAGTAAAAATTCTCTATCTCCTAACATGCAATTAAAACATACTATCACTCGTCGAGTGTAAGTAAATTAAACAAAGTAAATCTAAATAAAAAATGGGAGTCCAAAAAAGTATATTTGATTATACTTATTAATATCTAGAGGTGTTCATTGTCGGATATTGAATCGAATCAGATCTAATCTTTTTAGATATTCGGGTTTTTAGATTAATGATATAATGACTTGTATTCGATCTAGAAAAAAACGAATACTCACATATTCGGATATCGGATAATCATATAAGATATTTGGATATCCGATTATCCAAAAATATAATTTGAATATACTAATTTTTTGATTTTAAAGGCTGCATTTATAAAAATTTTAGAATTTCGAATATAATAAACAATAAATTACTAAATACCATAAGATTCACAATTATAAAAGTTTTAATTTTTAAAAATTTTAAATATAACAAGCACTAAATTATTAAATAGAACAAGATTAATATTAATAAAAATTTGATTTTTTCTTTATTTTTGGATTTTCAGATAATCCGAAACCTGAAATCCGTATCCGATCCGAAAAACTTAAAATCGGATCAGATATTCGAATTTTTAGATCGAATCAATAGATAATCAAATAGGATCAACTGAATCAAATATTTTTTAACATCTCTATCAATATCTATATGAAAGTGAAACAAATTTGTATAGTATAATATCGGAATTCGATGCTTACTTAAATAGTTTACTAAGATTAATAAGAAGTGAAACTTTTTGTATCTTTCCATTTAAAGGCGAGAGAAGAATAAAAGCTATATGTATGAATCATCTTGCCTCAATAATTAAGAAAAATATTGTTATTTTTGAAAGTCACGTATTCGAACACTAATATCATAGCACAATATTTGTTATTATTATTATTATGTATATCAGTTTAAATTCAAAAATATTTAATTATATAATTATTTTTTTTAATTTCTCGGTAGGGAAGGATTTGAGTAATTTATACAAACTAGTAAAACTACGGTAAATAGCAATAAAAATCCTCCGTCTATAATCATGTTTTCTTTTAAGTTTCGTCTTAAAAAATATTTAAAAATTAAATTTTAATCCTAATTTTTATATTTTATATCCTAAAAATATATATTACACTTAATTTTATAAACCGTAATTACAATCTTTAACTTTGAATCTTAAACTTTAAATTCATTATTTTAAAATAAAAATATCAAAAATATAATTAAAGACAAACAATTTTTACTCGATAAATAGACCAAATTATATCCAAAATCAAGATTTGACCTTTAAGACTTGTGGATTCAAGATTGGATATAAAAAAGCTAACATTAATCTTATAAGTCCAATCCATTAAAGAAGTATTTTAAGAGAGAGTAGGGTTATTACATCTCCGAATGTAGGCCTCGGCTGTTGTACAAGGCCTGACCTTTCAGGTGTTTTGCTTTTCTCAGCGTGTTTGATCCAGACTTCCAAATAAGACAACGACACTCGTGTAGGGATGAGCACGGAACCTAAACTCGACAGGTTTGGATCCGACTTAGTTTGATCGGGTCGAATTTTTTAGTAAAAAAATTGGGTTCAGATCGGGTTAAGTTAGGTTTTTTTTAAAGGTGATCTTGGGTCGGGTCGGGTTTAGGATGAAAAAAATTCGACCCGATCCGAGACTAAAAATATAATTTTTTAATATATATTTTAGGGATATTTTAATAATGACCCCTCTTTATATATTTTTTATACAATTAGATCACTAAAATTATTTTTTTTACAATTAGGTCACTAAAATTAAATATTTTTATAATTAGATCCCTATTTTTTTTTTTTTACAGTTTAGTCCCTAAAATTTTAATTTTTTTAATGATTCGGGTCGGGTCAGATTTTAAAGCTTAAAAATCGGGTCGGGTCTGATTTTTTCACCCTAAACTCGGGTCGGATCGGGTGACGGATGGAGGTATAATTTTTCGGGTCGGATGCGGGTGGGTCGAAAATCTGACCCGACCCGACCCGTGCCCATCCCTACACTCGTGTCTATGGGAAAGGAAGATTGCTTTTACCTGTTATCATTCTATTATGGTGTAGTTTTATATATTATATATGGTAGGAACAAAACTATAGATTGCACGATGGGAGGCCTCGACATACAGAAGACATTATATTGCTTCTTAAGAGAGATGTCAAAACAAAGATTTTTAGTTATCGAAAATTAATTCTTTCTACTCCTACTCTTCAACTGAGTAGGAGATAGCTTAACGTCATTTTATTTTTTTACTTTAAATTTGTATAGTGGTGATTTGGGGTCTTCTGAATGAATAAAACTTTACTTATCCAAGAAAGATAATAACTATACTACTTATATTTTATTCGACTCATAAATTGAAAGATATTAAAAGTTTAAAAATATTTAAATCTTTGTTCTTTTATATTTTACCAACAATATATATATATAAGTTCAACTAAACTTAATTCATTATCAGAATCTAAAAATTATGGGTTTAAGTGAATTTAGATATATAATATATTTTTACGAAAACATATAATAATTTTTAGTTAAAAGAATTTTTAAAATCATACCTTTTAGCTAACCGATGTAATTATGATATATTATATGCTCATTCATCCTAATTATAATGATCTAATTAAGATCCGAATTCAAAGCATTATTTTCAAGTTTCCTAAAATCAAATCAAATAAATTTTTATTTTAAAACCATAGATTTAGCACATTTAAAATATTAAATCATTCATAATTTCATAAACTTAAATAGCAATATATATTAGTTTGTAAAATAGAAGCATTGAGTTTAAAATACTGTATATCAAAATAATAATTCAAATAGAGTTTACAAACTCAATATTTATAAGGTCTTATGAATACATAAACCCAAGATTAAATACTATACATTATACTCTGAAGCGATACGGTATTGAGAAATCCCTTCACGGTGTGTTCCTCGATCACGATCAATCTATTAATCTACGAACAAAAACAATGATTTTAAACATTGAACTTGTAAATTTTAGTGATATATTTCTACTTAATTATAATTTGTATGGAAAGATAAAATCTTTATTCTCGATTTTATAGGTCGTTTTTATTCTCCCTTAAACACGATTTCAATAAATTAGCCCTTAATATTAAAATACCAAATTCGGATCTAAGATCCTATTGACTAACTTGAAATTCAGTTACTTACACCCCATTTCATGTGAAAATCAATATAAAGTGGGGGTGATTAGCCTTTCACCTTTAAAAGGGTATAATTACCTCGCTACACTCTTCAGTTTCTCCGATTTTACAAAACGATCACTCCCAAGCCCATATAGCTCAAAACTTTTCTAATAGGTACCAAACTTAGCCTAATGGATCCAAATACCCATTCGAATACAAAGTTTCGTAACTCGGGTTGATTCCCAGTCGTCGAATCAGAAATTTGGGTCGTTACACTAGCCTTTTTAATGAAACATATATTGTGCAGATAAATTATTCGAACCCAAATCATGTAAAGATAACAAACTCGATATATAAAAACGAGGGAATCATATTTCTATGAACACCATCAAACACAGCTGTACTTTGAAGTTTATAAACAATGTAATTCATCTCTGAAGCTTGATAGATATGTACTTTTGTTACATAATTAATATTGGAATCTCAGGTCAAGTATATAGAAGCCAAAACTACAGGAGCCTATAGGAAGAAGAGAGAAGAATGGTTGGCTCGGGATAATTAATAAAATAAGAGAGAAATAACTTTCATTAGCTTAAATAATCATCCACATAATATATTATATTAACAAGAAATGCTAAGAATCTCCTTTACAGAAGATGCTTTCGATTCCTACAATGTAGGGTTGTACACAACAAGTCGAAAGCTAGCTATGCCGGCACTAACGCCATCTAACAAAATGCCATACACAAACTAAAACGAATATTATTACAAAAGAAACAGAGCAAACTACATGAAAACAAATATCTTCGCACAACATTGTTATGTCATTGATATAATGTAAACAAGTACAGACGTAAAATTTTATATCTTTAAAATCGAAAGATATAAAATTAGATAAAAAATTTTAAATTTTTGAAGGATACGACTGCACCCAGATATTTGTTAAGCAATATGCATAATCTACTTTAGGGGCCTAAGCCAATCAAAAGAAAGATCTTCACTTCATACGCCAATTTCAAGAAATTGCCGGCGACAAACGAGTCAAGCCGTGGAACATATTGAAAAAACAAGCATGTGACTCCAACATCAGAGTCAACCCACTTTAACCGGCGCACTTGCCGGCATGTGAGCCAAGGGGGTCTACTTATAACCCCAAAGCTCACGCGGTTAACTGTTTTAACACCCCAAATTTCTATGTGCTACGTACTTTCAGGTCAAAAGTTGTCTTAGTTGTTTCCCATTCCTCTCTTCTAGGGGTGGACCATAAGGGGGAGATGATCCTAGTTTCATGTGAGAACATGGCTAAAGGTAGAAAATTTTCTTACATGGGAAAAAAGTAGAGGGACTAATCACACGGCACACCCATAGTCCATACAATAATGGGTCTTTGACAAAACATTCGATTTTGTTTTGAAATTGTGCCCCAGCCAACCTATCTAATGCTGTTTGAGATGACCATTTACAGTTATTACAAGGCTACAACCTTTAGACATGAGGGGATCGGCCAAGTGTCGGGAAAGGCAGATAAAAACATGGTAAAGACAAGCAGCCGACTATCACTTTCCCTTTTGTGTTTCCCCCCTTCTTTTTGACTACTGTGAAGTGGATTTGATTGAATTAATAAATATCTTAAAGCAGATGGTAATAAGCCTGGCTAGTAACTTTAGGACCAACTGTCAGATAAATTGTCTCCTAAATCTGACATGGGACCTATAATAATCTACTAAATCCTTGTCTGATCTGCCTGTCAATATGAAGGGGGTAAAGAAAAGACAACTTACACTCATGGCAATCCAGACAAAGCAAAAGTTTTGTAGGATGAGGACAGCACTAACGATAAACAACAGCTCTTGTCGAAAGCATAGACAAAGGTCTCTCAACATTGGTTTTCTAACCATGTATTTATATATGAACCACCAAGAACCAGTTGAGTTATGCTTTTTCTCTCCCATCTTTTGAGAACCAGCTACTGTTCCTACTGCTTTTCCCTTTTGATTGATTCCAAGTTGCTTATTTTATATACTTAAAGATAGATGTGCAGGTAAAGAGGATGAGAAGAAGAATCTTTGATGGATTACAAACTGGGGCAAAGGATTCTTTTCAAATCTTAATCAACAAAATAATATCCAACCAAAACAGTAGTCATAGGTTAAAAAAACAAGTCAAACATTGTAATTAATACTTGAAAGTGGTTATGTACAAATGTTGTGTAAGAATAAACCAGACTTTTCCTCTACCTAATCTAGTTTTTTTCTCCGGTAGCAACAAATCTATGGCATAAACTCACAAGCTCCATCACACCATGTTTTCTCACTTCTCATTCAAATACTTTCCCCAAACAAAGCATTGGGGAAGTATAAAAAATGGAGGAGTTGTCTCCCAATCTTGGCTATATGATTTCTATCTATCCGATAACCCAAACCGAACTATAACAACAACATTCAGCGAATTTCAGCTTTTTTCATAAGTACATGAATGCAAAATCCCAAACCTTAAGTAAAGAATATGCCAATTGCCAACCAATGAGGCAAAAGACCAGTGAAACAAATCTCTCCCGCAGTTTCCACTTCATGAATAGGATTTAATCAACCCCAAGTTGTATAGATTCCTTCTCACCAGGCTCCCAAGTGATAACAAAACTGCCCCACCAACCCCTACTGCTTGCTCTTCGCTTTCGTCCTTGTGATGATAAATCAATGGCAATTCCTTTACCTCCAAGTTCTCTAAGCCAATCTTTTCTCTTACTGATTCGATGATTTTGGGATCTGCTAGGTTCCCGGTTGCATCCGTTATGTAAAAAACGTTTAGAGCCATGTCACTCATTGTTGATATTTCAGCTCTCGTCACGTTAAGACCGTTCTCTCTAAATGTTCGAGTCACATCTGCCAATAGACCTTGTTTATCTAATGTGCGTAACTCCAGCCTTACTCCCTGAAATCACAAAGATAATGCATCATTGTGTTGAATATTGGATAAGCACTACAAGTAAATATTCAGAATGATTTTAGATAGAAAAATACCTCAGATGCTCTCCTTTCAACAGCGGCTTGTAAACATTGGATTAAATGATGCCTTTCGGGATCCGAACTAATTGGGGTTCCATCTATGTGCCTAATATAAAACTCCTGTAAGAAGAATAAACAAGTTTAAGTACACAAACTGAAATCATGGAACCAAAATCTTAATACAAGATTTATTTGTAATGATCATTTAAGTACCAGATATGCCTCATCCCCAGATGTCTTGATAGTTGCATGAAACACGACGTATTGCATATCTGTCAATGTGCAAACAACATCGAACAAAAGCTTGGTACGATCCTTGCACTGAACATTCACAACTGAATAACCCCTTTCCACCCAATTCTGCACAGTGACCACAGGCAAATCTGACTTGTGTTGCAAAATAGGTTTTCTTTCGTAGTCACGATCTGCAAACATCATTTGATGTAACCTTCTCTCGGTGTGGGTTACAGCCATAGAAACCGAGGTTCTTGCGCTACGAATATCATTGTCTCCCTTCAAGACATTCCTTAAGCGTACTTCTATTTTGTCAATTTGCTGTGAGTCCTCAATTGGGGACCCTGAATTGCAGTCTTTTACAAAGATCAAAGAAGCGATTCGACCATTGTGAGTCCATACTTTAGCATCCACCACATCACATTGCAGGTCAGCTAAAACCGCAAATACTTCGGATAAAAGACCAATTCTATCGGTTCCAGTCAACTCCAAGGCAGTTAAGCCATTAAATCCATGGCTCCTATCAGGATGAGTCGTCTCAAGGGACTAATCCAAACAAACAACAACATAAGAATCATCTTTACTGCAAATTAATTAAGACAGTACATAAGACAATGAAATGAAGTGTAAAAAAACTACCTGTTCAATGTAGCTAATAACGCTCTCATCAGTTAATTTGTTTCCATTTAAATCAGTGACATGAAAAACTGCAAAAACCACAGTTAAAACTGTAATTAACATGCCAAAAGAGCAAACTTTATCCAACAAATCTTTTTTACTGAAGCTTACCATCCATGAACCATTGGCCATCAGATGAAATGTAAGCCTTCTTAATTGAAAGATTCAGATCTGTTAACACCTGAACAGCATCCAACAGAATTCCATGTCTTCTAGCACTATCAACCTGAGGAACCAAAGCCAAGAGGAGCTGGAATGAGTCAAAAGGCTTTGAAGATTCAAAAGAAAACATGAGATCGACTAGTCAAAATTGGGGGCAATATGTTCACATTTGAGAGGTTTCGTAGAAGCTAACCTTAACAAGAGTCGCAGTTGGGCAAACGGCATTGTCGATCACGACCCTGTAATAAAACACAAAAATGAATGTTAAAGTCAGGGAAATGCAATTTCCAGCATGAAGCCAGAACTGGAAACATCATTGAACAAACAAACAAATTATGATGAAATGGTTGGGTTTAAAACATAAATAGTTGAAACCCAGAATTCCAGTGACTAAGAACACAAACCTGGGTGTACTCATCCTTATAACAAGCTTTTCATATTCATCAAGACAAGCATGCCACTCCATTTTCCTCTTCTGGTTATGTCTTTCTTTCTTCTTTGATGGAGAAGCCAAAAAAGATTGAAACTTGACAGCAAAAGCAAGCCTTTTAATGGGTCGAAAGATGGAAAGGAACACTGGTGAGATGGCTGAATCGTTAGTACGAAGCCTTGTTCTTGTTCCTTGAGAAAAAAAAAAGAATTTGAGAGTTTCTAAGCGCATTAAATAAAAGACAGGATGGAAACCAGAGGAGAGAGGGTCACATGGCGTGAGTAACGCTGTCGCCTGCCCGCGTTGACCTACACACACTCCCATTCCCATTGGTCAACTTTATTACTCCACGTGTCGCTTGATCCTCGGACGTGGTAGTTCGTAAGTCCAGCTCGGATGCCATCTGTACCGATGCCAGCTCGGATTTAAAAGGGTATAACGTGATGAACGGTGATGGATCTATCCACGTTGATGGCATGGGACATTCTTGCCTTGAAAGTTACTGTAAGTTTTTCTTGTTTACCGACCGGAATTATGACGTCCTCACGTGATAACACCGTCCTCCAACCGTTTTTTTCTCTGGCAGTTTATTCGGCCGGTTTTTTCTTGTATTTTTTAGGCATAAATATAATTTTAACCCTTAACATTTATAATTTTTGTCGTTTTGATTTTTATTTTTTGGGGATAAATTTAACCCTTAATCTATATCTTTTTGATAAATAGCTTATTTTTTAACACCATAATAATTAAACCGTTAAAAATCTAACAATGATGACACGTTATATGCATATGATAATATATTTTAAATAACGTGACATCTAACCTATCAAATACATATATATAATATAATTTTATTCTAATATAAAATATAAAACAATTAAAATTTAAATAAAATATTAAAAATTAATCAACTATAAAATAAAAAGCTATTAAATATTATTAACCCTAACTATGATAGAATTAGATCAAGTCTAGTCTAGTAATATGAATTTTTAGGTCAACAAACAAGAATTGACCCAAGTTATGGACATTAGTGGATCTAAAAAATATTTGAGGATGAACACATGAAATTTTAAAATTTTAAGGTGGGTACAACTCGTAAATATCATAAAAGACTAACTCATAAATTTTAAAAAATTAAAAGTAAATGTATGAACTTTAAAAATTTTTAGAGTAGGCCTTGACCCACCCGACCTAATATATGCATCTGCCACCGGTTACGAACCTTCATGTTAAATTGATAATTGGATTTATTGGATACCTTGATATAGGTAATCTTAAGAACTTTAGTTTGTCTAGATTAGGTGATAACTCATAGATAATAAAGTTTTATTTATGTTCTCTAAATTATATTTACATGTTTATTTGATGATAATCACGAATTGTGACAGAATAAATTGATTGTTGTTAAAGAAATATTAAGAAAAAATTTCTTAACATCACATGGTTTTAGAGTATGATACTTGATATTTAGTTTAGATTATTATATTCGTAAGACTTTATAGCGGTTGATTCTAACTTCATCCCCGAATGCATGCCAATCATACTTTAAATAAGGCGACACATTTTATATAGAACCGCTATCAGTTAGAATTGCTCTGCATTATGCCAATAACTCATTGAATACATATAGTGCCTAAGAATCCATAGTCTTGACTGAAGGTCATGGATTCACTTAAATTTTATGGTCTTATGTGAATTCTGTTCATGGTTCCTGAAGTTGAACAATTACAGTTTTCGAGTAACGAAACATGCATTGTTGTTTGGTACTCATAAGATGTAACTTATCATTGTTATTTGATCAGTGAATCCAGCCTTCGAATGATGGTGCTGCTCTTCCCATCCATGCAATAATGGAAGTTCAAAAGAACCTGGCATTTTGCCGAGGAACATTCGGAATGGACATGGGAACACGATAATTGTTCTCCAATACCTATAGTTCATATATAGAAGTTAGGCTATATTCATGAGACTTGATTCCTCTGTATTACACTTGATGGATGAAAACAGATAGGAGATTGAAGTTAGTATCTATGTATATGTAGAGCATGGCTTTGAGATCTTGTAGTTTGCTTGTCATACTTCGGTGTTGTTTACTGTGTTAACAGGTTCCAAATTCTCCTCAGAGGCAAGTCTATGCGCCTTTCCGGCTTCTTCGTGCCACCTTATTCTGGCAACCATCATCAACAGCAGCACCAAACAGGTTGCCATCCCTACTAAAAATCCTAGCAACAACCCGCTTAGTCCAAGTGCAGCTTTGAATGCCAAAACAACACCCAAAGGTAAAGCTAAGAGGTAAAATCCGCCAAGATTAGCATACATCGCCAACCATGGCCTAGCTGTTCCACGGACAATTCCTCCACAAACAGTTAAAGGGAAGTTTACTACTTCAATCACAGCCATTAGAAGCATCATCTTTTTCACTCCTGCTATGATTCCTCTATTATGGCTAAAAAGAGGGGCCCAAATACCTCTTCCGCCTATCATTACCAATGCGCCGATGCATCCTGAAACTGAGCTCACCACAAGCGATACATATGCCGACTGGTATGCTGTGATGGGCTGGTTTGCTCCGAGCTCGTTAGAGACACGGGTGGATGCACATGTGGCTAGTGACAACATCACAGAGTAGAGCAAGCAGTCGAAGTTTAGAACGATAGCAATCACTCCGACAGCCTGCCTGGCGTTCGGTAACCTTCCCGTGAGTAAGACCAAAATCTCATAGCACCACCATTCAAGGCAGGTGGTAAGACAACATGGCCCGCTAAGCTTAAGCAGTCTAAGCCAGTCTTCCACACGTTGATCCCACCATCCTCCTTCGCTCCATTTCGCACCCTTTCTGTTTTCTTTGGCCACGACATATAAGACTAGAAGGATTGCAGCTATGAGATCACTTATCCAGATTGCCATCGATACCCCCTCAAGACCCTTAGCTTTTGCAAGAAAGATATTAATTGGGATATGAAAAGCAAGCGCTAGAGCCGAGCTAAACATTATTGGAATAGTTTCGCTTTGAGTGCTCAAATAGGATTTGAGAGGGCTTAACAACGAAGTGACAACCAAATCAGGGAGAAGATAGAAAAGATATGTCTTTGCAACAGCTGAAATATCTTCCTTTTGGCCAAAACGGATTAGGATCTTGTCAACATGAAGCCATAGAAAACAAATAGGCAGTGTAGTTAAGAGCAACAAGATTGTGGCCATTAGAAGTGTCTTGTGAAGGAGCCTAAAGTTCTTAGCTCCGAAGGCTTGACCGCACACAGGTTCCATGGCTCCACAAAGGCCATTCAGGACCGAGAAACCAGTGACATTAGCGAAGGTGAAACCAAGTGCTCCACCAGCTAACTGAAGCTCCCCAAGCCTGCCTAGAAATGCCGTAGTTACAGCTATCTTGGCGAACCAAGTTAGGTTCATCGCCACCAAAGGAAGTGATATTCCTCTCTGTATTTTCATCTCTGAAACCATTACTTTCAGTACATTGGTTGGCCATATCTTGGTGGGATTCAAAGCTAAACCCCACTGAGACATCTCTTCCACCCTTAATGTTTCGGCCGTTGCAGACATCCTCGCTTGAATCTAGAGGGAATTAAACTGGTGGGGTTGTTTTAAAATCGAAAAAATATAGATTTCTGCTGGGAGAAAGATGGAGAAATCAGATTTGTTTTAGATAAGATAGATTGCTTACTCCTAAAGCATCAAGCATGAGTTCCGTGAGGGTGTTAGTGTGCAAATATGATGTTTTTTATTGCAAGTAACTGCCATGTAATGAAGAGAGAGTTGGGTGGTTGATTTATAGTGCGTGATGATAATGCAATCTGTCAAGGGAAAATCATGCTCAATCCACTATATATTTCATTGGAATATTTACTTTTTGCTATTTTTTTTAATCTAGTTAACCTTTTCCCTGAGGCAGGCACCTGATTCATTGCTCAGATTCTATCTAACAAAATGCTTTGCATGTTTTCTTTAATTCCAAAGGGTTGTGCTCGACCAGTGACGGAACTTGACGAAATAGTTTGAAAGTCGACTTAAATTTTTTAAAAAAATATAAAAGTTTAATCGAAATTCTCGTAAAAGAAAACAAAGGGTACAATAAATTTAGGGATCATAGCTCCACAAGTCTTACCTATGTTCCACCTCTGTTCTAAACTGAACTAATCCAACCCACTTACGTCTCCATTAGCTTGGAGAATTGGTGCTAAATCAATCAATCATCATTGCAAATATAAAAGGGTACAATAATTTTAGGGTTAAACAATTGAATGTGGGATATTTGGTATAAAAGGTGTTAGCATCTTTTAGCTGTTTAGCCTTTGAGGCTGAATGAATGGAAAGTGGGTGTTAGCTCATATCTGGTCCACCATATCTAAAGTCAGTAATAGTTTATTTAGCAGTCTGATCAGTTCATTTAATAAGTTGAGTTTACATACAACTTTACCAAAGCTTGTCTGCAACAGCAAAAACTTGAAATGGAAACAAAACACACCAGCAGGGGGAAGACATTATAGTTACACACATTTAAACACACTGTTCCAGTGTTTTGTTTAATATGACTTGGTAATAATAGACACTTTGGTCCTGAAAATGACAGATTAAAGGATGGATACTGTATGGAAGTGATTCTTCTAGATTGACAGATAAGAACCAAGGAAAGGGATGCCTAATCGTTGAAAACTAGGAACTTATATCTTTGTAAAGAGAGGGATTAGTATATGTCCTATGGAATCAATTGTATTTTATGTTGAAAATTCTTAGGAATGTACCGACCAAACCACAAGGATTTAATCACAGATACAGGGAATGTAAGGAATGCTACTTTAACAGAAGCATACAGGAAAGAAATGCTTTATTCAGTAAGGTGATAGATGCTTGATTCGAGTTCCGAAAGTTATATATAATCATTCTGATTTTAAAAATCGAATGTACTAATCATAAAATCGTTCAGTAGGATAAATCCTTTAAACAAAATTAAAAGTTAAATTTTTGACGTCGTGAAAACTGAATTGAAAATGTCTTCATTTAATGATCATCTTTTATAATCATGTCTTCATAAATTTTTAAAATAAGAGTTCGATACTCTCTAAGTGATTAGATTTGCTTAAACTAAAGGATAATATCCATTAATTAACCTTTTATCTATTGATTCTCTAGCCCAACTAAAATTTATGAAAACTTTTATTATATCTTTACTTTTCTATTATTTTATTTTATTTAGAAAATTTTTGAATGGATGATTTGTTGATAAACACAAGCTTTTTATTACCATATCTTATGATAGTGGAAGTAGAAGGGACTTCAACTAAGTAAATTTAAGTATTAATGGATTTCAAAGACTATGCGCCACATACTATACTAGTAAAACAAGGATCCTTTGATAAAAGGAAGAGACACAGTGTTTTATTTCATTGCCGCTTTCTAAAAAGTGAGAGAGACATCATTTCTTTTGATTCGATGAAGATGTAATGACTAGAGTTGTAAATGAGACAAGACAGATCGTGAGTTACTCGAGTTCGATTCGGTCAAAGCTCGGTCAAAACTCGACTCGAGCTCGAACTTGGCTCGAGTTCTTAACGAGCTGAGCCGAGCTACATGATACTCGACTCGAAAAGCTCACGAGCTACTCGAAAACATAAATATACTATTTTTTTATTTTTTATAATTTAAAATCTAAATTTTTAAACTTAAAACCCTAAAATTTAAACCTTAAACATAAGTGTTAAACCCTAAATTAAGATATTAAAACCTAAAATTAACAAGTTTGAGTTTATACATATTGTGTATCAAGTTTTTTCTCTATTAGACTTTAAATGAGACGTGAGAGATAAGAGTTACTCGAGTCTAACACGGTCAAAACATCGGTCAATACTTGACTCGATTAGGCTTGAAAAAAGCTCGAACTCGACTCGAGTTCTTAACGAGTCGAGCCGAGCTAAGATATTTCAGGCTCGTTTAAAATTACTCAAACTCGAACTCGACTCGAAATCTTAACGAGCCGAGCCGAGCTTAGCATTACTCGAGCTCGACTCGGCTCGTTTACACCCCTAGTAACGATAGTTCAAAGATTTTAGAGACATATGTAATTTATTAAAAATGGATTTTTAATTTATAGTCGATAAGAGATATAGATTTTTTAAAAGGATATTATATTATAAAAGATATTATTAAATTATCCTTTTGAGTAACAAAAAATTGAGTTATAAACGTATAAAAATCAAATATTTTCACTTAAAAATATCATTCTTTTGGTATGTTTTGAAGCAAAATCATCTGCAACAATCTCAATATTATTTTTTAAAAAAAGATCACTTTGATTGTCATCAAAGCAAGTTCATTTAGTCTTTCTTACGACATAGTTGTTCATGTAAGTATGACTTCAACGACTTTAATTCTGAAAATCTTCGTTCTGCAGTCAATAAGATTTTGTAAGCGATTGTCACCTTTAGGAAACAATTGTAACAAGTATTTTCAAAATTTTTGTAATAAGTTTCGAGATTAACATCATCCAATAAATATACTTTATCAAAATTTTGGGCCCTCTTTTTTAAGACCTATGTGGTCGTTCCTATTACGTTTGTTTAGAACTCCCATTATATAGATATTGTATTCCACTTTCTAAAATCAATGCCCTCCTGAATCGTAGAGTTTTTTTGTGACTAATATAAATCTCTTATCATGAATTTTGTACAAACATAACGTCAAACCTAAAATCTACATAGATGATATTAAATTGGTTACTATTTGAGTCTATCTCAATAGAACATATTGTCACAGGGTTAGAGTTTTCACGCAGGGACTTCTACCCGTGCGGCACCTCGGGACTCTCGCATGCCCGAGGATCAGCCTGAACGATCTCCGATGCTTACTGGTTTCGCCCTCCCATGGGCTCATCAGGGAAGCGGGGACAGCTCCCAACCAGTGTGGTGCACGATCAGCGTGCCCATCCCAGATGAGATGGCTGCTCGGCACGTACTACACTCTTAATGCTATCCCGCTCCCAAGCTTTAAGCACAACCAGAAAGCATCTCGTTCGGTCCCGCGTAGTCACGACGAACGGTCCGTGACAATATACTTTGATCATTTGAAAGATCCACTTTGGCAGATATTATTACTATGAGCAAAAGTAAGAGTGTGTATTATTCGGTTTTAACTGAATTAATCGATCGAACTGAAATTATTTCGGTTAATTCGGTCGGTTAATTTTTGATAAATTTGATTAATATTTTTTTGGAAATTTGGTTATCGGTTAATTCAGTTTAAAATTAGTTAATTAGCCGAATTAATCGAATTAACCAACATTATTATATATTAAATATTATATATATTATATATTTATTTTTAGTCATTTAATTTTTAAAAATTATAAAATATTCATTATTTTTTATATTATAAATTGGTCACTAAATTTTTATTAAATTAGTATAAAATAAAAGTTTAGTGATTAAAAATTATTTTAGTATAATTTAGTGACTTATTATATAATTTAACCAAATTTTATAATAAATTTCGGTTAATTCGGCTAATTAACCGAAATAATTTCGATTTGGTTAATTCGGTTAAAAGAAATTCGGTTCAGTTAACGGTTAAGATTTTATAAATTTTGATTAAATCGATTTTGGTTAATTTAGTTTGATCATCGACCAAATTAACCGAATACAGATCCTTAAGCAAAAGGGTTGATTTATAATCTCTGTAATAAATGTTTTTGAAGTAACTGATTGTCTAGATTCGTTTTTGTACTATAAGACAAGAAATTGTGTTAGAAATTTTCCATCTTTTTTCTTGACTGCAAATGGCCTTAATGATGAAGGATGCATGCATGGTCGGAAATGATTGAGAAAGATCTGGCTGGAAAACCAACTCATCTTCCAACTCATTTTGTTTTCTTTATCTAATTAAGCAATCTTAAACTATTAAGAAATTTTCCATTATATTGGACATACAATTATTAAAGTTGTAAAGATACGAGTTTTGTGAAAAGTTAGGTATAATCGTTGATCGAGAAAGGGGTAAAAATCTTCTCCCTATTAATTTTAAAAAATTAAAATTAAAAAAATAAATTAAATTTTAAATCTTAAACCCTAAAAAAATACACCTTATCCTTAATTTTCTGAACCCTAATTACAACCTTAATCTTGAACCCTAAACTCTGAACCCACTAACTTTAAGTGGAGGCACCAATAGAGGCACGATTAAAAAGTAAACGATTTGCACCCGAGAGATTGTAAAAAAATAGATAACTATACGAGTCCAAATCATTTGCCCCTTTCTCATGCCCCCATTTGTGCCCACACTTCAAATTAGAGGGTTTAGGGTATATGGTTTAGGGTTTTAGGTTAGGGTATAGGGAATTAGGGGTAGGGTGTATTTTTTAAGGTTAGGGTTTAGGGTTTAGGATATAAAAAATATGGGTTAGGGTTTAAAATTTAATTTTTAGTAAAATAACAAAGGAGACACAGATGGGGACATGAAAAAGGGGCAGAAGATTTTTGCTTTAATTATACTTACTATATATTTCATTATCATACAATTTTCCGACGGATATTTATGTATAGAAATGAAACTAAAATTTTATATAAAAGGTGCTAACTATTAAGAAAGTATATTAAAAATATAAGGATATAAAATTATAAAAGTTTAAAGGGTATAAAATTAAATTGTTAATAAAAATATAATATATATATATATATAATTTTAGAGGATACGACTATACCTAACGCTCCTTAAATTCATCCTTATTTATGTAAAATGAATTAGTAAAAACTAAAAATCGATTGTATTTACTACACCTTTTGTTATTTTACTAAAGGAGACCCATATAATATAAAACTATTTTTTTCTTTTCAGTTTAGGAATTTAATCTATATTTTTTAAAATTAAAAAAAATAAATCAAATCGATAACATCGTTAATTTTTTGTTAAAATTGTTGATGTGACATTTTTAAATAAAAATACTAATTTGATAATCATATAATAAAAAATGTCATAACATGAATTTAACAAAAAATTGAGAGTGCTAACAATAGGAAATGAATTATCAACTCTAAAATGTGGAGGGACTGAATTCTTAGAAACAAAAATAAAATGACTAGATTTTAAATGTACAATGAATATGAGTGTTTGAAGCATATTTTAACCTTTGTTTAACTGATATATAAAAAGTTAAACGGCTTAACATGCCAAGTACTTATCAAGACTAAATTTTAAGATATTTAAATTTTATCTTCAAATTCAGTTATTCACTCTAATTTGGTCCTTAAACTTTTGAGCATTTCAATTTCATCTTCAAACTTTGACCCTCATTCTATGTTGGTCCCCCAAACTTTCTTAATGTTCTAATTTCATCATCAACTTATCGTTTATACCGCATCATATTATTACACAATATGCATCAATATTTTATGACAATTAATTTTTTATAATAATTTTTTAACATGAGATATGATTAGCATATAGTAATAATTTGAGAATTAAATTAGAATGTTCAAAACGTTAGAAGACCAATCTGCAATGAGAATCAAAGTTTAAGGATGAAACTGAAATCCTCAAAAGTTTGGGTACCAATTAGAATGTTCAGTCTAGGGACTTGAATGTAATACAGTATTTGAACAAGAATTAGTTTACCCTCTCTATTTTTTCCCAAAGATCATCATTAAATCTCTTTTGAATCATCTAGAACAGGGTTAGACATGTAATTGAGTCAAGTCAAGTGAACTATTCTTTTAAATATTCGAATTTGACGTATCTTATTTTATTATTTAAATTTAATTTAAATTTTTTTCGAACTCACTCAAATTTATGGAATTTGAAACAAATTAAATCAAATTTAAAAAAAAAAATTAATAATTATAATTCAATTTATCTTTAAATCAAACGAGTTTTTTTGTATTTTTTTTTCACATGTATATATAAAATTATTTATAATATTATAATTCGAGTCCTCTTCAACTTCCTATGAGCGATGAACATATCTACAATCTGGAAGTACACATGGAAAAATTACTTTATTAACTTTGGATCACTATTTAATCCAAAGTGGTATATTAAATTATTATTTGATGATTTAAATTACTTTAATAACTTATTATAATTATTATTTATTTGAGTTTAAAGTAGAATATTAAATTAATAAATTATTTTGAAGTAATGAGGTTGAAGATTAAAATAGAAAACTAAATACATTTTAAAATTGTAAAATTATCATCATTTTATGAAAATAGAATTGGATTATATAAGGGTAACAATGCTCATATTATCTAATATAAAAATATAATTTTTTTATTAATAAAAAATAATTTATATATAAATATTTAGCATAAAAAATAATTTATCATAATTAATTATAAATTAGAATTAATTTAAATCTTTTTAAATCTTTAAATATTATTTTGAATAAGAGAACGTTAGTTTTATTAAAAGTAAAAAAATCTTATAATATGAAAGTTTATAATGTTAAATTTGATCGTACATATTCCTAAAAACACAAAAATTAACGTATCTAAATCGTAAACATGACTAGAAAAAAAAGATAAAAAACTTTTAACTCAAAGACTCAAAACAAAAAAGATATAAAATGACACCAAAATCCTACGATAAAAATAAAAATATCAACAAATAACATTAAAATACATATTATAGAATTGAGGCACGTTAATAACACGTTTATTATCGTAAATCAATCACGAACAACTGCAGTGATAAAATTTGCATCTAGATTCAATTTGAGGTCTAAAACACGAAGATGAATTGAATAATGAAAAAACATTATCTTAATTAATCGTGACGATATCAAATTCAACCTTAAAATAATAAAAATAAAAAAAGCATACTAAAAAATAAAATTATATATTAAAAATAAAAATATATATCGAATAAATAAAATTATTAAATTAAAAATTTAAAATAAAAATAAATAAATAAAATATTTATCAGTGGATTATTACATGTAGATGTGACAATAATGCATAAAAAGGTTACTAAGCCCACTACCCGACCCAATCATCCTTGCTCCAGTCCAACCCAACTCTGTGACAGCAAGTAGTAAAATATACATTAAAGGTGGTTTTGGTTTGCGGAAAAAATAATTGTTTTAAAAATACATAAGTAATCCTAATCTTTTGATATTTAAGATATAATTTATTAAATTCTAAATTATTATTGGTTGATATAAATAATCGATCTCTTTAACTAAAACTCGGTGTATATTAATAATTTGCTTCAACACGTGCGTTACCTATTCCGAGCTCGTTATCACCCTTACCCAGGTCGCTAAAAACTATTTTTATATTTAGGTTCAGGTTCGATTTAGGCTCAAAACTCGTAGGATTTGGTTGGGGTTCATCAGGTTTGGCTCGATTCAAAATAGACAATTTTGTTATATTTTTATATAAAAGATAAGATCTCACTAAAAACTATTTTTATAATGAACACAGAAAACAAAATTCAATATTAAGAAAGGAAAAAAAATGTTCAATTTATTTTAATTTATTTATTTTTAGTGAATTCCTCTTATTTTATTTTATTGTTTTCTTTTGTTAAAAAGATTACTTTTAGTGTATATGTAGTATATATATAATATAATTATTCTGAGCCTGATCACGAGCTTAAATAGGCTCGGCTCGTTAAAGTCTCGAGCCGAATCGGAACCCAAGTCGAACTCACTCAAACCGAACTTTGACCGAGCTAAGTTCGAATAGCTCGCGAGCCGGTCAGGCTCATTATCATCCTTAGACCTGGGTACGATCAACAACAGGAGCAGAAGCGGTTAACTAAGGATTTACCATGATTGATTTAAAAAAAGTGTTTAAGGTTGATATATGATCCTTAAATTAATGCGGTATGTTTTACATATCGCGACGTTTATAATGAAAAATGTCAAAAAATACAACTGTGGTGTTTTTGACGACTCGCCACCATAGAATGGTCTATTACGGTGCTTTCTAAAATCGCCACTAGAAGTTATTCTTTAGCAGCGTTTATGATTAACACGCCATAAAATAGTAAAAATTTACGACGATTATTCTGTAAATGCTATGACTAGTATAATTTTAGTGGTACTTGTTACAAAAATGTCACGAAAAATGACAGTGTGATGTTTTGGATGACATGTCACTGTAGAATAGTTCTATTACAATGTTTTTTTGATAAAATGACAGTAAATGTTATTCTTGAACAAAAATTCTTTATCTTCTTATCATGCCTCATTCTATGCCTCCTATTGATTTTTTTTAAGATTAAATTTTAAATCTTGACCCTTATTTTCTATATCCTAAATTTTAAAACTTACACTCTAAAAAATACACCCTACTCTTAATTCTATAAACCCTAACCACAACCCTTAACTTTGAACCCTAAACCCTCTAAATTAAAACAGAGGCATGAAAGGAGGCGTGAAAAAGAGAGAGGATTTGTACCCGTTATACTTTAGCAGCGTTTATGATTGAAATACTGCAAAATGATAAATTTAACGATGATTATTCTATAAATATCGTGATAAGTATAATTTTAAGATATTTGTTATAAAAACCCCACCAAAAGTAATTTTGTATGCCAAGTAATTTTATATTTTCCCAACATATATGCATATATGTTTGAGATATGTATGAAAGCAACCATAACAAATGCATAACGCATGAAGACGAAAACAATTTCATAATGTTTTCCAACAGTACATCATAATACACAAGTTGACAAACACGACACAACCCAGAGTTTTCCCCCCAAAGCATGAAGATGCCAATCCATGATGCCTTGACTATGATGTTAGATGATAATGTGCTTTGGCTTGGCTATATCCCTAGAGGAAGAGATGATGATGAATGTGCATACACCAAGACCAAAACCAACAATCGATTGCAGAGCAATACCGGGCAAAACATAGAGAGAGAAAGATTGGGTATTTTTTGGACGGATTCGGCAAGCAATTTCTTCTGATCAAGTGGAAGGGGAAGAGATGGACCCCTAGACGTGGGATTACTAGGCAGCCACCATGATTCATTCATGTGTGGGAGGTAATACGTTAAAAAACCATTTGAGTGTGTTCTATGTTGGGCAGTATACTCGAAGAAGAAGAAGACTATAACGAAGGAAGATATGTATGTATTGATTTTATTGTTGACTGATATTGCCTCAAATTCATCACCAAGTTTAGTAGTTGTAGTAAAAGAAGAAATAAGTGAAGGTCATGAGTATGTCTAGTACTCTTATTTCTTCACTGGCCTCTATACCTTTTTTATAGTTCAAAAATGGAATCATTAGCTTTGTTCCTCCTAATACTCATCTATGTATACTTACATTGCCATTAGACAATCACTATCGCGGTTTATTGTATCATTGGAGATCAACACTATCGTCATTCGGATTATCACGATCGTTTTCCCAACCACCCATTGCTAGTAATCGATAGTAGGTGTGTCGATCGACTTCCTATTATCGAAAGAAACCAAAATCGCAAAAATAAAATCGTTGAGATACCTACCGTCGATTATAGGTAATGATTGATTGGGGAAAATGATCATAGTGGTCCGATGGTGGTAATGATGATCACTGATGAGATAATAATCGATAACAACGATGATAATATAGGGATTTTGGGTTAAGAATTTGAGACTATTTTATAAGAATTTAAAATTATCAATTAAAAAATAAGATTTTAATTTTATTTAAAAATAATTTAAAAATTAAAACTTACCACTTATCACATTTTTATTGGCAAACAATTTTTTATTAATGGTTAGACACTTAAAATGACCTAAATTAAAACTTTAAACACTTATTTAGAACTAAAAATAGTTTAGACATAACGCACATAATTTAGACACTTATTTAGATATTAAACCTATAATAAAAACTAAAAGAACTAACAATATAATATAATAATACAAAGAAAACATAATTTAGACACTTATTTAAACACATAATTTTGCAAAATCATTTTATATTATGTGTTTTAGGCGAAAATCATTTGTTTTTATTGTGACTCTAATTTAAAATAGTAAATTTAAATTTATGGTTTAAGATTAAAGATTGTGATTACAGTTTTTAAAAAATAAGGGTGAGATGTATTTTTAGGATTTAAGATTTAAAAAATTAATATTAAAGATTAAATTTAATTTTTAATTATTTTTAATGTATAACACAGAAAAATTGATAATTAGGGGTAAAAAATTTTATTCGTGTTTTGAATCTATATTATAATTTGGTAATTTCAATTTCATTGGCCTTTTAAAATGCATATAATTAGTCTTCAGGTTAACTTTTTTCCATTAATTCGAACAAAAATTTTGATGTATATATATTTAAAAAGTCACATGACATGGGCAAAAATTCTTTATTCTCTAATCATTCTTCTTTTCCCCGTGCTAAAAATTATTTAAAAATTAAAATTTTAATTTTAATTTTCACATTTTAAACCTTCAATCTTACACCCTAAAATATAATTTATTTATAATTTTTTAAATCTTAAATCTAATATTTTAAAATGAGGATATCAAAAGATGTACGATTAAGAGTAGACAATTTTCATCCACTTCACATATACTTGTATTTTTTATTATTAAAAAATTTCCTTATTTTTTACCCTTTTTAGTAGGGATGTTCATTACCGGATACCCGATTCTTTTGGATAATGATTTTTTGGCACATGTCTCGGCCCATTTATATTGGGTACCCGTTATTGGATACCCGAAAAATTTGAGTACCCAGCTAATCGGATAACGGGTACTTAGCTAATTGGAAAATGGATACCCGATTTATATATATTTTTAATTTTTTATTTTAAAATTTTAAAAAAAATCACATCCTAAACAAAAATTTTAAAATTTTATAATATACAAACAAACATAAAAATTAGCGATTTAAAATTAATTTTAAAATATTTAAATATATATACACATACACATTTATTAAAGTTTATCATTAAAATGATATTAAAAATATTAATATTGTTTTTCTTTCGATATTAACAAATTAATATTATATATTTAAAAATTAAAAGTATATAATACAAACATAAAATTAATTTAAAAATTTAAATTTAATTTTATGTACAAATATCAAGGAACCTACAATAAAAATATAATTTAAAACTAAAAATATATATAGTTTTAAATTAATCGGGTCGGGTTGAGTACCCGATAATTAAAAAAATCGGCCCAAGTCCAATTATTCTCGGATCGGATACCCGATGAAACCGAGTAATTTTTTCAAGAATCATTCATCATTTTTGTTTCAGGTAATTAAGTCGGATCAATCGAGTCGAATAATATTAAACACTTCTACTTTTTAGATGTAAAAGAATTATCAATTGTACAAAGAAAATCAAAATATCATGTCCATAAGAACATAAATTCCTAAAGATGCATAGTATAGGGATCTTTTATGAAATTTGACCTAAAACTAAGGTAGCTCTCTTTTCTTTAAACATCTTTCATTCTTCATCAGAAGTGTTTAATTCCCCACATCATGTAACAGTGTTGATGAAGAAAGAGAGATATGAGAAACCCAGAAATCATTCATTTGATTCAACCAAAATTCCATCCATTTCTCCCACCTAAAGTAACAAGAGGGGATTAATGATGCCATCTCCTAACTGGGATTTCCCCCCCACCAAACCAGAATTTCATTTCAGATCCATTGATTCTAGTGGGTCTTTACCACCGTTGTAAAATGTAAAGAATATCATTGCTACAGCAGCAGCACAAGTCAATAGATCATCAAGGTGGCATCTTCATAAATCCCCAGTGTCGGTTTATGTAATAATTGCCTAGGAGCTGCAACTGCACAAAGTCTACCATGGCATATATCCCTATTCCCATTTGTAAAAGGGTTAATTTTTAGTAAAAATGGGGCCAAAAGCAACATTACTAACACTGTTGACTCTTTGGTGATAGTATGAATACAAACATAATATCATGATCATCTGCAATGAAATATTGGGAGGAAAATAAAAGGGGTGTGGGGGGTTTCTTCTCCCAGGCCTTCAATATGAGGTTTGAAAATGAGAGTTCAAAACATGTATTATGAAGATGCCAATGCCACCTTCTTTCTAATAGTCCACAAACTTGTAAACCCACTAGCTATAACTTCTTAAAATTTATACTCGAAATATAAAATTTTGTGTCCGCTCTCCCGAGGTTGCTACTTGTAATTAACATACTAATTAACAATCTACACCATGCATGCATCCTAGCTAACTTTTCACAGCAAAATTACTAGTTAATCACAGCCTCCATCTTTTAAAGGTAAAACTAGTTGCCATTGGGAAATTAATGATAGAGTTGTGCAGGTGAAGGTTGTAATTAATAGCCAGCTAGCTAAGGTGTCTTTTTAACCAGCAATTGATTAATGGTCCAAAATGATGATAGTTTTTGACAGCTTCAATTTCTAACAATGAGATAACTTCTGATCAGGTTTGCCTGAGAAACAGCAACTCAGAAAGTTTGGAAAATTTTCTGATATTTGACAGAAAGCTAATACTAGCAATTAGGTAAAAGATTTGTCCACAAAGAATTAGGTAAAATATAGCTCTAAACAAGGACAGTTCAATTAGTCCAAAAACAAAGAAAAGTTAGGATCATGAGCACTATTTGATAGGGCACATGGGAAATGCAAGAATTTCTCTTAACCTAAGTTGAATGTTTCTAGCCATGTCAGAATGCTGTGGGGTTCTCTCCATTTGTAAGATATTTCACATGTGAATAAATTTATTTTAAAAAAATAAAACTAGGACTAACCCATATGTTTTAAACACATAAAATACTATTTGTCTGCATGCTAAGCTATATGATTAGGGAGTTTAACTTTGTTTTCTGTCATAATTAAAACTGATAATTATGAAGTGGGGGTCTTAGGTGGACGGGGAAGCATAGAACCTTCCATCACCTTAGTTTTGGTGGGTTTATTTTCTTGTGTTCATTGATCAAACATATGGGGGTTGCTTACCTTTGCAATCATGAATCCCCAATGCCATCATTTCAACTGAAGACAAACCCCTATTTCTCTCATTTGCTGAGAGCTTATTTATACCCATAGGAGCTTATATGTATATCCATCTTCTTCACCTTTGTTTCTTCAATATTCCATAAGAAAATTCTCACACAAGGGATGTGTAACAGCATGGCTTGGACCCCATCATCTCATCCCGTTTCTGTTTCTTCAAAGATAAGGCATAGATCAAAACTTCAAATCTACAGGCTTTCCAGGTAAACTATATGTTTCATTCTGCATCTGCCCATGCAATGTTTTATATGTCTTGTTTAATAACACAAACTGGTATGGTCTGAATATGCAGGAAAAGGTGCCAAGAAGATGTGAAGAAAGAGATGGAACTTCTGAACTTGAAGTTGTATTTGGAGAACAGAAGCATAATTGAAGAGAATGAGAAGTTGAGGAAGAAAGCTAGTGTTCTACATCAAGAGAATTTAGCCTTAATGTGTGAGCTTCAGAACAAGTTTCCTCATTTGGATCGTTTTTCAACCACCCTTTTGCTGCTTCTGCAGAAGCACTGATCATAGTCTGCAGAAACAATAATATGAACCCTTCTACGCCTGCCCTTCTAAAGCCTCATCCTTTTTCTTATTCAATTTATGCTTGTAATCTGGGAATTGTAGCATATAATGTTTTGCTTTCACTCCTAAATTAAACGGTGGAATTTGAACAAGTTTCACCAAAAATCTTGTTGGATCGGTTTTACATATATTTTGCTTACTTTTCAGCAAGGGAAAGGGGAATTGAAGGCAAATTTATTAGGTAATAGGGTGGAGGGTCATGTCAGATGCCTAGTAACACGGTTAGAGATGTTGCTAGTACTTGTTTAAATAAGAGTAGTTTGATTCAGTAATGGAATGGAACAAGTTCTCTTCTTTGAGATTCATGCAAATTTAAGAAATATAATTCACTGATTGTTTAAAAAGTATATTGCTTTTCTTTTTTAAACTAAATTTACTACGATAAGATTTTTAGATTATTGGATGAGTAAAAGTGGAAGAAGAATATTAACTTTTACAAAAACTAATAAATTATCTTTAATTTAAAAGTTTAAATTTAGTTGACCCCAGCTCTTTTCCCAAGTTTCTCCATTGGTTGAAAAATCGTTATTATAATGAACCTTTACATTATCCAATTCGAATTAGTCTTGAAATATTAAAAGTTATAAACAATAATGATAAGTTACTATAAATTAGAACCCGATAAGTAATTCCAGTGAAAAAGAAGATAATATTCATCTTAAGAAACTTGAGTTCAAGAACTGTATGTAAAATATTTGTACGTTCTCAAATGATTAAAAAAATATGAACAGATATTTACTAAATAATCTCACTGATATATTAATTTTTATTAAATTTCAATATTATAATTAACAAACATTCATGCCTTGGACTGTTACTCCTTCCTAGTTCCAAGTCAAGAATAATAAACCAGCAAGGTCAGCAATATCAGGCGCTACATCCACCACTCAACCTTCACAAATCATACAGTCTTTAGCTTAAATCTTTGGCCACGTACTGATTCCAACGTAAGGCCTAATCCCCTGCAATTACTTGCTGAAACCTCATTGTTTTTCTGAATATAATGGTTTAGTATTTTGCTTGTAATCTCTCATTATTATTCTTAAATCTTTCTTTTGTATTTATTTCTGTCAAAAGCTCATGATTGCAGTTTAGCAACTTGAATGAAATCTCAAGTTAATGTGTTACACCACTGGATTCAGAAATTTATAGCCTAACAAGAAATTGCAGCTGTGACAGGTTAATGGAGTGATTGAATTTGTAATTTAACTACACCATGAGGTTGACAGACTCGGCAGACGCACCGGAGGAGAGGCTTCTATTAGGTACATAAATAAGACGAGACAGATCGCGAGTTACTCAACTCAATTTGATCAAAACTCGATTAAAGTTTGATTTATTTGAATTCAACTCGAACTCTTAATGAGGCGAACCAAATTATTTGAGTTTATACAATTTGTGTATATAATGTTTTTTTCAAACATGACTTTACGTAAGACGTAAAAGATAACAAAATATTCGAGTCTGATACGATCAAAGATCAGTTAACACTTAACTGAATTAAGCTCGAATCAAGCTTGAACTCGACTCGAACTCTTAATGAACCAAGTCAAGCTCAAATTTGTCAGGCTCGTTAAAAATTATTCAAGATCAATTCGACTTAAAATCTTAAAATCTTAACAAGTTGAGTTTAACAACACTCAACTCAAAATCTTAACACCCCTAGCTTCCATAATCATTCGTTTGAGTTATTTCAAGTAGCAAAGAGTTTAAAGAGAAACACAAGATTTTTCACAAAATCAGAAAACATAGCCAAAGGGGCACAAAATGTAACCCAATAAGGGTGATAAACAATTCAATTGTTTTTTGTTTTCTGTGGATTTATTTGCATTGCCAGAAATCAAGTTTCACTCCAACTGGCAAATGGCTTTCACTCTATGTATGACTTGAAAATTTGTCACTACCCTACTTATTAGCTGATTTGGCTAGCTGCCGAACTCTGCGAGCACAATCTGCAAAATTTTTAGCCAGGGGAGCACATTTGGTGATGTCATTAACATTCTCCTTGTAGCATTCCATGCAAGCATTGTTCTCAACCAAACATGGCATGGGTTTCGGTTCCGGAATCTTGAACTCTTTCTCGTGGAGATCTTTAGCTTTTTGTGTTACTTCTCGTACCATGTTCTCCTCTTGATTCCGCAACTTCTCGATAACATTCTCACTCTCTTTAACGACAGATCGAATTGTGTCCAACTCCGTACTTGAGGAGTATTGGGGTTGGTTTACAGGCAGAAATAAGGGAGGCGGAACTGGCCATCCCGTGCCAGTAGTCTCTCTTTGTTTTTCTGAAACATCAGGTATTTGCTTCTGATCTACCTTTGTTTCTGGTTGTCGAGGCTCTCGGGGCACCCGAGGTTTAGTTCTCTTTGCTCTTTTCTTCAGCTTCTCATCATCTTCAGCAAGCCGGTTGATTAGATTGGCGCTAATTTGGATTGAAAAATCACCCATATCAACAATCAACCCGAGACAAAAACACCTGATAGCATCAACAACAAAACACAAGATGTATTAGAAACATAGCATACCGAATCTTATCATCCTATAAGTTCCATAAGCAAGTTCTTCATCAGGACACTAGTCTAGCAAAAAGGATTGAGCAAAACAAACAACAATAGCTCATCTAAAATAGCACTAAAACACAAAGGACAACATAAACCCCAAACATGATTTCTGGAGACATCGAAAAAAGTTCATCCATCCTACAACAAACCCACAGAAATTACCCGGAAATCCATTACTCATGAGTAAAATTAGTATCATGATCTTAAATAACAGTAGGCAAATGGCAAACAAAGACCAATTCGAAACACGGGTACCTGCTAATTAGAACTCATAACTTAGATGCTAAATAAGGGATTCACAATGGGAATCTATTCTAGTGAATGTTTGAAGATTATAGAGTCCATTGATAAGCACAATGTACAATTTTGATGCCAGGTAATGCAGTATTCCATTGTTACTCGAATTCATCAACTGTTTTAACTAACCAAACGAATCAATCGCAACAAAGAGAAAGAACCCAAACCCAATTAGCAGCTTAGAATCCAAATTCGTTCCATTAATCGGAAGAAAAAACAAATCCCAGTTCATTGTCCCAATTTAGTCTAAGAAACTCAAAAAATTCCGAACAAAAAGACGTGTAAAACTAAAAGGAGAGCAGCTACAATAGAAGACTAAGAATCAAAATGGAAGAATCATAAATAGGCATAAATAATAAGGAATTGTGGATTGCTGACAAGCAAAGCCGTGAATTGTTTCTAACCTGGAACTCGATCTGCGCAAAAACTGAAGGAAGACTGTTCCTCGGTTTAGGAAAGGAATAAACTGGTCTAGTTTTTATTGGTGATATGTAAAAGAAAGAAAGGCCTAAAACTGGGTTTTCTATTTAGTGGATATGTAATACAAGCCCATGTCAAAGGAAAAACTTATTTTTTTTTGAAATAATTTAAAGTTTATGTTTTAAGATTTAAAATTTTATATTATAAATATTTATATTTATATGAAATAATTTTTATATAAAATAAGGCAAAATAGAAAAACTCACATTGGGTTTAGGGATAATCAGGCTCGAACTGATGACTTCCAGTACGTCAAGGTGACACTCTACCGCTGAGTTATATCCCTTCCTTATTCCATCAAGAAATAGAACTGACTAATCCTAAGTTTATATCGTAAATATTTATATTTAAAGATGATATTGCTAAAAGAATAATTTTATACTTTATATATATTTGTGTTCTGTTGTCACATGTCTTTTATTTAAAAAACACACATAATGATATTACTACGTAGTTAAATTATACCGGAAGATGCATCATTTTTACATAAAACTTTTAGAATTAATTTAAATCAAATTTAAAACTTTGAATATATAAAATTTTTAATTATATTTTGAATTTTAGATAATTTTTACAGTGCACGTAGTAAAAGATCATGTGCACATAGCGTGGTTTAGAAAGATTTTGTAAAAAAATATTTAAAAAATAGAGAACATTGATGTTTTCTTTCTAAACCGTCATTTGCGTATAATGTTTTTCTACCTGCACTTTAACTTTTGATTTAAATTTAAAATAAACTTTAAACACTATATTTTCTCAAATAAAAACTTTAAACATTATATTTTTTAAAATAAAAACTTTAAATACTCGAATCCCATTTTTACTGGTATACGGTGTATTTGTACCGATTGTTTCAACATATCATTTCAAGTTTTTTCTAATTTTAAAAATATTTAACATATATATTTTCAACCGTTTATATAAAATAAAATTTTAACTATAAAATAATTGTTGAAATTATATATTTATACTTTAAGTACTTATGAATTTTTTATCAAAATATATATTTAATATTTTATTCTATTATTATTTTATAGTCGATCTATCATCATCTGTTAAAAATATGTGACTCAATCGAAGCTTTAGCATAGTGTCTAATATTTAAATTCTTTTAATTTTTATTTAAAAATTTAAAACTCTTAGTTTTAAATAAAATAAAATTTTCTATTTTTCATAAAATCTTTAAATTCTCATGTCTTTAAATTTATCGATTATCACCAATTAAAGAATCAAACACCAATATCACTTTTCTATTGCCGAACACTTAATACTACTTGTTTCATTAATCTTAATTAAAAAATATGATAAATCAAAAATTTTGAGACGTTTTTATTCTATTTTATAAAACTTTTATAATAGTATTTCATATGTTCTCTCGTATGCTCAAAAAGATGAGCGGTGAATATTTAAATTCCTTTAATTTTTATTTAAAAATCTAAAATTCTTAGTTTAAAAAATAAAAATCCCTTTTTTTTCATAAAATCTCTAAATTCTCATGTCTTTAAATTCATCGACTATCATCAATAAATCAAATATCAATATCACTTCTATTGTCGAACTCTTAATACTAATTGTTTTGTTAATCTTATTAAAAAAATAAGATAAATCGAAAACAATTAGTATTAAGAGAATTACATATAAATCGAAAAACAACTAGTATTGAAAAATTTTGGGTATTATATAATTAGAAATATATAATATATATTCGAGTAAAATTCAGGTATTATATAATTTTTTTTAATTTCCCGAAGCTTCTCCAATAATGGTGACAAGGTGTACAATACATTATAAATACTTAAAGAGGAAGCAATTAATGGGAGAGTGCTAGGTTTATCTTCGACGTTCCAACAACTTTTCAATGTACTGGAAGATACATATAGCTTGCTTTAGTTAAAATTAGACGTGGGGTTAAAAATAGGTGATTATATTTAATTTTTAATTAGTATAATGATTAAATAATTAAAAAATTAATGATAATGATATATCATAGAATGATATTTAAGATTTGAGAATGCTTAATAGCCTTTTATTTTAGATTTAATTAATTTTAATATTTTATTTGAATTTTAATTGTTTTATATTTTATGTTAGAATAAAATTATATTTTACATGTATATATTTGTCATTATCGTAAAAATTTAATGATTATGACATGTTATATGTATGTAGAATGAGGCTATATGTCATGTTATTTAAAATATATTATTATATTCGATATCATTAAATTTTTAACGGTCTAATCATTATGTTAGTTAAAAAATAAGTTATAATTTGTCAAAAAATACATAAGTTAAGGGTTAAATTTATCTCAAAAAAATGAGGATCAAAATGATAAAAAAATTATAAACGTTAAAGGTTTAAATTATCTTTATACCTTTATTAAATGAATGGGATTCGGCAACCCAAATATTTCGAATAAAATTATAATACTAAACTTTAAATTCTAATCAGAACACGTACACTTTAAAATCCAATGTTTAAACACTAAACGCTAAAATCAACATGCTTGCAATTTTTTTTATTTCTACCATTTATATATTAAATATATATTATATATATTAATAAAATTAAATTAAAATTGAAGAATATGAACCTATATAAAATAATAATATCTCAACCCATCAGATAAATGAAATCCAAGTACAAAGGCATAGCAATGACAATATCATAGAACAAGACAACTGAATTCAAACTCAAATGCCTAAAAATATGAATGAGTACTCTCAGAAAACACAGCCATTGTCAACCTTAGTACAACGCCATAGACAAAACCAAGAACAAGGCGGTGAATCCGGTCAACGCTTTCCTGTCAGAGCCTCCGTTGTCGCCTCGTTGGCCTGAAATTTTTTATTAAAAAAATCAAAATTTAGTATTGAAACAAGAGACAGTTCATGTTAAGTCCAATATTTAACTTCATTTCATTGTTTATTACCATCCTTGTCTCTGAAACATGTACAGTAGATTTGAAGAGAGATCAAAGATATGTTTTTTGTTACCTGGTGGGGGTGGAGCAGACGTAGGAGAAGCAGCTGGAGATGGGAAAAAATTTAATCATAAATAATTAATCAGTTCATAATTAAAATCATAAAACTGAGATTCATAAGTTGGTTTAATGACGAAAGATATTCAAATTATTTTATATTGCATAAGTTCGATATTAAATGAAAATATAAAAGATCTCTATTTAGATGAATAAAAAAGTTTGAAACCGACCATCGCTGTATAAATTTGTAGAACAAAAATCCCGTGTTTCTTTTATGTGCCTCCCTTCATGCCTCTTTTGTATTTTTGTAGAAAATTGAATTTTAAACCCTAAACTCTTATTTTCTATATCTTAAACCCTAAACCCTACATCCTAAAAGATACACCTTACCCCTAATTTCCTACACCATAACCAAAACCCCAAACCTAAAACCCTAAACCTCTAATTTAAAGTGGAGCATAAATGGGGCACGAAAAAAGGACAGACCATTTAAGTTCAAATTTGTATGATCTAATTCACCCACTTAACTCACCAACCAAACCAACTCATATTAAATTGTTAAAACCTAGATTAAAATAATGCTATTTTTCTTCAAAATTGAAGCAACTTGTTCAAAAAATAAAAATAAAAAGCAAAGCAATCATCTAAACGAACCGTTGTTGCAGGCGTTGAGATCAGTGATCCCACAATCCCGAGCGATCCTGAAAGCAGTAGAGACGGTGATGTTGAACGACCTAAGCACCGTCGGATCGTTCAAAAGGCTGCAAAGGCAAGTAAGCTGAGTCGTGAAGGCTTCTCTGATGGGGCTACAGCAATCGTCTTGCGGCTGGGCGGTGGCGTTGGTAAGGTAAGGAGCGCAAGGCACCAGACTCTGCGCACATGTGGCTTGCGCATCTGTTACTGTTACCCTCGTGGCCAATATGGCAAGAACCGCCATCAACAACATCTTAGGAGCCATTTCCTTTGTAATTCCACGATCTGTTTCTTCTTCTTCTTCTTTCTTTCTTTCCCTTGCCTATCGTAGGCATAGCTGCTATGCCTTTGCTTATATAAGGACAAAGTAGAAGGTAAACTAGAAACGCGTTCTTACCCGTTGTTATCACTCGATAGTATTTTCCGTGGACTTTTCTTAAGATAAATATATAATTAAAATTATTTTTATGATAAATATTAAATTATAAAGAATTTTAAGAATATGTTTATAGCAAATTGAGGGTAAAACTATCCATTAGCCCCCCAGTATAGATTCTTTTTGGTTGGGTCTCTTAACTATGAAAAATTATAAATTAGTCACCCTATTAAAGAAAATAACAAATGGGACATTTTTCCATTAAAAATGTAACAACAATTACGTGATAGTTAAAAATGGTACAATAATATATTTATTCTCAATATTTATACTTTATTTTAATTTAATTATAATTATTTTAAAAAATAAAACTCGACGTTTTACGATTAGTTTTAACGATCAATGTTACAAGATGATTTAATTGTTTAAGATTAAATTATGAGAATTTAATTGATTATAATTTAAATTATCATGATGGTCAATGTTATGAGATGGTTTGAGATTTGAACAATAAGGGTCTAATTGATTACTATTTGAATTATAAGGGTTAAATTAAGTGAATAAAAATATGAGGAAGGAATTGTTTTTTATGACCCTTAAACCTATTTAAAATGGAAAAAAATGATTTTGTGTATAATTATTAAAAGTTAAATAAAATATATATTTAATAGTCTTTTTAACCATTTATATAATTCTATAAAATGTTACAAAAATACATAAAAATAAAAATTTTCATGATCACGTAATGTCACTTAATAGTCTTTTTAATAGTCTTATTAATTTTTTGAAGAATTAATTGTTTTCTTAATAATTATATTAAGTATTTTAAATAATTTTACAAGATATAAATTTAAAAGTTTTCTGATTAGAGATTTTTGAAAATTTTATATATTTTTATTAGTAATAAATTGGTCTAGTGATAATTATACAAAATTAAATAATAAATAATATATGGTAGATCATGAAATATATAATACATTTGAATTACATATATTTTTAAATGACAGTAACCCATGCATGTTGCAACAACTTGGAAAATCAATCACATGATTCTCAAATTTTAAAATATCTTCAAATTTTTATTATATATTTCAAAAGAGAATATGAATTATTGTTGCATATTATTATAAGGAATGCAGGTGGAGCATTATTGTTCAAAAGGATTTTAAATTACAAAAAAAATGTATTGAATTAAAAAAAAATAAAGGGTAAGAAACTTTTGAACTCTTAATGAAAAATTAAATATTTGATTTCTTTTACCTAATTAAAAATTTTAATTAATAAATTAAATCAATTAAAATTTTTATCAATTTTAATAGTTAAATATCGATAATTTTTTTAGATATTACTGTCACATGAAATACTATAACTCTATCATTGTCATTTACATATATTTTTTTAAAAACATTATACATTTTTTAAAAGTTTGTTTAATTGAACTTTAAATACTTATACTTTTTATACATATTAAACATTTATTTGTATAGTTTAAATATTTATGAATCTTTTAAATTTTAATCATTGGATAGTAATTTGGTTTCTATATTTTATGTTTGAATTATACATTTTAGACTTTTAAGTGTTATGTTTTTTCATATGAATTTAAACAAATGTATAATTGTCTTTAAAAAAACAAATATATATATATATATATATTAAAACATATAAACCGATTACCCTATAAACCGATTAATACGAGTAAAAATCTCATACCTCTTAATCGTATCTCTTTTCATGTCTCTTACTAAAAAATCTTTAGAAAAATGAATTTTAAGCCCTAACCCTAACATTCTACGTCCTAAACCCTATACCTTAAAAAATATACCCTACCCTGATTCCCTAAATCTTACTATATTATCTCCTAACCCTAAACCTACACCCTAAAAATATATCTTACCCCTGATTCCCTAAATCCTGTATACTATCCTAACTTTGAATTTTAAACCTTAAACCACTAATTTAAAGTGGAGACATCAATAAAAATACGATTAAGAGATAGACGATTTATACCCGATCAATATATCCAAATTTTAGAGATACTTTATCTTCACAAATCGGGTACAATTCACTGTTTTGAAGATCCCTAATTTTAACAATAAAAATTTAAATTCTATGTTGATTGTAATCACCATTGTTTTTTTTTTTAAAAAAAAAACACTTTGGAGCGTTCACATGATTCATAGAGTTTCAGCTAACTCTTCAAATGATTGCCTAAGACACCCATGACTCACTATATGGCATGATTATGGTGGCTAAATATGATTTTTTTTAATAAATTCTAATTTATAATTTTACGTAAAAGGAAAAGAAAAAAAAAAACTTAATTATTTTTTATGAATTTAAAAACTAAAACTTATAATTTAAAAGAAATGAGAGAATAAAAATTAATAATATGTAGTGAATTCGGACAAGTGCATTAGGAGTGATCGCACAAGTTTCTTAAAAAAGAGAGACCCAAAATTTTAATAAATTATATTTATCAGATGATGTTAATCTATAATTTCATTATAAAAATTTTAAAAATAATCTTAAAAAATATGAGTTATAATAGTTAAACGTTATAATTGTTTTGATAATTGATTATAGAGTTTTAATGTTTATTCTTATTACTACTGTTTCTATAAAACCAATGAAATTCTGGACAGACGCAATAAAATCGATCGTACAGGGTCCCCTAAAAAGGATAATTGCTTGTAAAGACCATATTTTTAGAACTAATAAAAATTATGACAATTATTTCTAAAGACTACGTTTTAATAAATTGTATAAGATCTCCAAAATCTTTGAACCTCCCCTGATAATACGATTAATCGGTCAAATATATAGATTTTAATATGAGAAAAAAACCCAAATGAAGTTGATTTTTTTCAACAACACCCACCCACTAGAAGCTTTGAAAACCCAGCATAGTCAATGTGTACATTTGTCTCCTCATAAAATAAATAAGACTAGTCTCTTGGGTGTCTGCTCTCTCTTGTCACAAAATGGATGACTTTTCTGTGGAAATGATCAATGATGGAAACCAAAACCCAAAAGTAGGTGTAAGTATTTAATCGAGTTGAGTCGAGTCAAGTCAAAAATATTTTAAGTTATTTAAATTGACGAGTCATATTTTACAATTTAAATTTTATTAAAAAATTTAATTCGAGTCGAGTTTAAAGAATTTAAATCGAGTCGAGTTTTTGAGTTTCTATAAATATTTAATTGTTATTATATATCATATTATAGTACAATTTGATTTTAATTTAAACGACTTTTTCTAATCATATAAAATATGTATATATATATTTCTTCATATTTTCTTCATATGTAGCAGTATTCTTTATATTTTTATATATAAATATATATAAATCATAAAAAATTGAGAGACACATCTCAAACTTAAAAATAATTCTTTTAATTATTAAAAATTTTGTTATTCGAATTTTCATTTTACAATTTAAATTTTATTTAAAAATTTTTTATCGAATTTATGAAATTTCAAATCGAATATTTTTATCTAAAATTAAATCAAATTATTTGATTTTTTTGAGTCGAGACAAATTTTGTCCATCCTTACTCACAAATAAATGAATTCATATTCTCTTATATTTTATATATTTTGTTTTTTACTAGACAAACATGGGGAACTTGGAAGGAAGGTGTCAGAGACTTCAATATTGGGCATTGAAATGAATGTTTTGGTGGTACTGAAATTGTAAACAAAAAATCAGGTTAAAAGTCTTTATTCGTCTGTTATATGAAATTGTTATGTTTGGGTTATTGGTATAAAATTAAATATTAAATAATTATTTTTATTTTTTGAATTAATTTAATTTTTATATTTTATTTTGGGTTAAATTAATTTTACGTATAATTTTTTTTAATCAATTAACGATAAACAATTTGAAATGATTTTAAAAATGACATGTCAAAGAAAAATACTATATATTTATATAATTTTATAAAATTATTTTTTAACATGTAGTTTTATATAAACTATTTTGACTTAAAATAAAAATTAAATTAATTAAAAATATAAACTAAAATAATTATTTATCAAAACCTAAGAATATTTTCTATCATTATGCCTTTTATATTTATAGAAAATTTGTTAGTGTAGATCTAACACGATAAATATTTATTATGACTATTTTTTTACTTTAATTTACTTTATTTATGATATTAAAAATTAAACTCTAACATTATCTATAAAATTTATAACCTCATCTCACTAATTATTGAACTAACAAATTATTTTTTTTGATAAATGCCATTGAATTTTTATAAAATTTAAAATTTTTATTTTAATTACTACTTTAATACTGATGAATGATTCCACGTCCCCTTTTGATAATATAAAATATTTTGGCTGCTAACATTATATTATTTTAAAATATAACATATAAATTCAAAGGTATATCAATCAAATCATTTTAAAAACATTTTCGATATATTTTTTAAAACTATATAAATTCAAAGCTAGGAAAATGAAAATAAAACAAATATGTTTTTTCTTAAAAAAATTGCGATTAGGATGTTATTAGTTCTTTTATGGAATAACGAAAATAGTTCATCTTCTTTTCTTACTTGTTATATTAGGAACATTATACAAGGATATGGACAAGTTGTCCTACAATATGTGTTTTACGAAGGTAATATAATAGTGGATATGACGGTTAAGTTGTACTCTTGAGATAACTTTTGGTCGGGTCTATTTTTGCAATCTCCGGATGAGGTCCTTGCTACCTTGTATGTTGATATTGATTAATGTTATTGTCTTTATTTGATTTTCTTGTTGGATTTATCACGTACAATTTTTTTATAATATTATGATATATATTTTTAATTTGGGTTTGAAAGTTTTTAACGAGGTCAATGGCATTATTTTTTTACTATTTTATAAAAAAAATCTAACTAAATGATATTTTCTTGAAAAGGTAAAGGATTAAATACGATATTGGTCCTTATTGTCACGATCCAAGTTTCGGAACTCAGAGTCGGGTTAACCCGAGGTTGCTGGCCTCGTGTTGGGCTCGTTGGGCCTTGTTGGGCTTAGAGTTAGTTAGGCTTTGGTTGGGTTGAGTTGAGGAGGCCTTTGGGGCTTTTTGGTAATTGACTAAAAAGATGAAAAAGGTGTTTTGGGGCATTTATTTTTTGCATGTTGCAGAAAATATGATCTCACCCCCTAAACCCCACCTTTCTTCATCCTCTTGTCATTTTAAGAAACCACCAAAGGCAAGGTTTTTAGGATTCGGTTGGTAGAATCCCGTTTTGAGGAAGAAGAAGTTTTTGTTCAGCTTTAGAAGATCTATCCTTCAAGGTAAGTGTTGTTTAAAATGGTGGAGGTAAGGTTTTAGTGGGGGTTTTGAGGTAAGTTCGGGTTTTGGTTTTGGGAGGATTTTAGGATGATTTTAAGGTTGTTTTAGCTTCCTTAAATCACTTAGATGGAGTAGTAACGTTCTTGTTATCTTCCTTGTAGTTGGGGTGCAAGGAGAGCCATCAAGGAGCTTGGACAAGGAAAAGGTTTGAGGACTGGTTGTGGGGCTTCTTCAGCTCGTTTTGGAGGTTGGTACACTTCCAAATCTTTTGCATTTTCATGTGCATCATCATTTTAGCATGCTTGTTTGATTGTGTGATGGTTTGGCTAGGATAGAGCCTTTGCATGCTTTAATGGTGACTTGATTTATGGTTGATGAAAATAAGTAAAAATGATTAGAAACTCACTTAAATTACTTCATAAATGAGTAGGAACGTTTTGGGATCGATTGTGCTAGGTTTGGTTAAGATTCTTAAAAATTTGAAGTAACAGACTTGAGTTTCGTGCAGGGGTATCGATACACGGGCCACTGGTATCGATACCCCTGAGAGAATAATAGGCTATGTGGGCAGGGGTATCGAATCATGGTTCGATACTGAACCCTCCAATAGTATCTCCAGTTCGATGTTGGTAACGAATCCGGAGGGCCTTCTAAGTTGACCCTTAAGGTGGTCAAAGGGTATCGATACCAGTATCGATACCCATGTTTCGATACCCTCTTTGGGTGGGTATCGATATAGGGTGTTTCGATACCCCACCTAAGAGTATCGATATCCATGTGAACTTTCGCTAAGAGAAGTGGTATTCGAGGTCAGTTAAGGGAAATTAAAGGTCTTAATGAATCTTAAACCAATAAAATGAACCGTAAACCACTATTGATAATTTTTCCTCGAAAGACTAAGTTAGGATGGGTCGTGATAAGACTTGTTATGAGGAATTATTCTTGCATGTTCAGTGTTGGCTTGGTTGTGGTATTACTGTGATGTGAGATCCTAGGTGGATCACCTTGTGTGGTATGAGTCTTTTGTTTGATGGGATCCGGATACCCAGTGAGTAATAGTGTTACAACACAACGAATACCATTCGATGTGAGATTCTAGGTGATGTATCGAAGGTCATCCGATGTGAGATTCCGGGTGATGACTTTGCTCGATGCGAGATTCTGATCCCCACTCGATGCGAGATTCCGAGTGAAGACTCGATGCGAGATTCCGAGTATACTAGCTCGATGTGAGATTCCAAGCAGCCCGATGTGAGATTCTAGGTCGGGTGAGTTTCATAATATCGGGTTGACAGTGGACCTCACTCTTGATTTATTTACTTTACGCGTTTGGTTGCATTTGGCATGACATATCATCATACTATCTTATCTCGCATGTTTATAGTTATGATTCACTTGAAAGCACAGTCGATAAGTTATGTACCCACTGAGCTTTCGTAGCTCAGCGTTTGAGATTTGTTTCCATACGTAGGTTTGTAGGCGACGATCGTGTGGACGTTGCGGAGCACCATCAGCGAAGGACTTCAGCATTGATCGGTTGGTAGAGTACAGTTGCTAGATTATTGGGCTATGTATTCGTAGGATCATTTGCTGTAATTGTAACTCTATTTTATGTTAATTTATCAAGGTCAAATGTTTTATTAAACTTTTATTTGGAGCTCCGATAATATTTTGGGTTATGAAACTACTCAAATTTTAGTATCGTTTTAAATTATATTATATTTCATGATTTAATTTGGAATTGATTTGAAATTTTACGGATACGGGTTTAGGCTTATGGCCCGAATGTAGCACCCGGGTACGGGATGTTACACTTATCATGTTTCAAAATTTAAAATTTAGTCTCTATACTTTCATTTTTAACAGCTGGGTCATTATATCGGTTCACACCTTAACTTCAATTCAATTTTCATCACTAATTGATTATCTTGAATCTTAAAACGGGAAATTATTTTTTATTCCCTATATTTATAGTTTTTTATCAATTCCACCCTAAATATTTAAAAATATTTTTTAAATACCGTCAATTGAACAATATGATTTTTCAATCATCTATTTTTATACTTTTTTTAACATTCTTTTATACTTTTTTAATATTTAAGTTAGACACAAAATATAATATAAAGGATTTAAAAAAAAGTTATAATTCTTTTGTTAGAGTTGACAAGTCAACAATTAACGATAAAATAATAAAAATATTATTGAAATCATCAAATTTTGTAAATAAAAATATGATAATGACTCAACCTGTAAAAATATGTACGTGGGCGTGGGCATTAGAGATGGGTAATGGTCGGGTTGAGTCGGATTTTCGGTCCACTTGTTTTTGACCCGAAGAATTATAGTCCGTCATCCGATTTGATCCGGATTTAAGATTAAAAAAAAAGATTCGACCTGAAATAATTTTTAAGTTTTAAAATTCGACCCAACCTGATTCGAATTATTTAAAAAAATTAAATTTTAGAGACTTAATTATAAAAAAAAATTAGGGACTTAATTATAAAAAAAATAATTTTAGTGACCTAATTGTATAAAAATATATAAAGAGGGATCTTTATTGCAAATATCCCTAAAATATATACGGAAAATTATACTATTAATCTCGGGTCGGATCGAGTTTTTTACCCTAAAAACGAACTTGACCCGAGATCACCTTGAAAAAACCCAACACGACCCGAACTCGAATTTTCTACCAAAATATCTGATCCAATCGGATCGGGTCGAAACCTGTCGAATTTGGGTTTCATGCCCATTCCTAGTGGACATGCGTGACTATAATTGGGTTGTGTCAGGGACGGAGTCACGTTGATGGTGGGAAAGGTTATCTCTCTCAAATTTTTTCATATAATTACATTTAAGGGGTTTTTTAGTTTAAATAATAATAAAATAAAATTTTTGTCCCTCTCACATTTTAAATTTAAAGACTTAATAAATTTTTATCTTTTTAATATTTGATTCTGACTCTATCCCTAGATTAAGTTATGCATGGCTAAGCCTAGTTGCCCAACAAAAAGGCCATTGCAGACGCTCTTGTTCTAACATTAATGATAAATAAAATGTTGAAGATGAACGAATCATCATGTGAACAAGAGAACTTTGATAGTGAGCAACAAGAAAAATAACTTTGTTACTAGCATGGGTAAGTATTAGATTAAATCGAATACATTTTTTTATTTAATCGAATTGATAAATTTTATTTTATTTAAAATTTAATTGAATTAAATTAAGTTGTTTGAGTTTTATTTTTAATTTAATTATAAATATTTATAATATTATAGTAATAATTATTTCTAAATTAAATAATTTTCTAGAGCCATATATGATATATATGATATATATATATATATATGCATATTTCTTCATGTGTTTCATATATGATATTACATACATTTAAATTTTTAATTTTATTACTTAAGCTTTATTTTAATTTTTTTAAAATCGAATTGAGTTTACATAATTATAATTCGAGTCAAATCGAGTTAAATTTTATTTATTTTTAATTTTTTAAAAAGATATTCACTCCTAGTTAGTTGTTTTGAAAAGTAATTTTTTTTTATAGTGTGATTATAAGACAGTAGCTATCGTATATATTCTTAGTACTTTAACAATGCACACACACCTTACAAACAAAATCAACTGAACCCGTTTTTATAAAATAAACATTATTTACTTTTTCATTAAAATCTCTAAAATCTTTCGAAAGAGTCTCACGCTATAAACATGTTACTAGAAAGAAACTTGTACGGATAACATCAATATCTTTTAAGATTTATCTGATCAAAGATAATATTAACGTCCGATAATATCTAGTAAAACTTTAATGATTGAGTGATTAAAATATAAAAACGAATTATTAAAATATGATTGTTTTCCTAACGTCATTTTTTTCCTTCAACTATTTTCTTCTTCTAAATATCAAAACTTTCTTTTAATAAATAAATGAAATACATAAATAAATTAATATTACAACAAATGATACCATATACGAATAAAATATCTCCATACCCAAAATAATATACAAAGCCCGATGAGATATTTAAATCTCACAGTGGGGTTAACTCTAAGCCCAAAATGTTAATAAAATAATATAATTTTATCTTAAAAATTTTAAAATAAAATATATTATTCATCACTCAATAATATTTTTATTTTTATTTTAATCGTTCAATTTTTAATTTTTTATTTAATAATAAAACAACGGTTTTGGTCATTTATAAAAATATTTTATTGTTATTTTTCAATTTTTTTTGATAATTTATCGTTCTTAAATTTTAAAAATATTTATAATAATTGTTGTTGTTTGTCATCGTTGTCGGCCTTCAAAATCGATGGTCGTTTAACCTCAATTTGCATTGGACCACTCATTTTGACACTCTAAGATAGTTATTTAATCGAAAAATATTTTAAAACTTGTGAATCAAACTATAACCTCTTCGTTTTTCTTACTTTTGATTTCTTTTTTTTTGAATTTTAAAACATTTCTGATAAAATAGAGCTAAATTTATATCTTAAAAAAATGAGACAGAATATAACTGATAAAATATAGGATAGAACGACCACTATCTACATTCTTCGATGGTGGCATCAAATGGTAATTTAAAGATTATTTATTTATTTATTTTTATTTAAAATTTTTTATATTAAATAATAATAAAGTTTCGTATCATGCTATAATAATAATAATAAAATATTCATAAAGCGACATTTGAATATATGAGTGCTCAAACGAAATCTTTAAAACCGAGATCGACATGAAAACTTCAGAGTTTTCTCTTGTGAATTATGAGTATGAAAACAAATCATGAATGGACAGATTAACAGTTTTTTTTTAAATAAATTCATATATATTTTGAATCATATTTTAATAAATAAATTTTATAAAAGAAATTTGTATAATTTTTTTTATTTAAACTATAAAATTTAAAACATAAATATCTGATTTTAATACTTTAAACCTTAAACTCTAAATTTTATATTGTAATCATAAATTTTAATTTTGTGCCCTACAACTTGAGTGGAAATTATCTACCTTTTTTCCATGCTTTCATTTAAAATTAGAGGGTTTAGGGTATAGGTTTTAAGGTTCAAGGTTAGGGGTTATGGTTAGTGTTTAAGGAATTAGAGGTAGGGTGTATCTTTTAGGGTGTAGGGTTTAGGATATAAAAATAAGGGTTAATATTAAAAACTCAATTCTTTAATCAAATTTAAAGAAAACACGAAAGGATACACCATAAATCGATAGATGAATTTTACCCTTACACCTTAAACTCCTAAATTATAACTTAATTATTTAAATCTTAAAATTAAAAAGTTCGTAGCTTACGTAAACTTATTAAAGTTAAATATATTAATCAACTTCATTCAATTTTGTTTTCAATTTAGTTAAGCTTGTATTTTTTTGAATCAGCTATAATGTTACAATAGTATATATTTTAAAGTATACTCTCAATCATTGAACATTGAACGCTCAATTATTGTACTGATATTATTGGTACTCGAACCCGTGATCTCTAAAAATAACAAATGTTTTCTTAATTACTGAGGTTAAATGATTCATGCAGTAAACTTTGTACTTACCTCCAAAAATGCTGAAATATTGCATAAAACTACAAGCGTTACACTAGTGTTAAAATTGAAAAATGTTTCGAGTATGAAGTATTAGATCTATTACACAGTTAAAATTTTAAATCTTAAAGTTGTGAATGAAATAATTAGGTAGGGAGGATTGTCCTCATAATCATTTCCAAAAAAAATAATTTTAAGAGATCAAATTAATTTTTTTAAGGACCAAAAGTTAAAATTAATTTTACGAGTTACCGGTATCGATACCCCTGAGTGGAAAATAGACTTTGAGGGAGGGGGTATCGAACATCGATACCTGTATCGAAGCGGTTCTTCCCCTTTTGTTGACTTGTGAATTGGTCAAAGGGTATCGATACTGGCATCGATACCCTTGTTTCGATACCCTCTTTGGGTGGGCATCGATGCTGGGTGTTTTGATACCCCATATAAGGGTATTGATACCCCTGTGTATTTTGGCCAAGTTTGAGTAGAGTTTTGGGGCTCGGTGATGTTAATAAAGGGTTCATCTAATCTAAAAGTTGTGAAACTAATTATCAAACTAAGATTGATAATTATAACTCCGAAAGGCTTAAGAATGATAAGACTTAATATATCTTGTTGTGGTAAGATCCTAGGTGGATCGCTTGTGTGGTTCGAGTCCTTGTGTGTTGGAAATCTGGATATTCATAAGTGTTGCAACACGTCGAAGACCATCCAATGTAACATTCCGGGTGATGATTTGACGACCATCCCGGATGTATGATCCCGATGTTGTGTGGATACGGGTCTCATTCGAAGATACTCGATGTGATATTCCGAGTATGAAATTTAGAGGATCCCGATGCTGTGTGGACGCGTGCCTCAATCCCGGATGTAGGATCCCGATGTTGTGTGGACGCGGACCCTACTCGTAGTGTAGGATCCCGATATTGTGTGGACGCGAGCCTCACTACCTTGTGTGATCTGTTGATTTGTATATGTTGTGTGCGATAATATACATCTCATTTATGCCATGTGTTAGGCAAGCATGCTAGACCATCATACCATGCACGAGATTTATATGCCATGCTTTACTGCTTATGATATGCATGATGTTGGCCGAGTTCGGCGTATCCACTGAGCTTTTGTGGCTCAGCGTTCGAAATGTGTTTTCGTGCGTAGGTTAGGTGAAGCAGTCCCATGGAGCACCATCGAGGTTCGGATCTCAACATCGACCGTGTTGTCAGAGTACACTTATTAGATGTAGTGGGCATAGTACTATGTTAAACCCTATGTGTATTTGTAACTCTGTTTATTTTAATTTGGGTTAATGTTTAATGGTTTGTAATAATTTGGAGCTCCGATTACTTTAAACTATTTTGGGCTTTGTTTTAATTTAAGTGAATTTTATGGATCACTTTTGGACTCGATTTGATTTTATTACTGGACTTTCAAAAAAAATTGAAATACAAGTTTTGGACCGGAGGTCTAATGTGACATCCGGGTCGGGATGTTACATTTAGGGGGTAGGGTTCAAGGTTAGGGTTTGTGGTTAGTGTTTAGGGAATTAAGGGTAGGATGTATCTTTTAGGTTGTAGGGTTTAGGATATAAAAAAAATAAGGGTTAAGATTGAAAATTCAATTCTTTAGAATTTTCTTAAAGAAAACACAAAAGAATACACCATAAAAAGACAGATGATTTTTACCCCTACACCTTAAAACTCTTAAATCATAACTTAATTATTTAAATCTTAAAATTAAAAATTTCATAGCTTTAGTAAACTTATTAAAGTTAAATATATTAATCAACTTCGTTCAATTTTGTTCTCAATTTAGTTAACTTTGTATTTTTTGAATAAGCTACAATGTTATAATAGTATATGTTCTAGAGTATATTTTCAATCATTGAACATTGATTGCTCAATCACTGTGTTGATATTATTGATGCTCGAACCCGTGACCTCTAAAAATAACAACCGTTCCCTTAACCGCTAAGGTTAAATAATTCGTGCAGTTAACTTTATACTTACCTCCGAAAATGTTGAAATATCGCATAAAATTACAAACGTTACATTAGTATTAAAATTAAAAAATATTACGAGTAATCGAGTATGAAGTATTAGATCTATTAAATAAAGTTAAAATTTTAAATCTTAAGCTGTGAATGGAATAATTAGGTAGGGAGAATTGTCCTCATAATCATTTCCAAAAAACTAATTTCAAGAGATTAAATTAATTTTTTTAAGGACCAAAAGTTAATTTTGAAAAAATTGGATGGCCAAGAATTCTCTTGACCCATTACGGTGTGCCCTACAAGTCCCGCGAAAAGATGTTCAAACACGTGGAGGATTCAAGTGCAGACAGAAAAAAATGTTGACAGAATTGAGAGGGCCACACCACTTCATTAAGTGTATGAATGAATGTGGTTTAAACTCTTAATCACATTATTAATACCATCACTAACCACTTTAAATTTTAAGATCTTCTCCTTAATATACACTTGTATTGATTTAATAATAGTTTTTAATTTAATTATTAATTTTTATAAATATATTTTATATAGAAATTTTCAATTTTGAATTCTCCCGTATTGAAATTGAAGGTAAAAATTTTAATATATTTATTTAAATTTGATTTGACATGATGTTTTATGATATTCTACTTAAACTTGAATTTTAGAAAAAATTTTCAATCCGACGCGATATAAATAAAAAATATATTCTTTATTATTATTTGATAAAATAATAAGTTAATCCAAAATAGAGATAGTATTATAATAATTATTCTATTTTATTATAAAGATATGGAGATAATTAAAATATATATAAATGTATATTATAGTAATTATATTTAAATGTGTAAAATAAAATAATTTTTTTATTTTAGATCGGAACAGATAAAATATTTTTTTATCTTAACCTTAAATTCATCCAATCCAATCTTGTCTTAAAAAACAAAGGTATAAAGATAATTTTAACTCTTAACGTTTATCATTTTGACCCTCATTCTTTTTAGGATAAATTTAACCCTTATGACCTATATCTTTTTGACAAATATCTTATTTATTAACTCTTAACGATAATGATATGTTATATATATTAAAATGATATTTAAGATTTGAGAATGCTTAGTAGCTTTTTATTTTAGATTTAATTAATTTTTATTTTTATTTAAATTTTAATTATTTTATATTTTATCTTAGAATAAAATTATATTTTACATATATATTTGTTATTATCGTAAAAAATTTAACGATAATGACATGTTATATATATTTAGAATAAAGCTATATGTCATGCTATTTAAAATATATTAGCACATATATATATGACATGTCAAATATCGTTAAATTTTTAACAGTCTAATCATTATGTTAGTTAAAAAATAAATTATTTATCAAAAAGACATGTTAAGGGTTAAATTTATTCTAAAAAAAATTATGACTAAAATATTAAAAAATTATAAACGTTAAGTATCAAATTTTATGCCAAAAATAAATCTAAACTTATTTTTTAAAATTCAATTTTATAAAATTAGATCAAATAATAACTCGTCGAGTTTAGATCAAATAACCGTCTCTAATTGAAACACGAAAGGTTCATAGTTATGTGGATGGTTTTCTAAGCGATGAGTCCTTTCCCCCGCAAGTACAATTATTTAAGCATGGAAGAGACCTTTCCATTTCTGTAGGGTCAAACTGCCCCAAGGATGAGATTCAGCCATGAATTTGTACAGCTGAGACTCGTCATCGTCTTCTCTAACATATTAGGAAAGGCAGATATTTTTTTGGTATTTTTATATAAATAATTAATCTAAATATGTGTAATATTATTTTAACATTTTTAACTAAATAATATATTAATAAAAAATAAAAAATTCAGTAAAATTATTATGGTATTTAAATATGTTATAAAGGATTCAAATTAAGAAAAATTATTATTTTAAAATTTTAAAAAATAAATTTATATAATTCTAAAAGATAAAAATAATTTTTAATAAAAATATTAAAAATTTAATTTTCTTGTACTTTATATATTATTTTAAAGTTTTAAAGGAAGACTCCTCCGATTCTCTCTCTCTATCCTTGTCACTCTGATTCCTCAGCCTCTAATCTTCACCTTTGATTTACAGCCTCATATGTGCATGCACAAACACCCAATTTAATTTGCAAATGGTGTCCAGAAATATTTTAAAAAAATCTTTTAAAAATAGCTCTCTATGTTCGGGGTGTTATCGAGCGAGTCGATCACGAGTTGGACATTGTTCGACTTGACTCGTTGCTCGTTAAGTTCATTAAAATATTTTATTGCTCAACTCGACTCGTTGTTCATTAAACTCACAAAAAATTTACTTTATTTTAAACTAAAATTAAAATTTAATATTATCATGTGAGGCTTAATATTAACATAAATTAACAAATTTAATAAAAAAATATCAAAAAAGTGTATAAAATATCTTTAAGGTCTAAATTCAAAAGTAACAATCCATAAATACATCAAACTAGCATATTAAAATTAAAGTAACAATTCACACGTTAATATTTAGTTTTAAATTTATTTTTTGAATGAAATTATTTTAAAGTAATTACTAAAAAATATTTAAAAAATTAACGAACTACTCGCGAACTTATCGAGTCGAATTAGACTTTGCTCGATTTAACTTAATAAAGTATGGAGTCGAGTTCTAATCTAACTAATCTAAATCGATTATTATCAAGTTTTGACTAAATAGATCATACAACTCACAAACTGCTCAGCTCGTTAATCAATCCCGCTCCAAGCACTTCAGAAACAATGTGGTGGACAGCCAATAACAAATCAAATCTTAACCTAATACCTCCGTCTTAAATTTGCATGTATACTTTATTTAAAAAGTTATTCGATTTTAGTTCGTTGAGTTTTTTAGTCAAATTAAAATTATCTGATATTGTAATAAAAATAGGTTTTTTTAGTTGAATATTCGACTCATAAATTTTTATAGATAGTTGAGTTGGGTTTGAACTAAAACCTTTTATATTTGGATATTCAATCCGATTTATATTTTTATTATACGTATTTTTTACTTTTAAATTATATTTTATTTTAAATTCTTATTATTTTATGAGTAATTGACTTACTAATACTTAATTTTATGAGTCGAATCACGAGATAAGTTTTTGATATCGAAAAATATCGAATACTTAAAATTATGGGTATCTGAATATGAACACTTTTATTTTTTTAATATACTGATATAATTATATGATGATATTTATTCGTATTTTTAGTCATTTAATAATACATATTTTAAACATACAAATAATTAAAATCGGGTTTACTAAATTAAATATTATTATCTTTTAAAAATTTATCCATATTGTATTAATATATAGAAAATTGATAAAATTTAATGGTCAAAAGATTTAACTGACTTATTGTTTAAAAAAATTAATTGATTTAATTGTTTAATTAATTTTTAAAAAAAAATTTAAAGATTTTTTATACTCTTTAGTCCTTATCTAAATTTAAGTATTTTTAGATAATATTTTTTTTATAATAATGTCAAGTTCTTTGACCGCAAGAGTATGAGCCATGCATTTTAGTACCATGTGTTGAAAAAGAGTTCTGGTCATTTGGCGTCTCGCTTGTACATCAATTAACAGTTTTGAAAGTGGTCCATTATTGGGTATTTCGAATTTCTTTTTCTCGATCGAACATCGAAAAAACAAAAGTTTATTAATTTTTTAAATTTAAAAATAAAAAAATAAATATTTATTTTTATTATTATTTAACAAAAATTACTTCAAATACAATTATATTAAAAAAATCGAAAGGAAAAGATCCCCTCTCAGGCTGTTCGTTCTAGATGCAAATCGTCTAGCTCTTTCTCATGTCTCCATACACGCCTCCGCTTCAAATTAGATGGTTTAGGGTTTATGGTTTAAGATTAAGGGTTATGGTTAGGTTTAGAGAATTAAGAATAAGGTTTATTTTTAGGGTATAGAGTTTAAGTTTAAAATATAAAAAATAAAAGTTATGATTTAAAATTTAATTTTTGACAAAAAACATGATTAAAGACATAATAAAGAGGCCGAAGAGTTTTGCCCGTTACCCTGCACTTTCTTTTTAGCAAAGCTTTTAATCTCATAATTGTATTCATTATCTTATCAGCATCTTGTCTTTCCCATGCTTTTTCTACTATTTTCTTACCCATCCCCTTGAAATCAGGCTTTATCTTCCTTGTCTGTAGGGAACCACAAACCCTATTATTTGTCTATAAATCAACCATGGCTTCACCTCTCTGAAACCACCAAATTTCCACTAATCCTACTGAATCCCGAGTTAAACATGACAGGTTCATCTTCTCTCCATGGCCTGGCCATCCTCTTCATTACCCTTCAATTCGCTTCATACATAGCTTTAACCTTAGCAACTCCACCATTTCACAGCCAAACAAACATGGAGTACGTCAAATCTTCATGCAACTCCACCACTTATCCCAGGTTATGTTACCGGTCACTCTCCATCTACGCAACCAAAATCAACACCAGCCCTAGACTGTTAGTGCATACCGCCCTCAATGTAACACTCAGAGCAAGCAAATCAACTTCAAGGTTGTTGATAAAGGTGTCAAGAACCCATGGCTTGGAACCGAGAGTAGCTGCCGCCATGGCTGATTGCATCGAGGTGATGGGCGATTCCGTCGATCAGCTGCAAAAGTCTATAGGGGAACTCGGTCACATAAGTAGCTCCAACTTTCTGCCTACGATGAGCGATGTCCAAACCTGGGTTAGCGCGGCACTGACAGATGAGGATACTTGCATGGATGGATTTGCAGGGAACAACATGAATGGATATGCAAAGACTGTGGTGAGGAAACGTATTGTTAAAATTGCACATTTGACAAGCAATGCTCTGGCTCTCATCGCCAACTATGCCTCATCTCAAGGATACTAATTTGCCTAAATTTTCAGACAGAAACAGATGTGGATTTCTGGTATGAAGGACACAGGTTTCTCCTAGGTTTCTTTATGTTTATGTTGCTTTGGGATTTGTATGTAAGATTATCATCAAAACAGGGCAATGGGAAAACTCTGTCCCCAACTGAAGTTTAAGATAGCAGGAGATTGCAGATTGTGATGTATTACTTTATTTCTTGATTTGTGTACTATATTGTATCAAGGGAATATAAAGTTCAAGTGTCTGAACTTGAAAATATATCTGAGTTTAAGCAAGGTTGAGAGTTTAAATTATAATATAATAAATAAAAAATCGATTAAAACTCATTAATGTCATCGATTCTACTGATTCAGTAATATGATTAAAGTATATATTAAAATTTATTGTTAAAATATTATTGATTTTTAATTAAATGATATAATCCATATTAAATTTTAAGTTTATGTGGTATCTTTATTTATGTTTTAACGCTAAAAATTAAGTTTAAGATTTATAATTAAATTTTAAGGATATGACTTAAGTTAAAGTATATAGTAAATATATTTTTTTAAATTTAGGGTTAGAATTAAAATTTAATTTTTTAATATTAATACCTAATAAATAACTCCAATTATATTACCGGTGATTAGACAGACCACTTTATTTCCAACCCCTCTCTTTGTGTTGTAACGATTTGAACCATAAATTGATGTGTCTTGGTGCAACATCTACATCGACAAAACTAGCAAATTTAATTCGATGTTAACTGTACAATTTCAATAGCTTGTTAGTAAATAAGTTATCTCGACGGTAAATGCATTAATTAAAAAAAATAAAAATTAAAAATTTAATTTTTTTTTTCAGTTTTTAAGTTAGTGTTCTCAAAATTAAACCGAAAAGTTAGTGGTTTTATCGTGTCTTCTCGTTCAATCAGATACGCGTAATTAGGGTGATAAAAAACCTAATTACTCAATCTCGAACCCGGTAAGATTCGATAAATTTTTATCTGGTATTGATTTCGGTGAGACCAGAATTGGATTCAAGATTTAGGTCTTAGTCTTAACCGGGATTGAGACTAGATATTGATTTTTTTAGATCCGGTACCCGGTGGGTACCCAATAGGACCGAGACCAATACCAAATATCCGGTATTGGTTTCTTGCTTTTAATAGATAATGTTCTTATGTTTATTTTTCTTATCAAACTTTCTCTTTATGTATGAATATTATTAAGTATTACTAGTTTTAAAACTTTAATTTTCAAGTCTACAATATTCTAATTTTATTATTTAATATTATTATTGGTGGTTAAAATCTTTTTTCTTCAATTACTCAAATTTTCTTAAGAATAAACTAATTGACCGGGTACTCGATATTAGTACCGGTTCTTAAAATTTAAGACCCGATGCGCCCCGAACTAAAAGCAATTCTAAATTTAGAAACCCGATGGTTACCGAAACCGAGATCAATTATATTCAAAATAACCGGTACCGTGGATGACCCTCGTGGATGGGTGTCTTCGAACCTCACGGATGACCCTCGTGTATAAACTTGGCAAATCTCACCCGAAATCGAGAACTAAATTGATTTATTTAAAGTTTGATTCAAATTTGATCTAAATATAATAATTTAAATTTAATTTAAAATTCAAAATAGTTAAAATTGATTAGAATTTTAGTTTAACCGAAAATAGATACAAATTAATTTTTAACTGAATTGAATAGATTCGAACTGATTTTCAATTAAATCGAATAAACCCGAACGGAAAGCAACTTAAGCCGAAGGCAACACAAAATAAAGAAAAAATATATTTCAATAAATAAATAAAGATAAAATATGAATTGTCACATAATTCACCAAAAAATCAAATATACATACTATGCAAAGCAATAGATAGGATGTAAAAACCAAAGTTGGTCTAAAAACTTATTGGAATCGATCGATTTGTTGTTAAACTAATATTGACTCGACCTAAAATTAATCGACCCAAAAATAATTAAACCAACATTAACAGAATCGAAAGTCAACTGAATCAAAAATCAACGAACTTTTAGGGTTAATTTAGGGTTTTATTTTTTATTAAATGTGCTGCAACTTCCCAAACAAACTTTTTTATTCAAATCAACTCTTAAACGACACCGTTTTTATCTATGTGGTGACTCGGTCTAGAGGAAAGAATCCATATTTTGGGGTTAATGGGTTAATTACCCTATTGATCGTCTTTTTTCACCCTATTTTTATTTAAGCTCAGGGCTAATTGTACTTTTGGGCTTTGCACTTTTATTTTTACCTCTTTTGCATTTATTTTAATTATTACCCCTTAATTTTCTATTTTTTCAATCCACCCCAAGACTATTCTATTTCTCTTTAATTCTCTCTTGATTAGGATTAGGTGGTGACATGAAAGAAAATAAATATATTAAATATTAAATAAAATAAATTAAAATTTTAAGTAAATTTATCCAATTAGATGATGACATTTGTCATAATTTAATTAATTTTATTTTATTAAATTAAAATTAAAACCTAATTAATATAATAAACAAATGACAGAGATTAAATATCTTATAAATTTTAATTAAATATCATATCATCTCTTTGCTAAATTTTAATAATAATGATCAAAATAAATTAATTTAATAAATTTAATAATAGTGAATTATCTAATTCGATAATTAAAATAAATATTCTCAAAGTAGTTTTATAATCGTAAGGCGAAAGGGCGTTAACCAGAGGCTAGATCTTTTATTTTTCTTGAGACAGAAGGTGGAGAAACCCCAAAGTGTTTGCCGTGTTTTGTTACTTCCGTGTGGCTTCCACACGAACAATTGCTTCCTCTCCCAACTCACTCTTTGGCTTTTATTACTCTCCGTAAGTTACTTTCTCCCCTTCTTTCATATCATGTGCGGGGGATCAGATTTGGGAACAATGCACTGTGGGTTCTAAGAATGCAGTCCACATGTTCGATGAAATATCTATGTGAATTATCAGCGTTCAATTGAGTTAATCTGTATATGATTGTCCTTGCTTGAATTTGTTTCGAATTCAGAAACCCCATTTTCGCGGTTTTTACTTGGTCATTTCATGAGCTAGTGGATGCTGATAAGTGTTTTTGTTAGAAGATTCTGAATTGCTGGGTTTTGTGGTTTGACATGAGTTTCAACAGGAACACTTATCTGATCCTCGGAACAGAATTTTGTATCAATGGTTTAGATCAGTAATCAGTGTTGGTATATGGGTTGCGTAAGTTCTTTAGCTCTTTCAATTGCGATCCTTGAAGTTGTAGATTTGTTTGTCAATGGAACAGCAAAGCTCTCATACTTGGATTCATTTGCAGTATCTTGTTCCCTTTATCCGTAGCCTTCAATACATTGAATGCTTATGTTTGGATCTTTACCTCTTTTTGGTCTCATTTTTTTTGCAATGTTAATTGTATGAACATGAATGTTTAAATGATCGGGTGTATGGTAGATGTGAAAGTGAGCGTGGAAAATGGTCGCTCCTGTAGGGATTTCTAGTGTTAATATATCAAGATCTCATTTCTCTGCTTGTAAAATATTCATTGCAGGAGGAACCATATATTCGATGAACGGTGGATCGAGCAGCTTAAGGGCAGCTTTCTCCCACTGTGTACAGCAAGTGAGGAGCTATGATTATCATCACTACCTGTGCCTCCTTGAGCTCCCTGCTAACATGAGAAAGGCTGCATTTGCACTTCGTGCCTTCAATGTTGAAACTGCTAGAGCTATGGATGTTGCTTCCGATCCTAAGATTGGTCTCATGCGCCTTGTCTGGTGGCAAGAAGCCATTGACAAGATTTATGCTAACAAGTTGATTGAGCACCCGACAGCACTTGCCCTCTCGTCAGTGGTTTCTGAAAGTAAAATTAGCAAGGCTTGGTTAAAACGGGTAGTTGATGCTCGGATCAATGATGCGAGTAGAGAGGTGACTGACCTACCCGAGACTATTGAGGAGTTGGAGAAATATGCCGAGGATACTGCATCAACTCTTCTCTACATGACTCTTCAAGCTGGTGGTATCAAGTCTACTGCAGTTGATCATGCAGCATCACATGTTGGTAAGGCAAGTGGCCTCCTTTTGCTGCTGAAGTCACTTCCATACCATGCTAGCCGGAACCGTCACTTTTCTTACATACCAGCTAAAGTGGCAGCCAAGCATGGGCTGCTAGTTAAGGAAGGAGGCCGGTCGGAGATCCATCTCGATTCTAGGGAGGGCTTATGTGATGCAGTTTTTGAAATGGCATCAGTAGCCAATTCCCATTTAGTGAAAGCCCGTGAATTAGCCGATGCTGTGCCCTCTGAGGCACGAAAAGCACTTCTACCATCTGTTCCCGCCCAAGCTCTCTTGGATTCTCTCAGCAAAGTGCAGTTTGATGTGTTTGATTCAAGGTTAGCAAGAGGGGTTCTGGGTAAACCTCCATTGTGGTTCCAGATGAAACTAAAGTGGTATTCATGGCGGGGAATATATTGAAGAACTTATCGTTACAGCTTCTGTCGACTGGATAGTTTTTCGTCAGTTGGCTGATGAAACCCGAAACAAGAGCATTGTTTGTATTTGTTCTTTCATAATAAGGGGATCGAGTGTCCTAAGATCGTTGCAGCTGACAGCTTTGTGATCCTTTCTGATCTATTATGGCGTAATTTTGAACTCCTTCATCTGTTATAAACCTATGATGAAGATGTTCCTCTCTGGCTAACAATTTCTTTCTCCAGTTGACACTGATCAACAGTTTCCTGTCCGTGGAACCTGGTTTGCCTCCTTTTGCTGACAGTAATCAACAGGTCAAATTTTGATCTTGGTCTTTCTACTATAATCAAATATGGAATTTATTTCTTATTTATCAATTTGGTACTCCAATTTTATAATGTTGCTAGTTAGTCCAAATAGTTAACACCATTAGTTATTGTCTTATATCACGAATAGGTATTTAAATTACACCAACTTTTTCAATTAGGTACCTAAAATTTTTTTTTCACCAAAGAAGGTATGCAAAGTATACCACCTTTTTCATTTAGGTAGTAAAATTTCTTTCCGTCAAATTAGGTACCTAAAGTATATTTTGTTTGTCAAAATAGGTGCACAAGGTTTTTTTAATCAATGTCATATGTCAACATTTAAGAATCTATTTTGACCCAAAAATATACTTTTGGTACTTAATTTGACCAAAAAGTATATTTTATATTTATTTTGACAAAAATATACTTTAGATACTTAAACGAAAAAATAATATTAAATAATATTGTTTAGGTATTTGATTTTGATATAATCCTTAAGTATTTCTATGAAAATGTTTGTGCATAATGTTTTTCGTAAAAGTACCATTCCAACTCATCATGTTGACGAGTCTCCGCCCAATGAGTTTGATTGTACTAAAGCAAAACCCGATCCAGATAATTGTCTTTGAAAGTGAAATATGAAGGAAGAGAAGTTTGTGTATTTCTTGGTGCATATAACTACTAAGTCATGTCCATAAAACATGTGAGAGTGTTGTCTATCTGCTAATGCCATTGCAGATTCATAAACCTTTGAACAAACTTCATTAATGGCTTCATTAGACTAAGATCATCGGCCTCTTTCTCATTCATTCTTTGAAATTTTTTTAAAAAATTGAATTTTTAACCCTAACCTTTATTTTTTATATCCTAAACCCTACACGCTAAAGAATACACCATACCTCTAATTCTCTAAACCCTAACCACAACTCCTAACATTAAACCTTAAACCCTAAATCCTCTAATTTAAAATAGAGGCATGGAAGGAGACATGAGAAAGAGGTAGATGATCTCCACCCTGATTTATTATTCAAGTAGTTCATGTAAAAAAATATTTGTATCTTAAAAGACTCGTGTTTAAAATACTTTATTTTCATAGTGTATGACTCGTTAAAGAATTATGAATATGTATAAACAGTACCCACGAAACATAACCCTAGAAGGCTTGCTTCTTCATAACGTTTGCATCTTTGTGGGACAACTCCAATCTTCTTTATACTCGAACTGAGATACCTTGAGAAATAATAGTAATATAATAGAGGTGAAATGTGCAGGGCACTGCCATTCCCTTTTGTAACAGTTGAGACACAGGCCAGTCTTGTTTAGATCAGGAGAGTACCCTTCAAGCCTTCAGAACCTTTGAGCAAAAGCAACTGACAAGGCAACCTGGTTGTCTGGTCTGAAAAACAAAAGTACTCCTCTAGATACTAATTATTGCAACAATAATTTTTCAGAATTTTTTAACATTTTTAAGGGGGTGGGGGCATAGAACCCTATCTATTGTTAAGAAAAAATTGCTTCAATTATAAGAAAATGATCTTTGAACAACTTTTAGAGAATGAGATTTGATGGTTTAGATTGATAATGTCTTAAAAACTTTCTTCATATTTTACCACTTTAACTACCAAACCTAATTAATATATCAACAGAAGAGAAAGGTCTCCTGGGGTCCCTCTGTTATCATTCAAACACCACCATCACCAGCATCCAGGGATGGACCTAGGGACGCTAGGTATAGCTGTACTCCTAAAAATTTTAAATTCTTTTATATTATTTATATATTTTATATTTTTATGGATAATTTATTTACTTACCCTCTAAATTCTTATAATTTTGTACCTTTATGGTTTTAATATACTTTCTTGATAGTTTACGCCTCTTATATAAAATTCTGATCCGTCTCTACCAGCATCAGCTTCGGCCATGGTTGCATCACCTTCTCCTGTTCCACACCTCATTTCCCACTCTATTTTTAAAGCTGGGACGTAATTAATGTCAATTTATTAAAATCTTTGATTACAGTAATTATTTCCATGAAGAAAAATGGTGTTTTTGAACATGGCAGCCTGCAGCATGAATCTGAATTCAAACACAAACATATTGTTTGGTTTATAATGGATGATGATCAGCGGCGTGTAAAATGTGGAATAATGCCTCCATTTCTAGAGTTTCATTATTATTATTATTACAGACAAGAAAACAAGTTCAACTTATGTTTGCCATGTCATGTCAGATGCTAATTTCAAACAGCCTGCATTGCATTTGCATGCATGGACTTCACAAGTAAATCTGTGCAACTTCTAGGGTTGGAAACCTTCTTTTTATTTACTTGTATTTTTTAATATAATATTAATAAAAATATTTTTTAAATTTTAAACCAAAATACAAAAAAAAATATTGATGAATAACTTTTGATATGCCAAAGATGTACCTTAATTGAAAAATTAATTATGGAGATGAAATTTAGATTGTATTGGCAATACCCAATCATTCCGAATTTCAAGGGTCGGTCCAATTGATAAACAATTTGTTTTCACTAAACAAATTTCGAGTTCGAGATATTACATATAAAAAAATATTATTAGGAGACTCCCTCGCAAAAATTAAGTGTCCGACGAGAATCATCCGATTTAATCAAACCAAAAAAGTAAAAATAAAAATAAAAACACTCCAAATTCCACTAATAATCTTATAATTACTGTCATAATTGGCGTGATTATCTCCCTCTTCCTGTTTACATAAATAGACCAACACTAATATTTTTCACCAACTGATTCAGATATTTCTTAAGGGTTTATTACTACATTATTACACTAATATATAACAATATTTTTATATTAAATGCTGCAGACATTAAATTAATTTGTTATTTATAATGTTTTAAAAATAAAACTTCCATAACATAATAACCTTAAAAAGGAAAAGGCAAAATAAAAAATCATTTATTTAAAACATAGAGATTATCCGGCAATGTTTGCTAGCAAGAGCCACAAGGTACTGGACAAGACATCGAAATTTCAGTACTTATTACCCATCTCCATCACGCCTGGAGCAACAAATCAACAAATGATGCCTGCATGTTTTTCTGTGCACGAATAGTGGTCCTCAAAAGTCAACGAAAAAACTCTAAATAATCATTTTTTCGATTATTTAGAATTTTATCGTGATTAATTTAGATTGACTTATATTATATATTTAATTTTTATATGTGAATCTTTTAATACTTTTTAGATACGTAAGTCCTCAAATTTAATATTTATTTAAATAATATTAAATTTCTTATTATTTGGATTAGTTAAGAAAATATTATTTAAAATATATATTATAGTCTTTCTATTTAAAATATCAAAATATAAACAGTTTACTTTTAAAAAACCAATAAGTAATATGTTTATATATTAGAAAAATTAAGAAAAAAATATAAATATATACTAAATACTAATAAAAGAATATCAATGGCACATCGAGTGGGATTGAAACTACCCAACAAATTACATATATTATTTTCAGATCATTAATTGTTAACATTTAACTCCATGCAGGTAGATTATTAAAATTAATAATGTCTAATAAATAAGCTTTTTACAGGACATAAATTAAACAATTAGGAAAGCTGTAAGATTATCAATTAGCTTGAATATAATCTAATGGACTAGAGGTTATGCCATAATGGAATCACTAGTGTTAGCAATAAGTGTGGGTATTAGGAAGGAAGCATGAATTAAGTCAGTCTAATAATATCAATTATAATAACTTTTTTTTTTTTGCATAATCTCCACTGAAAAGAAAAATCATCATTTTTATTTTATAACCCTAACATTATTAACTCGTTTGGTAAGAAATAAATGATTAAAAAGAGGATAATATAATTTAATTAGGCTACAAATAGAATATTAAGATTAATTACATCATATGTTCTCATACGATGACCTTAGTCTATTGATCATCAAGCCACAAACCACGTATAGTAAATCTTACGTATTAAACCTTAAATCATACGTCTTAAATCATAAGTTATATTCATTGAATCCTAAACAATAAACCACATAAATTAAAAATACTAAATTATAAACCCTAAACTTATACCCTGACACTTACTTCATAAACCACAGACCCTAAAATACTAAACTAAAGTTTAAATTTTAGAGTTTTATAATATATTGAATGAGAAAATTATTTTAATAGAATCCTTTAGGTATTTATTTTAAGCTCTTAAATGACTCTTAACTTATGCTCGTATGCATAGGTTAGATAAAGCCAAACTTTATTCTATTTGTAATAATGTGATAATAATTTTTGTAAAAAAACTATAAATATTTAATTTTACTGAGAGGTAGACTCCGGACAGGTGGTTTTTTTCATGCCTCCGTTTTAAATTAAAAGATTTATTGTTTAGGGTTTAAGGATAGGGGTGTGATTAGGGTTTAAAAAATTAATGGTAGGGTGTATTTTTTAGGATTTAGGGTTTATAGTTTAGGATATAGAAAATAAGAGATAAGGTTAAAATTTAAAATTTTTAAAAATTTTAAAGAACGTACGAAAGAAGCCTATGATTTTTACTCTCCGAACAGTCGTCCTTACGGCCATGGCGGCCCTGTAAAGACTAAGATAAGAGAGGCTGGGTCACAGAATTTCTGTGTTTTCAATGTCAAATTCAGGTAGGATATCCCAAGAGAAATAAAGATTCAAACTGTTAAATGACGTGCTGGACTCCGATTGTTCTTTTTTCCCAACCCCAGAAGAAGGATTGTTTCAGGTGCTTCCTATTTTAGGGTTTTATTTTTATCCTTATCCTCATGATTCCAGCAGTTCGTCTCTCTTGCCATTATTAGGTCAATATATATTGATTTAATATTGGATCATTTTTTTCACATGAATTAACAAGTTCCCGAGGGAAAGAGCAGAGAAATATAATCCCAACTCCCCTTCAGTACTGGTAAAACATTAATTCTTCAGGTGTTGGGTGTTGAATACAGTTTATATACTTGTTTTTGTCTGTATAGCCTACTTGATGGAGATGTTGCAGAAACTTTACTCCATGTCCGGTAGGTGGTATAGATATTCATAGGATTGACTGGGTAAAAAAATAAATTCGAAACGTGGTTAACTCTACCACCTTCAATGGCTTACTAGATGTGTACGAATGAGTAAAAATCTTTTGTCTCTTTATTATATTTCTTTTTATGTTTTTTATAAAAAAAATTTAAAAAATTAAATTTTAAACTATATCTTAAACCCTAAAACCCTACACTTTAAAAATACAGGATAATTCTCTAACCCCTAACCACAACCCCTAACATTGAATCCTAAACCTAACACTTTAAAACCCTCTAAATTAAAATGGAGGCATAAAAGGATGCATAAGAAAGAGGTAGACGGTTTATACCCATACAAACAGTTACCTAGAAGTATAATCTCTCGTATTTTTTTAGTTATAGATTTTAGGCCTATTAGAAATACTATTATTCCTTCCCTTAGAGTGTCTAAGTATGATTATTATTAGATTTAAGATTCGTTAGAAAAATGATCTATATTATTAAATTTTTTTTTTGAATTATTTAAAAACTCATGAATTTGAATACCAACATTTATTTTAAGAATATAATTATTTCTATACTTAATAAAAATATTAATGAGCTAATGCTAATTTTTCTTCCTACAAAAATCCTTATTAATAAAATGAAGCAGAACCTCAAACAACTGAACTAAGAAACATTTTAAATGAAAAATTAGAGAATAATAGTATTTTAAAAAGATTTAAATTTAAATTCTTTCATCTGTAGAATCTGTGTCGTGTTTAATTAATATTTTTAAGTGCAATGAAGGGAACATGAAAACCTTTTTTCCAGAAGTGGCTGAGTCCCTTTCTCCGCCATGGGGAACCAACACAATCATGAGTTTCCCTGAGCAATGATTAAATTCCTCTCCACCCTTCACCACTTGCTCCATTGCCCTTTTCATAGTTATTTGTAACGAAACAAAACCAATACAGAACATATAAGAATATTAATATTCAGTAACTGCAATAACAAAATATTGAGAAAAAAAATTACGACTCGTTGAACATCATTAATGATGAACGCCATTTGAATACTATTATCTAATTTATAAAGATTGAAAATTTAAGAATTTAAAATATAAATATAAGTTATTTGAATTATTTTTTTATTAAATTACTTTCTATATATATTATATTAATAATTAAATAAAAATACTAAACCCTAAAAACTAATTTAAAAATAAAAAACACTTAACTTTAAACCTTAAAATCAAAATCGAAATAAAAAATCTAAATCATTAAACGTTAAATTACAAACCCTAAAATATAATCTTAAAACCTAAAACCAAAAATCCTAAAAATACTAAACCAATAACACTAAATCCAAACCATAAAATCTTAAACCCTAAAATTACTAAAACCCCTAAACCTAAAATCTTAAACTTATTTTGGGTTTATACTTTTTAGAGTTTCATATTTTTTATTTTAGGGTTTAGGGTTATATTTTTAGACTTTAGTGTTTTAGGTTTTTGATTTTATATTTTTATTTTTAAAATTATAAATAATTTAAATAGATTATTTAAAAAATTAAAATATAATACATATATAAATAATTTTTAAAAAAATTATTTTAAATAATTTAAAATTATATAATTAGTCCTTAAAATTTTTATTTTTATTAATTAATTTAATAGTGTTCAACGGTGTTCATCGTTAATGATGTTTAGCAATACTTGATGCACGTGGTAAACTCATCCTAGTCCTATCGAGAAATATAAGTTTTGTTACTTCTCCGCCAAAATATAAGGATGTTCACCTAGAATTTCGGGTAGTAAAAAAAAAAAACGGCTCATGGCTTAATCTGAGTTTTTGGGATACTCGATACTTCAAGTATCTGAATATCCGAATACTCGAAAATTCAAGTAATTGGGTATTTAGTTTTTTATATAAATTTTAAATTTAATCTTAAAAATATATATACAAATTTAAAAGATTGAATTACATAGTCCAACATCCAATATAAAATTTTAACACCTAGTTATATAATCTAAATATAAAGTTTAAGACCTAAATTACATAATCTAATTCAAAACAAAAGGTGTAAAGGGAGTTTTTTTTAATATTTTTAATTAGTTTAATTTATTTTAATATATAAAAATTAATAATTTAATTAGTAAAGAATATTGAGTTGATTTTTATCTTGGTTAATACACATGCAAAAATAGTGCATATATAAACGAATAAAGTTCGAATTTTGTCAACTTGGAAAACTAAAATTATTATTTTACAATGAATCTTAATTTTATTTTTACAATGAGTCCTTAATTTTTTTTGAAAATAAAGTTTCAGAGATTAAGATTTAAAAATTAAGTTGTTTAATTTAGAAATATAGTGAATATATAAGGGTATTTTGTTTAAACAATAATTACATTTAAAATAAAAAATTAAAAAATAAGAATCAAGTATCCGAAAATTTCCAATTTTGTGACACGGGGCCATCCGAGTTAAAAAACTTCCGGATAAATACCCGATTATTTATGTTCAGGTAATCAGATACTCAGAGCAGGTCAATCGTGCTAAGTATTTTGAACGCCCCTAACTTTGCCTACAACTTCAAAGAGATATAATTAATAGGTGAAATATTTATTTTACTGTTTAAAGTTGGATTATTTTATAATCTTTAAAGTTATTGGTGTAATATTTTAAAGTTATTGGTGTAATCGAATAAAAATTATATTTTTTTTATTTTAATTTTTTGGTATCTATTCTAAATTACACTCTCAACCATTGAACATTAATCGCTCAATCACTATACTGATATTATAGATACTCAAACCCACAACCTTTAAAAACAATAATAGTACATACAATTTTAACATATTTAACTATTCAAAATTTTAAATTTTTAAAAATAAATTTTTAATTATTTTTATCTTTGTAAATTTTATTATTATTTTTAAAATTTATAAATTCATTCTTTAATATAAAATTATGCATTCGTTCTTATACTAGAGTATTCATCGCCGTACATACAGAAGTGGGCCCAAAAGGGGATAACGGGGTGGGACCTAGCACTTGAAACGGCCAGCCTAAACGTGAGCCGTAATGATCGTTGGGCTTCTACACGCCGGACCATTTAGCCGCAACGTCCCCCGACCAGTCATTCATTCCGTTCTGTGGGTTCCACTCTACTAGAATTTTTTAATAAAAAATATCCGTCTTATTAAAAAATTATATAAAATTTATAATTATTATCATAATAAAATATAAATTTAGATTTTTTATAATATTGATATAAAAAATTATTCATTTTAAGTCGTATAAGGATGACACCTGAAAAATATATAAAAAGAAACTCAATTAAAAGACTCAAATAAAAATAGACATGAAAAAATATATTATATTAATAAATAAATCATAAAAAAATAAATTATTGAAAGATCATTGAAAAACATAAATAAGATTCAATCATCGTGAGAAATTATCCGCAGATATAAACGATGTATCTAAATTTAATTTGAGGGTCTAGAATAAAAAAGATGAATATGATTATAAATAAATATTATCTTGATCAATTATGACATCATTAAATTAAAAAAACATAAAATAAAAAATAATCAAACTTAAAAATTAATCATTTAATTACTAAAAATTTTGAGTTGTTCAAATTTTCATTTTACAACTTAAACTTTATTTGAAATTTTTTTTTCGAGTCGAGTCAAAATGAGTCGAGTATTTTCGCCTTTAATCGTATCAAGTTATTCGATTTTTTTGAGTCAAATCGAATTTTGCTCGCCCCTAATTTTGATTACTAGTATTTCTTTGTTTTCGTTTGAATTCTATTATATTATATAGAAGTAGATTTTTTATATTTGTTTCGATCTAATTTTGTTAGAAATCAATTAGTATAGAAAATATTAAGAGGGAAATAAATTGTCAATTGAAAAATTATTAAAGTAAAAAAATAAAATTAGAACACAAATATTTATAATGGTTTAACATTTAACGATGTTTACCTTTACTATTTTAATTTTTTTAAAAAATTAATAATTCACTAAGAATTTTTTTTAGACTTAGGAAAATATAACTATATATTTAAAAATAAAATTGATTATTAATCTGATTGAAAAATTAGAACACAAATTTTTTTGATTTTTAATCTGATTAAAAAATTGATTATTTCTATTAGTATGAAATTTTTTCGCATTGATGTTATCTATCAACCTTTGATATCAGTATATGGGCTTCTATATCGGTATTTGTCATAAAAATATAATAATTGTACATTGATATTGATATGCGGAGTTTTCATATTGACATGCACATCATAAAAAATATAAAGAGGATTAATATGCATATAGACATATCAATACAAGTGTGTTAGTTTTTAACGAGATTGATACAAGCAATATTGTATTAGTACTCATTTTGTTCACTAGAATCATTAATATTTTTGATAAAGAATCCATATCAATATAAACAGGGGAGTATCAATACATATAACGACTTTTGAAATTAATGGTTCTAATAAAAACCGGTAATGTAACATTCAAAAAATTAATGTAAAATATTTAAAAATTTAAACCTCGTGTTGGTACACCTAGTGGTCATATCGATATTCATATAATCGTCAGTGATGGAGTTGTATGGGGGTGGGGAGGGGGTCCCGAAGAATTTTTTCCCACTTTTGTCCTATTTAAATTTTTTTAAGAATTAGTGTTTTTATGAATTTGCCTCCTACTTCCAAATAGTTATATTTTTCTCCTTCAACCCTAAATCTTGGTTCCGTCCCTGATAATCGTTATATATTTTTAGGTTGAATGACATTGAAATTATGTCGATCATGAGGATCAAAACAGTTCAGCTCATGTAGATTTTAAATAACTAAATTAACCATTTTTTAAGCCTCATGTCGATACAGTTGTATACCATACCAATACATAAGGGTTTCAAACACAATAATTTTTTTGTGTGTGTGTTGAGAACTTGTACTCATATAGACATAGGAGTATCGATATGGAAAGGGATCATACCGATACGTATTGAGACGTACCAATACTCTATTTTAAATCCTTCGATAGTTATTTTTATACATGTATATCTATACGTTATATCGATCCCTCGTACCAAAACAAACAAAGGCATTATGATTTATCATATTGACACGCATCAAGGTGTACTGATACTTGAAAACTGAATCAAGTACAATAGCTCTTTTCATAAGAGAAAATGTATCGATACGTACACACGTATATTAATATCGACATGCCTAGAAAAGAAATTTTTGTTTGAAAATGTGTCCTCAACGACTCTAATTGATTCGAACAATCTTTAACAATTAGAAAATCATTCAGCAATATAAAAAGAGGAAGTTGAATATTTAAAGATAGTTAAGTTAAAGAACGTGTCCAAAAATATTGATCAAGAGAATTCGAGTTCAAAATAAATTTTTTATTTTTCGAGATTTGTTTAAGCGAAGTCAAGCTACTTATTACTTGAACCAATCATTATCGATAAATTTAAAGAACAATTTAACTTGTTTTTTTATAATTACTCTGAATTTAATATATTTAATTAATTTTTTATATTTTTTTCTAGATTTTTAATCTTAACCATCATTTTGATTGAATATAAACATTACGATAGAAAAATAAGATAAAATGTTTATTACTTAATCCCAGTAATTACTGTAGTAAGTATTTGCATCTACTACTGTTCTGCATCTCGGCTTATCTGGCTAAAGACTTGGGCTTAGGCTTAGCCGAGTGAAATTCTGAATAAAGATTAGATATTATTATAAAAGCTGAATTTGGAGAAGTGTCGAGACCCGACCCGGAGACAGTCGGTTGGTGGGGTCAACTAGGGGAGAGATTATTAGGTGAACCTTGTTCATCACGTCATTCATGATCTAAACAATCAGGATCATTGATCTTTAAATAACCACCTAATAACTACCCACCCACTAAATTCATGTAAGAAAGAGGTGATGATTCACTTAAAAAAAAATTAAGATTAACGGTTCTGATTGTTTGGGACTATAGATGACGTGGTGAACATGGTTCACCTAATAATTTTTCCAACCAGTGAAAGCGGGGTAAAAATTACATGGAAAAGTAATTAAACATTAAACATAAAAAATGGTAATATTTATTTTAAATATTTAAATGTAATCATAATATATAAATGAATATTGATTTATCCCTTAAAAAATAAGCTCTTAAACTTTTGTAAAAAAATTAATTAAGTCCTTAAATTTTTTGCACCCAATAAAGCTCTCAAACTCACTAAAAAATTGATTTAGCCTTTAAACTGTCGTAAAAAATCAACTAAGCCCTTAAACTTTTTTTGCATTCAAATAAATCCTCAAACTCAAGAAAAGAAATCAATTTGGTCCTTTGATCAACTATAACCGTTAACTTTTACGTTTTTTTTTTAAATTTAACACTTGTCGCGACAAGATAATACCACTTATCGTTTTTAAAAAATTTTAAAATTTTAAAAATATAAAAATATATATATATATATATATATAAACTTTATAAAAAATCTTGAAAATTTTTAAATTATTTTAAAATATAAAAATATTTCTTTTATAATTGTAAAGTAATATTTAATATTTTTACTTTTATTTTTTAATTTTTTAAAAAATATTATTCATCATTTTAAATTAAAATTCAAAATTATTTATTTATATTTTAAAAATATCTTATTCATGATTTTTGTATAATTTTAAAAATTCTTAGAAACGAAAAAATAGTATTATTTTGTTGCAACACGTGTTAAAATTTTTTTAAAAAATAAATAAAATTAACGGTTAAAGTTTATAAAAGGGTCAAATTGTTTTTTTTTCTTGAGTTTGAGAGTTTAATTGGGTGTTAAAAAAATTTAAGGGTTGAATTGATTTTTTTTTTTGAGTTTGAGGGTTTAATTTAGTGTAAAAAAAATAAGAACTTAATTATTTTTTTTCAAAAATCTAAAGACTTATTATGCCTAAATATATTCTATGATAAACATATTTATACCATTATTTCGTACCAACCCATGGCAACGGGGGAATGCTCGCATCGCGTGCAGATGCTGTTGGTAAGCACTTTTTGAGAGTATTTAATTAACCAGACTGGGAAAGGCTTTGCTCAGATGTATTATTTTCATATCATTATAATATTCACACTTTTTTTCTTTTGGAATTATTTTCCTCTCTTTCAGTGTCCTGGTTTAAGATTTTATTCTTATAGAATTCAGTTTTAAGTACAATATTGCATGACAAAAAACTTAAGATTACTGATTATTTTACTCAAATTCATAAAAAAAAATATTATAAACTCGCCTCGATATCTATATTCTTAATCAATAAAATTATCTATTTTAATAATTTTTTTATGTTATGTTTTTATTGACCGAAGATTTACATTCGATAAAAGCTACTTTTTAAATTTGAATTATAGTAAATATAAGTGAATATTCTTTTTAGTAAAAAGACGATATAGAAAAAATATTAAAATTGATGATTTTTATTGTTGAGACTGTAAATGACGTAACGGGACGAGTCTATTATATAATCTATCCAAACTTAGAGTCTTAAAGTCTATAATAATACTAATGTCAATCCAACCAAGTAATATTTAGTTAATTTAATTTTTAACTAAATACTAACTTTTTTATTTTTAAAAACGAAAAGGAGTTTAATTCACCTTTCTAGTGACGTAGCCATTAACAAAGAACATGTGAGATCGTATTCTATAAGGTTAATTGGTGTTATAATTATGAATCTGATGGTGCTCATCACGCGGTGGAAAAATGAAAAAGAAAAGACCAAGAAAGAACACAGGGAAAAGAAAATTACATTGATTATTACATAATAAATATTTGTAAGAAAGAAAAATGTCCTAAAAGAATAGGTAAACACAAAGTGAAGGAGATGAGATCAGAGGGTTTATGTAATATTTGGGGGTGCTATGTACCCTATCTTAGCATTCTCCACCACTGGATTATCAATAATTTTCTCCTCTTTTTCATCCATGCAAATCTTCTAACATTCTCCTGTGAAAATCATTCATATGAAAAAAATTGGATAGGTTCGATGATCATGTATCTAACTAAAGACAAAATAAATGAAAGTAACCTTCTTTAGCTGCCCATTTAATCTCGACCATCGGATTATAATTTTGATCATATCAGTTTTCTTAATCTGTTTCTCTGAGAAAAAAAAAATAAAGAGAAAGGCTAATTATACACTCTAATTATGGTCTTTATCAGTAGCTGGTGGGTGGCATTGGAAGCTGACGCCTGCTTCTCTCTCACACACGCACTCATTTATTTTTAACCAAGGTATTCGATTCATTGCTTGATTATTTCAGATAAAGTTTATAAATTTCTGAGAACATACTTCAACCCAGTTTTTTCTATCCAGAATATCAAAATTCGAAAATCGAACCAGTTGGTCTCACACCTTTTATAATTGAAATAGGGACTTCTTTTTTTGGTCCTCTCAAAGCTTTTCCAGGAATCAAGCTCCATTTCCACTTATAAAAAAGGAGAGGAAGAAGAGTATAGACAAAGAGAGAGAATGTTGGAGAGGGACAGATTATTAGGGCATGTGTATGTGTGGGTTTCCATTTCTCTTATTTAACCCTATCTCTTCTCTCTTTTCCCATTCCCTCACCTCCTTCCTTTCTTTTCATTTCCCCTTGGGATCTGTTACTAATATCTTCCCCATTTCGACAACTACTGGACAAAGCTCTTTTTGAGTTAGAGCTTTGAGTTCAATTCCCGAGGGTTGAAACTTTTCATTACACCAACCTTTCTTGCTTTTTCCTTCTTTGTATTGTCGTGCGTTTCTTTCTGTGTTTTGTTGTTTTGTCTGGTTCAAATATCTTCACCTTTTTCAACTTTCTTAGCTTTAACATCCGCACGAGGTTGGCTTTTGAATCAGATCTCCGAGGATAGGGCAACTGGGTGTTGTCTTGAGACCAACCTTTGTTCTACCGTGAGCTTCTCCTCTTTACTTTCGGTGTTTCCTTCTTAGTTTGTGTACTTTTTTCTGAAATGATCATTTCCCTAAGGCTAGAAAAAGATGAAGCGGAGGATGCTTTTGGTATAAGCAAAGCAATGAAATTATGAAACTATATGATATGTATGAGTATATGTTACATGGTCCATGGATCCCAGCTAATCTCTCCTTTTCTAGCTGATATTTTCTTCATACATAATTTCCTAGGTTTTTCAAGTACGCTATACCTACATTTTCTTTTCTTTTTCCATATAAACTTGCTGTTCCTTTTGAAATATGATTTCTTTTCTGTTATTTTTGATGTCTGAATTTAGATCTCATTCTTGTGTTATGGTGGACATTGTATTTCCTAGGGTAATACATATTTGTTGTAATGAAAGATCAACTGTTGGAAAAGAAGGTAAAACTTAGCAGACATGGTGCACTATAAAGGTTAATCATCAGAAATGATAGTCCATTTAATACGAGAAAACTTCTCTTACAAGTACATTCAACTTGTTCATGATTAGTTATAATTAATGATTCTGTTTTTGTTGTTGTTTGGTTCTTTTTAGTTGGTGACAAAAGCTTAGCATACGATCTATGTTTGTTGGTGTATGATCTGCAGGTAAAACATGTAATTAACTAGTCTTAATTATGTTCTTTAATGCAGGTTTAGATCAGTGATTTGTTAGGGGGGAGAAATGAACACCTTTTCCCACGTCCCACCAGGCTTCAGGTTCCATCCCACGGATGAAGAACTGGTGGATTACTATCTGAGAAAAAAGATTGCTTCAAAAAAGATAGACCTGGATGTGATCAAAGATGTTGATCTTTACAGAATTGAACCATGGGATCTTCAAGGTAACGTTATCCGTGTTATGTTCTCAAGACAAATGACTAAGTTCGAATCCATACAAGATGGGGATAACATGAACATTCTTAATCAATCGGTCGATAGTGGATCTCTCTAAGGGTTCTTTTAATTTTTTTTTTTGTTTGGATTACGTAGAGCTGTGCAGAATAAGCAGTGATGAGCAAAACGAATGGTACTTCTTTAGCCATAAAGACAAGAAATACCCGACAGGTACTCGCACTAATAGAGCAACAAAGGCAGGGTTTTGGAAAGCTACCGGAAGAGACAAAGCTATTTACTCGAGGCTTAGTCTTGTTGGCATGAGGAAAACCCTAGTCTTCTACAAAGGGAGAGCACCTAATGGACAGAAATCGGATTGGATCATGCACGAGTATCGACTTGAAACAAATGAAAATGGAGCCCCTCAGGTGAGTATATGCATGTCTGAATTCAAAACATAACTACATTGCAAACAATAAACATGTCGATGGCGCCGGCTTCGAGTCGAGTCGGTCGGTGTATGTCCGTAATATCATATATAATGGTTCATTCTATACTCGATTCAAAATATGAATTTCAAATTTAATCTAGAGTCTAAATGTCCATATATAGAAATAATAAGGTTAATTCCATTTAGATATGTTCGTATTGTTTCAGAAATTGAGTTTATATTAAAGTTTTATGAGTTTGTTGAATCCTTAGATTAACTAAATGTTAATCTCAGCAATTTATTTTCACTCCTCCAATGATCTAAAAACTGTATGAAACTTTTAATCTGTACAATGTCAACGAGTTACCTCTAAAATTTTTAATAAAAATATCTTAGTTTTGATTTAACATTTAGTAACTTTTATTTTCCTTTTCAAAAATATATAATTTTTATATATAATACAAACAACCTAAATAAATTTTAATAATTCCATTATGGTATTATATATACCTAGTTTTCATGGTTTTTAAATTACATAATATATAATTAAAAGAAAATTGGCATATTTATCAAATTACAAAATGAGTTGGATTGAGTCAGTGCTTGAATATGAAGTTCAAGGTCGAGTTATATATTAAACATGGCTAATATTTTAAACAAAATCTATTTTTTGAGTTTTTTTTTTTTTATCTAAACCCTTACAATAGTTAAAAAAAAACTCGAACTTTAGACAACTCTTGAAGTATGAATAGAAATTGTATTTTTTTTACTTTCTAAAAATTAGGTTTATGGTTCATTGAATTAGGTATATGGGGTATTTTTGAGACTTAAAATTTATAATTTTAAATTTAGGGTTAAGACTTAAAATATGTTTATTAGTGAATCATTTTGTTTTAAATTTAACATGCGGTGGTCTTCCATGAACATGCATCTATATATAAACATGTAATCTGTTTGAAGTTTGAAGCGTAATGACTGATTTGATTTGTCTTCGGTTGATGTAATGCAGGAAGAAGGATGGGTGGTATGTAGGGTTTTCAAGAAGCGAATGCCAACAGTGAGAAAAATGGGTGAATATGAAGCTTCATGCTGGTATGATGACCAGGTTTCCTTCATACATGAACTCGAATCCCCCAGGCGAATGCCTCAGCCTTATGCACCAACGTACCATCACCATTTCCCCTGCAAGCAAGAACTTCTGCTGCAATACAACATGCCACATGACCCTTTCCTTCAACTCCCTCATCTGGAGAGCCCCAAAGTTCCCCAATCTGCTGCAACGATGAGCTGCAACTCTGGTATTCCTTACAATGGAAGCACGCTGCAGTCCTCAACACTCACACAAGAAGAGCACTTGCATCAAGGACATCACCAAAATCTCAACTCGTTTTACAACACCAACGTTGATCATCGAGCGGCGGAGCAAGTCACGGATTGGCGAGTCCTTGACAAATTTGTTGCCTCTCAGCTCAGCCACGAAGAAGCATCCAAGGAGCACAACTATTCCAATGCGGCCACCAGCTTTCATGTGCCAACGAATGAATCCAAAAGGCCTGAAATGGCTCATCAGGAATATGCTTCCACATCCACTTCCAGTTGTCAAATTGATCTGTGGAAGTGAAAGCATATTCTAGCAAGCAATTAGTCGATGCATATACTAATTATAAGAAGCACATTTATAAGAAAACAAGCCTTTAATCCAGGTTTTCTGTACATAATAAACCTATATAATGGTAATGCATATGGGACTGCTGGGGTCCTTATTTTGTATTGATATTAATACTAGGCACATTTCTTACTATTAGGTGGACTATGGCCGACTGCTCTTTGGGACTGACTCGGCCTAATATTGAAATGTATTTGCGTCTTAAAATGCATATGAAGGGTTTCTTTGCTGCAATCTTCATTCCGACCTTGTCGATCCTTTATGTTTTCTAACTAAAATGACTTGCGCTAATATTTCTGGCACTACAAGTGCATGCAAGTGAATAAATCCAACCTCTTTGATAAAATGTTCGATAATTTGTATTCGTCTTAAACCCTTTTAAAAGCTAACCAAAATGCATTGGAAACTATGCAGCATATCTCTTTGTTGTTCATAAAAAAAATGCATTTAGTTTCAGCATCTGATATATCATAAACCAGACATTGTAATATGCAGCAAGCCAAGACAAGGTCCTGCTTTCTTTGTACCAGTACTATCAATCAGGATTCAGCAAACAACATTTTCTTTTAGCTATGTTATTATGCTTTAATCAGGTGGTTCAAAGGTTTACGGGTCCTGTGCAGTTTATAAATAACAAGACTTAGTACAAAATATATTAAGGGCACGAAGAAGAATAGTCCTTTTGTACCTTAAGCTAATACGGACCTTATTTTAAACCTCATTCCTTGACATTGAACTGTAAGTCCAAACTAAACGGCAACCCCCACTGAGTTACTAAAATGGAAAACAACAAAATGGCATATGCTAGCTATGTAAGTCACCCATATACACTAATGCATGTAGTTGATGATGAGCTAAAATGGTTCTAAAAGCCATTTACAGATCAACAAAAATGGTCCTGCGTTCCCCAAAATCTACCAAGTACCAACTGTTCTATTTAGAAGGTTGTGCAGTGTGCTTAGTAAAATATTTGAAATACCTAAACAAGAAAGATAATATGTGGCTAATGTGAAGAATGCAGAAACCTTTCTGGAGTTTTCATTACCAGGATACTATTGGTAGAATAGTAACATACCTGTTCTAAAAGATAAATTAAGATGCAGACACCCTGAAATTCTATCCCTTCAGATTAGCAGACTCCATAGATCCTTATGAAAATGTAGATCAGTTTGGTAATATGAGAGATAAGGGAGTAAGTATATGGATATATACAGGAAAATGCAGGCTATATGCCTCCCATATGTCCTAAATTTCAGCTATATATTTGGACTTGGAAACTTCAAAGAATTGGTAGGAAGAGGGATGACTGCAATTGACCGCTTGAAGTCTGGTTTGAGATTTTACCAGCTGGGTTTAAATACCAGGATCAAGGAAACAAGATTTAGCACTAATCTAGTAATAATGGATAATTGAACTTACCGGCAAGAAAAGTAGTGCATTTCCTTGATTGTTATTCACATGGAGAACATCTAATTCTTTTACTTGGATTAAAGTCAAGCATGAAAATCCCTTTAAAGCAATGAAAATACTTTGATGTGACATAATCATTGGGCGTGCTGTCATGGACTCATAATGAAACAACTCTAACATGCATACTTGGATTTCGAATGTGTTTCTGTGTTTTCTTCTTAGGGTTTCATCTGTGCCTGCCAAAGCCTATAGCAAGCAGACCATGCATCCTGCATGCATGCATGCGCATATTGATGCATATGGGTGTGTGACTGAATAATTACAGAGTTCATTAAAAGAAATGTTGTTTGCAGACTAAGTTAACATCATTGACCATGTGAAAACCAACCCTCCATGCGAGGCACCATTATTTCTGTGCATCATTAGTTTCCCAAATCCCAAACTTCCACAGTTCCCGGAGTCCAGGCTTGTACTTGGTCCTTTTTTTACTTATGTCTCTTATTACCCATATTGTTTTTCTTTGACTAATTATGTTCTGGAATTGAACTTTGGTCATCCAGGTCCAGCTTGTTATACCAGGAAAGCCGAAGCATGAGATGAAAGAGACAGAAGATGACAAGCTAAAAGGGGACAACCAATCCTTGTGGTCAATCATGGATGTTGAGCTCTACTTTGTCTGGTGGTTCACTATGACAGAGAACAGTAAAGTTGAAGCAACTTGATTGGCTTTCTTTAACAAGTGGTCGATGCTTGACATAGGAGCATAGATAGGCTTCACTTACTTCCCTGAGATCCTAATAGACATTCTTAAAACACACAAACTAAATTCACTGCTGGCGTCTGTTTAGCCGTAGTTGGCGATTGGCATAGCTTTTTAAGTTGTTTTTCGTGGTGTAATTTTATCTCAAAAATCTTATGCCCTTAATCATGCTACCTTCCATGTTTTACCTTTAAAAATCCTTAAAAATTAAATATTTTTACGTCATAAACCTTGTACCTTAAAAAATACATCGTATTCTTAATTCCTTAAACCCAACTTAAACCCTAAACTCTAAATTCACTATTTTAAGGTGGTGTACTAATAAAGACACAATAAAATGGGAGATGATTTGGGCAAATCATCTGTCTCTTTGTTGTATCTCTTTTAATGCCCCACTTTAAGTTAATAGGTTTAGGGTTTAAGATTAGGGGTGTGATTAGGTTAAGAGAATTAGGAGTAGTGTGCATTTTTAGGGTATAGAGTTTAAGATATAAAAATTAGGTTATGGTTTAAATTTTAATTTTAAAAGAATTTTTAAATTGAAACATGAAAGGAAGCGTAATTAGAAGACATAAGATTTTTACCTCGATGATTTGCACCAAATATTAACAAATTTTTAGCTTTATTTATTTTTAGAGTTAAATTGCTTTGAAAATTAGGGGTTAATATAGGACACCTGACAAACTTGATCCGAGAACCGAAAACCGAACCGATTTACCTGAATCAAAACCCGAACCAAAACCGAAATTGATGATTTAGCGTGATCCGAAACTCGAACCAAAACCGAAACCGAAACCGATCTGAATTCTAGAAGAATCGATATAGACCCATAACCGATTTGACCCGTAACTGATTTGACCCGAACCGAAAGTAACCCGAACCGAAAACAACCCGAAATTAACTTGTTAAAACCGATCTAAACTGAACATTAATCCGATTTTAACCCGATAATTGAGTCAAAGTGAATGAATAATATATTTTTACTATTGTTTATTTTTTAACAATATGATAAGTAATTAAATAATATATATTTTATTATCTTTTTGTATTATAATAATAATAATTAATCATTACATCTGATAATAATTTAATTTTTAATATTACATTTGCTTCTTTAAAAATCATTTTTTTGTTGTTAAAATTTGGGGTGCTATAAAAATGACCAAAATGTTATTAATGAATCCATGTATTTATAAAAATAACATTATCCCTTAAATTACCAATACTGACTTTACTCGAATAAAAGCTGAGGCAAAAATTTTCAAAACACTTCCAATATAAAATAAAAAAGATATATTTTTACAAGAATATATGATTGACCCGAAAATTCAAAGATTGACTCGACCCGACCCGATCCGAATGACCCGACATAGACCCGACCCGAAAACATCCGATCCGACATTGACCCGACCCGAAAACAACCGATCCGATATTGACCCGAATCACCGATCCGATATCCGAACCGAATTATCATATAACCGAAACCAGAACCGATTCGAACCGAATTAAACCGAATGCAAACAAACCCGAAATAAACCGAACCGAAACAATCCAAACCGAACCGAATGATCCGTTTCCCACCTTTTATATAGGTTAACTGTATTATTTAGTATAAACGGTTGATCAGTTGTTACAGTGATTATTAAATTATAATTTAATTATTAAAACGATTAATTGTTACATTTTTAAATGATCAATTATTATATCAGGTAATTATTATTTAAAGATTTAGTTAGAGGTTAATTTATAATCTATTATAAAAAATTTACATGTTCATTAATGCCTTGGAGAATAATAAAATTATCTTTTTAATAAATATTATATTAAAATTTCTAAAAAATTTATTTTAAAAGAGAAATTTTACTCATAAACTTGATTTTATGTTAAAATAATTTTATAACGGTTAATCAAACAATTAAATATTAATCATTATTTTAACGCTTAATCAAACAATTAACTATTAATCATCATTTTAACAGTTTATTAATTAAAATCATTTAACTTCAATGATAGATTAATTAATTGATAAAATTTAAAAATTATATTGATTAACAATTACGATTTATTTTATACATCGCTATCGAAAACATAACCACTATTGGCATTGCAGATTCAGATCGAGAAAGTTTTTTTTTGAGTGGTGGTAGTAGGGAAAATATACTACCGAAGTTTCTCATGATAATTAATATGTTTCATGTTTGTGTATAATTTATACTCGGTGTTTGTGATTGTTTTTTTAGGCATAAAGATAGTTTTAATTTTTAACGTTTATAATTTATATTATTTTGGTCCTTATTCTTTTTTTAGATAAATTTAACTCTTAACCTATGTCTTTTTGACAAATAACTTATTTTTTAACTAACATATTGATTAAATCGTTAAAATTTTAACGATATTGGCATGTCATATATATATGATAATCTATTTTAAATAACATAGCATTTAGCCTCATTCTACATATATATAACATGTCATTATCGTTAAATTTTTTATGATAATGAAAAATATATACATGTAAAATATAATTTTATTCTAACATAAAATATAAAACAATTAAAATTCATATAAAATATTAAAAATTAATTAAATCTAAAATAAAAGACTACTAAGCATTCTCAAATCTTAAATATCATTCTACATATATGATATATCATTATCATTAATTTTTTTAACTATCTAATCATTATGCTAGTTAAAAAATGAGATATTTATCAAAAAATATAAGGGCTAAATTTATCCTAAAAATGAGGGCTAAAATGATAAAAATCATAAACGTTATGGGTTAAAATTATCTTTATGTTTTTTTTTTATAAATGCTAATTCTAATTTTAAAATTATCTAAAAGTGGAGAAATAAAGATTCTTGAAGAATAAATGACGGGGTTCCGATTATTTCTTTTAATAATAATATCTCCAAGATTAAAATTGATTAAAATTTATATATTATTTTAAGAATGTAATATATTTTTTCAATGCACCTAACACTTGTGGATTACCGTAAAGTCTTTGTTGTTATGCTTGTGTTTTTCACGATATTTTACATTTGGTAGATTGTTTCTTTCTTTTGTAACCTATTTATTTTAGCACCTAACTCACTAAATGAGAAAATATTGATTAAAATAATAAACAAAGGTTTAAATTCAGCTGAATATTTATTCAACAAGGTTCATTCGATTCAATTATATTATGTAATATTTTTTAAATCAGTTAACAGTGATTACAGTAGTATCGTATAATGTTTTAAAGTTCTAAGTATGGACAAATAAAGATAGAATAAGCATATAAGCCTTAACTCTACTACTAAAAAAGGAAATAAAGCCCCTATTCTGTAATCCCCATCTCCCTGCTTATTGTGCAAGTTATAATTGTTGGTTTGTTAAGATTAGGAGGTTAGATAGATGGTTAAATGGTAGGTAAATAATATACTGTATCTTGCATATAAACCAAACAGTGTAAAAATCTTGAATGCGCTTTCCAGAACAGTAAGAAAATGATTACCACATCCAATGGTAAAGGGGCAAACATCAAATTCGTGTTCATGACCGAAGAATCGGCATCAAGATTGAAAACTCGACCAGCTAAAGGGCTCAGAAAATAAAGAAATTATTGTTAAGCAACAATGAAGGAGTAGGTACCACCCTCTTATTCGATGGCGACTGAGACATGATTTGGAATAGAGGAACCACTTTAGACATTTGGAGGTGGCCAAATCTTGTCAAGCAATTCCTCAGCTCGTTTAGCTTGATTCACATATCCATCAAGTCCAGCAGTCAGAAGCTCCACGGATGCAGGCCCCATAGCTGATGCAAGGCTTAATTGGTCCCACTTTGTCAGCTGATCATACAGACAAATATCACAGCTTGTCAACAAAGAGTTCATGCCTTCTACAAGACTACAACACAGAACAAGCCTTGTTTTGCATGCTTGCACTTGTCAGTTGAGCATGGCAAGGATAATGAAACTTCTACAAAGTATGTGGTCTAATTCATAACCATAATAGCCACAAGGGATGATAAATTGATAATTATAACCAAGGTGATACGAGTTAATCTTATTATACGAAAGAATTTTCTGGTTCTATCTTTCCTCTGGTGTTTTTAGATTTTTACCCTTTCTATAATCTTTTATTTGAGATCAACAGCTAGAGACTTTTACTTCACCTACCCGTTTAGTTGTTTCATTCCAAAAATCCAGATAAAGAATGAAAGTACTAAAGTTATTGATAGGTACCATGATTACCAGGATACTGTTCAAATATGGAAAGTCTATCTACAATCTTGAAAGGATACATTAAGCCTAAGCACTTCTATTTTAGTTACAGTTGCAAATCGAAGTCCCAACTTCAAAGCCATTTCCATATCCATATCAGTTTTTTTCCACATAACTATAGTTTCAGAATATGTTAAAGGAGCTTTTATTTTCGTGAATTTAGCGTACCAGTGAAATCAATACATCAACATAACTTGCATTTTGTTTACATTCTTATGTTTTCCCCTCGTTTCTCATAGTGAACAATTAAAAATAAGGAAAGAAAGCATACCTCTTCAGCAGTGAACTCGTAGCTGGCAGCAGACTGCGGAGACAGCCTCCGAACATAAGAGTATTTCTCATCGAGAGCAGTAATTGATTCTTTCAGAGACTGCAATACCTTCAACGGTGCAACTATATAGTCAACCCTGTCAGAAATAAACCATGACATGTGTTTAGGAAAGGGAGATATTTTATTTTAAATTTTGTAATGAATCTAAATTAAATTGATAAGAGTTGAGTCATATGAAACCCCAGCAAACTGAATAAATCCTGCTTGTTCCGAACTGCTGCGGCCATAAGCTTTGATTTATGTCCATATTTATGAATGTAATTATAAGCTTTTGTTACCTGCAGTTAACAAATGGAAGTATTGTGACATGTTGTTTCATAGATTAGAAGAAATACCAATACCAATTACTCCAAGAACTTTTGAAAAGGAGGCAAGAAAGAAAAAACTAAGTGCAACAATGACCCCTTGTCATTAATCTCTGAAAATTCGTACAGATTCCTGAATGGAAAAGGAAAGGAAAAAACGCTCTTAAATAACAAGTCGAAGAATATGCTGATTTCATGGGAAATGGCCTAAGAAGATGCTCAACAGTTTACAAGCGTTAGAAAGCCTTCAAATCTTCAATAGACCTCGGAAATTATTGAAATCAACATGGCTACTCATGGAAATAATTGTTTGAGGCACTAATATTCAGACAAAATCATATCCACAAGCTAACTATAAATTCCCGAAGTAACAATTTAACTAACCAGAGCCAACCCAGGGTCCTCTCCTCTTTGAATAGCAGCTTCAATCTCGGGGTCACCAGAATGACTGCGGGCCCAGTCCTGAAGACAGAAAGTGCTAAGGACAAGAATGATCAAGGTTTGCATAAAAAGTCATCGAAATAGGTTTTTAGAGGAAAAATGTACCCTAACACGACCAACAAAAATCTGAATAACAGAGGCTCCAGCTTGGGCTGCAGCTGCAGCTTGAGCAAAGCTGAAGCAATATGCCAGATCAAACAATGGTTAAAGGAAGAAATTAGTACAAAACAGAACTCCCCAAGGAAAGCTATTCTCTCTCTTAAAATAAAGAATGTGCATAAATCGAGTTAAATTATAATATTCAAGCAACATCATTGTCTGCATAATCACATACCTATAAACAAAAGTCAAATGTGTTTGTATACCCTCAGATTCGAGTAATCTCGAGGCCTCTATTCCCTGTATAATCAACAAGCATTAGCAAGAATAGTTTACTGTTCAAGTTCCTAGACTAGCTATATCTTTACATGCACGTCCACAGAATTTCAGTGAGGAAACTCACTTGCCAAGTTGAAGGAATTTTAAACAACAAGCGCTCAGGAGGAACATTAATCTCGTCATAAAGCTTCAGCAAGTCATGCACCTGCATATTTCAAAGAACTTTTAGCATCAGGCGGCATAACAGAATAAAAAGAACATGGAATAAGCTACTAAAAAGAAAAAGAAATTCTTTAGTAGTGACAAAGTACAAAGGTTGAATGGTATGAAGGTTACTAACAGCCCACTGTAACCTTAAGCATGATAGAGAGAATTGTTTTGATCTCTATCATGCTTAAGGTTGAACGGAATGTCGGTTGCAGTTGATCGATAGTAAGCTTAAGGGGATTGTTTTGATCTCTATCATGCTTCACATTGCTGGGAAAGCTTTCATTTATCTAAAGAGGACTCAAGGGACAACACATTATACAATCATACTGTGGAGGTTGAAGCTCAGTTGCTGGCACTTGTATGGGTACTTATATGAGCTATTTTTTCTTTATCTGTGGGAATGCTCGCAAGGAACGTTATATGGTAGCAATTCTACAGCTTCTTTGGATTATTGAATTCAACTACTTATCCAAAAATATGGGGGGAAAACTGTTAGCAATTCCAATGGAAACATGAGAAAAGTCAATACCCTCCTAATAATTCCATGTGTGTCGTACGCCATACGTGCATCCACTTCTGTTGAAACTCGACCAGGAACTAACTTTGCCAAGTCACCACCAACATTTACTAAAGCCTACACTTAATGAACAACCAAACGTCAAATAAATTAATGATCCAGTTACTTTTCTTTCCTTTTCCCCTTCTTTTCCCAATGCAGATGAATAATTGACAGCATAAAGCCAAAAATCTCATGCATTTTCATTTAACCTTCAAAGTACAAGAATGCAAACCTTGTTAACGAAACAAGACAACCTCAGTTCAGGATTGTCCAGCCGAGAACAAGTTGAATCCGCCAAAGCCATATCCACAGCATTCTAAACTCAAATACAAAACAATTTTTCTCACATATATATAAAAAAATTAATCTGTCTATTAACTATATATTCAATTCATATGAAAACACTAACTCTAAAAATGGTATCCGGAAGGCTCAAAATACCCAACAACAATGAAGAGCTAACAGTTGCAGCAGTTGGTGGAAACCTATAAAATCCAATTAATTAGCATTAAAAAATCTCATCCCGTTGTCTAAAATTTCATTAAAAGGGAAAAAAAGAATTCTTTACTTTTCAAAGTCATCAAAGATGACAGTATCAGGAACAATCTCACTGAAAGTAGACACAGCATCCAATTCGGTAGTCAGACCTGAACTTTCCCCCAAACAAGAAATCAAAAGCAACCCATCACTACGAAACCAGAGAAATCACTAAAAGGAATACACATATAACCAAAAGATCTAAAGGCAGATACCATACCATTGTCAACAGAAGAAGAAGAAGAGCCCGAGGAGGCACGAAGAACTGGAAAAGACGCGTTGAACTTGAAAAGTAGAGTTGAAGAAGAAGAGCCATTTGCAAACCCGAATCTTGATCTGGGTAAGGAAGATGAGAGGAATGAAGGCGACGGAGATTGCAAGGAGAGTGACATTATTTTGAAGTAACTACGACAAATGGATCACAGAAGTTTATGTTGTTTTTGGGGCAGCTTAACTGCAATTTATTAAATAATTAATTTGGAAATTTAATCAATTATTTTGGAAATTTAATGAATTGAGAAAAAAATTAGCGTAAAAAGATAATTTTAACTTTTAATATTTATAATTTTTATTATTTTGGTTTTACTTTTTAAATAAATTTAATTCTAAAGCTATATCTTTTTGATAAATATCTTATTTTTAACCAGTATAATGATCAAATAGTTAAAAAATTAACGATAATGATATGTTATATATAATGAGATTTAAGATTTGAGAATGCTTAATAAGCCTTTTATTTTAGATTTAATTATTTTTTAATATTTTATTTAAATTTTAATTGTTTTATATTTTATGTTAGAATAAAATTATAATTTACATGTATTTATTTGTCATTATCATAAAAAACTTAACGATAATGACATGTTATATATATATATATATATATATATATGTAGAATGAGGCTAAATGTCATATTATTTAAAATATATTATCACATATATATATACATATATATGATATGTCAATACGGTTAAATTTTTAATAATATAATCATTACGTTAGTTAAAAAATAAGGTATTTGTTAAAAACACATAGGCTAAGAGTTAAATTTATCTTAAAGAAAGAATGATGGTCAAAATGATAAAAATTATAAACATTAAGGGTTAAAATTATCTTTATACCAAAAAATTTCTCGAGGAGTTTATATTTTCCATTTATTTTGATGTTTGATTATTTTAATTTAATTGTTTATTTTTATTAAATTTTGGAAATTTAAAATAATAATATAAGAAATTAAGATATAATAAATATTGTAAATAAGAGAAATAGTTTGATACACAAATTTTAGTTTACACAAGTCTTTTAATCAAAGACGGAATCATAATTTGAGGTTGAGGGAGGGTTAAACATAAAAATTTAGAAATAGGAGACAAATTTATAAAAATAATAATTAAAAAAATTTAAATGAAAGAAAAAGTTAAAAAAAATCGGGTGGGAGAGATTATCCTTTCTCACCCCACTTAATTTTGTCCTTGCTTTTAATTCTAAAATTTATATTTAAATTATTTTTATTTAGAGTTTAAAATTTAATATTTAAAATATTAGACAAAAGATTTAAATTTAAGATTTTATAATTTAAATATAAAAAATTACATAATTTTTATATGAATTTTGGATCATAATATAACTCTTTAAATATATTTAATTTATAATTAGATTTTTTTTTAATATTGGATCCTCCGCCACTGTATAGAAGGTTCATAATCAATGATTTGGAAAAAATTCTAAACTGTTTGTATCTTTTACTTGTTCATTAGTATTATTGACCTCAAGTTTTTATTAGATATTTTTGACATTCTATTAAAAATAATATTTTTATTTTAAACGTTAATGATATAAATTAAAATTTTTTAATATTTTAATTTTAAGATTTAGAAGCTTAGTTTAAAGTATAAGATTTAAAGTTTTAGATATAAAGATCTAAAATTTAAATTTAGAGGTTAGGATTTAATTTTAAGAAAATACGGTAAGAATTCAGGTTAGGGTTAACAATGGATCGGACTTGAATCGAACTTTATAAAGTTCAAGTCTAATCCAATTAATAATCGGACTTTCAAAAAAAACAAATCTGAATCTAAGTTCATTTACATGAATTCAAATTCAATCCAATAAAATATCTAAAATCCAAATCCAATTATTTTTTAAAGTAACAATTCAAATAAATATTTTTTATCAAACAAATATTCTTAAATTTATAGCACAAACAAATCTCAACAAATATTGCAATCCAATATAAAACAAATCAAAGTAGCAACTCAAACTTTTTAAATCTAAAAATTTTAAATATTTTTATTCGGGTTTATATATGAATCAGATTCATATCGGATACAGATTCGGATTGAATTTAGATCGGATCATGGTAATATTCATATCCGATCCACCTCCTATTAGGACTCGAATATTTTTTAATCGGATTTGGATCGAATTTTTTCGGATCGAATCGGATTTAAATTAAATTCAGATTATATTGCTATCTCAAATTTAAATTTTAATCTATAAACCTTAAATTATAACTCTAAACTATAAAATTCAACCACTATCTTTAAATTTAAAACACGCTCACCTAAAACTCTAAACCAAATCTTTAAACCTTAAACTATAATGTATATAAAATTTTTTAACTTTTATCGTTAATGTATCAAATAATTATCTTTAAAATATATTAATATTTATGTCTGATGAAATATATGTAAAGTCTCGGTGATTAATGAATGACCGATTTAACCTTTCATGATTTTTATGAAGATAAGATGTTAAATATTTTATAAAATAATTAATGTAAAATCGTGTACGGAATGATATATGACATATTTATTTTAGAAGCATTAAAAGAATGGACGCTTAATAAATTCAGATAAAAATAAATAAATAAAATTAAGAGATGAAATATTTGTTCTTATCAATTTTTTATTTATAGAGAAAAACAAGAAGTGAAAGAAAAAGACGAAAAAATTAAAAAAAAAATAATATGGAATGTCAATACTTTTAATAATAATTAAATCGTGATAAAAATAATTTTAAAATTTCAATAATTATAATAAAAATACGTCATAAAATTCGTACGTTTTGAAACAAATGGACCCTTTTCCCTCCAAAAAAAACGCCCCTTTTATGCTCTGTTCTCTCTTGCTCCGTACTACATGAACCCAAGAAAGGAAGAAGCAGCCACCAAGAAAAGGAACCAGTCTCTGCCGTGATCACCACCATATACGCCACCGTCTCTTGCAACAATGGCAGGGCCGTTTTCTTTTCTGTCTCGCAAGAAACCAACTCCTATCCCTTTCAAAGATTACTACGATAACTGGTTCCACACTCTGACTAATACCCTCCTCCCTCTCCTCCATCAATCCCTCTCATCTCCATCCCCTTCCCTCGTCCCCTTCCGCCGTGACCTCCTACTACAACATTTGCTATTCTACTACGACTTCCTGGATCTCGCCGCCTCCGATGACGTTTCCCAGATTCTTTTCCCTTCTTGGAGGAACTCCCTCGAAACACCCTTCCTTTTCCTCGGCGACCTACACCCTTACCTCTTCACCAACCTCCTCCGCTCATTCATCGACGCGGCTAACAACGAGACGCCAATCCTTGAAAACCCGGAGTCGATTGATAAGCCATGGCAAGTTGTAACGGCTTGGATGAATCCACCTAAGAAGCTGATCCTGCGTATGGAGCAGATCGAGTGCGGGTTGAGGCTGATGGTTCCCCCACTTGTTTTGAGAGTGAGGAAAGTTCAAGCAGCTTTTGTAGGGAAAGTTGCAGAGAAATGGGCGAAGAAGAAGGGCATGAAAGAGGCGGTGAAAGCAGAAATGGAAGAGATGTTGGATGTGTTTCTGGGGGCCAACAGGCTGAGGAGGAGCGTGATCATCGAGATTGTGAATGCAACCAATGTGTATCAAGGTGCTTTGTTTCTTCAAGGGTTAGCTCAATTTCTTGTTGGGTTCAAAGACCAGGCTTCGCTTGCTGAGTTTCAACGATGCAAGATACCCATCAATGGAGGAACAACTCACTGGGGATTGTGAGGTTAGTTAGCACTCACCATTTCCAACCCTCTTTGCTTCAACTGTTGTTGCTGGATTAAACTTTTACATGGTTTCAAATGCTGATCGTTTTAGATTGTGGTTGTAAGTTTGTACTACTTGTTTCATGGGGATTGGGGAGGGGAGTTTGTGTTCAACATTTTCAGCAGTTCTAGTATTGCTTAATCCTTTGTGGAGTGAGTGCCAGTTAGAATGTAATTACTTCTTTTGCAATCATTTCAGAGGAATGATTTTAGTTCAAGGTCCATGGAATTCCAAAACTATTACTTTTAAATAATGGTTTCAAATAAGAAAATATAAAGGTTTGATCTTTATAAGCTAATAGAGTAGAAGGCGACGATAGAGTTTGTTGATGTCTTGAATAGTCGGAGAAGACATCAAATAATATAATTTTAACATCGATATAATAGAAAGATGAAGCTGTAAAAGCTCATATTTGGGAGAAAAAGAAAAATCAAAAGAATAAAAAAAAAATGTGAACATGTGATTGTCACGTTAGAAAAAAATATTTCACGACATCATACGTCATGCATGGTTATCACGTAACCCTCATGGTTATCAAATCAAAACAATAAAATGAAAAAAAAAGTTTTTTTAACAAAGATGTGTACAAATGCATAGGTGATTTCTAGGTTGAAATATGATTTGTAAAAACTTTGTTCTGGTATGATGAAAGAACTCAACAATGTTGCATTTGTACACAAAGGGAGTTGTATTATGGTAACACTGAGTTGAAATGATTGATGAAATCGAGTCCAAAGTTTATTTGCAGTGCAACAAGGAAAATGTGACAAATCTGGAGCATATGCAGGTGCCAACTCCTAGTATCTGTGAGATTTTGGATTTAGGAAGTAGGAAACTTGAGAACTGTTTTTCATGATAATTTATCTTTCTTTTCTACAGGGTTAATTTAGCTGTTCATCCCCATCTAAATAGCAGAAGCCCAAGTTAGACCTTCAGCCGCAATCGCATGGCCGCGTTTCACCTTTCCACTTCGAACAGCTTCGTCCAATGCCAAAGGAATGGATGCAGAATCATTTGTAATGAATAATATCATGCATCATCCAGGAAAGAGTGAGCTCTCTACAAAAGTTGGTATTATTGCATTACCTGAACTACGACAGCACCTGCAGCATCACCAAAGAGGACGCATGTCCCTCTGTCCAATCAGTGAATCACGAAACGACATCAGTTCCGATTACTAAAATGTTATGCGAGCCGCCTCCTGCAGTTCATAAAGGTAAAGCCTTGAATTCGGTAACACATTAATAAGCATGAATTTAAAATCTCTTTGCAGGGAAAGTAGAAGTTCATTACCCCTAACATAGCAAGCAGCTGAGAACAGTCCCAGCACAAGTCAGCTACATGCAGCTCTGATATCACAAGCTATGGGAGTTTTTGTGCAACCAAGCTCTCTTTGAACCTGAAACAGAATACTTAGGTTGAAATCTTCATTAAAGCTTTCAAAATAGATTCTGCAATGGACATAGATCATTTTACCAGAGTAACCAAAGCCAACCACTAAACCATGAGCCTCCACCCGAAAAGATTAGGATAACCCATCTTAGAGATCACTTTATTTGCCCTCCATGAGCTAAGCCTCAGTTCAAATAAGGTAACCACCTTTGGTTGATGCTCATGCACAAACATCTTGAAATATCGTCTAAATGTCAGGCTCACTGCTCCCTAACATAACATAACAGTTCCAAAACATGGAATTCATCATTAAATCAAATAAAAGGGGGCAAGAACCTTACTGGAATACTCGACCATCGAGTCATCCTGATCCATGATCTCTACTAAATCCTCATCTACATCAAGCATAATAACTTGTACATGGTGAGAGTCCAGTCCAGACCCTTCCAAACCTGTACTAGCTGACATCTTATCGGCAGACAACGATGCAGCCACCTATTGCTCCCTCTTCATCGTAATCGGCCTAATTGTAACCCTATGATTAATTTTCACTTTAAGATAGTTAATATCCTTACCCTTCCTACAGATTTAGAACCTTTAGCATTATCAAGTCAATCGAACTTAAAAACCTTGTTCCACTATATTGTCACTGCCCAATAACTTCCTTATCTATTAGCCACCACATGAATGATAGTTGACCCCTCTTGGGCATGCAACATCAGGTTGCTCTCCACTTCCCTTGGCATTCTATCTCAAGTTCTTAGCTTTTTTAGTCTGATTGGATTCCATATATGTTGTATTATGTTGAACCATATGGACTTGGATACCTTGATTATCCAGATTGATAACATCCAATCCTCTGCCCTACACTATTGTCCTGGTTCATAGTTTGCGTCTCAGGAATACTCGGATGCTCATCTTCCTCCATACATTGCTACTCCTCCAATATAGGAAACTGAGAACCACTAGCCCCCACCATTATATGGACCTCAAACTGTGTCATCTTCAAAGAAACAATATTATGCCTTCTTCTGTTACTAGCCACCATCCATCGACCGTACAACTTTGTCCCCTAAGCGTCTATCATAAGCCTCCCGCGCATGGCCATAAACGCCACACGAGAAGCAATCATCGTCAGTTGACATCCCAACATCAGCCTGTGTTCGATTGTTTTGGCCTAGATTATTGACATCCATTGTCAACAGCCTCACCAATCAACAACGTGTCAAAAGCATCCTTCTACCTTCTATTCTTCTTTGCACACAACACGCCCTCTGTAGATATAGGGAGGAACGACCTCTCTAGCACAATGAGGAAGACAAATCAGGAATCGATTCTGGTGGCCAGCCACCAGGATTATCATACAAGATTAGGGCAAGGTTTACACTGGGATTTTCTCTAGGGTTTTCCATATGCAAAAACATTGATAGTTGTCATATGCATGCAAAAAAATAAATGTACATATTAGATTGAAAGCAGAGATAAAAAATAAAACTAAAATTAAATAGGTCAATTGGAGAATTTATCTCATCTGAGGTGATCGAAGTTAATTTCCACGATTGGAGTTAAAAAGGATATCACTGGAGTTCAGGTAGTTAGTTTAGGTCGGAAGACGGGGGATGATTCCATCGGATATAGGATTAAAATTAAAGAGAAAATTTTGGGTTTATAGGGTTCTGGCGTGGCGGTCGTAAATCGCCTCACGATAGTCGGATGAAGCCATGTGGTGGTTGGTATTTAGGATGGTTACAGGTGAACTCTGGAATTTAATCGGAGTTGGGCGATCATGGATCAAACGACGAAAATCACAACGTTATATTATCGGTGTTCTTCGCAGAACACCATGCAAAAATGTGGGATTCAATCGAGTCGAGTTAAAAAAAATTGAGTTATTCGAGTTTATGAGTTATATTTTATCATTTAAACTTTATTCAAAATTTTTTGAGTGGAGTTGAGTTTCGAGTTCTTATAAAAATTTAATTTTAATTATTTAACATGTTATAATATAATTTAATTTTAATTTAAACGACTTTCTCTAATCATACAAGATATTTTGTATATATTTCTTCATATTTTTATATATCAATATATATCATACAAAATTAAGACACTCATCTTTAACTTAAAAATAAATTCTTTAATTACTAAAATTTTTGAGTTATTCGAATTTTTATTTTACAACTTAAATTTTATTTGAATTTTTTTAAGTCGAGTCGAATGTATAAAATTTCGAGTCAAATCAAAACAAATCAAATATTTTCACCTCGAATCGAATTATTTAATTTTTTTTAATAGAGTGGAAATTTGCTCGCCCCTAATTTTGATCATTAGGTATTATTTCTTTGGATAGTTTGAGTGTTTATTTGAGAGTTTGAGAGCAAAGAAAGATAAAAGGCAGTGTTTTTTTTTTTAATGGTCGAGTTGGCTCGGATTGGGCTTTTACGGTTCGAGTCAAATGATATCGTTTTAGTGTCGAGTTGACTTGACCCGTGCGTTTTAATCTAGATCGGACAAAAAGATTCGCATATTTTTAAAGATAGATTAATCACACTTTAAATTCCTGAAACTTTGAACTACAATTCAATAAAGTCCTCAATTACTTTTAAATTGAGCTTCAAATTTTGAGTTCATTCAATTGAGTCCATGCTCTCTTTAATTGCACACCAGTTCATTCAATTTAGTCCCTTAACATAGCAATCGGGCTTTGTGATTTTGTTTTCAATTCAATCTAGTCCTCTTTACCTTTTAATTGAGCTTCTAGGTTTATAATTAGTTTAATTTCGTCATTGTTCTTTGTAATTGGGCTTGAAGTTTTATTTTTAGTCCAATTAGGTCTCCTAGGTTTTGTAATTGGGCTTTAAGCTTTGTATTTGTTTTCAATTTGATCACCAAAATAATAAAATTGATGTCAACTTGTAATTGCTTTCAATTTAGCTATTAATTTTAAATATGCTTTAATTATTTTAAGTTTTTATGTTTAATTTATCAAAAAAATGTCATATTAGATGTATATTAGATAATTAAATACATATATGCTAGTTAATTAGATTAAAGCTTTTAGGTTAAATTCTATAATTAGGTTCAATATTTAAAATTAGGTGAGACAATTACAATAATTTAATGAGTATAGAATGATATATTTGGGAATTTGTATTTGAATAGTGTCCTAAAGTAATCGGATATTACTCAACGTGATTCCTAAATAAAATATTCGATACACATTATTATATTAAAAAATTAATTAACATAAATTATTGTTTAGAGCTTAACTAGGATTAGTACTTAACTAATTAGATTTAATTAGCTAATCGGATATTATATTCAAGATTCAATATAAACGATGTCCTAAAATAATTAGGTGTTGTCACATACGAGTTTTAAATTAAATAATATTGAAGAATAAATATTAATTAATAAAGTAGAGCCTATTAGTTTAAGGACTTCAAATGTACGATACTATAATTAATCATGTATAATTCTTTTTGTATAGACGAAATACCTTTAGAATGTAAATAGTATTTCTATTTTATGTTCAGATAAGGGGCATATTCTTTATACAGAAAAAATATTTTTGTTTGCAATATAAAATAAATTAATAATTAAAGAATAAAATTAAATTTGAATTATATTTATTAAAATTGTTAACATGTCACACGAAATTTGAGATATCAATATTGAGTATTTGTGGGGATGTTAATCATTACTCTCGAATCCATTTTTAAAGGAAAAGAAAAATCTAATTTTTTTTTTTCTGATATCCGACCTACCAAAGTAATCAGTAGTGACTCTAAATATTTTTAATTGAATAAAAAAATAAATTTTATTTTAAAAATTAATTAATATGGATTTTAAAAAATAATTTTAATTTTCATAATTAATTATAGGATAATATCCAATTTAACATGAAAACCCCAATTTCAAAAATAAATTGTCAAGCTAATTTTATTCCCATACAAAAATAGTGACGACAACAGTTAACATATTTTACTTGAATAAATACAAAATATTCTCTAATTTATTGGTGAAAATATAATATAAAAATGAAAATAATAATTTGATCTAATTTTGTTATATATGATAAGGTTAAATTAAGTAATGTATATATTATATAATTATCATAGACTATTATAAAATTAAATGATTTTAAATATAATTTATACTAATTCATATATATTAATAATTAATTTATTAAAAAATAACGGATAATTTCAATCTAGTGGTATGTAAAAAACCAAAAAAAAATAATCGATAAATAGTTAATTGAATCAAAAATTTAATTTCAGTTTGAGTTTTTATTTTTTATATAAAAATTGGTTCAATTACGGTTTATAGTTTTGAAATAAATAGGATAACTGAACTGACCAATTATATTATATTATATTATAAATTAGATTTTATTTTATTTTCTCATTCTTTTTTTAAAATTATATATTTTTTTAGCATATCATTAAAATTTATATTTTTAATAATATTAAAATTAAAAAAGTCATTACCCAAAGTGAACTAAACTTTTTTTAATTAACTGATTAATTATTTATGATTTAAAATTTAAAATTAAACAATTTAACTTATCAATTAATCGAAATAATTAAAAAATCGAACCTGATTTTACGCAACACTATCTCAATCTAGAGTCCAAATGTATATTAAAACCATTATTATAAAAGTTCCGAGGAAGAAAATGGAAAATCCGCCGCTCAAACTAATTGGAAAATATATAAATAAAAATATATTAGGAAATTACTGAACCTTCTTCATTGGGGTATCAAACTGCCGAAAAATTATTATATAAACCCTTTCCACCACTTAAAATATAGTTTCAATCAATTAAATTAACACACATAATATATTTTTCAATATCAAATTTACACATAAGCATTGGCCAAATCATTAATTTAATGTTTTTGATTTAAAAAGAAAAAAATATTATCAAAGATTTTTTGTGTCATCTCTCTTTGTTCTTTAAAATTTTTCTAATTAATTTTTTATATAAATTTTGGGCTTTAGGATTTAAAGTTTAGGGATTAACAATTTAGGGTTTATGTGATTTAGGGTTTATGTGGTTTAGGTTTAGAGTTTAAGGTTTATATGATTTAGGTTTAAGGTTTAGGGTTAGAGTTAGGGTTTAGGGTTATTTGTTATTATTTAGGTTAGGGTTAGGGGTAGGGTTTATGGTTAAGGTTAGGGTTAGGGTTTAGGGTTAGGGTTTAGGGTTTAGAGTCAGGGTTAGGGGTAGGGTTTAGGATTTAAGGTTAGGGATTAAAAAAATAAAAAAGTTAAACAATAAAGAGGAAGACAACATAAAAAATCTTTGATAATATTTTTTTCATTTTTAAATTAAATGCATTAAAACAGATGATTTGGATGATGCTTATGTGTAAATATGATATAGAAAAAAATATTATATGTCTTATTTTAATTGGTTGAGACAATATCTTAGGTGATGGAAAGGTTTTATGTAATAATTTCTCCAAAACTGCCAATGGTCAACATTAGCCGAATCTGGTCTGTTATTTCCATACCTTCCCTATTCCTAAATCAATTCAATTTTTGGAAACTCTTCTGAAATGGAAATGGATTCTAATTACACCCAACCATGAAACTTAATTGGAAAAGTACAAATAAATCATGGCTGTACCATCCTTATAAACAGAGGAATTTAGACTAATAACATCAAAAGTACAAAAATAAAATAATTGTTACAAATTAGTATTCTATTAAAAGTAGGAGCAGTAAGATTCAAATGTACAGAGAGTGAAGGGACTTGTAAAATATTTTAACCGACTAAATTTTATCAAAAAAGAAAAGTATATGAACTAAAATTTCGTTCGACGTTGCTAAACCCTAAACCTTAAATCCTATAGTTTTTGGAGAAGTTTTGAAGAATACCCTGTTTTTTTTTTCGGCTCGTAAAATATTTTAACCGACTAAAATAGCTTCTTCACTTAACCCTGTGGTGTAAGGAGTCTAAATCTAATCAAATTTTACCAGTTTTTACAAGTGGAACATGCTAAGGAATGGACTTAGAGACCTCAATGTTGGGGAGATTTGATATTTAGTAGGTTTTGGTCTAAAACTGCTAAAAGATTTGCTTTAGATATTCAAAAAATATATGTAAATATTATATACTTGCAACAACTAACTACTAGCGACTAAAGTACCCTTCCATCTCTGCTTTAAATGAGGACCCCATGGCCCCAATCCCCATTTGGCAACCCCACTGCAAATCACTACACAGTAGCTGCTTGCTTGCTGCTACCGTTCCCCCGTTTTTCTTCCTTTGTAGCTATCTTTTTCAATGTCATTTCATTGATCATTGGTCACTTTTTTTATAACCCTTTGTTCTTCATAAACCTCCTGACATCCTCAACGACTGCTTCAGCTAGCAGGGATAAAGAACATGGTGAAATTCTGTTGTACCTTAAGGTTTTTATGTCATGGAATCCTTGTATTTGATTCAACTCATATTGGGGTTTGTTTTTTCTTTTGAATTTTTTTTCTTGCAGCTTGGTCCAAGATCAATTCCTCAGTGGCTGGGAATTCTCCTGGGAGAAAAATTCTTTGATCCTTGTATTGTTCATGAATCTGCCAAGAGAAACGAGAAGAACATTTTTTGCTTGAATTGTTGCATTACTATCTGCCCCCATTGCTTGCCACTTCATCGTCCCCATCGTCGCTTACAGGTTCGCTCATGATTCATCTATGAGTGGTTGCCAGAAAAATCTTTACTTTGCTTAACATTTGATTTTACAGGTAAGGAGATACGTTTATCAAGATGTTATCAGGCTGAGTGATGCTCAAAAGCTGATCAATTGTTCCCTTGTTCAAGTAAGTAGAACAGATTGTTGAAGAAAGACTGTAAAAAAAAAAAAGCTTTCTTTTGAGCTCAATTGTTTTTCAACTGTACAGCCCTACACGACAAACAGTGCCAAAGTAGTGTTTTTGAATGAACGGCCAATGTCTCGCCCATTTAGAGGCTCTGGTAATTTCTGCATACGATGTGATCGCAGCCTTCAAGACCCATTTCTCTTCTGCTCCATCTCTTGCAAGGTTTCATTCACTGTTTCTCTCTTTGTTCTAATGGTTTAAACTTTGAAATTCCCTTACCCCACATGCATGCAGGTCAATTACATAGAGACTGCAAAGCCTGGAGGGAAAAGGCTAGACCCGAGCCATGAACTGGTTCCATTTTTCTATAAATCTAGAACTGGTGTTAGCTTCCTAGAGCTTGAAGAGGATCCCACCAATGAGTTAGTGAACAAGAAGAAGAAGGCCAAGAAACGAAGCAGCATTTTAATGCCCCAAGCTGAGAGTATAAGCCGCAGGAAAGGTGTGCCTCATAGATCACCTTTGAATTGAATGCCATAGGAAATAAAACAAACAGTAGTAATGATGCCTTTAAAAGCTCAGTATGTTGTGTGGTTTTTAGGAGGATAATGAAAATGATTTGTGGGGAAAGTTTTGACAGGGTTGGAAATTAATTGCTTCCCCATTTTTGTAGAGTTTAGTATTATTAAATTCAGACATTAGAGGTATATACATATATATATTTATATAACCTAATGTTTTTAGAATCTCCTCTTCTCTTTATGAGTTGCAACCTACATTGGATTGCCTTAATCTTTAAGCAGAAGCTTTATTTCTGTAGGATCAGATAATTACAGTGCATGAAGTTTTGGACATAATTGTTATATTAAGTCTATATGCCTGCTTTTGCTGCAAAGAGTGGCGTTTTACATCTAAAGATGAATGATGCATAAGTTGACCATTCCAAAGGGATGTTGGTTTGATTGCAACATAGGAAAAATGGGTTTCCCTCATTTTCTTGGAGGGAAAAGTGTTTCATTAAAGAAATCATAATAAGGTTGTCCATGAGGAAGATAAGGTTTGTCATTTGTTACTACATTTGCAAAGAGATGTTCTTTTCTTTTCAAGATTCTTGGTTCATTAGATAAAACAAAAAAAAGGGTGTTATCATCTGCCTTTTTGAAGAGTTGACCATAGGCCATGGGGGGCATTTGAATTTTAGGTGGCATTCATTGCCACAGATCAATTCAATTTCAACCACCATCTTATGGCAAATTGGAATACCGAAATAGCAAAGTGTGAAATCAGAAACGATTGCATTTATACCGAGGTTTGATTGGAAGATAGCTCACACTCATGACAGTAGCACCATGGCCATGGGAATTGCAGAGCTAAAAGCTAATAAGAATTTCCATTTTTAATTTTGTTTCCTAATTCCTTCCAGTGCATGAACACATCACAATTAGGGACGGGGGAGGATTGTAGCTTTTTAGCTGCTTGTTGCAAATTGGCACCCTTAATATTTGTCTGCATCTTCTTGTTCCCTAGCCATTGCAGATGAGAAGGTGAGAGATACGTCAAAGAAGCTGATACTAAAACAATCCATGCTAATTTAATCAGCAAAGCACTAGTGGTTTAGTGGTAGAACAGTATCCTGTCACGGTACAGACACAGGTTCCTTTCCCTGCTGGTGCAGAGCAGCAGAATGTGATTTTTCCTACCTTTTCATTTTATATGAATTGCCATGATCCATCATTTGCATACAGTTTTCAAAGAATATCCAAACAAATCAAAACTGGGTTGTAAAGCTTTAGTGATGATGTTACCCCAACAAGGAGCTAAAGCTGATTGCAAAGTATAGGCCCCACGCCATTCTCATCCACATTCATTAGCCCATTGGCTTCAAGGAAAAAGGAAACTGAGCCTTGTATTATAGCTGAACATAAACATACAGTCTTGCCTTTGAAAAACTACCGCCTTAATATATATGGGTAATTATTTCTTCCGGAAGCAATAGAAATAAATCCATAAATGATTTAATTTTAGGGTGTAAGTACTTTGTATAAGATTTAGTGTTTAAGAGTTTAAATATAAGAGTTTTGAATTTAAGGTGTGTGGATAGAATATAGAGTTTATGGTTAAAATTTAAGATTTATAGGTTAAATTTAAATCTTTAATTATATTATCTTAAAACCGAGACTTAACCTCTAACCCTAAACCTTAAGTTTTAAACCCTTTCACGTAAATTTTAAACATCGACAAAATGTAGGGATGGAATCACTCCATTTTATCTTCACCCTTTTTCGATCATTTTTATCTCGAAAAAACTGTAACCACCAAAGTTTAAAGTTTCAAGCTTTCTTCATTGATCTTTTCATTCGAAGATACACTTTTTGGGAATAAGAACCACTTATATTGTATTAAACTCAATTAATTTTATATTTTTTTTAGACTATTGGATAAAGATAAACAGAGGGATATAAAGATTTGGACATTATTTTTTAAGTTTTTTTTTAGTTTTAACCGCAATTATTTTAAATATTTTTAATTAATTAAATTTTATAAAATATATTTTTTAAAACTGCTTGATTGAAGGTATCTAAAACATATTTTTTCATATTTTTATTAATGATAAATTTAAAGTAATAATGAGTTAAAATTAAAAATATTAATAAAAAAAAATTAATACCAATCACATTAAATGAAACAAAGGAAGTATTATATATGTTTTGGCCTTTTGAGTTTGAATTATGGTCGTTCCGTATTCTATGATTTGAGTTTTAATTTAATATAAGAATCATTTTTAGTTGATATTATTAAATTTAAAGTTATTTATAATTTTTAGATTATACATCTGATTGAAGCATTAAAGTTGTTGTAAATGAATCGCATTTTTATACATAATTTTTATAATTTAAGATGTAATATAGAACAAAGCACCAGTGGTCTAGTGGTAGAATAGTACCCTGCCACGGTACAGACCCGGGTTCGATTCCCGGCTGGTGCATTGGATTTTTTTTTCTTCTTTTCTATGCAAGTGCAGGGTAAGGCTCTTATTATACCAGACAGACACTGTTTGCAGTCAAAAAAATTGCTAAGAAGAAGCAATGAGAATTGAAAGGTTTATTTTTATTTTTACTATAAAATCATCAAGGTTTAAGATGAATACAACATGGTGAAAGGATGTAAAACATTTTGAACTGGCTAGATCCTTTGACCTTGGTAAATGTTTATTTTACATTTTTGTCTCTTAAAGGTTTGATGTTGAAGTATGCTTAACGAAGTCTTCATAGGCTTCCAAAACGAGATCGTGATCTTCCCATTCATCACGGTACGTCTCTGGTCGAAGACGACGATTCACTGAAGCCGCGGTGTACATTGGCTTTCTCCATTTTTCAACACCTTGGCAACCACATTGTGCAGCAAGCCAGTTGTTGTACTCGAACTGCAACGATGTATGAAAAAGAAGGCTAAACATATTGACGGTATGGATGGTGAACTCAAAGTGACAAATGGGAACTATCTCAGCTCATAATACAAGACCATAAATAGCACAACAGATTTCCTGCACGAAACAAGCTCCCCAACGAGGTAAGGTTACCTGAGAATCACCGATGCAATGAGTATACCGCTTTGGTATGCCAGCAGCTTCAAGTGTCGAGTAATATAAGTTGATATCTTCCATCATCTCTTTCTGGGATGGAAGTGTAATTTGACCGGACAAAGCACCAGAAACCCATTTGCTTTGCCACTCAAACAAGGGGAATGGAACAACCTGGTAAATTAACGAGATAAACAAAACAATTATTTCTGCTATGAAGTAGAATGGGAATTAGATAATAAAAGAATAGGAACATACCTTCCATGGTATCCCAATAAATGAAAGGGACGGGGCCAATGCTGGGGGAAAGACATGCTTATACAGTGGCCCAAGACGATTATCATCTATGGTCACAATGCCTTTTGTGTCAAGGAAAGGGAAGTGATACTTGTACCTTTTAGGAGCAAAGAAAGTTCAGAATGCATTTTTTACATCAACACTGTATTTGCTGCATTTGTTACTGCAAGAGATGCTACTCCCAAACCAAAATACAGACAAAAACAAATAAAGATTAGTAGTTACCCGGTGCAGTGCATAATGACATCAGCAAGCACGACTTTCCCATTTCGGAAAACCACTGCACCATCATCACGGGCATTATCTATCTGCACCGTTGCAAAATATTAGTATTTCAAATCCATCCCTAATCTCATCAAATAGATACACTCCCTAATCTTATGACAGCCATGCCATACCATGGAATGAAGCCACAAATTATCATATCCAGGCTGTTTTGTATATGTTTCATCTGCCACTGATCTAGATGCAACATGTACTTCTTTGGCAACTGCAGCTACGTCCCTACATATGTCAACAGCACTCGAAGAACTCCCTATTATAATTACAACCTACCAAAGGAAAAGATCGGAGTTTATAAAGAGAAGTGATCTCAATGGAGATAGGATCACTCCCCAAATTGATAGGGAGAGATATCAGTACTTCACACAAATACCAGAGCAGCAAACAGTAGAAAGAAGTATGACTGAAAAAGTTTCTGCTACTATTGCAAATAATAGCAATGGATTGTACCTAAAAACTTAGTGATATACAAGAAATCCTACACAACAATGCACTACAACTACAATTCAAGGCAAACAGAAGTAAAAATCAGATACATACTTGATCTCTAAAGGGCTCGGGAACACGGTAATTGTGGCTATGCATTTGCTTTCCCGGCCATGAATTGATGCCTGGAAGAAAATAAGGGAACATATAAACATCTAATATTCCACAAATGAGAACCAGGAATCCATTTTGAAATCAATCAATGAATAATACTTCAACTACCATATAATTTGCATCCGAATGAATATTGAAACTAATACTGATATAATGATCTTCTAATTGAATTCAGAATGTTCTTAGGCCTTAAAATGAATCTAAACTTCATAAGTTTAACAAAGTTAAATTGATGATTTTCATAAATTAAAACTAAAAGCTCTAAGCATCAATGATTCCAAATTCCAATTACTTGCATCTTAATCGTAGGTATAAACGATCCATTCAGCATCCAATGCTCATTTCCCTTTATGAAAAGATTCCTTCTTTTTTCAAGTTTTACCCCCAAAATATATGAAAAAAAAAAACAAGTTCAAAACTTTACCTGGAATTTGGGCAATACGGGGCTCAGTGTAATGTCCATTACAGACTACGACAGCATCGTAAATTTCATCATCAAATTCAACTTTACTGTCATCATTATTCCCATTCTCGTTACTGAAACAACTCCTCTTCTTGGACTGGACATTCCATTTCCCGCTCTCCAATATTCTGATTTTAACCACTTCCGTCTCGAATCTCACCATTTCCTCAACCCCAAACTCTCTCGCAAAATCCTTCAGATACATCAACACTTCCCTATGACCCGGGTACCTCCTTGGATCCCTACTCTCACCGGGTCTTATCAAGAAGGGAAAGTCCATGTACCCCATAACTTCCCTGGGGAGATTAGTCCGAAGAGAGCTGTAGAGGCTAGAGTGGACGATGGGTCGTTTTGGGTCGAGTCCCAAAGGGTCAGGTTCCACGTGAGGGGCGTAGACCCAAGTGCCGCCGACTTCGTTCCCGCGTTCGAATACGACCACCGAGTGACCATCTCGGCATAACTCCCTCGCCGCCACTAGGCCGGCGGCTCCGGCTCCAACAATAGCCACGTGTCGAGATTTGACTGATAGAGCGGTAAGTGGCATTGTCAGGTTTATAGTGAAGGTGGTCATTTTAGCACAACTAAGGAAATGATTTATAGCCGTCTATTTCTTCTTCTTTTTTATTGATTTCGACTTTGTTACGTAACTCACAATACAAATTCCAACCATCATATATTTATTTTGAACAGATTCATATAATATTTATTTAATTGTTATAAATACTAATATATTTATATATATATGTTTAAACTCATTTATATACTATAAAAAATTTAAAATTTAAATTATTAGATAAATAAAATAAATAATTAAAATTAAAATAAGTTATATAAAGATTATTATATAAAAAATAAAATATTAATATTAATCGTTCATTTTTCTCTATCAATAATAAAGAAAATATATGTACAATAAAAAAATTATATCCGTATATATTTTTAAAGAAAATTCCTCCCTCTTCTCTCTTTAAAAAATATTTTTTAAAAAATTAATATTTAAAAGCCGGAACGGAGTCATGTTGTTCATAGGAGAGATTCTTGTCTCTTCTTACTTTTTTAATATAATTAAATTTAAGATTTTTTTAATTTAGATAATAATAAAATAAAATTTTTATTTCTCATACATTTTAAATTTAAAGACCTAATAAACCCAATAATTAATTAGACTTGATATATTAAAAAAAATTTAAAATCAGATTGGATATACAACCTAAAAATAAAAATTAAAACGGATATCTGAATTTTTGAATCGAATCAATGGATAATCGGATCGATCGGATCAGATATTTTTAAACACCCTACTTAATAATATTGTAGTAAAATCATTGTCTTAGAAATAAATTTATCTTAATTGATATAATCGTTGTATTTGACGATGTCTCATGAGATTAACGTAGACATCTAAAAATCACTTAGAACGTTTCGAAAGCTCTACTTAAGAATCACATTTTGACATTTTTAAATTATTAGATTAATATATATAAATAAAATAAAATGTTTAGAGGTTTAATTATACAAATGAAATAAATTAAGTTTAGAGGTTTATTCATACGATAAGCTTTTATAACATATTATAAATTAATTGACTAATAATTCGAATATTAATGATTCTATGCTAATGCAGATGACAGTCCACTTTAAGGACACATTGTAAAGGTTCTGTCTGAAGTTCAAGTAGGCCTAATATTTGAATCCATCAGCCTTCAGTTGAAGCATCAGGCATTGTTCTTGCTAGCCCATTCCAAGTATTAGAGAACAAACTAGCCAATAGCTATTGGTCTCATGATATCAGATGCCTTCAACTTAGGTTTTATGGGTTCATGAGTGCCAAAGTGATCTAAGTTTTTGCCTACATAAGGTCCAACTTTATGCCATTTTTCAATCTGTATACTGAAGATGCTGCTTCCAAATAGGGGATAGTAATGCCATTGGAGTTCTTACACTCTGTTCCAATCATAGGGGAGTTTCTGGTTCAACAACCCAAAGATTTTTTTATTATTTCTTTGTAGGATCATAAATGAGACGAGACAGATCACAAACTATTTGAATTCGACTCGGTTAAAACCCGATAAAAACTTGTCTTGATTGGACTCGACTCGAGCTTGAACTTGGCTCGAGTTATTAATGAGCTGAGCCGAACTACTTGATATCTGGATTAAAAAGCTCGTGAGCTACTCAAAAATATAATATACTATTTTTTTCATTTTTATAATATAAAATCTAAATTCTAAACTTAAAACCCTAAAATATAAACCCTAAACATAAGTCTAAACCTTAAAATTTAATTCCTAAACTCTAAACCTTACCGCCTAAACCTCTAAACTCTAAAATAATATCATATACCTTAAAATTAATAAACTTGAGTTTACATAACTTGTGTATCAACGTTTTTCTCCTAATAGGGTTTATATGAGATGTAATAGATGTTGAGCTACTCGAGTCCAACACAATCAAAGATCGGTCAACACTTAACTTGATTGAGCTTGAATCAAGCTCGAAATCGATTCCAAACCGAGTCAAGCTCAGGTTTTCTAGGCTCGTTAAAAATTACTTAAATTCGAACTCAACTTGAAACCTTAACGAATTAAATTGAATTTAACACCACTCAAACTCGACTCAACTCGTTTACGCCCCTGTTTGTTTGCATTTCATTTGCTTTCTTTGGCACTGCTGAAAAGGCAACGCAGCAATTATTAGGGCATGTATGATTGATTAGACAAAAGGGAAAGAGCAAAGAAAAAAAGGGTTAGTGATCTTTCTTTAGTCTATTCGGTCTTCTAAGATTTTACCTTAATTAATCTGAATCGACTTGTATTATATATCTAGTTATGAAGAGTAAGCTTCCAATGAAGATTTTATGTATACACATGGCCTTAAACTCAAGATTTATTTAAGTGATATCAACTACGTACCTATCAATTGAACTAACTGGTTGCAAAGTGTTAATGATTTGTTCCATCAAAGAAAAGGTTTTGCTGCACTGTTGTTTGTTCATGCTCTCCTTGATTTCCCACTGCCTTTTTATCCCTTATCATATCTTGTTTGATGCCTCCATTTGTAAAGTTGGTATAGTAAAACTCAATCATTCACCTAAGATTTGCTATGGCTGTGAATAATCTGATCATATCCTAAAAGGGTGGTGTACTGTTTGTTGACTGGCTGACTGATTGTAACATCATACACTTTGTGGGCTGTTGCTGACTTTGGGCACTTGCAGCATTGGTGTTGTGTCTGTAGATGAATTTATACAACATGCCTTGATAGAAACACCTAATGCATCTTTCTTATCTTTGATTCATGAAGCTCCGTGTGGGGCAGAAGGATGATTGATTGAGGGTGGGAAAAGACAGTAGGCGGTGGGGTTCTGGACAGGCGTAATAGGAGCGATCACATAAGATCTTCTAAAAAGAGGGGTCCAAAATTTTGATAAACTATATTCATTAGATGATATTAATCTTGAAATTCTACGTTATAATTATATCTTAAATGTGATAATTAATTCTAGAATCTTATTGATTATTCTTATTCTTATTGTTTTTGTAGAACTAGTGGGTTCTGGACAAACGCAATAAAAATGACCGTGGCCCTAAAAAGGATAATTATTTCTAAAGTTCACTTTTTTAGAACTAGTGGGAGTTATGAACAATTGCTTCTGAGTGACAAATTTTAATAAATTACAAAGGACCCCAAAATCTTTGAACCGTCCTTGACAGTAGTGATGTTCATATCTAATAAATAGATATTCAACGCTTCAATAAACTTATAATACGAATTAAAAAAAAAATAAAAAGAATGGTGAAACACAATAATACTATCATAGTGATATTAGGTATATTAAGCCTTTAGTTACCTATAGAGCCAGTTTCGAGCATCCCACAGGAGAGGAGAGGCTCAAAGCTAAACAACATTGGATTGGTGAAGCCTTAAAGTGCCTCTTCCTTAAAATTCTGAAAGATTAGAGCTTTAAACTTGAATAATTCAAACTCAAAACGACTCAAACTCGATAAAAATACAATTTTAAATTAAACTTGAACTCAATTAATCTAAAAGTTTAGAACTTGATTGAGTCATCCAAACTTGACCAAAACGAACAACCCACAGGTCTAGCTCCAACCCACTTCCTTGAGAGGGACATCTATGGAAACTAATCTGGTAGAATTCATGGACTGTGTTGTTCCAACGTCTGCATTTCGGCTTGAACTGATGGTCGGTCAGAAGATATGTGGTCGAGCGGAGATTGGAGGTTTCTGTTGAATATGAATATGATCGTCTGCCTTTTTCTTTGCTTTAAAGCTATCCTTGTTATGGTGGTTTGTCCGGTTGCGGGACATCTGCATATGTGCTTTTTACTTTCTTTTTTCACTTAGCTTTCAATGATCCGAGTTTGATCACTTAAAAGCCATCTTTGGTGGAAAACAAAGCTTGAAGCCTTTTCAGACCAAACACCACAACCTCAGTCGTTTCTATTCTATCAAATATAGTAGGATGGTTCAGACTCAGAAGTGAATGAAACTAAACTGTAAAAATGAAAAATAAAATGACCACAAGCCGAAGTTAGAATTCGAAACGATGGAAATCTAAAATGACCCAGATCTCCTAGAATGAACATCATCTAATTTTCTAACTCTGAACCTATATATATACTTGAATGTACTTTTTTCAAAGAATATTAAACATATATATACTGGTATCTGCTAATTAGGGTAACACAAACCATATACTTTCTCTCGTAGCTTGTGAGTCCGGGTCAAGAAAAGTTCATGCAACACATGTGATGGCATAACTTGTCAATATTGATCTTGTTTTCATCTTCGTCATTTGCTACATAATGCATTACCATTAAAAACAACAGTGTTTTGGACGCATTGTGATGAGTGAGGAGATTCTGGTCATCTGTGTTTGCACCTTTTCTCGAGGACTAGGACCACTGAGCCAAATGGGATTGGGAAGATCTAACCTGGGTGTTGGCATCATCACTCACAAACCAGTTTGCAGAGATTAAAGGCACTGAACTGCAGCATCTGGAAACCCCACCACTCATCATGAACGTAGCAGTTTGCAATATCTTTTTACTCAATACCAGTCAATCCAACCCTTTTGATTTTTTCTACCACAAATTTGATCCACCAAAATTACTGTCGGTCTCTGTTTCAACTTTTCTGGATCCATATGCTTCAGAATTACAACGCAATCTCATGAATTTGATTATAAGGATTAGTTCGGCATTGTTTTTATGAATCGTGATAGAAAATTGTATTGAATCATTTTTATCTAGGGAAAGAAGAAAAGATAAGGGAGTAACCGTACCAAGACTGACGAGAAATTATATCATGGGTCAGTCTTACCACGTCATCCATAGGACCAATCAATAGAAACTGTCCGCCTCATTATTTTTTTATTTTTCAAGTGAAGATTCACTTTGGAAAAAATTATGACATGAAAAAATTGATGAAGTGGACAATTTTTATTGGTTGGTCTCATGGACAGGTGATAGGACTGACCCATGATATAATTTTTCAAGGCTGACAGAGTTACAATTCATTTTTACTTACTTTAATATCATTAAATAGTTGTTGCCTTAGCGGTAAAAAATAGGTAAAAATCATCTATTTTTTTCTTATGTTTTCTTCCATGTTTTCTTTGAAATTTTTTAAAAAATTTAAATTTTAATCATAATTTTTATTTTCTATATTTTAAATTCTACACCCTAAAAAATACATCTAAACTCTAACTATAACCCTTAACCCTAAACTTTTTAATTTAAAACGGAAGCACGAAAGAAAAGGTGAAAAAGAGGTAGATGATTTTCACCTGTGAAAATATAAGTGAAAGTAAATATATTTTACTTGAAGTCAATATATAAAATCTTATTATTGATATTTTTAATCGTATTTGTTCTTTCAAAATTCTAATTCTTACGGTAACATTTTATTTTTGGCCCTGTTAATTTCTAATTTTTAGTTTCACTTCCGAAAAAGAAAGTATTTTCTCCTAATAAGTTTAAAATTTATAATTTAAAAAAAAAGAATGTCAATCGAGAGTTTTTACGATTTGTTCTAGAGATTTTTAATTTAAAACATACTTTTAGATTATTTGGTTTGAGGCCTAAATGTTTGGTGTTGGTGTCAAAAATATTTTTAAATATATAAAATACCTGTTTTAAAAAATATAAAACGATATAAAGCGATATATTTGTTTAAAAACGTTTTTTAAAAACTATAAATTTATGATTTTTAAAAAATATTTTTAAAATAAGTTAGAAAATATTTTCCGAAAAGCTTCAATGTTATGTATTATTTTTAGGATGAATCTACAACGGGCGTCGAACACCGCTGAATATTGTTAATGTTGCACATCGCTGAACATTATTAAATTAATTTGTAAAAAATTAAAATCTAAAGAACTAATCATACAATTATTAAGTATACGTTGAGTTTATCACTCTTTTATTAATTACATATTGAGTTCTTGAGATTTAATTTTTTTATTAATTAATTTAATAGTGTTCAACAATGTTCAATATTAGTGGTGTTCGACGCCCGTTGTAAATTTTTTCTTATTTTTATCCCAAAAACACATTTAAAAATATCAAATAATCGAACTATCCGTCCCACCCACAACTTCGTAAAACTTTTATTTAATTATTTATTCCTGCGTCTCTGTTACAAAATAGTCATTGGTATCTTGGAAAGGAAGTACTTAACCAACTGAAGATAAGTCATTCTGAAGTTAAAATCAAACACCTGGCACACTTGTTTGATCTGGATACTGTTGTTGGATTTATTACAAAGCTAGGCTTCCTAGGCAACCATGTTCAACACCTTGCTTCACGGTAATGGAGTTGTTTTGGGTTTTCAATGCGCATTCTTTTAAGCACATGTAATGTCTTTTGAACGAGGGATTATTAGGTGAATTTTGCTCGTCACGTTATCTATGGTTTAAGCAATTAAGATCGTTTATCTTTAAATAATTATCTAATAATTGTTCATCTATTTTTTATCTTTATTTGTAAAATAATTCATTCAATTTATTTGATAAATGATAAATCTAATCTTATCCTTGAAGGGAGGGGAAGAGAGGACCGTAGGGAGAAGGAAAAAGAGTGTTTTTTAAAGAGTCTAAAATCCATGACCTAAGAAAACACGAGGGATGAATAAGAACAAAGCTAGGATCAAACATAAAAAAAAATAATTATCTATTAAATCTTTAAATCTAAAATTTAGGAGGGACAAAAGTAGAGCTTGCACAAATAAGATTTTGTTTGTATTAGTTTATTTATTTTAAAGATGTTTATGTTTGTTTAAATTTTTAATATCTCGTTAATGTTCATTTTTTTATGGTGTTCGTGTTACTTTGTTTACCGTTCATGATTATGTTCGTTTAACGTTCACGAATATATTCTTTTATATCTTCATTTATATGTTTGTTAACAAGTTTGTTTAGCTTTCATGATTATGTTCGTTCAACGTTCACGAACATGCTCATTTATATATTTGTTAACAAGTTTGTTTAGCGTTGTTTAACGTTCATGGTTATGTCCGTTTAATGTTGACGAACATGTTCTTTTCTATGTTCACAAACGTGTTCGTTTATATGTCTGTTAACAAGTTTGTATATATATTCGCCAAAAATTGTAAAATTATACCACTACTCCTTAAGTTCCTTAGGCTTCACAATTTAAACCCTAAACTTCATGCGTTCAACTTAGTCTCTATCTTTACCAATATTTAAATATATAAAAAGAAAGAGAGAATTGAATAAACAAGCTTATGAACGAGTCTATAAACAAGATTGTTCGTAAACATAAATAAACCGAAATTATTTTTTTCATGTTCATTTATATTAAACAAACATAAAATTTTTTGTTTATCATCGTTTATTTAGCTCACAAATATTTTATCGAATGCTATGTTCATTTATATTTTTATAAATAATATAATATTTAGGAAGCGAAGTTAAGTAATTGGTGAAGGGGTCTCTGCCCCCACCAAATTTTTATCTTTATTAATACATATTATTGTAAAAAAATAATTATAAATATACTCACTTTAAATTTTATGTTTTATCTCTTGACATTTAATTTTAATTATATCCCTAATCATAGTAGTACTTCACGTTGCATGCTTTCTCAAACGATAATTCTAGCTTGTGGGTAAGTTAAGCATGGTTAATCGTAAAATTAAAAATCGAATCGAGGTATTATGATCTATAAATTTATGAATCATAATTAATTATGATTAATCAAATTAAATTGAATTTAATTTTTTTAATTAATTTTTAATTATTTTTACAAGGTAAAAATATATATTTTATATTTAAAATATTATAGATGTATTTTTATTTTTTTTATCTTTTTACTTAAAATAAGTTTTTAATAAATATTTATGAAAAATATCTCAAAATTTTTATTTTTAATGTTTAAAAGTCATAAAATAAAACTATTTTGTCAAGATAAAATAAAAAATTTTAAAAATTAATGTTAATATGAAAAAAACAAAAACTGAAATTAACCGAACTGAAAATCGATGATTACTAAAATAACTTGCCGAATTAAACCGAAACTGAACCGTATGCACGTTACTTGTAGGGACCGGTTTAGATGACTAACCACGTCATCTTCCTAATGATACATGCAATTCAAATAATATTTCATAGAATGTATGTACGTATATGTTATTTTATTTTGTATAAATTTAAATTATAATATATTTTTTATAAAAATGTTCTATATATATTTTTAATAAAAGTAGTTAATTTTATTAAAAAGATTTTTTTTAGAATTCTGTAAAGCGATGGAATTCACGCGCTTATTACAGTTCTCATGGTACCAACACTACTCCTGGAACATCATTATTTGTCCAACAATGTCTGAACATTTGTACCATTTAAGACAAGAAATTTGTAATCCAACAACTGATTCCTTAATAGTAAATCTATACGATACACCCTATTATTATACCTCGTCAAGGGAAAAAGAATAGTTGCACAAGTCGGTGTTTGGCTGGAGAGAAATCACTTTCTCGAGTAAGAAAAGAAGATTACAAGGGCAGGAATCATCCAACTTCAGTGGTTAAAGAAACGGTTGTTGTTTAGAGGTCACGGGTTTCAGCACCAATAATATAAGTACAGTATTTGAACGATCAATGTCTAATAGTTGAGAGTATACTCTAGAACATATATTATTATAATACTGTAGCTGATTAAAAAAATATAAATTAGGTATTCCTTCAATTTTATTATAATATTTCATACTCCATTTTTATTTATATTCTTGTTATCATTGCCAAAAATAGAATTCTGGGTTTTATTATGTTTTCTCCATAAAAGAGAGAACTTAGCAGTGGATGGCACAGCTTGGTTTTCAATATAATTTCTAGTAAAAGGCAGGTTAAAGATCATTTCTTTGAGTAGTGTGATTTGAAATTGTCCTAATAAACCCTGAGCAAGGGGAAGTTCTAGGCAAGGCGTAAACGAAATTTTTAAAAATAATATAAGAATTTTGACATATATTAATTTTTTAAAAAATTTTAAATTTTTTTGAAAGCGTAAGAATTTTGATATATATCGAAATTTAAAAAAAACTGTAACAATTTTAGTATATACTGAAAAATCTATACCAAAATTCTTATAATTTTTATAAAAATTTTAGTTATGTTTCTTTTTAGTCTTATTTTAAAATATCCCAGATTAGAAAAACCTTTGAGCATGTATCAAATCGGAAAGAGTATATTATTGAAATCTAGGGTTGTCTTAGAAAGGGGAGCAACAAAACCTTCGCTCAGGGACCTCATATTCTACCTTTACAGATTTAATAATTTATCAAGAGATAGTCTTATAAATTTATTGTTTTTAAAGTATTTTTTAAACAAAATAATAAAAATATTAAGTTATTACTGGATTAATTATATACAATTATGAAATATGCTTTCTGCTCATCTCTTAAATTTTTGCTCAAACTCTTTAAAATGTCTTAAATAACTCTTTTAAAATCCCTATAAAAAATAAACATAGTATCATCACCTATGGAATGAGATTCAAAACAAAATTTGCCTAGAAATGTTTCGGTATATACTAAAAAATCTATATCGAAATTCTTATAATTTTTGTAAGAATTTTAGTTATGCTTCTTTTTAGTCTTATTTTAAAATATCTTAGATTAAAAAAATCTCTAAGCAGGTATTAAATCGGAAGGAGTATATTATTGAAATCTAGGGTTGTCTTAGAAAAGGGAGCAATAGAACCCTCGCTCAGGGTCCCATATTCTACCTTTACAGCTTTAATAATTTATCGAGTGATAAACTTATAAATTTATTATTTTTAAAGTATTTTCTAAACAAAATAATAAGTTATTACTAGATTAATCATATACAATTATAAAATATATTTTCTGCTCATCTCTTGAATTTTAAAAACCTCTAAGTAGGTATCAAATCGGAATGAGTATATTATTGAAATCTAGGATTGTCTTAGAAAGGGGAGCAATAGAACCCTCGCTCATGGTCCCCATATTCTACCTTTACAGCTTTAATAATTTATCAAGTGATAATCTTATAGATTTATTATTTTTAAAGTATTTTCTAAACAAAATAATAAGTTATTACTAGATTAATCATATGTAATTATAAAATATACATTCTGCTCATCTCTTGAATTTTAAAAATCTCTAAGTAGGTATCAAATCGGAAGGAGTATATTATTAAAATCTAGGGTTGTCTTAGAAAGGGGAGCAATAGAACCCACGCTCAGGGTCCCCATATTCTACCTTTACAGCTTTAATAATTTATCAAGTGATAATCTTATAAATTTATTATTTTTAAAGTATTTTCTAAACAAAATAATAAGTTATTACTAGATTAATCATATATAATAATAAAATATACATTCTGCTCATCTCTTGAATTTTAAAAACCTATAAGTAGGTATCAAATCGGAAGGAGTATATTATTGAAATCTAGGGTTGTCTTAGAAAGGGGAGCAATAGAACCTTCGCTCAGGGTCCCATATTCTACCTTTACAACTTTAATAATTTGTCGAGTGATAAACTTATAAACTTATTATTTTAAAGTATTTTCTAAACAATATAATAAATTATTACTAGATTAATCATATACAATTATAAAATATACTTTCTGCTTATTTTTAAATTTTTGCTGAAACTCTTTAAAATGTTCGAGATAACTCTTTTGAAATCTCTATAAAAAATAAACATAGTATCATCACCTATGGAGTGAGATTCGAAACAAAATTTGCCTAGACTTGTTGACATGGTATGGGCATTCACATGGTTTGAGGCATGTATGATTTGAATTATGAAATAATGGAGAAATCATGGTCTTAGTTGGTCCATGCATGAGGGTCCCCTTGTTGGTGCCCCCATGAGTTGTTTCCCATCTTGAGGTGTGCTTATTTCTCCATTTCAAACCAAATTTGTTCAATGTTTAGTACTTGAGAAACATGGATTTGATTGAAATGTTGTTGCTTGCTTTCTCACCCACACCCTCTTCATGTATTATTCATTACAATTATCAACCTACTTTTTATACATATGCATGTGTACACTATTTGTATATACATCATCCATGGCATCATGTACATCTCCATAATTTGATATACATGCACATACATAGAGTGGTCTAATTGTGTTTTAGTCCCTCTACTTTTAATATCATTTTTTTGTTGTGTTAACATGATGACATTGAAAGTTAATGTGAGTCAAATGCTTAAGTTTGGTGATGGGTGTTAGTAATTTGTACCAATTAATAACATTACAAAATCAAAGTAAAACCAATTAAAATAGAGGTAAATTATAATTTGGTTCACTCAATTATGGTTAATTTTATATTTGAATAACTAAATTATTAATATGATTATAATTGAGTCACTCAACTGTTTAAATTTAATAATGTTATCATTTAATTGGATAAAATGACAATTTAGTCCTTAAAATTTTTATATTCTATCAATTTAGTCTTGATTCAAAATAATTAAATAAATTTAATCATTCATATTTAAATATATATATATATCAATTTAGTTATTATTCTACCAAATTTCTTGTATACCCTCATTAATACAAGAGTATTTCATTTGAAATCGTTAATTAATTTAATACATAAATTTATAAATATAAAAAAGAATATAATTATTTTCAATGTTAAATTTATAATTGGTATCTAAATTAAAATCAAACTCATTAAAATCTATTTAAAATTATTTATGAATATCTTCAAGTGCTAGTTATATTGCTACCGCATAATTTTCTACAAAATTCAAATTTTAGTTATTGCTACGTTAGTGAAATTTTATCATGAAATAGATTTCTTAAGTTATCTGCAAGTCTATTTTATAATAATAAAATTATTAATACAAAAATTATTTTAAAATTTATATTTTTTAATAAAAATATTCAGACTTGCAAAGAACTTAAGAAAGCTGGTCGATAATAAAAATGATTAAATTGATATTTTTAAATATAAAGGTTTAAATTTATTGAATTATTTTTGAATTAGGACTAGATTGATAAAATATAAAATCTTTGAGAACTAAAATTATCATTTTCCCTAAATAAACGATCAAGAGACCTAAATATAACTTTTAATAATTTGATAACTTAAAGATAATTTTAACCATAATTGAATGACCTTTATTATAATTTACCCTAGCAATAGATGGATTAAATATGAAATTCAAGCATAGTAGAGAGATAAACAATAATCAGACCCTGTGTATCCATTAGCATTGTTAGCATTGCTAAAAAAGAGGGACCAAAATTTTGATAAATCATATTCATTAGATGATATTAATTTTGAATTCATCATAAAAATTTTAAAAATGGTCTTAAAAAAGATGAGTTATAATTGTTAAAATGTTATAATTGTTTCCTAAATGTGATAATTGATTATAGAATATTATTGTTTATTTTTATTAACATTGTTTCTATAAAATCGATGACATTCTGGACAGACACAACAAAAGCAACCGTACAGGGCCCCTAAAAAGGACAATCGTTTCTAAGGGCTACATTTTTAGAACTAGGGGAGGTTATGAACAACTGCTTCAGAATGACACTTTTAATAAATTGCACAGGGCCCCAAAATCTTTGAATCGCTCCTGGTTGTAGTTAGGTTTTAGGGAATTAGGGTTATGGTGTATTTTTAGGATGTAAGGTTTAGGGTTTAGGATATAAAAAATAAAGGTTAAGTTTTAAAATTTAATTTTAAAAAAATTCAATAGAATACAAGGTTGAAGACATAATAAAAAGGTAGATGATTTTTACTCGATAACAAGACACTTAGAGTTTTGACTACTTATTGTTAAAGATTATCTGACATTACATGCATGCATGATATAGCATCATCTCTCATTCCCATGCACGTGGGATCCCCACCAACAAGCAAACCCCTCTTTATTATTTTAAAATCTCTCAAACTATGCATAAAGCAACAACCCTTTGCCCATTTCGATCACTGCCAAATTTGCAGACTTCAAAAATAAATATTTTTTAAAACCCCCCATAATTTTATATATTTTAAAAGTGCGTACCTACATAGTTATAAAGGATACGCAGTTGTAATAATTCCATTGAATTATGTTCTAAAGTGGGGTTAAGATTTTTTATTGTTCCCTTAAGACTCTGACAGATCTAAAGGCTTAGAACTAAGCATGTTTTGCCCTCTATGAAACATGAAGAAGTGACTTGTGATTGGGACAGGGTTAAGATGGAACAGAGATAATTTTGGTCTCACAAAGAAATGACAACATTATTTTTGGATTTAATGTTTCTGATTTGATTTAGGGTTTTATTATCTTTAATAATATCGTTTTTATTAGGTATAAAGATAATTTTAACTATTAAAGTTTATAATTTTTATTATTTTAGTTTTTATTTTATTTTTAGGATAAATTCAGTTCTTAATCTATATCTTTTTAATAATATCTTATTTTTTAACTAGCATAATGATTAGATAGTTAAAAAATTAACGATAATGATATGTCATATCTTATATATAGATATAGAATGATATTTAATATTTGAGAATGTTTAGTAGCTTTTTATTTTATATTTAATTAATTTTTAATATTTTATTCAAATTTTAATTGTTTTATATTTTATGTTAAAAAAATTATATTTTACATGTATATATTTTTTATTATCGTAAAAAATTTAACGATAATGGCATGTCATATATATGTAGAATGACGCTAAATTTCATGTTATTTAAAATATCTTATCACATATATATGATTTGTCAATATCGTTAAATTTTTAACGGTTTAGTCATTGTGTTAGTTAAAAAATAAGATATTTGTCAAAAAAATATAGGTTAAGGGTTAAATTTATCTAAAAAAAGAATGAGAGTCAAAATAATAAAAATTATAAACGTTAAGGATAAAAATTATCTTTATGTTTTATATTTTTAACGTAAATATTACGATTTAAATTTACATAAGATGAGTTTACATAAATAATTTTATTACTCAATTAATTAGTGTATCTCTTTCTAAAACTATTTTTACATGTTTAATAATGTCAATTTTATTTATATATACGATGTAATTTTAATATATATTTATATTATTTCATTTTATAAATGTTGGGAAGAACTAAAGATGATGAAATATATGGTCTTTAGGGGGAAATGATGTTTTAAAATAAAGGCATAAAGATAATTTTAACCCTTAACGTTTACAGTTTTTTTCGTTTTGACCCTTATTCTTTTTTTGGGATAAATTTAGCCCTTAACCTATATCTTTTTGACAAATATCTTATTTTTTAACTAGCTTGATGACTGGACCGTTAAAAATTTAACGATGATATATATATGGAATATAATTCTAAATGATATGGAATGTAACCTATCAAATATATATATATATATATGAAATATAATTTTATTCCAATATAAAATATAAAATAATTAAAATTCAAATAAAATATTAAAAATTAATTAATTCTAAAATAAAAAAATTATAAAACATTCTTAACCCTAACTACGATAGAATTAAAATCTTATCTTAAAAAATATAAACACAATTCGAATAAGATTTTGATTTTATCGTAGTTAAGGTTAAAAATGTTTAATAATCTTATATTTTAGAATTAATTAATTTTTAATATTTATTTAAATTTTAATTGTTTTATATTTTATATTAGAATAAAATTATATTCTATATATATATATGCATTTGATAAGTTACATGTCATGCCACTTAAAATTATATTCCATATATATATGTATCATCGTTAAATTTTTAACGGTACAATCATCAATCTAGTTAAAAAATAAGCTATTTGTCAAAAATATATAGGTTAAGGGCTAAATTTATCCCCCCAAAAAAGGGCCAAAACGACAAAAACTGTAAACGTTAAGGGTTAAAATTATCTTTATGCCTAAAATAAATACCTAATATAATTAGATTGATTGATAAATATAAATTCTAAAAATAGAGTTGAAAAATAAGAAAGTTTTAAAAATATTCATATTTTAAGGTCATTATTCACTTAATATTTTTCACTTTCATTAAAATGATTCTAAAGGATAATTTCAATTTTAGATTATTAAACATATTTAAAATATTAATTCAGTTAAAAGTTTATTTTTTAATGGATTATCAAATATGTCCTAAATAAATGATTAATCTTTATTAGAATTAAGGGGAGCAAAGAGCAAAACTAGACTCAACTTGAATAATTTGATTTGATTTAAGATAAAAATACTCGATTTGTCTTGAAATTTTATAAATTTAACTCGATTTGAAAAAAATTTAAATAAAGTTTGAGTTGTAAAATAAAAATTTGAGTAACTCAAATAACTTAAAATTTTTAGTAATTATAGGATTTATTTTTAAGTACGAAACATGTCTCTTCATTTTTATGATATATATTGATATAAAAATATTAAAAATTATTATCATATATTAAAAAAATATAAAAAAATACACACACATATATATATATCTTATATGATTAGAGAAATTCATTTAAATTGGAACCATATCTTACTATAACGTGCTAAATAATTACAATTAAATTTTTATAAGAACTCAAAAACTAAACTCGAATTTCTTACACTCGACTCAAATTTAAAAATTTTAAATAAAGTTTGAATCGTAAAATATGACTCGTCAACTCGAATAACTTAGAATTTTAATTCGATTAGATCAAACTCTCATCTCTAATTAAAATCCAAAAACATCTAGATATAATATTTTAAAAAGTAAAATAAATAATGGATTCAAATATTTAAATTTTAATCAATCAAGTATAAGCGTAAATCGGATTTAGTTTAAAAAAACCCTTCGAATTCATTATTGCAAAAGTAAAATGGATTTGAATAATCGATCTTCAAACATCAATATCCAATTCAATTAAAATTTATAAATACTAATTAAATTATTTAAATCCAAATATTAACAAAATTAAATTTAATAAGTCATCTCAATGAAAAGATAATGACGTTTAAGCATTTTTATCTTTAATGTGTGAGTAAATTATCACAAAGTTAAGAAAAAGCCGACCTTCACCTCAATATTTTTTTTTTTATCTTTATTCCCTTTTTATTTTTTTAAAATTTAATTTATTTATAAATTTGACTTTTAATTTTAAATATTTACGTTTTATTTTTTAATCTCAAATCTTGATTTTATTTTTAAATATATATATTATAAATAAAATAATTTAAATTTGAATCAATTATGATTAACATAATTATCTATTCTACCGGACCACTTGTTTAAGTTTTTAGAAAAGATCGAGATGGTTCTATAACAAGTGTCGAGGTTTGGGATGAACCACTGGGTACCAGCTCCGACCCCGCAGTAGCTGATCCAGGTGATCCACTCTTTCCCATGAACCGGATCTGCTCGGTTCCGTACTACTCATGCCCCTGGCTGATGGAAATAATGTTTTCTTTGTTGCATCCCTTTCAGTCCTTGGAAAACCAATCACAGGGAAAGAAATCAAAGAAAGAGTATTTTCAAGTTGTTCTAAGTTTGAGAGAACAAAGGCTTTAAGGGAGCCGCGATTTGATGTCGAGGGAACTAATACATAAATATTTAAAAGTAAAGATAAATTTATAAAAAATATTTTTAAAAAATTTAAATAAAAGGATAAAAAAAATCTTTGGGGTGAGGGACGATTACCTTTCCCCATCCCTCTTTAGTTCTGTCCCTAGGCTAAAGTTTAAACATTTAATTTAGAGCAGAGTTAATGGCATCATGATCTCACAATTAGAGACGAAGAATACCTGAAAATCTCTCTATGAACTGAGAAATTATATCATGGATAAGTCTTATCATATTTTTATGAGATCAACTACTAAAAATCATTTATTTCATCAATTTTTTATGTCATATTTTTTCAAGTGAATCTTCACTTAAAAAGAATTCATTTGAAAAAATAACTGTTTTTAAAACGAATTAACAGTAAATATGAATGAAGATTCACTTATAAATTATGACATAAAGAATAATAAAATGAATGATTTTTAGTGATCGATCATATGAATGACGTAGTAAATTTACCCATGATATAGTTTCTCCGGCACAATTCTATCCAAAAACAGGGAGGAAATCCATGAAAAATATTCCATTGACTTCAAAATTTTGGGACGAAATTGAAAGAAAAATTTAACCGAGATTTAATATAAAAGGTAGAAAGATTTAATTAACCGAAAAAATAAATTTTAAATTTTGTTAAAGATTATAATACTTTAAACGAGTGGCGGTAGATTAAAGAAGTCTGCTTAATTGCAGCATTTAACAAAGCTTCCAGTTAACTGACACGTGTAGTCAACGGAGGATCTTTCGCTGTCATAGTTTTGGGTGTTGGGGTGAAAAATTAGGGGCAGAGTTAATTGTATTATGTGTGGTTAAATTATATTTATAATTAGAAGCACTTATTAACCGAGTTATTATAAGTTGAGTAGTGTTTGATTTTTATTTGTTAAAAATTTTATTATTTAATTTGATTTATTATTCGTTAAGTTTGATTATATTTTATTTGATTTAGGTTTGTTAAAAATTTTGTTGCTGACTCAATTCGTTAAGGGTGAGCATTCGATCGAGTCGAGTTAAAAATTTTTGAGTTATTAGAGTTGACGAGTCTAATTTTATCATCCAAACTTTCATTCAATTTTTTTGAATCGAGTCGAGCCGAGTTTCTGAGTTCTTATAAAAAATTCATTAAATTATTTATTATGTTATTGTATGATTTGATTATAATTTAAACGACTTTCACTTATCATATAAGATGTATATATATATTTCTTCATATTTTTTTTCACATATCATAATATTTCTTCATATTTTTATATATCAATATATATTATAAAAATTTTAGGGACTCTTCTCAAACTTAAACAAAAATCTGTTAATTATTAAAAATTTTGTGTTATTCAAATTATTATTTTACAATTCAAATTTAATTTATTTTTTAGTTGAGTTTAAAAAATTTCGAGTCGAGTCAAGACGCGTCGAGTATTTTCGTCTCGAATTTAATCAATTTTTTTTTTAGTTTGTGTTTTTTTCAGCCTTCAATTTGTCTCTCGTTAAGCTCATAAAAAATCTATTTTATTTTTCTTTTAATTATAAGTAAAACTATTAAAGTTTAACATAAACATAAAAATTCATGAAAAAATATAAGGTTTAAAAAGATAAATAAATAAATAATTAAATCTGTCATAACCGAGTTAAAACTAAAATTAATATTTAAATATGATATTCTTTTTAACTTTTCAACAATCTTAGATAAAGAGAAAATACTTTAAAAGTTGAGGGTTTAACTTTCAAGCATTTTGTATAAGAAGTGGAAATGAAAATCTTTTCCTCTATTCTATTTTAAGCATAAAATAATATATTTTAATATTAAAGAAGGAAAGACTCATTAATATAAATTATTTTTTAATTCTTGAGAAATAAAAAAACATTTTTAAATTCTAAAACTAAAATTTTATGGATAAATTATTTAATAACTCATTGAAATTTTTAGAGTTTTTAAGTAGTATTTAAATTTCTTGAAATGTAATTTTAAGGATAATCAATAAAAAAATATAAAAAATATAAAGAATAACAATTGTTCATAAATTTATCGAGATACGTTTTTTTATTTGTCTCGTTAAGATCTTTAATTGAGTTCGATTTTGAATCAAGTTAAATTGAATTGAGTGTAAACTTAGTAAAACTCAAGTTGTCACTCTTATTAAATATTTTAATTTCATCCTTTAAACTATTGTTGTTCTAAATTGATTCCAAAACTATTGAACATGTAAACTTCAATCCAAATAATAACCCGTATTTTAAATTAATCTCTAAACTTTTAAACATTTCAGTTTTCATCCTTAAATTATTTTTTAGGCCACACCATATTATTACACAATGAAAATACACATAAATGTTTACATGAAAAACTTTTTTTTATATAAAAATTTTATTAACGTAAGATATGGCTAGCATATACTGATAAATTATCAGAGTTGAACTTAAAATGTTCAAAATTTTAGAAAATAATTTAGAATGAGAGTGATAAATTAAAGATGAAATTGAAATCTTTAAAAAATTAAAAAATAATTTAAAATAAAAAAATATAATTTACTAATAGATTTTACACATTCAAAAATTAAAAATCAATCTAAGATAAATTTTATTGTTTGAAGACATTTTAAAAATGTCGATATTAAATACTGATATTAGTCCATAATTATTGACAAAATTATTGATAACGTAATAAATATTAATCTTATTATTCAAATTCTTTTTATTTTCTCAAATGACAATTTTTTATGTGGAATAAAATTATTTTGTGATGGATAAAAATACGTCGATAACTGTTAGAAGTCATGACCAATTATTGACAACTTTGATGACAAGGACAAAATTAAAAATAATAAAAATAATTGAGACCAAATTGGAGAAAGTAAAATATCAGGGACCAATTCAAATATTAACAAAACTTCCATGAATATCACATAAATTTGTTCCAGAAATAGTAGACACGTGTACTTATGTGGCTTGAACACGTGTGAAACATAAACACTAAGGTTCATAATTACTTTTTTCTTTAAATTTTAATCATTTAATTATCATTTTTTAATTTTACTTATTTTCATCCTTAATAATTCACATTCCTAATTAAGCGTTCAGTTTGCCATCTGCAGACCGTCGCCAATAAATTAAACAGACGTTAATTACAAAAGTGCCACAATCTTAATTACACTAGAAGAAGAACACAAAGACTAATTAATTAAGATTAGTTTGAAGGTTAACTAACAAAAGGGATCCCTTTATTTTATTAAACTTGACCTTCTCTTTCCTTTAGGAATCTCTCAGTTTCAGAGCTTTAAAAACAAAAGCTTACTTCCCTTCACACCAAAAATATCTCTTTTTTTAAACCCTAAATCAATTCCATTACATTCTGCTCTCTATTTCCAAGCGGAATAACTCATATTTTGATTTTATGTTACAATTGTTTTCTTTTTCCTTTATTGATTCGATTTTTTGTGAATAGTTGAATGAAGATTTATATAGTTTGAGGGATTTTGGTTGCGATTGAGATCGGAGAAAAAAATGCGAGTGAAGGAAATGCATCCACTGTGTTGTATATCGTTGGAGAGTCCCGGTGTCAGTAACCAGTCGCCGGAGGTTTTGTTTACTCGAGCTAGGAGCATGCCGGACGGTAGAGTATCTGGATATGAGATCGGCAATGCGACGGCGGGAGGATCCGAAGGAACTGTCGCGGGGATTCTTTATAAGTGGACTAATTACGGAAAAGGATGGAGATCCAGATGGTTTTTGCTTCGGAATGGAGTGATATCTTACTCCAAGGTTCGTCGGTCGGAGACTCTCAACCTCCTCTCTCCGACTGACGAGGTCAGATTGATTGGTGATGTCTCCAGCAATCGGCTTTCCAGGATGGACAGTTGTAGCGGTAGATGGAAACACCAGAAAACCGTTGGCATTGTTCATTTAAAGGTATGTATATCACGAAATAATCAGATTCCAATAGATTGATGATCAAACTGATCAATTTTGGCGGTAATACAAAATTATTCCCAGAAAGAGTTCACCCCGCAGAACTAATATTTTGATACAATAAATTGAATTGATCTGTTACCGTCTAGCAATTATGCCATTTTTACTAATTTTGGTTTTTGCATCTGAAGAGATGAAATTAGCAGGCACTGATACCTGAGCCAAACAATAACCAAAAAAAAGAAAAGAAAAGTACATTAAAGAGAAAGAACCATTGGATGCTTGCATTGTTTGGCATGTACTACTGTATAATTTGTTTGAAGAACCCATCCTTTTTTTTTCGTGGGCCTTCTCGTTCTCTCTCTAGTTTGTTTTGTTTATGTGATTTTCGATTTCCTTGTTGAACTGATTGGAAATAAAGTTCGAAGCTTTGTTTTTTAATAAGATATTTTTACAGTTTTAACTGATTGTTTATGTAGAGTGGGTCACATCAGCAGGTGGGCTTGGAAGGCTGTGATAGGGCATGGTTTAGGTCTAGGTATTAAGTTGTGGCACCTAATCGATCAATCGGTGTTGGATAGTGGATCGAAATTTCCCTTTTTTCCTTTTCTTTTAGTTTTTTTTCTTTCACTTCTCTCGTTTTATCATATTCTCTCTTTTCTCGTTAGCTGCCTTCTCTTTGCTCCACAGCCGCTAGTTTCTTTCTTCAAGCTGGTGACTGAGGAGTGATTCTTTCGGTTTTATTCTTTTCTATAAAGGGAAATAAATGACGCTATGTTGTAGAGTTCAAACGGTGATGAGGATGGAGTTTTTCTCTGAAATGCCGATCTGGGTTTTTATGCGTTGCCGGTTTTGCATTTTCTGTATCGCAGTAGCTTGGTACTGGTAACGTGTTTGTAATTTTTAACATTTTATATGGTCATCTTTTCAAGTTTTCAAAGGCAAGAGCTTGATTTATTTTAGTGAAACAAACAATGAGAAAAAGAGGGAAAAGAAAATCGTGGGGACTTTAGAATATTAGGTGAGCTTAGACTATTAAGTTTATACTATATGTTTAAACAGAACACGGTTTTGAAATGGGAAAAGTCAAGGTATAATATAATAGGAGTAATATTTATATTAGACTTGTTTCAAGTATATTCTCCTTTGGTTGAGTAGATCCAAATGATGATTCTTCGTCTTTGTTTTATCCGTAGACAGTTGTAATCAGCATAAAGTAGGATGGGCTTTGGTGATGAATTATAAGTTTTTGTTTCCTGCAGCTAAGATTGTGTTTGTTTGTTGCTAAAAGAATTTCTCTTACAAAACCCGGTTATATTTTATTTTGTATGCATCTTGCGTTTGACGGTAAATGGTCCTACTCTTGCTGAGGTCACAACTTGATAGCTTAAAAGGTTCGTTGTCTAAGCTGCATATATGAGTTTTTCTCTGCTGATTCTAGAATTGATTTGACCATTTTACTTTTTTATTTCTCAGCATGGAACTTCTTTTAGACATATATTGACCCGTGTATTTTTTTGTGAATTTATATTCAAGAGCATATACTTTCATGGTGATAGTTTGATCATACATCTGAATTGGGACTCTTGCATGACACATGAAATTGTTAATTGAATTCTTGTAGCAGATTACGTCATTCCGGGAGAGCAAATCTGATGACCGACGGTTTTACATTTTCACTGCTACAAAGACCCTTCATTTGAGAACCGATTCTAAGAGAGATCGGGTTGCTTGGATACAAGCTTTGGTCTCAACCAGGAGCCTTTTCTTGTTGAGACCAATAAATGATAATCTTCCTCTTGTCCCCTGTGATTTGTCTAAATCAACTGATAGGCTCAAGAAGCGGTTGCTTGAGGAGGGAACGGATGATAACCTTGTGAAGGATTGTGAGCAGATTATGCTCTCGGAGTTTTCAGAGATACAAGGACAACTTAAAGTTCTTTGTGAAGAAAGATCTACTTTGCTTGACACATTAAGGCAGTTGGAGGTGATGTGATATTACAAATAATAACAATTATTTCTGTTGCAGTTTTAATCTTCCTCTAAGTAGATAGGATAGTAGGAACTTCCCTTGAATCCCAACTATAAATGGAAGATCAAGTTGTTAAAAATCCTAATAAATATAATGAGGGGAAATCTCTAAAATGTGTTTTTAATGATCTCCACTCTTTAAATAGTGTCTGAAGTTTTGTTGGTTTTGGGTATCTTACCTTTGAAATTGTTGATTTTTTTATGTCATTGCATGATAATATCATTTCTTTGTTATTCATTGTATGCATAATTGTGCTAATTTTTTTTGTTAAGCAAATTGATATTTTTTTATTTGGCATGTGCAGGCTTCTAATACCGAAGCTGAATCCTTTGGAATTCATGATGGAGACTACCAGTTGTCAAAACATGAATTTTCTGGTATACGGTGTGGAAAGTATAGTGGTACATATCTATAGTTATTTTATAACTTTTGCTGCATTCATAAATGTCTGGCACCTAGTTTAAATGGTGTTTCTCAAGGAAGGTAATCTTAGTCATTTTCTACATACCCTGTAGTCATATGCATGGTAGCACTTCATGGATAAACTAATGTCATATACTTTCACATATGCTTTCTTGAGTAACAAATACCTTCAAATTATCCCATGTTTCAACGGCAGATTCCTGCCTTTTGCCCTTATTCATTATCATCAGCATCAATCTCATTATTCTCATTATATTTAACTAAAATTTGAGGTTTAGAAATGTTGCAATTAATGTCGTAGAGGGAACCAGTCGCACTCTATGCTGTAGAACAGTTGCATTTGTCTTAGATGTAACGCATAAAAAGCCTTGTCTGAGTAAAATCAGATGCAATATATGTATTCTTTTATGCATATGTGTGTGTCTCTATATATACATGTATATATGTTTATGTATAAGCTCAAGATATACAAATTTGATAAATTTTAAAGATTGATCGAACTTATCATAAAAAATGCAAATTTTCATTTTTCTTTTGTTGGTTAATGTGCTGGGTTTCCTTATAACCCCACGTTGTTGAATACTCAAAAGTCTCAAATATTTAGAAGTAGAGGAATTTGATAGTATTTTTCGTTACTATCTAAAGTAATATTAATAAAAAAAATTTAATAAGTTAAAGTGAACTTCAATCAGACTTGCTTTTTTGCATTTACCATGTTAAAAAAATGTGTTCTTAGATGCAACAGATGTGTGCCTTATAAAATGTGCTTCACCTGAAAGGAGTGTGCTGTGGTTTTGCTGTTTAATGCTAAGTCCCATTCACCTTAACATCACTGGTTTTATTGAGTAGTTATCTTAGAATTAATATCTGTTTCCTTTTAATATTTTCTTGCTATGCTCTCTTGTAGTCTGACATCTTGTTTGGGTTTTCAGAAGGCAGTACAACTGAATCTTCTGGTGATATTGAGAAACAAGAGCTTGAGGATGTGTCTGATGAAGATAAAACCTGTTTCTATGACACAAAAGAGTATTTTACTGAACTTACTATCAGCTGTGGATCTATAACAATGGCAGATGATCATGCAGATATTCAGAAAGAAAATGCAAATCAATTAGATAATGTGGATGAGATGCATGCTGATAAAGAAGATTTTTATTCCAGATATCCTAAAATTGGAAGGCGAAAAAAGCTTCCTGATCCAGTTGAAAAAGAGAGAGGGGTTAGCCTTTGGTCTATGATCAAAGACAATGTGGGAAAGGATCTCACACGAGTTTGTCTCCCTGTCTACTTTAATGAACCAATATCGTCCCTTCAAAAATGTTTCGAGGATCTAGAATATTCTTATCTTTTAGATCGAGCATTTGAGTGCGGAAAAGAAGTACGTAATTCACACATTTCATCTTTGATATCTTATGCTTCTCTCAATACATGCACTGTTTTTCGTAGGGTGTGCCAAATTTATATAATCTTTTTAGACAAATTCCAACATGGTGAACTCTTAGAATTTTAGAAATTGTTGTTTTCTCTTAATTGATATTTTCTATGGTGACACTGAATAATCGTCAAATTTATATAATATTTTTAAACAGTTGATTGTAACTCTCTTTCTCCCCATCTCTTTTTGGATTGGATAGGAGTGTTAGCAAAATGATTACCAAGTACAGAAATTTGTAACTAAGTTAGCTCCGTACGAAAAAGGTTGATCAATCTGTATCTTTTTTCCATATGTTTGGCTGACTTTGGAGCTGGTCTTTGAGTCTTTACTTAGAATTATACAGTTTTTTACTTTGGGTGACTTTGGAGGTGGTCTTTGGGTCTTTGGACAGGACATATTATTTGCAGTTAAATGATTACATCATTTATGATTGGCCTAAGCTTTTTTATTTATTTTTATTTAATGTCTAAACACACAGTGTCCCCTTGTATAAACAACACAATGGAGATTATTAACCTTTGTACCAAGTTGCCCATTACTCCCTTTCTGAGAGAGATGTTAGTTCAATTTCTATGTGATTGTGTGCTTTGTGATTATTCTCAAAATATCAACATATTCTGTCATCGTTTTTTTTATTTATTTTGTTGCAATGCTTACTAAAGATGCAAGAACAACGGATGGTGCTCTTGCTTTTATGTCTCCAATCTGACTGTAAGCTCTGTTTGGATTTTCTGTTATTTTTCAGGGGAACAGTCTTCAACGTATTCTTAATGTTGCAGCATTTGCCGTTTCTGCGTATGCTTCTTCTGAAGGTCGACACTGTAAGCCCTTCAATCCTTTGCTAGGAGAAACTTATGAAGCAGACTTTCCTGACAAAGGAGTTCGTTTCTTCTCTGAGAAGGTTAGTCTTCAAGATCTCATTACAGTTGATTTCGAATTACAAAGGTGCAACCTTAATATTGATCTTAGATTGGACAAAGTGGCTAACGTCTTTTTTTGTCTTTATTAAATTTTGTTTTTTGACTTCTCAGTAGGTAGGCGTTGCAACTCATTGCTTCACTTTTCCATACCTTCTGATAAACGAAATAACAGTCTTCAGAGTAAATGATAAATCTTGAAATGCTTTTGAGTGACAAAAAGGGATTTATTTAAAAAAGAAGAAAGAGGAAGGCACCAGTCATCTTCCATATTTCTAGGGAATTTTCAAGTTTGAACAACTATTAATTTGAGGTCCCCAAACAGTGAATGGAAACACTGCAAAATTGTTTTTGACCTTTGCAGCACTTACCTTTCCGAGTAGTTGCTTCTGTTTATCTTGAAGCAGATCTGCAAATGTTTGTATTAAAGTTCCATAGCATAGATGACTTACCTTTCATGTTAAACAGGTTAGTCACCACCCAACCCTTATTGCCTGTCATTGTGAAGGTAAAGGTTGGAAATTCTGGGCTGATAGTAACCTCCGGACAAAATTTTGGGGGCGGTCAATTCAGCTTGATCCTGTTGGAGTTTTGACCCTGGAGTTTGATGATGGAGAAATATTTCAGTGGAGCAAGGTATGCACAATTGGGCTGTATATTTAATGGATGTGCTGTTTAGCTGTTTCATATTATAGCTTTCATTTCTATTAGCATGGCATAAACTAATTTAACTTCATCTTTGCAGGTTACAACTACTATTTATAATCTTATCTTTGGTAAGTTGTATTGTGATCACCATGGATTGATGCACATTCGTGGGAATCGTCAATATTCATGCAAACTCAAATTCAAAGAGCAGTCTATTCTTGATCGGACCCCTCACCAAGTTAGCAATCTAATTGTTTCTTAAATTTGATTTTAGTAGCCATTTCAGTAATTAATCTCCCAATCTGCAAAGTTGATTGTTCATGCTGGATTGCTTGATGTCTGTATTAGTTTATTTTCTTTCTTAGAAAGTGTTATTTTCTGTAGTAATTGTTTATCATGTCTGACATTTGCTAGGTCCATGGTTTTGTTGAAGACCTTTTGAGTAAAAAGGTTGCAACATTAGTTGGCAAATGGGATGACAGCATGTATTATATCAATGGTGATTGGAGTGGCAAGCCGAAGGACTGCAACCTGTCAAATGCTTCCTTGCTATGGAAGAGGATCAAGCCACCTCCTAACCTCACACGCTACAACTTAACATCATTTGCAATAACGTTAAATGAGCTAACACCAGGATTGCTGGTAGAGATGATGTGTTGCATCACTTTCTCAAAAGCATTTTCATGTTCCTCTTTTTCATGTCTAATTTTTTTCTATAGCGTTGTCTGATGTTGGTTATTTGATCATGGCTTAAGGAGAAGCTCCCACCCACAGATTCTAGGCTTAGACCAGACCAACGCCATTTGGAGAATGGAGAATATGACAGAGCAAATGCTGAGAAACAACGGTTGGAAAGGAGGCAGAGAATGGTATGTTTCCATCTCCATTTTCATGTATTTTATGTTCAAGCATTCATTTGCCAAATGGAGTTGAACCGACCCTTTGTCAGCTCATTGTTGCCTCTAGGAAAACCTCTTTTGTAGTTTGGTTTTATGCATCTCGGGGACTTCTACATCTTGCTAATATTTCTAATTATTTAACCAGTGCAGCGGATATTTAATAATTGATTTTTGGTGCTGATTTTCATACCACTTCTCATCTTTTCCACAGTCGCGAAAACTTCAAGAAGATGGTTGGAAGCCTCGATGGTTCCGTCGAGATGGTGAAAACGGACCCTTCATCTACGCAGGTGGTTATTGGGAAGCCAGGGATCAAGGGACATGGGAAGGATGTCCAAATATATTCGGTGAATTCAAGGAGGAATGTCTTGATACCTCGACTTGATCAATTTTCGGTACGCCATTCCTTCTGCATACTTGTTTTATTTTGCATGGTCTGTGTGATTAAGTTGGAATCACTGTTGCAAAGGCAACGAAAGTGTTGTTTAAGTCCCCTGTTCTGGTCTATATCAATCCATCCTGCACTTTTTCATCTCTTTGATTTGGAAGCCATTGTCTGGTTCTGTTTGTTGATGATGCTGTAGACTTGAGCCAATGAAGATGAAAGGCCGAAGTTATAATGTAAACATGATGTTGGTAGAGTGGGAATGGTTTGCTTAATGTCTCCAAAGTTATATACTTGGTGCAGAAATAACGCAGAATTTTGAACATCGGGAGCAGGGGTTAATTAAAACAAATATACAAGTAAAAATCTAAAACTCGATTAAAATTGATTAATATTTTATTAATTTACTATTAACTAAATCAAAAATTAATTGATTTGACCTGATATTTGAACTAAATTATTTTAGATCCAAATTAAAATGAACTATACCGAAATCAAAACGATTTGAACCTAAGAGTGATGTATTCTATCTAGATATGATATATTTCATCCAAATATAAATATATCAATTTGTTCGGATTTAAAACTAAATATATATACTACAGTATCCGGTAATGCTATTATAAAAAATCAATACAGCATTATTAATTTTATCTTTTTAACCAATTTTTATTTATATATTTTTTATCAAGAAAAATATGATACACCGGCAAGCCATGATCTACATATAAGGACAATAATGGATTGAAATTGATATTTGGGAGTATTTAGTTAATCAAATATAGAAAATTCAAATGGGATTTATGATTTTTTAACACATCAATCAAACAATTTTATTAAAAAACAAAAAATTAAAATTTAATTTTATTAAAAAATTATATATATATATATAATTTCACAGGTAAAAATAAATACTTCCTCTTTGTATTAAAAAAAATGGCATAAAGATAATTTTAACTCTTAACGTTTACGGTTTTTGTCGTTTTGGCCTTTATTCTTTTTTGGGATAAATTTAACCCTTAACTTATATCTTTTTGATAAATATCTTATTTTTTAACTAGATTGATGACTGAACCGTTAAAAATTTAACGATGATACATATATATGGAATATAATTTTAAGTGACATGACATGTAACCTATCAAATGCATATATATAAAATATAATTTTATTCCAATATAAAATATAATTTTATTCCAATATAAAATATAATTTTATTCCAATATAAAATATAAAACAATTAAAATTTAAATAAAATATTAAAAAATAATTAATTCTAAAATATAAGATTATTAAACATTCTTAACCCTAACAACGATAAAATCAAAATCTTATTCGAATTGTGTTTATATTTTTTAAGATGAGATTTTGATTCTATCGTAGTTAGGGTTAAGAATGTTTAATAATTTTTTTATTTTAGAATTAATTAATTTTTAATATTTTATTTGAATTTTAATTGTTTTATATTTTATATTAGAATAAAATTATATTCTATATATATATATGTATTTGATAGGTTACATTCTATATCATTTAAAATTATATTCTATATATATCATCGTTAAATTTTTAATGGTCCAATCATCAAGCTAGTTAAAAAATAAGATGTTTGTCAAAAAGATATAGGTTAAGGGCTAAATTTATCCCCAAAAAATAAAAGCCAAAACGACAAAAACTATAAACGTTAAGGGTTAAAATTATTTTTATGCCAAAAAAAATCTCCGTAATTTATTATAAAAAAAGTTATCGGGGAATTATTAAAACACGAATTAAAAGAAATTTTAAAAATTGATAATTATTTTTTACGTTTATTTTCAAAAATGATGATTTATTATATAATATCGACAAACAACTTTAAAAGAGATTAAATTATCTATGATAACTAACAAATATGAATAAAAAATAAACATCGTAAGGGTCGTCGTACAAACACTAAATACCTATAAAAATAATTATAAAAACGTACCATAAAAATAAAAAATATACCGTAAAAATATAAACACATATTATAAAATTAAAGAAAAAAAATAAAATCAAATATAAATACTAAAAAAATTAATCGCTACCCGTAATTTATTTGGAGTAGAGGCTGATATTACCTGTAAATATTAATTATCTATTTTATTTTTTAAATATCTATTTGAATATTTTTTCGCTAACAAAAATTCAATAATATCCCGTTGGTAGTGAATTTACCTTGAAATTGGATTTCAAAAAGCTTTGGATTTGGATTATATTATTTAAATTTAATGTGTTTAATATATATAACATTTATACAATACTTAAATTATTTGTAATAAATTACTAGTGATCCTTTAATCCATAAATTAAAAGAAATTATATTTAAATGTATTCAAAGCTACGATCTTAAAAAACTACTAATCGAGCTAAATTCTTTGATTGATTAATAAATATATTTAATTTAATACATATATACAAATTCAAACTTAAATATTAAAAAAATAATAAAAGTTTATTTTTTTTTTAAATTTTTATCTACGAATTTAGTGATGGTTTTACTAAAAAAATCAAAGAAATAGAAATATTAAATTTTACACAAATAATTCAGTTCAAGAATTGGGCATTACAAAGGCCCAGGTAAGCAAACTACCCAAATACACTACCAGAAGACCTGTCAAACTTGTCCCGAGATTTAAAAATTGAATCGATTTATCTGAATCAATACCCGAAATTAACCTTGATATAATTTTGACCTAAAATCTAAATCGAACCGATTCGAAACCGATTCAAATCTAGTTAAAATAGACCCGGACCGGTTTATAACAGAACCGAATAGGCTCAAATCGATTTTCAACCGAATTGAATAAACCCAAACTGAAGACAATCCAAAATAAAGAAAATATATTAAAATGAAAAAAATATATGATGTGAGCTGTAATACAATTCATCAAAAATCAAATATACATACTATACAAAGTGATATATAGTGTGTAAAAACTTAACTCGATCTAAAAACCCGACAGGAACCGATCGATATCTTACTAACTTGATATTGACCGGATCCAAAATCAATCGACCCGAAATAACCGAACCTATAATAATGAACCGAAACCCAACAAAACCAAAAAATCAATCAACTCAACTCAATACTTGAACAGAAATCAATGTAGACCCGAACTAAAATAAAAATTTAAATCAAACCCGAACTAAATTTAAACCGGTTATGATCAAAATCGAAATAATCCAAACTGAACTCGAATCGATTAACCCATTTGCCACCTCAAACTACCAGTTATAACTAAACACAATTTTTGAATTATAGTCTCTTATAAAAGGATTAAAAGTTTTTTTGAAGTTCTTTTTTTTCAAAGCCAAGGATTTTTTTTTTGTTTTAGAAAATATTTTTTATTTTTATAAAAAATAGATAATACGCTTGATTAATAAGGATAAAAACTTCTTTTTAAAAATAAAAATAATGATGATATGTTTGGTATCTAATTTTTCAAAATAGAAATAAAAATAATTATTAAACAATTAAAATAAAATATAGTTAAAAATATTATAATTATAATATTAAATAAAATATGTGTACATAAACCAAAATTTAAAAATAACAAAAGAAGTGTTCAAACTCGGATGGAAATGAATTTAAAATAAAAACTTTATTTTTATATTTTTATTTTTTCTAAAATATTTTAAAGAAAACAATAAAAAAAATCTTTTTATTTCTTCAAATTTCCACACATATCCTTTTTACAGTGAATTATGTTGTACTAATTTTTTTCCTAAAGATATCGCCGGAGGGTGAAGTTAAAGTACATCAATTTAATTTAAGATTAAAAATAATAAAATTAAAATATTAAAAAATATATAATTTAAAATGTTATCATATAATCGAAATGCTAAAAAATACAAAACCTAGAATACTATAAAACAACTAAAATGTTATAAATACTTAGACAAACTTATTTTCAATCAATCAATAATTTGATATAAATAAACAGCCGAAGGAATGGGATTTTTGTGATGTCATTATGCCTATTGAGTATACCTAGTAAACTTGACTCGAATGTGATAATTTAAATTTGATCCGAGATTTAAAAATTAAATTTTGAATTGAAATTTAAAGTTAACTCAAATATGATAATCTAAATTTGTCCCAAAATTTAAACCAATACGAATTCTAATTGAACCAAAAATGAATTTGAACCGTTTTCAATTAAACGAAAGGGACCCAAACTGAAAAAAACCAAAATAAATAAAATATATTAAAATAAAAAAAGATAAGATGTGAATTGTATCATAATTTACTAAAAACTAAATATACATATTGTATAAGGCGATATATAGGGTATAAAAAACTAATTCGACATAAAATCACAATTGCAATTGATTGATCTCTTATTAACACGATCCAAAATCAATCGACCCGAAATAACCTAATTGATGTTAACCTAACCGAAAATAAACCAACTTAACCCGATACTCAAACCAAAATCAATATAGACATAAACTAAAATCGAAAATTTAAACCAGACCTGAACTAATCCAAATCGATTATAATCAAAATCGGAAAAACCCAAACTGAAATAAACCGAATCGAATCCAAATCAAATGTTCCATTTCTCGCCTTTACTAAGACAATACTTGACTAATAATTAGAAATTTGAACACTCTTTAATTACCTGACCAAAGAATGTGCGATGTGTCTCCCTTCTCATATGAACGAAAGGTCAGTCCTCGCAAACTGTTGCAACTTGCACGGTCACAAACATGTCCAACACCTCGGTGTTTGCACGCACTCGCTTCCATCTTTAAACAGATTCACAAGCAAAAGAATCTGGCAGTAGGGCGGTGTGGATAAGATTATAATAAATGATACAAAATCGAGATTTAAAAATAAAAATAAAATATAAATATCTAAAAATAATTTATTTTTTTAAAATAAAAACGAGAGATAATTGTTTTTCTCCACCCTAGGTAATTCCGTTACATTATTCTATTAGAGTTCACGGATGGGATTACCGAGTTCATTACTCTAATACTATGATTAATTAACCCTTCACGTGATAAAACTTTTGCTGGTGATGCCAGTTTCATTACAGAACAGGTTGAGTGTGATGACTATTCACAGGTAAAATCAGACAAAGTTAATAGTATGTCGGTTGGTTATGAAAATAGAAAAGCAGACTTTGTGGACCAATCTATTTGGATTTAGATTAGCATCAAATGATTCGGTTGATTGTAGGGTTATAAACTAATCTAACAAATATAAAGAAAAGTATATTTTAAATTATAAAAATCTAAAACATAAATATTTAATTACAGTATTTCAAAACTTTAAATTTTATATATATGATTTAAACCTTAATCCTAGATAATAATCTAAAATTTTATAGTAAAAATCAAACCGATCGATTTAATTTATATTGATGATCTTTAAATTGATTTAATCATTATACTAATCAACTTAATAGAATCCTCTTCATTAATTTGACTAATTTTCCCTCTAAATTCCAAACTCAATATATACTCACTTGATTTTGGGGTTGTGTCTTTGTCCCTCCTTTCTTCCTCCTTTATTACCGACATCTGCACTGGTTTGTCCTCGATTAGTAGGTGAAAAGTCTGTGTTGTTTTTTCCAAGATGTGAGGGTCCAATCCACTGATGCAACTTGTAGAGTCCCGACAGGATACTACCAATTGTTACTTGGACTTTTGTTGTTAGACCACAAGGCCAAACCTTATCTTTAAAACCATTTGCCCGGCACATAGCTTTCCTACCAACATTATTATTTAGGTTAAACTATCTCCTACACAGAAAACTTGATGTGATTTGAGGAGGAGGACAGGTAGATTTTAATATGTGGAGAATGGATCCATGTCTTTATAAAGATAAGCTAATAACATGTATAGTTAAGTGATATGTCTGAGTCTGACTCAGATTCTAATCAGTAATTAAGTACTAAATATTTATATTAGATAAGAAATTTAATTGAATCGAAGTTAATTTGTATAATTATGAATATTAATCTCGTTAAGTCGAGGCTAAAAGATAAGTCAAGAAAGTATTTTCATTGTAAAATTAACAAGACCCAAGAAGTTTTTATTGTGGGAAAATGATAAGAAAAAGAGAGCTATAAATGGGTGAATGAAAAGACAATGAAGACTTGAGGTTAATCCATTTGAACGATTTTGACGTTATTTTTTTTCGATTACGTAGAGAAGAAATAGATTAGAATTCCTCCTTGATTAGATCATATACAAAAGGTAGTGCAGCGGTATAAATTGTTTCTCTCACAGGTCTTTCACGATTGGATCTAGCCAACACATCCGCAACTCTATTTTGATCACGATTAATTTTACAAAATCTAACATCTCAATCCAAATTGATCATTCGACGAACCACTAAACATACTTGCAACATCAGCGCTATCTGTTTCAATGATGATCCTTCGACAACCCATACTCCAAACATGTTTTAAAGCATCATGAACACCTCATAATTCTACAAATATAACAAGACAAGATCACAGACTTCTTATGTGTTTTTTAGTCGTAAAATGAATATTAAAATTTAAAATTTGTATTTTAATTGATCATATGATTTAAATAACTTTTAATATACTGGATAATAAGAGGTTAACTTGTGTTAGCAAAGTTTAGAGTTTCTTGGTCGATCACTTGTAATTGTACTGTGTGTGGATATTTGCTTGGTTATGAGTTTTTGTTTGATAGGATCCATATATCTAATGAGTGAGTGTTATAATTATGAAGACAACTTGATATGAGATTTCGAGTGATGAGTAAAGATTATTCGATGTGAAATTTAGAATGATGATTTTTTCTTGATATGAGATTTCAAGCCACACTCGATGTGAGATTTTGAATATATTAACTCAATATGAGATTTTGAGCATGAGCGAATTTTTCAGTGTCGGATAACATTGAGTCTCACTCTTGATTTATTTATTTATGTATTTATGCTTTGAAATATTGTTTGTGTATATCATGTGTTTAGGCGGCCATTGTTGCAACATTGCCTTATTTTACCTTATTATTATAGCTTTTAGCACACATTTAATTATGATTCATCTGAAGCGTAGTCGAGTGATTGTATATCCACTGAGTTTTGATAGCTCAACGTTCGAAATCGTTATTTTTGTTCACAAGTAGATAGGTAGATTGTGAGTTGCGAAGCACCTCAACAAAAGACTTTAATATTGACATTTTGATAGAGTATAAATACTTAGATATAATAGACTATATATTCGTAGGATTCTTATATTTGTAACTCTATTTAATTAATTTGTATTTTATCAAATATTTTTAAATATTGTATTTGGAGTTCTTTTAACTATTTTGAATGCTTTAACCACTTTCGTATTTTAATATTAAGTAAAATCTTATGACTTGGTTTATAATGTTGGATTTATTTGGATTGTAAAAGAAATCATGAGAATTGTTTGGGTTTATGGCCAAGTGTAGCATTCGGGTTTTGGGTGTTATTTTAATAATTTATGTACTTTAGGTCTCTTAAATCAGTAAAAGTCATTTGATTAATTTTAATTCTTCATATTAAGGATTTTATTTATCGTTAACTTTTTTAATATTTTTGATAAATGAACATATTCGTGGTCACTTAAACGAACATGTTCTTGAATTCTTAAATAAACTTGTTCGCGAACAGTTGAACGAACATGTTCTCGGACACTTAAACGAACAAGTTAGTAAACACTAAATAAGTGAACAAGAACACCTTCAAAAATAAATAAACGAACATGAACACAACATTAAAAATTTAAATAAACATGAATCAAACATGAACGCCTTTAAACATACACAAATAAACATGAACATAGTCTTGTTTGTTCAAACTTTGGTTCATTTACACCCCCTAATACTTAGTTTATCTATCAATTTAAGAGTAAAAATTCTGTAAGTACTAACTCGAGAGAAAAAAAATATCTAATCTATATACCATTTTTAGAGTAAAATTTCTTTAGGTACTGACTTAAAAAAATATATATTTTATTTATCAAATATTTATTGAAATCATAAAATATTTAAAAGAATTATGATCAAATTTTACAAAATTTAACTTTTACAAGATTAATAATTTTTTGAATAATCTTAACCTGATTACAAGATATATATTCTATTTTTATAATCTTTTAATATATCACATATACCTTATAAACAAAACTACTTGAATCTAAATCTCTTAAAATAAATATTTTTCACTAAAGATACGTGTATTCATTACTAGTTCTCAATTGAAAAATATAATTTATATTTTTATTGGCATAAAAATAATTTTAACCCTTAGTGTTTATAATTTTTATTATTTTGATTCTCATTTTTAGGATAAATTTAATCCTTAACTTATATTTTTTGACAAATATCTTATTTTTTAACTAACATAATGACTAAACCGTTAAAAATTTAAAGATATTGACATGTCATATATATCTATGTGATAATATATTTTAAATAACATGACATCTAGCCTCATTCTATATATGAAATGTCATTATCGTTAAATTTTTTATGATAATGACAAATATATATGTATGTAAAATATAATTTTATTGTAACATAAAATATAAAATAATTAAAATTTAAATAAAATATTAAAAATTAATTAAATTTAAAATAAAAAGATACTAAACATTCTCAAATCTTAAATATCATTTTACATATATATAACATATCATTATTACTAATTTTTTAACTATTTAATCGTCATGCTAGTTAAAAGGTAAGATATTTATCAAAAAATATATAATAAAGGTTAAATTTATAAGAAAAAAACGAAAATTATAATAATAAAAACTGTAAATATTAAGGGTTAAAATTATCTTTATGCATTTTTTATCTAACAGCTATGCCAGAACGACCAATTGTGTCTTGATGCTTGGCCTATTATCGTCAAGTTGAAGCCGGTTCAATCATTTTCAAAACAAAAATCAAACTGACTCGTCGTTTTTGCTTAAAATTCCACTGTGCTTTTTTGTACATGCAAAACAAAAGGGTACAAACTTACTGAAAATTCAAAGGACTTGTCTTCACAACTAATTACACAAACGTACACAAAATCTTAATTACTTTCATTTAGTGCAAGGCAACTTCTGATTCTTCCATTTCAATCCCTTCATCAGCAAGCCTCTGGTCCTTGTACACATACCATTTAGCAAAAACCAAATAAACCGCCATGTTCAAACAACTCAAAATGGACAAAAGCCAATAGAAATCATAGAGTCTCCCTTGGTTCAAATTGTCTGGCAGCCATGGATGTCCGTGTCCTGTCACCTTGTCAACTATGGTAACCAGCAAAGAACTAACGAAAAACCCCAAGGAAAGGGTACTCAAAAATAAACCCGTACTCATCGTCTTCATCCCCTTAGGACACTCCCTCAAGAAAAAATCAAGCTGTCCTATGTAGGTAAAGGCTTCGCCAGCTCCTACAAGCAAAAACTGAGGTACCAACCAGAAGACGCTTAATGGGATTTGAGCCGTGGGGTTGTTCGTAAGTCCGTTCGAGCTCGCAACACGCAGTCGCTTTATTTCGGACAATGCGGCTGCTACCATTGCGATAATGGATAGAACTAAACCGACGGCGATCCTTTGCAACGGGGTTAGGCCTTGAGGGTTTTTGAGGAATTTTCTTGCGATCGGAACGATGAGTCTGTCGTAGATCGGTACCGTCAAGAGAATGCTTCCGACGAAGAAAACAGTGAGCGATGCTGGTGGGATTTGAAATTTGCCTATGTGACGGTCCATGGTTGTCGCTTGAGACACTGAAAATGTTGTCATTTGAGCATATACGGTCCAAAACATGACAGTAGTTGCCCAAATGGGTAACATTCTTAGCACCAATTTCACTTCTTCGACGTCAGTTAAAGTTGCCAAACTCCATTTATTTGCCTCAGGAACAGATGGGTCCTTGATTGCTGCCCTATCCAGAAAACTGTACCCAATTGGAAGCCAATAAAAATAATTAGCTAATGATAAAATAAATAAATATTTTTATTCCTCAATACCAAAGTATCTAAAAACACAAAAGATTTGGTTTCTATTACTAGAGCCTGATGGAAGGCAATTGAACAGGTTTCGGACAACTAAAGCTTTCGTGAGGATCGACTGGGAGACAGTCTGCCTTAATGTCTCGTGACTTCTTTATTCTTTCTTCATTAAAAATTACCTTAATCCTTACACAATGTCTCCGTCTCCTTTTAATTACTAATTATTTGAATTTATGTCAGATATATCTTTCAAAAATGAAATTGAATGATCTTTGGAAATGAAGTGAGGACATGGAACATGACAAACTGACATGTTTTATCCTATTACATGTGTGGTTTCATGGAACTTAGATTTTGAATCTGAGATCGAAAAACAAAGGGAGGAAGAATCCAAAAACAAAAAGAGGTTTGTCTTTGGATTCATGAAGTGGACTAAAGATATGATGATATAAATATCTAGGCATGGGGTGGGGATAGGGCTACCAACTATGTCTTCGTTTATTATTGTTGTGGGTAAACGTCCGTTTAAACGTTAAATCTAAATGGTAAACATATGCTCAAGTTAAATTATTAGCTATTTAGTAAGAAAATCATGATCAAGACACGAGCCCTCTAGTCTAAATGGTTAAAGGAATGGTTGTTGTTCCTAGAAGTCACGGGTTCTTACACAAGTGATGTCAGCTAAGTGAATGAGCGATCAATGTCAGATCGTTAAACGGAACGGAAAACGAGCATCAAGAGAGGCAAGTCAAATTGTCAGCCGCCTAACCTTTTTGTTTTTTAGGGGACTCTAAGATGCATGTGTCCTTAATTAACTATACTAGTTTGAATCTCCACCACATTCCATTATTTTGTATTGGCTATTATTGAGAATTAATATCTATTTTTAAGATAAAGACTATACGAATATTTTTAACCACTCGATCGATTTATAAATTTTATGGTCCCGTTTTCCTTGATTCTTGGTATACCTTTAGATGTAGGGTGGGGAGGATGAATTAATTAATAGTAGTGGTTTGAGTATTACGTTAAAAGGATTATTTGTTTGTATGGGAAGAAAGATTCATAAATCTTTTTAATTATTCCCTTTTATATACGCTAACTTTCTCTATGTTCTTTTACATCACTCTTTTATTTCTTTCTTCCCTAATCATTCCACCATCATACGAAGAAACGAATAAAGGGGAAATTTTTGGTTTAAATACCCTACAAGTCCTTATATTATAGTTAACTTTGTGATTTTGGTTTTATTTTTGATTATTGTTGCGGTGAAAAACACTCGTTTAACAACAACATGAAACAATCTACGTTTGATTTTAAACGGTCATTTATCAGTCGTTTTTCTCACCTAAACGGTTGTTAGAATAAACAAAATTTTTGACTTTTATGAACAAACGCTTATCTTTCAAACCCAAGTTTAAGACTTTAATGACAAACTAAACCTTAATTTTTTTCGTTAAATATTAAATACATATGATTGTTTAATTTAAAATTATTAATCCAATCTTTAGCACTATTACTAATTTCTATACAACATGACACGTAGATTAACATATTTGTCTATCAACATGTCATGTTGATAATTTTTATGGAAATTTTTAAGGTTGTCAACTGTTGTTTTACATTTAAAAATCAATCAAGGGGATTTAATTTTTAATTTTTCTGAGTATAGGAACTAAAGTTAAAACTTATCTAAAGTATAGTGACTTATTGCATAATTAGACAATATTTTTTCTTTAAAGAAAAATGCTGTAGTTGAAGAAATTGGTTTCAAAATAGAAGACTAACCGGAACTGTTTGCTGTGTGGCAATTTTTGCTTCTTCTTCTTCATCCCCTCTGCTGCATCGTCAATATTGAAGAGCAAGGAAGGATCCGATGGCAACTCCAAGTTCCTCTTTCTGCAGGCAGCAACAAACACTGCTGCAATTTGGGTCAATGGGCTCCCAACCAGTTTCTTGAAACGGTATCTCCTTGTACCCGATAGAAACACCACTAACCATGTCAGAATAGCACAAGCACAAATACCATAGCCCCATTCACGACCTAGATTGTCTTGGATGTACACCAGAATGGTCACTGAACAAAGGGAACCTATGTTTATGAAGAAAAAGAACCAGTTGAAGAACTTTGTCATCTGCAATCTCTCTTCAGGGTCCGAGTCGTCAAATTGGTCTGACCCGAACCCGGACACGCTCGACTTTAGACCTCCGGTTCCAAGGGCTGTGAGGTAGAGGGCTAAGTAGAGAATAGTGAGTTGTATGCCACCTGCTGGTGTGCAGGTTGTGGTGCTATCCCTGGTGCATTTGGGTGGCCTTAAATTTGGGATTACTGTTGAGATTGTCAAGATGGTGACACCCTGCGAGACAGTGCATAGTAGGGGTTAAACAAAGGTATGTGAAGTAAAGATGATGATTTTCAGTCGCCGGAAAATGAATATATCTCACTGTTGCTTGAACGGTGGCGAAGATTCCGATCGTGAGATATCTGTGAATTTGAAGGACCCGAAAGATAAACATTAGAAACTGAACTGATCAGAACTCAGAAGTGTATGCTACAAAATCACATATTCAACAACCTGCCGAGGAACGTGTCGGCGATGAAACCACCGAAGAGACAGAGCATGAACGACGTGCCGAGGAAGTTGGTGACGGTGGTGGCGGAGGTAGCATTGCCTAAATGCATGGTTTCCGTCAAATACGTCACCAAGTTAACCGCGATACCTAACGTTGTTAGCCGCTCACATGCTTCAACGCCTGCGTTAGATTAGTGGAAGAAGACACTGAGATTAGATTGTTTGTTTAGAACAAAACAACGCAAAAAACAAAAGAAAAGAGAAAAGACTGAAAACAAGGAGGGATCATGGCGGTTTAAGGGCGGACCTAGAATCATGGCGGCACTGGTCCAGCCACCGGATTTGGATCGCTCGGCTGGCTGACCCTTGTAGTCCCATGCATCAGGGAGCGTTTTCCCTTGAGTCACAGGGAGGGACATTGTTTACTAAAATGGTGAAAAGGGGTTGCAGAAAGCAGTAGAAAAGAGAGAGTGGGTGGCACAATGGGAGCTCAGGCTGGTGGGTGTACTTATAGTGAGGGGAAGAAGAGTAAAGGAGGAGTAGACAAGGGTACAAATTATTGAGATTTGTTTTTAATATAATGATTTTTAATGAAGCAAAATGACCATTTAATTTAGTTAAATTTGATTTTTTTTTATTTTAAAAAGTCTAATTTTTTTAAAATAAAATTTATTTTTTAAATTTAAAATTTAAATAAATTAAATAATTTTAAATTTTTAGTAATTAAATGATTAATAGTCAAACTTGAGTATAGTCGCACAATTTTTCTATTACATGTAAATCGCATGCTCATAGAAACACATTTAAATTATAATCAATTACTATCATAACATTAAAAATATTTATAGCTAAATTTGATCAGAAATTTAAATAATTAAATTCGAATTTTATAAATTTAACTTGATAAAAAATTAAATAATATTTAAGTTATAAAGTAGAAATTCAAACCCGCTATTATAATTCTAACCTATGTAAACCAATTAAAAACAACACTACCCGTATAAATTCATATTCTTCTCCGAATTCCCACCGAATTTTATAAAATATAAATGATTTTCACACTTAAAATGTTTAATCTACTTGGTTTGGACTAATAATTTTGATTAGTTGTGTTTAGGTTGTCATTACAGTTTTAGCCTAATTTCTTGATTGCTTTTTTAATTTTTAAAATGATTAATTTAGATCGATTTACGCTATATACTTAATTTCGAACCGTCGATATAATTCTAACCTAATTCGATAGATTTTTCTTTCATTATTTAATTGTAGGACCATTATCTTATAAATGATTGATAAATATTTACTTCCTCTAGTTATGGGGAAGTTTGAATTTGGAAACCATGGTTAGGACAACATATTAAGGTCGGTTGGGGACATTTGATATGTGGTCTGCTTTCATTGTTTGTGTCCACGTCGGATTTTCCAGAATTATATTTTAAAAAATAAGCATTGGAACTGGTGTATTTATGTATTTCAATATTTATAAATATTTATAAAAGTTTAATTCAATTTAAGTTTTGTTATTCAATGTTCACTTAAAAAAATTCAATTATTTGAGGTTGACTCAATTGAATTTATTTATGTCTTTTTTATATTTAAACTTAAATTCAAGCTATATCTTTTAGATACAAAATATTTAGATTCTTAATTTAATTAAAATATTTAATTTACTTTACTTTAACTAAATAATAATATTTAAATAAAATAATATTATCAATAATAATAAAATATTAGATTAAATTATAAAATTTCAAAATAAATAACTATTAATAAATTGCTATAGTAAGGAGACATCGTATATTGAATTCTTTTTATCACTACGTTATTTATGGTTTATGCAATAAGGTTAGTTTATCTGTAAGTAACTGTTTGATAATTATTTATTCATTAATTATATGCAAGAAATATGTGATTATTCACATTAAAAAAAATATGAGATGGATGAATTTAGTTGGCTGAGACAACAAATAACATGGTGAAAATGGTTCATGAAATAGTTTCTCCATAATAAGGGTGTGGAAAATTTAGAGTCGAAAAAAATTATTTAACTCCACTTGTTATAAAGATACTCAACTCGTCTTGATTCTACTCATAATTTTAAAATCTCAACTTAAAAAATTTCAAATAAATTAAATTTGAGATAAAATAAAAATTTAAATAACTCAAAATTTTTAATAATTAGTGAATAAATTTTCAAGTTCGAATCAAGTTTTTTAATTTTGCTTGATATATATATATATATTATAGTTATAAAAAATCGTTTAAATTAAAATTAATTAGTACACTATTTTAGCACTAAATTAGTACACTAACATTTTTGTACACCCTTAGGTACAAGTAGTTTCATGTTTATCGCACGAGTACTTATTAATCACGAACAAAAATTTTCTGTTTTATTTTTTTTATCTTTATCTATGCTCAATATTAAAAACTAAATTATGTATTTTAATTTTTAAATCTTAAATCTCATATCTTAACCACTAAATCATATATTTTAAACCTAAAATTCTAACTATAAACTCTAAATCTTATTTTCAACGTGCGACAAGCTGTGTATATGATTTCTACCAAATAATCACATGAAAACCTATATAAATTCAAGAACTCCTGCTCTAAAAGATGTTAGGTTTACAGGTTGAAGTTCGTCAAGCTCTGCACACCGTCCAATTTCATCCCTTTAATGCGTAGAGCTATAGAAGGTCAACGTGTTGCTTGCTTTTTAAACTTGTTTTAGAACCCACAGATCAACGACAGGGACAGATGCTCTAATCTTGTTCTTTTTTCTTTCATATCAAAACGAGTGGTGACCGAAATAAAAAAGTTTCTATCAAGGGATTTATATTCCTTCCCCTTCTATGTTTCATCATATATATTCCATTGTTTTGATACAACTTTAGTTTCATCATATCAGACACGCGTACTGCTGTAAGTTAAAGGTAGTGTCGTAGATGAGGAACAGTGTCGGAGAGTGGTTATTTGAGTTTACGAAGTGTGTAGATATTTATTCGATTATTAAAGCTGAATTTTGGATATTAAAGGTCTTCGTTTAACTTGAGCGAAAGGCTTAAGAAAAATATTTGAAGTGGACAATAAAGATGTGGTTTGTATGTTGCAAAAACGGACTGCAAGAGGTGATTTGATATCGTTGGTTAGGAATGTTTCTAATTTACTTGATCAATCTTGGAAGATTAAAATTTATCAAATCCGTCAGACAACAAATAAGGTTGCTGATGGATTTGGCAAAATGATTCAATCTCGTGATATTCCTTCATTTGGAGAGCTGGACTTCTCATCTTGTATCTTCATGTTTCTACCGGGTGCAGTTTTGGTTTTAATTCATGATGACTCATTACCTAATATGGGTGTAGGTCTCTAATGTTTACTTAGATGTTACTTTTATCGTTTTATAAATACTATCAAATGTGGTTTTTTTCCCTCATTTAGGTATAGGAGGGTTCTTTAATGAGGTACTTGACAATATGATTCTTTTCCAAATTTATTAAAAAAAAGCCAGTTCCTTCTATACACATGTCTAAAAGTTTGTGAATAATACATAGTTGACCCCGTGTTAGATTTATAAATAAGGTTAGGGTTCGAATTTGGATATTTTGAATTAAGAAAATTGTGTTTTGGAGGGTTATCTCATAATTTGTCTAAGTAAAATTAAATCTAGATTAGTCTGTCAATGGATTAGATCAGTGGCAGATCTACCCTATAGGTAGGGGGCCTATGTCTACCATGAACTTTTTAAAGTTCAATGTTCACGTATATACCTTTAATTTTTATATTTTTTATGAATTAATCCTTAAAATTTTATAATATTTAAGGTTTATATACACTCTAATATTTTAAAATTTTATACGTATCCACCCTCAAATATATTTCTAAATCCGTCACTGAATTTAATAACATGATTATAAGAAAATAATAAAAAGAGACGTACATAGAAGCACAGAAAATAACTTACCATTGGATACTTAGGAAGAAAGTTATAAAGTCAAACTATGAATGACCCAAATTAATGTGTTCCATGGCATTAAGTGCATGACAACTTGCTTTGAAAACAGGAGCACATTTTACATAACGTTGTAAAACCTAAATTTCATTGCTTGAAGGACTGACTTTTCTTACAAGTATGCCGTAGATTGTACGAATAACAAGAACCGTTCTGGTCACACACTCTCTGGGGTTTAAATGAATAAAGTATTTTACGAATTATTTATAAGTTTTTTTATAATGTTTAGTTATTAAATTAAATAAATGATTATGGACAAATTTTTTAGGTTTGTTTATTAAAAATACAGATAAACACAAACAAACAGGAACAAAACTAGGATTGACATTAGGAGAAGACGTCAAAAATCTTATATTATTATTATTTAAACTAAAAATAACCTTAAATTAAGTTTTTCTATAATTATAACATTATACATTTAACTAAAGTTAACAATTTAATGGTTAATTTATAATAAAAATTAAATATTAATGTCTATTATATAATTTTTAAAAATTTAATAATTATTTTATGTATTTTTTAAATAATTTAGTTACCTTCTATAAAACAAAGGAAACTCTGTTAATCATCAAATTTATTTTGGATGAATTCCCTCAAAATAAAATGATGTAATTTATTTTTGTTGTATATTGAAAACGAAAGGTGTATACATACATAGATTTGAATTCATTAACGCATACCTTTTGTCTACGTCTACTTTTTCTGTTATACTTTATAAGTACAGAGGATGTATTTTCGGTGTAAGGACCCACAAGACAAAATAAGTGACACATTTGATTTCTATGTTCGGTCCGACTCGTCACGTCATCTATAATCTTTAACTAATAAAAATCATTCATTCCACTATTAATTACCTGTATCTCGATATTTAAGGTCGATTTTCAGCTGTGAGTACTTTTTAAACCATAAGACAAAATAAGTGACACATTTGAGATCGATTTGAGGGACGGTGGACCGACGATGCATGGCAGTTGAAGGAGTCGATGATTTTCTATAAAAAATGAGAAGTCGTTAAAGATTTAACGATCTAGTGACCAAATTGATATAAAGATTAAAATTCAGTATTAAAATTGAAAACACTTAAATATGTAGTTGACAAATCGATACAGAATCTAAAGTTTAGCGACTAATGGTGTAATTTATTCTTTTTCCACCTATCAGCTGAAACGTATAAGGCCTTTCATCAATTTTAATTTGCTAAGTTAAGGATTTATTTATTATAAATAAAACTATTTTTTTTTCTCAGTTATACGATGCATATTAGTTGGTCAATATATATAATGATATTTATAGAGAGAAAAAAGTAAACAATTCATGAACCATTAAAACCATTAATTTATAAATAAAACTATAAGGTGATCGAATAATCATAATTATTAATCAAAATAATTATTATATTTTATAAATTAATTAAATTAAATTATTAAAATTTAATAACTGAACCACTATAAATAATTGATAAAGGTTAATTTATAAATTAATGGTTATTAACTTGTTTAATGTATATATTTTATTCTTAAGATTGATTATGTTGATCTCGAGACTCTCTTATAATATAATATTTATTAACAAGATAATTTAATTATTATATAAAAATAGAGAACATCCAAAAAAATATAATAATGAACAAGGACGAAGTCAAGATTTAGTATTGGGGAGTAAAACATAAATATTTAGAAATATGAGGTAAATTCATAAAAAAACCCAAAAATTTAAAAAATTTAAATAGGAGGATGAAAGTGTAAAAAAAAAATTTGGGGTAGGGGCAATTGCCTCACCCCACCCACACGTGGCTTCGTCACTGATAACGATTGAAATAATTAATTACGTATTTATAATTAAATTATGATTTAATAACTATTATAACAATTAACTGACGATACGATTAATTTATCACATTAATTCTAGAAACTTTGAATTCTCATATTCCAATCTCATTATATGTGGATTTGATCCAATAGTTATTCTAGTGAGCTTGTATATTATAATGTGTGGATTCAAGCTAATAATTCAATACAGTATTTAATATTTTTCTACCTAAATTTCTTTCATAAACCCAATGATCCCAACTCCAATGGGATTCTAGACATGTGCAATAGGAATAACTGCACAAGGCCCCTAAAAAAGACCCAAAATCTTGATAAACAGCATCCATTAGATGTTAATCTCGAAATTTATTGTAAAAATTTTAAAAATGCTCTTAAGAAAGATAAGTTATAATTGTTAAAACGTTATAATTATGTCTTAAATTTGACAATTAATTATAGAATCTTATTGATTATTCTTATTTCTATTGTTTTTATAGAATTAATGAGGTTTTGGACAAACGCAATAAAAATAATCACACAAGGTTCATAAAAAGAACAGTTACATATAAGGACCACATTTTTAGAACTAGTAGGGTTATGAACAATTACTTTTAAGGTCATATTTTAAAAAATTATACAAGATCCCTAAAATCTTTAAACCGTCCCTGCACAACCCTAACCTAAAAATGACGAAAAGACCTGAATTAGTGGATAACAATGGTTCTCTAATCTGTCAATGTTTGCATTATAATAAGGATTGCAAAGACTTGTGACCATAAACTCCTTCAAGTTCTCAAGAGCCAATATGCTCCACAATTTTATGACAAGCGGCTCAATTATGTCTCTTTAAAAACCTAAAAATATGTAAATACAAATATAATATACCACTTAGGTAGGATTATTTTTCTAAATAAAACATTCACATAATAGAAGAGAGAGAGAGAGATAATCCAACGTGTAAGGAATTATTTGGCTATATTTTATTAGTAAAAATAATAATTAATAGGGTTGTCCAAGAATTTGTCCATCGAAAGCATACGTAATAATTTTAAACGATAATGTTATAGAGTGTGTCAACTGAGAAGTCTAACTCCGTGATAATATATTATAAATATATATTATTTAATTCATGAGAATGGACGGCAAAAACTCGTCGAAGTCAAACAATGAGATTATCATATACAAAAATGCTAACTAGATGAAGTTAGATTTCAACTGTCTTGGGACATTTAGGGTAACCAAAGATTTCGTCATCCATCAGGCATGAAAATGTTTTTTTAAACAAATGAGATGCCATCGAGCATATTATGAATTTATGATTTGGCAATAAACCGACATGCTTATCCCTGTGTCCTTGTACATTGTTTGATCTATTATCGTATTATTGTTATGTTATTACACGTTTGATCTTAATTACTGATAGATTGATTCGATCAAATTTTACACATGCCTAACATGCAGGCAACCTTCCGAACTTATTAATTTTTATTTATAATATTAAGATTCAAATCTTTGATATTGCTTAAAGAATCTAACGATTCACCTGTTATATTAATCAGTTGTTGGAGGATGATATTGAGATGATTTTAAATTATTAAAAGAGTAAAAGGAGTTAATTTTTTTTAATAATAATGAAACTCATGAGCAAGAAATATGTGATTAAGAGCAGGATTGGAAACCATCCGAGTCGAGATCGAATAGTGCTAGACTCGGTCAGTTCAGCTCGTCAAGATTTTAAATCGAATTCGAGCTTGAATAATTTTAAACGAGCCTGAAAAATCTGAGTTTGGCTCGACTCGATAAGAATTCAAATTGAGTTCAAATTTTATTCGAGCCTAATCGAGTCAAGCATTGACCGATCTTTAATTAATCGTGTTAAACTCGAGTAACTTTTATCTGTCACGTCTTATTTAAAGTCTAATAAAAAAATTGATAAACAAGTTTTGTAAACTCTATTTTGTTAATTTTAGGGTCTGGTGTATTAATTTAGAGTTTAATACTTATGTTTAAGGTTTAGATTTTAGGGTTTTAAGTTTAGAAATTTAAATTTTAAATTATAAAAAATAAAAAATAATATATTTATATTTATATTTTCGAGTAGCTCGTGAGCTTTTTGAGTCGAGTATCATGTAACTCAATTTAGCTTGTGAAGAATTCGAGTCGAGTCTAATCAAATCGAATTTTAACCGAACTTTAATCAAGTTAAACTTGTATAATTCACGGTTTGTCTCATCTCATTTACAAAAATAGGTTTATTAACTTATTTAGATTTATTCTTTAAAATTGCTTTATAAATACCATATAATAATACAATAGTGTCATATACATGGACGAAGTTGTGTATACAGTGAAAGAGATTGTTACTCATTTTAAAATTTTCGGTATAATTATATTTATATTTTATTTTAATTTAAATATTATTTAAATAAATTTTTTATCACCTTGTAATTTTTAAATTTAAAAATTTAATAGATTTTTATATTCCCAACATTAAATCTTAATTTTATCCCTAATTATATATCAGTAATATCTCATAAAATATTAAAATTTAAGGGTTTAATGATTGAGTTACAAATTTAATCAATAATTAAGCACGATCCAAAGTGTGGGGAGTGGAGTGGTTTGCTTTTAGGAGTCATATATTTTTTTATTTGCACTTTCAATTTTTAAGATTATTTTTTATTAATTTAAATTAATTTATATTGTACATTTAATTTTAATGAACAATTTTTAATTATTTTTTTATGTATACAACCTATTAAATTTAAGATTTAATTTAAATAATATTAATATTTTTATCATTTCAACTTCATTAATATCTATCGTCAAACCTTTTATAATCAATAGCTCGAACTTTCACTTCACAGATATCAAGTCATCAATGGTGGGAGGGGAGAAGTCATACTAATTAATTAAAAATAAAATAAATGAAAAATGAAAATGCTAATTATTTTGAAATAAAATATTTATCGGGAGTGTTTGTTGAGTAAGTAGACCATGAGTTATGTATTGTTTTACTCGATTAAAAAGTTATTTGATTCATTTTTATACTCGATAAGTTTGATAAAAAAAAATTATTCGTACTTGTTAAAAAATTTAGTGCGTGACTCAATTTATTATTTGTTAAGCTCAATATAAATAGAAATGAATAATTTAATAAAGAAAAATATCAAAATAGTATACGAAGTAATTCCAAAATTAAAAATCTAAAGTATCGATCCAAAAAATATCAAACTTTTTTACTAACATTTTATAAAAAAATATTAGTTGTCCACGAACGTATCGATTTGTGTTGAGTATTACTCAAGCCTACTCATTAAATTCTAAAGTTGAACATTGACCGAGTTAAACTCAAGTTGCTCAACTCAATTCGCACTCGTAATTGGACCATAACTTATATTAAGATACTTATATAACATTAAAATTGATAATCAAACACTAATTTTTTTGTTAAATCATACCCCCTCTTTCTTAAAATCTTGTCTTTTGTTGATTTTTCATTTAATTTTATCAAGATAAATTTTGTGTATATGGAACATGTTTGATTTTATAAAGTAATTAAGATAATAATTTTATCTTTAAAAAGTAAAAATTTGTTTTATTGAAAAACTAAAAAGAAGATAAAAAATGGAACATGTTTAGTAAAATTGTTTATATGAACAATTTAAGTTTGACAAATTTAAAATTGAATTGTTAAATATAGTTTTATTTATTGTTTAGTACTAATATTTGCAGTGTTGATTAATGTCAACAAGAATATTAGTGTATTTGGTACCCAATGCATGCCTGGGAGGCATAAAAAGCAATTAATTTCAATGTTTAAAAGAGTTTCTTTTTTTTTTGTAATTTGACAAATTAGACAACGGTTAAAAGCGTTTTGCATTCGCGCTTAACAACAAAGCACCAGTGGTCTAGTGGTAGAATAGTTCCCTGCCACGGAACAGACCCGGGTTCGATTCCCGGCTGGTGCACTATGTAATATTAGTTTTTTTTTTTTTTTTTTTTTTTTTTTTTTTTTTTTTAAATCTTTTTGCACACATTACAGAGCGCAGGGAATATTAGCTCTGATTGAACTGGTATACATTGTTTTTATTTTTACCATTAAATCATCAAGGTGATGAATACAACATGGTCTTCCTAAACGAGATCATGATCTTCCCATTCATCACGGTACGTCTCTGGTCGAAGACGTCGATTCACTGAAGCCGCGGTGTACATTGGCTTTCTCCATTTTTCAACACCTTGGCAACCATATTGTGCAGCAAGCCAGTGGTTGTACTCAAACTGCAACAATGTATGAAAAAGAAGGCTAATCATATTGATGGTATGGATGATGAACTCCCAAGTGACAAATGGGAATACCGCGTTGGTATGCCAATTGCCAGCAGCCTCAAGTGGACTCTGCCCTCTGCCCTCTGCAACTGAATATAAGTTGATATCTTCCATCATCTCTTTCTGCGATGGAAGTGTAATTCGACCGGACAAAACACCAGAAAACCATTTGCTTTGCCACTCAAACAAGGGGAATGGAACAACCTGGTAAAGTAATGAGATAAACAAAACAATTATTTCTGCTATGAAGTACAATGGAAATGAGATATACTGTGGTCCAAGACGATTATGGTCTACAGTCACAGTGCCTTTTGTGTCAAGAAAAGGGAAGTGATACTTGTTTCGGTAGTTAAAGGAACGATTGTTGTTTTTTAGAGGTTACGGGTTCGAACATCAGTAATGCCAACACAATGATTGAGTGACCAATGTCTAATGGTTGATAGTATACTCTAGAACAAGTATTATTGTAACCATTGTAGCTGATTCAAAAAAAATTTAAAAATGTATCGGTTAAGCATGTCTCGAGTTTGAGACATTATATTTGTACACATAAAAAATTCTCATCGGGGCCTGAAAGACACATTCATCAAAATCATCCGTGCGATTAGGGGCGAGTATTCGATCGAGTCGAGTCAAAATTTTTTGAGTTATTTGAGTTGACAAATCATATTTTATAACTCAAACTTTATTTGAAATTTTTTCGGTTCAAGTTTAGTTTAAGAAATTTGAGTCGAGTCAAGTTTCCGAGTTTCTATAAATATTTAATTGTAATTATTTATTATGTTATAGTACGACTTGATTCCATTTTAAACGACTTTCTCTAATCATATAAGATATATATATATATTTTTCATATATAATAAATATTTCCTTATATTTTTATATATCAATGTATATATATCATACAAAGTTGAAAGACTCTTCTTAAACTTAAAAATAAATCCTTTAATTACTAAAAATTTTGAGTTAATCAAATTTTTATTTTATAACTCGAATTTTATTTTAAATCTTTTCGAGTCAAGTCTATAAATTTTCGAGTCGAGTCAAAACAAGTTAGACATTTTCGCCTTGAGTCGAGTCGAGTTATTCGATTTTTTCGCATCGAGTCGAGTTTTACTCACCCTTACTGCGATACAAATCGATCTAAATTAATTATGATAAAACTCTAAAAATCAGGGGGAAATATTATATAACAATTAATTAAATACTATTTAGATAGTCAAATAACATGATTAACAAAATTAACAGATTATTGTTCCAATTAGAGTCTTGTCGATTCATGTATTTACCTTTTTCAAACCCATTTTTCGGGTTCAAAATTTCTTGGGTTGGGCCATTTCCCAAAGGCTCAATAGTGGAAGATACAGTCAAAACAGCAGAGCACCGCCCGCTCTAAAATTAAACCACAATTTCTTCTCATGAACTCTCTCGTCTCAAAAACCCTAATCCCCTCCAGTTCTCTTCGTTCCTCAGCTCGTTTGACTTTGAATCCCAACTCACTGCGTCACTACAAAGTACACTTACCTCGACTCATGAGTTCCGAGTCTTCCCACCGACTCTTCCAACTCAAACTCGATCCACTTACCGGGAACTCGGAGTGGGTCGTCATTGAAGACAGCGACGAGCTTCCTGAATGTTCCAAGGAACCGCTTTTAGCTACGACGTCGTATCTCGACATGCTCAACGATTCTTATCGGAACAAAGCCTTCCGCTTAGCCATTGAAAAAACTGTAACCAAACCTTGCCACGTGCTAGACATTGGGTAATTCTTCAAAATTCAACAATATATGAACTTTTTTTTTTGAAATTTAATTATTCTTTCATCTAACGATCATTAAGGGGAGTTGTACTGTTTCATGTTAGCAAAGTTTAAGCTTTAGTTTTTGAAAATTTCAAGTCTTTGGAATGATTATATCTTGAATTGGCTATTGATGATATTGTGCAGTGCGGGAACTGGATTGTTGTCAATGATGGCTGCAAGAGCGATGGGATTCAATGGTACGGTGACAGCATGTGAATCATATCTTCCAATGGCGAAGTTGATGAGGAAAGTTTTGCATCGAAATGGTATGGGAAAAGCCATTAATCTTATTAATAAACGTTCAGATGAACTCCAAGTTGGTGTTGATATCCCTTCTCGCGCAGATGTCCTTGTGAGTATATCATTGATTCTAAATTTTGATTGAAAAAATGTCTTTTGGATTTTGAGAGATGGAATGTTCTTGTTTAATTGATTGTTTTCTATTGTTAACGGTTATTGTTATCCGATAATGTAAGTACAGGTTAGTGAGATTTTGGACTCTGAATTACTGGGGGAAGGGCTAATTCCGACTCTGCAACATGCATACGATAAGCTTTTGGTGGAAAATCCACTGACGGTGCCATACCGAGCTGTTACGTATGGCCAGGTTTTATCTCCATCCTTAAGGCTGAATCATTGACCTATTAGTTTTATTGAAGACTTTCGGAATCTTATTCTTAATTTTGTATTCTCCCCAGCTAGTTGAAAGTACATACTTGTGGAAGCTTCATGATTTGTATGGTATTGAAGCAAAAGCATCAGATGGTATTTGTCTTGTTCCTACAGGCTTGGATAGTATTATACATGTCAAATCACAACAGTATCCAATGCATTGTGATGCTATAAGGAACGAAATAAAACTGGTAATCTCATTAATTCACCCACTGTTTTACAGACTTCCAAGAATGTGCCAGCAGTTTAGTTCCTACTTAATTTAGAATTCTTCCAGCTCTCAGAACCCTTCAAAATATTTGAATTTGACTTCTGGAAACGGCCAGAAAGCCGTAGGGAAACTGAGGTGCAGATCAAGGCGATTGATGATGGTAACATTCATGCTGTAGTTTCATGGTAACTATATTCATGGCTGCACTTTTGTGTCTTTCAGCTTTAAGGAATTTCAGTAAATTGCATGTTTGTTTGCAGGTGGGTCCTTCAACTTGATTGTGAAGGAACAGTCTTTTATTCCACAGCCCCTAGATGGATAAATTCACCGGCTAATATAGGTAAGTCATCTATGTTTGCTTGTGCATAACTGTTTAATCACTTTATGATGTCTACTCTTGACATTCTTTAAATCGAAAATAGCTTAACATGAAAATCTTTTAAAGAACAATTTGTGGAATGCTTATGTTCTCAACTTTGTAAACACATTAGATGGAGCTGAATTCTGAAATCATTTTTTTTTTTCTGTTTTGATGATGTTTCCCAGAAACTAAAATAGAAATGATTCTCTGACTTTATGGCTTCAATTGCTTTTTGATGATTCATTAGGAAATGTGAATTGGTGTGACCATTGGAAGCAGTGTGTTTGGTTCTTTCAAGGGAAAGGTATGCCCGTGTCCAGGGGAGCAGAAGTTCGTTTGGAAGCTACTCATACAGAGACTAGTGTCTCATATAATCTCAATGTCCAAGCCCCTCAAACTGACATAAGGCAGCATGATTATAGAATTGGGGATTTTCAGCTGTTATTGTCACCAGAAAGAATTGCAACCTATGGAGACAGTGAATGGCGATTCTCCATGTTGGCGGCAGTAAGAAATGCTGTAAGCAATCACCCTCTCTTTGAGTGAATGTTCTCATCCCCTTCACCTATCCCATTTGCATCACAGTTAGCCATTTTCAAATTTCTTGAGTAACAATTATTATTTTTGTTTTCAACTGTTTTTCTTTCTTCTTCCCCCAATAGTTTCATTTTCAATTACATCTTTTAATTGTAACTCACTAACTCTGTTATTTGCAGTTGCATGGAAGAGTTAACACATTATGTGTTGTTGCGGATGATAGCATATTTTTAACCCTTCTTGCTGTAAATCTTTCAAAAACGTCACGTGTAGTATCATCGTTTCCTGGGTTGAGAGAAAAGGGTTCCCAATATTTGGAAAATGTTGCCAAGACAAATGGTTTCTCTATGGATCGCGTGGAAGTTCCCGAAAAGAGGAAAGCATGTTTGACCTTGCATGATACTAATGGAAGAAAGGTGATTATTGTTCTGCTTCATCTTTACCTTTTTGCTTGCTTGCATCACTTGCTTCTTGAATATGGCTCTGATTTTTGTATTTAGAGAAGAAGCCACTCCACTTTCCATTTTTCCTTTGAAACCCCCTTTCGCTTCTAATATCACTTACTTTTCTGAAACAAGAGATGACAAAGTGCTAGCTTTAGATATACGAATTTTAACACATCAAATCCTATTAATATGTAGAAATAGATGATGCTCTTCTCAATGTGTTGTCCTTGAATATTTTTTTTATTTGAGATTTTAATGTTCTAATATTCTCTTATACAGTATTCAAATAAATGGGTATCATGCCTTCTTTCACAGGTTGATATGTTGATTGGAGAACCATATTATTATGCAAATGAAGGGATGCTTCCATGGCAGAACCTACGGTTTTGGTATGTTCTCTTCTTGCTAGTTTCTGTAAGGCATTCTTATAATGATCATTCAGCACTGTTTAGCAATTTAGCCAGGGCCGTAGTACGGTCAACTCGTTTTTAGTTTTCCTCTATAACTCGTCTGCTTTTGTTTTTAAGTTTTTCAATAAACTTGTTTGTAGAATTTGAATTATTATCCCTGGATGCTTCAGGGTAAAATTGACACATCCATTCAGTAACCAATCAAACCGACCAAAAAGGTATTATTATGCTGTTGGGTCATCTAATATTCATCTTGACAAGAAATTATCTACATAATATGATAAACTATGTATCACAAATACAAGGGCTATAGCTCAGTTGGTAGAGCACCTCGTTTACACGCGCGCCAATGTTTTTCAGGGAAGTCTATGACAAAGGTGGAGTGTTGGAGTATTTCTATTGATCGGTCATGTCATATAGGCCCGAGTCGGACATCCAATTGCTTCGATTTGAAGTATCCGGAGGATGTCTTATATATATTAAGATTATATTAAATATATATAGATTATATTAAAAAGATGGACAATCAAACCTATTTATTTCTCGATTCAATAGAAGAAAAAAGAAAAGAGGTGAATAGGGTCCCAAATAACGAGAGATATGTAAAAAGAAGGCCCGATTACGCCCATTCCTAATCCTAAATGGAATGTAACGAAATATTCAAATAGATAGAATTCGAATATCGAGCGGGTAGCGGGAATCGAACCCGCATCGTTAGCTTGGAAGGCTAGGGGTTATAGTCGACGTTGATTCATTATTTTTAACGTCTCTAATTCAAAACCGAACATGAAATTTTGGTTTCATTCGGCTCCTTTATGGAAGATGGATAAATTCAAAACAAAAAAGAAGGAAAAAAATAAAAAAAAATATATATAAATAAAAAAAATAAAAATAAATAAGGCAGGAACGAAAATGAAATGGAATAATAATTTGGCCCATAACATCTATGTTAGCTTTTCTGTCTGAATGCATTCAAAACAATTCGCTTTCTAGATGATCCTTCTAGAAGAGTGGGATTAGAATAGAACAATTTTTCTAGTTACTTCGTTCTCTATTTCTATTTGATAAAATCCTTAGGAAAAGCATTTTGTTTCCACCGAGCTAAAACAGGATGTAAATGTCTTTAGTAAACCAAAGTTATCGTTTAATAGCTATTTTGCTTCAATCTATCCTAAAAAAAAAAAAAATGGAAGATTTAATTACGATTAGAAATAAACTTTTCTATCTTTATCCATGGATCTTTTTCTCGTACTTATTCAATTGGAAGTATTGATCCAATTCAAAAAAAAATTATGTTTCGTAATTTCATAATCCAATTTTTCAATTTTAATTTATAATAAAATTATAAAATTATATAGAATATAATTTTAAATATAATTGAATTGGCCCTTGGATACAAATCACGAGAATGTATATTCTTCCTCAAATATTTCGTTGAGAGGGAAAGGATTAAATCCTTTTAAGAAATAAAGTTTTTGCTCGGAATATGAATCAAACCGAGGTCGTCCGCTTTCAGGCTTCCGGAGAAGATCTTGAAATCCATTTCATTGAGCATTCGAGATTTCTTTTGGTCAGACCCCGAACCCACCTAGTTGATCCATACGATCGGCTGGTCCAATGTAGACCGAAGGATAAAGGTGGATTGGGTTTAAGAACTATTGAGGGCTGGAAAAGGACTGCCATGTTAAAGCTTTTCTTGAGAGTAGTTAATGAAAACGGATCCATTTGGACTCCATGGGTTCATTTTAGATATTTCAGGAGACATTCTATTTGGGTGGCTAATATCCGACTGCTCTTAGTCTTGGAGGAGTGTCGGTAAGGGAAAATGTGGCTAATGCTATAAAGTTTCAGATTTTGAATGGCGAAAGCACAAAGCTGTGGCATTGTCCGTGGCTTAGAAATGGCCCGATCAGCTACAGGTACGAGGTCACTCTTATAAGGGAAAGAGGTCTCCCGGACCATGCTCTAGTAAGCGATTTTATAATGGAGCATTGGAACCTTCCCTTCTAGTTCTCTTAATTACAGCAAATGGACATACTTCAATCCAATAAAGCCATTTGTATTCAAAAACCCACCTTTATATATAGGACAAGGTTCCATTCATTTATTTGTTAAATCCTATAATAGGATAAAGACGATAATATTATTTGCATAATTTGAAGAGGGCTTTGTATTTATTAGTCATTTGCTCTTGATTTATCCGTTTTAACCTTTTGTCCCGGGGTTTAGGAAGGACCGTACCTTGCTTGATCCTGTTCTTTCAGAAGATGCGCTGATAATGCCTTGTAAAGGAAGACTAAAGGCTTGTGCTATGTCTCTTCCTGTAAGTTGATATTTTTGCATTGCCACATTTCATTTTCTTCTACACCAAAAAAGGAATAAAGAATGAAACATTAGACGGACCTTCTCCTCTTATGATCGTTCAAGTATTTCTTGACTGTCCAGTTCTGTGAACATGCTTTATACAGGATCTTTGGAGTAGTCGTCGTTGCTTAGGTGAGGTTGAAGGCTTTGACCACACCATTGTAAATACTACCTTAGGGGCATGCGGTGAATTACCATCACCGAAAGAGGGTCCATGTCTTCCTTTCTCCATATGGCAATGCGGTGAGATTAAGGTAATTGATGCCTGCAAAACCGAGTTCAACAATGACAGTGATATGTCAGATACTAATTCTACTGCATTGAATGTGTTTCAGGAGCTAAGTGTGATATTCACAATCTTAGAATTTGATTTCTCAAAACCGATAAGTTCATGTCATGGAAAAGCAGAGGTACTCCTTTTCCCACCCAACCTCTCTACGAACACGTCTATACAGGTTAAAAAGCTATGAACATGATGTCATTACATGCTTCTTGTATCATAGGTTGAATTCACTGAACATGGCATGTGCCATGGATTTGTTCTGTGGATGGATTGGGTTATGGATGCGGAGAATTCTATTATCGTATCAACCAGACCGGGTATGCTCGTATTTCTCCATTGACCCTTACATGAAAATTATAGTATATTTGCATGGGATAACATTTGTCTAAAACTAACTATTACTATTACTATTACTATAAATGATCTATTTTGTCATGCTGGTGCAGACCATAGATACTGGAAGCAAGGGGTTAAGCTTCTGAACAGCCCTGTTGCAGTTGGAATCAATGGATCTAAAGGCACAAGTGAATATGGTTCTGCCGTCGTCGAAGCATTATTCGAGCCAGCAAGTAGTGAACTCATCATTAAACATGCTTTTTCATGACTCAAACCATTCTCTGTTGGGGGATCCCAAAATTATAACTGTAACAGTTTTTGTAGCCAAAAAGAATGTTGATAGTTCCAAGTGATTGGGAGGAACTAGATATTTATGAAGAGGGATCATAATGAGATTAAAATTTTGTGGTTAAAAATTAAATTATTTTTTTTAAAAGGGATTATAGTATTAATTTTACTTTTTTCCTTACAAATACAATTTTATTTCCATTAGGGGGAAAATTAGCAGGGCTTACTCTACCCTCCATTTTGCCTGTGTACAGAATCCCAATACCAACATTTTGGTAGTTAAATTAATTTTGTTACCAATTTTGAATATCTAAATGAATGATCTTTTTAAATAAAAAATATTTGAATAAAACATATTTATTTTAATTGATAGTGAATTATATTAATTAATTTAATTAATTAATTATATTAATTATTTTTTTAAAATCTGACAAAATTAATTAATAATATTATCAAGATATTTGATGTATATGATAACTTTTTGTTTATAAAATTATTTTTCAGTACAATTTTATTATTTATGAAATTTAAATATTTTTTTGAAGTATGCATATAAATCTATCCATTCGGAGGATTTTTTTTTAATTATCTATAAGAATATATTTTATTTTAAGTTATTTATTTTTTTATAATTATTAAAGATAAAAAAAAAAGTTTTATAACTTTTATATTCAATTTCCTAAATCCAAAAATAAAATGTTACTCCCAAGAGCTTTCAATTTCAGAAGATTCTTTCTAATTTGTTTTTTTTAGGTTTAACTCAGAAATAAGTACCTAAATTATATATTTTTCTAAAATAAGTGCTTAATGTTTTTCGGTTAAAATAAGTGTCTGAATTATACATTTTTTTAAAATATATATCTAAAGTTTCATTCCGTTAGTATTTTAAGGTAACACTATTAAAAAATTTATTTAACATATAAATAGATGCCTAAAGCATAAAAAAAGGCCAGGTAAACCTCAATAATCTGGTTGCTTTATCTAAACTGTTGTAAATTTTCTGAGACAACTGCAAGAAAAGAGAAGTAAATTTCAGATTTACAATGACTTGAAATAAAAATCACATGTAAATAACTCCCTTTGAAAATGAAACGAAGATGCTACCGGATGCCACCAGTCGTCATTTCGACATATCCGCGGTTCTGATGAGTTCTGTGGCTAATTCTCCTGCATACATCCTCAACAAGTTGGCAATTTGATTCATACATGGGAAAAGGTTAGGACAAAACTGGAAAGGAACTAACCATCCATGGTACGGGACAAGGATGGAAGGATGAAGAAGATGATCTGCAACATTATTCAACGCCGTATTGTTGGAGAAACTACCATGGACACTGCAAAAACACAAAATCAGACAAACATTGATGTCAATGTCCAAAGTTGTGTTTTTGCATTAGTTAGTGTATTGAGTGTTTCATCCTATTAAACGATGGTCGAGCAAGCAAACTCACATGGCCGATACAGCTGAAGCCTGTGCTGCTAATGATGGGATCAAAATGGACGTGGAGAATTGCTGGCAGTATGCTACAATCAATAGGTTAAGAAGCACAAGTTTGGAACTCTTCGTAGCTGGTGTTCTCCTCAATGAGGCTCGGGGGCTACTTGAACTGCATATAGGGGATTCCATGTCAACCATATCTGCCGTTCATAGATAACATTTTATCATCTTTCCTTCACCTAGACACAAATATATTTCCATTGTTTCAACAAATGAACAAATGCTGTACAAATAATGTCTCTCAGGGCATTTGTTTCTTTTCAGTAACCAAAAGAAAGAAGAATATAAATGTCTAGGCTCCTTATAACCCTGGGAATACAGAGAATAAACTATTAAATAAGACTCCATCTGACTGATTGACACTTTTAGTTTTAGCTATCTGTTTCTTGTTTCCCTTTCTATCCCAAAAATCTAAAAACTCTGAAACAAAAAATGCCAACCAAACGAAACATAAGCCAACTGAATATCAAAATACAAATGCAGAGAGGGAGGGAAAGGGGTTCAGAAGTTAATAGCTAAAGATAGATATTTTTGTTTCCATAACCGGTGTTTTAGTGTGCTGCCATTGTTGTATGCTTCGGAAATATCATGAATAATCGAATTTTGGATTGCAGGAACAAAACTTTGATATTTACATCTTGACAAATCTTGGCTCAAAGCTCCACCTCATGTAGCTCATCCCCAATACTACCATTCATTGGACCAGGCATAAACAAAGCTGGAGGCTTTCCCAATGCCTCCCCTGAAGGTCTTATTCCAGCCCCACTAGGATGACTTAATTCATTATCAAAGTTGCTTCCATTCCACGAAGCTGTTCCACTCCACGAGGCTGTTCGACGTGAGTGTGATGAATAGCCATTGGCATTTGTCATCATGCCTTCCTGAGGGATATCATCCATGCTCGGGAACTTTTGCCTAGTCGTTGACGATGAAGGCTTGGGAGATGGACAAGACTCGTTGAAATAGGCATTGGAAGTGGAAGGGGTAGGATTATTACTTGTAGCATTCTCTTCTTGTGCATTTTCAGTAATTGCCTCCATTGATTGTTCACTTCTTGCGGTTGATACAGGTGTGGGAATAAAGAACTTTGCATTTGCAACCACTGCAGGTTTAACAGAGGAAACAGCAGGTGACTGAAATAAATTTGCTTGGCCACCACCACCTTTGTTGAAAGTATCCACATACCTGTTGAGAGTTCATAATGACATAGGAAAATGAAAAACATAAATATTCTACCCTCATGGTTTACAAAGTAACACCACAAAGAAGATAAAAATCAACTTTCAACCCCCCCCCCCAAAAAAAAAAAAAAATTGTTAAGTTCAACAATAACAGTGATAAGGGGAATACTAAATGCTTATGAATTCTCAGAAGCATTCATGGTCAGTTAAATCATCATTTACTTAGATAGTTATCACCTTATGTTTAAGTAGAAAGCTAAATATTACCCAAGTCTTACTTTCAACATTCAGTTCTCTATTAGCCTTTCTCCACCAAGTTCTTTGCAAAGCATCATTCAACTGTAATAGTATGCATTGCAAATAATAAAACTTCAGAAGTACCTTGCTCGAACACCCATCCGTCCATGAGCTGAGAATTGATTGGAGCTTGTAGGAATAGGAGGGATCCCAGAAGCATGATCTATCGGGGTTGGGTTTCTGAAATTTGGGCTTCCATTAGGGGGAGAACCTTCATTCTTCAATGCAGAGTTCAAGTTGTAGTCAGATGCTCCATTCCGGAATGCAGCAGTGGTCGGAGGTGGTGGCAAGGCTGTTTCTTCAGCTGGAGGTTCAGCACCTTCCTCCACCCATCTCTTAAGTTTTTCATCATAGTAGAATTTGTTCTTTTCACCTAGCTTGGCCTTCAGATAACAATGTAAATTATATTAAAACAAACATTTTTGTATATCAGGAGTGGTTATCCATGCTTTTTCAACAGAAAACCAAGAAATATATGAAAATAACGGTTAGTATAACGAGCTACCTGTTTATCAGAACGAGGCCCTAAGACTAACCCCACAGTTTTCTGTAAAAGCTGCGAGCCAAAATTAAAACGAGAAAAGCGAGATGCCCCTACTGAGCCTGATGCTTTGCCTTGTTCAGTGGATGCTCCTGCTTCCTTTGATGAATCAACCTGATCCATCAAATATCAGTAAGACATCTCCTTAACTTTATTGAATTAAGATGCACAAGCAGCTAGTAGCAACTATATTTTCAAGTGGAGTAAAATGTGAACCTGTCTTGGTGTTCTGCCCATGTCCGGCTCCGAGACACTTCTATTATGAATTGTCATTTTTCCACCACCACCCTTACCCGCCCAATCCCTTATAGGTTCCATTGAAGAAGAGGGCATCAATGAGGACATGGCCATTGTTGATTGGCTAGCAGAGACTCGTGGCCCGGTTTGTTGGTTGAAATGATCATTACCTAGAGAATTTCCATTTGATGCTGATGTAGGAGGTGGTAGACCCCCCACAACTCGATGTGCAGTGCTATCAATAAAGTTCAACAATTTACCAACTAATTTTGCCGGAGCCAAATTTGTAGCATATCCCCCCTACAAAAGAAAGCCCAATATGAACAAAGAAAATATCAACAAGAAAGCCTAAACGGAGAAGCTAAAACTTACCTGTTGATGAAATCTTATCCTCTCCTCAAGGGATAAAACTAATTGTTTCCAAGTTTCTACCTCAGGCACTCGACTAGTTTTCAGAGATTTTAATACAGCTTGACAGTACCTGAACCAACCTTTATTGTGTAAACAAATTGACTGAAAAATACCTTCAGAAATCAAATAAGAACAACTTAAATATGCTTACTTCAATGAATCTGAAACTTTTCCAACTTCAGCCAGCATGTGTGCATAAATAAGTTTATATGGCTGAAATGGTAGCAAGACAAACTGAGAGTTCCCCAGTACCTTTGAATATTCGTATAATTCAGTCCTCTGAAAGAATAACAACAGAAAATTTGAAAGGCATAAATAACAGGTTAATGTCTTAAAGTTACACACTGAAAAATAGGAATATTGTTCATCCATGAGCAGCTGGGATTTGGCATTATATACAACCAGTTACAAAGAGACAGCTTTACCATTGAAATAACAAATTATACAAATTTCATGGAGGTCATCAGATGTGTGTGCATATGCATGCAGGTGTCTGTCTGTATGTACCTATAACATGTGTTATATATGATACAGGGTGAGAGAGATATGATAGAATGCAGACTGTATTTCTTATTTAGGTTTCAACATAAATCAATTTTGCTTGAAGATCAATTTTTCATTACATTTCCCCAACTGAGAAGAAACATTCTCAACTACATACTGTAAATCAATCATAGAACAGATAAACTCTAGAAAACTACTAAAGTACCAACACCATGTCTGACAAATAGTTAATAACAGACTGATTAGGGACCAAATAAATTTGAATAGCACCTGGATAGCCTCTGGACATGCATAGGTTCGAGGAAACTTCCAGTGGTCAGCTCCAGCAAGACAAAGTCTAGCACTATCTGAATATGACTCAAAGTTTGCTTCCGCAACTAAGTAACAGATGTGTGCTGCCGTTATCTGGATTTGAACTCTCAAGTAAACGCCATTTTATAAACATTAAGAATAAAAAATATGCTAAAGAGTGCCATCCAAAAGGGATAAACTGGAGCTAGAGTGGAGAATAATGTACCTCACTCCTTTCCTTCCACAAGCAATCTCCAAGGTGAATAATTACAAGCTCGTCATCTTTGGTTCTATTTGCAGTTATTACTGCCAAATTCTCTTCCCAATCATCAAGCATGCAACTTTCCCTTAACTGCCCATAAAGAAAAAGAGGGAAAAAAGAAGCAACGTATTCAGCTTCAGCTTCTGAAGGGTTGGGACAAACATTATTGTATCTGAAATGTAACAGGAAGTAGCTGAATGAAGCATCAGTTCTCCACAACAAAGGTACTCTTCTTCCTTATAGTTAGCAAGATCATTCCAAAAACGTGTATACAGAAATGAAGAATCAAAAGTATATAAAATACAATCCTTTTAACCTATGTCGTTTTTTAGTGGTTAACCAGTTCACAACACAGGATTTTTTTGTTCATAAATCTCTTATTGAAGAATCCACGAACACGCCAGAAAAATACTCTGAGCATATCATGTCTTACTAACTTGTTAGTAGAAAATTCTCCTTCCCAAATACCCAATTTAGTATTAAATTTCATGCACCAATATATTATTACCTCTGCATTCTGTTGCGACAAATCCATGCTATCAACTGTGGAGCCTGCAGAAAAAACTTCGGCTGGTTGCCCTGCAATTAGCAAGCATAACGTCCGTAAAGGAGACCCTGCTACCAGCTGATGAAGGGCCATTTGCCTAACAGTATCAATGTAGAACTACAATGATCCAAAGTCACCGCCGGGAACCAACGGTAAAGTGAGAGAGAGATTGCAGCTTCAGTTAAATTCTCTCATCGTGAAAAATAAAAGAATAAACCACAGACAATTGAATGAAGTGAAAAAGCAAACCTGTTCACCAAGTTGCGATGCGAGAACTAGTGCAGGTCCCCACAATTGACCTTCTTGTGCACGCTGTAGAGCCTCTCTTTTTCTACCAGCAACCAGAAGAGTCTGCACCTCAAATGCAGTTGCCTACAACATATACTAAAAGTTGAGGAAAAAAACACCACACAGTCTGTAATAGTAAAAATAGTGAAGTATAGTCAATGGCATACCCGAACTTGTCCTTCAGAAGGCAATTGCTGCAAGCAGTGACTAGGAGCACCATAAGGTGTGTCCTTCCTCTTTGCAGATGCAAAGAGTTTAGCAACTGCTGATTCCGGAGTACCAGACTCCTAAAAATGGGTACATGCCATTAAGAATGAAATACAATATAACCAAGCAAAAGAAATCAGAGAAGAACGAAAACAATCTCATTTTACTTCATTGTACATGACCCCCACCCCCCACCCCCACCCCCACCCTGAATAGTAACTATATCTTGAATTGTATACTAGAAAGCCTAAGAAGATTAGATTGGAAAAAGAAAAATCACAGGACAAGCATCTTCACAAGATACAATTAAAGGTAAAAGCGAAAACTTTTAAGGAAAGGAGAAAATCACAAAAGAAGTATTTACCTTCAATAGGTTGTCAGAGCCAAAAGGAGACCGAAGTTTTCCATAATGTTGATAAGCTATTTTAAGCAACGAGAGAATCATTCTTAAAAGTTCACCTTTTCCGTAGTCCATGTTAGGTGACTCACAGCTGGAAATCCTGTCATCAATCCACTTGTTCAAGTCTTTGCTGCTTACATTTCCACCAACCAATGGACCAGGGAAGGATTGATGGCACAAAGTATTAAAATAATCAGAGATTGCTGGTGCAGCACCAGAAATGCTAGTGTTTGAATTGACAACTTCCAACAAATTGAGTACAGTGATAGAGGCTCCTACAGAACCCTTCAAACAAGCACAATCATAAAACATTAGCATTTAGAAAAAATGAAAATTATAACAAGAACATCATGTTCGGTACTTAAAACACAAAAAAGGTTCCCCTGCTAGAAAAGCAGGCTTTAAATCCTCAATGAAGAAAGATATGTTATTTTCTGGAAACTAGAACAACAGACACAATTTCAAAGAATGTATTTCTTACTTCCATCAGCTTCTAAAAAATAAATTTAGATTTATACTCTACATTATTATTTTATTTATAAGTTGTCTAACCTGGGTACCAAATGACGAGTTTTGCAGAGGACTACTATCTTTCACTACTATGAGTTTTCCACCAAAGCCAAAACTAACAAGTGCATGTGGAGGACGGCCAGCAGACGATCGCCCAGTGTTAGAAGCATAAGGAAGTGGATGGCTGGTCTGAAGTGGCTGCTGGGAAACATTTATAGGCTTCTGGCCTCCATAGAAATCATTTGAGAAATGTGTTTCCTCATTTTGCTTTAAATTTGTCTGGGTAAACTGGTGATTGAAGTTTTCAGTTGGAAGAAAGCGTTGAAACCCAGTAACTCCATTGGCTTTAGTATGAACCTGATTAGCATTATTGACTGACTGAACTTGCGGCAGAGAATTATAGGATGACTCGAAGTGACTTGCATGGTTGTTCACAGGCATATTCAAACTAAAAGATGAATCTGATTGCTGGTTACCACTGAAACTTGAAATTGCTTTGGTTTCGGGAACAGTCCCAGGTTGCCACATATTCAAAGCTGGGCTATGATAATCACCATAGGAAGTACGATGTTCACCAGGGCTTTCGAGACCTAGTGACCCATAATTATCACCTTCTTCATGTTCACCATACAAGCTAGAACTGTTTATTCGAGTTGGAGAATTCTGAGCCGTAGAAGTAAATCCATTTTGCAGACCATCATCTTGAACAGTTGACTGAACAGAGGCATTATAACTCTCCAGTGCGCACCATTGTTGTGTAATTAAGTCATAGTACCAACCAGGGTATTGAGGGTCAAAAACCATATGCTCTGGATACCCCTCATTCACTTTGGAAACCTGACTCCAATTTGCCACACTCTCTATTGCACTGCTCTCTACAGTTGTCATAGTCTCCACAACAGATTGAAATGTCTGCTGCAAATAAGAATCTCCTGCTTTCACATCTGTGTTACCAGTGCCATCACCACTTGAACCATCCACCTGATACCACTGCCCTGAATTTGCATCATATTTCCATCCTGGATACATATTCTCCCAGCACTGACTGCTATATAAATCAAGCTCATTTCCACTGTCTGCAGTAGAAGCTTCGTAAACTTGATCACGATTGCCATCATGACACTGCTCGTAAGTACTAACTGAATTCTGATCGAATGAGCTCGTTTTTGCAACTACATTCACCTCAGGAGGGAAATCCGCTATGGAATTCTCCCCTAAATTACTGAAAAACTCAGAATATGAACCGAACCCTTGCACCCCATTCTCATTAGAATCAGCAAATAGTGAATTCCATCCTATTTCCTTAACCCCATCGTTCTTAGACCCAATATCCTCATGTAAGTTCTGACTTAATACAGCATCGGACCATGCTCCTTCTTGGAGATGATTATTCGAGTCAACAACACTATTAGCTATCCCCAATGAATCATTAGGGCCATAATCTGTCGGCGCATTGGTGTGTGCAGGGCCAGCTTCTACAAGATCTTTTTCCTTTGCACCATGACTGTCAGCCTCTTCACCACTGGAATCTTCTCCTATCAATAAATCGGAAAAGGCTTTAGCATCATTAGAATCATTACTCTCCTTTAATGTTGGGACAGCGGGTCCCATGCTGTCGTCATCGTCCTCATTAACTAACTTGTCAAAGAAATCTTCATCTGTGTGATCCTCCACCAGGAATGGAGGACTCGAAGCCATCTACCAAATTGAAACAGAAAATACTAACGAGCTAAATGCCAAAGAAAACCCTAACAATCTAATAACAAAAACAAACGAAATAAAGCCTACTTGACTGTATTTTATTGTCCAAAATCTACCGAAGAAAGTAAACAATTAAGAAAGATCTTCACAATTCGAGCTGAAACGATTAAGCGGACATCGAGATCCAACCACTAAACGCCTCAATCAGATGAAATACATGAAACGAAGTAGCAAGATCCAGGGCTTTTGAGATCTCAGCAGTCCTAACACCATAAATTCAATTGAAAAAAACAATAAATTAAAGATAGATGAAAAAATTGAGGCAAAAACTTAACGCATTAAATCTAAAGCAGTAAGAGAAATCTAATGGATATACAGTTCATCATCAAATAAAAACAGAGAATCAAAAACAAAATCAAAATACTTACAGATTCAGGTGAACATATAACGAGATACAACAAAACTTGCAAGCGAGAGATGGAAATTAAAAAAGAGGGAGAGAGCTTTGTTTTTTATTTTAGTTCCGATCCGGAGATATGTTTATTTTTACCCTTATTATTACTATCAGAAGGGTTAATTCTTTAAAATCTCCAAATTATTTTCTAAATTACAAATTGATCCTCAATTTTAAAACTTCTGGATTGAATTCTTAAATTACAATATTATTCCAATCGCATTTTTCAGTATCACTTCGATGTTAAATGCTAACGTAGTTTAAAAAAAAACGTGTAGATTAATAAATATGTAAACATATCATAACTAACCTAACATTTAACACAATTAATAAAAAGATTTGGTTTAAATGATTTTTCTTGGTGTTTTATAGATTTTTAAAAAATATATCCTGAAAATTTTGAATTGATTTTTATCGTATATTTAATTTTTATAAGTGAATTTTTTATTATCATGTATATATATGATTTCGAACTCAAGACTTGATAGAGCGATGTCAAGTTACTTACTAAAGATATAGTTTGAATGGATACTTTAGTTTGAGAATTTATTTATAATGTTCAAAATTTAAGGTAAACTATGTAAATAATCATTAATTTTTAGAGTAGATTTATTTTGGTCATCGTATTTTTAAAATAATCGAAAAGATTATTTAACTTTTAGTTCGCATTTGATACGATCTCTATTGTTGCTTTCGTTAGAAATTATCGTTATTTCTCTTTAATAAAAAAGGATAAATTATATCAATCATCACTTAATTTTTTCACTCTTATTTTGACCACTTAAGTTTAATTTTTTTTATTTATTTATTTAAATTTTTAATTGTTCATATTTTGGTCACTCTTAAATGATATGGTTATATAAATTAAAATTTTCAATTAATCTTAAAATAATCGGGGGAATATTTTTTATTTTTCTTATTAAAGTTACCATATTATTATTTTTTATTTTAATAAATAAAATAAAAAATTGTTATTCGAATCAAATATTTTAATTACTCAAAGTTAATTGGTATAACATGAGATCGGTAATTGAATAATCTAAAATTAACAATTAACTAAAATAAATTTTAAAAGATTAGTCGAACACTATTTTAGTATATTTTTTAAAATAAATTATTTTGATTCGGTTACTACTTTAATTTTCACCAACTGTATACCAAAAATTTTCTCATAAACACATGCTATTATATTTATTTAATATGTAGTATTTGACCAATTCTGCTTTTATATTGTATGGTCGATTAAATCTGTTTGGTTTAAAAAACTCACCAAGACTGGCCGGAGAATCGATTGCTCTTCCGTACACGAGACCACATCGAAACCACACATTCGTGTTCTTCTGAATACTTTTCAGATATCCCCAGACTGCCAATAATTGTGCATTACCAATATTTCCAACTAAAACACATGTTCAAGTCCTTATTCAATTGATCTTCTTCTGGCATTTGAATGCTTTTATAACATTCATTCATAAGCTGCAAAGCTTCGAAGATTACACCCTTTGGGTTGGCTATGGAATCTACAAATACTACTTCATGTTGATGGATCCAAATGGCCCATTGAATGCAATTATGCAGGGAATATCAACTAACAAGTCGTGGAAATCATTTTGAGACTTACTTAAGTGACATCTTTCGTAAGTGAGAGTTCTTGCGTTGAAAACAAAATTTAAATTTTTAAAACTTATTTTTAATAAATGTTTGTATACATTGTCATGGACCGCACACTATTGTTTGAGACCAGCACATACTAAGTAGCTACAGATGTACTTCATAGCCTTCTAGACATTTTAACACCTAAGTTAAAGTTCGAGATTCAACATCTTTGAGAGACCATGACCGAATTGGTCTAACGAGAATTGGTTGAAATCACATGAAATTAATACCCTTTTATTTAGGGATTTCTCTCTGGGTGCACGTTAGCAAGATTAACGGTGTTTAGGGATTTTCTCTCTGGATCTTCGTTTCTCTTTGATTCTTGCTTACTTTTGATCATTTCTTGAAATTGCATGTTCGATTATGGATTGGAGGAAGTTGTTTGGTGGTGGATCTGAGCAATATTTGGAGTTCTTTCCTGTTGAGAATTCTGGGATTGTTCATCCTGCGCCTGAAGTGTTCAGTGAGGGAGTCTCCGAGTGGAGGTTTGTGATGGTGGGTCAGTTCATTGGAGGGGCTCCTAACTTTAGTGCTCTACAAAAAATTATTTCTTCTTTATGGGGGGAGGATGCATTGAAAAAGATAAGTCTCACTGGAGCTAACTTGTATACTCCAAATGGCCCATTGGATGCATTAAAAAAGATAAGTCATGGAAATCATTTTGAGACTTAAGTGACAGCTTTCATAAGTGAGAGTTCTTGCGTTGAAAACAAAATTTAAATTCTTAAAACTTACTTTTAATAAATGTTTGTATATATTTTCACGGAATGCACTCTGGTCCGAGATTAACACGTATTAAACTGCTTCAGAAATACTTCATGGCCTTCTGAGTAATTCAGCACCCATTCAAGCACTTATTGGAATTCAAATTCGAGATGAAGCACCTTTAAAAGCCCATGATCGATTGCCCAATGCTTGGGGTTGAAGACTCATCCAAATCGGATTTAATAAGTTATTCATCTTAATCTTATCCTTATCCTTTGTATTTTTGTAAATATAAAATATAACTTAGGATAAAGAATAAAAGGATAAGAATGAATTTGGACCATTGATGTAAATCATTTTTAGTCATTGGATGTGAGGGGTTTCAAGTATAAATAAAAGTCTTTTCCACCTCATTCATCACACACTTCTTATTTGAGTAATATAGAGCATTCACTCAAATCCTTTCTTTTTTAGTTGTTCTTTAGTTTCCACAAAGTTTTTAGCATTCATGCTTTGAACGTTTCAGGTTAATTTAGATGTTTTAATCGAGAGAAACGCGTTTAAAACTGCATGCTCTGAGTAATTAAGTTCTACGAACGTAATCTTTTACAAATTTATAACTCATAACTCCCAACTTTTTTTCCTTTCAAAGGTAGGGTAATTTATCCCTTTTCAACATCGACCCAACACATTTATTGGCCAAAAACTCAAGGTCCAACCCTAAAGAAGTCCATATATAGGTAAACTCATGCTTCATGTTAAATTAACATTTTAAAATTTTAAAAATAGAATCGTTTCAAATTTTATAATATGTATGAACTATAAATTTAATCTTTATATTTTAATTTGGTAAATTTTAATTTATATATTTTTTAAAATTAAAAATTTTAATATTTACTTCAATAATGTAGAAAAAGTATAATTAAATTATATAACTTGAAATTATCAAATTAGATAACATTAACAAAATCTACAACTAGCGTATAATATAACAACCAATACTAAAATATAATTCAACATATTTCACATCTATTGATTGAATCAGACCAAAATTTTAAAATCTAAAATATATATATAAACTAAAATAACAAAATTAAAATACATAAACCAAATCCAAAACTTATACACAATGCGATTATTAAACATAACACAATGACACGAGTGAAAATTATCTACCTCTTTATCATGTCTCCTTTTATATCTCCTTTAAAAATTTTTAAAAAAATAAATTTTAAATCATAATCCTTATTTCTTAAATATTTAAACCCTACACCTAAAAAATACACCATACCCCTAATTTCCTAAACTCTAATCACAACCCATAACCTTAAACCCTAAATCCTATACCATAAACCTCTAATTTAAAAAAAGATACAAATGAAGGCATAAAAAAAAGACAGATGATTTGCACCTAATTATATGATTGAATTAATACCTAAAATAATAAATCCCCACCCCCACACCTCGACCTCTCCTTTTATAGCACTATAATAATCATTGGCATTACGGTTCCAACAACGCCATTTTCATTAAAAAACTTTTTCGGAAAATGACATCCAACCTCTAAACAATAATGCAATGGAGCTGGGGCATAATATTATCCTTAAAGAGTTTTTTATAAACAAAATCCAGTCCATTTCCTCATAAATTACTAGTTAATTCAGTTGTCTTATGCTTATACATTCATATAAATTATCGTAAGGCGGTTGGTCGGCTGCCAATCATGTGGTGCCAGTTAAGCCATGTAGGCCATGGTCGGTGCCGGCGATAGTTCTTTTTTCTTAACCTACTATGTATTGAGCTTAATATAAACAGCTTGTTTCTACAAGGTAAACTCGCCCAAACAAAGTTGTACAGATCTTTTGAGTACTTTCTCTTTGATTTCAGGACCCAAAATGGTTAAGATAGCTTTCGGTAGCATCGGCGATTCTTTCAGTGTTGGGTCTCTCAAGGCTTATTTGGCTGAGTTTATTGCCACCTTGCTTTTTGTCTTTGCTGGTGTTGGATCGGCTATTGCCTATGGTGAGTGTCCGGAAGTCACCACTTTCAAATGAGCTACGGAGAATATTGATCTTTGGTTTAATGATTTGAATGTTTTATAGGGAAGCTGACGGCGGATGCAGCACTAGACCCGCCAGGCCTGGTGGCTGTAGCGGTGGCACATGCATTTGCACTCTTTGTTGGGGTAGCTATTGCAGCTAACATCTCAGGTGGACATTTGAATCCTGCCGTCACCTTTGGGTTGGCGGTTGGAGGAAACATCACCATCTTAACTGGCCTTTTCTATTGGATTGCTCAATGCCTTGGCTCCATCGTTGCTTGCCTCCTTCTACAGTTTGTCACCAACGGACTGGTATGGAATTATATCACTTTTAGACATGTCAACTGTTTTGACTTAAGAACATGAAATAATCCAACCTTAAGATGATCCAAACAAAAAATCTAAAATTACCCGAACCGAAAACTCAAATTTATAATTAGTTGGGGTGTATATGGTTTAGTTTAGTTGAATTCAATAAATTTTTTAATTGTTTGTTAGTTTTCAATCCGTTTTTCTTCGACTTTTTTTATATTAATTGTGTTTTAAAATTTTGTATCAATAAAATAACTTTATTTTATAATTTTTAAACAATAATCGACAATATTTTGGGTTCATTTTGGTTTGATTCAAATAATTACCGTTCATAAACTTATAAACTATTAACCATCCTTCAAACACTATATTAAATCAGGTTGATTTTGGGTTTATGGATTCTTGTTTCTTAGTCCTAAAACTGATATAACTTGAATTCAAAAGGAATCATACCTTAAATTAACCAAACCCCAGAAATAATACAAAAATTTAAAAAACTAAGTTATGAGATTTAAATCAATCCGATTTAAAATAAATCGGACTATACGATAAATCTTTAACAATTTATTAAACTAGAAATGTTCCCTAAGGTCCAAGCCCTAAGGAGTACCTGAACAACCATTTGGTCCCTATTATTAACCTTTGAATGGATTGAATGTTCTGCAGAGCGTACCAACCCACGGCGTTGCTGCAGGAATGAACGCAGTCGAAGGCCTTGTAATGGAGATTGTGATAACATTTGCCCTCGTCTACACCGTGTATGCCACGGCAGCTGACCCTAAAAAGGGTTCTCTTGGAATCATTGCACCCATTGCAATTGGTTTCATCGTGGGTGCCAACATCTTAGCCGCCGGTCCATTCAGCGGTGGTTCAATGAACCCAGCCCGTTCTTTTGGACCCGCCGTGGTCAGTGGGAACTTCGCTGATAACTGGATCTATTGGGTTGGCCCGTTGATTGGTGGAGGATTAGCTGGACTGATTTATGGTGACATTTTCATTGGCTCATATTCCGCAGCACCGGCTTCCGAGGACTATGCTTAAAGTTGAAAGTTGAAATCTGTTGTTGTATGGTTTTTAAATGCTTTGATTTCTTTTGCTTGTGGGACTTGGGTTGATGCTGTGGGTGTTTTTTATGAATGGGAGCGTGCACTTGTTAATAAGGAAATGTAAATAATCCTAGTTGGCTTATGCATATTTCCTATCATATTTTTATGATATAATATTTGTGCATATTTTTTAAGTCTTTGAAAAAACATATATCTTATAGGGGGCAAACCTCCCATCATTCGTTCTCGGTCATAATCGGTATCGGGACTGCATCTTGACTTTTTAAATCTGATATCCATTGGGTACCCAGTAAGACCGGGATCAATACCAAATATTTGATATTGATTTTCTTTTGTTTATTTTTTTTATCAAAATTTCTCTTTATGTATGAATATTATGACTAGTTTTAAAACTTTAATTTTTCAAGTATACAATATTCTAATTTTATTATTTAATATTATTATTGGTGGTTGAATTTTTTTCTCTAATTACTCAAAAATTTTTAAGAATAAACTAATTGGTCGGGTACTCGATATTGGAACTAGTACCCACTAATAACGGGACCGATTCTTAAAATTTAGGACCTGGTGTGATCGGGACCGGCCTGGTTCCAATTTTCAGGAATCGGTGATTATCGAAACCGAGACCAATTCTATTCAAATTGGCCGGGTATCTGATCTTGCCCACCCCTAATACTTTATAGATACAAATTTATGAACAAGGATGAACCTAAGGAGTATTAGGTAGCTGTACCTTTAAAAGTTTTAAATTTTCTTATGTTTTATACATATTTTTTAATATTTTTTATTAATAATCTATTTTTACATCTTAAACTCTCATAATTTTACGCCCTATATTTTAAAATATAACTTTTTAATAGATTTTACCTCATTATATAAAATTTTAAATCCATCTTTATATATACGAATACGAGTCTTTAAAGATGAACATCTTTGTAATATATTTTAAGTTTGTGAATTGAGTTGGATGTTAATAGAAACTTGATCTAAGCCCAAGTCTGGTGCGCATGGGGGACAGAATAACTTTTAGTAAGATTCTTTGCCTACTGTGCGAAGTGATTGAGCAGTTGAGCTGACACTTGGTGCTTGGTGTGGGCACATAAATTGTAGAAAAGCGTTAGAGTTAGTGGATCTCTTGTTCAGAAAGGAAAGCAAGAGATGGAACATGGCATACTTTTTGGCACACAACGACTCGTGGGCAGAACATGATTTGTAAGTGAATCTTAATCCCCTGGCACTAATATTATTATCATACCAGAATTAGAATTAAAATTAGGATTTATCAAAAAAATATTATTATCATATTATCATATCATAATATTAAAATTAATTATAACTTTTAAATTTATCGAATGTCAAGTTTTCTAAAAAATATCATATAAATTCTAGATTTAAATATTATTAGGGATAGACATAAGTCGGGTCGTGTTTTTATACACATGAAATCGATTTGAAAATACATACCCTAAATCCGAACCTGAACTGATTTATTAAAAAATAATTTTAAGAATTTAATTATAAAAATTTAATGACTTAATTATAAAAGTATAAAGAGAACATTATTACAAATATCTTTTAAAATTATATAAAAAATATTATTAATTTTAATAAAATATTTTATCTTAAATTTAAAACCGGTTCAACCTAAAATCAATATTAATAAAAACCCGAGCTAGACCTTATTCTTATTCAATAGTGTAACGCAATTATTTGGAAACCAAATCAATGATAAATAATAATTTTTGAAAATAAAATAAAGAATTATTAAAAAGAATATCAATAAAAACCTACTGGCCTGCATCATTCAAGTCCTCGATTACATTCAAGGTTTCATGCTACTCAGGGATATAAATAAAGATAGGTATTTTAACTTTTATGTCAGATTTGATCTAATTCGATTTGATTAGGTCGATTTTTAATAAAAAATTAAGTCTAAGATAAGTTGAGTTCGAATTTAAAGTATAAAATATTCAATCTGACCCCATATTAGTTATATAATTTCTCCTTAAATTTTTAAATTTTTTACAATAATACTTTTCTCTTTATATATTTTTATAATTAGATCTTTAAAAATAAATTTTTTATTTATAATTAGTCCTTAAAATTATAATTTTTAAAGATTCGATTTATTATATTATTCATGATTTTATCTAATATTAAAAAAAAATTTGTATATTTTTCAAAAAAATCTTTCTCATTTTTTAAGGTAAATTTTTAACTTTTATATATATATATATATATTAAATAGATAAATATTTTTAAATAAATCATAAATAAAATGATAAGTCGAAATTATATAATAATTTTTCTTTAATGTTGTAATCTAAATATTCATGGGAAGAGATTCGTGAGACTATATGTTGTGAAGTTAGCTTGAGGTACTTAGATATATTATATAATGAATTTCTCCTTGAGCAAGGCTCCGCAAAGGTGGAATCGTGGATTTGAAATGCGTAAACAATATGGATCAACATTTTATTTGATTCGATCGGATTCTAATCTGTTTTAATTTGATTGAATCAGATATTTTTGATGAAAAAGTTGGTTTGGGTCGGGTGTTTATTGGGAGAAAAATCGGGTCGAGTTTAGATTTAAGATATAAAATATCTGATCCAACTAAATCCGGAATTAAATATATAAGTTTCTCTTAAAATTTTAAGAATATTTATAATAATACTCCTTTCTCTCTGTATTTTTAATAATTAGGTCTTAAATTATATTTTTATTTATAATTTAGTCCTTTAAATTATAATTTTTTAAAACTAAGTTTTCTTATTTTTTTTATAACTAAATCTCTAAAATTATTTTTTATTAACCGAGTTAGATCAGATAAATCAATTTTTTTAAAAAAATATTTGAATTAGAATGGAATCAAGTTTAAAATATTTATATTTGTTCGAGTTCGGGTGGGTAAAAAGCCCAATTATGCCATCTCTAGTAAAGAATCATATGGTTTTTACCACTAAAAATATTTTATTATATTGATTTTATGAAATAATCGAACACTAATTTAACTAAAAATAATAATATTTACATTTTTAAAAAATTATATTTTTAAATAAAATCAATATCTTAAAAAAAATTAAGAAAATATTATTTTTCATATTTTTATTGGTTTGATCTATGATCTTTTATTTTGTCTATCATATTAGTCTTTTGATATTTTCTTAAAAATGTCACATGATCTAATCATACTAAAAATTCTAAAAAAATAAAGTGAAAATTTTATTATGATACATATATCAAAACAAATAATTGTTAAATTTCTTAATTACTATATACTATTATTTAATTTGTTAAGATAAGATCAAGTTATATAATATAAAATTATTAAATTTTATATATATTTTAAATCATTGGATGATTAAAACGGATGATCCAAATTAATTTTTTATTTTTTTCAAAGCGATTATCTACACATAACCAATTGTTAATCTGAGTCATCCGTTCCAGTCATCTAATAATTCAAAAACGTATAAAATTTAAAAGAGTTCTATCCTCGATAATGGGTAAAAACCATCTATTTCTTTATCATGCCTACTGTTGAAAATTTTTAAAAAAATGAATTTTAAATCCTAATTCTTATTTTTTATATCATAAACTCTGTACCCTAAAAGATACATTAAACCCTTAATTTTATAAACCCTAACCACAACTCCTAACCCTAAACTTCTAATTTAAAACGAAGACACGAATAGATGCATAGAAAAATGGTAGACGATTTATATCCTCGATAATATATTAGAATTATTTAGAGAGTGTACGCGAGTACAGCTATGCACCTGTCTGACTACTTACTACCGAACATCAAAAGTTGCTGAATTTGACTACATTAATTTGTTAGGCATCTCCAAGAAGTTGATTGATGTTCTGTGTCATCATCAGAAATAGCTTGGAAATGGAAATGACACGACACCGACGTTAAGTTAGTGTCTTAAATCAAACACGCCGGAGCATACAAATATCACAACTCAGTAGCCAAATGAAAACGAAAGTTGAACCTAAAAGAGGCTAATCTAATCTAATCTAATCTAATCTTTGATTGTTTGTTAATTAAAACTCATTACCATAAAGCAAACCAATGAAGAGTCAACCACAAAGACAAAGGTTTGGGTCCCGACCAGACCACACCAGAGCCATGGTTTTAAATAATTGGAGCTGGTTATAGTAAGAGAAACAGACGTGAACCTACCCATGTATAATCCACGTGAACATCGTTGCTCTGTCTGGGAACTAACAGATAAGCTTTGGGACAAGAAATTATCAAGTCCACACGGCATTTCTTTATGTTGATTTATCAACTTCCATAATTCCAAAAACCCTAATTTAAAACAGATCTTTCCTTCAAAATAATTAATCTGTTAGGTTTCAGCTAGATGACAGAAAAAAGCTTGCATTCATAATGAGGAAGAAATCTAAAGTTTTCTGTCATCAAGATTAGTGTTATGGCTTCAACCACACATACCATATGTATATTAAAGTATCGGAATGATTTGAACAAGTTGGTCTAAATGGTAAATATTTTGATATCGTTTAAGCAGTTTCCGAGTTCAAGACCTTGAGTATACAAAAAATCTGTACTGGGAGACTCATCTACTACAGTTAAGTGTGCAACACAAATCAATCTGAATTAGCCTGGACAAAATATTAAAAATCGAGAAGACAACTGAAAGAGCCTTATAACGATGATATACCTAAATAAATTTATCGTTACTTTATGAGACCTCTCATTCAACTAAATATCATACTTAATTGAGCTCACTCTAGCCAAAACTATATGCTAACCAACTAATTAAAAGCCCTTTTCTTAGGTTAAATCATAAATAAAGGTCTAACCTTTTAGATGTTGCTTGTATAAAGGTCCACCCTTTTAAAACAATCAAATAAAGGCTTAATATTTTTAACATGTACAAATAAGTATCTAATATTTTAAAATAGATAAATAAAGGCCTAACGTTTTCAAACATATTCAAATAAATGCCTGATATTTTCTAAAATAATTTATTTTCCTTTCTTATTTGATACAAAAATGTTAGGCCTTTATATGAGCATATTTGAAAATACTAGACCCAAGAACTTAACTAGGATAAAACATAAGGTGGTAAATTGTCAAACTTTGATGTTGCTACTTGCTAGGGACCTAAAAAGTAATTTGACCAAATAGAATGGGGCTTGATGTGTTTAATTTCAAATTTTATAGGGGCTTAATAAGTATTTAAACAAAAAAAAATAGGAGCTAAGTCTTAACTTTAGTTTAAAAATGGTAGTGACAGAAGAAGTAATTAAATAAATTATGGGGCAAGGCTTAATTTAACTAAATTCAAAAGTATTAAGGCCTTGAAAAGTAATAACAATTCCCACTTGCTTCGTAGTTCTGTCTTTAGTTAGACCCTTATTCGAAAATTTTGAAATATTAAGCCCTTATTTGAACATATATTTTTTTTAAAAGTTAGGTCATTATTTAACTGTTTTGAAAAGTTAGATACCCATATGAGCAACCTCTATAATATTATATCCTTATTTGAGCATTTAACTTTCTATTTTTTACACATAAATCAGATATTTTTATCGATAGATAAAAGTAAAATAAAAAATATAACCTACTAGATGTTATAAAATGTAAAAACAATGATTAAAGTTAGGTCATTATTTATATCGAAAAATCTAAAATTCTTTTAGAATTCTTTTAGAATATTAAGGAAAAGAGTACTCTCGACAATAAAATAAATGCACTATTAAAAAAAATAAGACAATAAAAACACACACATGTATATATAGGGATAGTAACGGATCAGATCGGGATAAATTTTTGAACGTCCCGCCTCCAATCAGAAAATTAAATTATTTGTCTTGACCTGAAATAATAAAACTTATAATTTGATCCTGATCCTGATATATGAATAAAAAATTCGATTAAACTTGACCCGATTCGGAGAAAGATAATAAAAATATTATATATTATATATAAATATATAAATATATCGGATCGAGGACATTTTACTCTAAATCCGACTCGACCTTATTTTTATAATATCCCGACCCAAATCTACACCCGAACCCGATTCTTCAAATAAAAAACCTGCCTCTATTGGATCGAATTGGATCAAATTTGACGAATACAGATCAAATTATCATCCCTACGTAAATACCGACCCTACCCCAAATTATGAAAAATTATTATATGAACCTTGTTCACCACGTCATCCGTGATTCAAACCAATCAGATTTGTTCATCTCAATTTTTTAAGGTGAATTATCACCTCTTTCCTACATGTAATTAGTGAGTGATTAGTTATTAAAAAGTTATTTAAATATAACCGATCATGATTACTCATACCATAAATGACGTGATAAATAAGATTCACTTAATAATCTCTCAAATCACCCCTACTCGAAAAATTATATCATGGGTCAGTCCCACCACATGTCCATGAGACCGACCAATGATAACTACCCACTTCATCAACTTTTCTATGTCATATTTTTTTCCCAAGTGAATCTTCACTTTAAAAATTAAAAAAATAATAAAGTGAATGATAGTCGATCCATGAATAACGTAGGAGAACTGACCCATAATATAATTTCTCCCCTCCTCAAAAAGAAAGCAACTAAACCCCTTAGTTCATCACTTATTCATGCGCACATATACAGAAAAAAAGGCCCTAAAGAAAGAATTGTACTCATCAAATGAGCCAAATGCATAGCACCACTCATCAAACAAACACGCGTAACACCTACCAGAACCAAATTAGCCAAAAGCGACCCCCCTAATTCAACTAAATATCAACTATTTTCAATGAGAATGAATATGGTGATTTGTAGCAACTATTAATCTCAACCATCGGGTTAGCACAAACATGTCCAAGTGGCAAACATCCATCGGAAGCATCAAAAACCCACCGACCAGTCAGAGCTTCATAGCCATTGGTTACCACACTTTTCTTTCCAAACATCCAACAACCGAAAGAGACATGGCGCTAAACCCAACATAAAAGAAGAGAAACTCTTTAGTCTTTAGTCTCTTCGTAGTTCTAAAATACGAACTAGACACTAGTAATTAAAAGTTCCACCCTAATTGCATGAATCTTAAGAAACAATCACCCCTTGATCCAGGGAACATGCCTCCCTTGTGATGTCCGTTTAAGATAATACTTTTACATACGGTCGGATTTATGGAGTTTTGGTCCTTCAACGATACCAAAATATAACATTAAATCCCTATACTTTTAACTAATTAAACAGAAGTTAACTATTTGGATTTGTTTATTGATGTACCTCCATTTTTGAAGTCCTTTGTTATCACTTTTTCGCTGTCATTGTTTTGCATGTAGGGCCTGAAATCTCTAGACTTTTTCTTTCAGAGAAAACTCCGTTCTATCTTTCGGTACAGTCCCTTGACATGATTGTTGTCGGGTCTACTTTAGTTCACCAATTTACTCTATTATTGAGATACTTACCTTGTCAACCCATCAACCCTAAGATTGACACCAGGTCACCAGCCATAAACTACTCGTGTCAGGAGATATAAATACTCACACAAGCTAAATTGGAGAGAGGATGTTAAAATATCGAGTGGAGAGAGAAAAGCAACAGAATTCACATTCAACTCAAGATAATCTTTGTATACAGAGACCACATATATATAGGGTTAATGGACGATTCTAGATATTTCTTGTTTCTTGATAACTACCACTCTAAGATGGTTACAACAGACTAACAAGCTTGACTTCAATAACAACGGCTACTTCATCAACAGACTCCTAACATTCTTCCTATTCTCCTCTTTTCCAGACTTTTATCTACTAAAAAAACCTTCAGGGAAAAAGCCTTCAAGCTGTGAACGAAGAAAGACTACAAATCTTCAGGGAAAAAGACTTTGAGCTGTCGACGAAGATGAAGAAAGAAGGCTGAAGAGATTGGCTTTGTAAGAACATCAGCGATCTGTTCTGAAGCTGGAACATAATTAACCTGAAAGTCTCCATTTGCAACTTTTTCTCTAACAAAACTAAGATCAAGTTCCACATGTTTTAATTTAGCATGATGAACTGGATTGGAAGAGTGAGCAATAGCACTGGTGTTGTCACACCAAAGAGTGGGAGCTGACGCAAGCCGAATCTCGAGTTCTGCCAAGAGTGACTTAATCTAAACGCCTTCACACATAGCATCCACTAAACTCCTGAATTCAGCTTCTGTAGACGATCTTGAGACTACTCCTTGTTTTTTTGAACTCCACGATACAAGACTACCTCCTAAAAAAAACAATAACCACCTGTGGACCTCTTATCATCTGAATTAGTTCCCCAATCTGAATCTGCATACCCTACTAAAACTGTCAGTGAGAGTAACTTACTAAAGAACAGCCCATGATTCAAGGTCCCTTTAAGATATCTAACAATTCTTTGAACCGCTTTCCAATGCTTGTCCAGAGGTAATTGCATATATTGACTAACCTTATTTACAGAGTACTGTATATCAGGTCTTGTAGAACATATGTGTTGTAACGTGCCTACAACTTGTCTATATAAAGTAACATCAGGAAAAGGAATACCATCAGTAAGAGAGAGTCTGGGAGATGTAACCATAGGTGTAGGCGTAACAGCAACATCTACCATTTTAGTCTTTTCCAAGAGATCAAGTATATGTTTTTTCTGATTTAAAATGACACCATCCTTGACATTGCATAAGTTCATGCCAAGAAAAAAATTTAATTGACCCAGATCCTTTAGAGAAAACTCCTTATTAATGTTCTTGATTACCAAATCTACCTCTCTTGCATCATTGCCAGTTGCAACAATATCATCCACATAAACCATAATATAAACTTTCACATCCTGAGTATTTCTAAAGTATAAAGACGAGTCTGCTAAAGAGGCAGTGAAACCAAGAGTACCAATCAAATATGTTCGAAATTTGTCAAACCAGGCTCGTGGTGCTTGTTTAAGTCCATACAAAGACTTTCGTAACCTGCAGACTAGTTGTTGACTAGATGAATCTCTTTTCTCAAATCCCGGAGGTTGCACCATATAAACCTCTTCAGTTAGATCACCATTTAGGAAAGCATTATCAACATCGATTTGTCTGAGTATCCACCCAGAACTAAGAGCAACATTAAGAAGAACTCTGACTGTGACGGGTTTAACTACTGGACTGAAAGTTTTTGAATAATCAAAACCTGCTTGTTGAGAGAACCCTTTAGCAACAAGCCTGGCTTTGTATCGATCTATACTGCCATCTGGGTTTTTTTTAATTTTAAAAAGTCACTTGCAACCGACAGGTATCCTGTTCTCAGGTAAAAAAGTAAGATCCCAAGTACCTTTCTGTAACAAAGCATTCATCTCTTTAAAAACAACATCTTTCCATTTTTCTGAACACAAGGCCTGATGAATATTTGTAGGCAACTCATCCTGAGGATCTGATTCTGAAGTAGTGAGTGTTGAACAAAACACTTTAGGCTTGAAAATTCCTGCTTTAGACCTCGTAATCATAGAATGACCTTTTCTTGTCCCTCTAGAATTTGAAGAAGAACTTGAAGAAGAAGATGACTCAACTGATGAAGATGCAGCAGATCCTAATCCAGCAGATGTAGTACATTCACGCAATGGGAGATCAGCAGTTTGAACAGAAAAAGTCTGTTGGTCGAGAGCATCAGTAGGGCCTAATTGATCGAGAGCAGCAGCAGTAGGACCTAACTGATTATTAAGAGATTGTCTTACAGCCGGTCTTGCATTACCATCAACCTCTTCAGGGATAGAAAGTCTGGAATCACCAGAAACTTCACCATCTTGTCTTGTATTATCAACATTGATCCTAGAAATTGAAGTAGAACAAGTACCAGAAGGTACCAGAATATTTGGAACAGGTAAAACATTGTCAAAAACTAGGGGTGAGTACTTAAAAAATTGAAAAACAGTAGACTTATCAGAATTGTGAGTTATAACAGATTCATTTTTAGAGAGAAAAGGAAAATGAGTTTCATTAAATTGAACATGTCTAGAGACATAAACTCTACCATCAGAACTAAGGCATTTATAACCATGTTGTGATGCACTATAACCTAAAAAGACACAAGGTTTTGATCTAAAATCAAGCTTATGACTATTATAAGACCTTGTAAGTGGATAACATTGGCTACCAAATATTTTTAAAAAAGTGTAATCAGGTTTGACTTTGAATAATTTTTCATAAGGTGAAATATCTCCTAGCACACTGGTGGGTAACCTATTAATCAGATAAACCGCTGTGTAAAAAGCATCGGACCAGTATTTAAAAGGAACACCACTTTGAGCAAGTAAAGTTAAACCAAGCTCAACCACATGTATATGTTTTCTTTCAACTAAACCATTTTGTTCAGAAGTATAAGGACAAGTCTTTTGAAACTGAATACCATGTTGAAGAAAATAAGATTGCAAAGGACTAAACTCAGTACCACAATCCGACTGCATAATTTTAAGCTTACAATTCAGAAGTCTTTCTACCATTGTATGAAAATGGACTACAACTCTATAAACATCAGATTTCTTAGATAAAAAATAAATCCAAGTATATCTAGTACAAGCATCAACAAAACTTATATAGTAACAAGAATTGTTAGACAAAAGAGGTGCAGGACCCCAAACATCCATTTGAACAAGATGTAGAGGTTCATTATAAGCAGTAACAGATTTTTGAAACGGAAGTTTATGACTTTTACCTAGCTTACAAGCTTCACAAAAAGAAATTTTATTGATTCCTGAAATATTACAATGCTGAGCCAATTTTACAAGAGTTTCATTAGAAGGATGGCCAAGCCTTCTATGCCAAATTTGAGCATTATCAGAAACAACAAAACACTCAACAGAAGCATCAGATCCTAAAACAGAAGAACTACCAGTATTGACAGAATCAGAAGACAAAGAAGCAATAGAAGCAAAAGCATTAGAAGAACTAGAACGATGTAAACCACCAACAAACTTGTAGAGCCCATCACTTAGAACTCCTCGAAGTATCGGCTGATGCGATGTCAAATCCTTCACAAGACAGAAGTTAGGAAAAAATTCTACAGACACACAATTATCTCTAGTAAATTTAGAAACAGACAACAAATTTTTTTTAATGGAAGGCACAGGTAATAAATCATTGAGAACAAGAGATCTAGAGGTAGTTTCTAGTCTAGATGAACCTATTCTAGTAATCGAAACAGTAACACCATTAGCAACAGAAACCTTACCAAACCCGAAATAAGGAATCGAAGTTTGGATATTACCTGCGTCCGGTGTGAGATGAGAAGTAGCACCAGAGTCTGGATACCATGCAGCATCACCATAATTGAACTCCTCAGCTACAGCAGCAACAGATGCTACAACAGATTCATTGGCAATAGACTGACCACCATTAAATCCCCCTTGTTCTTCAGAGAAATCTTGAGTGACGGAGCACTGGTTTGCAGAATTTTCAAACCCATCATAAGTCTGGTCGTAACGGAAGTAGCAACGATTGGCAAGATGCCCAATCTTACCGCAAATCTGACATTGTGGACGTGACCGACCGCTAGAAAAATTACGGCCACCACGGCCTCTGAAAGTAGCACGACCAAAAGACGGACGAAACCCATGATTCTGCAATCCCTTTTGAAAAATAGAAGAAGCATTCCCGTTATATTGGGCTAAATTGATATTCGGATATGGGCTTTGTTGTCCAAACCCGATATCACCTTCTGAATAACTGCAAGATCCATGAACCATATTAGTTACTGAGTGTTGACTCAGAAACTCAAGTTGTCGCAATTCAATGTCAAGAAGAACACTGGCAACACCATCTAACTTGTATGGCACCTGACTAGACGTGATAACAGCCACCACAGGTTCATATTCAGGAGAAAGACCCGAAAGAATAGCAGAAATATGCATTGTCTCCGTTAACGGATTTCCACAAGCAGCAAGACTATCGCATACACTATGGATTTGCGCTAAATACTCACGCATCGATTGATCCCTTTTTCGGATATTCTTTAAAGAACAATGAAGATGCATTATGCGAGTTGTTGAGGTTACAGAGAAATCATGACATACCTTCTGCCAGATCTCAAGAGCCGTCCTGCAATTGACCAAAGAAGGTAACACAGAGGGACTGATCGAAGACAACAACCAAGAGCAGAGAGCACTATCTTGCTGCTTGTACCGGACATACTCAGGATTGGAGACTCGCACACCTCCTTCTCCAATCATATATTGAGTAGGAATTACTAAAGAACCATCGACGTATGGAGCAAGAGCCAAACTATTTACAGCAAACATAACTTGCTGTTTCCAAAGAAGAAAGTTGGAACCATCCAGTCGAATTGAAATCGACTTATTGGTAAAGGGCTTGGCAGAAGAGTTTTCTGCCATGGAAACCTCTGATACCATGTTAAAATATCGAGTGGAGAGAGAGAGAAGCAACAGAATTCACATTCAACTCAAGATAATCTTTGTATACAGAGACCACATATATATAGGGTTAATGGACGATTCTAGATATTTCTTGTTTCTTGATAACTACCACTCTAAGATGGTTACAACAGACTAACAAGCTTGACTTCAATAACAACGGCTACTTCATCAACAGACTCCTAACAGAGGACTTTGAAACCTCATACCACTATTCATCCATCTTTACGGACTCCATCTTCTTAGAGCGTAAATAAATTGAATTTACGAATAAGATTATGTTCGTATTTTTTTTAAAGTTATACACGTTTAGTTTGTATTCGTTTAAAATTTTAATAGTGTATTTTTTGTTTTTTATTTATTTTTAAAAGTATTCATGTCCGTTTGTTTAATATTAAGAACATGATAGTTTAAGTGTTTGTGAATATGTTCGTTTAAATATTTGAGAATATATTTCTTTAATTGTTCATGAAAGTGTTCTTTTAAGCATTTACAAATACTTATTTATTTAATTAAATAAACAAACATAAATAAATCTTATACGAACGGTTCAAAAATATTGGTCGAACGCTTTAATTATTTACTCCCCTTATCTTCCCTTCTTTCTCTATTCTTAAAATCACCATTAACTCCAACTCTCCCTTCACCCATAGAAATGAACCATCTAAAATTACCACATTGACCACAACCTGATGGAATTTCAAATTGATCATAATGGAGGGATCAAAATCAAAATTTGACCATGTATACATGTATATAAACTAAAGCCTTGGGTTTTCGTGAATTCTGTCTTGACCAACAGTACGACTCAGAGTATTCAGCCAACCATACCTGAATTCATGGGCGGTTCAAAGCACTAGGCGTCGATATCTATTGCTGTTTAATTATTTTGTCAGTCATTGTTACAACTTGTGTTTCTTTAAGACCCTTCTATATATAATTCTGCAAGGTTGCTTCGACCAGACAGCAACTTCCCTTGTTACTATACGAATTACAACTCTTTTCCGGTTTCAAAAGCATAGAAATTCAACGCCAAAAGTTTTGAGAAAAAGAAAGTGTTTCTCATAATCTGAAAAAAGTCCAAAGATGGAAATGGAAAATGGGTTTTACTCAGCTTGGGAGAGTGGTTCTTTGTCGGAAGATGGCGATGATCAACTGAAAGCAGCAGCAGCATTGCCATTGATCCCTCAGCCACAAACACCCAAGGAGCCTATGGAGTTTTTGTCCAGATCCTGCAGTTTATCTGCATCAGAAATCTCAAAAGCTCTTGCACAGAAACATAAACTGTTTGAATCTGATCATGTTTATCAAACTTCGTTTCCAGATTCCTTTGTTGCACCACAGATTGTAAGTAATCTTATTCTTAGTAATTTTTTAACTTTACTTCCAGGATAATCCCATCATTTATTTGTTTATTTCTGTGTATAGGCAGGGAAAGTGATGAACTCAATTAATGCTCGAAGAACTGGAACAATTGGGAAATGGTTCCATCACCACAAGGAATTAGGAACCAGCACAGTGAAGAAGAAAGATAAAATACGTGCAGAAAATGCTCGGCTACACTCGGCTGTTTCTATTGCAGGACTAGCCGCAGGCTTGGCTGCAGTAGCCTCCGCCGGAAACTCCAATTGCGCCGCCTCTGCCACGGGATCAAAAATGAACATGGCATTGGCATCCGCCACGGAACTTCTAGCATCCCATTGTATCGAATTAGCCGAGCTAGCCGGGGCTGACCATGACCGAGTTGCTTCAGTTGTTAAATCAGCGGTGGATATTCAGAGTGCAGGCGATTTGATGACTCTCACTGCAGCAGCTGCAACAGGTAATTTGCTCATGTGCAAGTTCTTGAACAAATTCAAAAGCAACTCTGTCTGAATTCCTACACCGTTTTCTTTATCCCTAGTTGTTGAATTTCTAATTCGATAATATGGGCTGTGAATCATAATTTCTTAAATGATTTTCCTTGATTTAAATTAGCCTTGAGAGGAGAAGCAGCTTTGAAAGCAAGATTACCAAAAGAAGCAAAGAAAAATGCAGCTATAAGTCCTTATGAGAGGAGTTTGACAGAAACTCATTGGTCTGCTGGTTTTCATGCTCAAATGAAGGACCTGAATCCTCCATGCCAGGGTGAACTATTGCAACACACCCGAAAAGGTAATTCGGATCGTTTTCGATTTAGGTTGGTTCGAGTTTGAGTCATTTAGATTCCCGATTTCACCACCGAATCACTTGTTACTGCTATTTTCAGGTGTTTTGAGATGGAAACGGGTCAATGTATACATCAACAAGAAATCTCAGGTACTAGATTGATGGGGGGAAGCAAGAAACCATATTCAATTTCACGTTTGCATGTTACAAGCTCTAACAAAAGCTCCCTTTGTCAGGTCATGATTAAGCTCAAAAGCAAACACGTTGGTGGAGCATTCTCCAAGAACAATAAGTGTAAGCACTTTGACCACAGCTTTAGAAAAAAGCAACTTTCCGGCACATAAACATCATATCTACTTGCAAGCTTTTTTTATTTTTATTTTCTCTAATATCTAAATATCCTGCAACTAATTTACTTGTATACTAGCAGGTATTGTTTATGGAGTGTGTGATGAAACTTCTGCATGGCCATATAGAAAAGAAAGGGAAACTTCAGACTCAGAGGAACTCTACTTTGGCCTCAAGACAGGGCAAGGTCTTTTAGAATTCAAGTGTAAAAGCAAGATCCATAAGCAGAAATGGGTTGATGGGATTCAAAATCTGCTGCGACAGGTCTGCTGTGCCGAAGCAGCCGAGCTTTCTATGGAGTCTTTGAGTATTAACGACAGTATATAATAACAGTTTCATAGTATAAAATTTGTGTATATACAATGAAATATGGTTTGTTAGGGCTACGAATTTTATACAAAAACCAGAACAACTTTCAATCTGAGCAATGAAACAAGTTCTTGAGTGTTGCAGAGGAAGAATAAATGAATTTTATGTCAAATTAATAACAGTAACACGGCCGAATTATGTCATAATCATTGCACCCTAACTTAGACCAATAATGTACCTTGTTGGTTTTCATTTCCTTATCAGAAACTCCCAATGAAAAAAATCTGGAATTACAGTAATGTGGTTTCTTGCTCAGAGCTCCACCAACCACTTGGTTAGCTATGGCTACTTAGATTGGATATTCGACATGGAAAAGGATGTTAAGGGAAACAAACAAGATAAGGAAAGAAGAGGGTCCAGAGCTATGAAATCACAAGCATTTTGAACCACAAAATGCAGGATTTTGAATGCTGGTTGCATGCAGTTAGAGGTTTTGTTTATCTTCTAATTTTTCTCTTAGAATACGACGTTCCTGTTGTCCTCGTATGGTATCAATTTTCGATATGTTAAAGTTGGTTTAATTTTTTTTTTTTTAATATCTAACAAATTTCAGACTCAACTTTTATTTTGATTTTAAATATGGGCCACCAAAATTATTTCTTCAAAAGGCATATTAATTTAAAACCCTTTTTAAGATAATAATTTTACGGATATTTTATTGTACATTGTCTAAAACAGTCGATGTTGATTCTATTTTTTAAAACACTCATTTTCAATCTAAATATTTTTCAGCGTAAAAATGATTTCAAAACACACTTTGCTACGTAAAATTATATTCTTCAAAAGGCAAATTAATTTTTAATAACATTTTAAGATAATAATTTTATGGATCTTCGAATGTATATTGTCCGAAAAGATTGATGTCGAATCTATTTCATAAAGCACTAATTTTTCAGCTTAAATATTTTTTAGCGTAAAAACGGTTTCAGAATACACTTTTACATAATATCTAAATTAAAGAATTATTATGCATTATCTCATATTAAAATACGAAATTGGTGCATATTTATAAATAAATCCTTTATCAATCCACATATGATTATTTCTTGAAAGAATCTAATAAATATTTTTTATATAAAACTTTTTCTTTCAAACATATTTGCGCAAATTCTATTCATTCAAAAATTATAAATTATAAATTAAATAATCTAATTCAATGTTAAATTAAAAATAACTAGTTGGGTTGGGTGTAATTATTCTTTCATTTATTAACCAAATTTCCAGCATGACAATTTTGCAATCACAAACGCCACAATGAAAATTGTAAGTTTTTTAATAGGGTGGTAAAACCAGAATACAATGAGCAGCATCCTTACATTTATCATCGACAATTAATACGTCAATAGAGGATTGTTGCTCTGGCACTGGATTGCATGCACATTTGTGAGTTACCATGTTACAATAGCCACCATGCTTACACGTAAATTGGCACTCCATATCACCTTGACATGCTTTCGTGTTTGATACACCTGCACATTGCATAATAAATTTTTTTTTTTCATTTAGAAAATTTTTATTTTATCAAAAATTTAATATATATGATTAATGTAATGATTATTAATATATCAAAATGGAAAAATAATACATATACTAACAAAAAATTACAAGCAGGACGATGATCAAAGAAGTGACATCATAAGAAGCCATTTTGTAGTTGTTGAGAGATGAAAGAAAATTTTAATTGTATGAAGATTATAATACGATGATGATCAAAGTGTATTATGTTTTGACATTTTATAGGTAAATTTTAGGCCATTATAACCTACTATATCATTAGTATTATGCATTTGGTAGTTGGTAAGATTTACTTACCAAATGTGTAGCAAAATAAAATAGAAAGAAAGAAATATTAGCTTTTGTATTTATTTTAACTATCACATATGAAAACATGTTTAAAGCATTTGTAAATTTGTTATATAATTTAGAGGTAGTTACTATATATTTTAATTTTTTAGTTTTGCAATGAATTAATGTGATATATTAAATGATAATTTTTGGACATTAAAAATATTTAAGATAGATGTGTATAAAATATAAATGAGAATAATCCTTTTTAGTGAAGAAAAGAAAGTAATCAAGTGACTTGATTGTGAGTGTTTGAAATATGACGAAGTATTTAGAAAATTTTAAAAAGACAATTTACTCGAGTTTAATCCCAATACAATTTATTGCTTATATAGTTTAAATGATATAATTAATCTTGAGCTAAAGTTTTAAGAAATCATGTTTGAATGGAGTGAGCGTCGAGGAGGATGTGTTGCGAGATATGACTAAAGTGTTGGGATGTGGTCAAGGTGTAATACATAAAATTTACTTTGGCCTTTCGATTGTGATTAATATATAAACTTTAAACATATGAGAACCGTTGTTCTAAAAATATGTAAGCAATTGGCGAGATAAAGGCGAGTGTCGTTTACTTTTATGGCTCGCCCGACGTTGTTGAATTCAGATTTGTCTTGTATGCCTATGTTTATATGTGTGTTTTGTGCCAAGAAGCATTATTTTTAAGATTGAACTTTTTCTATATCTAACAGAATTATCAGAAATAATTCATATTCACAACATCACAAAAATTAATATATATATATATATATATATATATATATATATATGATTTTTCAAAATGTATCAATTTATGGTATCCTAGAGTTGGTTGAACTTTTTCTATATCTAACAGAATTTCGAACTCAATTTTTACTCTGATTTTAAATTTAGGCTACCAAAATTATCTTCTTTAAAAGGTAAATTAATTTAAAAACCATTTTAAGATAATCATTTTATGGATCTTCGATTGTACATTATCGGAAAAGAGAGATGTTGGTAAGTGTTTAAAATAGTTAATATTTTATACTTAATTATCCCTTGATTTGATAAATATGTTACTGATCTTGCTTAATGGGAGGCAACCCATTTTTATTTTATTTATTTATTTTCATTAAATTTATTTTATCTTATTTATTTACTTAGATTCAGAATAATTTGATAAATTTACATAGTAATAATTTATCTTAGTTAAGTTTTATTTTATCCTTTCGCATTTTAAATTTTTATTTTATTTTAATCTTTATTTTCATTTTTATATTTCAAAATTTTCTTATCTTGATTCTAATAATTTTATTTATCTATTTGACAGGATAAGATTTAAAATAAATTTGAATTCAAGTGATAAGACTAAATAAATTCAAAGGAAGCGTGGACCCCACCTTTGACCACAAAATCGGTAAGACCTAATCTATCCTTCATTTATTCTTTTCCCAACACACACAACCACTACTTCTCCTCTTCATCCTCTCAAGTAATCGAACACCCCACTCCATAAACTTACCGATCTACACCATGGTGAGAAACCGAAACCAATCAAGATGGCTTCCTCTAGTTCCGGTAGTTAATGTTGGGTGGCGCAAATTTGCCCACCTCAATTTGAGTCCATCTTGTGGGACTCGACTGACAATCCTCCTCACGAGCGACAATACATGGATTCGTCTGAACCTGCATAACCAACAACCGACCAATTCTCGATGAGAACAAAACTCATGTCAAGCCCATTCTTCTCCGCACCAAACACCGCCGATCACTGCCCTAGTAAACTCCGACAGTGTGGAGTTCGTTGGAGAGTGTTTTTCAGTCCAACAACCACCATCACGAGCAGCAGATCCTTCAACACCCGCTGCTGGTTCAACTTAGTCAATGCCGGATATTGAAAATTCTACATTCTCCACATATTTGGCATTCATAGGATATGCCAAACCTAAGGTAAACTTTGATCCAATGTCCGTTCAACCTTTGCTAATGTACCATCCCATTCTCGGTTTTGCAGATACTTTTAGAATTACACGTGGTCGCGGTCGCGATCGTCATTAGATCGGAGAGTATTCCTTTTCCCTCTCTTTAATTTTTATATTATGTTTTTGGATAAAACGGTTTAAGAGAGGAGGAGGGAAAGGTTGCATATCAATTTCACCTTGCTTCTTTCATGCTTAGAATCTTGTTATTTTGATATTAATATGCTTGAAGTTTCTTATTTCCATTTATTTAATTCGATACATCTCTTGAATTTTCTTGATGGATTTTAATCTTGCTTTTGTTGAAACCTAGGATGCATGATAGTGTGTTGGCATGATTAGTTACTTTTGATTAAGACACATTGATGTCCCATGATTGGTTAGTTGAAATGTTGCTAGCTTGATACAATTACTCTTTTGTGAGTTTTGAGCCTAATGAACATATCTTTTCATTCTTGCTCATTGTTTCATTTGTGTGTACCGAATTGTTCTTTAGCGTTCTAGAACCTGTGATGCAATACTTTTTGAGACTACATTCATGAATATGATGTTTTGGAATGATAGAGGCACTTAGGTTTAACCACTTCACTGCCTAAATAGCATACCCTTTAATTTTACCCCTTAGTGAACCACTTTGAGCCTACACCCATTTCTTGTTTCACCTTATCAATGCAACCCAAACCTTTTTTTTTCTATTTTTTTTTCCATCTTTTTGTATCCTTGTCAAGACATAAGATCATATTTATTCCACGAAAAAATAAAAAATGGATTCAAAGTAGTGAAAGTATGTTTGAAGAAAGAAGAAGGAAAGTTTGCAGGTTCGAAACAAAAAAAAAGAAGAATTCGAAAGAAAAATAAAAGAGGTACCAATGTGTACTCTTCGAAAAAAAAAATGAAAAAAAATCGAAATTTTCAAAAAGGAGAAAAGAAAAAAAATTGGTTGCTTGATTTACTCTTTTCATCTCTTTGTGCTTGAATTATATTGTAGTTTGCTTCTTGTGTTTTAATGTCTTTTGTCTTGATACTTAACCCATCTCTTTCCGGCCTTTTTCCCTACCTTCATCCTACCCCCGTTACAACCTTGTTTAAAGACCTCTTGACTTTTACATCATGTTCAATTTTTAGTAGTGGAGATTAGATTTATTTGCAGGTTTATGGTAATGTTTTAATCAATTTCGGCTTGAGCGATTCTCTTGAACTTAAACACTTTAAGTAAAATAAGTGAATCCTTGTGAGAGTATCAAGTTTTGCATCATTAAATTAGCTAAGAATTAGAATGTCTTGTTTCATTTGAAATTGTTTGTAGTCTTGTCACGTACTTGATTGTTTCTTAGTTATCAGGATTGCTTGGTTTTCTTTCATTAAGGAGATTAAGAGTTGTAATGATTTAAAGTTTGACAACTTGTGATTTTGGTATGTTAGTTGAGGAATACTTGAGGACAAATAATGAATAAGTGAGGGTTAATTTGAAAAGTGTTTAAAATAGTTAATATTTTATGCTTAATTATCCTTTGGTTTGATGAATATATTACTGATCTTGTTGTTTTTCGTGTCTTTTTGTGCAAGATTCTGAATCTGGAAAATGCACCTAAATGGCTAGTTTCTGAAGTTTTTTATTTTCTGGATCAAGTCTGAATTTGTGGGCACGACTTTGGCAGGAAAATCTGACGCAACATTCGGTCAACAGATTCTAAAAGATGATGTCAGCAAGCGCGTGATAGCGTAATATTTTATAGGCTTTAGAATAAGACTTTGAAAAAAGAAAAAAGAAAATCAACTTCCAACTTTGTGGAAACATAAAATAATGTTGAAAAAAGAAAAAAGAAAATTTAAGCTTTTTGTGAAATGGAAGAAGAAACATAATTGTTTTTCTGTTGTTGAATGAATAATTTTGTTTACACAAGCTAATGCCTTTTTTAGGCTTTAGAATAAGACTTTGAATAGGATTAGAAGTCTTAATTACTTTAGGCTTTTAATCCTATTAACTTAAGACTTTTAATTCTACTAAAATTATCTCTAAGTAATAGATCCTAACTCAAATTCCTACCAATACTATATATATAATCTCACACTCCCCCTCAAGTTGGAGAATATATATTGTATATTCCCAACTTGAATAGAAACTTGTCGAATGAACCTTTTGGTAATGCTTTTGTAAACACGTCTGCCACTTGTTCTTCTGTAGGAACATAGGATAAAGAAGCTGTCCCATTAGTAATCTTTTCTAAGATAAAATGTCTATCAATCTCTACATATTTCGTCCTATCATGATGAACTGGATTTCTAGCAATTTGTATGGCAGACTGATTATCACAAAAAATCTCAAACTTTTCCTCTTGATTCACATTTAGCTCTTTTAGTAGCTTTAATAACCAAATTCCTTCACACATTCTCAATGCTAAAGCCCTATATTTTGCTTCAGCGCTGCTTCTAGATACAACTGTTTGTTTCTTACTTCTCCAAGTCACTAGATTTCCCCAAACAAAGGAACAATAACCACTAGTTGATCTTCTTTTTGTCAGTTCACCTGCCCAGCTTGAATTTGAAAAAATCTGAATAGAACGTTCTTGAGTCTTTTTAAATAGCAGTCCATGCCCTGGTGTCCCTTTCAAGTATCTCAAAATTCTAATTGCAGCTCCATGTGATCCTCCCTTGGATCAGTCATGTGTTGACTGATAACATTAACTGGAAAGGCAATATCTGGTCTGGTTAATGATAAATAAATTAACTTTCCCACTAACCTTTGAAATTTACCCTTATCAACTTTATGGCTTGAGTCATCTTCACTAAATTTTAATCCTGCTTCCATGGGAGTATCAACTGGTTTGCATCCTAGCATCCCAGTTTCATTAAGTAAATCAAGAACATACTTTCTTTGATTTATTACTAAACCTTTGCTCGACCTAGCAACCTCCATGCCAAGAAAGTATCTGAGTTTTCCTATGTCTTTTGTTTCAAACTCTGTATTTAATAACCTTTCAGGTGACTTATCTCTTCTTCATCATCACCTGTCAGAATTATGTCGTCCACATACACTATTAAAATAACCCTTTTATTGTTAGAGGTTATCTTAATGAAGAGTGTGTGATCTGCTAAGGATTGTTTGTATCCAGCTTTCAGAATCACCTTGGTGAATCTGTCAAACCAGGCTCGAGGCGACTGTTTCAAACCATAGATGGATTTATTAAGTCTACAAACTTTCTGATCACCTTTTATCGACTTCAAACCCTAAGGTACTCTCATGTACACTTCTTCTTCCAATTTTCCATTAAGAAAAACATTCTTAATGTCAAGTTGACGCAACATCCAGTCTTTGTTTACTGCCAAACTTAATAGAACTCTAATTGTATTTAGCTTAGCTACAGGAGCAAAAGTCTCATTATAATCAATTCCATAGGTTTGAGTAAAACCTTTGGCTACCAACCTTGCTTTATACCTTTGTATACTACCATCAAAGTATTTTATAGAGAACACCCACTTGCATCCAACTGGTTTCTTGCCCTGCGGAAGATCTGTAAGGGTCCAAGTATCATTCTTTTCAAGTGCTTCAATCTCCTCTTCAACAGCTCTTCTCCACTTAGAATCATTTAGAGCCTCCTCAATAGTGTCAGGTATTTGTTCTTTATCTAAGCAAGCTGTAAAAGCCTTGAAAGATGGCATTAGATTACCATAAGCAACATACCTCTGAATGGGATGCTTTGTATATTCTCCTATCCCTTTCCTTTTAGCAATTGGTAAATCATCAACCTCAGGTAACGAGGAAGGAATCTCAGTTAAAACATTACCTTCATCATTCTCATTGACAACTGAACTCAAGTCCAATTCTTGGCAAGTGTCAGATTGCAAAACAGTCTCTGGAATAGTTTTCTGTTTTCTGGTGTAAACTTTCAATTGCTTAGAGGGTTGAGGAGTTTGTGAGGGAGGTTTAGATGAGAATTGAGGAGTAGTAACAATAGGTGAAGGATGAAAAGTTGTAGGTGTAGAAGTGGAAGAGTCATCAGGTTCAAATGACAAAGGATTATTAATAAATAAATCTGAAGAATAAACCTGATTCTTGAGAGGCTGAAAAATATCATTATTCTCCCCCTGATTTTCAGTCGAGTGGAAATAAGGTTCATGTTCAAAAAAGGTGAGATCCAATGAAATAAAATTTTTTTGAGAAGGAGGATGATAACATTTGTAGCCCTTCTTAAGTGAAGAAAACCCTACCAAGACACACTTCAAAGATTTAGGGTCTAGTTTTGACATAGAGGGAGCAAAATCTTTTACAAACACAGTACAACCAAAAACTTTAAAAGGAAGAATAGATGACAATGGTTTAAAATTTGGGTAACACTCTAAAAAACAGCTCTAGGTGTTCTATGTTGCAAAACCTTACTAGGCATTCGATTAATGAGATAGGTCGCAGTTAATAAAGCCTCGCCCCACAAATACTTAGGAGTGTTACTGGTGAACATCAAAGACCTAGTAACCTCTAACAAATATCTATTTTTTCTTTCTGCAACCCCATTTTGTTGTGGTGTATCCACACAAGTGCTTATTTGCAAAATCTTTTTTTGTTAAAAAATTCTCCCAATGACTTGGTAAAATATTCACTCCCATTATCAGATTTGAATATCTGAATTTTACATCCAAATTGGGTTTCTACTATATGATAAAATTTCTCAAAAACAGAGACTACTTCAGATTTATCCCTTAACAAATATGTCCAAGTTATTCTACTATGATCATCAATGAAAGTGACAAACCACCTACTACCAGTTACATTCTTCACTCGAGAAGGAACCCAAACATCACTATGAATCAATGAAAAAGAGTGAGATGGTTTGTAGAAAGATGGTAAATAAGATGCTTTTGTCTGTTTTGCAAGAGGACATATATGACATTTAAAAGAACTTGGATTTTTATTAACAAACAATTTAAAGAATAATTTAGCAAGATAATGGAAATTAGGATGCCCTAACCTAAAATGCCATAACATTATATTATCAATTTATCCTAAAGAAGTACAGGAACAAGAAGTATTTGGTATGGCAGTTGGTTGATTACCAAGAAGGACATAAAGACCATTTTGTAAGCTAGCATTGCCAAGCATTTTCCTCGAGTTCATTGCCTGTAAAAAATAACTAGATTCAGTAAACTGTAATGAGCACTTCAAATTCTTGGAGAGTTTACTAACAGAGATAAGATTGCAGGCAAGATTAGGCACAAACAGAACATCTTCAAGCAACAAGTTATCATTAATGAGGACCGAGCCACTTCCTTTGATAGGAGAAAAAGAGCCATCGGCTGTTTTGATAGAACTTCTAGAATATGAATCTAAAAAATTAAGGAATAATTCTCTGTTACCAGTCATGTGATCAGATGCTCCAGAGTCGATGATCCATGTTGATGTACCTTTAGAAGAAAAGAGTGCAGTAGGAGAACAAATATTTTGTATGCCTTTATCCTCCACGAGAGCTAAATTTGTTTCATAGGTTACTGTCGTCGAACCTGGAATTGCTTGAAAAAACTCTAATTCAACCGTTTGTTTTGTTGTGGGTAACATCTCAGAGGTTGTCGAAAGGAATCCCATTAAGAATTCGGACTAGGATCGATATTAGACTGATACCATCTTATTCTAAATTAGGATAGCTTATCAGCCGTGTTTTGAATTTTAAATTAGGATTTATCTCTTGTAATTTGAATTTAAATATTTTTAGGATTATCTTATATTTATCTCTTTATTTTAGGGTTTGTAGAAGGATATAAATAAACAACTTGAGTGAGCCTAAAACTCTTCCCTTAATTCCTTGGGTTTCTTTCATCTCTTATCTTCTTTCTTTATTTTTTCGTGCTTTTATTTTTTTACTTATTTAATTTTTATGTCGAGCATAATTTTTTCCATAATTATGCTCGGCTAAGTTTTTATTAGCCAAGGTCTTAAGCGATGACTCGATCCAAACGTGAGGATTGAAAAACACACAAATAACTTTGTGTTTTTATTTCTTCTAGTTTTCTTTTAAACTTATTTCTAAATCAAATTGATTTCAAAACTAAAGATTGACTTTGATCAAGACGTTAGTTTGATCAATTTTGTGGGAGGAAAGATCGGCTATAGAAGCAATTCGACTTCCTGGGAACACATTAGCAAATTGATTGCTAAGAAGAAAACTAAGATTTGATCAGTTATTATTGAAATAACATAATCCAAATCGGTTTTGAGATTTAAATATTTTTATCTACAAACATAGAGTTGGTGGATTAATCCGTGAAACCAATATCAAAGATAGCACTTGGGTATTCAGTTTGAAAGATTTGCTTTAAGGATTGAACCTTGAAAGCTAAGTGTCGACGTAAAATCCCGAAGTAAAAATATTTTTCCGATGATCTATTAAAGTCAAAGCGAAAGCCTAAAGCTAGTTTTTATTATATTTAAATCAATTTCTTTACTTCATTTTCTTCAACTATTTAGCTTCATCATATTCGACAAAACCTTCTTTTACTCAAATACAATTAAGTTTCTAGTCCCTGTAGGATCGACCCTTAATTCTCCTTCACTATATTTAATTTTTTATTTATTATTTGAGAAATAAGAAATTTATTTTTGACACTTTACGACGCGTGTCAGATGTCGACTTTATTTTTAAAGCACTCATTTTTCAGTTTAAATATTTTTTAGCGTAAAAACGGTTTCAAAACACACTTTTACGTAATATTTAAATTAAAGAATTACTATGCATTATCTCGAATTAAAATATAAAATTGGTGCATATTTATAAACAAATCTTTTATCAATCCACATATGATCATTTCTTAAAAGAATCTAACAAATAATTTTTTATATAATTTTTTTCTTCCAAACATATTTGCACAAAACCTATTTTATCAAAAAAATAAAAATTAAAAAAATATAGCTATTTAGATCAAACTAACCAATGAAAATTATTCTAGAACTCTATAAAATTCGAGATAAAAATTACGAAACAAATTACAAAAAATTAAACTATAAAATATTTTTCTATAACTTATTGTGTTTAATTGAATTAACATATAAATTTGGATGCATAAATTAAAAATAAAATTTATTTTAATTTATAAGTTTAGTAATGGAATTTTCTTGAATTTAACTATTATAAGTTCAAATTGAATAAATTTCTCTCCTTTTCAGTGAAATAATTTGCAGACATTTTAATCTTTTCTACTTAGCAAGTCCTACTAAATTATAAGAAAATAATAAAATTTAGCTCTTTATATCAATATAACCAAAGAAAATTTTCCTAGAACACTACAGAATACGATATAAAAATTATGAAACAAATTTAAAAAATATTCTATAAAATATTGTTTTACAACTTATTGTCTTTAATTTAATTAACATATAAATATGAATACATAAATTAAAAATAAAATTTACTTTAACTTATAAGTTTAATTATGGAATTTTCTTGAATTTAACCATTATAAGTTCAAATTGAATAATTTACTTTCATGTCCAATTACAATAATTTTCAGATATTATAACCATTTCTACTTAGCGGGTCCTACTAAATTATAAAAAAAACAATAAAAATGTTCTCTATCCGCTTGTATTAATTTGTTTTAGATATAATGATTGAAGAGCTTTTATTACAATTGACAAATCTGGTGAATCGTTTATGAAATTTTTTAAGTATGATAACCTTTTTAAAATTAGAAATAACAAGTTGGATTGTGTGTACTTAAGACTAAAATTCAATGTTAAATTAGTTTAAATGATATGAATAATCTATTTATTCAAACTACATTTTATAAACATTTCTAAATCGTTGTTTAAAAATTTAATATTGAACAAATAATTTAGTTACCGAAATATAATTATATTTTTAAAAAGTTTTAGCGTATACAAAAGAATTTATAACATATTAAACGTTGGTAGAATAAAATAAAGGAAGGAAAATGAATTTTTTTCGCGCCAATTTATTCTTTTATTTATTAACTAAAATTTCGAGCATGATAATTGCGAACACAAACGCCACAATAAAAATTATAGGTTTTCTAATAAGGTGATAAAACCGGAACACAATGAGGAGCCTCCTTGCATTTATCATCGACAGTCAATACGGCATTAGAGGATTGCTGCTCTGGAACTGGATTGCATGCACATTTGTGAGTTACCATGTTACAGTAGCCGCCATGCTTACACGTAAATTGGCACTCAATGTCACCTTTACATGCTTTCGTGTTTGATACACCTGCACGTTGAACAATAAAATTTCTTCATTTAAACAATTTTATTTTATCAAAAATTTAAATATATATGAATATGATAATTATTAATATATCAAAATAGAAAAATAATACATATACTAACAAAAAGTTACAAACAGAACGATGATCAAAGAAGTGACACCATAAGAAGCCATTTTGTAGTTCTCGAGAGATGAAAGAAAATTTTGATTCAATGAGGATTATAATACGATGATGATCAAAGTGTGATATGTTTTGGCATTTTATAGGTAAATTTTAGGCCATTATAACCTACTATTTTATTAGTATTATGCATTAGGTAGTTGGTAAGATTTACTTACCAAAATGTGTAGCAAAATAAAATAGAAAGAAAGAAATATTAGATTTTGTACTTATTTTAAATATCACATATGAAAACATGTTTAAAGCATTTGTAAATTTGTTATATAATTTAGAGATAGTTACTATATATTTTGATTTTTTTAGTTTTGCAATGAATTAATATAATATATTAAATTATAATTTTTAGACTGTAAAAATATTTAAGATAATAATTTTATAGATCTTTGATTGTACATTGTCCGAAACGACCAATGTCGATTGTATTTTTGAAAAGCACTCATTTTTAGTCTAAATATTTTTTTAGCGTAAAAACGGTTTTAGAGTACACTTTTACATAATATTTAAATTAATGAATTATTATACATTATCGAACATTAAAATATAAAATTGGTGCATATTTATAAACAAATCATTTATTAATCCACATATGATATTTTTTAAAAGAATCCTATAAATATTTTTTATATAAAATCTTTTCTTTCAAACATATTTGTACAAAATCTATTTTATCAAAAAATATAAATTAAATAAATTTTATCTCTTTAGATCAAGCTAAGCAATGAAAAATATCCTAGAACTCTATAAAATACAAGATAAATCAAGTGAATCAATTGTGACTATTACCTTTAAACAATTACTTTTCTTGAGGCAAAGTTGAAATATGTGTTTGACTAAACATATCCAGAAGATTTATGAATTGCTTTCACAAGTTAAGATGCAAACTATCTTGTGTAGAGAGAATGATAAATTTATATTTCAAGGTGAATACATTAAATGTGATAAAATGAAACATATTTCTTTAAAGTTTCGTCCCTCTCGATCTTAAGAAAAATAATATTTGATGAATTATTTCAAGCAATAATTTGGAAGATTTATCCACTAGTGCATAATCTACTTCAACAGTTGAAGATTGTATTCAATATTGAATTATGAAGATTCAAAGATCTTATGTGATATTTTCATGCGGGAGAGTAAATACGCGTTGCATTCTTTTCTTCTTAACCGAGGTTTTATCCCAATGAGTTTTTCTGGTAAGGTTTTTAATGAGGCAACATGTTATGTGTATTAAAGATGTTTATACTCTTTTTCCTTCACTTGTAAGTATTAAACGAGTATAAACGCAGCGGAAAAGGATCGAAATAAATACCTCTAACAAAAAGTTACAAGCAGAACGATGATCAAAGAAAATTTTGATTGTATAAGGATTATAATATGATGATGATCAAAATGTGATATGTTTTGTCGTTTTATAGATAAATTTTAGGCCATTGTAACCTACTATATTATTAATGTTATGCATTTGGTAGTAGGTATATAGATATGCTTACCAAATGTGTAGCAAAATAAAATAGAAAGAAGAAACAATTAAATTTTGTATTTACTTTAAACATCACATATGAAAACATGTTTAAAGCATTTGTAAATTTGTTATATAATTTAGAGATAATTACCGTATATTTTGATTTTTAGTTTTGCAATGAGTTAAATGTAATATATTAAATAATAATTTTTGGACAATAAGAATATGAAATATAGATGCGTATAAAATGTAAATGAGAATAAACTTTTTTAGTGACGAAAAGAAAGTAATGAAGTAACTTGATTGTGAGTTTTTGAAATAAGACAACATATTTAAAAATTTTGAAAGAGCCAATTTACTCTGGGTTTAATCCACAACAAATTTCAGTGATTATTTAATTTAAATGATATGATTAATCTTGAGCAAAAATTTTAAGAAATCATGTTTATATGGAGTGAGCGTCGAGTAGGATTAGTTGTGAGATATAGCTACAGTGTTGGGATGTGGCCGATGTGTAATGTAGAAAATTTATATTGGCCTTTCGATTGGGATTAATAGACATACTTTGAACATATGAGAACCTTTGTTATAAAAATTTGTAAACAATTGGCGAGATAAAGGCGAGGTTCGTTTACTTTCACGGCACGTCAAACGTTGTTGAATTCAGATTTGTCTTGTATGTCTATGTATTATATGTGTGTTTTGTCAAGAAACATTATTCTTAAGATTGATCCTATCAGACATAATTCATATTAACAAAATCAGAAAATTGAAAAAATATATATGATTTTTAAAAAGGTATCAATTTCTGGTATCCTAGAGTTGATTGAACTTTTTCTATATCTAACAGAATTTCATACTCAATTTTTACTCTGATTTTAAATACGGGCCACCAAAATTACATTCTTCAAAAGGCACATTAATTTTTAATAACATTTTAAGATAATAATTTTATGGATCTTCGATTGTACATTGTCCAAAAACACTGATGTCGAATCTATTTCATAAAGCACTTATTTTGCAGCTTAAATATTTTTTAGCATAAAAACGGTTTCAGAACACACTTTTACATAATATCTAAATTAAAGAATTATTATGCATTATCTCATATTAAAATACGAAATTGGTGCATATTTATAAACAAATCCTTTATCAATCCACATATGATTATTTCTTAAAAGAATCTAATAAATATTTTTTATATAAAACTTTTTCTTTCAAACATATTTGCGCAAATTCTATTCATTCAAAAATTATAAATTATAAATTAAATAATCTAATTCAATGTTAAATTAAAAATAACTAGTTGGATTGGGTGTAATTATTCTTTCATTTATTAACCAAATTTCCGGCATGACAATTTTGCAATCACAAACGCCACAATAAAAATTGTAGGTTTTCTAATAGGGTGGTAAAACCGGAATACAATGAGCAGCATCCTTACATTTATCATCGACAATCAATACGTCAATAGAGGATTGTTGCTCTGGCACTGGATTGCATGCACATTTGTGAGTTACCATGTTACAATAGCCACCATGCTTACACGTAAATTGGCACTCCATATCACCTTTACATGCTTTCATGTTTGATACACCTGCACGTTGCATAATAATTTTTTTTCGTTTAGAAAATTTTTATTTTATCAAAAATTTAATATATATGATTAATGTAATGATTATTAATATATCAAAATAGAAAAATAATACATATACTAACAAAAAGTTACAAGCAGAACGATGATCAAAGAAGTGACACCATAAGAAGCCATTTTGTAATTGTTGAGAGATGAAAGAAAATTTTAACTGTATGAAGATTATAATACGATGATGATCAAAGTGTATTATGTTTTGACATTTTATAGGTAAATTTTAGGCCATTATAACCTACTATATCATTAGTATTATGCATTTGGTAGTTGGTAAGATTTACTTACCAAATGTGTAGCAAAATAAAATAGAAAGAAAGAAATATTAGCTTTTGTATTTATTTTAACTATCACATATGAAAACATGTTTAAAGCATTTGTAAATTTGTTATATAATTTAGAGGTAGTTACTATATATTTTGATTTTTTTTAGTTTTGCAATGAATTAATGTGATATATTAAATGATAATTTTTGGATATTAAAAATATTTAAGATAGATGTGTATAAAATATAAATGAGAATAATCCTTTTTAGTGAAGAAAAGAAAGTAATCAAGTGACTTGATTGTGAGTTTTTGAAATATGACGAAGTATTTAGAAAATTTTAAAAAGACAATTTACTCGAGTTTAATCCTCAATACAATTTATTGCTTATATAGTTTAAATCATATAATTAATCTTGAGCAAAAGTTTTAAGAAATCATGTTTGAATGGAGTGAGCGTCGAGGAGGATGTGTTGCGAGATATGGCTAAAGTGTTGGGATGTGGTCAAGGTGTAATACAGAAAATTTACTTTGGCCTTTCGATTGTGATTAATATACAAACTTTAAACATATGAGAACCGTTGTTCTAAAAATATGTAAGCAAATGGCGAGATAAAGGCGAGTGTCGTTTACTTTTATGGCTCGCCCGACGTTGTTGAACTCAGATTTGTCTTGTATGCCTATGTTTATATGTGTGTTTTGTGCCAAGAAGCATTATTCTTAAGATTGAACCTATCAGAAATAATTCATTTTCACAACATCACAAAAAATAATATATATATATATATATGATTTTTAAAAATGTATCAATTTATGGTATCCTAGAGTTGGTTGAACTTTTTCTATATCTAACAGAATTTCGAACTCAATTTTTACACTGATTTTAATTTAGGCTACCAAAATTATCTTCTTCAAAAGGTAAATTAATTTAAAAACCATTTTAAGATAATAATTTTATGGATCTTCGATTGTACATTATCGGAAAAGAGAGATGTTGGTAAGTGTTTAAAATAGTTAATATTTTATGCTTAATTATCCCTTGATTTGATGAATATGTTACTGATCTTGCTTAATGGGAGGCAACCCATTTTTATTTTATTTATTTATTTTCATTAAAATTTATTTTATCTTATTTATTTACTTAGATTCAGAATAATTTGATAAATTTACATAGTAATAATTTATCTTAGTTAAGTTTTATTTTATCCTTTCGCATTTTAAATTTTTATTTTATTTTAATCTTTATTTTCAGTTTTATATTTCAAATTTTTTTTTATCTTGATTCTAATAATTTTATTTATCTATTTGACAGGATAAGATTTAAAATAAATTTGAATTCAAGTGATAAGACTAAATAAATTCAAAGGAAGCGTGGACCCCACCTTTGACCACAAAATCGGTAAGACCTAATCTATCCCTCATTTATTCTTTTCCCAACACACACAGCCACTACTTCTCCTCTTCATCCTCTCAAGTAATCGAACACCCCACTCCATAAACTTACCGATCTACACCATGGTGAGAAACCGAAACTAATCAAGATGGCTTCCTCTAGTTCCGGTAGTTAATGTTGGTCGGCGCAAATTTGCCCCACCTCAATTTGAGTCCATCCTGAGAGACTCGACTGACAATCCTCCTCACGAGCGACAATACATGGATTCGTCTGAACCTGCACAACCGACCAATTCTCGATGAGAACAAAACTCATGTCAAGCCCATTCTTCTCCGCACTAAACACCGTCGGTCACTGCCCTAGCAAACTCCGACAGTGTAGAGTTTCTTGGAGAGTGTTTTTCAGTCCAACAACCACCATCACGAGCAGCAGATCCTTCAACACCCACTGCTGGTTCAACTCAGTCAATGCCGGATATTGAAAATTCTACATTCTCCACATATTTGGCATTCATAAAACATGCCAAACCTGAGGTAAACTTTGATCCAATGTCCGTTGAACCTTTGCTAATGTACCATCCCATTCTCGGTTTTGCAGATGCTTTTAGAATTACACGTGGTCGCGGTCGCGATCGTCATTAGATCAGAGAGTATTCATTTTCCCTCTCTTTAATTTTTATATTATGTTTTTGGATAAAACGGTTTAAGAGAGGGGGAGAGAAAGGTTGCATATCAATTTCACCTTGCTTCTTTCATGCTTAGAATATTGGTATTTTGATATTAATATGCTTGAAGTTGCTTGTTTCCATTTATTTAATTTGGTACATCTCTTGAATTTTTTTGATGGATTTTAATCTTGCTTTTGTTGAAACCTAGGATGCATGATAGTGTGTTGACATGATTAGTTACTTTTGATTAAGATACATTGATGTCCCATGATTGGTTAGTTGAAATGGTGCTAGCTTGATACAATTACTCTTTTGTGAGTTTTGAGCCTAATGAACATATCTTTTCATTCTTGCTCATTGTTTCATTTGTGTGTACCGAATTATTCTTTAGCGTTCTAGAACCTGTGATGCATACTTTTTGAGACTACATTCATGAATATGATGTTTTGGAATGATAGAGGCACTTAGGTTTAACCACTTCACTGCCTAAATAGCATACCCTTTAATTTACCCCTTAGTGAACCACTTTGAGCCTACACCCATTTCTTGTTTCACCTTATCAATGCAACCCAAACCTTTTTTTTCTATTTTTTCCATCTTTTTGTACCCTTGTCAAGATATGAGATCATATTTATTCCACGAAAAAATAAGAAATGGATTCAAAGTAGTGAAAGTATCTTTGAAAAAAGAAGAAGGAAAGTTTGCATGTTCGAAACAAACAAAAAAAAAAGAATTCGAAAGAAAAATAAAAGATGTACCAAAATAAAAGGAAAGTTTGTCCTAAAAAACTGATGTCGACTCTATTTCTTAAAGCACTCATTTTTCAGTTCAAATATTTTTTAGCTTAAAAACGGTTTCAGAACACACTTTTACATTATATTTAAATTAAATATTTATTATGCATTATCTCAAATTAAAATATGAAATTGGTGCTTATTTATAAACAAATCCTTTATCAATCCACATATGATCATTTCTTAAAAGAATCTAATAATATTTCTTATATAAAACTTTTTTTCTTTGAAACATATTTGCACAAAATCTATTCTATCAAAAAAAATATAAATTAAATAAAATATAGCTCTTTAGATCAAGCTAACCAATGATAATTATCCTAAAACTCTATAAAATACGAGAAAAAAATACGAAAAAATTACAAAAAAATATTCTATAAAATATTTTTCTACAACTTATTGTTTTTAATTTAATTAACATATAAATATGGATGCATAAATTAAAATAAAATTTATTTTAACTTATAAGTTTAATGATGGAATTTTCTTGAATTTAACCATTATAAGTTCAAATTAAATAAATTACTTTCATGTCCAATTACAATAATTTGTAGATATTGTAATAATTTCTACTTAGCAGGTCCTACTAAATTATACAAAAACAATAAAAATGTTTTCTATTGACTTATATTAACTAGTTTTTAGATATAATGATTTAAGAACTTTTGTTACAATTGATAAATTAAGTGAATCATTTGTAAATTTTTTAAAATACGATAACCTTTTTAAAATTAGAAATGACGAGTTGAATTGGGTGTAATTAATACTAAAATTCAATGTTAAATTAGTTTATTTCTTAATGATGAAATACTATTTTAACTCAAGACGGGATTGATCCACCTCATTTTTACGTATAACAATTTCCTCAATGAAAACCCACATAAACACCTCATGGAATTCATATGGTGTGCGGTATCATGAAGCCTCAAAAAGTTTCTAAGGAACAAATCAAACGAAGGGCATTTTTTATTTAACTGGAATGGCTAAGGAAAAACTATTTTATTTACCGCATAATTTAATTACTACTTAGATTGATGTATCACGTGTTTTTCTTGACAGTTTTTTCTCAGTGACGAAAGTAAGTGAACTAAGGCGAAGTATTTTAAAAATTTAACAAAGAGAAAGGCGAATCCCTCTACGATTACTGAGAAAGGTTTAAAAAATTGTGCCAGCTGTCCGTAGTATGGTTTATCGAAGCAGACACTCCTTGAATATCTTTATGGAGGAATGCTTCTAGATAATAGGAAATGGTGGATGCCGCTAGCGGCAGTGTTCTCATTAACATGACACTGAATGCATTAAGAATATTAATTTTCACTATAGCAGCAAACTCATAGTAATTCGGATCCTCGAGTGAACCTATCCGACGAGTTCACGAAGTAAGTACAATTTTAGTTGAAAACAAATTAGACTAATTAATTGAAAGAGTTAATTTGCTTGTTACAGGAAAGATTAAAGCCGCAAAAGTCTATAGAGTTTGCACTATGACGGATCATACGATAAATTATTGTCCATTGCTATAAGATGTATCCGGAGCACAGGTTAATATCGTAGAAAGTTTTCTGGGACCACCTCAAAGACCCTACAACTCATATGGCAATACTTTCAACCCAGGATGAAAGGACCACCCAAACTTGAGTTATAGAAAGAACCAAAGAGCCAACCCAATTTATCAACCGAGATCCTCTTCTTTTCCTACCCAAATACCATAAAAATCATCCATGAAAAAATTGTTGAAAAATTAGCCATATCTCAAGAAAAATTTTAAACTCAAACACAAATTCATCTCCAAGAAACTGATAAACAAATAAGCCGATTAGCTCAAAAGTTGATCATACTTAGAATCTTAAGGCCGATTATTTTCACAAACCGAAACAAATCTAAGGAAAAATGTAAATTTGGTCACTCTTTGAAGTGGAACCATCATCTCACTTAAAATTACAAACAAGTTTGAGAAAAAAATCCGACAAATAAAAAATATACATCGACAAAGAAATAGGAAAAGAGCTATCGTCTTTAACCATTTCAGGTAATTCTACTTTCTCTTCTTTTTTTTCTTCTCTTTAAAAAACTTTTTCTCTTTTTCTTTCTAGGCTTATCAAACGTGACAATAAAACAAAAGAAAAAGAAATCCTCAACATCTTCAGAAAGGTAGAGACTAACATCCATCTTCTTGATGTAATCCAAAAAATACCTAAGTATGAGAAATTCCTAAAGGATCTTTGCACAAACCGAAGGCGATTAACTGAGAATGAAAAAGAGAATATTGGCAAAAATGTTTCAGCAATCTTTCAAAAAAGACTTCTACCAAAATACAAAGATCAAGTATATTCGTCATACTGTGCAAAATTGATAATGTTAGAATTAAGAACACAATGTATGACTTAGGCATATCCATAAACGTAATGTCAATATACGTCTACAACAAAATTTCTTATGAACCATTGAAAGAGACGAGGATGACAGTACAACTCGTCGATCAATCAATCATCTACCCCAAATGAGTTCTAGAAAATATTTTAGTGAAGCAAAATATTTTCTGCTGATTTTTATATAATTGACATGAAAAACGATCATAGTAATATCGGATCTAAAATACTTCTTGGGTGAACATTCTTTAGCATGGCACACATGAAGATTGATGTTCGATGTGGCATTTTAACTATGCAATTTGATGGAGAAGTCAACAAATTTAACGTATATAAAGCTATGAAATACCCAAATAATGTGGCAAGCTTGAATTTCGTTGATATTGTCGATCCAGTAAATAATGAATTTTTGAAGAATAATTTGTTACTTGATTTTTACAGATAATTGGAAAAGGAGAAATTTGACAATAAAGAGTTTGAAGAAATTATTTCTACCATTTCTTCTACTTCTAATTTTAGTTTAATGCTTTCAAAAGCTAAATATTTTCCATGATCAAAAAATTTCTCATATAAAAATTCTCAATTGACAAAGCACATAAATTGGAAAAACGAATTTCTCGTAGAACCTATAGTCTGAATCAGACCGTCGAGTTAATGACGTTAAATAAAGAGCTAAATGGAGGCAACCCATTTTTTTAATTTATTTTCATTCATTTATTTTTTTCTAATTTATTTTCAAACAAATTTGCATAGAATTCTTCCCAGATTCAAATGACTTGGTCGTGCATGAAATTTAAAAAAAAATGAAAATTGGAAAATACATAATCCTTAAAACACCAACAGTCGTCCTTCTTTTCCCATCATTACAAGCCAGCAACCAAACTCACTTTAAACATGGGGAGTATCTCTATTCCTTCTCTTGTGTTTTAATTTTCACATTGAGACAATATGTTTTAATTAAGGGGGTAAAGATGGAATCAAATTCCGTTTTACTTGTCTTATTAATTGTTTGATTGAATCAAATTTTGAAAAGTACCGTTTTACTCGTGAAAATAAAATAATTCCCTTTAAATTAAGTAAGTAAAAGAATAGTCTAACAAAGATGATCGATCCACGGGAAATTTAGAATTTCTGATACAATTTTGTGTTGAATCCAGTTCAGGATGTTGTAAAACAAATAAATATAAAAAGGGTCGACAAGATTGTGGTGAAATAAAAAAAATAAAGTAAATTAAACAAAATAAAAATAAAGATCGAGAAGAAGTAGTTGACAAATGAAAATGATGAAATCGCCTCGAGTTAGCTTTGTTTCAATTTTGTCGATCATTGACTTGGATTTTTACTCCAAGATTCATGTCGATTACAATCTACATGGTCCAACCCATTGTAACTTGTCTTTCTCTCTTGTAACCGATCTTCCCAATCCAATCTTTGAAAGATGATTCTTGAGTGGATTAACCATAGCTATTGTCGATAAAACAATCAGATTAAGAACTGGAAAGGACCAATTCGGATTATGTTATCTCGTCGAGAATCGAATCCGACGTCACTCTTTTTGGTTTGAAAATATTTTAATTTTGTAAGTAAGGTCGATTGACAAACTAATAAAACAAAAAAACAAAAATGTATCTCAAAGGGAATTAAGTATTTTTCAATTCTCACACATGGAATTGATTCATTGCTAACTCTCGGTTTACAGGAAATTAGCAAAGCATAATATAAATTATCATACGTAGCATATTTTTGCAAAAATAAAAAAACTTAAAAGTAAAAAAAGAAAAAATGAATTTTATAAAATAGAAAAGCAACAAAAACAAGAGTTTAAAGATAAAGTGATAGATGACCTAAAGCCTTACCCATAAAGTGTATTTATAGGCTTCTAACAACCTAAAAATAACAAAATAACTCAAAAATAAAATAAAAGATAATTCATGAGATTAAAATTTGAAAACAAGATATCCTAAAAATCTTCTCAAATTGTGTTGACCAAGTTGCTTCCAGAAAGAATCTTCTCGAATCTTCTAGAAACCGCCACATCAGTGTTGCATCGTGCCCAACGTCGTGCCTATATCTCCAGTTGTGATCATAAAAATACAAAATTTATCTTTTGATGGAGGCTCGGAAGTCTTGTTTATTTTCACCTTTGTCAGTTTGTAATACTTTAGGTTGTCGAACCCACAGGGACTGTATCGACTTCACTGCTTCTTAAGACTGCACTAAGAAAAAGTATAAACACAAATAATTTGTTGGATTTGATTAACTAAATTAACTAATATAAACTAATTAACGAAAAGATAATTATAAGAAGAATGAGGTTAGGTTGAGTGCTTTGTAGAGAGAAATCCAGTTGTATTATTTATCCACTTATTAATGCAATGGGTTGAACTACTGCCTCGGAGGATCGCACAAAGGATCGCCTCAGCTGCCTAGGCGGGGTTATGCATTGTCAACAATTCAACTTTCCATAGTTCGACAGAGCATCCTTGTATGTCTTTCTTCCTTATCCCTAAGCGAAGAGAACTGTTGAAATCCACGTCTTGATGATACCTCTCGGTGTGAATCAAGGGCGGACAACAACCAAACACATGCGTCTTGTTAGTCGTTGAAATCCTAGGTGGTTAATCTCTTAACTGGATTAGTCAATACCCTTGAGCAAAGATTGTATTCTCTCGTTTCGTGAGCCTAACTCTCCCGATATTAGACAAATAGATTTTCCTTCACATACTTATCATCTTGAGCTCATATGCAAAGAAAGTTAAGTGCCAAGAGAGAATAAACTATGAAATAAGTTTTGCATTAATAAATATCAAGAACAATACAACCTTCGTCTCCAACTACTCCACAATCAACCTAAACCTCCGAAGAAGTTAGAACATAATGTAGTCGGCGGCTAAAGGTATAATGTGTGTGTAAACCGACTCTCCTCTAAACCTAGACCTAAGGGGGTTTATATAGTTTAAGCCTTAGGTTAAAGTTTTTCATGCAAGGAAAAAGTTCTTAAAAGAAAAGAATTACAACTCTTAATTAACTAATAAACTTTATTCTTATTTCCTAAAATAATTCTTTTTTCTCGCGTTTGACTTTGATCAGGGCTTTGACTCCTTAAACTGCTTCTTCTTTCTCTCGCTTTGTATCCATTACTTTCGGCAACTTTTTCTCTCTCTGTCAAGCACCAATTGTTGTCTTTATGCTGCTGTCGTGACCTCCAAAAGCGTTATCGTGACAGGTGTTATTCTGCAATTCAACGTCCATCTTTTGGCTTGTCATATGTCTAAGAAAGAAATTCATCATATGCATTTGTTTTATGTAAAATAACAAATAAATTCATTAAATCAATGTATAGATACTAAAATATAAAAAATAAATAAAAATATCCATTATCGCCTTTAAATCTGTCTTTATTAACAATAATTGAGAGAGAAAATGATGTAAAAAATGAGGACTTTTGGGCACTCATCAATTTATTTGATATTTGACATAAAATAAATGCATATGATGAATTTCTTTCTTAGACAAGAATTATATCATATGACAACTCCAAGAGAATTTCCAAAAACAACCCATTATACATAAAATAATTAAAATACACTCAAATTAGCATTGAAAAATTCATGAAATAAGAGAATTAGCAACTAAAAAATATTATCTCAAGTACCATCAGTGACCTATAATTTTTTATCTTTACACATTATGTCTTTTAATATTAATATCCTTATTATTTCTTATTAACATTTTTCTCTTTTATATTTTTAAACAATCATACATTACCGAAAAAGTTTTTTTCAGCATTTTAAATTATGATAACTTTGGTTGTATTACAGTGATCTGGAAGATGGTATTTATTGAGCGTAGATAGATATTTTTAGTCATTCAATAACATCATTCATAATTTGATCCTGAATTTCATAAAATACCAAGGCAATTCCATCTTGTAATGTTAATTTAATGAGGTTGTGTACAAACTTTCTAGATTGTGACTTTAGTAATTTTTTTATGCGAAAATAAGCTTCACAAAATTTGCATTCATTCAGGAGGTCACATTTTAAATTGAAATTCATATTCCGAATATCAACAAAATTTAGAAAACAAGTAATTTTTAAAAAATATCAATTTTTTGTATCCTGATATTGATGTAAACTAGTTAGAATGGTGTTGTCCCGGTAGAAGTTTTCAGAAAATTTCAATATACGTATAAAACGAATAACATTTTTCCGTACTAATCTTTATCTTATCATCTTTACAACTATCTTCTTGATATTTTTGTTAGTAACTTTCACTGTTTTATTTATTTTTAAACGATAAAGTGTCAGATTGTGATATTTTATTTAAGATGAATCATAAACTTTATCATTACTTTATTGTTCATATTAGTTGCATTATCAGATATACAGTGGCGGATGCATGTAGGAGATAGGTTCACCCTAAACTTTTTAAAATTCACACATTTGTCTTTTAATTTTTTAAAATTTTATGTATTAGTTCTTAAAAAAAGTAATATTTATGAGTTGTGCCCACCCTAAAATTTTAAAATTTCATGTGTATCCATCTTTAAATATTTTTCTGAATCTGTCACCGCATATATAATTCTAACTCATCATATTCAGGTATATATCATTGTCTCGAGTTACATAATCAGGATCATATAAAGTTTTTTAGGTTTTCTCAAAAGAGGATTTTCTTAGCTCAAGACTAGAGAAATGACCTAGTTAAAGTTGACTCAAATAATATAATTGTTGCTCGGATAAACTACATATTTAATCATTCAATTTTTGATGTATTTATGTTTTATCCACTCAACTGTATAAAATTTGATTTTATCATTAAATTTTATAATTCCACTCCTTCATGTCACTCAATTGTTTTATCCATACATGTCATTCTTACATCAGTAAAAGCGTCGTTTTCAGCTTTGCATGAGAGATGCAAAGAGCAGTTCGTTCCATATATCAGGAACCCCAGGGAGACACCAATGTGTACAATCGTTACCACGGTGACCTCCGTAGCCAAAAGCCGAAGGGTGTCCGTCTTTTCTCAGTTGCGACAAGCCGGTTATGTCGAGCAAACGAACTGCCTTCGACACACTTCTCAGAACTCTCTTTAAAACATCTTGGGATGGAGGTGGACCTGTCGGGTACCCCGTACTTAACATAGGCCCTGTTTCCCCCAGGCAAGTCTTTGCTGCTGGATCCCCCCAATCCCTCGAACTAGTCGGACAAGATCCCAAGTCAATCTCTCATTCTAAACAACTTTGATTCACAATTAACATATAAATTACTTACTCCATATGATCGGGGGAGACTCCTTGGAAGAACACCTTTGTTTTAGCAAGATCTACGTTGTGGTTCACCCATCTGGCCCATGTCCCCAAGGCTTTCCTATAGGCTACCATGCGATTCATGTCTTTGCGAGTTATGTTATTGTCTAGGATATAATCCCATCTGCACAACATCATGTCCTAAAATATTAGCATCTGTACTAATGAGATGTCGTTGTCTGATTACCTGTTAATGTAGTGATCAATACGTACGGTTGTTTTCTTCCTGTAAGAAGCCACCAATGCCAACTGTTAAAGATCAACACGTCATATCCGTTCCAAATTCGTCCGCCAGCGATCGAATCTAGTTTTAGAACTCGACCGTCTTTTTCATTAACGACGTCAACGAGAAGCGCATTGCGTAAGAACATGATTGAAACTCCATAATTCTGCAACAACAAGAAAAAAGACAAGTTTATTAATGGAAATCACTGAATCCTCTTAGTTAAGCAGAACAAGGCAAAAGATTACCGGGAAACTGAATGTGGAGATGGCTTCAACTCTCTGCGATATATACGGCTCTCTAGGCACAGCTCTATGAAGCAAACATGTGAGCGACTGCCATTGATTTAAGCTCAATGAGTCACCTACAAACATGATCTTCTTCCCTCTAAATTTCCTTAAAAAATCTTTTCCATTGAACCTAGGCAAGTTGCATGAATCGGGTTGCCATCTAAAGTTTTGGTAGAGATGGTCAGGTCGACCATTGTTTTGGCAATTGAATTCCAGATGAATGAAAGGGCAGTCACTTGACTTGTACAGAGGATACGAAGGATCATACACCCATTTTCCTTTATAAATATCACATTGGCTTCCATTTCCATCAACTTTCAGACACAATCCAACGAAAAACAAGAACAGTGATGTTGCAAACACTGCTGATGGACCCATTGGGATTGGAATTTTCTTCATTGTTCATGTTTTTATAGAGGACAAAACCATGTGAGTTGACCTGAAAATATATAAAAGAATGTTGGGTCTTATCGTTTCCATAGTTTGAGGTGAGTTGAAATTAAGCAAGACAACGTGTAACCAAAAGTAGGAATCAAATTTCAAGCACATGGTTTTACACCGAATATACAATTAAAGTATTTCAAGTTGAGATTACATGAAATCAATTAACTAAATCATCAATTCCATGCTTTAAGCAAATTAATGGAACTTGTTTATTTTTCTCTACTTGAAAGTGCCAGGTTGATTGAGAATGAAGTTCTCATTAAAATTCAGATTTGAAATTTTGATACGGTATCGGAGGGAGAAAATCATAAATCTTAAATATAAACCATAAAATTAACGTATATCACACTAAAAAATAAGTTTATTTAATTGTCTTAAAATTTTAAATGGAATGAAATATGAAATTTATTTTTAAGATGTATTTATATTAAAATAAATTTTTTATTTGAGGTTTTTATATTTTTTGAAAAAAAAATATTCCCTTTCAAGTAAAGAAAAATGTTTTTATTTAAATATACATTTCTCAAGAAAAAAAATCAGGAGAATCATTTGAATAAAAGAAAACAGACGGCCTAACGTGAACCCTAATTCAATTCCAGTTGACAAGATTATTAGCCGACCACGAAAACCGGGGATCGAACCGAGTATTCTTCATTCTCTTGATATAAGGGTACGATAAATATAAAATAAAATTATATAATAATAATAATAATAATAAATTACTTATAATTAGATAAAACAACAAATACACGAATATAACATTTTAGTAAAAATAAAGTAATAAAATATAAATTTATATATTCTATTAAAAATATATTTATAATTAAAAAAGTGAAAATATTTTTATTGGATCTCACAAAAATAATAAAAGATCACTAATAAGTTAAAAATAAAATTTAAAAAACACGTGATTTTGGCTTTTCACGCGATCTTCTTCGTCTTCAACTTCTCTTTATTTTCATCTGTTTTTTTTAATCTCTATATCGTTCTTTGCTTCTCCTCCACAAATGAAGATTCATGAAACTATATCAAAACGTACCAGTAAAATATTTATTTCATTTTTAATTGGTTTTTTCGTTTACGTTTTTTCTCGTTCTTCGTTTTTCCTCTGCCGGTGAGGATGTCGGAATTTATGTCGAAACACAACAGCAAAATAACCTCGAGGATGTACATGAAGGTCCTATGTCTTCTCTGAAACGTCCCTAAAATATAACAATTATCCGTCTTGAAGACGTTTCAGATACTTGAAACGGTATAAGATTATCATAACCATGCTGCTAGGGAGGTGGTGAAGATATTTTTGTAATCCAATTATCGATTGTATCCGATGCATTGATCGAAATTTGAAAAGAATGAGAGAAAAAGTAAAGAAAAAAAAAATTGTTTCTCTTTATAATAATTTAATATAACATTATTTATAATGATTTAAAATAATGTTATTTTAGTATGAATTTATTATTTTTAAAACGATATTGTTTTGGTGTTGTTCTTTATATCATAATGATATTAAGCATTTAATAATAAAATGATCAAAATAGGAATAATTTAAAATTTTAATAAATTAATTAAAAACTTTAAATTTTAATGACCAAAATAAAAAATAAGTGATAAAATTTGCAATTTTCCCTTTAAATAAAATATCTATGCTACCATTATTTTTTAAAATTTTAAATACATTTTATAAACTTCTTAAAACGGGCCGAATCCAATGGCCTTTTTAGGTTGTCATTGCAACTAGTCTGGTCTTAACGGACCCCAAACTTTAAAAGAAATTCGGAGAACGGAGTATCAGCCCTAAATACAAATACTTCACAATAAGATCGAAAATGAGGTAAGACAGATTTGAGTTATTTATATTAGTTTTAGTAATAATTTAATTAATATTCGATTTGATTGAATTTTAATTCTTAATGAACTAAAATAAACTATTCGATATTCGACTCGAAAAGGTTGTGAGATACTTGGAAAATAATATAATATATTACATTGGAAACAATACATAATAATAATAATGAAAATAGTAGTAATAATAGTAAAAAATCAACTAAAATAATAATAAGGTTCACTAATATAATGATAGTCTTTTTTGATAAGGGTTATTAAATTAGGGTTTAGTTCGACCTTGTTGAGTTGGAGCTCTAATTTTTATTTTTCAAGTTTAAATTAAACTTGATAACTTTGAACTTACAAGCTTTTAAGTCAAGTTTGAACTTGATAAATTTAAGCTCGCAAACTTTCGATCTAAGTCAAGTTTAACCTTAATCATTTCCAATTTAAATCCAACTTAACAATATTCAATCTCAACTCAACTCGTTTATGCCCTTAATTCACCTACAAATTATTGAAATCAATTTCAATCTTCAAGCATCATAATCTACTCGATGTAATTGTATAATAGGAAAGACATGGACATTATTAATAAATCATTTTGTCATTTTTTTCCTTATAATTTTTCGTTGTTTTATGAGTGATCGGTAATTAAATTTTTTTATTTGTTATTATCATCAGATTTATTAATTTTTGATTTTTTAGTAAGAAATTTTGTTTTCATGAAACGCGTTTTTCTATTCTTGTGACACGTTTTTTCTATCATTGTGATATGTCTTTATTGTGTGGCTTGTTTCATTTGTTCTTGTGACATGATTCATCATACCCTAGCAGTCGGTTGTTGCAGAGATTTAGTCGGCGTTAGTTTCTGATTACGATTTTGTCGATGTTCGTAAAAAGTTAGATCATCACTTGGTTGATGATTGTGTATCGATGCAATCAGTCTTGGGTAACTAAACATTTTATATGATAATTTAGATAGCTCACCACTCTTTCACGCATAATGCGTCTCTTTTGGATAGAGATAAAAAGATTTAGAAAGCTTCAGAATTTTGATGTTATGCTTATCTCCATAGAAATTATTCTTTTATTTTGGGATTGTAAAAAATTTTAAGTATATTTAATCACATTATTTTTCAACCTGAATATATTATAATTATGATATTTTTTATGAATTTAATAAAAATTCAATGATTATTATATAAAATATATATATATAACTATCTTAGAATTATTAAAAATAAATTATAAACGTAATTAACTCGTAAATTTTTAATTAACAATCAAATGATTTTATCATAATATTTCTTATCATGAGAAAATTGAAACCTGCATGCTTTTTAAATCGGATTTCTTTCATAATCGCGGTTTTAAAAGGTTACGACCATGTTAAAGTAAATAATTTTAAATGTAAAATGAGTAAATTATTACCTTCAACTTTTACATAAATATAGTATTTCAAATATAATTATTACATGAAAATAATATTCTGACTTCCCTTCCAAGTCTAAGGTTGCTGGAAAGAGAGCATCGTCATTGCCATTGTCTCCTTTTGCTACTTTTTTATTTTTATAGTTCTAAAAAAAATCTGCAGAAATAATTTCTTTTAAAATAGAATAACTGCAACTCCATTATTCTCAGATGAGAATATATTGAATATTAAATATATATTCTTTTTCATCAGCAGGTTTAAATCTTCAAGAATAAAGGAAAAGATGACGTGCATGCATGGTTGGATTCATGCAAATGGTTCCTACCGTTATTCATATTATATACTTTATTTTATTTTATTTTATTTATAAATCATTCGTATCAACGACAAACTCATTTGTATGTATCACAGAGCTAGCCAATCTCGATCACATGCAATAAATTAATATATATATATGTATATATATTTCTCACGTGTGTTAATTGCAAGTAAAAATAGTATTATCTTATGGTTGGTTAATTGTCTGATAAAATCATTCAAGTGGCATGTTGTTGTTATTGATTTGGGTGAAAATGAGATTTAATTTAAAAAGTAACGAGATAATAATGGTAAAATTTTAAGAATAATTTAATTTAAAATTAAATTTTATAATATTTATACGATGTAGGTAGGAGAAAACTATATATATGGTGTTGTCCTTTCGGATTTAAAAAAATATATATTAAAAATGGAGAACGTCACCCGTAGATGGCGTCTTCCTCCTAAGTCGTCATTTGTACGTGGTGTTTTCCTACTTACACTGTAGCTTTTGGCTTGGACTTTAAAATAAACTTTAAACACCTTACTTTCCTAAATAAAAACTCTAAATGATATATATATATATATATATATCCAACGGAACCGATAATAAGAGTAATTATGAGATATTTATGTTCCATAAAAAAATAATAGTTTGTGGTGTATCGATAAAGGACATGATTTTAAGCAAGTGTACTTGACCGATTGATCAAGTTGTTCATCTTTATTTTCTTATATTTCTTTAGATTATGAGTTCTAGATTTAGTAAGAGCATCTCTTTTCTTTTCGTAGAGTTTCACATCCCTTCTCCTTAGGTAAGATTAAAACTACATTTAAGATTTGTAAAAAAAATTAAAAGAAATACTATCGTTTTGATTGACAATAGGTTATGTGTTCGAATAGTTTCTATTTTCATGTAAGAAATACTATCGTGCCTTTTATTTTGTGACCAAAAGTTTTGTGTGGGTCCATGCCCATTGGAATGATACCCTCATAATACTCCCTTTTCAGACACACCCTTTTTAGGGTATACAATGAAAACAGTTCATAAGTTTACAATCAAAACATGACACAAATCCACAATTTTGACTTTGTTAACAACAAGTTTAGTGTAATTAAAACCACCAAAAAATCTTTATTGAAAAAAGAATCTATGCCTTGTCTCTTTGGGAAGAAACTAGAGAAGTTGAAAAGAGAAAGAAACTATGGGCATCAAAAGAATACAAAGTCTCTTTAATCATTTGAGTGAGTACCTATTACGGGTGGGGAAAATATCTGATTACCCGATCCCAGATCCGATAGATTTTTATTTGATATTGGTTTCAGTGAGACCGAAATTAGATTTAAAATTTAGATCCCGGTTATAACCGGGACCAAGACTGGATTTTGACTTTTTGACTCGATACCCGGTGGGTACTCAGTAGGATCGGGACCAATACTAAATATCCGATATTGTTTTTTTTTATTTCTCTTATCAAACATTCTCTTTATGTATGAATATTATGAGTACGACTAGTTTTAAAACTTTAATTTTCAAGTCTACAATATTCTAATTTTATTATTTAATATTATTATTGGTGGTTGATTTTTTTCTCCAATTATTCATTTTTTAAAGAATAAACTAGTTGACCGGGTACACGGTAATGGAACCGGTACCCACCAGTAACGGGATAGCTTCTTAAAATTTAGGACCCGATGTGACCGGTAACAGGACTGGTTCCAATTTTCAGGAACTTGTGGTTATCGGGACCGGGACCAATACTATTCAAATTGGCCGGGTACCCGGTCTTGTCCACCCCTAATACCTATCGAAATTGCAAATTCAAGAAAAATAGTCTAACAATTTAGTATCGTTTAAACAAATTTCAAGTCTAAAATTTTATATATAAAAAATTTATATCGAAAGACTTTTCGTCAAAACAAAATATAAGACATTAGTCAATCCAGATTAATAATTAATACAAAATATTAAAAATCGCGAGAAAACTAAAAAATAGTTTAACATTATAATCTACATAATTACATATGGTATGAATACTACTTACCAGCATTTAACTAAAATAATTTTAGTTGTTGAAGTAGATGTAGATTTCTTTAATGTGTAATTTGCACATATTGATGTATTACAAGACTAGTGTATGCTCAAGTACAAAATCTGTTATGATTGTGTATCCAAATCCTTTCTTTGTTGTAATGATGATAGTTTAGATGAAACCCTGAACAGTAGTAATTATTATTATTATTATCAACCATTTTAAAAATTAAATTTTGATATATATAATTTTGGTACTGCCTTTGATTTTTAATTCTCTTGTCCAATAAAAAATTGTAAATATTTTAATTTCTGTTTAAATTTATTTTTTGTTATTATTTTTAATATTATAAATCAATTAAATTAAGTTAAAATTCTATATAGGCAGATTTTGATGGAAAAATGAGCCATGAATTATAAAAAAGATAATAAAGATAAGGCCAACGAGCCACTTAACCCTTGGGTGGGACAGATAATATAATTAATGGGTCGTTCTTGTTTGTGTCTGCCAAACAAAGAAATTAAAAAGCAAAATAAAAGAATTTGATTTCCTTTGCTCCAAATTAAATAGTGAGGGCTAAACCTTGATTAATGTTTTTTAAATATCCTTATTAAATTTTCAAAATTATCAAAAAATTTAATATAAACCTCTAAATTCTTAAAAATCGAAAGTTATCCTCTTAAATTTTTATGTCAAATTTTCTCACCACTTACATATAAGTTATCGAAACTCAAGTTTCTTAATCTCAACAGAACATTGACTAGTATTGATTGAAGGTTTGTGATCAAACAGATTTCTTAATTATCATATTTTTAATTTATATTAACTTTATAATGATTATCTACTATTAAATCTTTAAAATATTAAAACTAAATTTTGTGATAAAAGTGTTATGGAATAAAATGTATTGCCTCCTCTTTTTAGAGCTTAAGAATCAATATCTAGATGTACCAAATCTTTTACTTTGATTTTTTTAATTAGGGGAATAAGGAAACATGTTCCTTCTAGATGCTTTCTAGCTTGTGGGGTATAAATTTTTTACCACTTAACTATTTATTATTAATAATTATTGGTGATTTACTGATCTAACTGTGTAAAAAATAATTTCATGATTGAAAGTATATATTTCAAAAAGTATAGGAATTAAAATTATCATAGATAAACCCAATTCATAAAAAAATACATAATACAGACACTTCTAATGAAATTAACCCTATATTTTGTAGGATTTAAATGTATTCCTTTGTATTGAAACTTTTTATCAAGCTATGATATATTGATGTATCACTTTTTTTTAGAATAATTTCATTTTATATTAATTAAAATATTAAATATAATCTACTCTTGTCACCAAAATTAACACTCCCTTTATTATTGGTATAGGCAACGACTGTAAAATTATAAACGGGATATTAGTAGAATCTAAGTTTTTCAATTACCAACAAATCGTGTTTTTAGGTATTAAATAATGATGGCAAATATCCGATTTATGCTAAACTAATATCTATTTGATCCTAAAATCACGACGATAATAGATTTAAAGTTGTAAAATCCAACCAAAAACAATTCTATTGAATTTCAAAATAAAACCTATAAACTTCATTGGGTGTCCAATTTTAAAGAAAATCAAACTTCCAAGTGTATAATGGAAAATATTCCAGCACCAGACACCAGTTAGCAATATTCTCAAAGGCGAGGCTCCTCATATCCAAACCCGTTAATTTCCACCCCCCAGAACTCATAAATTTGATGATTCATATCCACCAACAGATCTGGAAGATCAATGAACGCATCATCAGCATCATTCAGCGACGAACTCGACGTCTCCCGACCACTGTCATGAGATATCGCCGACGACACCGTGCTCAAAGGAGAAGGAGGAGCCATTTGATCATTGTAACTCAAGGCGGCAGCTTTAGCGGCGGCGGCTTGGATATCCTTGGGCGACGAACTTACTGGCCGAGGAAGATGGTTTGCTGCATCTGGGAAATTCAAATAAGCTGATTTTCCTTTGATTGTAAGCGCCGCCACATCGTGTGCTCGAGCCGCCATTTCGGCAGTCGGGAAAGTGCCTAGCCAAATCCTGGATTTTTTCCGGGGTTCACGAATTTCGGATACCCATTTCCCCCATTGACGCATTCTTACTCCCCTGTATGTTGGGTGTTTCCCTTGGAGAACTTCATCCTCATTTTGAAGTTTTCTCTTGTTTTCGTTTGCGTTTTTGATCGCTTTCTGAATCTTGTTTGACTTAAATACCAGAGGCGAGGTTGAAGATGAAGATGAAGTCGAAGAGGAAGAAGGAGAGGAAGATAACTGGGTCTCAAGCTCAGCTTCGAGTGGTACTTTCATGGCGGATTTTTAATTCTTTTTAGTGAGGAAATGTGAAGGGATTGCTTGGAGAAGAAGGAGCTGAGCTCGCTAGCTTCTTATAATCCTTTCACACGTTATAAAGTTAGAAAAAGTGATATTAAGACAATTGGGCCACGCTATGAAAAACTATATATTATTTTATAATTTATTTTTTAGTATTATTTTTTAGTATTTTTTCGTCCTGATTAATTAGAATTAATCTGTATCGTAGGTTTAATTTTGATAAATAAATCTTTTAATAAATATTTTTTACATGTAGAATATCTCAAAATCGAGACTTGCTTAAACAGAATCAAATTACTTATCACTTAAACTAACCTCTATTATTACAGATAAATTATGAGACATTATTTAAAAATATAATAATAATCTATTAATAATGTATATCAGTATAATCACGGACCAACAGTATATTTGTACAATTTGATTATTTTGATACTCAATTTGATTTAGAATAATGTAAGGGGGTGTTGTTTAAGTTAAAAAAAATATTTAAATTAATGAATTATATTTATAATTTAAATTATATTTAATTTTTTAAAATTTAATTTATAAAATTATAATTTAAGCAGTATTGAATTAAATTTTTCTATATCAAATTTTATTTATATTTTAAGTGTTGGTCTCTTCTATGTTTATGTTAGCTTCTCATTGAGAATTTACTTGAAAGTTGAGATATAATGTTTTTAAATTTGAGGTTTTGCCACTTTAGTGGAATATTGGATTTAATAAAATAATTAAAGATATAAGAAGAAGAATAATTTATTTTACAAAATACGATATTTTATATAATATTTAGAAGATAACGTCATCTACACATAACGTTATCTTTTAAAATATTATAATTTTTATAATATTTAGTAAAACTAAGTCATTTTTATAAAAAAATAATAATAATTTAAAAGATAACGTCATGTGCGAGTAATCCCCGAATCTTATAAAATATATTATATTTTATAAAATAAACACTTCTCTCTCTTTATATCACTAATTATTTTTAGTTCAAAGCTCATAAGCCGAAAACACCTAAAGTGTGGGCTTAATATCAGGGCCCAAAGGGCCAGAAGCTCGTCTAAGGTTGGGCGGACCTCATTCCAGAAAATCCAAACTCCGCCTCTTCTTTTAGATTAAGATGTTACCAAAGCTTTAGTTTTTTTTTTTTTCCTTTTATTATATTATTATTATTGACGAATTTGGATTTATTTTATGTTTTATTTTTAATATTTTTAAATGTTCTAACCAAAATAAATTTAATTTTTTTTGATAAAATAAATTTAAATTTTTAACGAATACTAATATCCTATAAATAACTTAATTAATTTGAATATTGATATTGTACATATTCAGGATAAACTTACGTAACGGACGGGTACGATTAAAATTAAAAATTAAATTAACCTAATTGATGAGTTATATTTTATAATTTAAATTTTATTTAAAAATATTTTGAGTCAAGTTGCTTGAATTCTAGTTTAAATTTAATTATAAATATTTATAACGTTATTATACTAATTTATCTTTAATTTAAATGATTTTTTATAATCATATACAATATATTTATATTTTTCATATATGCTATAAATGGGTAGAATTAAGAGACTTGATCCAAACTTAAAAATTAATCCACTAATTATTAAAAATTTTAAGTTATTTAAATTTTTATTTTATAAATCAAATTTTATTTAAATTTTTAATCATTTATAAAATTATAAGTAAATTTTTTATCACATCAAATCAAATAATTTTATTTTTTGAGTTAAGTTAAATTTTATCGGACCGTAAAAAATAGTATAAATAAGTGTTAGTTGGTTTTAGTTCTAGTTCTATATTATATTAACCTGAAACAGCACAATGAAACAGCACAATCAACTTAATACTCAAGCCAAGATAATCCACAATGAAACAGCACAATGAAGTTAACAAAATGGAAAACAAACCCTTATGTTCATAAAAGAGAAAAAAAAAATGATACCTTCAATCCCAGAGTGGAATACACCAAGGCCTAACCAGTAAAGGAAGTTGTTTATAGGCGTGAGATCATATACATTGAGATACAACAAGGCACGACTGTTTCCCCCATTGCTTTGCCCATTTCTCACACTTGAATCTGATGGAAACAACCGCATTGCCCCCTTAAAAATTTAACCTAATACTCTTCAAACATCTATCACAAGCTCCTCATCCTCTACACAAAATAAAAACAAAAATATGGTTTTTATACCAACATGATATCAAAATTCAGTTATTATACAAATAATTCTCTACTACTCAGCATAATGTGGTAAAAGTAGAAACTGAAGCAAAAGAAAACAGAGAGCAGGAATCGCTAAGAAACTGAAAAAGAATGGAAAAGTAACAAGTTTTGAGTGTAAAATTTTCTGGGTTTTTCTTGGAAACCTGAAGAGAAAAATGGGTAACTAAAAAAATCAAATTAAAATACACAACTGATAGCATAAGAAACAAAATCTGGGGACTTGAAGTTTTGTAACTTACCTAAGAAGAGGGGGGAGAGAGCGTGCTTGAACGAAACGTCTTTGAGGCAGAAATCAAAGCAAGGAATAGAGTCTTTCAAGTACTTCAACTCTCTTGATCTCTGGAGAAAGATGTCTGCTTGAATCGAAAGTGGCTTTAAATTCCTCCTTTAAAAGGGAAATCTCAAAGATAAATCTTGGTGGACATATACAGATTATAAGTTATTTAATTCCATTTTTAATGAATATTTTGATCCATGTTTTAATTCATTTGTTTGAAAATAGTTAAAATTTAGAATCATTGTCTTGTTTGTTTTTATTTAATACTCATTTTCCTTGTTGATTTCTTTTTCGTTTGCATTTTATGTTTGAGTAAACAATATTATTAATCATTAATTTTTTATTTTAATCATATATAATTATTTTTAACAAAATCATTATTAATATCATACTTTTTTTATTTTAATCATTGCTATTAAATAATATATAGAAAAATTAATAGTTTAATAATCAAAATAAAAATAAATAAATAAATAAATATAATATTAGTGACAATTTACTAAAAATATCAATTGTGATAAACATGAAAGTGGGAATCATTTAGGGACTAATGATGTTATTTACCCTTTAATTTTTACTTATTTAATTATTGTGTCAAGGTGTAATTGTGTTTTCTTTTTTTAAAAAATAGTGTGAAAGTATAAACTGTAAAGCAAAAAAGAAAGCATTTTTATTAAAAATGGTGCAATTTTAATTCTTATTTTTTTTATCTAATTCAAAACCAAGTCTTATTTAAAAAAATAAGATAGCGTCAATAATATTTTTAAATATCAATTTATTTTTAAAATTATAATTAAATAATTAAATTATTATTTTTAAAAAACAATCTATTTAATTTTAAACCTATAATTAAGTGTTCTTCGGTGTTTTACTCGTAATTAAATATTTTATTTTATTTTTATTTATTTTTTAATTATTAATCTGACAATTATTAAAAATATATAAAATATTGTACAATTTTTCTTATCAATTTTACTTCTAATCCTTAAAACAACTATAAAGTATCATGAATGGAACAATAAAAGCATCTATGTTTACAACTTTTTGAATGATTAGATTAATAAAAAAAAATATTGACAAAGAACTTAAAAAATATTTTTTTTATAATGGTCTGGTTATCCTTTAATAGTAAAATTAAACAAAATTAGAAGAAAAAAAATCAATTAAAAAAACTCAACATCACAAAAATAAAAAAAAATAAAACTAATTTTCAATTTATAAGATAGTATAAAATTAATTAGGAAAATTCTAAGACGGACGTGGAACACCGTTGAACATCGTTAATGATAAACATTGTTGAACACTATTAAACTAATTAATAAAGATTAAAAACTTTAAGGACTCAACATATAATTATAAAATATTTAAAATAATTTTTTATTAAATTACTTTCTATATAATCTTATTTTATTTTTTAAACAATTAAATAAAATAATAATTTAAATTAATTTTAAAAAATAAAAAATCCTAAACTCTAAACCCTAAAACCAAAATCTAAAATCTAAATCACTAAACATTAAACTCCAAGCCCTAAAATATAAAGCCTAAAATAAACCATAAACACTAAATCTAAACCCTAAAATAATCAAAACCCCTAAACCTAAAACTCTAGAATCATAAATCTTAAACTAATTTTGGGCTTCAAGTTTAGGGTTTATACTTTTAGAGTTTTAATCTTTTATTTTAGGGTTTAGGGTATGATTATATTTTTAGATTTTAGGATTTTATTGTTTTAGGATAGAGTTTATGATTTAATATTTTGGATTTTAGGATTTAATATTTAGTATTTTTAGCCTTTGAGTTTAGAGTTTTAGGTTTTTGATCTAATATTTTTTATTTTTAAATTAAAGATAATTTAAATAAATTATTTTTAAAAAATTAAAATATAATATATACAATTTATTTTAAATTTTATTTTAAATTATTTGAAATTATATGTTTAGTCCTTGAAATTTTTAAATTTTATTAATTGATTTAATAGTGTTCAGCGGTGTTCATCATTAATAGTGTTCAACAATGTTTTACGCACGTAGTAGACTCATCCAATTAATTATATATTTAAATTAAATTTAAACAATCCATAAGTATGATTCATCGGTCATTTATGATCTTATCCAATAATATTTTTCATGTATTTTTTAGGCTTAACACTAAAATAAATGCTCAAACTATCACATTTTTTTCTTTTTAGATGCCTAAACTACTTTTTTACCTCTTTTAGGTGCCTAACATTTAATTATGTAATCATTTTAAGGTCTTATTCTAACTTCCGTTAAAAAAATATAATACCCAATAAGAATAAGACATGTGTTAATATTTTTTATTTCTTTAAAAATATATAAAATAAAATATATATATTATTATAGCTAACCTAACCTCATTTTTCATGTACTCTACTTTTCCAATGTGCTCTTCACTAGAATCCAACACTTATTTGTTATTTCCATCGATTGGGTCCCTCTCTGGTCTCCAGGGGTGAAAGCTTAGTATTTGGTTCAGATGGTACTTCTTACGCACAAGATACTAGTTCTGGCCACAAAGTAACATACACGTTGCAGGCCAGGAATTGATTAGAGACCACACTTATGGCGCCTGATGAGGATGAAGAGACAAGCACACCTAGTGTTTCCTGTGGAGAAAGTAGATAGGCCAACGATCTAGGGCGTGGAGTCGGGAATGCCAAGGATCTTTGGTGCTTCAGCCTCAGGCATCCTTTGTCTCCAGCCATAGGCAATCAACTGAAATTGCTCGTGTTGAGAAACGTTGGGGGTTGTTTCTTCAGGGTATATCCTGCCCTTCCTTGCACAGAGAGTCTGAAGGCAAGGACTTTCTCTCCTACATGCAAATCCTGTGTGAAATTTTCCCGTACTTAAAGTTCGGTTACATGGCTGCCAATGGGGCCATTGCTGAAGCCGAAGATCACATTCACATTATTGATTTCCAGATTGCTTAGGGAACACAATGGGTGACACTCTTGTAGACACTTGCTGCCAGACCGGGTGGAGCTCTTATTGTACGGATTACAGGATTTGCTGATCCTCTTTCAAAATGGTGGTGGATTGGAAGCTATCGGAAGACGTTTATCTGAGAAGTTCAATATTCCGGTTGAGTTTCAAAGAATACCAGTTTTTGCGACAGATATCACAAGGGACATGCTTTACGTTAGGCCTGGAGAGGATCTGACTGTCAACTGCCCTCTGCAGCTCCATCACACTCCGCAGAGGAGAGATTATTCTATGGATCGGCTTCACCACGTCATCTATAGTCTCTAACTATTAAAAAATAGTTAATTATTTTTTATATTATTTTTTATTAATCTCTATTTAGTCATCACTACCTATTTATATGACAATAAAGAAGTGAATAATCACTTTTGAAAAATATACATAAAAAATATAAAAATCAGTTGATTACTTTTTAATGATTAAGAACCATAAATGACATGATAAATGACATGATGAAATTGATTCTTAAAATAATTTTTCCCTGAGGAGTCTCTGTGAAGAGTACGTCAGAAAAGAAAATGAAAAATGCGGGGCTAGGGTTAGTTGTAATAATATTTTTATTTTTTATGTTTTTTTAAAGAAATAAAAAGAAAATTAAAAATATTGATATTTGTCTTATTTTTATTGTATATCATATTTTTTAACAAAAATTAGAATAAAACCTTAAAATGATTACAGAATAAAAAATTAGATATTTAAAAGAGACAAAAAATAATTTAAGCACTTAAAAAGGAAAAAATACAATAATTTAAGTATTTATTTTAGTGTTAATATAATTTTTTAAGATAAATTTTCAATTTTTTTATATGTAGAACTAAAAAGTGAACAATTATTTATAAATTATACTAAAATAAATAAATATTATTATATAAATTATAAATAATGTGACAAGTTGAATCTAAATTTTTCTAACACAGCATTAAATATGGTTGTTTATATGTCTTTGTTTATACCAAAAAGTCAAACAACGAATTAGTCATTAAAAGAGAAGACCAATACTTTTGACTCTTTACATAATTACATTAAATTAGACATATTGATTGTTTTAATAATAAATTAGACATACTGATTTAAAATTAACTCGATTAATATTGTTATTTAGGAAAATGTTTTATATAATTAGAGATGTATATTCGGTTAATTTAAATAATGGTTAGACCGAATTAGTCAAAATCGAATTAATCAGTTTTTTTAAAATTTTAATTGTTAATTAAACCGAATTATCTACAATCAAATTAACCGAATTAAAATTATTTTGGTTAATTTCGTTAGGTTTCGAATTAACTAAAATTTATTATAATTTTAGATAAATTATATAATAGATTACTAAATTGTGCTAAAATAATCTTTTTAGTCATTAAACTTTCATTTTTATGTTAATTTGATAAAAGTTTAATGACCATTTTATAATATATCAAAAACTTTATTGATCATTTTATAATTTTTAAAAGTTAAATGACAAAAAATAAATATATGATATTTAATATATAATAATTTTGATTAAATCAGTTAATTAACCGATTTTGAGCCGAATTAACCGATAATCGATTTTTTATACAAAAATAATTGTTAACCGAAATCACTTAAAATTAATCAAAATAATAATGGTTCGATCAGTTAATTCAAGTAAAACTGAATAATGCACACATATGTATATAATAACATTGAAAAAATGATAAGATATATAATTTTTATTAGTTAATCTCACGAATGACGTAATAAAACTTACTCATGATATAACGTTTTAACGGTCCTTTATGTTTAGTTTTAAAGAAAGTATATTTTATTATTATTTTTTAAAAATTGTCAAAGCCGATTATTATTCCATATAAAAATCAATACTTCCGTTCAAATATTACATATTCATGGTCAACTGTGAATCTGATTTAGTTAAAGACTTGTGAAAATTAAATCACGTGTATGTTTTAAACGTTGAACGACTAATAGGACATGCAACGACTTGTAGGCACGGCAATTTGCAAACACGATAACGACGGTGGTGGATGTATTTATTGTTTTAAAAAAATTTGAAAAAAAAAGAAAATGGTATGTTATGTAATAAAATATTTTATAACGTGTCAAATATTATTAAATATTATTAATGTTAAATATTATTAAATATTATTAAATTAATTAATAAAAATTAAAAATTTTAAGGAATCGATATATATAATTATAAATTATTTAAAATAAAACTTTTATTAAATTATTTTCTTTTTATATATTATAGGTTAATTTTTTAAATAATTAAATAAAATATTAATCTTAATAAATTTAAAACTAAAAAATAATATCTAAACTTTGAAACCAAAACCTAAAACACTAAACATTAAACTCCAAAATCTATAATATAAAATATTAAAACCCTAAAAAAATAAAAAAAATATTAAAAATACCCATAAACACTAAATCTAAAATCCTAAACTATAATCAACTAAAATCCCTGAACGCTAAACCTAAAACTTTAAAATCATAAATCTTAATCTAGTTTTAAATTTTAAGTTTAGGGTTTAGATTCTTAAGTTTCAAATATTGTGTTTTAGGGTTTGAGGTTTAGGTTTATGGTTTTAGATTTTAAGGTTTATGGTTTTATTATTTTGACTATTAAGATTTATGATTTAGGGTTTAAATTTTAGTATTTTTAGGCCTTTGAGTTTAGGATATTAGGTTTTAAATTTTAGATATTTTTATTTTTTAAATTAAAAAAATAATTTAAATAATTTATTTCAAAATAAAATAAAATATATAATGTATATAAAAAAATTATTTAAAATTTTATTTATAATTATATATTGAGTATTTAAATTTTTTAATCTTTATTAACCAATTTAATAGTGTTCAACGATAATTACGTTATTTATGTTTAATGATATTGACACGCATAGTGGAGTCATCCTTATATAGTATTTTATTTATTTATTATTAATATTTGACTTGTTAATCTATTAATTTAGATCAAATTTTAGATAAATTTTAAAAGGGTTGAGCCACTGAAATAACTTAGTGTTTCATGCCACTAAACTAACTAATTATTAGTTATATAATATTTTTAATTTTATTCTTTTTCAAAATAAAATATTTTTGTGTATTACCAGAATATTTGAATACAAATTCGGACAGTATATACAATATAATAAAAGAATTTTTCAAATGTATTTAATAAATATCCACGTCACCCATTTCAAAAACTGACAAATCATCGTCATATAACCATAACTTGGGGCGACAACAGTGGCACGTTAAAGATTCCCTTCAGCTCACTCTCCAAATCCAAAAAGGTAGACCAAATTGACGGAGTAAAAGGCACTTCACCGTTTCCTATCTCTGTCGCCACATCATCAGTTTCTCTCTTCACCGCCTTTACTCTTCTCCCTTCTCTTTCGACGTCATCTCTGCTACGTTTCCTCTCCCCGTCGTCGGCGCGTGCAATCGACTTTCCGACTTCAAGAGGAAAATTAACAATCGCTTTCGAGCCACGTAGCTGGAAAGCAGCTCGATCGTAAGCCTTCGCGGCTTCGATGGCCGTTTCAAAGGTTCCTAACCAGAGCCTAGAACCTCGTCGGTTCGGATCTCGGATCTCCGCCGCGAACTTCCCCCACGGCCTTTGTCGGACTCCTCTATAATGCTTCTTCGGTTCCACCTGAGTTAAATCCGCCGTACCAAACCGGATCTGCTCCACATTCGAAGGTAACGAGATTTTCAGCGACGGTTTCCGATTCTGAGAGCTCGAATTCGAAGAGAACCTAGGTTTGACCGCTGGAAGTATTTGAGGTTTGACTTCAAATTCCAAAGCACCAGCGTTGAATCGAGAGAAATCATCATCGCCCACCACGGAACCAAAATCGGATACCGAAAGAGACGAATCAGAGCTCGAAGTTTGCGAGTAAAGAGCGTCAGATTCGGAGGTACAACCTTGAGATTTCGCCTCGGAAATCCATCGATTCTCACCTGAAAATCCTACCGGAGAGAACTCATCGAGTAAATACTGCTTGATATATTGAAGCGTGGTTACTTCACTGCTTGCTTCCATATCCAAAACAAGACGAATTGAAAGAATTTCAGATCTCAATTGAAGGATTTTGATTTGAAATATCTGTTGATTCAAATGGAGGAAGAGAAGACTGAAGTATTTGTTGTTTTAGTGGAGAGTGGAGAGAGTGGGTGGGTGTTTATATAGTAGACGACATGGGAATAAATGAATTAGACTTTTCAAACAGTTTCAACGGAGCTTCGAGGATGTGTGGAGGAAGCAACGCGTGTCCTTCTGTTGTACATGGCAAAACGGTGGTGTGTACGCAGTTGAATATTTCGACATGGAAAGAGAAAGTCAAATCATGGATCGGACGGCTGATGTTTGATCCAATTTCATTGCTTGGAGGAGGGTGATTTGGTCATATCCTGGAAGCAGTAAATATGGACTGAAGATCGTTCAACCTAAAATTATTGCTTTTTGATAGAGTTTTTAGAAACTTCGAAGATTTATTTAATTTTATAATTAAAATTAAATAAAATTAATGTGTCGTTTGAATTTTTATAACATTTTCAATGTTACCTTATCATATATCATCTTATTTTATAAATTTGATTGATTTATATATATTTTAAATTAATTATAAATAGTATATTTTTAAAATATATTCTTAATTATTAAATATTAATTTTTTAATTATTATGTTATAAATGTTAGTACTTAAATTTATAACCTAAAAAAAATAATTATAATTTCCTAAATCAAGTTAAAATGATTTATGCTAATTATAAATATTTAGAATGCACCGTAGGTTTGTAGTTATTTTATTGAAGGTAAGTTTGTAGTTATTAATATTATTATTACGATTTTTTATATTATTTTCATATTTTTATATGTGCAAATTATATTGATAGTTTTTTATTAGCATAAAGATAATTTTCACCCTTAACATTTATAATTTTTGTCATTTTGGCCCCTATTCTTTTTTTGGGATAAATTTAGCCCTTGATCTATGTTTTTTTAACAAATAACTCATTTTTTAACTACTATGATAACTAAACCGTTAAAAATTTAATAATGGTAACATATCATATATATATGTAATAATATATTTTAAATGACATATAATCTAAACTATTAAATATATACATATATATAGAATATAATTTTATTCCAGTATAAAATATAAAAAATTTAAATTTAAATAAAATATTAAAAATTAATTAAATACAAAACAAAAATTTACTAAATATTTTCAACCCTAACTAAACTAAAATATCTTTATAAAACCCTAAAACTCCGATTTAGATTAAAACTAAAATACCTAAATTCAAAATTAAAATAATAAAAATCTAATTGATTATTATCAAAAAAATTTATTTTTGATTCACCGGTAACAAAATATACAAAACACTTTCTTCTCAAATTATGTCCATACCTTTTTAGATAAAATTTTGATTTTACTATAGTTAAGGTTGAAAATATTTAGTAGCCTTTTGTTTTAGATTTAATTAATTTTTAATAAATAAAAAATAATAATTTTTAATATTTTATTTAAATTTTAATTATTTTATATTTTTAGATTAGAATAAAACTATATCCCGCATTTATGTATTTGATATACTAGATGTTAAGTCATTTAAAATATATTATTACATATATATGACATGTCATCATTATTAAATTTTTAACGGTTCAGTTATGATGGTAGTTAAAAAATGAGTTATTTGTTAAAAAGATAAAGGTCAAGGGCTAAATTTATCCCAAAAAAAGAATAGGAGCTAAAATGACCAAAGTTATAAACGTTGAGGGTGAAAACTATCTTTATGCCTTTTTTATTTTTAAAAATATAATTTAATCATTTAATTTTTTAAATATACAGTATTTTATTAAATTTTTAATTGGTTTGAGCGTTTAACTGAATGTAAAGAAATTCATATTTTTTTTTCAAAAACCCAGTAACTTAAAGCATCCTAAAACCAAAAAATATTAAATATATTTTATTGATTTGATAAAACTATCTAAATAATTAAAAAATTTAAGTGTAATAATACGGGTACAACTTTCGGACAAAACGATTTGAATAAATAAATAAATAAAATTATGTTTTTTTCTCCGAATCTCCTCTTTTCTTCTTCTTGAACCAGAATCGTTCATGGTCAAAAAAGTGTCGTTTGTTTCGTTGAGCCGTCCCTTCGCTGGGTTTGTATGAGTACCGTTTCCAAGTCTGAGTCTCTCCCTGGTCCTCAACTCTTAAAAGTCTCAACTCTCAACCACTATCATAAAACACACCTTAGTTTCAAACATAGACAAAGCAAGTGGAGACAAACTTGGGGTGGAATAGGATGTGGACAGTAGGTTTCTATTAGCCTCTATATGCGAAGAGTAATTTGGATATAAACCGCACCAACCATCTTGACTCATTGAAGATCACGAATTCGAACATCAATAATGTTAGTATAATAGTTGAATGATTAATGTCTAATGATTGAGGATATACTCTAAAACAGATATTACTTTAACCACTGTAATTGATTAAAAAATAGATATAAACCACTATAAAACCGAAAAAAAGTTTTAAGATGTTTCAAAGAGAAAAAAATACATATTTATGTATAAATAATCTAAACATTTAAAACTGATTGGCTACTCTAGTTTAGACTTTGTTAGATATCTTGATGCACGTAAATCAACATCATATAAACTGCTATAAGTTTTATTTATGAACGTAAACTTATGTATTCTATCTCTAAGTCATTAAAAAATATCAGTATAAATTTAGTTTTAAAAGGTACTAGTTATTCCGAGGCTTAAGAATTTTTGAAACTGAAATTAACACGAATACACTCGACTTTCGTACGCGAGTTGTACTTTATATTAAGTAATATAATTATTATATATATTAATTAAATATCATTAAACTACCTAACAATGCTAATAAATTAACAAACAGAACTGAAACAAAACCGATCGGAAACATTAATCCGATGAGAGATGATTGATTTAACATAAATTCAAACACAAAATTAAAGATTTTTTCTCAGATTAAAGAAAAAATGGAGCTTACTATTCCGGAATCATGACGGCGACGAGTTAGAATTACCGAATGGAGAGTTTGAAATTTAGATCGTCGCCTGAGAAAGAACGATTAGAAGAGACATTGTGTTACCGTGTGAGATGGAAGGAGAAATCGAATCAAAACGGAATGAGTTGGAATTGTTGATATTTAATAAAGAAATTAAGCCATATCTGTCTTTGAGTATTAAATCAAATTTAATTAAGTTTATGAGTGTTATTTATAATTTATTTTTATTATAATCGAATGATTTAGATATAATTTTATCAGTAATTAATTGACAGTTTATCCAAATAAAATCTGCAAATAAATTCATATAATCTCCCACCTCTGTTTGTCTCCAAGAGAAAAGAATCCAAAGATGCTTCGGTCGTCACGCGGTTATAGAGTCTCGGACGAGTTAGTCGGCGACTCACCATCACAGAGTTTGGATCAGCAAGGCTCGGAGATGGTTCCCTTGAACCGGCGACTACTGCCTCTGTATGACCCCCTTTCACGCGCCGCCGAGAAAGAAAGATCCCGTCTTAGATCTGCCGAGAACGCCGTCCACATCATCCCTTTCGTTCTCGCACTTTGCGGTTTCATTCTTTGGTTCTTTTCCGACCTAGGTTCAAACACCATCCCTTCTTTTCAACATACTAAATGTATTTTTGTTTGATTGGTTGTGGAAGTTCATTGCTGTATTTATGATTGTCTACGATCTAGATTCAAAAATTGATTCTAAGTTAGTGAAATAAACTACTTGCGTTCCTTGGTTGAGCTGTGAAGGGACCGGCTTTTTGTTCAGAAATTGAAAGGCACTGATTCTTAGCCATATCTGTATGCTTTTTTGATCAATCAAGGAATAAGAACCGGTTAGATTTGCACTGTGAATCCTCGTTTTTCCTTTTAGATTGATGAATTCTGATCAGATTTACTGCTTTTCAGTTTCAGATGTAGCCATATAGGTAATTTAAAGTTTGAACTTAGATATTAGATAGGTTGAAGCTAGATATAGTCTAAAATCACATTTGAACTTTAAATTCTTATGTTTGAGTGTTTTTTTAAAAGCCTAAGATTATTGAAATATTTGCAGAATCAAGGGTATGAAGATTAATAACCAAATCAAGAGCTGTTGGTACATCGGGGTTCGGACAACTTGATTCGAAAACTCGAGCTAAGGGCTTCTTTTCGTATGCATAACCTTGGATGTAACTCATTTGTTTCTTTTCAAGTGGATAATTTGATATTCATTTGCTTCTTGAAAACATTTTTTCAATTCTTGTAAAATGCCGGTGTTATCGTGCACTTTGCGATGCTACATATATACGAAATGAAAATTTAATGGGTTTATGTTTATGAAATGTAAAATGCTTTTCAGTTCTGGTGTGAAACATCAATTCATTCACTCTTGCGATTCATGTTCATGGTTTAGTATCTTCAACAATTTCCCAGCAAGGTTTCATGTGTAACCTTTTTGAATGGATTGGATACTTGAATTTGTGCTAGGGTGTTGATTTGCAGGTACTGTGATAAGTCGAGAATAGAGATTCAACAATGTAAGATGGAGACTGGAAATCCTCTAAAGCACAACAAGCACCTTGTCCCAGATTAGGAGTCATTGGATGCCAGGCATTCTCAAGCAGCACACAACTTTCCCAGCTGAAGCAGGAGGGCTTAGATCCGACCATAACCAATGATGAACAAGTGGGGTCTTGCTATCATCTCATCCGGGCTAAAGATCAATCAATCAATCTAATTACCTCTTCAGGTCAGTTGCTTACTAGTTCTTTTGCTTGCTTCCTCAACAAAACTGGATCAGTAATTTTTGGATGTGCAACAGCCATGTGAGAAGGATTGTTGTTTCAAGGTAATTCTCTATTTCGTTTTATGATCGAATCCTATGGTCAAAAAGGTTTAAAAAGAACCTGGAAGGGGACTGTTATAGCAGATAAACCAGTAAACTTTTGCAGGAGACACTGGAACATATCCCAGGAAGGCCAGCAATCCCAGCTCCTACGATGACAGTTTCCTCCTTTTGAACATGAGTTGAAGCTTTTATGATAACCGAGCGGATGGTTTTGGTTGAACAGTGGGATAGGGTGGATAAATCTTCACTCAACTAAAAAATTGAATTATTTGACTCGACCAACTCGAATTTGAACAGAAATTTAACCGACTCGAATTAACTCAAAAAAAATTTAAATAAATTTTAAATTATAAAATAAAACCCTTCAATTTAAATAACTTGTAATTTTTTAACTTGTGAATATCTACCCCAATTGTGAGTGGAAATCCTTTTCATTTTTTAAAACTTGTAAAATGTGCAAGACTTCTGATAAATAAATTAAATTCGAGAGTATGGAAATTCATATCTAAGTCAATTAATTTGAATCCAATTTTATTTTAATTATAAAAGACAACATTTTGAATTCGGTCAATTCGAATTTAATAAGTAATTATTCAAACTTAAAATAACTCTAATTTAAAATGAACTAAAGCCTATGACTTAAACAAGAAATGATCCAAACGATTTTTTTTGATAAATTTTAATCCTATCTAGAGAGAAAGGAGAAGTGAAGACTCAGAAAATAAAGGAAACTCTTAGTGAGTCTAAAATCCATGATTAAAAAAACGTGAGAAAATAAATATGAATAACTTGACTAACTGTCTGAATATATAAATTTAAATGAAAAAAATATAAAATGAACCAAATTTAAAATGTCTCCACCTAAAAACCCTAATAAACAATCTGAAATGAATCATATTTTAAAATCTAAATTTACTTGATCCAAAATTAATCTAACATGTCAAATGTATAGGTAACAAGAACTTTGGGTTTATAGACCCATGTAAATTTGCAACTAGGTAAACAAATACCCACTGTCCAAGATTCCCAGCCCAATCAAAAGAAGCAGGATGAAGCTGAAACTCTCAACTGTAGAGTAGACGACACTGAAATTCTTAGCTTCTTCCAAGAGAAAGAACATGAAAAAGATACCCATATACGAAAGAGTTTTCCATTTTTGAATCTGTAATAAAAAAAGAAAGACTTGAACAATGGAGAGTAGTATCAGAAGCAGTGAGAATAACACGGTGGCAGCGACCAACCAAAGAAAAGGCTTTCAAGGAATCAGATTACAGAATCCATTTACTTTGAAAGTGGGTCAAGTATTTACTGGCTTTGGCATCGGCTGTGGTGTTGGTATCGGCGTGGGTCGCCCTTTAAATCTAGGTACCGCTCCATTAACATCCTCCTTGCATATGCTTGGTTCATTGATTTTTTGGTACATTTCTTCTGAATGCAAAAATCTAATCTTTTGAATTGTGAAGATGAAATGGGGTGGTTTGTTTTTTCCCAAGAATGATCATAATTCTGCCAATTTGCTCCCCAAGGAAACTTGTATGTATCTGTTTTGGTACCAGTTTCTTTTATTTTGTTTTCTTAAGCATGTTGGCTGACAGATAATGACTATGTTCTGTGATGGGAAAATGCGTGTAAGTAGTAGCTTTATGTATGTCCGTTCATGGGTTTTGAATGGCCTGCTCATTGATTTATGCTTTGTTAAAGTTCGAACATTTTCTTAAGCAAGGTCAGGGTTCGAATACTGGTTTTCTGAATGGAGAAATTGGATTGGGATGGTCACCCCATATCGGGTCTTTGCAAAACCCAATTCGGATTAGTCAGCTAATGTGTCGGATACCAATGGCTAAACAAAACAAAACGAAAAAAGTTTAACATTTTCAGTCCTCTCTGAATGGTTTAGCTTTACCATGTGTTAGCTCAAGTTCTAATCAAGAAGTTAGAGTTCAATACATGTTCAAAAGAAACTAATTTCACTTGTTTTTTCATATTTTCTGTGACTCTAGTTTTGGCTTATGTGATGCTTTTCTATATATTTTCATATCGTGATGGTGTTTTGCACAATACATGGCAATTGAGACTCCAATATGAAGAAAAATATCTTAAAGTTGCCTACATTGAACTGATTCCCGGGTTAGCAGTTTCAGGATTTTAGTGGAACTGTATACCGTCCAGGAATTCATAGTTTTTGGACATCAAATTTGCTAAATTTCAATACTCTCGCGGGCTCTTAGTTGCTTTATTGTATCCTCCTTATCCTCTGTGTACTGCTTTATATTCTTTAAAAGTTATACCCTGTGAGTTAGCTATATTGTTCAAGGCCTGTACATATCATACAAGTTCTGGAATTTCCATTTACAGTTATCAATCTTTTTACATCACATGATTGTATCTGGAATCAAGAATGAAATGGGTATTCTTTCACAGATATTGTGTTAACTATGCTCTAATATCAGGTGCGATACCTATGGTGGGCCAAGTTATGACTGCAACTAGAGGAGCAACTGAAGCATTTTCTGGTGTTGGGAGACATGTAAACAGTGCTGTAAGTTATATACATGACTTTATGATTGTCATTGTCATTGATTTTGTTTTCTTGATATTTCATGATCTGCTTATGTAGTCTTTTCTCGTGTTTTTTAGTTATGGAAATTGGGAGCTAAGAACATTCAAGCTGGGATTGGATGTGGAGTTGGTCTTGGCCATGGTTTTGGTGTTGGTATGCAATAATGTTGAAAAGAAATAACCGATTAATTATTATGATATCGATTATTTCTCTCAAATTTGACATGTAAACAGTGTTGGCATGTGATCCTTACTCTTTCAAGATCAGGGGAACTATTGATTATTTCTCTCAAATTCTTATTATTTCTATCTTTTTACCTTTAACCGGCAATGATATCTTTATCCCCATGCTACAACTAATCTGGTAGTCACTGTCAATCATATGAACTAGAATTTCCATTTTTGATAGCAGAAGTTGTTTGCATTACAGGACTTGCTGCGAAGCCTGGGGTGGTGCATCAAATTCAATGTAGTATTATGGTTCGTATAATTTTCTTATATAGTATCTGTTTCTTCTATTGTGTTCTTTCTTTTGTGTACATAAACTTTTAATCTGAAATTTGTTTAGGAAACAATGGCAAATTTGATGATGAAGTTCGGAATGGCTTCCCATTCACCCTTCAGTGAAGGTGCTTTTCACGCAGCCCTTCAAAGTGGTTTGACCACAACCAATGAACCTTCCCAAGATCCATTTGGAAACATGAAGCACATAGCGTCAAAGCTAGCAGATCCTACATCTCAAGGTTTGCCAGGACCTGGAATCATGAGCATAAGTGGTCCGGCTTCTGGAAAGAATTCACCAAAATCTCCTACTGATACATCTTTTGGAACTCGAACAGAAAAGGTTCTTAATAGTTTTTTGCAAAATCCGATTTTGAAGGAAGATGGAACTAGCCTAAATGAACTGGTATGCAAGGGGGCCATAGGTATTATGCTTGTGCATGTGGAATGTCATTTCTATAAAATATTATGGGGGGCCATAGGTTTAATTTGCACAATACAATGCTTGAGATCCATTCGTATTAATCTAAGAGAAAACAATATTTCACTTCAGCAATCGAAAGAGTAGCTGGGAATGGAAAACTGTCAAAAGATCATTCTTTAACATGCGACAAGTTGTTGCATTTGTTCCGGTTTTGGTTATCAGTGATTTCAGTAGGCAGCAGCAAATTAATTTGGTTTTGATTGTTTTGTAGGCCGGGCAGTTGCGAACTGAAAACAACATGCTTCAACTGGTAAATCCCCTTCTTTTTTTTTGTCTATATCTAAGATCATTGACTATATTTAGCGGGGGAAAACATAATTATTTGCACAAGTCAACCATAATCAGATGTGATATTTCTTGAATGTTGGACTTTAGCAGTAACCATATCTCGAAAGGATTCATAGTTCATACACGGTAGATGTTGCAAGGTTTCGATGTTCATGTGATTCATAAAGACTCAATAAGAATTGATAGTGAAGCATAGTTCATGTTCGTATTTTCCATCTTTAGGATTGAGTTAGTTTGTAGTGATATTTCTACTTTCATTCAGGTACTGAAACATCAGAAAATCATTGAAGAACTTATGGAGGAGAATCAGAAGCTTTGTCAGATACTCATGGAAGACCTGAAAATACCACCCAGCAAGTTCCAAACCAGTTACTCAAGTAAAATGAAACCTCCATGTTCAGAATGCTTCCATTGCCGAAGGAAAGAAAGGAGAAACAGACGATGATTATCGGTCTCTTGTTTCATTCAGACGTGTCCTCCCACCCAAACGAACCTTTAGACTCGTAAGCCCCACAACCAACCAACCTATGACTACTAATCACAATTCGATTTTCTATGTACTATTCGATTGTAGGCCAACAAACTCATTCATTTCTATCTAGAAATCACGACAGACATAACAGAAATGCTTGTAAAAGGATATTGTTTATACTCTAACAGGATTTTCTGAAGAAATAAAGATACAGACAGGAGACATGAATGTGTTTGGTTGTTTCTTTCACTTTGTCAGTAAATGTAGAAGTAGATGTCATGTGATTCAGTCTGGCCCTGGGTGGCCATAAATTCACTGGACTTGGCTCAACTTGCATTTCTTCACTCTTTGATCATAAACCTTAACCTTATCCCCTGACAGTCCATTTCCATTAATTGGATTTTTACAAAGGTTTGATGACATAGATGGCATCTAATTTGTTGGTGGGGAAAGCATCCCATGTGCCCATCAGCCATCACTTTCATACTGAAAATTGGTTGTCTCGAGTTCTCAGGTCCACTATACAGACTATAATACATTCATTTCATCTTGGTATATGATTCGTGTACTCCTATCGTGTTTAAAGTATGTCCATTTGCACCACTAAAAAGAAAAGTTTAGCAACTTTAGTACCCCAAAGGCAACTTTGCTCCCCTCTTTCCCAAAAGTTGAATTAATGGTTCTCTCCCAAAGTCACCTAACCTTCTTTTTCTTACCAATCTCACATGAGACATTCTCCTCTAACATTTGAACATTATAATTTTATGTTAAAGAATGGTCTGGAAATTAAACCAGCCTTTACTTTCTCCATTTTATTTACAAACATCAGAGGGATAACATTGTAATTACTTAAATAATTAACACTAATTATGACAGTGCAGAAGCCATACCAGAATCACATAGTCTCTCTTTATTCATGCAAGTGAAAATGCTAAAAATCCAATGTAAATTCCAAGAAGAAAGACCCTAACAAATCACAAATGCAGTTCCAAGAATGAACCAGAAGAGAGACAAGATCAAGCACAAATAAATCATACAGAAATAAATATCTTATTCTACATAAAGATTAAAAGTTTTAAGAAAACTTGGTGTGACCTAAAGGAAGAGTGTCACAGCTCCAAGCAACGCTAACAAGGGCATGCTATATTCATACGTAGCAGCCGCAAAGCTTGGTGAGGACATAACCGGAGGCGTAGCCGGCGCGTTGTCGAGGGAGGATCCAGGTGGTCCAGGGGGAGAAGCAATAGATGGCGAAGGAACCATTCCCATGGATGAAGGCGGAGTAGCAATAGATGGGGTTGGTGAGGACGGGATAGGAGTAGGACTAGGAGCCATTGATGGAGTTGGAGTGGTTGGAACCATGGGAGAAGGGCTAGACATGGGTGACGGCGTTGGAGTTGCAGCTGTAGGAGGTGCCACGGTTGCTGTAGGAGGAGGAACACCTCGAGTGGACGGTGGCATAGCGGGTGATGCAGAGGGGCTTTGAGCTTCCGAATTTGATAGGGAACCAAGCAGGCAAATGAAGGCGATTATAAGCTTGAACGTCGCCATTGAGCTTAGCCGGAGAGAGCTGAGATATTGAGTGCCGGAGAGTCGTCTAAGGTTGCTGATATATAGAGGCATTGAAGAATCCTTTGGAGACCTAAACAAGTATACAAACATATCATGCTGCTGGACACATGAGCTGACGCGTGTACCCCAAAGGAATTTGTGTTGGTGGTGGAGCACTTGTGGTGTGGGGATGCATGAAGTGAACAAATCCAACCAAACTCGAATTGGTTCCATTTTGCCTTTCAATTGGTTTTAACTATATCCTGTACTTATATTTCGGACAGATTAATTCGAATCGAATCTTAAAAATATATATTAAATTAAAAATTTAACATCTTATCCCGTTAATCTAACCAATTGTGGATAAATATATTTTCTTTTCATTTCTTTTTATTGATAAATTAGTTTTTGGTTGAAAGTCTAACAATATACAATTGTTTATTCCCAATAAGATGTGGAATGCACCAAGTTTTTGAGGTGAGGTTAGAGAATATATATATATTTTTTCATTTCTTTCCTAAAAGCTATAGCATATGCCTTACCAAGTGTCTTCCGTTGAAGCTTTGATGCTTACAAGCCTTGGGAACCAATCACGCGCAGCACAGCATCCAAACACAACTGGGGAAAGATTGTACACTTTAGATGGTTGGAATTTCATAGTTTGGGGCGAATATTTGTTTGAATCGAGTAAAAAAAATGAGTTAATCAAGTTAAAGAGTTATATTTTATAACTCAAATTTTATTTAAATTAAGGGTGAGTGTTTGATCTAGTCGAGTCAAAAAAATTTAAGTTATTCGAGTTGATGTATCATATTTTACAACTCAGACTTTATTTAATTTTTTTATTTGAACAAAGTTTAATAAATACAAATCAAGTCGAGTTTTCAAGTTCATATATAAATTTATTTATAATTATTTATCATATTATAGTACGATTTGATTTTAATTTAAACAACTTTCTCTAATCATATAATATATTTATTTATAATTTTTCGTATGTAATAATATTTTTTCATATTTTTATATATCTATATCTATCTATCTATATATCATAAAAAATAAGGGATTCATCTCAAACTTAAAAATAAACTCTCTAATTATTAAAATATTTGAGTTATTCGAATTTTCATTTTATAATTCAAATTTTATTTGAATTTTTTTAGTTGAGTTTATAAAATTTTGAGTCAAGTATTTTCGCTTCAATTCGAATCAAGTTTTTCATTTTTTGAGTCAAGACGAGTTTTACTCACCCGTAATTTAAATTGTTCTGAGTTGTGTTAACTTGAGTCACGTTTTTTTTTTTTCAGATTTAATTATAAACATTTATAATGTTATGACACTAATTAGTTCTAATTTAAATAATTTTCTATAAACATATACATGTTTCTTCACATATATTATTCATATATGATATATATAAACAAAATCGACGGAGTCAATTCAAACTTAAAGACTAATTCATTAATTATTAAAAATTTCAAGTTAATAGAGTTATTCAAAATTTCATTTTATAACTTAAATTATTTGAATTTATTTCGAATCGAATCAAGTTAACTTAAATTATTTAAATTTATTTTAATTTGAATCAATATAAATCGAATATTTTATATTAAATCTACGTGATTAATTCAATTTTAGCGTCCTAATGCTTGTTCCATTTTTGTCTCGTCCTACAATCGGACCTTTTGCCTTATTTCTCCTATAATTTGAACTTTCCCCTATGTTTTCGAAGCTGGATCCGAAAAAAATGGTTAAATTTATTAACCGAAGGGGATATACATTTAAATTTTTTAAAAATATATTTATATTAATTTATTAATATATGAATGGAAAGAAAAAATAAGACTAATATATTTAATATTGATAAATTTTAATAAATATTTAAATATTTTTATCTTAAACTAACTTCAAATTACTAAATTCTGTGTTTAGGTTATGTATTATGAATTTTAAATTTTTTGGGTTTATCATGGATTTGTTTAAAAACTTTTAAATTTAGAAATAAATAAATAATATAATCGGGTACCTGATTTCTAATCTGTGGGTACTTAAGTTTTATAGGTACCTAATCATTGATTACCCCATAATTATAGACCGAGAACGAATTAAGAAAATAATATCTTAAATTTTATAGGTACCTAATTAATGACTACCCAATTTTGTGGGTACTTAAAGAATGCTTAGGTTCAAATCCTCTAGTACCATTTTCCTTGATTTTATTTTTCATTCTCCAAAATAATTAATTAAATTCAATAAAAATAATTATTTTATTTTATTAAATTTAAATTATGACCAAATTAAATATCGTGTAAATGATAAAAATTAAATATATAATTATATAAATTTTGAGATAGGATTTTGTTTTAGATTTAAATAAGTTTTAATATTTTATTTGAATTTTAATTATTTTATATTTTATATTGAAATAAAAGTATATTACATATATATTTGATAGATTAGATGTTATATCATTTAAAATATATTATCACATATTTACTATATGCCATTATCATTAAATTTTTATCAGTATGGTCATAATGATAATTAAAAAAATGAGATATTTGTCAAAAAGACTTAGGTTAAGGGCTAAATTTATCACAAATAAAGAATGAGGGTCAAAATGATAAAAACTATAAAAATTAAGGATTAAATTTATCTTTATGCCAAATAGAATTTGGTTAATCTTTTATTTTTTTATAATGTGAAAAGAAATTATATCATAGGTCTGGCTTACTACATTAACTATGTTCCCAGCCAATTATAATCACCCACTTTATCATTATGTTTCAAGTCATTTTTTTCAACCAATGATTCTTCTTTCATTTTCTCTATGTCATTTAAAAAATATAATTTCTAAAAATTATATTAATAACATGGATGATTAGTGATAAAATGGATAATTTTTATTGATTAAGGATCATAACTGATGTTATAAACCGGACCTATAATATAATCTCTCCTTGTATAGGAATCGAGATGTAAATTAAACTTTTATTCACTTGTTGGATAAAAGAAAAGACCTTGACTACTATTATTAGGGAAAAAAATCCTTCAAATTGTTTTAATGTTTATTTCTATGTTTTAATATTAAAAAATAAATTTAAAATTATAAAATTATAAAATTTACATCTTAAAAAATATATTTAATTTTTAATTTTTAAAATTCTTAATTTATAGTATTTCAGTATAAATAATAACATAGAAAAATATAAAGGATTTCTGTTTGTATTCCTATTTTTATTATTTTATATTTTAGTAATGATTCCCCCCATGTCCCATTTTGTTGTATCTCATGGAGTCATGATTATGATTTATGTAAAAACCAACTCAGTGCTGTACAATATAAGGAACCAATTATATTAGTTTATAGTATAATATTAATCAACAATTCAATATTTTTTAAAATGTTTTTATTTTATTTATCAGATTTTTATTTTTTTAAATATTAACGTAACCCATTAATTTTTCATAAACACCAAATCATGGAATTTGGAGAAAAAAAAATAAAATTAACGGAAGGTAACAAGAGAAATCAAAATGATTGTAAAAGAAAAATTTAATGTTTCTATTAAAGTTTTTAGAATAATGATGATAAAATTTAAAATGTCTTAAATATTTAGTGATTATTTATGTAATTTTTTTATATTAATATTAAATTTTAAATAAAAAATTCACCGTGTTTTAATATTAATTTTTGAATTAATTACAATGATTACAAATGATATTTATTTTAGAATATACTCTATTATCGAATATTGATCTTTTAATTATTATCATATTGTGTTATAAATATTAGTGTTTAAACTCGTGATCTTTAAAAATTATAATTGTTCTTTTAATCACTAAGGCAAGATGTTTTGTATCGTTTTTAATATTATTTTTAGATTAATTATAGTGATTATAATAATATTTATTTTAAAATATATTTTTAATTATTAAACGTTATTCATTTAATCACTGTGCTGCAATACTATTATTCAATTTTATAAATTTTAAAAATAATAATCGTTCTCCTAATTATTAAGACAAGATGGTTAATACGGTTTTTTAACATTTTTTTTTAATAGGTTTCTTTTTAATTAGTGCCACGCAGCTGGGTCCCATCCCCAGGCTGTTACAATAGAACCGGGCTGCCTTCCATGTTAAATAGACATGTGTCAACATTTATTTCCTTCCTTTCTCTACTCTGCCTTTTCCCAAAACAGACGTACGGTGCATAGAATCTCCAAACTACCTCCCGTTCCCCTTGTCATTGACTCGTATTCGGACAAACCTCCGACCTCGGTGGGCGACTATATCGGTGTCTCCTTTCGTATAAGACCGAACCAGTTGCAGTTCGCGCCACTTGTCAGTTCCTCACTCATTCTAGTTTGGGTGATTAATATTAACCAAAATTATCTCTCTCTTAAAGTAGAAACTCTATTGGAGAATTGGTTTTTAAGGCTTTCTCTGGGTTCTGTTTGTTGATTTGTATATTATCCCTTTGTTTGTAGGTTGTTTTGATTGAAAAGTTTTTCAAAGGGATTAAAGGATCTAGTGGTGGCTGTGGAGGTGGTCGGGGTCCAATCATGACTGCTGGTGACGCTAATCAGTTGATATCTGTTCAACCCAATGACCTCAAGTTCCTTTGTAAGTCAATCCTTATTTGTGTTCAAACTTGCATGCATGCATGATGTATGTTTCTATGTATATACATCCAAGGTCTCTGGACGCAAGATTTTATGACAATTGCGAATTGTTAGGAGGTATATTAGAAATTTAAGGGTGGAATTATAAGATTTTAGCGTCTGAACTTAGATCGTAGATAGAAAATACAAAGAAAAATTTATAAACTATAGGAGAATTTTAAATTTCTGGCCCCAACACCCCTCGGTCCAAATGGATGTGCATGAGGAAGTTCTGGTTCATGATTCAATTCCATGGTTATGTTGTGTTTAATTTCAGGTTTCGGTTGGGAAGGTGCAATGGAGACGATCCCTGTTTTGCTTGACTGATTGATTGCTTTATTGTTTTGCTTCTCTTGTTTGAAAATCTTGGTTTCATTGGGGTGCCTTGATCTGTTATTGGAAATCATTGCTGATAATTTTCGGATGCTTACTTGTGTAAATAGTTGGTAATGTAAAGTTAACGTATAATTATTTAAAAGATTCAGGGAAAAGAAAGCAACTCTGAATGTTGTTTCTTAAGTTTATTAGTCTTTCTAATATGTCGATGTTCATCGATGTTTGGGAGCCTCTCTTTCTAATGCATAACTGCTAAGATCCTCCTTAGATGTTATTAAGCACGTTTTTCTTCGGTATAGTATTTTTGTTCAACAGGTTTTAGTTTACTTTTGTTCGTGTGACTCATGTTTTCAGTTGAGCTAGACAAGCCGAGTGTTTGTGATCTTCAGTTGATAAACAATACGGATAGCCATGTGGCCTTTAAGGTACCATTTCTGTCATTTTTATATATAAGCATGAAGATCTTGTTATGTGTCTGTATTGTCCTCCCATTCTACGATTCTCAGTATGATTGTTTGATTTTAATGTTCCCAACTTGTTATCATGTTAGGTTAAAACAACTTCACCTAAGAAGTACTTCGTGCGACCGAACACCGGTGTTGTAATGCCTTGCGGCTCTTGTGTCATTAGAGGTATTGCTTTTGATCCCACAAACCATTCCATTTCTCTGTTAAGTTCATGGAGATGACTTTATGAATGATACCGGTTTCATCGTCTTGTCAGTCACTCTCCAAGCCCAAAGGGAATATCCTCCTGATATGCAATGCAAGGACAAATTTCTGCTACAGAGTACTATAGTGACTCCTGATACTGAAGTGGATGATCTACCAGCAGATACTGTAAGAATGATTACATGGAGATTAATGTTTTCATCCGACTACCTTTACGATATTGTCTTTTAAAACAAATTATATTTTCGGAATGTGACCTCTGTCTTTACTTCCAGTTCAATAAGGATAGCTCTAAGGAGATAAAGGAGCGCAAGCTTAAAGTTTTCTATGAATCTCCTTCGGCTCAAGCAATTTTTGAAGACGGAGAATTAAAGCACTCCACATCACAAACCCCTGATGCAAACTCTGTGAGTCTTGTTGGTGATCTGATCTTTATTTCTTACAGGGGGCTTATAGGATGTATTTTGTTTGTTTATGGAAATATTTATGTTACAAATGCATAGTTTCACAACATGCATACACATCCTAGCTTTGAGGTTTCGAGTAAAGGTTTGATCGAGGCCTTTTTATTACCGCATACTTCGAAATTTGGAATAGTTGTTGCAATCTGAAATGAAGTGGAGAGCTCCCCTCCTAATTTGTTGGTCCCCCACCCCATAAAAATGTTCAGTTTAGATATTGAAAATCATTTTTTTCTACCTTTCATGATATTTTTTTGGTTGCTATAGTGAAAACTCAAACCCAGAATCCGGTTTCATGTCTTCATTTCTAAATTTCCTTCCTTTATTCATGAAATCAGACCATACAGCACCTTAAGGATGAAAAGGATGCTGCAGTTCGGCAAACAGTGAAGCTGCAACAAGAACTGGTACGTTTTTTCTTCCGATGTTTCGGTCTTAGTTTCAATCACAAGTTGATGAGCCATGTTTTTAATTATCATAAATTGATAATGTAACTCTCCAATTCATCACCTGGATCAAACTGAATGCTAAACCTTAGAACTTCCCAATGCATCCATGATTGATAAGTAAACATTCTCGTTTTCTCTCGACAGGATTTTCTGAAGAGGCAAAGAAAACGTAGGAACAACCCCGGCTTCTCCTTCGTGTTCGCATCCTTTGTGGGACTGATAGGGATAATGGTCGGTTTTCTGTTAAATCTTTCCTTGGCTTCGCCGTCGACGGAATGAGTATACCTTTGTGGTTGGAACCAGTGATTTTGTTCATTGTATAATGCCGACTGTTACTGTTCTGCTTGATGGAGTCTTCCCATTTCCTTTCCTTTCTGTAATATTTGATCTTTCTCCTAAGATATGTATTTGATCTGCTGCTTTTAATTTTCTTTATTTTTTACTATGTTTTCATCCAATCCATAAATTGAAATGTGTCTTAGAGTAATATTCTCAGTAAAATAAACATATTTTTCCATCTGGTTTTTTCCGACAATAAGGGAAGGTGTTGTCTCTTTTACTTGCATGTGTTTGAGTTTTAACCAAACATAGTGAAAAAGAAAGGGATAGGAAAATTCTATTTGTCATGTGGGCTTAATTTTATTAATAAAAATTTTATATTATTGAGAAAAATAGTTACAAAAGGATATTAATTAAAAGAATAATACCCCTTCGAAAACTCAAAAGAGTCAGAATTTTTTATTTGATTCGGCACGAAAGAATATAATTCAAAATTTTATAAACATGACATGATTTAAAAAAATTCAAGTAAGATTTGAGTTGTAAATAAAAATTTAAGTAATTCAAAATATTTAGTAATTGGTGGATATTTTTTAGTACGAGTCAAATACCTCAATTCTTCTTGAAATATATATACCACGTATGAAACTCGAAGACTTGATTATATATATTATAATCATTTAAATTTAAATCAATATGAATTATAATGTAAGATGGCCAAAGATTAATCAATAAAATCAAAAGAAGGATAAGAGAGAAAAATAAATAAAAAAATGATAAAATTTTAGGTTGAAAGGGTTTTATATTCTTGTTTAAAACGATATATTTTATATTTGAAGATAAAACTAAAATATTTAAAAATTTAAAGATCAATTTAAAAATAAAATCATAATTTAATGATAGAATTAAAATATTTAAAAATTTAGGGTTAATTTAAAAAAAACTTTTGATAAAAAAATATTATGAACTAAATAATAAATATAATAAATTAAAAGGAATTGAATGTACAAAACTAAAAAGGAGTCTATGAAGTAAGCTAGTTTAAAAAGGAGCCAACCACCCAAGAACCAGCAGTTATGAGTTATGACTTCTTGGGACCCACCAAAATGAGAAATTATATTATAAACCTTGTACCACGTTAACTGTGATCTCATTAATTATAATCACCTATTTTACTAATAATTTTTAATTTATTTTTTAATCAATGAATCTTTATTCATACTTTTCATGTTATTTTAAAAATATAATTTTTAAAAATTATATTAATTATATAACTGATTAGTAATGAAATAGATGATTTTTATTAGTTAAGGACCACAACTGACATGGTAGGTTGGGTCTATGATATAATCTCTCCACCAAATCCGCACCTATTAATTTTTTTTTATTTCAATTTATTTAAATTTTATAATAATACTCCCTTGAAAATTACTACATAAAAAATATTTTTTAATAGACATCAACAAGGTTGAAAAGTCTATTCAACGGCACACCAGCAATATATTCTATGTATTCTCGAAAACATCAATGAAAAATGTTACTTTATCAAAAAAAAAATGAAAAATGTAACAATGTATTATATATACTTAATATAATTTATGTATTTATTAATTTATTTATAAATAAAATTATTGTACTTATATAGTTTATACATTTATTATTTATATTTAGATTAAATAAAAATTGAGATTTTAATATATACTTTTTTTAACTTCAGATGTATAAAGTATCTTTCTTAAATAAGTTTCTAAAGATTATATCATTAAAATTTTAAGTGTATTCGTCTTTAATAGGTGTTAAAAATAGCCAATCATTGCTTGAATTGTTATGTTTATTTTGTATTTTTATAAGTAAAAAAACTTTAAAATATATTTTTAAAAATTCTAAAAAAAATTAAATTTTACAAAATAATTCTTAAATCTCATTTTTTTTTAAATTTAACCCCTAAACCGTTGTTACTTCTACCGTCGATCTTCGTCCCTGAACACATCCCTTTGATCATCGAACCTAAATTGTTATTTTCTCAACACGATATCATCAAAAATGCCTAACGATGTGATAATCAAATATTGATTTTAATTTTGTATTCAACATTCGATTAGCACGCCATTTGATATTTTCTGCAACGTTGTGTTAAAAACATAACCAAGGATGTTCTAAGGTTCGATGATTTGAGGTTTGGGTTTAAATTTTTTTAAGAATTTAAGGATTATTTTATAAAAATTAAAATTTCTGGAATTTATACAAAAAATAAAATTTTAAGTTTTTCTCTTTAAAATTTAAAAATAAAATAAAATTAGTGTTACACATCAAACATTGATTAATTAACAAAAATTTTTGAACATCCCCTCAAACGGTTCATAGTTACATGAATACACTTACATGAGTGATAATAAATATTGATTTGTTTCTATTTGATAATTAGTTGATAATTATAGCTGAAAATTGATTTGATTAGATGAATATATAAAAATTAAAAAATTAATTGATAATTGTTTGCTTATTTAAATAAAGGCATAAAGATAATTTTAATCCTTAACGTTTATAATTTTTGTCGTTTTGACTCTTATTCTTTTTTTTTGGATAAATTTAGCCCTTAACCTATATCTTTTTGACAAATAGCTTATTTTTTAACACTATGATAGTTGGACCGTTAAAAATCTAACAATAATGACATGTTATATGCATATGATAATATATTTTAAATAATATGGCATCTAACCTATCAAATATATGTATAATATAATTTTATTCTAATATAAAATATAAAACAATTAATTAATTAATTTTAAACTGTATTCATATTTTTTTAAGATGAGACTTTGATTCTATCATAGTTAGTAGGTTTGGAAATGTTTAATAGCCTTTTATTTTAGAATTAATTAATTTTTAAAATTTTATTTGAATTTTAATTATTTTATATTTTATATTGGAATAAAATTATATTTCATATATATATTTGATAGGTTAGATGCCATATCATTTAAAATATATTATCATATCCATATGACATGTCATCATTGTTAGATTTTTTAATGATCTAGTTATCATAGTAGTTAAAAAATAAGCTATTTGTTAAAAAGATATAGGTTAAGGACTAAATTTATCCCAAAAAAAGAATAAGGGCCAAAACGACAAAAATTATAAACGTTAAGAGTTAACATTATTTTCATGCCTTAAATAAATAAATAACATATAGTTCAACGCTTATTTAAATAGTTTATTAATTATTAATATTAGATATCTATTAGATATAATATCAAAAATATCCCTAATATTCGGCTGAATTAACATTTTGGCCCATAATCTTTTTTAAACAATATAGCCTTTAACATTTTATTTTGGGTCAAAATGATCACTATATGAATGAAATTTATTAATCAGCTAACAATAAATGAGTTAAAATGACATGTGAAACCAATATAACGGTACACGTCTTGATAACAATGTTTATATAAACAAACATGAAGACTTTACAAAATAACATATTAATCAAAAACTGATTTTCTAAAAGAAAAATACTTTGATACACAATCTTGTGTAAATTTTAATTTACATAAATCTTTCAATTTTAAGGTTTATATTTTTTTATTTTAAGTTAGGGTTTAGAGGTTTAATGAATAAGATGTAAAATTTAAGGTTTATGATTAGAATTTAGGGTTTAAGTTTTGGGTGCTAGGGTTTGAGACTTAGGTTTTAAATTTTATATAAGGATTGTGTAATTTTTTTACTTGTGTATTAAAATATAACATTTTATAAAATTATATAAAATATAAAATATTTTTTCTAATACATCAATTTTATCGTTAGTTGAATATCAATTATTATTTACAGAAAAAATATTTTGATCCAATAAATAAAAATAACTATTCAATTAAATGTTATGAATATCTTTTTATTATACCTATTTATTAATATATTATAAGATTAAGAAAATTAGTTATTTTAATATGATGTATACCTTAACTTTTAGGCATAAAGATTATTTTCACCCTTAACGTTTATAATTTTTGTCATTTTGGCCCCTATTCTTTTTTTGGGATAAATTTAACCCTTGATCTATGTCTTTTTAACAAATAACTCATTTTTTAACTATCATGATAACTAAAACGTTAAAAATTTAATAATAATAATAACATGTCATATATATATATGTGATAATATGTTATAAATGACATATAGTCTAACCTATTAAATATATACATATATATATATATAGAATATAATTTTATTTCAGTATAAAATATAAAACAATTAAAATTTAAATAAAATATTAAAAATTAATTAAATCCAAAACAAAAATTTACTAAATATTCTCAACCCTAACTAAAATATCTTTATAAAACCCTAAAACTCCAATTTAGATTAAAACTAAAATACTTAAATTCTAAGCTAAAATAATAAAAAATTTATTATTATCAAAATCCTTTATATTTGATTCACCGGTAACAAACTATACAGAACCTTTTCTTTTCAGATTATGTTCATACCTTTTTAGATAAAATTTTTATTTTACTATAATTAAGGTTGAGAATGTTTAGTAGCATTTTGTTTTAGATTTAATTAATTTTTAATAAATAAAAAATAATTTTTAATATTTTATTTGAATTTTAATTGTTTTATATTTTTAGATTGGAATAAAACTATATTCCGTGTGTATGTATTTGATATATTAGATGTTAAGTCATTTAAAATATATTATTATATAAATGACATGTCATCATTATTAAATTTTTAACGGTTTAGTTATCATGGTAGTTAAAAATTGAGTTATTTGTTAAAAAGACATAGGTCAAGGGCTAAATTTATCCCAAAAAACGAATAGGGGCCAAAATGACAAAAACTACAAACGTTAAGGGTAAAAATTATCTTTACGCCTAATTTTTATTTATAAAATTATCTAATATGTCTTTAGTACAATTTTACTAATTTAATAATTATTAATCTATTTAAGTGATTGTCCTCTAAAAAGGAACAAAATGTCTAATTTTAGCCTAAAATTATGTTCATCAAACATGGTTAAAATTATATTAAAAAATTAATTTTTAATTTTATCAGTTAAAATACATAAATAATTATTAATTTATCTTAAAAAATACAAAATAATTATTAAGTTTTTAAATATTATATAATGAACATTAAACTTTAGTTTTTGATATAAAATAATCATTAAACCGTTAACTAAATGGTATGACAGTTATAATTTGTATAACATTATAAGTAATAATCAATATTTACATATCAAATCAATTTAAACATTAATAATAAGAATAAAATTAAGACTAAATTGATCAAAAGTATAAATATACAAAATTAAATTTATTTATTATTAAATATTTATTATTATCTTATCATTCAATTAACAATAATTAATAATATCACTTTAAAATAAAAATAAAAATTTAATACTTATTATATATTTTTATTATCATTTATATATTTTTTAAAAATAATTTAATGGCTACTTGGATACTTGACCCATTTTATTATATCAAAACTACACAAAGGGAGGAAGAGGTTATATTATCTAATGCACACAAACACAAACTATAGCCTATACCTTCCTCTCTCTTTCCCATTTAACCTTCTTCTTTTCACAGCCATTTATTAGATTCCTCTCAATAGTCTTCTCTTCTTTATCTTTTTTAATAAAATCTTCTCTCCATTGGATTGTACAAATTCTAAGCTGAAATACCCATCTCTAAAATCTTTCATTTCTTCTTGGTTTGTTCTTTGGACTGATAAAAAGGACATTAGAGTTCTTCTGGGTAATTTTCATTTTGGGGGGCTGTTGCTTTGTTCTGCAAACTAAATTAGCTTCTTGGGTTGTTGCAGAAAAGCCTTTAATACCCAGTTGAATTTGTCATATAAAGGTTGAAGAAATCAATCAAATTTATAGAAAAAGTTTTCAATTTTCAGAACAATTTTTTTTTTGTTAATAAGTACAAATTTTTCTTCTTTTAATTTATTTTCTTCCCTTGAGCAAAAGAGAAAGATATGGGCAAGCAAGGTCCTTGCTACCACTGTGGAGTTACAAGTGAGTTATTGTTTTTCCAGTTAACTTTTCTGATATGGAGCTTTAGAAAGAAAAAAAAGTGAAATTTGAGTTCTGGGATGTGTGTTAATGTAAAGCTTTTTCTTTAAATTAGTATTTTTGGTGTATGTTCTTATATTTGCTTGGATAAATAAGTATTTCTATCATTGGAATTTGGAAGGGGAATAACTGTATGCAGAAACAGATTAAACATAATTTATGGACATAGATGATAGAACATGTTCTTTTCTTTGTGTTATTCTGTTTGAATGTGGATTTAGAACAACATGTGTTTCTTTTTTCAGTCCATGTAAAGCTTTGAACTTGAATTTTGTATTGAATTCTATTCTATTGTTTTGTTTCAACATCATTTTCTCAGCTTTGTATATATTTGGGGCTAGTCTTCTTTGACTATTGTTCAAATTTTCAGCCTTTCTCATAATGGAAAATGAGTTTGAATTCCATTGGATACTTGGGAATTGCATATGATTTTGAATTCTTGGCAGTTTCAGATTCAACATTTGATTGGTATTGGTTTCCCATTGCTCCATTGATGTTTATAAGCTTAGATATCAAATCAAAACCTCATTTCTCTTCTATTCAATTGAATGCAACGTATTTTCTTGCAACATCATTGTTTTGGTCCTTTAGTGGTGCACTTGCCATGAGTTCTTAAATAAGCTCCGGTTTAAAATCCAGTGTTAAAGAAGAAAGTATTCTAGTGCTTGTTCTAAGCCTTTTCTTTTGTTCTTTGTTGATAAGAATTGTTCACTTCTAATGGACTCCAATACAAACGTGAACCGTTTTTTTTCAAGAATTGCACTTTATTCTTTTTAAACCATTGTTTGTTTTTTTGGTTCTGTATACCATTCAATTCTATTTTGATGTTAAACACTTTCACTCTTTAGCCTTTATGCGATTCAACCTCACAAGTATCATTCGCATTTAAGCTCTCCTAATCGCTTCTAAGTGTTAAATTTAGTGCACCATTAATAAAATACTTGACTTGATATATAGTCTTTGAAACTAGTGTTAATTTCAAGTAAAAGTTTTTGGAAGCACAAATTATCCTTGTTTTTGTGGTGTAGGCAAGACTATGAATGCTGTATTTCTTTTACGAATTGCTTCTGACAGTAAGCTCTAAAAATGGTGTTGGCAAATATCATCTTTTGAGACTAAATGCAAGTTCGCTTGAATTCCATTCTTACTCAAGTCTGTCTTTGATAGGCTAAAGATGTTTATTCTTTTGTCTTCTTTTGAAGTGTTGTCCCTTTAAATATCTATAAAATCAATAGCCGTAAGCATATCATAGTTATAATATCTACTTGTCCTTGATTGGTCTAACATTACTGACAATACTGCATTGTGATAGGCACTCCTCTTTGGCGCAACGGACCTCCTGAGAAGCCAGTATTATGTAATGCTTGTGGATCGAGGTGGAGAACTAAAGGGACACTTGCGAAATATACCCCTCTTCATGCTCGTGCTGAACCTGAGGAGAGTAGGGCCAGAGTGAAGAGCATATCTATAAATAAGAACAAAGAAGTGAAACTACTGAAAAGAAAGCCAAATCATGACACGGTCATTGTTTCCCCCGATTACAACCTAGGTTTCCGTAAAATAGTGGACGAAGATACTAGTAATAGATCAAGTTCTGGATCAGCCATATCTAATTCTGAAAGCTGTGCTCAATTTGGCTGTGCAGATGCTAGTGACTTAACAGGTGGGAAACAATGCCATCAGTGTTCCACATCACTAACAGTGTGGGAGTAAATTATAATTTTTTAATCGTTAAAGGGTCATATACTGAAATTCAATGGAAATTCTCAGTCTATCTTCTGAACTCATTGAGGATTCATGACTGCGAACATTGGCATTATCAAAGGATACTGGATATGTTTATATATATCTTCCTAGAATATAATTGTTATGGTTTAACACTAAATGATGCACAACGAACAACAGAAGCAAAAAGGTTTTCATATCTTTGAGATATATGAATTGAAGGTGTAGTTTTCAGTGGAAACAATGTATGGACATGATTCAGATTACACCTCCTTTAATTGTTATCTTCTGCTTAGCGTTCATCTTGATGTTTTGATCCTCATCCTTGGAATTTACCTTCTTTGCCAACTTCATCTTGATTGATGCTGATCTTTTCTTTTAGATACATGTTTACAGTTCTAAAATTTTCTGAAATAGTGATTTAAGATATCTTCTTTCTATATTTCTCCAGGGCCTGCTCAATCTAAAGCGTGGGAGTCAATGGTACCTTCTAAGAAAAGAACATGCATAAATCGTCCAAATCCATTCCCGGTCGAGAAACTTACAAAAGATTTGTATACTATTTTACATCAACAACAACAATCTTCATATTTCTCTGGATCTTCTGAGGAAGACTTGCTTCTTGAGAGTGAAACTCCCATGGTTTCCGTTGAGATTGGGCATGGAAGTGTTCTGATCAGGCATCCAAGCTCAATAGCTAGGGAAGAGGAATCAGAAGCTAGCTCCCTCTCATTTGATAACAAACAATATTCAATTAACGAGGTGTATTCACGTTCATCAAACTTCCCTGCATATAGAGATACAGAGGGCATAAACTTTTTGGGACATGGAATTGAAAAGGCAAAGAACCCTGCTGGACAAGAGATGCTACATGAGAAACTTAAGAGGTAAAATTTACCTTTTATCATGTCACTTTACAAGTTGCAATAGAATCTACCGCTAATGAAGCTAGCATTGATGTGGACCATGTGATGTTTAACTGAATATTTTATGAAAAATTATGGCCACTCAGAAACATTAAGATAAATGTTTAATACATTTCTCACAGCAATGCAAGACATGGAACTTATCTCAAAAGCTCCAAGTAGTAATATACTTATCCCTGCAGTTTTTCAGGAAGAAAAGTTTTAGCCACCACGACTCACAGCCTCATCAGCCATTACATAAAGCAAATAGATGCTTTAAATGGGAGGAGATGTGGGAGAATGGTGCTTTCATATTGATTAATATATCTTTTGTTTTCCTTTCTGACATTTGGCAGAGACAAGGCTCCATACGAAAAATCACTATTGCTGGAAAGTCATAATTCACCACTGTGCAACACGGATTTGAGTGTAAGTTCCCTGATTTCTTTTTCTTTATTTGTTTCTCTGAGGGAAATTTAGACCTCAACTTTACCAGTTTACCGCTACTGTATGTTAAAATTTTCAATTGAGCACATTACATTTAATGGTTTCAGATGTTCAAACATCTTTCACATAACTCTTCCATCTTAAGGAGGGGTTGAGTTATCATGAACAATTTGCACCAATGCACATATTCTTTTTTAATTAGGTGATGATAATTTTGTGTGGTGTAGGATATTATCAACTTTGAGGAGTTTGTCAAGCATTTTACAAAAGACGAACAACAGCAGTTACTCCAGTATCTACCTCCACTTGAGATTGCCAAACTACCCGAGAGGTACCCTTTTTTACTCTTATCGAGAGGGAAAATAATATCTTTCTTTGTTCATGTTTTGTGTATAATCGGATGCATTTTTGGTAATGATAGTATTTTGATGCGCATATAGTGGAAATCAGGCATTTGAGGAAAAGAAATAGGGAAAAAACCAGTAACTTCTATTATTCATCTAAAGAGATGAGAATGATTGAAACATGATGTGGAGAATGGAATTGCTGATAGTTGTCTTTGTATCTGCAGCCTCAAAAGCATGTTTGAAAGCCCTCAATTCAAGGATAACTTATGTTACTTTCAGCAACTGCTCGAGGAAGGGTTTTTTGACGTCTCTGTTCCTGGGGTGAAAGCTGAAGATTGTAAGACTTTAAAAAGACTTGCATTATTCAATTCGACGAAATCTCACTGGGTGGAACGCCATCATGGACTCCAGGTTTGAATTGGTTATTTTAGTGGTGACACCTTGATATGAACTTGTGCTGACCTGAGTCCGGAGGCATAAAACCATTTCGTTGGCTGCAGAAACGTAAAAGTAGTGTTGGAGGGTCGGTTGTTGCTAGAGGACCAAATGCCTTAACATTGAATAATTCTGTAACTACGAAGAGATCACGGAACAATCAACTTCCAGGTTAGAAAATTTTCTCTGTTAGAATTGCGATGTATTTTTGGCCAAAGCTATGTGTGAAATAGATCCTGTTAAATTATATTGACGACTTGGTAGTAACATTGAATGTGAAAGTGAAAATAATCTAGCTGGGATTTTATTGTAAAAGGAAAGTAATAAGAATAGTTAATAAACTGGGCGAAAGAAATAAAATTGCAGACATGAAACAATATGAAGACAACTTCTCTGTAACTAAATAAATTTCATCTTTAAGTCCAGTGCTAACCTTGTGAGCGGTTTGAAATATTATGAGTTACACTGGCATTTTGTTCAAGAAAAAATGTTTTTCGTTTTTCAGAAGCAAGGACATTAAAGACTCCGAAAAGAGGGATCATGAAGGTTACTTACGAAAACAAAGAACTCATAGACAATGATGGTTCTTGCTTTAGCCCGAGAAGCCTGTTTGCATTGCCTCCCGATGGTAGCTCTCTCGTGCTGGACTCTCTCCGTTTTGTAGATGAATGCTCAGACCAAGATTTGCTGCTGGATGTTCCACCCAATGGTTCATTCCCACAGGCAGAACTGCTTCATCCTACTTTAAGTTTTGGGCAACAGGCAAGCACTAGTAGCAACTCGGCACACCCACATCCTGTCTGTCCCTAGCGAAGGGTTGTTAATTACTAGAACTATAAAGTTATGCACCTTCTGCAAGATCCTATGAACGGGGTCGGCATATTATTATGCCAAAGACCGAATCCTGTGAATGAGGTTTGATGGTTTCTCTTTCTTTCCCCTTGACCTTATCAAACTTGGAATGCTAAGGTATGAATTTGGGTGGGTATTTTGTATAGGGTGACAATAGATATGTAATACAGATCTCAAAAAATGCAGAAGAGTTAGTAATTTCCAGATTTTTGTATGCAAATGTGGTTTTTGCATAGAAACATAATTTTACATACCCCGTTGGTCAGTTTGCAGCTTGTCCCTGAGTGGGGAAAGAAAAATAGAATTAAGAGGATATGAAAATAGCTTTCATGGGATGCATGATGCTAAGGAATCTAGTCATCACTGTTGTAGGGAGGTTTTTACCTGAATACAACTCTTGACTTGAATAGGATTATTCTTAAACCGTAAAACGTATGAGGATGGCTGCGGTTATAACGGAAAAAGGGGTCAGATCGACAGATTGTTGGAAAATCTCAACATTTGAGCGTGCTTGGAGTTGTAAATGGATGCATGCGTTCAATCTTTTTCATGGCATTGCATCTTTGCTCATGGGTTGCAGGTTGCATTTTTTTTATAAACGAAAGTCCTTCGAAATGTCCACCCTTCACAGTCCTCGTCATACTACATGGGAAGGGGAGAGGCCATAACGAGGCAAGTGCATCGCAGGTGCATTAGTTATGCTGAAATGAGACAAAGAGAAGATCATGAACTATTTGAAAATGCATGAGATAAAACTAGGTAAAGGAATGAGTGGTCATTCAAGTGCTGGAGGAGACATGCCAATTTTGACATGAATTGAAAGATCTAATTTGATTAAATCTTGAATTAAGTTCGGTTTAATTCCTTCATAAAAAGTAAATTATCCTAATTCAATTCGTATGATTTGAATGAAATTTGAATTTATAATTTTGTGGTAGAGATTTAAGTTACAGTTACGATCACATTTTCAATTGTGTTATGTTTATAACAGTTGCAGTTATAATGTATAATTTTCAAACTGTACTAATATAACGGCCGCTATTATGGTTACAAACCGCTATTTAAATCTTGTCTATAAACTTCTTTATACATTCTCATAATAAAAAATTGCAGTTTTAAAAATCCAATCTTTCTTTTCCTATTATAAAATTACTATGATTTTGTTAAATTTTCAAGCTCTGCTTCTGTACTATCTCTAGGAACTGGATTCACATTCCTCAAGCTCCATTTCTTAGACGATTTAAATAATCGTTGGCCGTTCTCTCTTTTGGAGTACCTAAACCTACACTGGGAGATTCAAAACTCAAACTTTTCAATCTTTCATAGGGAGATTCAGAGATGATTAACCTGGGAAATCGTCCACTCCAAACATTCGGTCCGGATTTGAGTTAGCTCCAATCATCTGTGTCCTCCCATCAAGCCATTACCGATCATTCGCTCATTGTTGCAGTTGCTGAAGGAGGTGGAGGTTGAAGATTTCCTGGTCTTTGTGCAGCCGGGTACATAGATCATTTGTTAGCTCGTCTCGCGGCGTTTCAGGTGGAGAAACCCCCATATGATGCCGGCTGGCGCAATCGGCCCGAGTAGGAGTCTTCAGAATCCGACAGCGCCAAAAACAAGAGCAGCGAAGCAAGCGATGACACGTGGCAGACCTCCATTCTGCAACCAAACGGATCGTCTAGTTCTCCTCGACGATCTTCTTAAGTCTCGTTTTGAATCAGACTAACCCAATTGAATTCTCTTTTTCTTTTAAATTCTGTTTTGTATTTCCCGCCATTTTTATTCTTGTTGATTTCGACCGTTTGATGACGTAAACATGACGGGGGCCTTAATAGAAGTAGAGAATTTGAAAAGCCCAAAATCAAAACAGATTTGCTTCACTCACCCATTAGCCGTAGTAAGCCCAGAAGATACTGAGTCGGTAAATTATTAGGCCTTTTAACTCAAAATCTGTATTAAAAGAAGAAGAAGAAGGAGCTTGTAGAAACCAGAAAAAAATTCGAGAGCAAAAGCAGCGGAGAAAGCAGATATGGATTTCAGTGTCGTGAATGAAGCCTTGGCCTCCAAATCCTTCGATAAGATCGCTGACATATGCGACGCTCTCATGCTTCAGGTGCTGTTTTCTTAATTCCCCTTTTAGAATCCTGTTATGAAAACCTTCAAATCGAATTTCTGAAACAAAACCCTCGGTTTCTGATTATGATAAAAATCAGGTTGCAGCGGAGGGAGTTCCTTTTCGAGACGAATGGCCTTTTGCACTTCATCTATTGGGTCACATCTACGTCGATGATGTGTAAAATTCTTTTGTTTTCCGTTCTTTGTTTGAGTTTGTGTTTTGGGGAATTTATCTATGTTCTATATGTGATTTTAGTTTCTTTTTCAAAATGTTAGTTTGGGTTTTTGTTGGTTTTCAAGAATATATAAAATTAGTGTAGGATGTTGATACTTGGATGGGGATGGTTTTGCAGTAATAGTGCAAGGTTTCTTTGGAAATCAATACCTGCTTCAATCAAGGAGAGCAGACCGGAGTTGGTTGCGGCCTGGAAAATAGGTCAAAAGCTGTGGACAAGGGACTATGCTGGTGTCTATGAGGCTATTCGCGGCTTCGATTGGACTCAACAAACACAACTTCTTGTTGCTGCTTTCTCAGGCACGGCTTTCTTTATTCATAGTTTTCACAGTAATTTAAGTAATTTTTATGAAATAGGAGCAAAATCATGTAAAATTTTGCAATTTTCTATCCAGGATGTCTTATTGTGTATTTATAAAGATTAGGGTAAATTACCAGTGGAGGTAAATATTTTGTCTGTTTTGTAGAGCTATACACTAAGAGGATGTTTGAGCTGCTGCAATCTGCTTATTCAACTATAAGCATCCAAGATGCGGCTCAGTTTCTTGGGATGAGTGAGGAAGATGCCACAAATTGTAAGTATGCACATTGTTATTATGTTTATTTTCTGAAGTTCCTATTATTTTACAAAATTTTAGATGTTTAGCTTAATCTTCCTTTATTAGCCGAGTATCTTTGTAATGTAAAGAGAAACATATATTATCTGATGAGAGGATGATTTATGGATGTAGTCTAGGCTAAGAATTCCAAGTTTTGGCCTGTAGAGACCTTGGCTGGGATCCAAGCAGCTTCAATAAGTCCTAACATCCAAAGGAAAAATAGGTAGTAGAAAGAGACTGCCTTAGTACAGGCTGGGGATATGTCTGGTCTATATCATAAACCGGTGACAACAATGTCAAAAGCATCTACTGCTTATGGATTTTTTTAGAACACATCTTTAGGCTTTGAAACTTGTGCCCTTCAAATGCCCCATACGTGCATAGTGCTTGAGACTCTCAAACATTATGGCAAAGGAGACCTTTTTTCAACCCCCTTTCTTTGTTTTATGAAACAAGATTGACGCCTATGAAAAGCTAAATACCCTTTGTAAAGCAATGAACTTGTGCTGTTAGTTTAAGTACCAATAAATTTCCACACACTGAAGATGGTTAACCAGGTCAGAAATTACAGTATTATGGTTTAGGTGGTTAGTAGGTCATGGATTTTGTCTGCAAAAGAGGATTGCAGACTCTGCAAGGTTTAGCTGAGTCTCCAATAAACTTTTGATGGTTGTTTTAACTCCGTTAAATCCAACTCGTAGGGGTTGTTCGCTACTTAATGCTTACGAGGTGTTCCGAGCATCCGATGGACTCTTTTGAGGATAATTTTATCTGTTTTTTGTTGTCACTTGCAGATGTACTCCAGCAAGGTTGGACAGTTGATCCTACTTCCCGAATGCTCACTGTAACAAAACAAGCTCTCGTGAAAGAGCAGAAATTAGACCCTGGCAAATTGCAGAGACTGACAGAATACGTCTTCCACCTTGAACATTAAGTCATTTATAACATGAGTTTTGTTTGTCTTGTTGAATTTGAATTTTTTAAGCAAGTTTATGGAATTTCAGGGGATTCTTATAACTTCATGCGTATTCGATGCCTTGCATTCCCCTCGTTTTTTCCCCTTCCTTTTTAATGTTGGTAACAGTTTCAGTAAATAATCATGCAGCATATGCGAGCACTTTTAGTCCTTGTATTTTTAAGAATTTGAAAATTTTGGTCTTGAAGTAAACAATATAGCCTTTAGAAATGGGTAAAATTTTGATACATAGGTTACGTAAAACTTATTTTATATATTTATATTATAAGATTCAAATTCTTAATTCTCAATTTTAATCGTAAAAAATTAAACTTTAAACCTTATACCTTACATTTTAAACCTATAATTTAAACCCTAATTTATACTTTTAAAATTGAAAAGTTTAGAAAATTGACAAAATTAAAGTATAAGGATTGAATTTATAATTTACCTATAGTATTGGTTAAGAAATCCTATTGCATAGCCCCAGAAATAATTGTACAAGTAGTGACTTTGTTCTTTACAAATGCTCTTTCAGGTCACCTTTAAAAATATGATAAATTATACACTGAATTTTTAGGATACTTTTACTTTAATCATCAAAATTTTAAATTTTGCATTATAATGATTAAATTTTTAGTTATTTTCATTAGTCATTAATTATTCTGTATTATTTTAGTTGGTATGAAAGATGAAAAAGAGGAAGTATGGAAAATTGGATAATCAAATGGTTAAAAATCATGAATATTATTTTTAATTTGAATTTTATCCATTTGATTAATTAGTTTTCATCCTTCGTACGACTAAGTAAAAACAGATTATAAGTTTTTTTTTTTCCCTAAAACAAATTTATAGGATAATACTAAATAAAACTTTAATATTTTTTTAGAATAGAAAGCTTTATTTCTAGTAAAGGTGCCTCAATTTACCCTAAGAAAAAAATTAAGAAAATTACATCGATTTGATATTTTTTAAAAATATACAAGTTTTAATAATATTAAAATACTTTATTTGAAATCATTAATTAATCTAATACACGAATTAATAAAAAATTTTAAATATGAAGGGTGACCTAAATATAACATTAACTATAATTGAGTAATTTATATTTAAATCTTACCTCTAATTAAATGACTCAAATGTAATTTTTACTAATTGAGTGATTTAGATGTAGTTCTACCTATAATTGAGTGACCTCAGTTGTAGTTTACCCTAAGAAAAAAATTAAGAAAAATCTGTCTCCATAGTGCAACTTTATTGATTGATACACCAACAGAACCAGTACATATTAGCCAAAGTTTTGTTTACTAAACACAAGGCAAAGTTAGAGCACTTTGCTGACTTATAAACTCCTACGTAACCACATAATATTAATTAAGCAAACATAATGGAACTTAATTTTCTCATAATCACTCAAGCTGAACATCAGATTCATAAGCAACTCCAGCTTCCCAGTTGCTGGGGAGGGCATTGGATGCCTCCACCCAGTACACCCCGGCGCTGCCACTCACTTGGAACCTCAAGCTCACATATCCAGACGGAGGACTTGTCGTGTCGAAAACCGCCCCATACGCCCTCCTCATTCCTATCCACTCCTTACAATCCGCCTGCTCCGTCCATGCACATCAGTATCATCACTATGAATTCAAATGTTTTGAAATTACTGAATTCATTATAGTGTTTTAATTACCTGCCAAACTTGTGCGTCAAGGATTTCGGTTCTGCCGGCTTGGTACAAGACTACAATGGCCAAGTAATTGGGGTACTTGCTGTGTTCATGGACCTTGAACTGCAGCTTGTAACCACCGTAGCGGCAGGGGATTCTCTTGTATTCGACTTCAACTACTCCGTAAGCGTATAGCTCCCCCGCTTTGTCTGATTGTGCCATCCTACCGTAAGCACGGGGGCTGAGGATGAAATCGGTGTTGTCGCCTTCTCCATAGTCCGTCACCACTATGTTCACCCCACCATCAGTGCAGAGTTGAGGGTTTGTGCATCTAACCTGATAGCAAGCACCACAGCCGGTTCCATTTTTGTAGAGCCTGCACGAAACCGCAGCCACATTCGCATCGTTCACAGTCCTTCCATATTCACCATAGCCGCAAGCTCCCTCTGAAATTCATCACAGTTCAAACATGACATGTACATTCAATCATTTATTTCGAGGATGAACGATGACAATATCATATATATATCATGCGTCGAACATCGATACTTCAAGCGGAACGAAGAGTCCCTAAACATGACTAATTAAATAAAAAAACATGCATGTATTGTACAGAAGGAGCAATGTACACATACTTGGAGTCCCTAAACAGTCAGGGCTGCCATAATAAGTCGCTCTGGACTTAACGAAGTCGTCCTGAGCGTAACACAGTGTCGACAACAGCACCATGATCGACACGAAGCAATAATGGAACTCAAATGAGTACCCCATGTTTTCAGCTGCACAATTTATATCAATAATGGAACCAAGAAAAGATAGAGATATTGAATGAGGTACTGAGATGAGAAGATAAGAAACCAGAGTCCCATATTTATAGCAGAAGGGAAGAGGCTGCTGTTGAGCAGATTGCTATACCTTTTTTCTTCCACTAATTAAGATTAAACATGGTGCTAGGATGAAGATGAATGATGTGAATTTGTATTGACAAGTGTTTCCTTGCACTTTTGGATGCTTAGTGTATGGATCTGCAGGTTAAATTAGAAACTTCATGTGTAAATTATTACTATACTGATAACTTACGTAAATTATTATTAAATTTTATTTTAAATTTATTTTAGTTGTTAAAATTTTAAAATATTTAAACATTTTTTGACGTTCTTTCGTTAAAATATTAAATGTTTTTTTTTTGTCATTTTATTATTTACCGTTATTGGACGTGTACTGTAGATAGTACTTTTTATTATTTGTGTTGTCTCGATACTTGGAGTCCGAATTCAATTTCTATTTCGTCAAAGTGTACCTCAAAGTTCATAATCAAGCAAAGATCTTTCGTTTTTTCTCTTGTCGATCTCTGCCTTCCGCCGTCGAATAGAACCCATTTATTAATATATTATTTTCCTCGTGCCGATAAAAAATTTTACCGTTTGAATTTTGAAGAAATTCATCCATTAGCTGACAAATGAATTTTGTTAAAAAGATAATAAAAAAATAAATTAAATGTTTTAAAACTCTACCGACCAAAATAGATTTAAAAATAAAAATTTTACCAAATTTACCTTTATATTATTTGTTTATACTGTAATTTTAACCAACGGAGAAGATTTTTTTGGTAATTTTTCAAAAAAATCCCACATTTTCAGCGGGTTTAACTGGATGTAGAACCCAATCCATTTTAAGACCCAGAATATTTTGGCTAAATTGGATAAATGGTCCCTTCTTTATGTGTTTCTGACAAATTTCATCTCTTTATTATAATTTGATCATTTCTGGTTCCTTTTGCTTTTTGAAATGTGCATTTTTTTTGTCTTTATCCTTTGAAATTTATTTTGTTGAAAAACTAAAAAGAAAATAAAAAAATGTATATCTAATAAAAATTGTTAAGTTTTATAATAGAATTTTAAATAAAATAATTTTAAAATCTAAAATTAACAAGTTTTATAAAACGAATTATATATTGATCTTAAAAAGAAGTCTTGACTCTTGACACGTTTAACTTAGGTAAAAATCATCTGTGTGCATCCTTTTATGTCTCTTTTAAATTTTTTTTTAAAAAAATCAATTTTCAACGCTAACTCTTAATTTCTATATCTTAAACCCTATATCCGAAAAATACACCCTACCACTAATTTTCTAAACCCTAACTCTTATCCTTAAATTTTAAACCATAAGCCTTAAACTTTTAATTTAAAATAAAGATATAAAATAAGACATAGAAAAGAGATAGATAATTTTTAACCGAATTTTCGTTAGGCATGTATACAAAACAAAATTACATTCCAAACTTTAAATTTTTTTCATAGGACTCAGTGTTGAAAAACATGTTTTTCTAGATTTGTTGGTATTACTATTTTATTTGTGCAGTGGGTTGGTGGATTTTCTTTCTGTTTTTCCATGTGGCGATGGTTTTACAGCTCTGTTGGTGATTAATTAACACCTGGTTTTCAGGTCATTATTCTGACAAGACACTCTCTAAATCATGTACTTTAACAACATTTCAGAAAGTTTGGGAAAGAGGTTTTTGAGACAGTGACAGACACTTTTATTGTCTTCAACTAATGACATCACTCACCATTAACCAATTCTTTGCCACTAGGAACAAATAATGGAGTGGACAATGGACATGGGTGAGAGACCATGTGTCTGTATCAAAAACATCATCCCCAACCACACGAACAAAGTAGAATTTAGGATAGGACAATACATAAAGGGGTGATTCTAAGAAAAGACGGTCTTAAAAAAAAATTAAAAAACGATATATTATTTTTTTTATAAAAGTTATAAGAAATTCGGTACACATTTTTCGGTATATACCAAAATTCTTAATAACTTTTGTAAGAAAAACGGTATATACCGAATTTCTTACAAAAACTGTAATAATTTCGGTTTTTAAACCGAATTTCTTACAAAAAAGTATAAGAATTTCGGTATATATCGTTTTTCTTATAAAAATTGTAAGAATTTCTGTATATATCGAAAAGTGTGTACCGAATTTCTTACAACTTTTGTAAGAAAAACGGTACCGCCGTTTTTTAATTTTTTTTAAGGCCGCCGTTTTGTAGAACTTCCGAAACATAAGTTTAAAAATAAAAGATTATAATTAATTTAATTTTTTAAATAAAGATAAAAATTCTATATCATGCGTTTATGTAACTTTGTCGTTATCTAATTATCGATTGATCTAGTGATAGATTTAGAAATATTTTTCTAAAGAATACATATATTATACGTGGATTTAAAAATTTTATAATAAACACAATCACTAAAATAGATAACTAATCGAAGAAGTTTAAGATTCATTTATCCAATTTTCACTATACACATATATCATGGGCATATGTATTATAGAAGTTGAGGGTGCAATTGACCCCGTTAACTTGTTAGGGTATGAAATTTTTAGGAGGTAAAATATAGATTCTTTCATAAGAAGTATATTATATTTGATCACGTTTAATTTATTGAAATATAAAATCAATAATATTTAATATAATGGTATAGGGTGTAAATCATCTATCTTTTTCTCATGCATTTTTCTATGCTTCTGTTTTAAATTAAAGGGTTTAGGGTGCAGGTTTAGGGTTCAAGATTAAGGGTTATAGTTAGAATTTAAAGAATTAGGGGTAATGTATATTTTTTAAGGTTTAGAGTTTAAGATATAGAAAATAAGGGTTAGAGTTTAAAATTTAATTTTTTTAAAAATTTTATCCAAAAATATAAAAAGAGGCAGATCATTTTTGCTCAATGGTACAAATATTTCATACCTTATACTTTACTAGAAAAGGTAATGTAATGGAAGAGCTACACTAACATATTTTTATTATTTTTCTTATGAAATGAAGCACAGCACTACTCGAATATTCTCTCTAGTCATTCTCCATCCACCCCAGAAAACATGAAAGAACGAGAAGGAAAAAGATACATACATGCAAGGTGTAAAGCAGATGGGTTAATAGTCAAAGAAGCAACAATGGCTAGAGGATGTGCTCTTCCAAGTGTCTTTTGTTGCATATTTTGGGGGTGGGAAATGGTGACTGGACTGAAACAGCAATAACAGAAGACCTAATTATATCAGAACACACTTGTGGGAGAAATGTATCAGTTCGACCTGTGATTCGACATTTTCACAATGTCGAGTTCGGGTTCGAATCGACGGTTTTATAATAAATTAAGGGTAGAACTAGAAACTAAATTGGGTGGAAGTGGAAAGAGGGTCCATATTCAAGCATAACACTAGTGTAAAGGTGTATTCTTGTGGATCAAGTCATCACTAGAACATTTTGCAGAGTTTTACTAATAGTATGAAACTTGTTAAATAATCAATGAATTAATAATTACTAAAACCAGCTTGGCAGGATCCAAGGAATGATTTTAAGAGTTCGAACTGGCTTGAATGGTGGGGCAATCGTCGCGGAAGAGAGATGACTATGGATAGACATAGACCAGTGGTTGCAATTAGCAGTGAGATGGAGGATGAAGAAAATATTAGTAAGGTTCATGGTTATTTGTCTTGGATGGTGTGGCCTTTGATCTTGCTCCAGGCTGGTATTGGTGTTGGTACTTCCACCTTTGTTTGCTGCTGGTGATTTATGGTCAACTTGCCGGTAACCCCCGTAGGGTTGAGGCCGGCCTGGTAGAGTGGCTGTCGCAATCAGGATAACCACCGCAAAAACCACAGCATGAATACCACTAGGATTATTGTGAGAATCAACTCAAAAAAACGTCTCATTTATCGATCAGAGTTAACTTCCTGCTCAAGTAATCCCCGAGAGTTACATTTGAGGTCCGGTTTGGTGGCCATTTTAGCATTAGCTCGACATTGGATGTTACCTATCTCTAAGTTCTGTGTTGTTCCCTGAAGGTGAAATATGTCCTTAGCTGTGAAACCATTGGAGTTCTTGACATTCACATCGACATTCTTAACCAACAACTTCACAACCTACATGATCATATAAAAAGTTCAACTAATTAACCATAATTGTCTTTCAAATTCATTTATAGCAAATAATATTAGTGAGCATATCTATAAAGCTTCCATCAGGCTGATTAGTAGATGTGGAAATATGTACGGCAGTGTAACCATCTTAGGCTAATGCATAAGATGTCAGCAGAGTTCAGTCAAGAGACCATTAACCATATATAAATATACAGTTCATCTGTGACGAAGATGAGCACACAGTGATAGAAAACTTTTAATTTGTCGATATTTTTCTAAAAAATCCTTCGTCATAAACCGGGAAAGAAGTCCAACGAAAGGATTAAAAACTTGGATAAGAGAGAGCTTAAAAAATGAACAAGTCAGATTAGCTTGAAGATGAAGTTAAGCAACTTGGCAATGACATTGGCAGATCAGATTAACACCTAGAGGTGAAAATATCGGTTTTTGTGTCGACGTCCATTGTAGTAATTTTTGAAGGAGCATACATAATAATGTATCACCATATATTTGTACTTACAAATCAATCATCATTCATTTGCAGACTGCAGAAATGGTGTTTACTCTTTGTTGAACAAGAAAGTGACAGATAAAGGGTTGATTGCTTGAAAAGCACGTCAAACATTTCTTCAATTGTTTGGATGAGGAGGGAGATAAAGATATCAAGAACTTGAGGCAGAAGCCACATAAACAGCTAAAGGAACTCTTACAGTGTGCAGCTTACCCTTTAATACCATTTCCCCGAATGTGTAAGCATTTGTTGTCTCAGTTGCTTGAAATAAGATCCTTATGCGCCTTGAACCTCTTCTTTTGATTTTGAATGTCTCCGGGACTACGGTAACGTTTACACCGAGTGGCTCCTTTATATGTATTGTATATTTATCCTTGTCACTCACGTTTTTTACATATCGAATCACCTTCCTTTTTCCGACTAAATTTGATATTGTTACACTTGCTGTGTTCAAATCTGAGCACTTGAATTTCCCTTTAGCTGGGCAACTAACCCCTACTGCTCGTTTCACGGCCTCACGGTCAAGACCTGGAACAGCACAAAGAAACTGAACATAGTGTTTGAAAGTGGCATTGAATATGAGCCCTGGTTTGATGGCTTGAGAAGCATTGATGGAACCTGCCCCATAATCAAATGGAGTAGCTTCGGTAAGTTCGCTTAATGATTCGGCTAGAATAGGGGCACCCAAATGATCGGTTCTATCTGCAGTTGTCATCATTGCAGATGTTATAGCGTCTGGACCCCATGTAGGATGTCTTTGCTTGATCAAAGCAGCTATTCCAGCAATGTGAGGGGTAGCCATGCTTGTACCAGATATTAGTGCAAAATTTTGCCCTGTATCAAAGAATGAACTAATCTTCGGCATAAGTTCAATGGAATGATCCTGAAAAATAAATTGAAAGTCGGCCGTACCTTTGATGTATTTATCTCCATCACTGTCAGGACTCCATGCAGCCCAAATAGATGAGCCAGGGGCCATGACATTTGGTTTAAGGACATCAGCAGTCTGCATAAGTGCATTTTGCACATCAGGACCTCGAGAAGAGTAGGATGCCACAACTGGAGCTTTCCCCGTATAAATTGCTTGCCTTCCGTCTAATATTCTTGCTTTTGCAGCAAATATTATTGCCTGTCCCCTCATGTCCCTGACAGTATTGGAATTGTAATACTCCCATAAAGCCTAAGAGGAAAACAGGCGGAACTGAATGAATGTATATCACTAGGATGTGCACAAAGAACGAATACGCATTAACAATTAGTCCCGAAGAAAACAATTCTATCCATAGAGAATGCAACCTACCGATGAAGCCTGCACGTCGTTGAGGATAATGGCAGGGATCTGCAGGGTCACCATGGTTCCTTTGATTACCGCAGAACTGAAATTCGGATCCAATGTTATTATGAAACCTGCTGCTCCTATTTGCTTCATGGTGTCTGCAACAGCTGCAATGCTTGCAGACTCGTATTCATATTCGAATGTATATGTGCAGATAATAAGCTTTCCGTAGGCCAAAGGTCGTATGAAAGGTTCTGAATTTTGACAACTATCAATTGTGATGGTGGTAGCATTCCTCATACATACATCAGCTGCTGCAGCTACTTGGTAATTTATTTCTCCTTCTGTGGGAGCTGCAAAATTGAAGGTCAACTCATAGAAATTTTGCAAACAAATGTAAAATGAGATTTTTATAACAATGATCGAAGCATTTCGGATATAAATTACGAGAAATGCCAGATCCACTGTAGCTTTGTCCATTTCCGAGTAAGATCGTATTGTTATATCTGCGATCAGTGATGGATGCAGCAACACTAGTGATCCAAGGGCTAAAAGAAATGACTGAACTCGAAAAAGGGCCACCATTTCCGGCAGCTTGAACAACTAAAACACCGGCTTTGATAGCGAACAATAGCTGCAGTTCTAGTACATTGAGGAAAGCAGAATCCCCTGAAGGAACACTAGATGGACCAGCAGAGAGGCTAAGTATATCAACTCCATCTTCAACTGCCTAAATTAATAACAATTCATGTTAATCATAAGGCAAAATTTAAAGAGAGAGTTCGCCGTATATTCGTGAACCTGATCGACTGCAGCCACAACATCTGACATGTACCCTCCAAAAGCATAAATAGCTTTATACACAGCAATCCTATTTGGATATGATGTTAATAAGCAGAACAGTAAATGTTATATCGATAATACTCGAATTCCATTCTATAAGTTACCTTGCTCCGGGAGCCATTCCACTTGCAGTACCATAATCAAAGCCATTGACAATCACTGAAACATTGTTGATCCCTGCAGCTATTGATGCTGTATGACTGGAAACATTATTATTTTTTTCACATGAAGATAACAACTTGTCAGGTAGAGCTACAACAGTTATGTTATGAATTGGTAAACAGTCAGAAACAAGAAGTGAAGAAAATCAGCCAAAATCGTTGTATGGACAAAACCTGCCTTCCATGACCATCTGCATCATACGGGGATGGGACGTCGCGAGTGGCGTTAAACTCACCGTTAGCCATTGCTCCACGTGCAAAATATTGAGCACCTACTATCTTGCCATTGCATGCTGTTGAAGGGAATTGCTCCCCAGAAGTGCATTTCCCTTTAAACTTTGTGCTATTTAGAAACCTTGAAGAAGAAGTCATAAAACTGGGATGATCAGGATTTATCCCAGTGTCAACGAAACCTATTACGACACCCTCACCGGAACCCTCTGCACCACCTAATCTTGGCCACACATGAGCTGAGATTCCAAGAAAATCAGGTGTATGCGTAGTAAGCTTCTCGATTTTGACATCCTCGTGGATCAACCGAACCCCGGTTGCATTCCGAAGGGTGCTGAGAACCTGAAACAAGTCAAAGGTCTTATCACTGTCATAACAGTACACTAAATCCATATCATCCACTTGAATGTACCTCTTCTGAAGTAACATGGACTGCAAAGCCACTGAGCAAATGAGTATAGCTGTAGAGCTTAGTATAGGATCCTTCTTGCAAGTGAGATTCCAAGAAAATGGTGTGACTATTACTGATTTTCTCTTTGTATACAATGTAATCATTGACAATCCTACACATTGAAAGGTAATCTTTAATATCTCAGTAACCATAGGGAAGTCAATATATACATATATATACAGGATATATACACAATATACATAAAGAAGTTTGCAGTGACACCTGTGGTTCTTTTGTTTGCTTGAGAGAGAGAAAGTAGGCTCATCCTCCATTAAAACCATGTATACCTTAGCCTTTGCAGATGCAAGGTTGATAACAGTAAAACATATGAGAAATGTAGCAAAGGAAGCCATGAACGAGGAGCTATTGTTTCTGCAAGTAAATTATTTTCAGACAATGAAGAACTGTAAATTATTTTAAGAAGGATCATTGCAGTACATGTTTTTTTCATTTTCAAACTACCTGTGATCATGCATGTGGACATTCTCTTTGGCACCAAGTCTAAACTGCATCTAGAAATCATGGTAAGAAAAAATCAGAAGAAAAGAAAGTTTAGACTTTAAGACTTTTTAAGTGGAGAAAAGTGGGGAAGAAAATGAAAATGGAGGGAGATATATTGGACCCCATTGAATAAATTATCCGTCTCTGATTCTGCTTCTTCATTGATGGTGTAATAGATCTAAGTTGCTCTTATCTGATCTTATTTTTTCGTTGATGCGATTAGATTCAATTTTACTATTCTTGTCACGCCTTTTTACCGGTATTATAATTGGATCAATTTTCGTAGGTGTTGCAACTAAATTAATTTTATTTTCTCAAATCTCATCTCTTTTTGATAATTATAGTAAAAATAAAAAATAATTAAAAATAAAAAGGATTAGGAAAGAAAAAAATTAAAAAATAAAAATCTTTAACCACTTTATTTTTGATATTGTTCACACGTTTAAAAATCAAAATCAACCTTTACTTGGTATTTAAGCAACCTCATTAATCAAACTATAATTTATGAGGTACATTAGGCTATATCTTTTTCTGATAAACATATTATTTTTCAAGTATATTATTGTTGAGTCTTTTTCTAAAGTTTGTTGCGATTTCATTTTTATTTTATGATTTATGATGATTATAAAATATTTTTACTGTATAATAAATAATAAAATATTTTTAATAAAATATTTAAAAATACTTTGAAATAGAACACGTTAAAAAAAAGTCTCGGAGAACAAGGAAATGTTCTTATCTGAATATATTTAGAAACGAACAATTTATTTATACGATAAAAATATTTATAAATAACTAAAATATTAAATACTATTATTTATTTACATCGAAAATTAAAAAAAAATGCTCAAAATTAAATTCAACACGCCATCCTGAAAGTAGTTTGAAAAGTCTAAAGTAAAAGTAAGCGAAACAAAGAAATTCAAAACTAAGAACGAGCCTCTACGATTAGATAATCAGATGAATTAATTTAAAATTTTATATGAAGATGTAAATTATAAAAAAATTATATTAAAAATATAAAATTATAAGAATTTAAAGATATAAAATTAAATTATTAATAAAAGTATGTAAAATACGAAAAAATTTAAATTAAGTTATATAATTTTATTATATAAACTAATTTTTCTGTTGACTTATTATTTTTTCAGTATTTTCAAACTGTTTCTTTTTATTTTTTTATTTCGTACAAAAATTATTTTCACACAAAATAAAATATTTAAAATTAAATTATTTTAAAAAATAAAATTAATTATTTAATTAAATATTAAAAATATTTTTGACTTTATGTCAATATAATTCGGTAATGAAAGACATTGTATACGTTAGTGAAGTATCTATGAAGTTACATAAAGACATAATAAATAAAACCGCAACTAAATTCCACCGAGCGATTGATTTTGACCACCATAGATATTTGTAGCATTAAGACTTTTCTGACAGGCTTCTGTCCAGATGTCGATTCTTTCGAGGTGACTTTGGATATTTTTGGTCAATACGGAAGTGAAGACGAAGGGTAAAATATGATTAATTAGAAAAATATTAAGTAAATGATGAGTGTTTGAGATTATTATTTTTTAATTATTAATTTTTTATTTTATGAATCTATTATTGTTGATTTAGATGTATTTCGTTTAATTTTGTGTAAACTTAATAGAATTGATGATAAAAAATAAACATTATTTTTATGATTACGATCGAAAATATAGGAAGAAAATGTAATATTGGTGTAATAATTTTTAAAAGATTCGAAAAAATTTTAAAAAAAATTTGATCAACACAATCTAAACAAATATCTTAAGATATTTAGTTTAAAATTTTAAACTTATAAATTATTTTTTAGATTATTTTGTATTATTTTAAATTATTTTATTATTTTTAAGTAATTAGAAGTCTATAAATATCCTTCCTCCGTGAGTAGGACTATAAACGTAATATAGTTTTGATTTAAATTCATATTTTTGTTGCTTTCATATTTTATAAATTATTTTTTTTAATTTTAAGTATTTATTATTTTGCAAAAACATGTTAACTATGGTAAATTATATCATGCTTAGCTAATAGTTCTAGTAACGAATCAATTCTATGCCTGAGAATTAATTATTTTGTTTTTCTATTTTATTAATTTGATAATCTCTTACTTACAAAATTAATTATTGGTTTGGATGTTGTTTTAATTTACAGTTGAGAGGATCGAACTGCGACAATTCGACTTTCTATGAATATACTTACTTGAGGTCTGCTAAAAAAAAATGAGATCAAATTTGATTATCGACAACATAATTTGAATCGGGTCTTTCTGATACTCAGTTTGATTATTTTAATGATAATAAACATGGTTAATCTACTCAATAATATTATTTGTAATATTAACTTCGGAAGAGAAAGATAAATCACAATAGTTTGATTATTTAATTTACTATTTATTCTCAATCTTTATTTTTATTTATTTAATTTATTTTAATTTTTTTAAATTCATTTCATCACAATCTCATCACCTGTTTTTATTTATTTTACATCATTTTAAACTAGAATCATCGTATTTCATGTGAATCAATCCTCTTTATTATATTATAATTTTATTTAATTTGAAGATGATTATTTTATTTTAACGAAAAAAATAATGCTTGTTAATAAAACTTACATAAATAAAAAAAATCAAAAGCTTAAATAAATGAAATTTTAATTATATTTTTTAGTATAAAAATAATGAAGTATAAGAAGGCAATTAAACTATTTTTAAAAATATAAAATTTTTAAAAATTATATAATAATTATTAAATTTTAAATTTTAATACAAAATGGTGATTAAGTTGTTAATTATTCATTAATTAAGAAATATGATAATTATGAAATTTTATATAATATATTTAATTTTTAATATTTAGATATTTAGGCTTTGTTTAGCATTATTTTTCGAGCCAAAAATTGATTTGAGATAAAATTAATGATAAACGTACAACTAGCTTTTAGAGGAAAAAAATTATGTTTGAAAAATATTTTCCAACCAAATATAAACTAAAGTTTTTAACTTTTCCCGAACATGTATTTTAAGGAGCCGAATTATAATTTTAACCTTATTTGCTATTGTGTTTTTCTATAATTTACAAATTATAACTTTTACGAAGATATAATTAAATAATTAAAAAATATTTTTTAGTTAGAAATTTTTATATTTAATAAATTATTTTAAATTTATTATATTTTCATAGAATATGTAGAATTATTAAAAATATATATTTATTAATAAAAATGATTTTTAATATTTCAATGATAATTTAAATTGATATATTTTATATATTATAATATTAAAGAATTTAGATATATTTTTTAAAATATATAATTTACAATATCATATTTAAAATTGTCATTTATCTTTTTAAAAATATTTTTTGACAACAATACTAAATATTTAAATCTTAAATCCAAAAATTCAGAAGCACGTCTAAAAAGAGATTCAAAAAAATATTTTTCATTACACTTTTTAAAAGTAATACTAAATTATCCCTTAATTAATTTAAAAATCAATATTAAACGTTAAATTAAAAATATATTGATTGAATATGTTAATATAAAAGATTTAATATTTTATTATTTAAATTTATATAACTATTATTTTATCAATTACTTGATAACAATTAACGACTCAATGACCATTTTATATAAAAAACTAAAGTTTAATATTTATTATATAACTTTTAAAAGTTAATATTAATTTTATATTTTTAGAGATAATTTAATGATCATTTGTAGCTTACCCGTAAAAATGAGGGACCACAACCTAGGGCAAAAAATAGGGATGGTTTTTAGGATCTGATTCCCGCTAATTGTTGTTTTCATATATTAGATAGAGTTAAAAATTTAAAAATATAATTTATTTTAAAAATATATTTTTTAATCCTTGTCAGTCCAAAAAATAGGGTGTTTTTTAGGGTCTGATTCTCGTCAATTGTTATTTTTATATATTAGATAGAGTTAAAAAATTTAAAAATATAATTTATTTTAAAAATATCTTTTTCAATCCTCGTCGGTCCAAAAAAATTAAAATATATATTTGATCCTTCTATAAAAATTTTCTATTTTCGCCTTTGACCGCAACTTAAATCCTCTAGGTTTGTCCATGCTCTTTGTTTCTAGGAAGCTTCAGAATTGGAAAAAAATACCATTGGTTGCTTGTTTGAATAATAATTATAAAGATTATAATACCCGAAAAGTCCCTAAGAAAGAAACATTGATTGGTAGCGGCATTGACATTAGGCTGTATAAATTAGGGTTCAACGTACAAGGTAAGAACATCGAGGCAAATGGCGAGGGATCTGTTCGTTGTAGCTGCTGGCAATGATGCCAGAGAGGAAGCAGGAGGGTTCACGTTGTATAGCTCTACAGGGCTGCTCTTACTTTCCATGATCGTTTTCTCTCTTTCTATTATTTCAATGATCATTTTTGCTTGTGGTGATGATGGCAACTCTGGAAAACCTCGCAGACGCACTAGTGGGGGTGTTTTTGTTGGGGGCGGAGGAGGTGGTGGCGGTGGCGGTTGTGGAGGTGGAGGCGGCGGTGGAGGTGGTGGCGGCGGTTGCTGATGATAATGATATCCGAATCAAGCGTTTTTCTCTCTCTCTCTCTTAGGTTTAACAGTGTTAGATAAATAAAAAGACGTAAAGATGCATGCTTGATTGTATCATGTCCTTAATTTAGGTCATCCACTTTATTTAAGGATATTATTATTTATCCGTAATATAAAAAGTAATTCGTACAAATCATTTCTCGCTGGAATTCGAAAATTCTATGGATAATTTTGTGATTGTTATAAAATAAAGAAAATATGACAAAGTAAAAAAAAAAAATAAGGGGAAAGGTGTTTATGAGAATAAAGTGATGAAATATGTACAACACTAAGTAGGATTTTAAATTTTGTGTTAGATTTTCACTTGAGAGATACCATCTATTTTGTTTCGTATAGTAAAAAGATGATAATCGATTTTTGATGAGCAATTGATAGAGAAGTTTAAAGTAATTTCTTTCGAAATAAAAAAGTACTCACGATTTTTAACGATTAAATATCTCTTTATTAATTTCGATCATTACTTACTACTCTGAATTATAATTTTGTTACAGATTATAAATATGTAATGTCTTGTTCACCTAGTGTTACTCCTATTCGAAGGGTGATAAGTTTGATCTGAATCAATGCCCGAAAACGAATTTAAAATAGAGTAAATAAAAAATATTTTATATGGTTCTATTTTTAAAAGCTTGATATATGCTTAAGTCGTACAAGACCTAACATTGTATTTATCGCTTGGATGTTGGGAAGATATCAGAATAATCCAGGTATAAAACACTGAAAAACTGTAAAGAGAGTTTGAGATACCTCAATTGGATAAAAAAATACATGCTTACATATAAATGATCTGATCATTTGAAGGTGATTGGATACACCAATTCAGACTTTGATGGTTGTGTTGATTCACATAAATCAACATCAGGTTACATGTTTATGTTTGCTGAGAGAATTATATTTTGGAGGAGTGTTAAGTAGACCTTAATTGCTACTTTCACTATGGAGGCTGAGTTTATTTCGTTTTTCGAAGCCATCTCATATGAAGTATGGTTAAAGAGTTTTATTTTTAGATTTAGACTTATGAATTCAATCTCTAGGTCATTAAGGATATATTATGACAATTTAGTTGTTGTTTCTATTGTTAAAAACAACATAAATAAATATCGAAGTAAACACATCGATATTAAGCATCTAGTCATAAGGGAACGTGTTAAAGAAAAGAAAATAGTCATTGAGCACATTAACACTGGCAAATGTTAGTTGATCTTTTGACTAAGGGATGCCACCACATAAATTTAAGGACCATGTTGTCACTATAAGACTTGTTCCTACTTTGAAAACTTTGTTGTAAGAACGATTATATTGAAACTTTAATAAAGTTTGATATTTCTCATATATGTTGTGTACACATTAAATTAATTATTTTAATTTTTTTTTTATAAAATTTAAACCTAAAATAAACATTGAATTTATTCGTTAAGTATATGAACTAAAGCATTAGTTGTTGTGATACATGGAAGATACTATTCATCCCTAAAGGAAAATATTTTCGTAATTCATATATTATGTTTTGACTTTAATGTAACGACCCGGATTTTAGAATCCGAGGGTCGAGTTAACCCGAGAGGTTTGAACTTCGGTTTTGGGCCCTGTGTTTGTCTAGTTTGGGCCATAGGCTGTGAGCTTTGGTGGTAATGGGCTTGGGGTTTTAGATGAAGAGCATCTTGGTAATTGCCTAAATCGATGAAAGCGAGGGGTTTGGGGGTTGTTTTTTTATAGCAAACAGAGGTGAGGTCACTCTTGTTTCCCCTTCATCTCCATCTTTTTTTCCATCCAAAATCCTTAAGTCAAAGGGTTAAACTTTTAGAGTTTGAGGTAGAATCTCGTTTTATGGGTTGAGGGTTTATTGTTGAGTGTCTTGAGATCTATCCAAAGAGCTAAAAAGAGTAAAGTTTGGTTGAGATAAGGGTGTTGAAGCAAATCTGGGAATAAGTGTTTTAAAGGGGTTGTAGCTATGTTCTTGATGTTTTTAGGAGTTGGAAACATCCTTAAGCAAGGTCTAATTGCTGGTTTAATCTTCTTCTTGTAGAGAAAGAAGTTGGGGCATCATCTCAAGGTTTGGACAAAGGAAAAAGCTTGGAAGAGTGAGTTTGGTTGGTTGCTGTTCTTGCAAGAGGTTGATACTTCCAACTCTTTTTTTTTTATCATTCATTCATGGTAGAATACATGGCATATAGAGAAATCATGTATGTATGTTGATATTGCTTGGTTTGCTTGATAGAGGTTGTTAATGGTGAAGTTCGAGATAATGTGTTAAATGACTGGAAATTGATGTTAAAACATCCTAATCACTATTAAAAACGAGTAGGAAATTTTGGAATCGATTATGTTGAGTTTGGGGATGAATCTCTAAAATTTCTAAGTGTAGACCTACATTTCGTACAGGGGTATCGATACACGGACTACGATATCGATACCCCTGAGTAAATTTTGGCTTGTCGTGCAGGGGTATCGAACCATAGTTCGATACCGTACCCTCTAGTAACTTTTTGCATCGACACCTGTATCGAAACGATCCTTCCCCTTTTGTTGACTTTAGAATTGATCAAAGGATACCGATACTAGCATTGATACTCTTGTTTCGATACCCTCTTTGGGTGAACATCGATACTGGATGTTTCGATACCCCATATAAGAGCATCGATACCCCAGTGTATTTTGGCCAAGTTTGAGTAGATTTGGGGCCCAGTGATCTTAATAAATAATTCCATTAATCTATAAGCTATGAAATAAACTATTAAACTAAGATTGATGTTTGTAACCCCGAAAGGCTTAAGAATGATAAGACTTAATATATCTTGTTGTGATAAGATCCTAGGTGGATTGCTTGTGTGGTTCGAGTCCTTGTGTGTTGGAAATCCGGATATCCATAAGTGTTACAACACGTCGAAGGTCATCCGATATAACATTCCGGGTGATGAATTGACGACCATCCTGAATGTAGGATCCCGATACTGTGTGGACGCGGGCCTCATTCGAAGATACTCGATGTGACATTCCTAGTATGGGATTTGGAGGATCCCGATGTTGTGTGGACGCGAGCCTCAATCCCGGATGTAGGATTTTGATACTGTGTGGACGCGGGCCTCATCCTTGAGTATGGGATCCCGATGTTGTGTGAACGCGAGCCCTACTCGTAGTGTAGGATCCCGATGCTGTGTTGACGCGAGCCTCACTACCTTGTGTGATCTGTTGATTTGTATATGCCGTGTGCGATAATATACATCTCATTTATGCCATGTGTTAGGCAAGCATGCTAGACCATCATTTCATGCACCAGATTTATATGTCATGCTTTACTGCTTTTGATATGCATGATGTTGGCCGAGTTCGGCGTATCCACTGAGCTTGTGTGGCTCAGCGTTCGAAATATGTTTTCGTGCGTAGGTTAGGTGAAGCCGACCCGTGGAGCACTATCAAGGTTTGGATTTCAGCATCGACCGTGTTGTTAGAGTACATTTATTAGATAGTGGGCGAGTATTATGTTGAACCCTATATGTTTTTGTAACTCTGTTTATTTTAATTTGGGTCGAATGTTTTAATGGGTCTGTAATATTTTGGAGCTCCGATCTCTTTAAACTATTTTGGGCTTATGTTTTAACTCGTTTTGAATTTTATGAATTAAGTTGGACTTGGATTTGTTTTACTTGTTGAACTTTAAAAGGAAATTTTGAAATACGGATTTTGGGCCGGAAGCCCAATGTGATATCCGTGTCGGGGTGTTACATTTAAATACTCATAGTTACATTTAGTGGACGTGTGGAGTGTGGTGATATAATCGGTGATTTTATGGAAAATCACCTTATAAATATTCATTGATACAAGATTTCTAAGTAATCAAGAATTAAAGTATTTTATTTTATCTAATGAGATTTTTGGAGTGTTTAAGAAAATTTTGACGTTTGAGTTTTTTTTAGCAAGTTTTACATATTTTACTGTAGTTTTAAGTATTCGATGGTGGTTTGATGTGTTAGACGATGGTGTAATTATATATTAATTTGGTATAAGATTTTAACAATAACTTAAGGTATTTATTATGATATGTTTTATAATGGTTTATCAATATATGTAATTGCCTACTATGAGTACCTCACTGCGCATTTAGAAGTTCATTTCATTGTTTTCATTATCTTTACAGGCAATAGATAGTTCGGACAGATCAGATCGCATCTTCAACAAGCTTACCTTTTAAATCCGTAAATATTTATTTCGAACAATGCTTAGAGAGTCGGTAGCATATACGATTAAGAGGTAAACGATTTGCACCTTTCATCACCATAGTCGCGATATATATAAAAATTTTGGCCTGCAGAATCTTAGGAACAAACACTGTCTAGTGTTGCATCACTTTATCCATGTAATCAGAGTTTGAGTACTTAAAATTTAAATTAATGTGTTGCACTAATAATTGATTAACATGGTTTTATCCACGTGGCAATTCTTTCGAGCTGACTTTGGATCATATAAAATGATCGAACAAGATTTCCAGGAAGCTTCAGAATTTGAGAAAAAATACAATTAGTTGCTTGTTTGAATTAAAAATTATAACCAAAAAGTCAAATAGGAAAAAACATTGAAGGGTAGCGCCATTGACTTTAGGCTATAAAATCTAGTCCTCAACGTAACAGGTAAGAGCATCGGGCGAAATGGCGAGGGATCTGTTCATCGTAGCTGCCGGCAATGACGCGAGAGAGGAAGCAGGAGGGTTAATGTTGTATAGTTCTACAGGGCTGCTCTTACTTTCCATGATTGTTTTCTCTCTTTCTATTATTTCAATGATCATCTTCGCTTGTGGTGATGACAATTCTGGAAAGCCTCGCAGGCGTGGGGGAAATTTTACTGGAGGTGGTGGAGGAGGAGGTGGAGGAGGAGGCGGTTGTGGAGGTGGCGGCGGTTGCTGATGATCATTATATCTGAAACATGCATTTCTTGTCTTAAGCAGTGTTCTATATAAATAAAAAGACGTTGTAAAGATGCATGTTTGATTGTAACATGGCCTTTTAGGTCATCCACGAATATTATTATCTATCCGTACTTTAAAATTATTCATCGAAATAATTTCTAGCTGAAATTCGAAAATTTTATGAAAAATTTTGTTATTATTATAAAATAAAGAAAATATGACAAAGTAAAAAAAAAAATTAGAGGATAACGTTTTTTTTTTCAAGTTTAGAAGATTTGTTTTGTTTATCCATTGTAGTTTGTACATTTTATGTGTCACGATATTTGTCTATTAAACTGATAAACATTTATTATGATATTCTATGATTAGTTAATTTTTACGATATTTAGATTAAATAATTTTAGATTTTAGAATTATCATATAATTAATTTAAAAATTTATATGACACTTTTAATATTCACATTGTTATGATTTGTCGATTTAGAGAGACCTGGTAAATGTTAGGTTGCTTAAAAATGGAATGTGTACTAGAGATGCCTAGTTGGTTCTAGTCAAAAAAATAATGATGATAATTGATATGTGCTCAAAATAGTTAATATTTTATCTTTAATTACATTTCGATTTGATGATTTATGTTACTGATTTAGGTGTTTGTGTGTGTTTCTATGCAAGACTGTGAATACTGAAAATTGCATTTAAATGGTTGAATTTTTCATGTGTTTTCGAGTGAGTTAGATTCATGAAATGAATTGAGTATGATTTTCATTTAAACAACCGTTAGTAAAAACTAATTCGACTTAGAGATAAGAAATAAATTTTAGTGACTAAGAAGAGTACAATGATTGATGATGTACACCCAAGGTTAGTGAAGAGACTAGCACCAAGGCATACAATCATTTATTCATTGGTTAGAGATGATTCAAAGGCATTGAAGAACACTATGTCGAGTATCGATACAACAATTAATTACCATAGCAATTCATTTGACAACTATAGTTTTACACTCAATAACTCAACCTAATCTCTCAAATCGATTTTCTCTTTCACTCATTCATTTTCTTTTAAACTTGGTTGCTTTTACTTGTTTAATATCACAATTTATTCTATTTCCTTTCGGTGCAAGAAATTAAAAGTTAAAATTTCGCCAATCTGTATGGAGATAATCTTAATCTATACTACTCCTTACCACATGTTCACTTGCATCGTTTGTGTTGTACCGTTTCGATGCGAGAAGTTATTAGTCGTTTTTTGTCGATGTTAGAGATGTTTTGGAACCGTTAAAAACTTATAAAGTCGAGCTTTAAATTCTGACATATATAGAAGTGTCAAAACTTTTGTAAAAATTTTAAAACCTTTTAAGGGTTTTTAAAAATAAACTAGCAGAAGCATCTAAACTGATACTGCTCGAATTGTAAGGTGAACACAGGCTTTTTTGGATCTTGGAAGGGGATGCTATATGGGCATAGGATTGATGATGGGATGTTTTTTTCTCTGAATAAACCAGACAGATTATCTTCAAGACAACCTCATGTCACGTGGAAAAACTCCAAACCCTTCCTTGGAAAAATTATACAGCGAACCCTGTTTACTACGTCATCCATGGTCTCAAGCAATCAAGACCGTTGATCTTAATTTTTTCTCAAATGAATCATCACCTCTTTTCTACATAAACTTAGTGGATGGGTAATTATTAAATAGTTATTTAAAGATCAACGGTCCTGATTGCTTAAACCATGGATAACGTGGTGAACAGAGTTCACCGTATAATCTCTCCCTTCCTTGTGTAGTCTTTAGCATGTGGGTCAATGGATGAACAGAATGGGCAAGATCGGCCTACTTATCAGAATCGTTTTGCTTATAAAAGGGAGGAAACAGAAGAGATGCATGAAGTAATGGATTTTGACAGTGCAGATTGACAAAATGATGCCAACACAAAACATTCTTGTAAGAAAAAAACACTAAACCAAGACTATGGTCCCCAAAGATGGAGAGATTACTAGAACCATGTTAACCACGTCATTCATAGTCCAAGCAATCAAGATCGTTAATCTTTAAATAATCACCTAATAACTACCACCCACTAAATCCATGTAAGAAAAAAATGATGATTCACTTGAAAAAAAATTAAGATTAATAGTCCTGATTAATTGGACCATAAATGACGTGGTGAATATGGTTCACCTAATAATTTTTCCCAAAGACGAAGGGTTTTGTTGAAGGATGGAATATAAAATTTTAATATGACGTGTGAATTTACGCGTGTTAGGTGTAATGTTAATACATTTTCCCTTCCGACATCTATTACTTAATCCGACTAAAAATATTTATTTTAATTTATCTTATATGAATTTAAATTTAAATATAAAATATAATTTTCCACTATTTAATCAAAAAATATACTTTGCTTTCAAAAAGAACTTATACTCACACTATGAAAACAATTATATTGAGCATATTTAAAAACACTATTTTTCTGAATCGTCCATGCAGTACATATTCATATATTTAACTATATTTTCAATCAAATTTTAAATAACATTTAACACCCAAATTAAATTAATGAAAGGACTTAGTTAATACATGATTAACATAAATAAAAATTTAATTCGAGACCAATTTTATGTTGAGGCATAATAATTTAGGAACAAAAGTGAATTTAGCAAAACTCGATTAAAAAAATTAAATTTTTTACTTAATTAGACTAAAAAAATAGATTCGACTTCGATTAATTTAAAATTTTATAAATTTGATTAAAAAATTTAAATAAAATTTAAATTTAAATAACTTAAATTTTTTTAATAATTAATCGATGGATTTATAATTTTAAATTAAATTTCTCAAATCTGCGTAATATAAAAAATATTAAAAAATGCATTATGTATGTCCCTAACCACACAATATCTAATATAATTTTTTTTTATTTCACTTTTAATTAAAAAAAATTAAGTCGATTAATTTAAATATTCATCCCATAAGAAGGAATTAACCCATTTTGTGCAAGTAAGAAATATCTTTAACATGTGAGCGAATGATCAAGCGACACGTGTAGATGAGAAACAGAGAATGTAGAAGGAATCACACGCAATAAATGTCCCCACCCTTTAAAAGCAAGCCAAAGCTTTCACCCTCCGATTTATCGGCCTTATCGCCGGAACCCAACAAGTCTCTGCCGATTTTAACCATTCTCTCTCTCTCTAAAAATTCCCCTCCTTTCTCTCTCCTCTGTTTATTCCTCAACACAATCCAGCAAGATAAAGTGAAAACCAAAGGAATCCTGGCGAAAATTAAATATAAAAATACATAAATAATTTGAAATGGGTTAGCTTTATCGCTCAGCTCCATTAAATTTAAAACAGAAGCCTAAAAGAACAAGAGAAAACCCTAGATTTGGGGGGAGCTAAGGTCATTTGTGTTATTTCACGCTATGAATCGGCGATAACGGCAGCAAACGAAAAAGGCGATGTACAGAGGACAGAGAGCGGCCGGTGGGACCAAGGGAGAGGTGGGATCGGTGGATCGGAAGCGGATCAACGAGGCGCTTGATAAACAGATTGAACGATCGTCGCCGTCATCTTCGAGAGCGATTAACGGCAAGGATAAGTCATCACAGTCCTCTCAAATGGGGAAACATCAAGCTGATCAATATCGTGACTCGCGCTCTGCTTCTCTACCCAAAGCAAGCGCCTCTGGTGGTACGAACATAACCACATCTCCCTCCTTCGTTAAATAAGTTGGGATTTATGATTTTTTTTATCTTTTTTATTTATGTCGTTTCAAATGAGAATATGAGAAATTTAGGTTTTTTCCATGGTTAATGGATTATATTTGTTCCCATTATTTGAGTATATTTGATCTCTGATGAAATTGTATTTTTCTTTAACTGCTATTAATATGAAATTTACATAATCAAAATTGGATATAAATAAAAATAATAATTTTTTATTCTTAATTAATATGAATGTTTTTGAAAAACAAATCACACTAGATGTATTTCGATGCTTATGTTTGAGAAATAGCGAGAAAAAAAAAATGAGAAAGCTCAAAGATTTATGTTGACATTGCCTACAATGGCACTTAACTTTCAAGTAGATGTGTTTTCCTATCTCTATTCAGGATGGAAAAAGCATGCTTTTTCATGTAAAAGCTCTTAATCTATATTTTCTCAGTGTTTGGTGTTATGTGATTATATGGTTATTGGCCCAACCTTGTATTAGTTGTATATGTATGAACAAGTGTTGCTCAATGTCTGCCATTATAGCTCAAAAGAAAGGTCGGCATTGAAACTAAGTTTGTCTTGGCCTTTCTATGTTCTCAATTTTTAGTATCAAATGAAATCAATCCTTGTATGTTTTATAAACCTTCCATGTATTCTTCTTTATAAAATTTCACATCATATTGTGCATCCAGTGATTACCCATCTAAAAACCATGTTTTCAAATTGAGGGTTGTTACCTTGTTGTTTTTGGTGGCGATGCTTTGTGCTGATATAATTTTGGATTGCATTTATGCAGAGGAATCTGAAACTGACAGTGAAGAGTCTGATGTTAGTGGTTCTGATGGGGATGACACGTCTTGGATCTCTTGGTTTTGCAATCTACGTGGAAATGAGTTCTTTTGTGAAGTTGATGAGGACTACATACAGGATGATTTTAACCTTTGTGGGCTAAGCAGCCAAGTTCCTTATTATGATTATGCTCTTGATTTGATTTTGGATGTTGAATCTTCTCACGGTAAGCTTACAGTTTATTTCTTTTCGTGTCATGTTGTAGGATGTTTGGAAATCTGTTCCTTTTTGTTCTTGTTGATATCTTTCTTTGCTATCCCCCGTTTCTTGCAATGAGTAATTTGTGTTGGATGGACATTTGATTGGAGATACGTTCACGGAGGAGCAAAATGAATTAGTTGAATCTGCGGCAGAGATGCTTTATGGTCTGATTCATTCCCGATACATATTGACAAGCAAAGGAATTGCTGCTATGGTGAGATGTTTTCCATGATATTCAATGTTATAGTTTGATGTTTTCAATATACATGTAAATTGCAACTGATTACAACTATATATATATATATTTGTATTTTTACAGCTAGACAAGTACAAGAACTATGATTTTGGAAGATGCCCTAGAGTTTACTGCTGTGGACAACCTTGTCTTCCAGTTGGTCAATCAGATATTCCTCGGTCAAGCACCGTAAAAATATACTGCCCTAGGTGTGAAGATATCTACTACCCTCGCTCCAAGTACCAAGGCAGTATCCTTTTGGCCATTGAACTTATTTGCTACTTCTTGCTGCAAGCATTTTGTAGGGGAAGATAACATGCATGTTATTGATCCTCATAGTTCCTGCATTAGGGTCTTTAAGTTTCATCTCTCAGCATCTTGCTAACTAGGAATAACTTGTTTTATGGCCAGCGAATAAGATTTTCTTTCGTTATTGTTCTTTAAAAGAAATAAGTAATGAGTTTACCTTCATTCTATCTAGACACTGACGGAGCCTACTTTGGGACAACATTTCCGAACCTGTTTTTGATGACATACCAGCACTTGAAGCCACAAAAAGCATCTCAAAGCTACGTTCCAAGAATATTCGGGTTTAAGATCCACAAGCCATGACATAATACCGGGATGAAAGCTCCCTTTGGGGCAATACTTCTCCTCAGTTATATTACCTTTTGCTTATCTTCTCTTTTGGAAGCAATGCTTTTGAATGATCGGTATAGTTCTGCCGTCTTTCAGGTAACCAATCATGTTTTAGGTCCTCTCCATATGTTTTTAAACGAATTATGATAATCAATTGTTCATTTTCAATTTCTTCATCCTGCTTCTTTCTTGGTAGGGTAACCCTTAAATTTCCTTTTAGGTAAACCCTATATAGGAACAAAGTCAAATGCTGCTCTAATTTCAAGTGATTTTACTATGAAAACACGTCTTGGTTTATTCTGAAGAAGTTTTGCCTTGAAAGTTCTAACATGCTTTTTCACATGTTTTTCAAGTAAGAACATAAAATCTCAAGTTCGTGTTAACACGTGTCTTCGACACGTACCGTTCACAAATGATCCTTTTGGATGTATAATTTTTAATAATTATGATGGTGATCTTTGTAGTATAGAGTTATCAACTTTCGGCTTTTTATTTTTGATGTCGTCAAACTATGGTAATTGAAATATGATCATATCAATGATAGACTAATGCGGAATATGTATTTCATTCTATAGTGAAAATGCATGTTCTATAGCATGTATTTAATGCAATAATTATATTAATAACTATTAATATGATTTTTTTATTGACAATAGATGTGCATCGGTTAGAGGTGTTTATCGAGCGAGTTGAGTAATGTTATTTAAAAGAAATGATTGTTCAATTTGATTTATTGCTCATTAAGCTCGTTAAAATTATGTTCGACTTGTGTTTGTTAAACAAATTTGTCACTCAACTTGACTAGTTGCTTGTTAAGCTTACTAAAAATTTATCTTATTTTTAATTAAAATAAATTTTAATAACACTATATGTGATTTAATATTAACATAAATTAATAAATTTAACAAAATAAATATAAAATATATCGAGTCACCTCTGCTTTAGCATCATTCATTCGTACAACAATATTATAACTCTTCTATACTAACAATCACTATAATTTAAAAGTTGAACGCTACCAAAGAAAGACATGATGGAAAATGAAAATTTTTAACATCAATAAGAATATTTGTTTTGGTGAGGTGGACAATGGATTCAAGTTTATGAGTCCGAAACAGACTAAATCGAAAAAATTTTAGTTCGTTAATAGTTATCGGAATATTTGATTTAGGGTTGAAAGAGTTTGTAGATGTTTTAAATGGTGAAAAATGAGTAATAAAAAATTAATATTTTATAAATATCAAAAATCAAATTAAATATTAAATATTTTTTTACATATTACATGTTAAGGCAACAATATTAAAAATTTAGTAATCAAATTATAATAAATATAAATGATGAGAATATAAAATTTTAAAATTTAATAATTAAAATAAAAAATAGATATATTGTAGATTAATCTTATACTAGTATCTATTACAGTTGTTATTTCTTTTAGCAACATGTTATTACTGTTATACCCACCGGGAACAGAAAGAAATGAATACTCGTTCGTGGTGGGTCCCCATTTCTGTCTCCGTTTCTAACGGCCTAGAAGACCGGGTAGTTTTACAGAGAAACATTCACTCTCCAAACCAGAACAAGAATATATAAAACTCCAATTTTGTCTTATAATTAAACCAGAAGACCTTGTCTGATGATAAGCTCGTCTAGAATGGGGACTGAAGGCAATGGCGGCGAGAATTCAAAATCTTAGGCATTGCTCTTGGAAAGATGTATGTTGTTTGCTTTCAATTTTATGAGTTTTTTTTAATAGAATTTATAATTTATTGGCTCCCAATTGTGCGGATTTGCTCCAGATTTTGAATCTGCTCTTTTTGTTTTGGCGATCGAATTTACTTGAATCGTTGTTCTTTCAACAAATAGCAAAAAAAGAATATATAAAGCTTCACTAATTCATTCTCTATGAATTTGTTTATTGCGTTTAGAACGGAATTAAGAAGGAAAAAGTTGAGCGAGTTTAAAGGTTGGAAGATGAGTTCCTTAGCTTCAGTCAGCGAAGAGCTAGCTGAGATCGACGGACAAGTAGCCGACATTTTTCGAGCTTTATCGTAAGAATTTAGTTTCTCTTCTCTTGTGTTTAGTTATTCATGTAGTGATAAACAATGTAGGTAGGTGCTATCAATTAGATTGTTCTATGTAAAATTATTTATCATCATTTATGACTGCATCTGCATGCTTATTAACTTGAATTTCTTGTTTCTACAGTACACTGTTTAAAATGTTTTTCCGTTTCCATTGTAGGAATGGATTCCAGAAACTGGATAAGATTAAGGATGTTAATCGGCAGAATAGGCAATTGGAAGAGCTTACTGACAAGATGCGAGAGTGTAAAAGGTATTTTCAGATTCATCCTTGCTGATTGTTATATATTTTGTTTTCGTGATTGATTGCATTGGAAAACTATGTTGTACAGATACGGCTATGGAAACAAAAACAGTAATTTCTAAAATTACAGAGACGACAAACAGAAAATATGAAACAAATTTTAATTTTTAAAAAAATGTAAAAATAGATAGTCATGAAAAAAATCATGTGAGCATGATAGTCAAAAGGAAGAAGAATTGTACAGAAAAATGTAAAAATAGAAGAAATACTTGCAGATATCCAAGCTTTACGTAATATATCCTTGGTACGGGGACGTATTGTGTACGTGATATGACTTTAGACTGAATTAGTCATGCTTCATAGTTGGAAAGGATATCATACTTCACTATCAATAAGCTGGAATTATTAATGCTTAACTCCAAAACCATCTGTTCTTGCACTGTATGTATTTTCAGGCTCATCAAAGAGTTTGAAAGAGTAGTAAAGGCAAAGGAGAGTAGAACTGATGCACACACCCAAAGAATGCTAAATGAGAAGAAGCAGTCAATGGTGCTTTATAACTTTTAGCTTTTATTTATTTTGTTGTAATTCTTAGTTCAAGTCCACCAACTTGTTGGTTGAATATCTTGTGTTTGAGGTTTTCTCAATCTTATGGGATTCACATGCAGGTCAAGGAACTGAATTCATATGTCGCCCTTAAGAAACAGTAAGTCGGCACCAACATTACAAGTTATCCTTGTTCTTTAGGAAAGATGAGGTTAATTCATGCATGTTCATGCTTTAACTAGTTACATATAGTTTATAATGATTATTGATAGAGTTATTTATTTTTCAGAGTTAAGACCTCTCTTTACATTGCCTTGAAAATTCTCTTGTTTTACTTTTAACCTTTTTCTTTCCATCATTCTTGTGATCTTGTGCCAGTAAATTAATTTTACTGATTGAAATTTGGAAATTCATCAGGGACACAAGTACAGATATATGAAACAATAATATCATTACTGTTTGATGTTTAATTTGTCTTCATTTGACATTGTTACAGACATCAAAGCAAGCATGGAAATAACAAACGAGTTGATCTCTTTGATGGGCCTAATGAAGAAGATAATGCCTTGCTAGCTTCATGCAAGTCTATCAGCTTCTTTGAAGATTGTTATTTCAGCTGATTCTTTATGTGGATGTTCAAGTTGAAATTTTGTGTATAAACAGTGACATGGATAGACATAGTTCTGTCATAACCAGTCTTTTCTTATGGCATCAACAATCTACAAAGATGAAAAACTCACTTGCACAAAATAGTCTCTGTTTCTTTCTTGTGTGTGTTTTAAGTGTTGTCATAACAATTCTAAGTAGTTTGTTGTAAGATATGAAAGTAAATTTGTGCTATTTCTACAACATTTGTTGTATAGCACACTTAATATGACAAGTGATGAGAAGCTTAATAAAGAAACCTTTGATCACTCAAATCAATATTATATCCCACCTTAGAAAAGAAAAGTCTACCTATTTCTAGTTTTACTTTTATGTTGCTTCTGAAAGTGTACACTTTGCTATACAAATAACTTCTACTATTGATGCAGATTTCATATTGGCTCTGAACCCTTTTCATTGATTTTCAGTATAATGTTGAATGTTGACCGGAACCGATGTATAACTATCATATTTTGCTTCAATTTCAAACTGTCATAACACATATCCTGTATGTAGTGCAGCTATGACAAACCAACAGCTAATGGATAAAGGAAACCAGATGATGGATGAGACTGATCAAGCCATTGACAGAGCTAAGAAGGTTGGTGTCCGAACTTCCGTTGCATAAGATTTTGTAACATATACTACAGAATAATTGGATTTTGACATTAACTTTTTATGTTAGGTGTCTAATTTTTGAGTGACCATTGTTTCTAATATAGGTTGTTCATGAAACTGTCGATATTGGAACAGACACTGCTGCAGCTCTCAAGGATCAGGTAAATAGCTTCAATCCAAAGCATTAAGAACCATTCTACTCTTAGGTTGTACTATTTTTTTTTAGATTTTACTGTGACATTCAAACTAAGATGTGCTATTTCATTCATATTTTAGACTGAACAAATGAGCAGGATAGTTAATGACCTGGATACTATCCATTTTTCAATGCAAAAGGCATCTAAATTAGTCAAAGAAATTAGTAGACAGGTGAATCTCTAAAACATTCACTTTATTCCATACCATTCAAGTTCATTTTCTAATCCATTTCCTTTATGTTCACAGATTGCTACCGATAAGTGCATAATGTCACTCTTATTTCTTATCGTCGCTGGTGTCATAGCCATCATAATTGTGAAAGTACTGTATTTCTCAACCTCAAATTCACATAAAGTTTATATACTTGTGCTTAATTATTGGTGTTGTGCGTTTCAGCTGGTGAATCCAAAGAACAAGGACATCCAAGATATTCCGGGATTAGCACCGCCTGCGATGAACCGTCGGCTACTTGGGGCTCCTTATTGACCGAACTACCTGATGGTGTCGGAATTATTCGCATCCAAATTGAAACGATGAATGACAGGCCACTATCCATGGTGGCTGCAACTTTTGAACCATTGATATGGTTGCAGCAGAGCTGCGTAGTATTTATGATATTTTGAATTGCATTACTATTTTGAATGCTATTGTGAACTTCTGAAGCATTAATATCATGCCTAGTTTTAATTCTTTGTTTTCCTTTTTGATTATCTCTTTTCATTTTGACCAATTATTTCTTTGTTTATATTATCCGATTTGACTTATTCATATTCCACGTTATGATCCAACATCGCTAATGTTATATTACATATAAAAGTATTAAAGATATCAATTTGATTTTGATTTCACTTATTACCCATACATGCATTATTTTTAAAACCTCTTCACTATTAAATATTTGAGTCATCTCGAATATATTTTTTAAATTTTTTAAAAATTTATTAACTCTTTAATCAAATCATCATAAAATATAACTCTTTTTTTCCCCTAAGAATTCTTATCTTTAAAACCTACTGATCTACAACATTTTAATTGTGCTTTTGACTAATTAACAATTAAGGTTATCTTTTTAAGATATTAATTTTAATCAGAACATTTATAACTGGTATATGCGATTTAATCACTCTTTTAATCGAAGCATTTATAATTATATATAAAATGATATGTCTTAAACTAGAAATTAGAAGTTTTGATTTTATTAGTAATGACCTTACGATTAATTGTAGATGTTTAATAGAGGTTTAATGACATCATTGGCCTCTGAAGTATATACTTGGTGTCGAGTTGCTCCTAAAAAATTTTAAATGTTTTTTTTTTCATAAATTTTAAGTTTTTTACGTTATCCGTATGAATCTAAAAGGATAGATTTTTATATTCTTTACATGCAGTTTTAACACTAAAAAATACTTGAACTGTACTTGTTATCTTCTATTAAGGGTAACAAAACCCCGATCATTACCTATATAGATTTTTTTCAATTAAGTTTAATTTAGAGAGACTGATTATTCGTTATGTTTATACTAAAAAATAATATTTTTACGAAAATATAATATACTTGATACTTGAATGTATATGTAAAAATAAAAAGCAATATCATCACAAAAACTTTAATATTTTTTTTCGCTTAAATATACAAGTTAATAAGAACTTATTTATTTTTAAAGATATATATATTTTAAATTATAATAATAATATTAACAATGTCAATAACTTAATTATTTGCTCAGTTATTATGATTTTAAGATAAAACAAACATTGAATTTTAAAGGAAATAAATCCCGTATAAAACGGAAGAATTAGAAATAGTATAAGTCATGTTCTTGGGGACCAAGGTAGGGCGAATGCTAAAAATAAGCCTGATTCAGCCACTTAGCTTTGCACCTTCTTCGACTTCATCTTCGGTAACCCTAGAGAATTTCCAAAAAAAATCTTCCATTCCCATTCCCTAATCACCAATGGCGCCACCAGCTCTTCTTGGCCCACCGGAACTCCGAAAAACCACCGCCACTGCCACCAGCCCAAGCGATCCTTTCATGGATGCCATGGTGACCAACTTCAACAAAGCCAAGAACTTACCTCCCATGGGGTTCACTGAAAACATGTCAGCCACATATCTATCCACAGGCAACCCTTGCCTTGACTTTTTCTTCCATATCGTCCCTAATTCTCCATCCCATTCCATTAAAGAGATATTGAAGCTTTCTTGGGCTCACGACCCTTTGACCACTCTCAAGCTTATTTGTAACCTACGCGGTGTCCGTGGCACTGGGAAATCCGACAAGGAGGGGTTCTACACTGCGGCGTTTTGGCTACACGAACACCATCCGAAAACCCTCGCCTGCAACTTGGATTCCTTTGCTAATTTCGGGTATTTCAAGGATCTTCCCGAGATTCTTTATCGCATGCTTGAAGGACCCAAGGTTAGGGAGATTCAGAAAGAGGAATGGACTATGAGAAAGAGGGCTCTAAAACCAAGACGCTGGTGTTTGGAGCCACGAACCAGGAGGGGGAAAGAGGGAAGGAAACGCTTTTACAATGAACCCAAGAAGGCCAAGATCGAGAAGGAAAAACCGAGTGCTTCAAGGAAAGAGAAGAAGATTGCAATGGCGAAAAAGGTCATCGACAGACACTCGCATGATCCCGAATTCAGGTTCCTCTACGAGCGTGTCTCTGATGTTTTCGCAGCTTGTTTGAAGGTCGACATGGAGTTTATGAAATCTAATGAACCCAAGAACATTGGTCTTGCCGCCAAATGGTGCCCATCAATTGATTCTTCCTTCGACAGATCGACTCTGCTTTGCGAAAGTATTGCCAAGAAGGTGTTCCCTCGCGAGAATTACCCAGAATATGAAGGCGTGGAGGAAGAAGATTATACCTATAGAGTTCGTGATCGGCTGAGGAAAGAAGTTCTGGTGCCGCTCCATCAGCTTTTGGAATTGCCTGAGGTGTATATTAGTGCAAACAAATGGGGTTCAATTCCTTACAACAGAGTAGCCTCAGTGGCCATGAAGCTTTACAAGGAGAAATTTCTGAAGCACGACAACGAGCGGTTCACAAAGTATTTAGACGATGTAAAAACTGGGAAATCCACCATTGCTGCCGGTGCATTGCTTCCCCATGAAATAATCTCATCCTTATACGATGAAGGCGGTGCAGAGGTTGCCGAGCTTCAATGGAAAAGGATGGTTAATGATTTGCTCCAAAAGGGAAAGCTCAGAAATTGCATGGCGGTTTGTGACGTTTCTGGTAGCATGTATGGGACACCAATGGATGTTTCCGTGGCATTGGGAGTATTGGTCTCTGATCTAAGCGAGGAGCCATGGAAAGGGAAGGTTATCACCTTCAGCAAAACCCCAAAACTTGAATCTGTGAAAGGTGAAACTTTGATGGAGAAAACTGAGTTCGTGAGACAAATGGAGTGGGGAATGAATACTGATTTTCAGAAGGTGTTTGATCTTATGTTGACTGTTGCCGTGGAGAGCAAATTGACGCCTGAACAGATGATTAAAAGGTTGTTTGTGTTCAGTGACATGGAATTCGACCGAGCTTCATCATCTCCATGGGAGACTGACTATCAGGTCATAGTGAACAAGTTCACCGAGAAAGGGTACGGTGAGGCCATTCCACAGATCGTGTTTTGGAACCTGAGACATTCAAGTGCTACACCAGTGCCTGCAACTCAGAAAGGGGTGGCTCTGGTCAGTGGATTCTCAAAGAATTTGATAAAGATGTTCTTGGATCAAGATGGCCAAATCGACCCGGAATCCGTCATGGAAGCTGCCATTTCCGGTGAAGGGTACCAGAATTTGGTCGTTCTTGATTGATGATACAAAGTCAGTGACCTGTAAAAAAACAAGTCAAACTTTGAGTTACTGCTAGGCAAGAAGTGTTGAATTTACATAGTAAATTTAAATAAAAATGACAAAAAGTAGTAAATTTAGCACAACCTCTAAAATAGTAACAGTATTTAAGAAAAGTAGAACTTAAATTTGACTCTTGCAAATTTTTAGGAGAAACTTACCGAAAAAATTAAAATAAGTTTTTTTTTTCCATCTTGAATATCTTTTCATTCGAATTGCAAATTTTTTTCTCGATCAAAACCGTATGATTTTATAGAATGGAATCATATAATTAAATGTTAGTGTGCACCTCATAAAATTTTTAAGCCATGCGTTGTATTTATTTATTAAAAAATTAATTTATGAATGTGTTACATGTTAAAAAATACTAGCTGGCGTTGGTTACTGCAACTAAAAATTTGTTATGATTTTTGCTGAGCTAGTACAGTGAGCTGGCCATTTAGCTAAAGCTGTTATTTGCACAGTATTTTTGTATATATATGCATGGCTTTTCAATGAAGAAATCATCCCTTTCCTTATCATTTTGTCGAGCACATTTCACACTTTTCTTTGATAACTCAACTAGTGTCCATGTGCCATTCTTTTGCAAGGCATCATATTCTTCCATGACACAACAAATTGTGGAACATCATCGTCCATCAGTTCACAAAAATAAATTTTAAGTTTTCAAATACCCATTTTGCTTCTAGTGATTATAGGGTGTGAGTTAAGTGACTGAACCTGGACAATATTTATATTGTTTCGACAACAGATGAATTGTCTGCAGCTGGTTCCTCAGCTGGATGAGCAACATTTGGACAAGTGTCTTTCACAGGAGCCACTAAGGCTGGACTAGAATTAAACTGATTATCAAGTGATTCCGAGTTCTTAGCTAAATGGCCAGCTCAATGTGCTAGCTCAGCAAAAACCATAACAGATTTTTAGCTGCAGTAACCAACGTCATATGGTATTCTTCAACAGAACTCAGGATTTCTTGATAATCAGTTTAATTCTAGTCCAGTCTCAGTGGCTCCTGTGGAAGACACTTGTTCAGATGTTGCTCATCCAGCTAAGGAACCAGCTGCAGACAATTCACCTGTTGTCGAACCTCCTGACAATACAAATATTGCTCAGGTTTAGTCACTTAACTCACACCTTATGATCACTAGAAGCAAAATGGGTATTCAAAAATTTAAGATCTAATTTTGTGAACTGATGGATGATGATGTTCCACAATCTGTTTATGATGCTTTACAATGCCCCAAGTGGAAGGCTACTGTCATGGAGGAATATGATGCCTTACAAAAGAATGACACATGAAAACTAGTTGAGCTACCAAAGGAAAGGAGCAACATCGGATGTAAATGATTATTTAAAGTAAAACGAAATACTAATGAAATTGTATCTCGATACAAAACTAGGCTCGTAGCAAAAGGTTCTCACAAGTACCAAGGAGAGATTTTATTGACACATTCAGTCCAGTTGTAAAATTCTCAACTGGGAATGTGGTTTTAGCTTTGGCAATTGAAAATCAGTGGAATCTCAGGCAAGTTGATGTCAAAAATACCTTCTTAAATGGTGGGTTAGAAGAGGATGTTTTCATGGATCAACCTAGTGGCTTTGAGAAATTTGACACCTCTAGAAACAAACTTGTGTGCAAATTGCAGAAGACGTTTTATGGACTACGACAAGTCCCAAGAAACTAGTATTAAAGCTTAAAGATTATCTTCTTACTATTGGTTTTAGTAGGTCTGAAGCCGATTCATCATTATTTGTTCAAATTGATAAGAAGGTCTGAAGCCTCTAGAAATAAAAGAATTAAATCATTAACAAAACAATTATCTAAATTTAAGTTATTTTTTCTAAAATTAGGTGTCATAGAATCACTATAAATATATTGGAACTTCAATATACCTATCAAGAGAATCCAATCATGGGATATTCTGGTACAAAAATATTATTAATTTTCTTGACTCTAATCAGCATGTTGACGATCCAAGTTGATGCAGCTGCACCCGGTGGTGCTACGCACATCCATCCAGATGTCTTCGATCGTTGCAAGTGGCCGGGCGGTCCACATCCAGGATGTCATCCCGACCCAAAGAGTCCTCCCAAACAAGCAAATCCCTACAATCGTGGCTGCTCAAGACACCACAGATGTCGTCATTAAACGAACCATCGAGAGAATAAGAAAAAAATATACGATTAAAGACTATGTTTGATAAAAAAAAAAAAAAAACTTATAATATTTCTTTTCTTGTACTATAATATATACAATTAAACCAATCTTGGTTTAATATAGATTTATATTGTGATCTATGAAAGCTTTTAAATATTTATCTTTTGTCTAATATATTTTAATCCTTGTACTAAGTAAAAGTTTTTTTTATCCTTTAAAATTTTTCCGGTAAGTTTAAGATTGTATTTTTCCGTTAAGTTAGGATGTTCGGTGTTTTAATCACAAGTCACGCGTGGTTAATATAAAAATTAAAAGTTCTCAAATATAAAAAAATTCAAATAAAAATATCAAAAATTTAGAATTTATTAAATGACAGTATGCTTAATTATATAAAGAAAAGAATCATAAATATGTAAAAAGATAATCAATTTTTTGAGAAGGAAAACTCTCATTTTTAACTTTCCCCCTCATTTTTTTTATAAAAATGTATATGTTTTAAATATTTAAAATAAATTTACCGTAATTAAAATACTAGAAAAAATATAATTACGAAAAACTAAATTCTTCATTTTTCTTTATTAATAGTTTTCTATGACACCTAATTTTAAAATTGCTGACCAAATGTATACACTTACTAAATGTAAGTGATAATTCTAATAGCTTATCCTAAAAATATTAGGACTAAAAATAATGATATAATTATTAAATTAATATTTAATCATTAATCTTGTCGCTATCTAGTTGGAGTAACAAGTATTAAAATATTTTTAGTAAAAAATTAATTAAATTGATAAAATTCATAAATAATGAATATAAATTTATTAATATTTTATTGTGATAAAATTAATTAAAATGTATAAATATGAAAGGCTATTTTTTTAAACAAATTTAGGCAAACTATTACAATCACACTCATCGGTTCAATGATTATTTTATAATAAAATTTATAATTTAGTAATTATTTTATTATAATTTAAAATTTAGTGATCAAAGTAAACATTAAGTCATATTTCAATAATCATTTATAAATTTTATCTATTTATTTTAAATTTATTTGACTAAATCTGAATTATATGAATCTCAATCTATGTCGAATACCTATATAACTTTAATTTATATTTTTTTTTTCTTGTAATTTAATCCTTCCATTTTATATAATTTTTTAATTTATTTTAAGCTATTTTCAATCAAATTTAAACAACATAATATTAATCATTGTGAAATACTTATGTAACTTCGTTACTCTTTTCTATACTATTTTCTTTTTGTAATTTAATTGCTTAATTTTTGTTTGATTCCATCTTAATCTTTAGTTGCAACTCATTGTAAATTATTTTTTTATTAATTTAGTTCATCAATCAGTAAAAAGATCATATGATTTTTAGAAGAGATTAGCCGAATGAAGAAAAATAGAGAAGAAAAAACAGGTAAAGCCAACTATACGAATAAATCTAATTGTATTAATAAATTATAAAAAAATAAAATTAAAAATATAATTTTAAAAATTATATTAATGACGTGGATGATTAATAGGAAAATTGACGGTTTTTATTAGTTGAGAACTATAACTAATAGAATAGATAATTTTTATTGATTAAAATCACGACTAACATGACAAATCGGACCTATAATATAATCTCTCTTCCTGTAGGCACATAAATACATATAGGTAATGACATTTATTTCCTTTTGCATTAAATTTCTTCACATTGCCGATCAAGTCTTTCTTTCTGAAGTGTGACCCACCGCTGTCGAATTCAACTCTCAGTCTAACAATAATTGCTCAATATCTAAAATGCTATTTACTAGACATTAATAACCACATAAATATATTATGATAAAAAAATACGAAAATTATCACTTAAAAATAATTTTAATTATTTATTAGTATCCTAATTGTATATAATGTAAATGGAATCTAACTCTATATATGCGGCGGAAAACACATCTTCGTGGCCTTTTCCTAATCCCTTGATTCTTTGACCATGAAGCCCGACACTCGTGTTTCGTCAGATCAACTTGTCCGCGTGTAGCATGATGTAAGCATCTTTAACCCGCGTCTAACCCCAGCCATGAGGTGTTCAGCATGAGCATGAGGCGTCTATGGTTGAGATACCCCGTCTAGAAAGCTCAGCAAGCACATAGTCAGTAGAAGGAGGCTTGAGGCCTAAGGGCAATGGCATCCATGGCTTGCTTATTGCTTCTTTCACTGTCTTCTCGATAACATCATCTTCCTGGTTTCAATTATTTGTCACTCTTAATCAAAACTTTAACACAGGATTAACATATTTCCAGAATGTACCTCAGGTACGTACCGGATGGTGTTCGACACAGTTACTTCTTTGGTACATGGCGCAAGAACAATGAAATCCGGTCGGATTCTGCAGATTCAGTCATGTACTTCAATAGTAGAAAATTACTGGACAATTTCAATGACCATGTGAAAAATATTTACAGATTGCTAAATTACTCACTTGAGTGAACATAGAGAAATATCCGGGTGGTGGCGGAAAAACAGGGCAACCCCACACATTAGCATGCATCTGAAACAAGCAAACAAGGATCATACATACATACATACACACATATATTGCTATGCATTCATGATTTCTTCATAGTTTTTCCTGTTGAAAAGATGGAATTGCATACAACGATAAACTCACCCCGGGATACAACTTTGAATGCCAACTTTCAGTTGGTGGCCATGGAGGGTAGTAACCCTGCATGCTCCACATCTGGACGCTCGGTGGATGAGAAGGTGCTCCCCACATCGGATACAGTGGACCGACCGGGATGATATGGTTTGAGTGATATGGAGGGAAGGCCATGATCGGCTTATTTGTATACATAGAGCTTTGCATTTTATGTCTTTGCAGCCATTTCCGACCATCCTCCTTGGGCAAAATGTGTCTCCTCTGCATTCGATATTTCTGTTTCACAAACAAATGTGTTCTATTATCAACCAAGATTTGGAAATTAATGGTGCTCAGAATCATAGAACCCAACTGAAGTATAAAAATGATTATATTTAGTACCAACCTGGAGATGACTTGCCACATTATGCCTCGTCAAGCTTTCTACTTTCATTAGCTTTAGTATTCGAGAAGGGATGGCTTGATCTATACCTAATTCATTCACTGCCTGGACAAATTTAGTATGAAGTTCAGGTGTCCAGTCTACCTAAGAATTCAAACAACCACGTCCAGTCGTATAAATCAGCATACTTAGATTTTTTCCCAGTCTAAGCAACAACATCATCATCACCATAGAATGTTTATATTATAAATCAACATTACCTTTGATTTTCTCCGATCAGCTTTATTCGAACATGAACTTGACATTTCAGCAACAACATGATAACCTTTGGTATCTACTCCATTTTGTGAGTTCTCTCCCTTGGAACCCTCAGCTAGATCAGACTCCTCTTTTACCATGGTCTCCCTCGGTCTACCAACTGTTGGAGTTACTTCAGCAGTTCTATTGCCACTAGTAGTTTCGATGGATTTGGCTTCACCATCTTGCTCCCCACTCACTTTTTCTGTCGAGTACTTGGTATAATTTTGGCAATCTAGATTGTCTAACAATCTTCCTCCCTGTTCCAATTGAGGTGTTGAAGGAGCCGGGTACTTATCATTTCCCGCCAGTGGTTCCCGGACATTTTGACGAATCATTGATGCATCTTCCATCTTTCCACAGTCTACTTTTTCAGGTTTTCCATTTTCCAGTTGTGGCTGCAGCATGGAAACCACAGATTCTTTAACAGGTTTTAGTGATTTATTAAGGTCATTCTCCCCTGTATTGAATGCCTGTAAAGGGAGTAATAAAAATTAGAATTCCCATATTATAGTACATTGATTGCCATTGATTGGCATTTACACGTCAATTCCGAATGTAATTCAAGCTGTATACGGATTCCACACCAACCTTATGTACGACGTGCTGCCATATATCCCTTAGCTTATCCTCAGAAAGTGGCTTCCTAAGAAACTCAACTGCACCAAGCTGTACACAAAAAAGTTGTAAAAAACATGCACTACTGGTTAGAAAGAATGGTATATGGAATCATGGAAATGGATTTAGGGTCTATGGTTATAGTTAGAATTGACAATTCGGACGCGCACATCTACGCACCGAAAATACATGTAAACCGTAAATCTTACCGCAATGCACTTCATCATGGTGCTGATACAATGCACGTTTGAAGTCACTGAAACATAGAAATGTGTTATAAAAGCATTAGGCACTTGAGAATATGTTCAGCCACATACATCACTGTCAAGAATGCAGATAAAGTTCTATGTCTGCGCTGATTAAACCGGTTGATGAACTTACTAATGGTAGGCAAGTCCTTCGCCGTTTCAAGGAACTTGAAACTCCCATTGTTATTGCTTGTACTAACCTGTGAAGAAAACATATATATGGCATACTGGTTTGAGGCACATATGCTTACTGGTTATGACAAATTATCAAACATTTGAAGCAGGCCTTTGTAATTAGTTCTTTTTTACCTCTACAATGGCTACATGGAAGCTTTCGGGTCTACTCGAAACTGCCGAAAGAGCTCCATTTTCATTGTGGAAAGTGTAAACTGCAAAAGGCTTAATAAATCAGTAACTTTTATCATACATCCAAAGACCATATATGGTGAAACAGAGAAAAAGAGCTGCAGAAGTAGTTGACATAAATAAATGCTACATTAAATATGCAGGAGACCACAGTGAAGACATAGTAAAAACACCAGATTTGATTTTACAGAAACACAATTAAGAAAAAGGGAATCATGTAATTCAGCCAAAAGAAAGGGAGAATCTAAGTTTTAACCAATATAGTCCATAGATTCAAGCTTTGATTTTATCTCAGCAGCAGAATTGGTGTCCTCATCAAGAAGAAGAACCCTAAGACCCTTTGGAAACTCCTTCCATGCTGATAAATCATTAGCACTGCAAACCATAGCTGGTTTGGCATCCTTTCTTAGACCACCAACAGGTATTCCAAATCACTGCTCATCAACATCTGATCACTCCTGCATGTCCATATGAACTTCCCCATCAAAAACAACACAAAATTTAACTTGATCTAACCATCAAAACTGGTCTTCAACTTTTAGTATCAAATCAAATAACAACATAATGTTGGTACATAGGTAATGACAGCTACATTAAGAAAACCCATTGCAAAAGCAAAGGTTGTTTTTTTAACAAATAAAAGACTCAATTATTGACAGGTTGCTGGTGGTTGGACTCATAAAAGGGCTGTATTGAACAGAAACTCCCATTTTTCAGTCTCCAAACACCCAGTTGCATGCAGCAAAAGATAGACTACCAAAAGAAAAGAAAAGGAATCCCAGAAAGAAGCTATTGGCTTTCTATTCTACCTCACAAAGCATTTGAGGTTTCAACTTACAAGTTCTTGCTTCTGGTTTTGGCTTCATCAAACATGCAAACAAAGCTTTAAGAAAAAAAGGGATGAAGAGAAAAGTTTTCCAAGTGCAGTCTTTTGCGAGAAAGTGGATCCTGTTGTTGTGTACAGTTGCTAGCAATTATACATATAACCTTTTCACTTTCACCTCCTTCGCTTTTTATGCAGTCGTTTCAACATGGAAAAAATGGAATTTTTTAAATCTCACACTCTTAATTTCTTAAATTTTATTAAAAAAGTATATAAAACGAGCTTAGTATTTTTTTTTTTCTTATTTAGTTTAAGGAAAAGCAAAGAGTCATTAATTTTTCTATATTCATTTACAGTAATATACATTTCTTACGATTTTCCATTTTTTGAGGAAAACAAACCTTATGGATAAACGTGTGTGTATATATACATAGGAAAATAGATTAAATATTTTATTATTTCGTAAATAATTATATTATATATTTTTAAAATGTAAATATTTGTATAACCGTAAAAGATTTATAATATTATAAAAAAATTAGTTGATTATTAGTCTCATCTACAAAGTCTGAACAACCTTATCTTGTCTTCCATGAAGAAATAATAACAAATTACTTTTAGTAGTTAATTTTAAGGGTAAAATATGAAATTTTTTTGATTAATTGGTTAAAACACCTACAAAGACATAATTAATTTTTTTTAAAATTTTTTTAAAAATTTAAAGCACTCCTAAAAAAAATTAAATTATTTTATTCGAAAACGATTTAAATACAGTAAATTATAATTTAATATATATATATATAAACAAAAGTATCATTGAATGTTGTGTATGTTTCTTTTTTGTATATATTTATTTTGGGTGAATTTCATAGAAACAAATTAATTAAATGTCTAAGTCTTTTTAGTTAATATACATTGAATCAAATTACTTCACCAACTGAAAGAATAAAGTATTTGATTTTTGACAAAAATATTATTCTTTTTTTTCATTCTCAAATTTTAAAATTTTATTTTTTTAATTATAAGAATATATTTTATTTTTAATTTTATAAATTTTAATTTTAAATATATCGAAATGACCGAGGATTTCTCTTTGATTTTACGTATGGGACGTGTATGGAACGTCGTCGGCTACCTTGCTTTCTTGTATCATCAAAATACTTACCATAGATTAGTTGAGGTCATTGTCTTGTCTTATTTTTTGTTTTTAATTTATTAAAACTTTAAATATTTTAATTGGATAAAAGAATAAATATATTATGATTATATTTTTTTTTTTGATAAAAATGAGATAATGCGAAAAATAAGATGTTTTGATAAAAAATAATATAAATTATGTGTAATTATTTTATGTATAAATTATATAAAAATTATTTCCATGAGCATATGAATTTTAAGGTTTAAAAAATTTATTTAGAGTTCAGTGTTCAAGGATTTTAGTGGACGGTTTTAAAATTAAAGGGATAAATAAAACTTTGAATTTAGGGTTTATAGATTAAACCCTAAACCCTAAATTCTAAACTCTAAATTAATTTCTTAAACTCTAAATTAATTTCTTAAACTCTAAAATTAAGATACTTGTAAAACCTTTTTATTTTTCATTATCGGTGTATGAGATATTTTCTCATAAATTATTATGTATCGATATTAGAATATCAACAAAAATAAAATATTTTTAATACAATTATAAAACATGAAAATATAGAAAAAAATGATACAAGTCAACCGAAGCATCGAAATTAATAAGCATTAGCTTAGTATAGATACGAGAAATTTGTGAATATTTGTTGTACATTTTATAAATTTTAATATAGCAGATTCAAATATTCAATTTAATAAAAAAATTCTATTTTTGATGTCCGAAACATCCAGGACCAGGCATCAAACAAGTTAGGTAAAGACTTCAGATGGAGATTTCATATAGCAGGGACGAGGATGATCGTCGCAGTTACGTGCTGTTATTTTTTTTATTTGGGTAGAGGGTCATAATTATTTTAAAATATTAATAATTAATATATTAATAATTATTAATTATTATATTATAATTATTGATATTTAAATTAGTAATTTTTAAAAATAATAATCGCTATCGTAAACGATTGTCGGAGCAAAGAGATAGAGAGCTCAGGAGGTTCCCCCCTTCCGTTTAGCCTCAGGCCCAAGATACTTTTTTTGATGGTGTAATTCGACAACTAACTTTTTATTATAATTAGATACCCAATTTTTATTTTTTTATAATTAAGTATTTAATATTTTTTTTAATTAAATATGTTAGTACTAAAAATTTTAACAGTGAATTTTTAAATTTGTAATAGATATTATCTCTTTAACCAAACAATGTTACATTATAAATTTAAACTAATTTAATCTGAATGTAACTAAAAATTGTTATGTATTATTAACGGGTTTGTCCAATTAGTAAATAATTTGATATCAATTAAACAAATCTCGAATTTGATATTTCTATTGGTAAAAAATATTCATTAAAAAAATCACTTACTAAAACTAGATGGTAACATAGATTGATCAAAATTAAGCAATGTCTCTTTTAAGCAAGATCGGAGACGAAACTCCCTTAGGGTTAAGGACCTCGCTCCTCATTATAAATTTGAATATTGAATAGATTTAATTAATTATAATTTAGCCCTTATAAAATAAATACTCAAATTAAAAATAAAATATTTTATTAAATATATAATCAAGTAGGGATTGAACTAAAAAAGGATGAACCTATATTATCAATTTTTTGGTTCAATATCATTCTAAGTCCTTATAAGTCTAAATATTAAACAAATTAGTCATTACCCCCATAAATTTTAAGTTTTAAAAACTCAATCAACACTTATATTTTTTAAAATTTAAATACTCTTCAACTCAATTCGATTGAATGTCCACCTCTAAATAACGGACCCGAGACACTTTCAATGTTATCGGAACGTGCTTCCGGTGTTATCGGAAATTTGGACATATCACACGTTACACTCGCCCGCAGCTGATGCTCTCTTATATGTACCTATTAACATTATTTGAAAAAGAATACAGAAAGGTATTATCTACCATCAACAAAAGGAAATTTTATGTCTTCATTGGACCATAAACTTTACCTAATTTTATGGTCACATCTGCATCCTTACCGACAATAAAATATGTTAAGAAAAGGAGTGCAGGAGTCCTTATACGATGAGATTTTATTATCATATTCATGTCCCTATAACCATCAAATCCATTCAGGAACAGAAATGAAACAATTCAAGCTCTAACTATACACTCAAGATGTTCCTAAACAAGAACGAAACAAAGCCAAATAGATTACAACAGAGTTAAGAGATCAACAACACACCAAAATCCTCGATTCGGATGTCTATTTGTTGGTGCAACAGATGAGTAGGGAGCTGTTCTACTATATATGATGTATAATGTATGGTTTACAATCATGGTGTGTGCACAAGGGGTTGTCTACTAAGTCTTAACCTCCAAAACAATATCCAAAGTCATCTACTATACCAGGCTCTACACTTGTTTTGGGACATAAGGCGTGTATGAAACCGTTTCCAGGAAAATCCCCATGTTAAAAGATGAGTGCTTTAGGTTCTGCATCGAGATTTTGATTGCGTGCATATTAGACAAGTATGAAACCATATTGAAAACACAACATTGAAGCATACATCAATGATGCATAGATAACATGTAATAAAGCGCACCAGCCTTCAATGTTTGGCCTGGTTGATTTATGTTTGTGCTGATGCCTTTGTCAGATGTAACTTCAACTCGCTCCTTTTTTCTCCTCCCTGCCGAGCTCAAAGAACCTTCAACTGCAAAACAATTAAATGGAACTCATCAAGAATCGAAAAGTCACACCTAAGATGCTAGTACAATGATCTCTCTAACGAGTAACACCATGCTAGCATCAAGTTGAACATCAGACCATAGGATTATGGTTCTCAAGAAGCTCCTTTGACGAATAGTTTAAACATTAAAAATAACAATAGTAGAGAGTTTTGGCAAAATTCAAGCGCCTTAATTGAACAAGAAAAACACACAAATCAAGGTTTTTGTACCCTGCCAATCCCACACCACTTTTGATTCACCCTTAACAAGTTTCGGGTAACGATCTATTCGTGAATCATCCTGTACCAATTCCTCAACCTGAAAAGAAGTCGAAAGTTTGATATCAACTTAGAGGATGTGGTTATTTCTTAAAAAACTTATAGATCACTTGACTACAATCACTTTGCAGTTCAAACTTCAATCTAGTAACATAAAATAGAATCATGGATCAGGTCTGATTTCTAATATACTATGAAAGAAAAGGAAAAACTTATTGGATCAATGAGTATAGGCAAGTTAAACATACCTTTTTCCATAACTGAGGATCCTTTCTTTCCCTAGGAAAAAGGAGATGATCTCGCAACCATGAGGCAACAACCCATGATTCACCTCCACCATCCACACTCTTCGACCTCAAAGCATTCTCCTCAAGCATATCACAGACCTAACAAGTAAAAGCAATTAGTTATCATTTATTATTATTACTTAAGAAGCATTTGAGACTTTTTTTCTCCTAACTTTTCAGAATGACATTCAAAGCGGTTAAAATTTTAAACAACCACATAAGATTCAGGGAAATTAACTAAAATATGATAAAAGCATGAAATTTTTTAAAGCAAACATTTCCACATTATAAAAGGGAAGCATACAAGAGAGTTATTCCAAACTTCAGAAATTTGAAGCAAGGACAATATTTTCACAAAATTTGTCACACGTGTCTTTTCTGTTTTTCATCATCCCCTAGCTTTTATGTCCCAAGGTTATATTCATTTTAATTCGAGGTGATCATTTTTAAAATATCACTTTAAAGCCAATATCCATTTGGAATCTATCCCAGCAGAATGTCAAGAAGCACAGGGTAAATAGTGCCAAGAATTTTGAGTAAATTGTTAAACTGAAACACACAAAACCACTTAAACAGCCTGACACACAGTATGCAAGGAAAACAAACCATTAATTTACTGTAACTATACACCGAAACATATGTGTACCTGATTGTAAAGCTCCTCTGCTCTAGCTGAAAGATACCTTCTCTGACGGATTTTCCAAAACAATACTGCACATCCTATAAGCTATAAAGCTAAATGTTGTTAAAAACTTTCAAAATGTTGATAGTATAAGTAAAGAATTTGGAGGATGGCTTTCAGAAGGGATTACCGCTGCACAAATAGGCACAATAATGAGAGCATACTTGGAGACCAATTCACGGAGACGACAGGTCAAGGGCTTGTAATACTCTGCCAAAGCATCTGGACACTTGAATTCCTGTAACCTATTAAAAAAATAAGAGAACTGTAAATCAAAATTCTCCAAATGCAGAAACATAAAATAGATTATGATAAGCATACCCATGGAGATCTGTTCTTGTCTCTAATAATTTAGCTATTGTCTCCATTGCCCTTCTTTTTGTATGCACATAAGTGGCATGGTCTGAGCCAACATTTTGCATCAACTTGTATTCATCTAAATCATTCCAAAGATCATTTTCTCGAACCTGAAAGCAGTAAATGTTTGGAACAATAGACATCAATAATGTATGGTTTCTAGGATACATAATTTTACTGTAAAAGGCATGCAATATCATATGAAATCGAATATCATGAGATACCCAAACAGTCCCAGTCCCATAGCACATAACTTGAGCATAAGCTTCACAAAGGCCAGCTTCTACCCATTCAGACTGCAACACATAAATGATAATCAGAAGATATAAAAAGAATGCGTACAACATTCCAATGCAAAAGATGACATTTTGGTGCTTCGAATATCAATATACCAAACCGAGCAAGATATGAATAACACACAAGTTTCTTAGCTGTTTCATTGATATTTCGATCTTCTATACACAGCTTTCCATGTCTTGTATAGCCATTAATACATTCCAACTTGCCTTCATAACATTCCCCATTACTTGGACAAGGCTCGCAAGAATCTGTAGTGATACATGTTTGTTATTAGATTATTGAAATTTATCACTAGGAAGAGGAACAATGGTTTACACATAAATTGGCTCATAAGAGACATGGAATAGAAGTTCCCATAGCTAAAGCTACAAAGAAAATCAAACTAAAAGCAGAATGGATAAAAATCCATAGGAAAAGATACCCAGAAAGCAAAGATGAACAAAAACGAAGAATCACCACAAAATGGAGATAGAGAGAGAAGAAGAAGAAGAAATTACCAGAGAAAGAATCGGTGGGGTCTAAGCTAGTATCGCAAAAGGGTTTAGAGTTGGAGGTGAAGAAGTTACAGGAGAGAGCTACTGCGGATGCGATGGCGAGTACGGCTATGAGCCTCAAGAACTCTCCTTTCGAAGGGAATAAACTCTGGGGTGGCTCGATTATAGAGCTGAGTGAAGATTTTGAAGCGGATGACGAAGAATACGAATTGTGTATCGATTTTGAACGCTTTTTGGGCGTTGGTGAAGACATTTTGGGGGTTTAGATCGACATCAACGATGTTAATTTCTTCTAACTACAAAAAGAGGAGGGAGGGAAAGAAAGAGGAAAGAAATAATGGTGGGTATAGAAACTTAATAATGAAGTTTAAATTATTTATTTTTAATTAAATATATAAAAAATATATGATGCGTCAAAATTTAATTAATTAATAATTTTTTAATAATCTGATATTTAAAATAATCAAATCAAAATTTAAATATTTATTTATTAAAAAATTAAGGCATTAAATGTCAGTCACAAATATAATTTGAAAATCTATTTAGCTATTAAATATAATTTTATTAAAAATATTTGGATTAATTTAAAATTTAACAAGGTTTAATTTAACTAATTAATTTTTTATTGATAAATTTATATGTTTATATTTTAATTTAATTTCACTCTATTAGTTCTAAAAAATATCCACTGAATTTAGTTGACAAAATACTACCACAACCCAACTCAATCGAATTCTTTCTTTCTCTTCTTCAATTGGATTCCACCGAATTCTCTCGGCTAAATTCCAAATCTAGGAAGAACAAGAGACAAAAAAGATCAGAATTTTAACCTTTTCCTTTCATTTTTATGTTTGTATTTGGTTAATTTACCATTGATGTTCCTTCTACTGCATTCTGCATTACATCTAAAATTCAATTAATTGGAGCTTCTTTGTTTCTAAAATTATCACTGATTATACTGTTCTGCAGCTGCGGGTAAACTGCAGAATCCGATTGAGTCAAAACCCTAATTTCCCCCTCAAACTTTTGTAATACGCTCTCTATCCAGAGCAACCTTTCCTGGTAAAGTATTCATTTCAGTTTTTTTTTCATGAATTTGTTATATTTTGCATGAATTGACTATCTGCGATTCAATTCAATTTCTCTTTCTCATTGATGAACTGTTTTTGGAAGATTTTGAGCTTTTGGGGGCCTATAGTAGAATTCAGCTTTTGGGTATTTAAATTTCCTTTTTGGGTTTTAATGAAATTCAAGGAATGGAGTGTGTATCTTGTAAAGGGTACGACTTTGAATGAAATTAACGTAAGATTTACTTCAGAAAATAGATGAGTAAATCCTCTATTTTAAGCTCTTAAGTAGTAAGAAATGAAAAGTCAAATGCTGATATATGAAATTGACTTGTGGGTAATTTTGACGTTTGTATGGGGGAAGGCCATAATCAGATTTTGTTAGGATTCTTTTGCTCTTTAAATTGCAAGAGAACTGTTGGCAATATAGTTGCTGGTAGCTCAGGACTTTTCTACTGTTCTATGAGAATTATTTCACTTATTGTTATCAGGGTTGGGGAGGGAGCTGATAATACATACTTTTCAGGTATTCTACAAGTCTGATGATGGCTGACTTACCAGGTTATCTTCGAAACTGCTTACAGACAGGAAAACTTGTAGTTTTGGCAGTTTTAGTTTCAGGAGGAATTGTGTTGCAAATCTTGGTTAGTTTTGCATTTCTCTGTTATTTAACTACCCTTTGCATTGCTTTTCTCAAAATGTTTCATATTTCTTTGATCTGATATCTTGTGTATGGTGTGTTAGGCATGTGCTCTGTACAATAATTGGTGGCCAATGCTGACTGGTAAGGGAATCTGAAGCTTAAAATCATGTTTTTCGGTTTAAAAAGATTGTGATTTTAAAATTTCGAACTTTGTAACTCTTCCATTGTTCCCTGTTACTGATAGAATTAAGATTGTATGTTCCTGGACATCTACCTCAAAGGCTAATGCTTATAGTTCAGTTTGGTAATATACTCTGATTTAGAAGCATATCGTGAAGACAATTGCTCTTTAATCTATGGAGTAATGATCTTAACATTAAACTGAATATATCAACCGGGAACTTGCATTATGCATGCAGAAATGTGTCATCCGTATCGCTCTTTTGGGTTATTAATTCCTTTCTTGCTTTGTGACTCTACCCTTTATGTGCAAGTGTGTGTATAAGCAGGGAAGAGCCTTCAAGTGGTTGATCATATTGCTTCATTTAATCATATACTGACATGCTGCATTGCTGTTGCAGTACTAATGTATGTTCTCCTTCCAATGCCTTTGATGTTCCTTGCTGGCTCTGATGGTTATTCTCTTTTATCCGAATCCGACAATGGGTAACAATTTTTGCCTTAAATTTGGTAGTATACAAGATTTTATCCTCTTTTTCAGTTATCTTCATCATTTGATGCTCGCTATTTTATTCGTAACGAACACATGTAACAGTTGGGTGAATGCAACAAAGTTCTTGACTGGAGCTTCTGCAATCGGAAGCATTGCTATACCAGCTATCCTAAAGCATGCTGGAGTTATAGGTTGGGGCGCGTTGGTGATGGAACTATCATCGTATTTCATATTTTTACTAGCCATACTGTTTTACATTCGAATGAATGACAACGATGATTACAATTTCGTCTGAAAGATGACAGATTCAGTTCCCACCAGCAACCATGTGAAGCTCTGTCAAATTTCGTTCTAAGGAACCTACTCCTTCCTGTTTTATTAATGTTTTCCATCCATTTAATATTTGTGTTATTTGTTTAACTTAATTTAAAGATTTTGTTTTGTATATTTTTATCCATTATGATTTTATTTTAGATATCCTAAAAATGATTTTATTTTAAAATATTTAAATAAAATATAAAATATCTTCTTATTTTTGGTTTTTTCCTTTGCTTTATACTTTCACGTCAGACATGAAAACTAATTGGTCTGGCTAATATTACTGTAAATAACATTATTTATGTGACACTAACAATTATCATCATTTTTAGAGCTTGTTGATGAATGCAAGAGAGATGCCAGTTAACTGAAGGAAATCTTCGTTCTCCGTTGTCAATGGTGACACAACACCTGGCTTCTCCTTGAACTGAGATTCACAGGTCTCCACCCCAGTCTGGGCTGCACTAACCACTGTATTAGCTGTTCCATAATCTTTACTCTCAATAGCCTGCTGAGCCTTACTTAAATCCGACCCTGCATCAGAGTAAAGCTCAGAACAATCTTGCAGGCAACTCCTCACATACTGCTCCAGGCTTTTATCAGACAAAAGCTTCGATATTACAGACCCGGTGCTCTCAGTATTCGATATGGCAATCTCGAACGATACTTTGACCAAATCGGCAAGGGTGGTGGCGCTTTTGGCTTTGGGGTTCTTTTGGAGGGTCGATACGCAGAAGTTAACTTGTATATTTGGATTGCTAGCTGCAGCGTCTCGGCAAGAATCACTGAGAAAATCAGACCTGACAGAAACAATTAAAAGGTAGAAGAAAACAATAGGAAAAACAATGTACTTCTTCATCTCTGTATGTCTAAAATTTCCTTGGATACTTGTAACCAGGAAATGCACATGCTTATATAGGAATCGGAAAGGGTCTTATATTTATGATGAAAATGATAACAATGGAAACTCATTTATGAGGAAATCTGTTCTGATTCTTCTTCCGTTAAAGAATGAGAAAGGTCATTTTTATTTTAAAAGCTTTTTTTGGAAAACAATTCTTTCTGTAGTTAAGGTTGCTCAACAGTCTCACTAATGTGAATAATCATGGTAATATTCCTCCAAAATAATTTTAGTATCGATCCGATATTTTTAATATTTCACTCCTAAAATAAATTTAAAAAGTAAAATTGATATTCCGTATTTAATTTTATAAGTATCGAATTTTATATATCCGATTAGTAGGTATAATCACGGGTCAAAACATAAATAGATAAATATATATCTAAAAAATTGAATACTCGTAAAGTTAAGGATTCTAAGGTCTGGGTATCTAAATTTGAACACTCCTAATATAAACGATGAATGCAGAAAATACATGAAACACAATATGGAGATACACAATCCAATCTTGGGATTTAATATAAGAAAACAAATTTTTCATTTGTTTACTTTGACTCTCGTAAAGAACGGACTAACAGAGTCAGTTACCCAATCCATCAATGTAATAGGTTCTTTTTCTTTCTTTTTATGATTCTTTATGATAATAAATAACCTACTTAACTCAACAGTTAGAGTATTACTTTCATACTACGAGAGTCATTAGTTCTAATCCCGGTGTCTAATAAATTTTTCTACGACAACATAGCATTTAAGGTTGGTGTTAAGAGATAATAAACAAGATCGAAATTGATAAAAAAATCATTTGACATGGCAGTTAACCGATAGAAATCTTTGTTCTCCTTCTTCAATGACGACAAAACCTTTTTCTTCTCTTTGAACTGATCTTTACTACTCAGTACTCAACGTCGTCACCATGGAAAAACTTGACACTATAAGAGCCGATACATTATCTTTAGCCTCAAAACACTCTTCTAGGTAGATTCTCGCATACGGTTAGAGGGTTTTGTTAGACAAAAACTTTGATATTATCAACCTGATGTTCTTCGCATCCGATATGACAGTCTCGAACGTGACCGTCACCAAATCAGCAACGTCAGTGGTGTTTTTGGCTTTGAGATTCTCTTTGAGGATCGATACGCAAAAGTCAAAATTTAAAGAACGATTGTTCTTTGTAGTTTCTCGACAAGAATCACTGGGAACATAAGATCTGATCGAAACAATCAAGATGAAGAAAATAACAGAAAAAACAATATGATTTTGTAAAGAGTAATGAGAGTTATATTATAATTAAAGTTAAAATTTTTATGTTTGAGTCGGATCGTTTAAAAACAACAAAGTGTATTAAAAATAAGACATCGGAGATTATAAATAATGATTTATCTATGATAATCAAGGAGTTATTATTGGAAAAATAAAAATATCTATTTCACACATTCGTCGGGATTTAAATGTATTACGGATTAGATTGTGCGTAATTGCGTGAAAAACTAATTGGGGATGAGAATACGTACACAATACCTATTCATATACATGATACATTGATGTGGGATAAGTACGATTTTTACAGAGATGAGACAATACATAATGATATTTCAGATGTTGGTGTTGGGTGATCTAGTTATGGTTGTGAGTTTAGTAGTTAGTTATGGTGTCGAATATAAGTTATTTTGTTAATGTTTGGTTCTTACTTAACTTTAGTTGTTATTGAGTTTATCTTTTATTTGAGTTGTTCTAGATTAAATTGTATTATTTGTATATATTCTTTTACGTACTCTTTTTTATTTATATAAAATTTATTTATTTTTAATGAGACATAGATAATATTTTCTCTGTTTTTTAATAAAAAAAATAATTGTGAGAGTTTTAGCAAAAAAATAATTGATAGAGATAGAAGGTTAAATATTTTTTGTTATAATAGATCAATGTTTAAATTTACAATTCAAATATCGAGTTTTCGACTCAAATAAAATAAAAATGAGTGATTATCTTTGATGATTAATTAATGAGTTTCAAAATTCAAATGCTTTTGACTATATTCGAATCCAATTAATCGAAAAACTAATAAATCTTATAAACATAACATGGATTCAAGATATCATATGTCAATAATATGATTGATCATGTAATCTCTGTGATTATAATAATGCTACGCTTTTTTACAATGTTAATTACAGACGATTTGAGTAATGTCAGATTTAGATCATCAATCATAAGTAGTTATAAGAAAAAAATCGGTGATTTCAATTAGGGGTGAGTCAAATTTGATTTAATTTTAAAAAATAATTTTTTAATTCGATTCGAGGTAAAAAATTTTATTTATTTTGACTAAACTTAAAATTTTATAAATTTAATTCGATTTAATTTTTTAAATAAAGTTCAAATTATAAAATAGAACTCGAATAACTCAAAATTTTTAGTAATTATAGAGGATAATTATATATTTAACCCCTGTAGTTTTATTTTTACTCTTTTATCTTTTAATTTTCTTTTCTTTACAATTTGATTACTTTCTAGATTTATTTTTTTTATTTTATTTAATACAAATTTTATATTATGTTATTTATTTTACGTTACTTATTTTTATTTTTTTATTTAATTTATAATATTTAATTATTATTATTATTATTATTATTATTATTATTATTATTTGATCTAGCCTTGATTTTACCTGGATAAGAAGTAAGTTTTTAAAGAAGTTTGTAATTTAATGAAATTACATATTCATAGTTAATGTATTTGATGATAATGATAATAATAATAATCATAATTATAATAATTCAAAAACCTTATATACGCATGTAAAAAATAATACGAATATATATATATATAAATTCGTTTAAATTATAATCAAATTATACTATAGTGTTATAATTAGTATAATTAAAATTTACACATAAACTCGAAAATTGAATTGACTCGATTTCGCTGAAATCATCTCGACTCAAAAAAATTCAATTTTTTTTTATAAAATATGATGACTCGACTCGAATAACTCAAATTTTTTGATTCGACTTGCTCGAACGTTCATCCCTAATCTCAATTGATTAAAAATATTCATTTAATTATATTATAGATCCGACTCATCATATTATTTAAGAATGACTGACGTTTACGAGAGATATATAAGAATGACAAAAAAATGCCTTCAACAATATAATACACCCGTGGATGTTATCTTTAAATAATAAGGGTGTAAACCTAGCCGCTCCCTTCTCAGCGCCGCTCCCCTATTCTCCATACTGCTAGGGGTGTGCAAAGCCTGGTTCGGTTAACTATTAGTAAATTATTTCGGTTAATCGGTAAATTCGGGTCATCCAATTTTCGACCCTAAACCGTAACCATTCAACCGGTTAACCATTTATCCGGTTAACCGAAAATTTCGGTTCGGACCAGTTCGGGTAACGGTTTTTTTATTTTATTTATTAACAATATAAATTTTAATTACAAATTAGAAAAAAATAAATAATTTTAAAAAATAACACATGATATTAGTATATATTTTTAATATTAGCAAGTCAAACACTTAAATTTTATAAAATGAAATTACAATTTTACTTTTTTAAAATTATAAAATAAATTAAATATAATTTTTAATATAAAATATTAAAATAATATGTAATATAATAATATATATTATACGACCGGTCGGTTCGGTTAACCGATTTTTTCTAAAATCGTAAACCGTAATCAAACCGGGTTTTATTAAAAAAATAAAAACCCGACCCTAAATCAAATTTTTCGGTTCGGTTAACCATTTTTCAGTTCGGTTTTTTCGGGTTTTAAAATCGGTTTCGGTTTACCGGTTTTTTTGCACACCCCTACATACTGCAGCCTTTTTTTTCCTTATTTTTTCCTTCACTGGAAGCGGCACTGATTTTAATATTAGTTGTCGATTATCGGATCTATTATTTTGTTTATTTTATTTTTTATTTTAATAAATTATTTTACATTTATGGCACAATTTTATTCTACCTTTTGGTATGTTTTTTCTGTCTTTTGGCATGCTTTTTTCTTTTTCTTTTGGTTTTCTATTAGAGTTAGATCTGATGATGCCACGATTGATCAAGATGACGCTCCTTTCTTTATATTGTTGATCTCCCTATTTTGGACCCTCAAACAAGATTTGGATATGCGATTATATCTACCGTTTTTTTCGCCGTTGAATAATGGTAATATCTTTGTTGTCAATGCACCTTTATTGTAATATACATTTTTATGTTGTTTGTTGATGACTTTACCTATCATCGTGAATTTTGGTGATGTTTGTATCTTTTTTATTTCGAGTCTTAGGATTAGGTTTTTACCTTTTCCATGTCTGGTTTTTTATGATCTCGCGTTGTTAGTTTTATTTAATAGATTTATATCTGATTTTAGGTGTTTTGTTTACCGAAATATAAACTTTCATTATATTTACGAATATATTCTTATTTAATAAAATTAGTAGTTCTGCATTTAAAAAAAACAGCTGCCCGACTAAAGTTACCCTTTTATGTTAGTCCTTTACTCGTTAAATCCTTCGATAATTATATTGAAATATTCAAATTATAAATATTATTAGGGTTTAGAGTTGGAAGGAATCGAGTTAAAAAATTGTAAGTTATTTAAGTTGATGAGTCTAATTTTATAATTCAAACTTTATTTAAAGAATTTTTAGTAGAGTTTATCGGGTCAAATTCTAGACGAGTCGGTTTTTCAAGTTTATATACAAATTTTAATTATAGTTTAGTTTCAATTTAAACGATATTCTCTAATTATATAAGATCTACATACATATTTCTTCATATTATTTTTTACATATGTAAATAAATTTTAAAATTATATTATATTTATTGAATTCATGTGATATTTTTTTATAAAATTTTAGTTGAATGATCAAATTAAATAAAATTAAAGTTAAAGGACTACGCAATAAGAAGAGTATATTTGTTAAACGACATTCCCTACGCTTGTGTTTCCCATTCTTTTCTTTCTCTTTATTTTCTTTTAATCTTGTATAATCGTAATTATAATTTTTAGAGGTATAAATTAAATATTTTAATAAAATAAAAAATATTTAAATTATAAAATAATATTTTTTAAAAAACAAATGTTCTCCGATATTTTAAAATATGTCGTATTTGTGTTGTATGCTATGCTAGTTAATTATTAACGAGAAAATGATAAAAAATAATATAAAATTGAATAAATTAAATATTTTAAAATTTTAATGATTAAAATAAATATTAGTGTAAAGTTTAATGATAAAAACTTTAACTAATATATTCAAATTCTAAATATATGTTATGAATGATTTGAATAATGTCTAATTTAAATCATCAATCAATATATTAAATATAGGATGAGTCTTTAACGTTAAAAATGTTGAACACCATTAATATTAAATACTATTAAATTGATTAATAACAATTAAAACCCTCAAAGACTCCACATGAAAATTATAAATTATTTAAAAAATCTATTAAATTATTTTTCATATTTATTTTTTAAAATAATTAAATCAAATATTAATCTTAATCAATTTAGAAAATCTTAAAACTTAAACCCTAAATTCAGTATTATATATTATAAACCTAAAACCTTAAACTTAAAACAACAATCCCCAAATCCAAAACCTTAAAACAACTTAAACCCTAAACCATATACCTAAAACACTAAACCTTAACCCCTATACCCTAAAAATCTAAACTTTAAACCACAAATCTTAAAACCATATACTCTAAATCATAAATCCTTTACCATGAACTTGAGTTTTAGGGATTTTTTCTCGAACAAGCATTAATTAATAAAGCAAAGCTCGTAAGATTTTACTCGAGTTTATATATGCACATTGAAAGGTTGTTCATTGACATTGTTAAAAAAGCTTGTGGGATTTTAAATTTTAGGGTTTATAGTTTTAAGTTATCGTACTTCACAGCGAAGACAAAGCAAAGCAAAAGAATCTACGTAATATCACTGTAGAGCGAATATAACACAAAATTGTGGTGAGTTATTGCCTATTGGGGTGACACGAACAATTATCATCATTTTTGGACCATGTTGATGAGTGCAAGAGTGGTGCCAGTTAACTGAAAGAAACCTAAGTTCTCCCTCGTCAATGGCGACATAACACCTGTCTTATCCTTGAACTGGTCTTCACAAGTGCCAGAATCATCCATGGCTGCACTGACCGCTGTATTAGCCGTTCCATAATCTTTACCCTCAAAAGCCTGCTTGCCCCGATTTAGATCCGACCCTGCATCGGAGTAAAGCTCAGAACAATCTTCCAGGCAACTCCTCACGTACTGTTCCAGGCTTTTGTCAGACAAAAGCTTCGATATTACAGACTCCATGCTCTTGGCATCCGATATGGCGGTATCGATCGCGACCTTGGTCAAATCAGCAACGCTGGTGGCGCTTCTAGCTTTGGGGTTCTTTTGGAGGACCGATACGCAGAGGTTAAAGCTTATATCTGGATCGTTATTTGCAACTTCTCGGCAAGTATCAGTGAGAAAATCGGACCTGACAGAAACAATCAAAAGGTAGAAGAAAACAAAAGCAGAAACAATGGAATTCTTCATCTTCGGGTGTCTAAAATTTCTTTGGATAATTAAACCTGGAAAAGCAAATGCTTATAAGGAATCGAAATGGATCATGTATTTATGGTGAAAATAATAACAATGGAAACTCATTTACGAGGAAATCTGAAACGTCATGTTTTTTTCTCATGATTTCCTTCCAAATGGAAAGCAATCTCTCTGTATTTATGTCTGTTCAACATTCTTGGTAATGGGAATAATTATGGATGAAAAAAATTAATTGATATTTCACTAAGATTTTTACTAAATATGACACCAATCATTTTATTTTTTTCTCGTATATAGTAAAGGACTGAATTTAACTTCCATATATTTTATCTTTTTATACTAAAAAATAAATATTTATATATTTTTTAATATTCTTAATATAATTTAACATTAACATATGTTTAGTTTTCCACCTTTAATAAAAACAGACAAAATACTGACAAAACTGTTTGAACTTAAATGTCTTGGAAAAACATACACCATTTTTCATTAAAATCACTTAACAAAATTCTAAACATTTGATATTATATTCGATATCAGGTCGTTCCTGAGATTTTAATGATTCTAGGACAAACATAAAAAAATGGGTCTATAATAATAAGTATTAAAAAGTTAATTTTTCAATAAGTATTAAAATTTAAATTAAGTATATACTTACTAATAAATATTAGAAAAAATTAGGTCCCTAATAGCAAGTATTAATAAAAATTAATATTTAATAATAAATATTTGGAAAAATGAATTTTAAAAGTAAACCACTAATAAAAATATTGTGAAAAATCTAACATCTAATAACAAATATTGAAAAATTATGGTCCTAAGAATAATTATTGAAAAAATAGACCTTTTATGTAAGTATTAGGAAAAACTGCACCCTAATAACAAATATATTAAAAAATAGGTTTCTAATAATAAATACCAAAAAATAAAATTTAAAAATTAAACATATAATAACAAGTATTAGAAAAAATCGTGACTCTAATAGCAAATAACAAAAATAAATAAACTTCAATAGTCTATATTAATAATTATTAAAGATGTTTCTTTAGAGTAGAACCCCTAATAATAAGTTTAATAAAAAATAGGCCCTAACAACAAGCATTGCCAAAAAAATAGAATTTAAGAATCATAATAAAAAATATCGAAAAGTAAATTTAAGAATAGGTCTAAAAATATTAAAAAATGAGACAATAATAACAGATACTAAAATATAAACTCATATAATAATCAATATTAAAAAATTAATAATTAACCTATAATAATAAATATTAAAAATTAAATTTTAATAATATATATTAAAAAAATCAAACTATAATTAAAATTTAATATATTTAATAAAAAATTAAAATTAGGGTCTAGATAAGGATGAACCCTAGACCGTCGCCTTTATGGCCCAACCTAAGGACGGTATCACAGTAGTATTATTCGATAGGTGAAGTTTTTATTTTTTAATTTATCCAAACCTAACTTGAATGACCCAATCATTTCATAAATGATAACCCTATTACTCTGAAGAGGACAAGAGAGTGAAGGAAAAAAGTGGAGACAATGGATGTTTTGTGAAGGAGATTGAGAAAGTGTTTGTTCAAATAAAGTTTAAGACCAAACAATCCCAAAAGAAGAAAGAGAAGGAGACTTGTGCTTTGGTTTACTCGGCAAACTCTCATGCTGGTGCCCGAAGTCCATGTCTTTACGGTTGCATGCTTGTCAAGTAATTCTTCACAAGTTCAATCATTAAACCTTACCTGTAATTTTCAAGTAAAACATATTATATATTTATAAAAAAATAGCATTATTTATGTGACACTAACAATTATCATCATTTTTAGAGCATGTTGATGAATGCAAGAGAGATGCCAGTTAACTGAAGGAAATCTTTGTTCTCCGTCGTCAATGGCGACACAACACCTGGCTTCTCCTTGAACTGAGATTCACAGGTCACCACCCCAGTCTGGGCTGCACTAACCACTGTATTAGCTGTTCCATAATCTTCACTCGCAAAAGCCTGCTGAGCCTTACTTAAATCCGACCCTGCATCAGAGTAAAGCTCAGAACAATCTTGCAGGCAACTCCTCACATACTGTTCCAGGCTTTTATCAGACAAAAGCTTCGATATTACAGACCCGGTGCTCTCAGTATTCGATATGGCAATCTCGAACGATACTTTGACCAAATCGGCAAGGGTGGTGGCGCTTTTGGCTTTGGGGTTCTTTTGGAGGGTCGATACGCAGAAGTTAAATTGTATACTTGGATTGCTATCTGCAGCGTCTCGGCAAGAATCACTGAGAACATCGGACCTGACAAACAATCAAAAGGTAGAAGAAAACAATAGGAAAAACAATGGACTTCATCTCTGTATGTCTGAAATTTCCTTGGATAATTGTAACCTGGAAATGCACATGCTTATATAGTAATTGAAAAGGATCTTGTATTTATGGTGAAAATGATAACAATGGAAACTCATTTAGGAGGAAATCTGTTCTGATTCTTCTTCCGTTAAAGAATGAGGTGGAAACTCATTTATGGTAATATTTCTCTGAAATAATTTTTTTGGATAAATGTGTATTTATTATCTAAGACAAGAAAACAAATCTCTCAAAGTACATTTTAGACAGTCATCCCGACTAAGGAATTCCCCAAGATGTACAAAGAGTCTTATTTACATCATCTAAATGTATACTCTTACCCCGTAAACAAATATGAACCACCTCTATAATGCACCTAAGTATACAATTTTCAGACCTACTCGTGTGCCGAAATATCCTTCTATTACGCTCCTCCCATACAAAGTACACAAAGGAGCCCAAAGCTAGCTTAAGCAATTGAACAATCAAGGACCTCCCCTCAAATGCAAACACAACCAATCTAATTCAGCATTCCACACCAACATACTTCTACGGATCCCGCATAACCTTAAAACCTCATTTCATACAGTCCTGGCAAATCTACAAGCCGAGAAGAGATGATCTCGAGACTCCACCATGCCCTCGCAAAACATACACCATTCCTCCATCTCTCGACCCATCCTTAACAACCTATCCCGAGTAGGCAATCTATCCAAAATTGCCATCCACAAAATAGTAGAGTGTTTAGGGATGTGCAAAGAAAATCAAACCATCTTATGCCAAGATACCCTGGGCCTTACCTCCCGAGTTGCCTTCCAAACAACTTTCATTGTCAAACCATTCCCCTGCAACATTAAAGGCTGCATCTTATCTCTCAAATTCAATAATTTTCGCAAGCACCAACTATAATGTTGCTTAGGCTGCACTATCCACACATCTCCATCCTTTAGGACATACTTCTAAACCCAGGCCACCCATAAAGACCCTTCCGAAGCAAGTAATTTTCTTAACAGAAGAGAAAAACAAGTTTGGTTTTATTCCTTTAAGCTACGTAACCCCAAACCACCCTCACTTTTAGGAGAACAAATCTACTTTCATCCTACCCTTGCAACCTGGACAGAACAATTCTTTTCTTTCCAAAAGAATCTCACACAAAGTTGTTCAATTTGACCCAGCACACATTTCGGCAAAACCACCTGCCTACACCAAAAATTAACCATGCTGAACAACACAACTTTGATCAATTGAAGCCTCCCTGTATAACTCAATAGTCTTTTTTACCATTGTCCCAACTTTGCTTGAATTTTCTCAATAAAAACAACACAATCCTTCTCAGAGAGCTTCCTAGTAACCAAAGGCAACCCCAAATATCTAACTGGCAGTACTCCCCTCCGAAAACCAATAAGCTCACTGAACTCAGTTTGTTGATCAGCAAATAAATCAGCCACAAACAACTCAAACTTAGAAACATTTAACCGAAGTCCAACCAACTCATAAAACTTCTCTAACACACATTGAACACCTAGCAAAGAGTGCAAATTGCCCTTACAAAATAAATAAAGTATCAATTAATATATTTTTAATAAATAAACTTCTCTGAAATAATTTTAGTATCGATTAATATATTTTTTATTAAAGTTTTTAATATTTTACCCTTAAAATAAATTAAAAAGTAAAATTGACATTCGGTACTTAATTTTATAAGTATCGAATTTTATAGATATCCGATTAGTATGTATAATCATGGGTCAAAACATAAGTAGATAAATATATTATCTATAAAATTGAATACTCGTAAAATTAAGGATTCTAAAATTTGGGTATCTAAATTTGAACACTCCTAATATAAACAATCAATGCAGAAAATACATGAACACAACGATGAGATATACACTCCAATCTTGGGATTTAAGATGAAAAAAAAATACCGTTGGTAACAAATGTTTATCGGGTAAAATCCTATTTAAAAAGCAAAAAGATTATGCTTCGACTCTTGCGAATAACAAATTAATAGGGTTAGTTACCCATTTTCATCGATGTGATAGGTTCCTTTTCTTTCTCTTTATGATTCCTTATAATAAATAACCTACTTAATTCAGCGGTTAGAGTATTGCTTTCATACAACGAGAATTATTGGTTAAAAAATTTAATAGTAAGTAAAATTTATTAGATACAATCGATCCAGGTGTCTAATAATTTTTTCTACGATAATATTATATTTAAGGTTAGTCTTCAAAGACAACAAACAAGATCGAAATTGATAAAAAAATCATTGACAACTGTAAAAGTGTTAACAAATCAAGGAAAAGAGATCACAACCATCAACTTGGGGAAATTAAAAGACAATATTAGTTTAGAATTTTTAATATATATTAGATAAAAATAAACATATAAATAATAGTTAAAAATAAATATAATATTAAAAATATCTTTAATGTTTATCAGAAAATTATTTTTGTAATTTTTCTAAAAAAATAATGATTAATATTTATTTTAGATCAAATATTTTTATGTATAAAAAATGTTAATCAACTACTGATAAATAATTTGGGTGACTTGAAAAAATCTTTATCAATATAATATTGATACATCAACGTGCATTATTATGTAGATTTGTCACATCATTTGAAATCATTTACCGTTAGTTTATTAATAATTTTTATTTACCAAAAAAGTTATTTTAATTTAAAATAAAATATTAAAAATCAAAATACTTCAAAAAAAATTATGGAAATGATCATCTAATCAAACATTAAAATTATTTCTTAAAAAAATAAAACAAAATTTAAATTAATTTCTGTTTATACTCTTGAGCCATAATGATTTGTCAAAAAACATAATTTCTTTTGTATACTCTTGAGCCATTATTATTTGATTTAAATTTATTTAAATAATTGTTATGATTATATATTTTTTTTATAAAATATTTTATTATTTATTCTTAAATTATATATTTAAAGGGGTTATTTAGTTCGTTGGTTTGCTGGTTGATTTATGTTTTATATAAAATCATGTCTGGAAATTTTTTTGTAGAAAAAAATATTTAAAAGATTATTTCATTTTAATTTTACTTGGTATTTAAAGAGTTGGCACATGTTTTGCAAGTGAAAATAAATAAATAAATAAATAAAGATAATTTTAATCTTTAACGTTTATAATTTTTGTCGTTTTGGCCCTTATTCTTTTTTGGGATAAATTTAGCCCTTAACCTATATCTTTTTGACAAATAGCTTATTTTTTAACTACTATGATAACTGGACCGTTAAAAATCTATCAATGATGACATATCATATGGATATGATAATATATTTTAAATGACATGGCATCTAACCTATCAAATATATATATATGAAATATAATTTTATTCCAATATAAAATAATTAAAATTCAAATAAAATTTTAAAAATTAATTCTAAAATAAAAGACTATTAAGCATTCACAACCCTAACTATGATAAAATCAAAGTCCTATCTTAAAAAAATATGAACACAGTTCAAAATTAATTAATTTTTTAGGTAGGATTTTAATTCTATCGTATTTAAGGTTAATAATGTTTAATAGTATTTTATTTTAGAATTAATTATTTTTTAATATTTTATTTGAATTTTAATTATTTTATATTTTATATTAGAATAAAATTATATTATATATTTGATAGGTTAGATGTCATGTTATTTTAAAATATATTATTATATGCATATAACATGTCATCATTGTTAGATTTTTAACAGTTCAATTACCATGGTGTTAAAAAATAAGCTATTTGTCAAAAAGATATAGGCCAAGGGCTAAATTTATCCAAAAAAGAACAAGGGCCAAAATAATAAAAATTATAAAAGTTAAGGATTAAAATTATAAAAAATAATATTCTAAATTAGATATGATGTATTTAATGGGTTAACCATACGCTAATGGCAAATTTGGGGAATATTAAAGTTAGAAATAAATTTTAGAGAAATAGGGAAGATTGGGGAATTTTTGAAAATTTATGGCAAAAATTAAGGTAAAAGAAATGCATTCCGCAGAAGATAATCTTAAACATTTAATTAATTTTTATAAAAGTGTAAAAGATGACCTTAAATATCTAATTATTTTTCACATATAAAAGGTGCATGACTACTTTCGATAAAAAAAACTAAAATTAATTAATAAAATTTAAATATTTTAAAGGTTGAATATATAATTAATAATTATTTAAAATAAAATTTTAATTAAATTATTTATATATATTATTTTTAATTTTTATTTTCTGGTTATAATATCTAATTCTATAAAATAATTATAATTATTTTTAAAATTTTTAAAATTTTATCAATAAATTTAATGTATTTAATGATATTCAATATTAATAATATTTAATAACGTGTAAGTCCGTTATAAAATTTTTCTTTCTTAAATAAGTTAATATACATAAGCATTGGTGAGGTGGTTCACATTACATAAAGGAGTCAGACAATTTAATAATCTTATATTAACACGAATTATTTTATTTTAGTGGTTAAAGAATGATTGTTATTTTTAAAAGTTATTAGTTTAAACACTAATATTTATAATATAATGATGATATAAAGATAATTTTAACCCTTAACGTTTATAATTTTTATCATTTTGGCCATCATTTTGTTTGGGATAAATTTAACTCTTAATTTATGTCTTTTTAACAAATAACTTATTTTTTAACTAACACAATGACTAAACCGTTAAAAATTTAACGATATTGACATGTCATATATATGTGATAATATATTTTAAATAACATGGCATCTAACCTCATTCTACATATATGTAACATGTCATTATCGTTAATTTTTTACGATAATGACAAATATATACATATAAAATATAATTTTATTCTAACATAAAATATAAAACAATTAAAATTCAAATAAAATATTAAAATTAATTAAATTTAAAATAAAAAGACTATTAAGCATTCTCAAATCTTAAATATCATTCTACATATATATGACATATTATTATCGTTAATTTTTTAACTATCTAATCATAATCATAGTGCTAGTTAAAAATGAGATATTTGTCAAAAAAATATAGGTTAAGTGCTAAATTTATCTTAAAAGCAGGATGAGGACCGAAACGATAAAATTATAAACGTTAAGGATTAAAATTATCTCTATGCTTATAATAATTAAGCAATCAATATCTAAATATTAAGAATATATTTTATAATGTATATTATTTATAATCACCGTAATTGATTTGACATGGCAGTTAACTGATACTCCCTTTGTCCCATATATGGTATCTATTGTTGATTTTTTAAAAGTCAAACTTTTTCAACTTTGATCATAGTTATTTTAAATATTTTAATTTATTAAATTTTATAAAAATATATATTTTTAAACTACTTGATTAAAGATTTGTAAAACATATTTTTTTTTATATTTTTATCAATAATAGATTTAAAGTTATAATAAGTTAAAATTGAAAAAATTTGACTAAAAAAAAATCAATAATAGACAAAAATAGTGGGACGGATGGAGTATAAATCTTTTTTCTCCTTCTTCAATGGCGACAAAACCCCTTTCTTCTCTTTGAACTGATCTTCACTACTCAACGTCGTTGCCATGACTGAACTTGACATTATAAGAGCAGATACATAATCTTTAGCCTTAAAAGTCGGCTCCCCACTTCTTAATTCCGACACAGTATCAGAGTAATACTCAGAACACTCTTCCAAGCAAATCCTAGCATACGGTTGGAGGGTTTTGTTAGACAAAAACTTTGATATTATCGACCTGATATTCTTCGCATCCGATATGGCGGTCTCGAACATGACCGCCACCAAACCAGCAACGCCGATGGCGTTTTTGACTTTGGGTTTCCCTTTAAGGATCGATACGTAGAAGTCAAAATTCAAAGAGCTATCGTTCTTTACAGTTTTTCGACAAGAATCACTGAAAACATCAAACCTGATTGAAACAATCAAGATAAAAGAAGAAAACAATAGAAAAAACAATATAATTTTGTAAAGAGTGATGAAAGATATATTATAATTAAAGTTAATATTTTTATGTTTGAGTCGTATCTTTTAAAAACAATAAAGTGTATTAAAAATGAGACATCTGAGATTATGAATAATAATTTACCTGTGATAACTAAGGAGTTGTCGAAAAAAATAAAAAGTATCTATTTCGCACATTAGTGGATTTTAAATGTATTACGAATTAGACTGCGCGTAGTTGCGTGAAAAAACAATTTGGGGTGAGAAAACGTTCACAATACCTATCCATATACATGATATATTGATACGGGATAAGCACGATTTTCACGAAGATGAGACAATACAAAATGATATTTCAGATGTAGGTGTTAGGTAATCTAGTTATGATTGTGAGTTTAATAGTTATATATGGTGTCGGACATAAATTATTTTGTTAATGTTTGGTTCTTACTTAACTTTGATTTTGTGATAATTTATTGAGTTTGTCTTTTATTTAAGTTGTTCTGAATTAAATTATATTATTTGTATATATTCTTTTATGTAATTTTTTTCATTTATATAGAATTAGAAAGGTTTTTTTTAAAGAGAGATAATATTTTCTCTGCTTCTAAATAAAAAATAGTTAATTAAGAGAGTTTTAATAAAAAAAATAATTGATAGAGATTGGAGGTTAAATATTTTTTGTTATAATAGATCGATATTTAAATTTATAATTCAAATATTAAGCTTTCGACTTAAATCAAATAAAAATGAGTGATTACCTTTGATGATTAATTAATGAGTTTCAAAATATAAATGTTTTCGATATATTAAAATCCAATTAATCGAAAAAATATGAATCCTATAAATATAACATGGATTCAAGATATCATATGCCAATAATATGATTGATCATGTAATTTTTGTGATTATACCGCTACGCTTTTTTACAATATAAATTACAGATGGTTTGAATAATGTTAGATTTAGATCATCAATCATATGTAATTATAAGAAAAAATTAGTTATCTCGATTAAGGGTAAGTAAAATTTAACTCGACTCAAAAAACAATAATTTTTTTATCTAAATTTAAGGTAAAAAAAAACTCAGTTCATTTTGATTCGATTAAAAATTTCATAAATTTATAGGGGATAATTGTACCCCTATAGTTTTATTTTTAGTCTTTTTTTTTTCTTTTAATTTTTTTCGTTATCATCTGATCACTTTTTAAATTTATTTTTTATTTTATTTAATGCAAATTTTATTTATATCTTTTAAATTATCTTATTTATTTTATGCTACTTTTTTATATATTTTTTTTAATTTTTATATTTAATTTATTATTATATTTGGTCTAGCCTTGGTTTTACCTAGATAAGAAATAGGTTTTTAAAGAAATTTATAATTAATGTAATGACATTCATACTTAGGGTGTTTGATGATAATGATAATAAAAATCATAATTATAATAATTTAAAAACCATATTTACGAGAAATTATATTATAGGCCCGGCTTATCACGTTAGTCGTGGTCCCATCCAATAATAACCACTCACTTCACCACTAATCGCCAACTCATTTTTTTCCAACCAATGAATCTTCACTCATAATTTACATGTTATTTTAAAAATATAATTTCTAGAGATTATATTAATTACATGGTTGATTAGTGACAAAATAAGTGATTTTCATTGGCTAGGGATCACGGCTGATGTAGTAGGTCGGGCCTATAATATAATCTCTCCTAATTTAAACATGTAAAAAATAATATGAAGAAATATATATGTAGATATAAAGAGAAATTCATTTAAATTATAATCAAATTATACTATAATATTATAAATAGTATAATTAAAATTTGCACATAAACTCAAAAACTGAATCGACTCGAATTCGTTAAAATCGTTTCGACTCGAAAAATTTCAAAAAAAAATTAAATTATAAAATATAACGACTCAACTCAAATAAATCAATTTTTTATCCCTAATCTCGATTGATTAAAAAATTTATTAAATTTTATTTTATTTATATTATATATTTATTTTTTAAAATAATTGAATCAAATATTAATCTTAGTCAATTTAAAAAAACCCTTAAACCTTAAACCCATTATTAAACTCTAAATCTAAAACTCTAAACTTGAAACCAAGTCCTAAAAATCCACAACATTAAAACTTAAACTATAAACCCTAAGCCTAAAACCCTAAACTATAAATCCTAAAAACATATACACTAAACCATAAAATTCTTACCATAAACTTCGAGTTTTAGGTTTTTTTTTCATAACTAAACTCAATATGTTTTGAACCAGTTGAGTTTAAGGTTTTAAGTTGAATGCTTTTAGATTTTGAATTTTAAAGTTTAAATTTTTTTAAATAAAAATCTCTAAAATATATAAAAAATAATTTAATTAAAATTTTATTAAAAACATATAACCTAAACCATAAAAATCTCTAAGATTTTTACTTTCTGTTTTTTCCATCACCACAAAATTGTGCTGAGTTATTGCCTATTGGGGTGACACAATTATCATCATTTTTGGACGATGTTGATGAGTGCAACAGTGATGGCAGTTAACTGAGAGAAACCAGAGTTCTCCTTCGTCAATGGCTTCTTATCCTTGAACTGGTTTTCACAAGTGCCAGAATCATCCTTGGCTGCACTGACCGCTCTATTAGCCGTTCCATAATCTTTACCCCCAAAAGCCTGCTGGCTCCGACTTAAATTCGACCCTGCATCGGAGTAAAGCTTAGAACATTTTTCCAGGCAACTCCTCACATACTGTTCCAGGCTTTTGTCAGACAAAAGCTTCGATATTACAGACTCCATGCTCTTGGCATCCGATATGGCGCTATCGATCGCGGCCTTGGTCAAATCAGCAACGCTGGTGGCGCTTTTAGCTTTGGGGTACTTTTGGAGGACCGATACGCAGAGGTTAAAGCTTATAGCTGGATTTAGCTTTTCAACTCGTAGGCAAGAATCAGTGATTAAATAGGACCTGACAGAAACAATCAAAAGGTAGAAGAAAACAATTGCAGAAACAATGGAATTCTTCATCTTCGGGTGTCTAAAATTTCTTTGGATATTAAACCTGGAAAAGCAAATGCTTATATAGGAATTGAAAAGGATCTTGTATTTATGGTGAAAATGATAATAATGGAAACTCATTTACCAGGAAATATGAAATGTTATGTTTTTTTTCTCATGATTTCCTTCCAAATGGAAAGCAGTCTCTCTGTGTTTATGTCTGTTCAACATTCTTGGCAATGGGAATAATTATGAATGAAAAAAATTACTCCACTAAGATTTTTACTAAATATGACACCAATCATTTAATTTTTTTCCCTAATAAAAAAATTATACTAAAATCGGATTTTTTAAAATATTATACTATTCAAAATTAGATTCGGATAATGGTAATTATAGTATTTTTTATTATTGGTATAAAGATAATTTTAACCCTTAACGTTTACAGTTTTTATCGTTTTGGTCCTTATTCTTTTTTTGGGATAAATTTAGCCCTTAATCTATATCTTTTTGACAAATAGTTTATTTTTTAACTAGCTTTACCGTTAAAAACTTAACGATGATATATATGGAATATAATTTTAAATGATATGGAATGTAACCTATCAAATACATATATATATAGAATATAATTTTATTCTAATATAAAATATAAAACAATTAAAATTCAAATAAAATATTAAAAATTAGTTAATTCTAAAATAAAAAATTATTAAACATTCTTAACCCTAACTACGATAGAATCAAAATCTCATCTTAAAATTATATTCTATATATATATGCATTTGATAGGTTACATGCCATGTCACTTAAAATTATATTTCATATATATATATATATGTATCATCATTAAATTTTTAACAGTCCAGTCATCAATCTAGTTAAAAAATAAGATATTTGTCAAAAAGATATAGGTCAAGGGCTAAATTTATCCCAAAAAAGAATAAGGGCCAAAACGATAAAAACTGTAAACGTTAAAGGTTAAAATTATCTTTATGCCTTTATTATTTATAATCAAATTTTTTTAAAATAAATTTGAAGTATATTAAATGAATAAAATATTTTGAGAAATTAAATGTCTTGTATCATATACCAAAAAAATCTTGATACAATATTCAAATAATATTTTTTAAATAATATGTGATAATATTAATCATTAATAATTTTGGTTCATGATTTGACTGATACATAGACAATAACATTTACCAAATTCAAAATATCAAATATCTTTTTTAGATTTAAGACTATATTTTGATTTAATATAATTTTAAATCATATATTTTTGGTATACGCTTCAGCAAGGATGGATCTTGATACAGCAAGTTGAAGAGATTAATTTAAAAATTTTGAAAATTTTAGAAGCTTAAACTAAAATTTTTATAGACTTAATGATAAAATTTAAAAATTAAAAAATTAATTAAAATATTTAAAATAAATATTTAAAAAATAAATTATTTTAAAGGACTGAATTTAACTTCCATATATTTTATCTTTTTATACTTAAAAGTAAATATTTATATATTTTTTAATATTCGTAATATAATTTAACATTAACATATGTTTAGTTTTCAACCATTAATAAAAACAGACAAAATACTGATAAAACTGCTTGAACTTAAATGTCTTGAAAAAACATACACCATTTTTCATTAAAATCACTTAACAAAATTCTAAACATTTGATATTATATTCGATATCAGGTCGTTCCTGAGATTTTAATGATTCTAGGACAAATGTAAAAAAATGGGTCTATAATAATAAGTATTAAAAAATTAATTTTCCAATAAGTATTAAAATTTAAATTAAGTATATACTTACTAATAAATATTAAAAAAAATTAGGTCCCTAATAACAAGTATTAATAAAAAATTAATATTTAATAATAAATATTTGGAAAAATGAATTTTAAAAGTAAATATTATGAAAAATCTAACATCTAATAACAAATATTGAAAAACTATAGTTCTAAGAATAATTATTGAAAAAATATTATGAAAAATCTAACATCTAATAACAAATATTGAAAAACTATAGTTCTAAGAATAATTATTGAAAAAATAGACCTTTTATGTAAGTATTAGGAAAAACTGCACCCTAATAATAAATATATTAAAAAATAGTTTTCTAATAATAAATACCAAAAAATAAAATTTAAAAATTAAACTCTTAATAACAAGTATTGGAAAAAAATCGTGACTCTAATAGCAAATAACAAAAATAAATAAACTTTAATAGTCTATATTAATAATTATTAAAATGTTTCTTTAGAGTAGAACCCCTAATAATAAGTTTAGTAAAAAATAGGCCATAACAACAAGCATTGCCAAAAAATAGAATTTAAGAATCATAATAAAAAATATCAAAAAGTAAATTTAAGAATAGGTCTAAAAATATTTAAAAAAATTGAGACAATAATAACAGATACTAAAATATAAACTCATATAATAATCAATATTGAAAAATTAATAATTAACCTATAATAATAAATATTAAAAATTAAATTTTAATAATATATATTAAAAAATCAAGCTATGATTAAAATTTAATATATTTAATAAAAAATTAAAATTAGGGGTTGGATAAGAATCAATCCTAGACCATCACCTTTATGGCCCACCCTAAGGACGGTATCACGGTAGTATTGTTCGATACGTAAAGTTTTTATTTTTAAAATTATCCAAATCTAACTTGAATGACCCAATAATTTCATAAATGATAACCCTATTACTCTCAAGAGGACAAGAGAGTGAAGGAAAAAAGTGGAGACAAAGGATGTTTTGTGAAGGAGATTGAGAAAGTGTTTGTTCAAGTACAGTTTAAGACCAAACAATCCCAAAAGAAGGAGATGGAGACAGGAGATTTGTGCTTTGGTTTACTCGGCAAACTCTCATGTGCTAATGTCCGAAGTCCATGTCCTTACGGTTGCATGCTTGTCAAGTAATTCTTCACAAGTCAAGATTTCAATCATTAAACCATACCTCTAATTTTCAGGTAAAACCTATTATATATTTATAAAAAATACCTAACATATATTTAAGTTAATTTTAAAAAAATATTATTGCATGAATTCAAAAATAAATATCAATGGAAATATATAATGCTTATTATAAGAGTCTCGAGTTTAATTGTTTTGTCTGTAAAGCGTTTGTATTATTAAAATTATTTTTTAAATAAAACATTATTAAAGAGTTAATACATATAAATAGATAGTAATATTTATTAATATTTTAAAAATATTTTTTATATCTTCACAATTAAGTTATATTTAATTAACCAAACACATGATTGGATTCTGTTCTACGGTAAATAGAACTAGTAAGTTTGATTTGAAATTCGAAATTAATTCAAATACAAACACATAAAATTAATTTAAAATCCAAAATAAATTGAATTAAATTGGAATAAACCGTATTTTAGTTAAACAAAAAATGTTATGACTAATTATTTACTATTCACGAGATAAACCCTAGTCGTTCCTTTCTTTCTCAATTTTTTTTTCATAGTCATTCTTCACTTTAATCAATCCCTTTGATCGATAGTCGACAATCAATTTTAGTATCGGTTGTCAACTACCGAATCTATAGCACGTTCTTTCGGTCCTTGTGACTCGTTTTTCTTCTGTGGTGCTGACATGTTTTTATTATTGTTTTGTGATTTGATTTATCTGTTTTCGTGACATGTTTTAGCATATCACAACGATCAATTTTTGTTCTCATTGAGATTCAACCGATGCTAGTTTTTGATTTTTATTTTGTCGATGGTCACTTGAAAAGATTTATCCACACTCGGTTGATGGTTGTTGCCGATGAAATCAGTCCTGGGTAGCGATACTTTTTGCATGACAGTTTGGATCGCCTACAACTCCTTTATTTATTATGCGTCTCGTTTGGATAGCGACAAGGAGATTTAGGAAACTTCTGAATTTTATTGGTATGCTTATCTCCGTAGAAATATTTATTTTTCTTTGTTTTGGGGTTATAAAAATTTTGAATTGTTTAATCCAATTATTTTACTTATTGATTGTGACATAATTATAATTTTTCTATGAATTTATTAAAAATTTAGTGATATTTAATAAAAAAAAATTATAATGACTCAATTTCCCGATTAATAACTCGGGCTTTAGAATTAGGTTTAGGGTCGACAGTCGAGAATCCAACCAAGGATAATTAGTCTGAGACTGAGTCTTGTGATAAATAAGTATTGGTGACGTGGGTTTAATTAAATGATTGAATTAAAAATAATAATAATAAAAGAAAAAAAGAGAGTATATTTTAAATCGAAGTGTTAGCTGACGAAAGAGAAGAAAAAAATATAAAAAGCGAATAAAATGATGGAAGAAGGAAAAGAGAAAAAAATTAAAAGAAATTTTAAGTTTTGATCTACAATAATTTAATAGTCTAATCAAAAAAATGTCAAATATATCGTCAACTATTAAAATGATTTAATTAAAAATTAACGGATTGATGAGATGACCATTAAAAATAAAATAAAATACTTATACACTTCTTATTATTCATATATTTTTTAATTTAGTCCTAATTTTGTTATAAGGTTAATTATTGTAGAAGTCATGTTTGTTTGCCTCTAGTACAAATTTAGTCACCGATTTTAAAAATAGACCAATATAATTATATACGTTTTTTAGCCGTAAACTTATGATTACTGAACCGTTTGTTGCCGTTAAAATTTAACGGAAAGTTAATCTGTCATAATAAAAAAATGATAAACTACTTAAATAGTCCATAAATTATTCTATTACTTTTGTTTCTTCTTTAATTTAACCATCAAAATTTTAAATTTTTATATTTTTATCATTTTCTCAAACAAAACCTCATTTATCTAAATATTGTCCTTCCCAACAAAATTAACAGGAAGGTTGTGCAGTATCAGTTTGCCCAGATTCTTTAACCTTATAGTTCTTACCATTTTGATTATCTCCACTTGTTCCTCAGAAATTCTGTTCTTTGTTTTTATTTTTCTAGAATCAATTGCAGGAGAAACGAAAAACAACGATTGCCCCCATGAGAGATTCCAACCTTTCAAATCGCTCATCATTTCATAAAGCACTTGGTGGTGGTCGAGTTGCCGATGTGCTATTGTGGAGAAGATGAGGTGGAGGAGCTAATGTTGCTAATCTGGGCAAGGACAATGTAATCTCTACCACCAATTCCTAATATGAAAATTTTTGAGAGAACTATTGGAATGGTTTCTGATGAGTTATATGGATGGATTAATTGTGTATTGGCGATTGCACATGACATTGCAATTGGAAGGAATTTGAAACTTTTGTTAAGGTTTCTGTTGGCTTGTGGTTTATATCATTCATTGGTAGTCTCGTCAGCTTTCTCACTCTGTTCTATATTGGAGTTTTTCTTGTTCTATCGGTTCCGTTTATATATGAAAAGTACCAGCATCAAATCAATGAAAAGGTTTCTGTAATGGACAGACCATCCAAGCACGGTTCAGGAAAATTGGTGAAATAGTCTTTAGTAAGCTTTTGTTTTCCTCAAACAAGGAAAAGAAGATGCAATAGGTTTTTCAGGTGGTTTAAGTGCGACAAGTTGGGATTTTAAAACAATTACTCGGATGTGTTTTAGGTCGAGTATTCTTAGGTCGGGTAAAATCGGATACAAGTTATTTCAGATTGATTTGATGTTTTGACTCGATTCGGGTCGGGTGCAGGTCCATTTCAGGTCGAGTCCGTTTTAGGTCGGGTCTGTTTCAGGTCGGATCCATTTCAGGTCGGGTTCAAACGGTTCGGGTCCAAATCGGAAAATTGTCAGTTTCATTTCAGGTCAGGTAGATTTCAGGTCGGGTCTATTTCAGTTCGGTTGCATTTCAGGTCGGATTCATTTTAAGTCGGGTTCATTTCAAGTGATTTTGTTTATTGAATTAATTTTGATTTTTTATTCATAATAATTTAAATTATTAATTTTGATTTTGTATAAATATGTAAAAATGAATAAATATTAGAGCATAAAGTTAAAAATTAAATTTTGAAATTTAAAAAAATCAATATTAACTTGGAAGGACTCAATTACAAAAATTAAAAATTAGAAACATTAAAGTAAATTAGAAAAATCAGTAATAATCAATTCAAAAAAATAACTTGTAAGTTATAAGGACTAAATTACAAAAATTATAAATTAATAATAATTAAAAGTATTAAAAATTATCTTTAATACATTATAAATTTATAATTATAATATAGTTTAATATAGTAAAAATAAATTTTAGACAATATATAGAATTTATACTATAAATAAAATAATAATATATATAAAATTAATACTATATAAAGAATTTATATTATATGTAGAAAATATACAATACATGAAGTAATACTATAAATGGACTAATACTATTTTTGGAAATAGAATAATACTATATATAGATTAATAATATATATGAAATAATACTATTTTTAAAAGTAAAATAATACTAGAATAAAGAATAATACTATTTAATAGTAGTAATAGTATTATACATAGTACATTAATATATTAATATATATGTATCATGTATGCTATAATTTATATGTATATGTATTATATATATGTATATATATATTATACATATAACATACATGTTAACATGTATATTAATTTTTAATATATGTATTAATATATAGTATTACTAGTTTAATACATGTATTATATGTATGTTAATAACTTAATATGTCACACGTGTTAGTATGTATTAGTACATTATACATATATATATGTATGTATGTTAATAATATAAATATATAATATTATATACTTATATGTATATGTTATATATATACATTATATATCATACATACATATTTGTTTTTAATGTATATATATATATATATGTATTAGACTTATATTTTTTAAAAGGCATGTTATACATATATATATATATAATATGTATTATACATATTAATGTATTATGTATATATATGATATATTTATCACTAAATTAAAAAAAATCATTTTAATGTATTAGACTTATACATATTATACATATATATATATATAATATTTGATATATTATGTATATATATTTGATAATATATTATACATATTTTTAATGTATATATATGTATTAAACATATTTTTTTAAGAAAAATTATTTTTTTTAATTTCCCCCTAAAATTAAAAAATTCACTCAAATTTAAATTTCACCCACCCCATCACCCTACCCGTTTAAAATCAACCCCAAAAAATCTCGCCTCCCTAAAATCCCCAAAATATATTAATATATATAATATTTAAATCTTCCCCTTTTAAAATCAAACAACCCCTGCCGCCTAAAATCAAGCACACTCCCCCCAAATTAAAAATCTCGCCCCCTAAACCCACCCAAAATGCATTAATATATATATATATATAATATTAATATATATATTTATATGTATATATAATATATATTTATATATGTATACAAGATATATTAGATGTATACGTTAACATATATATTTATTATATATATATACTAGATGTATATATTAATATATGTATATAATATACATTAATATATACTATGTATATAATATAATTTAATACATATATAATATATTTTAATATATATGATATACGTATATATATTATATTTTATGTATTAATGTATTATATGTAATATATAATATATTATAAATATATTATATATACTTAAATGTATACTAATATATATATATATATTTAATTTGTTTATGAGTTAATGTATGTATATTACTAATGTTTATGTTGAATTAATTTTGATTTTATATTTATCAAAATTTAAATTATTAATTTTGATTTTGTATAAATACATAAAAAATGAATAAATATTAAACTATAAAGTTAAAGATTAAATTTTGAAATTTTAAAAAATCAACATTAACTTGTAAGGACTCAATTACAAAAATTAAAAATTAAAAACATTAAAGTAAATTAGATAAATCAGTAATAATCAATTCAAATAAATTAACTTGTAAGTTATAAGGACTAAATTACAAAAATTATAAATTAATTAAAAGTATTAAAAATCTAACTTTAGTACATTATAAAATAATTATACTATAGTTTAATATATTTTAAAAATGAAAAATAAATAAATTTTAGATAATATATAGAATTATACTATAAATGGAATAATAATTATATAAAAAATAACACTATATAAGAAATTTATACTATATGTAGAAAATATTCTATATATGGAGTAATAATATGGATTATATAATAATTAGTAAATGTATATATAATAATTAGTAAATGTATTATGTATATTATATACTATGTATATTTAACATATGTATATGGATAAGTATAATATGTATATATATATAATAATTAGAAAATATACTATGTATTATATACATATATACATGTATGATATATTACATATATACATGTATTATTTATATTAATTTTTAATGTATATATATGTAATATTATACATAGAATATACATATATAACATCTTATATATATATAAATACGTATATGTTATATAACATATTAATATATATATCTTAGCATATTATACATATATTATGTATACATATCTAACATATTAATTATTATACATATTTAATATATATATATTATATATAAATACTACTATTATAAATATTATATTATATATACATACTATATAATATATTAATATACATATATAATAATATAATATATACTAGTATAGATCTCCCCCTCCCTTTCCCGTCTCCTTCCCACCGGCTAAAAAATCAAATTCCCTCTCCACCCAATCAACTAAAATCAAATTCTCTCCTCTTAAAATAAAAAATTTCACTTCAAATTTTTAATTTTAGATTTATTTCAAAAATTAAATACTATTTATTTTTACTTGGAGTACTTAATAAAAATATATGTATATTATTATGATATTTATATGTATAATTATATAATATATGTATACTTATTATTTATATATATGTATATAATATATATTAATATATACTATGTATATAATATAATTTAATATATATGATATACTTATGTATATATTATATTTTATATATTAATGTATTATATGTAATATATAATATACTTATAATATATATAATATACTTTAATATATAATATATTATATACTTAAATGTATACTAATATATATATTTAATTTAAAATAAATTAATTTAATTAAATATGCAATACTATATTTAAATATTAATCCTAAATTAATTCTCATGTCTAATTCTATTTTTTTAAGCCTAGTTATATTTATTAATATTTTAAATTCTTCAAATTATAGATATATTTAATTATATATCATGTAAATACTAAGTCTTTGTTAATATTAATTCAGGTCAATAACATGTCGAGTTCAAAATAAGTCGGGTCATTTATTAGGTCGGGTTTAAAACAAGTTGAGTTCAAAACAGGTCGGGTAAAATCAAGTCTCAGGTCGATTCAATCAGGTAATATCGATTATCTGCCAGGTCAGACTCGGGTTCAGGTTTGTTTCAGTCGGATACAGGTCGGGTTTCAGGTCTACAGTAACAGGTTGAAATCGGGTTCAAATCATTCTCGGTCGGATACAGTTCTGGTTCGGTTACTACAGTTACAGGTCCAATTCGGGTTCAGATCAACAACAGTCGGATATAGATCAGGTTCGGGTCATTACATCCCCGGGTTAAATCAACTTCTGACTCGAATAGGTTTTAGATAAGTTTTCAGGTCGGATCAACTTTTTACGTCTCAGATACATAGGATTGGGCTTCAGGATGTCAAGATTTAAACTTTGGCTAAATGTTTATGATCATAATGTGAAGAATTACTAGACAAATGAAAAATGAAAAAAAAGATTAAAGATTGTTCTTCTTAATTGTTTAAACAATTATTTTTGCTCCCTTTTGGCAGAGATTACATGCAACAATATAATGAGGTGGAACTCTCTGCTCTTGAAATTTATGGGTTTGGTGTTTTTTTAGAAAGATGACGAAAATATAAAATTTTAAAATTTTAAGACTTAAATTAAAGATAAAATAAAATAAAAATAATTATTTAGTGACTATCAAGGTAATTTATCCTTTTATATTGTGTCAGATCATCTTTTCGTTAACCCTTAACTTTTTTAATGTCGGAGTGATCATAAGTTTACAGCCCGAAAACGTATGTGACTGTATTGATTGATTTTCAAAATCGATGACTAAATTTGTATTGAGGTCAAACAAACATGACTTTCGCGGTAATTAACCCTTTATTATGATAAAATAATATAATTATTTAATTAAATGGTGATACGTGTCACTAACTTATTATAGGAGAAAAACAAACTCTGACAGACTTCGATACTGTGGGGCTTGAACCTGGGTCCAGGTATGAAAGCCATGTAGTTTAACCGCTAGGTCAAAAATAATCTTTTCATATAAAACACTAACATTTTGTATATATTTATTGTGTTTGATATTTTTTATTTATTTATAATTTAATTAAAAATAATAATTAAATTATTATATAATAAATTAAAAGTTTGAAATTAATAAAATTTTATTTATAAACCCTAAACCCTAAAAACTTAGACCTTAAATTTATTTAAAATTTTAAATTATGATAACAATTTATTAAATCAGATTTAGAGTTTATGGTTAAAACTTAAACCCTAAATTCACTTAATAAACTCTAAATTCATTAATAAGGTTTAGAGTAAATTATTTCAAGTCCATTCACGATTTTTTGAGTTGAATGTATCGGTTCGACATACTTATTAAGATCTCAAATAAAATTTTCTCCAAATTAAACTCGAATAACATACGATCAAGTTTATTATTATTAGCTCTATTGTAATCAAAGTGAATAAATCCATGCATAGAAAAAACATCGAAGGGTTTGAAGTCCAAAATTGGATAATAAGACCTAAACGACTCGAAATATAACTAATGATGTTTTATATAAAGATTGGTAAACGGGTTATTCGATTCATATTTAATTTCTGATCTCAATTAAGATAAAAGTAATTCAGTTCTTGAGTCATGGGTCATGTTGTAAGGTCTAGTTATATTAGATAGAATTTAACTTAAAATGTAATTCAATTGATAATAATTTTTTGTTACAACTTAAAATATCACGGACTACGTAATAATTTTGATTATAATTTAAAATATCAATCCATTTTTAAGAAATTTGGTTACAAACATAAAATTTTATAGATAAATATTTTAGTTCTAACCAAAACCCGTATTTTTTAACTTTATATCAGACTCTTTTACCTTATACTTCTTTCATGTCGAGGATGTTTTTTATTATTCTAATTTTAGAAAAATATATTATTTTTAAAAGTTATGAATTTAAATATTGATATTTATAACACAATAATTAAAAGCTTAATATTTAAAAATTAAAAATATATTTTAAAATATATATTATTTATAATCACCGTAATTGATTTGAAAAGGCAGTTAACCAATAGAAATATTTGTTCCCCTTGTTATATGGCGACAAAACCCCTTTCTTCTCTTTGAACTGATCTTCACTACTCAACGTCGTCGCCATGGCAGAACTTGACACTATCAGAGCTGATACATAATCTTTAGCCTCAAAAGTCGGCTCCCCACTTTTTAATTCTGACACAGTATCAGAGTAATACTCAGAACACTCTTCCAGGTAGATCCTCGCATACATACGGTTGGAGGTTTTTGTTAGACAAAAACTTTGATATTATCAACCTGGTGTTCTTCGCATCCGATATGGCGGTCTTGAACATGACCGCCACCAAACCAGCAACGCTGGTGACGTTTTTGGCTTTGGGTTTCCCTTTAAGGATCGATACGTAGAAGTCAAAATTCAAAGAGCGATCGTTCTTTGTAGTTTCTCGACAAGAATCACTAACAACATCGAACCTGATCGAAACAATCAAGATGAAGAATAAAACAATAGGAAAAACAATATAATTTTATAAACAGTAATGATAGATATATATATTATAATTAAAGTTAATGTTTTTAAGAGGAGGTTGAGAATGAATTATTTTGTAGTTTTCATGTTTGTTGGTCCCATATGATGCATATTTTGTCAGATAAGGTATTTTCATAGATACTCTTTTTCTCCACATAGGTCTAGGGAGATTTTTAATGAGGCCTATAAAATACCTCTCATGTATGGTTTTTATTCAATAAAATCATATTATTTTATCAAAAAAAAGTTAACGTTTTTCTGTTTGAGTCGAATTGTTTAAAAACAACAGAGTGTATTAAAAATGAGACATTCGATATTATAAATAATGATTTACCCGTGATAATCAAGGAGTTATTGCCGAGAAAATAAAAAGTGTTTATTTCACACATTAGTTGGAACTCAAATGTATTACGAATTAGATTGTGTGTAGTTCCGTGGAAAATCAATTGGAATGAGAATTAAGGGTGAGTATTCGATTGAGTCGAGTCGAGTCAAAAAATTTTGAGTTATTCAAGTTGACAGGTCATACTTTACGACTCAAACTTTATTTAAATTTTTCGGTTCGAGTCGAGTCGAGTTTTCGAGTTCTTATAAATATTTAATTGTAATTATTTATCATATTATAGTATGATATGATTCCAATTTAAACGACTTTCTCTAATCATATAAGATATGTATATATATTTTTTCATATGTAGCAATATTTCTTTATATTTTTATATATCAATGTATATATCATAAAAAATGATAGACTCATCTCAAACTTAAAAATTAATCATTTAATTACTAAAAATTTCGAGTTATTCGAATTTCCATTTTACAACTCGAACTTTATTTGAAATTTTTTCGAGTCGAGTCGAGTCTATAAAATTTTGAGTCGAGTTAAGTCTATGAAATCTTATAATTAATTTATATATAAATTTCAAAACGATGTTGTATGAAGCGAATAAATTAAATATTTTAAAATTTTAATGATGAAAATAAATTTGAGCGTAAAATTTAATGATAAAAACTGTAATTTATATATCCAAATTTCAAATGTAAATTATGGATGATTTGAACAAAATGTTCCACTTATATAATCATTCAATATACTAAATATAGAGCGAATCTTTCACGTGCATTAAATACTGTTAGATATTATTAATATTAAATATTATCAAATTAACTAATAAAGATTAAAAACCTTAAAACTCAGCATGAAATTATAGTATTTTAAAAAATCTATTAAATTATTTTTTATTTATATTATATATTTATTTTTTAAAATAATTTAATTAAATATTAATCTTAGTCAATTTTAAAAAAACATTAAACCTTAAACCCTAAGCCCAATATTAAACTCTAAATCTAAAACCCTAAACTTGAAACCACAATTTTAGAAAAAAAACCTTAAACCATAAACCCTGCACCTAAAACTCTAAACACAAAAATTATAAACTCTAAACTACAAATCGTAAAACCATATACCTTAAACCATAAAACTCTTACCATGAACTTCGAGTTTTAAGTTTTTTTTCATAACTAAACTCGATATATTTTGAACCATTTGACCTTAAGGTTTTAAGTTGAATGCTTCAATTTAAGGTTTTAGATTTTGAGTTTTAGAATTTAAATTTTTTAAATAAAAATCTCTAAAATATATAAAAAATAATTTAATTAAAATTTTATTAAATAATTTATAATTATATCATATTAAATCTTTAAAATTTTTAATTTTTATTGAGTAATAATTTATATATATTTTTGAAACGATAACCATCTGAGTTTTGTTGTTATTTAAAACAACATAATCAACGAACTCAATGCGAAATGAAAAGGAAAAATTATACAGTGAACCCCGTTCACCACGTCATCTATGGTCCCAAGCAATTAGGACCGTTGATCTTAATTTTTTTTTCAAATGAATCATCACCTCTTTCCTATATGGACTTAGTGGATGGGTAGTTATTAGGTGGTTATTTAAAGATCGACGATCATGATTGTTTTGACCATAGATGACGTAGTCAACAGGGTTTACCGTATAATCTATCAATGAGAAGGCAAAATTAAATCAAAATCAGCTGCAAAAGTAGAGAAAACAAAACGACATAATGAAGATTTTTACTTTCTGTTTTTTCCATCACCACAAAATTGTGCCGAGTTATTGCCTACTGGGGTGACACAATTATCATCATTTTTAGGCCATGTTGATGAGTGCAAGAGTGATGGCAGTTAACTGAAAGAAACCAACGTTCTCCTTCGTCAATGGCGACACAACCCCTTTCTTATCCTTGAACTGGTCTTCACAAGTGCCAGAATCATCCATGGCTGCACTGACCGCTATATTAGCCGTTCCATAATCTTTACCCTCAACAGCCTGCTGGGCCCGACTTAAATTCGACCCTGCATCGGAGTAAAGCTCAGAACAATCTTCCAGGCAACTCCTCACGTACTGTTCCAGGCTTTTGTCAGACAAAAGCTTCGATATTACAGGCTCGATGCTCTTGGCATCCGATATGGCGATATCGATCGCGACCTTGGTCAAATCAGCAATGCTGGTGGCGCTTTTAGCTTTGGGGTTCTTTTGGAGGGTCGATACGCAGAGGTCAAAGCTTATATCTGGATTGTGCTTTGCTACTTTCTGGCAAGAATCACTGAGAACATCGGACCTGACAGAAACAATCAAAAGGCAGAAGAAAACAAAAGCAGAAACAATGGAATTCTTCATCTTTGAGTGTCTAAAATTTCTTTGGATATAAAACCTGGAAATGCACATGCTTATATAGGAATTGAAAAGGATCTTGTATTTATGGTGAAAATGATAACAATGGAAACTCATTTACGAGGAAATCTGAAACGTATGTTTTTTCCTCAAGATATCCTTCCAAATGAGTTTGTCTGGATTTTGAACGGATAAGGCTGTCTTTTATTACCGATAAATAAATAAAGACAAGATAAAATAAAATAAAAATGGGTTTAAAAGAGAACATAAAACTAGACAAACAAACAGTTAAATATTAAACGACTTCTCCACCAACAACCGCAGAAAAGGGAACGACAATAATAAAGAATGGAGTGGGAAGTCAATCTTAAAGAAAAATCGAAGAAAAAGATATATAGTACTCCGACTCAAAGGACTTTAAAATCATATCCGAGGGATAAACTATCGACGATCTTTATGAGCTAAGTCTTCAATTTTCGGTGGAATTTCTTCAAAAAAAATTAATTAATTATAATCGATAAAAAATTTATATAAAATCAGATTCTTTAAAATCTTATGCTATTCAAAATTAGATTTAGATAACGATATCTATAGTACATTTTTATTATTTACGATCGAATTCTTTTAAATTAAATTTTAAATTTAATATTTTGAGAAATTAAACGCCTTGTCTCGTATACCACAAAAACCTTGATATAATATTTAAACTATTTTTTAATAATATGTGATAATATTAATCATTAATAATTTTGGTTCATGATTTGACTGATACATAGACAATGGCATTTACCAAATTTAATATTTTTTAATAATATGTGATAATATTAATCATTAATATTAATCATTAACCGTGACTCTAATAACAAATAACGAAAATAAATAAACTTTAATAGTCTATATTAATAAATATTAAAAATATTTTTTATAGTAGAACCCCTAATAATAAGTTTAGTAAATAATAGTCCCTAACAACAAGCATTGCAAAAAAAATAAGATTTAAAAATCATAATAAAAATATCGAAAAGTAAGTTTAAGAGTAGGTCTAATAAAAATATTTAAAAAATTGAGACAATAATAACAAGTACTAAAATATAAACTCATATAATAATTAATATTGAAAAAATTAATAATTAACCTATAATAATAAATATTAAAAATTAAATTTTAATAATAAATGTTAAAAAAAATTAAAATTTAATATATTTAATAAAAAATTAAAATTAAGGTCTAGATAAGGATGAACCCTAGACCGTCGTCTTTATGACCCACCTTAAGGAAGATATCACAGTAGTATTGTTCGATACGTGAAGTTTTTATTTTTAAAATTATCCAAACCTAACTTGAATGACCCAATCATTTCATAAATGATAACCCTATTACTCTAAAGAGGACAAGAGAGTGAGGGAAAAAAGTGGAGACAATGGATGTTTTGTGAGGTAGATTGAGAAAGTGTTTGTTCAAGTACAGTTTAAGACCAAACAATCCCAAAAGAAGGAGATGGAGACAGGAGACTTGTGCTTTGGTTTACTCGGCAAACTCTCATGTGCTAATGTCCGAAGTCCATGTCCTTACGGTTGCATGCTTGTCAAGTAATTCTTCACAAGTCAAGATTTCAATCATTAAACCTTACCTGTAATTTTCAAGTAAAACCTATTATATATTTATAAAAAATACCTAACATATATTTAAGTTAATTTTAAAAAATATTATTGCATGAATTCAACATATGATGTTCATTATAAGAATATCGAGTTTAATTGTTTTGTTTGTAAGATGTTTGTATTATTAAAATTATTTTTGAATAAAACATTATTAAAGAGTTAATATATATAAAGAGATAGTACTATTTGTTAATATTTTAAAAATATTTTTTTATATCTTCACAATTAAGTTATATTTGGTTAACCAAACACATGATTGGATTTTCTGTCTACTGTAAATTGAGCTAGTAAATTTGATTTGAAATCCGAAACTGAAACTAAACCAAATACAAGGACATAAATTAGTTTAAAACCCAAAATAAATCGTATTTTAGTCGAACAAAAGAAGTAATGACTCAATTCTCGGGTTAATAACTCAGGTTTTAGAATTAGATTTAGGGTCGACAGTTGAGAATCCAACCAAGGATAATTCTGAGTCTTGTGATAAATAAGTGTTGGTGACGTGGATTTAATTAAATGATTGAATTAAAAATAATAATAATAAAAGAAAAAAATAAAAGGGTATATTTTAAATAGGAGCGTTAGCTGATGAAAGAGAAGAAAGAAATAAAAGAGTGAAAAAAAAATTAAAAGAGATTTTAAATTTTGATCTACAATGATTTAATTGTCTAATTTTAGTATTTTTAATATTATTAAAAAAAATTCTCCAACACTTTTATTATTAGGGTAAATTATATAAATAGTCACCGGGTTATAAGGTTGAGATCGAACTGACCACAATATTTTAAGAAGGTTAAATATATCGGTCACTTATTAAAATGATATTAATATAGTCATCGATCGTTAAAAATTAATAGATTAATGAGGCGACCATTAAAAATAAAATAAAATAATTACATATTTACTATATTTTTTAATTTACTCTTAATTTTGTTATAATAAAATAATATAATTATTTAATTAAATAGTGACACGTGTCACCACCTTATTAAAAAAGAAAAATGAATTCTAATAATATAACCACTAGGCCAAGAATATTTTTTGATATTAAATACTAATATTTTGTATATATTTATTGTTTCTGATATTTTTTCTTTATCCTTATTTATTTTAAATTTAATTAAAATAATAATTAAATATTATATAATAAATTAAAAGTTTGAAATTAATAAAATTTTATTTATAAATCCTAAACCTTGAAAGTTAAATCCTAAATTTATTTAAAATTTTAAATTATAATAAAATTCATTAAATAAGGTTTAAAGTTTGTGGTTAAAACTTAAACCCTAAATTCACTTAATAAACTCTAAATTCATTAAATAGGATAGAGTAAATTATTTCAAGTCAATTCACGATTTTTTTAGGGTTGAGTGTGTCGGTTCGACTTAACTTATTAAGATCTCGAATAAAACATTAACTAAACTAAACTCGAATAACTTACGATCAGGTTTATTATTATTACCCCTGTTGTTATCAAAAGTGAATAAATCCAAGCATAGAAGAAACATCGAAGGGGTTGAAGTCCAAAATTGGATAATAAGACCTAAACGACTCTAAATATAACTAAAGATGTTTTATATAAGATTGGTAACCGGGTCAGTCGATTCATATTTAATTTAGGTTATTTTAATTTTAGTTACAATTTAATTCGGATTAATTTAGCTTTAGTTTAAATTTTCTGTTTGAGTTTAAGTTTATGATATTTTGGTTTGAGTAAAAGTTCAATCATTTGATTTTTGGTTTGATTATTTTTGATTGATTTCGGGTCGGGTCAATATTAAGTTAGCAAGAGAATGATTGACTCAGTTGAATTTTTAATCGAGTTAAATTTTTACACCTTATATATTACTTTGTATAGTATGTATATTTGTTTTTTTATATTGTGTGACAACTCACATTTTCTTTTTTTATTTGAATATATTTTTTCTAATTTAGCAAGAGTATGTATATTTGCTTTCAGTTGCTTTTGGTTTGGATGAAACCGGTTCAGGTTTATTCGGTTCAAATGAAAATTAGTTTGGTCTATTTTTGGTTCAATTAAAATTCAAATCAATTTCAATTCAGTTTCATTTATTTCATGTTTCGAGTTAAATTTAGGTTATCATGTTTGGAGTAATTTCAGGTCTCTCAATTAAAACAAAGCAATTCAGTTCTTGAGTCATGGGTCATGTTTATCAGGTCTAGTTATATTAGGTAGAATTTAACTTGAAATGTAATTCAGTTGGTAATAATTTTTTGTTACAACTTAAAATATCACGAACTACATAATAATTTTGATTATAGTTTAAAATATCAATCCATTTATAAGAAATTTGGTTACAAACATAAAATTTTATAGATAAATATTTTAGTTCTATCCGAAACTCGTATTTTTTAACCTTATATCAGACTCTTTTACCTTACACTTCTTTCGTGCCGAAGATGCTTTTAATTATTCTAATTTTGGAGAAATTCTTGTATGTCGGTAAATGAATGTCGTATAAAAATTAACACAAGAGTAATAAAAAAGTTCAGTATCTAAAGTTTGAGTAAATTAAAAATTCTGAAATATCAATTATCAAAATAGATTCGAAAATAAAATTTAATAATGATTTACGCAATTTAATTTTTTTTTAAATACAATAATTTCGGGGATTAAAATCAATAGCTTTGTGACATTTTAAAAAGGAGTAAATCATGTCAACTAATTAAAATCAAAGACGCAGATGATTCTTCTAATTAGACGTTCCAAATCATCACACATTTCTGAAAGTAAATTTTAATAACTAATCCTTATATTGTATTTTCTTTCTAAGACATTAAATTTTTAATATTAAATTAAAAATATTTATATTTATAAAATTATTTACATTACATTATTTAAATTTTATATAAAAAATAATTTATTAGTAATATAATTAATATATTAAATATATTTAAATAATATTATTATTTCGAGTCCCCGTATTAAATATTTTGCAATCCCTACAATGCGACACCCTTACCAAATTGTTATGGTTGATGACTTGATTCCATATAGAACATCATTAACAATAATCTACTTCTAAATTTTTAATTAGCAAAATAATCCTTATTCTGATCGGATATTAATCGGTTAAATCACTTTACTCGATTATTAAAATTATACTTCTTCTATAATGAAATCTAAAATAATAAAAAAAAAAATTATAGAGTAAACAATTAAAAATTAAATAGAAAGTTATTAAATTTATGAGTAGGTGAAAATATTTTCAAAAATATGTGAAAAAATATATTTACTATTATATATTTTTCACAAATCGATAAATAATGAATTAATGTATGTTTTTTTAAATTATAGTACTAGATAATAACTATCTTTAATAATAATTTAATGATTCAATATATTTTTTTCCTCCTTAAAATACCATCTTTATATTTTTTTACAAGAAAATATCTTTAATATTATATATTTATTGATTTTATACTTAATTTATTTTGAATTGACACGAATTATTAATCGAACCTGAAATTCAATTAATTTGATATTGATATAACTTTAAAAATCAATTAATTTGATATTGACACGATAACAAACTAACCGATCAGATATTAACATGATTTAAAAACATAAAAAATTTGTGTAACTACCTTATCGTATTGATATAGTCGAGTCTGTTTTTGTACAATTTTTTAATTCTGAAAAAAATATTATACCTGAAATTAAAAAAGGTTTCGATACGGGGTATACTGGATTGATACAGTTGAATTAAAACCTGACTTAAAATTTTTTCAAACACTTCAAAAACTTTATAAAAACACATAAAATATATATTCAAAGTTTTTTAAACTTAAAATCATTTTTAAAATCTTTTAAATTTAGTCCAAAATTATTCTTTAATAATTATATCAAAAACAAAAATCCCAACAAATTGACTTTTACATTATAAATTACAAGATTATATCAATCCGCAATTTCATATTTAACAATCGAATGACTAAAATAAAATCCGTGAATTTTAACATTATAATTGCTAACATTTTATATATTATTGTCATTGATTCTTAAACATTGTACCAGCAACAGTACACATAGTCTACTGATATATAACAGTAACACTGGTACATGCCTACATACAGTACCATTACAGACACAAAACACTAACAACAGCACACACACAGACACAACCATACCAGACAGGGACAGTGGACACAACACAAGGCTGATTATTCAAAGACATATACTAATAAAAACATTGAGCCTCGAATCCCATGTCTTGTCTTTCAAATCGGAGCTCAGTTGCAATCTTGACCATAGACCCAGCACATACCTGCAAGGCATCCGCAAGGCTTACAGCAGCCCAGTAAATCCGTCAAACAAAACCCATATTTAGGGATGCAGTTAGCTGGGGATTCCACATCCAAAACCTTGGCCAAGGAGTTATGGGCGTTGGTCACTTGATTATTATTCGCTTCGGCGGTAGATGCCATGGCCTCGTTACGAGCGGCGAATGCCATCGGAGGCACCATGGCTTGAAGAACGAAGGCCACGACGACGATGAGAAAAACGAGCTTCTTGCAGGACTCCATGTTCTAGTTTAGCAAGGTAAACTCAACTCTTATTTCTGTTTTGTGTGTGAAATGTTCGTAGATGGAGTCTCTTTATATAGAAAGGGTAAAGAGATTAAATTATCTCTTCTATGGTTACTAATGGTTGTTTCATTTTGAATGACATTTTTACCCTCAAAATTAAAAGAATATTTTAATTTTTTTAAATAAATTATCTCTTTTAACTCTAAATTTTGTTTTCAAGCATGAAACAATTGACAAAAAGGTAATAAATTTGGAAGATTTTTGTATGATTTGGGGACTTCGGAACACTTTACGATTAAATACGTAATTTTCTAGTTTTTTTTGTATTATTGGATGAAGGTAGATGAATAATTGACATTAACGACAAAAAATTAAAGAATATCACCTAAAAATAAGAAAATAATCTAAATAATTTATATATCACCTAAAAATAAGAAAATAATCTAAATAATTTATTACTCTCGTCCGACGATCCAAAAAGAATGTAAAAGTAATTAAGTTTTATATAGTGTAAGTAAATCATAACCACATCCATTTACATGACATAAAATAAGGTTCACAATTTAGGTCGAAGGTTTTTATAACCTTTTAAATTCAATAAAATCATATTTGTGAGTGAAAAAATATAATAAATAACTAAGATTATTTTCTTTTTTAAGGAGTGATTTTCATATTTTTTTACTGTTAATCTCATTTTTCCAATGGTCATTGATTAGTTTAAACCTAAATGAGTTTTACACCATATAACTGAATCATTTCATATTTATAAAGTGTTAGAATCCAATTACACAATATTAAAGTTTTTAAGATTTATACATTCTTTAGATCATTAAAAGAAAAAAAATAGATAATTGAGATTAATTCCTTAGTTTTTTAAGTGACAATGTTCACATATTCTAATGTTAATATCAATAATCTGTTTCATCTATTCAACGATCCTAAAAACATAAAAAAATATATAAAAAAATTATATTGTATAACCGAATCCTATAGATCCCTATATATATAACCTTAGTGCATTTAATTATTATAATTAAATTATATTTCATCCGCGGTATTGGGGAAAGAAAAATAGTTTATATAAAAATTTATGTATAAAAAAATATTCAATCGATAATACAAGCAGAATGGTAAAAGATATTTAGATAAATTCATTAATATCGTGTTCAATCCCTAAATTAATAGATTTTAATTATCTTATTCAAATAATATATAAAATTTTATTTTTTAATATTTATTATTATAAATATTAATTTTAAATTTACCATTAAACCATTAAAATTTCCGAAACGACTTTGATTCGAGAAAATATCAGTTGCGAGTTTAAAAACGTAAATGAACACTTAAGTGAGTGTTATATTGGACCAATGTTTCACACATCATTTGTATGATTTGTTGGTTCATATTTGATTTTGATATAAACCTAATAAATGAGTATTTTTTTATTTTTATTTTATTTTAATATAATTAATGTTGTTTGACATGTAAGTGAGCACTAGATTTTGAAGATATTTTAAGAAGTGAGTGAACTTTATAGTAGATAATTTATTTTGTTTCAGAATAATTGGTTTTGATTGAAGTTAATTAGTTCATAATGTGACCAATTTCAAAGTGGATTATGTGTTGATTCCATCCCTATAAGTTGGTTTAGTAGTGGATTATAAAGGTAATTTTATGAGTTCCCATTTTCACACAAGTGGATATTCTTTGACCCTATAGAATATATACACAGGTCTATTGATGTCAATTGGGCAGGTTGGTGCAAAGGAGAAATTATTCTATGGACCGGTTTTACCACGTTATTTATGGTCCTTAAGAATAAAAAACAAATCCATGTCATCATTTTATACACATCATCTGCACACTCATAATTTTAATTTCCAAATCATTTCTTTAAATAAAATATATTAAAATTAAAAAAAAATAATGACGTGGATTTTTTTTTATTATAAACTCTAAACCTTAAACCTTAACCCTAAACCCTAACCCTAAACTCTAATCTTAACACTAAACACTAACCCTAAACTCTAAACACTAAACCCTAATCCTAACCCCTAACCCCTAACCCCTAACCATAACCCTAAACCCTAAATTCTAAACCCTAATCCTAAACCCTAATTAAAAAACAAATCCACGTTATCATTTTTTTAATTTTAATATATTTTATTTAGAGATGATTTGAAAATTAAAATTATGAGTGTGCAGATGATGTGTAAAAAATGATGGCGTGGATTTATTTTTTTATTCTTAAGGACCATGGATAACGTGGTGAAACCGGTCCATAAAATAATTTTTCGGTGCAAAGGGTGCTTGTGCAATTATCTTGTCCAAGAATTTTTATTTTTATTCAAATTCCACCATCTGATGTAGATATAAAATTTAAAATTATCTCTATTTCGTGATCCGTAAGATTAAAATTATTCATACTCTCATTATTTATGTGGGTTCTAAAATTTACCTAATCCTCGCCATATGTATCTCACGATGTAATTCATATATTATATTTCATCGTTAACGGTTATATAAATATAAACTATTTTTATGAAAAGTATAAAATATCTTTCTTTCAGATTCGTGATTTTATTTTAATTATCATAATTTAAAAATAATAATAAATTACTGTGACTCTTTAAACTGAGAATCGAGAAATCGTGGCTCTATGAGTCTTGTATTTTTTAAAAGGGTTAATTACTAGAATGATTACTTATGTTTTCTCTTAGTATAGAGCTGGTCACCAATTTTTAAATATCACTAATGTCACTTATGTTTTTAGAGGGTAAACTTTGAATCCCTCAACTGTTTGTTGTCGTTAAATGTTGACGGTATGCTAATCTGAAAACAGAAAAAAAAAAAAACTACTATAATGACCACTTACGTTTATCATATGTACATCATTTTTCCTTAATTTTAAAAATTAAAATTTATGGTAACCACCGAAAAGATTTATTTTTAATTTTACCCAAATTTTTATAACCTAATTTGTACATCTCACACACTCATAACAAAAATAAACCATGGTTACACACTCACACACTACAAAATAAGTAACGCTCACTAAAATCAAGTAAATCTTACGGTTTAAAGCTAAAATATAGACTAACGGTAAACGCTCTTAGTGATGAGATCATGTCCGTATCTGTAAAGGATGATGAAATCGTATTTGTATCTGCAAAGGATAATGAATAGCATGACGCTATTAGTGACGGAACTAATATCAGATAAAAAAAATTTAAGTTTTATCGGATTCGAAACCAGAACCGAAGTAATCGAGTTTTTTATCTATCCGTAATTCTTTGTTTTTCATAAATTTTTTTAACAACCATTCTCTCTCTCACAGTGGATGAACTAGATATTTAAATATATTTTCTGGCAAACCAAACCTCCCATGGTAGAAATTCAACTTAATGTACTTAAGATCATCATAATTAGTTGTAAGATTTTGAATCAGACCAAGGGGATGAATAATATCTTTGTGTAGTTAAATATTTTTTAGTTTTTAATTTAGAAGAAAAATCACTTCTAAATTATAGAATTGAATGATGTTAGGTTAAGCTTATAACAAGTCAGGTTAAATCGGATTTAATATTGTTTTAAATCGGATCATTTTAGATATTTGTCATGTTAATTTTGGGTTTAAGTTTATATTTGGTTGCGTATAATCGAGTTTAAATCCGAAATCATCGGGTCTAATTCAGGTTCGAGTTATTCTTAGGTCGTCTACAGGTTGAGGGTAGATCCAAAATCATCAGGTCCAACTTGAGTTCGTGTTAACATTATGCCGAACTCGACTGAGTTCAAATCACCATCACCTTAAGTCACACTAATTTATACTCGAGTCGAATTCATTCATGTTTAGTTCAGATCATATAATTAATTTGTGTTTTACGACCGCATCGTAGTGGTTTTAAGAGTTCCTACGATATCGTAAATCGCAATCAAAACCAAAATCGTAATTATATTTTAGTGAAAAAAACGTGTCACAATATTTACAATCACAACGTTACAACCGCAACCGTAAGCACAATCAATGCCGTAATTTAATACTACGGTTTCCATGCAAATTACTTAATTTTCCTTTACAACTAAACTTTTTTTAGAAAATGCACTAAACTAAACTTGCATCCTCAAAAATTAGGGATGCAATTGCTCTCTTGATCCAACCATGAACAAGCTTGAAAAGCCATAATACTTAAAAAAAATTATACAACAAGTGTCAAACATTATTAAACATCACTAATAATGAATATTATTAAATATTAAATTAATTAATAAAAAATAAAAGTATCAAGAACTCAATATGCAATTAATAAAATAGTTATAGACTCAACATACAATTAATAATTATATGTTGAGTCTTTAAAATTTTTAATTTTTGTTAATTAATTTAATGATGTTCAGTGGTGTTTAATATTAGTGGTGTTCAGCTGTGTTTGACGCCTGTTGTAAGCTCATCCTAATACTTAACTAAAAGTATTTCCAATGGTAAAAAATAAAGAGTGGCATGTTCAATCTAGGTAGTCTGAATTCGAACAATTTTATTTAATTAAATTTATAATCAGAAAACATAAATAAATACTCATAAAACTCTGTTAATATAAGTTCAAACACGCTTACATATCGTTGTCATTGATACTTTTTTTTAACAAGTTAATTATGATTACATTAGTATCTGTTTTAGAATATAATTTTCATTATTTGACATTGATCGCTCAATCACTATGTTAATACCGTTAGTACTCGAACCTGTAACCTCTAAAAACATTAACGGTTCCTGTAATCAATTGAGCCGGAGTACTCATGCAACAATACCAATGGAAATCTTGAAATTTCATTTCGCACAAATCTCAACCAAAAAAAAAGATACCTCTTTTAATTTCACCGCCATTAGCCCTCTTTCCTATCTTGTTTTTGACTTCGCTCTGCCACCGAAAGCATAACACCACCACCACCGTCGCCACAACCATGGTCAGGTAAAACAAAACCCATAAATTATTATCAAACTCATGAGTCCACGATGCTGGCAATTAGGTTTGGACAAAATCGGATACCCGATCAATTTAATTAGAATTAACGATTTTAATAATTATCGATTCTTAAAAATTAAAATCAATTTCAGTCATGGTTATATTGGGTCTTAAATTTTAAAAATTGGTCCCGTTATTAGTGAGAATTGATATCAATACTAGATATCAGATTAATTGGTTTATTATTAAGAAAATATGAGTAATAGGAGAAAAAATTTCAACCACCGATAATATTATTAAAAATAAAATTAAAATATTGTAGACTTAAAAATTAAAACTTTAAAACAAAGTCATACTCATAACATTAATACATAAAAAGAAAAATTAATAAAAAATAAATAAAATAACATTATTTATTATAGGTAAAAAATAATATTGGGTATTTAGTATTACTCTCGATTTTATTGGGTACCTAATAAATACCGAATCCAAAAATTAAGATTTAGTTTTGGTCTCGATTATGATCAGGAATTAAAATTTAAATTCAATCTTGATCTCATTAGACTCAATTTCGTATAAAAATTTATTGAATCTAACCAGATTCGAAACTTGAATCGGGTAATTGATTCTTTTACCCACCCCTGCTAGCCTTACTGTAGTTCACCATTTTCATAGACATTAAACTTTTCATGTCCCCTCAATCTATAGGAGATAGAAAATTGTAACAAAACCCATATTACTCTTTTGGGCTATAAGATTCAGAATTGTTCTCGTTTTGGGCTATTTTGAATTTTTAACAATGTTATGAAATAAATTATGAGATTTGACGCATATCCATGCAAGTATACAATCAATTCTAGCTTTTATTTTCATGCTTCTTTTTTATGTTTCTGTTTTAAATTAAAGGCTTAGAGTTTAGGGGTTATGATTAAGGTTAAGGAAATTAAAGATAGGATATATTTTTTAAGGTATAGGGTTTAAGGTTTAACATATAAAATATTAAGGTTATGGTTTAAAATTCAATTTTTCAAAAAATTTTAACGGGAGTGCGAGCCCTCTAACACAAGTGGTTAACAGAACGGTTGTTGTTCCTAGAGATTACGGGTTTGAGTACCAACGATACCCTCTAAACATGAAATGAACTTATGATAAAGAGACAGAAGATTTTTACTCTGACCGAAACCTTATCAATTCGTTCAACATTTTTAAAATCTCTTAATAAATGTATGTACATTATCACACTTTAACGCTACCTCTCTCACCATTTTCCATTGTTTTCCCTTTAAGCTTGATACATTTGTACCATTGGGCACAGAGTACATACACAACCAAATCAACTGTTGTGAGACCGGCTAATAGAAAGTAAAACCTATCCAAGTGACCCTTGTTCAGGTTGCCTGGGATCCATCCTGGCATATGATCTTCAGTCGAAATCTTCATCACCATCGTCACCAGCAAGCTACTAACGTAGTTCCCCAACGAGATCGAAGTCATGCATAGAGCACTGCCAAAGCTTTTCAATCCGTCCGGTGTTTGTGCGTTGAAGAACTCGAGCTGACCGACGTACATAAAAACCTCGGACGCTCCAATAAATGCATATTGAGGAACTTGCCAAAAGATGCTCAAGGAGCTTGACCCTTCACAATGGATGCAATCTTTGTTGGCATATTTTAATCTATAGGATTCCACAATTCCAGCAGAAACCATTGCTAATACAGCTATTATGACAAGGCCAATTCCCATCCTCTGTAGCTCAGTGAATCCCCGGGAATCCTTTTTTCTCAGCCGGCCTACTAGTGGATCGAGAACTCGTCGGTAAAGAAATATGAACAATGCGACACTGAGAATGTCGAAGCTGGACATGCTGGCAGGTGGAATCCGGAAATTCGAGACAGTAACTTTCATAGCAGCGCCTTGCTCGACGAAGAGAGAGGCCATTTGTGTGAAGACAACGGAGTAAAGTATGGTGCATAGCCAAATTGGAAGTAATCTTAGTATGCATTTAACTTCTTCAACTTGTGTAACAGGACAGAGACGCCATGTGCTGTAAATTCCCTTGTTTAGATCATCAACATCTCTTGTGCTTATGTATGCTGCTCTGTCCAAGAACCTGTACAAGATCAATTAATAAATTAGCATCATGTAATGACTCCAATCTAATTAAACCGCCCCGAACGCAATTGGTATTATGGTTCGATATTTACTTGAATTCATCGGTGTGGAGAATCTTTCTATTGCCATTGATGGACGGATCATTTGCATCGACATCATACAAGCTATCTGCATCAGATGGCATTTCAACGTTGCATTTCTTGGTTGCAGTTACAATGACTTGACCAAACCTGGAGAGAGGGTTTCCACTTGGTCTGAAATGCCTGTACCTGGTGGTTCCAGCAAGAAACAAAACAAGTGCTCCGAAAGCAGAGCCAGCAGATACCCAGAATCCAAGTGCCCACTTCCCTTCATCTTCAAAATACCCCAAAATGGTATTGGAGAAAAGTGATCCAAGGTTCAAAGCAAGGTAGAAGTAGCTAAAAAAGGAAACCTTGGAGTGGCCTTCCTTGGGGTCGTCTTCATCAAATTGATCAGCCCCGAATGTAGCAATGTTAGGTTGATACCCTCCATTCCCTAGTGCGACTAGGTAGATGGAGAGGTAAAATAACGTGATCTCCAAGCCTGAATGTGACCCGCATGGCGTTTCTTGATTCCCGCAGCCTCTTGGTCTGATTAAGAAAATGTATGATGACAGAGACAGTGACACTAGACCCTGCCATTCAGGATCATTAGGATCCATGCAGTTGAAAGATCATTATCAAGTTTATGCAAAAACCCCATATATTTTCTTATTTCAGAATCGAATGAGTTAACTTACAATAACAAAGATGACTTGGAAGATGGCACAAGTTTTGTATCTTCCCCAATAGGAATCACTGAGGAAAGCACCAACAAGGGAAAAAATATAGACGGTGCCAGTCCATTTGCTAACGTTGTTAGCAGCATCAGCATTGTTTTGCCCCAACACTCTCGTCAGGAACAGCACCAAATTCACCCCGACCCCGAAGAAAGCTAGGGTCGCCAGCCCTTGGTTCACTGGTTAATCATTCATCAAAACATGAACAAATTCAGTAACACATGGAAGGAATCATAGAAATAGAGTGAAGACCAAAGAGACAGCAGGGGATTTTTCAGTTTTTGTAAGGGTAATTACGTGTCAGGGACGTGTTTTCCCCTAATGGAATGCCTTCTCTCCCTCTCAATTTTTGTCTTTTACTTTGCATGTCGTTTAGTTTAGCAGTAGCAAACAATCAAAACTCTAATACAGCTTCAAACTCCCTGGGATTGGTTTTCCAACACCAAACCTTGCACGTTTCTTCATTTATATACATATGGAAAATGATATCAACGCTTAATGTCGTCATGATTATAATATTAATCCTCACATTAATATACAACTCCCATTTTCTGTAATCTGAAAACCTTTACTTTTCCTTTTGATAGCTTATTGTACATTCTAAGGAGTGCGTATGAGATCAGAAGCAGGTCTATATGATCTTTGGAAAGTGACACACAGCCTTACTGTTATTATTAGTACTAGCTAGTACCATGAACAATAATAAAGGCTGAGCTTATCCCATCATATATACAAATACAATATATATATATATATATATTCATGTATAGGAGAGCTCACAGAGAATGATGATTCCTGCAGTCCATTGTCCAGATTTTGCTTTGATTGAAGGGCGGCCATGCCAATCTACAGTTCCATCTTGAGTGCATGCTCCTTCTTGTTCCTCTTTCAACTCAACCTGCTTTACATTTATTTAAAAATACAAACAAATAAATATCATGGAGAAAACATGGATTGCAATGCTAGTAAATAGCATTGCATGAAAGCATCGGCCTTGACTTTGCACAGGTAAGAACTATAGCTAGCATGATATGAAGAATATAGGCTAAGGTAATAGTTAAATCATGGGGATGGATTGATCCCTTAGACCCTAACTGACCTCCTTAAACACTTCTGAGCTAGCCATTGATGTTTCTTGTCCAGAAAAGACAACTTTTTATGTTGTAATAATATATACGTATATAAATATGTAGAAGATGGGAGCTAGGGGGAAGTAATTAATGATGTGAAGAAGAAAAGAAGATGATGATCACTAAGGGGGGAGTTTGGCCTGGGAGAAAAAGGATGAAGGGGGAGGTGTATAAATAGAGGTGGTGATGGTGATATCAACGGTGGAGATTTTGTATTGGAAACAGAAGGGATGTCCACATGGCCAAATCTTCAAAGAGACAAATAAATATTACAAGCTATGCAGCATGTTTTGATTGAGACAAGGATGGTTTTGTGGGGTAGGGGGATGTCTTAACATATTATTCATTCCTCTAGTTCTCTTCCATATCCATCAAGTGTAACTTATTGGGGTTTATTTGATTTTGACAGATTTGAGAATGAAGTCTTTTAATTGGTACATAAAACAAATTCCTTTAGGTAGTTTGACACATTATTACAAACTTATTAAGGTTTGTCTTCTTATTTAAAATCTCTTAAATTTTTACATATTATTATCGTTTTGATGGTTAAAAAAAATTCTTAATAATTTTGACGTGTTCGGTTCAAGTTTGATAATTCAATAGTATATGCCTATAGTTTAAAAAAAAGTGAATTTGAGATTATTATTATTAATCAAAATGACATTCTTTTGATTATCATGTTAATTTTTCTGTTTCGTACTCTTGAATTATATTTAGATTTAAACTTATGATTATTGTTCTTATTCTCGATTGAGTTACGATAATGATCGTGTTGTGAATGTGTTTTATTATTATAATATGTATTTTTAAGAATATGTTCAGATCAAATCTGTTTATTTATATCGTAAACTCTTAGTATTTTTTTTTTCTTTTAACAAAATTAACATATTCAAAATCATTGCAGAAAATTACTCTTTGATAACATAAGAGCTATTAGTTTATTTCAATATTAATTTATTATGGCATGTAAAATTAGATTTTTTTTAAAAAAAATAATAGTTTTTATTTCTACCTAAAAAAAAGGAGACTGTAGATAAAAAAAATGTTTTTATTGGGTCTTAAATCGAAGATCTAAAGAGATATAAGAACAAGTGAGTAGCTTTATCGAACCAGACAGACATCGCGACCTGCAAAATTTGATTCTTAAATCTCTTGTAGTTAACTTATTACATTAATGGTTCAATTATTTTTGTCAAATATAATGACTTTTATATTACATAAATTTTAATGAAAATACAAATAAATTCAATTATTAAATTAGTTTTTAAATCACAAAATTAAAATATTTAATCTTAAGTTTTACACACATATGCCAAACCAAAATTTAATCGTATAGAGACCAATATATTTTAGTAATTATTTTCTAATAATATTTCAATTTAAAAACTTTAGTTCAACAATATACAAAACACATAATTTTTATATAAATAATTAATTTTATTTAATTTCACGAAAATCGATTCTGATATAATTCCGAACAATTTTATGTTCATAAAATATGTAATGATGAAATTAAAAATTAAATTAAATTAAGTTGCTAGCAAGTTTTACAGGTTTGATTCTACCTTGATATTAGTGTCTTGTACATTGTCACCCACATGCACGTACCCTGTAAGATTACGAACAACCAAAGGACATGGATTATGTCGGGTTTTGCTTAAGATTCTTCCCACTTAAATATAATCACATATTATTATATATAAACAAACAAACATTCCGAGCATGTAAAACATATAATTTAATTCGAAAAAAATATATTTATTTCACCATATCTTGTCTTGATCACTTAAAACATAATTATTATTATGTAAATTTTATTATAAAATTATCACTTAATTAATTCGATATTTTTATTGATTATTAACTTTAAATATGAGAAAATGATTGATTTATAAAAATGAGAGTCATATCAATTTAATTTAATTTAGTCTTTCATTTTTATATATTATATCAATTTAATTTAAATTTTAAAAAATAATTATTTATTTTAAACAAGCGGTATAATGACCGAATCATCTGACAAACTAACTTAAATTAACTTAAAATATATATTATATGATTAGTGAAAGTCGTTTAAGTTATAATCAAATCGTACTATAAGATAATAAATAATAATAAGTAAACTTTTATAAGAATTCAAAAACTCGATTCAAATTTCTTCAACTCGACTTGAAACTTTTTGAATGAAAGTTCAAATGATAAAATTGATTCATCAACTCGAATAACCAAAAAAAATAACTCGACTCAACCGAATGCTCAACCCTAAATTTAAATTCTTAGGTCCTTGAATATTTTAAAATTAATCGAAACAAATATTTTTACTTAAATAAGTTTTAGGTCCAAATAATTTCAAAATTAAGAAAATCAAATCCTAACTTTCAATTTTAAAATCATGGAGACAAATATTATTTCCATCTTTTATCTCATAATGTGTCTCGTTTGTCTAAAGACAAAAAGATTCATAAAAAAAATGGGTTTTGATGATACGACAATTTTCATAAAAATGTTTTTTTTTTACTTTATATAAGATTTTTAGTGATTTTTTATTAATATTTTTTATAATGGTAAATAAAATTTATATTTTATTATTAAAACAAAAGTGTCACCATAAACAAAACCAAAATTACAATTTTGATTAAAAAAATAATGACTAAACCAAACAAAAGCAGATCATGAAGGACCAAAACTACAATTTGATAAAAATAGATCATGATAATACCATTATTATTTAATTACATCTCCGTCCTCGCTTTCTACCATTAAAATATAGTCCATAAAGTTTCCAGACAACTCCACCCACCCAGCACAGGCAATATCTGATGGTGAAATGTACGAGCTCGTATTGCAATCCCACTGTCTCATCGCACTAACTTCCCATGACCTCGAAACCAGATACATACCCCATTTATCCCACCATAATTTTTTATTAGATTAACAATTTAAAATTATACAATCTTAAATTTTTACCCCTCTAATTTTTCAGAATTTATCATTACTGATTCATATCAATTTACATCGTATACTTAATTTTGATAAATAATTATTAAATTAAATTTTTTTATATAGATAAAACTTTAAATTCAAAATTTATTTAAATAATATCAAATTATTTATCACTTAAATTAATCGATTATCTCAATTATGTAATCTTAATTTTAGTCTACTAAAGTGATCTGGCTTCATTGCAACCTAGAGTCGGATCCCACTTATTCTTTTTAGTTTTCTACAAACCATCAACGTCCGTACCGAATTTATGGTGATACGAAATGGGATATTCATTAATATTAGAATTAGAGATTTGCTGATGCAGTATCAGTTGCTTTTGAGGCAGACAATGACATGATTTACTCCATGGATATCACACGTGTAATAAAATATAGTTTAATAGAGCGTTGGATCTCATAAATCAAAATTATTTATTTAATTACTTTTGGGTCTGTTTGGTCATATTATGATTCTTGATAAATATTTTTTTAAAGTAATCGATTATTATTTTAATACATAACTTAAATCATGAAATAAATTTATCGATATCTTAATAAATATCTCACGAAATTATCATAAAAAAACTCAACTTATATTGTAGAACCCGAAAAGTTTTTGCACAATAAAGATCTTTTTATAAGTACTCTTTATGATTTAAAAGAATATGAGATTAAACCATCATTCCAACTAAACGAAATCATTTATCTCGTGGCGGCTCTCTAAAGGAAACTCTAAATCTGATGGTATCTTTACTAATATCATTGTTTGTCTTAAATACTTACCTGAATCTCGACATGATAACTCATACCGACAACTAATATACTTCCCATTAACTCTTTTTTTATTGACTTGAGATTAAAAATTTATATAAAATTAATTATTTTCTTGATATGAAAATATAAAAAAAAAAAATATCAAATGATGGATTTTTTTTACACAAAAAGGTTATGCAAAGAAGCTTATTGCCTTTAAATCTCTTTTGTTGTGTTGTCTTCATGAATTGTGTGAGTCTAGTCTTGGGTGTTTCTTATTTTGGGTGATGCGAAGAAAATTATTTTATTAATTTATTTAAGCGAAGTTAATAAGTAGTATACTATTTTTTCTGTTTTAGGAGTTGAAAGTTTAGTTTAAGGTTAGATGTTTAGATATTTTTATAAATTTTTAAAATTTAGCGTTTATGTTTAGAACTTAAAGTTTATATTTTTGATTTAATATTTAAATTTATTTTTTAAAGAGTAAATATACATGGTTGATTTTTTTTTTCAGTAATAAGTAGGAGTGCTTATTATTTTGAGTATCTCACGAGCAGTTCGAGTTTAACTCGAGATTTTAGTGAGTTGAGTTAACCGAATAAGACCCAATTTGACTCGATAAGTTAGAAGCAGATCATTATTTTTGATAAATTTTTGGTTTAAGGGTATAAAAAGTCTTAACTTTGGGGGGAATCAATTAAGTCTTGAAGTTTATTTCACTTGATTAAATTCTTAAACCAAGAAATTTAATCAATTAATCCCTTTTGACCATTAAATCTTAATAACTTTTTTAGACATTACTAGCACATGATACACTACACTTATATCAAGTTGTATTTATAGTTTTTTCAAAATTTTAAAATATTTTTTTAAAATAAAGTACAAAATTTTTTAAAAATACCAAGCGAAAATACTATGATGTGATAAATTGTGCCAACATATCTTAAAAATAATCAAGATTTAATGATCAAAATCGATTTAAATGACTTAATTGATTAAATCTTTTGTTCAGGGTTTTAATTGGGTAAAAAAAATAGGGATTTAGTTGATTTTTTTAAGTTTAAGGGTTTTTTATGACCTTAAAACAATTTTTTTATAATTTTTTGTGGCTTTAAAAAATTATGTTCTAAAAAGTTTAAATGTCAGTTGAAAACTTTAAAAAAAATTCAATGAATTGTTAGATAATTCACCCACAAGATATTTAGTTCTAAATTTCTAAAATATGTTCTATCTCCCAATAAATTAAAATTTTAATTTGTATTAATAAAAAAATAAATTATGATAATAAATTATTTTTTATTAAATTTTTTTTTCGTATAAAATAATATTGAAAGTTAAAACCCAAAAGTATATAAGATGTTTTCATTTTTTTTTATTTAGCTACAGTGATTGCTTTGTTTTAGAGGTGTTTTCACTTTTGTTGTTCATTAACGGGTATTGAGAAACTAAAATGAATTTTATACTTAGTATCCATTTTATCTTTATCTCGATTATAAAAAATTCGTTTATTTATCTCCTTAGTCCTCGTGTTTTTTTAATTTGTATGTTTATATTAAGCTTTAATAGTATCACTCTATTTTACTTATATTTTAAAAAATAAGGTAAAATTTTTAACAAGTTTAACGAGCAAAGAGATTTTTTACCAAACACGAGTCCAACAAAACTTTATTGAACTTAACGAGCAACAAGTCGAATCGAACAACGAAAACTTTTAACAAGCACACATCAAACACTATTTAACTCGCGATCACAAATCACCCTAATAAAAAAGTGTACGGAAATTTACTCTTTATTTAAACGTTGGTTTTATTCGGGGCCAAAGCAAGTAGCAAAAGTGCTACAACATGACCAGCATGTAGAAGACAACAAACCAAATGACAGTATCTTCAATAATAATGAATACAGTAGGCTACAACTTGACCACTATGCTAGAAAGCAACGTTGCGCTATTAAATGGATGAGAGCTACTCGATCGATAAAAGTAATATATCGGCCGCCGGCCGGTACAAACAAAAGTGGTCGGAACGCACTGAAGTAAAACTTGTGTCTTCTGGCAACAGTTTACGACCGAAATGGCACTAATTTGCCAGTATGCATATTCCCGTTACCTGAACGTATTGGATTCAATGCTTCCATCCAAGCAATAGCAGATGAAACAAAAACTGATTGTACGCCAAGTCACCTTTGATTGTTGTTTATGACAGAAGACAGTCCAATGTCCAAACAACCCTGTCATTGATGTAGGACATGAAATATGATAAAACAATAGCACACATAAGTAGCTGACTCAATCTCCACTAAGTGTTCTGATGTTGCAACAGTAAGTTGTAAGTTAACCTCCATTGACAGTCGTTCTTAATATAATTTCCAACAGTTGCTTTAGCCTTGAGCATTTTATAGTACATGTTAAATGTTGTAATTAATGGGAAGAAACTAAACCTTGGTGGGTATCCTATAGAATCCTAGTTGGCTAAGAATATATATTGCAGAGTTTGTCTATCATCAGGAATCTTAAGAGATGAAAATTTATTATTAAAAAATTAAAAATATAAATGTGCATCTAATAAATGGAATCTTAAAGAGAACAAACAAAAAACCAAACATGCAGAATCGAAGTATGTGCTACCAACAACATCAATCGGTCAGTGTCCCAAGTTATTTCCTTTCAAACAATTCCATCAAGAGACAAGAACATGTTCCAAAGACATCAAAAGCTCAACTCCAAGCCGTATAATTATGGTTTAAGTCCATTTATTATATTGAGAGTGGATTTTGATTTTGATTTTGAGAGTGTCCTAAAAATATACTATATCCTTAATTTTATAAACCCTAACTAAAACCCCTAACTTTGAACCCTAAACTATAAACTCTCTAATTTAAAACAAAAACATAAAAAGATGCATAAAAAAGAGATAGCCCCTAAATTCAGTGTGCTCCTATTTTGTTGGTTCTTTATCAATCCATGACGATTCTATCCTACCAAAATCTATACTTTAGGCTATTGGATTGAGAAATAATGTAGGTAATTCCCTGCATGCGGACTAGAATTTTTATTTGTGAGAACTTGATGGGATTCTAGGTATGGATTTTCCCTGGATTTTGAACCAGTTTTCCTTTTACTTTGATTTCTTGTTTTTCAAGTTTCAGCCTGGAAAACAGGATATATATTTTAAAATTGAGTGTCCATTTGAAGTTATGCTTCGTTCTAGGTTCCATTGGTTTTCTGTAAAGAAACGATTTCTTTTACTTGCCATGCAAGTATCTTATTTTCCAAATGAAATATGTGTATCTGGGCTTGTTTTCTGAAGTTTTACATGTTATATATGAGTTCTTAGCTAGAAAATGAAACTACACTGTAATTTGCTTGTCTGCAATTATAATGGTAATGGTGGATGATTCTTCAGCTCTGCTGCAATTTGCTTTTCTGTGTTGCAGGAGAAAACTGGTATCATATGGATAGTGAAGCGCCTTCCAATGTGGATTAATGAGGATTAAAATTGACATTGAAATGGGAAATTTCTTGAAACTGATAAATTATTGTATGATCTCAGATTCTCGGTTTATCATGTCAATTATGATCTCATCTGATAATACATATTTTGTTAAAAATTATTATTAAATAATACTATAGATAACGTTATGAGTCAACTTTATCTAATAATTTTTTATAATAATACATATTTTGTTAAATTGTGTTGTGATTATAAAGGGAAAGATATATCTTTAATTCTTTATTTTTCATATACAAGCGATCTTAAACTAAAAAGGTAGATAGTGAATATAAAAGAATTTGAAGATTTGCATAGAAAGAAAATTAAAGTTAGTTGCACCATACGTCCTTAAATTAAAGTTTTTATTTTAAGTTAACCTTTAAAGTTTTGAATATTTTAATTTTATTCTAAAATTATAGTTCTTATTCTAATTGATTTTTAAACTTTTAAATATTACACTTTAATCCTCGAACTATAACCCTGTAAATTAGTCATCAAACTTTTAAATAGTCTAATTTTAACCCTAGCAGTTTGATGACTAATTTATTAATTTATGAGTCATAATTTCAACCCTAGCAGTCGATTTAGTCATTAAATTAATAAATTTTAAAATTTTAATTTTAGCATTGAATTTTAGTTTGAATATCGAAGTGGTCGTTAAACCGTTAAATCATTAATAATCCAACGTAGCAGTTTGATGCTAACATGAACTAACATGTAAGCTAAAAGATATATTTTAGTGGGAAGCGTCTTCTTCCTCGCAGAATTTGGTGTATTCCTTTGAACCCATCAATGATTCAAGTTCTGAGGGACTGCTGGGCTTCACCTTGATCATCCAGCCTTCTTCATAGGGGCTCGAATTGATCTTCAAAATCAACACCAACATCATGTTAAAATGGAGTGTTCATAACCTAAAGAAATACGATGAGCGGCTTAGCCAACCAAGAGCTTCGGTGAGAATTATAAACGTACCAAGCCAGGAGCTTCGGTGAGCTTGGAGTTAACCTCGACGACTTCGCCGGAGATCGGAGAATTGACATCACTGGTTGCTTTAACACTTTCCACAGCGCCAAAACCTTTTCCTTGGGACACTGAAACACCAGGCTCGGGCAGCTCCACAAACACTACTTCTCCAAGATGGTCCTTTAAAGCACAAACGATAATGTAAGAATCTAGTTCCTTGGATGGGAATCATGTAGGAAGATATCGCCTATTATTTCCTTGAAAAGGCAAGGAATTCGAACTCGAATCAAGTTTGTTTAACTGTAAACAATCATGCCGAAGCAAATTCGAGGTATGATTATAATTTTAGTTCCTCTATCATGTTAGGTCATACCATTTTCAGATTAAACAAACTTTGATTATCTCGAGTTCGGTTCACGACTAATCGAGGGTCCTATTCGAGTCTATATAGTATTCGTATGTGACACTTACATACAGATAGAAATATTTATTAAAAATCCTACAGAGCTAATAACTTTAGTAGGAGATGATAAGTGAAGGGAGAAACCTGAGCATGGTCAGTGATGCCAATGGTAGCCACAGACCCTTCATGCTTCACCCATTCATGTGAACTTGCATATTTCAACCCATCCAAAACTGCAAATTTCAATCCATTGAAATAGTGAGTAAAATATTAAAAGAATAAACCAGAACCCCTGAGTGCCTGACATGGTAGTACCAGTGGAGAAGCATCTTGAGAAGGAGAATGCAGTGGAGAGGTGAGGTTTTGAGGCACGGGAGATTCTGAGTGCCTTGGCAGTGGAAGAAGCCCACATTGTGAGTGCCATGTTAATGGCTGTCGATCTCTGATTGCTTGCTTTGTTTATGGGCTTTGGGTGCAAATCTTTAAGGGAAGGGAATGAAATGAAGAGAAGGTGGTGGGTGTTTTGTTGTATGGTTTCTGGCACTGCTGCAGGTTTTATCTTGAATGAATGGTGGGCAACGAGAGCCTCATCCCAACATACTTTTCTTACAAAGATAATGTCATCTGTAAATGGGATGTTTTTACTGTTTCATGTGAAGTGAAAAACACTTTTCTTATCAGCAAAGTAAAAATATGTAACTCAAAATATTCTCGTTAAAATCACATACGGAGAAAAGAGTACAACACGATAATATAAAATAAAACGAATAAAATACACAAAAAAACATGTGCTCAACCCAACCACGAACCCAAAGCTACGCCCAAAACGCACTCGAAGACATGACATCCTATTTAAATCTTGGCAAAACGAGGGTACACTGTATTATATATCACTAAATTTTAAATTTAATATTGATTATATTATTAATTAAAAATTAATATTATTTTAACATTAAACTGTAGTAATCAATATTATTTTAATATTAAATTTTAATTTAAGTATTCAATTATAGTATCAGATTATTAAAATTGATAACATTTATATATCTCAAGAGTCTACATGCGATGAAAATAAGAAATTTTAGTGGTCTCGTAGTATAATTAAAACCTAACCTAAAATTTAATTTTAAAACAATATAATTTTTATTTAGTGGTATAATTGGTAGATGACTAAAAGTTTAATACTATATGGTGTAATTTACCCGAAATCTATTCCTCTAACATCTTGTTCACACTAGGGGTGTTCAAGCGAGTCGAGTAAAAAAAATTTAAGTTATTCAAGTTGAGTCATCATATTTTATATTTTGAAATTTTTCCGATTCAAGTCGATTTTAGCGAGTTTGAGTCGATTCGATTTTATGTTTAAATTTTAATTATACTATTTATAATAATTATAACATAGTTTGATTGTAATTTAAACAGTTTTCTATTTATATTTTACATACATATTTCTCATATTATTTTTTACATGTGTAAAAAAAGATTTTAAATCATTATTATCATCAATTAAATATCTTAAGTATGAATATGTCATTTTATTAAATTATAAGTTTTATTAATAACTTCCTTCTTATCTAAGTAAGACTAAAACTAAAAAAAAAAATAGTGATAAATTAAATATAAAAATTAAAAAATAAATAACATAATATAAAAAATAAAAATAAAAATTCTATTAAATAAATTAAAAAATGAATTTAGAATGTAATCAGATTATAAAAAAGAAAATTAAAATATAAAAAAGGACTGAAAATAAAAGTACATAGGTTAAATGTGCAATTAACTTGTATAATTACTAAAAATTTTGAGTTATTCGAGTTATTCGATTTTTATTTTTAACTTGAACTTAATTTGAATTTTTTTCAAATTGATTAGAGTTTATAAAATTTTGATCTAAATTAAAACGAATTAAATTTTTTCACCTCGATTCGAAATAAAAAAAATTCAATTTTTTCGACAAGTTTTGCTCACCTCTAGTTTACCCATGCAAGTTTAACAAGTCGGTTCGCAAATCCCTGTTTATGATGCGGGTCGGGTGGGTCAAGATCCAGTATTTGGGAAAGTTTCAAGCTTTCGCCTTTCCTCTCACTTTTCATAGGCGAGAAAATTCCCAACCGGGGAGGTCTTTGAAAAAACAAAACGATTGGGAAAAAGGCCAAAGCTTGACGCCTCAGCCAAAACCTTGGGTCTTTGCCTTTTCTTCCTACAAATTAACGAAAGCCATTAAATTCATTTGTACCCATCAGATCATCTCATGCTATGAGAATGGAAGACATTGTGGAGGAAACCGATGGAAAACATGAAAATACGGTAGAGATTACGGTCAAAACCATAGGCCCTGCTCGTCCTTCTCGCCTTCATGTCCCTTCTTCCATCAAAGTACGTTTCTGGTTTCTCTACCTTCTCTTTTCATGTTTATCTCTTTGCATGTTGTTTTGATTGAATCTTATGATTTCAAAGTTTGTCCTTTTGTTTATAGATCTCACTTGTAAGTCAAATTGAGTAATCCCTATGATTGAACCATTGAAGCCTTTGACCTTTTGTTATAGTTCTTGAAGTTTGTTCATGGAGCCTACATGGTATTTGGTTTCCTAGGTTCCAATGGGATTTCTTTGCTTCAATATATAATTCCTATGTATCCAGAATCATCAATGGAATCTTTGTTGGTTTTTTGGTACCCTTCTTTGATGATTCTTATGTACCGTTGTGTTAAGAAAGTAAATTCGATTAAATTTGATGTACCCTTACATGTATATAAATCATGATGTGTTTGTATTTCTATCAAGTAGGTTCTTGATTTGAGAAAATTGATAGCTCAAAAGAATCGTTTACCAGTAGAGAATTTGAAGCTTATTTTGCAAGGGAAGGTGTTGCATGATCGTGAAGATGAAGATGAAGCGTACGCTCGACTCAATGATGGCGGTATCGGTCTTGCCTTTAATTGAAAATTTAAGTATTTCATAGGTTTCTTTCACTGCTTAATGTTTATTATTAGTGATGTGGATGAAGCAATGAAGGAATTAGTCCCATCCCAAGTCCCCTTACCTCTGTATTCAAAAATCAGTTTTATTGTCCAGTGTTTGAGAATGGCCCAACTCCCTCATTTCATGCCTATTCCAACTCTTTTTTTTTGTTCCTAATGTCCAACGGCTCTGTAAATTGCTTTTTAATGGTCCGGATTAGTGTTCTGCTATTGATATATAGGTGCTATGTACCAATTTTCTAGATTCCCTTGTTGTTGCTGTCAAGCCAAAGGCACCAGTTGGGCACGACATTGATGACGAGGATGAAGATATGGTATGGCTGAATTAACACCGTCTTTAACCCGAGTTTGGATGCCACTTTAATAGACCAAAACTATTTATTGATAATTTACTTTCATCCTCGTTTCTTGAACAGAAATTTCAGCTCCCACAGTCAACAAGCCGATGGAAGAAGAAGCTTTACTCATTTTTACATAATAGATTGAAGCTTCCTGGTGAGAATCAACTTGAATTGAACTGTTTTTTATTTTTCAAATAACAGTTCACTTCTTGACCATCTCTTATATGTCTTTTTATAGATATCATTTTGATGGCAATATTTTCTCTGAGTCTTAAGGCGTGGGCTCTTGTCATTTTATGGTTTATACTGGCACCTATTGCTCATAAATGGGATCTTGGACCGTTATATGTAAGTTGGATTTTGTCTCTTCAATAAAACTGTTTATAAATGTTGAAAGTATCCGTCTTTTCTTGTAGAAGTGGATGTGCAAATTCTTTTATCTGATTTCTTTCTATCTCCTAGACATTTGAGGAATGCTTGCACGAAAATAAAGCTTTTCATGGTTATCGTTTAGTTATCTTATTACTCTTATATTAGAAGATTGTATTATTTCCAGTGTATTGAAGTGGGTATCAACGCGTTAGAAGTAAATGAAAATAATTGTTTTCGGTAGTCTAGCGGTTTTTTCATTCATAATAAATTTAAAAGGATTTAGACAATAAGTTAGGATTCCCGAATCACTTCTGATGTTATAATTTGCCAATACTGTACATGAAATTAATTGCAATGCAAAATCAGAGATGAGGACTATGATTGTTCTATGACACAGACAATTTATCAGACATTCACATGTAAGATTGATTTTGAGCATCTAGATCATTTACATGACGAAAGATGTTCATATGTTTTCTTCTACTTATCCTTTGGTCAGATACTTGGTACCGGCTTTTGTCTAATTTTCCTGAATCTTGGACGGCGGCAACCTGGTGATGTCAGGTAATCCCCTCAATGCTATCAACTAAGTATCCAAGTTTATAATGTTAAACAAAAGATGAATAGCAAATTAACTGTTAGAACACGCAAAGGGTTCTCCGGAGACCATCTTAAGCACAGGCAATCGTAACGGTTGCTTCTTAGTTTCTTAACCGAATTAGGATTCAACTTTTTCTTTGTTTCGTGTCTTAAGCATCCGCAACTTATGTTTTCCTTTCTGATATTTACAGTGCCTATTCCATCTTCAATGAAGATTTTAGAGAGCTTCCAGGGACCCTCAATGCAGATGCTATAGATCGAGACATAAGGACCGGTCGGATCTGAGCGAGTTTCTCACCACGGGTGATTGTCAAATATGTCATCTCCATCTCCGGGAACAGTTGTAAGGACTTCTTTCAACTTTCAAGCACTTCCCTTTTATAGAAAACCAAGATCTTCATCTCCATGATCTGAGTGGATCCATAGGGGAAAAAAACTTTATTGCAGCAAAACCATGGAACTAAATCATGTTTAATGATGATTTTTGGAGTAGTGAAATAGATGTCCTGAAAAATCATCAATATCCCCCTTGTAGATGTCCTGAAAAATCATCAATATCATGTTTAATGATGTTTAATGATGATTTTTGGAGTAGTCTTTAATATTTTATTTAGGCAAAAACCCATCCAAATACACAAACAATCAAACCAACCGCTGCCCTAATAACAACGGGTTAACTCAAATCTTGTGTTTGTCAGAAATTTTATTAAATAATATGCACACTGTTTTCAATTTTATTTAATATATTAATAACATATTAAATTTAGGTAGACTCCAATGAAAAAAATAATAATAAATTTTGATTTCAATCTCGGTGAACTTATTAAAATATACCGCAATAACAATATAATAAAATATACTTCGTTTTCAGGACTTTAACTTATTAATCTAAACCGACTTGCATCACATACCTAGTTTTAGTGTGTGAGTCTCCTGATACAATATCTCAAATTCATAAGTTACTTAAACAAAATCAAACTGCTTATCACTTAAATCGATCCCATAACAAAATTTATATTCCGATAATCTTATCGTAATAAATAATCTTATAATTATTTTTTTTCATCCTCCTAATAAGGTTAAGATTTTGTCTTGGATTCGCATTGGCACACAGTGTTTGACTTCTGCGTGCCCGTGATTGAGTATTAAAGCTCAGTGTCTTGACTTTGGTAGACATGTGTTTTTGTATACAAATGATTCGGGCAGCAGAGTTGAGTTGCCGTCCAGACATATTTTTCTTCATTTTCGTGCAAAACATGTTGGATTCAGTTAGCCTACTCCCCAACCTAGTCTTAAGTTGAAGTAGTGAGTCTTAAATTTTAATTCAACTTTATTTGATTTTCATATTTCATATCAGTAATACTATAAAAAAATTCAAATCGGGTTTAGTTTGGGTCAGGTTCAGTTTTGAGTATATTTGGTCGATTTAGTTCGGGTAAGATATGATCTAATTCGGTTTTGATTCTAGTCTATAATGTTTTGGGTTAGGTATCGGATCGGTATCAAGTCAAATCAAGTCACATCAATTTGGTTGATTTTTAAATTGAATGATTTTAGGTCGGGTGTTCTTGGGTCATTTGATTTCGGATCGAATCAAGAACAGTTCAATAGGAGACTTGACTTCATAAAACTAATACATTTGACTTTTTGTGAGTTGTGAAATAATTCACATCAAATCTTTCATTATTTCTTTTATTATGTTTTCTTTATTTTGTTTTACCTTCGGTTCGGGTTACTTTCAATTTAGATGATCTTGATTCAAATATATTTGGTTCAGTTAAAAATCGATTCGAATCCATTTGGTTTGCTTGAGAACCGGATCGGATCCATATCGGTTTAACTAAAATTTAGGTCAATTTTGATTTAATTAAATTTATTTCAAATTTTGGATCAAATCCAAATATCATAAACGAATCGATATCAATCTTAAATCGAACAAAATTGATTTTAATCTCGAATCTTATTTCAATTTATCACTTCTACGTAGTACATTTTAGGAGGACCAATAAAGTTGATAGTACAAGAGTGTCAAGACCGGTCCATTTCCCTCCATTTTCTTATATTCCTAGAATCTTGTGTTGCTTGCAATCGATTCTTTGGAGTATCCAAAAAAGGGGTGGGATGTCCACGGGACGTTCCCTACACCCAAACAAAAATCACATGCTATTGCTGAGGTGGAATCGTTTAGATTTAAAGTTAAAGTTTTTGAATACAATAAATATTTTAATAAAATTAATGAGATAAAACATTAAATTTTTATATAAAAATAAAAATAAAAATTTTAATGTTATAAATAAAATATATTAAATTATAAAGATTATTTTTATAATAAATTTTATAATATTTGATTCGAATAAATTAATCTAAAATTAGATATATTGATTAAAAATAGGTTCTGTAATGATTTCCATGTGTCCTAACTTCTTCTTTTACTACGCCTGAAAAAGGCCACCAGGTCAAACCAAACACATGGTGTTGCTGGGGATTTGACAATTAATCAACACGCTTTTTCATCAGAAATATACACTTAATTAATTGTCAAAAAGTAGAGAAAAAAAATAGGAGTTTTAAAATATTGAGATAATTATTAATTGATTCGAATTAATTTATATGATGCAAAATTTATTTAATTTTATATTAATTTTAAATAGTTAAAATATTATAATAAATAATTAAAATTATTTTTTATTTTTTTAAATAATATTTTTTATATTTTTAATTTTTAATCTCGTCTATCTTTTTTATTTATTTAATAATCATTATTAATATATATTTTTTAAATTTTATTTATCTCGTTATTAATATAAAATTTGAGTGTCCTCATTATTATTACAACATGAGCAATTAAAGTACTTCATTTCTCAATGATTGACCCTTTCCCCAGTGTCAAAACGTCTTCATCAAAATTATAATGACTACAATTATTGTTTAATAAACTACTTAAATTGTTTATAATTTCTAAAACAATTAAATAAAAGGTCATGATAAGTTCAAACTTAAACTTTCTACGTGTTAAAATAAAATAATAAGAATTGATTAATTATTTTAATTTTAATTTTTTAATTAATTTAATTTAAATATTTTATTTTAAAATTTATTTATATATAAAAATTGTTAGTCAATTAACAACAAAACAACTTGAAATGACTTGTCAAAATAATCCGTTAATAAAAAAAAATTATATTTTATATATTTTTAAGTCAATATTTTTATCTATATGACATTGTCATGTTAACGTATATTGTTACGCAGGTTTATAATGTTATTCTAAATTATTTATTATTTATAAATTAATAGTTTTTATTTGTATATGATCCAAAATAAAACATTAAAGGTTAAAATTGATTTAAAAATATAAATTAAAATGATTATTTAGTAAAACTTGAGTATATTTTGGCTTTATGCCGAATAAGAATGATATCAACTTAAATTTAGGGTAAATTTTTTGTATATGATCCATGTATTTCCTTTATGTTAAATTAATGAAAAAATATTAATTATCTTCGGATTATAAATATTGTAAAACAATCACATAACTTAAAAGATAAAAAAATATTTTTGATTAAATTTTAACGAATGATAACGTGACAGTTAATAAAATTAAATAATAATATTATTTAATTTTTATATTTTTATTTAATCTTAATTTTAAAAATTAACCATAAAGATTTTAATATTTCATCAATTTAATTCCTACTAATATTTTATCAATTGAATTTAATAAAATGAATCCGCACTTTGATTATAAATAGTTAGTGCGACTTTAAGGGACTAACTTCATCGATTCAAGTGGTAAGTAATTTGGTTTCGTTTAAGTAGGTCTCGGGTTAAAAAATTTCCACTGAAAGAATTATTTATCAATATTAGATGTATGATCCGAATCGATCCGAATTAATTAAAATAAAATTTTAAAAACGAAAATAGCTATCGGTAGGATTATTTTTTATTTAACCCTAAATTAATCTAATAAAATTATTTCATGATTCTGACTGTAATATTAACAAATTAAGAGGCAGCAGGTGATTAGGTAAATTCCCAGTCCACCCGGCCAGATTTAGTAAGGACTTTGAATTTTCCCAACGCAACAAGTCTTTAGAAAAATTATTAATTTTGTTTTAAAAATGAAATCATTTGTTCAAAGGGAAGAAACTGACAAAGGGGAAATGAATCAGATGTGATGGGAACTGGAGTTTCAACGCTATTCCCTTGCTTGGACCCGGTGGCAAACAGGCGGCCGGAAAATCAAAATGACATCATCTTTGATTCATTGGAGCCGTTGGATGAAACACTCGGTCACTCCTTTTGTTACGTTCGATCTTCAAATCGTTTCATTTCTCCGACTGATTCAGACCGTTTTCTGTCTCCGTCGCAATCTCTACGCTTCTCCCCGTCGCATGACCTGAAAACCCGAACGGGATCTGAAACTTTGTTTAAAGCCATATCTGGAGCCTCCGTGAGTGCTAATACGTCCACACCCAGAACTGTCCTCCAACTCGATAATATTTACGACGATGCCACTGAGGAGACCCTTGGTTACGGTGTTAAGAGCAGTATCGTAAGTGGGAATGGCTTCGAGAGCACGTCTTCGTTTAGTGCCTTGCCGTTGCAGCCGGTGCCACGTGGCGGAGCTCTTGATCCGATGGAATGGAGCGGGTACTTCATGTCGGGTCCGTTAGAGCGCGGTGCGGTGCCGGGTCAAATGGAGTCCAACGCGGGTCCTGAAGGGGGTGTACCTTTCTCGGCACCGTTGGGTGGCAGTTATGTGAAAAAGAAGAGGAAGAAAGGGATTACGAGGTTTTTGAGACATTTCTCAGAGAAGAAACGCCCCTCGGTGGTTCCGGTATTGAATGTAGTTGGGAGAAAGGAGAATTATGAGGAAAGAGAGGCGGCGACGAATACGACAGCGGAGGGGAAGACCAATGAGGATGTGCAGTGGGCATTAGGGAAGGCCGGGGAGGATCGGGTCCACGTCGTTGTTTCGGAGGAGCAAGGGTGGTTGTTCGTCGGGATTTACGACGGTTTTAATGGACCTGATGCACCAGAGTTCTTGATGGGTAATCTCTATCGAGCTGTTTTCACTGAGCTCCATGGTCTATTTTGGGAGCTTGATGAAGAAACTGAAAATAAAGCCGAAAACGTAGCTGAAAATAAAACAAACCCACCCATTGTAACTTTAGCTACAGCTAGTTTAAATAGGACTGATAGTGAAATTGAGAATCATCAGAATTCTATAGGGGAGGGTTTAATTAGGAAGAATGAGTCTAGTGGAGTGGAACAAGAGAGGACTAGGAGGGTGACATTTGAACCGGAGGGGATTGAGATAAGGAGGAGAAGGCTGTGGGAGTTGCTAGCCGAGGATGACCTTGAAGATGGTTTGGATCTTTCAGGGTCTGATAGGTTTGCGTTTACTGTAGATGATGCTATTAGTGTAAGTAAAAAGGAGTCCACTGCAAGTAGGCGGTGGTTGTTGTCGAAATTGGAGCAGAGGTTGTCCAAGCATAAAAGGCGTTCAGGAAGTTCGTTGTTTTCTGGGAGGGTCGGGTTGGACGAGAAGGAGAAGATTGAGGAGGTAGATAATAGAGATGAGGAGAAGGTTCGAAAGATTGGGAAGAGAAGGAAAGAAGGCCTGATTGAAAAAGAACTGGTTTTGGCGGCATTGTCGAGAGCGCTAGAAGTGACTGAGCTAGCATATTTGGACATGACAGATAAGGTGCTTGGAACAAATCCAGAGCTTGCATTGATGGGGTCGTGTTTGTTGGTAGTTTTGATGAGGGATGAGGATGTGTATGTCATGAACGTGGGGGATAGCAGGGCAATTGTTGCACAATACAAACCAGAGAAAGCTGGTTCCAGTGTAGAGGGGAGAAAGGAAAAGGATAATGGGTCAAGCTTGGATGGTATAGTGGAGGCAGCATTGAAAGCGGGCAAAAGGACAATTAAGCAAGTGAACGAAACTCCTGCTGATCCCTTGAGATTGACTGCATTGCAATTGTCAACTGATCATAGCACCAGCGTCAAAGAAGTAAGGTTTAGATATTGAAAGTTTGCATCCAATTTTTTACTGACACTATATTTGGATCCTTACATGCACATAATATTGTATTTTAATTAGTTTGGGTTGAAGAGAGCCTTCTCCTCAATTTGGTAATATTGCTTTCGATGCCGAATCAGTTGGCAAAAGTACTTAGAATTGCAGCTCTCTTGGTAAATTATCGTCTCATGCATAGAAGGTTTATCGGTTGAAACTATGTTATAATCTGTATGTTGCATTTGATGAATTTTACTGTTTGATTTATTTAGGAAGTCATCAGAATCCAGAACGAGCATCCAGACGACAGTCAGTGCATTCTCAATGACCGAGTGAAAGGTCGACTTAAAGTAACCAGAGCATTTGGTGCTGGGTTTCTGAAAAAGGTTCTTTCACATGCCTTTTCATTATTGAAGTAGTAAATATCATATATCATAGAATGTGTTTAATTAAGGCTTTGCATGGAGTGGCTTTTGAATTTATTTACTGCAAATAGGTTTTAATGGAAAGCCTGAAAGTTAGGAATATGCACAAATCACAAATTATGCATGCTTTTTTTTTGTTCATTATAATTTATATTTGTTTAAGTATGTTGTTATTATACCCTGCTTATGCCAAAATATGCTCACCTTATCTTGCAGCCCAAGTTAAATGATGCCTTATTGGAGATGTTTCGAAATGAGTACATTGGTACTGCACCATATATATCTTGCTCACCGTCACTTCGTCACCATAGACTTTCCCCAAGTGATCAATTTTTAATCCTCTCATCTGATGGATTATATCAGTATCACAGCAATCAGGAGGTGGTTTCTCTCGTCGAGAATTTTATGGAGAAATTTCCTGATGGAGACCCTGCACAACACCTGATAGAGGAGGTTCTTATGCGTGCAGCCAAGAAAGCCGGTAAACATTCTGTTCCCTTCTACACAATGCTAAGAATATAACGTTTGCTTTGATCACCATACGGTTATGAATTTCGACATAGGTGGAATTGAAATATTATTTTTGCAGGCATGGAGTTGCATGACTTACTGGACATCCCACAAGGAGATCGAAGAAAGTACCATGACGATGTTACTGTCATGGTGATATCGTTGGAAGGAAGGATTTGGAAGTCATCCGGAAAATACGTTTGATACTCTTACACACGCCGAGCTCGAAAAAGCAATTTCATTGTACAAGTGGCTATGAATTCAGTAGTTTACCCTCTTGTGAAGTCCAGTTCTTGGACAGTGAGTATGCTGGTCCATGTTTCATGGATCTCAAATGGTTCTTTAGGTTCTTACAGGAGAAGCCTAGAATTTTGCATTTTAGGGACACTAGGAGATTTTATGTTGTCATTTTCTTTATGGACTAGCATTTTTTTGTTGGGGGATACAAGTATCAGTTGTAGTTTAGTGTCGTGTAGTAATATGAACTTGAGCAATTCCTGTTATCTGTAATCTTGGATTTGTCCACCTTATGGCGTTCACAATGGTTGGAATTTTGTTGGGTCATTCTTTTAATAGAATTGGGTATTTTTTTTATCTTCTGGTTCAGCAAACATATCTTCTTGTAGGCTCGGTAGTCTCGAAAAAAATTAAATTTATTATAAAAGTGTTTGATTTAAATTTCGTAAATTTAGCTTAATTTTTTAAAAATAAAATTAATTTAATTTTTTTACTCGATTCAATGAAATATTCGTCCTAGTTACAGAACAGCTAGCCAAAAGAGTTGAGTTTTGGGCGAAGAAAAAGAACTGGTTTGGCATATATGGATGTCAAATGGAATTTTAAACGAATCAAACGTTTAATGAATCGTTTAATGAAATATTTATTTATGTTTATTTATTTATCGAATGAACAAGTATGAATAAATTTTTTATCTGATTAACTCGTTTGTTTTTTTGTGTTCGTAAATATCCAGTGATCCGTTCATTTATATTAGTCTGCTTATATCCATTTAAATTTATTCTTATATCTATTTATATTTATTATTTTTATAATAAAAATATTATATTTTAAAAAAAATTATTCATATATGTTTGTCCGTTTATATTCATTTAAATTTATTTATATATATCTTTTTACTTTGTTCGTGTTCATTTATTATTTCAACAACGAACATAAATAAACATTTATAATCCACATTCTTTAATTAACGAACAAAAAAATATATATGTTTAAGTAATTATTCATATTTATTCAATTAAAATAAAAATTAAATAAACAAATACAAATTACCCTCGATCATTTATAGAGCTAATATTTAATCTACTTTGAAAGGAATAATTCCAAAAAAAATTGGGTTGAAAATCCACCTCTAAGGTGGGTAGCCTTAACCGGATGTGTTAACAGGAAAGCCCGAAGGCTGATCCCGTCCCTGTCAGGGGAGATGCCAACCATCTCTCCTTTATACGAACACAGCATAATAGCGTTGCAAGCTCTTTTATGAAGAGTTCATTGCTTTATAAAACGAGCGATGTGGGATTACAAGAAACTTTTATTATAATGCCACCGTTTAACTTACTTTGACTTTGATCTTATCCTCAGCAAAAAAAGGTTTGGCACAAATATTTCTGAAGTCCTTGTACTGCATAAATGTTTAAAATTTAATCCGTATACTTTAGTTTTATGAAATTTATTTGCTATACTATATTTTACTTGAAAATCTTGATTAATTTCTTAACTTTTGTTCAATATTACTGATAATTGGTGACATCACAAAATAATTATTTTAATCCTTGCGTATATAACTTTTTTAATCTTTATAAAATATCATTAATTTTTTTACTAGGATGAAAGGACTCAAACCACTCGATTTCGAACCCGTTAGCTTTAATTGAAAGAAAAAAATATTAGATGAACTAAGCTTATTACGTTATCATTAATCTCAGCCAATAAAACCCGATGATTCACTTCTTTCCTACATGTTAACATAGAGAACTCAAAAAAGTTTTTATCTTTGCCCTGTAAAATTAAATACAAGTAGACAAGACCAAGTTTTTCAAAAATAATGTAGAGGAACTCAAATTCACAAAAATAAAGAACAATGGACTAAAATTTAAATTTTAAAATAATATGGGAATCTTTGAACCATTTAAACCAAAATATTTAATTGGAAAAAACAATTAAAAACATTTCTAAACAACATCAGCAATTAAGCATCCACCAGCAATGTTTTATACAGCAAGTACAGTACAGATATTCCTATCTATTCCAAACAAGAACAAAATTTGTATGGAAGAAGGAATAATTATTCGAAAAAACAGATAAAACTCACAATTTGCTAAATAAACCATCAGTTTGATTATCAGGAGTCTTTGCTTATGGATCCAAGCAATTGTTTAACATTATCTTTAACTTGCTTCTGGAGAAAAGAATGGGGTAGCCTGTCAATAACTTCAGCACCAAATGAAAATACAAGGGCCTTTCTGGCGGTCTCCAAGTCGATCCCGCGTGCTTGAAAGTAGAAGAGTTGGCTGTCTTCTAGATCACTTATAGCAGCTCCATGGGAGCACTTCACATCATCAGCAATGATTTGGAGATTGGGTTTGACATTTACAGTTGCTCGAGGCTCGAGGAGTAGGCTCCTTGTTAGTTGCCCTGCATCTGTCTGTTGGGCATATCTGCAAAAGATGAGAAGTAGATGAGATCAAGGATAGCAACTCTGTTGTTTTAGGCACTACTCAGATTCCAGGTGATAGCAAGATAAGCAATCTACAGGTGTTACCTGTTGACCTTTACATTCCCATCGAAAACAGCTTGCCCTGATGAATGAGCCACGATGCATTTGTGAAGTTGTTGACAATAACCTCGAGGATGGTCCAAAACTATTCTACTGTGTAGATCTTGTGTTTGGTCACCAACACACAAATGAAATGTTGTTAATTTGGTTTCTGTATCGGGGCCCAATTGTTGAACATGGACATTATGCCTGCTCAATTTTCCACCGGTGCTTACCTCGACAAGCTCATAGGCACTAGTTGATTCCTACATGTAACTAGTATGTTAACAACAATACTATTTTTAAGTAGAATACATACATTCAAATTCAATTTACATAACATCAAACAAGGCTTTACGAACCGATATTTGAGTTGCAGACACGTTGTTGAATACTCGGCTAAAAAAGTCATTTCTATAGGGACTGAATTATGGAAGATTTAGAGGCAAAAAATCACTTGGCTATAATGTTATAACTACTAGTACATGACCCAATTTATCTTTCCCAGGTTATTGAATACTCGTCTCCTCTTTGTCTTTCTATCTCCCTCTCGATTCATAACATAAGTAGTAAAATTTGGAAAGGTTGTTCATCGTCACATCTGATGTAGTGATGTTTTCAACTGAAATATTAAATTGTATCATTATTTGATCCAAGGAACTCTTGTTTGATGAAAGGAACCATTTCACACTTTATGGAGAGTTGCAGAGCTCTGTACCATGACTTGAATCGTAACTTTATCCGATTAACATCCCCCTAAACCTATATTCTGATTCCACATTTTTGGAAACATAACTATCCTTTTAACTCTAAAACAGAAATCAGAAAGCTCCTAAACTGCAATATCACCATTTTTATTTCATTCATTTGCCTAAATAGTATTTCCTCCATAGAGATCAATTGAGCAATATAAAACTATTCACTAAGCTAAGTTACACACTAATAGCTACCAAAAGCAATGCTAAACTAGCCCCATCTTTGAAAGGAAACAATAAATCGATTCGAGAAGTGATATAACACGAAATTCACCTGCCGGACTGAAGTCCACTTTATATGAGCAGCATTCAGAGATTGGTTTTGCACATAAGAATGACTAACTTTTCCACCTTCTCCAATCACCACTTCCAAGACTGAATTGGTCCAATAACACTCACTCTCTTCTTTACCAGCAAACTCCTCAACTATCCCCACTTCCCCTCCTTTCTCAACCAACACAAACACTCTGGGATTCGAAAGCGGCATTGTTTTCGACCCCTTTCCACCTCCCTCAACTGCAATGTACTTCAAATAAATAGGATGCTCAACTTTACACCCTTCAGGCACATAAACAACCATCAAATCAGGTGCCCCCAATCCATTAACAGACCAGAACAAATCACCCCATTCCAAATCACCTAATAATTCAGACACCCTTTTAAGTAATCCCTCCGAAGGTAACTTCAACAAGCTACCTACATAAACCCCATCAGGCAAATTCGATGAATCAAATGAAGAATCCAAAAGAAACCCATCAGCAAAATCAAAACTTTTCACCTGGGCATCTCTTGAAATATCTGAAACAGTTAGGGATTCCGGTGGGTGAGAAATTGGTTTTACATCTGAATTCTTGATGAACGCGGTATCTGTGAAGCGAAAAGGCTCGTCCTTTCGGGAGGGCCATTGGGTTGAAAGAAGGGTTTCCGAGGAATTGTCCCTAAGATTTTGAAGTGGCAAAGAAGAAGGGACGGAGTCTTCTAACGAGTCTGCTAGTTGGAGGACGAATCGGTCAGTAAAAGAAACTTGTGGGGAAGCTGAAGCTGCTTGGATTGAGAGTTTCGTTGTAATTCTTTTGGGTTTGAGATTATGTTTCCAAGGCGTGAGTTTCGGAGTGAAGTGAAGAAGATTTGGATGAGTGGAGGCTAAGGCAGCCATTGATGAGCGGCTGAGACCTGTGGCTTTCGACAAGAAAATTTTGGAGAGTTTTAGTTAAACCAAAGCAAAATAAGAAATGGTTAATTCAACTACAAGTCCTCAAACTATGAGCTCAATTAAATTGGTCCTCAAAATAAGTAATATTTTTTTTTTGTGAGACACGAATTTGAATAAATTATTTACATAATATAAAATTATTGACTATTAATATTGACTATTAATTTTAAATATTGAATAAATTATTTTTAAATATTGACTATTAATTTTTAAATATTGACTATTAATTTTAGAGAAAAAAAATTCAGAAACACAATATAAAATTATATTTCAAATAAACAAACTCAATTATGGTATATTTATAATAATACGAAAATTAACGTATCATAAATTGGTATAATCTAAAAAATTAAAAATTTTAATACAAAAACTCAAAATTAAGTATATAAAAATATCATCGAAACTTAACGATAAAAGATAAAGATCAATAACAAACAATATTAAAAAAATACATATTTAATAATAAGACATATTGCTAACATGATCATTAACATAACTTAATCGTATATAAAAATAATGGATGTAAATTTATATCTAAATCAGTCATAATAATATTAAATCGAACTGTGATAAAATATCAAATAAAAATTAAAAAATAAAGTGACCATAAAAGAATTAAACAAAAGTGAAAAGGAATACAACTGAAAAATAAATAATTAGGGGAAAAGGGATCTATATGCATTATTAATATAAAATAATAAATAAATATTATAATCACGTTAATATATTGAAAATATATTTTAAAATAAACTTTTTCATCAACCGAATCATAAATTCTATTGTTAGCTATGTTTTGGAATTATAATAAATATCACTCAATTATAAGTATAATTATATTTAAATTATTTAATTATTAAAATTTATATTTAAGTCATTTATTTTTAGGTAAATTTACGTTTAAGTCATCTAATTATTAAAAGTGATATCCAAGTCATTCAATTATAAATAAGTTTACAATTAAATTATCCATCATAAATCACCAAAATCTCTTTAAATCTCCGTGTTTTATGTTCGAAATTTTTAATAAAAACTAAGTTGTCATCTGCGTATAAAAAAGATGATTAATCTATGAATAATTTGTAAATGGTTATCACTTTACTCACGAAGAAACACTGTCGACAACGCTTGAAAACAAAAACGAAATGAGAATTCTTAGGAGTAATAAACTTCCCTGATGCACGAACTGTTGTGGGTTCTCAAACCCTCAACAGTTGCTAACTAGTCAACTACGCCGGAAGCTATGATCGTCATTTGTTGAAATTATTGGGAGCTTGGAAGCCCTACGATAGTTTTAATAAATAACGATCATAGTTTTTAGTGTGGCTGACTAGCTAGTAGCAGCAGCCAATTTTGTGGATGACGAACCCAAAATCAAACTACTAGCATTGTCGTTATCGGTATCTATCAAGTTTTATAAAGAATGACGATTTAAATCATATTTTAAATATATGAGTTGTTAAACTTTATTCGATATATCTTTTATTTTAGTTTTTTTTAATAACTTTATTAATCTTGTGTTAGTTTAGCTATATTTTACATTAATTTATAGAATTTTAATATTATGTATTAATTTATATGACTTTATTTAGATACCCTAATTTCAGAATAAAATATAGTACCGATAAATTTATACGAAAGTCTTTTATCACATCATTAATAATCATTTGTCAAAATAATTTTATAAATAATTTTATTTATATAAAATATATATATTTTTTATAAATAGTTAAAATTTTATTCATCTAAAAGGAATATTACAAGAAAACTATCTAACAGACTAGTCTCAAAATAAGAAGGAAAAGAAAACTATACAATATCTCACTCAGAACATAAACCAGATGAATCTCGTGTAAGTTTGCATCCAAAAAGCTCCAAACGAATACCATGCTTAATTTTATTTGCAACATAAGAGAAGTTCTTTGAGGACCCACCACGCATACGCTTGTTTCGTTCCTGCCAAACATAATAAAAAAAAATCACACCAACACAAACGTAACAAAGCAGCTCTTAACGTTTTGTCTCGCCCTGATTTTTGAACCAAGTCAACCAAGCATGGCCAAGTCACAAAACTATCATGAACATAACAAGACTGTAAAATAATTTTCAGTATTTGTTTCGAGTAACTATAATCACAAAATAGATGATCCCTTGTTTTAATATCAGTATCACAAAGAACACAATAAGGATCCACTTGACAACCCCAACGAATCATACGATTTTTGATTGACAGTCGATCCTGTAAAACAAGCCAAGTTATGAAGGAGAATTTGAGAATAGATAGTCTCCCCCAGACCACCTCATCCCAAGACTCTTTTCCTTTTAAACATGAGAATCTCCCATATCTAAAAAATATACTAGATTAATCATGTTTATTATAATTCTATTATTTTTTAGGAGTGTCAAAATTATCTGATTTTGACTTGATTTGAGATGCTTGACTCGGTCCAGTTATTTTAAAAAAATAAATCAAGACCACTACGGTGTTTAAAAATTATTAATTAAGGGCGGGATATGTTTGGATATATGTTTGAAATATTTCATCCCGTTCTAATATATTTTTACATATTTTATTACATTTATAAAAATATTATCATAAAATTTTGTTAAATGTTATTCGAGTTTTAATATATTTAATTTTATCGGTCGATGATTCAAATTCATTCTTTTAAATATATAATTTAACATGCGAGTAATTTAAAGTTTACTTTATTTCATTTGTATAAATTTAAAATCACTTAAAAATTATTATTTATAATTGTGATGAAGAATTGATCAAATCTAATATTTATTATCTATCAAATCTATTTTTTTAATTTTTTGATACAAATCGAATTTAAAAATAATATACCAGAACAAGACGAGATCAAATTTAAGAGTTAATGTATTAAGACAGATCATATAAGAGTTAATATATTAGGACGAGATCGAATCTAACAATATTTGGTGGATGTCCCTCTTGGCCTAATTATTACAAGATCCCATAATTATTTTCTCACTCAAATGACCCCATAATTATAACTTTTCTATGACTAAGATTTCCCACAATCCTAATTGTCAAACCACTTATTTATGAGAAACAAAGTTGTCACATTTTACACATGTTTGATGAAATATATTTAACACTGTCTTTTTTTTTTTTTATTTTACCTTGACCATAGGTTACAATTTTTAGTTATTAAATTAAATAAGGTTAAAGGGTAAATATATCATCATCGAACATTAAGAATTTATTATTTTACGGTCGATCATTAAATGATTTAATATGATAAATTATTAGATCTTTAAATTTTAATATTATAAATAAAATAAAAAAAACATCCAAAAAGATTCAATCCCCCTATAATCAATCATAAACAGAAATAAGAATTATTTAATCTTAACCATTCATATATTATGTCGTTATCGTATCATTTCATATATATATTCAATGTACTTGAACTGTCGATTTATAATTGAAATTAAAAATTATATAATACGTATATAATTACATATAACATGTCATCATATATATATATATAAATGGAAGACATTATGATTAATATTTGGATTTTTTTTCCTTCATCAAAGTTGTCCAAATTCTCTTTCACTGTCTTGCAGGCAAAGCCACTGTGCCGCACACCTTAACCAAACAAAGGGGCCGAAAGCACAAGACAAGGATAAAAAGACCAAAGACTCTTCCTACGGCCACATCGGCGAAAGATTATATCGTAAGTTCGATTTATATATCATTCGTGATTTTTAATTAATAAAAATTATTTATCTTGTCACTTATTATTTATATTATTAATTTAATTTTTAAAAAATATATTTTTAAGTGATACGAAAAAATAAATAAAAATCATTAGCTAAAAAAATAATTTAAAAAATAATAATAAAATTGATAAATATAATTAATTGAGACTTAATATTATAAATCACACCCATAATATAATTTGTATTTTGTTGATTTGTTTTTTTATCGTATTTTTTCTCCATTTTTCTTATAGCATTATTATATTATTATTTTTCTATTTCATAATAACATGTACTAATTTCCTTTGTATTGCTATTTTAGCTCTTATTATTTTATATCAACTTCTTATTTACTTTTATATTTTTATATTCTTATAAATTTTTATCTATGTTGTAGCACATAGGTACTAAAATATATTTTTTAATAATATATCTATAATAAATATATATTTATATTTTTTTTGACATACATTTATAATTTAATGAACATATTCTATTGATAGCCTTATAAAAGGTTTTATTTACATAATATTTATTTTTTATTAAGTGAAGATGTATTTACAATTTTAAGGTGAATGTTGAGATCTAAATTTATATAAGATTAATTTTTTTAATTCGTAAATCAAAATATTTTGAAATATTTATATCCAATAAAACATTAATTCTTAAAATTGTCCCTCAAATCTAAAAAATTTGAAAACAATCAATTCAATCTCAAATATAATCAAATTTACTTTAGTGGTAAAAATATAATTATAGTTTGACCTATTTAAAGGGTAAAATTTTAATACAAAAGGTATAAACTTATATTTACGCTATAAAAACTCAAATTTTAGATTTTTATTTTCAACCGTAAAAAATTAAACTCTGATATTTAAATCATATAACTTAATTTATAAAGACCAACCTTAAAATTTTAAGCCTCAAATTATACATCTAACCATTAAAATTAAAAGGTTCGTGTAAAATAAAGCTCGTAGAGTCTTATATTAAAAGTTATATATTTTAAATTATATTTTCGATTATAAACTAAAATATTATTTTGTGTATAACTAAGGGTGTGTATTCAGTTAATTCAGTCGGTGGGCGAACCGAATTAATCGAAATTTTGAAAATCTTAACTGCTAACCGAACCGAATTTTCGTAAACTGAATTAATCGAGCTGAAATTATTTCGGTTAATTAGCCGAATTAATCGAAATTTATTATAATTTTTTGTTAAATTACATAATAGGTCCCTAAATCATATTAAAATAATTTTTTAGTCACTAAACTTTTATTTTATACTAATTTAATAAAAATTTAATGACCATTTTATAATTTTTTAAAAGTTAAATGACTAAAAATAAATATAATATATATATAATATTTAATACTCACTCTGTACCAAAAATAGTATCCCTTATTGACTTTTTTGGGGTCAAACTTTTTAAACTTTGACTATTGATTATTTAAAATTTATTATTGATAAAAATATGAAAAAATATATTTCAGAAATCTCTAATCGAGTAGATTTTAAATATATATTTTATAAAATTTAATTACTTAAAATATTTAATATAATTATAGTCAAAGTTTAAAAAATTGACTTTCAAAAAGTCAATAAGGGACATTATTTGTGGGACGGAGGGAGTATATAATAATTTCGGTTAATTCGGCTAATTAAACGATTTCGAACTAAATTAATCGTTAATTGAATTTACAAAAAATTAATCGACCGAAATAACTAAAATAATTTCGGTCCGATCGATTAATTCGGTTAAAACCGAATAATACACACCCCTATGTATAACCTAAAATGTTATCTCGCACACACTTCAAATATTATACGTTTTTTATAACATTGAAGGTCTGTATTTTTGTTCTTAAACTCTCCCCAAAGAGTTGTAGTTTCGTAGCAAATTTCTACCAACTAAAAGTGAAAAACTGAAAATCGAAAAGGTAAGAAATGTGGTAATGCGATATGATCATGGCATCATGCAATGGTCGTATAAGTAAACAAGGCGGGCGGGAAGTTATCAGTTCAGTGTGAACGAGTTCAACTCAAGTAGCAGGTGGGTCCAAAGCCTGTGGAATTTCGTGACCAGCTTCAGACAAGCAAGCTCTGCTACTTTCGGTGTGTGTTTTTAGACCGCAGACTTAGAGTTGTTCTTTTAAGACACTATATATTGGACATCCCATAAGCCTCCATTTCTACTCTACTCCACTCCTTTTTCCTTGATTCATAGTAAAACCATAAATTTCTTTTGCCTTGAGTTGTAAATTGCAGAGTTCATACACTGTTGGTTTCTGCCTTTCTGGGTTTGGTTTATAATTGAAGTTACTAGTTATCAGATTTCAAAGACAATGATTCTGCCATTAATTGACACCATTTTGTTGAAGCTGTACTCTTTTGTTGACAAAAAATGCAGTGTTGATAGTTATAAAAGCTTTTACTTTTGGATTTTCCAGATTTTTAATAGATATTGCCTTGAAACTTAGTGACTGACTTCCATTACTTGTTTGAAATCTGCTTTTAATTCTGTTTTTCTTGTTCCATTTCCTTGAATATCTAACTTTGAGGGACTGAGGGAGATAATGGGAGGAGCATCACTGCCACCGGGTTTTCGGTTCCATCCCACAGATGAAGAACTGATAGGATATTACCTGAAAAGAAAAACTCAAGGGCTTGAAATCGAGCTCGAAGTCATTCCTGTTATCGATTTGTATAAGTTTGATCCTTGGGAGTTGCCTGGTACTTATCTGCACTGTGTGTTTTTGACCTTTGTTATGTTATAGATTTGTGAATCAGTGTTGGTTTTGAATCTGAATCAGTATGGGTCATGTTGGGTTCGAGTTTAAATTAATATGGTCGGATTTTCAGATTCGGGTCAAAATTTATGGGAATTGTCAAGAGATGGTATGATTCCAGAAAGTTTCATGTTTATGTTAATGAGAACATAGATTTCTTTATAATGATGGAAAAGCTCTTTCTTGTTGTTTTATTATAGCTTGGTGTTCTTTCTTTTTGCACTTCTCTACTCCCATGGACCCTACAACTATTTTTTCAAGCTAAAGCCTAAAATCTAGTTTGGTTGCAATGTCTAATTGGTCTGGCCATTTTCACTACTTTGAATCTCTGAACCCTGACTGTGCTTTGCAGAGAAGTCTTTCCTTCCGAAACGAGACTTGGAGTGGTATTTTTTCTGCCCCAGGGATCGAAAGTACCCAAACGGCTCAAGAACGAACCGTGCCACCAAGGCTGGTTATTGGAAAGCAACGGGGAAAGATCGGAAAGTTGTGTGTCAATCTGTGGTGACTGGCTACCGTAAGACCCTTGTTTTCCACCAGGGACGTGCACCTTTAGGTGATCGAACAGATTGGGTTATGCACGAGTACCGGCTCTCCGATGAGCCTCAACCATCAACTAATCAGGTTAAAAACATAGTATATATGATCGTCTGTCTTTACATTTTGATTTGTTACAACAATTATACATATAGACAATCATTTTGGTACTCTTCAGGGTGCTTTTGCCTTGTGCTGCATCATGAAAAGGAACGAGCCAAAGGCGTGCGGTGGTCATGGAGAACCGAAAACCATTAGGGTCAGAACCAGGTCAACTAATACGGAACTTCTGTCAACAAGGGTCTGCAATGAGCCCTTGAGTACTTCTGGTGACATTTCGTGTCAAACAAGTTACCCCAACAGCGAGAGCCATTATTCAAGCCCTATTCTTTCTCCTGCTCATGAAGTCACACACATGACACCATTTGAGCCTTCTTCTCTCAATATCGATCCTGGTAGCGTTTGGCTCTCACCTGATCTAGTTCTTGATTCTTCAAAGGTATAAAACTTGTTTTAAAATAAGAAAAAAAAATACCATTTGAGTTGGTATCTTCTGGTTTGTCTAACACTTCTCCGTTGGCTTATGGCAGGATTACCCACAAATATGTGAAACAGCTGCTCAATACTTCCCACAGTATGAGCTTCCAAGCTCTTTGACCCCATGGCAGCAATATGAACATATCAATTTTTGGGAAACCAAACATGCAGATGATCTTGGTCTCATTGGCCATGCAAATAACATGGACTTCTATGGCAGTGAAGCCTATGGCCAATCTGGTTCATTCCCCTATCTGAATCCTTTTTGAGAGAAGGAAACAAAAGATAATGGTATCTCTTGTCTTCTCAATGTAAGGCATGAAACTTTAAGCCAAGCTCCAATTTGCAGGCCTGCCAATGGAGGTGGAAATTTGGTTTTGCAAGAAGAGGACTCTAAGACAGCGCCTTTTAATGTTGGTTCTTGGAGTGATAAATAATAATGTTGCGACCCCTTCGCCGGCATTGGTTCCATCGAGATTGATGTGTTTTTGTTTTAATTAGTTTGTGGGTATATGGTAACTGTGTTGTTCTAGTTTACTGAACTCGTGGTTGTAATCACTTTTAAAGATTGCACCTGGAGTTTGAGCTAATGGTAACTCAACTGGTTTACGTTAATCATTCCAAATGCTTAAAACCATTCACAGCTGGTGCAAGGAGAGGTCCAGTGAGCAACTCATCTGGCTCCCAAAGGAGGAAACCCCGTCCTCGAGCATAATCAAGATAAAAAGTTACGCATCACTGGTAGGCCAGAGAAGCATCTCCATTGCAATGGACAACAAGATCATGAATAAAGATATTCGATAAACCACTTGCTCGATTCAAGTTTTCAACCTGATGGCAACAAAAGAAATATATGATTTTTTTTCCAAACTTATTTCATGGTGAAAAGCACGAGACAGTAGATAGAAGTTTCGTATTTATTTAAATACAAACTCTCCATGAGGGTAAGTTTAGTTAAACGCAAGTATATGTAAAAGCCAGCCAGCCAGCAGTCTCATTGATTTGCTAGATGAAGAAACTTGCATAATTACTATAGTATGCTCAAGTCTGCAGCATAGTGTTTTCTTAAACCAAGCTGCAACTATGAAGTAGCACCATAAACCCGGATTCTCTGTTCAATTGGCACCCGGCAGCATGGGCAAGTAGCTTTGCCTTTCTTCCCGTAACTATCATTGCAATTAGCGCATAGAACTTGGTGTGCACAAGGCAGAAAAACTACAGAGACTTCATCTTTTGAACAGATTATGCATTCTCTGTCAACAATGACTTCATTCTCGGAAGAATCCTGTTGCTTGTCTAATTCATGAAGTAACTTGGCAATTGTTTCTCCCTGTGGCTTTACTCCCTCTGACTTTCCTGTGAGTAAATTTTCTGATTGATGATTCAACTCAGTAGATTGTGCTGACAGTTGCAGACGGGAAAGCTCCTGCTCAAGTCGTTGATGATCATCCTTGTGGCGCTGAAAATCTATCTCTATCTTCAAACGCAAAGCCTCAAGTTTTCTTTTGTTGCTTGCCTCAGCTGCTTCCTTGGAGCGCCGTTCTTGCTCCAATTGAGCCAAAGCTACCTCTTTGGCCTTCAACTCCTCTTTCCACTTTGACTGAAAGAAGAAGATTGCACAACATAATCACCACTCTCTTGAAATTGGGAGATGTAGAATGCACGGACTAGCTCAACACCAGAGTTCAGGAAAAACATAGGATAGAAAATTGAACACCAAAGGGCCACCCGTGCAAATAAATAACTAGAACTCAATAAACAGAGGTAAAATAAAAGGGCTGAATCAGACATAATATTTACTACAATAAATGAGAATGGAAGATTAAAAGAAGGGAAGCCAGGGAAAGATTGGCTTCTGTCTCGAATCAACTGTCAAATCACATTTGCAGACCTACTAGAGATGAACTAAGAGTTGCTGCTACACAACATGAAAAAGAAAAGAGTTAGATTCAGAATCCATATCATGGCAAGTCCATGATCATCTAAATGAGAGTGCCTCTGTGTATCAAGCATCCCTCTAGTGCTTTTAAGCTAAGATTGCTTCCTGATCTGGACATTTTTATTACCAAAATAATGGGCCTTGTTCTTTCCAGCTAAATAGTAAAATCATTCATACTCATGTTCTAATTTCATGCAAGCATCTAAAAATTGGAAGAGCTCCCTATAGTAGATCAAAAATAAATGGATATGAACGAGACATAACAACAGAATGTGAACTGCAGCATCTGATATTATCACTTGCTATCTAAGCTATGACCTGTAATTAAACTAGTGAAGATAGCATATGCAACAGAAGGCGGAATGGTTCTAATTCAGATCAATAATTTATAAACAATGCCAACAGAAGCATACATGATAGGTTGAAAATGCTCAATGTATTATGCTTTATTTCACACAAAATAACCAAAAATTCACACAATAATAAAAAAAGAAACAAGGCCTTGAGAAATGGAGTAGATATCTTATGCATGGACGCATGTAAATCTATATGTAAACAAGATGTACCTCAGTTTCTTTCTGATCCTGCTCTACTCGAGCTAAGCATCGTTGGAGCTCTTTAATCTTCTCCTTTTCATCAGCAATCTCCCCCTGCAACTTAGTTTTCTGTTTCTCCCAAGCCAAAAGCTTCTTCAGGCACTTTTTCTCCCGTTTTGCTACCTCAAGACAGGTTGTGACTGATTCAGATGCGCTTAATTTAGAAGCCTCCATCTCAGCTCTGATTTCCGCATTCTCAGTCTCAAGCCGTCTCACAGCTGCATTTGCTCGGTCCACCTGTCCACTTGCTTTCTTCAGAGCATTCTCCATTTCTGACAGCCTCTTCATGGTCGAGTCCTCTATTCTGTGTTTCCCCTTCTTCATCTGCTGCATCTCCTCCCTCTCCATCCTCAACATTTTAAGCTCTGTCAGATCACTACTAAGTTTTCTTGCAGCCTGAATTGCTTTCTGGTGAGCCCACTCCTTCCTCTCTTTCACTTGCTTCTCAAGATCCTTAATTTGATTAAGCAGAGAAATTATCATTTCGCCTTTCTGATCTTCCCCAACATTCTCCAAATTCTCATCAATATTCAAATCACGAAATTTATTCAATACCGAATTGACCCCATCCTGGCTCTTCAAATTTTGTGAGTCCTCAGCTTTCTCAGCTGGAACATCATTCCCAGGAACAGCAAACGGGGCATCCCCACTAGTTGTTGCGACCACACATGCCTGATTTTGTGCCTGCATGTGTTTTGAGTTAGACCTAAAACTAGCAGCAAACATCGCAACATTCCTTTTCAACAAAGACTTCATCGAAGGGGAAAGATTAAACCTCTCAGGTAATTCAATCTCTCTCTGCAAAGTCATTTCTGTGCCATTGGGAAAGAACCCGTTTACAGGGAACTCTGCTCCTCCGTTACCAAATCCCCAACCACCATGAAACCTACATAGTGCCGGTGAGACAACATCAACCCCATTATTACCAATACTGTCTAGGTTGTTCGACACCGGAGTACACCCACCAGAGGGTGAAGGAAGTGACGGAATCTCCATAGTGCTAGCCTTACCTACATGAAGATCACTCATAAGCAAACACCACATAGCATCCCCTTTACTTAACTGTGGCCTAACTTGTTGCAGCAAACAAACCATACCCGCAAGAGAATACTCCTGCAGTTGTCTTAAATCCGGGAAACCGGGCTCAGTTTCCTCAGAATTACTCTCACCACAACTACTACCGCAATTACTATTCAAATAAGCCAGTGAATTATGCAATATATTAGTCAACACATCCATTCCACCATAGCAATGCCCATTTCTCAAAATCGCCTTTAATGCAACATCCTCATCATAACCTAACGCTACAAGCTTAGATATAGCTTCATTATATAAAAATTCCAGGTTTTTCAATAAAAATTCCTCTAATTGTTCCTCAGTACAATACCCCAAACCATGATCATCAAAATTAGTATTGGTACTAGGATTAGAATTAGGGCTTTGGGTTGAATCGTTTAGACCCAGATGATAACTCAAGGACTTGAGACCCGATTCGACTATGGATTTAGAAATCGAGTCTTTATCAGTAAGGCAGCAAGGATCGATATCTGGTTTCACCGATCGGTTCCTCCGGGTCGACCTATGCTTATCTCTTACAGTGCACCCCATCTGTTTGTGTTTTTTCTTCAGCCTTTACAACAACAAAAAAGAAGATTAAGACATAAAAAAGGGAAAACCCCACAATAAATCATGACAAGAAGATCAAAATGAGAGCAAAATCAAATGCAATGATCGAAAAGGAGTATATGTCAAGAGATACAGAAAAGATGAGACTTACAGGAATTTTGTGAAAGATGGTTCAGCTTTGTTTCAGTATTGAAGAGAACGAGAGGACAGGGGAGATCGGGAGAGAAAAATATATGCCAAGCTGTGATTAGTAGTCAAGTCTAAACGTTCTGATCTTTGTTGGTATGGCAATGGAAAATCGGAGGAAATGCGTGGTTGGTGAAATATGCTATGGGCCAATTGGCCTTCTGGGTGTGATGAAAGATGTGGCCTTTTTAAGAATATCAGTCAAGAAAGCAATAAATAAATAATTTAGTATCATTTAATTAAATTTTAAATTTAATTAAATATATTTTTATTATCTATTAAAATTAAAGATTTATTTAATAAAATAAAATAAAATATTAAAGGATCGAAAAGCAAAAAAAAAAAAAAAAAATTCTTTCTTCTTTTCCTTTCTTCTTCCTTGCCTTGAGTGCTAGGGATTCATTTCCCTTTCGTAAGGGAGAGGCTAAGTCTTGAAATCCAAAGCCGAACCCTATAAACCCTACAGATTTATTTCTTTTCCTTTATTATTAAGTGATGAACTTATATCTTTTATATAATAAAAAATAGCAAAAATAATTTTAGACTTGTTTAAATATCTTAAAATCAATTCAAATTCAACATTTTTTTTAAATGTTTTCCGATTTAGCTTAATCTATCATTTTTATATTTTAAATACTCGTGTTTTTATACGTCTATGTTAAAAAGATCGATCCTATGAATCAAATGATTATTCTCTTTTATTACATTGAATTTTTGAAGTTTATTTTTAAATAATCAGTACAAAACCGTCGATTTTTTCAAATAAATAATCATATTTATAAAAAAGATCGATCTCTTACTTAAAAAGATTATTCTTTGGTCTCGTAAATACTTTGCTTCGTTGTAGGTAAAGAATATTAATCATTCTCAGCGATTAGACTCGATAGAACAAAAATGAAAACAAATTCAAAGCATCTTAATAACAAAAAATTATATTGTGAATGTTTTTCCGACATTCGAGAGTTTATTAAAATTAAAATGTCTTATTTTCATTAAGTATTATTTGCATGTGAAATTAAGGTTTTAAATATAAACCTCGAAAGAATTACAAGGTTATACATTGTCTTTATAGGTAAGTAAAATCACGATATTCTAATGAAATAAATTATGTTTATTAAAAGAATATGATCGAACTTTTTTCAAGAAAACGATTTAGGTGTTCTGTAACATTATATTGAATGATCATTCTACTCCAATAAAAGAGATCGAAGACTTGAGTGAAGATGAAAAGAAGTTTCGATTTAATGTTAAAGTCATACAGAATTTATTGCGTACGCTTTAACCAGATAAATATCAAATAATTTTCTCTTGATTAAATCTTAATAATATTTATGATAAACTTCAAATCAATCATAAAATACAAATAAAATAAGGATCGAGATTCATTCTTCTAACATGCAATTATGATAATTTTAAGATAAATAAAATAAAATAAAATATTAAATTTATATTCGATAAATTTATTGTTATCGATAAAATCAATTATAACGTATCAAAATTTATGACAACGTTGTCATCACCACATCATCAAATTGTTACATAGCTCAAATTCACATACCTAGTTATTTTAATAAATTATTTTATTTTTATTAATAATAATAATTTTGGTATATATAAAAAAAAAAATGAATTCGAGAGTCAGTTACATGTGAAGAAGAGTGAATACCCCATAACATCAAAATTAGTATTTAGTTGGTTATAAGTTGTTTTAATGTTGAAATTTACACGTTCGTATAAAACTTAAACTAGTATTTATTTATGCATATAAATTCGTTTTAATGGTCTCCATCATTCAAAAAATAAACGATAATCATCACCAATACTTCTAACGCTAACCTAATTTATCACGTTTAATGGAACACTATATTACAATTACACTAAAAGAGAAGACTAAGTTACACTAAAAAAACTAATCTAAAAGGTTTCCAAAATTAAATTAAAGCATAAATTAATATGTATATATAATCTTAAAATTTTAAACTAATCTAAGGATATAATTAGATGTACCATCGTTTTAAGGTCTTTCTAGGAAATTAAGTTAAATAACATATGGTAAAAATAAATAACGAAAAATAAAGGCAACACAAAAATAAAAAAATATGTACAAAGATTAAATAAATACCAAAAAAATAAAACATGAATTTTAAATGTACATTCCTTCTTTAAATGAGCTATCGATTGATATTCAAATTGAAATTAAATATATATATATATATACAAACTAAAATATTGTAACCCTATGTTCATACTCCCAATATTGATTCGAAGTACCATATTCGAGTTATTCAAATTTAAACATCAAAAAATTTAATTTAAATCTTAGATTTATTCGTTTTTAAAAAATTCAAATCATCCGTAAATTTATATAATTAAATAAATATTTTAAAATTTATAAAACAAGAAATCCATGTATAAAAACATCGTATATCAAAATAATAAAATAAATAAAATTTATAGACTCGATATTTATAAGGTCCTATAAATATAATGGCACAACTTAATTTCAAGTATTTCGAGGATAGTGTTTCACTATTTGCTGTAATAGATGAGTACAAACATAATACTATATTGAATATTTTAAAATTTAAGGTTCATAATAGAAAAAGTATTAAAGTTCAGGGGCTAATCATGTCATTATCCCTATCTAAAATTCCATTTTCCCTGCATGATGCTTTCAATCGCCAAACGAAGAAATTTGGAATGCTAACGTTCTCCATTTATCCAGAGCCATCTCCGTCACCTGGTTCTCCCACCGTCGATCCATTTCATTTAACGCGCGACCCGATCCATTTGATCCAAGATGCCGGTGGCCGCTTCCGCCATCTACTTCTTGAATCTCCGCGGTGATGTCCTCATCAATCGTCGCTATCGCGATGATGTCGGGTCTCTCCCTCTCCCTTAAACTCGAGCTACTAGAGAAGTTTTTGTAGAAAGAATTATTTGTCTGTATTTTGAATTTTGCATCAATGCTTTTTTCGTTTGTTTCTTTTCTTTTCATCCTTTAATGATACGTCTAGTTTTGTGTGTTTGGCTCGTATAATTCATCATTTAGGGGAAATATGGTGGACGCTTTCCGAATACACATTATGCAAACGAAAGAACTCGGTACATGTCCGGTACGACAGATTGGACGTTGCTCGTTCTTTTACATGAGAATCAGCAATGTATACATCGTAATTGTTGTCAGCAGTAATGCTAATGTGGCTTCTGCTTTCAAGTTTGTTGTTGAGGTAATCAAAGAATCATCTTCTTCTTTTCAACTTATATACAACAGATTTACCTCATATTCTGCTATCAAAAGGTGCAATCCGTTTTTCGTGTTCTTTCTCTCGTAGTTGATTCTGGTATTTTTGGGTCATTTTGTAGGCTGTTGCTATGTTCAAATCTTATTTTGGTGGTGCTTTTGATGAAGATGCTATTCGTAATAATTTCGTTCTGATTTATGAATTGTTGGATGGTATGTATTCAACCACAGCTGAATATTACTCCTTCCACATAAACTTCTGATTTGTTTTCTTAGGTGTTCAGTTAACGTTCTTGTTGTTACATGCATTAATTATATTGCAGCACTACTGTATTGGCATTTGCTAGTCACCGTTGATTCTTGACTCCTGGTGTTATGAACTGTGATAGGAACCTGATGTTTACATTATACTTGGAGGGAATTTAAAATGGGCAATCTAATATGTAGAAGGTGTGAAATTACAGAATCTTAGGGGGTGTGAAATTAGATTGTCAATAGAAAATACAAAAGAAATATCTAAACCATAGAGGAATTTAAAATTTTAGGGGGTATGACTGCCCATAGCACCCCTCAGTTCATCTCTGGTAGCAACTGAAACATACTACTATTATTATTTGCAGAATGACTTATTATTTAACTGGCAACTAACTAAGCAATGCAGCTAGGTTCTTTTAGGTTGCAACTTAACTTCTTTACATGACATTCATTTTTAGGCATTTCTTCTACAGAAAGGAAGGATGAAGAAAACAATAAACTTTGGGTTCCAATGTTTGATTCTGTGTTTTTTCATTGCAGAAATCATGGACTTTGGCCACCCACAGAATCTCTCTCCTGAAATTTTAAAGCTTTACATTACTCAAGAAGGAGTGCGGTCCCATTTCTCACACAAGGTATGTTGTATTTTATGTATTACGTGCTATCTTTTTGTTGAGGTTAGATGTATGTAAGTAATACACATATATATTTAATATGAACTTGTATCCTCCTACCATTTTGGTCTTCTCTGTGTGCCACTTTAATAGGCAGATAAGCCTATTCCAAATGCAACATTACAAGTTACAGGTGCTGTTGGCTGGCGAAGAGAGGGACTTTTTTATAAAAAGAACGAGGTAATCTTGTTTCTGACTTTTGTCAATTTCCTCTGTATTGGATGTGGTGGTTCCTATGGTTTAACATCTATTGGCTTCAGGTGTTTTTAGACATTGTGGAAAGTGTAAACTTACTTATGTCTTCAAAAGGTTGGTAATAGTTTTGGAACTGGTTTTGTTTGATGGTTTATGTTTGGCTGAAAAAATTAAGCATCTGGCGATTCCAGGCAGTGTTCTGCGTTGTGATGTTACTGGAAAGATCCTTATGAAGTGCTTCCTCTCTGGAATGCCTGATCTTAAATTGGGTTTGAATGATAAAATTGGTCTTGAGAAAGAATCAGAACTGAAATCCCGTCCTACTAAAAGGTGGCTTATACTTCCATTTATATTTCATCCTATGCTTCCCTACTTTGTTGATATACCATCATCTGATTTTCTTTTTGGTCAATATTTCAAGTGACTTGAGTTTCTAAAGGGTTACATATTAGATTGCCCATTTTATATCGCATATTCTGTTTATATGCTGCTCTCATTGCCACCAGCTCAAAAATTTTGATAGTGCTTTCTGAGCATTTAAGTTCAGCTATTATCTCTTACAAATGCTGCATATTTCAGTGGCAAGACTATTGAGCTGGATGATGTTACTTTCCATCAGTGCGTAAATCTTACAAGATTCAACTCAGAAAAGACTGTTAGTTTTGTGCCACCAGATGGTGAATTTGAATTAATGAAGTAAGCTTACAAGTCTTCTCCCTTATTCACTTTGTGGTTCAAATTGACAATATATGGTATGCAACTTCAGTTGCAGCTAAGGTTATTTTGTGGTTCATATTATATAGTATGCAGTATCTGCTATAGCAAAGTTTCACTTTAAATAGTAGATTTAACTTTTTTGGACTAAAATATTCACTTTCCAAATATATAGGACTAAAATGTCCCTTTAAATAATAGAGGGATACAATGGATTTTTGGTGTATTACAAATTAAGCTGCTAGTAAACTTTAACGAAGAAAAAAATAGTAGTCCTACCAAACATAACATTAAAGCTATACGGTGATGAACCATCTCAGTTCCCTATGATTTTTCAATATATATTATTCTTTTGTATTTACTTGTTTAATTTATGTTGAATTGATGAATGCGTAGGTACCGAATCACTGAGGGAGTTAATCTTCCTTTCCGGGTATTGCCAACAATCAAGGAACTTGGTCGAACACGGATGGAAGTTAATGTTAAGGTTCGTAAAACTAATCATACATTTTGAAATGGGCAATTTTCAGAAGCTCATGATTCTGGCGTTGGCTTATATCTTTGAATATTTCAGGTTAAAAGTGTGTTCGGAGCCAAAATGTTTGCTCTTGGAGTAGTCATCAAAATTCCTGTGCCAAAACAAACAGCAAAGACGAGTTCCCGAGTGACATCAGGTCGAGCAAAGTACAACGCTGCTATTGATTGCTTGGTTTGGAAGTAAGTGTTTTATTTTGCTAACATGTGCATATATTTTGCAATGGTTTATCTGGGTTATAGTTCAATGAAATCCCCATCTCACTTTCTAGGATAAGAAAATTCCCTGGACAGACAGAGCCGACCTTGAGTGCAGAAGTTGAGCTGATTTCCACCATGGCAGAAAAGAAGTGTTGGACAAAGCCACCAATTCAGATGGAATTTCAGGTGCCTCGGTTACTATTGTACAGAAACTTGAGAATTTGTTATATAATTGGATGATCAATACACATAAAGAATGAACTTCAAGGTTCCCATTTTATCTAACCTAAAACATCTGTAACATATTCTCATTACCTTCTCAGGTTCCAATGTTTACGGCCTCCGGTTTACGAGTCCGGTTTCTTAAGGTAAGCCTTCTTACATTATTCTAAACGCATATGTGATCTTTCAATGTTGAATTAGTACATTGTTTATGAAGGTCTGGGAAAAGAGTGGGTATAGCACGGTTGAGTGGGTTCGGTACATTACCAAGGCCGGCTCATACGAGGTCAGGTGCTAGAAACATGAGCCTTGCTGTATAAGGTAAGGTGCATAAACCTCCATTCCACCTAAAGGATGCAGGCAGACTTTTGGTTCAGTTTCTTGAATTATTTGGTATTTAGAATAAACTCGTTGTGCCATTACGTGCACAATGCTCGATATTGTTTTGCATCTTGCAACATTTTCTTTGGCTAAACCCACGGTCTTTTGATAGTTACAAGGATGGCAAAATTAACTTGGGTCAAATTATTATATTTAAATATAATTGTAGAAATAAAAATGGTTAAGACAAAAACAAATTAAAATTAGTTTAAAGTAGTATTATCTTATACCATCTTGCACGCACTGAAACAAATGGAAATATGCATTATGCACTAAAAGAATACCTATGATAATATTATATAATCAACATTGAATTTTTATTTGATAAAAGTAGAGAATATATTATCATAGAACTTGTTAAAAACCTTTTTAAATCTAAATCGAAGGGAAAGAGTACTTATGATAATATTACATAATCAACTAATTAGATAAATTCGAACTTCAATTGCCAATATCTTCATACAGAAAATTAAGAACAACATCAATAGGTTTTAAAAAAAAAAATTATCGTATGAACACAATCTTGCCAACAAAATTAAAATTTAAACGATACCCATTAATACAAAACATAATTGGAATACTTTGTTTAGGTAAATATGATAATTGGGACAACGCAACCATCCAACGATAAGCGTAGAATTTTATGTTAGAGGAACGAATTTATAAAATTCTAGAATAATAAACTTAACAAAATTTGACGTACAAAAATACATTTTTAATAGAAAATGTATAATTTTTTAAAAAAAATTTATATTATATATAAATTTTATTTTTTTTTAGGAGTGTGATCATCTCTTCCGGGTCCCTTTTTGGGTCCATTCCTGCAAGCATCTTCTTTTCTCCATAGTGGCATCACTCTATCTAGGTTTTATTGATTCCAAGTATAGAGAATAAATTCAGTCATTGATATATTATCTCTTAGTAATAAAGTGAACTAAAGTCGTTGATTATCGTAACCAAGAAAGGAATCCGCATCAACAGGAATAAACAAACCCATTTATTCGAACAAAATTTCCAACATAATATTTGGTTAATAAACAAAACCTAGATTTATCAAAGTAAGAGCACTGTTGTCTGTTTATAACACATTGACCAACTGTAGTGATCCCTTAACCGATAGCAGACTATTTTTATAATTAAAGTTTGCACTGACATAATTATAAAGATTAAGAATATAAAAATTATAACTGAAAGCAAGATAAGTGTTTAAAAAATATCAATATATGGTAAGAAAATATATGTTATGCAACATATTGTTGTAAGGAAATAAGATTTGTTGTGTCGTCCAACCTACTGACAAGGAGAGAGATTACTGTTTCTCTTTGGTTTCACTTAGGAACTATGCTTAATTAAGGTTGTTTTTGTCATGGAGAAACTGGCACAACTGTAATATGTTCTTGTAGTTTCCAGTCATGGAATCCTAGAAGAAAACCACAAAACTATATTGTTTCAAGCTGATTAGAACATAGTTGAAGAGTACATACATGGACAACAAATGGATTGGAAGAAAACAGGAAAAAGGATTATATCAGCTGATGTTTCATTTGTTAAGGTTTGTGTGTTGTTTTGGAGGTTGTTTAAGTATCAGTGGCGGATTTAGAAATTTATTTGAGAGTGCGCACATAAAATTTTAAAATTTCAAGGTGGATGCAAACCTTAAATATTATAAAAAAATTAAAGATTAATTTATAAAAATTATAAAATTAAGAGTAAATATGTAAACTTAAAAAAATTTAGGGTGAGCATGAGTACATCCTCCCTTTAGCATAGATTAGCCACTGTTATGCACTGTCATCTAATTACACTAAAAACATAATTTATAAGATAACCATTATAGTTCGTCGGTTAACCATTAACGCCCATGGTTATGACAAGAAACAAGAGAATCCAGAGGGATAATATCAGGGACGAACCCAGAATTTTATGTAAAGAGGTATAACTATCAAAAAATTATTAAAATATAGAGAGCGCAAAATTATAAGAATTTAAGAGTTATAAAATTTTATTATCGAAAAAAATATGAAAAATATATAAAAACTTCAAATTTTTTTAGGTCCATCATGGTACCCTTATTTCCTAATTATTGTCTTAATCATATTCTTTCTTGAAAACAATGCAAAAGAAATTACACAATCCCATGTTGTCTAATCCTACAAGATTTACTTTCCAACCCTTTTTCTTAAGTTTCAAGCACTTTGTTTAAGTCCTAAGTTTCAAGCACCTTGTTGTGCCTGTTGGGTCTTTATAGCATGTATATAGGAAATGAAAGATTTGATATGTGATGCAGATTTTGAACATTAAAGCAAAAGGGGAAACCCTAATTGATCTGTTAGTAACACTGAAAATTCAGTGACTGATCAGATTATCCAACAAAAGTTATTACCTAATACATCATATCAAACCATAAACAAGAAAGACTATTTCCAGAAATTCCCAGAAAAAAGACTAGAAGATAACCTAAAATTAACATCAACATAAGAGAAAGTGTAAGAAGAAGAAGAAGAAGATGGTGTCAACTTGTCCATGAAATTTGCTGACCTTTATGATCCTCCATTAATGCTAATAGAGCTTGAATTTTCCATTGAAAACATCTCAAAATGAAGGCCTATTACCACCTGTGTTTCCAGGCCATCCTTCAACCGGTAACTGGACATTATGGGGCATATTGAGAGGCAAATTAAAGAAAGGTAACCCACCTGGGGCAGCTCCTGCGTCAGCAAACATGTTATTTTCAACGCCGCCGCTGCCGCCTTGCATTTGCAGATGGTCATCCTCTTCCAAAGGTAGTCTCTCGTAGGCCACATTTGTAAACGACGAAGCTATAACTATAACAGGTCCTGCCGACATCAGTTCACCAACCACACTCCCTCCTACAACCTGGCCTTGCCCGCCGGCCAAGAAGATTGTCAGACTGGTGGCGCCTGGAGGAGCTGGCGGCGGCAGAAAAGAACCCGAAAGCGATAGAATTTCAAATCTTCCATGGAGGGTAACTACAGCTCCAGCTGCCGATGGTTGCCTGATGGTGACGTTGGTCACCGTACCACTTCCACTCAATATACAGACACCTCTTTCCCTCCTTCGGGCGTAGTTGGCAATACAATCAAACACATCGCAGCCGCTCCCGATCTCAAGAATGTGAGCTCGAAGCGTGTTGGCGCTCTCCCTTGTTATGATAACCGGTGGCTTCGGCTTGTTCTTGGATCCCGGAGGACGACCCCTTTGCCTACGAACAACAAGATCATCAGAGTTAGCCCCGTTGACCAAGTCCAGGCCTTGGTGAGTCGACCCATCGTCTTGGTGATGATCAACCGAGCCATACTGAACACCACCACCACCACGGTTGTTTGAAGCTTCATGGCCTTCATGTTCTTGTTGGTGTTGGAGATGAAGGTCAGGTCTATGAAGCTGATGGACATAGCGAGCAGCAGCTCCTAAATCAAGACCGGCCATCCAGCATCAAAAAGACAAACAAAAACAGAGAAAAACAAAAGATTAAGAATAAAAATTAGTATTTAAAATTTCTAGTATTATAGTTTATGGATTCTTTTAGATTAAAAACTGTGGGAGATTGTGTTTGTTTGGGAAGAAAAATTATAAAAAAGATGGAAAAGAAAAGGACAGAGGAAGCGCTATCCGAGACTCCATGAAAGAAAATGATTTGTATAGACTAAGAAAAGAAAGGGTTTTCCATATTTTTAAATGGGGAAGAAATTAAAGCTAAGAAGAACGAGTGCAGGCAAAAGAAAGGTTGAAGAAACGAGGAAGAAAAGGCCAGAGGGGAGAAAACTAAGTTCATAGAAACGCAGTCATTTCTTATATCTATATTATGAAAGGAATTGATTGAGAAAATTCATGTATTTTACTTTTTATTTGAGACGGGAACTTGGTGGATGCCTAACCTACTCTCATTTCGTCGCGCGTGAAGCATAAACCACGAACATCTTTTTATCTCGTGATATTTTTTATATTTAATATTAAAAAAAATTAAATTATAATTCTAAATTTTATATTTAAAATCTTAAAAAGAATGTATTTTATTTTTAATTTGATAAATTTTAATCTTGAATTCTAATTTTTAAATTTAACATTTTAGTACTGAGTATAAAAAACACTAAAAATAACAAGAGATTTTTATTTATTTTTTAAATGAACGGTAAAGATATCATATGCTTCGTCAAAAAAAAAAAACTTAAATAAGAGAAAAAGAGTGTATATAGTGTCATTAAAAGAAAAAAATCGCATACAAAAGATGCAAAAAAAACAACAACAATCAAACAGTGTCCTAATTTGTGCGATTATATTGATAATATAGTGGACTAAAACGATCACGACGGAGGAGAGGATACCTTGATCAGTCATATCATCAAATATCACCAATTAAAAACTAGTAGGAGTAAGCTTCGACAAACAATCAACGACTATAATTTGTTTGCGCGACACCCGTTTAAAGTGAAGAGACCAATTATATTTACACAACTGAACAATAGCTTTAACCAGATTCAAAAAGACTATTACACAATATTTTTTTTAAATCTAAATCATAAATTACTAAATTTAAAATTCTAAAATCAAAGACTTAACCCTAAACTATAATCTCTAAGTTTAAATTTTAAAACTTAAAGTCTATCACTTAAATTTTTAGATTCTAAACTCTAAATTCAGTAAATAAATATAAATTTTAATTTTTACGATTTGTATATTAAATTTTTTATATAATTATCGATAATGAAAATAATCTTATTTAATTAGAGGTATCTTTATATCAATCTTAAGACAAAGCTGGGAATATATGACTGGATTACATGAGTAAATAAATTGTTTTGTTCTTAGGAATGGGTGGCACGTGGAACTCACGCGGCACAAAGGTGAGTAGGGTTTGTGTTTGTGTGATGTAATGAAAGAAGAAAAACTGTGATTTGATTTTATGAACCCTAGAAGTCGCCGTTGGTCATGGCTCATGGGAGTATGGACTTAACCATGGTTACGTCCACCACAAGTTGACCAAGACAAAGAGAGTGGAAAACAATGGGAGATAGCCAATTGGGAATGGAAGGGCAACTAGAAGCGGCGCGTGGGGTCCCACCCTTGTCGTATCCGCCACTATGCCCTTTTCTCCCCCTCCTTGTAGCCGTCACCGCCCCTTGTTTTTGCTTCTCTTCGGATTATATATGAGATACGACTGTTTGTTACATAAAATGTCGTGGGTAGGGAAGAGTAAAATTTGATTCGATTTGAAAAAATTGAACAATTCGTTTTAGTATAAGAATATTGGATTTGAAATTTTATAAACTCGATTTGATTTAAAAAATTTTAAATAAAATTTGAGTTGTAAAATAAAATCTCAAATAACTCAAAAATTTTAATAATTAAAAAAATTATTTTTAAGTTTAAGAAGAGTCTCTCAATTTTTATGATATATATTGATATATAAAAATATAAAAAAATATTGTAACATATGAGAAAATATAAACATATATATCTTATATGATTAAAGAAATTTATTTAAATTAGAATTAAATTATACTATAACATGATAAATAATTAAAATTAAATTTTTATAAGAACTAAAAAACTCGACTCGAATAAAAAAATTTAAATAATGTTTGCATATGACTCGTAAATTCGAATAACTCAAAAAATTTTAACTCGACTAGACTCAACTCGAGCGTACACTCACCCGTTTCCTCCTTAAAAAGGAAATATAAGTTTGGTTTTTTTAGATAATTTTTATAAAAACCTATGCGCTTACGTGACATATTTATTGAGAATATATTATCTATTAGAGTGAATAAAACTCGGTTCAACTTAATTTTTTTTTTTTTAAATTTTGAGTTATTCAAGTTGAGTTATTCAAATTAACTCAAATAACTCGAAAAAATTTAAATTTGAGTTGAGTTGAAATTCGCACAATTTGAAAAAACGAAAACCAAAGCTTATAATTTTACGATTTAGCCTGTGATTTTATTTTTCTTCAAGTTCTTTCATTTTAAGTTTATTCTATACCAAATTTGAATCACATGTTCTTAAATCAATATATAATACATATTTAGAATACATATTAATTTTTTTAAACTAAATTTTAATTTTTTATAATTTAACACCTCAACTTTGTTTTTTTCTCATTTCTTCAATTATTTTTTCATTTTAAGTTTATTTATGATCAAATTTGAACATGGTTCTAAACTGTAAAACTAAAATTGATTTTGATATAACAAATAAATATAAGGACCATTTTTAAAATAACTTTTTAGTTCTTAAGTCAAAGGTTGATCTCTAAGTCAAAACCAAGAACTTTGAAATACTCTTACAAGCCATTTTTACACGAGGGTATCGATACCATGAGGACAGGTATCGATACACCTGAGATTTTTCAAGGCTTGTTCTTGAGATCAAGAACAGGTATCGAAACAAGGTTCGATACCAAAACTTTCTGCCAACCCATGTTTCGATACTGGTATCGAAACAGCTTGGGTAAATTTCAAATTATTTTTTAATTTTAAATATATGACTCCTGGTATCGATACAGGTATCGATACACCCTTAATCCCCAACGGCTATTTTCAAGCATTAAATGAGTCGACCGTTGGTGTTAGTTAAATTTTGATTGATGGTTAGCCTGTATCGAAACAAGGTTCGATATCGAGCATCACAGAAACTTTTTGTATCGGAACAGGTATCGATACACCCCTTATTAAATGCACAACGGCTCTTTCTTTTCTTAGCATGTTTCGAAACAGGTACCCCGTGTTTCGATACCACCTGCTGCAGAGTGCATTTATGATGGAAAGATGAAGCTCCAACGTCCATATTTACTTTCCCAACAACCTCAACGGTTAGAAATCAATGAGAAGGTATAAAAAGAAGCATTTTCAAAAGCATTAAGGAAGATTTGATCCTCAAGCAACATCCAAGCACATTAATCCAACTCAAAGCACTTCATTGCATATTCTTGCTCCCAACTCTTGTAATTTCACTTTTATCTTTTGTAATTTGAGTTTGGGGAGAGTTTGTTTGTAATTGGGGCAATACATTTCTTGTGAGAGAATTTTTATTTGCCTATTTATCCCTTGTATTATCTTGTGAGGATTGAATCAATTCTTGGGTAGAAGAATTGATTCGAATTGTAACGGTTATCCCTTGAACCGAGAAAAAGGTTGAATTCATTAGTGAATTGGTTTCAAAATCCTTAGTGGGAGCTAAGGTAGTGGATGTATAGCTTGTTCGAAGCTTGAACCACTATAAATCTCGTGTCTTTTAAAGTCTAGCATTTTACCGAAAATTTCCATATCAAATTTTTTAATTGCCAATTCACCCCCCTCTTGGCCACACTTCAAGTTTGATCAACTCAACATAAACCACTTAGAATACCTATTTAACTTCAACTCATATTTTTAAAATATTCTTTTTATTTTTAGAAGTTTAGAAAAAAATGCCTAAATCATTTAGAATACCGATTTAAAAATAATATTATAAACATATTTTAGAAGTTTAATTGATATTTTTATTAAATAATACGAGGATTTTATAATTTAGAGGTATGTATTTTAATTAGTTAAGTTTAAAAGAAAATTTAAAATAAAATAATATATTTTAATTAATTTAATTTTTTAAATAATTTATAATTATAAGATGAATATTTTAAAATTTAAAATTTAAAATTTATATAATAAATTAATAGTACGCATCATAAATAATATCCATCATTATTCGTCAAACGTAACAGACTCATCTTATTTTAAAATTTAAATATATAAATATATTATCGATCATACTTATCTTATTTTTTTTAATATTTTATTAAGTTTGCATCATTTTATACGTGAAAACAATCATTGCCGATCTCTTGTTCTTCAAAAGTTATATAATAAAATCACTTCGCTTTGTACCAATGAATGGATTGTTTATTGAAAAGATTAATTAAGTAGTTAAGTAGGATTAGATTATTTATCAAACATAGAAAATTAAAATAAATATTGTATACAATGTAGCACAAAGCTAATAAGATAATTTTATTTATTTATTTTATAACATTTAATCCATCTTTTTATAATCATCATTAGAGTATGAGCTTCAAGTGGTTTTTTGGGTTCTTTTTGATCGGTGATCGACAATTAATTTTAATATTAGTTATCGATCACCGGATCGATTACTTTTTTTATTTTATTTTAATAAGAATTTATATTTTTCTGTCTTTGTGATACGATTTTTCTGTCCTTGTGACATATTTTGTTTTTTGTTTTGAGTTTAATTCACCTGCCTTTATGGCATGTTACAGCATACCCTAGCGATCGATTGTTGTTCGTACATAGATTCAATCGATGCTAGTCTCTGATTTATTGTCTTTGTCGGTGGTCACTTGGAAAGACTTATCCCCACTCGGTTGACGGTTGTTTGCCGCTAAAATCAGTCTGGGGTAACAGTACTTTTTCACGACAGTTTGGATCACGTACAACTCCTTTCACTATGCGTCTCGTTTGGATAAAGACAAGAAGATTTAAGAAGCTTCTGAATTTTATCGGTATACTTATTTCCCTAAGAATTTTATTTTTCTTTATTTTTGGTTGTAAGAATTTTTAAATTTTTTTAATTTAATTATTTTATTTCTTAATTACAATATAATTATAATTTTTTATGAATTTAATAAAAATTCAGTAGCATTTATAAAAAAATTATACTCTTTATTTAATAAAAAATAATATATCTTAAGATCTAATCTAAAGTAACAGCGTGTCGGTTCAATATCGGATTAATATTTAATTACGTGGCTTCAAGAGCGCCAAGATTGACCAACCATTCAAAAAAGGCAGGGGTATAAAGTAGGAGAACTAGTGGCGGGGGGTTCCCAATTAAAAAATAAACCTTTTTATTTTACTTCGATAATAATATTGAAAAATCTTTTTAAAATATTATAATATTTTTCTTTTAAATATATATATATATTCAGGAATTTTGGGATATAAATCGACACCTCAAGGTCTTACTTGACTCCGCCAATATATTTGATAGTAAAAATGTCTTTAAAAATACTAATTAACTAAGCGTATATAAAAGCGTAATAATATTTGGTTTCGTAGAATCAATACAGTTAGTGATGGATCCATGTTCACTTTAAATTTTTTAAATTTTATAAATTCATCTTTATTTTTTTAATTTTTATAAATAAATCTTTTATTTTTGTAATATTTAAAATTTTTATAAATAAATCTTTATTTATCCTCAGTTAAATTTCTGAATCCATCACTGAACACAATTACTTAGATGAGCCATAAAGAAATGGAGTAAAATTCTGATCTCTAATTGTGTTCCCTTTCATATTATCTATTAAAAAATTTTAAATTTTAATCTAATTTTTTAGGTTCTAAATTATAAACTCTATCTTAAAAATATATCCTATCCAGACCGGAAAAGGAAAAGTTATACATCCAGACAGGGAAATAAAAACAACCATAGTTTTATGTTAAATTATAGTAATAAGTTATATTGTTATGTAAAAAAAAAGTGTATGGATTCTGTTTTCTTGTTGCAGTATGAATATGAAATCGATCTGATTTGAAAGACATAAAGGGATAGACTGTGGCTTGCCTGTCTGAGGAAGAAGATGTTCACGTGCGGTGTCCGAGGGACAATGCCACCGTATAGCTGTCCCCCACGAGGCACAGACTTTCATCGGGAATGGCTTTCTTCTCCTTGAATTCCGGGGAACACTCAGAATCACAAGATCACTGCACGGAAAGCTTACCTGACCAGACACAGTACATCGAACATACCATTTACACTTAACTCAAAACCTTTAAAATCATTTGGGTTAATGACTCTATTGATATATAAATTATATCGAATTTTTAGTTGTATAGATAAAATTTTAAAATTTTTGATTTTATATACGATACTTTTTATCATTAATAAATTAAATCACTTTCATCACTGATTATGACGTAAAACTCTCTGATCATTAATAAAATGACATGTCATACTGATAGATGGTAAGGATACTGACAATCATGTCAGCATCAATCAACGATAGTATTAGGGACGGAATTAAAATTGAACACTAGGAGCGATAAAGGTCTATTAAACCTTTAAATCTAAAATTTGGGTTGTAAAATTTTTATTTTATTATTATTTAAATTAAAAAAATCTTAAACATAATTATACCAAAAGATTTTGGGAGGGATAAGTGTCCCTCTCACCATCAATATGTCTTTGTCCCTAGATGCCGTAGATCGATGATAAAGACAAAGGTGGTTGGAGAAGATAAAGTTTTGAAATTTTTTGGGCTTAATCTCGAGCCAGTTGAAAAAAAATGACACAAAAAAATAGGTCTTATTTTTTAATTTCTTTTTCATTAAATAAATATTTTTTAAATTTTTTTCGTATCATTTTATTAGTGGTTACAAGGTTCTATGTCACCTTCCGTTACGAAAATAGATAAACCTATTAACAATAAAAAAAAAATATCGGGTATAAAATTAAAATTTTAAAATTTTACGTATATGACTGAAATTTTAATATAACTCATGTATAAACGAGATAATTAACTCAATTCATTTTCATTTTATATAATATATGTTTGATTTTTTTTTCTTTTGATATAATTTTGTATCGCTTATGTTTTGATAAGTTTTTCTTACCAACCAAACTATACCGATTAAATTATAATCATTAACATTATTTATTTGTAATAAAATATACTTTTCATTAAGTTTCCTTAACTAGGTAACATAACAGATTAAAAAAAAGCTAACATGTATTTAAATTTCCATATTACAAAGGTAATAAAAATTGGAGGTTGAGAGCATGGAAATTATGGAGTCACATAGTCGAAACATATATTATTTTAAAATTCAAATATTTTAAAAATTATAAATTTATATTATTTTAAAATATTTAAATTTAAATATCTATCTATATAAATAATATATATGTTTTTAATAATTAAAAATTAAAAATTTATATTATAAATCGACCATGTGTAGACCCAACATAGAGCCGTGAAATTTGACCACGCCTTGAATTTTCCACGTAGGTGCTTTGATCAGTCTTAAGCTCATGAGTTTATTTGTCCTCTTCTTACATTAAAAAACTATAATACCGATATTTTCAATGATAACATCGACATCAACCAGTTAAACAAGTAATTAATGTCACTAATCTCTGCTCGTATGTTTTGATTGGCTGGTCAAATCAACTCGAGTCTTTTAATAATCTTCTGACCACACAAACAGTTGTACTAAAGTTCATATATAAAAAGCCGCCTTCTCATTTAACCTATTTTTTCTTTGTATCATTATTAACGTCGCAAATTTTTTATTTTTATTTTTTAGTCACAATCAATAATAAATTTTAATATTAATCATTAATTATTAAATATATTATTTTAATTTTTAAAAATTTTAATAAATTTTTATCTTCGTGATATACTTTTTTAATCTTTGTGACATATATTCTTTTTCATGACACGATTTCAGCATACCTTAACGAACATATAAAAATCTTCACAATACTAATTTTTTTATTATAATTTTATCTGGATCATAAAAAGATAGGTCCCCATGCAATAGATGATTGTTTGCCGATATAATTAATCATAGTCAATTAAAGGATCGATCTAATAATTTTATTTGCTTACCACTTATTTTTCACCCCGAAACGTATCTCGTTTGGATAGGGAAAAAGGAAATTTAGAAAAAATTTTGGATTTTAATTTATTAATTTTTATGAAAGTATTTTTTTTACTTTGAGTTATTATATAAAATTTTGATGTACTAACCCCCATTAAACCATTATTTTCTTTTCTAAATATGTCGTATTTATGATATATTTTTATATTTTTTTAATAAAATCCAATTATCATTATAAAAAATATATAAAAAAAATGAGATCATATATATTTAGGAGGGATGACGCTAGATTTTATATTAAGAATATTAGGGTGAAATTAATTTTTTTCAAAAGTATAAAATATAATTCTATTAATATTAGGAGTAATCTATAATAACTTCACAAAATTTTTAAATTTAATAGATATTTATTAGAATATGAGGATGATGAGTAGGCATGCTAGCTGGTTATGGGTGCTTGTGTTAGTTAGAAAAACTGTTAAAGAGTTAATTAACAGTCGTAATCTGTTAAAGAAGGCCGTTCACCAACATTCATGTGTAAAAGGATAGTAGCCCTCTCTTTGTATTCATCTCAGTTTTACAGTCAATGAAATCATGATTCTTGTAAGGTTTACAGTAATTTGATATGGTATCAATCGCTAGAGTTCTGGGGTAATCATCTTTCTGCTGTTGCTATAGTGTGGAAATCATGTTAAGTGCTATTGACGGATCTGAAGGCACAACCAGTGGAGGTTTCCGATCGGAACAGGTCTTCACCAACAAGAAGATCAATGTTGTTTTAGATGAGAAAAATTTCTTGTTGTGGAAACAACAGGTTCTGCTCACCATACGCAGCCAAAACTTGAATCAATGCTGTATGGCGAGGTACAAATCCCTTCGAAGATGATGGTCGCTGCTGATGGTCGTCAAGTGAAGAATCCAGACTATGAAGATCATGTGGCTCAGGATAGTGCCCTTGCGTCATGGCTATTGTCCACAATTAGTCCTCATCTTCTACCTCAATTTGTGGGTGCAGAAACGACAGCTCAAGTGTGGGATACGGTAGTTCAGATTTTCTCCAATAAATCGATAACTTCGGTAATGAGTCTTCATTACAAACTAAGGTCTATCAAGAAAGGTGCGGATGAGAGTATGATGCTTTACTTGTCTCGGATTAAAGAGGTATGTGATGCTCTTGCTTCATGTGGATGTAAGATCTCGAGGGTGGAACACATAGCTAGCATCTTGAATGGGTTATCACGAGATTTTCAACCATTTATGGCTGTTATAACAGCTAAGAAAGATTTATTGTCAATTGATCGTGTTTGCAATTTACTAATTGATGCTGAAACACAATTGACGGGTTTTAATTCTCAACCTGAATTCTTGCCTATGAGTGCCCACATTGCCAATGTAGTTCAACCTCAACAAATTCCTTCTGGTGTTTTTGGTGCTTCTAATGTTGTCTATGGTGGTCAATCTAATCTTGGTTATCGAGTGGCTCGTCCTCCTTATAATCCTGCTGGGCAATATAGAGGTCGAGGTCGAGTAAGGTCTTGAATCCAATGTCAGTTATGTGGCAAAACTGATCATATTGTTAGTAGATGCTGGTACAGGTTTGATCAGGAATTTCAAGGCCTTGATGTTAATTCAGCTAGTGTTCGTGGTCAAGCTCAATACACAGTCTATGTTGATGATAGTGAAGGCACTTCCAGTGGCTCTGCACCCCAAGCACATCTTGTTTCTGCATCAAATACTACAGGTGCTGACCAGTGGGTGGTTGATTCTGGGACTTCGCATCATGTAACTCCAGAAGCTAGAAATGTGATCACTAGAACTAACTATCAAGGCACAGGTACGTTAGTAGTAGGGAATGGAGTTAGTTTGGGTATTGATAAAATTGGTTTCTCGAATATAGCTTCTTCTTCCCGTACGCTAGTGTTAAATAATCAGTTACATGTTCCACATATTACACGAAATTTACTCTCTGTGTCTAAATTTGCTAAGGATAATCAGGTTTACTTTGAGTTTCATGCATCAACTTGTCTGGTTCGTGAAGAAGGGACCAAACAAATTCTTCTTGAAGGAAGTGAGAATGGAGGTCTTTATCCATTTTCTATTTCTTTGGACAAGTCAGACCAACGGTTTCATGGTGATCCAAAAGTTTTTGTTACCACGTATGAAGTCATGCATAGGAGACATGGTCATCTAGCCCATGATACTTTACTGCAAATCTATAAAGATGCGAATGTACCAATTTCGAAAAATATGAATAAAATGGATATTTGTGTTGCTTGTAGAATAGGGAAAAGTCATAAGCTTCCTTTTTCTTATTCAACTACTGTGTATAAAGAAGCGTTTCAGTTGGTTTTTATAGATTTATGGGGTCCTTCTCATGTAACATCAAATGGTTTTAAGTATTATGTGAGTTTTGTGGACGCTCATACAAGGTATACATGGGTATATTTGTTGAAGGAAAAAGGACAGGCTACTGCTGCTTTTCAACAGTTCCAGGCAGTGGTTAAAACACAATGTGATAAAGTAATCAAGGAGGTTCAAAGTGATTGGGGTGATGAGTATCGTAGCTTGACACCTCTTTTACTTAAAGATGAGAATAATCATAGAGTAACGTCCACATACATCCGAACAAAACAGAGTTGTTGAACGCAAGCATAGACACTTAATTGAGTTGGCACTAGTGTTGCTTGCTCAAGCCTCTCTTCCAATGAATTACTGGGCATATACTGTGTCCATGACAGCCTACTTGATAAATCGATTACCTACTAAGGTGTTACAAGGAGCTTCACCTTTTGAATAATTGAATGACAAGAAACCATATTATAATTTAGTCAGGGTGTTTGGATGTAGATGCTTTCCACACTTAAGAGATTTTCAAAAGCACAAAATGGAGTTTTGATCCTAAGTGTGTACCTTTTTAGGGATCAGTTTACAACATAAAGGATATCTTTGTTTGGCTAGCAATGGCAAGGTCTATGTCTCAAGGCATGTGATATTTGATGAGTTATGTTTTTCTTTTGCAGATAAGAGAACTAATTTACCTGCAGGTGTGACACACAATAAAAGTGCTTCATTTCCAACTATACCTCGATAACATGGAACTCAATCTGATGCAGCACAAAGACAAGATACACATTCTTCTACTTCTCAGTTTGCTCCTGAGCATATTAGTCCTATACAAGGCTCTACTGGAAATAAGGTTAATATTGACAGTATTAATGTTCCTGGTTCTGTCGCAGGTGGCCTAGAAGATGATGGAATAGCTGCACATAATGAGCAAGTGGCTACTCAGGAAGTTAGCCAGAGTGAGGGATTACATTCAGTAGAAGATAACCCAAGATGCTGTTCCAATTAATGGGGTGTTCAATCGTACTGGAGAAGCCAATTATGACAACGAAATCAATCCGGATGCTACTGGTTTATCCGAACCAAGTCAGCATGAGGAGCCAACATTACATGACTTTGAGAGTTCTACAGCTCTTGTACATGAGACAAATGAAGCTAGTGAAGACATGAGACAAGTTCAACAAGTGCCTCATACTGTCAATCGATATAGTATGATCACACGTAATAAAAATGACATTTTTAAGCCAAAAGGATATGTAGTCATTTGTGATGATGATATCATTGAACCTATTAATATTCAACAAGCAATGGAGTCGGATCATTGGAAAGAAGCTGTGATGAATGAGTTGGCAGCTCTTGAGAAGAATGGCACTTGGATATTAGAAGAACTTTCATTACACAAACAATTGGTTGGTTGTAAGTGGATATTCAAGCTCAAACACAATTCTGATGGCTCTATACATCGTTACAAAACTCGATTGGTTGCTACAGGATATTCGCAAATACCTGGACAAAACTATCAAGAGACGTTCAGTCTTATGGTAAAAGCTACAACATTGAATATTGTGTTGTCTTTGGCTGTAACAAATGGGTGGAAGCTTTGACAAGTAGATATAAATAATGCATTCCTTAATGGTGATCTTGATGAGGTTGTGTATATGGAACAACCTCCAAGATTCGAGAGAGTTGAAGCAAATGATGAAAGGTTAGTTTGTCGACTAAGAAAAGCTCTTTATGGGTTAAAACAGGCACCTAAAAATTGGCATCATAAGCTGAAGACGTATCTAGTGAACATTGGTTTTCAAGTATCAAAAGCTGATACAACCATGTTTGTGAAAGTTTTGGGAGATAAGTATACATACATGTTAGTATATGTTGATGACATTATACTAACAGAAGAATCTGAGGAAGAAATCGAGCAAGTGATCGTTGTTTTAAATAACAAGTTCTCTTTAAAGGACTTGGATGAGCTGCATTATTTCCTGGGCATAGAGGTAAATCGTAACAGTGACAAACTGTTCTTAAACCAGAGGAAGTACATTAAAGAGTTGTTGGAAAAAGTTGGTATGGAAAATGCTAAGCCGATGCCAACACCTATGTTACCTACAACTAAGCTTACAAGGGGAGCAAGTAGTGTTCTCTCGGATGCATATTTGTATAAAAGTGTAGTGAGAGCGTTGTTATATGCTTGTCACACTAGGCCCGATATTTCTTTTAGTGTAAATAAAATTGCTCAGTATATGCATGAACCTTGTGAAGTGCATTGGGGGTAGTGAAAAAGATCTTGAGATATTTGGCTGGAACTTTGGATTATGGTTTGATATTTACTGCTGCAGGTGATTCAAGGATGAAACTTGTAGCCTTTGCAGATGTAGATTGGACATGAAGCTTGGATGATCGAAGATCAGTGACTGAAAGTTGTGTGTTGCTTGGAGGAAATCTTGTGTCTTGGTCTTCCAAGAAACAAAAATCCGTATCTCGATCGACTTTTGAAGCTGAGTACAGAAGTGTAGCAGATGCTGCATCAGAGATAGTTTGGGTGAGTGCATTGCTAGGAGATTTAGGTGTGCAACAAGTAGGGGTGTCAACGATATGGTCTGATAACACTAGTAGGGGAAATGTTGATTCAAAGAAAAGAACAGAAATAGTAGGGGAAATGTTGGAATATGAGGATGATGAGTAGGCATGCTAGCTGATTATGGGTGCTTGTGTTAGTTAGAAAAGCTGTTAAAGAGTTAGTTAACAGTCGTAGTCTGTTAAAGAAAGTCGTTCACCAACATTCATGTATAAAAGGGTAGTAGCCCTCTCTTTATATTCATCTCAGTTTTACAGTCAATGAAATCATGATTCTTGTAAGGTTTACAGTAATTTGATAATATTCTAAGGGAAAATTTTGGGGGCGGGGGCTACAACCCCTCCAGCATTAGTGATGGACACGGGTCGGGTCAGGTTGGATTTTCGGCCCACCTGCACCTGACTCGAAAAACATACCTTTCACTCGCCATTCGATCCGACTCGAATTTAGGGTGAAAAAATCTGACCTGACCTGATTTTTAAGCTTTAAAATCTGACCCGACCAGACCCGAATCATTAAAAAAATAAATTTTAAGAATTTAATTGTAAAAAATAAAATAAAATTTAGGGATCTAATTATAAATAAAATAAAAATACAATGACCTAATTCTAAAAAAAATAATTTTAGTAACTTAATTATATAAAATATATTTAAAGAGGGATCATAATTACAAATATCCCTAAAATATATATGAAAAAATACACTATTAATCCCGGGTCGGATTTTTTTCACCCTAAACGCAAACCCGAATTTTCTTAAAAAAATTCAACCCGTTTGGACTGGATCGGGTCGGAACCCATTGAGTTTGGGTTCCGTACCCATCCCTACCCAACATATTAAAATAAATTAATTTTAAAAATTAAAAAATACTTAAATTATAAGTTTATCCCTACCCATACTTAAATATTTAATATTTTTTAAAATACAAATAAAATTGATTTGATAATAAAAGAATTATATTAAATTGTATATTAAAATAAAATAATATATTTTTATTCTCCAAATTTAGCTGACCTTAATCAGAGACTGCACTATACATGTAACAGCAGCTACCATTGGTTTTTATAACATATTATTAATCATTTAACAAATTTAAGGTCAAATATTAAACAATATCGTGGGTTCCCAAAAAATATATTTTTAATGAAATATTATTAAAATGAAGGATTTGACGTTTTATATTATAAATAATCAATCGCAATAAAAATAATTAAACATTATATTAATACAATAATGTTGTGTTGGGTCTCACATAAATCTCTTACATATATGTCGTGAAATAATAAGTTTTATATTAATAAAGCAAACGTTATTAAATCACATTCTAATATTAAATTAGCTGGAACTATGAATCATCATGGAGGTCATATGATAGTGTTTTTCTATCATTATACAGGAAAATGAAGTTGATTGATTAATTATTTTTATATTAAAATTGGAAAAAAAACATACGGATGATAAAAACGAAATTTTTTATAAATATTTTAGTTTTAGGATTTAAAAATTAAGTTTCAAGACTTAATTTAAGATTTAAAGTTTAAAAATTTAATTGTATAAGGTTATACTATGGACTGGGGTCAAAATTTAGGTTTAGTGTTAAAATTTGGTTTAGCGTAATATATATATATATATATTTTATGGTTTAGATTTTAACCTACAAACTCTAAAATTTAACCTAAAAGATAAATTCTAACCGTACTTTCTAAATTCAGAATTCATACATTTAAACTCTAAATAAAATCCTTAAACGTTAAAACTAAAACATTTATGAAAATAAAATTTATTCAAATACGTTTGTTCTCTAAAAAATAATTTTAAGATTAAGGTTTAATGTTAAGACTATAATTAAAATTTTAAAAAAATTATTATACGTTATATATATTTTAAAATTTTATAATTTATAATTTAAATTTTTAAAATTAACTAAAAAATTAATTTTTAACATAACCATAGAAATCGATATCGAAAAAAGTTCCGGTTGAGACTGAACCATGATAGTAGCTGAGCTGGAATGCTTTTGAATGACTTTGGAAGCCAATCATTTTGACAAACACATCTTTTAGTAAGTCCCAGCATTAAACAAATCTATTAACGCATGCGTTAATAGATTTGTTTAAGGCATAAATTTATATAAAAAATTATGAGTTAAAATATTATTTATTAAATATTAAGCATTTTTTTTTAACTTTATGCCTACTTTAAAATGTTCTTCAAGAAATAAAGGCAATTTGTTAAACACATGTTTAATAACAGATAAGTACAATACTATTGCCATAGATAGCTTAACAAGGACATTAAAGAAACCCTAATCTGTCTTTTAAGACATATTCTACAGTGGCTGTCAGCTTGTAAGAGAACATAACTTTACCCGTGCCCTAAGTCAGAGACACAGCAAATGTTAAGAGAGTTGGAATGCATTAAACCAGGCATTGGCCTTCACATGATGATGTTGGTGTTTATCTCTCAACCGAGGCACCAACTTTTGCCTTTTCCTACTAATCTAAGCAATGTTTGATTCAAGGCATGTATGCCCTAAAATGCATATATTTCGATTTTTATACGTTTTTTGAATCATTAATCGATGAAATAGATAACTGTGATAAACAAAGAGATATGTAAAAACCGTTACTTGAGAAAAAAATAAAAAATTAATCTTAACCATCCATTTCAGACATTAACGATCTAAATATCGTATAAAATTTAATCAAAAGAATATTATACATAAAACCCGGTCAAATGTTTAATCTTATGTTATTTAGCAAGAAAAATAGGACTCGACTGAGCTCATTCACCAATTTGTCTACCTTTTATTTGTTTTATATTCAATTGGGTTTCTTGCAGACGATAATTAAGACTTTTTGATGAACGGAACATGGACAACTACAAGTCTTGGGAATAAAGATTAATTAAGAGAAAATAATAGTAGGTAAATGGAGATTAAAGCACAAGTAAACCATGGTTATTGGAGCCTAAACAGAAGTCTCGCTAATAACATAGTCATTCTTAAGAGGAGACGAGTATTAATTTTATGTAAAAAATAAAATTTTAAAATATATAAATCGTAACGTTATACATCTTATCAAATATATCCTTTTTAAAAAGTAATGATTCTGTGACGAGATATAAATGTTAGTTGGTGTTGCAATGGTGCTATGAGCGGGAATTATACGAAGGTAGTAGTATTAATGATCAAGCTTAAATAAATAAGATTATGTTCGTATTTGTTTGTATTCAGTTTGCATTTGTTTAAATTTTTAATACCGTATTCATTTGTTTATTTTTGAAAGTGTTCGTATTCGGTTATTTATATGTTTGTGAACATGTTCGTTTAACATTTGCTAATATGTTCGTTTATATCTCTACTAACATGTTTGCAAAAATAGTAAAATTATACTATTAATCCTTAAATTTCTTAGGCTTTCCAATTTGAACTATAAAATTTACCATGTGTTCAATTTAGTCACTACATTTACCATGATTTAAAATGTAAAAAAAAAATAAAAGGAAAAAGGAGCACCAAGTAAACAAGCTTATAGTCTGCCTCATTTGTATATTTGGGCATGTCGGTATTAAGCCTTTAATTGGGCTTTCAGACCAATCAGATTTTAACTTCCTACTTTACTATGCATGTGCTTATCCGCCTATATAAGACAACACTATTTATTCAATCACTGCCCCTGCAGAAGAACCTGAGCTCAACTTCTTAATCGACCAGTGTCCCAGCTGCTCCTTTATCTTCTTAATCAAGGGGCGACAGTCTTTCTCGGTCAGTGTCCTTAAGTATCTTACAGGTGAATGACAGATTTAAAACACTAGATCTGCTTGGATGATATCAAGAATAATGGTTCGAATCAGGGACAAAACTACACCCATGTATGGAGGGGCAATCACTCCCACCCGAAGGATTTTTTTTTTATTTTTGTCCTCCTATTTAACTTCTTTTAAAAATTATTTTTTATGAATTTGTCCTCTACTTCTAAACATTTATGTTTTTTCCTTTAATCCAAATCATGTCTCTGTCCCTGGTGCGAACATTGAATCAAATATCGATTAATACAAAAAATTAGAATATACTTGATTAAGGAGTAAGGAGTAATTAATTTCACAAAAGGAAGTTTAATGGATAAGAAAAAAATAGATTAATAAAACGGGGTAAATCGTTTACTTTTTAATCGTGCCCTTATTTTTAGTTAATGGGTTTATGGTTTAGGATTTAGTGTTTTAGGTTAAGAATTGTGGTTAGAGTTTATAGAATTAAGAGAGTATGATGTATTTTCTAAGGTGTAGAGTTTAGGGTTTTATGGCCTAAAAATGAGGGTTAAAGTTTAAAATTCAAATTTTAAAGATTTTTTTAAAAGGATACATAGGAGTTACGATTAGGAGGTAAAATATTTTTACTCTAATAAAACCTCGTGCATGATATCGATAAAAACATCTGCATCTTTCTCATGGCTCATTTGATTTTTTTTAAAAAAATTATTTTTTAACCCTAACCCTTATTTTTTATTTCATAAACCCTACACCCTAAAAAGTTCACTATACCCCTAATTCCTTAAATCTTAACTCTAACCCACAATCTTGAACTCAAACCCTAAACCTCTAATTTAAAACAGAAGCATGAAAAAAAGTAGATAATTTTTATACGATATTACCGACTAAATCCACCTAATGTTTTTTTTTTACAAATGCTACTGAATTTTTATTAAATCCATAAAAATTTATAATTACATCGCAATTAAGAAACAAAAGAATTGGATTAAAAAATATAAAAATTCTTACAACTAAAAAACAAAAAAAAATATAAAAATTCTTATAAAAATAAGTATACCTATAAAAATTCTTAAATCCAACCTAACGTATTTAAATGTGATATTAAGAATGATGTTGCCACATGCGATATGTATTACTCTTTAAATTAGTAAAAAATATATAAAAATATTTCTGTTACGTCGTACGGAAATAAAACTATATAAACTAATTATAAAAAAAATATACTACTTAATTAATTTTAGGGTAAACTACATCAGTGATCACCCAACTATTTGGGGATACTTATTTTGATCACCCAACTAAAGAACTCGTCAATCAGGTACCCTAACTTTGAAACCCTACCTATTTTGGCCACTGCCGTTAAAATTCTGACGGAAAAGTTAACAGTGATGACGTGGCAGTTAATGGTGATGACATGGACGTTAATTAAAATTTGTAAAATTACATATTTAATCCCTCTAATTTATTTATTATTTTAAATTAATCATAAAAATAAATTAATAAATAAAAGACGTGTCACCACCTGGTTGGTGAGAAAGAAGAGAAGCATGAAAATGAAATTATAATACCCAAGAGGGGATTTGAACCCTTGACCCCTTGCTTTATAAGCAAAGGGCTGAACCACCAGCCAAATATAACTTCATGATATAAAACCCGAAAAAGTGGTATTAAATGGTTACCTCTTAGTATTTGAATTACCTTTGTTAAATCGATTAATATTTAAATAAAAATATTAAATATTTAAATTTTAATTATTCGAATAAATTAAAATCTAAATATTCAAATAAAAATATTTAGATTTTAATTATTCGAATATTTGAATTTCGTTGTTTAAACATTTTTATATTTTTTGTTCGAATATTAAAATCTAAATATTTTTATTTGAATATTTTTAAATTCAAATATTCGAATATTCATGATTTTTATTCATATATTCGAATAAAAAATATTTAAATATTTATGATTTTTATTCGAATATCCAAATATTTTTATTTGAATATTTAAAATATAAATATTTTTATTTGAATATTTTTTAATCAAAATATTCGAATATTTATTATTTTTCAACTAATATTTTTTATTTATATTTAATATTATTTATATATTTTAATTCGAATAATATTAAATAAAAATATTCAAATATTTAATATTTGTATTTTAAATATTTAATTATTTTGATTTATTTATTAAATGTTTTATTATTTTAATTTAAATATTAATGTACTTGAAATTTTGTTATTTTAGGCTTTTACTAAAACTTTATCACTTAATAATACATGTGAATATATTATGACATCAAAAGTAACTTGGCTCATGGTTCTTTTGATGTTGGATGTTTATTGTGCTGGAGGTTGTGGGTTCAAATCTCTTAAGATTTTACATTTTGGAGAGGAATATATATAAAATAATAAATAAAAATAAATTAATAAATAAAATTAATAAAATTAGGATTAAATTAAAAAAATAAATAAATTAGAGGGATTAAATGTGTAATTTTACCAATTTTAATTAACAGCCACGTCACTGCTGTTAACTTTTCTGTCAAAATTTTAACGGCAGTGGCCAAAATAGGTAGGGTTTCAAAGTTAGGGTACTTGATTGACGAGTTCTTTAGTTGGGTGGTCAAAATAGGTATCCCCAAATAGTTGGGTGGTCAGTGGTGTAGTTTACCCTTAATTTTATTATTCAACTAAATTGACCTCAAAGATATTTATTTGTTGTGTCTGAGAGAAAGATTAATATTTGGATTTAAAATTTTGTATAACATCCATCAATCATCACCAAACTCTACAAAAGTTTTTAAGAATCTCATAAAAATTCAGACACTACTGTAATTGAATTTGGTTGAGGTAGCCATGTGAAGGTTCCATGTGGGACGGTTAGAAGAAGCCCATATGCCTTAGAACCAGGAGATTTGCCATTAACACTGTTCGAGCGAGCTGTCTGACAGTTAAGACATAACAGTAATCTGTAGGAAAACTACACAACTTAACACTCAACTGTTGAGAAGGAGAGAACATAAGAGAATACACTTTTTGGGTGTCTAAGGTAAGATTTAGGGGGGAAATAGGATTAAATATCAAATAAGTGATTAAACCACACCTATAAAAATATCAGACACTTCAAATAATAAATCAAAAGGCTAGTTGTGTTGGGTGATATGTCCGGCGTTAGGGTTTCATTTTCGTCCCTATCTTCTCCTTCTTTAAGTCCATTTCTCTCCCCTCTCTGTTTCTAACCCATTTCCCCTATTTCATTCCTTTATCATCTTAAATGTTTCTAGTACCATGGCTGGCGAGCTTCGCCTTCTCTCATTGAACCAACTCCAAAAATTCGTTCAATCTCAACAAAATCAGACCCAACACCTTCATCTTCTGTCTAACCCTCTTTCGACCACTGACTCGTGGATGTGGAACTCTAAGGCTCAGCCCTATGATCAGGATAACGATTCATGGCAAGTCAGGGCCTTCACCGAGGACACCGGAAACGCAATGGGAACAACTTGGCCTCCGAGGTCGTATACTTGCACTTTTTGCCGACGGGAATTCCGGTCAGCTCAAGCACTTGGTGGTCACATGAACGTGCACCGCCGCGAAAGGGCTCAGCTCCACCAAATACAGCCACCACCTGGTGGTGGTGCTTCTGTTCCATTACTCAACCAATCTTCAATTAATCAAGAATTGTCCACAAATAGTGACTTGTGCTTCCTCTACCAATTACCTAGCCCTAATGGGGTTTTCACTTCTTCACCGATTAATAGAGCATGTTCCATTGATTCACCGGCGACCCTTCTCTCCATTCCACCATATCATCCATCTAACAACTCGATGGTTGCGGCGGAACCACCGTCTATAAATTTTCCAGCGACGCCTCTGGGGTTAAATAGTTCTTCTTTTTGTTACTCAACAAAAGCCGAAACTTCAACCACTTCCTCTGGTATTAATCTGAAGGAAGCATCAATTGAAGATCTCGATCTCGAGCTTCGGCTAGGTCATAGTCCAAAAACATCTTGAAGGTAAAGAAAAGTAAAATAACAAAATCAAAGATCTTGAGTGTGTAATTTGTGAAAGTCCAAGGAAAGAAACAGCAAAGGCTGTAAATTCAAAGAAGAAGAAGAAGAAGAAGGATTTTACTATTATTATTATTATTATTATTATTATTATTATTATTATTACTTTAATAAGAATAAATGAAAAAGAGATTAGGTTTTGAGTGTAAAAGTTTGCAGTGCAGTGTCATTATCTGGGTTACAGGTTCTTCTGAATAGATTCACTGCCTCTTTCTAGGCATATTTTTCCCTTGGGGATTGTTTATATTAAACACAAAAAGCAATGCCATAGCCATAGCCATTAATTTCTGCATTTATCCACTTGGAAAGCTAACCACTTTTACTAAAATAGAAGAAGATGGTCGGCTAAATCACAGTATAAGAAAGATGAATTAAAAACTATTAAAAGTTAATATACTATATCTAAATTTCTATCACCTATCTTAATTAATGTTTCTAGTACCATGGCTGCTGAGGTTGGCCTTTTCTCACTGAACCAATTCAAAAAGTTCACTCAGTCTCAACAAAATCAGACCCAACACCATCATCTACTGCCTAACCCTATTTCGAGCACTGACTCGTGGATGTGGAACTCCAAGGCTCAACCCTAATCCCTATGATCAGGAAGACGATTCATGAGAAGTCAAGGCCTTCACTCAGGACACTGGAAATGCGATGGGCACAACTTGGCCTCCGAGGTCGTATACTTGCACTTTTTGCCGTCAGCTCAAGCAATTGGTGATCACATGAAGTGCACCGATGCGACAGGGTTCGGCTCCACCAAATACAGCCGCTACCAGGTATAAAAATAATATTTTCTTTTTACCAAGTACTTCTAATAAACTTTTGGTTCTCCTTTATAAACTAAGTTGAATCATCAAGTATAAAAAGATAAAAAGCATCTAATGTTAGTTTAATACATTAATAGATTGTATTACATCAATGTGGGTGAAAAAATATTTTAAGTAAATAACATATCTATACGAATTTATTCAATGTATTGTTGATCTCGAATATGATTACTGATCAAGGATTTATAGTGGTTTGACTTCTCAAATAAGTTTATCTACACTATTTTAGCTTTCTATTAAATTTGTCTTTCATTTTTCAAGGCTCAAGGAAATAACCTTTACGAACGCTCAAAGCTTATACCCGAAAGCTTTAAGACTCACGACAATACAACTTTAACAAACAAGAAAATTCTCACAAAGTCAATGTATTTACACAATTTAACTTTCACCCGAAAACCTAACACTCAAGTAAATATAACTATTAAGCTTAGAAATGTGTTTTACAATAAAAATGAGAATTAAAATTTAAAAACACTTTTTCTATACATTAAATGTTGGTAAGTTGTTTTTTTGTTATTCCATAGCTTTTTAAAGTTTTTTTTTTAACTCTCTAATGGCTTCATGGTCGTTACTTGTTCTTGGGATTGATTAGAAACGTTGAAGACTTTATTTTTAGTAATAAATGTACTTTTGAACATCTCGGTATCAATATGTGAATCTCGGTATCAGTACATACCTTAAGAAAAAAGAGCTATTACAAACAATTAGTGCAAGACGTACCAATACGTGATATTAAATTGGTACGAACTTAATTATATGAATTTTTGTTAACCGTAACATCTCTTTCGTTAACTATTTGAGGACCATGATTAAAATATGATTAATTTAAAATTTGAATAATCTATTTTACGAATTACTTAATTAATCAGTTAAATTAAGATCATCTCGATAATTCGGTGATCATCTGTGTAGTTTACCCTTGCTTCTTTTGCAATTAAGACGAGACGACGGTGCTTGGGAAAATTCCTTTCACACCAACTGGCTCAAAGCCGAAATAACGTTATCTTATTGGGATCTGTGAGTTTGGGAATAATACAAATATTAAGGTATTTAAAAATATATAATTCGATGATTCGATTCATTTATTTATTAATTTAATATAAAATTTTAAAATATTTAATTTGATTTTAAATTTTTTATATCAGATAGGATTATAATATTTTAAGTTTTAAATTATCTGAAAATTTAAAAATTTAAAAATTTATATTTTTATAGACGTAAATATGATTATATTTAAAAATTTATTATTTGTTATATTCAAAATTCTAAAATTTTCATAAATATGACCTTCGGTTTCAAAAAAATAATTAAATTAAAAATATTTTTAAACAATCAGGTATTCTTTAAAATCGTTTTATAATTTTTAAAAATAATTAAATTAAATATTTAATATTTAAAAAGTGAATTTAAAGTTTAATATTTAATATTTAAATTTTAAAATTAAATTTTAATGTTAAAATATAAAAAATTACGAATATAATATATTTTTAAGATATAAAATTTAAGATTTAAAATTTATCGTTATAAGTCTTAAAAATAAACCTCGAACAAATCAATATAATTCCTTAGAAGTACCTAATTTTTCAAACAATGTATAATAGACCGAAGTCTATAAATTATTAATAAAAGTTCTGAATTCTTCAAACAAATTTATATTAATGTAGAAATATATAAACTCATTATTGTCACATGGTACGGAATTAAAACTATATAAATTAATTAGCCCATAAACCTGAAATTCAAAGCTATTTATTTGTTTTATGTAAAAGAAAATAATTAATGCTCAGATTTAAAATTTGCTACAACATCAATCAATCATCACCAAACTCAACAAGAGTATTTAGGAAGACCATAAAAAATCATAAACTACCCCAATTTAATTAAATTTTAAAATAATGTTATATAACTACCAACCATAATATACTCTTCAATAATGTATTAAATGTTGAAAATTTAAAATTAACGGGTGATTTAATTGGTAAACAGATTGATATCGTTTAAGTAATTTTTGAGTTATAGTTTTATGTGTACAGAAAATTTTTAAAAATTCATACCGAAAGACTCACCCACTAAAATTAGGTGTATAATATAAGATACGAATTATCTAGCCTCACTGATTAAAAGAACGGTTGTTATTTCTGGAGGTCACGGGTTCGAGCATCAGTAATATCAGCACAGTGATTGAACGATCAATGTCTAATGGTTGAGAGTATACTCTAAAACAGATATTATTGTAATCACTGTAGTTGAATAAAAAAAAAGGTGTATAATATGAGTCGGTCCGATGGTAACCAAAAAAATTGTTGTGCATCTACAATCTCTAGCGATTATCATTCAAAGCTAAAGATGGGTATTACTTATGATGTTCATAAAAAATTGTTTTGACCATTTATAAGATTCTTTATATTGTATGCAACTATCCATATTGTTTTAATATGGTTAAATTATGCTATTAGTCCCTTTACATATGCTCAAATTATTGATTTAATCTTTATACTTTAATTTGAGATTAGTTGGCCGCTTTAATTTTATAATGTCATTAGTTAGTCCAAAAGTCCAAATAGTTAAAAGGATTAATATGCATTTTGGTACCTAAATTTTTCTCCAGGGTTCAATTTGGTACTTAATCACTTTTTGGTTCAATTGGATACTCTAATTTGGGCTTCTTGGTCACAATTGATACTTCAACTTTACTTATTGGTTCAAATTGGTAGTAAATCGTAAGTACCAATTTGAATGAAAAATCAAGTTCATGTATCAATCTGAAAAATAGAAGAAGTTCAAATACCTAATTAGACTGAGGAAAATAAAGTACCAAGTTAAATCTTGAAATCAGATTTAAGTACCTAACTGAATAAAGTAACAAAATGTATATTTACCCTAATTGAAACTACTTGCTAGTCTGAGTTAAAATGTGATTATTGTTAAAAAAAAAAGGATAAACTGTATCGATAAGTCACTGAATTTTTAGGACGATTTTAATATGTTCGAAAATAGTATTTTGAGGGATTGAATTTTCGTATTTTTTGTGGCTAACAGCGATGACTCGAGACTTAAACTGTGATTATGGTCATGTTTTTAGTTTACTATTTATTTATAATTACAAATATAACATATAATATTATAATAATTACGAATCGTTATTTTTTACGATAATAATTTCAGACGATACTAAAATGATGATATTAAAATGTTATTTAAATATCCGACACTAATAAGATAAGGGTTAGCGTAGGATTGTATAAGACCAGCAATCTAATCTGCAGCTAACTCTGCTTACCTACAAAACCTGCAACAGCTCCACCCCACAGCTAGCCAGAATGTAAGATTTAAAGAAACCCCATCTCTTACCATGTCATTTCCTTGTTTCTAATCCCAACACCAGTACTGTGTCCTCTTTGTCACCTCAAACATGTAAACTCATGATTCCTTGTAAACTCTTTAAATTCAAAACACTTCGATTGCATGTGTATCTGTCTGTCAAACCATCTAATAGGGGGAGTAATTAATATTCACATAGATGGGATACACAAATATAATTGTGGTCCATATTCCATTACACAGGAGACAGTGGACACAGTGACCCACAAAAACTCATGGCCCCAAATTGAATTTGGCTGAGCTAGCCATGTGAAGCCTCTATGGCTTCATGTGGCACTGTTAAAGACCACGCGCCATAGAACCAGGAGATCAAGTTAGCAGTCCGAGAGTGCTTAAGACAAAACAGTAATTAATCTGCTGGAAAAGTAGACAAGTTTATACTAAACTGGTTAGAAAGAGCGTTACTTATTGGGTTGGCTAAGGCAAGATTTAGGATGGTTTTGCCATATCAGTTCTTGTAAGCTGGCATGGTATTGTTAGGTCAATGAAAATGATGGTTATGACGAAGATAAGCAATGTTTTGCGAGACATAATAAATACGGTAAGAATATGTACGAGACTGAAAAAGTTTTGCAGAGATAAGGGGTTGGACCACCTTCACTTTCCTACTAAATTCGCTGCAAATTGTAATGCCTGCCTAACCCTATTTCGACCTCTGCCTCGTGGATGTGGAACCCTAGGGCTCAGCCCCATGACCCGGATGACGATTCATGGGAAGTCAGGGCCTTCGCCGAGGACACCAGGAATGCGATGGGCACAACTTGGCCACCGAGGTCGTATACTTGCACTTTTTGCCGACGGGAATTCCGGTCAGCTCAAGCACTCGGTGGTCACATGAACGTGCACCGCCGTGACAGGGCTCGGCTACACCAAGTACAGCCACCTGGTGGTGGTGCTACTACTGTTCCATTACTCAACCAAACTTCCCCGTCTTCAACTAACCAAGAATTTTCCACAGATAGTGGCTTGTGCTTCCTCTATCAATTACCTAGCCCTAATAGGGTTTTCAGTTTCACTTCTCCACCCACGAATACTGCATGCTCCATTGATTCACCTTCGACCCTTCTCTCCATTCCGCCATACCAACCATCTAACAACTCAACGGTTGCGGCGGCACCACCGTCTATAAATTTTCCAGCGACGCCTCTGGGGCTAAATAGTTCTTTTTGTTACTCAACAAAAGCTGAAAGTACTTCAACCACTTCCGCTGGTATTAATCTGCAGGAATCATCAATTGAAGATCTCGATCTCGATCTCGAGCTCCGGCTAGGCATAGTCCAACAACATCTTGAAGGTAAAGAAAAGTAAAAATAACAAAATCAAAGATCTTGAGTATGCAATTTTTACCTTCACATATTTCCAGTTTTAGATAGTTTAGATTTTCATTAACTTGGTTGAGTTTTTTTACATCAATGCTTGATATAAATTTTTTTATTTACTTATATGTGTGAAAGTCGAAGGAAAGAAACATCGAAGGCTGTAAATTCGAAGAAGAAGAAGAAGGATTTATTACTTCTTCTTATTATAAGAATAAATGAAACGGAGATTAGGGTTTGATTGGACAAGTTTGCAGTGCGGTGTCATTATCTGGGTACAGGTTTTTTCTGATAGATTCAGTGCTTTATCTCTAGGCATGTTTTTCCGTGGGGATTGTTAAGATTAATTAAACACCAAAGCAAAAGCAATGTCATTTTTAGGATTTTCGCCCTATAATGACCTAGGATAAAATATAAAATAATTTAAAATATTATATATTTTAAAAAATAATATTAAAAAAGTGTCTAATATTTGATTGAATAGTAGTTTTAATCCTTATTTTTTGTTTAACTCAGAAATAAGTGTATAAACTATATATATTTTTTTTTAAATATGTGTCTAATATTTTTCGGCTAAAATAAGTGTCTCAACTATATATTTTTTTCTGAAATAAGCGCCTAATGTTTTTTTGACCGGTATAGGTGCCTAAAGTTTTATTCCGTTAGAGTTTTAAGGTAACACCGTTAAAAAATTGTATAACTTATAAATAGGTGCCTAAACTATACATTTTTCTTATATAAGTGCCTAATATTTTTTTTGGTTAAAATAAATACCTAATGATTTATTTTGTTAGTGTTTTAAGATAACAGTATTAAAAACATATTTTATTTAATACACCTAACTTACATACGGTATTAATTTATTTTAATATACGAGTTATATATATTTTATTAACTTAGATCTCGAAAAATTTAAAAGAATTTGAATTAAATAAATTTGTATATCAAAATATTTTTAATATTGTATAAAATTTTGAATTCGTGTTATATTTTAAATTTTTTTCTGTATTATTTTGTTCAATGTCTAAAATGGTTTGGTGTGAACTTTATTTAATCTTAAAAGATTTTATTTTTCATACTGACCTTAGAAAATTAAAAGTTATAAGTTCACATTAATATTAAAAGTAATAAAATTTTCAATAATTTAATATAATTTATTCATGAAAAAATTATATAATTTGAACACCTATTTTAGTAAAAATAACATTACATTTAATAGTTAATGTTGGTGAAAAGGTGAATTGATAAAATTTTATAGTATAAAAACTTAATTTAGTATAAAAATTTTAATGATTTAATTGAATATTTTCTTAAAAATTCAAGGTTTCATAATACCCTTAATCCTATTTTTTAAAAAATAGAAGCCTAACTAAAATTTTAAAAATTTTGAGTGTCTTGGTGAAAAAAATTAAAATTAAAAAATAATTACGAACACTCAAAAATTCTCAAACTTAATATGATTTTTTTTAAAATTGTAAAGAAAAACTTATTTCTTTAAAATCTTTAAAGATTTAAATTATAATTTTCTAAAATTTAAATGACCGTGGCCTCCACTAATCTTTATTACCTTCGGCCCCTGTTGTGAAATACAATAAGTGTTAAAAAAGGGAAAAAAATACGATATATATTTTTTCTAAATCAAGTGAAACGATATTCAATGTGCCTTTTTTATTACCAAGACAGGGCAAACCCTGCCCTTGTTTCTTTTGCAGTTAAGCCGTCGGTGCTTGGAAAATTTAAATTTAATAATCTTATTTAAATCTTATTTATCTATATATTCATATTCTAGACTTTAAATTTAAAGAATTAGTTTCGACGATCCAACTCGATTAATGTTTTTATTACGTATTTACGATACATAAAAGATAAAGATTCAATTATATAGTATAAAATTTATAGTTCTAGAACATCATCTCCACCATTTAACATTGATTGTTCAATTATTCTATTGAAATCACTAGTGCTCGAACTTGTGATCTTTAGGAACAACGATCGTTCTTTTAACCACTTGGATTAGAAAGCTCGTGCATAAAATTTCTAATTTTTTTCTCTAAAATAGAATGAAAACTATATAACATGTTCCTTTTATGCTGTATAGATCCCCATAGGACAAGGAACTAGCACTGTCTTAAAAAAACACCTACAATAAATCAATATAATTTCCTACAAGCACCAAATTCTTCAGACAATGTATATGGTATGGTAATAAAACTATATAAATTAATTAGCCAACAAACTTGAAATTTAAAGATATTTATTTTTGCGTTTGAGAGGGGAAAATTAATGTTTGGATTTGTAATTTGCCGTAACATCACTCAGTCATCACCAAACTCAACAAAAGTATTTAGGAAGATAATAAAAATTCATAAACTAATTAAATCTAATTAAGTTTTAAAATATGTTAAACTCTTCGATAATTTAATTAACTAATATTTGTATTAAATATTTGTAAATAATTTATATGATTTTTATGTTTTTATTGTATTTTTTTATCAATGTGTTAAGTTTGTAATTTTATATTTTTAATTTGAATGTTTAACAATTTGAGTAGGCAAATTGACCTTGAGATTTGAGATCCAAGTTGATTTTATCCGATTTGAGATTCAAAATCAACTCGAACATGATATTTAAATTTTATCAGAAATCTAAAATAAATCGAATTAAATCAAAACCGACTCGATTTTTAGTTAAACGGATATGGACTTGATCTTATTTTTAATTGAACCGAATAGATCCAAACTAATTTTTAAATGAATCAAATAGACCCGAACTAGAATCATTCAAACCAAAAGTAACTTGAATCGAATGCAACCGAAATAAAGAAAAAATATTAAAAGAAATAATAAAATATTTGATGTAAAACATCGCACAACTCATCAAAAAGTCAAATATCTTAACGTTTAAAGCCATATATGTTTTTTTTAAGGTACCATATATGGGTTTAAAAAAGTAACCCGACCTAAAAACTCGAATGAAATATATCAATCTCCTACTAAATCGATTTTGACTCGACCCAAAATCAATCTACTTAAAAATACCAAACCCGAAATCATCCAACCCAAAAAGCAATTGAACTGATGTGACCTAATTTGACTCGTATTGAAATCAAACCAAATCATATTTGATCCAAACTGAATATAGTTAAAACTAAACCTAACATAAATTAAAATGTCTGAATCGAATATGATTTAAATAACTCATTTATCATATCTACTAATAATTCATGTACTTAACATAATATCTTACGTACGTACATATATACAAAACTGAAAACGTCTTGCATAGAGATAAGTGTTTGGACCACTTTCATTTCCCCTCTCCTAAATTCACTGCCAATTGTCATGCACCGTTGTTCGAGGAATGGTACTTTCATACAATTACATCCCATGGTTATCCCAATCATCGATCCTTTGTATCTGATTTTTTTTAGTTTAGTTTGTACAGAAAAAAAAAAGTATTTAGAATCTCTACTGAATTATCGCAAAAATATTTATTTATGAGTAAACTTTTATTTTTTACCGTCAATACATTGTAATTTTATTACACTTACGGTTAATCTTGTAAAGTTTAACTTCTCAATTAAAGTTAAACATACGACGAATCTATGAAACGAGCGTGTTATTATAGAGGGCATCCTGATGGTGATCAAGAATATCTACCACATTAGCATTATCAGATTTTAAAATTAAACATTTATGATCCATACTCCATACATATTTGAGAGTATCATGAACACCCCAACATATGACAACATCCAATACTTCCTAAAGAAACCGATCAACCATCTCTCTTTTTCATTACAAAATAGACCGCCACAAGAAGCAGCAGAATCATGTAAACAAATACCAAAAATTAAATCCAGAAAAATTTACATAAAAAATTTATTTTAGAGTATATTTTTAATTATTAGATTTTAATCGTCCAATCATTATATTAACATTACTGATATTTAAACATATAACTTCTAAAAACAACAACCGTTTCTTTAACTACTGAGTTAAGATGGTTCGTGTCATGACATTATTATTTACTTCCTTTGAATCGGATAAAAGCATTAACAGGCTCATGGGGCCTTTTCAATGTGGGTTTTATTGATTTTGGATTGGATCAACCTCTAGCCCAAGGAATACACAGGCTTTTCTATTCTACCACAGAACACAAAGATATTTGGCATTGACCCCTTAAAGTCCATATATTTAACATTTTAGCTGGGGAAACACAAACTCTACGCTCTTCCCTTCTCTTCAAGTCTGTGATGGCAACTTCGAACGTGAAACATGCACTGGGCGATCTGAACAAGGAATCGTTTGTCTCACTTCTGACAAAGATCATAGGGGAATCCATGTTCCTTCAAAACAACCCTCCGGAACTGATACCAGAAGAAGACAGGGTGGTGAACCATGTACTAGATTGTCTCAGACCTTACAGCACAGAAACTGGGGGTGGACCTTTGGTTATTAACCATGTTACTTATTTCCCTGGAAGAGGTAATCTCATTGTCGAGTATCCTGGGACGCAGCCTGGGAAGATCTTGTCTTTTGTGGGTATGCATATGGATGTGGTCACCGCGAACCCCAATGATTGGGTACTCACTCTACTTTTAATCTTTCTTGTAATTTGCTCTTTCCAATGTTGTTATACTATTTGATTTGGGGTTGACAATTTTTTATTATCCAAATTCCAAAACTTTGTATTTGTATTTGTATTTGTCTGAAGTTTGATTTTTGTGTTAAAAGAAAGGTTTTTTCTGGGGTTCAGGGGTTAATTTCTTGTTTTCTGGGTTTGTTTTTGCATTGGATATATAATTGTAATTGAGATGGTGAATACTATGGATTTTAGATGTGTGAATTTGGTTAGTCTTGGGCCTTCTTTTGTTTGAATTTTGGTTTTGGGACATAAAAATCAGTTTTTTTGTGTTGTTTATGGACTTGATTTGAATTAGCTTTCAATGCTTGAGGATTGATTAGTTGCAGTTTCGATGTTACGAACCATTTCAAGTACCCTATGAACTCTGGTATTATATTTTCTCTAGTTTTTACCAAAATTTTGGTGTTAAAACTGAAATGTGTTGATGGTTTTTACTTCATATGATAATTGTATTTGCAGGAATTTGATCCTTTCTCGTTGAGTATTGACGGGGACAAACTTCACGGCCGTGGAACTACCGATTGTCTGGGACATGTGGCCCTTGTAACTGAACTAATGAAGAGACTTGCTGAGACAAAAGTGAAACTAAAATCAACTGTCGTTGCAGTTTTTATAGCCAATGAAGAGAACTCAGCTATAACCGGAGTCGGTGTTGATGCACTAGTGAAGGCTGGTCTGCTTGATAAGCTGAAGGGAGGCCCACTGTGCGTAATTGTAGTATGAAGCGTGTCTCAAATGTTAAAAAATAACGACTATCGTTATTGTCCTTTCTCAGTTACTAATTCATAGGATTTCACAGTTTCTGGATTGATACAGCTGATAAGCAACCTTGCATTGGTACTGGTGGTATGATACCTTGGAAACTTCATGTGACGGGGAAGCTCTTTCACAGCGGTTTAGCACACAAGGTATACCGTGTTGCCTAATCAAAATCTAAGCATTCTTTGTAAAACAAATGGAAATCCTAATATAACCTGTTGAAATAGTTGGTGATTATTTGGTTTTCTGATAGAAAAAATAATCTTTGTTTTACCTTGAGAATATCTCTATGAACCTTTTGTGCTGTTCACAAATTTTAACGAACTGACTTTTTGGTTCTTTACAATGGAAAATGAAGGATATTCATGTTTTTCCGTTCTCCGTTAACATTGAAGTTGTTATCTGTAGGCCATAAATGCATTGGAACTTGGCATGGAAGCACTTAAAGAAATCCAACTACGATTTTATAAGGACTTCCCTCCCCATCCAAATGAGCAAGTGTATGGATTTGCTACACCATCAACCATGAAACCAACACAATGGAGTTGTAAGTTTTAAACCTTAGATTATCGAGTTATTCGTGAGAATAAAGGTTATTCATCAATGAAGTTCTTTAGTGCAGATCCAGGTGGTGGAATCAATCAAATTCCTGGAGAGTGTACAATATCGGGAGATGTCAGGTTTGTTACATTTTCAGAATGTTTGTAGAGTCTCTTGAAAAAAAATGTGTTCTTACTTGGACCCTGTTTCGAGTTGCAGGTTAACTCCTTTCTACAAGTAAGTAACCCTCAAATACAATTACATCTTTCAAGTTATTTGCTGGTGGAAGATCTTTTACTCCTTTCCAAACGAAATTGCTAGCCGATATTTCGTCTTTGAGAATTTTCGGTATTCTATCTCAGTGTAAAAGATGTAATGACGAAGCTACAAGAATATGTAGATTACATAAATGAAAATATCAGCAAGCTAGACACACGAGGTCCTGTTTCAAAATATATCCTTCATGATGAAAACATTAGAGGAAGGTATTCCCTGTTTCCGTTTTCTTTGTAAAACAAACTTGTTCTAGGCAAAGTTAAGCTTTTTATTTACTCTATTTCTGTTTACAGCCTTACCTTGACTTTTGATGAGGCAATGTCCGGAGTTGCTTGTGATCTCGATTCTCGTGGATTCCATGTATTGTGCAAAGCTACTGAAGAGGCAGTTGGGCATGTGAAGCCTTACTCAATTACTGGAAGTTTGCCACTCATTCGAGAGCTGAAAGTAAGATACACACACACATATATATCTTATAGTAGTTCCTCGTTTTCTTTGAAACCGTCGTTAGCTAATTGATTTTGCTCATTTTCTCAGGATGAAGGTTTCGATGTACAAACTACTGGTTATGGTATGAGAACATTATCACATTATGCATTTTGTGTTTAAGTTAGTAAAATCTATTGCAGATAGTGGGAGCCTTTACTGTATTTAAGTTAATGTTTTAAAATCCACATGGCCGATACTTATCGAAGTAAGCTACACGTCCACATTATGTAGCCTGAAGTTACATATCCTTTATCTACGATGTCATGCCATGGATATCTTTTGAATTTAGGGCTACCTATAGAGAATTACTTCAAACCTTTGGGGCTATCTATTGTTCTATTTGCTTTCGGAAGTAGCCGGATTCAACAGCATAGACTCATTAGAATGTTGCAGGAAATCTTGAAATATCTAAGAATGCTGCATTTTGTACTCAAACCAGATATGATATGTGCAGGTTTAATGGCGACGTACCATGCCAAGAACGAGTACTGCCTTCTTTCGGACATGTGCGAGGGTTATCTCGTTTTTGCTAGCATCATCTCTCAATTAGAGGATTGAAGACGACAGATTATATATGAACTAAATAAGAATCCTGATTCTTCTCCCATCAATAATTATGACATTTGAACTGTTTGTATGAACATTAGCATATAGGTGCCAACTGCACAAAATTTACTGCTAGTTTGTTTACTGTGGTTTTTAGTTATTTATGTTGTTTGTTTACGTGGATTTGTGTAGGAAACTTGGTTCAAGATGAATTCAGGGTTTAATGCAGTTGGTTCATAAAGTTATCATTGATTTAACCGAGTTCGAGCTCGAGTTTTGACCGAGTCGAGTTTGAATATAGCTCGCGATCTGTCTCGTCTCATTTACAGACCTAAATAGGATTCCGTCTTTGACCTTTAAGTGATCAAGATTTAGAATCTTAATATTATGAATGGGAAGACTAAGTTGAGAAGGGCGTTATGATAATGAATATTTGCAAAACTTGATATAAATCAGTCGATTAATAAATCGAAAGGATCGAAAGGGAATATTGTAAATCAAAAATCCCATCAATTGTCCTAAATTAATTTACTTCATGTATGACGTGGAGATTCAGATACAACTTACGAGGCTATTAGCATTGAATGTGTTAGCCATCCTTTCCTGGGTGATTAAAAAGAGGCGGACTTAAAAAAAACTAAAAAGCGACATATCGTTTTTTTTTTACAAAAGTTATAAAAAATTCGGTACACACTTTTTGGTATATACCGAAATTCTTAGAATTTTTGTAAGAAAAACGGTATATACCAAATTTCTTACAAAAACTATAAGAATTTCGATTTTTAAACCGAATTTCTTACAAAAATTATAAGGATTTCGATATATACCATTTTTCTTAAAAAAATTATAAAAAAATTTATATATACCAAAAATTTTTATAAAAAAATGGTACCGTCCTTTTTTAGCTTTTTTTTTTTTTAAGGCCTTCCTTTTGTAGAATTTCCCATCCTTTCCCTATGTTTTGGGAGAGAATGAAGGCCTCTCTTACGTTATCAGCTATAGCCTACACGTGTGTTCTGTTTTCACGGCTGTACTGTCAGCATTCACCAACCACGCCCTTTGGTTTGGTGAGAGCCAGAGGGAATCACTGGCAAGTTGTTGGCCTCTGCCTGTAAATCCTCAATCTCAGAACCATAAACCAAAAGCAAACAAACAATCCCATCACAACCACAAATCTCCCCAGTTCTGTTCCTTTGTGTGAAATCAACTCTTCACCAGAGTTGTTGGTCTTCAACTCCCTCATCCCAACCTCCCTCTTGTGGCTCTAAATCCTACCCTCAGAGTCCATTTTTAAGCCTTTTAACTTAACCCCTCAAAAGAAAGCAACTTTGAGGGGGGCTTTTGGCTTGAAAGGCTGTCACTTTCTGGTATTGGTTCTGCTCTGCATCTCCTTTTTGGTTCATTTCTGAGTTTTGAAGACAAATTTTTGGATCTGATTAATGGGTTTTGTTCTTTCCTTTTTAAGCAGATTTGAGAACTTGAGTTGGGACTTGATACTTATCAAATTCGATTCGGTTTCATTTTGTTGCGCCTTTAATGTAAGATCCCTTAGAATAGTGTAAGACATTGTTTCTTTAATTCTGTTATGTCTGAATTTCATCCACTTACAATAATCTTTGTCTTTTCCAGTTCCCATTTTCAGGGAACTACCCTTTGTTTCTTAACTTCGATTGAACTTGTTGATTTTACGTTTTAGTAATAATCCAAAGTTCCACAAATAAATGCAAAAGTCCTTGTTTGTGATGTCTTGTAACTAAAGCATTCAACTTTATACTAAATCAACAACAAAAACTAGTTGCAAATTAAGATTTTGATGTCTTGTAATCGTGTTTTAATTCCATTATGAAGGTAAAAACACCTTTCCATTCAATGTTTTCAATGCCACTTATTTGTTTTATACCTGTTTAACATCTGCACAGATGGGAGACGTAGCTAAGGACCTAACATCTGGAACTGTGGGAGGAGCGGCACAGTTGATAGTTGGGCACCCTTTTGATACCATCAAGGTGAAGCTTCAAAGCCAGCCTGCTCCACTCCCTGGTCAGCCGCCTAAGTTTGCTGGTGCTATGGATGCTGTGAAGCAGACTTTAGCTGCTGAAGGCCCCAGGGGATTGTATAAGGGTATGGGGGCTCCACTAGCCACTGTTGCAGCCTTCAATGCTGTCCTCTTTACGGTGAGAGGCCAAATGGAAGCATTTCTGAGATCAGAGCCCGGCGTCCCCCTCACTATTAACCAGCAGGTCATTGCTGGGGCTGGAGCTGGTGTTGCTGTCTCATTCTTAGCTTGCCCCACTGAATTGATCAAATGCAGGTCAGCTTAATGACTTTCATATTCCCTTTCTTGGGTTAATTGCTTTATACGTCTTCGGATTGTGGTCCAAAATCTAATTTGATTCCAAATTTCAAAACGTTCCGAATTGAATATCCTAAGTCCTTTTCCAAGATTATCTATTAGGTATCAACTCATACTCTGGGGTCTGATGTTGTAAGCAGGTTGCAAGCTCAGAGTGCGTTGGCGGTTGACACTGGCTCAGCTACTGTGGCAGTGAAGTATGGAGGTCCAATGGACGTAGCCAGGCACGTGCTGAGGTCCGAAGGTGGTGCAAGGGGTCTCTTCAAGGGCTTGTTTCCCACCTTGGCTCGTGAGGTTCCTGGAAATGCTGCAATGTTCGGTGTCTATGAAGCATTGAAGCAGTACATGGCAGGAGGGACCGACACTTCGAAACTAGGAAGAGGGTCCTTGATTGTAGCCGGAGGCTTGGCTGGCGCTTCGTTCTGGGCCTCAGTCTACCCGACTGATGTTGTCAAGAGTGTACTACAAGTAGATGATTACAATAACCCCAAATACAGAGGCTCCATGCATGCCTTTCGGTCCATCTTAGCATCCGAGGGAGTGAAAGGTCTTTACAAAGGGTTCGGCCCCGCCATGGCACGAAGCATCCCTGCAAATGCAGCATGCTTCTTGGCATATGAAGTGACAAGGTCTAGTTTAGGCTAATCAATTGTTGTGGTGGTGGTGGTTATCATATTTGCTTCTGTCAAAGCCATTTTCTGTCAAGGAACGATGATGTTTTAATTGGTTGCCTGGTTTTCCTTGTTCCATTACATTAATGGAAATCACCCATATTTACATTTTACTCCATTGTTGAAAGTAGTTTATTTTTCTTCAAGGGATTTTGCAGATGATATGTTAAAGTAATTTTTTTCCATACCGACAAAGAAAAATTTTAAAATATATATTTTGGTCCCTTCTATAATAAATTTTTAGTTTCGCCCCTGAGTGTGATTATTTTATGATACTAATAAAAATATTATAAGACATAAAATACGAAATTAAAAATTTTATATTTTTTAATAATATTTTAGATAAATAAATTAATTATTAAAATTTTGCTTCTTATCACATTCAATAAATTTGTGTTGGTAATTACTAATACTCAAACCCATGATCTCTAAGAACAACAATTGTTCTCTTAACCATTGAAGTTAGATGGTTCATGTGATTTAGGGTGTGTTTAACATTGTTTTTAAACTAGATTTTGGCTCCAAAAGCTGGTTTGAAGTCAAAAGCAATGTTAAACGGGTAGCTTTTGAGAGAGAAAAATGTGTTTGAAAAGCATTTTTCAACCCAAACACAAAAGTTAAAATTTTTAATTTTTACGGTTGAGAAAGTGATTTTGAGAGTCAAATTACAAATTTAACCTTTATTTACTATTGTTTTATTTATAATTTATAATTTTTATAAAGATATAATTAATAAAATATTTTTAATTTAAATATATATATTAATTAAAATATTTTAAATTTATTATATTTATTATATACAGTGTGAATAGGAGAATGTTATATCCAATTATTTTATTTCTCGGATACGATGTAATAATATTTTTTTATAGATTTAATTAGAATTTAATTGTATTTATAAAAAAATAAATAAATAATTGATCTATTTATTTTTTAATAATTAATACGATCAAATCGGGTCGGGTAATGAAATGCCCATCCTGTTTCGCCAATCGCCACACCCATTTGTTTACCTGGTTTCTTACCAAATGTTTTGACTTCTGATTCTCGAAAAAAAAAAATAAACATCCCAAATTAAAAAAAAAAAAAAAAAAAATCTCCTTTCTCCTTCATTCTCTTCTTCCTTTTTCTTCCCCAATCCGACAACCTCCGCTTTTTTAGTCATTCTCTATGTTTTAAATCAATTTCACAATTGATATCTGCTTTCCAAAGGGTACGTATCTTATATCCCTCCTCTCTCTTATCTTTTTTGGGCAATCTTTTATTTTTGCATCCCCTTTTTTGTTTAAAGATGTTTCCTTTAAGGGTTTTGGTTTTGAAACCAGAAATGGGTACTTTTTAGGATTGTCGGACGCCCTTGAACGACAATGAAGGTGTTTGTTCATGTGATTTTTTTTGAAGTTTTTGCCTTTATATGCTTGTTTCGATCAGTGGAGTTATTGTTTTTTATGACTATGGGTAGGTTTATTGTGATATTACTTCAATTGTTTCTTGTTCAAACAATATTGATCCTTTAATTAATGGATTTTGGTAATGTGTTCTGTTACTCATCATTAATGTTTTTTCTTGATTTATGATACATTATCCACAATAAGTGTAAATGTGTAGTTGAAACAATATATTATCTATAAAATTGTTGAAGACTCAAGCTTGGTAGTTGAAGTAGGCATGTGGGTTTGAAAAATCTAATTAATGGATTATATGGTTCTTGTATTCTAGGAGATTGGTATTGAGGGTTTAGATTCTTTGATGAGCTTACATGTTGCTAGCTCGTGTTATACGAGTTGGGTTGTTTAGTATTCATAGTTTTCAGTAAATCGGGTTGAGTTATTCGTAGTTTTCAGTAAATCGAGTTAGGTTGTTTATTGATCATAGTTGTTAAGGCCAAGAATAAGTATTGGATTAGATTCTGCATTTTGTTGATCACAACGTGCGATGCAATGATCACGTAAAACATACAAAATAATTTATGATACTAGGAACATGGTTGTAATTCATTTGATTTAACGACTTAATTAGCTACATGATCGTTTTTATTACTGCAAAGGCAAGTTTTCATTATTATTTATTCCTTACTAAGAAAAAAGATGATTCAGGTTTTGTTTCCTTAGGTGATCCTGAAAATATTTACGAATCAGATTAATCGTTACAATAACGACAAACCAATTTTCTTAATATAGAAAAAGAAAGAGTTAGACCAGTTTCTAAATGTTGGTAGCTGACAGATATCATTTGGCTTCCAAAATGGATTCGAGTAGTCGGTGTAGACGTAGAAAGAAGTAAAAGCATTTGAGGAAAGAGGCGATTTTTAGTGAGAATCAAATTTGGTTGGGGAACAGTTGCTAATATGGTATAATGTACCCTTGAAATGTTGTTAAACTTAAAATTCCATAGCTCTAGTGGGGAGGAAAGATACGATTATATTTCTATTTAGCAATTTAGCTTAATCCCTTTCATGATGTGCTTTATTTTGTATACAGATTCCATTATGATGGCTCGGTTGACATAATTGTAATTGACACCTGACTTGATGTTGCATGGAGCTGAAAATCCTTGATGGTTAAGAAGAAAGAACTGCTTTCCATCGTACCGAAGTTGTATCCAGATCGTGTAGGTTCCTTTTTCAACTAGTTTTATAGATACTGAAGTAACATTTGTTTGAAATGGAAGACGGGACAAATACGAATCCTAGTGGAACACAAGGTACTTTATTAACTAACACCAAAAGCTATAATGACATCATGACTCGCCGTCTAAAGAACAGAGAACGACAGCGTAGATATAGGGCCAGAAAGCGACTTGAAGCAGACAAGCTGAAATCTCATGTCCTAAGCCAACCATCCATACCAAAAGTGGAGTTGCAACTAAACGGGATCCTTAACAATGAGACGGCACGTGTTTATTGTAAACGGGACTGGAAAAAAGATGCTAGAAGAGCTCATATATTCAAGGGTCAAGACACTCATAATGCTTCTATACAGCCTACTACCCTTAACACTACCGTTGAAACCCAAATATCAAGCTTGCCCTCTGGGATTAGGGAAGAAGGATCTGCCGGAAGAGAGTGCCATTTAGACAATTCTGGTAACCTACACAACTGTGAAACTAGGAAACCTAATCTCGGCCGAAGAGACTGGAAAGCAGATGCAAGAAAGAAGAAGAGTTAAGTTGGCATTACCGAGGTGTTTTGTAGAATAAATGTATTACTGGTACAAAGTTGTTTTGCTGAAGATCCCGAAGCTTTACCGACTACAACTTATGGTGTGGTAAGTCCAGTTTGTTGCTGCATTTAGGAAGAGGTTTTATTGTTGGGTATTATGAACTTTTACAACTTTTTCAGTTTCAGATGCACTGCATAGTGTATATATATCCAACATTAAGAACTATTGTGTGGAAACTTTATTTCGGAATAGAATGTTTTCCAGAAAAAATTGTTGCAGATTACTATGGAACTCGAGTTTCCATCGACATTTAACCATCGGTTTCTCATTCCTCATCCACTTAGCATAAGATTAGATATGTAGGAAATCAAATGGATGCAGTTGTCTAGGATACCTACTGAATCATATTTGTAATGAAGGGAAGGCGTTGCAGGGGGGATAGTGATAGAAAACCGAAAAATAAACGATATTAGCTTGGAACTATATTAAGAATATCCATTACATATATGTATATATTGATGTTGCCAAGAATAAAAGGAGTCATGCAAGATTGATGAATAATGGATATGGTAGCAACATTTTCGGGCAAGAACACATGCAAGTCAAAAACTGCTAACCAGTTCCAGACACAAGACAACCTACGACAACACGAACTTGCAGCTGATGAAATCGTCAAAAACTGCCAACTAGAATATCCATTTGTTGTAGAGAAACCAGTGCACAACCCCACAAAATATAGTCAAAACACAAATACATCAACGTATCGTATAACTCTTAATTCTAATCGTAAATCGTTAGTTACAAATCGGTTTGTTGTTGGTCTCTAAATTAGAACACCCAAATCTGTTGAACAAACATCTTTGGAACTTATCTAAAACCTTAATCAGTTGTCCTTTTGTTTTGTCTTTTTAATTATCTCCTCTTTAAAGACATGAAAACCCCAAGTGTAAAGCACATTGCTTTTAGAATCACCATGAGTCTCGACTGCTTGAGTTGCCAGATTCTGAAAAGAAAAGAGTCAGATCATTGTGCTAAAGCAAAATATAGAGGGAAAGTTGGGTCCAATGTTAGAAGCTAGTCAGAGATAGGCCCTGCCATTTATGAACAACTCAGAAGCGAAGAGCCAATGGTGCCGGTGATAGGTTCAAAGAAGGGTCAGCACCGTCGGTTACATACGATTGATAACGGAGCGGTGGCGTTCGAAGCTGACGGCAACCCTAGGCTGGTGAGGAGCTGTGGAATAACGAGGGATTGGAGCTTTGAGAAACCAAGAAATGAAAAGTTGGGAGTATGTTGATGCTATGGCTTTAGCTTCGTTCCTACGTATTATCTCGAGATTAGATTTTAGAGTTAGCTAATCGCGCAATCTTAATCAATGTGAATTATTGTTTCTTTATCTTCTCTATTAACTTAATAAAAAAAGATTATTTATTTATTTATTTATCTATCAGTCAGTTTATATGTCTGTTTAGCTTCTCTATTAACCTAATAAAATGATCATTAAAAAAATATTTCCCCTCATATTTATCAAAATAGGGTTAATGGTTATGTAAAAAAAGTGTTAATGTTGCTTATTGAGAAATTTTGTTGACATTAATTTGTCATTATTAGATGGCTTAATATAAGAAAATGTATTTAAACTATACAATTTTTTATTTTATGTATTTAAAGTTTATTCGATCAAAATAGATGATTAATATTTATGCCTTTATCAAAGTGTTTGACACTTTTTGTCTTAAAAAATTGTTACCCAATAAAAACGTAATATGAGATAAGTTTTTTTAATTTTTTATTTAAAAAAAATTAAATATATATATATTAAATAACCCTCCCTAAATTCTATAAATTTTACAAAATTCTTTAAATACTTAAATTCTTAAATCTCTCTTCTTTAATTGTTGTTTTAACATAACCGACCATTCTGTTTTGGTCGGATTCCCGAACTAAAAATCTCGTTATTTTATCATCAAAAATTGACAAATAAACAACTAATAGCGCCACTAACGTGGTCGAGGAACGACCAACAATGAATAAATGAGTTATTTGAATTTTTAAGAGAGTTTAGGATACCAAATGATGAGATATACGATGTTTGGACTATAATCCCCTTGATTCAGCATAGTTGCTAGACTCGAACTAAGAGGATCACATTAGGTTTTTTAAAGTGTACACGAACTTAAATCTATTTATTTTCTTTATGTTATCTTATCTAAATGTAGCATTAAATTATATGTATATAAGTAGCAATTAATTTAACAATAAATTGAGCATAAAATAAACACAATTGCATAAACTAGCATTTTAGGGACCAAATTATTAAAATTACAAACTTACCCAATTTTAACTTACTAATCGTTAATTAAACTGTTTTTATGTTATTGTGGGAATTTTCAGCTCAAACAGAACAATAAAACACATTCAAGGACCGTTTTGCAATAGATCTAAACTACAATATGCTCTTATCTGCCATAACGACCACACATATCGATATACAAAACAAGGCACGCAGGGACGGAGTTATTATTTCTTAAATAATTTTTTTTTAATTTTTATTTCTCTATTTAAAATTTTTTAAAAATTGATTTTTTATGAATTTATCCCTTACTTTTAAACATTTATGTTTTGCCCCCTCGACTATAAATCCTGACTCCGTTCCTGAAGTCATGTGACATTCGCATATTGTTCAAGAGAACTTCAATACATGCTTCAAAGATCATCAAAACATGCTTCAACTTTAAACACTTAAAATTAAAAAATTATTATAATTTAATTATTTTTTATTAAACCTTATTAGTTGGTTGATTATTTTTAAAAATAAATATATTAAGAACTTTGCTTAAGGAATGTGAAATAATTCATTTTCCCCTAAAAGAAAATGCATAAAATTAAAAAAAGTTATTCTAAACTTTTTATTGAATAGTCATTTTGATTCTTATTTTTTGGAGTAATTTAACTCTTAATATTTTTTTTATGGATAAAAATTATCAACCAGCAAATGATAAATAGCTTGAAATGACATGATAAACATATATAATAATATATGTTGACATGACAATATGATATAGATATTAAATTAAAAATATTACATCGGTTAAAAAATAATTTTATAAATTTTATAAAATATAAAATATTTTTTTAATAACTTCTCATTTTGTTAAGTCATTCTAAATAATTTAAAGTTAATTTTTTAATAATTTTTATTTACAGAAAAATTATTATGGAAGAATATAAAATGTAGTATTGCCGACTATACTTTATATGTCTACATTCATTTAACCCCCTTACCATCACCAGCAAATCCAACGGCTCTAGACAAATTGATGGAATTAGAACTACTTTTTCGAGGTGAGTCTACGGTACATTAATCTAATTTACGGTTAAAAATAATATAATGAAATTATTAAAAAAATATATAACTTTAAATATTATTTAAGGTTAGTGATAAGTTCTTAAACTCATAATCAAATTTTAAAATTTGTTGTGAGATAATATTTGAACAATATTTTAGATTATAACCTAAGATATTATTGAAAGTTAAAATATTTTGGTTGTGAGGATAACATATTAAGTTTCGCATTTTCTAACATTTTGATCGAATTCTAAATTTTAATCATAAACTTTAAACTTAATTTTTTAATATCGATAAATAAAAATACATGCATGCACTCAATGGCCTAGCAGTGAACAACAACAACATGGTAACAAACCCACAACTTCATTCAGCTTCTAATTTATAACAAAGCTATGTACATAGACTACTGGATTCAACACAAACACAGACAAAAACGACAACCCCAGTTCTCATTTCAGTGGACCTCAACAATGTTGGTTTCATCATCACTCAAACTATTAACAATGTTTGTGTTATCGATGTCGCTGAAACTCCAGTTTCGGTTCGGGTTCTGGTTTATCCTACTTGTTCAAGCCAGATAAGTTATGATCGATACTCTCTACCTGGCATCACCAACTTTGGATGTTAGAGCTTCCCTGAGCTGCTCCTGCGTGTAAAATCGGCTCTCCATCTTAACATTTACTTGCTGCATCATCAATTCGTCAACAACCGACACGCTAGCGTGCTGCACGTCGAGGTCCAACTCCTCCAAGGCAGACATTAGCTTTGCTGCAGGATGGTTCTTTTTATTGGACTGGATTCGAATCATTGCATCTGATCCGATAGCCTTAACATCGATGTCTAATTCTGCCAATTTGTAGCTGATGTGGTTTGACATCTTGTGGCCTTGGTCTTTGCTTGCAAGTTCTTTCTTTGTCTCCTCTAATTGCTTATGCAACTCCTCTTTCTGTGAATCTGCATCGTGTAGCTTTCTTTTAAGCTCGTTAATGTATGAAATAGCATCGCCAAGGAGTGATGCTTTATCCATCTTTGATACATTCGGAACCACCGCACGCAGGGCGTAAAACTTCTGGTTAAGCTTCTCTCGTCGTTGTCGCTCTGCTTCAACATGATTCAGAGGCTCCTCTCTTCCATTAGCCGGTTTTCGTCCTCGCTTTCGTGGCCTCTTTTCAGGCTCCACAACAACCCTTCTACCATCAGCTTCCTTAATGACGGAAGCTTCAAGATCGGAGTGATCGGAACCCCCTGCACCACCACTTGATTTCACCACATCAGGAGGCAGAATTACACCAGAAGTAAACGAAACCATCCCGTCTTCATCGCTCCCTCGCGAAGTAGGCGACCTCTTCTTCGTCGAGTTACCTGAAAACAAAGTATCATTACCAATTCCCTTGCTCTCACCAAAATTTAGTACATCCCCAGATCCTGGTTTCAACAAATGGGAAGCGGAATTCTCAATCCTCAAACTATTACTCCCGTCAACGCCATTATTGGAGAAATTCAAGCAAAAACTCGGTCCCTGCTGATGATTTCCAACATGAGTAGAACTCTGATTCTCAGTTAAACTACTAGAACTAGGATTCTGATTGCTAGTATTGTTGTTGCTTTGGTTAAGCGCACCTCCGATATCAGGATCAGTAATCCAAAGGGAAGTCGGGTCATTTTCGCATTGATCGGCGGTATTAGTACTAGTAGACCAGGAACCAGTTTCAATTCCATTATTGAAGCTAAACAAAGCTCGAACCTTATTCATGAGATCTGAGCTTTGGGTTATAAGTTCCGTCGACCCCAATTCAACAACCCCGTTCGCCGACGGTATACAAACCATAGTTTGCAGACCGAAAACCTGCCCTTGCCTCGCTCTCTCGCACGTCGAACCGGCTAATCTGTCCGACCCAACGACCCAAACCGGATTTGAATTGAAAAAGGCCTGCCCCGGAAGGCCGCTGCCGTTGACGAAAGACTGCGTCATGGAAACTAAAAAGAACCACTCGGTATCCGTGACTTCTTCGTCGACGTCACCGTCGGAGGTGACGGTGGATCCCGAAATCAAAGAGTTCAATTCTCTGAGGACTCTTTTACGGTATTCCTGGTCCGCGGCCGTAGATAAAGAAGCTTTCAACTTTGCTTTTCCTTTATCCTCTTCCCCTCTGTAATACCCATCACCCCAACCGAGCGTAACGCTGCCGGAGTAGTCGTACGAGGACTGCCAAAAAATGGCGTAAGTCCAGCAATTGCTAGCGCCCTCGAGGAGGGCTTGGAGACGCTGTTGAAGAGAATCTTGATTTAGGAGAGAAACGGAGGGATGGGATTGGACAGCAAGGGAGGACTTAAAAGGGTCGGTTCCAACAGCAACGGCGGGTGCGGAAGTGGACGCAGAAGATCGCGGCTGCGGCGGCCACAAAGAAGATATATCAGAGCTCATGGAAGCGTCCATAACTGATGCGCTATCGTCCGACCAAAGATTCATCGTCGGCGGTAACTGATAGTCCGTCATTACATAAGATTTCGCCGGAAGAAGCAAAAACAGAGTGGGAAATGGAGATTATTTGGTATCCATTTGGAGTTTCGTTTTGGGATTTATTTGGAGTTTATTTTTCAGTGGTGGGTGGGGGAAATGATGAATCAGAAAGCGACAAAAGAAAGGTATAATTATTGTTTTAGTCCTTATATCATTGATTTAATTCACTTGTTTAGGAATAATCCACTTACTTTAATTTAACAGAATATAGTCCTTTATTTTTTAATGTTAGTCGTGTGATCAAATTGAGAATATTTTTATATAATAGCTAGGCATATTACGGTTTCGGTCAGAGAATTTAAATTTAAATTTTAGAGATGATATTATTAAAATGGATTATAATAAATTTTAAAGGTTTAAATATTTATATGGTATTTGAATTAAAATTTTTTTTAAATTGATAAAAAAATTCTCTTAAATTGATACTTGAATCATGCATTTTCTTTTAAGTTGGTACTTGAATTACACATATTTTTTTTAATTGATATTAAAATTTTCTTTAATCGATAGTTTTTTAATATAAGAAATTAGATGTATTGAATTATTTAGAATTAAGATCAAAATAATATAGTATATAAGTTTTAGGAACTAAATATGTTAATAGAAGTATCAAAATAGCAGATGGAATTAAAATTTGGGTACTAAAATGAGAGAAAAAATCTTTAAATATTAAATTAAGAGATGATCTCACCTTATAAATAAAATAATTTTAACTCGAGTCTCTTAAAATAAATATTTATTTTTTATTAGACCGTTTATTAAATTCAATTATTAAATATCATATTTTATTGATAAAATTATAAGAGTGGAATATCAAATTAAAATTATTGGATCAAAGGAAAATTCTACAACGGGCGTCGAATATTGTTGAACACCACTAATGTTGAACATTGTTGAACACTATTAAATTAATTAATAAAATTTAAAAATCTCAAGGATTCAATATGTAATTTATAAAAATAATTTTCAAAAACAATGGGACAAAATTATTTTTTACTATAAAATAGAACTCGATTCCCTTTCATTTATTTCTTTGTATTCTCTTTCATATTCCATTTCTTCATTCCCTTCTATGCGACTCTCTAGAGTTCATCTAAGTGATGTGCGCGATACAAAGTTCACGATATAAAACCCTTTTTGAGTTTGTTATATATAGAAAAGAAATAAAAATAAGATTTAATTTTGAAAACTAAATTGATTTATTCGAGTTGAGATTTAAAATTGATTTGAATATAATAATTTGAATTTTTTAATATTAGAGTATTAATTGATTATAATTTAAATAATTGTCTATAACAATATAAAAACACACATATATTTTTTTTCTTTTTTATATGAGTTAAGATCGACGTATACTGTGTAAAACTCATTTAGTTTTGAAAAATTATATCATGGATAATTCCCGCCACATCATCCATAAGATCAACAAATCAAATGCATCTATTTAATTATTTTTAACGCCTCATCTTTGTTACCAAGCGAATTTTCATTAATATTTATTATAAATTCAATTTAAAAATAATATTACCAAGTGAAGATTCACTTGATAAAAAGATGAAGTGAAAAATAAATTAAATGAATATATTTGATTTGTTGGTCTCATAAACAACGTGCCGAGAGCCCGAGAATGACTCATGATATAATTTATGTTTAGTTTTATAGTAATTTTGGCACATTGGATGATGATAATAAATGACTGAGATTATTTTACTCATTCAATGGTTATGTATTAAAGTAACACTCTTTAAGTTTTACATGGTGTAATTTAATTTTATTCCTTTTTATATAGGATATATATAAACTAAACAAAATTGAAAAACTCGATTTGAACTTAAAAATCGATTCACTGACTACTAAAAATTTTAAGTTATTTAAAGTTTTATATTATACCTTAGAATTTACTTTTAAAAAAATTCAAACCGAAATAATTTTTTGGTCAAATCAAATTTTAAAAATCGATTGTTTTAAATCGAGTCTAGATTGTTATCCTTAACATGTTATGTCTAAAGTTTAGTTAAAATAAGATATAAATTAGAATAATAATTGACCGATAAATGTAAAATACATTAATAAGATATATTATACTCTGAGAGATTATATCATAAACTTTGTTCATCACGTCATTCGTAATCCATATAATCAGGTTTGTTCATCTTTAAACAACTACCTGATAACTACCTACTCACTAATTACATGTAAGAAAAAGGTGATGATTTATTTTAAAAAAATAAAATGACTAAATTTGATAGGTTGAGACTACAAATGACGTAATAAAAAAGGTTCGTGATATAATTTTTTATTTATACTTTTAAAAAATGGTGTGAGTTCGAATCTTAAAAGTAAAATTATTAAAAGGGGTAACTTTAGAACCCAAACATAAATCGAAGGACAAACTTAGCATATAATAAAAAATAGAATAATAATTAGATACAATTAATTGATACCAAATTGTGAACGCCACCAAATCAATCACTTTCCGCACTTATTTTATTATTAATTAATTTTAGTCACACTTCTTTCTCATATCATATAGAAATTATTTTATCAACTCTTATATTTATATCTATTATAATTTCGATCACTAAAATTTGTTTACATTATTTCGATTAAAGTGAAATATCCAAATAATTACTTTTCAATATTTGGAAGAAAAATTAGTGTATATTCACTCATAAAAAATATTATATGAAAAGGAAATATGTCAGCTAATTTTAGTGATTAGTATCATAATCCGTAGATTAAGGAAAGTCCATGAATTAAATCGCATTGTTTTAGTTTTTTATATAATTTTAACTTCCAAAGTAATTAAGCTGGAGCCTACAGTAGTTAAGATTTCGTACCATTTCTCACGTTTTAAAAACGCATAAAACAAAGGAAACGACAACATTTTTTAGTACAAAGATAGGTTTCAAACCCCCCACCCCACCCAAAAAATATATATATATTATTATATTAATAAATTAATATAATAACGGAATAAAGACATTTTTTATCTCGATAGTTAAAAAACGATTATCATTTTTAGAGGTTACGGGTTTGAGTAATAGAATTTGCAGCATAATATTTAAAGAGTCAATTTTTATTCATCGTTCAATTGTTTTAATTATACGAGATATTATTATAAAAACCTCGTGAAATAAAAGTTGTGGGGTGATTAAAGTTTTTGGTATGTGAAAAATTGCTTCATAATATATTTGGATTTTTTATTTTATAATATAATTTTTTTATTAAAATTTTAATAGATTTTATCTTTACAAATCAAATGATTTTTTATAGATACGACAAATGTTAAAAATTATTTGATATTTTTAATGATTTTTACCGTTATCGATAATAAAAATTTTTAAATAAATATTGTTGATCATTCAATCTATCACCGTGTACGATTATTTTGTTTTATTCGATTCATTTTTCTAACATTGAAGAGTGATGTTAGTACATGACACCCACATTGAAAGTTCATAGACATATTATCTATTGAATTTGTGGTGTGTGGTCCATTGTGACAAAGAAGAGAGAGACCATATGATTTTTTAGCCAACTTGCTTGTAAATAATGTGAGGTGTGAGTGTGACACTACATGCAAGTAATTAATGGGACAAATCAACCATAGAATAAGTTTTATATTTATAAAAAATGAATTTTAGAATATTAGATAATCGGAGATTTGATCTTAATATAAAATAACTATTCATATTCGATTTGAATTTTTTTATACCTAATGCCAATTTTTAAAAAATAAAAAACAGATTGAATATCTAAAATTCCAAATCATATTAATAAATAAACAAATTGTATTAATCGAATAAGATTTTTTACACACCCTTGATATAATATCTCAACAGGACTAGAAATTATATCATGAGTCTGGCTTACCATATCAATCATGGTCCTATTTAATTATAACGATCCACTTCATCATTATTTTCTAATTCATTTTTTTCAACTAATGAATATTCATTCATCTTTTCCATGTCATTTAAAAAATATATTTTTGTGAATTATATTAATGACATGAATGATTAATGTTGGGTGGAATAGGTGATTTTCATTGATTATAGACCACGACTGACGTGGCGAGCCAAACCTATGATATAATCTCTTCGGCAGGAGAGATTATTAGGTGAATCTTGTTCGCCACGTGATCTACGATCCAAGCAATCATGATTGTTCTTTTTTAACTAATTTTCTAATAACTAATCATCCATTAATTATACATAGAAAAGAAACGATGATTCACTTTAAAAATAACTAGGATAAACAAATCTGATTAATTGAGACTATGAGTGGCATGATAAACAATTCACTAATTGCATATAAAAAATAGATAATGATTTACTTTAAAAATAATTGAGATGAATAAATCTAATTAGTTAAGACCATAAATGACAGTAATAAACAGGATTGATGTAATAATTTTCCCCAACAGGGTGATGCAATCTTTTGGAAGTGTGTGGAAGCTAAAATAAATCCTAGAGTCGTACCACACCATTTCCTGTCTCTACTATTTGTGGAGGAATGAATGTCTATGGCCCATGCATGTTGCAATGCTCAGACAATGATTGAAGTTATTGCATGAGACACCAGTGTCAAACTTGATGTCCTGTATGTCATAAAACGTAAATTTGATTTATTATTGAAGAAAAAATATTTATTTTTAAAAATATTAAACCCTTAAAAATATTTCTCAAAGTATTATGTTTTTACAATAAAATAAAAGTTGGATTTAAAAAAACCCGATTATGAACAATAAAATAATAAAATAACAGTGAACAGTGTAATAAACAGTACAGAAGACAGTGGACAGTGCAGTACAATGGAGAGTTACTGTGCAGAGTCGGATTCTAAAGAATCCTTCTTTATTTATTTTATTATTTTTTTTGAATTTATTGTTCATAATCAGATTCTTTTGAATCCGACTTTCATTTCACTGTACAAACATCAATACTTTAGAAAATATTTTTTAGGATTCAATATTTTTAAAAATAAATATTTTTTCTTCAATATTTATGAGAATTCACCTATATATACAGTATAAAACTTTAATTATATTTAATTAAATCAAATTTTGACTGAATCAAACTTAAATAATTCGTAATATATCTCGAGTCATTTACGTCTCTACATTTAACCATTTTGTTTTAATATATACACCAAAGCCCACGAGCCCAATACAAGAAACTCCTTTGCTGATAGAAATGTGGCTTTTTGATGTGGGTTTTGCTTTTTTTATATATATATATATATAAAATATTATTGGGCTACGATTCTAATAAAATAATATAATTTTATTCGTGTTCGTTTATTAAAAAAATATAAATTATTTATATTTATTTATGTTCGTTTGTTAAAATAATAAATAAATATAAAATGATATTATAAATAAATTTGTTCGGTAGCCGAACTCACACCATATCCACGCTGGTAAACATTCATGATTTAAGAAATTATTTTCCTATCAATAATTTGGTAACTGTAAACTGATTTATTAATTATTTAATTTGCTTGGAAAATCCTATAAGGACTGTTTTCTTTTTCTTAATGTCACCAAATAATTAATGATGTTGGGATTTTCAAAATAAGATTATGGTAAATCCATAAAATATTTGATTTTACATTTTCTAAAACATCTTGTATTTCTTTAAAATTTCAAAAAAAATAATTTTATTAATAAAAAAATTAAATCATAATAATTAATCTTTTCTTTTTATTAAAATCCTCCTTTTCTATATAACTATTTTATGTATAAAGATAAAAAATCTATAGTTTTCATATAAAAAATCAATTAAAAATTAAAACTCAGAAATTATCAAGGCCTTCTTTCCTTTATTATTTATTGAAAATTAAAAAAATCATACATCTGAATGTTTATTTTATCTCTAACTTGATTATTATATATTCGTCTTTATAATTGACGAGCTTAATGAATTTTTAATAACACTAATTAAATAAAATTATATTAAATTTAACGAGTAATAAGTTAAATTAATCAATAATTTTTTTAACATACATAAATTAAACAAAAAGTTTTAGAATTTAATAAAATTTAAATCATGTAATAAATTTTTAACGAATATAAATTAATTATTTAACTAATGATCGACTCCTCAAGCTTCGTGCCCGTTGATGAAACCAGTAATAATACAATTGAGGTCAATGAATGATACGTGTACTTCTTTAGTTAAGCCTCTAACATCCATTTCACGGTGGTTAATACCACCACCACCGCCATTTAACCCACCCACGGAGGAAGCTCCGCCGCTCTCACCACACGCCACCCACTCCATTTCAAGGTCTTTTACGTCATTTCCAAAATGAAAACAATCAAAAAGGGCTAAATAAAATTGAACCAAAAGCAAATCCAATTGCATATTGCATTTTATTAGCTTTATCGTCTCTATATCTCCGATTGGTAAAGCCTGAGGAGGTGTTCGATAATCGATCTCACCCCTCTTCAGTGTAGCAATTTCCCCTTCTTTCTTCATAATCTATAAATTCCATATAAATTTCGAAGTAAAATCATATATTTTTCGTTCTGAATTCGAAAAATTTGAAGGAACAAAGGGGGAAAGCATCGATGGCGTCGTTCGATAACATGGGCGATAAGAATGCTGTTTTCAGAAAGCTGAAAGCAAAATCAGAAAACAAGGTTTTGTTTTCCCTTTAAAAAAAATCAAATTTTCGTAACTTGATTTGTAGATCTGATTCAGATCTGAAATTCCCTTAGTTGATCCTCGTTTTTATTCTCTTCTTTGTTTCTGTTAGATGTGTTTCGATTGTAATGCGAAGAATCCAACATGGGCATCAGTGACTTACGGGATCTTTCTTTGCATCGATTGCTCCGCCGTTCATCGGAGTCTCGGTGTACACATCAGCTTTGTCAGGTTTTATTCTTATTGTTTTTTTAATATGTTTTCGGATCCAATTTTCGTGTTTTGCGTTAATTGGTTATGCCTTCTAATTTTGCGCTTCCAAGTTCTCAATTATACTATCATAAACTGATAAATATGGAAAACGTTTAATTGAGCAGAGTACGTTCTGCAGTTTCTGGCTTCCTGAAATTCAGTTTAAGGGATGAATGATAGGAAAAAAGTTGTTTCTTTGTATTCTTTTTACGTGCTCCTAACTTATGAATTTTCACGTACAGAGATATTGTAAACTCCTTGTTTCTTTTGCTGGAGAGAATCCCGAACCGAAATATTATTTTGGGCATTTGTTATGTGGTAGTATGAGGTTAAACCCACTCTTTGATTTATACACCCAAATGGGGTTAGCTGTTCCTGCATTAGCTTTTATTCTCCCTTTGATATAGTTTTGAAATTTACTTAGAATGTACCCCTTTTTGGGTTTCTGATAGTGGAATCCCGTTTGTAGAGATTAATGTGTTATTAACATAATCTGTCTATGAGTTTTTTGTGGGTAAGCAAAGCAGTATGCACATTACCTCCCTATTAGTTTTTTTTGTCAGCGTTCTTTCCCTCTTTACTGTCCAACAGAAGTGTTCTTTTTTCTTCTGATATTTGGTGTTTACTGCGAATCATACTTATTAGTGAGGATTTGACTATTTTGATGTCAATACCGTCATGCCATGTTACATCTGCTGCTTATATTCTCAAGTCTTCGCATTTCTCTTTTTTTCTGAAAAGCATGAATATTTTATGCAGGTCTACAAATTTAGATTCTTGGTCTCCTGAACAATTGAAAATGATGATCTATGGAGGAAACAACCGTGCTCAGGTTTTCTTTAAGCAGCATGGATGGTCTGATGGAGGCAAAATTGAGGCCAAATATACTTCAAGAGCTGCTGATTTATATAGGCAAATATTATCTAAAGAAGTTGCTAAGAGTATGGCAGAAGAGACAGGTTTGCCTACATCCCCTGTTGCTTCCCAGTCATCACAAGCACCCAATGGACTTCTTCATAGCAAGACTGATGAAGCTCCTAAAGGAAGTTCATTAGACGGCCAAGAAAAATCAGAGCTTCCTCCTTCACCTAAAGCTTCTCATAAAGTTGTTACCACCACTGTCAAGAAGCCTCTAGGTGCAAAAAGAACTGTGAAAACTGGAGGACTTGGTGCCAGAAAGCTTACTTCAAAGGTATTCCATCCAGACCTTGGGCAATGCACTTACCGGAGGACCATAAGGATATCTTGATTAAAAAGGTCACTTGGAGTTGTTTAAATGCCCTTCTTCTTGATGACACAATTGTCTTTACTTGCAGCCAAATGAAAACCTCTACGATCAAAAGCCTGAAGAACGAGTTGTCCCTGTTCCTTCCCCAGTTAATGACACTGCACCCATTGGTTCAGCTTTTCCATCTCGTTTTGAGTATGTAGAGAATAATCAGTCTACTGAGTTGAATTCTGGTGGCCCACAAATTCTTGGGCATGTTGCTCCACCAAAGTCATCAAGCTTCTTTGCAGAATTTGGAATGGACGGTGGTTTTCAAAAGAAATCAAGCTCCAATAACTCAAAAGTGCAAGTAAGTAACATGATCAAGAACTTAAATATTTTGTTTATAAAAGGCTGGCTAGTTTGATGGGATTGTCTGAGTCTCCTGGTTTTAGAGCATCTTACTTTATGATTATCACTCAAGATCAATCGAAACCTTTTACTGCTAGAGACGTTTTCAACTTCAGAGGAAGTCTGACATGAAGAGATTGAACATGGTATATTATTCTGGTTATGCTTTTAGTAGGGCTAGAATTGAACAACATTCCCTTGAAAATCAAATTTTGGTACATAGATTTCAGTCTACTTGGATACGTCACTTTTACCTGCCAGATCAAATATACTTTAGTTTCCGTATTGTAGATGTCCATGTATTGTAATCTTAGTTTTAAAAAGCATGGCTCTGGTGAAAGTACACAAGATATCATATTTTGGTTTTGTTTCTGATTGCTTCATTCTCTTCTCAGGTTCAGGAAACTGATGAAGCTCGCAGAAAGTTCTCTAATGCAAAATCTATTTCATCAGCACAATATTTTGGTGATCAAACCAGAGTAGACAATGAAGCTCAAGTTACTTTGCAGAAATTCTCAATACGTGCTGTAGCTACTTCTTTCTTGAAAGATATAATATTTTATAAGGCTCAAAATGCTGTATCCATATCTGCCACTAACTTTTAGTACCCATATCATCCCTTGACAGCTAATTTTTGGAATATGCTTTCTTTAATCATCTTTAACTAATATAGGGATAACTGGAAGTAGTTGGTAAGCTCATTTATATGTTGAGAGCAGTAATGAGTGGTGTAATTTATCCGTGAAATGTGGTTTTCTGAGATCTGATAGCCACCTTGTTTTTTGCAGGGTTCAACAGCCATCTCCAGTGCTGATCTATTCGGTCAGTCTGCTGATAGTTCTATTGACCTTGCTGCTAGTGATCTCATCAACCGACTCTCTTTCCAGGTCTGCTTTGCATATTGCATTGCCTGTATTTTTACAGCAATTTGGTACTTATTATCGTCATCAATTTTCCCTTGCAGGCACAACAAGACATCTCAAGCCTTAAGAACATGGCCGGAGAGACTGGAAAGAAACTTAGCTCATTGGCATCCACTCTCATGTCGGATCTGCAGGACAGAATCCTTTAATCCAATCTTCTTCCCTTTAAAGATAACTATGAGTTTGTTATGTTACCAGCCTACATGTTTTGTAGTGAATGTAAAGCGGATTTAATCTTAAAATTCTTTCACAGAGGAGAAATAATATTTTAAAAGGAAAACCATCAATGTTATGGCAGGCTGGTTCTCTTTCTTGTTACCACTACCAGAGGTGGTGGTTTATTTGTCCCTTCGCACAGTAGTCGTTTGTGTATGAGATCTGAACCAATCAAGGTTGCTTGGTGTCTTACCCCTAGGCCCTTGCTAAAGAAAGCCAAGGGTTTGGCCTTCTGAATTAGGACTGATCCCACACCAACCTCAGATGCATCTGCCTCAACTATGAACTCCTCAAAGTCTAGTAAGGCTAAGACAGGGGATGAGCACACTAGTTTCTTCAGATTCTGGAAAACAATCTCTTCTTCCTCAGTCCACCTCCATCCTCCTTTCTTCAGCAAGATTGTCAAGGGTCTTGCCAAGGTTCCATAGTTTTGTATGAATCGTCTATAGTACCCTGACAAGCCTAAAAACCCCTTTTAACTCTTTCACATTCTTAGGAGAAGGTCAATCCAAGATTCCTTGAACCTTACTTTTGTCCATAACAATGGTCCCCTCAGAAATTACATGGCCTAAGTAGTCAACCTGTGTGTCCCCAAAAGAGCATTTGCTGAGCTTCACAAATAACTGGTGTTCCCTTAAGACCTGTAGAATCTCCTGTAATTGTGTCAGGTGAGTACTTCAATCAGCTGAATACACAAGTATGTCATCAAAAAAGACCAACACTGATCTCCTTAGCCACCTCTTAAAGACATTGTTCATTAATCCCTGAAATGTAGAGGGTGCATTGGTTAAGCCAAAGGGTATAACCAAGAATTCATAATGGTCTTCATGTGTTCTGAAGGCAGTCTTATGGATGTCACTCTCCCACATTCTAATCTGGTGGTAGCCTGATCGCAGGTCCAATTTTGAAAAAAATCGAGCCTTTCCAAGTTCATCTAGCAGTTCTTCGATCAAGGGAATTGGGAACTTATCCTTGACAGTCCATTCATTCAACTTTCTATAGTCTACGCACATCCTCCATGTGCCATCTCTCTTTTTCACCATAACTATGGGGGAAAAGAATGAACTATTGCTATTTCTGATAATCCCAGCTTCTATCATTTCTTGGATCATTTTTTCGATTGCATCCTTTTGAGTAGATGGATACTTGTATGGTTTCATCTTAATAACCACATTTTCATCCTTGAGTGCTATTTTGTGTTCTTGACCCCTTTTGGGAGGCAAGCCCTTAGGCTCAGCAAAGACATCCTCAAACCTCTGCAACAGTGCCTTCAAATCCTCAGGTCAGCTTCCTTGTAATTCTGGAACTCTTAGTTGAGCATTCATATATAACAAGGAAGCATTGAAGTAACTTCCATCGACCCTCAAAGCCTTTTCACAACTCTTAGAATTCAATAATGCAAAAGGAGCTGGCTTGCACCCTTCCAGTTCTATCTCTTGCCCTCCATATTCAAAGCTCATTTTCATCATGGAAAAGTCCCACTTGATGGCATCCAGTATGGACAACCACTGGATTCCCAAAATCATGTCACAATTTTTCAGTTGTAAAAGCAAGAAATCTGTCTTAAACTGATGCTGATGCACCTCCCACAGCACTGCCTTACACTCCCTTAGAGTGTTTATCTGGTTGCCATCTACCACAGTGACCTTCAATCTTTGCTGCCTGCATATGTTCAACCTTGCTCTCTTAGCCACAAACAGTCTTAGGAAGTTATATGTACTCCCCGAGTCCAATAAGGCCACACAAGAGACTTTCCCAATCTGAACCAGCAATTTCATCGTTTCCACATTTTCAGCTCCCCAAATTGCCTAAAAAGAAATGACTGGATTATCAACCTTCTGTTCTTCCATGTTCAGTCCTTCCATCATCTCCTCAAAATCCACAAACTCATCTGGCTCTCCCTCCTCTTCCAACCCTTCCACAAGTATCTGGAATAGCTGAGTACGAGGGCACTTGTGGCCTGGAGAGTACTTGGCTGCACACTAAAAGCACAAACCCTTCTTTCTCTTATCTTCAATTTCTACAGTTATCAAAGCCTTGCCATTTCCCTTCTGGTTTCGAGATCCAACAGTTCTACTGGTATTTGGACTTAGTACACTCGGAGTGGCAACCTTAGATGCAACCCCAAAATTAGATCCAGTGCTAGCCGGCGGGGCACTTTTACCAGAATAAAGAGAGGGCCTCGATGGAATGCTTAGAACTGGGAGTGGGGCTGACTTGGTGAAATTTGTGGGTGGCTTTTTAGGAGAAGGAAAGAATATGTACTCCAGTCTCTTAGCCATATCAAAAGCTTCAATTAGTGTCTTAGGTTCCAACAGCTTCAGATATTGACTAATTTCAACTCTCAAATGATTTTTGAAGACACTAAGCACATACTTGTTAGGGAGTTGTACCTGATTAACGAGTCTGATAAACTTTTTATAGTACTGTTCGACAGTCTCGGTTTGATGAAGGGACAATAACTCTGCAAAAGGGTCCTCGAAGTCGTCCGGGGCAAACCTCTCGCGCAACTTGTTTAAGTACTGATCCCATGACCATTGGGCCTAGTCTGGAGCACCACGCATCAAGAACTGGTGCCACTGCAGTGCCTTTCCTTCGAGGTAAAGCATCACTAGTCGAATCTTCGAATCCTCAGGTATGTTTTTGGCTTCAAAGTATTACTCTAGCTTAGAAATCCAGCCCTTGAAATCTGTACCATCAAATCTTGGAAATAGCAGTTTATATGCCATGTTAACCGGTTGGAACGATTGACCCATGTTTGCTAATCGATCCTGGTTTTCATCCACCAGAACAGGTTCCTCGGTTATTGGTTGTCCTTCCGCAGAAACTCGAGGGGGAGAGTCGGGAATCTACTCCACTGAAACTTTCTTCTCCACACTGGAACTACCCTGAGCTGGAGTCGAGCTTGTTTCCACCACGATCTTCTTTCCAAAAGCAACTTCAAGCAGCTTGTGGAGGTCAGATAACAGTGATGTCCTTAGCCCAACTATCTTATCATCTAACTCTGAGCGAAGCTTGTCAGTTTCCTGTTTCCATTCTGGAACCTCAGGTGTCGGTTGAGGCGCCGACGGTGGAGGTTGATTTGCAGCGGCATTGGCAACCGCCTGAGCAGCAGCACTTCGAGTCATAACTCCGTCAACCGTCGTGGGATCGAAGCTGGAAGCTCTGATACCTCTGTAAGATCACGAATCAAACAAGTAAAAAATAACAAGGGAAAAGAGAAAAAAAATGGAAACACTCTCTGATTCACAGAGTCGCAAAATCGTTCACAATATTCATGTCTCTCAATCAGAGGAGTTCAGCCTTAAAAAGCAAACAAAAACGTCTAAAAAATCAGATAAACAAAGAGGACTGAAACGCACCGTTTCACTTAAGTCTAACGGTTATAAAATTAATTTAAAAAAAAAAGAAACTTTCTCAATCGAAAAATGAAACTGTCAAGATTAGCCTACTGCGATTCTTATCTATGTAATTTCCTGATTTCTTTTCGTTGAAGTGTAGTGCAACTATCTGGGGTTTTTCTCTTCCGAAGACGAATCTCCTTCACTCACGGAACACAAAGAAAATCTCAATGAATTAATAACGCTAACAATCAAGCAATGGCTTCCTTTTCTTACATTCCACTGGGGTACCTTCTTTCTTTGCTTTGAGGAATGTGTTTCGCTCTTCTCTTATGATATTTCTTACGCGGAAGACTGGTTCATTTCCGAATTTGCTTTGAGATCATTAGGTTTCAGTTAGTCCGTTCCTGTCCAATCTCAGTTGTTTATGGTTGAATAAGGGGCGCCCAAATCAACTATTTCGTTTGAGGGGTCAGAAAGCCCGTGTTTTTCGTCAACGTAATAAAACAAATGGCCAACCATAAAAGGGTTTAACTCGACCAAAGGGGAATCCGGCTGAGAACTCGTAATCTGGCCAAGGCTTTTTCGTCAACGTAATGTGTAATGTAAGAAAATGGTATCAAAACAACCAGAAAATAAATGGTAAGAAAAAGGCTCGCACAACGAATAAATCCGCGTAGGATGGGCCAAGCAAGAAGGAAAGCACAGGTTTAGGGCTCAATCTAAGAACCGGCCAACGGTCACAAGGATTTGTTTCCTTGCAAACACCAAGTGAGTACCTGTAAACTTGTGGAGCAGCAGCCTCGCCTACATAACTCGATCCTACAAAATCGAGATTCGATCCACTGGGGCTAACCACAACCTGAAGCCTATTGCTTTTTCTCAGAGTCATGTTTCTAAAAACCTTGACCTTGGGTTTGTTGGCTCCTCCTCCATCCTCTTTTTGGGTTTTGCAAGGATTATAGCTAGATGAGAAATAGGCAAGTAAAGGTGGAATCTTGTTTTGTTGGTCTTGGAAAAGTTGGATTTTGACATGCAAATTCTCATTCTTTGCTACAGAGCTCTGTTTTACCTGTTCCATTGGCTCATGGAGATCCTCTTCTCTGGTTCTCTTATTGGACTTCTTTGTTCTTGATTTTGAGAGTGATTGCTCGTCATCCTCCATAATGGCACGTCCAATGCGAGAGAAAACAGCCATGATTGATCTTTGGGTTTATAAAGGTTGCATAATTGGGGTTTGAGTAAAATAGAATGATCCTTTTGTTTACATGGTATTTGGTTTCAGTCATTAATGTTGAAAAAGTAACATTGTGATCACTTATGTTTCAACATATATCATTTTGGTCACTCATTTGTAAGAAAATATTCTAAAATAAGTTATAATATATTTATAAAATCAAATGACATTGTAAGAAGATTTTTACAACTAAAAATATAATTATTTTTTTTATTTTTATTCGTTTATTCAACCTCAGGGATATGTATCATTTGATTTTAACTGAATTAACCGATTGAATATAAATTATTTTGATTAGTTCAGTTGGTTAATTTTAAATAAGTTCGATTAATGATTAATTTTTTTTAAAAAATAGTTATCAATTAATTCTGATTTCGAACCAAATTAACTAAAATCATTATATATTAAATATTATATATATATTTATTTTTTATCATGCAACTTTTAAAAATTATAAAATGATCATTATTTTTTTAATATATTATAAAATGATCATTAAACTGTTATCAAATTAGCATAAAATGAAAGTTTAGTGATTAAAAAGATTATTTTAGCATAATCTATTGATTTGCTATATAATTTAACAAAAAATATAATAAATTTCGATTAATTCAAAAATTAACTGAATTAACCGAAATAATTTCGGTTTAGTTAATCCGATTATAGATAATTCAATTTGATTAACAATTAAAATTTTAAAAATTTCCGTTAATTTAATTATGACTAATTTAATTCGGTGACCGATCAAAACCGAATTAACTGAATATACACCACCCCTAACCTAAACCGAGAAATTAATTTCTTATCCACACCACATATGGTGATGCATATTTAAATTTATAAATTTTTGGATGTTGATTATAAAACCCTCAACAACAATTAAAATTTATAATCCACTTGATAAAATTTATCATTATCTATAAATCTTTTATCAAATATGGGTGGAAATTTCTTAAAAAATCAAATTACCTCATTACCCCTGCATCTTTCTCTAAAGAAATTAGTTATCTACTTAAAATATGTCACAAAAGGATTTAATAGAGAAGATTTATTATTTTAGAGATAATATAATTTAATTTTGTGAAAATTGATAAATACTTAAAAAATTGCGAGATATTTTAATAAAAAGATGTTACTATTGATAATGATTTTTTTGTTATTATAAAAATTACGTCAAATTAAATAATAAAAAAATTTTAAAAAAATATTATACACGATAATATTTTTACGAATCAAACACATTCTTAAAAGTATCTTAAATTCGTAAATTTTATTTTAAAAATCTATTAACTCTTAAATGTTATTCAATTAATTAAGTTTTTATAATCTAAAATTTTATCAATTAATCCAACGTTAAATCTAACATTTAATTAGACTGATTGATATAATATATCGCATTATGTTATCATCACTTAATATTTTTTTTAAATTATTTTCTTAAAAATTTTATTTAAAAAAATTAAAAAACTTTTAAATATATTTAAAGTGATAATACTATTTAAAGGTAAAAAGTTAAGACTTAACTATCATAATTAAAAAATAATTTAATTCATTAATTTGATAATTAAATTAAATTAATTAATTCGAATTCATAATCCCAACTTAAAAAGGAAACTGGAAAAGTAACCCTAGGAAAGGAAAAAAAAAGGTTTGACGGAAAATGAGTAGTCAAGCAGTTGATTTTGTTCTCTTTTGAGCCATCTTTATACTTCTACAGTAAGCAGTCTCTCAGTCAATGGGAGAAAAGCCAAATAAAAATGGCGGCTTAGTTATTTTCCCTCCCATTTCAAAATTGTTGTACAGAGGGAAGACCTTCTTCTAGAGTTCTTCGATTTCTATCTTCTCCAAACAAATTCTCAATTCCAGCAAGACTTGGGGATTTGTTATACTTTTCAGTCTCCTTGTTAAAACTTTTCTTCTCCCCCTCCTTTGGGAACTAACAGAAAAGATTCCATTATCATGTTCCAATGGAATCCCAAGCGTTTTCTGCTAAAACCCTAAGTTCAGATGACCCCTCCCCTTTGAAACCGTTCCTTTCTCGAGAAGTTCTTGATGGGTTCCCAGCGGTTCCGCCTCTAATGGCCGATTCTTTATCTGGGTCTTCGTCTGTTTCTCCAATGGGGGCTGATTCGACTGATCTTGAAACCATGTTGGGAAATTTCATCGAAGAAGAAACAGCAGAGAATCCTCTTTTCCCCCATTCGTGTTACTCTACTGAATTCGAACCGTCTCAGCTTCCAGCTTTGGTCCCTTGCGATTCTAAGAAAGCCTTGAACTCTCAAGAAGATGAAGAAGACCCATGGGAATGGCTTAGTTGTAATTCTAATTCTCATCTGCTCAATATCGGCCTGGAAAACGAACATTCCGCATGGACTCCATGGCGTCCAACTCCATGGGTTCCTCCCCAACAAGCTTTCAAAACTGAAGATGAACCAACCGGGGTGGTTAGTTTATTTTTGCTTAATATTTGTAGAATTTATTCCTATGGTAATTGCATAAATCAAAATTGGGCATTGGATTTTGTAGGGTGCAGGGCTGGAAAATTTGGGTAACACATGTTTTATGAATGCCGTGTTGCAATGTTTCACTCACACTGTTCCTTTTGTTTTGGGTCTTCGATCTTTGAATCGCCATGAGAAGCCTTGTGATCGTGAGACTCTTTGCTTTAGCCTTTTTATTTATTCTCCCTTTGGGGTTTCTAATCATCTGGTTTTGTTGGGGTTTGTCAGGTGATGTTAATACCTTTTGTTTACTTTGTGCTCTTCATGATCACATTGAGCTTTCATTGAATTCGTCTGGAAGAGTTGTTTCGCCTTCGAAATTTTTTGACAATTTGAACTGTATCCTTTGTATGTATAGCTTGTTAATGAAGGTATCGGTAATTATTGTTTTCTATGTTGATAGCATTGAATTTCTAGAGCATTCAACGCCATGTTGTTAGGCTAAAGGTGCACTAGAAGTACATAGAAGTCACTTGAAAGATAAGAAAAAAAAACAGACTTCTTTCTTCATTGTGATTCTTGACATAGTAAATCCAGATATCTCACCTAGTTTCCAGAGATATCGACAGGAAGATGCTCATGAGTTCTTTCAGTGCTTGTTAAACAAGCTTGAAATCTGTTGTTCAGATTTAAAGTTGAAGGGTGATTGTTTGTCTTCTCCTGATGTTGGCTTAGTAAAGAAGGTTTTTGGTGGTCGACTTGTTAGCAGAGTAAGGACAATGCAACTTAATTTTGACTACTCATTTGTAAATGAGTGTTTGCCTTTACATTCCAAAGTCAAAATTGTCATCTTTTATTGACTATACCTTACGTTGATGGTTTCAGCTACGTTGTTGCAATTGTGGACACATTTCTTGCAGTTATGAAGCTTTGAATGATTTGAGTTTGGAGATCGAAGATGTTGACACCCTTCTGTTTGCCTTAGAGTCTTTCACCAAGGTGGAAAAAATAGATGATCTGGTTGCAGAGTTCAAGTGTGAGAATTGTAAACACAAGGTTTCAGTAGAAAAACAGCTTTTGCTGGATCAGGCTCCTTCAGTTGCAACATTTCACTTGAAGAGATTTAAGATTAAAGGAACATGTGTTGAGAAGATTGACAAGCATGTTGTTTTTCCATTAGAGTTGGATTTGCAGCCTTATACCATTGTCAATCAGTCGAGTAATGTGAGTACCACATTTTTTTTAACATCACTAATAAGATCTTTTAACAAATGCAATAACGATCCGTGTATGTTTAAATATTCTTTGGGTAAGCTTATATGGTCTATTTTGATTAGTGAGCATTATGGAAGAGAAATTGATGTTTGATTAGCTATACTTCTTGCTTTCATTGGCTTATATGGTACAAAATTGCTAAATTAGTACGATTATGCTCCGTTTGTGATAGGAGGAACTGAAGTATCAACTATATGCAGTTGTGAAGCATTCTGGATTCACACCTACTTCTGGACATTATGTTTGCTATATTCGGTCCTCTCCAGATACATGGCATAATTTCAATGATTCGACAGTAAGAGCTCACGATTTTGTTCCGAGTATAACTTACGTTTCTAGTTTTAATGATAAAGGGTATGATTTCATGTGTATTAGCTATTTTTTATGTGATTAGAAATTTCCATGCTTATTACTGTTATGCTCAAGCAGCATTCTATCACCCCCTACGTTTTTAAATTTTGCTTGTTTTTCAAGCATTTTGATTGTAATAAAAGCACTGAACTAATAAGATTTTCCTTTTCAAGGGTCAAATTTGAACACCAATGTTAGGTTATAGTTTTGAAGAATTTCAAATAATTTGTGACGGCATACCAATGTTTTGATGGAACTTGAATGAATGTTGTCTAATGATCTATTATCTTCTGCAGGTTACTAGAGTTGAGGAATATGAAGTCCTTTCTGAGGAAGCCTACATTTTGTTCTATGCAAGGGACGGTATACCTTGGTTTTCAACTGCAATAGAAATACAAAAGACTGGTGCAGACCCTGGCATTTCAGCCAATGTTGTGGTAGAAAACAATACTGATTGCAATGCTGATGAAAGTAAAGATATTGCTGATAAAACTTCAATTCAGTTCTCTTGTGAAACACAACTGAAGCATGAGCATGATAAACCAAGTGTTACTTTCAAGTTGTTATCTAGACCGCTTGTCAGTGAATCAGAGTTTCATGCTGCAAAGTCTGTTGATTCCAAAGATGATAGTCCAATTAATGAAGATTCTTTACCACCAGGATCGAGTAATTGTTCTGATAACGTTGATAAATCTGTTTCTACCGAGTCTAATCTTGGGGAAAACAAGAGCAATCAGGGTAGTACTGGCAAAGCTTGGACGCCGCAAAATTTTCAATGTCCAGACAAGTGTCAGACAGACTCTTCTGGTAAAGAAATCTCATTTTATTACTTAATATGCTTTTCCTGCGATAACATGACAACGAGATGATTGACTTTTTCAGTAAGCGCTCTGCCGTTTTGCTTGAAAGAGAAGAAGCTGGTCAGTAATCGAAGAACGATCAAGAGGTCTTTGTTGCATCAAAGAAGAACTGAAGCAAGGAGACATGCCAAAAGGATTCAATGTAGACGAGGTGTGAAATTTATGGCTCTGCTGGCTTCACAGCCTGCGGCAGGTAAAATGAAGAAAAGAATTTGATCATCTCCTTGCAAAAGGGTCACCCTCATCCGTAATCAATCTTGCGGTGAACAGTTTCCGAGCCTTTTTGCTTGACCGTCTCAAAGGTAAACACATGGAGTATATGAAGTCCATAAATCTTTCTATGCACTCTTTCGTATGATGGCGAAAATGGTTTTAGTTTGGGATAAATGATGGCTAAAAGACCAACTGCTTTAACTTTGACTTCTTACAAGGAAATTGTAAAGTTTAGGATTTTGTTCGAGGAAAGTACATATCATAGGGTTTTATACTGTATACAATATCTTGACAATATTGTTTCAATTATTTGAAGGATACATGATGGTTTGAGGGTTTATACCATATTCTTAACGTTCGAATTCGAAGCATGCATTGGGAACTCAGCAGGATAGTTGATTGTTTTTTGTCCATTTCTACATGTTCCAACAGGCAACCTAGTTATCATCGAATATGTTGTTTGTACTCCTCCACCTCGGTTGAATCTCATCTCGTCGATGGTTTTCATCGGGGAAATCAGTATAAATGGACAACAAGGGCATGCCCCCAAATCCCTTTCCCTCTCGGACCATGAGTCTTTTTGTGAGATTTGGAGGTAGACGTAAATATTTTCCATGGTTGCCCAGGTATAGCAGGGGGAGGAGGAAAGAATCAAAACTGGGGAATGACCTTAGTTCCCCTGGCTCTGCCAACCTTCCTAAACATGTGGTCATAGTTATGGATGGCCTCCAGGAGTTTACAACCCAGCTGCTGGAGTGGGTGCTTCAGAACATTTGTGCGTCCGGTCACATCGTCACCCTCTTGGGTTTCATGCCATGGTTGAACATACCCCGTGAGCACTTACAGTCGTCTATAAATACAAAGTTTCGGTGTAGCTTGTATCGTATGGGTTTGGTTTAGCAGTATTTTTAATGCAGTTAAAATTGAAAAGACCGGTTTAATTTCGGGTAATCGGTCAATAATTAGGTATTTGGTTGATTAAAGGTTAAATTATATTTTTTAAAATTTAATTATAGGTTAATTATGTTCGAAATCGGTTAATTTTATGCATCGTCTGTGTATACGATTATGAAATTTCATAATTGATGATAAATCAACTTAACCTGTTTTAACTGCCTACAAAACTGTGGCAAATGGTCGTTGATTTGGGTTATTTTAGTTCGTGTTTGGTTTGGTTTTAGTTTGAGTTTATAGTGATTTTGGTTTAGGTATTGGGTCAAACCGGTTGATTTTTGTTTCGATTAATATCATGTTGATTATTTTCGGGTCGAGTTAATATCAAAGCAATAGGTGATCAATCGATTTTAGTCGGATTTTTTGGTCGAGTTAGTTTTTTCATGTATGACTTTATATACCTTGAATATATGACTTTTTGATGAATTGAACGACAATTCACGTTTCATTTTTTCTTTTTTATTTTAATATATATATTTTTTAATTTTTAGTTGCATTCGATTCGTATTAATTTTGATTTGAATTCATTCAATTTAGTTGAAGATCGGTCTAGGTCTATTTCAGTTCAATCAAAATTCAGTTATTATTTTAAATTTTGTATAAATTTAAATTACCGTGTTTGAGTCTCGGTTCACGTAAATCATTGTATCAAATTTACCCGGTCTATATGACACCAAGTTAACCAAAATAATCAACTTGGGTAGACTGACATGACTAAAGGATACAAATTAAGTGGGTCTAAACCAACTTTGATCACCCCTAATTAGATATTTTCCGTCGTTCAAATATCAGTTGAGTTTTTTTGAATGGGTCATTTTTCTTCTAACTATTTCGTATGTTATTTGAGTTTCACACTCAGATTTTAAATATTTTCACTTATTTCGAGTTTAAAATACTTTCGAATTCGGATTAAGTAATGTACGATCAAATCAAATTCATATTTGAGTTTTATTGTTCCGGTTCCATTACGGTCGATTCGATTAAGTTATTGCGACTGTTGCAGTGTTTTATAAGACCCAGCAAGACGTATGGATGGTGGATTTTGAGCATTTGTCTCTAAGGACTGACGCAAAATATCTAAAGCTCCAAGCAGTGGTGGAGCTGTGCAGATTTCATGGGGTATTTCATATCAACTCTTTCTGCTCTAATTTTCTTCTTACAGTTCACAGTCATAACTGCATTCAACAGGTTACATTACAAAAGGACATTGTCATGGGATATCCTTTACCATCTCTTCTTGCCGAAAGGATCGTTAGCCATCGAGCATCTTGGGTAGTTTTCGACGAGTGAGCCTTAAACACACAACCTAATGTTCGATCTGTTTGTGGTTAGTTATGTTGATTCTTCTCACCTTGATATCGATTTTGCGAACTGCAGTGACCGATATTTGAGAAAGCACCGGGCATACTTTGCTAAGAAAATACCCTGCAACATGGTAATGATGGGTGAGGAAGGGTACATGGATATGATCAAAGGGCGTCCGATGATCGATAACGGAGATAACACGCCGAGCGAATCCCCTGCCTTGGTGCCTACTCCGTTGGTCATATGTTCTGAGCCATTGAAACGAATCCTGGAGGACCAGGAGTATGTTGATGATTATGTCATATAAATCCCAGTAGTAGACATGGTTTCATCTTGTAATAAGATATATTCATATCAAATGATACAGCTTAATACATTTGGAGTACAGAGTTGCTTCCCATGTCTTTTACTACTTTGGTTTCCATAGCCAAATGACCCTTATTTTTTAGTACAAGTGGTAACAAGATTCATACTCTTGGAACAGTTTAATGTTGGGAAGGTACTTTCAAGGATAGTAGCCGCCCACTTCTCCACCACCAGCTCCACCACCACTTCCATATCCTCCTGCATGTGCACCTCCACCGCCGTATGCACCACCACCTCCGCCTCCAGAGCCGCCACCGCCACCGCCACTAGCATAACCATTTGCACCGCCACCAAAACCTCCTCCGGCTCCTTCTCCACTACCATATCCTCCTGCATGTGCCCCACCAGCTCCATATGCTCCTGCACCACCACCACCACTCCCACCGCCGCCTCCATGTCCGCCAGCTCCTCCGTATCCAGCGGCACTTCCGGCTCCACCACCTTCTCCACCTCCACTTCCATATCCAGAAGCTCCACCACCGTATCCACCTGCACTAGCACCTCCACCACCGCTACCACCACCACCTCCATGTCCACCAGCTCCTCCATAACCACCAGCACCGGCTCCACCACCTTCACCACCTCCGGTCCCATAACCAGAAGCCCCACCTGCACTTGCTCCACCGCCTCCAGTTCCACCACCACCTCCTCCTCCATGTCCTCCGGCTCCTCCATACCCACCGGCACCACCTGCTCCACCTCCTTCACCACCACCACTCCCATATCCAGAAGCTCCACCTCCATAACCACCAGCACTACCTCCTCCTCCACCTTTTCCACCACCACCACCTCCATGTCCACCAACTTCTCCATAACCACCAGCTCCACCTCCTTCACCACCGCCCCCACCATATCCAGAAGCTCCCCCACCATATCCACCTGCACTAGCACCTCCACCACCACTACCACCACCACCTCCATGTCCGCCGGCTCCTCCATACCCACCAGCACCACCAGCTCCACCTCCTTCACCACCTCCACTACCATATCCAGAAGCTCCTCCTCCATATCCACCTGCACTACCTCCACCACCACCTTTGCCACCTCCACCTCCATATCCACCTGCTCCTCCATACCCTCCACCAGCTCCACCTCCTTCCCCACCACCAGTTCCATATCCAGAAGCTCCCCCTGCACTGGCTCCACCACCACCAGAACCACCTCCTCCGCCACCTCCATATCCTGCAACACCACCACCACCTTCATATCCAACAACTCCCTCTTCTCCTACATTTGCATAACCACTACCCCCACCAACTCCTAACCCCCCACCTCCTCCATGGTATCCAACACCAAGGGTTCCACCCCCATGAGCAAAACCTGAGAGGTGAGCTACCTCATCAAGAGTGAGGAGAGCTCTCGTCGCAGAACAAACACCTACACCCAACAACACAAAGAAAACTGCACCAAATATCTTCTTGATATCCATAGGAACGTTTCAGTTCACCTTGGTTTCAAGTGCAAGTGAAGGTGGGTATATATAGGGATTGGGTTGGAGTCTAAAAGCGCCATACGCGTGTGCTACATGGAAAGGAGTAGCCAATAGGAGTTAGCTTGCACATGCAAAGGGTTAGTTTGTGGGTGCCCCCACCCACAACATGCTCAAGTCGGCAGTAAGACACAAGCTTGAACTCACACACCAGTAGTGTGCTTTTGCTGTCGCCCAAATTTGTTTATTTATTCATTCAAAACTTAATGCCACATTATGTATCAAATAATACTGCCTACAAACCAACATACTCTTCCTTATCCTTGTGGTTTGATGGATATCTGAGTCAGATCAATGGCATTGCATACAAAACCAGTAGCAACTTGTTTAACATTATCTATCTAATCAACTTGATGATGGTGTTGTTCATCTCATTATCTGCTAGGGTTCATAATACACCTCTTATGCTTGCTGGTTTATTATTATTTATCATAGATACAGTGTTTCTCACTTCCCTTTACAATCTTAAGAAAGTTCTCAGCATATACTATTTCTGAAATGAAAGAAATCCCATGAGTCCATCTTCTAATTCATATCTTTTGGATGGTAATTTAGTTTCTAGAACGAGATGGATTGGGGGTAAGCTGACTATGATCACATTCTTTAAAGTGGCCAATCCTGTTCTTTAGTCTAATTTAGAAAAGCACCACAGCCGGACAATTATCTCAGAAATTATTATTGTTAAAAAAATGTTAGAAATTATTACATAATTTCGACTTTCTTAGTGATCCATATTTTTATTTAATAAAATTTATTCATTTAATGACATATAAAAAATATGTAAAGATTCATCTTAAAAAATTATGAAATAAAATTATTATTAGATCAAATCATACATAACGTGATAAGCTAAACTCATCTAATAATATTTTTTAGTTATCTCAATAAATGAAGCTAAATTTAGTGAAAAAAATTTAGCAAAGTGCTCTCGAATCTAAACACTATTTTTTATTCACGATTGATTTTTAGTATCTACCATTCCGTCAAATACCTTTATTAGTATATGTATTTTTACGTTAAAATTGATTTTTAACTTTCATCACCGATTAATATTGTTATCTGTATCTATCTTTTATTTCGAGTTTTTTATACTTTAAAGTAGTTATTTTCTCGTTTCAATAATTATAAAAAATATTCAAAATATATATTTTTATTTTTATAGTCGTAAACTGTCCACATAATGCAACTTTAATTCTTAGGTATGGATACCTTAATTAGCACTGTGGATAGGATCTTAAGAAAATTTTGGATAGGATTTTAACTTAATACCCAAAAGGAACATAAAAAATTTATATGTATCCTCAAAGGCAGAAAAAATACCATAAAATTCTAATATATCATCTTAAATTCAAATCCGAATCAATTTGATTAGTCTATAAAAAATTATCGATCAAAATTTGTTCAGTTCGAACTCGAAATGAATCGAATATGAAACATTTAAAATATAGTATTATACTAGTCCGTACCCGTCTATATCAGTATCAACAAGTTTAAGTACTATTCATGCCAAAATTTTGATATGTTTCAACCATTTTCGATCACATACCAATCTGTATAGATATATTTATTCAAGTATAGTAAGATGTTATAGTAATTTAACATGTAAATAATAAGTATTATCGAGCATTTCTAGTTATAATATAATCATGGTCTGTTTTTTTTTTTTTTTGAATTTTCTTATACTAGTAGTTTACCGACGTGCAAAGAATTCGCAAGTTTAAGTTGTTTGTGTATGTAGAAAATTTCAAGATAGGTGTGTGATACGGGTTGATCAGATTAATCAATGTAAAGCTCTGAAAATCGAAAGAGCAACAAAAAATAATTATATCCGAACCTAAAGAGATCTAACCAAAAAAATCCGACCTTGAACCTATATAATTCAAATCCAAAACAAACTAAAACGAGTAGAAATCATCAATATTTTTATCATGTCTTCATCCATGCCTCTTGTTAAAAAATTTAAAAAAATCAATTTTTAACCATAACCCTTATTTTCTATATCGATCCTAAACCCTAAACTCTAAAAATACACCATATCCCTAATTCCCTAAACCCTAACCACAACCCCTAGGCTAGAACCCTAAACCATAAACTCTCTAATTTAAAATGAAAACACAAATGAAGACATGAGAAAGAAATAGACGATTTGCACCCAACTAAAACAACCCAAACTAAAGTGATATAAAATATTTAAACCTAAATTAATGCCACCCAAAACCAAATTGTCAATTCTACGAGAAATTATATTATGGGTAAGTCTCACTATGTCATCCATTGGATCAATCACTAAAAAACATTCATCTCATCATTTTTTTCATGTCATATTTATTATTAATTCATTTTAAAAATAATTTTTTCAAGTGAAGGTTCACTTGAAAAAACATGTGACATGAACAAATTGACGAGGTGTGTGGTTTTTAATGGTTAGTTTCATGGACCGTGATGAAACTTACCCGTAATATAATTTCTTGTACACCGTTACCTCAATGCTAAATCATACGATTTCCTACCCTTTGTCAGGTCTCTTCTGTACTCCATGTATACGAATTTGAGATGCTGGGTCCAAGTTCAGATTTTATTCCATTTTCCAGACCCTATCGAAAACTAACAGCATTATTTCCTGGGTTTCTTCTTGCACTTTCATGTCTGAAATCTTTTCTTCATTTCAAAGATTTCTGACTTGTTATCTCCAGCAAAACATAAAAAATGTAAACCCAGTAGCGCATGCATGAGAGTAGTGGCCAGTAGGAAATCACATGCAATATTATCCCCTCCAATACTCTCCTATCCCTTCGCTAGTGGGTCTACTCCATATCACTTTGCTTGGTTAGTGGAGACTTTTTCTTTCCACGCCAGAGTCATCAGCTCTGACGTATACAACCAGAGAAGACGAATCCCTTGGCATATGAAGTGTAGGCAGGTTTAGGTTTCACTTTTTTATGTTCTTTTTACTTGTAATTGGTCCATTACTTGAACTTTTATACCACTAAAAATCGGGTGAAAATCGTCAACCTCTTTTTCATCTACCATGCCTCTATTTCAAATTAGAAAATTTCGGGTTTAAGGTTTAGTGTTTAAGATTAGGGCTATGGCTAGGGTTTAGAGGATTAGAGATGTGATGTATTTTTTAGGGTTTAGGATTTAAGATATAAAAAATAAGGGTTAAGGTTGAAATTTTATTTTTTTTAAAAAAATTTAAAAAGAGACATGAAAGGATGAAGCAAAAATCTTCTGCCTCTTTTATGTGTTTCCTTTTATGTCTCCTTTGAAAATTTACTAGAAAATTGAATTTTAAACCTTAACCCTTATTTTTTATATCCTAAACCCTAAACCCAAAAAATACACCCTACCCCTAATTCCCTAAACCTAACCAAAACCCCTAAACTAAACCCTAAACCCTCTAATTTAAAGTGGAAACATAAATAAAGGCATGAAGAAGGAGTAGATGATTTACACCCGAAAGGATGCACCACAAAGTGACATGATTTTTACCCTTAAAACTTCTCTACTTTTTAGTATTTTTATTTGGGTTAAATTAAAATTTAAATTTTTAATGTCGGATACAGAAAATGACACCGAAAAAGAAGGTTTTTGTCCGATGAGATTACTCTTCGGACTTATTCAAAACCAACCCAAAATCATGTGAGTTGCCGGGTTTTTTTTAATTTGCTCGCAAAATTTTTATTATTTATTTAATTATAAATATCTAATCTGGTTTAGAGCCTCGCTAAAAATTTTATTAAACATACATAGAAAAAAAATACAAAAATAAAATCTCATCTTTCACAATAACTAATAACCTAGTACAACCATACTAAACAAGATATAACACTAAGCTACTTATGACAAAAGATACCAAAATCTAAACCACTCAATCCAGTGATCTCAGCAGTACATAGTGAGCTGCCGACCTAACTCATTATAAAGACTTAAAGATAAAAATAGGACCATTATGTCTTTTTTTATTATCAAATTAGGACCTAAAATTCTATATTTTTCAGTTTAATACTATTACAGTGAACTCGTCGCTCAAGCATGTTGAGTTTCAAAATAATATAACATTTTTATTTAAACTCGTCACAAGAGCGTAACGAGATTCGAGAAATAAATACTTTCCATATTTTCATTTAAATCTTAAGCAAGATGATTAGGCTAATATTTTGTCATGTTTGGATCATTCAGGTCGTTTTTTTTTTTATCATCATCATTACGTATGTGTTTATTTTTAAGATAACGTGTCCGTTTCTTGTTCGCGCATTCGAAAGACTCTTCTAATCAGTAACGGAGCTGTGTAGGGGTGGGGAGGGACAATCGCCCCCACCCCGAAGAATTTTTTTTTACTTTTGTCCTCCTATTTAAATTCTTTTAAAAATTGATTTTTTTTATGAATTTGCCTCCTACTTCTATATAGTTACGTTTTGCTCCCTCAACCCTAAATCCTGACTCCCTGCTTCTAATCTTGCGTTGAAAATCCTAAAATGAACGTCTAATTTTTCATTGAATCACATATTGAATTCAAATTCTATATTAAACTCTAATTGATATTAATATATAAATTAACCATAAGGACCCAAAAATTGAAAAATGAAAAAAAAGGAGTTGTAGCTATGTAGCCTATGTTTCTACACAAATACCCACCCCACCATCGGTGGTCGAAATGATTACCGATTGAAGCACCGAAAAGAACCAACACATATAGTTGGATACAACAATTGAACCTTTTAGGTATATAAATATATATAATAGTCACTTGAAAAATTATATATTCACTCGATTGATATTTATTTGTCGATAAAATCAATTTTATATAACGATATTTTTATATGACAGTTTGGATCACGTACATTTTCTTATACATCTCGTTCGGACAGAGTCAAGAAGATTCAGAAAGCTTCTAAATTTTGTTGGTATACTTATCTCCAAAGAAATTTTTATTTTCTTTATTTTTAGGTCGTAATTTTTTTTAATTGTTTAATCCAATTATTTTACTTCTCAGATACATCATAATTATGATTTTTTATAAATTTAATAAAAAATTAAAAGCATTTATCAAGAAAAAGTATATATATTATATTCGGTTATAATTTTTTAATTTTACACGTTTTTAAAATCATTTAATGAGTAACATAAATAATTGAGATTAGTAATAATTATATAAAAATTATTATTTAAAAAAATAACAAGTTAATATCATATCATTATTTTCACCCATTTAATAATCTACACAATATATATATATATATATATATAAAAGATGTTATGTAATGGAAAAAAAAAAATACAACTAAAAATAATGACTTATTACCAGTAGTTCTAATGGATTACAAAAGTTGGATCGCAAGATCCTACCACTACAAAAAAATCTTAATCTCTCTATATTGTTATTTTATTATTTCTTAATTTACAAAATTAAATTTAAAAAAATTTAACGTTTTAATTATTTCTCGTTTATTTCGATTATCGTTTACAATGATTCTCAGTCTAAATTAAAAGAAATGAAAATCATTCAAAATTAATATCATTATTTCTATCAACGATATTATTCGATACCGAACATTTTTAATATAAACTCTTTTCATTTTTCTTAAAATAAGGTTACGATTACAAAAATACCTAGTTTCAAAATTTATTTCCTAATAAATAAAACTATCATGGGAGATTAATATTGGAACACATAGGAGTCTGGTAGTTATCCAGCAACCCACTTCAGTTTATTTTATATAATAGGTAAACCATGTGATACATACGGTTGAGTTTTCAATTTAAATAAGTTACTAAAGCTTATTATATAAAAATAATAATAATTTACTAAAGCTTGCTTTATATATATATATATTATAAAATATTAATTTATTTTTTAATTTTTATACAATTTTTATTATTGGATGAGTGAAATATATAACTGAGATCAATAGTATAATATATAAACAATTTTTAATATTCATTATTAGAGATTTATTTATTTTTAATATTTGTTATTATAGAATATTTTTAAAATTTAATTTTTTTTATATTTGTTATTATAAGCTCAACTTTTCAATAAATGTTATATGGATATACTCTTAAAATTTATTTATTTTTATTATTTGAGTTTAGGGATATAAATTTAAATAGAGGTATATAACTGCAATATCTGTTATACGATGATAGTGGTATCATTTAAAATATGATACTTAAAATTATTATATCCACAATACTGTATGTTATTAAAAAATCATAACTATGATATTTATGGTGACTGAAATAACATCTATAATATTCACAACTATTATAAACGTAACATATCGTAATTATAATTTTAATCTCTGATATATGACCTAATCTTTAAATTCACCTTACGCTATCGAATATCCCAGGCTGGTCCTGCATAATCGATTGTATTGCAGAGGTCGAAAAAAATTAGAGTCGTTATTTTCAGTAAAAAAGTTTACGAGTTACTTAATCAAAGTTCAAGACATACAAAATATATTAAAATTATAAATTATTTTATATTTTAAATATTATGCATAAATAAATTAATAACGATTAATTTATAGGTTAATTATTTATTAAAATTTATAATAGTTTAATTAACTGGATCGTTTAATTTTAACAATTTAATTAATTAATTTATAAAATATAATGATTATACTGATTAACGGTTTCGATTAATTATGCACACCTCAACCTCCAGTAATGCCAGATGCGGGTACCCTTCAGTTGGTCGAGTCCATGGACCAACACAGTGTATAACTCACCCTTGACTCGATGGTCCTGGCCGGGGAGGTTGATGAAGTAGGGGATGCCGTGTGGGCCTATGACGAGTGGGTTGGGTTGGGTTGGGCATACATATTCTCGGCCTAAATTCATTAGTTTCAAATTATCAATTTAACCTAAAAAACAATTCTCGTTTTGAACCAGTCCAAATCAAGTTGTGTAATTTAAATTTAAAATCTTATGAAGTTCAAATTATCTCAAGTTCCATATTTTAAATTCAAATTATTTAGATATTTGATCAGTTTCATGGTCATTTGAGTTAAAATTGTTCTCTTTATTTTTTTTATTGTTTTTTGATTCTAGAATCTAGTCTTAACTAATTCAGATCTACTCGCTTCGCACACTTAGTTTTGGTAGATAAGTCTTTCAGTAGAGATTTTTTACGTACATAACGTCTCAAATCTGAGACTTACTTAAACGGAACCAAATTATTTATCACTTGGACAAATCTGTTAATAAAATTGTTCTCTTTATTGATTTTCATGATTAAATACAATAAGTGAACTTGGTGGGGACTGATGGGCATGTTCCAATTTTTATGATTTTATAATTTTCTATACTTTTCAAAAATATTCAAGTCTTTTTTTTCGGATTTACTTTTCCCCATAGGATGAGTCTACAACGGGCGTCGAACACCGCTAAACATTGTTAATGTTGTACACCGCTGAACATTATTAAATTAATTTGTAAAAAATTAAAATCTAAAGGACTAATCATACAATTATTAAGTATATGTTGCGTTTATCACTCTTTTATTAATTACATACTGAGTCCTTGAGATTTAAAATTTTTATTAATTAATTTAATAGTGTTCAACAATGTTTAACATTAGTGGTGTTCAGCAGTGTTCGACGCTCGTTGTAAAATTTTCCTTCCCGATATTACACCTGCTTCATGCACCATGTCATCTTTGACCATCCATGTTAATGAGAGAAAATTGTTAATAATTTATATTCTGAACAAAATTTATATTTGTATTTTAAAGGATATTTTTGAGTAATATTATGTCCGTATTATGAATTTACGGTTTATGTTTAGGATACGAGGATATCTCTTTAACAATATCGTTTTTAAAGTTCGAACTCATATTCTTTCCTTAAAAGTTTAGTGTACCTTACCAATGTACTCAACACTTACCGATTAAATACCCGAATCTAATTTCAAGCCTTTTCCTTTTTTTACTCTAGAACCCCAACCATCTTCGGTCATATTTAACCCCCAAATCCAAGACCTGAAAATTCTTCTATGAAATCCAAGACCATGTGATAATCTCGATTATCTATTTCACTCGTCCGACAAACTAAATCCGTGTAAAAATTAAAAACTCTAATTTTTTTTTTATATAGTTTTCCATTTTTGAAATTATAAAGCAAAAGAATCCCTTTTCCATTTTTGTAGTTGCATTTGAAAGTGATGATTCCTAAATTTGTTGTTTCATCAACTACTTGGTACTCTTGAAGTGATACCCAACAATAATTGACGGGATCGCTCAGTCATTTTACCAAAATCTCCACATGATTCAAGCACGTGGAACATGTGCATTTTTTTAGTAAACTTGTCCTTATTTTACTACCACTTCTAAATCCAAGTAATAAAACACAAACTCATGTCTTAAATTCTCTCCAAACACTTATTAGCATGAGTAACTAAAATCTAATCAAAGTGAACATCAATAATTGAAATTTATTTTTATATAGACAAAAGAATTTTAGTTAAAAATTAGATCATAAATAATATTATAATGGAAACAAATCATAATTAGTATCAGGTATTTGGTTTAAAGTTTTGTTTGGTAGGGTAGAAAAAAATGGAAGGAAGGGAAATTAAATGGGAAGGAAAGTGAAAGGATGAAAAGGTTTTTCCCATTCTTTTCATTGGGTGTTCGGTAAGAATGCTGGAAAAATTGAAAGAAGTGAAATGATGAAAATTATTTTTTTTTCAAAAAATTTAATCGGGTCGATTTTCTTTTCAAAAATTTTAATAAAATAAAGAAATATTAATTCAGGTCAATTAATTGAATCAATTAAAATTTGTTATAAAAAATTGGGTAAATTACATAAATAGTCACTAAACTATGTTAAAAATATCTTTTTAGAAACTTAGCTTTAAAAAGTTATCAAACAACCATTAAACATATCGAATTGGTATAAAATAATCATTTATTCATTACATGTTATAAATTATTGATAAATATTAAAAATTTTAATAAATATTTTTTAATAATTTAATAGATTTAATGACTATTTTGTATTAATTTAATAAAGTGTAATGATATTTTAGAATATATTAAAAAAATTAATAATTATTTTATAATTTTTAAAAATTTAATAATCAAAAATAAATATATAAAATTTTAGTTAATTTAATTAATTAACTAAATTAATCGATAATTAAAATTTAAAAAACATTAATCATTAATTAATTAATTACATTTTAAATAAATCAATTAATTCGATTAACCGAAATTTTAACCATTCCCGCCTAACTGTGCAATACTTCTCAAGTTCTTTGAATGCCTGGTTTTGCCGACCAAAACCAACTCCAGGCTACCTGTCTCATGCCTACTCTAAAATATTTACAGTAATAAAATTAAGATTTGAATTAAAATTATAATTTTTAAATCAATTATAATATTACAATAATATTTATTTTAAAATATACTCTTAACTATTAGATATTAATTATTAAAATCATAAATTTTTATATATCGTAAAAGTTAATATTCCTACATTCATGTTATGATATGTATGTATGTTAATTCACCATTATAAATAGATTCATACCTATCCTCCCATCACATGAAAATGAAGAGAGAGAAAATAAAGAACAATAAGTTTAATATATACCGATGGATCTAGAAATATAATTGAAAATATATATGAATAAAATTTTAAAGTAGACACATATTTTAAATATTATAAATTTTAAAAATTAATATATAAAAAATTAAAATAAATATAAATTTTAAAAATTTAAGATAAATATAAATCTCTTTTATAATTAACGTAGATCGGCCACTACCGATGTACGTAATAAATCAGCATCAAAACCAATGGCCACAATATAAAATTGTTGGCCATCAATAATGGATGTCTATTAACACATAAAATAATAATCACAATACTTTATAATATACACATAATAATGATAATACCAAAGTAAGGATGAAAATGAAAGAAAGGGAAAGTAATAGGTTAGGAAGAACTCCGTTCCTTGTACTTCAACGCATCTCTCAGCGGCAAAGCTCAGCTTCAGACTTAGGTTCGGTTGTGGACTTTGTGTAGATAAGAACTACCCTCTCCCTCTTTCTCTAGTTTCATCTCTAATCTCTCTCTCTCTTCCCCTGTTTTTGTTTCTCTCTCTAAAATCTCAGTTAAAAACAGAGTATAAACTGTTGAATTTCAAGCTGGCGATCGAAAATCAAGAATCAACTATCCGTGAAATCAAGCCCAAGAACAGAAGAATCATGGTAATATCCATTGTTGAATTTAAAGCTGCATTTTTTCTGTTTTTTTCTAAATGGGTATTCAGTGGAAATGTGTGTTTTCCTATAGGGAGCTGGTGGACCTGATGAAGAAGACAATAGGTGGCCGCCATGGCTGAAACCTTTGTTAAGAGAGCAATTCTTCGTTCAATGCAAGCTTCATATTGATTCTCACAAGAGTGAATGCAATATGTACTGCTTGGATTGTATGAACGGCTCTCTCTGTTCTTGTTGTCTGGCTTATCACAGGGATCATCGTTGTATTCAGGTAATTAAAGCATTGCTCTTTTTTTCATTTGAAATTTGTTTAATTTTCCTTTTTGGGGATGAATGGAATCCCATTGTTTCATTCCCTTTTCTGGGTTTCTGTTACCTGTTCTTTCTTAATGGAGTTTGTTCTTCTGTAAGTGTTTCTATTTTTCTTTTCTAAGCATTTTCTCGGCATCCAAGCAGACATTGACTCAAAGCCATTTTCTCTATTCCTAACGACTGAACCCACCCACCCCACGAAATTCTCATGGGATTTGTCTGTTGATTTCTGATTTATTTTGTAACAGATCAGGAGATCTTCGTACCATGATGTAATAAGAGTATCCGAGATACAAAAATATCTGGACATATCCGGAGTTCAAACTTATGTAATAAACAGTGCTAAGGTCGTCTTCCTCAATGAAAGGCCTCAACCAAGACCAGGAAAAGGTGTCGTCAACACTTGTGAGGTCTGCGATCGAAGCCTCGTGGATTCCTTCCGCTTTTGCTCCCTCGGTTGCAAGGTAAAAATCTTTCCTTCATTTTCTCGGTAACCCAATGGTGTTGTTTGGTAGCCAAGAAACTGTAAGATCATGAAAAAGTTGAAGGGGTCAAATTATGATTCACGGATTCATTTTAAACCCCAAAATTTGACCTCTTTTTCATCAATTCCGATTGCTGAACAACACAATCTAATCTTGTAAAACTACAATGCAGATAGTTGGCACATCAAAGGATTTCCAAAAGAAGAAGAGGCCATTGCCACTGGCATCCGACTCCGATGATTCATACAGCAGCAATCGCCGCATGAAGTCGAAGAACAACGACGACGACAACAACAAAGACCGAAGCTTTAGTCCTTCCACCCCTCCTCCGAGTTCTGTTTGTTACCGAACTGCCAAACGTAGAAAGGGTATTCCCCACCGTGCCCCAATGGCAGGGCTCATCATACAATATTAGCCTGAAACTTTAACCTAATACCATCTCCCCACTTACATACAAAGTGAAGGTCCCCAATGAGTCGGCATGGTCACATTTCCCTCCCAGTCTCCAGTGTCGTGTAAATAGAATGTGCACAAGGATACACGTGGGTTAACCAGTGGAAAAATAAAGCTCCCACATGTTTACGGTAGAGCTGTTATATAAGCTATAAAGTAGAGTGGTTTTGGTTTCTTCCTTTTTTGGAAAAATGTAATGTCCATAGGGAAAATGAATGAATGAAAATATGTAAATATTACTTTGTTATATAGAATGATATGTTTTATAAATAAAATGGGTGTACTTGGTATGTTGTGTGATTGATTTTCACCTCTTTTAAGATTTTTTTTGAACTTCTATTCTGAAAATGGTTTTTTATTTTGTTGTATGAGATAGACACGAAGGTCGTTGAGAATATAAATATATATAAACTGGTTACTGAGGTTAAGGGTGTTCATTATCGGATATCAGATCAATGATATAGTGATTCGTATCAAATTCGGAAAAAACGGATATCCTCTTATTCGGATCGAATAATTAGATACCCGATTATCCAAAAAATATAATTTGGTTATATTAATTTTTTGAATTTAAAGGTTTTATTTATAAAAATTTTAGAATTTCGAATATAATAAACAACAAATTACTAAATATAATAAGATTCACAAATATAAAAGTTTTAATTTTTAAATTTTTTAAATATAACGAGAACTAAATTATTAAATATTATACGATTAATATTATGAAAATTTGAATTTTCGAATAATCCAAAACTTGAAATGCTATGATTCGTATCCGTTTCGGAAAACTTAAAAGTCAGATCGAATATCCAAAATTTCAGAATGAATCAATGAATAATCGGATCGAGTTGATCGGATCGAATTTTTTTAACATCTCTAACTATGGTTATAAGTAATATTTGTTTTAAAGTTAATCATTGAGTATTGATCATGGGCGGAGCTACACTCATAAATGGAGTGTCTATTGACACCCCAAAATTTTTAAAAATCATATTTTTCTATATAATTTATATATAAAAATTTAAAAATATATAATTGACACCCTTTTATAAATAATTATTTCTTTTTAAATATCGTTTAAAAAAATGACATCTTTTAAAAAAATTTCTCGTAAGTATTGAGCTCATTGGGGCATGTTTTGCTTCTATTAAAACGAAGTAAACCCCTCTAAATGACTAAATATCGGTACTGAAACATTCCTTAATAATGAATACTCATGTGATTCGTGATAAAATAATATTATTTATTTTCTATATTTTAACTCATTTTAATATTTCATCATAATTTCGTTTCTAAAAAAATACACATTAAAATTATTGTTACATTTAGTTCTAGCACGTGTCCAATGTGCAATGGTTTTAGTGTAGGTTTCTTTTTCTTGTCTGTGGGTGCTTTCAGACGAAAACCATTTTTTTAAAAAATATTCAATTAATTATATTTATACCTAGACAAATTTGTTACTCTGAAATTTATATTAAATTAAAATTATTTATTTTTATAAATGAAACATTAAATTTTTTAAAAATTATTTAAATAAATAAAATAACATTATAAATATAACAATCTAATTTAAAAAATATTTATAAGGTCATTTTACTTATTTTTTAAAATAAATATAATAAGCTGAGATTTTCAATTCAATTAGATATATATAATGTTTTTTATCGATACATATATACTATTATATATAAAATATGAGTAATTATATATGTATATTGTATACAATAATAAAAAATTATTTAAATTAAAATTAATATTATAAATAATTAAAATAAAATTATATTTAAATTTTATAAATTCAACTTAAATAAAAACTAATTCTAAACAATAATTATTTAACTTAAATAATTTAAATTTTTTAATTTGATTCGATGGAATAATTATCCCGACAAGTTGATTGGGTCAGCCGCCTCTTGGCCAACTCAAAGTCGTTTGTTTTTGTTTTTGTTGAGACAAGGCGGTCTATTTGGTTCTCTTTATTTTCGGTTTCTTAGGCAAGTGGGTGTTTTATTTTCTTTTGAATGGGCCCCACCAAACTGTCGTACGATTCTGACCCTTGGATCTGGTAACAACGGATGGTCTGGATCATGGTTTTGATGATTAATTGATGGGCTCAGAAAGAAAGATATGAAAAAAAAGTACTATGCTCTTGTTCTTGTAAATTTATCAATTATTTATATTTTTTAATAGTTTTATTTAAATGATCATTTTTAAAAATAAAAATTGTTTTGGTTTTTATTTTATATCAAAATAAAATTATTAAAAAATAATTTTTCATTTTACTTAATATGTTTTATAAAACTTTTCTTTTATTAAAATTGTATAAAAAAATAATAAATAACAATAAAATCAGGGTAGAAGTCGATTAACTTTTTATAAAAATTTATATCATAATCTTTATAACGGACCTTTACAGTACTCATCAAAATTAGTCATTCAATAATTTAGATACACATGATTAAAACAAAATATCATCAATTATTTAGTAACAATTTTTTAAATATAAACCACAAATTCCATTGAACCAAACAAAGATTACGGTAAGACCCTCAATCTTGTTAGAGCCATATAATATGGTACAACACACATTGATCTCGTGCCTATCACGTAAATCAAAGCTTCTAACTCAATTTTAGAGATAATTTAGATAACTCTTCTAAAAATATATTCGCAAATTCTCTAATAGTTCAAAAATTTTAGAGCATTAGACTCTCAATTTTTGTATCAACTACTTAAACGAAGAAGGTCTAGCAACCTTGTTAGATTATCCTTTGACCCATCAAGGTCGATATTACATTAGAAAGGTAAAGATTTCTTTCACTTTTTACTATAAACTTGGTCTATTCTAAACCATAATGCTTAAGATTCTCAGCTCTACAATGTAACTGTATATCATGTTCAAACATCCAATTCATCTATAAGATAGCACCAGACTCTTCAAACGATAATACAACTAGATTAACTTGAAATACTGGACTTTAAACCTTAAACAAGCATCTATAATACATTTTATCTAGTCAAACAACGTACCCTAATAGATTACTCACACATACACAAATCTCAAGATCTTTGATATAAATACCCTAATTTTGAGATATTTCACTACGAATATAAGAATGGATAGACCTCAAGTCCACTAAACAACATTATTACTAAAATAAAGGGTGGGGCTAAAAAAAGCTCATTAAAATGAGCCTAAAAAGAGCCCCTATTAGGAGGGAATGGGGAACCGGTTAACGGCCGGTTCCAATTTAAAATTTTTTTTTTATAAATAATGGTTATCTAATTTATTTTTATATATTTGAATAAAAAATATACGAATAAAAATATTTATATAATAAATATTCAAATAAAAATATTTATAAAGTAAATATTCGAATAAAAATATTCAAATAAAAGTATTCTTATAATAAATATTAGAATAAAAATATTCATATAATAAATATTCGAATAAAAATATTTGAATAAAAAATATTTGAATTAAAATATTCAAATAAAAAATATTCGAATAAAAATATTCGTATAATAAATATTTGAATAAAAATATTCATATAATAAATATTGGAATAAAAATGTTCAAATAAAAAATATACAAATAAAAATAATCGTATAATAAATATTCAAATAAAAATATTTGAATAAAAAATATGCAAATAAAAATATTCGTATAATAAATATTCGAATAAAATTTTTTGAATAAAAATATTCGAATAAAAAATATTAGAATAAAAATATCCGTGTAATAAATATTCGAATAAAAATATTCATATAATAAATATTGGAATAAAAGTATTCGAATAAAAAATATACAAATAAAAATATTCGTATAATAAATATTCGAATAAAATTTTTTGAATAAAAATATTCGAATAAAATATATTTGAATAAAAATATTCATATAATAAATATTCGAATAAAAAGTATAAGAATAAAAATACTTGAATAAAAATATTCATATAATAATTATTCAAATAAAAATATTCGAATAAAAATACTCGAATAAAAATATTCGTATAATAAATATTCAAATAAAAATATTCGAATAAAAAATATACGAATAAATATTGTACACAATTCCTTACAAAGTATACACAATGGCTTACAAAAACCGTAAGGAAAAAGGTATGTACACAATTCCTTACAACTTCTCACCATGAGCTAAAGGAGCCATCCAAAGGTAAGGTTTTGTGTACATACACAATTTACTACGATTTTCGTAAGTCGTTGTGTATACTTTGTAAGGATTTGTATACAAACACAAATCCTTACCGATTTCGTGCTATATTGTATATTCTTGTAGGAAATTGTGTATATACACAAATCTTTACCCTTGGAAGCCTCCTTTAGCTCATGGTTTTGAAGTGGTAAGGATTTGTGTACATACCCTTTTTCTTACGGTTTTCGTAAGCCGTTGTGTACACTTTGTAAGGATTTGTGTACAAACACAAATCCTTACCGTTTTTGTGTCATATTGTGTATCCTTGTAGGAAATTTCGTATATACACAAATCCTTACCCTTGGAAGCCTCCTTGAGCTCATGGTTTTGAAGTGGTAAGGATTTGTGTACATACTTTTTTTCTTACGGTTTTCGTAAGCCGTTGTGTATATTTTGTAAGGATTTGTGTACAAACACAAATCCTTACCGTTTTCGTGCCATATTGTGTATTTTTGTAGGAAATTGTGTATGTACACAAATCCTTACCCTTGGAAGCCTCCTTGAGCTCATGGTTTTGAAGTGGTAAGGATTTGTGTACATACCTTTTTTCTTACGGTTTTCGTAAGCCGTTGTGTATACTTTGTAAGGATTTGTGTACAAACACAAATCCTTACCGTTTTCGTGCCATATTGTATATTCTTGTAGGAAATTGTGTATGTACACAAATCCTTACCCTTGGAAGCCTCCTTTAGCTCATGATTTTGAAGTGGTAAGGATTTGTGTACATACATTTTTTCTTACGGTTTTCGCAAGCCGTTGTGTATACTTTGTAAGGATTTGTGTACAAACACAAATCCTTACCTTTTTCGTGCCATATTGTGTATTCTTGTAGGAAATTGTGTATGTACACAAATCCTTACCCTTGAAAGCCTCCTTTAACTTATGGTTTTGAAGTGGTAAGGATTTGTGTATGTAGCGATCTTAAAAATCCACGAATAAGTGGTTCGCTAAAAAATTCATTTTCTGGTGTTGGAAAACATTTTTCGATGTGTCATTTTGAAATTAATGTCTTCCACGTGGGGTTTTCGGCTAAAATATGATTTTAGAAAAATTGGAGTCGCCACCAGCCGTTTAGGTAGACCGGACACCATAAAACCAGAGATTTTAAAGTTTGAGGTTCGAGAGTCGGTTACGGATGGGGAAGGATTAGCAGCCCCACACCGCCCAAAAATTTGTACTTTATTTAATTACCGCTTCATTAATATTAAATTTTCCGGGTTAATTTGACGATCGAAATAATTTTAATTAAATGTGCGCATTTATTTTAAAGCACCTAAACCCGAAGGTAAGCGTCCGAACCACCACTACACTGGAGTTGGCCTCGCTTACGACCGAATTTAGAGGCCCGCATTAACAAATTAATTGTCGAATATGCAATCTTAAAAATAGAAGCGAAATTAACAACACTTATAACCTAATCCAAGCGGTGAAAATAAATAAATAAATCATACAACAACATGGTGGTGGAAACAAAAAAATGAAAATGGTTTCTGTGCAGGCCATTATCACATAGATATTTTAGCATAACTATAAACTACTTCACCATAACACCATGGCCAATATTGAACAACATAACAAATACAAAGTGACATTATACGTAACAAACAAAAATAGGGTGGACATGAATAATAAAATAAGAACAATCATGTGAAATAAAAGAAAAAGACAAAGGTACGCTGTATTAGACTTTATTATAAATTAAAATTTAGATTTTTAAGAACTTGGTTCAAAAGGGAAGACAATCTGGTTACCAAATAAATTTGTACTCGACATAATTATACCCTAATTTAGGACCAGCTCAAAAAGAAATAGTAAGGGAGGGATATGCATGGGTATACACTTGAAATAAAAAGGAAAGCCCCGTAAATAATGAATTTGGGTCAAAGCTGCCACTTTAAAATCTTGAGTTTCCATGAAAGCTTTCTGGAACCTTTTGAATGCCTAGAAAACATAACCCATTTTCAAAGACAAAGCTCTTTATGGTTCTTCATCGGTTTAAACCTTAGAACCCAGAAAACAAATACTTTCAACCTTAAGAACCAGAACTTAAAATCCCCATTCCCTTTTTTAGACAAAGATCCAACCATGGAGATTAAAGCCTCGGCGAGTCTTGGCCATCTCGGCCAGTTCGCATGGTCATTGGCCTTGCTCCGACGTGGTAAGGCAAAAGCCGAAACCTTTATCAAAACCAACAAGCCTCTGAAAAAAGGAAAAGAAGAACAAAACAAGCTGAAAAAAAGAACTTCTAAACTGAGTTTCTCGTGAAAATTAGTAACATAGATTCCTTCCCCTATTATCGTCTGTTCGTTCGCTTAAAGCTCACCCCAAGGGGTTTCTCGCCGGCGATAATGAAGACAAAGGCCTAGGGAAGTAATCTCCTCTTCTCACTCTCTGGTTATTGCTTATTATTTGATAAAATATGCATGTAAAAAAATAGAGAAGGAAAGATAGTTTACCCAGAAACTTCTGGGATTTTGATTCTCTTCTTTCTTTTTCGATTGATGGCAAAAAATTACAAAAGATCCCCCCTGTAATGTTCTCTCTTCAATATTATAAAGAGATTTTCCTCCCTTCTCTCTACCTATGCTACAATGGCCGTTGCCTATGTCTATCATTTTCCTCTTTTGGTACTCTGATATTTTTCGGATTTTGGGGCTTTTGCTTCTCCTGGTAATCGGATTTAATGTTTCTTGTTTCTTTTGCAGGTTTCTGGGACAATAGCAGCGTTTCAGATGGTAGACGATGACAGATCCGGCGTGGCAATCGAAAAAATCAACGAAATCCAAGGAGTCGCGTGCAAAAGTCCAAAGGTGACAGCCACGTACCCAGTTGTAATGAATCCTGGCCGTTGATCGCTTTCCCTTGATCCGATGGTTCCAATAGCCGGTGGCTGTAAGGAAAAACACAAGGATATATTAGGGTTTGTCCACATGTTGGGCTATTACAAAGTTTGGGCTTGTTTTAAATATTATGGACTGTAATTAAATTAGACTGTTATGGATCTAATATTTAATTTATGGGTTTTAATTATAGATATATTATACGGGCCATTACAAATAATAATAATAAGGAAACATTAACATAATATAATATAATAGTACACCGTAATATAGTTGCATAATACATGAAATAACGTTTATATACCACGTAATAATAATACGAACATATCCAAGGGTGAGACACATACGTAAAATTAATTCACACAAATATATAACATGGCAATATACTAACACACACACACACAAGGCATATAATATGTTCATATAATAAATGCAGACATAAATCACATATAAAATATAATAATATATAAAACACACATACACAGATATCTTAGACATACAATCAAGCATATACGTAAAACATAATATATAAGTAATATACACATAAAATGGCCCTTATTCAAAATTTTGAATGAGAATTTAAATTAACGTTAAAAATGGATGATTACAGTGTACATACCTTTTTTCTTACGGTTTTCGTAAGCCGTTGTATATACTTTGTAAGGATTTATGTACAAACAGAAATCCTTATCGTTTTCGTGTCATATTGTGTATTCTTGTAAGAAATTGTGTATGTACATAAATCCTTACCTTTGGAAACCTCCTTTAGCTCATGTTTTTGAAGTGGTAAGGATTTGTGTACATACTTTTTTTCTTACGGTTTTCGTAAGTCGTTGTGTATACTTTGTAAGGAATTGTGTACAAACACAAATCCTTACCGTTTTAGTGCCATATTGTGTATTCTTGTAGGAAATTGTGTATGTACACAAATCCTTACCCTTGGAAGCCTCCTTGAGCTCATGGTTTTGAAGTGGTAAGGATTTGTGTACATACCTTTTTTCTTACGGTTTTCGTAGGCCGTTGTGTATACTTTGTAAGGAATTGTGTACAAACACAAATCCTTACCGTTTTAGTGCCATATTGTGTATTCTTGTAGAAAATTGTGTATGTACACAAATCCTTACCCTTGGAAGCCTCCTTGAGCTCATGGTTTTGAAGTGGTAAGGATTTGTGTACATACCTTTTTTCTTACAGTTTTCGTAGGCCGTTGTGTATACTTTGTAAGGAATTGTGTACAAACACAAATCCTTACCGTTTGGGTGACATATTGTGTATTTTTGTAGGAAATTGTGTATGTACACAAATCCTTACCTTTGAAAGCCTCCTTTAGCTCATGGTTTTGAAGTGGTAAATATTTGTGTACATACCTTTTTTCTTACGGTTTTCGTAAGCCGTTGTGTATACTTTGTAAGAAATTGTGTATAAACACAAATCCTTACTATTTTTGTGCTAATTTATGTATGTACCGTTTTTTTTACAGTTTTTATAAGAAATTATGTATATAATTTTATGTGTACAATATAACCGGATAAACTGATTAAGGCTTATTTTAAGTTTTTTTTAGGGGCTTTCTCCGGAACTTCCCCTAAAATATAAGGTACCTCCCCACAAGTTGATATATTTTGTGTCATAGGTTATCAGATGCTGTTAGCTTTTGTTAGTAGTGTACGGTTAGGTAGATCTTCTTGTAATAGACTTCATTCTCGTCAGTTGGGTAATGATAGTTTCTGCTTTTTCAGCCACATGGCTCGGATATCTGAGCCGACAGTCTGCTTAAAACTGTCAACACTTGGAAATGAAAAAGGTCCCCTTGGACTAAACCCTACGATAGTTTGAGAAGACATTGTTTGATTTTGATTTAAAAAAAAAAAACTTAAAAGCCAATGTGATTTCCAGTTTGCTCAATCTTAGTGGGAAAGTCTGACATAGGACTTGGCTTCCCTGCCTGTTCTTTGTGGTTTGATTAGTTCTAGGTACGAAAGTTAAATGTTAAGTTAGTTTAATGTAGCTAAATGTTAAGTATAATTTAATTTAAATTATTATTAAATTAATAAAAATTCCAATTCAACTCATGTAGTGATTTTTATAATAAAGGATGATGTTCTTCATTGATACTAATATATATTTGTATCGATACATATTTTCTTGTACCATAAAAATGATATGTTCATCGATATAATATTAACCAAGATTATATATATGTCAATGATTGTAGTGGAGGCCGCGCTGATAGTGATAGTTTTGTATAGAGATAGGCACGGATCGAGTAGGGTCAGAATTTTGACCCACCCGCATCCGACACGAGTTTTAAGCTTTAAAACCTGGTTTGATCTATTAAAAATTTTAAAATTCAAAGATTTAATTATAAAAGAAATAAATTTAAGGATCTAATTATAATAAATAAAATTTTAGTGATCTAATAATAAAAAAAATCAATTTTAATGACCTAATTATATAAAAATATATAAGAAAAGATCATTATTACAAATATCTCTAAAAATATATAAAAAAATATATTATTAATCACGAATCGAGTCAGATCAATTTTTTCTATCATAAATTCAAATTCATTCAAATCTAAATTTTCTATACAAATTTTTAACTCAATTTGATCGAATCGAAATATATCAGATTCGAGTTCTGTGTTCATCCCTAGCTTTGTAGGATATCACACACTAACTATATAGGATAAAAATAAATAAATAAATCAATTGACTAAAGGAAGTGTCGAAAGGGGATATGCCTCCACAATCCTTTCTGAATTGATTTGTATGGATGTTGGTGTTTATATGAAATACTTTCCAAATGCCATCATCTTCCATCCTAACAGACTTTCTGATTCACCACTTGCCTTTAATTCAATAAAAGACACATGAAAACGGCCCACTCCATTGTCGTTTTTATTGAAGTTAATTAATCCTTATCTGATGATTATAGATGGATAGGACAGGGGGCATGGGGACAATGTCACATTGATGATGAAGTCATTGTCCTTGGTGAGCACTTGGCCAACTTATTTGCCTAATGTTTTTTATATAATAATGTTACCAGATATATTTGATATTACTGAAATTGCTGTTGCATTTTTATTTTTTTCGTTGGCCTCATTTATTCTGAATGTTTGTATTTCTTCTGATTTACTAATTAATTATTGAAATAAGATGATTCGTATTAATTCATCGATCATTTGAGGTGGGAGAATAGGTAATCGATGATTTTTAAGTTAGGTCAGATACATGTTATTTCAGGTTAATTTAATATTTTAATTTAATTCGGATTAAGTACGAGTCAGTTTTAGGTCGAGTTTATTTCGACTTGGGTTCATTTCAAATTGAGTTAAAACGGTTCAAGTTTGAATCAGATAATTGACAAATTAATTCAAATTTGGGTGGACTTCAAGTCAGGTTTATTTCAGGTCAGTTTAATTTGAGGTCGAGTAATTTCTAGTCGGTTTTATTTCAGGTCAAGTTAATTGAGTTTCAAATTTATATTAAATTTGAGTTTGCATAATTACTCGATAAACTTTAGATTGAATTATTTAATATATTTCACGAATATAAATCACATTAAAACAAATATAGATATTAAACTGAAAAAACATCATTATATCATATGATGTATGTCTAAAATAATAAAATAAATTATAAAAATCAATTTTAATAAAATAAATAAATTTTAAAAATTAATCTAAACAAAAATACTATTGTAATCCTATTATAATCTATGATTATAATATGGACGTCCCCCCTTTCAAGAGGGAATCATTTTTCTTTTTCCCAATAAAATGTTTATGGTGTGTGGATAAGAACGAAGATGTCGGATAGAAAAAATTATATCATGGGTGAGTTTTACCACGTGTTCATGGGATCGACAATGATAACTACCCACTTCATTAACTTTTCCATGTCATATTTTTTTTCCAAGTGAATTTTTACTTTAAAAATTAAAAAATAGTGAGGCGGATGATTATCATTGGTCGGTCCCATGAATGATGTAGTGAGACTGACCCATGATATAATTTCTCGTTGGATAGGCATACCGATGTTAGGAAACCAATCGTATAGTGCGTATGATTGGACTCGAATTTTTCCTTTCCAATCATCGGTTAGGGAAACATATGGGAAGGACCTACTGCAAACCGGTACGTCGGTAGGGTACCCGTATCCATTTAAAAATTTTATATCTACCATTTATTATTGTTTAAGATAACTATAATTTTTAAATTTATATTTATTTATTTAAATACATTTTTGAATATATTTGTACACTTATTATTCAACTAGATACTCGTAATTTAATTTGTACTCATGACAAACAACTGTTAATATCAAATTATATAAAAATAAATTATAGAATTTTGTAAAGAAGAATAGATCTTCATATTTTATTGTAGGGGTGAGCAAAACTCGACTCGAAAAAATTGAATAACTCAATTCGATTCGAGGTGAAAATACTTGATTCGTTTCGATTAGACTCAAAATTTCATAGACTCAACTCGAAAAAATTTAAAATAAAGTTCGAGTTATAAAATGGAAATTCGAATAACTCGAATAACTTAAAATTTTTGGTAATTAAAGGATTTATTTTTAAGTTTGAGATGAGTCTCTCAATTTTTTATGATATATACATTGTGATATATAAAAGTATAAAAAAAAATATTGTTACGTATGAAAAATATATATATACATATCTTATATGATCAAAGAAAGTCGTTTAAATTGAAATCAAATCATACTATAACATGATAAATATTTACAATTAAATATTTATAGGAACTCGAAAACTCGACTCGACTTAAATTTCTTAAACTCGATTTGAACTGAAAAATTCTCAAATAAAGTTTGAGTTGTAAAATATGACTCATCAACTCGAATAACTCAAAATTTTTTTACTCGACTCATCGAATACTCACCCTTACTTTATTGATCGTTCAAGGGCATATATAATATATTTATGCATTTATAAATTTAATTACAACTAACTAACCAGGGACAGAGCTATGTGAGGGTGGGGTAGGGCAATCGCCCACCCACCCTGAAGATTTTTTTTTATTTTTGTCCTTCTATTTAAATTTTTTTAAAATTTGTTTTTTATGAATTTGTCCCCTACTTTTAAATATTTATGTTTTGCTCCCCTAAACTCCAAATTTTAACTCCGTCCCTATAACTAACTAACTAACTAGTTATAGCTAATTTAACTAAATGTGAATAAATTCTACTTAACTAAAGTTATCTAACTATGACAAAAGCATATTTACACCGATATAAAATCTACTTAAATTAACTAAAGCATATTTGGTTGAATTAGAAGACAAATCCTTTAAAATCTTAAAGTTTACAGAATAGTACGTGAACTTAATCTTAAACTTATAAATGTCTAAATTTTATATGTTGGGTAGTTAGTGTGCGAGCGTATATAAAACGAACAGGTATGTTACAAGTAAGATTTTAAATCTATTTCTTACCAATTACCTTTAACGAGTATACTTTTTATATCCTCATCTATCTGTCCATTACTTTTTAAATTTATACATATTCCTGCACCATCTAAAACGAGTACAAAATCCGTAAAATTATATATATTTGCTATCCTTAAGACTCCCATCCTACTTTTTAAATTTTACATCAATTTTTATAATAATCGATATATAACTCATTAATTAATTAATCATGATCAAATACTTCAAAAATCATTATAAAATCGATTTTTTAAATCTCAATTAAACTTATTCATTTCATAATATTAAAATTAAAACTTTTAGCATCGCTTAATCCCACTAAACTAAATAAAATTTTATATGACTTTGATTAATGGTCCTTTGTGTTTTATTATTTATATTTTATTTTTGTGTAGGAAATAAATAGAAAATTAATGGGTTTTTCTTCTTCAGAGACAATGCTTTGTATATTTTTATTTAGTGAAATAGGAACGTTTTAAGATTATTTTGTAAAGTTGAGATTTTTTTAAATAAAATTATTTTTTAAAAAAACGTGTGCGACTTTAAAAAAAATATCGAAAAATATTAACGATTTTAGATAGATCTATTTTAATGATAATATTTAAAGAAAACAAGCGAAAAGTATATATTTTTAAGTACGAGATGAATCCCTCATTTTTTTATGATTTATATATATACTAATATATAAAAATATTAAAAAAATATATATACATATCTTATGTGATTAATGAAAGTCGTTTAAATCATATCAAATAGTGCTACAACATAATAAATAATTATAATTAAATTTTATAAAAACTCAAAAACTCAACTCAACTAGAATTTCTTCAACTTGACTCATTTTTTTTTGAATGAACGTTTGAACGATAAAATTAGACTCGTCAACTCGAATAACTCGAAATTTTTTTGACTCGACTCGATCGAACGCTCACCTCTATACTACTTATTTAAAACACGATTTTATTATCGACGGCTATATTTTATATAAAAAAGTCGTTAGTTTCAATGTTTAATTAGTTATTCAAATCTGTTTAAAAATCGTTAATTTTTTTAGTATCGAGACATAAATAAAAACATAAAAAAGAAAATATGATTTTTTTTTCCTGCGTTCGAATTTATGAAATTACAATTCAAATTAAAATATAATATATTGAATCTCAACCCGAAGTTTAGGAACCACGTAAGGAAAAGATAATGAACAAATACTGTTTTTTCAGTCCCTACACTACACTCAATTTGTGATTTAGTCCTTGTGCTTACATAGCTTTTCTCAGGAATAACCTTGCCTATATTTTCTAAACAAGTCCTCAGTTTTGGCATTTCTAAAGGCACAACACCCTACGACATACACGCATATCAAAGCAATAAGAGTTACAAGCAGTATTACATCGGCTTTTCTCCATTCTTGCTTCAGATTTGCGAGCAAACCTGCTTTGCAAGAATTGCAGCTGTAACACAGCTGGTTCTGGTCATTGTCCCACTGCACGCAATCCGGGTCTGCTATGTTGTTTATGGGGCTGATCCAGGTTGTCGGGTTCACAAATGTGTATCCACATGCTGTTGGTGGCTTACAGCATCCAGACTGTAAACAAAACAATGTAATAAGATGTAAGAAAAATGGTTTACCTGTGAACATGATCAAGACATGGTCGGAGAATCTATGGGATTTACCGGTTTACCTCTATGGGAGACAAATGAGCATTAAAGAAATCTATAGCTGATGAATAGCTCTGGTTCAATTCAGGACAGATCTGTGTTGAGCTGAGACATGTTTTTATCCTTCTCCATTTGTAAGAACTTCGGACTCTTCGTTGAAGCCATACCGAGAAGTCTTCCAAACGATATTCCGAGTACGCCCGACTTGGTTCGTCGTGGCCTGAGCCTCTAATGGTAACGGCATAGATGAAAATAATCAAGCATGCAAGCAATACGATGAGGGCTAGCATGGCAACAAGGTATGCCATAAGGAGCGAAGGGATGCGCCAAAACGCTCCTACAAACCCTGCTAGACCAACAACCAAGATTAAGACCCCCAATGTTATAACAGGCCATTGAAAGATCTTCATACACGAATTGTCGGGTTGATTTGCAAGCCAGATTCCGGAACCGATTATCGGAATCGAGAGCAGCATTGCGACGAAGTTGATCGCACCTATCACATTGTTGCTCAATGCCATTGTTTTGTTTGTTTGGAGAATTAGACCTACCAGGGGGTGCTGGTTTGAGAGCAAGTACTGGAAAAATGGAAGTCTTCAAGTATGAAAAGAAAAGGGAATTGCTTGAACCATGAAACCTACTAAAAGCAAAAGGGATTAGTTGTCCACACCTTTCTTTTTTATTTTCAAGGGAAAAGAAAAGAATATCACATAGAAAGAAAGACAGTTATATGTCTACTGGCAAAAGTATTTGTTCGGTTTAATTGATTAACTTGACCCGACATAACCGATTTAATATCAATCTTAACCATCGATTTTGATCCGAATTTTGCTTTAACCTTAGTCTTCTGAATTCCTTTTTAGATTTAAGGCTGCAAAGATTGTGCTTTGGTGTTGCTTCTTTCTTCAACTTTGATTCCATACCATGCTTTCTCATTCAGCCCAATTCCACGTGCATCTATGCCTTAGACCATAATACATCAGAGACGCAACATTTATATTTGGCGCTAAGAATCTAAGGATCTTATTTCCATATGCCAAACAAGTTAGAATTGTCATCAATCACTTAGGTAGATCGGACACCATAAAATAACGATTTTTTTAAAAAATTAAGGTTCGAAAGTTGATTATATATAAAAATAGATTAACACCCTACAAATGCTAGATATTTGATTATACCCTGAGAAGTTATTCATTAAAAACCATGAATGTCGAGATGTGTTGTCAATCAAACTTGTTCTATTAAGATCACTATAGACCATACACATTTTTTTTTAATCTTTTTTCGATACCGAAACTATATTAGCTACTCCTTCTAGCTGCTTAGCCACCTAAAGAAACCTCGCTTCAATATGTTTTTGCATCTCTTCTTTGATTTTTAGTATAATTTTTTTTATCTCAATCCTTCGAACTTTTATTAAATTGGTTTATATTCTAACATTATAAGTAACTTATGTACCACTATATTTATATCAAAATTTGACATATCTTGATAGGACCAGACGAAAATATTTTATATTTTCGCAATAGATCAATTAGCTGTTATTTTATTTTTTTTTGCAGGAAAGTAATATCTATCTTTACCTCACCTTTTGTTTCATCGATACTTAAATTTAAGATTTCTATGTTTTTTTGTAAGGTAAGATATATTTGTAGTTTAGGGGTATAATTATAATAATTTTGAATTTAGGAATATCGATGAAATTTTAAGTTTAAGGTTTATCGTATAAACCTTAAATTCCTATCCATATTACGTCAAAACATAAACTCTAAAATCTAAATTGAATTTTAAATTTTAAACACCCTACGCTAAAAATCAAATCTAAATTTTAAACACTAAAATTAAGCTCATAAAATTTTAAAAAATACCTCCAAAATTTTTTATCATGCATTTGAAATATGAAATAAAATATTTAATTTAAACTATTTATTTGAATTAATTCCCATAGTTCCAAAAATCAAATTATTTATCTAAAATTTAAATTTAATTATTTTTATAAAAAAATCAACTAAAATTTTGATGATTGCTTTTTTGCAAGCTTTTTCCCCCTTCTCCTCTTGCCATTTATTTTCTCCCAACTAAAAGGCTTAGAACTCTTACAGTAAACAGTGAAAATGACCATCTTAACCTGCCAAAATAGAATATCTTATCCACTTATCAAAACTTGAAATCTTCCAACAAAATTTCTGTACGAAAGAGAGTTAAAATCCGAGACGCTGAGTACTGAAAAACGTAGAAACAATGGCGGCCATTGAAGCTGTAACAGCGCTCTCCTTTCCGCGCTATCCTTCTTCTTCCCCTAAACCCACAAGGCTCTCTACCTTAACTTCTCGTATATCCATCTCTACCCCTCTCTTTTCCCAGAAATTTCTCATCTCTCCGTTGATCAACACCCACAAAAATCTGGGTTTCACACTCTACTCTACTCTGCAAGAATTAAACGTAGAAGCTGAAACAGAGAAAACCCAGAAACCAAATGTGAAAAGGAAGCTTTTTGTGCTGAATTTGCCTCGGGCTTATACGGTTGCTGATATCAAAGATCTCTTTGGACCATATGGGAACGTTAAAGATGTTGAGGTCCGTCCCTTCTCTATACTTATAGTCTGCTCTTTTAGTTTCATTTTGTATAAAAATGATATGGGTGTGTTTTGCTATGTGGATTATTTTTAGATTATAAAGGAAAAAGATGGGAAAAGTAGGAATTTTTCGTTTCTGACAATGGCTTCTGGTGAAGAAGCTCAGGCTGCTGTAGATAACCTGGATTCTCATGTAAGGGTTTTCTTCCTTTTAATTCTAATTTTATCTTGTTTATGCTCTGCTATTCAACTTGGTTTTTCAACTTAATTGGGAAAATATAAATCTTTCAACCAGTTTTAATTGTTACATTAGATTAGATGAACTTGCGAGAGTGCTTTTGAACTGAACCAATTAGCTCCTGTTCTTCTTTTAGATGAAAATGAATGAACATAGAAGACATTATCATCAAGAATGTAATACGAGAATTGTTTTCCATTGTATGCAATACCATTTGCATATTGAAGTGTGATTTCTGGTGCAGGAAGTGTCTGGGAGAATTATAAGGGTGGAGTTTGCAAGGAGATTCAAGAGACCTTTACCAGCTTCTACTCAGCCAATTGTTCCTTCTCTCGTGAACCACGACATAAGCTTTACGTGTCGAACCTTAATTGGAAAGTCAGGTCGAGTCATCTCAGAGAATTTTTCTCCGGATTCAACCCGGTTGCAGCTAGAGTTATTTTCGGTACACCTACAGGACAGTCTGCAGGGTATGGCTTTGTTTCATTTGCCACAAAGGAGGAAGCTGAGGCTGCAATTTCTACTCTCAATGGAAAGGTAATGAAATGTATTATACATCTTTCCATTGTTTTTGTTTCCGTGGTTCAGAGAACACTATCCATAGGCCATAATTGTCGATTAATACGGTTACTAAACAGACTACATCGATGTTGTGATTGTCGACTACAACTCTTTTATATTATGAGATTGTCTAGGACACAAATTTGATGTTCCTCTCGATATATGTTTGCAAAAACTTGTCGCTGGATGACTATGCGTTTTACATCTTTCCTTCACTTTGTCATGTAACTTGTGAATACTTGCTATGGTTTTTCGGTTTGCAGGAGTTGATGGATCGACCACTACGTTTAAAATTCAGTGAAAAAACAGCTGATGAATCCGGAGATGAAAACAGGGAACAAAAGGAGCCTTCTGGTGAAACCCGGAGTCGTAGATCTTCGGTTGGACCTCATATTTCTCCATCTTTACTGAGCAGTGTACAAATGAGGAGCTGAGAAAATTTTATCTGCCTACTGAGAAGTACTATGTAAATGTTACATTCTCTCTCTATTTTTCTTTTGTTTGTGCCCTGATAGATCTTCAGATTACCTGTATTTTGTACTGAATTGTAAAGAAAGGTATTCCATAGGATTAAACTACTTGTTCTCCTCTTCAATTAATAGGAATTTTATTACTCTCTTAGACTCTAAACCCTCTCACATTCTTTGTGCTACCTTAACTCTTGCTTTTCATTTACAAAACCGTTTTTTCGGTTAACTTAAACATCCGAGAGTGTCTCCGAAACGGTACCTCCTTATGTTTGTTCTGCGGGAAGCAGTGTTCAACATCGTCTCCCTTCCTCTACCTCCCATTCCCATAGATTTCCCTGATGAAATATTGTGGGAACAAGAATTTGACAACTTAGACGATGGTACTAGTTTTAGAACTTAGAACGTTGACCGGAAAACGGGTCTGGTTCATAGAGGCATAGCAGGGCTATAGCTCAAAACACAAAATGCTTTTGAAAATTAAACGTCCAAAGTTAATAGGTTCATTCTCTGTATTGCATCACATTGACCCTCTGTAAACCTACCAAAATTTGTACTTAACACCGGAAAAATCTACGAGCACCATGACAAAACATAAAGTCCAAGAATACCAAACCAGGATCAAAACAGCCGACAAGGATGAGACGAAAATGGTATCTACAGATAAGTTTACCAGCCCCGTCAGTAGATTTGCCTGCATAAATGATAAGGCAAGAATACCTGTTAAGTTGCTGCGATCGAGCATCAGACAATGATTTGAGGACGACAAAGAATTCCTCAAAGTCACATGGAGGAATGAATCATAAAAGAGGGATGGTCACTTTACCACGAGAAAAGAAGCCAATAAATGCCTGTCGAATGCTCTTTCAAGAGCTAAAACTTTGTTCCCGAAGATGTTATCGGCGAGGAATCGTGTTGCTAATAGCTGAAACAACGGGCAAACGTTGCTAGCATGTACCATAAATGACAGTAGGAATCGGAACTCTGCTAAGTCCTAACCTGTAGATTTTGAGCCACCACCCAAATAACATAAGCCAAGTTGCACTGCAGAAATTCCATAGCATTGTTAATTCCAATATAGTTTTACAAATTAGAAAGTATACGATGAGTATAATGTCCTACCATTCTACGTGAGATTCTTTCAACATGCCTGTCTATAAGCAATGTTAAAATCCTGCAGCAAACAGATGTAAAAAAACCAGGTTACTTTCCATGCAATCAATTTATCGAATTGACACAACCGGTTTTGGTAACCGAGAGTTCTAAATACCAAAACACAACCGAAAGAAGGCAGATTCTGATCCGTGTTTCATGCTTGCTTCTCTGCTTGGTAGGACGATTTTCGAAGAAGAGGTAGTAGCTCACCTGAACACCAATAAGATACATACCCCAATATCCTGGGTATGATAACAAGTAATCACATGACAAAACCTTTATATCAGATGAGAAGAATTACAAATGAAAAGGGAATGCAAAGAATAGAGTGAGTTTCTTACCAAACAAGCTAAAAATTCCCTCCTTGTTTCTGCTTATGATATCCATACCCCTTTCATTAGAAAGAAGATAAACATTTAGTCCACTAGTCAACCAACTTTGGTACCCTGAGAGTTAGAAAATCGACTTATCGTATACAAAGAATCAAATAGCAAATACCAGAATACAGAAGCAAACTGCATCATAGGAAGGTATACCAACTAAAATTACAGACCCCAGAATTCCTGAATATTTTGCAGGAACGTTTAAAATGGATGTGGCGATAGACACACCAGCCAGTGTGAAAAAGAAGTTCCAGTTCACTCCATATTCCCCCACATGTACCTGTAAGGAAGAAATGGAATTCCACTTTAGTGATATCTGGTGTAATTTACACTAAATGAGGTAAGAAATATATTCTACCTGATAGTCTAGACTGAATGTGGTAACAAGTCTAGCAAATCCTAACAGTAATAACGGAGTTGTCGATCTAAAGGCTGCCTTCCATCGACTCCTTCATAAGCATTAAGAGAAATTAGTGGAGAATAGATCTGAAAACAGTATATACCTATATACTGCATACCAAATTTAGATATGCTGCATACAGAAAACAACATTGTGATGTTTCGTGCAATTTATAACATATCAATGTAATGCCACAATTTATAACATATTCTCTGAAGAAAAAGAATTTACAATGACAAGCACTATGCAAGAGCCATGACAGATAATGGCTTACATTGATGGCTTGATGTTTCGAGCTTGACGTGAAGTAACTGCATTCATTAGCACAAAGGAGCCAACCCCAAGGTCCATCTGACAGAATTATTTGAAGGTTCAAAAACATTAATACAATACAATAGTTGGGATTACTATTTGTCAGGATAGAAACATAAAATTGTACTGGAAATACAAACAAATTCAGTAAGTTTTGAAATATTGGCAGGAGGTTTCCAAATTCTAGTGTTTCATTTTAGTACCTATAATCACCTTCTTATGTATCGATTTCAAGTGGATTATCGGTATCCAAATAAGAATACTGATCTCAAAGTAAGTTCTTGATATTGAGATAGAACATTGATACCTTTTGTTGGTGTAAACCTATAAATTAATGTCTTATTACTTCATACATTCCCTCCCATAATACAAAACCTTAAGATTAGTAAATACTAAAGTTCCCATTAGGATTAATAATACTAGAGATAACGAACTTAATAAAGACAGGTGGTTTAATAAGATTTAATTGTATCAATAATCTCTAGAACAGATGGTAAAGCTCTCAGTTAATACTATCCTTTCTTTTTAAGTTGTGAATTCAATACCCGTTAAAGTAATTATATGAGTAATATTCGAATGCTTGATTATTTATTGTATTATTACGATGGTATGTCCTACTCCATAAACTAGTAGTTATGTTGTGGTACTTGCAACCTCAACATTATAAGTAAGAACCGAGAGGAGCGAGATATGAGATTAAGCGTTATCATGTGTTTTACGTTAACAACAGTAACATTATCTACTTCATGCTAAATTGATATCAAACAAAGAAATTATCGGCATGAATATAATACAGAAAGAAGCCATAATGAGGTTGATACTATCTTACCAAGCTAGTTCCAAAAGTCTCTGTCTTAGCGAATTCTCTAGGATAGATTCTGAAATCAACAGCCAAGATACACAAGCACGCAACAAACATCTGAAAAAAATACCAACATCCAAGACACACAAGCATGTGAAAAATATATTCCCTACGAGAATCACAAATTACGACGAGTCTATTACAGTTTAAAAAATGGTTAAAATTGATGACCTAAAGTATGATCAAAACATATACTACCTCTGTCCTATATATGGTGTCCCTTTTGTGTTTTAAAATTGTCACACTTAAAATATCTAATTGAAAAAATTAACAATTTGTACATTTCCTTTTCTATCCTTTCTTTTGTTTTCTAGCAAAACAAAATTTAACCTTTTAAGGATAAAATTGTCTTTTCAATCATTTTACATCATATTTCTTACACAAACTTTTTCTTCCTAAAACTACGTGAAAAGTCAACAATGGACAAAAAATGTGGGACGGAGGGAGTAATATTTTAGGTTGATCCGGTAACATTTTAGGTTGTAATTTAAAATGTTAAAAATGTGCAACTTAAAATGTTAAAAACATAAAGTTATAAATGAGCCAAGACAAATCACGAGTTACTTAAGCTCGACTCGGTCAACATTGAGCTCGATTGGATCTGACACGAGCTCAAACTCAAATTTTTAATGAGCCGAGCTACTTGATATCCGACTTGAACAACTAACGAGCTACTAGAAAATATAATATATTGATTTTTAATTTTAAAAATTAAAATAACTAAAATGTAAGTTGAGTGTTTTGGTTGTTTAATTTTTTGTTTAAGTTTCTGTATATTTAATGTTACTCATTTTAGTCGATTAAGATTAGGAGGGTTTATAATGATGCATATGAAAATGTTTATTTTGTTTGATTCTATCTATAATGAAATCCTATAATTTGATCAATAATAATATTTGGGTTATAAACAAAATCACATTGGTCTTGAGTTACTTTAGCTCGACTTGGTCAAAACTCAAACAACATTCAAATTGATTGGACTTGACTCAAGGTCGAGCTCAACTTGAGTTTTTAAAGACTCGCGTTGAGCTCAACACACTAAAACTTGAATCAAACTTGAACTCAAACTCGAATCTTATTTTAACGAGTGAGTCGAACCCAACACTACTCAACTCATTTACACCCTAACCCACACAACCTAAATATTATACGTATCTATTCAAAAATAAATATTATACGTTTTAATAATATTTTTAGTTGCTAACCTAAAATGTTATCTACGCACTACCTAAAAGTTTTGTGTTTTGATAATATTTAGGTCAGTTGTTTTTAGGTTGACGTTCTTTATACTATCCCTACAAATTAAACAAGACATTCCATTCAAAAGACATAGAGGTAGAGGTAGGCAAGACGCTGTACCGTAACAACCCTATAGGATGATATGCTTGCCCTTACAGCTTTAGGTCCTTCCGTGTAAGGCCAACAGTAAGATCTGCACTACAAGGTTTTGAGTTAATACACATCAAAAACACTTCTCATTAAAGTCATGATTGGCGAAATAACATGCACCAGCAACTAGCATACCTTCTGACCACAGTAGAGAAGAGCAGCAATAAAAGCAACCCAATGGTGCATTCATATAACCACTCTGCAAGAACCTATCATATTCATATCAATAACTCTTTTTTATCAGATAAAACTACTCAAATTCGGATTCATTGTATGCTAGCTGGGAGTACTTACTGTGAAAATTAAAAGTGTGGGCAGTACAATGATGACATAATCCACAGCTAATGAGGCTACGTAAGACTTCAAATTCCTGTTAGCATCTGTTCAAACAAATTCAATAACAAACATTCGTGTCTAAGTAATGCAAGGTGGATAATTCTACATAGGTTGAGAAAAAGGTTTTAAACGGTGTTTAAATATAGGCTTGTTTTATATCATTGTGTAATTGGGGTTAAAGTAAAATTTAGTTTTTTATGAGTTCTATAGTTGCTCCATAGTACTAAAAAATGTTGAAGTATTGAAAATTACTCTTTTATAATCGTCACTGAATTTTTTATTCTTTTATCTTCTTTTTGTTCCTAGAATAGTAATTATTTTCTTTATTCTACAAAAAAAAAAAATTATGTAAATGATCACTAAATTGTACTCTTAAACATATATTAATCCCCTTTTGGTTCGTTTACCGATGCAATCAGATTTGTTCGTATCTATCTTTTCGATCGAATCTTTGGATAAGTTTTAAACTTTTTCATGTATGGTCCTTGTTGTGGCTAGTTTTAAGAAAATGATCAAATTATATTTTTAGTTTACAATGATAATTGTAAACCATTATTGTAATATTGTGTATTTTCTTGTTAATAAAATTAGTTGTATTTGTTCAAAAAAATATATATATTAATTACTGAAGTTTCAAAGCGTTAATTTAATCATTAAAGTTTAGACATTAAATGCTTTTTATTACTCTTCCATTAATTTTTTAATGGCGCCTATTTATCGACAACTATGAAAACTTCTCGAAGATTCAAAGATAAAAAGCTTTATCAACAAGAGAATGCAATAGATTGAGAAACAAACTTCTTTTGACAACAAGAGAAAGATTGACAAGAGAAAAACTAAAAGATTTTTGCTCAATCCGTGAATTTCAAGGTACTTTCTAACAAAATGAAAGTTAATTTGGATTTAGGAAACGAACGAAACGAGTGATGAAATTTGGTACCAAGCAACCATCATCTATGATGGACATCTAACAACGGAAGATAAAATAACCAAAAATATTTAATGTTTAAGCATCGATGAATAAATAAATTATTTTAAAACTCTTGTAATCAAAATAGGTTTGAGAGTAAAACATTTATGTAATTCACCCCAGAAAAACTCAAAACCTTCTCCTTTTGGCTGGTTTAGTTTCCGGAAAACACTTTCAGATCAAATTTCTTCCTGTCTATAAGAGTAGTATCGGTTGTTTTTCAACTTCTTTATTCATTGTGTTCACTTCAGTGTGACGTCCATTTGTATGAAGGATTAGAACATCTTTACTTCTAAATTTTACTCAGTTTTTCAGGATAAGAGATAACTTTACCGTTCACGGCTTGAGAGCAGAATGTGTAGCGCAAGAACATTAGAAGCTGAAAAAGACGTTTAGAAAGGAAAAAAATTACAATTTGATTAGAAAGATAAAGAAATTACAAGGAGATGAATTGTTATAAGAAAAAAAACTCACCGCCACATTGTTCAGAAGGGCGGCAGCTTCTAGCATGGAGGATCCAGCCAAATTGCTCACAAATCTGCAGATTAAAAGGGTTTTAAACCATGGGATTCGCTATTATAATTGTTAACTGAAAAGAATTGAGAAAGTGTAGCAAACTCTTCTTTGAGGTGCTTGTTGGGATTGAAAGATCTTGGGAACAAATCCATATCCATTGACGAACAATTCCACAACTGATAACACAGAGAAAAAGAGAAGGTTGTTGGGCATTTATAACGGAAAATCAGAGCAATGGGAGTAGAGAAACAAATGCAGAAACTAAAATCTAAATGAAAATGCCGGAGTGAATGCAGCTTGAAGCTCTATTCTCTTCTCCCGCACTTTTGGCCAACACCATTTTTTCTCCTTGAATGGGTCAAATACGAAAACAAAACAGGAATGAAAATCGTTTACCCGTTAATTATGTTTTGTCTTATAAAAAAAAATGAGTTTAAATTTAGAATTTATGATCAAAATTTAAAAAATTATCGTTAAATTATAAGATTTAAGATGCGAAATTTAAGGTTATGATTTAAAATTAAAATTAAAAATAAACGTATGGTATACTTTATAAACTTTGAAGGATATACAGCTTCTAAACACTAAAATCGTAACAAATAAAGAGCCTTCCATCAACTTTTTCATATACCTGGCAATGGCTAAAGCAAAACCAATGCATGGCAAAGAATTTGATGACTGATATCATCGGAATCAGAGTAAGCTCCAATGCTCCATTAACCAGAGAAACTACAGCAGCACATCACATATCGTTTGATGCTCGTCTGTACGTAATGTTTAGGGAAACCCCAATTGTTACCAAAAGAATGCAGTTCTGGGTACGAGCAAGTTCTGCCAGGCAAAGCTATGATTTGGTCTTGTTCATAAGGGTTGGTGTGACTGAGACAACCCCTATAAGGAAAAGAGTGGCGATTGAGTTGAAATCATAAAGGTCCCCTACCGATTGTAACTCGCCAAGAGCTATTCCAGCCTGCAGAAGAAACAAAAAAGTTTGCATCATTGAAGTATAAAGAATGGCCTTTAAGTGGTTTTCACTACCACTTTTACATGGAATTCCAAAGTTTGATACCCTGACAGTTAAGTAGGCAGCAGGGATGAGTCCAATAAAGGTTGCCAAGAAGAAAATAGGGTAAGGCACATCCACGATAGGCGAAGCTACATTGATGAATGTATTTGGCAAAGTTGGAGTAAGCCTTAGGAAAAGCATTATAGCTCAGCAGACGCTCCCTTCTTTGAGCTACCTGCAAGCATGAAGTTAGAGCTTATACAATCTTTTTTAGCTCAATGTAACAAAGATGAAACCATATAGGAATTGAAAATCACCTGGTCTTGAAAAAAGCTCAGCTTGTCAGGCCAGAGGGCAAACACAAGGGGCCGCCCTATTACTTTTGACAGGAAATAGCAAGAAGAAGCACCAGCAGTGGCGGTGAACACAACGAGAGCTATGCCTTTAAAGACTCCAAACAGGGCTCCGGCAAGCAATGACATGAAAACAGTTCCCGGAATCATGAAAGTTTGCATGAAAATATAGACCACGCAGTACCCCACCAAGACTTGTATGGTGTAGTCATTTGTGTAGGTTTCAAGGTGATCCCTACATGATAAGTAAAACCATAACGAAAATTAAAACCAAAGGAACCTCAAGCCAAGGAATCATAACGAAAATTCTTTGATTTGGAACCTAGAAAACACAAAGGATAAAGCAATATTACATGGAATATTAATGGAGGAGAAAGCAACAGGAAATCTGATTTTCTGTTAGCATTAGACATCAAAACAAAACATTCCCTACATGTTTAGCCCAAAATGACAACTTCTTCGTTCCACATTTTCAATCACCTAGAAATAGCAGTAAAGTAATAGATTTAAAGAAATCATTTTTTCTCAAACATAGATAAAACCTGCGAATTTGAAGATCTTGGAGGCTCCTGGGTAATTTAAGGAAGCTGTAATCAGATGCAGTCATGGTAAAGTAGACACCAAACAGGCCCAGAACAAATGCAATCAGCACCGTTGAAGCCACAGAGAGTTCCCAAAAGCTCAAAGGGAAACTGGGTTTGAATCTCTTTACCTCTTCTCTTCCATCCATTTCTCTCTTCTCCCTTAGCTTTTCCCACCAAAAACAGAGACAGGAAGTGAAGAAATGAAGTAAAGTTTCTGAATTTTTGAGACACCCCTTGCTCTGTGTTTGTATTTCTTGAAATGTTGGGGGTGAGAAGAAAGGGAGAGAATAACCCAGACATAACCAACAGAGCTCTGTAAATAAAAGAGAATGCGGAGATGGTGACACGTAGGCCACGATAAGCACACATGACATGAATATGACGAACATAAACAGTGAGAATTGAGAAAGAGACAATCATTGATTTACGCTGGAGAAGAAGCATGTGCTTTTCAGTTTTCATCGCCGTGTTGCTGCTTCCGCTCCCTCCCCTCGGTGCACGGCCACGCCACTACCCAAACCTCTCATTTAACTTTAATTCAAAATCCGTAGCAAAATGGCCACCGTCTTTATCGAACATAGATGAAGTTGAGAAGCATCGTAGAAGCATTCGGCATTCTCACTGCCTCCTTTGTTACGGTCCCTACTACCACTAGCATCCAATTGGGGATGAAAATGAGTTCGGTTTAATTTTTAGCGGACTCAAATTCGATTTGAATTTAATATAATAAAATTTAATTTTAATCTAATTTAAAATATTTTTTATTAGATTCAAAAATAGAATTCTAAATTTAATCTCAACTAAAATCAACCTGATTTAATATATTTTATATATTTTATTGTTAAAATAGAAAATTAATGGGATAAATGTTAAAGTTATTTAATTTAATGTCATAAAGTTTTAAGTAAATTTTAATCTAATATCATTATATTAGTATTTACATATCTTTTTAACGAGAAAAATCAAACTCGACTCATTTATATTCTTAGGATGGACTTTTCGCTTGGATTCAACGGATTCTAACCCAATCGGGTCAAATTTTTGTGAAAAAGATTCGATTTGGGTGGGTTAAACTTTTATTAAAGGTGAGATCGGGTCGAATTTAACTAAATACGAATTTACTAACATAAATTAATAAATATTTTTCTACATAATCATTAATGGGATATTTTTTAATCACGTCCCTAAAAAAGAATATTCTTTTAATTTCACCCTTGCCAGAGCTACAAGCCAACAATTCAACTAATATTATGACTCTTGGTGACAAAAACAAATGCTAATATCCAAATGTGAAATTATTAATCCTCACAGCATTAAACATTTTATTCTTTAGATTCATACTGATGTAAAAGTAGAAGATCTAATAGAATAAAATATTTAATTTTTAATAATTATTTTTATTTTAAAATTATCTCATTTAAATAATTTATTTGAAAACATAATATTTTTACTAGGCATATTTTTACACTCTTATTAATTTTTTAATAAAATAAACTTGAACTTTTAATGATAAAATTATTATTTTAATTATTTTATAACAAAATTTTATACAATTTTTTCTTTGTATAACTACGTAAAAAGTTAATGAGGGACAAGTTCATTATAATTAATTTTTTTCTTTTTGCAATTATTTTTTTAGTAAATAGTATTGTATTATATTTTTATGTCGAGATATACTACATTAATTAGTGAGTCTCAAATTTATAATTATCTATAGGAGCAGATTAATTTCAATGTAAGAGTTTTATATTCTGTATAGGTGGATCTTATTAATATATATTATCAGGGACGTAGCTATTTAGTTATGTTGAATATAAGATATTTTTTGGTATAATTGCATTTAAGGTCTTGTTTAAATAGTAGTAAAATAAGTTTTTTGTCCCCAAATTCTAGATTTAAAGACTTAAAGGATAATTCCCCCTTTCGATGTTTGATTCTAGCTTCGTCTCAGTATATTGGGTACAAATCATCTACCTCTTTCTCATGCGCCTTCTATGCCTCTGCTTTAAATTAGAGGATTTAGAGTGTAGGGTTCAAGGTTAGGGGTTGTGGTTAGGATTTAGAGAATTAGAGATAGAGTGTATATTTTAGGGTGTAGGATTTAAGGGTTATGATTCAAAATTCATTTTTTTTAAAAAAAATTTAACAGGATGCAAAGAATATATGATAAAGAGGCAAAAGATTTTTATTCCAGTATATTATGTATTCAATACATTATAAAGTACTATATCTTAAATTTATTATTGATTGAATTTGATTAGCAAAATCTAAATCTAAATTTTACATAGAGGTAGCTCAATTATAAGCTTCCTAAATGAATAAAGTAAATGAAAGAACCCTAACAAAATAAAATGGAAAGAATATTGAATGGATTTTTGCTTTCTCTACTAAGCCGAAAGGTGCTCTACCATGAGATGGGCGATGAAGTTGATGAAGTGAAGCTGCAAAAGAAACAGAAAGAAAATAAACAACTTGACTATAATTAATTAAAACACAAATGAAAAAACAATCCAAAAAGAGAAAACCTACTCCAGAATTTGTTTCCAGTAGGATCTATCATCAGCTTCATCTTCCATAAGTAGCTTCTCCCAAGCTTCATAGACAATGGAATCTTGTGCAGTCTCGGCCTTGGTTTCCATCTGGTTAATTGGCGATATGATCTTAGGAGATGTTGAAACCAACCCAGGAAGTGGATTTTCGTTTTGTCCAAACGAATTGCTCAAACTCTGAGGATTCTTAATGTTAAGGTCTTCATAGTTTACTAAACTAGTCCATGTTTGAGGGACTGCACCAGCATTAAAAGAGGCTAATCCGGCTTCAAGTAGGTAGGGATTCTGTTGGTTCGTGTTCACAATCTGCATTAGGTTTTGCAGCAGTTGGTCTTTGGCTAGTTGAGCAGCATCAGCCTGTAGTTTCAAAGCTGTGTCCAAAGGGTTCATCATGTTGCCCAATTGAGCCACACAAAGCAATTGTGAAAGGTTCAAAAGGTGATCAAGATCAGTTCTTGGCTTGTGGGTGTGAGGGTCAATTCCCAGATTCAACAGCTTCCTCCTAATGTGTGTATTCCAAAAGTTTTTAATCTCATTATCTGTTCGTCCCGGAAGATGAGTAGAAATCCTAGACCACCTGTAAAAACAAAAGAATAAATCTACGTTAGGGACAGACCCAGAAATTTTTTACAGGGTGTGAAAACTATCGAGAAAGTATATTAGAAATATAGAGGTGCAAATTTACTAGAGAAATATTTGTAGCATACTCGCTCCCAAGAACTGAATGAAGGTTAATGATAATACTCTCTTCTTCTTCAGTGAATTTGCCTCTTTTGATATCAGGCCTCAAATAATTAGTCCACCTTAATCTGCAACTTTTCCCACATCTGTTCAACCCTGCCTGCTTTGGAAGAGACCTCCAATTTCCATGGCCATTTCTGTTAATATAATCCACCAGTTTCCGATCCTCCTCCGGAGTCCAGGGCCCCTTTTTCACGTTGGCATCGTAGGCACAACACGGAGACCTAACCATTGCAGCTCAACTGATCACAAAGCTTAATGAATCTCCTCTTGGTGATTAAGTGTTTTGATTTGTATAATCTGAGAGAACCGAGACGCAGGTGGTTTATATAGGTCCATGCATGGCGCCTACGTGATTCAAAGTTCAAACCATTGATGTCATTAACATTCTTTATTGTATTATAATATTTTTTACTAGTTTCCCACGGTAAAACAAAGACCGGGAAGTAACCTGGCAGCAGCTCATAATTATATTCTATTTGGGAAGAACCCTAAAACTGGGGTTAGGTAAATAATCCAAATTGTAATTTGTTTGAACGATGAAACTGGTTGAATTGTTATCCGGCACGTGCCACTAGGAACCCTAGGTAGGACTTGTTTTTGGCCAACAAGAAAAGCTTTACCTCAATTTACTGTTATATAATATAGAGTTGACAACTCAAGATGTAGTAGTAGATTATGTTATTGACTTGCAAAACTGAAATACTTGTAATTGGTAATAATCTCAAGTCAATCCCCCCAATCTCATGTCTTAGTTGATATTCAATTTTGTTGATAGATGATCAAGTAATTTTAAAGATCCGATTAGAGCTCAATAAGTGATCGCAGTGAAAAATGTGATAATATTCATCTCAGAAGATTAGAGTCTGAATCCTTTTTTATCAGAAGTGGAGTAGAAATCTCTTGTCTCCTAACCAAGTAAAATTTATCTACCTCTTTATCATGTATCCTTTTATACTTCCTTTGAAATTTTTCTAAAAATTAAATTTTAAAGTTTAATCCTTATTTTCTATATCTTAAACCCTAAACCTTACACCCTAAAAAATACAACATACCCCTAATTCTCTAAACCCTAACCACAACCCCTAACACATAAATCCTCTGATTTAAAACGAAGGCACAAATGGAGGCATGAGAAAGAGATAAACGATTTACACCCCTCCTAACCATGCTTCTTTCACCGTCTCTTGTTACAATATTGTAAAAATTAAATTTTAAACATAACCTTAATTTTTTACGTCTTAAATGTTAAACCTTACGCCTTAAAAAAATATTCCACCCCTAATTCCCTAAACCCTAAACACAACACTTAACCTTAAACCCTAAATTTATTAATTTAGAGTAGAAGCATTGATAGAAACACGATTAGGAGACAGACGATTTGCGCCCACTAGATTCGTTTGAATTGTAAAAAAAATTACGAACAATTTATTTCTAATCATCTTCCTCAAGTTTAATCTTAAACTGTTCCATCACCATATCCCTCAGCAAAATTGTCCATTTCCAGCACCATTTGACATCATTGCAGAGTTCATTTCTGATACGTTCAATGGTCATATAATTTGATTTCCCTCAAGGAAAAACAACAACAGAGAAAAGCCACAGCAGGCTCCAACTGCTCTTTCCATATTATATTGGTAGATCACCCAATCGTCAAAGCAGCAGCCTTCCCTTCTCTGTAAACCAGTCTAAGGAATGATAGGGTTAAAAAAAATTAAAAAATGGTACAATCGAAATGTTATAAAAAAATATAACATTTTCGATTGTACCTGAGATAATTTTTAAGTTAAAACCGAAAATATTATTGGAAAGTATAGTAATTTGATTGCATGAGTAATATTTTAAGTTTTATATTTTTTAACATTTTGATTGAAATCTGAACTGTTATTCGTATGAACCGAAAATATTATATTTTTATAATATTTTAGTTGTATTCTTTTTTTAATCTTAAATATTATATTCCTTTTAAATTCCGGCTTGCCATTCTCTTCTCTTCAAGCAACATATGACTTTGAAATTCAAACTAACACAGCCAATCCAATAGTTTGAATTTGAAGTGGAGAATTGAACTATAAATAAGAGATATTTCACATTTGATTAATTGGACAAATTACATCACCCACTCCTAAAAACGTACGGATAACTATTAAATTGAATGTAAATCTTGAACTCTTTCTGGTGTCTCTTTGTATGTGAAAGTTCCTTAATTCATTCAGATCGATTATTTTTTTATTATACTTTAATTATATTTATTAAAAATTAAGACTATTTATTTGGCAACTTTGATACTTGTCAAATTGACATCGTTGTCAAAAATTTTGATAAAATTATTAATATAATTTTGTTTTGATCCATAACCAGGTCACCTCCGAAGAACTAATAGATTATGAACACGAGATCAAAACTTTTGCCCAAAGACTAGAGGGAGAAATACTTAGGTATATTGTTGCGCCTGGTGAGCTACAAACATTGTGCTTCACATTCCTGAATGACAAAAAAAGTTAATCAAGTTGAAAACAAGATTGATACATTTATTATCTACTTTTTATGGCTCGTAAAATAAAAATCCATACGAATATTTAAAAGAGTTTCATATGTTTTGTCTGAGCATGAAACCGTAAAGTATTTGAAGATCAAATAAAATTTTATGTCCTCTTTTAACCGATTTTACAAAAGATTGGTAATTTTATTTATCTTTAGTTTCAATAATAAATACATGGGCTGACATATCGCGATTATTTTTAACAGATTTTTTCTGCAACAAAAATAAATGAATTAAGGAGAAGCATTTTAAGAATTCGACAGAAGGATAAAATTTTTTTATACAACTATTAGGAACAATTTGAAAATTATGCGTCAATTGTCTACAACATGACCCAATTTGAAAATTATGCGCCCAATTATCCACAACATGTCCCAACCGATTAGACTCTCCTTTAATACTTCTACAAATGATTGTTTCTGATGAAAATGAAGATGATCGATATGGATAGGGGAGAAGCTCTCGTAAATATAACTCCCACTGCAACAAATACCTCATCTTAACTATGTCCGCCAATGCATAATAATTTCATAAAACAATTTTCATGGTAAGGTTTTTAATAACATAATATGCATATATATGTACTCTTTTTCTTTCATTATTTTTTTTTTTGATTTTTCTCCTCACAGGAGTTGACTGTTAAGTTCGAAAGATCATCTAATATTTAAAAGTTTAAACAAAAATATTAACTTCGATAAATAAATATGGGTAAAAAATATCCACATCCAGATAATAATCCGAAAACTAAACCTATTTAAAATACGATCAGACTACAATCTCAATGACATGGAAATAAGGCACTAGATAAATACATATATCTATTGATATAAAAAAAAAAAAAAATCACAAATCTCACTACAGTAAATATCAGGAATACAAGAGAAAATACACAATTAGCTGAAACACACCCTCAACAAACCCAAACACCAACTTCCAGAAAAGACGTACCCCACCCAAATATACCAAAAAAAACACCCATATATCTAGTCTAACAACATAATTAAATACATTACCGAAAAGATAACCCTCTTATTGCCGATATCATCTTTGAATTGTTGGTGATCAAATCGAGTGACTTTCGGATCAGGCAACCAGTACTCTGATCACAATCAGAATCACAATTCCAAATATCACCAGAAGCAAGCATGTCTGCCAAAAGAAGGGTAAAGAAATAAGTACTTGGAAGTATTTGATTACGGGATCTTGTAATAGTGATATGCAACTGTCTAAAATGGCTTTGCATTGACAGGTCACTAAACAACTTAGGTGTGCAATCAATTCACAGACCCTCCAAAGGAAAGACGCCACATGCTATGTAAAACGGTCCCGACTAAAAGGGGGATGAAGAAAGTGGATGTCTGTCATGATGGTTATTTACATCCTGTGGACAATTATAGAATTTAATAAAATGAATGAATCAGAATTGCATGTTACCAGAGAAGAATTTGATCTCTGAGTCTTTGCAGCTTTCACAAGTTGGGATTTTGCCTGTACAGTGGCCGCCTGTGAATTCTCAATATGGGTTCCAATATCATCTGCAGTGTCGATTGAATTTTAGTACTTTTTAACATGACCTAAAAGGTCAGAAAAATCATCTGGTCTAATGCAAAAGAGGAAATGCTTTACCAATCATAGTTCCTTGCTCGTGTACTAGGACAGCAAGATCTTTGAAGATCTCGTTCACCTCACCAATTTGCTTCTGAATATCTTGAATTCCTAGTTCTCTTTCATCAATGATAGCCTCATTAAATGAAATCTCATTATCCAACAGCAAGACCTCCTGTCTGCAAGAAGAAAATACTCAAAGCCAAAGGCTGTAGTGTGATGATGCATTCATGAAATAAGAAACATAATAACACAATAGAGGGACCGTCTATAAACAAATAGCACTGTTGATCACATAATTTTTTCCCCTGAAAATCAGGGAAGAAATCATAAAAAAAATCTTTGTATTGCATCAATGTATGGCTTGAGGGAATGAATATGAGAAATTGCCCTTCTATATTGATTATGATGCTCTAAAATAATATATTCATATGGATGAAAAATAGGCAAGAGTGCAAGTACGCACACTCGTACCAGGAAAAATAACTGACATGGACTATAGAGGATTCATACAAGTCCAGAATATATTTAAAGAACAGATCCAAGGTGGCTAATGAGCATAAAAATAAAATAGGAATAGAAAACAAGAAAATCTATCTCTGGGATTTCAGGAAAAGAGCAAGCATGCACCATATGAAAAGGATGATTAGGAATAATTCATATACAATATTTACCTTCTTGATTCCACAAGAAGGGCTTGTTGTTTAGCACTTCTATCTGAACCTACATCTACCTCATCAGCCGTGTAACTGTATTCAACAGGAAGAAGCACTGAGCATGAGAATAACATGCAAAAGCCTAAAACATGATGGAAACATAACACAAGTATAACCACTGAATAATTTGCATTTGCAACTAGTAAAAGAAAATCAATAATCAATATAGATGTTTTATAAGTGATTTGTCAAAACCATCCTGTTAATGACTGTTCATGCATGCCATGAACATGAAACATTGAATGCACTATCCAACCCATCTATTTTACATGTAAACCTTCACACTGTGGATACCTAGAAGGATGGATTTCTTGGGGAACAGACAGAGTATATGATGTTTCCCTTTCAGCTGCAAGCCGTTGAGCCTTCTGAAACTCTTTCAAAACAGCTTGAAAATCTTTGGCAAGTTTAGCATCTGTTACCTTCTTGCTGGCCTACAATTAAGGTAATTAAAAGGTGAGGTACATAACAGAAAGGAGAAATTAAGTAGTTTTAGCAATAAGTTCAACAACTTATGCATGAATTACCACGAAAACAATAGAATATATATTAATAACAAACACCACAGTTTATCAACCAAGACCCAGACTTACTCTAACTCCAGCATGGTGATCTGTTTCACTAGCTTGTTTAAGTTTAGCAGAAGTATCCTTCACTAATTGCCCAATATGTAGCCTTGTTTTATGCCTGTCAAGTTGCACATATCAGTTATACTGCCCACTGGCAACTCCTTGGACATGCCCATGCAACACAAGGATGCAGACTGCTAAATGATCAACACAAGACAAGAATAAATATCTAGAAATGTATACACAATTTCGAGAATTGACACATTTATCAAGAAAGTCGAATTGAACTCGGCTAAGGGCATCACTTTATCATTCATCTTTCAAATAAAAGATCGAAGCTAAACTAGACAAAATTGAACAAAATTGTGTGCTTTGGATCAAAATAAGAATACTGCTAAATTGAAATCATTGTGATCACTAAAATGTTGCAATTGAATTGAGCAAAACGCACAGCTTTTCTCGGAGGTCAGGATTATCCTTAGGAGTCCCGAGGGTGTTGACGAGTCGCTGAAAGGTGGAGACGGCGGTGTTGATCTGGAAAATGCCAGAGGCCACTAGTTGCGTAGCGTCTTGCTTGCCGTTGATCAGGTTTTGCCTCGATGCCAATGGCCGTCCAGCTTCCAGATCTTGAAAGCTCATGTTTAGCAAAGTTTTGTCCAAACCCTGACTTTCGCGAGAAAATTTTGAGATTAAATTTTCTCAAGAAAGGGTTGGGAGAATGGAAAGAAAGGCGAAAAGGCTGACAGTGGAGAACAAGGAAAGGAAAGTAGGTGAAAAATATACGGAACATTTGAAAAATATGGCGAAATTTGAGGGGTAAAATTTAAAAAAAAATAGTAACTTTTTTTCCCCTTAAAAAACAATAATTTGTTTAAATACAAGTGAATACCGAATAGATTAATATTTAATATATTGATTAGGAGTGTGTATTATTTGATTTTAATTGAATTAATCGATCATTTAAAATTATATCGGTTAATTCAATAGGTTAATTTTAGATAATTTTAATTAATGGGTTAATTTTTTAAAAAATTAATTATTGATTAATTCGGTTCAAAATGATAAATTAATTGAATTAATCAAAATTATTATATAGTAGATATAATCTATATATATGTATATATATATTTGGTTATTTAACTTTTAAAAATTATAAAATGATCATTAATTTTTTTGATATATTATAAAATGATTATTTAACTTTTTATCAAATTAGTATAATATGAAAGTTTAGTGACTAAAAAGATTGTTCTAGTATAATTTAGTGACTTATTATATAATTTTAAAAAATTAATAACAAATTTCGATTAATTTAAAAACCAACCAAATTAACCAAAATAATTTTGGTTCAGTTAATTCAATTATAGATAATTCGGATCGGTTAATGATTAAAGTTTTAAAAATTTTGGTTAATTCGATTATGACTAATTCAATTCGCCCATCGACCGAATTAACCGAATGTACACACGTAATGTTAATTATAAAATTATTTTTAAATTTACAAATAAAATTATGTTTACGCATCATTTATTTTATTTATTGTGTTAAAAATATAAAAATAAATAAATCAATGTTTTTAAGTATAAACTAACATTAAGATTGTTTATATTTGTGTTTTTCTTATTTTAATCATTAAAATTTTATTTGTTATATTATGATCATTTACATTATCAAATTAAAAGTGATTAAATTTAACATTAAATATTTATTTCATTTTTTTATTGCCTTTTTTAAAAAAAATAAAAACTCTCTAGAATTCGATTAAAGTCCCTTAATATTATCACTGATGATAACTTTCGTTGGACCCATAAATTTCCGTTGCATCCATTTTTTATAAATATCACTGATTTTTTATTAAATTTATAAAAAATTATAATTATATCCTAATTAAAAAATAATTTAAAGATATTTATAACTCAAAAACAAAGAAAAATAAAAAAATTTATAGAGATAAACATACTAATAAAATTTAAAATTTTTTAAATATTATTATCTCTGTCAAAACGAAACGTATAACGAATAAAAAAATTATACACGATATAAATTGTCGTACAAAAATCAATACTTCTCGGGACCGATTTTTCGAAAGACCTTTCTACTATCGCTTTTTAATTTCCATAAAGCTTATGGACTTTTTAATCTCCATAAATAAAAAATTTCTACTTAAAGAGAAATTTGATTTATTATTTTGTTTAGTAATTAATTTATAATTATTTTAATATTAATATTTTTCTCAAACTTAAAGAGAAATGTTTTTTTATTGATTTTTTGTTTATTTTAATTTATAATTATTTAAAATTTATTATCGATAAAAATATATTTTAAAAACTTTTAATGAAAAATTTAAATATATTTTTATAAAATTTAATTATTTAAAATATTTAATATAATTATAATTATTTTTTTTTAAAATGACTTTTAAAAATAATTAAAGAATAATTTTTATGACAAGGAAAGTATTAAATTTTATGTTTTGCTTTAATTTTATCACTCATCTAATAATCGTTAACAATTGTTATAATATTTAGTCCTTCACGTTTATAATTTAATTTTAATTTAAAAAATAATTTTAATTTTGGCATAAAGATAATTTTAACCATTAACGTTTATAATTTTTATCGTTTTGGTCTTTATTCTTTTTTTTAGATAAATTTAGCCTTTAATCTATATCTTTTTGACAAATAGCTTATTTTTTAACACCATGGTAACTGAACCGTTAAAAATCTAACAATAATAACATGTTATACGTATATGATAATATATTTTAAATAACATGGCATCTAACATATCAAATACATATATATAATATAATTTTATTATAATATAAAATATAAAACAATTAAAATTCAAATAAAATATTAAAAAATTAATTAATTCTAAAATAAAGTACTAGTAAACATTCTTAACCCTAACTACTACGATATAATTAAAATTTTACCTAAATAAATTAATTAATTTTGAAGTGTGTTCATATTTTTTTAAGATAAGACTGTAATTCTATCATAGTTAGGATTGAGAATGTTTAATAGTCTTTTATTTTAGAATTAATTAATTTTTAAAATTTTATTTGAATTTTAATTATTTTATATTAGAATAAAATTATATTTTATATATATATGTATTTGATAGGTTAGATGCCATGTCATTTAAAATATATTATCATATCCATATGATATGTCATCATTGTTAAATTTTTAATGGTTCAGTTATCATAGTAGTTAAAAATAAGTTATTTGTTAAGAAGATATAGGTTAAGGACTAAATTTATCCCAAAAAAAGAATAAAGATCAAAACGACAAAAATTATAAACGTTAAGGGTTAATTTTATCTTTATGCATTTAATTTTTACTATCTACACATTACTTCAGTTTGACCTTAAACAGTAAACTTTTAACACAAAATCCTAAACATTAAAACACTAAAAATTAAATTATAAACTATAAATTTTATATTAGTAATTTAAATATAATAATTTAATTATAACTTTTTAAAAATTAAAACTTTAAATCTTAAAATTTAAACTCAAAAATTCTCAAATCATAATCCACAAAATCTAAATATAATAAATTGACTACAAATTCTTAAGCATAATATATTTTAACGAGAACTTTAGTAATATTTTTTTAATCAAGAAATATATTATTATATTAAATATTTTAACAGTTATTAAAGTTTGTTATTTGATAGTTGATAAAATTAAAATAAAATATAAAATTTAATAATAATATTAAAATAATTAAAATTTAATTATTAAACTTAATAATATACTAAAATTTAGTTATCATTTGTTAACTTCACCTAAAAAGAGTTTAATATTTTTCTTTTCCTCTCTTTCTTTCTCTCTCAAGACTGTACTTTATCGTTTGGCTCTGGTTCTCTCATCTTCCTTTGACCGTTTGACCATGGAGTCGGTTAGTTTTTCCCTCTCTTTTTGATTGAGTAATAATAACACAGTTCTTCCCTCTTTTATTGATTTCTTCAATTGTAATCTGATTTTGATTCATGTATGATGTTTCCTTGATCCAATCTCTGTGTCTTTCTTCTATTTCTTTATCTTTTTGTTGATCCGACCATTGATATAACTGTCTGCATTAGGTTGAGCTTCAATGGATTCTTGTGAGCACTTATTAATGGGTCACTGTTCTTGAGCTTGCTTTGTCTACTAAAACTGGTCTTATACTTATATGAGCTGATGCTGATGTAACATTTGACGGTATAAAGAATGTAGTACACTGGAATTATGGAAAACGATGAAAAGCATTCAAGTAGGAACTCCAACTAGTTTTTAATAGCAAATTAACGATTATAGCTTTTAATCCTTTTGGAATTTTGATAGTAAGCACTAAGCAATTGGTTCATTCCGGATTTGCTACTTAATTTATTTGAACTTGATTATTCAACGTGAATGGGATTGCTCCATTGCTGCTACAAGTAAGCTTGTCAAGGTTTGGTTGTGCTTACTTGATATATCAATGGATTTCATGGGTAAATTCGGAGATAGACCTGTAAATTGGACAGGTTGGGTTGGTTTTCAGATTGTTTAGGTGAATTTCGGATTCGGGTCATTTCCGGTTTGGGATCATTCAAATCATTTTTGGGTCCGGGTTGTTTCAGGTTTAAGGAAGTTTGGTTTCGGGTTACTGAATTTCTAATGATCGGTTTGGGTTCAGATTTTCAGGTTCAGGTTAGGACTGACTTGTCTACTTAGAGGTAGTATAAGCTTGGTGACAAATGATTTTAAGTTGATAAATTACTGTTATTTCTCTTATCCTAGTTAGTATCAAGATTCCTGAAGTCATGTTTTCTGTTGTCATTGCAGATTAAGACCATTGAAGTCAGCAATGTTTCTTTAGAAGCAACTGAGCAAGACATCAAAGAGTTCTTTTCCTTTTCTGGTGATATCGAATACGTAGAAATGCAGAGGTTTGTTGCTGTTATAGTTCCTAGCATCTTATTTTTCTTAAACTACTGTTCCACAGGTATAAAGCTTATTATATGCTTATGCAGAAGCAATGAAGGGTCTCAAATTGCATATATTACTTTCAAGGATTTTCAAGGAGCAGAGACTGGTGTTCTTCTTTCAGTAATTCAACTGCAAACTATCAATTGTTCTGATATAATGCATCAATTTTTCCATTTGATTGTTTTGAAATGATTGTCTTTGGTCTCTTGTGCATATATTTAGCAACGGTTGATCTATTTATCGCTTGTGTGTTTTAAATTGAATGTCCTACTTTCCTTTCTGGAGTCTTAGTTTTTGCCATTCAGCGTCCCCGATCGTACAAAACTTTCTTATGAGAAAAATATCTTTATTCTTAAAAAATGATATGCTCTACCTGAATTTTCACTTCACAATGACTGTTTGACCGATGTTTATTTACGTGTTGATTGGCTTTCCGGACGTAAAATTTCTTTATATGGCATGGATTGAATAAGTGATCAAGTGTTTGTATTTCAGGGAGCAACAATTGTTGGTCTATCTGTAAGCATTTCTTTAGTTCCAGATTACAAGCTGCCTCCAGCTGCTTTTTCGTCTCCCCCTGTAAGTGTCATGTTGAACTGATAGTTTCAATGCCGGGGCAAAGCTTACAATTTTTGTTTTCTATTTTCTGCAGGTTACACAAAATAAATCTCCTGGTGGTGGTGATTCTGCTATTAGAAAGGTCGAGGATGTTGTTACCGGCATGCTTGCTAAGGGCTTCATCTTAGGCAAAGATGCTGTCAAGAAGGCAAAGACCTTTGATGAGAAGCATCGGTTAACATCAACAGCCTCAGCCAAGGCTGCATCTTTCGACAGGAAAATCGGTTTCACCGAGAAGATACATGTCGGTACTACCATTGTTGGTAACAAAGTAAGAGAAGTGGATCAGAAGTTTCATGTTTCCAAGAAAACCAAATCAGCATTTGCAACTGCCGAGCAAAAGGTCAGCAGTGCAGGATCCGCCGTAATGAAGAACAGGTATGTGTTCACTGGGGCTTCATGGGTAACAGGTGCGTTCAATAAGGCTGCAAAAGCAGCTGGAGATGTCGGACAGAGGACTAAAGAAAAAGTGGGAGCAGCTGAGGAGAACCGAAACCGAAAAATGGTTGACGACTTTGCTCAGATTCATCTATCTGAGTCTCCAATCGAACAGCAACCTTCTAAACCAGAACCAGCTCAAGGATTGATCCTCTGATTTGCTGCTTCTGTAAATATCGTGCAACGCAAGCCTCTGGTTGTTGGGGAACGGTTTTGTTTTCTTGCCATCCTTTTTCTTCTCCAACGTCCATTGTATGAATGACTAATTGTTTCACATAAGATGTCTGGTGTTTTTAGTAAGTAGAGAGTACTTGTATTGTGATTTAAATTCATATAAGATGAAATAATATAAATATATTTGACCATTCGGTCATTTAATAATTCTCGATGTCTGAGTTTTTAGTTTTGTTTGTATTAAGATGTTATATCTGTTTTTAGTATGCAACATTTTAACCGATTTCAAATATAATTAACCATATATAAGATATCCTCAACGTACCTTTCATGAATCATTTTTTAAACCCATATATCATCTACATATATAGTCATTAGTAGGGGTGATAATGAGCTGAGCCTGTCCTGGTTCGGCTCGAAAATAGTGTTATTGGGTTCGGGCTCGAGGTTCAGCAAACTCGGAATTTTAGGCTCGGGTTCGGCTTGAAAATAATATTATAAGGTTCAACTCGGGTTCGAAGCTCGTCAGGCTCGACTCGACTCAACTCAAAATAGATAATTTTGTTATATTTTTTATAAAAGATAGTATCTCGTTAAAAACTCTTTTAATAACCAACAACGAAACGAAATTCAATACTGAGAAAGAAAAAAATGCTCAATTTATTTTAATTAATTTATTTTTATTGGATTTCTCTTATTTTATTTTATTATTTTTCTTTTGTTAAAAAGATTATTTTTAATATATATAGCATATATAATATAATTATTTCAAGCCTGTTCACGAGTTTTTCGAGCTGAGCTTAGGTAGGCTCGACTCTTAAGGTCTCAAACCGAACCCGAGTCGAACTCACTCGAACCCAACTTTAACTAAACCGAACTCGAATAACCCGTGACTAGGTTATACTCATTATTACCCCTAATCATTAGCATTGTATTTCATATTAAAATCATACATATAGACGGTAGATAAAAATTAAGTATCAGTAATTTATAAAAAAAATTGTCAAATCGAAATTAAGAATAAACTTTTCAAAGATAAACTTGTTAGGCATAGGGAAAGGGTAGCATTGATTTTAGAAAGTGCGGTGAAAAAGTGTAGTGAGAAAGTGTAGTGAAAAAGTTCTTTTGGAATTTTTAGTTTGAAAAATATATGTTTAGTATTGTTGTCAAAAAATGCTTTTGAAAAAGTAAATAACTATTTTAGACATGATGTTATAAGTTAAAAATATATATTTAAATGATAATAAAATTATTATATATTATAATATTAACTTAAATTATGATAAAATATAAAAATATTAATAAATAAATAAATTATTTTTGAAAAGTTCTTTTTAGAAATGTTTTTGAGAAAATATATAATTTTGTATGAATATATATATAATTTTTAAATTAAAAAATAATTTATCTTAAATATAATTATGTATTTGTAAAAATTAGATTATAATAAAATATAATAAATAAAGGTTAAAATTGTAATCTGACTCCTAAAAGCATTTTCCAAATGCAAAGGCTAAAATTATAATTATGTATTTTAGCTTTTGCTTTTAGATTGAAAATCACTTTTCAAACGCAGTTTCTTTTTCAAAAGCTAACTATTTAGCATTGTTTTTGCGTTTCAAACCAACTTTTAACCCAAAAGCTGATTTGAAAAGCAATACTAAACGGGAACTTAATCTAAACTTCTCAATACAACTTTTCAAACCTTTTAAGGCTGCAAACCACGTTTTCATTCACCGATTTCACAAAAACTCCTTGTCAATGTGAAAGTTGTCTTCAATGCTTCTAAAACTTCTCCCTTCAACAAAACATCGATCTTCTTTTCTATTCCTAACACTAAAAATTTAAATTTTAAATTATAATTTTATGATACATCACCTCAACAACCTGAATGAGATACCTCAGATCAAATCGAACTTTTCGTATTAGTTTAGGAGTACTAGTCATCTTTTAGTAATAACATCAATCGGACATTGTGTTGTATGTGTGATATCATCATATTATTGTGTTATAATTTGTTTCGTGTGTTTTGTAAAAGATTTTATGAGAAAATAAAATAATATTTTATAATTGTTTTTACGTTAGAGACATTTTTTTTATATTTTTAATCGAATTGATACTTAAAGGATTTTTTTATTTGAATATTTTAATATTTATATGAGTTATTTTTTAGGCTTTCATGTTATTATTTAAAGTTTTTAAGACATTTATGTAATCTAGAGTTTAAAATTTTATATTTGAAATTATGTTTTAACGTGTGTGAGTATTACAAATATTTTATTAAATTATCAGAATAGTTTTATAACCTTCGAGTTTTATAAACAATTGTTATATTTTTCGATAATTATAACTATTTAATAATAATTTTATTTTATAAAATATTTGAACTTAAAATTTATTTGAAGGGTAAATTCTTTTATTATGACTTTTTAAATTCAATTTTTTAGTAGCGTTTAGGGTTACACATATAAATTAAAATTTTATAATATTATACTTTCGAATAATTTGTAAAATTTTTAAACTAAAAATCAAATAATTTAATTTATTAAAAATTTAAATAAAATTTAAGTTCGAATCAAATTTAATCGCTCTAATCATGCTGGCGGCTAAAGATTATTTAGCTCCATTAAAAAAGGAGGAAAGGGACCAGATCGTAAATATAACTATTTGATTGGAGACATCATCCAATGGTAACGGCGGAGCCCATTAGCACCCCACCCGACGCACAACCTTATCTTCAAAGGGAGAAATTATATCATAGGTCAGTACTATCACGTTATTTATGAGATTAACCAATGATAATTATCTATTTTATTATATTTTAATTTTTAAAGTGAAGATTCACTTGAAAAAAAATATGACATGAAAAAATTAATGAAGTGGATAATTATTATTGGTTGGTCCATGAACACGTGGTAAGACTGACCTATGATATAATTTTTCCTTCAAATGATTTATAGTTTAGATTTAATTTAGGGGAATTTATAATAATTATTAAATTATCTTAAAATTTTTATTTTAATCATTTAATTTTGTATATTATAAAATAAATATTAAATTTTAGTTTTTATTATAAAATATTTTGAGTTATTACCCGTTGATATAATTATTAAATAAATTAGATTTATAATTTTTTTAAATCATGACTAAATAGTTTAAATCATGGATGGATTAAGAGTAATCACACTTTTTAAAAGTTTTAATTTTTTTATATTTTTTATATTTTTATTGATAATCTAATTTTATACTTTTAATTTTTTATAATCACACTTTCTCTATATCTTTAATATTATTTTTTTTTATTTTACACTTCCTTATATGAAATTTTGGGTCGTCCCTGATTTAAATATATACTATGAAAAATGTAACATATTTGTAACATAGACCTAACTAAGAATGATCAATTATTTTTAAAAATCGTGTTATTTCTTAACAGCGAGTAAAACATATATAACGATTAATTTGTAACATAAATTAAAATTTAATAATTATTTTATAATGCTAAGATAAATATATAAAAATAGTTTTAAACAATTTTTATTTTAGGAAAAAGGAGTGGATGAGAAAACGAATTTTAAATTGAGAAATGACAAACGTCAGCCTAGTAGAGTTTTTATCAATCACTCATTGCCTCAATAATTAAACCAACTTAAACTAACCTCAATTTCAGACCAAACCTAATCTCGGGTTAGTTATGCATTCGACTGTTTATTTGGCATATTTCCCACACCATACCAAGAGTATAAATCATTGTCCTTAAGGATGAGTCTACCATGTGCGTCGAACACCGCTGAACACCACTAGCGCAGAACATTATTGAACACTATTAAACTAATTAATAAAAATTAAAAATTTAAAGGACTCAATGTATAATTAGTAATTATTTAAAACAAAATTTTAATTAAATTATTTTCTATAGGAAGAATTACACAAGTAATCATTCAACTATAATCATTTTTGTGTGTTGGTCATCCAACAAAATTTTTAGTGATAACCGTCCTAACATTTTATTTTATTCTCATTTTGATCATCTTCCATTATAGATTTAACGAAAATTATAAAATGACATGATTTAATAATAATTTTAGAAACTAAAACTATTATATTATATCAATTTAATACTAATAGAAAATAAATCATCAAATATTTGGATTAAACTCTAAATTTTTCATCTCTTTTCTTTTTTCCTTTACAACACTACTCTTAAAATGAATTAACCAACTCACTTTTTATTTCTTTTTTTTTGTCTTTGGGCAACTTATTAAGTTTTAAATTATAAAATACCATTTTTATTTTATGATTTATTTTTTAAATCTAATTTAACTTTTCTGATTCTTTAAGTTATTGGTATACATTATTTTTTGAGTCAAATTTGTAGAAATATTTAAACATTTAACATGTAAATATTAAAATAAAGCAATGTTAGTTGAAAAATTATTCCTGCATTTCAAAGATTTTTTAAACGTTTATTCTAATTCCAATCAAATTTATTGTACACAAAATTATTGTTTTTTAATACTAAACTTACAAAACAATAATTGAAAATCAGTTTCTTCTTAATTTTAATCAAAGTTCAACTCACAACTATTTTTCTATTAAAAATCAGTTTTTAAAAAATACATTTCCGAACATAATTTTAAATTTATTAAATATTTTAAATAAATTATGTTAGTTACAGGGATTGAATAGTAAAAAAATCAAATAATTTTTTAGATAGATAAAACCAAACAGTTTATTCAAGTGATTATTGCATAATTTATGTCTTCACTTTATTTAATGAATATTTATAAGATTGTAACCGATTACTATGTTTCAATTTTACATATTATATGAATTAAAATCCACACACAAATAATATACAACTTAAAGATAAAATATTTTTAAAAACATTACATAATAATATAATAATATCGTAAAAACAAACAATATTATTGGTATTGTTTAAACTATTAAACCACATAAAATGTACTTATAACTATACTAAATCCTGAATTTGTGATTAAAAACTCATTTATTTTAATTTTTTCACAAACAATTAAAAAGAAATTAATGTAGATCAGTATAACTCGTTATTTCTTGAACAACTTAAAACGGTTAAAATATAAAATTAATAGAGTTTTATTATGGTTTCTCTTCATTGTATGGGTAAAAACAGAAAGCTAAACATAAGATTTTGTTATGATTTTTTTATCTTTTATTATCTTTATTTTTGTTAACTAATTATTTCAAAGAGGCTCGCTGACAATTGATGGAAAGAAAGAAACGTGATTGTTGGGTTTTAAGTTTAGAGAAAAGAAACTGAAATAACAAACCTTGATAAAGAGTTGAACATAACAAAAAAAGAGAAATATGAAGTGATTGAAAGATGTGAAAGGGAACTACATTCGGTGATAAGTATTGTTTGTATTATTATGCGGGTTTATATAAAAATATAAGAATTTATTTGATGAGTTTTTTTAATAAGATTAAATTAATATAATATTATAAATTTAGGGATTAAAGTTATTATTAAACTATGTCATGATACAATCTTATTAAACTTTTAATGTTTGATGACCAAAACAATAATAAAATAAAATATTAGTGATAATTTTGATAAAAAAATAATTGAGTGACCAAAACAAAAAAAAAAATGTGACAATTGAGTGACCACCCTTATATTTATTCTAATAAAAAATAATTTAATTAAAATTTTATTTTAAATAATTATTAATTATATGTTAAGTCCTTAAAGATTTTAATCTTTATTAATTAGTTTAATAGTGTTCAGCAGTGTTCATCATTAACGGTGTTCAGCGGTATTCGACGCCCATTGTAGAATTTTCCTTGTCCTTAATCATGTTTTTATTAGTATTTTCGTTTAAAATTAATAAATTTAAAATTTAAAATTTATGTTTACAAAATTAAAGTATATTTTTAAGGTTTAAGATTTAAGGTTTAGAATGTATAAAATTAGATTTAGGGTTTAGAATTTAATTTTTTATTTTTATTTTAAAAAAAATACAAAAAAAACATGATTAAGGGACAAAAGATCTCTATTCTCGTACCAAAATCTTAACATTACATTTGAATTGAATTTTAGGGTGACTGATCCGTTTAATCTAGTTCATGTCCCTTTTAGGAGTTAGAGGAAATACATCTTAAGTACACCGGTTAGTAGGAAAAATTATATCATGGGTCAATCCCACTACGTGTCCATGGGACCGACCAATAATAACTACCCACTTTATCAACTTTTCCATGTCATATTTTTTTTCCAGGTGAATCTTTACTTTAAAAATTAAAAAATAATGAGGTGGATGATTATCATTGGTCGGTCTCATAGATGATGTGGTGGGACTGACCCATGATATAATTTCTCGGTTAGTAGGGATAGATAGATTAATGTTAGATCCTAAAGACAAATTATCGATTTATCTATTTAAAATAATTAACGTAAAAGATTGTCTTTAATATAATATTTTTTTGCTTCGGAACGATAAAATAAACATTTTTAATTAATAGATCAACCGGTGAATAAAATTAATGAGTTTTTGTTGGCAATTAGAGACTGATAGGTAAGACAGTTTCAACTTTGTCCCCATATATGTTTTTTTATTAATTTATTTAAGAATTTATCCTTATTTATATTTTATTCAATATCTTTGTTGGTTAAATAAACTACAAAACAGGGCATTAGTACTGATAAAAAAATAAAATGAACGAACTAAAAGATAATTAGACCATGCCGTGGTATAGAAGTCACTGCCTTAGAAACAAATTGCCTCGATGTGTGTACTCGCTACTTTAGGCGGTTTTCCCCGGAAGGTTAGCATAGTCCTCCAAACAGTGTACACCCAAAGTTTGGAGTGGACTATAGAGGAAATGATCGTCAGAACCGGAGTCGAACAGAATGATGCTCTCTAATTCTCTCTCAAGTAAGACAGATGAACTCTGAATGAGATTATTAAAAATGAGAGAAAATCATCTTATTTACAGGTTGAAAGCATGGGCAAATCTGTCCAAGAATCAAATAAAATCTGATTTAAATTTAAAATTTAAATTTAATATCAGATAATATCTATCCAAAAATAGTAGATTTTCTAACCAAAAATATCCATTTAAATCTCGGATAAAATCTATTTAAAATTAGATTTATTAACAGATAAAATCTAATTAAATCTCAGATAATCTGTTAATATCTATATAAAAATAGCAGATTTGTTAACCGAAAATATCCATTTAAATCTCGGATATTTTATTATTAAATCTATTCAGTTAAGTATTTAAAATTCAAAGAGAATTTTAAATCAACTAAACTGTTCTCATACAACCTATAAAAACAAAGTGTGAAATTCAAACATTATATATTTTCAACAATCTTAAATCTTAATTCCGTCTATAAAGAGAAGGGGAGTAATTTAATTATCCAAGAATATTAAAGTTTTTATCTTTGTCAGTAATTCGAATGTTTAAAATTATGAATAAAATTTTAGATCAATGACCATAAGAAAACCAGAAGTTCCTACATAAAATTTCAAAGATGCCGAAACCCATAACTTAAACCCAATTTCATATCAAACCTGCATTGCATGGCAGCCACGTTTAGATAAAAACAAGCTAACCCATGAATTCGATGGCTTATAATAAGAAATTGACTTCCCCGTTCATTTCATTTTCTCGACCCACAAAAAACAAAGAAAGGGTAAATCTGTGGGACCACGAAACAAAACAGTAAATTCAGAGAGAAAGAGAAAGGGAATCCAAGGCAAGGGAACCAATTAGACTCTGAGGGTAACCACCGACAACTTGTGTGGCTTGTTCTTGACGTAACATCGTGCTCAACTTTTGACACGTGTAAAAACATTCGTACTAATCCAAACAGATTTGCTTTCTCCATCAACAACTTAAACCTCATCAAAAACCCACTAATTACGATTTTCCTTTTTAATATAGAAAAAGAAACCCTAAACCCACTTTAATTATACACGTAATTGAAAAAAACAAGAATTAAGAGTCAGGATTATCACCGTTGGAGCAGTTAATAGGATACTGGGATCAGTACAAGTTTCTAGCTGGCATCCCCAACCGCATCACGAGGAGCGGTAACGGTCCGAATTTCCAGCTGGATTCCACACTTAGTCACTAACGTACGCCTTCACCCAAAAGGCGTACATTAGACGATTTGAATTTAAAAGGAAAGTATAAGTTTCTTCCATTTTATTTTCTTCTATAGCTTTATACAGAGATATAATTTATGTGAACAAAGATGAGGAAATAACTGACCCAGCGCCAGCTAAGATATTTGCTTCACAAGCCAACAAATTAACATGCAATTTAAATTTACATATGCAACAAAAATAAAGTCTCGCGCGTGCAAATACGACCGACACGTGTGGGATTATAGTCAGCTAGAGCATGGACGATCAACGGAAGACAGAGAGAGAGAGAGAGATAAACCGATGGAAGGCTCACGGAGGTCGCTTAGAAATCGGCGATTTTCCGGTGTGGACGATACTTCGAAACGTACTTATCAAGTTCTTGCAAATTCCTTTGGCTTCGAATCGTCAGAACATCGCCTCTCTGAATCTCCAGAAACCGGCCTGCATCGCCGATCTCACGTGAATCTGTCCATAACGAAAGCATAAACCGAGATAAGCAGCAAAGAAGAAGTCGGTAAACCGAAAATACAAGAACTAAAAAGAGAAAAGGTGAATTGAAGCTACATTATACCTAGATGCTTTGAGGAATGCTCGAATCCGTTAAAAGCTGCCAAATCTGAAACAAAAGGATAATAATAAACTATGAAGATTAAGTTTGTCAGGTCTAATGATACAATTTTTATTTTAAGTTTAATGTCGTTTTTGTAACATTTGAAAGTCAGGTGACCCAAATCAACGTTTTTAGATAGTTCAGTCACCATTTTTGAATTTTATCCAAAGAAAAATCCATTGACAGACATTTATAAAGAGAAACACAGAATGGAGCTGGCGAGAACGAGAGACTAAGGGAAAAACATGATGCTGTGGGAGATCGCACTGGGAATGGCTTATTTCTTAGGGATTTAACGAACTTACAGGCTTGCTTCGAAGATTCAGCGACGGATTATTAGCCGCAACCATCCTAGGTTTCAACAATTTGTTCAAAGGTAACGAGATTTCTCTTTTCTTTCACTATTTCATAATATCTTTCAGGCTTTGATTTGTTTTGCATTGTATTAAGAATTGTTACTGAACCCTGAAATACTGGTAGTATCATCAATTATGTATCAGTGGGCGTTTGAGTTACTGAAATGAATATATGAAATTGAATTGGTATTTGTCAGTGGGAGCTTGATTAGGCAATCGTGAAAAATTTACTTGCATTTCTTCTTTGAAGAATTGAGGTCTACAGAATGGGGAAAATGGTCATATTTAATCAAATTAAGGCCTGTTTCCATGTTTTTTAATCATTGACAAACTTGTTTTCCTCATAAACTTTATGTTGGACAAATGGACAACTTGAAACTGTCACAGGACTTGGGGGCATCGTTTGCATTTCTCCCATTATTTTCTGTACTTAATTCCTTTTTGTGGTACTTTATGAGCTTAGTTTTCGACATTTCTTACGAGTTAAACCGTAGATGCATTCGTGTTGAAGGCCTATTCTTCTGCACATTAGTTCTGGGAAATGGTTTTGGTTTGAGATAATCATGTGAATAATGTTTAGTCTTAGTTCTATTTAACAAAACTTTCCCTATGGACATGCCTATGGGCGGGCGGTAATGTACTGCGAAGCCACAACACCATAACAATCTTTATTTGTTTTTGGTAGTTATGACTCAATAGCCGGTTACATATGTCAAAAAGGGTTAAGTTTCTCTTTTAAGTTGAAAGGATGCGAGGTAGAAGTCTATCGTATCTGTACATCAATCAAGCTCTCTTTTCTTTTGCTTTAACAATTAGATGCTTGTATGTTCATTGAAAATGTCTAGAGAATATTTCTTCTTTACTTGGATGTTTTCATTGATTTCTAGACATGGAATGCAGCAAGTTATATATTCTCTCGCGGCAGTAAAATCATTTAGTGAATTGATTGTTTAGCGAATGAGGTGCAGGATGAGAGTGTACACCTCCTTGAGTTTCCTTATTATGCTATTTCTGCCCATTTTATACGGGATCATTAGCCTTGCCTTGCTAATTGAAGCTACTAAGGTAGAAGCTTTCTTGCCATGTAACCATTAGTAGTTGATTCACCAATTCTTAGTGAGCTTCATTTGCAGGGGAGAGCATAATCCTGAATATCGAATTTTTTGGAACTATTAACATTGGAAGGAATAGGATTAGGACTTGAAAAGGCATTCTTTGACTTTTGTTTTCTTTTGGAATCTGCTTTCTTTTTCTGCCACCAGATGAACACGAACTGTATTTGATGTAACACTCAAGTTTAACAGGAGCATACAGCGCAGAGACTTGGAAGTAGGTCGGAATCTTGGTAACATGATCCTCCACTGTCTCAATAAAATGAAACCCTCTGTGCAGATCCGAGCTCCAACTCACCAGAAACTCCACCATGATGTTGGCAGAGCATTCATGAACATTCCAAAGCAAATGACAAACTCAACATCATCATCCAGTCGCTTCGAAACAATGAAGCTGGTAGGCATCTTTTTAGATCAACAAATATGTGGTCCAATTCCTTCCCTACAATTGCAATGATGATGAGGCCACCAAGTGGTGCTGGAAACATGACTCAATGCAGGCATTTAAGCAGTAATGGACCTGACACATCGCGGCTGAACTATGTGAGAGGCGAGGGCGTTATTAGGAAGGATATATTGCAATGGATGTTGCGCTAGTGCAGGTGAAAACCCATATCTGTTTGCATTTTTGGACTTTCAAAACCAAAATAACACTGAGATTAACACCAAAATATTGAAGATTGTCCCTTATTAACTACATAAGTAACAAGTCAAGAAATAGCTAGAACGGAAACAAAGCCAACATAACAATCTAACCCCTGTGTTTACACGGCTTAAAAATCAATCAAACCCAGGAATGATCAAAAGCAGCGGTAGTAGTCGCCTGTGTGAACTCCTCAAAGCTAATCATCCCATCCCCATTGGTGTCAGCCTCCTTCATCATCCCCGTCAACTCCTCTGCCGACAGCGCATGCCCGAGCTTCGCCATCGAATGCGCCAACTCAGAATAGGTGATGTATCCATTACCATCCCTATCGAACATCCTGAACAGCTGCCTCAGCTGCTGCTGGCTGTAAGTTGATTTCTCGGACAGAAGTTTCGGTGCCACCAGGGATACGAACTCCGAGAACTCAACCAACTCGTTGTTGTTCGTGTCAGCCTTCTGAATCAAGGCTTTGACTTGGTGGGAGCTCGGTTTTAGACCCAAGGACCGCAAAAGAGAACCGAGTTCCAGCTGTGTTAGGCTACCATCGTTGTTTCGATCGAAAGATCGAAATATTTGTCGCAGTTGGGTGATTTGCTCATCGTCTAGCTTGACTGATTCCTTGGAGCTCATTTTCATATACCAGAAACCTCAAATCTTAAGAACAAACTCTTCCCTTATATACCCTAAGAACCATAGACAAGAAAGTCAACACCGAAACAAAATAAAAGTATTGTTGTTGTAAAAGATACGAGATTGTGTTGAAATTGTTCTTAATCTTGTTCCTCCATTTTCTGTTGGATCCTTGAATCCTGCTAATGTCTTGTTTTCATATCTACTATTATAGGAGGAAAAAAAATACATGAAAAGTGGTTCAATTCCGCGATTGGTGCACGTATTCCCCGCTGGCTAGTCTAAGATACAGTTTTACAACATTATTTGAGCACATAAGACAGAGCAACACGAGTACTATTAATCATTCAATCGATTAATAAATTTCTCCTTATCGAATCTTTATTTTAATATGTATAATTCTGTCATTTTGATTTCGTCTTCCCAAATATTTCTGTTTACAAAAGGGAAGTAATAATCTATTTTTGTGTCTTGAAATTGGTAAAATTTTAAAAATAATCTAATCTAAAATTAAATTTTAGAATATAGGTGGTTCTCGATTTTATTTTAAATTTTTGCTAAGTGTCACCATTTGCAACACCATTTTAAGTTTTAGAATATAGGGGTTCTCGATTATATTACAAAATAGAGAACACCTACGAGTCATTCACCTAAATCACCATTTACAAGTATCGTATTTTTACTCTGTATTATAACTTTTTGTCTAATTTTAAAATAAACTTCAAAAATTCTATTTTTTAAATAAAAACTCTAAATATTCTATAAATTCAACCATAAAATTTCAGTTATATTTTTAAAAAATTGAATAAAAAACATCTATATGAATAAACAATATACATACATGGACCGAAAATTGGTGGTGGGTGGGGAAAACAGCTACAGCCCATCAAAATGCAACAGTTGTGGGCCCTATCTGCCAGTTGGACCATCTATATTCCTACTGTCTTGCTATCATTATTAATGAGATTAAAAGGGGGGAAATAAGCATAGTATTAATCAATATTAGAGGAGAAATTATGCACATAAATGATAAATTAACTACAAAATCAAAGCATCTAACAACAATAGAAGATTTAAAAATAATGATTAACTTTTAATATAAATTTAATTATTCATTAAATATTTTTATATATTAATTTTTTTATAAATACTACTGCATTTTTATTAAATTTATAGAAAATTATAATTATATCGTATTCAAAAAATAAAATAATTATACTAAATAATCCAAAAATTCTTACAACTTAAAAACAAATAAAAATAAAATTTTTTATGAAGATAAGGATACCAATAAAATTTAGAAGGTTCCTAAATCTTATTGTCTTTGCTCAAAACGAGACGCAAAAAAAAAAAAAAGAGTTGTAGGCGATCCAAACTGTCATACAAAAATACCGCTACCTAAAACTGATTTCATCGGCAAACAATCATCAACCGAGTAACAATATAATTTTTCAAGTGATCATCGACAAAAACATAAATCAGAAACTAACGTCGATTGAATATTTGTGTGAACAATAATTAATTACAGGATATATTAAAACATGCCACAAATATAGATAAATCAAATCATATCATTAAAAAAAACTTTAATATTAACAAAAACATGCCAAAATTAAATGCCTGCTTAACTATCATGGAATCAATAAGCTTCCCTTTCCATTATTACAATTAAGCCCTTATAACATCCTGTGTTGACATCAAGCACGGTGGCAACGGACATCAGATCCCGTTCTCCGCAGCCTAAGACAGTACAACAAGTTGGTCCAATGTCAAAATTATGGGCTCAATAATAATGATAATGATAACGATAATGATAATATAACGATAATGATTTATTTAAAAAAAAATAAAAAAATTATGAGTTTAATGTGAAAATTAATATGGATTAAATTATAAAAAATGTGCAAATTAAAAATAATATTGTGAACAATATTAATATTATTTGAAATGAATAGTTTAGATGGAATTGAATTTGCAATTTATCCAAAACATAAAAGAAAATAAAAGTTAAATATAAAAAATAAAAAAAATAGTTTCAACAATCGACAGTTAACACTAAAACATAATTTATTAAAGGTTAAAGAAAAAATATAAATATATATTATCTTATAACCGGCTTAAATTTTTTTAAAAAATTCTGACAAATGATCAATAAATTTGTTTTCTTAATATTGTACAATTTTTAAATGAGATTTGAAATTATTTTAGTAATATATTTTAATATGTAAAAGAAAATATATATTAAATTATTTAAATAATTTTATTATGTTACTTAGAATGTCCAATAGATACAGCAGCATATTTAGAGTCTTCTTGAGCATGAGTTTTGATACTATTTAAAAATTAAGATATTTATCTTAATTTCTTTAATTTTAATATATTGTATCATTAACCTGAACTGATATAATAAAAATTATAATTCAATAATGATATTTTAATAAATAAAAAATCTATTTTTATCCAATAAAAAATAATAAAATATTATATATTATATATCAAACGCAAAAAGAAAAAAACTCTAAATCCAATCCAATTCAACTTTACTTTTTAAAAGTTCGACTCAAACTTAATTCTTTTAATAAAAGATTCATCTCTATCAAATCTGGTCAAAATTCATCGAGTTTGAGTCTTATTACCATCTTCTAAATTTGAGGTTGTAAGTTTTATTAGATTTTTTTTCTTATAAAAAACTAAATTATAATTTAAAGCGTATATAATACAATTAATCTCTCGCACTAATAACAAAAAAATTATAAATTTCGAATATAAATCATAAAATAAAAATAAATCATAAAAATCTCAATATTAATCTGTGCAATAAGAAAAATAACTAAATTTACAAAATTTTTAGTTATGGATTATAAAAGTAATATAAAAAAAATCCTGCAGGTGTGCATTATTAGTCTCCAAGGTCAAAACACCATTTATGTCTTACAGTTAAGTCCATGTCCCTCTCAGACAACTTTAAAAATGTGTGCATCTTGTCTTGTATAAATTTCTAAACATTTATTTTCTTACTATACTTATTATATTTGTGTCACACTAGAGATGATTATGATATATATTTATTGCATATGATATTATGTGTTGGCTACATTATTTGGAGTCTTTAAATGCTTTTATATTTTTATGATGTTAATGTATTATTAAAGTTATTTATAATGTATCAAAATAATATTTTTATAATAAATTTTTAATATATTTATATGTGGTCAAGTTTTTAATCGTTGGAGGGTGGTAATAAATAATTAAAATTATTTTTATTTTATTATTTTAAGTGATAAATTTTATATTATTTATTTATTTATTTTACTCGTATAATGATTATAAATTATTATATTTTTTTGACAAATGCTACTGAATTTTTATTAGATTCATAAAAAATTATAATTACAACGTAATCAAAAAAACAAAGTAATCGGATTAAAAAATACAAAAATTCTTACAACCCCAAAACAAAGAAAAATAAAATTTCTATGGAAATAAGGATACCAATAAAATCCAGCAGCTTCCTGAATCTCCTTGTCTCCGTTCAAACGAGACGCATAGCGAAGAAGTAATTATAGGCGATTCAAACTGTCGTGCAAAAAGTACCCCTACCCAAGATTGATTTTATCGGCAAACAACCATCAACCGAGTGAGGATAAGTCTTTTCAAGTGATCATCGACAAAACAATAAATCAAGAAACTAATATCGATTGAATCTTTGTGCGAACAACAACCAATCGCTAGAGTATGTTGCAACATGCCATAGACGAATCAAACCCCGAAACAAAGATAAAAACATGTCACAAGGACAGAGAAAAGCGTGTCACAAAGACAAAAAAGAGATCCATATTAAAATAAAACAAGAAAAAGAAATAGATCAGGTGGTCGACAACTAACACTAAAACTATATTACAATATGTGTCACTTTGTAACCAAACAATTAGAACTATTTAATTATTGTATTTTTTCAACCCAAAATTTATGTGTCCAAAATTATATCATCAACCTTGTTAATCACATTATTTATAGTCTCAACCAAATATATTTATCTATTTTATATTTTTTAAAATGAATTATCATTTTTTTTATAATTATTTAAAGATGAACAGACTTATTTGTGTCGATCATAGATGATGTGGTAAATAAGATTAATTATATAATCTCTCCCATCGAATATCGATGACGTTGATCTTTGACAATTGTTCACATTTTCATTCTTTTTATTTGAATATTTTTTTTTGGAACAAGTTAATAGTTATTACAATAGTATTTGTTCTAGAATATAATATTCACTATTTGACATTGATCGCTCAATCGCTCTGTTGGCATCGCCGGTGGCGGATCCAGAAATTTATTTGAGGGTGAGCACATATGAAATTTCGAAATCTCAGGGTGTACACAAAGCTTAAATATTATAAAAATTTAAGGACTAATTCGTAAAAAATAAAAAAATTAAGGATAAATATGTAAACTTTGAAAAGTTTAAGGTGGGCACGTGCCCACCTTATTCTAAAGGTGGATCCGTTACTAAACATCGCTGGTGCTCGAATCCGTAACCTCTAAGAATAATAATCGTTCTATTAATCACTTAAACTAAAAAACTCGTGATCTCTAAAAATAACAACGGTTAAATTTTCAATTTTTCATTCTTAATTTTTTTCTTTGACTTTTAAACCCAAAGTAAAACTTGTACACAAACAAATATAACGCCCCGGAAAAGGAAGCGTGAAAGTAAATAAGGAATCAAAGGAACGTACTTTAACCTCACGCTATCGTTATGCGCGTGTATTAAGGAAGAAATTAATGAAAAATGTTTTTAACTACTCGCCATTTTCAAATTTTTCGTAATTCACAATTTAATCCCTAATCTAAATAACATTTTTCACTTTGGCATATCAACATTTTTGTCCCATTTTGGAACATAAACTACCTTTTTCCAAAAAAAATGTCATTAACTAGGTTACTGTCAGGTTAAAACTGAATTAACTAATTAAATCAAATTAGTTCAACATAACGGCGACCGTTAAATTTTATTTAATTAAAGAATTCGTCGAATAACTGAATCGAATTAATCAAAAAATATTTTTTATCCACTGATAAAAATTAAAAATTAAAAAAAATTAACCGAATTAATCATATTTCAACTAATTCAATCGACTTTTAAATTAACCGAGTTTTTAAAGAAATTTCTCAAACTATTTTCGTATGACCCGCCGATGAATTCAACGGTCAAATGGTAAAATGCTTCTTCTTTTTCATTTTGAGAAACGTATGGACAGACAAGACAATCCCTTTATTACCAGAACGGACGCGTTGTAAAACGGAAAAGAAACAGACAATAAACGGAGTAAGTGGCGTTGCTTGGTTTCTATGAAACTGCTGTTACAAATTTGGGTCAAAAACCCTAATTAGACCCTTTAATTTGATAAAGATTAAGATCTATTCCATAAATCTCCAAAAAAATAAAAGCTAAATCTCCATGAAAACATATATAATCAGTTGCTTCTAAAGTTGATGCGATGGAATTGGAACAAATGAATCAACAATCGGACTAAAATATCTAAATAGAAAGGTATGAGGATTTAATTTTGAACTCTTTTGAAATTAAGGACTGAAATTAGAATTTCACCTAAAGTGTTATTACAAGAAGAAATAAGAGAGTGGACATAGATGTGCGTGTCTATTTTAGGTGTAGAAATCAAAGTCAAAGGAAAAGAAAGGGAAGAAAACGGAGAGTTGTCTTCTTCCTTGCCTTCTTCTTCCTCTGCAAAGGAAACACAGAAAATACTGTTTGGTTTTATTTTAGTCTGAACTAAAACAATGTATGGAGATTGTCAAGTCATGTCTTCAATGGGAGGGAACGTGGTTTCTTCAGAAGCCTTGTTTTCATCCACATTTCAAAACCCTAATTTCAGCAGCTTCTTGTCGTTCGAGCCATTACCTCCTATGATCCCTGTAAGTCATTCAAACTCCATCTTCTCTTGTACTTGTTAAGTTGTACTGTACTCTTTGTTCATGTTATTTTTCTTGGGATTTAACAGAAAGAAGAAAATGGGTTGTTTCTGAGAGGGAAAGAGGACATGGAAAGCGGGTCTGGTAGTGAACTTCAAGCTGCGGACAAGGACAAGCCTGGGAATGAAGAGAATAGCAGTCAGCAGCCACTCAAGAAAAAGCGTTACCATCGGCACACTGCTCGCCAGATCCAAGAATTGGAAGCGTATTTACTATTTCCACTAATCTCTAACAGTTCGTAATTATAAACGTTGCATCAGTTTATATGGAGTAATGTTTGGTGTTTTTGCAGTGTTTTTAAGGAATGTCCCCATCCAGATGACAAACAAAGGAAGAGACTGAGCCAAGAACTTGGCCTTAAGCCTCGCCAAGTCAAGTTTTGGTTCCAAAATCGTCGTACTCAGATGAAGGTGAAATCAAGACCACTTATTTCCATCTCTTTCTTGTCTTTCTCTACACATACTGAAAACCAAACCCTTCACAAAACGAGGAAAAATCTGAATCCAAGGAAACGCGTTGATGGGTTTGCATGGAAAAGCAGTTCAAACCCTAAACTGATGAAAAAGAAGGATCTTCTTCAATTCGGGGAAACTGCAAGTCTGCAACTACAGTCTGTATTCATAAATGTGCACTGGGTTCAGCATTAAACTCGTCTACCTGCTCATGTGCTTAGCCAAGCTGTTCTCACAGTCAATGGAAATTATATACCGATAATTATATACTCTCTGCTCTTGTATACTATAATCATTACGGTTCTTAAGGATATACTTAGTTCTCTTAATGAATGTTGCTTTAAATTAATGGTCAGGCTCAACAAGATCGATCTGAGAATTCCATACTCAGAGTCGAGAACGAGTCCCTCAAGAATGAGTTTTACCGGCTTCAGGCGGAACTCAGCAAACTTGTTTGTCCGAATTGTGGCGGTCCGCCTGTGCCTGGGGGTGTTTCCTTTGAAGAACTTCGTATAGAGAATGCACGACTTGCAGAAGAGGTTATTCATCTCGATTAAACCTCTAATTTTATGGAAGTACAAGGATTTACATCATATTTTCACCTTTTTGATGTTGATATGTTTTAACAGTTGGAAAGGGTCTGCGCCATTGCTTCACGATATATAGGAAGGCCAATACAATCAATGGGTGCTACTATAGCACCTTCATTACATTTGGACATTAACATGTATCCAAGGCAGTTCCCGGAGTCTATGGCTCCTATACTGTCCGAAGCAGCCTCCTTTCCCGAGAATGATAACCTAATGTTATTGGACGAGGAGAAAACGATTGCGATGGAGCTTGCTATGTCTGCCGTGGATGAACTGGTGAAGATGTGCCGAGCCAATCAGCCTCTTTGGGTTCGAAACAACAAAAATGGAAAGGAAATACTTAACCTCGAAGAGCATGCCAAGTTGTTCCATTGGCCATTGAATCTAAAGCAGCGATCAAGTGAGTTGAGGACTGAAGCTAGCCGTGGCAGTGCAGTCGTTATAATGAATAGCATCACTTTGATAGATGCATTCCTTGATGCTGTACGCTGCCTTTCCATTGAAAATTCGTAACATAGACGATTAATATTCAGCACTGTAACTTAGTCAGTTTTTAACATGTTTTCTTCCTAATTGTAGAACAAATGGAACGAACTCTTTCCCTCCATTGTTGCTAGAGCCAAATGTGTTCAAGTTATATCACCTGGCGTTTCGGGAACAACTGGTTGCCTTCAGCTGGTATGCACTCTCATATATTCTGAGTGTGTTTAACTTATGAATTGCATTTACTAATTTCTCTATTTGAGCAGATGTATGCAGAATTGCATGCTCTATCTCCATTGGTGCCCACTCGGGAGGCATATTTCCTGCGTTATTGCCAACAACAAACTCTAGAGGACGAAGCATATTGGGCTATTGTTGATTTCCCACTCGATGGCTTTCATAACAACTTACAGTCTTCATTTCCCTTGTACAAGAGAAGGCCCTCTGGCTGTTTGATTCAAGACATGCCTAACGGGTATTCAAGGGTTACCTGGGTTGAGCATGCAGAGATAGAGTTGAAACCAATCCATCAGATATTTAGGCTCTTTGTTGACAGTGGAATGGCTTTTGGAGCAAATCGTTGGTTAGCTGTTTTAGAGAGACAATGCGAAAGGACTGCTAGCCTCATGGCCAGAAATATCAGTGACATTGGAGGTTCAAAAAATTCCAATTTTTATGATTTGGATTCCATTATAATGAGATTCACACGCTTTAATTCTTTCACTCTCAGTGATATCTTCTCCGGAAGCAAGGAGGAATGTAATGAGACTATCTCAAAGGATGATAAGAACATTCTGTGTCAACATGAGCAGCTCCAGTGGTCAGTTATGGACATCTATTCCAGATTCCTCCGACGATACTGTTCGAATCACGACGAGGAAAGTCAGTGCAGCAGGCCAACCCAATGGACTCATTCTTTGTGCTGTTTCCACCACTTGGTTGCCATATCCTCACCACCAAGTCTTTGACCTTTTGAGGGACGAACGCCGCAGAGCTCAGGTTCCATTTTCTTTCATCTGTCTATATATATTAGTTTCCTCTCAGAATGCAGCCTTTTGATGTAAATATTATGCAGCTGGAGGTACTTTCAAATGGGAATGCTTTACATGAGGTGGCTCACATTGCTAATGGCGCCCACCCTGGAAACTGCATTTCACTTCTTAGAATCAATGTAATAATCTCCTTCTGTTACTAAAAGTTACATTTCTATATCATTTCCCTTCTTGTAGATGTGATTAACCCTATAGCTTCTGATCACGTTAAATGCAGGTCGCCAGCAACTCCTCACAGCACGTAGAGCTGATGCTGCAAGAGAGCTGCACGGACCGATCCGGCAGCCTCGTTGTTTACTCAACTATCGATGTCGATTCCGTTCAGCTTGCGATGAGCGGGGAGGACCCGTCTTACATCCCATTGCTTCCTTTAGGCTTCTTTATAACCCCAATGGAACTCATCAAAGATGATGCTGGCAGTACCGAAGAGAGAACTGAGCCTATGTCTGCAGGCAGTTTACTCACCATTGGACTCCAAGTTCTAGCCAGCACCATTCCCTCAGCAAAGATCAACCTCTCGAGCATTACCGCCATCAACAAACATTTATGCACAACCGTTCACCAAATCAATGCTGCTCTAAGTAGTAGTAGCAGTAGCTTCCCCGAGAAAGGAAATGGTGCAGGCTCTGGTTCTTACAGCGAGGCTGCTAATGCACCAGAAAAATAGGGTCTGAAATTCAAGTAGTGGAAATGTGTAGCTAGTAGCAGGTTTAGTAATATTAATTGGTAAATAAGAATGTAGTATTAGTTCTGGAAATATGATGGGGGAAATAGGTTGAGGAAGTCAAGAACGCACCAGTTATGATCCTTGCTTTTTGGTAAGCCCTAATAATATGTATTCACCGTCTCCGATTAGCAAGGTTGTTGGTACTGGTTCGGGTATTGACTTCAGCGTTATTACCCCGTCTCTTGTTTAATTTGAATGTTGTTTTCAGACATTAATTAATTTAATTGTGTTTGTCTATATTTAGTTTGTTTCATTAATTCAAATTTTTAATTTTACTTAAAAAATTTAATATCTTATCATATTAAATTAATTAATTGTTAGAATAAATTTTGTTTTGGATCTTAAATCAATCGTGTACATTTTAAAAACAATTATATCCATTTATTTTCGTATAAAAAATATATAAATATTTTTAAACATAATATTTAAACATAAAATTATGCCACACCGATTGATATCAAGTTTAATGTTTTGTAAAGGATAGTGAAATTAAAATATCGTAAATGCAATTACACCAAACTAAAGTTCATATGTAATGTTGATCAGAGATAATTTTAATAATTTTAGTATTTATTTTATAATCATTAATTATTTATCTAAAATGAGTAAGTATTGATGATCATTTAGTCAAAATTATTTATTTATTCTTATCTCTTTCTCTTAGATATCAAATTCAACAAGTATTTATTTAAATATTTTGATATTTAAATAAGTTATTCAATGAGTATCTGTACGATTATACGCATATCGATATAATTTTTTAAAATTGTTAACCAAATTATGCTATGAGTATTGGAAGGCCTATGACGTGCCGGTACATGATTTAATAATGTTAAATTGGTGTTTGATCATTACATTATCAGATTTCTTAAAATCAAAATTTAAATAACTTTATGTGTATTGTATACTTATATGCGTATCGATATTCTTTGTTCTTAAAATTTTCAAAGATTTTAATGAGCAAAATTGATATCGATACAATACAACATATATCGGAACCCTTTATAAAAATTCTACTCCATATCGATACGTCTACTCACGTACTAGTATCTCTAAAGTGTTCTTCATTACAATCTTCTTCATTCTAGTGAAAGAGAGTTTAGTGGATTTTATTTGTACAAATATTTTTTAGGAAAATGGATCCTTAGACTTCGGGGATAAGTCTAATTTTATAACGTTATCTTTTTAAGCTAAAAAGAAAAATAAATTTAATGAATTTATAAAAAAATTTAGCGATGATAGTTAAGAAAGTACTGAATAGATTACTAAGAAAGTTGAACCATTATAAGTCACTCATCTATTTTTTTATTACTTTTGTAATTAATTTTTAATATTTATCATTAATTTATCGTCCTTTTAATAATTTTATTGATTGATTAATTCAACACAAAATAATTTACACGCTTAGAATAGATTAATTACGTTAGCCAATGATTTTCATTAAACTCATTAGAGGTATAAATTAGCCACAAAAGCATTAAATAGATCATACAAGAAAGTATTAATTCTTAACCAAACAAGTAAGAAAAATAGATAAAAATAATATCATATTTGGTAAAGGATAAACATCATCAACAAATCATTTAAAAGTAAATATAACAACAAACGACAAAAATGGTTTACCGTAATTTAATCATGAATTATTTTTAGCAATCTCAAGGACCCATCAAAACAGGTTTTTGTGGCGTTTGTTCAAAAACACCGTAAAAAACTTATATATACTAATATTTTAAAAAATTGTCACTAAAAGTATAAATTTAATAATATTTATTAGAAAAACGCTGCTAAAAATATCGTTAGAAGACAGTTTTACTGTAATAAATGTTTAAATAAAAGGTAAATCATCATAATAATTAAATAACCATGTATAAAATAGATAATATTAAATCTAGTTTTAAAAAAATAAACCGTAATAATCAAAAAATATTTTACAATAGAAGAAAAGCATCCACCGTTTTTGTTATAAAAGAAAAAGACTAATTAAACTAAATTACACAAAAAATTAAAATTAATAAAAGAAAAAAATATATACAATAAAACTTACGATAAAAACATAAGTGACGTCTAATGCTTAACCAAAACAAACAGTTTTTTTTTTCTATGGTTTATTATATAAATTAATATTTGAAGTTGACAATTTTTTCATATTAGTATTTAAATTTTTGTCGCTACGAAAAATCATAATTCGATATATAAGTCGGTTTCAAAATTAATTAGTTTACTAATATGATTAAAATATTATTATTTTTAATAATACGTATGTTTTTCTACGGTTTATATATAGAAGGCGAGATTGTTTTTCTCAATAATATCGTGTCTAATGTTTAAACCTACATTTTATTTTAAAAACGTAGTGTACTTTATAAATGCATCAACACTTGTTAATAAGATATTGACATTAATAAGTGTTATATTTCATAATTTAATTAAATATTTTAATTGTTATGTTATAACTAAATAGAAATGTGATATCTTTTTTCAAGAAAAAAATCAAATACTGAAAAAGGCTTAAATAAAAAATCATCTTTAAACTGTTTTTTTTATGTTTTTAGTCTTTAAATTATTTATTAATCAAAGTAGGTTTCTAAATTATTATCTTTTATTATTTTAGATTTTTAAATTATTTTTTTGTCAAAATAAGTACATAAACTATATTATTTTTTTAGTCCTTAAATTATCTATTGATTAAATTTTTTATGATATATCAATATCTTATTAATTAAAATAATTTTCTTTTGATTTAAATAATCATCAAACTAAAATGATTAAAAAAAATTATTTTATTTTATTTTAATAAAAAATTAAAAACTAATAATAAAAATAATATAATTTAAGTATTGATTTTTCATTTAGGGCTTTGAAAAATTACCAACTTCCTATACCAATTTATATAGTAAGCCATCTTCTACCCCAAATTAATGGACCCCACAAATCCCTAATGGACGGCTTTGATCGTTTGACCTATCCTTCTTAACTTTTTTGACTTCTTTTGAAACCGAAGGACTAAACGATTCACGAAACAAACGTAACGCACGCGAGAAACGAGCGTGACAGGTAAATAAGGAATCAAAATCACAACTTTAACTTCACGATTTCCTCACTGCGCGTGGAATAAGGAAGAAACGAAACAGAAAATATGGTTTGACTTTGTCTTAGTTTTTTATTTGGGAAACGTATGGAAACGTGGATCACAGTCACTTTATTACCAAAACAGGCACGTGGCTGAAAAAAAGGACAGTGGCGTGGCTTGATTCATATGAAACCACAGTTACAAATACAATCCATGGTAATAAAATTTTAAAATATTTAGGTTTTATATGTAAATAAATATATTTACAAGGGAGTAGTAGCTGTGACTGTGGGTGTCTGAGTAAAGAAGAGGAGTGTTTATGGTTATGGGGTTGTGATTTTGAAGGTGAAGCTGTGGATTCTTCTGTTTGAAAAAGTATGGCTTAATTTATTTCTGATTTTATAGTAATTTTCACTTTCCTTGTAGGTTTACAGTCTGCTGCTTCTCAGTTTTTTAAGTTTTGCTTTGCCTAGAATGGCGTTTTCTTTTTATTGTGAAACTATTTGATTGTTGCAGGTTCACTAAGAGAACTGTTTCAGTTTGGTTGAAAAAAATGTATGAAGATTTTCCGGTGCTTTCATCAATGGGAGGGAACGTGGTTTCTTCGGAAGCCTTGTTTTCATCAACATTTCAGAACCCTAATTTCAGCAGCTTCTTGTCGTTCGAGCCATTACCTCATATGATCCCTGTAAGTCATTCAAACTCCATCTTTTCTTGTATTTGTAAGTTGTACTGTACTCTTTGTTCATGTTATTTTTCTTGGGATTTAACAGAAAGAAGAAAATGGGTTGTTTCTGAGAGGGAAAGAGGATATGGCAAGCGGGTCTGGTAGTGAACATCAAGTTGCAGACAAGGACAAGCCTGGGAATGAAGAGAATAGCAGTCGGCAGCCACTCAAGAAAAAGCGTTACCATCGGCACACTGCTCGCCAGATCCAAGAATTGGAAGCGTATTTCCGCTATTTTTTAACCCTTCGTGATTATAAACATTACATCTGTTTATATGGAGTAATGTTTGGTGTTTTTGTAGTGTTTTTAAGGAATGTCCCCATCCAGATGACAAGCAAAGGATGAGACTAAGCCAAGAACTTGGCCTTAAGCCTCGCCAAGTCAAGTTTTGGTTCCAAAATCGCCGCACTCAGATGAAGGTGAAATCAAAAACTACTTATTTTCATCTCTCTCTTGTCTTCTCTACACATTGAAAAACAGAAGAAAAACCCGAGTCCCGAGGAAACGCGTTGATGGGTTTGCATGGAAAACCAGCTCAAACCCTAAGGTCTAAATTGCTTGAAAAGAAGGATCTGTTTTATTTTGGGGCCACTGCAATAACAGTCAGTATTCATAAATGTGGACTGGGTTTTGCATTAAACTCGTTTACCTGCTCATGTGCTTCCCAAAGGGTTCTCACAGTTAATGCAAATTACATATGTATGCACCATACTCATTAAGGATATAATTGATGCTTCATTTTTGAATCTTTAATTGTCAGGCTCATCAAGATCGATCTGAGAATGTCATACTTAGAGCTGAAAATGAGTCTCTCAAGAATGAGTTTTTCCGGCTTCAGGCGGAACTCTGCAAACTTGTTTGTCCGAATTGTGGCGGTCCGCCTGTGCCTGGAGGAGTATCCTTTGAAGAACTTCGTATAGAGAATGCACGTCTTGGAGAAGAGGTTCTTACTTTTCTCTATTTAATGCACATATTATCAGTATTAATAATGCTAATGATCGTATTAGGTTTAAAGCAATGCAAAGGTCTGATCAGTTTTAATAACATTCCTCTTGATTGGATCATATTAGGAAATCTAATTAATATTTAGTGTTTGATAACTTCGATATGTTTTGCCAGTTGCAACGGGTCTGCGCCATTTCTTCACAATATATGGGGCGGTCTATCCAAACGGTGGGCGCAATGATGCCACCTTCATTAGATTTGGACATGAACATTTATCCAAGGCAATTCCTAGAGCCTATAGCTCCGACATTGGCTGTCACTGCTTCCTTTCCTGAGAATGATAGACTAATTTTATTGGATGAGGAGAAAAGTATTGCAATGGAGCTTACTATGTCTGCTGTGGATGAACTGGTGAAGATGTGCCGAGCCAACGAGCCTCTTTGGATTCGAAACAACGAAAACAGCAAGGAGTTGCTTAACCTGGAAGAGCATGCCAAGATGTTCCGGTGGCCCTTAAATCTCAAGCAGCGATCAAGTGAGTTGAGGACTGAAGCTAGCCGTGACAGTGCAGTCGTTATAATGAATAGCATCACTTTGGTAGATGCATTCCTCGACGCCGTATGCTTCCTTTCCTTGAAGTTCCTCTAAAATTTCTTACCATAGCTATAGTAAAAAGTTTAAATTAATCTGTTTTTAACATGTTTTCTTCCTAATTGTAGAACAAATGGAACGAACTCTTTCCTTCCATTGTTGCTAGAGCCAAATGTGTTCAAGTTATATCACCTGGTGTTTCGGGAACAAATGGTTGCCTTCAGCTGGTATGCACTCTCATATATTCTGAGTGTGTTTACCTTATGAGTTGCATAACTTGCATTTGCTAATTTCATTCGTCTATTTGAGCAGATGTATGCAGAATTGCAGGTTCTATCTCCATTGGTGCCCACTCGGGAGGCATATTTCCTGCGTTATTGCCAACAACAAACTCTGGAGGACGAAACATATTGGGCAATTGTTGATTTCCCTCTCGATGGCTTTCATAATAACTTACAGTCTTCATTTCCCTTGTACAAGAGAAGGCCTTCCGGTTGTTTGATTCAAGACATGCCTAACGGGTATTCAAGGGTTACCTGGGTTGAGCATGTAGAGATAGAGGAAAAACCTATACACGAGATATTTGGCCACTTCGTTCACAGTGGAATGGCCTTTGGAGCCAGTCGTTGGTTAGCTGTTTTAGAGAGACAATGTGAAAGGATTGCTAGCCTCATGGCAAGAAATATCAGTGACAATGGAGGTTCCCAAATTTCTCATCTTTCCCAAACCCTGCTTTATTTAAGAAGAAAAGATTTGGTTTTTAATCTAAAGAGATTTACACCCATTTTCTCTTTCACTTTCAGTGATACCTTCTCTGGAAGCTAGGAGGAATCTAATGAGACTATCTCAAAGGATGATAAGAACATTCTGTGTCAACATGAGCAGCTCCAGTGGTCAGTTATGGACGGCTATTCCAGATTCCTCCGACGATACTGTTCGAATCACGACGAGGAAAGTCAGTGCAGTAGGCCAACCCAATGGACTCATTCTTTGTGCTGTTTCCACCACTTGGCTGCCATATCCTCACCACCAAGTCTTTGACCTTTTGAGGGACGAACGTCGCAGAGCTAAGGTTCCATTTTCTGTCATCTATTTATATACTTTCCTCTCAACATGCAGCCTTTGATGTAACTATTTTGCAGCTGGAGGTACTTTCCAATGGGAATGCTTTACAAGAGGTGGCTCACATTGCTAATGGCGCCCACCCTGGAAACTGCATTTCACTTCTTAGAATCAATGTAGTAAGCTTGTGTTAATTCTGTAACGTTTTCCATTCTTCGACATGAAATGAGTATGACCAAGATTCAAATGTTTAAATGCAGGTTGCCAGCAACTCCTCACAGCAAATAGAGCTGATGCTGCAAGAGAGCTGCACCGACCGATCCGGCAGCCTCGTTGTTTACTCAACTATCGACGTCGATTCCGTTCAGCTTGCGATGAGCGGGGAGGACCCGTCTTACATCCCATTGCTTCCTTTAGGCTTTTTTATAACCCCAATGGAACTCATCAAAGATGATGCTGGCAGTACGGAAGAGGGAACTGGGCATATGTCTGCAGGCAGTTTACTCACCGTTGGACTCCAAGTTCTAGCCAGCACCATTCCATCAGCAAAGATCAACCTCTCGAGCATTGCCGCCATCAATAACCACTTATGCACAACCGTTCACCAAATCCGTGCTGCTCTGAGCAGTAGTAGCAATAGCACCCTTAGCTGCCCCGAGAAAGGAAATGGTGCAGGCTCGGGTTCTAGCAGCGAGGCTGCTAATGCACCAGAAAAATAGGATCTTGGTTCTTCGTGAATTACCCCTAACATCCTCAGCTTTTTCTTCTTTTCATGAATTTGATGATGGGATGAAAAATTGGGGACGTTATTGGTAATTTAATGAAAACCAAGTAGTGGAATTTTCAAGTTACAGTTACAGTAGTTTTATGTGGTAAATAAGAAAAAAATTGTAGGACGAATGTGGCATACTTATATGCACCACTAATTTTTATTTAAAATATTTACTATTTATCAGTACATTTTTATTTACTTATCAAGAATCAAGCAGCACCATATACAATACGAAAAAACTAAATATTTCAAATTTCCACTTTTTTTCTTAGACATTATCATGCTCATTAATTTCAAGCATCCAACAAAAGGAAGGAAAAATACGACAATGGCCTCCATTAATCGACAGCAAATTTTAACTCAGAATACGGCTGATTCAACCTGCACTCCTTTTGGCCACACACCCAAAAAAGAAGAAAAGAATCAACCACCATCCTTGAATCTAAGGCAAAAGTGTTTTATAAAAGCATAACCCGAGTTGATAAATTGACTTCCAAATAGAAAACATTTAAAATACGCTGATTTAAAGATCACATATAACGTAATCGAACTCGAAAAGAGTTTGATTTCTTTATTTTTAACAAAACCATTCAGTTTTAAGCATTCAATATTTGCATCATAACTGTATTAAACAATTTAACAATAAAAAATCCTTCCTGAAAACTTTAGTACAATCAAAATTCAATTCCATTCCAACTATTTTCCGCAAAATCCATGTAACACCAAAAAAAAAATAAGGAAATGAGGTTGTAGGGTGTCGAATCCACAATCCCTTGTATGTTTCACCGGTTACCCAGCAACTTGAGTTATCAAGCTCTTATGAATTGATCTCCCTCACTCTTGCTTTATCTTGTATCAGTTTAGATAAAATAATAATAATAATATTTGAATATAAGAGCTTTATCCCTTCAGATCTGAAACTTTTCCCTATATTCGAATCAAAATAACCTTTCATCTCTCACATACCCCATTTCGAACCAAACCCCGACCACCGTCCCAATTCCTGCTCCGGTCGTCCGTGGCGTTCACCGCCGTTGTCGTTGGGTTCGTCGTCAATCGCCGGTCAAAACCCCTCTTCTGACGCGTGCAACCACCGTCCGTGCCGCCCGGAATTGAAGCTAAGAGCTTCGTTGACCTAGATAGGAACCCAATGTCCGTTCTTTGTCGATTCCGACTGTTCCTGGAGTCTTTCCAGCGCGTCGACCACCCCGTTATGCTCGTCTTTGAAGGGCGATCAAAACCCCCTTGCTACCGTCTCCGATCTTCGCCGGCGGGACCATCATCGGAGCTTGACAGATCCGGTTTGGTAAGTGTTAAACCTTTCGGTTTTGGTGTGTTTCTGGAAAAATTTTGCTTGGAAAAGGTGGTTATGGTCTCGAATCTAGAAAATCTGGGCTTAAAAGGTGTTTTCCGGCCGAAATAGGTCGCGCGTGGCATCCACGCGCCGCCAGAGGCGATTTTCGACCATCGTGGACGATTGCCGAGAGCCGATCGGTCCAAATCAGTCCAACCTGAGTCAAACCGGTCAGAACCGATCCTGAACCAGAATCGAACCGGTCTAACTCATACCAAATCGGTAAACCGTTGATCAAACCCGTTGATCGACCCAACCCGTTGACCCGTTGATCGACCCGTGACTGTTGATCAGTGACGTCAACGTTGATTGCTGACATGGCTGCTGACGTCAACGTTGACCCTGCTGACGTCAGCGTTAACTTTGACCAAATAATCAAAATTTTCAAAAAAACTATTTCATGGTTTTTGACGTCCTAAGTCTATTCGTGAAGTCCGTTTTTCGAAATTCAATCCCGAAAGCCTCCAAATTGGACTTTAAAGTCTTGAGTCAAACTTTTCTTCTAAGTTAAATTAAGTCCAAAGTTTTAATTAAGGTTTAATATCGATATCTGTTTAATTGTAGGATCTCATAATTCTCCTGATCGTGTACTGATCCAGTCCAACTCCTCCCGTTTTGATCGATCCCGAGATCCGATTGTAACCCGATCCAATACTACTGCAGAGCGAGACTTGAACGCCCTGTAAACCACCTGTCTATTCTGCCATTTTGAGGTGTGTTTCCTTGTATGCTATATAACTGTATACTACTGTTTTTCGTTTTTAAAGGAACCTAACATGTGCACATGACTGTTTTCCCGGATTTTACATAGCCGCCAGAGGTGATTTTCGGCCATCGTGGACGATTGCCAGGAGCCGATCGGTCCAAATCGGTCCAACCTGAGTCAAACCGGTCAGAACCGATCCTGAACCAGAATCGAACCGGTCTAACTCGTACCAAATCGGTAAACCGTTGATCAAACCTGTTGACCGACCCAACCCGTTGACCCATTGACCGACCCATGACTGTTGACCAGTGACGTCAACATTGATTGCTGACATGGCTGTTGACGTCAACGTTGACCCTGCTGACGTCAGCGTTAACTTTGACCAAATAATCAAAATTTTCAAAAAACTATTTTATGTTTTTTGACGTCCTGAGTCTATTCGTGAAGTCCGTTTTTCGAAATTCAATCCCGAAAGCCTCCAAATTGGACTTTAAAGTCTCGAGTCAAACTTTTCTTCTAAGTTAAATTAAGTCCAGAGTTTTAATTAAGGTTTAATATCGATATCTGTTTAATTGTAGGATCTCATAGTTCTCCTGATCGTGTACTGATCCAGTCCAGCTCCTCCCGTTTTGATCGATCCCGAGATCCGATTGTAACCCGGTCCAGTACTGCTGCAGAGCGAGACTCGAACGCCTTGTAAACCACCTGTCTGTTCTGCCATTTTGAGGTGTGTTTCCTTGTGTGCTATATAACTGTATACTACTGTTTTTCGTTTTTAAAGGAACCTAGCATGTGCACATGACTGTTTTCCCAGATTTTACATAGACATTTATTTTGAACCTTAAGCATGATCATTTTCTGTTTTTACTGTACGATTGATACATCATGTATGATATTTCATGATTTGATATATACATGATACCCGATTATTTTCCGTTACTGTTATCATTATTCCTGCTATTATTGCATGCATGTCACTTTAGGATTGGGATGTTGTGTAGTGTCTGAAATTCGGTTCAACCTTGATCAAGCTGGTAATTCCGTCCTGTTTACGGTTCCTAACTTCGGTTAGGATAATTCCGCGATAATTCTGCTTGATATCGGTTCTCATGCTGCAGCCAGAGTAATTCCGCATGTTCCCTAAGGTAATTCCTTAGGCCTGTACCTTTGCCTTATTGGGTTTAGGTTAATACCTGTATCAGATATTGTTCTAGGGTACTGTATCCAGGAGTTCGGATGGAGGGTAATATATCATGCATACACTTGATCTGTTTTTTTTCTTGATATTACTGTTTATTTGATTTTACCTGTGTTTTGCATTCATTGTTGGAACACACTGGGCTCTATAGCTTATACATGTTTTCTTTCTCTTTTTCAGATATCCGTAGATAGGCATCTCGAATTTGACATTTGGAGGATCTACACCTTCCCGAGTATATTTTGATGTAATGTTTAAACCTTCCGGATTTCAGTTAGGGTGACATGTGCCTCTATTTTGCTACTGATGTGCCTATAATTTTTTACTGATTGGTTTAAACTTATTATATTTTATCATCGAAAGTGTGAATTAATTTGTGAACAATGTTTTAAACGTATTCTATTTTAAGTCATCGGTTTTATAATGTATTTTGTTTTAAATGATATCCAGATTGAATATATTTCGATATAGCTCGAGTTGGTTTATGTTTAGAACTTTAATTATGATGGAACTATTATCTTCATAGGTTATTTGATTTTACTTGAAACTCGTATTATATTTTAAAAAAATGTGATCACTCTAGGTCGGGCTTTCCGTATAGGTCGGTCTAGGGGGTTTCATTTGGTTGTTATCAGAGCTTTTGGTTTTATGACTCTCCAACCGTGATGGATCCTAAATAAAAATACATATGAATAATGCTAAAGCTGATCATCTAATTAACACATGTTAATCTTATTGGTTTAATTATTTAAATTTGCAAATCATACTTTTCAATTACATGCAAACCTTGATTCTTTGATTTTGTTTCAATTACACCCTTATACTAGCTTTATACTTCTTATTTGGCCCAATTAAGGCCTAAGTCTTGTTAATTGATCTAATAACTTTCAATTACTTGTTATTTAGCTTACTAACTTCCATTAAATCCAATTTTAACCGAGGTTAGGTTGACCTACCAAGATTTAATTCAACAATTTTTACTATTGTCTAGCTTATAATATCGCAATTGTATAGTTAATTTTAATTGATCATAGACTTAATTGTTGTGTCATACTAGGTCTAGTTTAATGTTTTGGTAACACTACAAAAACCTAAATTTTATTTTATTCCCTTATTTTTCAGATTTCACGCTCTCTCTCTTTATTCCCATCTATCTAAACCCTCTGAAATAAACATCAGATCCCCAGAAAACAGATCCAAAATGGATCAAAACCTCTTGCTTTCACATGGTGTTTATCTTGTTCTTGGATGAACAATGATAAACACCCAAGAACATGCTAATGGTCTGCCCTCCTAGCCGCCGTTAGATCTTATGCCATCGTATTTTATTCATCTTCGGTTGTTCGGAGACCACCACAGAAACCCTTCGACCGCCGTTATCCCATTGTCGATCGTCGATCGTCGTCTGGAAGCTTCCGACCACTATTTTGATACCCGAAAAATCTCAAATTCACTCGAAAACTCTCTAAAACTTTAGAACTGAAACTTAAACATCTTAAATCTACCCCAATTCGTCATAATCAAATCCATCTTCACTCAATCCTAACCTAAATCTACCCGAAATCACATCTTTCACCAATCATTTATCGTGTTCAACTCTAAACGAAAACCTAGCATTCTAAACGAAACCTAAATGATATCGGCGACCACGAACCGAACTCAGATAATTGTTTTAATTTTTTATTTTTTTTCAAAATTTAGACCTAGGTTTTAAATTTATGCTTCAAGAAATTCTAACGCAAAATCTTAATTTGCAGAAAAAAAATGATGAAGAAGAAGTTAAAAATACCTTCTAGAGTTAATTCCGGCGAGCTTCGGTGATCGATTCTGATAACTGATTAACTTCCTCGATGTCCTAAAGTCTCCTTTAATGAAAACCTTTCAGATTCTATTCTCTCTCCACAATTATAGAACCCTCGTTCCATAATGGTTGCCCTTTCTTATTTTGGCAAGTAATTATGGAATCGTTTTTAGTAACTTATTTTGACAGGAAATTGACTTCAAAACTCTTAATACTTTAAAAAAAAAATAGGGTCATAGTCCCGCTCATTATATGAATCAAATCGAATCTGATAAAACTATGGTATTTTAAATTTAACCCGAAACTAATAAAATCGACTTAAATTAAAATTAATTTAAATTTTAATCAAATAAAAAATAATCAAAATTAAATGCAACTAAAATAGGAAGCAACTTAAATTTAATTTTCTTAAATTTGATAAAAAAATCAACCCGATTTTGTCCCAAATCAAATGAACGAATGATTTACTTTTATTTTATTTATATTTTTTAATAATATGATAAATAATAAATATGTATTTTTTCTTTTTTACTATATTACCGATTAATAATCATCTTTATTAAAATTTGTTTAATATAAATTTTTTATCTTTCTAAAGATCACCTTTATTTCTATCCGATAATTTTTATTTAAAAAATTAGTGTAAATTACATAAATGATCTATTGATTATATCTTATTTATCTTTTACATTACCTGACTATCAAATGTTACAAATTGGTTCATTGACTCTTTTTTGATACAAAATAGTCCTATACCGTTAAAAATTGACGTGAATCTAATGTGAACGTTAACATGTTGACTTGGATAACCATGTGTCATCCCCAATTTCTATAATCCCCAAACTCTAAAAATTTGGTATTTAAAAATCTTAATTTAAAAAATCCACAAAATCTTCTTCCCCTTAAATTGAAGTTGTTGCTGCTACTGCCATTGATACTCTATATGCCTTGATAAAAATAAATATTGTATTTAATTAAATTAAAAAATATTTTTAATTAAACGAAGTACCTATAGTATATTTTTTAATCAAATAAGTACCTAAACTATTTTTTCGTCAAAATGGATAATTATAATATTTTTTACAATAGATGTCTAAAATATATGTATATATTTATTAAAATATATATGGTATATTTTTTAATCAATGTCATATATTTTTTTTAAAAATCTACATAAAAATATACATTTTAAGTATTTATTTTGATAAAAATACTTTAAATACCTATTTTAATAAAAATTACTTTAAATACTTATTTTTAAAAAATATTTTAAATATATATTTTATAAAAAAATATTTTAAATACTTAATTAATTAAAAAATAATTTAAATATTTATTTTAAGTAAAAATTACTTTATATATCTAAATGAAAAAATAATGTATTTTAGTCACTTATTCAGAAAAACATACGTTCTTGGTCCAATACTAGAACCCAATCCATTAACCCAACTTCAGCTTGTTAGATTGTGAAGGGTTTAAGAGAAAGAGAACTTTTCACATCGTTGTTCAGCACCGACTTCCTTTCTCAAGTGTCTGCTCCAATGGAACCGCTGTTAGGGTTCGAAGAAGAAGCCACTGGAGCTTATAATCAGGAGTTTTCATCATCCACACATTCCAGTGACTACAAATTGGTGCCCTGGTTGAACTGGTCCGAATGGGATTCCGTTAGAAAATCCCTCTTCTCTTCTTCTCCGAGCAAGATTTCCTTTGCTCTCTCAAGAGTACACAACTCTCTCTTATGTTCCATTCGTTTTTCTGTCTTCATTTTCTTTGTTGGTTTCTCATAAAGTTTCCATTTTTAGATATCCACATGGCGGAGCAGAGGCTGTTTACCGGTTGTGATTGATGTCACTGCTTCAATAGTTGAAATTCAACAGTCTGATCCTTTCTTCCGGTAATCATTTACTCATTAAGATTTACCCTAGTTTTACCAAGAGAGTTATGTATAGTTTCCTTCTATCTGTAGAGGCGATGAATCGAAAGATGGTTCACATTCAGAACAAATGTTAGCTATGTTGTATTCCATGGCAATCTTGAGGTGAATTTCTTTCTTTTTGTTAGTAATTGGGAAACACTTGTGGTGTTTAAAGTTTATGCCTTTATAGTTTTATGATTTGATATGTATTTTTATGTTAATCTTTGAAGGCTTGTTAACTGTGTCATCGAGAAGACACGTAAGAGAACTGGGATTTCGATTGCTGATGCAGCTGATGCCATTGGTATGCCTCGAAGACTGATTGATGTTCGTCATGGTAAGCACAGCTTTAATAATTAGTATGGTGGTAGTGCAAAAGTTGTATTCATTGATTCACTCAGCTACAACAAGAATAATAAATGATTTGATTTATTTGTTTGATTGTTTCTTGATATTGACAGAGGGTTCTCACCGTGATCTACCATCACTCATAATTGCTCGGGATTCATCAGTCGTGGTAGGTGATTCATCAATCGGGATTCATTGGCTTTTTCTTCCTTTGTATTTTTCAAATTTGTGATGTGTGTTGCTTTTCTAACTAATTTCAGGCTCTGAATTGGCTGAAATCCTATTACTGGGAACCTCAGAAGAAGCAAATTTCATTTCATAGAGATGGAATTGTTAATACTCGAAGAGAAATCAAATCTAAACTCCGTGAATTGGCTTTGTGCATAAAAATCCAGCATAACCCTGAACTTAGATCATTGCTTGTCAAAGGAAAAGGTGCTTTCGTCTCTTGTTTAAGTTTCAGTTATACCAATACTTTGATGCTAATGGTTATGCCCTTTCTTACCTCCTGTAACTGATATAAGTGTAACTTCCATGGATTATTTATCAGATTGTTTTCTGTCCTGTCCCTGCATCAAACATAACATGGTTCCCATTATCCAGTGCCTTTTTGTAATATTTGCCTCCTAATCTTTAGTGTGGTTCATCTGAAAACACCATGATTTATATTATCTACTTTTTACAGGTGGCAGACAGTTCAAACATCTTTGTGGCCGTAGTAAATTCTTTTCACTTATGGCAGGGAAGGCCCATTCATCCCAATCTGGAGGTAAGATATCCTCCCTTATCAGTTACTTTAGGTATCAGAAACCAAATAATTTAATTTCACTATTCTTCCCCATGAAAGTTACTTCTAATATTCTATACGATTATTAATTATTAGAAACCATTTGGTGATACCTGGAAAGTCAGACAATTCTTTAGAGCTATAGGTCAAAGAGTAGTTTATATATTTTAAACCCAAAGTTGAGTCTAGGAAGATCTTAATTAACATGTGCTTTCCTAAATTCTCTTTGTCCATCTTCATTTTCTCTCCTTGCCTCTCTCTCCTTGTTTAGCTCAAAATATAGGAGATGAAGAGCATTGTTTTTTCTTGAAAACGATATTGTATCTTGTATTATTATGGTTTGCCTCACCATTGAACATATTGGAACATTTACTTTGTAATTTTTAATGAAATTTACACTGAAAAGTGGAAAAAGAGTGGTGTATAATCTATGCTGAGTTTGTTGATTTTTTCTTTGTGCGTGCTCTGACATGGAATGTGTGGAGATATTGCTGTCTATTATACTGATGGGCGTCTGTATTTTCAGGTGCTAAGAAACAGATTAGCAAAACCTTAAAAGGCCTTGTAAGCTTATATTCTACTTCATCCTCAGAAGTAGTGTCTGTATTATTGGAATTCTTGCTGAAGGCTTTAGGTTCGTCAAGCTCCATGGACATTTCAAAAGACTCTGAAGATGGCGTAGATAAACATGCTGCATGGGATGATTGGCAGCTTGTCATAACAAAATTTTCAAAGAAGGAACCAGAATTGCTTCTTGCCCTTCTTCAGAGGATTCTTGATATGATTGGGACAAAGGAGTCATCAAAACATGAAACAGGTAAGCAAAAAATTATATTGACTAGGTTGTGCATCCCTTTTTAATGTCACTTTTTGTCTTTGCCTGCTTTTTACTTCTCTCTCAGTGTTCCTTTTCTGATTCTTATTTAGAATGTCATCCGACATCATCAGAGAGTAGACAAGAGGCTTACGAAATAGAGCATCTTTCATCTTTGTTTGCATGGCTGGTTAGACATTTGGAACTAAAAGCTAATCATACCAAAGGCTCTGTTGGAAGAACCATGTCAAATTCAATTCTACTGGAGCTACTGCGAAAATGTCTTTTGGTGTCGTCTTTCTGTAATGACAATCTCTTGGATTCAGCCCTTCATATTGCACAGCTGGTCGGAAACAGTGTTTTGATGGAGAAACTCAACAGAGTTCGTTCCTTAGGTTTGTCAAGTACGGAGTTTATCGAAGAAAATACTTCAGACGAGATATCAAGAATTGTTAGCCAAAATGAGAAATACATTGATCAAGCTGCTAAGAAGCTAGAACTTGTGAAACTTCATCAATCAAAGAGCAATGTTGTGAAAACAACAGATGATGTTACAAACTCAAACAGATGGGTTGTTGCAAAATCGTGGAACCCATGTCCGCTCGGTATGTTGCCACGTACTCTTGGATCTTCTGGTCATATTCCGGTTCTCGACTGTGATAGTGATTGCCAAAAGGATACAGAAGTAATGGAGGGGAAGTATGAGACAGAACTTAATGGACAAAGTGGCAAGAGAGAAGCCAGTGATGATATCCAGCTAATGAATACCTCAAGCCCTAAGAAACTAAAGCAAACTGTGGAGAACAACCATGAATTGGGTAGTGAAGATGTTCCTTCACCAAGCACTTGTGGTCACCTTATGATGGATGGAGTGTGGAAGAAAGTTGGGGAAACAGAACTGCAGGCTATAGTGTCGGCTGTAAGGATTCTGGTATAGAAACTGCATATTTGGAGTGTTGCTGTGATTTATTCAAAAACTGTGGCTGAAGCGCCATATGCCATCAATTTTGTTGATAACCTTTCCCGAGTGGGTAGTATTTAGGTTGTGTTTGTCGCTGAAGTTTGGGGGCAAACGCCGGTTTGTAATAGTCAGAAAATCTAACCGTTTAGAACGAGAAAACCGATTATTGTATGGGTGTTTAGAGTAAATCATTTTTCCGTTAACCTTTAACGGTTTTTAACGTTGGAGTGGTCATAAGTTTACGGCGATTGTATTGATTGATTTTTAAAACCAGTGACTAAATTTGTACTGAAAGTAATGACTTCTGCAGTAATTAACCTAAAATAAATTGATATAGTTTAATTTTATATAAAATATAATGGAGTAGTAGATATTACCAGAGACATGAAGCGACTTGGTACCATTTACAAACAAGTTTAGCTGTAGGAGGGTAGATCCCAACCCGGGCAATTGAATTAGGGCAAAATCATGGGGAGAGCATCGAGCAAGGAAGACGCCGGAGCCCTCTTCCGTTCTCTTCGATCTGCTTACGCTGCAGCCCCTGTCAATCTCAAGGTTTATCTCTTTCTTCTCCCCTTTTAACTCTCAAAATTTGATCCAAATCGTGATATTTTAATTCCTTTCTCCCCATTTTCTTTCTCGGGTTTTTCTATTTACAGATCATTGATCTATTCACATTTTTAAATTCAATAACGAATTAGAAAATTCAAGTATATGATGAATTGTATTTTGAAACTCCATGAGAACCTAATTAGAGTATAATGCTCCCCTCCCTGGAATCGTTTAATTGTTGGATTAAGGTAAATGTATCTTCTGATTTTTGCTCGGCTGCTCTTTATAATTCTTCCTAAACCCATTGTTGCAATGCAACCCCATTTTTGTTTGATTATTTCTGTGTTGTTGTTCCGATATATTTAATTTAGTTGCATATATGTTCAAAACTTGCACATTCCAATTTTGAGGACCGCAGGTAGTTTACATGGCTGTCGTGGGATCATTTCCTTTCAACTCATTTCTTTCTGGGGTGCTTTCTTGTGTTGGAACAGCAGTCCTTGCTGATAAGTCGGCTTTTTAACAGAACTCATTGCGGGGTAAACGATCGCATCTGACACTGATTTGGTTTCTTTCGATTCAGTTTGTCTTCGTATTCAAGTAAACAAAGAAAACAAGGAATTCAAGGTAAGGTTGTTCATGTGGTGTCTTTGGCTTTACTATATGAGTTACTAGGCAGACAACGGATAGATTCTAAGTGGAATGTTCTTATTATCTTTCTGAAAGTTGTTGACTTTAAACCTCAATGTGTTAAATACTTGAGAATGCTCATATGAATTGCAGGATCTACCACCTGAGCGAGCTTTTGCAGATTTTGTTCTTTGCAATTTGGTGCTCCATTTAGTGATAATGAATTTCCTTGGATAAATCACACCTCCAGGTTTGCTGGACTGTTGCTCTCTCGGATTCTGTCTGTGATTCATATCTATCGTATGTTGTTAGACTCTTAGGCCACTATTATGAGTTTATGCATATAGCATATATAACTGGGAACTGTAGTAAGAATTAGATGTTGCCTTTAGGTTAAGAGTTAGAAGTTACAGAAAGTAATCACTAATCAGAACAAGAAAAATGACACACTCGAACGTATTGGCACACGGTTGGTGATATTAATCTTCCTCGATGTTATTATTTCTTGGATGAAACATATGAAAGTATCGAATCGAATCATGTGATTCGGTTGTTTAATACTTGTTGCCTTACCATCTTCATTTGTATTTCGTCTTACCTTATGTAAAACTTGAAAATTTTACATTTTTTGGACCATTAGATGGGTAAATATACGTATGAAATTAATCATTTATTATCATCATCTAATGACCCAAAAGATGTGTAAAAGTTATTGAGTTCTAAACGTTGTAAGTGAATCTTATCCCACATATGTATATATGGATTAGGATTTACTTACACCGTATAAAACTTAAAAGATTTTATGCATTTTTTATGGATTAATTGAATTTAATGAACGTTTTTAACTTTTCATCGAATAATCTTATTCTCTATCGTTAATCTTAACCATCAATTTTTTAATTCATCGATTTTAAAAACATGTAAAGCTTTTAAGTTTTAAAAGTGACAATAAATCTTAACCCTAATTATTTTATGTGCTTTGCTTTAGAGCTTTCATTTAATATTTAGGGTAAAATTTAAAGTTTGATGTTTAAATTTTAATTCTAAATCTTAAAATTTTAGTTATAAATTTTATCTTCTATACTTTAAATCTAAACTCTTAAATCTTAAATTAAATCTCAAAACTTCAAAATTAATTCATTTGTGAAAATTTTGTTTTCATCTTTGGTGCATAAACTATTTTCTTGTATTAATATCTATATAGAAAATAAGTTTGGTTAATTTAGATTTAAATATTAGTAATATTTATTTTTCTTTTACATATTATTATATAATAATATCAATCAAATTAAGAGTTGAGTAATGAATTATACTAATATTTATTTTAATATAGTAATAAATGACTTCAAATTTTAGACTTGAATTTATATTTTACAAAAGCTATCAATATTGTATGCATTTATTTGAATCATAACTGCAGTTGAAGATGACTATTTGTCCCAGCCTTAAATAATCAAACTCCATATTTCAGTTTGATCTTGTAATAAACAACTGTGGTTACGATGTTAAGTTTTCGAGTCAAATCTGAACTCGAATTGAATTCATTCAAGTCTAAATCACTTAATCCGAGTCTGAATAGCTTGTAAGCTGGTTAAACTCGTTATCACCCATAATTTTAAACAATATAAACCACCCATTTCATGATCATTGTCTTTCAGAGTAACCATTGACAAATCAAGTGTATCCTTGAATAAAGAAGAAAAGTTTGATTCCTTTAAAAGTTTTCGACCTACTTAAAGTTAATGTCTTGACTAATGTTTTCGCTTGTATACTTTCTAAATATTTCTAATATATTTTTTAATATCGTTATATTTTTTCTTACAATTTTCTGTAATTTTATAATTTTTATCCTTTCGCTATCTCGATTTAAGCCTCGGCTTGAATTGAGTTATAAGGTTTTTAACAGGACCATGTTTTCTTTTTTAAAATATAATTTTCTACTGATTTATTTATTTATTTGAAAATTAATTGAAAATATTTTTATATTTTATTTATTTTGCACTCAATTAAACCCTAAAAATGAGAAATTATAGCATGAGTCCAACCTACCACGTCATCCGTGGTCCCTAGCGAATGAAAACCACCCATTTCGCCACTAATCTTCAACTCACTATTTTCAACTAATGAATCTTCACTCATAATTTCCATATCATTTTAAAAATATAATTTCTGAAAATTATATTAATTACATGGCTGATTAGTGGTGGAATGAGTGTTTTTCATTGGTTAGGGACCACAGTTGACGTGGTAAGCCGGACCTATGATATAATCTCTCCTAAAAAACATAATAATTATATTTTAACATAAATGACATGTGTCATCATTATAGGCAAAGGTAGATTTAAAAATTTATTTAAAGAGTATCAATTTTTTTGACGATATCTAAAAAAAAGTTAATTATTTATAAACAAAGTGGTATCAATTATTTATATTTTTAATTTTATATATATATAAATTATACAAAAATATATATCATTTTAAAAATTTTAAAGTGTCAACAAATACCTCAATAATACATGTAGCTCCGTCCATGATTATAGATCCACTACGCGCTAACCACATTAGCAACAAGTCTCAACTACTCATCAACATTAACAAAGAGACTTTTATTGATTAAAATTTTATCTATAAGGACTCAATTGACTATAAAATTTTTAGTTTTTAAAAAAATGTAAAATTTTCATTAGGGTCTAATTGAATTTTTTATTTTTTCCCAAGGACTTGTTTTACCACTACACCATTTTTCTATCCTTTATCAATTGTCCTTGGAACATCATAGTCTTAGGCAAATGAAAGAAATGAGTGCAACCCCCATCATCATAATTGAAGTATCAATCATCAAACACTAGTTAGATGATGCGATGGACCCACAGGTTATCTTTTTCCATCTGTTTCCATAAATATTTACCCATTCTCCTCAAGAATTTCATATCTGTATTATCATAAGCCCTGCCCCATAGATGAACTTTACTGCCTCAGTTTATCTTTACAACCAATGGTCATTGATGTGCTTAAATTCTTGTCACAATTAGATCCTGAAAAGGATAGGGACCTTTTGGTTGTAACTGTGCGCAGTTGGAAATCGTTTGTATCTTATTACGTTCTTTTTTACTTTTATTTTAAAATAATATGTTTAAAATTTAAGGTTTAAGATTAAAAATTACAGTTAAAGTTTAGAGAATTATAGGTAAAATATAATTTTTACAGTATAAGGTTTAGAATATAAAAATTAGAGTTAAAATTTAAAATTTAATTTTTAAATATTTTTTAAGGTGGGATATAAAAGGGTGTCTGATTAGGGACAGATGATTTATGTTCAATTATGTGTCATCTTATATTTTGTACAAATTAATTGTCTGTCTATTTATTATGCCTTCATTGATGCTAGGTAAAAATCAGTTGCCTTTTTATTATGCCCCGTCCATGCCTTCTATTGAAAATTTTTAAAAATTGAATCTTAAACCCTAACCTTTATTTTCTATATCCCAACCCTTAAATCCTACGCCCTAAAAAATACACCTACCCCTAATTCCATAAACTATAACCATAACCCCTAAATCCTAACCCCTAACTCTTCTAATTTGAAGCAGAGGCATGGAAAAGAAGCATACAATTTTCACCCATTGATGATGCCTCACTTTAAAATAATAAATTTAGGGTTTAGGTTTTAAGATTAAAAATTATGTTTAGGGTTTAAAAAATTAAAAGTAAGCTATATTTTTTAAAGTTTAAAGTTCAAGACTTAAAAATTAAGATTAGAGGTTAAATTTAATTTTATAGTAATTTTTAATATAAATATAGAAACAAACATAGTTAGGGATACAAATTTTTACTCCTTATTTTAAAGGCAAGCTTGTGTTCATTCATGCTAATATAATGGGAGTTACCACCCCTTTGATCCTTCCTTAGTGGACAATATGAGAAGACCCGTAAGACATTAATCCTATTATCGTTTATCAAAATTGATATGTTATCATTGTTTTAGTAAGATAATTAACGAAAATGATCGATATAAAATAAATAACGATTATATATTAAAAATTTAATATTTTTTAAGTCAACGATAATTAAGGAGAAAAATCAATAAAATTCAAGAGTTCGAGAATTAAATTAAAAAATAATAAAAGAGACAATAATAATAATACTTTTGAAAGCTTAGGAAAACTAAATTAATACACTTAAAAAACAAGAACAACATTACTGATTCGGACAAAATTATTCTTTAAACCATTTAATTATACTAGCTATGTGTGACAGGTGGATCTCACGTGAGTGCTGAATTAAAACAATGGACATTTATGGTTGGCTGGACTGGATAGATCTCCAACCCTAGTTGCAGGCGAAACCCTAAACTTATTATTTTGATGTTTATTGCTTGTTGTGCCAAAGGGAAGATCACATGCCCTCTCCCCACTGCACCCTCCCATTTGTTAAAACCAGTCAAACGAAAACACAATGCACGAACATGTTTTACTGTTCATTTCATTTGTTTAATGTTGTTTGTATGCATGGAGTCCGACACACGGAGGAAACAAAATGAATATAATATAAGCCTGTAAGAAAGAAACATCGATGTAATACAAAAACAGGTGCATGCAGTGCTTTCTCTATGCAGTATTTTGAATATTAATGGGTTGCAGTCACGAGGTTTGCGAATCATCTCACATTTCTTGGATTAGAGGTTCATTTTTTTATTGTAATGAAGAGCAGCATACCAATGTTTTAAGTTGTGCCAGGTTCTGGGAAATTTATATATGTTAATGTAGGTGGACTCTCTCTCCCAACGCCTTAATATTCATAGTTTATTAATAGACCATATTAATGGAGTAAATATATTAATCGAACAAGTTGTTTATCTTTGTTTTATCGTATTCTTTTAGATTATAGGTTCTAAACTCACTACGAACACTCTCGTTCTTTCCCCTAAAGTTTTACATGTAGATGCAAAATATCAAATAAGTAGGGACGGACCCAAAATTTTCTATAAGAGGTGTAAACTAACGGGAGGTATATTAGAAATGTAGAGAGTGTAAAATTATAAGAGTTTAAAGGGTGCCGAATTAGATTATCAATAAAAAATATAAAATAAATATATACAGTATAGGGGAATTTAAAACTTTTAGGGGATGTGACTACACCCCTTAGCGCCCTCTAGGTCCGTCCTACAAATAAGCCTTTAAGTAAGTAGTCTTTGTAAGAAATCAAATACAAAATTTTACGTAATGTAAGTAGATACTAACTTTTTATATTATATAAGGTAATTTAAACAATATTCTTATATGTATTTTTTTATAGGGTAAGTTATTCACTTTTGATCATTAAATTTGAAAAAAATTATATTTTGGTCATTTGTGTTATCTATTTATTATATTTTGGTCACTTACATTATCAGTTTGTTGCATCTTAGTCATTAATTCAGGTTAGTTTGATGACATGACATGTAAGTAAAATAATTTAATTTTCAGTTTAAACCATGAACTATAGATAAAATATAATTTAACTCTTAAAATTGTTTATTATTTATAAATTAAGATTATATATTAATGTTCATATTTATAATATGCTTCTCGCTACCTATATTGAATAGTTTTCACCAATTTGAAGTGATGACCAAGCAAGTAACAATCAAGGACCTTTAACTTTTAGTTTTTATATAAATATATATCAAGTTCGAGATATTGTGTATCTAAAAAATCTCTATTAATAAACTCATCTATAAAAATTAAGTGTACGATATAGATTGATCTGAATTTATTAAGATACAACCTTAAAAATTAAAATCACAATAAAAATAGATTTTATTAAACATTATTTTTTTAATTATAATATTTATATATGATATATCAGTTATTAATGAATTAATGCATTAGGATAATAATGTACTTAATAATATAAAATATTCTAATAACTTAATTTACAAATTCCATAAGTGGATATCTGTTTCACGAGATTTGACAAATGCATTTTTTTGACTTAATTGATAACGGACTTCACTCTTTAATGATTATGTCTGAAATCTAAATGAAATTATTAAAGATCAAGGACTAAGATTGTGCTCAAATATTAATAGATCGGGATTTGAGATTGAGATAAATTATAAATGTTTAAAATTAGAATAAAATTATAAATAAATTAAATTTTAAATATGATTAAATAAAAAGATAAAAATAAAAAAAGTAAAAAAAATTAATACAATCGTGAGATGAATGAAGTTACGGATGCACTAATTAAAGAACAGAGTAAATTAGGAATTTAAGAAAGTTCTAGAATGAGACAGAGTTAAAATGAGAATGTGTCAAAATTATTAAAAAAATTATAAGAACTTTGGTATCGATTTTTCGGTATATACAGATTTTTTATGATCCGGACTTATCACGTCATTTATGATCTCATCTAATGAAATTTATTTGTTTAATAATATGCCTTTAATTTTTTTTAAATCCAGAAATTTATATTCACGATTAGGAAATTCTCCTTTTTATCTTATGTTTTATATAATTAAATTATTTATAAATTTATTTTAAATTTCATATAATTTTTTTTATATAAAACAAAGTAACAAAAATAAAAATAGAAGAAAAGCGAGTATCAGAGGTTTATACCCGCAAGAGAGTGTGCAAAAAGAGGAGTAACAACAAGACAAAACAGAAAATTGTCTTATTCTTGTAGCAGAACTGGTACAGTTAGCAAGCATTGCAAAGACCGAAGAGAGTAAGTACCTCTGCTGTTCAAACTGACACACATAAGCAATGAAGTTATGCACATTGCACAACAACATTTTTTCAGATTCAGACCTGCTGGTTCTCATTTTCTTTCTTTTTGAGCTGAGAACATCATTTTGAAAGTTAACAGCTTTAAGTAAAGACCTCGTCTTTCAGTATCTGGTGTCATGCATTCAAGCTTGATCTTTTTTCAATGAGTTGATTGAGGGGTGAATGGGGTGTATGTGTTCTCAGTTGGCTGCAAAGTTTGCTTTCTTTCCACCATCTCCGCCCACATATCAGATCAAGAAGCGTGACAATGGGAAGCTCACGGTGGTTTCATCTTCCTCCTCCTCCTCTTCAACGCTTGTTAGTGTTTCAGATGATCCTTCTTTGGATGTGCTTTTGATTGACACCAAACTTGGAAACAAGATTGTTGGTTTTTACTTGAGAAACCCATGTGCACGCCTGACTGTGCTTTACTCTCATGGCAACGCCGCTGACCTTGGCCAGCTTCATGACCTCTTTGTCCAGCTCAAGGCTAATCTCAGAGTCAATCTTATGGGGTAGGGTCTTCTTTTTTTTTTTTTTTTTGAAATTTTCTAGTTTTTAGTTCAAAATTTAGCTACTTAAACTCATCTGTGCTTTGCCTGTGTAAGCTGGTTGTTTTCTGGGCTGTCTTTTTATCATGTTTTGTCCTTGTTTTGTGTCTGAATGGTCTTATTTGGCTTAGATCTATAATCAGTCTCTTCTTTGTACCTAATTACTCTATTTCTAAGCTTATGCACTATTCAGTAGGTAAAGTGTCTGCAAGTAAAAATGGGGTTCCTCTTCTGCATTCACCTTTTACTTTACCTGAAAATATATCAGTCCTAGACTTTTGTGAATTGTGGGTGCCTATGAGGTTCTGCATCTCTCTTCTGATTCATTTGGAAAGATTAGAGATTCAAATAGTGGTCCGCCACTGTAATCGTGTCTGTTATATAGCAGTACAGCACCATCCGAACTGTCTGCAATAACTATAATACATCTGTTATTGTCTGTAATCGCAATAAAACATCGCACCCGAAAATACGGTCTCAACTGCAATTTATATCCCTGGGAGAGATCTATTGTTTGTAGCTTGAGCAGCATATTTTTATATAAAAGATCTTTGAGCAAATGCATGATATGCACAATCTAATTAGGTTCCTTGCTGAATGCTAAACTGCAGGTATGACTATTCTGGCTATGGAGCATCTACTGGTAAGGTATGTCAATTATCTGTTCTTACTGTCTCGTTTTGTTGCTGTAAAATTAGTATCATAAACTGATGTTTACACTGAAAAGATCCAAATTCGCAATTCTTTTGAGCTACCAATAGTAAGCAAAATAGTTTGTTGTGTGTGTTTTTGCTGATGTTTTGAGTGTATGTTCTGCAGCCAAGTGAATCCAACACTTACGCTGATATAGAGGCTGTGTATCAGTGTCTTCAGACCGAGTATGGAATTAGCCAGGAAGACTTAATTCTATACGGCCAATCGGTCGGAAGTGGACCGACCTTACATTTGGCCGCTAAGCTTCCTAGGCTGAGAGGTGTAGTTCTGCATAGCGGCATTCTTTCCGGCCTTCGTGTGCTTTGCCATGTTAAATTCACATTCTGCTACGACATTTTCGAGGTAATAATTTGTAACCAACTGCCTTGTGAGAATGATATCTAACAGTACTAATTTCAAGACCAGTCTGATAATTGGTATATCCGGCAACGGTAATCGCTGCTTGAGCTAATTACTGTTCTTCAATCTGCAGAATATCAATAAAGTTAAAAAGGTGAAGTGCCCTGTGCTTGTAATACATGTAAGTACATTTCAAATTTGTATTCCCATAATTCTTCTTAGTGACATTTTTTTAAATCATACAGTTGAGCTAATCTGAAATGTTATCGTTAATCAGGGCACCGACGATGATGTTGTCAACTGGCTGCACGGAAACGGGCTATGGAAAAAGGCAAGGGAACCATATGAGCCATTGTGGGTGAAAGGGGGTGGTCACTGCAACTTAGAGCAGTACCCCGATTACATACGTCATCTTTACAAGTTCGTTCGCGAAATGGAGAACATGACAACGGAGATTAGGCTTAAAAGGATCCGTCAGAGTCTGCGGATACCAACAAGGTCGAATACTAGTTCCTCAGTTACAAGTGACAGATGCTGTAAGATTAAATTATGCCAACCCAAATGCCTCAGATGTCCAAAACCAAGGTTCAGTAGATCATGTTGCTGGTGGCCTAAGTGCTCTAATTGTTGGCGACCGAGCTGTGTGAATTGTTGTCGGAAACCAAAATGCCAGTCGGGGTGTTGCTGCTGCATCAAATGTCCATGGTGGAGATGTTGTGTTGGTACACATGGTAATAAGAATAATGAGTTAAATGGTAAGAAAGAGGGCTAATGTGCTTTGTACTGCCCTCTAATCACCGGCAGTAATAGTGTACAAAACAAGAGAAAGTACTTTAATTTTTTTTCTGATAACTTTTGTTGGAAAATTGGTTGTGTTTTTCATTTTTTTTTTTATAATTTTCAATAAATCCAGCTTTCCATCCTATACAAAAGCATCTGAAATACATAAATTAAAGTCTGCTAAAGACATGAATTTACATTGAACGACAACCATCTTGCATGTTCAGATAGAATATATATATATATATATATATATATATATGTTCAAATGATGTCATTGATTTTGACTGAGCTGTAGAATGCTTATATATTGCCATTTGTAAGGCATGTTATTTTTATTATTAATAATAGTATAAGTAAAAGATAATCAAAAATATTAATCAATTGGTTCTATGGTGTAGTGGTTAGCACTCTGGACTTTGAATCCAGCGACCTGGGTTCGACTCCCGGTAGGACCTTATTTTTTTCTGTGAAAACTGCGGATTTAACTGCCACAGGAATCGTTCATTAGACAACAATTACAAAGATGCTGGTTAGCTCTTAAGAAAATGATACTTTGATTCACCGTATGCCGTAGCTCTCTGCATCCCATAGGAATGAACCAAATGCCACCGCTTCCAACACTAGCATTGTCCACCCAGAGAAAAGTAATGGAAACTACTTCATCACTTGATATATATATCAAGTGAACCATCATCAAGAATCTGGATCCCGAACAGTGCTTGCGTTTGCTTTTCAATTAAAGAAATAGCTTCTTTCAAGTGTCTCAGAATCCAGATACATAACATAGGATCTCAGCCTATATGATTTTCCTTCAGCATCAGTGTATCCTCCTCCATCACCATCATCGGGAGGGATCATGATCAAAGAAGCTGGAACCCAGAGCTGATGCTCCGGATTTGGAAACTAAAATCGTGCTTGGACCTTGGTGAAATCTTCTGGAAGGGTTGTCATAGTTCTCTCAAGTTGAAAGCTTTGATCAACTCTTCTAGGGAAATATCCATATAGTTATCTCCGGATTTTCCAAGCACGAGCTCTCCAGCCCAAGTGATTAAAGGAACGGTTAATGTTACTAAAGGTCACGAGTTTGAGCACCAACGATACCAACAAAGTGATTGAGCGATCAATGTCAAATGGTGGAGATTACACACCAAAACCGTACCAGTAAGTAGTATTGAGGATGATCGAGTGAGTTATGTAAAACTGTTTCCAACCCCGCTCTATTGCAACCCTTAAAGTTTTTTATTGTATAAATAATCGTATTCTTTACCTTTTAAAAATAAAATAATAATATCCTAAATATTTTAAATATTATAAAATAATTCTAGATTCTCTAAAATTTTAAAACCTTAAATCTAAAATTAATGTTACTATCACAACCGATAATCTTGTTAGGTTTTCACCTCACCATTATCGTCGTAGTCAGATACTAGCTATTCAGAGATATAATGATGGATTCCTAACCCTAAATTCAAGAAATCTTCTTATCATATATTTTCAGATGGATGAAAACGCGGAATAATAGAATTCCCAAATCCCAAGTACCAATTTTTTACCACAGTCAAAACCCTAGGTAATGTTTTTATTTATCAATTTTTGTTTCAATAATTGAAGGTATCTTGCAGCATCTGAAATGTCTTTGACAAACAATATTTGAAGACAGCAAGCGTGAGGTTCTTGCTAGTTGCTACTGCTGCCTGACCGACAGCTCTAACCCAATAAACCACACGTAGACCAGTTCTACAGTGCACATATGAGATGCATGTCCTCCAGTAAAAACAATGAAAAACATTTCAGACAGAAAATTAAGAACAAAAACATAGGGAAACATCCGAAACATGTTGTAGATTTTGTGAGAAAAAAGGCCATTTTCAGGCAAGCTCGACCAACACAAGCAAACGCCTCTAACAACACTTACTATCAATGAAATCAAGTGCATGACATGTTGATGTTATAGATGATGCAAAGCAGTAGTCTCTTGTAAGGATCACCAAATGGTTAATCCCATGATTCAATAAAAACTATAGAAAGGAAACTAACAACCAATTGATCTAGCGGAATGAGTCACTAAGTCTTTTAAACAAGGTTATAGATTTGAATCCTGACATTGTGAATAAAAAAAAAAAACTACGTTGAGAGAATTGTCTCCATATTAGGCACTTGCGAAATCCGGTCTTAATTAGTTGCTCAATGAGTCGGATATCGATATTAAACCAAAAAAACACTGATCTATAGCTAGTATTTCTATAAAATCTCGGTCTTATATAAATATCTATTAATCTGGACCGATTTATGTTGCACACTTAAACCTTTTTTTATTAAATTGCACCCTTGATTTTGACTGGTGAACCTCTTAATAGGAATTTCTTACCTATACAAATTCTCGTTATTAGGACCTATTTAAATCATACCAAATTATGTACTTGTGTATATATATATATTAATACTTTTCTTTAAGCTTCGAAAAAAAAAAGGGAAGAAATTGGTGAGTAAAAAAAGAAGATGAATATTTGGGGTTTGGTCTAAATGTTTTTTATTTAATTTTAAATCGATATAATTGATAGGATTTATAAATTTCTAGGACTAAAATTATTATTATATTAAGACATGTCAATTATTTCCATAATTTTTATTAATTGGTGATCAAAATAAATTTAAATCATAACAATAGTGACAAATTTGCTAAAAACACGTAGTTAGGTGACTAACTAGGAAGTTTACCCAAATTAAAAAAGAGTTTAAAAAACCCGGCCCAAACCGAAACAAGAAAAAACGAAGAAAAATTATTTCATCCCTACGCTCAGCTGATATAAACTTCTCTGTTTCTTCAATTCACATATACAAAATATCGAAGAATTCAGTTGTCTACTTGAGATTGATCTTCATTCGCCATGGATTCGTAAGTTTTTTTTCTCAGTTTTACCTTGAATTTGGGGATTAGCTTTTTGATGGAAGGCTTTTATAAAAAATCTTAGGGTTTGTAAATGGTGATTGTTTGTTTTTGGTTCTTTATAGTTATCGCGACGAAGAAGGAGAGCCGATTATGGACTACGACGATATTCAGTCGGATCCTGGTTCACCGGAGCCACGGCAAGATCTTCTCGATGATTTTGAGGATGACATGGAAGATTGGGGCCAACGAGAACGATCACAGACGCCGGTTTACGATACCGATAAGGTTGGGAAGCCTAGGAAAAGGCTGGTCAAGAAAGGAGGCTCCATGGGAAAAGAGAGTATGGATGCTCCAGAGTTGTTAGATGAAGGTGAAGAGGCCAATTTTGGGAGGGAAGGGTTGGAGTTGGATGGGAAGATGAGGAAGAAAAAGGAGAAGAGGCACAAGGATAAACATTTTGGCGGTGTTGTTGAGAAAGGGACTGTTAAAAAATTGGGGAAGTCTGAGGAAGTTAATGAGATGTGGAACTGGGTTAATCCTGAGGTATTTTTTTCTTCTCTTTAGAGTTACCGAGTGTTGTTTGGTTGATTTTGTGGTTTAAGGAATATGGGTTTTCATTTTATGGATTTGCCATAGGTTCAGTTGCATAAAAAGTGATAAACTATGTTTCGTTGTTTACTGATGGAAGTTAAATTCCTAAGTTGTTTACCGGATTATGAAATCAGGAAAATATTTATTGGTTTGTATTGATTTTAAGTCCAAAGCTTGTTTATAAGGTAAAATGGAAAAGGAGAAGGCTACATGATTTCGGCTGATACTATTCTTTCTTTCTTCGTTCCTTTCTTTCGAACTTTATCTTATTAGAGAACTTTGTGATATGTGGTAGTTTTTTGTGACAATACCCAAGATTTGTTTGTAGCATTTTATTAATTATAAACTAGTGTTGAACCTTTTCTTTGTTAGTATTGGAAAGCAAAATAATTTGTATGCATGCTAAAATGGTTTTTAATTGTTTCAGTTCACAGGTTAAAAGGACACTATGGTTTACGTGTTTATGAATTGTTTTTTAAATATTGGCTTCAGTACCATTGTCATTTTTGATCAAATTATAAACAAATTTTATCCTGTACTTGATCTGCCTAACTAATCGAGGGTTCTGCATATCTCCTTTATATTTCTATTTGATTATGTATGAATTGGCCTACTAAGATAAGTTTGTTGATTTATCAAATTTCTTCTTTAAAATTAATGAAACTAGGTCAAAGGCTAACCAAGATTTTTTTTTGATCATCTGTCTTTGCATGGAATAGAATGATGAAGAAGGTCCTAGGACTATGGATGATGATGACTTCATAGATGACAGTGGTGTTGACCCTGCAGATAGGTATGGGAGTGACAATGAAGCAAGGTCACCTGGTGCTGCCCCTCAGGTTGTCAATCACCCTTATATGGCTTTCATGCAAGTTTGTCTTCATGTAGATAAAAGAGATTTAGGAAACTTGTTGAGACATGATATTTGCAGGTTTACGTATTTTTAAATTCAAATTTATTGGCAGCTCAAAATGTGATATGAAGTTTTTTTTGGTTCACTTTAATAATCTTTTAGGCAGAGGAAGATGATGAGGATCCAGAGATTAAGGATTTATTTAAGATGGGTAAAAAACGGAAGAAGAACGAGAAAAGTCCTGCAGAAATTGCGCTGCTAGTCGAGAGTGTCATGGCTGAGCTTGAGGTAACTGCTGAAGAAGATGCAGAGCTTAATAGACAAGGGAAGCCTGCAATTAATAAACTCAAGAAGTTACCACTTCTCACTGATGTCCTCTCAAAGTAAACTGCTTCCCAAGTTAATATGCTTTGCTTGTATTTATCTAGAAATGACAACTCATCTTTTTAAATTACTCTTTATGCAGGAAGCAGCTTCAACCTGAATTTTTAGATCATGGAGTTTTAACCTTGTTGAGAAATTGGCTTGAACCCCTTCCAGATGGAAGCTTACCAAATATAAATATCCGTGCGGCTATCTTGCAGATTTTAACTGATGTATAAACTGGCATCTTTCTGTTTTTTTCCTGTGTAATAATGGTCACTGCCCTGACGTTTTGTTGCATGAAATCTGAATGTTGTCTTTCACGCAGTTTCCAATTGATCTAGAACAGCATGATAGAAGGGAGCAGCTAAAGAGAAGTGGTCTTGGAAAAGTAACAAACTTCCTTACAACAGCAATCACTTTCATCTTTGTATTTTGAAACATCTTTTGGTTTTGATTCTTTCTTCCCCCAATCTTTATGTCCAGGTCATCATGTTCTTGTCAAAATCTGATGAGGAAACCACTTCCAACAGGAAACTTGCTAAGGAATTGGTTGATAAATGGGTAATGTTCTGGTTTAAACTCCTGTTGTTTATATTCTAAAGCTCTCCCTGCTTCCTTCTTACTATCTTTAGATCTATATCAGCAAAGATGATTCCCTTGTGACCTTTATTTTTATCTTTTGCACTCTTTAGTATGTTGCTTTTGGTGTATAGTTTTGATTGCTGAATCTTTAGTGCTTGTGATTTCAGAAAAACTTAATGATGTGTTGGGAAACATGGATTTAAGAATTTGGATTCTATTGACTATGTAAATGATAATAAAAAAATGCATATATTGTGGATATAAAGTTAAGATTCAATTGAAAATATAGTTGAAAAGCATCAAAACATGGATTTATCAAATCCAATTTTTTATAGAAATTTTAAAATCACTACTAAATAGGCATCTAAAATCCATGGATGTGAGAAATATTCATGAATGCTACATTATCAAGTATTTTATTACTCAATTTGCACTATGTTTGAACTCCAAATCCTGAAATCCAAGTTCCCAAATGCTACCTAAGATTATTTTAATCCAATTTTGTATCTTAACATTTCTCAAGATGTCTTAAAAGTCTTTTTTCCGGGTACCAATGAAATTATTTTCTGTATAGTTCTTTCAAGTGCCTTTTATTAATAATTTTGAACAAAATGCAGAGTAGGCCAATCTTTAATAAGAGCACTAGGTTTGAAGACATGAGAAATGGTGATGATGAAAGGGTTCCAATGCGAAGGCCACCCGTGAAGAGGTACCCTTTTAGTCTGTTTCATGCAACATATGATATCATGTTTCTTACTGTTTTTTTTAAAACTCCATTTTAGGCCTGCAAATAGAGCTGCATCAATGAACTCTAGAGATGGTGATTTTGATTTGGATATTTCCCGGTAAGATGTGACCTAACATTTGGTTTAACATTGTTATTCCGGTCATATATGCTATTGACTATCGTTGGTTATAAAATACAGGGACCACAAGTCTGGTCGATTATCGTCAGGTCAAAATTCTTCCAGGTCTGAATCTTCTTCAAGGTTACATGCTTCAAGGCCAGATGCAACCCCAATGGATTTTGTTGTGCGTCCCCAGTCTAAGATTGATCCAGATGAAATTAGGGCTCGTGCAAAACAAGTTGTACAAGATCAGCGACGTTTAAAGGTTCCGTCGTCTCTTGCTAGTATTCAGTTTACTTGGTTTTATTATTTTCCTTTAACAGTCCGAACGCCTAACATACCCTCTTAATGCCCCCTCCTTAACTCGAGTTTGTAGTGGTAAATAATGGATGAGATGCAACAAGGCTAAACCGTATCACCCTTCATTCTGATCTCTACAATCTCTGAAATTTGAATGTTTTTTTCATGGCAGATGAATAAGAAGTTGCAGCAGTTGAAAGCCCCCAAAAAGAAGCAGCTGCAGGCGACTAAGCTTAGCGTGGAGGGTCGTGGTATGCTTAAGTACCTGTAAATGATACCCCGACAGTCCACATACCCAAACCATATGCTCTATTATCTTTGATGCAAATGTTTCAGAGTTTACATATCCAATTGATTCTGATCATTGAGAGGGATTCACTGTGGGGCCATCATGGCTTTACATTAATTATGTCTTTGGAAAAACACCTTAAGTTCAGTTATGTTTAGTTTAAATAAACCTGGTAATTTAATGTTTAAAGTGCCTGCCTGCGTAAAAGGTATTTGATTTGATTTTCCCCCCAGTTCACCGCCTTTGTATACTAAATGTATATAAACAAAAAAATAATTTTTTCCACGCAAAGATTTACTTAAAAAATATATGAAATGAAAAATTTGATGAAATGAATGATTTTTAGTGATTAATCCTATGGACACGTAGTAAGATTTGCTTATCCAACTTTTATTTTTTGTGCAATTAGATATTTAAAATTATTTTTAAATTACACGTGTTCATGTCAAAAAAATTTTATCTAGTTTCAAAATTTGTATTACCTTTTAATAAAAAATCTTAAAGTTATAAGTATGAACTAGTCAGAAATAAATACGTAATTAAAAAATGTTAAGCAGCTACCAAAGAAGAATAGTTATCTAAATGCACTTTCTAAAAAAATTAGATGTCATATTGCACATAAATATTACAATTAGGTCCTAAAAAGTTATTTAGAAATGCTACAGCTATCCTAATTATGAATTTGTTTTCATATATTTCACTTTGAATTAGTCAATTTGATTTACCAAGTTTTTGGGAAATTTTTATTATTTTAGGCATTAAAGAGATACTAGTTCTTATTGTACATCTTAAGAACAAGGAAAACAGAGAAGATAATGATGGCTCCAATCTAGGACCAAGGCCAAGCTGAGTAATATTCCTACAGGTTTGGTTCTCAACATATATCAGTTACCACCAGGCTGTTGGGTTCCTGATTAATGTTCTGATGATCAGTTGGTAATAGACCGCCTTACCTCCGAACGCCAATCGGATGAATCATTATACAGAGAATTTTATGCCTTCATCATCAGTTGAAGTTCCCTTAAAAATTGCAAGCTTCCCCTTCTGTTCCAGTAATTTCAAAGCTCGCATTAGAATCGTCCGGTCTATTCCATGAAGCTCTGCGGGAAAAAAGGAAATTTCCCCAAGTCAAGTTTGTGTACATGGTTAAATGTTTGAATGGATGCATATGGATTATGATATATATACTCTTATTTACTTTTCCGGATGGAGATGTTCTACTATGGAGAGGATGATTTGCAAACCAAAGAAATTAAAAAAAAAGGTTTTGCTGAATATGGATGGCATAGGTTCTTTAAATTCATTTACTGTCATTCCATGAGAACCAAAAAGAAATGCTTGCAAGAAGTTAAGGGACCTTGGCTCAGACTTACAGGAAATTGTGAGAAATTGAAAGTGTACATATACATAACTGCAGTCGAATACATGGTTCCCCATGGAAATCCTATAGCCATCTATTATGATAGGTGTAACTTTTATACAGTCACGGATTGAATTTTTCTTTCGTTTACATGGGGATATGCAGTTCATGAAAATTATATGTATCACTTCAAACCAGCACAACCCACAAGCCAGACCCTCTAGTAAAGCTTATGAAAAGGCAAGGAAAAAGAAGGGAAAAAGAACCATCTCCAATAACGATTAAGCAGCAGGATTCAATAAACTGCTTAATCTAAGGTAGTGTATATTTACCTGTCCCACGTGATTCAATCCCTGATCGTATTTCCTCAACAGTCATAACACTGTCCTCAAAGCCGTTATCTTTCACCTTGTAACATGCAAAAATATTTATCGGAAAATAATATTTGGTAGACACCATGTAAAACTAAGAATTTACAACCAGAATAGTTAAAGAACCAAGGTTAACTCACAAAATTCACAATAATGTCGGCCCAATCTTGAATTCGGTGCCAAAGGATAAGGCAACTCCTATGTCCTTTATCCATCCATTCTGCGCGTCCTGTTGCATCAAAACAAAAACTTAAGAGATTCCAATGAATTAAGGATGATGAAGTATTATACTCTTGTACTAGTCAAATGGCAGAACCAGAAAAGACCTTCTGCAACCAAGGCCGAGAGGAATACTTCCCTCGCTTCGTGACTGAGAGTGCCTGCAGCAAGCCCAGAAAAAAGTATCTTCATATGTATATACTACTCAAGGAAACAAAGTAGAATAGTTTTATAAGCACAATGACCACAAAGAAATGCACCATTACAGTTTGATAGCTCTAATCAGATGGCTTAACCAGAATTTAAGCAGAACAGTTCTTACGTTCTATCACAGAATTTGAGAAGAGAGGGAATTCTTCCTCAAGCTTAATTACAAATAGCTTCTGGGTCCTGCAGTAATCCAGAATCAGTTCCTTCCAAAGCTGTACCTGTTTCTCACGAGTCTCCCTCACTGGCTGCAAACTGCATAAAAATCACCCCAATTCTTAAAATTCTCATTAACAATCAGGGTGAAACAAAATGACAAAGATGATGACAATGATGAAACTTTTCTAGAGACAACTTTTCAGCTCCACTTCCGGATCATCTTCTTGTACATGTTAAAGAGGAAGAAATAAAGGCTCCATTCAGTAAGTACTTTTGTTATTTTTTTCTATTTGTATATTATTGTTAGTTCATTTCCTATTTTTTGCTGTTCATTTTCTGTTGGAAAAGGCATGAAGCCATGAAGCAAAGGAGCCTAGTACATGGAGATGCAATTTATTATAAGGCAGCTAACTTATCTTCCCAGGTAAGGGGAAAATTTTCCATGGCATTTCATAGAGAAGATTGAAATAGGTGTTGACAACGGAAGAAATATTATATATACAAATACAATTTAATACAAATTTGAAATGCCAACATTCATCTGATTTGGTAGAGTTCTCATTCTTACTTCAAGTTAACAAACTTCAATCATATACAGATACAACTTGACACAAAATGCCAACATTCTGATCTCATAGAGCGCCTTAATTCCAATTACCAAGGTTTCATCTCTAGTAACCTCAAATACCATAAATATCATACATATATCACCATATTTAAACTAAAGTATCCAGCGTACTTAACAGGTGTAGATCAACCTTCTTCATGGATACTTAAATTATTACTATTCTCGTTTCTTAAAAAGAGGAACTATAAGGAATAATAAATCATTAAAAGTGCAGCTAACAAGTGAATAGAGCAAACACTGAAAGGAAAAAGAGAGGTAAATACGTGAAGTATGGGGGGTAATTGAAGAAGTGTGGAAGCTTGAAATCACCCAATTTCTGCATCTCTCGGGCTTCCTTCACAGTAGATGCTGCATAAAAAATATATCAGTAATTGATAGGAAAAGTAAAGAAGTAAAAGGGGAAGGAAGATAAGAGAAATTTAGCAGAAGAACATCAACAAAGAAAGCTTTCCAACAAACCATCAAAAACACCCTTAGAAGAAATAGCTAGAATCAACAAACAAGAAAATCAGAGAAGACCCATAGTGAAATCTGCTAGAGAAATCGAAGAATAGGAGCAAAAATTATGAAAGCGAGATTAATTAGAGAAAAAGAAATATTAAGATGGAGCTATCTTAGCTTAGAGCAGTTCATTGATCATTTGTTAGGAAACCATTCCCAACATCTTGGAAGAATCTCATCTTATAACTTTGAAAAACCATCGGAAGAATCTCATCTTATAACTTTGAAAAAACATGTACAAAGACCCATAAATTATTAATATACTAAAGATTAAATGCTTATTAGTTAACTAAGAATGGGATGAACTTCAAATTCTAATTCTAATACAAAAAAAGAAAAAGAAAGATGTGACTCAGATTTGCGTTTGTATTCAGATAAGCAATCAAAATTTCCTAATAAACTGGGCTCGTCAAGCATCAAATATTCAAACAAGAAAAAAGAGAGAAAATTATCACCTGATCGGAGAGAAGTTTTAAGCTTTCAGGTCGGAATCTCACACTCGCGATTAAGAATTATCACCTGATCGGGGAGAAGGTTTTCAGCTTTTTTGTGTTAAGTTTTAAGCTTTCAGATCGGAATCTCACACTCGCGATTAAGAATTAAGGATCAACAGTAAAACTTTACCATGCTTCCATTCCAAACCCTTTGAACTTTAAGAATTAATTTTTTAATTTTTTTATTATATGATCTAATTAATTTTTTATTATAAAAAATATTTAAATTAAATGGTTAGTTTACGATTATGATTGTAAATTTTATTTTATAAAAGAGTTTAAGTTAATTTAGAGATTTAATGTATAAATATGAAATTTAAATGTTGTGATTAAAATATAGAATTTATATTTTAGGTATTAAAATTTGGAAAATAAATTTTTAAAATCTATAAATAATTATATAAATAACGGTTAATATATGAATTCCTAAAAGATTTTTTTTATATATATACAATTTTTTAAACCCAAAACATATTTATGCAAAATCAAATTATTTATTATTTAAACCAATCTTTATTAATGGCTAGATGAGTTCTTGATCAACTGAATTCGATTCGATACCATCACAATAAAATTCAATCCCATTTAAATTTGAGTTCAAAAATAGTTTATCTGGACTGCTTTAGAACATTGCATTTAATTAGATATTTAACCCAGGTTAGATTTAATATACTTTTTTAATTATATATATTTGTCAAATAAAAAATTAAATAAAATATTAATTTATTCAATTTAAATCATAACATAATATAAAATTTAAATTTAATTTAACATAATAATTCTAATACTTTACATGCTAATTTTTCACCTATATTGTGGATGCATCAGTTCCTTGATAGTGTAGGTTGTAGCCAGCCCTTGGAATGAAAAAAGCATCGAGCTAAGCCAATGGTCGAAATCTTCCACGGAGTGGCACAGTCTAAATTCGGATGTTACAGTTTCTTTCATCGCAACACGAAGTTCGACAACATTGCTTTCGAATCTGATGGTCGAACGATCCCTTACGGGCAAACAATAATATTTGAAGCGAAAACATAAGGATGGATCGGAACTCGGAAGTCGGAGGTGATTGATTCAATATACAAGTGAGGTCAGGGTGGCATTTCCATCAACCAAATAGGAAGCTAAAAACTAAAATACAGTTTGGAGTTTATAGATGATCATGATACGCAAATTATTGGAATGAAGGTGAAGTATGTTCCAATCGTATCAGGGTTTAGATCCCAGATGCAGCACATTCTTCCAGTAGTTTTAACAAATTATGTTCTGGAGCACTTACAGATGGTAATATCATGCGATTCAAGGCTGGCCGGGGTTTCGTTCCGGTAGTAGGTTCTGTCTCAGATTGAAGGGTGCCTCCATCCTTCATTACCGGCAAATCAGCTCTCCGTCTTACACTAGCTGTAGCCGATACTCGCTCCTTCCACAATCTTCCATCCTGATTTCACAACACATGTAATGCAGAAGCATAGATACACAATCAATGGCAAGCTCATGAGAAGTGGTTTACACAATTTCGACCACCACGGTTCTGAGAATTAATTCGGTCACTTTACCGCATAACCGTGGCAAGCCATGCTAATAGGTACTCAAGCCATGTTAGATTGGATTGGTTAGTTCATAACTCGTTTTTGTTGAACTAGTGCTACATGAAATAAAGAATATGATCATGGACAGAAAAACAAAAGATGAGTTTCCAAAGCTTACATTTAGAATCGAAGGCTCCGGCAGCAGGCAATCGATCGGTTGGTCATTGTCCAAAGGTTCTATAGGATGTTCTACTGGTTTAAACTCGACGGCTACTTCAATTCCATGGGCAGTAGCAGTAGCTGCAGCAGCAGCAGCAGCAGCAGCAACATCCGGATTCGGAGTCACAACTTCCCTTTCCACCTAACCACAATTCGTGACTCATTAGCAACATAAATCCCTATTGCAGTACCAGAGATTAGTCTAAACAGGCATCAAATTCAATACCAAATAAGCCAATCACCCCAAAGCAGATACCAGACATCTATAATTTCATATAGTATCAACCAGAACAGATTATTAATCAGGAAAATCTGGGTTTAGCTTAGTAATTTCTGGGTTTGAATCATCATACTCCTGCTTTCATCAGATCACAAATTAACAAGGAAAATATCAATCCAATTAAGCATTCCCTGATCTAACAAAAGAACATCTAAAAACAATCTTTAGGTTTCTTACCAGAGCACTCTGTGCTCGTCGATGGCCAGCCTTCCCAACAGAAAATCTAGGGAAAATTCCAACCATGTTGAGACCGTATTTCAGACAAAAGGGTCCTCCGATCTTAGATTCGTTTGGAAAAGTCAACTGAGAACCAGAGTTTATATGCTGCAGGCACAAACTGTGATGTTACAGGCTCTACCAAGCATAAAAAGACGGAAAGGGAGAGAAGATGATAAGAATGGGGTTGGTTTTACTTTAAGTTTGCTAATCGTAATGGGTTTTGGTCTGCATAGATTAGAAAACATAATTTTAAATAATTTTTATTTTAATAAATAGTTTAGAAAACATAATTTTAAAAAACAAATTTTAAAATAAAAAATATAATAATTCGTACATATATTTTTATGTTATTTTTACTAATTAAATAAGAATAATTAATTTTATATTGTAAAATTATTAAAATAAAAATTGATTTTAAATCATTGTAATTTTTAAATTCATTATATTTATCTGCTAATATTATTCAGTTCCGACTCCATCCTTCGTTAATATAGTCGGCTTGCAACGGTGGTCGCAGAATTCAATAATGTTTATTATTAAAAAAAATAACAACAGAATATGTATTACTAATATTAATTATAAAACTACATTTTTAATAATTTATTAACTGAATTAGAAACCCGTTAAACAATAACAGAAATCAATAATATTTTAAATACAAATCAACTTCAATTGAGTCGACCTAATTTTTTTTAATTATCAGAATTAATAATGATATATTTTATAACTCAAAATTTATTTAAAATTTTTATTTAAATTTATAAAATTTAAGTCGAGTTAATTGAATTAAATTTTTAAGTTTTTATATAAAATTAATTATAATTAATTATAATGTTACAATATAATTTAATTTTAATTTTATTTAAATTTTTTTAATCATATATAATATATATCCTTATATATTTATATATGATATATATTTTTTTTATATTTTTATATCAATATATATTATGAAAAATCTTGGGATTTAACTCAAACATAAAAAATAATCAATTAATTATTAAAAATTTTGAGTTATTCAATTTTTATTTTATAATTTAAATATTACTTAAATTTTATATTTTTATAAATTTATAAAATTTTAAGGCATAAAGATAATTTTAACCCTTAACGTTTATAATTTTTTACGAGAACGACAAATATATACATGTAAAATATAATTTTATTCAAACATGAAATATAAAATAATTAAAATTTAAATATTAAAAATTAATTAAATCTAAAATAAAAGGCTACTAAGCATTCTTAAATCTTAAATATCATTCTACATATATGACACATCATTATCGTTAATTTTTTAATTATCTAATCATTATGTTAATTAAAAATAAGATATTTATCAAAAATATATAGGTTAAAAGTTAAATTTATCCTAAAAAAACGAGGACTAAAATGATAAAAATCATAAATATCAAAGATTAAAATTATCTTTATGTTAAATTTTAAATCGGCATAAAGATAATTTTAACCCTTAACGTTTACAGTTTTTGTCGTTTTAGCCCTTATTTTTTTTTTGGATAGATTTAGCCCTTAACCTATATCTGTTTGACAAATATCTTATTTTTAACTAGATTGATGACTGGATCGTTAAAAATTTAACGATGATATATATATGAAATATAATTTTAAGTGACATGGCATATAACCCATCAAATACATATATATAGAATATAATTTTATTCTAATATAAAATATAAACAATTAAAATTTAATTAAAATATTGAAAATTAATTAATTCTAAAATATTAGATTATTAAACATTCTTAACTCTAACTACGATAAAATCAAAATCTTATTCGAATTGTGTTTATATTTTTTAAGATGAGATTTTGATTCTATCGTAGTTAGAGTTAAGAATGATTAATATTTTTTTTATTTTAGAATTAATTAATTTTTAATATTTTATTTGAATTTTAATTATTTTATATTTTATATTGGAATAAAATTATATTTCATATATATATGTATTTGATAGGTTACATTCTATATCATTTAAAATTACATTTCATATATATATCATCGTTAAATTTTTAACGGTCCAGTCATTAAGCTAGTTAAAAAATAAGATATTTGTCAAAAAGATATAAGTTAATAGCTAAATTTATCTAAAAAAATAAAGACCAAAATGACAAAAACTATAAATATTAAAGGTTAAAATTATCTTTATGACTTTTGTAATCCAATTTTATTTTATTAAGAGGAAATGGAAAGTGAACCTACAAATCCTTGCATAGACACGTGATTATCACGCCTCTTCACTCCTTACGTGTCAATCAGTGCTTTACCGATTTTAAGCTGCGATTACAATGGTATTGCCACGTACAACCACTAGAGAGAATCAGTTACCCTCGTCTACTGTCTAGGACCAATTGCAGGTCAAAAACTCGTAATTATTTCAAAATAAAAGGGCAAATATCGGATTTCACAAAATATCCCGCGTCACTCGCAAGCCAATTTACAAAAAAAGAAAGTATAGTGGTTCGATTCTCAACAGAAACTGTCCTGCTTTGGAGAGAATTTTGGATCTGAAACACACAGAGAGAAGAGACTATGAATCGCAACCACGATCCAAACCCTTTCGATGAAGAAGAAGTCAATCCATTCTCGGTATTGTGTTTCCTTTTTAAGATTATACTTTCCTTTTTTGCACATTTCAGATCTGGATCTTTTACTCTGTTTTATATGCGTGATACTTGGTTCTCGACTTATCAAGGGTACTTTGGGAATTAGGTTTCGAGAATACTGGATCAGAAAACTCTGCTTGCTTATATTTCGGTGGTGAAATGGCTTCTAATTGTTGATTTTATTTGATTTTGTGTAATTAATAAAAAACTATATGATTTAGCGGCTGAAACTTTCAGTGTATGCATTTTAGGCGGATTTTATTTTCGAATCTCAAAATGTAATATAAATTAAACTGTTTTTTTTTTCTTAATAATATATATGGAACATAGAAGTTTAATTTATGTTGAATGCGGGCCTATTTCTTCATTGTTTACCGTGAGACCATCTATGTAAATTGTAATTAGGGATGGGCGTAGAATCTTATATAAGGGGTGCTAACTTTTATACTTAGTAAAATTATATGGGAATTTGAAAATTCTAAGGGTGCGAGATTAGATCATCCATATAAAATACAAAGAATTTTTTTGAAATATATGGTAATTTGAAATTTTCAGGGGTTCTTTCGACTGCCCCTAACACCCTTCGGTCCATCCATATATGTAATAACCGTGATGCACAATTAATGCTGTTATTTGGACAATCAATGCTTATTTGGCATGATTCATATCTCTTGCTAGTTGCTACTGTTCCCTTGTCTTACTTTGTCGTCTTTTGGTGTGCATTAAACTTAAATATTTTGACTGTGCTGTTTAGTGTTTTTACTTATTTGAGTGTCATTGCAGAATGGTGGTGCTGTTGCTCCTGCACGACCACTGGCATCCGAACCTCTGGGTTTTGGGCAAAAACATGATGCTACTGTGGATATACCTCTGGATACAATGAATGTAATAAAGTTTCTGTTTTCTTTACATTTCTATAGCATGAATACTTAAGGGATGACCGTTACATTTGTATTATTGATTTTGTTAATTGCAGGATTCCAAGAAAAGAGAAAAGGAACTTGCAGCTTGGGAAGCTGATCTTAAAAGAAGGGAAAAGGTCGTTTTTAATTCAGGCTTGTTTGGAAGCATAAATCTCTTGGTTTCTTTCCCCTTCAAATAAATTCTTATTCACTAGATTATATCCTGCGATGCCTCCTATATTGGGCACAACATTAATTGCTCTTATGGTATTACTGCAACTTGAGTTTTGAGTTCTCTATTTAACTTCTGTTCTATTTTCCCCCTTAGGATATAAAACGAAGGGAAGATGCTGTGTCACAAGGTAAGAGTCAGAGAACTGGAGCACAAGCAACTGTTTAACTCTACTTTCTTTTAAGTGGTCTGATAAAGTACTAAATATCCCTCTTTTTTGTTTTTGGTACATCAGCTGGTGTTTCCACAGATGATAAAAACTGGCCACCGATTTTCCCAATTATACATCATGATATAGCTAACGAGATACCGGTTCATGCTCAGAGGCTGCAATATCTTGCATTTGCTAGTTGGCTTGGTATGGAGGTTTATCATTTGCTTTTTATGGATTTTTCTCCACTACTTCCCATTCTTGCCTTTTTAATGTAAATTGTTTGAGTGTTATGCAAAAGACTATCTTGTAATTTGTAAACTTTACAAGTTTAATTTTTTGCTCTGGATTTTATTGTTGTAGTAATCTTTGTCTACTTTTTACTCAAATGTATCTAAAAATATCCTATTTTCTTGAAGTTCCTTTTCCAGTTTAATCTTCAACTTCAAGTACATGATAACAATATTAGTACATACATGCTTGCGAAATGTGATGACCAATTATAGGCAGTTTATGTAGATGCCATTATCGTGTAGTGAATTCTGGGTATATTGTCTCTTTCTCTCTCTTCTATTAGGAGTGTCCTTCAATCTTCCTCTTAACAGTTACAGTATGGTATTAATTTTGGCAATCGTGGCAAAGTTTACTCCTTGGTACCTCTTCCTTGTTTTGCATTACTGACATACTTTGATATTTCGTATTTCAGGTATTGTTCTTTGCCTTGTTTTTAATGTTATTGCAGTGATTGTTTGTTGGATTCAAGGTGGTGGTAAGTTTTTTCCGATTCTCTGATATTTTTCATTTATTCTGGAATGTGGTCTAGGCATGCCATAGTATTTATATTCTAACTTGGTTCATACGTTTTAGGTGTTAAAATTTTTTTCCTTGCTGTAATCTACATGTTGCTTGGATGCCCTCTTTCATATGTGTTGTGGTACAGACCACTTTACCGAGGAATGAGGTAAATATTTGGTGATTGGTTTAAGTGTTGTATTTTTAGCTTGAAAAGAGAATTTTGGTGTGCTGATGGTTGTTCTATTGGGTTTCACCTTACAGGACAGATAGTGCCTTGAATTTTGGTTGGTTTTTCATGTTTTACTTGGTGAGTTTAGTAGTGATTGGGAGACATTATTATCATTACTATTGTTTATTGCTTTTTTGTTTAACCTGTCTATCTGCTTTGTGTAGCTCCACCTTGGGTTTTGCATTTTTGCTGCAATTGCTCCTCCTGTTGTCTTTCATGGGAAATCATTAACGTAAGTTCTTCACGCTCTAATTTGTTCTTGAAGTCAGAAAGACGCTGAGTTTGCATATTTTGTGTATGTATTAGTTACGGTTAATATATAGATGATTCAAGCCTGTTTAGCTGGTTACTTACTGGGACGTCCTAACCTCTTTTTGTTCTGTTTTGCCTTGCCAAAATGTTTCTTATTAGATGTTAAAATTTTCTGACTCATGTAGTGAATCACCCTTTTGTATTTACTATATTTTTCTGTTGCCTCTAATTGCAGTGGTATCCTGGCGGCAATTGATGTTATCTCTGATGATATGTTAGCAGGGGTAAGTTGTATTGCTTTTGCATGTTGGAATTATGTCTCTTATTAGCAGCTAGTTGTAGGAACTTAAAGGATGTTCCATTCTTTTGTCAACAATTTAGTTCTCAGGAGAATAATGAGACGCATATCATCATTACATGGATGTTTTTGCTTCTGATAGAGTCTAATCTTCATTTTCTCAACATTATTTTATGAAATGTTTGGGCTTAACTAATTTTATCTGTGTTCTACAGATTTTCTACTTTGTTGGTTTTGGGCTGTTTTGCTTGGAATCACTGCTGAGCTTGTGGGTTATTCAGGTTTAGACAACAAATCTCTTGATTCATAATTGTTAGTTATTTAATTAGTGTATTTTTTACTAAAAAAGGATCTGTGGCTATGTCATCTGTTTCTTCCCTTTTTACTGAACTCTATTTATCATTGTTGGTGAGAAATGTTCCTTGTACTCTTTCGCTCTTCGGACCTTTACATTTAACTAGTAATGTTGCACATGAATCTGCATAGTTGTTTTGTTAAGTTTTCAATATGAGATATATACGCCAGAGTTCACAAGATCAGTGTCCTAATAGATTAAAATCATTCATACATTTGATTATGTAGCTGTTAGCACTTGAGATTTCTCTTGCACGTAGCTGTATACTGCTTTTCCTTGATCTGTAGTTGCTTCTGACTGAGTTTTACCTTGGTATGTGCAGAAAATTTACTTGTACTTTAGGGGGCACAAGTAAGAGATATAAAAGCAAGGCTGTGCTGTAGTCGTATTCGGACGATTACTTTAGCGGGGCACAAGTAAGCGAGATAAAAGTGCAGCTATGCTGTGGATGATCATATTTGGATGATTGTTGCTCGTGCCACGCTCGATCGATGGGTATCATATATATCATACGTATAGGGTATAGCTTGTTATTGTGTTCATCATTTTATGATAGTCGAGTGGATTGATACAATGAGTTTGTGTGCATTACAACCGAGTAGGTTGTAGGAAATTATAGTTCTTTGACTTTCGAGAGATGGAGAGGGAAGTGTTCAAGTAATTTCAAATTCTTTGTCATTGCAATTTATTTCCAATTCTTGGTTTCCACTTTGGCATCTAACGAAATGTGAAAATTTTATTAACTAATAACTCATAAAGGGGAAGATATTAAGTTGGGCTTAGGAAAGTGCCATTTCGGCCTAACTTCTGTCTTAACAAGGACAAGATCATTTGCTTGGTTTTGAAAAGGTAGGCCGAGCAGCGTTGTGCTTTCTGCATGGAAATAAAACAAGCAGCTGCAAAGACCCACAGCGCGTTGAAAGCTTTTGGAAACGGTAGGTTGTCATTCTTCACTCCTAGTTTTTTGCCCATTTGTCTCTTATGTAAGCATAACATTCCATATCATTTATGGTACAGTTAACTCCCCCACTCTTCTCAAAGGAACGGTCCAAAGATTGCATGGCACAGGCTGCATATCACCTCATCACTACACACCCCAAAACCCCTCATCGTTAACCAGCCACTCCCTCCATGCCACGTGGCATATAAAATATCCAAAACTATAACAAATAGCCACCCCATGCTCTGTTGAAAATGAGTTTTTCTTATCCATGTCAATTGAATCAAGTCCATTCATGCACCATCCTACTGTCACCTCCAAAACTAGGGGCAGGCGAAGGAACTCACAAATACAATCGAAAGACACCTCAGTTTTCCATTACAATAGCAATACCATTTTCCTTCAACCCTTCCCTCTTGTTTTTTGTGTTCCAAAATTTCCTTGGGAGGAGAAGAATCCAAACTCGTTTTTATGTGGTCTCCGAGGACCATATAAAACAATTTGCCGGGACACCCATTTTAGTAATCCTTTCCTGTCTTAAAAGCTCTACAAAATTCTGTATCCTAGCAGACATAACAAGAGAGAGCTAGAGCTAGAGCTAAGCAATGGCAGTTTGTACAGTGTACACCACCCGATCTCTCAATTCAACATGTTCAATCTCCACACCATCAAAGACCCACTTAAGTTCTTACCAAAAGCAGCTGGTTTTCTCCAGCATCGACAAGAGAACCAGCAGGAGAGGCAGCAGCCCCTGGGTGATAAGCTGCTCAGCTGGTGACTCGCAGACAGTTGTGATTGGTCTGGCTGCAGACTCGGGATGTGGGAAGAGTACCTTCATGAGGAGGCTAACGAGTGTGTTTGGCGGTGCAGCAGAGCCACCAAAGGGAGGAAACCCCGACTCAAACACACTCATCAGCGACATGACCACTGTGATATGCTTAGACGACTATCATTCACTCGACAGAACAGGAAGGAAAGAGAAGGGAGTGACGGCACTTGATCCAAGAGCCAACGATTTCGACCTCATGTACGAGCAAGTTAAGGCTCTCAAGAGTGGAATTGCCGTCGAGAAGCCTATCTACAACCATGTTACCGGTCTCTTGGATCCTGCTGAGCTAATTAAGCCTCCAAAGATCCTTGTCATCGAAGGGCTGCATCCCATGTAAGTCAAAAACTACATTCTACAACCATTCATGTATTCTCTATGCATTTAAGATTTCTGATATGTTTTGAGTTAATCAAAGTATTGTTCCTCCAGGCTGTTGGGCCTGAATGCATGTCTAAACAAATATTTTCCATCGCCTGGCATTAAACCTGGGTGCTTCAATATAGGTTTGATGAACGTGTGAGGGATCTGTTGGACTTCAGTATCTATTTGGACATCAGTAATGAAGTCAAATTTGCATGGAAAATTCAGGTGACGTACTTTGCATTGTACTGTGAAGAAAATGTTGTATTAAGCCTGGATTTTACCCCTTGGCGTCATCTTACTTTGTTAGAAAAATTGCAGAGGGACATGGCTGAGAGAGGACACAGCCTTGAGAGCATTAAAGCCAGTATCGAAGCCAGGAAGCCCGATTTCGATGCCTATATCGGTATAAATACTACCTATCTATTTCTATTTATAACGAACCGTACACATCCCGATTGCATAAAAAAATCCAACAAAACCCGACCAACAATGCTAGTTACAAGTATAAAAACTTACAACGATCTTGTGTTTCGTGGGTGCACTGCAGATCCTCAAAAGCAGTATGCCGATGCAGTGATTGAAGTGCTGCCAACTCAGCTGATTCCAGACGACAATGAGGGGAAGGTTTTGAGAGTTAGGTTGATAATGAAAGAAGGGGTGGAGCATTTCAGTCCAGTTTACCTGTTTGATGAAGGCTCAACCATCTCATGGATACCATGCGGAAGGAAGCTCACTTGCTCTTATCCTGGCATCAAATTCTCTTACGGACCCGATTCGTACTTCGGCAATGAGGTATTCTTCTCTGTCAACATCGTAAATGAACTCTGGTGTTGTGAACTTCCTGTTAACTCTTTGATGACAACTTCTGTCTCCTCTCTTTAGGTATCTATTCTGGAGATGGACGGGCAATTCGACAGATTAGATGAACTGATTTACGTTGAAAGCCATTTGAGCAACCTCTCTACCAAGTTCTATGGAGAAGTCACTCAGCAAATGTTGAAGCATGCTGACTTCCCCGGAAGTAACAATGGAACCGGCTTCTTCCAGACCATTGTCGGGTTGAAGATAAGAGACCTCTACGAGCAAATCACCACTACCAAAACTGCAGCTCCACTACAAGCAACAAAAGCCTAAGAGTTTCCTCATGCATTGAGCAAAGCTTTGGCTTCACTCTCTTTAGCATTCCTCAAATTCCACTTCCTATTTCATGTTTCATGTTTCATTTTCAGTCTCGGGCTTTTGCTCTCCTAAGAACGAGTATGTTCATATGTATTTATTTTCTTCTGTTGTAATTTAGAAAAATGATTCTGAGATCAAATTCAAGTTAAGAAATTCATACAAGGCAGATACCCCCAATGTTGCTTGTAGTCTTAAATGATGCTTATGATTTTTTCTTTGAATAAGAGGATTTGTATAATTCACCTCCACACATGAAGGAAGCAAGTAGTGCAGAGAAGGAAATAATACACAAGCAAAGTAATGTATATATGAAACTACTAATGTATTTTGCCCAAACCACCAGCCATTAGCATCTCACCTCTATTTGGTTGTAACAAACTTGTTTGTACCATTCCTAGCTTAGTGGTCCTTCAGCTGCAGCCTGCAAGTCTCATAACAAGTTTCAAATATGCTCCTTTGTTGATTTCTTTCTCGGCCAGGTGAGCCACCGGCCGGTTGGGCTCAGGGGAAGAGAATGTTCTGATGCAATAACGGTGTAATATGAAGATTGGCAACCGCTGACACCTCGCTTGTAGCACACTCCCGGAACACCTGTACAAGAGCAAATAGGGGAAGTCATCCCAGAGATATCAAAGTTTGTTCCATCAAAGATCAATGTTCGGATTCTTCTTCTCACGAATGCTTGATCCTTTCGCCTTTTCGGGCTGCCGTGGCTTCACAACCTTGTATGCAATGCGATTAGAACCCTCCGTAGAAGGCTCCCCACCTTCGTGGTTTTATTTCCCAAACCCAAATCATTGTTGATTCATGAATAGGTTGCAGGAGCAACAACAATAACACCAGATTCATGGTGTAACAACTTTGTTGCAAATAACTTCAAACATGTTTCAATGTAGTGGTGTAACTAGAAAACCAAGCAGGTGGATGACCCAATGCCATTTTCAGGATCGTGCTTTTATTTGGACATGACCTATCTCCATAGCAATTAGCAAGTACTTGGTTCTGCCATAGTATTAAAACGTGTCCGCATCGTAACGTTTTTCAAGGTCACCGTGACGCATTTTAAGCACAACCAATGAAGGAACCGCATCACGACTTTTATAGTACAAAACCGTTACGTAACCTTGTAATATGTCATATATTACGCTACAACGCCGCATCACCACAATTAAACATCGAAAAATGACCCGAAATATAAATCTCTATAAATAAAACACTTTCATGATTCATTTGTAAGTTCATAATTGTATAGTCTAACTACAAATAATAACGAAATTAGTAAATTATCTCATTTCTACCAATTAAATACATATCATCCTACATAAAGTTCTCAATGTTGTAAAATATACGCATAAACAACAATATATTAAAAAATTTGTGAATTTTTAAAAATCAAATCACGACCACATCAACCGTTACGCATTACGTAACGTTTGCAGCGTCCGCAACCGCAACGGAGGCCGCAGCTGCAATTTAATACCATGGGTTCTGCAGTACAATAACAACAACAAATTGAAACAGATTAGCAAGGCAACCTTTAAGAGAAAGAAAAACCATGAAGTAATACCCTGAAACCATGACTAATGCAGAAAATTCCATATAAATCGCTTGAAAAGAAATAGGTAAACACCCTGTTTCACAAACCCATTTCTCAGCTTGAAAAGCCAAGGGAAAGGACATTTACATTTTTTATATTTGCTATGTGCATAGGAAAATTCCCACTTGTATGGTTAATGGTTTCAGTCTAAGCAGTAAGCAGAGGAGGAGCGCTAAAAGCAATGAATCTGTACTGGCTATTTACTCTCTGTCTGCCTAAAATACATGATAAGATATTCGTTTTCTGTTCACTGCAGGGATAATCTCAAATCTCAAGTTTAACTTCATAAGAGTTTCATCTCGAAGGGCTCTTCCATTTCATGGTACCATTAGACCAAGCCACCAAGGAGCAAGATTTATCATGTCTATGGTGGCCACATAAAGAGCTCGTCTGTGGTTTTGTTTTAATTTTCTTTTTTTGTTTCAACATTTTAATAGACGTTTAAGAGCATTTTATACGAAGATATTCGAAACACACGAATGATCGTATGATGATTTCATCCGCAACAGCATAGTTTAGAGTTGAACTGATGCTGTGTAATATAATCAATCCGGAGGGGACATGCAAGTGTGCAGAATTGTTGCAACTGATGGTGTCAACCTTAGCCAACAATTGTGATCATGCTTTGGCTGATTACCGGGACAGAGCAAAACAATGAGCCAAATATACCAGTGAGACCATAAGCAATGGCACAAAATGGAAGGGCTTCAGGTTCCTTGGTTGACAGGGCAGCTGTTCCCAACCCATGGGCACTAGAACAATACAAGAAAAGTTGACAACAAAGTGAGAACAGATTAGATGCACAATTGAGTATAATGAGTTCTTACTGGTTTTAATATTGACCATGGAGTCACGTACTATTCCTCGAGCGATAGGATCATGGAAACGTAATTTGTCAAGCGTTTCTTGCACGGAATTTGCATCAATTAGACCGGTCACTACAACTGCAGCAGCTGTGAGAGAAGAATTGGCGCCTACAAGGTATCATATCTGCTGAAACTAATCTAATAATCCCTACCGGTAACTCTGAGTCATGATTTATCTTCCATTTTTGTTTAGTTATGCTATGTCATAAATGAATCAGAAGACAAAGTTGCCTGCAATCTTCTGCAGAGTGGAGAAGGTATAGCAAGTTATCTTACCCTGAAAAATGGAAACAAGGCTGAGAGCTAATGTCACGGTTATACGTCTAGGTAGAATTGAAATAGTCAGGTTTGGTCCTAATCCAACAAGACTTACAACAAGAGTCAAGAGCAGTTGAATATAAAGAAAACAGACTTGGGTAATTAACCATTTATTTGGAGGGTGAGTGTTGAATAACCAGACATGGGTTTACTTTTTTTTTTTTAATTAACCATTTATTTGGAGGAACATGCCGCCATTCCCATGTCTAGGCATCGTACTTCAATCTTTTTTTTAAATCAACTACAGTAGTTATAGTAATACTTATTCTGAAATATACTCTTAATAGTTGAATCATTGTACTATAATATTGGTATTCGAATCCGTAACTTTCAAAAATAATAATTGTTTCTTTCACCACTGAGGCAAGATGGTTCGTGCGATTATCGTACTTCAAGGAATAACAAGAGTAGGTTAGAATAGAGTTGTTTTGAACTTATTGTTGGCTTAATGGTCGAAAGACAGATTATGGAATTGTCTCATTTGCAGAATGTGAAGTGCACGTAGTTACCTTTCTCTGTTTGAACATGAGAAAGCAAAAGAAACTATAACAGAGCCCATATTAACAGAAAACATAAGCTAAACATGAGCATATAAATTAATTGTTATTAATTTAACTTTTAGAAGAAAAAATTATATTAATTTATAATTTTAGGGTTTGGAGTTTAAATAAGGTTTAATTTTAAATAAATTACAAGATTTAACTTTTGGATTGATTATTTACTAATAAAAATTAATTAAGTTAATATAAAGTAAAAAAAAAAAAATCCAATATGAATATAAAGTAAAAAAAAAAATAGCTATTTTAAAAAAAATGATCCATCCTACCCTCTTCATATCTTCTATATGAACATACTTCTATTTTTCCATTAACAAATAACCACCCAGAAATTGAGTTAATAAAATTTTCAGCTTCCTTTAACTACATTTTGAGAAATCCTGTTTGTAAAAAAAATGATGGCTTCTTCTGTAAACATTAAACGACAATGTAAATGCAAATATGAATATCAGAATAAATAATTCGTATAGAATCGGATGTGGTCCGTCAAAACAATCACGATGGATCGGTGTCGAGCTTCGGAACTATGGCAGACGATAGCTCTATATGAGAAACACGGACGGCACCGATTAGCCGCTCAGGCAGCTCATCTGTTGTATTTGCCTAAAGTGGAGAAAAGAAAAAGAATTTTACAAAATGCAACCATTTTTAAACCCACATAGAATGTAATACAAGTAAATCACAGATGCGACCTCAGTGCACCCACACAGGACTGTATGGTGAAATATTATGTGAAAACTATCATGAATCTACTACTCTTTGGTCCTAACATGTCATTTATGCTCTATCATGTATCGAATCATATAGCCGATCAATACAAAGCAAGTATTTTTTTTTTTCGGAAAAGAGTTGAGGGACGCGACTTATGTTATAGATGCGTACCTGTACAAGAAATGCCATGTCAACCACCAATGATGTAATTACACCAATGACGAGCCCCAGAACTCCATTAGCGACCGTAGAAGAACCTATGTCAACATCAACCTACATAGAGAAATGAACAGAAAGGCCCATATCAATCTCAAAGATCCTTGAATGGTGTTATATTAGGTATTAGAACAACCATAAGGATCCTTACTTCCAAGTACTTGGGACCACGGATATAGTTGCAATCAACGGCTTTTCCCAACAAACAAGGGGTGCTCCCAACACTCTGTCGCACAATCCATGATCCCTGCAAGATTCAATGTGAATGATTCAAGAACAAGTTTTATAGGAGCCAAGCAAATAATATAGACAAAAAGAACAATGGAGGGACGATTAGAATGAAGACTGCTTCCAACTGTCTCAAACATCCCGATTTGAACTTAAATTCGAAAACAATGAAGAAAGAAAGATACCTTTGGCACCGAAGGAATAAGCTTAAACCTACTATTGCGGAATTCATCATCACCATCAACAAATCGCTGCAAAAGGGAGCCAGGTACTAGTTCCCTAGTCACAAAATAAAATACCATACTATAGTGTGTTGAGCCAGGAACCTGGAGCAAAAACAACATAATACACTCGGTGTTCAGATCCGTCAGTATTAATATAAAACATTTCCTGCATCATGATGACTTACTTGAACATTAAAGACCAAAGAGAAAAGCCCCTTTTGTGAAGCAATCTACAAACAGAAGCAATTAGGATCTTAGAACCATAAATATACTCCATGAAGAAATTAATTGATTTTCCACATCCACATAAAGAAAACCTTAACCATAGAAACTTAGTCAAGGCAGAACATGGTTCTTATAAGTTTAATGTGATTCCCAACTTGATCCATTTAACGACATAAAAATAGCATGATCACAGCAGTAACATAAACGTGTTACCCTGATTAGAAGTTCCATCTGCTAAACCCATTGGTTCAAGTTAATCCTACTTCATTTCCATCCAAAAAAAAGCTTCCTGTTTAGCCTTGTACATAATCTATCATACATAATTATTTTCAATAGATAATGTGGATAGGTTTGAAGGCTGTGGGTTCTATTCCCAAAATATTATTAGACAAAAGTTTGAGGTCCCAGCTTCAAGTCTTAGCATGCAGATAGGGTGGACAAAGGAATCAAGACTCTGATATCTCCATTTAGCAGCCTAACCAATGGAGTTAACAAAAGGTTTTGACAAACTACATGCATGGCCTGAATCCAATCTGAATGAAAACTATTTCAGGTTGTGGAGTTAACAAACAAGAAATGTAACTCAAAAAAAAATATAAGCGAACCAATTAGTTTCAATGCAACCATATATTTGCTTGCCATGTGTATCACAATGTTTACCGTGATTCCAAATAAAAGGCTTAAATGGAAGCAAAACAAAGAGCAAGATAGCAAATGAAGCAGAAATATCTTAATGTACCAATGATACAGTAACAATAAGCTTTCTGTATACAGCTTACTGAAGTGAAGCAGAACAGTACAGAGGCAAACAACATAAAAGGTAAGTTCTCAAACTTACTTGTGCAGCACAGCCTTGACGCCTAACAACATGATCCATTCTTTTCGTGTCTTTAAACCAATCAACAGCAACAAGATCCATTAAATGCTTCCCTGCAGGAATCTACATTGTATATTGGGGGAAGTCAAAACAAAACAAAAACAGAAGATACTGGTTTGGATGTGCAAAATGTTAAATGTATTAGAATAACCTAGCACAAGAATGGGAACCTTTGATTTGTTGTAACAAAAATGCTGGCTCCGGACTCTGAAATTGTTACCATTGGATACTGTCCAACAGTTACGCGAATTACCACAACCATCACATTGTAGATTACCCGAAAAGCATGACAAATCAATTTTCTGATTTGGTTCTTCTTCCAGGGCTTTAATTCATAAAAGTATTGTATATTTGAGAAGAGAAGTCAGTCCCACAAATTTATCTAATCCAATTACATAAAAGAATCCAATATAACATTTTTAGGACCCCACCTGTTCTCTTGACATCATCGTCACTTTTAGTTGGATATGCCTGATAATTTTAGTGAAATAAGAAACCTATAGTTAGGAATAATCAAACAAAAATATATCAAGATTTTGGTAATATAAAACCTCTTGTTCTGCCTCGGGCATTTGTTCTTCATCGTCATCAGAGTATTCATCCATCAACACAGAGTTTCGGTTTGTGGCATTTGTTTGATCAGGTGAAGGAGCAGGGAGAACAGATAACTCATTTATCTTTTGAGTCTTCTTTGAGGAAGCTGAAGATGAGGCCATATTGACCATAACTGGGATTCTGGGAGGAGCACCTCTCTCATCTGTTTGAGCAAACCATTCACGCAATCCTGTAATAAGGTAAAACAATGTTTAAACAAGGTTGATGAATAGAGCCGGAATAAAACATGAAAGGAATGGCATTTTCTTAACATCCCCTCACACAATTCGTTTTTGCTTCTGCAACTTATTTATTTGATATCAAGATGCAAATCAGACAGGTCTTGCAACAAAAAAGAGGGAAAAGAACCTTTTGTCTTCTTGTTGATGAAAGTAATGAGAATAGAAGTAAACCAAGGAAACATGAAATATTATCCCATCTTTCAATGTGATTTAAGCATTTAACATGCAAAATAGAGACAAAACTCACCGGCAACACTATTTAACATCTGAAGAAGACAATGTTGCTGAAATGATGAAATATAACCAACGCCCCATCCTTTTAAATCAATCTGCATGAGATGCTGCACCTGTGTTCTAGGCTTCCCATTTCGAGATTTCATAGGGGAAATGTTGAACCCTCCACCTGAGAAAATTAGACTTAGTGTGCAACATACTACAAATTAAATACTCGTCCTTCAAGTCTCAACACAACCAAGGGGTTCACATAAACTTACTCTCAACATGAGCCCGTACATATCCTGGTTGTGGGCCACAACTCTCATGCTCCCTAGAACGAAATAATACAACTGCACCATAATCAGAATAAGATAATTAAGGAAATCTCTGAAGCTAGAAAATAAATATATAGTTAATACATAAGTAAGAAATCTGCAAGGACTTACCATAGCTTCCATCATCATTTCGACGCCAATAACGCACATAGCATAGGTCACGAGGCCATACAAACCTGCAAAAACATGGAACCATACACTTTAAAATTGTCCATGCTTAATGAACGGAGGAGAAACAAGATTTCTTTTGAAAACCGAAACATAATTTTAGAAATGTTCTACAAGATTGCAAAAATTTTGCACAATGAAGTGAACAAAGTGTTTTAAGTAAAACTTAACAATAAGTAGGCCTGTGCAAGTTCATACTTATATGACGAAGAAATTTTAGCGGGCAATGCTACAAATTTCTCACCAATCTTATTGGAAGCCATTCTAAATCACAAGCCAATACTTCGGTAAAATATCAAAGATAGAAAAACAACAACCATAATGCAGAAAAGATTTAATTCCCCAATCCTTGTAAATGCACCTATAAATAATCATTTCTCTCCATCTCTAGACCATTTCTATCATTTCCGTTCCAATTGCTCAGTGTCCCCCTACCTCTTATTCATACATCGAAGTTTTTATCTTTTCTCATTCCTTCGTTTCGTGCTTACCAGCATGCATCCAACATGCTTAGCTTAACCTGTCCTTTTTTGGATTTTCTAAGTGCATCGGTTAGATAAAATATTGTGTCAACAACCAAAGCTTGCTTCATATAAAAAATAAATGTGCTAAAAAGGGGTTCACAAGTTCTGATTTGTGTTTTCCTAAGAGTTTTGGATCCCAAACAGAACTATGTTGGTATTGCTTCAAAAGATAAATATTCACTAAGTGAAAAAGAAACAATTTAAATTAGAGAGAATATATTACACAGGGAACCAGTCCAACTGAAGCCTGTGATAAAGTATAGCTGTATGCCCATCTACCTCTTCAACTAAACTACCATACTGAAAGCTACAATCCCACCTGCAGAAGGTAAATACTATAAATAAGCAATATGCAAAGTGCCCAAAGTATCAAAAGCAGATAACTTTTGGACAGTCTCACAAATTCAGTGGAAAACAAGGGTCCACATCTGTCTCATGCATATAGAAAATTAAATGGTATATATTTTAGGAAGATTATTCAATATGCATGTCGCATAGACTACACAACCCTCTCTGTTTTAGGGCATAGGAATTTAGTTTAGGTTTTAGTTTGTAGGGTTAAAATTTAGGGTTTATGATTTAGATTTTATTTTTAAAAGAGTAAATGTGAAAGCTTGTGTAATTGTTTTACACAACATGTGTATTGAAAAATTACTCTATATTTTACCAGGTAAAATATAAAACCTACTCAAATCGAGTCCCATCCATGCTCATTACAAGACCAAATATTTCCTCACAAGTAGCTTCCACAACACCTACAGCCTTCATTGCCCTACTACAACTCCTTGGCTACATAAAGAAAATATAAGCCATAATTATCACAAAAATGATATTGAGGCACTGAGAAAATAAATAAATAAATAAATAGAGGAAGAAATGAAACAGTTCCATACAAGATAATCAACTTCAAGAAGCTCTTCAAAAATGCGAAGTCCTGTCATATCAAGTAAAAAGTTCAAGTTCATAACGAACCATCGATGCCACTGCAACATTGTGATAACTGAAAACCTACTTGAATTTGGATTGAATTTTAAAGCCAGTAAAATAGAATGTTAAATTAAAAGCTAACCATTTTGACATTGAAGGAGGCGCCAATGTTTCCTAGAAAATGCTTGGTTGTTGGCATTTTGATTTGATAATTCTGAGTCAAACTCCTGAGTCCAGTCGAATATTGAATCTGGGGGACCTGGCATTTTTATATAAATGTTGAGTTTCTTACCATTACACTAAATAAAGTAGAAAAGATGCAAAAAGGAAATCAAATGAGAACCATTTCCGATTGTCGTTCTCCTGAGAAAATCTGGATGAGCATCATCTTCGTCCTCTTGAGCACTAAACCTGAAGAAAATGTCAAAAAATAAAATTTGGCTAAAGAGTAAAGATCACTAATAACTTGTCTTATCATTTCCTTAATAAACTAGGGAATATGCTAACAACCGATAAGAAACATGATAATTCAATTCATTTTAATTGAACAGCCAGCCTTGTATAGAGCTAGAGGAAACAAACTAGGCTTTATTCAACATAACAGTAAACTCAAGAGGCAGTTCAATCATGCATTAAACCAGCATTGATGCAAGGATAATGAACTACTTGATATTAATCTATAACCAGTAAAATATCACACAGGGCCTGGGCTGATATTGAAATCAGTAAAACATATTTAATTGTTCCAACAATTACATCGGAATTACCATCATAAGTACAAAGGGACTTACATTGATAAAGATCAAAAGGGACTAAGATTCAAACTTCAAAGGGTGGGTTAGATTAATTAGAGTTTAATTAATTTAAAAGTTTTAGAAATTTTTAATTAAATTAATTAATTAAATTTTCCTAACTTCAAGTCTTAATTAAAACCTAATTAAAATCTAACTTGGTGAATTTTAAGTTCTAAGGTTTAATTGGAGGGTTTGGATTAAATTCAATTAGGTTAATTTTTAAGTCTTATCTTAGAAAATTAAAATTAATTAAGAGTCTTAATTAAAATAATTCCTAAATTTTTAATTAACCTAATTAAAGTTTAATTGGTGAAATTTGAGCTAATTACACCGAATTAGTTTTAAATCTTATCTTTAGAAATTAACTAAAATTAAAAATAATTAATTAAAATTATTTCCTAAATTAAAGAATTAAATAATCCTAATTAAGGTCTAATTTGGTGTGTGTTTTAAGGTTTTAAAGGCTCAACTAGACTTAATTCAGTTAATTTTAAAACTTATTTTTAGAAATTAATTAAAATTTAAATAATTATTTCCAAAATTTTAAGAATTAAATTAAACCTAATTAAAGTTTAGTTTAGTGAAATTTAGGGTTAATTAGACCTAAATAATTTTAAGTCTTTATCTTTTAGAAATTAATTAAAATTAATTAAATTAATTAATTAGAATTATTTCCTAATTTTTAAGAATTAAAGTAAGCCTAATTGAAGTCTAAATTGATGAATGTTTTAAGGTTCAAGGCTAAACTAAACCTAATTAAGAAATTAATTAAAATTAATTAAGATAAAAAATTAAAAATATTTTTTAATTTTTAAGAATTAAATTAACCTAATTAAAGTCTAATCTTTAGGTTCTAGGGCTTAAATTAATTTTATATTAGATCTAATTGGTTAATTAATTTTAAAATATCTTAAAAAAATTAAATTAAATCCTAATTTAGAGCTTAATTAAATAATTTTAAGTTTTAAAATTAATTTATTTACCCTAATTAAGTCTAAAATTAATTAATTTAATCCTAGGGGGTTTAATTAAGGGGTTTAGGGACCTAATTGAATAAGTTCTAATGGTTTACGGGGCTAACTGGGGAATCTAGGGACCTAATTGAAAAGCAGTTAAACCTAGGAGGGCCTAAAGAGTGATTTACCCTAAACTAACTAAAACACGCGGATCCGGGTTGAACCCGGATCCGACCCACGTGTCCGGCTGCCAAAACGGCAGCGTTTTGAACCTGAATGACCCCCCTTTGACCGAGTTGGCTCGGTCATTTGGACCGAGACCAACTCGGCCCGACTCAGTTTCTCTGGGGCAAACACCACAAGCCCAAAATTCCTGAAGAAAACGGATCAAAGACACCAACTTTGGCTTGGTGTTCTTCATGTTCTTCCAAGAACATGAAGAACATCAAGAACAGGCCTTGAAGCCGTCGTGCAGTCCGCCCCTAGATCTATTCCACCACCACCCAGCGTCGCTCCGGCGAGTTCGTCGACCGTCGCATCGGAGGTTCCGGCCACTCCTCCGACGCCGAAGAAGATTTTCAACGCCGACGAGTCGTCCGGTAACCCCTAAAACGTCTAAAAATGCTTCTAAAACCCAAGGACAAATCCTAAACTCAGTTTAACACCCTAATCTAAACCCAAAAAAATCAGAACAAATGGAAACGAATGGATCGAATAGAACCTTATCGCCGGTGATGCTTCGGTCGATCTCAAACGCCGATTTCAGTCTCCAGTCTCCAGATTTCACCTCAAATTCTAGTTGATTCAAGCCCTCAATCTCCTCCAATCCGAAAAATTCTTCTCCCTTCACTGCCGATCGAATCCCTATTTAAAGAGATTCGATTCAACAATCTAATTTAATTCAAACACTCACTCAATCCCTACAAAATCTCAATCTAAACCACCTAATCTTATCCTCAACAAAATCGAATCCCTACAAAGCCGGTCACTCACCCACGATTCTGTTTTTGATTTCTGATTTTTTTTTTAATTTTTTTAAATAAATACTTTATTATTTATATTAATTATTATTATTTTATTTATTATTTATATTTTTATTATTTAAATTAAATTCGTGTTGATAATCATATAAGAATCATTAATTTTTTTATTGATTTTAAAAATAATTTTTTTAGAAATATTAATGTAAAAGACTGAAAAATTATCAAATAAATGTAAAAACAAATTATCAGTGAAACTGAAAGTAGGATGAAATTAATAAGTTTTTAAACACTAATCATAGTTTTATACCCTAAAAAGTAATTAAACCAAAAAAATACAAGATTGAATATTACTAAGTTTAAAACCGATATTCTTAAAAATAATTAAATTAATATTTAAAAAAAATATTATGATCAATTTTAATATTTTTTTAAAACTCAAAATATAATTAAATTATAAAAAATTATAGTGAATGGTTAGTTAAAATTCAGGCACTGAATGTGATATTATGCCTTTAATTTATTCTGGAGCACCTTATTTATGTTCCGGTTCCTCTTAAAAGCCAATAAGGGGGAAAATCTCTAAAAGGCAGCGATCGCAATAGCAGCGTGCTCTCCTTTATTCTCTACTCTAACTCTACAAAAGTCTCCGATCACCGGATAAATGGTCCCGGTGACCGGCATCTAGCTTCTATTGATTTCTGATTTCTGATTTCGAGTGTATGGATTCTCAAGAAGTCCCAGATAATGGAAACAAGGGTTTTCGCTTCATGTTACTTCGAATCGCTTTTGCCCTTCTCTTCCCCATCTTCGCTTTCTTTTCCTTATCATTTCTCGTCGGATTCTTTAACATTTTCATGGGGGAACTATCAATTCCCAATCCTATTTCTGTTCCCACACAGTGCAAGATAGTCTCCAGCGGTATACTCCTTTCTACTTCTCTTTCTATAATATTTTTATTATCTTTCTCATGATTAATCTCTCATTTTTAGCTTAATTGTTAGCTGTATCATGTTATCCTTATTTCTTGTCAATTTTTATGATTTCAAATCAGGTGTAGATATTAGGTCAACTAAGGTTTGCGAGCTTGGATTATTGAATTATAAAGCAAAGCATGTGTTTTATCCTTTAGAGAAAAGCAAATTTAGATGCAGATATGATTATTACTGGACCTCGGTATTCAAGGTAAATATTATCTTATCTAAGTCACTGGCTTAATTTTTTTGGTAAATTACATGACCATGGTGGTTCATATTTGGGACTCAGATTATTTTTAAAAAAATGCAGTTTCATCTTGATTATTTTCCTAGGATATATTGATTGGGTTCTGGGAATTTGCCAAATCTTGTAATAAAGTTGTATTACTGAAACTGATAAGATCTGTGAAAATAGGAAGACAATGGTACTAAGTACTCTAAAATGTCACTATTTCTATATTATTGTCTGCTAAACAATTGCAGGTGGAGTACAGAGACCATTCTTTGGGTCAGATGCAATTTGCCTTAACAGAGGCGCCCAATGAAGCCCTTCCTCTTAGTTGCAGGCCTAACTTTGGTGCTGCATGGTTAACCAAAGATAAGTTTAAGGTAGTTTTTTTCGAGTTCCTATTGTTCCTTATGATGATGTGGAGACTAAAGAGTTTTCTTTAATTGCAATTATATATATCTAACCAGTTCTTTTCAGGTTAATGAAACCTATGAATGCTGGTATAGTTTAGGTCTTGCCACAGTAAAGCTGTATGATGATGGTTTTTTCCATTGCCAAGCAAAAGATCCATCCTCAATTGAAATGACAAAGCGATATCTAATAATGTGAGTTTATTACTTGAGTTCCTTTTCCCCTGTCCTTTACATTTTATTTTATATAGTTGCAGGAAGTTATTTTCGGTTGTGGATGAACTAGATTTGCATTCTGGTCCATTGCCATTTTGAACTTGGGTTTTTCTTTCTTTTTACCCTCGGAATAACAAATGAGATTCATTTTGTTTCAAGCCTAATAAGGGTTACAGCAGCAAGAGAAAGAGGGCTTTCCTCTGTAAATTTTGGGGGTTATAGTGAAATTTCTAAGAAGATAATGGACTCTGGTAAAAGGCAAAGAAGGGAAAGATAGAGGGTAGGGGTTATAGTGAAATGGATTTGTGAGAACTGAATGATGATGTGATGATTTCTCTAGCTTTAGAGTGCAGTTGATATTTTGCGGAGAATGATTCAAACAAATTTATGCCATATTTTTCATCATTAAGTTAATGTGAAGTAATCTCATTGGCTAATTACTTTTGCTTGTCATAGTTGCGGAATAGTTGAGTAGGATTCATAGCAAACTTGTCTATTTTGATGTCTTGGTGAGTTATTGCTGCTTTCCTCTGTTTTTAATTGTTCATTGTTTGACGACATCAGATCCACCAAGATTTTCCGTTCTTGGTTTTCAAGTAAGGGAAGAAGTAGATACTTGAGGTGGGAAACACTAGCAGGCGTCGTCGCTGGTTTTTCAACATCTATAATCACTATAAGCTTCATTATAATCCTACAACATATTAAGCCTTCATTGCCTGCAGCCATTAACACGGCCCGTATCAAGCGTGTTTGTTTTCTAATAGTGTACTTTTCCGTTGTATGTTGGTTGGCATCACAATACTGGAGGAGGCTGAATATCCCATTGGTTAGAGTTTACAACTACTACCACTAGGCAGCAATTTTTGTTTTGCAAGTGTAAGTTCCCCCTGGGTACCGGGTATGTATTGAATGATGTATGCTTGAGTTTATCCCTTTTTTTGGCCAGAACTGTATGCTTCAGAGAGAAATACGGTGTACAGATACTGTTGTGTATAAAAAAAAGATGTATTATAATGTATACTATGTGTAAGTGTACCTGAGAGATTGAACTCAGGAGTTCACAGTGCATGTTCTAGTCTCTGCATTCTGTACCTTGGAATGGGATTGTCATGGTTTATAAACAAAATCACTTTCCCATTAGTGTTTGCTTGCAGTGGGCGGCATTGTTCTTGAATGATCTTTCATTATTCTGATAAATTATTACATGATCTCGACTTACTATATCATTTATGATTTTATCCGATAAGATTCATCCATTTATTGAGAAAGCAAAACTAGTTTAATTTTTAAAAATACTTTAACTAAAATAAGTCAAAACTAGTTTAGGGGTAAATTGAGAAAGCAAATATAATTTAGGGAGAAAAAATATATTAAGCCAAATTTTTATCATAAAAATTAAAATGCTTCATATATATAAATAAAATGTCAGTTTAACAAAAAATCAAATAAAAATTGAATTTAATCGGCTTTTGAACTATTATAACACAAAATTATATTAGATTTAATGACATTTTTGCTACTTAAATTTTTTTTAAAAAAAGACTTTTAAACTTTTGACCATGGAATTTTTTCCAAATCAAACCAATTGACAATCTATTTAATATTTTATAAATTTTCATAAAAAATTGTATTTTCTTCTTCTGATTTTATAGTTTTTATAATTTAATAATTTTTTAAATAATCAGAAATAATTATAAAATAATGTCTATTTATAAATATTTTTAATCATTTAACAATATTCATATATTATATAAATAAAATAATTTAAACTCATGTCTTATAAAATTTATAAGTATCATCCACTTTTTTCACGAATACTACATAAGCTCTATATTAAAAGGTCAAATTAATATCTTTAATCATAAAAATTATATTATAAATAATATAAATATATTTAATTAATTAATTTTATAAATAATATAATAAGTATAACTCATGATATAATTTTTATGACGAGAATATTATTTTCGTATATTTTCCTAACGAAAAGACATTTATATAATATATAATAAATTTGGAAGCTTTTGCCGATTAAGCAAAGAAACGACCTCTTTACTTTTGGAATCTAGATTGGGCTTTGGTACGACGCCGTTTAAACCACGCGGCAATTTCCCTCTACAAATACCTGAAAATTTTCCCAGTACGCAAATGAAGTGCAGTTGCAGCAGAATCTAGCAAGTATAGAATTTGAATATTCAGGGAACAGAGCTTTTCGAACAACCGATCAGATTCAAGATTTATCTTCTTTTGTTTCTTTGATTAATAAGAGAAATAGGAGTCGCCTCAGCTTTCCCTTTTTTCTTTTCTTTTCTTTGTTTCGTAGCGGTTAGGAGCCGAAATGGCGAGCGATTCTTCGTCGAATTCCAAAACCGCTGGGTTCTCATATATAGGAAGCTTCATTAGTCTCATCTCTAAGCACGAGATGCGCTACGAAGGTGTTCTTTACCTTATCAACGTCCAAGATTCCACCATTGGCCTCAGAAACGGTACACCTATCTATTTTCCTCACTGCGCATCGCATGCATTGCATGTCACTTTGCCTCTTATGTATCTGCATTTCTTTTTCTTTTTAATCTTTATTTACTATTTGGTGAATGGATGATTCGACGTTCTTCAGATGATTACGAGTTAGGTTAGGAGAGGTTAATATATGTTCCGTAATGTAATTTGTATTTATAAGTTGTGAATTTTGTTCGTACTTTCCCCCCTCTATTTTAGTTGAATTTTTGCTGAAAATTTGGTAGGGAGTTTGTTTCAGGATGATTTATTTGTTAAATCTGATAATTCTTGTAGTTACTTATGTTGTTTTACGAATTTGCCGATGTATATTGTCTTCCTTTTGATGTTACAGCAAGATCTTATGGAACAGAAGGTAGGAAGAAGGATGGTCCACAAGTGCCACCAAGCAATGAAATATATGATTATATTCTATTTAGTGCAAGTGGCATTAAAGTGAGTGAGCAACTTAACCCAATGATTGTGCATCCCTGTAGGTTGTATCATTTGTAAAGATGCATTTTCTTCTGACTCCTATGAAACAATTCTTGTTTCTTTAATTTTTATGACGTTTACTTGTTAGGATTTGACTTTATATAATGACCAATGCATGTAGCTTTTGTTATTCCAATACAATCTTAATGAGAGAAAGAACAAAAAACTCATATTGATGTCTAAAAGTATTTACCAAGGATTGTTGGGTCGTGCGGTGAGGAGTTCAATGCTTCTTAAGCAAAGTTTCAGGCTTGAGACTTGTGGATGAAGAAAACAACGATGAGAGAGCTTAGGAGTTAGGTCTGATACAACTCAACTTTGAATTTAGTTGGGGACTACACGGGAGGGAGGACTCAGACCCAAGAAAAAAAGTTCAAAATATTAAATCTTAAAGGTGAAGGATATGTTCTGGTATTTAAAAAAATCGTAATAGTAAAGGCTATTGTTTGTAGTGAAAGCATATATAAGATATACCATTTAAAAATTGGGGTTTGGGTTGACTCATGTACTAAGGTAACTTATATCTTATGGATGGCCAGTGAGAACTCTTCAATGTTTTGTTTATTGAATCTGATTGTGTTTTATCTAATCATGTGGGTATGGACACGTGTTTGCATGCACTCAACCATTCGTATTAAAATTTTTTGAATGTTATAGAACATATTAGTTTTATGATGTATGCTGATTTCTGTTGAGAAATTCAATTCCAGGATTTGCAGGTTAAGTCCTCTCCTGTCCATATAGATGAGCAACTTCAAAACAACCCTTTCATTATTCAGGTATAGGCATTTAAAATTTCTCTTGGGTTGAATCTCTGTGTAATTGATTTTTTTTTGTGTGTGTTACTTCCCTTTGCAGTCACAGTTTTCAGGTGTGCCACTTGGGTCATCTCCATCAACTTCATTAACTCCTGGTCAGCTAGCACAGACCGGATCTAATGTGATTTCTTCAACACCGAATACATATCATGGTCATAAGGATACAACTGCTTTTGCATCTGGATTCTTTGACTCTCCATCTGTGAATTCTGCTTCAGTAACTCAACAACCATTGTTGCCACAGCCAACTCCTGCGCAACAGGTCAGCTGTTTTTTTGTTTCTACAAAGTTTCTTTTCACTTTGTTGGACCTGAATGCTGATGCCTGTGAACATCCATCCATAAATATTGTGACTTGTTGATATTAGTTGAAGGCTAAAAGAAAATAGAGATATTAGCCATCTTTTTTATGTTTGTAGTTGCACTATTGGAATTGGACAAGTCATTTTATTAGATCTTCGTAGACAAATATTTTCTCACACGTGCCATGATTCTTCATTCATACTATTGGATCAATATGTAGTTCAAGGATGTGCTTTATATTCATTTGTGTAGATAGTATGGGATAGGTTGAAATTTTAGTAATAACTGTTATATATTATTGAATTTTTGCAGTCTCAGTACTCCACACAGTTCACTAAAGAATTAGACTTTGAAGCCATGAACGAGAAGTTTAAAAAGGATGAACTGTGGGGCTATCTTGGGAAGGCAAAACAAAAGGATGATGTGTCAGGTCAGAGCTCGGTAGATAAACAGCCTCTCGGAATACAGTCAAAATGTGATCCCAAGGTTTTCCTCTCTATATACCACGTTGGTTTTGCTATTTTCATCAGCTTAACATAATTCGAAGCTGCAGCTTGTATGACTAACTACAGTGATAGTCCATGGAAATTTGCATGAATTCTGTTGTTTTTTCTCTGCAGCCTGCTTACATGAAGGATGAATTCTATGACATAATTTCCTGTAATTCTCAATCCCCTGGTTCAAGAAATGTTCAGAATCATTTTTCTGATTTTATAATTCATTTTTTACTTTCCAGATTTCTGACAACTTCCAACAGAGATCCCATGTCAATCAAGGACCTTTCAGTGGCTATGTTGCCGGGCAGAGTCAGGGACATGTCTGCAGTGAGAAGGACGACGAAAACATGTCGATATGAGTTCTCAGTACTCTATTGAATCCGATGGTTTCGACAGACATCATCAACTATCATCTTTAGGTGAATGAATGTGGTTGTTTGGGATTTCTTGCAGAGATGCTGGGTAGGAACTACTAAATAGATATAGTGGGACAGGTTCATTTTTTTTTCCGCTATGAAGCTGGCCGTTTTGCATACGGAAAAGAATTGTAATAGCTTATCGATGCATATATGTGATGATGATGATGATGATGATGGAGTGCCTACCATCCCTCTTGTTTTTTTTTGCTGGATATAGGTAATTTGCATCTATAACACCTTTTAAGCATGTATAATATCTGTAGTTTCTGAATAATACATCCTCCCAACACATACATCAGTACGTACATAACAGACCAGCAGGAAGAGCCCCTAGTTTCTATCATCCATGTATATACAGAAGAGAGAACTTGAAGTCTCATGTCGAGCCGTTGAGCTTCGATAGCAAAAACAGGCAACCGGAGGATAGTAGGACAGAAGCCGAGAAACAAAGCAAATCCAGTGTAGAGTGTATGGCAGTCTTTTTGCACTTGTCGAAAAATCCTATCAGAAGAAGCATGACGATTACATGACCGAGTTTGGTTTTCAGTTCACTCACTGATTTGATTTCCAGCCATCTTGGTCGTTCCTGTGCGCCAAGGCAGCGACATCAGAAATCAAGTTATGTTTGACAGGCGAATACATGCATTCGTTAATCCCGCAACCGCGTAAAAGATCCTCCAGACTGCAACTACAGAAGACTGGGAAGAAACATAACCAGAAGATTTGACTGACCTTTAAAGCAAACATGCCGAAGAGATTCGATGTCGATGTACCCTTTTCCTCCGATTGTGCTTTTGCGATATCGAGATTGGAAACAAAGAGCTCATAGAGACCCATCCCAAAGACCAGCATTACTGTTCCCAGTAGATAGACATCTGGAAGAACAATTCATGGCTAACTGAATAATCAGACCCATAACCATAAGAGCAAAAATATTGAGCTTTCGGTAAGGAACAAACCCTCACCTATGGCCTCAACCAGCAACAAAATCACTTTGCTCCGATCCACAAAATATTCCATGAATGATGACACGATAGAAGTGCAGCCCTGCATATAATAAGTGCATTCAAGTAGGGGTATGCATTTGGTTGATTGGGTCGATTGTCGAACCAAATTAATCGAAATTTTCAAAATCTTAACCTTCAACCGAACCAAATTAATCGAAAATTTTAAAATCTTAACCGTTAATTCAAGTTAACAGACGAATGGATCATTATAAGTCACCTCGTCTAACCAGTGGTGCATAAATGAAGAGTTACTATATGATACCCTGGCAGTGAAAAGTCGACTAAATTAATTTAGTTTAAGGTTTAGATAATTAAATTTTAAGAGTAGAAGATGACCAAGTACGCATGATATTCAGAATCGAAACTCAATAAGTACCTTGATGAAACAAAGCACTGATCCTGTTAAAGACCCAAAGACGGCCAGAAGAGTCATAAACCGACATCTATAAATGACCTGAAAAAATACAACCAACAATGGAGGGAGATAAGCCCGAGATTCAATATCTTACCTAAGGAATCATATATAGTTCAAACCTTCTCTATACGCTCTTCTGTAGCTTCCAAGTTACTGGATGAGGTCTGGGTGTCCAGATGGGGATTGGCTGCAGCAAAGGCCACCGATGAGATTCGAGCACGACGAAGGGGTGTTCCGGTGAGTGGGAATTTAGCATCGGCACAAGGAGGCTGAAGTACAGAAACCCTTTTGAAGTTGGGTCCCAAACTGTGAGAATTGAGGTCGAATTGCATGGACGGCGCGGTGGTTCTGAGGGTGGAATGTAGAGGAGTTGGTGGTCTCATCTTCATGGCTTAGGAAGCATCAAGCGTGAGCAAAGAAGAACAAGAATGTAACAGAGATATAGAAATAGGAAATGGATGAGCAGTTAAGCCAGCAAACAAGTGAATCGATGGTTTTAATAAGCATCCAACAAAGATGGAAGTCTTTGAGCCACACATAATGAGCCGCCATGTACAGATGCAATGAACACTTTTAACCTTCCGACGTGTTAAGTGGTGACTCCTGATTGATTAAATAATGATTAGTTTTTTTAATAAGTACCTTAGGAATCATTTTAATATGCCACCTCCACTTAGCACGTGGCATGAGGCGTGTAGTATAGAATAAGGTTAACTCATGTCGCAATATTAGTCACGCAAAATAGCAAACACAAAATATCACAGATTCCCATTCCTATTCCTATTCGTATTCCTATTCCTATTCCTATTCCAGTGACTGATAATGACGTTGGCATAACAATTAATCTTTTTCATTTTGGCAGATTAGTCTACTCTCTACCCACTCTTATTTTGGACGGTAGTTACTTCTAAGTAATCAAGGTTTAGCAGGGATTGAGCCACCTTAGGTTTGCCCCACCCTCGGAATTTTTTTTTAAATTTTTTTTTATTTAATTTTTTTTAAAAATGATTATTTTAGAAATTTATCGCCTTTATTTTTAAATATTTATGTTTTGTCCTCTTAATCTCAAATTCTAGCTCCGTCCCGGACGTTTAGGATGCATGTATTGCTCAATATCTCTTGTTATACAAAAATAAAAAGTAAGATAGCATTAATAAATCTACCATTAGACCCAAAACCTTCCCCGCCAATTAGACCCAATCTCACACCTTGTGCCGAAGCCACCCTGCAGCACAAGCACAACATGACATAAATAAAGCCATCACTCATGCCCTTCAAATCCAATCTTCCATCTCCGGAACTCGAATGCTGCCATCGATGCACCCCCAAACTCAATGCCATCGAATCCAAGATTCTCATCCGGTCGGGAACCGCGGACACCTCTCTGGCTATGGTGTGCTGCCATTATCTGCACTACCATCACCTTGGCGGACATCCTACGCCCTAGGGTGCCTTACGTTAGAGTCATACACGCTCACCGCAACTCCTTACGTCTCGATTAAGCCGGTATTCGACAAATTCAAGCTACCATTCAAATTCGAGCTCAGAACAGAAACGAGAAGGCGCATGCGAGCTTCTCGGATTCGAATTAACCCTTAGCTTGAACGGGGAAGACATAGCTCGGTTGGTGGCGTCGCCGTTAGAAGTAAGAACAGTTGGATTGATTTCCATTATTTGGTTGAATCGTCGGCTATGGTCCCTTGGATACTGAACAAGCAGAGAATGTGGATATGGAGAGTGGAGCGACTAGGGTCGGTTAGGTTCTTGTGCCATCTGGATTGTCACTTGCATTTCCATCCTTAAACTACAACTTTCGTTCTAGATTGGTCCAAAAACTTTTGAATATTACATTTTCATCCCTAAACTATGACCCTTTTGTTCTCAAACTTTGTCTTCTAGCTCTAGTTGAATATTTGCTGTCTTTCTCTGCAAAAATTACTGTTCTTAAGACTTAAATCTTATGTATTTAACATTTTCGTTTTCCAATGAACAAATTAGAATTTATTATATAATCCAAATCCTGAAATAAATAAAATGAATGTTTTTTATTATTATTATTTGAGTCGGAAAAGAATTTCTTGTACAGCTGAAAGGGGCAAGAGCACACAAGTTGTGTTGCCATTAAAGTTCACAATTCTGCATCTCTTTGAAATTAGTATACAAGTTCTTAGGCTTGTTGAGTGACTGGAGAAGATTACAGAATCGCCTCTGCAACACTGTAGTGGTGGAATTCATAGCTCCGACAAGGTTTAAATAAATCATTATCGGACCAAAGTGCTTCATACCCGATGAAAATGTCGAACTTGCATTGTCCTAAATCGTATCAGAATCCACAGAACATGAACTTGCAGACCGGAAAAGCAAAACCAGAGAAGCTAACAAGAGCAACGGTGAGCAGGTACTGAGAGCACCATGTTAGAGGCTTCCATTTAATCTCCACGCTCGAGCTCTTCATCCTCTTCCCGATGTGTGGCTCCTTCGACAAATCAAAGCTTTCCCCTTTCATCCTCAGTTCCTGAATGCACCTCGTGAGCGCTCGGTTATCGCTCCGCTCCCTCTGCAACTGCTTCCACACTTTCCAGTACCTGCAGAGCTTAACCTGGACCAAAAACACAAACACGAGTGAAGTCGACAGTGAAACAACCGATGGCACCCACCATTTCCCACAAGCGCGGTGCTCTTCGGCACTGGCTGAAGACGTGAACAGGATGTTGAAGAAAAGTCCATGGAAGATGATAAAGAAACAACACAATTGGAAGATCTCTCTCTTGATGGAGTCAAGCCTGGATTCTTTGAGAGCGATCCTACGGCCGAAAAGGTCTTCCTCTCTTTGCCATAGCTTGAGAAGCAAGAGATGGCCAGGACTGTGAGATATCTCCATTAATGGATGGTTTTGGATTGCAGTGATGGTGGCCAAAGCAGATGAGAGCTTCTGTTCCTGCTCTTCATCTACTGGGATTTCTACAATGTGGGTGCTTGCCATTTCAGCCATGACAGAAGAATAAATTACAAAAGAATAATAAATAAATAATAAATTAGAATTATGTATGCTAAAATGAGAGAGATTGAGGATTGTTGCAGAAGAAATGAGATTAGAGAGAGAGGTTCTGTTTTGTTGTGGCAAAATGAGTGGAGGTTGTGATATTTAAACTGGTCTCTGGAAAAATAAAAATAAACGCATGAGATTGGTAACGGTAATATTTGGATATCCCAACGGTCGGATTTTCTTTCCAATAATTCACATACTTGGGCCCAAACTTATAAGAGAGAACAAGGCCCAAGACCAACATTATAAATATAAATTATAGTTTTTATTTAGACATAAAGTATGTTAATATTTTTATTTAGATACATAAAGTATTTTTTTTTAAAAAATAAACACCTAAAATATATATTTAATTAAAATATACATTCTTTTTTCTTTCGTACCCTTTCCTTGTTAGGGTTTCCTATAGCCCATCACTCATATCTTGCTTTAAACAAAGAATATTTTTTTATTATTGTTTTGTTTAATCGTCTGTATTTAATTTATTAATAGATTAATATCGATCAGATTTTATAAAGATTTAATTTGAGATTAACTATTTTAATTTAATTTTCTTTATTTTCAACACTAAAATTTAAAACCTAAACTTGTTTAAGAAACTCAAGTCTCATCCTGTTAGACTAATTTGTTGGTAATTTTTTTGTTTATTTATTACTACCAACCTACGACCTGGGAATAATTTGGGATATTTAGCTTTTAGATTTTAAATCTCAAATAATATTGTCTAAAACTTAAACCTTAAACTAAAACCTCTCTAACTCTAAATTTTAAATATAACAATCGAATATTTGATATATTTAAATTCTCTCATAATTGCGGACTATAAATAAATTCAGAAATTAAAACAAAATTATAAATCCTACTATCATGATATCAAAGTCCAATCCAAACTAGCTGTAGTTCTTGAAATAAAAGAGTGATTACAATGAGATTTTATCCTAATTTTGCAGTAATAAGTCCCTGGATGGATCCTATCAATCCCACAATTGTGACAAGCAAGCAGAAGAAGCTGAAAATCCTTAGGACAACCCATTTTCTGGTCCAGGCCTGGATTTTCTTCTGCACCAAGTACATCTCGACCGGAAAATATATGGCCAACGGCCAAAAATTCAATGCCCCAAGCACGCCCAGAACCTGGTTGAAGTATGGGAAGATCATTGCAACAATAGTTGTCGATGCAACATAGGCTGTTCGAAAACATAGCTTCAGAGCATTCACTTGAAACGAAGGGAGAGACGGGAGCGTGACGGTATACGCATTGTTCACGAATCCATTGTCGGGGTACTTCTTGGTAAACCATCCTTCCACAAATGCAAACACAGGCTGAGAAAATATCTGTCACCAAGAAGAAACAAAAGATTTCGATGTTGGATACGATGTTCGAGTACAAGTATTGGGTTCGGGAAATCGATGGATTCGTGACTTACCTGATATCCTCCCACCAGGTGAAGAACAATGCAGGCATTAGCAAAGTCAATGAGCCAGTAGGGCTCGTAAAACCCGAATCCGGTGAGGAGATTACCAGGTGTGTTGTTACCAAAGGCAGCATATCCAGAGCAACCACAACAGATGTAGAAGAAAGTTGTTACTAAGATTGCTATCACTGATGCCTTCTTCATGGTCTTGTTCTCAGCTGGAGGTGACTTCAAGGTGTCCTAAATTCGAACGATTTCATGGTCAAATTCCGGTTTTGGTCCCTCTACTTTGTATTAAAATGAAATGAAATCATACCTGTATTTCAAGGAGAATGATTGAATATGGATAGGCAAATGCAATGTCTCCAAGTGACTGAAATACCAACCAAAGCTTATCAGCCACACTAGCAGCAGGCACGCCGGTTATGCTCCCCTTGATCGTCCCGTTTTCTGCAATCAAAAACTCGAGTCTATAACTTTGTTTTGAGGCAAACCCTTAAGTTTAAATAAACACAGATGAGGAAAATTAAAGACCAGTTTTCCCAGGTATACCTCTGACTTGTGCAAACCCAAGTCCAAGCCCTATGAAAGAGTAGGTAAAGGACATGACGGCGGCACACGCCGAAAGCCATGTCATGTTATGGAAATTTGGTATCTGAGACATCACAATTTGAACAGCTCCAAATCCAAGCATAAACGTCGTATATCCATATGAGCATGGAGCACTGTGTCCTTCTTTGTGGTAACAGTTTGATTTCTGAATTGCTCTGTATTGGACCAAAAAAATGAACATTAAGATGTATAGGGGAAAGGGTTGGGAATCAATTAAAGAAAACAAAACATTAACTTAAAGACAGTCATAAAGATATGTTTTTTAGTATGTTTTGGTTAGACATCAGATATCGTGCCGGGGATCGAAGAGTAAGCAACAAGTTATAAGCTAAAGGATTCATCAAGTACCTCATACAGGTTGAAGTAGTAATTACATAAGCAACATCAAACCCATATAGACTCAGGTTCTGAAGGAAAACACACATCCATGTCCGGTTTCTACCTGGAAGTATTCGAACAAATTAGGTTTCGTAGGAGGCAAGGTACATAAGGGACAATGGAAACAAGACACTGATATTAGAGATGACGGAGTGAAAATTTAGATCAAAACTACCGAGATAAAGCCAAACAGCATCACTGTAAGATTTGTTTCGTGTTCCAGTGTCGGACCGGTAACAGTCAGAAAGAAGGGAGGACAAAATATAGGTGATAATAGCGAAGATAATCAATGCACCAGGCCCTGCTATCCATCCTAGCTGTGAAGTACTCCATGCCAAAGACAATACTCCTGAGCCTATCACAGCAGTGATCATGTGTGCCACACAACTCCACATGGTCCCTGATTGAGTCCCCATGAATACACATCGTAACGTTAAAGCATCGTCGAACCGAAACCAAAAAACCTAATACTAATCAAAAAGGCTTTACTCCGCCCTTACCAGTTTTCGCAGGTTGTCCGTCATTGTCACAGGCACCATTACCAAGTTCAAGGGAGCGTAGGACCATTGTAGACAAGTACTCCGACGAAAGCAACAGATTTCAATAAGAAAACTTATAGGCTGTGCATTAAAAAAAGGGTCTAAGATATAATTCGAGCGGTAATTTTCGGCGATAACGAAGACAAAAACGATAGCGACAGAGAAGAGGGTGGCAGCGAGGCTACTTCATACAATTAAAATGGCAGAGTAAAAGAAAAATGAATCTTACTGGATGCTAGTAGCAGATGTGATTACGTAAGCAACTGTAGTACCATACAAACTCTCCTGTGCCAGTACTCCACACACTTTGTGCTTCGTCTCCCCTGCAATGCATCCATGTTTTAGAACACTATAACCAGACACAGACAGAAACAAGTATACCCAGAGAATCAAAACGACAAATACCTGAAGAACAGAACTCTGATTGAAGACTGTCGGTCAAAACAATGAACATACTATGTATATATATGATTAGTCATAGGTAGTTGATTCCCTATCTAAATCATCTTTCTTAAATTCATATTCTTTGAATCCTTTTATCACCTTTTAGATATTGATTCAAATTCTAATGGATACCGAATTCAGTTTCAATGAAGATTAGGATGAGTTTAAATAAATATTTATTTATATTAAGATAAACATTAGGGGTGAATAAAAAAAATAAAAAATCATACAAAGTTGATGGATTAAATTAAAAAAAAAATATTTTTTTCAAAAATATGAATCGAAGCTAAATAGTTATTTTAAAGTGGTTTAGGAACATATTGGTCAAATTTAGTCAAATATGGACTTAAAATGAAGAAAAAACTAAAAAAAAATCATGGACTAAATCACAAAACTATAAAATTTAGTGTTTTTTGAGTTTGTTCGAATTTAACTGAATTCAAAATTCAATTTTTTGTGTCGGATCAAGTATTAAATCGCATATAATAAGTTTTGACTAAAGATTTGAGTCTATAAAATAAATTTAACGGATTATTTTGAGATACATTAAATTTTAAAATATATACATAACAATATTGAACCATATTAAATTTATTTTTTACATATATTTATTTGTTAACCTCGTTTTATTTATTTTTTCACATTCAAATTTTGAGCATATAAGAGTAATAAAAATAAATTCTAAGGCTTACCCAAATACACAAGGACTGCGTCCGTGTAGGATTCGGCTCTGTTGGGTCCGAATTCAGGGTCAGGGAACATGTAGCAGTCACATAGAAGGTAACTAGAAACGGTGGTGACAAGCGCAAAGCCAAGCATACAGATTGGACCTGCAATCCATCCCAGCTGAGCCATGCTCCAAGCAAGGGACAAAACTCCGGCACCTATCACGCCGGTTATTATGTGTGCTACTGCCGTCCATACACTCCCTTAACATCAAGTTCAAAATACGTTAAAAAATCCGAAACCGAAAGCGAAACCAACCGAAACCAACATTAGACAGGTTTACAGAACAAATGCAAAAGATAATACATGCACATGTACAACAATACAAAATATACATCTCTCTTTCAAACTGCAACTACCAGTCAACGCATATTTGCAGATTCAATTCATCATGCTTAAGCAATGAACTATACATATATGTATGTGTATACAGTTTTAACACAGAAAAGGGTCTGCAAATACAGAATATATATATATATATATATATATATATATATATATATATATCTGTGTGTGTGTGTGTATTACCAGTTCTTTTGACAGATTCTGCTGATCCTTGAGTTAAGGAAGAACTTGTCAGTAACGGAGATCGGTTGTCGCCTCCAACTTCATGATCCATGCCTGATGTCTTTTTTATATGATTCAAGATTGATACAAGGAAGAAAATATAAGGTATGGTGGATGTTTCATAAGTTTTTTTTTCTCAGATCATACTTTTATTTATATCCATAAGCATGTTGAAGGTTTGGTAAGAATTTCAGCTGACCAGACTTATCAGCTATAGTGCCACATTCACATTAAAATAACACTTCGAATATTCTTATTAAAACGTTTTAAAGTTCAAAGATCGATACAAATTCAACCCGAGGACATCGAATGCGTAGGGGTTTGCCTATTTTTCATATCCACAGAAAATAAGGATTGAAATCTACAAAAGCTTGAATCTAGAGTTATAGTTATAAAAAAAATAAAGTTTAATCCTGGATAAAGATTGAGCATTTAAATTAGCTCTTGGGAAAAAATGGAATATCTGTCTGTCAACAAAACTATTTACACCACCATGACAGGCTTTCTGGGACAAACTTGTTTGAAATCTCTATGGCCTTTGCCTTTCTACCTCTGCAACTTTCAAGGTTCCGAAATTCAATCCCCATGATTCATCTCTTTCACTCGTCATGTTTTCGGTGTCTTGCTTTGACCTGTAATATAGAAATGGTTAGATATGGCATGGCAATACCGAAACAATGGAAACCACCAAGGAAGAACCGAAATCAAAAGAAAGAAAGATTTGAAGTACAAGAGGAAGAACTGACCAACTGCGGAAGGATCTTCATGTACGAAGAAACTTGCAGAGACTATCAGATAGCAAAGTATAAGCATTAGTCCTTTCAAGTAGTTAGATGTTCCCTCCTGCACACGAAATGAAAGGAAAAGAAGTTAACTTCATCATACCCATTACTCGAACTCGATATAAAGTTCTTGCAATGCCAACCTGCAGTAAAAAGGCTACAACAATAACGGTAATGAACAGAGTTGCTGTCTCAAAAAGCTGGAAGTTTAAGTCCATTTCCTTTCCCATCACCCAACCAATAACGACACAAAAAGGTATCTGCAGATTCAAAAAAATTACGAGTTTAGAGGACCAAGGAAAAAGAAATAACATATTAGCAACACTAGCATATAAAAAAGGTTTCAGCTTCACTCCAAAGTCAAGAAATTCTCTAGGACTAGGACACAGTTCTTGCTTTAAGATCATTACAAGTAATGTAAAACCACTGAATCATGTCTTGGTGTAACGGCAACCGAAGAATAAAACCAGTAAATACCAAGATTCGGATGTATGACATAATTGAGTAACATCAATAGAAATCTGGGTGGATCCAATGTACAATACATACCCCAAACATAGAAATCTGAGTTGATGACCCTATCGCCACTCCCAGGGATATGTCCTGAAGATGGTTTTATTAATTAGCAAAAATGTAAATGAATTTAAAAATGGAATTTAAGAGAAACACTTACAAGCTTGTCTTTCATGGCAAACATGATAGCGCTTGCGTGCTCAGCAGCATTCCCAATTATGGGGAGCAAGATAACACTAATAAATGCAATTGGCATATCCCATGCCTCAGAAGCCCCCTAAGAAACAACCACCAGACGAGAAAGATCATAGAAAACCGATCAGCAAATACTCTCGAGAAGTATTTAAAAACATAAGGCAAATCAATTTTAAAAGCCTACTAAGTGTTGATTAAACCCCCTCAAGTGGAAAAAAGAGCAAACGCGGACCTCTAACCAACATTAAAATGATTTCGTCACTGAGACCGGCTTGAATAGACAGGACACTAGAGGATGCATATCATAAAATCAGTATTTTATGATTCTTTTCACTTGATTCTTTGAGTGACCTATGACCTTAAATGTTTTAACAAATCCGTCTCATTAACAAAGAAAGAGAAAAGATTAAAGAACAAATGTTACCTCGATGGTATCCACCAAATAGTCCGACAAGATAGATATCCAAGCAGTCATGATAGCAAGCCAAATTATTGATTCCCACTTGGAGACTTCTGGAGTTTCATCTTCATCATCATCATCATTCTCCCCATTGTGACTTCCTTCCTGATATTACACCATTTTCCACAACACTAAGCATTCTACACAAAATACTTGGTGACAAACTAACAAGACAAAATAACCAACCTCGCCAACGGGGACATAGTTATCGTTTTGACTTTTTAACTGGAAAACAAGATAGGCAGCATAAGCTAGAAGCATAACACAACTGCTAAATCTCGAAAGAGACAACTCCGACTTCCCAACTTGCCGTTCAGTGTGAGTGTAGTGGAGGGCTGCTGGAAAGAGTAGGCCCATGACTGCCATGAGCAGCAGTCCTGAATTGACAACAGCTGTGGCCTGAAGGTAAGTTTACTTCAGTTTTAAGTGCTCGAATAAGGGGAAATAGAAGAAATAAGATCAGACAACATACTAATACTTTTACCTTGCTGAAGACTTGTTCCTTTCCATGATGTACAAGTCCACCGAAAAAGAATGCACATCCAAGAACAAGCAGCATATTTGACAAAATTGAGCCCAACAGCGACAACTGAACGACCCGTGTCATTCCACTTTTCAGTGCATTGATTGAAATAATCAATTCGGTTGCATTCCCAAATGTAGCATTTAGAAGACCACCAACTATAATTCATTTCAACAGATGAAAGACCATTACTGACATGAAATTTAAAAATAAAGAGAGGGGTTTTAAAAGGAACCTTGACAATCAATTTAAAACCAACAAACTAGTTGCTTAATCAAGAAAAAGAAAATTCAAAAAAATAAAGAACAGAAAAAACCTGTAGGTCCGGTGTAAAAAGACAGCTGCCTAAATTCAATCAAATGAAAAAGCAATGTTAGGTGGCAATATAACAGGTAATGGCACCAAAATACCAAGTTCAAATAAGAGCATGAATCCTTACTCAGTAGCATAACCCAAACGCTCCGCCAAAGGTGTTATACCTAGTAAGCTTAGAAAAAAGACCCAGCTCTGCAATCCACCTTGCCATTTAAATAACTTATATCATAAGGAAAACCAAGCAAAAAAAAAAAGAACATAAAAACTAAAACTCACATTACTAGTACTCAATTTATGAACCATGATTGCTAGAGGTCCGAAAGGCATGAGCAAGTTGAGTTTATTCGAGAAAACTACGGTCTTTATGCTCTTATAAACACCATTCTTTGTCATTTTATAACCACCAACAGGCAAACCAAAGAGCAGAACATGTTGATTTGAAAGAATAGGCCGTCTCTTTTGGGCATCCATTTCAGAGGAATAAAGGCATTCATCAACAAGATCATGCATTGCTCCATCTAGTGGTCCCATCTGCAACAATATGCACTAAAACATTAAAAATGAAGGCTCTAAATACAATAAAAAAGAATTAGCAACGTAAATCCATATTCATCAACCAAAGGAACGGTTGAAGAACAACAAAGCATTAAAAAATGAATAATAACGTACTTCAACGAGAGGTGTAACTTCAATTTTCCCCATGTAATTCATCTTATCCATCTTCATCCATCAAAAGAGCTATAAGTTCGCCACAAAAAGCATCACAAAACCATGCGCTTGGTTTTTAAATCCTCAAGGTCTAAACAACAGAAGCACAAAACCAACATTAGAAAGCATGCTAAACACACAAAGAGGTTGCAACAAAGCAATAGACTCCCAAATCAAGATCCCATCTTTCAAGTTTATCACATACTATAAATTTCATATTCTAAAAAGCTCAAACTTTGTATTTTCATTTCCAAGCCTTATATGCATCTAACTGGAACCTACATCATCAAGTCAATCCCAGGATTCAATTCCAAACAATCAAAAACTTAGAAGAACAAAAGAGAGAAGACATAAATTGCATGAAATACAACGTTAATGTAAAAGAAACAATCCCCCCAATAGAGAAAAATGCATGAAACGTAAATGGATCTGAGAAAAGATGGGACCTTCATGGCAAATTTTTGAAAAACCTGAAATGGGTATGAATAAAAATTCCTAGAAAATAAAGTAAAAGAAAGTTAATACTTTTTGTTACCGAAGAATTTTTTTTTTTTCCTTTGGCGAGAAAGAGAATATCAGAGAAACAAAAGCGGATTGTTCTTTTGACGAGCGTTGGTGGGGATGATATATGTAGAAATACTGAATTAAGCTAATTGCTAAGTGTAAGGGAACTCTCTGAAAGTTAGTTTCTTATGGCCGTTGGGAGCTAAATAATATAGTCGTTGGAGAGGTTTAATGAAGTGATGCGTTTTGATGGTTCAAGAGAAAGAGCGAAACGCTGCGTTTCACTGAGGGAGGGGGGTTATTTACTTGGTTAGCTGTAACCGTTTTCTTTTGTCCATTTTCCGAATTGTGAAATCAGAGTTTTCTCTGGATTTTCTTCACTGTCTTTTCTCTTTCTTAATTCTTGTTGAGTTCTTGTTTTACCAGAATATTTCAGGTTGTTACAAGGGTACCAGAGCTATTCTGATCCTCGGAGGATGGTGGAGACACGGCATCAAGCTTCAATGGCAGCAGCAGAGGCACAAGTTGCAGCGAATCCCAATGTCGCGGGGACTCAATCGAATGATTGGAGGTGGGAGTCTACTAGGCTTCAGTCCGAAATCACTCGTTTGGAGGGCTCGATGGAATCCATGGAGACTCGGATGATGGCGAACTTCATGAAACTGCTGGAAATCGGGCTGGGTAAGCAGATTGACACGACCGACTTGTTTGATACTCTTGATAACATCTTGGGGGCAGCTCCAGCAAGGCATGCTTCATCATCGAAGGAGGGGGAGACTGAGAAATCTCCTACTGAGGTGGTTATCGTTGAGGAAGAAAATAAGGAAGTCATGGGTAACAGAAATTCCTTTAATCTTTCTTATAAACTGTTTTGTCCCAAGTTTGATGGAGGTGATTTTCAAGATTGGTTTCTTAAACTCGAACAATATTTTGATGCTGAGTCAGTGCCTGATAGAGCAAAAATTCGAGTAGTCATGTTGCATTTAGAAGGTCGTGCTTTACAATGACATCAGTTTCTAATGAAATCTTGTGATGATATATATAGTATGAGTTGGGTGGAGTATATTAAGCAAATGAGGGAGAGGTTTGCCCCAGGAGGGTTTGACGACCCTTTTGCTGATTTAGTTGAGTTGAGACAAGAGGATACTATTAAGAAGTATTATGAGGATTTTATTCATCTTATTAACCAAGTGCAGCTTCCTGAGGAGTATGTCTTATCTCTGTTTAAGAATCATTTGAGGATTGATATAGGAGCCTATGTGAAACTGTTACAGCCAAAGAAATTATTGGATGCATTTAATTTGGCTCGACATGTGGAGATCATGTTATTCCCTGCTACCAAAAAGGCTTCTGACAGTGGACAGAAAACTACTACATCTTCAACAGTTGTGATTCCTTATAAGCCTTCTCTAGTGAATATCAGTAAAAACAGTTTTGGGGGAGGGGAGCTACCACTGGTGGACAATCTGGGAGGAGTAGTAACTTGGGGAGTGTTACACAGAATGTAGCAACACAATCCTCAAAGAGTGTTACTAGAAGCAGTACAAAGAGTGGTGAAAGAAACATTTCAGCTAGTGAAATAGAAGAGAGAAAAAGAAAAGGTTTGTGTTTTTGGTGTGCTGCCAAATACACACCTGGTCACAAGTGTTCGAGAACCCAATTATATCATATTTTGGTAGAAGGTCAGGAAGATGAGGGAAAGATTGAGGAATTCCTGGATTGTGACGAAACTGTGGAGTTAACTGAAGGTCCTAAAGGTGGGAGTCCCAGGATATCACTTTCAGCTATGTGGGGAGCTGAATCTTGGGAAACTATGAAGTTACACATCAATATAGGTGGTGTCCTTTGTGTTGCTCTTTTAGACACTGGAGCACACATAATTTTGTGAGTCTATCCATTTTGAAGAAGGCAGGTTTAGGGATGAACAAGGGGAGACAGTTGAAAGTAGCAGTGGCTGATGACAGTTCTATGGGAACTCTTGGGGAATGCAAAGAAGTCAAATGGAGTGTACAAGGCTATAATTTTGAAACTGATTTTTTGGTGCTCAACTTGAAGAACTGTGATGTAGTTCTTGGGATTCAATGGTTGTCCCAACTGGGACCTATCACTTGGGATTTCACCAGTATGTTAATGGAGTTTGTCAGGCATTCTGAGATCATCAGGCTGAAAGGTTGCAAACCTGAAAGAGTAACAGAAGCAGAATTAAGGTTATGCAGGAAGACATTGAGGGGCAGAAACCATAGTAATGGAGTTACTCTGATGTATGTGAATGCTCAATTGGAGTTAAAAGGAGAAGATAATGAGATACAGGGTGAGTTGAGCCAACTGTTGCAGTTGTATGAAATAGTTTTTTCTGAACCAAAGGGGCTACCACCTGAGAGAGGAAGGGAGCATAAAATCCATTTACAAGATGAAAATTTGGTAGTCAATTCCTCCCTACAGATATCCAGCTTCACAGAAGGATGAGATTGAAAGAATGATACAAGAGATGTTGGCTGCTGGGATAATCAGGGACAACAATAGTGTTTTTTCCTCTCCTATTGTGATGGTTAAAAAGAAGGATGGGTCCTGGAGGATGTGTGTGGACTATAGGAGACTCAATCAAATTACTGTGAAAGACAAGTTTTCCATGCCTATCATTGAGGAACTTTTGGATGAATTGGGGAAGGCCAGGGTGTTTTCCAAACTGGATTTGAGGTCAGGATACCACCAAATTAAGATGTGAGAACCTGACATTCATAAAACAGCTTTTAGGACCCATGAGGGTCATTATGAGTTTTTGGTCATGCCATTTAGCTTGACCAATGCTCCTGCAACTTTCTAGGGGCTGATGAATCAGGTATTCAAAAAGCTGTTGAGGAGGTCAGTTCTAGTGTTCTTTGATGACATCCTAATTTATTCAGCAAATTGGGAGGATCATCTGAGGCATTTAGAGGAAGTAATGAAGTTGCTCAAGGAAAACCAGTTATTTGCAAAACAATCTAAGTGTTGTTTTGGAGCTAGCAAAATAGATTATTTGGGGTATGTGATTGAGAATGGAAAGATTGCCATGGACCCTGAAAAGATTAATTGTATTTTGAATTGGCCAGTCCCTAATTCTGTTAAAGAATTAAGAGGCTTTTTGGGATTATCTGGCTACTACAGAAGGTTTGTGAGTGGTTATGGTCTTTTAGCCAAACCCTTGACAAATCTCTTGAAGAAAGATGGATGGAGATGGAATGAGGAGGAAGAAACTATTTTTAAAAAGTTGAAGGAAGTGATTTGTTCAGCTCCAGTTTTGGGACTACCAGATTTCAAAGAGAAATTTGTTATAAAAGCTGATGCATCTGACTCAGGAGTAGGGGCAGTACTGATCCAAAAGGGGCAACCTTTGGCATTTTTCAGTAAGGGTCTTGGCATAAGGTATCAAGCATTATCTGTTTATGAAAAAGAAATGCTTGCTGTCCTACTTGCTGTTAAAAAGTGGTCAGCTTACTTGGTGGGGAGGCATTTTAAAATCAGAACTGATCATCACAGTTTGAAATTTTTGACAGAAAAGCAAGCTGTGACTCCAGCTCAGCAAAATTAGATTGTGAAGATGCTTGGTTATGATTTTGAAGTTTGTTATAAGAGTGGAATCAATAATGTGGTTGCTGACTGTTTGTCAAGGAGACTTGAAGAAAAACAGATACAGTGCATGGCATTGAGCAGAATTGATTCTGACTTTTTGAAGAAGGTGGCTGACTCATGGAAGGAGGATGACAAATTAAGGAGGATAGTTGCAGAACTGAAAAAAGGATCAAATAAACATCCTAAGTATCAATGGGATGGAAATCAACTATTGAGGAAGAGGAAAATGGTAGTAGGGGCTGAGAAAGAACTAAGAGATGAGTTGCTGGAATTTTACCACAGTAGCTCAGTAGGAGGTCATTCTGGGAGGCATGTCACCACTAAGAAGATAGCTGAAAAGTTTTATTGGAAAGGGATGAGGAAGGACATCAAAAAGAAAATCAGAGAATGTGAAATATGTCAGAAGAATAAGGAAGAACTGACCCACCCAAAAGGACTGCTGCAACCATTGCCAATTCCAGAAGAAATTTGGTCATCCATTAGTATGGATTTTGTGGAGGGACTTCCTTGGTCGAGAAGGAAGAATATCATTCTAGTAGTGGTTGACAGGCTATCTAAATATGGTCATTTTATCTCCTTGAGCCATCCTTTTACTGCTCAAGAAGTGGTCATCCTGTTCCTGGAAAATATTTATAAGTTGCATGGCCTTCCTAGAGAAATAATTTGTGAGAGGGACAGAGTGTTTATGAGTACTTTTTGGCAGGAGCTTTTCAAGAAATTAGGAGTGGCTACACATGCCTCAACAGCTTACCATCCTCAAACAGATGGTCAAACTGAGAGGTTGAACAAGTGTTTAGAGACATATTTAAGGTGTATGACTGGTGAAAGACCAAAGGAATGGGATGTTTGGCTTCCTTTAGCTGAATGGTGGTACAACACATCATTCCACTCGGCCATTCAAACAACCCCATACCAAGTTTTATATGGACAAGAACCTTCAATCCATTTACCATATGTAGCTGGTGAATCAAAGGTGGCTACAGTGGATAGGACTTTGCAACATAGAGAAGCTGCTATCAAAATGTTACAGTTTCACTTGAGGAGAGCTCAAGACAGGATGAAGGCACAGGCTGACAAGAAGAGGACAGATTGTGAATTGGAGGTTGGAGATTGGGTCTATTTGAAGTTTCAGCCATATAGACAACAATCAGTGAAGTTCAGAAGCTGTCAAAAACTAGCTCCCAAGTGGTTTGGCCCATTTTGTGTTATAGCACGAGTTGGGAAAGTAGCATATGAGTTACAATTGCCACGGGACTCCAAGTCATAGGGAATGATGGTGGAATTGCTAAAGAGCCTGTGAGGATAATTGAAAGGAGAATTGGAAAAAGAGGAAATCGAGCCATCACTGAGGTTTTGGTCGAATGGACTAATTCGTTTCCTGAGGATGCTACATGGGAATCGTTACAACAGCTTCAGACTCAGTTTCCACATTTCCATCCTTGAGGACAAGGATGTGTTTGAGGGGAAGGCATTGTAAGGGAACTCTCTGAAAGTTAGTTTCTTATGACCGTTGGGAGCTAAATAATATAGCCGTTGGAGAGGTTTAATGAAGTGATGCGTTTTGATGGTTCAAGAGAAAGAGTGAAACGCTGCGTTTCACTAATGGAGGGGGGTTATTTACTTGGTTAGCTGTAACCGTTTTCTTTTGTCCATTTTCCGAATTGTGAAATTAGAGTTTTCTCTGGATTTTCCTCACTGTCTTTTCTCTTTCTTAATTCTTGTTGAGTTCTTGTTTTACCAGAATATTTCAGGTTGTTACACTAAGTTCTCTGTCTCTCCGTTTTCTTCGTGTAGTTTGAAATGCTCGTCTTTAGACTCTGTGTCTCGTCTTTCTTTGGTATTCTTCCATTGCTAACATAAATTTGAGGCTTCAAAATTATATATTTTATTTAGTTATAAAAGTTGATAACATAAAAATTAATATAAATCGATATATTTATATAATTAACCCTTTAGTTTTATACTTATTTTAATTTGACCTTAATTCTAAAAATTAATCCATATAATTTTAATAATCTATCAATTTAGTCTTATTTTAGCTTAATTACAATAAGCGTAAACAAAATCGATGAAGTTGGCCGTCGTGAGCACTATATTATAATAGCGATTAATCTACTTTTTGGATATCATTTTGATCTGAATTACAATAATCTATCACTGTATTGTAAGAATATTTTTTGATTATTTGGATTAATCTACTTTTTGGACATCATTTTCTCCTTTTTTGATATTGAATTTTATTTCGATGTTAGTTATGAAAAGATTTTTTTAACAAGCTCTTATCTTTTATAAAAAAAAAATTATTCATTTCGAGTCAAACTTGAACCAAACTTGACAAGCTTTAAACCCAAGTTGAGTCCTATAATATTATTTTCAAATCAAGCTTAAGCCTAAAATTTTGAGCTTGTTGAGCTCGATATAACTCATTATCACACTTATTTCCTCCACTGATTTCATAAATAAATAAATGTTTACAAATAATAAAATCATTTACCAATTATATTGTCATGTTGATTTTTATAATTAGTCGATCGATTTTTGAGTTCGAGTTAAATTTTTCAATTTTTGTTTGTTATATATATCACATACAAAAAATATGTATGTTTATTATAAATAATTATAAAGATTTATTTAAATTAGAACTAATTAATATCATAATAATATAAATGATTATACTTGTATTTCAATAATAACTCAAACAACTGGACTCGACTCAAATTTTTTTAACTCAACTCGACTCAAAAAAATTTTAGATAAAATTTAGAATACAAAATAAAGTTTATTAACACAACTAACAAGGATTTTTTTTACTTAATTGAACACTCATCCGTACACTCGTAGTCTCTGAAGGATGAGAACCAATTATGCAGCATCTACATCGAGAATTCAAGTATTGTATACGTCATTAGTCTGATCCTTTGTAGGAACTACCCGTAATAACGAACTTGCAAAATGGATCTGTTTATCATAAAGAGAATCATTGTTCCTGACCCTACTTCACCTTAATTGTTATTTGAACAAGTCAAAGTTATGTCTTGGTTTAAGTGGGGATAGCATTTCTCTTCTGCATGTCAATGGAGTTTTAAAAAATCCAAATATCTCAGAGATAGATAGAGAGGTAAGAATTTATCGAACGAACCGCATTCCTTCGTATATGTCAGGAGTCCATTGACATTCTTATTATTCGAATTTGAAAATAGGCCCAAAGCCCACTACAAAAAGGAAAACTCTATGAAAAGGCCCTAATCCTACAACACAAAGGTATCCAATCCAAAATCCCCCAAAGTAGGAACTCCTTTGTGCAAGCAAAGTTGGTACACTTTCCGATTGTTCTTATGAATGGATTAGGTCAAATTGGTGAAGTAATTTGAATCTGTTTTCCGTGTGTTGTTGGACGGGGAATTTGTAGTTTAGTTAAACAGGTAAAGCAAAGTGGAAAACAGGAATCTCCCCCTTTATTGCTTACCTTTTAAGCCATTTCTCCCAAACGTCCAAGTATTTTCAATCTCACGATTTTCTTTTTCGCTTCCAGATCCAAAACCCACCCTTTAAATCCCTTTCTTCGTCTTTATACATCACTAAAAATTCCCCAGAATTAAAAAAAAACACACCCAGAAAGTGTTTGTTCTTTTCTCTTGTTTAGATAGATTCAAGATGTGTTGCGGGAGAATATGCATGCTCTGCACTTGTTTGATTCTAGTGGTGATAGCGATCGGGTTGCTATTCGGTTTCGGGGTTTTCAAGAACGGATTCCACAAGCTCAAAGATACGGTTCATGAGGATTACTGTGACCCCAAAGTCTCTTCTTGTGGAAGGCCTTTTCTGGGTTATGCAGCTCCTCCTCCGTTCTAAATCACCACCACCACCACCACCCGGTTCTTTTTGTTTTTGTTGTGACTAGAAATAATTTGGATTTGTCTCTTTCTTTGTTGGGATTTTATCAAATTCAATTCTGATGTTATTCGTTTGTTTGTTCATATTGTTAATTAATGGGTTAGCAGGTGATGTTTGTTTAGAGGTCAAATTCTGATTTTGGTGGCTCTGATGTGATATATTTTTCGATTTAGTCCTCTCCTTCGCTTTGAAGGGTTGAATTTGGTATAATTTGAATTTTTACATGCTCAGTTTAATCATTAATTCAGATAATTAATACTATTAATTATTTCTTGTAACTTTTAAATGTAAAAATCAAGTTATGTCACATTTAAATCATGAATAGTATCAAATATTTTAAATTGTATACCGTTTGAAGCGAGTATGTTGAGGCAAATTGTTTCTAAGACAGGGATTTTCATACCACCACACGGTTTAATTATGAGATGGAAAAAACTTGCTGAAAAAGGAAAAGATAATGTTGAAGTTACCGAGCTCGTTAAAATTCTCCCTTAACCAATCTCGACCATATTATCAAGGTTGTTGGACATTCTTAAACCTAATGATTAATATCTTCTACCGGCCATGCATGGCTCGGACAACTACTATCTATCGTAAAGTGTCGACGGAACCTCTTCGCGTTGGCCATTACTCGATCACGACAAATAAGCCATAAAAATAATTTAATCCTTTGAGGGTCTCAGAATTTATGGATTTTCTTCCATACTCGGGCTGCAACATGGACATTATCTCCAGAATCAGAAATCTTCTTGTAAGTTGATCGAACAGAGAACCAAAGTCATGATTTAATTTCCATCCCACAGAGTCCTTAACCTGCGGACTAGAGGGTCCTTCCTGGTCTACCATGTCCGGAACAGCCACCCTTGTCAATTGTCATGCTAATTGCTCTGGCAGCCATAAGCCATTACGTGGTTTCTAAGATATCCGAAACAGCCATTACTGCTGAAATCTCATGCACTGCACTCACGTGCTTCAACGTGGATTGAACCCATTCTAAAAGCACTACATGATTTGCCTCATGGTTTCCACTTGGGTTACGACTCTTGTTACTAAGACGAACATTTTCCTAGAACGAACCAGATTCATCCACCATGAAGTCCTCGTCCAATACCTGCACTTCATCTTCCTCGTTTAAGTTTTTATCCCTCCCAATAATGCTTTGTGTTCCTGCTACCATGTCACCTTCAATGTGCGATTTCTTCAAGCTTCTATCATCCTTTAGAGGAGACCTTGGACTCTCCAATGGCCCATGCGTATAGATTTGCATAACCAATGACCCATGCGTAAATCCGAATCCACGTGAATTGAAACCAATCCGTCCTACAAAACAGTGCTAATTGTTTTTGATGAAGTTGAGTTTCTTCGGTTGGTCTAGCTTTAGACCTGAGCCTCATTAATCCTAACGAACAGTGTGAATTACAGACAAACGCTGAACTCTAGAAGTATGGACAAGAATTTCCATTTGTTTCCCTTCTTCGGCACCAAGTTATCAAGAACAAAACAGAAACTTTGTTACGAGAAACATCATATTTCAAGTCCAATTGAACACAAGGTAAATCCTTTCCCCCGCCTTTCTTTTGCATTACACAATATTAACCCAACAAAGGAAAGAAGCTCCAAAAACAAGGGCAGGGATGAGAATCACTGTAATGACGGCAGATGAACAGATCGTCACCTTAGACGTTGATCCTCATGAAACTGTTGAGTACCCTTTTGTCCCTTCTTTATGCTTGTCCTAAATCCATGTTTTGTTTGCTGATTGTTCTTTTCTTGTTTCTGATAGGTTAAAAATTTGAAAGCTTTGCTGGAAGTGGAGGTCAGTGATATACCCTATGGTATGCTTCCTTTTGGGATTATTTGGAACTACTTTGTTTTCATTTATTTGGTTCCCCAAGGGTTAAGGGGTTTTGACGAACTTTTGACTTTCATTAGCTTATACTGTAAGTTAGTGGATAAAAGAATCCATTTTTTTTAAAAAAAAGTGTATTGAATTTTGAGAGCTGACTGTGATGCTGGGTTCATATGCTGATTAGTTAGAAGTTAGAACTTGTTTGGTTTATGGCAGACAAATGTGCCATTACAGCAGCAGCAACTTCTTTATCATGGGAGAGAAATGCAGAACTCTGAAAAATTGAGTGCTTCGGGTGTTAAGGAGATGATCTAATTATGATGGTCTCCAGTGTTGGTTCTAGGTAATTTATGCATTGGTTACTCATTTGCTTTTGTTTGAGTCTTTTGAAATGTCACTACTGGATTTTAAAGGGTTCTTGATATCTATACAGAATTGATCTCGATGTCTATTCTGAGATTTTAGCGTTGTTTTCTATAGTTTTTTGTTGATTGATAAGAACATGAATCATTTGCAGAGCATCTACTAATGTTTTGAGCTTCAACCCCGATGGATCTGCTGTGAACCCTGGAGCTTTTCAGCAAAATATTCGAAGCGATTCTAATCTAATTGGACAAATATTTCAGGCTGACCCTGAACTTGCACAAGCTATTCTTGGGAATGATCTCAACAAACTTCAGGACATCCTACGAAAACGTCATCAACAACGATCAGAATTACGACAAAAAGAGGAGGAACTTGCGAGTAGTTTGTCCTAGTTGTCTGTTCCTGTAGGTGGTTTTGTCTGAATGGCCAAATTTACACCTACTTTTTTCATGTATTGTTTTATTATATCACGATTTGATTATTAAGAATCTATTAATTCTAAAAGAGCTTAATCATATTTATAATAATATTACATTTACTGATCATCTCTGTGATTGATGCTTATGTATTTGATTTGGTTCCATAGGCTCTTCTTCAGGCTGATCCTTTTGATGTTGAAGCACAAAGGAAAATTGAAGCTGCCATCCGGCAGGTTAGTTTTCTCCAGCATTTTACTGATCTAACTTAGTTGGAACCTATATGCATTTGAAATGTGTCGAACATTAATTTATGGTTTGACCAAGGTGGTTTTATCTTCATGTGTGTCCCTTATTTTTCTGGTCAATATGATCTTCGGGCGTTTACAATATTGTGTTACAGAAAGGGATTGATGAGAACTGGGCTGCTGTCTTGGAACATAATCCTGAAGGTTTTGCAAGGGTGGTATGTAGGCTTGTCATACTAAATTTCATCACTTTTGTCTTCTTAAGAATATAATGTTCCTGTCATACTAATCAGGTTATGTTGTACGTGGACATGGAGGTTAACGGTATTCCGTTAAAGGTAGAGATGATTGCTGGTATTGTATATAATCAAAAAGGGTCATTGTTATGTACTTCAGCCTATATAGGTTCAATCATAATTCATACCCTTTGTATTACATACAGTTCTTCTTCTCAAAACAATGTTCATCATACGGTTATCCTTTAATTTTCTTTTACACCTTTAAAGAAACTTTGTTGCAGTTGTTCATTATAATGTTTTAGTTGAGATTCCATTACCGTAATATTCTATCACATATACCTTGATGTCGAACACAAGTGCTTCAAGAAAAACAAAGAGTTCGAGTGACATAGTTGACATCATTGTTTAGTTCATTGAAAATGGTTAACGTTCACTTAATGTTTCCCTCTCTGTTCTTTAATCTATACGTGTCTTCTCATACGACTTTAAAAAACATATGGTGTTGATCTTGTTCGGCTGGTGTTGACCACTCCCGATTGCTGCTGAGGCTTTTAGATCAAAGATATAAAGGTATTGCTCATGAGGTTTGTAAGCACTGCAATCAAACAACAAGACAAAAAACGAGAGCAAAGGGAGACCAAGAATTCAGAGAAAGAGGAAGACTAGAAATTCTGCCATATGATATTCCATGCCTGAAAACATAGGGTTTCAGAGAAGAAATAACCTCCCTTGCTGCCAAAACGCAGCGTTGTAAGCACTAAAACCCCCTTCCAAACGCACCGTTTCACTAATCAACGGGCAAAAACAGAAAATTAAACGTAATTAAAGATAATTAAAAAACCGTTAAGCCCTCAACGGCTATATTCAGAACAGCTCCTCACAATGCCTTCCTCTTCAGGAAATCCTTGTCCTCAAGGATTGAAATGAGGGAATTGGTTCTGCAGATGGAATAGTGACTCCCAAGTTGCATCTTCGGGGAAGGTATTTGCCCATTCAACCAAAACTTCAGTGATGGCTCTATTCCCTTTCTTAACGATCCTCCTCTCTAACACCTTGACTGGCTCCTTGCTGATCCCCCCATCTGGACCAATGATAGGTAAATCTTGCTGAACCGGGGCGTCTCCAATATGTTTCTTCAGTTGAGAGACATGAAAAACTGGGTGAACCTTGGACTCATGAGGTAACTCCAACTCGTATGCCACTTGTCCAACCTTAGCCTTAATTTTGAAGGGACCGAACCATCGAGGGGATAGCTTTTGGCAAGTTCTTCTCTTGACTGACTGCTGTCTATAGGGTTGTAGTTTTAAGTAGACCCATTCTCCTACCACAAACTCGCATTATGTTCTTAGTTTATCTGCCTGAGCCTTCATTCTGTCTTGTGCCCTCCTAAGATGAAATTTGACCATATCCAAAGCAGCCTCCCTCCTTTGAAGACTCCTGTCCACTGAATCCACCCTCGAATCACCAGGAATATAAGGTGTATGAGTTGGAGGAGCTTGTCCATATAGAGCTACAAAAGGTGTGGATTGAATTGCAGAATGGAATGAGGTGTTATACCACCATTCAACAAGGTGTAGCCAGTTTGCCCAATCCTTAGGCCTCTCACCAGTCACACAACGCAAATAAGTTTCCAGACATTTATTTAGCCTTTCAGTTTGGCCATCAGTAGCTGGGTGATATGCAGTGGAGGGATTATTCTCACTCCCAAACCCTTGAACAACTCTTGCCAGAAGGAGCTCATAAAAATGCGATCCCTGTCACACACAATGTTACTAGGAAGACCATGCAGTTTAAATACATTCTCCAAAAAAAACTGAGCTACCTCCTTAGTTGTAAAAGGATGCCTCAGAGGGATAAAATGACCATACTTGGTCAATCTATCCACCACCACTAGAATGGTGTCACAGCTTCTTAAAGTAGGTAGGCCCTCTACAAAATCCATCCCAATAGAAGACCAAACACTATCTGGAATGGGCAGTGGTTGCAACAAGCCTCTAGGGTGAATCAAGTCTTCTTTATTCTTTTGACAAATAGGACATTCTCTAATGGTCTTCCTCACATCCTTCTTAAGACCCTTCCAGTAAAAAGTCTCAAAAATTCTTTTGGTGGTGGCATGAGACCCTGAATGCCCTCCCAAAGCACTGTTGTGGTAAAAATCCAATAACTCCTTCCTCAATTCTGGATTGTCCCCCACAACAATCTTTCCTTTTCTAGTCAGCATCCTTCCATCCCAGTTATACTTGGAGTGCTTTCCTGTACCTCTCTCCAAATCCCCTATGATCTTTTTCAATCTGTCATCCAATTGCCAGGATTCTGATATTTTTTTCATCCTATCTGAAGAGCTATTGCTCACCACCAGAGTGAAACATTGGGATGTTGGAGGTCTTCGAGACAAGCTATCTGTTATAATATTATTAATTCCCTTCTTGTAACTGACCTCGAAGTCATAACCCATCATCTTTATGACCCATTTCTGCTGTGCTGGGATAATGGCCTGATTCTCAGTAAGGAATCTCAAGCTCTGGTGATCTGTCCTGATTTTAAAGTGCCTTCCCACTAAATATGCAGCCCATTTCTTCACAGCTAGCAACACTGCTAGCATTTCTTTCTCATAAACAGACAAGCTTTGGTGCCTAATTCCCAGTCCTCTGCTGAAGAAAGCTAAGGGTTTCCCTTTTTGGATCAAGACTGCTCATACTCCTAGCTCAGAAGCATCTGCCTCAATGGTAAACTCCTCTGAAAAATCTGGTAACATCAGAACAGGAGCTGAGCATATTGCTTGTTTCAGTTTACTGAAAGTAAGCTCTTCCTCCTCAGTCCACTTCCATCCACCCTTCTTCAGTAAATTTGTCAAAGGCCTTGCTATCACCCCATAATTCTGGATAAACCTCCTATAGTATCCAGAGAGGCCTAGAAATCCCTTGAGCTCCTTAACATTTTGTGGGGATGGCCAATCCATAATACTTCTGACTTTACTTTGATCCATGGATATCTGTCCAGCTGAGATTACATAACCAAGGTAGTCAACCTGTGTAGCCCCAAAACAGCATTTGCTCAGTTTTTGCAAAAAGCTGATGATCCCTCAAAACTTGGAAGACTTCCCTGAGATGCTGCAGATGAGTATCCCAATTTTTGGAATAAATGAGGATGTCATCGAAGCTTAGTTTTAAGAGGCGTTAGGCGCTCCGAGGCGTTAAAGGTTTCTGAGACCGAGGCGCTAGGCGCTAGGCGAAGGCGAGAGCTTTTCGTAGGCTAGGCGTTATAAATTAAAATATAAATAAACAAAATGAAAATAAAAGATATATGTTATTTATTAAGGAAAAAATGATTAATAAATATATATATATTTATAATAATATAATTGTAAATAAAATAAATATAAAATATATTTTTATAAAATTAATATAAAAATTATAGTTAATTATAATTTCTAAAAATAATTTAATTATAATATAAATTATTATAATATATTTTAAGGATAATTTATAGTTTATAAAAATGAATTTATGAAAACTTTAAATTTAACTTTATGTTGAAAATAATATTTTGGTTAGCAACTACTGTTATTAATTGTTACAACAGCTATAATATATATTGGGTCCCACACTAATATTTTACAAACGTGTATCTGTTGATTGTCAATAAAAAATTATTGGGTCGCACACTAATATTTTAAAAACGTGTATCTGTTGATTGTCAGTAAAAAAATTATCGGTTCCACACTAATAAATTAAAAATAAAATATCTCTTTATCTTTTACAGTCTCTTCATCTTCAACCTTTCATCTTCAGTCTCTTCTATTCTTTTCCGATCATCTCTTTCGTCTTTTTCCTTCATTTCCAACCTTTTTTCTCCACCGGTGAGGATACCGGAACCCATTCGTCGTTCAAAAACCAAAGGCGCTAAAGCATTGCGCCCAACGCCTTCTGGAAAGCGCACGCCTCCCGACGCCTCCGGCGGTGGAGGCGTTTTCTTCCATGCCTCCCTTCGCCCAGCGCCTCAGGCGATAAGAGGCGCGCTTTTTAAAACTAAGCATCGAAGAAAACTAGGACTGACCTCCTGAGAAATTGCTTAAACACCTTATTCATGAGACCCTGGAAGGTTGTTGGGGCATTGGTCAAGCCAAAAGGCATGACCAGTAATTCATAATGGCCTTCATGGGTTCTAAAGGCCGTCTTATGGATATCAGGTGCCCACATTCGAATCTGATGGTAGCCAGATCGAAGGTCCAACTTGAAGAAAATTCTGGCCTCACCCAGTTCATCTAACAACTCTTCTATGATAGGCATGAGAAACCTATCTCTTACTGTTATTTGGTTCAGTTTCCTGTAGTCAATGCACATTCTCCAGGAACCGTCTTTCTTTTTAACCATCACTATGGGAGAAGAGAAAGCACTGCTGCTATCTCTAATAATCCCTGCCTCCAACATTTCCTTGACCATTTTTTCAATTTCATTTTTCTGGGACATAAGATATCTGTAAGGCTTTACCTTTACCACAACATTTTCATCTATAAGATTAATCCTGTGGTCATGTCCTCTCCTTGGAGGTAGTTGTTTAGGCTCACCAAAAATGTCTACAAACTGCTTCAGAAGTTCTTTACATCCAACTGGCAGCAAACTGGTACCTTCCTTCATGTTCATCTGAGCATTCAGCAGCATCAGAGAGGTACTGTAGGTATTTTGATTTCCCCTTAACTCTCTTTCACAAATCTTTGAGTCCACAATAGTAAGGGGTTTGGGACTGCAACCCTTCAGCAACACTAACTCATTGTTCTTGTGGAAGCTCATCTCCAAGGCTGTGAAATCTCATCGTATGGCTCCCAGTGTTGATAGCCATTGAACACCCAACACTATATCACAACTCTTTAAAGGCAGGACCAGGAAATCTGTAATGAACTGATATCCCTAAACCTCCCAGCATACAGTGGTGCACTCTCCCAAAATCTCTAGCTTGTGTCCATTGGCTACTGTGACCTTCAGTTGCTGTCTCGAATTTAACTGCAACCCATTTCTCTTAACCACTCCTAGACTCAGAAAGTTATGAGTGCTTCCTGAGTCAATTAGAGCTATATAGACCTTCCCCCTATAGACACTTGCAATTTCATGGTTTCCACACAGTCAGCCCCCCATATTGCTTGCAAAGAAAGAACTGGATTATCCTCTCGAAGAGCTTCCTGTCCATTCCCTTCTATCACTTTCTCACAATCAAGGAACTCCTCAGGTTCCCTTTCTCCATCAGCCCCTTCTACCAGAATTTGAAAAAGTTGAGTCCTTGGGCATTTATGGCCTGGTGTGTACTTCGCTGCACACCAGAAACATAGTCCCTTCCTCCTCCTTTCTTCAATTTCAGAGGCTGATAGCATCTTCCCACCTCCCTTAGGTCCACTTCCCACTGGAGGTTTGTTAACCCCTGAACTCTGAGTAGAGCTGGGAATAGTAATTTGTCTCGGAATGGTATTGGGACTAGAAGCATTGCTGGTTGAGAATATGCTTCTGGAGGGATTCCCACTGGCTCGAACAGGTATCTGTAAAGATGGACGAGGTGCAGACCTGATGGACATTGGTCCTGGTCGTTTCTGGTTTGGAAAAAAAATTGCTTCCAGCCTCTTTGCCATGTGGTAAGCTTCTATCAATGTTTTGGGTTCCAATAGTTTTAAGTATTGACAAATCTCCAACCGTAGGTGATTTTTGAATACACTTAAAACATATTGGTCTGGGAGTTGTACCTGATTAACCAAGCCTATAAATTCCTCATAGAATTGCTCGACCGATTCAGTTTGTCTCAACGCAAGCAACTCAGCAAAAGGATCCTCAAATCCTTCAGGAGAGAATCGTTCCCTCAACTTATCTAGATATTAAGCCTAACTCCACTGATTCAAATCAGGGTGATGTTTCAATAGAAACTGATGCCACTGAAGGGTCTTCCCTTCCAGGTGAAGCATCACTAATCTGATCCTTGATTCCTCGGGTATAGCTTCAGCCTCAAAAAACTGTTCTAATTTGGACAACCATCCCCTGAAATCTACTCCATCAAACCTTGGACACATCATCTTGTAAGCCATATTCAACCCATGCGATCCTTGCCCACCTGTCACAGCTCGAGAGGAATCATCCTCCACCATCACAGGCACACCAGCTGTTTGGTTGAATACGGTCGATGAAGAAGGTACTTGGCCACCAATCTGTGTCGAAGGGACTGGTCTCATTACCCCTGGTGCACTCGAGTTGCTCACTGGTTCTAGAGGAATCGTCTTACCCAGAGCCACCTCCAGGAGTCTGTGCAAGTCCGCCACCAAAGTCACTCGAAGATCAGCAATCTTTCCATCAAATTCCGCACGTAGCTGGTTAGTTTCTCTTTTCCACTCAGGAACACCCACTGGAGCCGTCGGCACCTCTGGATTCTGAGTTTGAGCTGTAGCGTTAGCAGCTTGAGTTTGAGCTGCCAAAGCTGCTGCACTTCGGGTCATCACTCCGTCCACCATGGATCCTTTTACTGGAGCTCTGATACCCTTGTAAGCACTGCAATCAAACAACAAGACAAAAAACGAGAGCAAAGGGAGACCAAGAATTCAGAGAAAGAGGAAGACTAGAATTCTGCCATATGATATTCCATGCCTGAAAACATAGGGTTTCAGAGAAGAAATAACCTCCCTTGCTGCCAAAACGCACCGTTGTAAGTACTAACCCCCCTTTCCAAACGCACCGTTTCACTAATCAACGGGCAAAAACAGAAAATTAAACGTAATTAAAGATAATTAAAAAACCGTTAAGCCCTCAACGGCTATATTCAAAACAGCTCCTCACAAGGTTGACCAGTCAGAAATTCTGGGACGTATACATGTTGCTCCGATCAAGGTAGGATGCACCGATGCGCTAACATTGTTGAATATTCTTTCATTCTTTTTGGTTGCTTTTATGAAATTCGTCTGTTAAGTAGTCTTTATCCAATGTGTTCATAACAGAGGTAACATACTTATAATTAATGATATGAATGCATCCAACTTCTTTGTGTCTTCATGGTTATCATAGATTGGAAATATATTTTATCCATGCTCCTTCGTGGTTTTGGACTCACCCAATATGGAGTTTCTCTTTGGATTGGATATGCTACGCAAACACCAGGTACCTTAAGCTCTACGTAATATCCTTGCATATTCATCCATTTTAGTTCTTAAATTTCTTAAGTTCAGATGATTCTGACTCGTGCAATTTGAACACTGTATTATTGATTTGAAGGAGAGTGTTCTTAGAGTTGGAGGAGGAGAAGTTTTTGTACCATTTTTGCCAGGTTGGTGACTTTAACCAGTATATTATGGAAGTTCATGAGTTACCGATTATCATGTGGTCACTGATGTCCATCTTTTTTCAGGACTTTGTTCTACTAAATTTCTTTTCTTGTAATGGAAGTTAACAAAATATTTACTCTTCTCAGAAAAGGACATTCTGTCGCATTACGTCGACGAAGAAAGGAATTTGAAGCAAGCATCCAGTTCAGGAGCTGCTGTAAGTCCTTCCTCCAAGTTTTACATTATTTTGTGGCTTCAATAGCCGCTATGGAGATTCGACTGATCTTTTGTGATTCTTTGGACGACAACCGGAACCACAGAGAAGAATGCTAATGTGTAATCTAGAGGTCAAACTTCTGGTTAGTAATTGGCATATGACTCATGTTTTCAGTGCATGCTTCTTGTTTTTATTCCAGAAATTCATCCTAGTTTATTGGTTAACTGGTGTACACATACACACACGATATACATATACATATACATATACACGAGGAGCCACGGAAACCCTCTGCAACTGATTCTTATTCCCATTCCGACATTGTTTCTTTCTTTGTTCCCAGGGGGCACATATGCTGATGTAACACGGGTATGTCTTACCTTGTTGGCTGAATATTTTTCTCTACATGTTCTAAGTCAACCCGCTGTAGTAAAATTTAGCATTACTTCATTTTCTTTAGAGACCTGATTTTGAAGGTAAAGTATCTAAGCTTGTTGAGCTGGGTTTTGCAAGAGAAATGGTGGTAGAAGCTCTACAATTATGTGATGGCAATGAAGAGCAGGCTGCTGGGATTCTCTTTGGAGGTTAAACATGATCTAACACTTCTCATTCTTTGAAATAACATTGATTTTCTGTGACACCCTTGCCCCGGGTTAGGAGAAGGAGGTGTCGACCAGACATTTGTACTTGTAATTTAGACCAATCTTGGGTTTAATTCTAAAACGTTTCGGTAATTTTGTAAGTTAATTCAAAACAAATGAATGTAATGGTTACTAGTTTTGGGTCCAATTTAAAACTTTTTCAATTACGATTATGCTCGTCCATTCAAAAATTAACTATCTTTTCAATTCGATCTTACCATTCAATATTAACAAACTATCAATTTAAGCCCCAATATAGATCTTATTTCATTTATTTTAATCATCCCCTAATATTATCTTATCAATCAAGTCAATTTTCATTTTCAAATTTAACTACATTAGCTATAGGTATCGATACCTCTATAGGAAGGTATCGGAACAGGGGTATCGAACCTGGGTTCGATATAGGTTGTCTACGTTGACTCCTTGACCAAGGCTGGGTAGCCTGGTTTGATATTGGTATCGATACCATTTGTTACTAGAAGCTTCAGTATCGAACCAGGTATCGATACTAGCCTTCTTCACGAATTCGAGGCTTAAGGTTGGGAAGCATGAAGGCTTGGTATCGAACCAAGCATCGATACCAAATGTTACTGCCAAGGGTGGTATCAGTACCCAAGCTAATGGTATCGATACCCCTGCTCGAAATGGGCAATTTCAAGCCTTTCAAACACTTAGACACATTTCTAAAGGCCTCCATTTAATCTCATTTCACCCTTAGACCTCAAGGGACATTTCTAACACACTAGGCGTCTATGGCAACTTACCTAGACCACTTATCAAGCCTAGATTCTTTAGTTCTAGCCATTGATCAAGCTAACGCTTATGCTATTTCATTTTTCTCCATGACAATCAAACTAACACCTCTTAGCTTAAATGCATACACACTTACCGTATACATATGTCAGGGACCACTCTAGATGCAATCCTATGCCATCTCTAAGCCTTAAGTGACCATTTTAACCTGTTTAGGCTCCATCTAACAACCTAACCATTGCATATAATGTCCAATTCAATACACATACCATTATCTAATCCAATTCTATTTTACCATGGCCATGACCATTAGTCAATTATACCTTAGCCTTATGACCTACATGCTAAACCACATAGCTCATCATTTGCATATTAACACACAATACCCTAGCTAAGTTTCCATGAGCAATCCTCAACCATATCAAAAGCTAGTCAATGCATGATGTTGCCTTATGGCTTACAACCCAAGTCAATGAACAAACCACATGCACATATATATATACAAATCATAGGACATGCCCTTAATGCATAGTCTAAACAAAACATGATCACTAATGCCATCATATCTAGGAGTTAATCAAAATATAAGATATCATACTCTAGCTTGCTTTGTGTTCTTGCTCCGGTTCAATCTCGATCTAACTCTTTAACTCGTGAACCTGTGGTTTGGAAAGGAGGAAACAAGAGAGTGTAAGTACTAAGAAGTACTTAGTGAGGCAGCCCTAGTCTAACCATATTAGACATGAATCGATCAACAAGAATAGCATGCTACAACAAGCAAATAAAATCAATTCATAACATGGTTCAATCAATGAATAGGGATATCATGCTTTACATGTCAATCACGAGTCTAGCATACTGTTTGAATTCGTACTCTATATGCTAAGCATTAACTAGCATGTATTCAATGCATGGTCTTTAATCAATTCTCATTCTCAAGCTTGCAATATACAATTCATTTCAAGGGCTACTTATAGCCATATATTCGTTCGCATTATCAATAGTCATTTCCCATGCTCATTATCCATTTCATATACAAGTGCTACTCATAGCAATGATCACATATCAATTTTCTATATCAATGCATAATCAAGTGTCAATGCTCCTCAGGCCAATACATGTACATTCAATTTACATTTAAACTTTAATTTCTCATTTTAGTTTCGTGTATTGCCTTGGTATAGTAGAACTAGGTAAGCGGGTCAACAACAGTGTCACGAAGACACTAAACAAGAGTACCACAAAGACACTAACAAGAGTATCATAAGATACTAACAAGAGATACCCAAGGTATCTAACAATTGGTGACTAACCACCAAATCATGGTACCCATAGTACCAAACAAGAGTACCGAAGTACTAAACAAGAGTGCTAAGCACTAAACAATGAGCTCAAGACCCTAGGCATGCCGTACTACTTATGACCACTATAAACCAAGGCTCAATAACATTTCAATATCCATTTGAACATTATTCGATTCATGTAATCAAGTTCATATTATAAAGAGCAAGTATTCAATACATGCTAATACAAAGACAATTATCATGCTTGTATCCTTTCATTTATAGCAATCCAATTCATATGATCAATGCCAAGTATTCATAACATGTTATCAATTCATGTATACCATAACAACAATAACATGTATTTCATGCTATCAACCAATGTGCATATCATTACATTCATAGTTTATGCATGGTTCGCGTACCTGACATTCGTAGCCGCGTGCCGTTACTTACCTCGGCATTTCCAAGCAATGTATATATGCTAAGCTAATTCTAGTAATCTAGCAAGCATGTCATATAATCAATCAAGTCGTTTAACATTAGTCCTCCTTCCCTTTTTACCGAATATAGGTTAGTCCCTTTACATGACAATCAATTTAAATTAACAAAGGATGGTTAGGACCCTAGGTCCTAACCCTAAGGTTTGCCACACTCACCAATTCTCCAAGCTATCAAGGGTTGTAGATCGCAACCCCTTTTCCTCGTTTCCTCGCTACGTCGAGCCTCTCTTGATCTTCAACTTCTTCTTTCGGGTTATCTAACAATCCATATACAATAGCTATGTATCAATACATTTTCAATCATCTATTTCAAGTGTTCTTAAGCCTAACAAATATAAACATATGCATTTGTTCGTTACAGACAATTTTTGCTACCCTTTGGCGAAACGATCGTATCTCCTAGCTCCGATGTCCGATTTTAGTCCATTTTACCTCGTTAGAAAGTTAGAAGAATCCTCTACAAGGTACAATTAACCTTACATTTTAGTTCTTAATCGATGAGTTCCGGATTTCATCCGAAACAGACCCGGCCGGATTTCCGGGACTACTCGGGTAATCCTACGGAACAGTTTATATCTTTCTCTATCGGACTCGGATTAAGGTTTCGTAAATTTTCACTTAAACTAGGTATACATGAGTACCATGGTTTAAAATTTCAGCTCCAAATTCCTTAAATCCTGACCTAGAGAAATTCTCAAAGTTGGCTACTTAGAATAACATTTTTGGCTAAGTTTCATTCTACATGTTAAATCCCTAATTCTCAATTCATTTTCCTAAATTTCCAGCACCTCTAATATGAAACCAACATCCAATAAATTTCCAATTTCATCACCTCATCAAATTAACAATATATATCTAACACTTTCAAGAATCTCAATTCAAGATTCTAACCTATTGTTCATTCTTCCAAGACTTACACTCAAATGAACACCAACCTTCTATTTAAATGTTATAGTAACCTAATTCAACCCATGGCATCATCAATTATTCAAATCCCCAAAAGCATAAAACCCTAAGAATTTCGGTTTAGGGGAAAAAGAACTTACCAAGACCTTTAGGCTTGAATTTCTAGATCAATTTCACAACCATGCAAGCTTTTTAACCCCTTCTTCAAAGGCTTCTCCCGATTTCTCTCTCAAGTCTCCCTCTCCTCTATTTTCTTTGTGTTTGGCGTGAAATGGGGTTGAGAAGGGAGACTTGGTTGATTCTTTGTTCATTAAAGGGGGTAAAAGACTATTTTGCCCCTCTTGTCACAACTAGAGTTAGTTATTTACAAGGGATAGTCTAGGGAAGTTCATATTTTATCATGCATCTCTCATCTTCCTTATTCAGTTCAATTTAGTCACTACTTTTAATTCAATTAATCACATGTTTTATTTTAATTTAACAATTGTTCGATCTATTTTTCAACCCGGTTTTAGGGGTATTACAATTCTCTCCTCCTTAAAAAAAAATTTGCCCTCGAATTTATCTGAAGGGAACAATTGCGGATATTATATTTTCATTGTAGAATTAAGAAGGATTTAGGTTCAGTTATTAATATTGTAATATTATTTTATTATCATTAAAAAATCTTTGGGTCATGAGAATCCAATTAGAAAAAGATATTAGCAGGTCATTATAGATTTTCAAATTGGAATCGACGGTTAAGGTTTAATCCCGTAAATGAAAGTTTAAAGATTTTTCTAATAATACGACGGTTATAATAATATTTGTTTTAAAATATATTTTTAATAATTAAATAAATATTTTAAAATTAAATTTAAATTATTAATTTTTATGTTTGGTTATGTATTATTAAAATTTATGTGTTTAGTATAGGTGCAAATTATTTGTTTTTTTTATCTACATTCATTTGTGCCTTTACTTTAAATTACAGGGTTTAGGGTATATGGTTTAGGGTTTTAGGTTAATGATTTTGGTTAGGGTTTAGGGTTTAGGGGTAAGGTGTATTTTTAGGGTTTAGAATATAGAAAATAAAGGTTAGAGTTTAAAATTCAATTTTTAGAAAATTTTCAAAGGAAACATAAAATGATGCATGATAAAAAGGTAAAAGATTTTTACTCGTTTAATATATGATTTTTTAATTTTAAAATAAAAAATTATAAACCGGATACTCAATAGCGAATAACCAATTTAAATAGATTAAAACACAAGTAAAAATTTTAATACTCAAAGAAATCGAATATCCGATTATAAGTCGCATAAACTTAATAATAATGGCGTATGTTTCAGGACACGTAAGCGGAGGAATTGTAATATATCTCTTGGTCCTTTTAAGCATGTTTCTCGTCCTCCAATTACTTGGAGACCCATAAGATATTAAGAATCTAAGCAGACCTTTGAACATATGTATCCTTCGAGTCATTAGGGATGGATCACTGGCCTCTCCTAGTGTAATAACTGTTAGCTATCCAAACGTTAGATCTTAAGGAGAAATCTAAGTTAACGAGAGTGATAGAGTTTTATTCTTAATTAGTAATTTAAAATCGCGCGAGGGATGTGATTCTTATTTTCTTAACCCGATGTGTTTCATATTTTCTTGGACCAAATGAGGATGATTCATCTTTAGCCCTCTCATTGCTCTCTTGGGGTCGACTGAAATCTGGTGTTGCATCAGATCAGCATAGGTGTCCCATGGTTTTCAGGGGTGTAGGTAACTGGGATAGAGCAATCTCGGGACGGGAACGATTGTCCTTTCTCACCCTATATAATTCTGTTACGATCGTATCACACATCCAAAAGGAACCTCACTCAATTGTATTTCTGAAATCATGTTAACAAGGAAAGGACAGTTTCTTCATGCCAAACTATAATCAATATGTACATGGACACATGATGAATTACATCTTACCAAAATGAATCTTCATACAAATCATGGTTTCTTCTTCAACAATGATGGAATCTTAGAACCCTTTCCAAGCATTTAAAACTTCATTAAATATATCAGCTATCAGTTCCCTATCTGCACATTGCAGGAAAGCATTCAAATCGTCTCGAATATCGTATATTTTACCGAACTTAACCAGATACCGCATGCAACTCGACTTCAGTTTATGCAATTGGTACAAGTTTGCATTTTGGAGCCTCTCGAGTACGTTTTTCGTGTCGATGTCTTCCATTAGGCTCTCGTGGCAAACCTCTTTCAAATCCAGGATGTCGTACTTATCGGCTGCTTGGAGAAGTGCCAACCGGTGAGTCCGGAATTCTTCGTGTTTGATGTTCCCGTATATGTACCTTAGGAAAGCCTGGCAAACTTCAATCGACATGTCGGATATGTTGATGGTGGAGAGCTCTTTCTCTTGCAGGTTATGTGAAAACATGCTGTGGAAGACGGGTGATCTTGAAGCTAGAATGGCTCGGTGAGCCCCGATGCTTCCATCGGAAACATTTATCACGATGTCGGTGTTGATCCCTTCGGTTAACATTCGACCAAGGCATGCTAAGGCTGTTTCGTTTGATTGTTTCGTCGTGAACCCTTCAGCCCAAATGGAGCAAGGTTCACCACCCTGCAAATCAACAACAAACCATAATTTTAGGACATCTATGTTTAGGGACATAGATATGTTCTCATGTAAAGACTTACCGTTGGAGATGCAGTCTTTAGATCAAGAAATTCGACGTCAATAACGAATTTCCCGGTGAAAGGAACCTCGATCGGCCACACGAAATCGTCGTTGTTCTTCAGCTGTTTGTCAATTATTTCTGTAAACAGATGCAACATGAGTTTAAATCAGTATCACAAATCAAAATCAATAACAAAAATAATAGACCATAATAAATGATGATTGTTTTCGTTCGAAATTCGAGTACCGGGATGAGTCAAAGTCTTCCGATCATCGGCCGAGCAGACAACTCGGATGATGAAGGAAGCGATCGGAGGATCATCTCTGGTCAGATTTGAAATCTCTGGATATAATCTAAGATACAATCCCCTGTTTTTCTCCACAGAGAAATGCCTTCATTTCAAAGAGAAAAAAAGACATAAGAACAATCTTAAAGAATAAAGAAAACAGGAAGAAGTTTGTCTTCATAACTGAAGATAATTCAGACATAATAACATGTTTGAAATACCTTAATCAAGATCATAAAAAAGATTAAACTTAAACTTTAAGGAATTAAGATCTTCTGCATGCTTAATTAAAATTCGGATTGTTTAATCTACTCGCCTAAAGGGTTGTCCGAAATCCGAATGCATGGTCTAAAATCCAAAGACCAAACTAACACACGATCAGAACATCATGGTATCATGTTTTTTTGATTTTTCATAATGAAAATCTTAAATGAAATCATCATAAAAAAAAAAGTAATAACAAAAGAACCAGACCAATTCCATTTTCCGATCTTGAATGGATCGGATTTCCGGTATGTGCACGAGGCAAGGTTGTCGATCCGCCATTGAGCCAGCCTGGCAGTGGTGTCGACTCTAAAAGCCGATTCGCTCATCCTAGAAAAATCCAGAGCCGTCGTGATTTCATGGATACAATCAAATATCCCCTCGAACAAATACTCCCCTGTTTTTCCCAGGTTTACTGTTATTATCTCTCCACATAAATTCTTGAATCTAACTCTACCCCCCTACCAAAAGAAGAAGAATAGAAAAGACAACCCACTTCTCCTTTCAGTCTAGAACACAGTTCTGAATTCAACACACTGTTGTTTGAGGTAGGTTAGGTCCGAGGATGTTGGTGTTGGTTTATGATCGTATTGGCTGAGAAACAGAGGAGATGGGGGAGTTATAAAGATGAAGACTTGGTGAAACGGTGGTCGGTTTTTGAAGTGAAAAGCAGGGGAAGCCTTTGGATCTTTTCTGATTATGGAGGTTACGAGTTGCGTTTGTTGTTGGTTTGGAACTTTGAAGCAAAGTATATAAAATTCTAACGGGTAAGCGTTACATTTTTTTACTTAAAAATTTTGAGTTAATCGTATTTTTTTAGTATTAATTTATTATTTAAATTTTATTTAATTTATTTTTTTGTTGAATTTATAAAATTAGAGAGGTATTTTTTTAAAAAAAAAAATATTAAGTTTTTTTTCCGTCAAGTAGAAAAATTAAGTCTTTTATTTTAGAGTCTAATCAAGCTTTGTTCACCAATACCAGGGGTGTTAAAAATTACGATTGACCTGACTCGGCGATTCGATGACTCGAAATAAAAATATCAGATAATTTTTAAAAAAATTACTCGATCCGAGAATTAATGGGTTGGGTTTAGGCCGAAAATTTTGAATTTTCAGGTACTCGACCCGATTAGTTTTATTATATATATATATTTAGTTTTAAATTATATTTTTATTTTAGATTTCTTTAATATTTATACTTAAAATTAAATTTTAATCTCTAAATTAGTTTTATGTTTGTATTATATATTTTTAGGTTTTAAAATTTTTAAATATGTTTTTATTAATTTACTAATACCGAAAGAAAAAATGGGATTAATACTAATTTTAACGTCATTTTAGTGATAGAATTTAATAAATATAGATGTATATATAAATTCAAATATTTTAAAATTAACTTTAAATCACTCGTTTTTATGTTTGGTTATGTATTATAAATTTTTAAAACTTATACGTTGGATATATAATTTTTTTAATTTTAAAATGAAAAAAATAAAAAAAAATGATAAATCGGGTACCCATTACCCGATTAACCGGGTACCCGTTACCCGATTAGCCGGGTACCTGGGTTTTACAGGTACCCGATAACAAATACCCGATTTAAATGAGTTAGGACACGGGCCAATTTTTTATGACCCGAAGTAACCGGGTACCTGGTAATGAACGCCCCTAGTCTATACTACTATTTTTAGGTTGATTCCTTTGGCTATGTATAGGTCATTTAGAGTTTTTGTTTAGAAAAATATGTTTAAAGTTTATTTTAGAATTTAGGATAAAAACTACCGTACAAAAGGAGAACGCTACTAAAATATAGTTGAGGATCATTTATATTTTAAATTTAGATTAAATTATTCCCAAAATTTTATCGCAACCCTAAAGACCATCAACAAAAACTTTAAAGAATTTTATCATTAATGTTTATTTGTTTTTTAAATAGAATATAATTAATTATATCTTCAAAATATATATTTCATTAATTTCTTAAATTTTAAATCATAAACATTAATCACTAATACCTAAATCTAAACCTAAACCATAAACCTTAACTAATAAACCCTAACCTTAAACCCTAAATCTTAAACCTAAACTTAAATCATAATTACTAAATCTCTAAACCTAAATCTAAACCTAAACTCTAAATCATAAACTATTTTATGTTATTATTAATTATATTAAACAACTTAAATTAATTAAATACAATTTTCTAAGATTATAATTAATTATATTCTATTAAAGAATTAAAATAAACATTAACTATAACTTATTTATGAAGGTCTTATTGACCGTCGTTATGACTAGTAATAGCAAATATCCTAAAATAATATAAATATTTAATTTTAAATTTAAATATAGTCACGTATATTTATCAATTAAACTATTTAAATCTAAATTATTTAAGTGGATTGTATTATTCTTGAACAAAAAATATTTATCTCTTTTTAATATTTTATTCTGAGTTTACACTAAAAAATAGGTTTAAGATTTAAGATTAAAATTTAAAAATTAAAATAAATTATATTTTTACGATTTAAAATTTAAAATTAAAATATTAAATTATAAAAATTAAATCGAAAAAACAGTTAAAATTTGATTGGATTTAAATTTAAACTTAAATTTAAATTATCATGATAGGAATTTTAGTTTTGGACCACAATTGACACGTATACTTCAACAAAATGAATAAATTCATATAAATTTAAATTTTATCCTATTTTGTTTTTTAAATAATATTTAAGTATTTAATACTTGCCATAAAAGACTTAATTGAATTGATTCACTTATCTATTAAATCTAAACTGAAAGTCAGGGGCAAAACTGCAAATATGGTTTAGATTTAAATATTTTGGGGGTCATAATGTATTTTACCATTGTATTATATATAATGTGACAAACTCGATTTAATTTTTTAATAAAATTTATTAATTTAAAAATTATTTATTCGACTCGATAAAATATTAATTTTTCGTCCCGATACTCGAATATTTTCTTTTAAGATCATATTCTTTTTTGTTTTAAGAAAGTTATGTGTTTCATCGAAAGCAAAAGAAAAGGTATCCAATACTTAGTGTAAATGGCAATACTTTGGTTGTCATCTGTTCGAAAGTTCCATGCCCTATTTAACGCTCATTTTATAATTATTTGGGAAAACTAATATTTAAAATAATTATATTATTTTTAATAAAAATTAAAAGAATTTTAATATAAATTTTTAATATATAAGTTAATATATACCAAAATTTTTATATTTTTTAAAATTTAAAATATATAAAATTTTTATATTTTTTTAATAAATTTAATATATATCTAAAATTTTATACTTTTAATAAGAAAATTAATATATACAAAAAAATTGTAAAAAAATATTATAACTATTTTTTAAAATTATTTTTAAGATTGTCATTCTTTAAAATTTTCAACAAATAGGAAAATTCTACAACGGGTGTCGAACACTGCTGAACACCATTATTGTTGAACATTGTTGAACACTATTAAATTAATTAATAAAAATTTTAAATTTTAAGGACTCAATATGTAACTAATAAAAGAGTGATAAACTCAACATATACTTAATAATTGTATGATTAGTCCTTTAAATTTTAATTTTTTACAAATTAATTTAATAATGTTCAGCGGTGTACAACATTAACAATGTTCAGCGGTGTTCAACGCCCGTTGTAGACTCATTCAAATAAATATCATAAATTTTAGAGTTCATTTAATTTTAAAACTGATATTTTTATTTAACTGTATGAGAAGGATGTAACCCCAAAAGGAAAGGGATAAAACGACTATTACTCCCTAAATTTTATATATTTTTTCAATTTAATCATTGAATTTCTTCAATAATGAGTCCCTGAATTAGGAAAATCTACCAAGTTTAAAGACAAACGTGCAAAAAAAAAACGTCAAGGGCTAAATTAAAAAACTTACCAAATTCATTAAATAAATGAATTTTATCCCATAAAGCAAGGTCTATAACTACAATGCAAATTGTTCAATGTAATTTATATAATTAAATTGAAATATAAGTTTTATCCAATAAAGTAAGTCTCGAAACATAATCTTGAATTATCCCATAAAGTAAGTTTCAACCAATATGTTGATGACGACCTTAAATCGATAGGATCGAAATTGGATCACATTGTATGCATATGAAATGAAATTAAAAAAAAATATGAATTAAAAATTTTGGTATAACTCGACATTTAATTATTTATTTGATTAATTCATATTTTTATTTTCTTGGCAAATTTTGGTATAACACCAGATTTCTCATCCATCCTCGTGACTGCATACCCTGGGGTGATTCTAAAAAAAGCCGATTATTATAAAAATTATAAAAAATTCGGTACACACTTTTTCGGTATATACCAAAATTCTTATAACTTTTGTAAGAAAAACAGTATATACCGAATTTTTTACAAAAACTATAAGAATTTCTGTTATAAACCGATTTTCTTACAAAAAGTATAAAGATTTCGATACATACTGTTTTTCTTATAAAAATTATAAGAATTTTGGTATATACCGAAAAATGTATACCGAATTTCTTATAACTTTTGTAAAAAAATACAGTTTTTAGGGTTTTTTTTAAGGCGAGTTTTTTTTTTTTTAAATTTTCCGCATACCCTGTGTTTCAAGGAATGTTGACAAATATGTTGGAACTGCTGATATCCAGACACAGGGATTGTCCTGTTTCGATCGGTTTATACACGTATGACTTGTACTTCATGATGGAATAACACATTTGCCGAGCGACGAAATTATATGGGTGGGGGCGATTTTTTGCCTGAAGAAATTTTTTTTTTTGTTTTTTATTTAATTTTTTTTAATTATTTTTTATATATTTATTCATTTATTTATAAATATTTATGTTTTATCCTTCGATTTTAAATGAATTCCGGATATAGTGGGGTTCCCATCCAAACTACTCCAATGAGAACCAACCCCCACAACATTTCAATGATGCAGGTTGGGCGAGACACTTGTCGTGCATATAATCACATGGTTCACTGCATTAATTGGACAGCTTTTGTCGTATGTTACTATTAAGACAGCTCCCTCAATCTCATCTATTTTTTCTTCATTAAGAAACTCAATCCCATACTGTTGAGCCTTAGATCATTAATACCTAACAGTAAGACAACGATAAGTGAGCTTGACCGGACATGGAACATAAAAAACATTAAGAAACAAGACAATTGAAGGATGGGGGGTGTTGTAAGTTAATTACATAGTCAAAACAGGACACGTGGATGATTTAATGCTAGATTAATGACGTATTAGTTCCGACACGTTCATGATAAAGACATGGCATAACCATGCAGTTCTTTGAAGTTTCAACAACATAAATAGAATTTAGTGAAAGAGTTTAAAGGATCAATTAATTATTTAAAAAAAGTTTGAAATATATTTTTTAATGTCAATGGATTTAATTTATATTATTTTCAAAAAATAGAGTCTAACTATTTTTCTATTTTTTTTAAAGATTTAATGAAAATCTTTAAAATTTATAAGGAAAAATCTCAGCTTATCCTTTATTATATCTTTTGTCTAATCCTCCGAAGAGTCTAAAAAACTCAATGATGTCGGAACTGATGCGTTTTGTTGACATGTGTTAGATACAAAAACCAGGCAAACTCAATAGACAAGGAAATCATTATAGTTAAGGGTCAATCACATCAACACGAATTGAAATATATAAATATATTATATTATATAATATAATAATATTTATTTATATATTTTTAAATTTTTTTATAATATTTATAATCTTACACATTTAAATATTCAAACTTAAATTTATTAAATTAAATTTTATTCTCTTTCCTGGTAGAACTCTCGTAGCCATTGATTGAAAAATGGGTTTCACGCCCATCTTACCTTGTAAATTAAGATTTAAGTGAATTAATAATAATAATAATAATAATAATAATAATATTGTAGTCAATCTTAAATGTCAAGATTATAGGTGAGAAGGAAGAAACGTCTGCAAAACGCATCAGTTGGATACATATATCCGATACCGACACTCGAATACGAGTAACATAGGATGCACATATTATGGGGAGGATGTTATTTTCTGTGTGGGGGATTGACTAGGCCAGGTTATTGACATTCCTGGCATGTTATGGCTCCCCTGGTGTGACTCTAAAGTTGTTTCAAAACCTGTGATTTGAAGCTCAACGTGACTAAACCAGCTCAGGCAGTACCCACTTTCTGGTCATCGTCATTCTCTGTTCCAAAATATCGGTCTCCAAACTCGCCCATGCCAGGGAGGCAGGGACAACGTAGAAATCTTCGTTTAAACCAATATCAATCTCAGATGTTACAATCTTTAGTCTTGGGAAGCTTTTGCAGACCATATGTACTTCCAGTGACTGATAGGGGTGATAACCGGTGTTATTGGGTTCAGCGAGTTCGGAATTTTAGGCTCGGCTCGAAAATAATATTATAGGGCTCAGCTCGGGATCGAAGCTCGTTAAGCTCGGCTCGACTCAAAATAGATAATTTTATTATGTTTTTAAAAAAATATAGGACTTCGTTAAAATCTCTTTTCATAAACAACGACGAAATGAAATTCAATATCAAGAAAGAGAAAAAATACTTAATTTATTTTTAGTGGATTTCTCCTATTTTATTTTATTACTTTTATTTTGCTAATTAAAGAGATTACTTTTAAATGTATATGTAGCATATATATAATATAATTATTTGAGCTTGTTCACGAGTTTTTCGAGCCGAGCTAGGATAGGTTCGGTTCAACTCATTAAAGTCTTAAGCCGAATCCGAACTCGAGTCAAACTTACTCAAACAAACTTTGACCGAACTTTAATTGAGTCAAACCCGAATAACTCACGAGCTGATCAGACTCATTATCGTCGCTACTCCCTGAGGTGCCTGCGGAATCGAGTGATATGGTCATAGATAGGAATCATTCAAGACATGGCAACAATGAGAAGCTGATATTCTAAGGGCTTTAAAGCAACATATGTATAACTTACAGATATGAGACTGAGAAATGACGTTGGATTCTGGTACCCCTTTTTTTATCAGCAATGAAATAGCTTGAACAGCTGAACTGCAAGTTCAGGTCTACGCTATAAATGAAATAGCTTCAAAAATTTTGAATACTGCATTAAAAATTAATTGTATGTAAACATCAGCTCAAAACGAGAGTAGAAATCTTTTAGCTCCTAATCGTGTCTTTTTTTATGTTTTTGAATAAAAATTTTAAAAAATTGAATTCTACACTCTAACTTTAATTTTCTATATCTTAAATACTAAACTCTATATCCTAAAAAATACACCCTAACCCTTAACTTTAAACCCTAAACTCGCTAATTTAAAATGAAGGCACGGTTAGAAGCTAGATGATTTGCATCCCAAATGAAGCACCTCCAAGTAAATATGAATCCGAGTTTCATTCTAAATTGATCCTCAAACTTTTGAGTATTTCAGTTTCATCTCAAACTATGGGTCATTTTAAATTGAGCCTTAAACTTTTTAAATTTTCTAATTTCATCCCCAAATTATTAGTATACTAATCATATCTTATGCTAATAAAAACTATTATAAAAATCGTTAAATGTCATAAAAAATGGTGTTTATTATGTAATAATATGATATAGAATAAATGATAATTTAAGGATAAAATTGAAACATTCAAAAAGTTTGAGGATTAATTTAGAATGAGAGTCATAGTTTGGGGATTAAATAAAATATTTAAAAGTTTAGAGAACAATTTACAATAAAAATCATAATTTAAGGATAAAATTAAAACATTTTAAAATTTAAAGATTAATTTAAAATAAGAGCTATAATTTGAGGATTAACTCATACAAGTATATTTTTGATAATTTTTTTTTGAATTAGCTAATAGTGATTACAGTAATATCTATTTTAGAATATAATCTTCATCATCTAACATTGATCGCTTAATTACTATGTCGGTATCTATGCTCGTATAAGCATTTTGATTTATATTAATATGTTATGAAATATAAATAATTACTAGCCAAAAAAAGTTTATGAATAACGATAGTATGCATGCGTGAATAATGGAGGGACCCAAACAATTAATCATGCAAAATTACAAAACAAATAAATATTATATTAATTAAAAGAAACCATCCTTATTTGAGAATGATTAACCCAAATCTTCTTAAATCTGAAGCATTCCAAGTAAAAGAAAAAGAATTATTATCTAAGCAAAATTAGAAATAAACAAAACTAGAGAGAATCCACTTCTCTTAGTTTTGTAATAAATTTGAGTATCATTAAAAACATGAAACTTTCGCATTTGTCGAAAAATTATATTATGAGTAAAATAAATTACGTCATTTATAATTTAATTAATTAAATATATTTATTAATTATTTTTATTATTTTATATTTTTTATTAAATGAATTTTTATATTTATTATAAATTAAGTTTAAAAATAATATTTACAAAGTGAAAATTTATTTGGTAAAAATTTGGTAAAAAAAGATGATGTGACAAAAATAATTAAATGAATGTATTTGATTGAAAAAATTATATCATGAATCATTTTTACCACTTCATCTATGATCCCAACCAACTAGATTCCATCTCATTTTTTAAGGTGAACCATCACCTCTTTTCTCCATGTAATTAGTGAGACGGAGTAATTATCAGGTAGTTACTTAAAGATTAAGAAACCTGATTACATGAACTACGGATGACGTGTTAAACAAAATTCATGATACAATCTCTCATTTAATTGATTAGTCCATAGAAGACGTGATAAAAATGACGCATGATATAATTTCTCGCATTCACCGGACAAGAAAAAAAGATACCATGCGTGTATTATTATATATAAACATGAGTAAAGATTTATAATATTAATTTAAGTTGTACTTAATATCAAAATAAGTGTTTAAATTATTTTTTAAAAAAATATTTTTTATTTTTTTAAAATATTTAAATTATTATTTTTTTGTCTTTTTAAGACCATTTAAAATATTTATTTTAAATAAAAACTAATTTAAACATCTAAAAATAATAAAAATAAAGACCTAAAAACCATAATAACTAAAAACCCTTGTTATTAGGTCAAAAGTTTGTTGAAGAACCAGCTACTGGTCCGTAGGAAAAAAAATCTGATTTAGATTTAGGTCATGACTCGTAAAGGTGTTTATTCGATTTATTCGGTATATGATTAAATCGAATTAATTGATTTTATTTTTAACTATTAATCGATCGAACAAATTTGATTTAATATAATTAAAAAGATAAATCCTAAAACTTATATAATAAAGTTTAATTAATCTAAAAATTGATCGAATTAAACGAAATTTGTTATAAAGTTTTATTTCATTCCTTAGTTATGTTAGACAAATTTGGGTTTTTTCATTTAGGTCAAAAGTTGGTTGGTCTTTGAATATTAATGGGTTTAGGGTTAAAAATTAGTTGGGTCTTTTAAGATTTTAATGAGTCTAGGCTTAAGATATAAATGTAATATAAAAAAATCGTTAAATATTTAATATTTTTGGATAAATCAATTAATTAATCGATAATTGAATTTTAAAAAAATTTTTTAACAGTTAATCAATCAAATACCTGACAAGTCAACAATCGATGCCAAAATAAATTTTAGTTTTTCTGTCGGTTAATTTAATATTAGCGGTGATGGAACTTAACATTATTTGTTTTGAGGGTGTTATTTATAAAATAATAAACTTAGGAGGGCAATATTGAATCTTATGTGTTTTGAGGGGTCAAAGAGCAATTTTACCAAAGAATTTTCTATTTTTTAATATTTTTGTGAAGCCACGATCCCGCTAGTCCTTTCATAGTTACACCCCTTGTTTTAGCTTAATAATGAAAACCTTACTAATTTGACCATAAAAGTTAACAATATTAGCTCGAAAATGATTCAAATTAAAAAAGAAAACGTGATCCAAAAATAATTTAGAATGAAATAATTGAATTTTTTTTTTAAAAATAGATGAAACAACATAGAATGATTTAATTTTGAGATCAGTGACGAGTCAGGATTTAGGGTTGGAGGGGACAAATTCATAAAAAGTAATTTTTAAAAGAATTTAAATTGGAAGACAAAAGTAAAAAAAATCTTTGGGGATGAGGGACGATTTCCCCTCCCCACCCCATGTAGTTTTGTCCCTGTCTGAGATAATCTAATCTATAAACTCAAATATTTTAACTCAAAATCAAAAATAAATTCAAAATGACTCTAACCTAAAATAATCTAATCTCTATATAATCTAAAAACGAAGGGAAAAGTATTAAACTTTAAATCAATTTAATTAATGTCGAACAAAAAAAATTCTACCTCTAATTATGCTTCCTTCTATGTTCCACCCTAAAATATATTTAAAAATTTAATTCTAAACCTTGACCCTAATTTTTACATCCTAAACCTTAAAAATAAATCATACCCCTAATTTCCTATATTCTAACTACAACTGTTACTACTAAATCTTAAACTCATTATTTTAAAATAGATATTAAAAAAAAACATAATAAAAAAATCGACGATTTTCGTCTCGTAACATATTACTTATACAACAAGTTTTGGATTCATTTTCGACCTAACTTTAACCTTTCTTTGAATTTCCAAAACAAAAGTAAAAAAAGAGGAGCAAAGGGGTACAAAATGTAACCAAGGTTACCCTACACAATGATTTGAATCCAAGGGTCCAACGTTCTAAAATGGACCTTAGACTTGCCTCCTCTTCAGTTCAAACCAACCAACGGAATAAACCATACTCCAACGTATACTTCAGACTGGGACCAACACCAAAAAAGGTGAGCAGAACAGTACAAACAACTCAAAAAAAGTAGAAAGATTAAAAATGGGTGGCGGTGGTTTTAATATTCTCAGGTGAAAAGACTCACATTTTCTCACCTACCCTTATTTATTCTTCACCAAATCTATGCAGTTTTGCCAAAATACAATGGATTTATGTGTATATTTGTAGGTAAATTGTTGGTTAAGACCCTTGGTCTCATAAACTGTTTGGTGGGAAATTGCAGCTCAAGTTTGAAAACAGGTAAAGAATGTTCAATAAATCAGGCATATAAGACCAGAATAATGAAGTTGGAATGGATGAATGGATTGTTGATTGATTCAAGAAGAGAACTCTTACATATATTGAATACTACACTCGCATCCGCGTGTAAAGGTGAACAAAACTTGTCTTGATATGAAAAAAATAAAAAATTTGAATCGTAAAATGGGGACTCGAATGACTTGATTTTTTTACTTGACATGACCGAATGCTCACCTGTATTGATTACTGTTCCATGCTTTGAAATCAATGGCAAACTAATCATCACAAACTTTAATCAAGAAATGTAATCAGTGGTGTTGATACATGCTTAAATGATCATATACACTAAACAATATATTCTGGGAAGATAAACAATTTTGATAGTCTGTTATGGTAAACCTTTCTGGTTAATACTGTTTACTATATACTTTATTACACTTTCTTGTAAAAATAATAATAAAAGTTAATTAGTGGATGTTTTTTGTGTGGTCTTTAATAAATTGAAGACATCAACGTTTGAAGTTTGAAGTTTGAAGTTTGAATTTGAAGAGTCAATCTGTTCTTTTCTACTCTCTCACTCTCATACACAGACATACATTTAGTGTCAGTTGTCAGAAATATATTATATTATATATCTATATTGGATCTATCAAAGTAATTCAACTGATCAGCTTCAACCCTTCAACTTATTTTTCAATCCAAGCAGTTTCCTGCGTTTCTGCCACAGTTTCAACACCTTCCATATAGGTTTGTTCTTCCTTCTCATAAGTTCTTGTTTCCACTGCTTGTTGTTTGCAGAAATTAAGAAAATGGTTCTTCCCATGCCCTTTGCCTTCTTTTTTGCTACACTGTGTTGAATGTTTGATTTTCTTTCATCTTTGTTGTTTCTGATTTTCCAAATACTGCAACTTTTCTTGCCAATTCTTTTTTTTTTTCTTTTTCTTTTGGATTAAACTTTAGTCATGTTTACCAGAATTGTTAAATGAGCTTGACTAGCATAATTCAACATTGTTGTTCATTATTTCCCAGTGATCAAGATCTTCTGGGGAAAACCAGGAGGGAGGTGACTGATAAAATGCCTCAGCAAATCAACTCTAATCCAATTTTCATTTCTCCATCCAAGAATCTGAGAGGACTAAAGGCTTTAATCTATAATAATGTTGAGGCTTCAAACACTGATGATGTCTTCAATGAAAATGAATTAGCTCAAAGAAAAGCTGAAGAAGCAGGTACTCTCCTCTCTCTATATATCAAAAGAAAATTTCTTACAATCAATGTCTGATCAGTCTATCTCTTTCATATTTGAAAACAAAATTGTTTAATTTCAGTTCTTTGTTGTTCAAGTTCCCTGCTAGAGTACTTCTAGTATTATCTTTGCTATTATTATTAGTGTTCTTGGTGTCATTATAATATGATTTCAAAAGAACAGAGAATATTAAAAACATAATATGTTCTACATGATGATGCAGCGCAAAGTGCGGATGATCCCTTGGTTTTTAAAGTGATTTATTACCACTCATCCCATTACTTAGTGCTGATTTTGGTCCACATTCATTGGTGTGTTAGGTGTACATTTTATTTTAGTTGAAAAAATAGAAGAATGGTTTGTACTAATCAACTGTCTATGTTTAGGGTTCAAAAAGTAGCATTCGATATGTTCGAAGTTCGAATTCTCGATGTTTACAACACTTCTGTAACACTCCCCTTATTCTAAGGACACCCACCTCTGCATATTACTTTTGTTTTGGTGTAGGGTATTAGGACATTCCAACCAATTGTTATCAGTGTGTCTCTTTCTCTTTTCTTCTTTTTCTTACCTTATTTTTGGGACTAATAGATGATGGACCTCATGCATAACTTTTTGAACAAGCAGTTGATACAAACTAAGATGGTAAAAACAGAAGAAGGGAGGAACAAGGGTAAACGTGAGAAATAATTGATGTTAATATGAGTTAAGTTCTTGAGATCCTTTCTTCGGCCGAACATGACCATTTCATGTTTGTGGAATCTGAGGTCAAAAGAATGTAGCTAAAGACTTGTCTTTCCCCAAAATTCTTTATTATCATCTACCATGCAAGGTTTATCTTAAGTTGAAACATAGGATAGATTGAAACTGTAGATTTACTAAAGAAAGGTGTCTGCAATGGCCAATGGGGTAACTGTGTTGCTCCGACTCTTCATTTTTCTTTAAGTATTTTGTATCCTAAACATATCCGGTATAGATTTCGAAATGGGTATTAGTACATGATCCTCTAAAACCCTTCACAGATATGGAGAAAACCTGGAAATTTTTTGAATAATATTCGGTCTTACACTTATGGAAAAGTCTGTGTAACATAGGATCAAATTGTGCTAATACATTTAAGGCTAAAACATACAGCTCAAAGTATTTTAGTTGTAGTTATAAATTGTGATTAGGATTTAGGAACATATGGCTTGTGGGAGACTAATGAAGTTTGGAGTAGAAAAGGCTATATTGCTTTGACTCTTCAATTTTTTTGAAGTATCTGTATTTGATACTTGTGTTTGACACATAGATATGAGGATATGACATTCAAGGATCCTCTAAATAAGTGGTAAAAGTTGGAGAAATCTGACATACTAGTGTCAGACACATAATGATAACCATCAATCACGCCCGAGTTGGAGTCGCATATAGAAAAACTAACAGCTTTAATACTTTATGCCAATCAGCTTCAAGGAGGTACCAAGCAGCAGAATGGCTAAGACAGATGGACCAAGGTGCATCAGAATCCCTGCCCAAAGAACCCTCTGAAGAAGAGTTTTGCCTGGCACTTCGAAATGGGCTCATTCTTTGTAGTGTCCTAAACAAAGTCAATCCCGGGGCTGTTCTTAAGGTTCTCAATGGATTGCTGTTGTATTTCTTTCATAAACTTCATTATGTTCTTAGGACAAGTGAAAAGAGTTTAGCATCATCTCTTATGTGCAAAAATTAGAAGAATTCTATTTTTCTTTGAACTTAGAAAGTGAAATGCTTCTGATTATTAAATCTGTTTTCCTACAGATAGTTGAAAATCCAATAATCCCAGACCAGTCAACAGAAGGGGCAGCACAGTCTGCAATTCAGTATTTTGAAAACATGAGGAATTTCCTGGTAGCTGTAAAAGATATGCAGCTCTTGACCTTTGAAGCTTCTGACGTTGAAAAGGTTCGAACGGTGCATTTTAAGCGCACAAGTCATTATAATTTTCTGAATGCATTTCAGAATGCATAATTAATACTAGAGAACTTAGAAATGTACTCCTATTAAACTTGACTACTGCAATGTCAGTTCTTTACCCTTCATAGCAAACTTCTAGTTGGTCTAATTGGCAATCCAAGTAGTTCAAGATTCCATCAATTTATTTCTTTAAGAAGCATCTTTTTTCTGATTGATTCGAAATTTCCCGGATATCTCCGTTGTTATCTGGATGATTCTATCTCCTTATAGTATGTTGTTTTATGAATATGAAATAATTCAATCTTCAGGGTGGTTCAATGAATAAAGTTGTGGACTGCATTCTCTGCCTGAAAGGATATTATGAGTGGAAACAAGCAGGAGGAATTGGAGTTTGGAGATATGGAGGAACTGTGAAGATTACAGCCTTCCCAAAAGGGTCACCGCCTTCCTTGATCGGAAGTGAAAGTGCTGACGATTCTCTGGATGGATCAGAATCATCACAATATGAACAATTGCTGGAGTTTTTCCATCTCTCCAACGAAGTCGCCATTGAGGAGTCCAAAACTGCCAATGCTCTGGCTTTTCTTTTCGATCGCTTTGGCCTTTGGCTTCTACAAGCTTACCTTAGAGAAAGTAATGGGATCGAAGAGTTCCCCTTGAATACAACGGTAGGTAAGACCATGCCAACTTGTTTAAGTGTTCAAATAATTGACTAAACTGAACTGAAGCAATGAGTTGGTTCTTTCTCTTATCATGTAGTCCGGCATGATTTATTGATCAAACTTTTGCAGCTAATAGATACATTAATCAGTAAGATCGTGAAGGACTTCTCCGCATTGCTTGTTTATCAAGGAACACAGGTAATATGAACTTTCAACTGCAACGGTCCCGATTAAGTACTTATGCCTTGGAAAGAAAGTAACTGTGCTTTTAGTAACAAGGCAAAGATCTTATTGTCATTCTCCCTGGGATGAAATGATCTAATAGTTCATTGTCCTGCTTTTTCCCCAGCTTGGGATGTTCTTGAAGAAACTGTTGAAAGCTGACATAAATTCTCTATCAAAATCCGATTTTATAGAAGCCATCTCACTATATCTTGGTCAAAGGACAAGCATGGCTTCAAATGATGTCTCCAAGTTCTGCAGCTGTGGTGGGAAACGAGATGTTATTCGCCATACTGTTAGTCACTCAGCCGCTAATTCCGAACTTATTGATCTTCAGCAGAGAGAAATACAGGTTTGGAAATTTTTCCTTTAAAAACCAATGAGCTATTCATTAATTTGTTACCTTGAGAATACTTCTAAACGTACCTTAGACAATTTAAATCCTTTTGTCTCATGTTTTGTATCATTTTAGGACATAAAATCAGACTTTCAACAAACAAAGATTGAAGTTAAACGGATTCATTCGAATTGGGAGGAAGAACTTAAAAGTCTGGGTAAGAATCTCCAACATTGTTCAACCAGAGACTTTATATGGTCATTTAACAAGTTATTGAATAAAATCATGAAACTATATATTCTTCCCTTTGTAGTGCATCATATTAAGGGTCTTGAAGTGGCATCCTCTTCTTATCACAAGGTATTAGAAGAAAATCGTATGCTTTACAATCAAGTCCAAGACCTCAAAGGTTTGCTTGCATCTCAGTTGGATACATGAGCTGAATCTATACATTTTATGAATGATACAGATTTAACTCCTTTTTACGGTTTTCAAACAGGTACGGTACGAGTCTACTGTCGAGTGAGGCCCTTTTTGCAAGGCCAAACAAATGGACAATCAACTGTAGATTATATAGGAGAAAATGGAAACATCATGATTCTCAATCCTTTAAAGCATGGAAAAGATGCAAGAAAAGTATTCTCTTTTAACAAGGTGTTTGGACCAACCGTCTCACAAGGTGTTTCCTATTCCATGGAGTTCAATCTTTGTTACCCTTCACTTCTTTGTTCACATATTCAAATCATGGTGATATTAATGTGCAGAACAAATATATGTGGATACCCAACCGCTGATCAGATCGGTCTTAGATGGCTTTAATGTTTGCATCTTTGCATATGGACAAACTGGCTCCGGAAAGACATACACAATGGTATTTTGATAAACTCGATTTGTGTATGAAACTGCACAATGTCTTCTTTTCTTTCATCTCGCTTTAATTACAACTCATATTGTTTGTTCTTCAGAGTGGACCGGATTTGACAACCGAGCAAACATGGGGTGTAAACTACCGTGCTCTACGTGACCTGTTTCAAATATCGAAGGAAAGAGCAGATGTTGTTAAATATGAAGTTGGGGTGCAGATGATCGAAATATACAATGAACAAGTGAGAGATCTATTAGTCGTCGATGGCTCTAACAGAAGATATCCTTTCACATACTTGAACAGTTGAACTACAATAACTCTGTTATTTATTGTCTATATATATGTGTAATTTCTATATTGGCATATAGTTCACCTTAACAACCTATACATTGGATATTCGAAACAATTCCCAGTTGAATGGCCTAAATGTGCCTGATGCAAGTTGGGTTCCAGTTGCAAGTACTCAAGATGTTCTTGACTTGATGAAAATCGGTCAAAAGAATCGTGCTGTAGGTGCTACAGCTTTAAACGAGCGAAGTAGCCGCTCTCACAGTATTCTGACTATTCATGTGTACGGAAAAGAGTTGGTTTCTGGATCTATTCTCAAAGGTTGCCTGCATTTGGTGGATTTGGCTGGAAGTGAGAGAGTGGATAAATCCGAGGCCGTAGGTGACAGATTGAAGGAAGCTCAACACATAAATAAATCACTCTCGGCACTAGGAGATGTCATTTCAGCACTTGCACAAAAGAGTGCACATATTCCTTACAGAAACAGCAAGCTTACGCAAGTATTACAGGATTCTTTAGGTATGCATACACCACACACATAAATACATATGCCTGTTTCGAATCATTTGCGATACCTGTTGGTCTTTTTGTTTAAATTTCCTTTTCTTTTATGTATTAGGTGGTCAAGCAAAAACATTAATGTTTGTACATATAAGTCCTGAGGTCAATTCCATTGGAGAAACAGTCAGCACACTCAAATTTGCTGAGAGGGTTGCTTCCATAGAACTCGGGGCAGCTCGATCCAACAAGGAAACCGGTGAAATACGAGAGCTTAAAGAAGAGGTTGGTTGTTAATACTTTTAACTTCAATTCTTGTATACTTTTTTGTGCTAATTTTTCTTCCACTTTTGTTCAATCATTTGACAAAAAAATCTGTTTTAGATTTCAAATCTTAAACTTGCATTGGAAAATAAGGAAGCAGAAGTAGAACAACTGAAAGGCGGAAATGCTCGAAGCACGATTGAAACTCAACGAGGAAGAGCGGTTTCACCTTTCCAAATTCCGAGACAAGGAATGTCTACCATCATGAAGCCTGAATCATCTCAGAGACCTAGTGATTATAATAGAATCTCTGAGGTAAGTGAAAACATATTGGACGTTCAATGTTTGACAGGATTTGCCTAAGAATACTGTTTTACACCTATTACATTGGCTATATTGGATTTTCAGGCTAGAAGCTGTTCTTCAGGTAAGCAAAGGAGGTCAAGATTTCCATCTGCATTAGCAGACAAGGAGTCATTTCCGAAGATGCCTAGTCTAGCTGAAGAGAGATCAGTGAGTGCAGTAAAGGCAAGGTCACCGTCTCCTCCTGTTCGAAGGTCCTTATCCACTGATAGAGGAGCACTAATTAGAAGCAAGATCAGGGTTGACACGGTTGACAATCAGCCAATGTCGAAAGTAACATATCCATCTAGAATACTGGTTAACAAATCTTTTGCCACAACAACCGCTATTCCCTCAACAGATAGAAACTCCTCCAGGGTTCATACAAGTTCCCAAGAGACTTCCAAACAAGATAACATCTCAGATTCATTGAACAATCTCCATAAACTTAGCACCAAGAAAGTTCACTTGGAACATGAAGATGAACAGTTTAGGCAAGCCCTTAATGTTAGACAGGGTGGAATTAGGAAAAGCAAGGTTGAGAGCAAGGCTAAAACAAAGCACCAACCACCTGCAAGACTTCAGAAAACCAATGCTGCAATCACATTGCTTTCTGAAATGGATGCCACTGAGAAAATAGAGGAGCCTCGGAAGAGTGACTTCTCTGAGCTAGAAAATGAGCATTCACTTGTTGGCTCTTCTGTACATGCCACATTGAAGACGAGGAGGCTTCGGCAGAACTTCACTGGGAATTCACAGAATCTCGAACCAAGGTATATTTCAATGCTTTCATTTACCAAGGGTTTACCATTTGCATGTTAAGATTTATCATCATTTTTAGTTCTAATGAATATTGCATTACCTTGTACAGGGGGTCAGTGCAAGCAGTAGAACCCTTGCTGGGAGAAAAAAATGACCGAATTCCAAACGGTGTGAGCCGCCAAGCAAAGGAGGGAAGTAAAACTTCGATGACCGAATCTCGAAGGAGTCGATCATCACCTCGCGGGAAAATTTTGGTTTTGCCTTGAGGGTTCTACAGTACATAAGACTTAAATCTTGGACTGATATATTTTTAAAGTTTTGTACAGTGAGCATTGAGGTTGGTGTTCCGGGTTTCATTTTGAAAGGATGTTGCAGATCAAGATATATGTCATTGGAGCTGATTATATGTATACTTAAAAAACTTATCATCTATATAAATATGATTTGTTTTATTTGTTTCTCTCTTTCTCCATCCATGGCAATCTTGCATTAGAGGATGTCTATATTTCATAGAATAATTCCTTAAACCCTAATAACTCCTAACTTTGAACCTTAAACCTTTAATTTAAAATGAAGACACGAAAGAGACATAAAAAAGAGGTAGACGATTTGCACCCTGAAAAAAACGGGTACAAATCATCTACCTCTTTTTCATACCTTCATTTATACCTTCATTTTAAATTAGAGGGTTTAGGGTTCTAGGTTATGGGTTATAGATTGGATTTAGGGAATTAAGGGTAAGATGTATTTTTTAGGGTGTAGGATTTAAAGTTTAGGATATTGAAAATAAAGGTTAGGGTTTAGAATTCAATTCTTTAGAAAATTCTCAAAAGAGGCATGAGAAAAAGGTAAAGATTTTTACTCTTTTTTGCAGGCAGTGCAAATCGTCTACCTCCTTCTTATGCCTCCATTCGTGTCTCTGTTTCAAATTTAGAGAGTTTATGGTGTATGGTTTAGGTTTTTAGGTTAAGGGTTTTGGTTAAGGTTTAGGGAATTAGGGGTAGGGCATATTCTTTAGGGATAGTTTAGGGTTTAGGATATAGAAAATAAGGGTTAGGGTTTAAAATTCATTTTTTAGAAATTTTTAACGGGATGCATGGACGAAAGGCATGGATAAAAATTCTTCTACCTCTTTATCATGCCTCTTGTTAAAAATTTCTAAAAAATTAAATTTTAAATCATAACCCTTATTTTCTATATCTTAAATTCTAAACTTTAACCCTGAAAAAATATATACTATCTCTAATTACCTAAATCATAACCTTAACCTTAAACTCTAAATCTTACACCCTAAACCCTCTAATTTAAAGCGGAGACACGAATGGAGACATAAGAAAGAGGTAGACGATTTGCACCCCTAGTTTTAATTCTTAAACACTACCGTTTTTAAGTATTGCCAAATTTAGACCTCCATTTGAATGGCTTTAAAAAACTAACCATTGGTCTATAAATAGTAATAGTAGAAGAAAACCACAAAATTTCTGTTTAAGATTGAACATTGACAACCACAGCTTAGATGTAAATTTATAAAAAGTTTTAACTTCCATTGTTACCAACTTCAAAATCATTAGCATGGAACGATTTCTTGAACTCATATATCTGCAATTCTTCAACACATCGATACATATCGGTTCCCATATATGCAAATTCCATAACTGGGTGTTTTTACATTTCTCAGCAAACAGATTTCTCGAATTCAATCATCCTTAGGTTGCAACATTTGAGGCCAAATATCTCCACCACTTCATGGAGAAAAGAAGGTAGCTTTGGATGATATCGGATGAAGCCAGTGCACAAGGTCTAATAGGAGTATCAGAGTCGATATACGGATTTTGGTAACAGCTAGAAGGAACCCTGTCTCCAGGGCTTAACCATTTCGAATAAGTTTGAAATACTAAGCAATCATACATCTCCGGAATCACATCATGTCGAGGACCTTGATGGTGTTAAATAATCTCGAGGTCGAGGGAGCTTCATTACCTAACATTCCAAGGCCACCACCATCAACGGAGAAACAAAAGGAGAATCAGGACACAACAGATAATACTGCGCAATGCTCAGTCACCTCAATCTACGGTGCCGACATTGTGGACTTGTACCGCAAGGTAATGGCCACATGGTGCAAATCCCCTACCAGCCATTCCTTCACTCTCAGTATAGAGAACCCTTCTGATGAACAAAATCATAGTACCTGCAAGATCGATTTATCTGGATGGCATTTTCTGGGAAGAAAAGGTCTGAAAAACATGGTAGTAGATGGCAAAAAGGTAGAAATTTACTGGGATCTTCGACAAGCTAAATTCGATGGTAGCCCCGAGCCCTCCTCAGACTATTATGTGGCAATGGTATCTGGTGAAAAACTGGCATTAGTTTTAGGAGATATGAAGATAGATGCTTTTAAAAGAACCAGGAAAAACCCTTCCTCTGTTGACCCTACCTTGATGTGCAAGAAAGAGCATGTTTGTGGTAAAAAACTCTTTTGTTCCAAGGCCAAACTAGGTGAGGAGAAACAAGAACATGACATTATAATCGAGAACCGTCTCTCCGGTCCTGATGGTCCCGAAATGTGGGTTACCATAGACGGCATCGCCATGATTCGGGTTATGAACCTTCATTGGAGGTTCAGAGGAAATGAAATAGTCACGGTGAACAAAACACCGGTGCAAGTTTTCTGGGATGTGCATGATTGGTTGTATAATAATAACCCTGGTTCAAGCCATGGATTGTTCATTTTCACACCAGCAGAACAGGGTTCTTCAGATTCTGAAGGTGAAAGCTCCATCAGCTACGATGATGATGATTGCGACATAAATGTTCCAAAATTTTGCTATGTTCTATATGCTTGGAAAACCGAGTAAGGATACCATTTTCATGAACTGAATTTGTACTCGAATTCGTATGCAAGTGTCGAATATAAATATACGTCTAAAGAGAGTATGCTTAATTTTTTTTATGTATTTAAATGGTCGTTAGCATGTCATAACTAGTATCCGTATACAAATGTAGAAAGTATAAGGATTATAATTTGATTAAGTACAAAGATTATATTTTTAAGGCAAATGTCTAGATTTAAACTCATACAAGATGCGACACCATGATTCCATGAACATTCTTGAGTCTTGACTTTCCGATCAATTAATGAATCTTCAAGTTCGAAGTTTGTACGAAACTTAGAAGAATTTGACTTTTAAATAAAAAATATAAGATTATAAATTGAGGTTATTAGCAAATTAGACTCGTTTAAAATAAGTGTTAAATTTGAACTCTAATATTCAAAAATTCAAATAAATCCCAACACATTTTATAAAAATATTAATAATTATATATATATTATAGTTTATATCACATAAAAATCAAATCTAGAATAATATATAATACTATAACTTAAACAATAAAAGATAGATCGGATTGTTTGTTAATATTGTAATAAATGAAAAATACATACAAAATATTTATATATTCAATTAAAAACAATATATATTTAAGAAATCTAAAGTTACTTTTTAGTCTTCAATATTTCTAGTTTTTATTAATTTAACTAAAAATGTAAAACATATATGATTGAAAAAAATTTATTGTTCAATTAATAATATTTTTATTCATTTTTAAAAATTAATAGTCAAATAGATAAAAACTATAAATGTAAAGGGCTAAAAAGTTTGTTTTTTTTCATAACAATAAAATTGAACAAAAGTGAAAGGTCAAGACTTTCAAGTAAAGAATGATATAGGGACTAAATTTCATAAAGTTAATGTATAAGGATTAAATTGTAAATTTTAAAAAACTACCGTGACCGTATCATATTTAAACCAAAACAAAAGGGTTTAAATAACCATGACTGTACGGCGTCGTTTGGACACAAACTTCGACTTGGGGTTTGAACGAAACTAGAGGCTAAAGCAGTAAACTTTGAAACTGAGATTATGAAAATGTCGAGTTTTGCTGCTAATTTGAGCTTCGAAATCTCCATCACTCTTAAGTTTCGAGCTTTCTCAATTCCCTGGTAAGCTCTCCCTCTCCAAATTTTTGAATTTTCTTTTCCCATTCTCTATTTTTTTCCCCAGAAAAATGGTTGTAAGTGATGCAAAATTGGTGCTTTGATTCATCTGTTTCACTTTTCTGGGAAAAATGGAAAACCCAATTCAGATATGAAGTTAATTTCCTGATTCATATTTTTTAAAAAAGAAACAGTCCTGGAGTTTTGAGTTATTGAATGCTATGATTTTATTCTGTTGTTCTAAAGCTTGGATTTCTCAGGGTGAATGGAAACAAGGCAATATTCTGTTTAAAGGAGAGAGAATATAGTTCATCAGTTCCAGTAAGGTATGTGCCTAAGAAACCTTTTGAAACTGAAGAGCCTGAAACTTGTTCAAATTCAAAGGGTTTGAGAAAGAATGAATTCCTTGAACACTCTGCTTCAAATGCATTTGGAAGAGAGTTTACAAACAATAGAAGCAGTATTGTTGATAAAAAGTCACAAACACGAAGCCGAATGTTCAAGAAGAATGCATTATATGATGATGTTAAACAAGGTATACTGAAGTTTCAATCAAACTGAAAGATACCGAACATATTGTAGCATGTAATGCTTGTGTATTGCTATTGGGAATTGATGGTTTACTGGACTCGTGTATGAAAACATTGATCGCGTTGTGGATGTAATTTTTTTTAACCATATTTATGCCCATTTATAGAGGTTTACACTGGTAATGTAGTTCATAAAATTCATGTATGAAAATTGATGGTTTACAAGACTCGTGCATGCGGACATCGATAAAATTGTAGGTTTGGAACTCACAGCATTGTGGATGTGATGGTTCTGTTGGATCATTTTATGTCCATTTATAGAAGTTTACACTAGTAATATATGTTACAAGCATTGATCAGATTTTTTATTTCTAGGTTCTAACTCACAGCATTGTGGACATAATGGCATTTTTTGAATGGTTTATGTCTATTTACCTTTTAGATCTTCCTAGTATTTCCAGATTCGTGCAAAATTGTGACATAACAACGTTTAAACCATTTATCACAAGCTGATTTGGAAAAGTTAAACTGCTCTAATTTGTAGATCATGATATACTGGAGAATCCCATAGAGGTGGTTGAGGATATGCCTCAAGGACAGGATATTAATGAAAATAATCCATTACAAGTTTGTGAGGGAATGTTAGATGCCGAGAAGTCAGCAATTCAGCTACTTGCAGCAAGGTTAACATATTATTTCAATATGTAACTTATTTTTTTCACTAGTTCTTCGCTGAATGCTATCTTCTTTTTCTGCAGAGCATATACAGCAGTTGAACTGAGAAAGAAACTGCTTGGGAAGAGATTCCCTCCGGATATTGTCAAGACAGTGATTAGTGATTTCCAGAATAGGTGTGTGACTATTTTGAGGGCAGCATATTTGGTTCCATACGTAAATTGATTTTGCAATTATAACCCATTTGGTTATTTTAGCTTACTATTTTGTTCTGTTGTAGAGGGTTGATCAATGATAGCCTGTATGCGGAAACATATTCTCGATCTAGATGGTCTTCATCAACCTGGGGACCAAGGAGAATCAAGCAAGTAAGCATTCTTTTCTCAAATTAAAATTGTTTTATCAAAGCTCAAACACATGTATCTTAAAGTCATTCCATCTTGATAAATAGTGGAGCTTTGTTTTCTTGTTAGTAGCGAATTTCCTGGAAGTGGTTAAGAAGTTCAAAGTTATTGTGAGATCCTTTTATCAAATTATAATTAGAAATAGAAAGAAAGCAATTAGAATCTGAATATGTAAATAAATAAATTCCAGTGGTGAAAGATGAGTACTCTAGTACTCTTAGATTTAGACTTGGAATATGAGTGTCAAATTTTGTCCTTTATGTTCAATGATGGAGAATAATTTTTGTTAATAATATTTAGCTTCTGGGTTCTATTTGTAATTTAATAGAGAAAAGAAACGGAAAGAACGAAGGAAAAAGGTGTAGCATGGTTTGTTGATTTCTAGTTTTTGATGTTTTCTAGCAAAAGTTTTGAACTCTTGGGTTGTGGAATGTTAAATCAGGCATTGATCAAGAAAGGAATAAGTGAAGCTGATGCAGAACCCGCATTAAAACTCATTATCGAGGGTCAGGCTGATTACTCAAACGATGATCAGGAATCCCAGCTTGGTTTGTCAAAGCTTTCGATGGATCACCTATTGATTCAGGCCTCAAAGCAATGGCTTCGAGGTCAGGATGTCCCCAAAGAGACTCGCAAGTCAAGGATTGTGCGGTGGCTTCAGTATCGTGGTTTCAACTGGAGTGTTATTGGTTTCATTGTAAAGAAGTTGGAATCTCAGTATCCTCCCTAAAGCACCGAAAAGGATGGTTCAGTAGTATGAAAGGAGAAATCCAGGTTTTGGCTTTAGATTAGGTTTAATACCCTTAATTTGAATTTCGAAATTCATGTCAGGAATGTCAACCCTGATAAACAACTCATCTTAGCTCCTACCTATGCCAAACTTCATGTTGTGTAAAGTGTAAACCTTCCCATAGTGACTCAGACTATAGTTCGAATGTGGCGAGGTTGATCTTTAACTATATTGCTTCGAGTCTTCATTTCTCTTGACGTATTTGTATTTGACTCTCATGTTTAATGCATACTCCGACCTTAAATTTTAAACCCTAAACCTGTGTCTAAATGCTTGGAAAACTGAAAAAATTGAACATTTTCATGTCAAAGACGTACTCGTATCCGACACTCCTTCCCATTTCCACTAACATAGACTTTTGTCAGTTGCCACTAAACTTCTGGATGAAGCAACAACCAATCATACCATCTCGAGTCTTGACATTGATTGGATCCACCAAATTTTCTTTTGCAGCTTGTGAGTTGTGTCGTGTATAGATCTTCTCCAAGGCATTCCAAGTGGTATAGAGCCTAGTAAATGAAGCTGATTTTAGCATGTATGATATTATAGAGGAATTCTTGATTAAAAGCTTGTAAGAATTTCACTATTTGGTGGATATGTTGTTTCTATCTGTTGTTTTTTAGAGTTCTTGAGACAACATCAAATATCGAGACAATGACATCTCTGCTAGTGGAGTTTGCATTATCCTAATATATGTGGATCTCAATTCTTTTGCAGATTGGAGCACTGTGATTATGGAGCACTTATTTTGTTTTTCAATTTATATTAAAGCATACTTGTCTTGCTTTCGACATCCGAACATTGATATTTAATATAATTCTCCAAGTACTTGATTTTTTTTGGGAAATTCGATACTTATATTCGAGTCTGAATAATGTAGATTGCTACTGGCATGTGCTGCAGATTACGACATATAGAGTCTTCAAACCTAGGTTGGTTTCTTTACCTTTGTGATGGCTTCTAACATTGCTGGAAGTTGCCTTTTCAGACAGCGCATGGACATGTGATGTAGGGAACATGGGACCACATGAGCACTGCTGTTAAGCTAGGTTTTGAGACATGATCTCGTTCTTGTAATAAGTTTTAATTGTATAGATCCAACACTAACAATCGTTGTTCCAGCATCTGCTACGACTCAATCCTAATGCCTATCAGTTGCATCTAATAAGTCTACATTGGGTGAAGCTGAGTACTGAATTATTGCAAGCTACAATACCAAATATGGCAGAAATTACAACTCAATCTAATCTTTATTGCTGAAGCTCGCATGGATTCTTGAATGGAAACACCCCCTTCATAACTGGATGGAATCATCGGAGAAAGTAAACGAGCAGTTCGATGATCCTTGCTGCACCGCTATTCTAGATGACAGCGGAGGTGATGCCAATGACTGAGGGGTTTTTAAGGTTCCCTTCAGAACGTCAGTTTCGGACCTTAAGGTTTCGAGGTGATGGATTTCTTTGAGCATCGCAACAACATCTTTCATTATTGGACGATCTTCAGGTCGGGTGCTAACACAGAGGAATGACACAGCTAATGTTTGTAGCATTTCATGCATGGCAGGGTCAGCCCTTCCCCTAAACTTTGGGTCCAGAATGTCACTTGGGTCTCCCTTGCTAGCCAAATGATCCCGAACCCATTGAACCAAGTGTGCACCACCTGGTAAAGTTGGGTCTAATGGATGTCTTCCGGTAAGAACCTCTAAAAGGACTACACCGAAACTATAGACGTCACTTTTCTCTGTGATACGTTGCATTGTTGCATGTTCTGAGAGTAACAATGGTAGATTAGAAATTATTAGCGGATTTATATTGAATGAAATTTTTAAAGATCGAAAATAATTAAACCCTAAAAAGGAAAATGGCAATACCTGGAGCTATGTATCCGTATGAACCAGCTAAGTGTGGTCTTGGACTTGATTTGGAAACTTTATCATCATCATCATTGTTATTCAAAACTCTGGCTAGGCGAAAATCAGCAAGGTAAGGTTCATTACAAGGACCTAATAAGACATTCATGGCTTTGACATCTCCATGAAAGATTGCGGGCACACAATCATGGTGCAAGTATGCAAGGGCATGTGCCACGCCGAGCACAGCATCATAACGAGCCTCCCAGTCGGCTCCTCCCTTACCACCACCGTGAATGAGAGAACTCAAGCTTCCGTTTGGAAGATAATTGTAAAACAATAGCTTCATTTTCAAGTTCGAACCCCAACCAAGAAGCCTAACGATGTTCCTATGTCTGATTGAGCCTAATGTCTCAATTTCAGTAGTGAACGCGCCGGACTCTTCGACTAACCACATCTTCTTCACTGCTAGTGCTTCACCGTTTGGAATCATTACCCTGTATACAACCCCAGAGCTCCCGGTGCCAATCACGTTTGCTGAATTTAAGTTGTTGGCTATGTCATCAATCGAGAAGTCGAGTTTCTGATACAAGATCACTTCCCAAGTATAATCTTCCATAAGGTCATTGTTGGAAATTTGGGCACGGATTAGTAGGTAGATAGCGAGCAATACTAGAATCACACTGGTAGTTATAAGAATGGACATTGCTAGCTTCACTACTGGGTTAGCATGCCTTGAATGTTCAAGATTGGCCGAAGTTACAACGCCATTGGAGATGTAGAGGCCTTTGTTTGATTCAAGGTCACTCGATGGGAGTTTTCGGAAAAATGGGGAATTTGGCAGCTCACCTGAGAAGTCATTGAAGGAGACATTAAAGGAAACAAGGTTTTGAAGACTTGCAAGGACATCTAACTTGCCAGAGAATTTGTTGTGGGAGAGGTCAAGCACTGCTAGCTTGGTAAGACCAGAGAACTCAGATGGGATTTTACCGGAAAATTGATTGCTACTAAGGTTTAGAGAGATTTCGAGTGCAGGAATCTGGCCTAGTTCCTTTGGTATTTCACCAGAAAAACCATTTTCACCCAGGTTAATCAACTGGAGCTTACTGCAAGACAATATCTCAGGTGGAATTTGCCTGGAAAGTTGATTCTTTCCCAAAATAAGCTTAGTCAATTCACTCAAGGACCCAATTGTATGACTCAGTTGACCTGTAAGGCTGTTGTCTGAAATGTCAACATACTGTAGGCTTGTAGGAAGAGTATCTGGCAAAGATCCATAGAGTCCATTTGAATGGAGGTCAAGAAACTCCAGGCTTCGACATCCCGATATAGATAGAGGAATTCCTCCTACGAGACGATTGTTGCTTAAGTCCACAAAATTCAGGCCCTTCAGATTTCCAATCTCTGATGGAATTGTTCCTGCAAGTCTATTGCCATTTAATCTCAACCTATACAAATTGGTGCAGTTTCCGATTTCCAGCGGAATAAAGCCGGATAAATCATTGGAAAGTAGCAGTAACTTGGTGAGATTTCTCAAGCCAAAGATGTCTTTCGGGATTGAACCGGAGAGGCTGTTATAGGACAAGTCAAGTGCCTCGAGCTCCTGGCACTGAGAAAGACTGTCTGGAATGTTTCCGGTCAGCTTATTTTGCCAGGCAAAGAATATAGTCAAGCTCTTTAGCTTGCCGATGTCAACCGGAATCTCACCAGAGAGAGCATTGTTGTCGATTTCGAGATGAGTCAGCTCTGTGCAGCTCAAGATTTCTTCAGGAATTGTACCAGACAACTGATTAACACTCAGTTGAAGCTCTTGAAACTTTGAAAGTTTCCCAATGCTTCTCGGTATGTTACCTGTTAGAATATTCTCCGATAAATCAACCACAGTTAGCTCCCTGCAGTTCCCGAGCTCCTCCGGGATAGTACCGATCAAGCTGTTCTGCCACAATAGCAAACTCTGAAGCTTGCTGAGCTGCCCAACTTGTCTCGGAATCGAACCAGATAAGGAATTCTGATACAAGTACAGATTCTGCAGCTCACTGCAATTACCAATCTCTTCAGGAATAGGACCTGATAACAATGATGTGTAAATGGCTATGGTTTGAACCCTTTTCAGCATCCCAATCGACGATGGAAGATCGCCCGAAATCCCGGTCTCGGCCAGGCCTAACATCAACAAGTTGGTACAGTTCCCAATCTCCCAAGGCAGCTCACCTTTAAGATTCTTATTCCCACCGGCTCGAAAAACTTCAAGCTTTCTCAACTCTCCAATTCTCTTTGGTATTTCACCACTCAGTTGATTGTCAAACAATGTCAAATAAACAAGACCGGAAAGGTTTCCAATTCCCGGCGGGATTTCACCTTCAAGAAAGTTGGTATTGAGAGCCAAAGTCTGCAATTTTCTCAGCCTGCAAATTTCAAATGGGATTTCACCTGAGAGCAAATTTCCACTCAGGTCAACAAATTCCAGCTCATGGTAATCCCCGAATTCTCCAGGAATTACACCACTGAGATTGTTGGATGAAAGCACAAGAGTCTTCAAGTACTTTAAAGACTGGAAATTTGAAGGCAGTGACCCCTGCAAATCCATTGATTTCAAGCTTATCTCCACAACTTCCATTTCCAAGCTGCAACGGACTCCGAACCAGTTGCATGGTGTAGGGTCCAATGGATTCCATGATTTTAAAGCGTCTTTAGCGGAGTTTAAGTTATTCTTCTTCCATGCTAATAAAGCTTGGCCTTGCTCATCAATGGAGTAACACTGGTGGAAGAAGAGACAGGTGATTGAAACAAGGAAGGTGAAGCTATTGGAAGTAGACAAGGTGTTCCTCAGAGTTGCAGGCATGGCTGGTTAGGGAAGAAAACAACAGATGATCTGCTTTGGGATTGTTGAGTGTGGAACACCATGGTTTTGTTTATAGAACAAAAAGCTGAAGATCTGGATCCAAGTGCTCTTTCCTTTTCTATCAGTATTCTAATAGCTGGAGCTGTTAATTAATATATGTTGTTATTTATATTCATCGAACATAACCCTTAAACATGTTTTTTTCCTATTTCACCTTTAAAACTTTCTAAAAATTAAATTTTAAATATCTCAAATTCTAAATTCTAATATAATTTTTTATTATTTTATTATTTTTATTTTTTTAAAGATTTTTTATGATACGTGACACGTTAAGTAAGACAAAATAATAATTTAAAGAGTAATGAGAATAGAATGATAATACAAAATGGTTCAGAAAAAAATATATACATGAACAACATGAGAATTGGGTCATATTACATAAATAATACTACATTAAGTGTTATAAAATTAAAAGATATTTTTATATATTTATTATTAATGTAAGATCATTTAAATTTGATTTAAATTAATTTAATTAAAAAAATTCATTTTCAAACATTTAAAAAAAATCGAATTTATTTTCTATAATTTAAATTATTCTACCGTTCTGGGTAAAGTTTTTTTTTATTACCAGAGATTATAATTTTTTTTTATATCAGAATTCGAACTCATATAAGATGGGGTAGGATGAACATCCTTAACCACTAAATCAATCAGTGGATCTCTTTTTTGGTGAAGCTTTAGTTTAACGATAAAGATAAATTTGTAATAATTTTGAACGTTTTAACGTGTTCGATTTTTAAAACATCTTATTTAGAGAAAAGATAAAAATTTGCTTTCTTGTAGGGATAATCAACAGAAAATATTTAACTATTTGTTTTAGAGATTACCGATCGATTCTACGTTTTATTGTATATTTTATTAAGTGACATATCTATCGACTTAAATTTCGATAATTATTAAAAAAAAAAAGAAATGGAATGTTTCAGCTTGGAAACAACATCACCAATGTTCCTTCTTCGAAATGATTGAAGAAGATTATGTTCAAAACATTTTTTTCTCTCAAACTGTTTAAATATTTTTTAAGATTTTTATGTAATTCGTCCTTTTTCATGATCCAATCAGATCATGATACGTAAAATAAAATTTTAAAACAAAATGTAACAAAAAAATATTAAAAAAATTTTAAAAATCTAAAATTTAGAGTTTATATGATTTATCATTTATGTATTTTATTTGAATATTTATTATTAATAATTCAAAATTAATATATATAAAGAAAGAATTTAGAAAGATGTCTTTTGATTTGTTTATTATAGTGCATTAGACTGAATAGTGAAGGGCACATGGAAATCGGGAATGATGTGAGAAGTTTTCTTGAACTGCTGCTTAGGACAAACTATCCTTAAATTTTAGTTTTTGTTATAAAATAATCATTAAATTATTAATTACAATTAAGTGTATAATAAAAAAGTTATAAAAATATATAATAACACATTTAATTTTTCATATTTACACATTCAAACAATTTAGATAGATAAAGATTAAATTAAAATTAAAATAATTAATATATAAATATAAAAAATAAATACATTATTTTTTAATTTAATGATTTTTATGTATTTTACCCTATACAAGGAATTGATTTGTGGTTTAGTGTTTGAGTGAACTCATTCTTAAACACATTATTTTTTTAATTTTCACTAAATTATTATTATTATTATTATTATTATTATTATTATTATTATTATTATTATTATTATTATTATTATTATTATTATTATTATTATTATTATTATTCATGTGAGATTTTCAGCATATGATAATGGACCCCATGTTCTTCATTTATATGGAAATGTTAATATAATACCCCACATAAAAGCAATGCCCAACAGTCGCTTGTTTCAAATTTCCTGGCCGACATGGTCTAGTTGATAGATGCATGACATTCTAATACAGATTAAAACACTAAAGTAAGGTATAATTAATTACACTAATAATTTTTTAAAACTTGACATTTACAAAAACTGAAATTTAAATTTAATTATTATCAATCTCCGGATACGTAAACATAACATAAAAAGGACCATGTGCACGTAGATCTGTAACGAGTTTAAACCTAGTCAGATTCGATCTAATAAAATTCAATTTTTTTAAAAAAATAAGTTTTGGATTGAATCAAATTCGATTTTATAAAGACTTTTTCCCGAATTTATTTCAAAAATACTCTTTTATGTGTTTATTTTAAGTTTAGAATATATGTGTAACAGTTTAGTATATATAGTAATAATTATCAAAGGCTTCTAGTCGGCTGATCTATTTTTTCCTGTATTTTCTATTCCATCTTTTTCTAGTAGCTTGATAACATTTTATGGAAAACATGAAACTACGCATATACATAGTTTATATGGTAATATATTATAAAAATAAATCCCTCACCTTTAAATAAATAATAAATCTCCTTTATTTTTCTATCACTTATCTTTGAAAATAATAATATAACAAATAGTCGAATTCTTACACCTCGTCAAATCATATAATAATGAATACCCCTCTGCCTTGTCAAAAGACCATATCACACACATCTTTCTGTTTTCTGTCTCACCATATATAAATCGTAACCCAAAGATCATAGTCCACCCGTGTCAATGAATTTATGAATCTTGTTGCATGAAAATTTTATCGTACTTATCAAAATTGTGTTTATATTATATCTATGGAACCCCTGGCTTTCAATCATTCCAGTTATACAATTACAAGAGTTTTGATTGCAGTTCATAAAAGAACAAAGGTTTGGTGATTCCCTATTGACAGGTCCCATCAGTGTCCCCTGATCCCAGTATTACTTTCCTAATCTTTCCATAATTTCAGTATTTGGGTTCCCTACATGTCTTCTTGGCTCTTGGTAATCCATAATGGTGGCTTTACAGGGAGATGAGGTTTCTTTATAGCAGTCAAACAAGGATTTAACAAAATCGACCATGGACCGACCAAGCTTAAACCATAAACTCACAGATCAAAACACCATGCAAAGATGGATGATGAGGATATCAATGGCTTCCTGGTGTAGACATCACCCCCTAAAATCAAAACACTACACAGTCGATCAACCTATGGAACGCAGGAAAGCATCATTAATGAAGTACCATACCCTCATCTTTCACACTTCAATAGTCTAGGTCATAATCTTAAAATGAAAATGAACTGAGGAACTATGTTCGATTAGATTCTTCGTTTTTCATGAAATACTCGTGTGTTGGACACGAATATCAAAATATGACCTTCAAGGATACTCTAAATACATTAGAAAAACTTTGAAAATTCTAAACATACCTGTTTCCAACATTCACACCACAAGACCAAACAATATAGATACAGACTATAAACAAAAGAACTAGAATCGGTTAATAACAGTATGAAAATATGAGAGGCAAAGTAATTATATTGCCGAAAAAAATGGAAATGAATCAAAATGAAGTGAGTTCATGCTATTAATGGATTAAGTTCAGCTGTTCTGGAAATTTTGATGCAGGTACAAGTACATTTGTCACTGTTTTCCTTAACGGAAAATGTCGACAACTTGGAAGAATAAAACATGTAACTAACACCATTTTGACTTAAGACAAGTATACAAGGCAAAAACAAAGGAGAAAAGTGACCAGGTCACCTGCCGAAACAGTTAGTAACTGATGAGGTAAGAGCCGATGTGAGAAATTTCAACCCGGCAGATCCACCTGGGAAGTAAGAAATAGCATAGTATGCAAGAGCAAGGACCTACGAGTTTCAAGGAAACAACAAGAAAACTGATATCAAAACTAGATGATCACGCAGGCACTAACTAGTTTAAGATAATTTGATAGATCAAAAACGACAGGAGTAGTGTACCTGTAACACAGAAAAGAGAACGGAAAGGATGTAGCTGTGAAGCACCATGGAAACATAGATGGTTCCCACCATACTCCCAATAAAAACCAGAGTAAAAGGAAGCCTCTGCAGCAATGGTGTGAAAACAAAAGAAGAAAAATATTAGATGCACAAAATCAAACTAGATAATTGTCAACTTTTCACTAGATAATCGTTAACTTTTCAAGCACTCAGATTGCTAACAAAAACAAGGGGAGAAAGATCAAAGTATAGAGTAAATACCTCTTTTGATGACATATGGGCTAACTGGTTCTTTGGACCTCTAAGAGCAAAGAATGATCCAATGATAAAACCACATCCAAGAGTAAAGCAGATAGCAAATTTCTGTGGCATGATCACCATGACTGGAAGAAACATGGTAAAAGCGATGAAAACGAAAAAGACTCCACTTGCCAGAAACAAACCAAAATAGACAAGTGCTTTTCCTGAAGGAACACTACTCGTGGCAGATTGGAAATTCCCAGGAATATCTCTCACTCCTTTTGAAACGCTGGAGCACCAAGAATCAAACCAAATATGAATTAACAGGATAATAATAATAGGACCTTAGGACTTATGCCTATCTGTTTTTATTTAACTTTTAGTGGGAGAAAAACAACTTTCAATGAGCTTCCTATCCAGATCCCACAGTGATTGCTCTTCCACCACTATAGGGTATTTCAATATGTATTAGTGGTATAATTAGGTAGTTAAAAGAGAGAAGAAGACCAGAACCAACTATAGGTAGCTAATTGGAAGTACAAGAGGAACAGATTTTTACTGAACCCTGATTCCACTAGGAGCTCGAACCGAAATCTAAAAATACCAAATTATTCCTTCTTATCCGAGGTGATCTTAAGCCTTCCTCTACCCTTCAATCCTTCTATACCTAAATCAAATCATTTTTAGCAGAGCATCTTAGATACATGTGTGTGTTATAAAATACAAATTCATTTATACACATCTATCATGCAAAGAGGTAACTATTACAAAATCAAAAGTCCAAAGGACCCAGATTTTGAATGGCAGCCACATACAAAATCCTAAATTTGACAGTGAATCAATAAATAACCCTAATCAACGTACTTGAAAATCCGAAAATCGTAAAGCCCTAATTCCCAACACTCATCAGCCAAATCAAATTCAACTAGTAAATCACATAATGTTCAATCAGATCCCATACTCAACCGTCAAATTCCCCAGATCAATAAGAAGAGTGAGATGCTGGCTTACACATTGAAGGTACCAGTGACGGTATCATTGGCAGACCTCATAGCAGACTCAAGATCGAACCCAAATGCAGTGCCCTCATCTGATTCTCTTGAAGCTGCATATGAATTCCAATCTGCTAAAAGCGAAGATCCTTCTTTTCCCTGCCCATCGCCCTCACTACTCCCCCCTGAGAACCAAGCTTGCATCTTTTTTTCTTCTCTTTTATTTTTCAAAAAAAAAAGTTTCTTTCGAAAGACTCAACCTTTATCTTGGTTTTTGTTTATTGTTTATGGATCATTTAAGGCTTAACCACCAGGGAGTGGTGACCGGTGAGGTTGCTGTATAAGAATAACTGTCCTCTTCGGAGCTTAGGAATGAAGAAAGTCGGTTTTTGATGTTTCTTCCATGAAGTTTGACAAGGCAACGTCGCCGTTTTGGAGTCCGTTAGCTAAATTTGTAATAGTGTGTATTATTTCTTTTCTTCCTTATGGGTTAGATATTTGATTCCACCGTTTTTCCTTTTAGTGTAGGGGAGCAGGGTAATCTAGCTTAATTGGTTAAAAAACGATTATTATTTTTAAAGATTACGGATTTAAATCTTAATAATATTAGAGTGATTAAATAATTAATGTTAAATAATGAAGATTATATTTTAGAACAGATATTATTGTAATCACTATTAGCTTGTTTAAAAAATTGACTTATTAAAAACTTAAACTATTTGATTTAATTTAAAATAAAATTTTAAATTATTTTGACTTGATTCATAATTTATAAAGTTGATTTGATTAATATTAAATAAATTTTAAATTATAAAATAAAATTTTAAATAATTTAAAATATTTAAAATTATTAATTAATTAATATTTTTTAATTCGAATTGAGTAAAAAAATTTTACGTTATAAATTATATATATCATATATGAAAATAAAATATATATGTCATAATGCACCAAACATATATATATGTAACGCGCACGAATCATCTAGTATTATTGGTTAAAGAAACGATTGTTATTCTTGAAGATTACGGTTTCGAGAACCAATAATGTCAGCACAATTATTGAGCGGTCAATGTTAAATAGTTGAGAGTCTATTTTAGAATAGATATTATTGTAATTACTGTAGCTAATTCAAATATATATGTATCGTAATACATCAATTTATATATTATACATGATCACAATACATCGAGAATAAATTATATCATATAACAAAAATCAATAATTTTATGTTTATATAATGTTCATATATTATTAAAGACTTAAAAGTATTTATAAATAAATATTATTTTATGATTATTTTTTAAATTATTAAATTTTTGTATTAATGTTTTTTATACATTTATTAGTGTTTTTTAATAAGAAAAATGAAATAATATAATAAAAAATTAATTTAAATTAGATCCGTTTTAAATGAAAATGAAACGAAAAGTTCAACCTTTTTTCCGGGGAATGAAAAGTTCAACTTTTGGACAGATGCTGTAGCTTCTCCCACCATTCCCTCACCAAGAATTCTTTCAGTCCATCTCTATAGCTCTCATTCTCTCTCTCTCTCCCCCCCTCTCTCTCTTCGCAAGGAAAAAAATCTATCTCCATTCTGAAGAATCCATGTCGGTATGTAATATATTTAAGAACAAGCTTAATTTGTGTTGTTTGATTTGCTTTCTTTTGTTTTTTTGATGGATTTGATCTTGGCATTGTTTTGATTCATATCTTTTTTGGGTTCTTCATTCATAATTTCCCCATTTTTTCCTTTTAAAAAAGAATCAAGCTTTGTTTTTTCTGGGAATTTCCTCATGAACATTTTTTGTTTGGTTGAACTTTTAGATTTGTAGCATTTAAAATGGGATGCATCTTCGTCTTAATAAGAATCAGAAACTTTCTACTTCCAATAATTTATCATTAATTTTGAGTGAAGAATATAGTTTTTGATTGAACATTGAAGCCTGTATTGGATCATGATAAGGCTGTTGATAACACATTTATAGTCAGGGTGATCATTGGAAAATTTAGATTTAGATTTCCTTTGTTAGGTAGGTGACAGTGAAATGCATACATTATTTATATATATAGTTAAGATTCAATATGCAGCATGGATTTATCAAAATTGTATTAGGAAATTCAAGTTCACTACTAAATATGCATCTAGAAAATCCCCTGGATTTAAGAAATAATCATGAATATTACATTTTTAAGTATTTTATTACTCAATTTACACTGTCAATGAACTCCAAATCCTGAATTATGATTTCCCAAATGCTACATTGAAATTAGCTTTTGATGAAGTTTTTAGTGGGAATTGTCTAGTATTGGATATCATAATCCTATAAATGTGTTCATATTCTGGAGGAGATGAGTCCATTTGGCATCAACCTTTTCATCTTCAATTGACCAACATTGAGTAAATTACTAATTAGACTTCTTTATGGAATCCATGGCAATGTTTTGTTTTTATTTTACTTTGAAAATAAAAGCTTCTTGGATTTTCATGACTGGATATTATATTTAGTGTTAGTTTGTCGCTTCGAGTTCGACATTTTGGCAGGTTCCTTTACTATTTTGTTTGAAGATAAGATGAGGTTTTCATTGGATTCAATTTCCCTGTTTTGTATTGGACTATTTATTACTGTCATATGCTTTTATGTGGTCTTCTTTTATCTCCTTTGATGACTGTTATGACTTGTTGTAGTCTAGTATTTCTCATTTTGAAGGGTTCTGGGTTAACCTATGTTTCTCAAACTCGAGTGTAGGATATAAGTATGTTCTACTCTTAAATTATTTCTTTCGTATATTTAGAGGGTTCTTCAAGTGTCATATTCATGTACGACTATGGTTTTGACATTCTATTTAAAGAAATAGTGATCAAGGGAACTTGTGTGGTTCTGGACCGGTTTTCTTTTGGTGTGCGTGTAAGTGACCAATAACGAACTTTTAAAATTTATTGTTTCTCGAGTTTATGTGTTTGACTTGTGTGTCTGATTTCTATTTGGACATGCATATGGTATGGGGATATGATGGTTTGAAAGAACCCTCAAATGCATGGATAACTTGAAAATAACCTAACATACCTATATCCGGCACTTACACCTGATATCGCCGAGATCCCGAGTAGCATAGATTTAAACTTCATTGTCTATTTAGGCCTAGTGATTTAACCTGTTCGGCTGAATTCACTCTGTTTGTTCTCAATGTTGTAAAGCATGCTGAATCGCTGATTAAATTTTCAGTTGTTAACATGGAAGGAAATTTGTTTTGAGTTGAAGCTGAAGTTATGCAAATGCCTTCAAAATAGCATTAGGGGTTCAGATAAACTTCATATCCTTATGGTAAACATTGAAGAGTGGTCTATAGTATGCTCTAATTCCTTTTACCGGCTTTTCGAGTTTAAGAACCGTTTTTCCCGTAGGACTTCTCCTTGTTTATTGAACGTGAAAAAAAATTGTTTGTCCAAGCTTCGAATCGATCCATATGCATAGTTGGAGGACTCTTAGGAGTTAGGACTAACTCTATTGACCAGCTTCTTATGATGTATGATCGAGTATGATGTAGCTATTGGGTGCTTGGAGAACCTTAGACACACTCTAATTTTCTATCTGGTTATGAGGATGTTAACGGGAGCATTTTACTATTCCTTTTGCCTAGGAGGAAAACAAGGGTCGGCCATTGCCGAAATTCGGTGAATGGGATGTCAACGATCCAGCATCGGCCGAGGGGTTTACCGTGATCTTTAACAAGGCAAGAGATGAGAAGAAAACTGGTGGCAAACCTGAGACAGCAGCAAACGCTGATGCTAACAGTAAGCCCGGGGCGGATCCTGGCAAATCCCAGCAAGTAAGTAATCCGTAATACGACTTCATCGGAATGCATATACTATGCATTTGCTTGACAAGATTGTTATGAACCATAGATGTTCCCGATTTCTAATGACGTGCAACCCTCCTCTCTCGTTTTTTCAGAAAAAAAGTCTCTGCTGCGTGTTGTAAACCGAGGCTGTTCTCGACTTCTGCCATGATGTTCCCTCCATTTCAGAAAAAAAAATGCCTTTGCTGTGTGCAAGCACCACGGAATCCGGACGAAGTCCGGCATGTACGCGGGCTTCTGCACGTATGTTCAATCCACCACCATATCTAAACAAAAACCAGATCAGTAGTGCTGTTATAAGTCCTTATGGAATTACATTTTTTGTGGTTTAAAATTTAATTTGCCTGTTTGTTGAATGTCTTTCGTTCTTTTTCTCCTCTGAACATATGCACAGATATAATGTTATCTGGTACCAGAGCAATATACACACCCGCAAGCACACAAATATATATATAATAGAAAAAATATAAATTATGTTTTATATTTTATTTTGATATAATATAAATAAATGAACATTTCAAAAATTAAAACTGTCCAAAAGTGTTTAAGCTATTTCTCCAAAAAGAAGTTTTTGTTAAATATTTTCTGAAATGTTTCAACTCAATTTATGAATTTAAATTAATTTTAGGTGTTAACCACGAGATAGATGCTTAAACTATACCTTTTTAATTAAGTATTTAAATTATTTTTTAGGTCAATTAGGTGTCTAATGTTTTATCTCCGATAATTTTCACAGTTAAAAGAACATGTATTAACTTTAGAAAATTCTAAAATTATATTAAAAATAAATAAAAATACTTAATTTACAAAAAACAACAACTAAGTTTTAGATTTTATAAAACAACCCTAAAATTCAAACTCCCTAACTCTCCAAATCTAAATTCGGATTTAGACTAATTTCGTCGACGATTATTACGTTGTCGTCCACTACATTGGTCACTCAAACTTCATGACCATTTTTCTACTATTTCGTAATTGAAAATCGACCAACACCGTGTGAAACCTCAAAATTATCAAATGATTCACGAAGAACAATGGCATAACAGACGACGAACAGCGTATGGGTTGATCGTTGCGGAAAATACACTTCATTTTGTCGCCGATAACGTCGATAGAGTGACCAAATTTATGGATTTATGTATTTTGGGACTATTTTAAGAATATTTGAAAATTTTAGGATATATTTTTATTTTGTATTATTAATATTGTTTATTTTGGATATAGTTTTTTTATTTTTCAAGAGTTGACACGTGTCCTTTAAGGTTACAAAATGAAACGCTAGACACGTAGTTGACCCAAAAATAGTTTGGACACTTAATTAAAAGAAGTATAATTTTAGACACGTTGTTTTTAAAGATCGTGGGTTCGAGCACCAGTAATTTTATTATAGTGACTGAGCGATCAATGCCTAATAGTTGAGAGTATACTCTAAAACAGATACTACTGTAACACTATAGCTGATTCAAAAAAATAGGGTAAAATTCGAATTCTGAATCTGTTAAGGGGACAAGTGTTCCTAGTAATTGAATCAGATTTAATATTTGGTTTAAGGTTAATAATATTTGAAATGTATTTTGGTATATAAATTTATATAAAAATAATGATAATTATATATATATTACATTGTTTGTTTTTCTTTTAAAATATATTTAATAATATGTTTTATTTTAGGGTAAACTACACCAGTGACCACCCAACTATTTGGGGATACCTATTTTGACCACCCAACTAAAGAATTCGTCAATCAGGTACCCCAACTTTGAAACCCTACCTATTTTGGCCACTGCCGTTAAAATTTTGACGGAAAAGTTAACAGTGATGACGTGGACGTTAACTAAAATTTGTAAAATTACATATTTAATCCCTCTAATTTATTTATTATTTTAAATTAATGACGTGGACGTGTCACAAATCGGTTGGGTGATTAATTAATTTTATTTATTAATTTATTTTTATAATTAATTAATATATTTTTCTTCCCAATCAGGTGGTCACCACCTGGTTGGTGAGAAAGAATGGAAGAATGAAAATGAAGTGATTATGCCTAAAAGAGGATTTGAACCCTTGACCCTTTGCTATTCAAGCAAAGGGCTGAACCACTAGGCCAATAGAATTTTGTTATATAAAATTCGAAAACGTGGTATTAAATGGTTATCTCTTAGTATTTGAATTACTTTAACAAAGGTCAACTGTTTAAATCAATTAATATTTAAATAAAAATATTAAATATTTAGATTTTAATTATTCAAATAAATTAAAATCTAAATATTCAAATAAAAATATTTAGATTTTAATTATTCGAATATTTGAATTTCGTTGTTTAAATATTTTTATATTTTTTGTTCGAAAAATTAAAATCTAAATATTTTTATTTGAATATTTTTAAATTCAAATATTAGAATATTCATGATTTTTATTCATATATTCGAATAAAAAATATTTAAATATTTATGATTTTTATTTGAATAAATTAAAATCTAAATATTCAAATAAAAATATTTAGATTTTAATTATTCGAATATTTGAATTTCGTTGTTTAAATATTTTTATATTTTTTGTTCGAATAATTAAAATCTAAATATTTTTAAATTTAAATATTCGAATATTCATGATTTTTATTCATATATTCGAATAAAAAATATTTAAATATTTATGATTTTTATTCGAATAAATTAAAATCTAAATATTCAAATAAAAATATTTAGATTTTAATTATTCGAATATTTGAATTTCGTTGTTTAAATATTTTTATATTTTTTGTTTGAATAATTACTGAAACGTTATCACTTAATAAAACATGTGACTATATTTGAACACTAAAAGTAACTTGGCCTAGTAGTTTACTTGTTGATAGGGTGTTAACTATATTGGAGGTTGTGAGTTCAAATCTCCTTGCATGCAAAAAACTTTACATTTTATTTCTTCCACTAAACATTCACCAATCCGGTGGTGACACGTGTCACCACCTGATTGGAGAGGAATATATAAAAAATAATAAATAAAAATAAATTAATAAATAAAATTAATCATCCAATCCGGTGGTGACACGTGTCATCAATCGATTGGATGGTTAATTTTATTTATTAATTTAAAATTAGGATTAAATTAAAAAATAAATAAATTAGAGGGATTAAATGTGTAATTTTACCGATTTTAATTAACAGCCACGTCACTGCTGTTAACTTTTCCGTCAAAATTTTAACGGCAGTGGCCAAAATAGTTAGGGTTTCAAAGTTGGGGTACCTGATTGACGAGTTCTTTAGTTGGGTGGTCAAAATAGGTATCCCCAAATAATTTGGTGGTCATTGGTATAGTTTACCCTTTATTTTATTTTAGTGTACATCGTTAAAAAAATAATGATAAATTGATCAAGAGAGAATAAATTATACATAATAGATTATCATATATTATGTTTCTCTTAATGTATATGTCACGTCAATTAAAATTATAAAAATACACGTGATATGTTGATTAGGAGATAAAAGATGATATAACAATTTATCATATATGATTTTCTCTCCTTATCAACATATCACATGTGTTTTCTTTTTTAGTCAGGATGTTGTTAATTTTTTTTTAAAATCGAGTACCAAAATAAAATATAACATTAGGTACTATTTTATAAAATAAATAAATAAATAAATAGGTGAGTGTTAAAACAGTAAATCGAGAATAGGCAAAATACTATATATGTAGTTATCCTAAAAAAATATTACACAATATTTTTTAAAATCTAAAATTTAAATTCTTGAACCTAAAATCTTAAGGCTTAAACTCTAATCGTAAATCTTAAATCCTAAATTTTAAACCATAAACTAATATCATAAACCTAAATTTAACAAGCTCATGTATCAATTTTTCCCCATAACATTTAACATATATGTTATCACAAAGACAAACATAAAATTTTATATTAGCGACGAGCTTATAAAATTTTAGGGACAAAATAGATTTTTTAATAAAATTATATAAAAAATTTCAAAATTTTAAGAAACGATCACACCCTCCAACACTCTATTAACCCTTTTATATCTTATAATGTAATTAGATATTTAAAATATATTTATTAATACTAATAATATATTATACTTTTTAATTTAATCATTTGTTTTACTTATTCATCGACTAGTTTAAATGTAGTACACTAGAGGTTTATTATGAGAGTGATTCTCTCAATTAAATTAATCTGTTTATAATAACATAAATCTTTAAACTTACTTATAATATCTGACATCTATGTACACACAATGCATGTATATTATAAAATTCTTAAAAAATTATAAATAAATATTAAAATATAATTACATCAATATATTAAAAAATATTATAATTAATTATTTTTCTGAATCAACTAACGGTACAAGTGGTATCTATTGTAAAATATCCTCTTAATTATTAAACATAATTATTGTACTATAAATACTAAAAATAGTACTTATTCTAAACTAACTCCAATCAAAAAATATTAAAAAGTTATATTTATTATTTTTTATATAAAGAATATATTAATATAATTTATATTTTGATATATAAAATAGGTAAAAAAATATAAAACCTTTCTATAAAATTTAAAACATAAATTTTAAATCTTAATACTTAAAACTTCAATCTTAAATCTTAAACTCTAAATTTTAAATCATATACACTAAAACCCTAAACTTTACATGAATTTTAAAACCCTAAACCTAGAATTGAAGGAATCTAATTAACAATATAGGGACTAAATTGATACAATCATTATAATAGAAGTAGCTTGTAGATACTTTTCCCTCCTATCTTATATATACACTGTTTTACTTCCTTCACAAATCACACTGCCCTTGCCCAAATCTACATAACCTACAGTACAGATCCTCACTTTAGTAATTAAAGTTACAGACCACAGAAAAACGAACCCGGGCAGGGCTGGGCAGTGGGCAACATCGAAGGAAAAGAGCGGCTTCGCCAATGCTAGCGGTTGTTCAATTGTGATTTCGAGCTTTCTTTTCAAAAGTTTTCTAGGGTTTTTCCTATTCGGTTTCAATTTGGTTATTTTCCCTGAATTTATTTCCTCTAAAGGTAAGTATTTTCCCTCTATTATTTCCTTCTCTTTTTGTTTGTCCTATTCTGGGTTTGAGTTTGTTTGCTTTTGTTCGTTGAATGTAGAATTCATTTCCAAACTTAGAATGATTTTGAAGCTTTCAGGTTCTAATTTGTTTTCAAAACGCTTTCTTGTTAAAGACTCTTTTTCGTCTTTAGGTTTGAAAGGTGTATATGCATGTTTACAAATTTTGGAAGCTGTTTTAGTAAATGAAAAACATGGAATAGAGGACTGTTTTTTTGTTAGGGACTGCTTTTGGATGCATTTCTAATTTTCTACTCCATAAGTCTGTTGAATATTGCAAGGTTGAAGCTTTTTAGCAATGGCTGGTTTGAGGAGCAGTAGCGTGTAATTCCTTTTAATCGTGTTCCCCCCTTCTTTTTTGCGTATGATATTATTATTTTTAGGTTAAATTGGTTATAGGATGAATGGTTAGCGATCTTGAAAGATGTTTTAGTGGAAATAAGAACATGCGACTAGGGGTGAGTATTCGATCGAGTGGTGTAAAAAAATTTCAGAGTTATTCGAGTTGAGGAGTCATATTTTACAACTCAATTTTTTTTTTTCCGGTTTGAGTCGAGTTTAAGAAATTCGAGTCGAGTTTTCGAGTTTCTATAAATATTAATTGTAATTATTTATCATGTTATAATACGACTTGGTTCCAATTTAAACGACTTTATCTAATCATATAAGATATATATATATATATATATATTTTTTTTTTTTCTTATATAGTAATATTTTATATATTTTTATATATCAATGTATATATATTATAAAAAGTTGAGAGACCCATCTCAAACTTAAAAATAAATTCTTTAATTACTAAAATTTTGAGTTATTCGAATTTTTATTTTACAACTCGAACTTTATTTGAAATTTTTTTCGAGTTGAGTCTATAAAATTTTGAATCGAGTCAAAATGAGCCAGGTATTTTCGCCTCGAGTTGAATCGAGTTATACAATTTTTTCGAGTCGAGTCAAGTTTTGCTCACCTCTACACGAGAGTGATGAAAATGGAGTAAAACATGTTTTTTGGAGATTAGTTTTGGGAGCACTAGTAAGTTTTAGTGCCATATAAGTACAATAAATCTTCAATGGTTGTAATTTTCTTCGGAAATGGCAGCTTCAAGAACTCGTGGAGATTTCACTATAGTTGTTTTCTTTGTTTGTTTGTCTATTCTGGCTCATTTAAATGTGAAATACAATTTTGTAGTTATCTAGTGTGGATGAATCACATGTTTAATACCAAATATGCTCTTTAGTTTTTATTCATACAGTGTTTGCTGCTAGGTTTTTGAACATGAGGCAAGGCGAGGGAGAAGCAATATGCACTGAGGAACAGGTTGGTGTCCTTATCCAAATTGAACATTAGATTTTCATATCACATTTCCTTTTTTCAGGTTACCCCTTGACTTTTGAAAACAAACAAATAAATCCAGGCATTTTGGCTCTGTATTTTAACCTAGAAAAAAGGTTCGAGTCCATTTAGTTCTCAGATGTGTTTTGCTTTATGAGCAGGCAATAGACTTGGTTTCAGTGGTTAAGGAGATTCACGGTCTTAACTCACAGGAGCTTAATAAGTTGCTGAGAGACTCTGAAAATTTCACCTTTCACTTTGTTACTGAAAAGGGACTCGAAGTAAAGGTACAACCTCAAGTCCTCATCTCATTATTGCCATGATATCATTCTTCTTCTTTTCAAATGAAAAATCTCATATTGACGTTTTATCTTTCAGATTGACATGGAAAAACTTGCAGGATTTCTTCCTTTGCACCTTATTGCATTGCTTGTGTCATCTGATAGAGATGAACCTCTGCTCAAACATTTATTATGTGGGATCCGGCTTTTGCATTCCTTGTGTGAACTGGCCCCTCGCCATACTAAACTTGAGCAGGTTGCTCTTATAAATACACATCTGGTTATTTTCTATTCTAATGGTTTTAATTATCCTTTTGTTCCATTATTTGCTTAGTTTCTTCTTGAATATAACAAGGACTTGAAACAAGTGGAAAAAAGTTCAGACATCAGAATGGAGTCTGGAAGAGAGATACTCTAGTGTAGGATAAATAATCACTGCTCAGTGTAAACTACCTTCATTTTTTACATTTCAATATATGGAATTAGTTATAAGGTTGGAAATTGTACTGTAGGATAAATAAGTTTACTCCTTAACTTCAAACTGTCCTGATGTTATTTCATCCCGTATTATGGACATTGGACTTATCTATAAAATTGGAAATGCTTTTAGATGTGAACAGGGAACAACCTCATATATTTTGCTTTCAGTGATTGCAATGCTTAATATAGATAGCAAACCTCGCCAATACCTTGAGATACCCGTACACCCTTGATTAAATCTAAAATGAGTGTGACATCATGCAAATTTCTAAGGGATTTGAAGTCTAGTCTGAACCTTTTCTCTACAAATTTCCTTAATTTAAAGTCACTGCTATGGTTATTACAGATGGTACCTGCTTAATTGCATTAGTCACTTCTTTATCCTATCTCATTCTAGTGCCATGAATGTCCTTTTGAATTGGATCTTCAGTTTTCTCTTTTCATCAGCAAATCTACTACATAAAACAGGAAGTTTTGATGATTTTTGGTGTGCTGTGAGTTCTCTTTCTCCTAATATTTTTTTCGTTTGATAACATTTACAGGTGCTGCTGGATGATGTAAAAGTATCAGAGCAGCTGATTGATCTGGTCTTTTATGTGCTGATTGTTCTCAATGATTATAGACAGGTTTCTTTTTATCTTTTCCTTCATGTCTTATCTTCAATTATTTTGTTATTCTTTTTATATCCATTTATTTATGTCATATATGCAATGAATTTGTTTTTTCTTTATTCAAACATGCTTCATTTTGTAGGACCTCCATGATTCAGGTCCAGTGCCAGTTCTGCATTCAGCACTTGTGGCGTGTAGCCTGCATCTGTTGACTGGATGTATATCTTCACAGTGGCAAGATCTTGCTCTTGTGATGGTGGCACATCCTAAGGTATCACTTAGTTAACATTATTATGAACTAATTTTGAGGGAAACTGAAATGTGTTACATAAAAGTTATTTATGGAATGATTATGCATGCTATTACTCTTTTCTTTTATGAATTGTATTCTTTACGTGTCTCTTCCTTAGCAATTCATGACAATACTAGTCTTACTGAGTTCTTCAATCTATCATGTCTATTGATTTGGCTGTATTGATCCAAACTCCATTTCAGGTTGGCATGTTTATGGATGTAGCTTACAGAGCAGTTCATCTAGCTGTCAGGTTTCTCCAAAACAAGCTTTTTGCTCAGCATACTGATGTTTGTGCCAAGTCGAGTTCTACTACTGAATCGATGGTTAACTATCTTTGCCAACAATGTGAGTCTTCTTTACAGTTCCTTCAGTTATTGTGCCAGCAAAAACTGTTTCGGGAACGCTTGCTGAAGAATAAGGTTTGCATATTAGCATTTCTTTTATTTGTTCTTCTTTCCTAAAGTAATGTATTGAGAGATATTGTCCTCACGAAGTAATCTGTTTTGGTCATAACATTTATCTACTTACTGGCACTATCTTGTGAAATCAAAGAGAGGAAGATTACTAGTGAAAATAAGCTGAGATCTGAAATGTCATAGTTTTCATTAGGCAATAAAGAAGCTATGGCTTCAATAAACGTCCCCGTAATATGTCAATAATTGTATGGAAGATCTTTACCAGATCTTTGTGAAGGTTTGAGTCCTATACTCCTATTGATGCTACCTACTAATAGTATTATTGTGATCTACTGAGATTTATTGCATTTTTAATCAGACTGATGAATTTTATCTTCGGTATTCCTTCAGGAACTATGTGGAAAAGGTGGTATTCTTTTTCTTGCTCAATCCATCTTGAAGTTACAAGCACCGAATTTTGTAGAATCCTGCTCAATCACGGCTGCTTTATCTAGGCTGAAATCTAAAGTCCTGTCAATTGTAAGTCCTAGGCATGGGTATTTGTTTTGTCTATACATATTGAGGTTTAAGACAACTTTATAATCTTCTTCTGCTCTTTTTTAATATGGCAATAATGTAATGAAGTGAACTGTTTATGCAGTTATTGCATTTATGTGAAGCAGAAAGCATTTCTTATCTTGATGAGGTTGCCAGCTGTCCTAGAAGTCTGGATTTGGCAAAATCTGTAGCATTTGAGGTTAGTGTTTAGTTGGTTATGGAAGATTTATTTTTTGGGTAGAGAATTATACTCAATTGTTTACCTGGATGCTTGTCTTTATTTAATACAATAATTACAATGAAGCAGATCCTTGAGTTGTTGAAGAGTGGACTTAGTAAAAATCCCAAACATCTCACTTCTAGTTCTGATAGAACCTATCCTTTGGGGCTTCTTCAACTTAATGCAATGCGTCTAGCTGATATCTTCTCGGACGATTCAAACTTTCGATCGTACATCACTCTGTACTTTGTAAGTTATTATATGTTCAGACCTTAAAATTTGTTAATTTGATTTTTGAAGAATTGCTACATCGTACTCTTGAGACCACTAGTAGAATGTTATTTTCAAATAACTTCTCTTTTACTATTCTCCCCTCCAAAAATAATTTACATAATTCCCTGCAGATAAGAACCTTATAAACTTTTGTGGCAAAATATTCTAAACTTTTGCTGGGTTTTCATGTAAATTAGATATATTTTGTGTTCTATTATTCCTTTTTTGCACCTTTATTGGTAAGATTTATGGCTGCTTCTTTGATGCTCCTTCAGACTGAATTTTTGAGTGCAATATTTTCACTCTCTCATGGAGATTTTCTATCCATGTGGTGTTCTTCTGATCTCCCTGTAAGAGAAGAAGATGGTACCCTGTATTTTGAAGTATTTGCTGCTGCTGGATGGGCTTTAGATTTGGTTTCATCGTCTGATTTATCAAACACAACAAATCTGGAATTCACTTTTATCCCCAACAACAACATGTCTCAGGCTTCCTATGTTCATCAAAGAACATCTTTATTTGTCAAAATAATTGCAAACCTTCATTGTTTTGTTCCCAACATCTGTGAAGGTAAATTTCCACCCGAACGATGGCAAGTTCTCCATGGAGTCTGTGCTATTCTTTTTTAATGGAATAGAGGGTTAAACACCCTGATTGTGCTATTCTTTTATGGTAATTGAATTATCTGTTTCAATCCACAGAGCAGGAGAGGAATCTCTTCCTTCACAAGTTTATTGGGTGCCTGCAAATGGATCCATCTAAGCTATTACCAAGTTATGTCTTCATCACTGGTCCGCAAAAAGCTGCTGCTGTTTGTAGGAACCTGCGTAAGCATCTTGTTGAACTTGGTTTCCTTTTTCCTCCAAGTAGGACATGGTTGCAAAAGTTTCTATTGTTTCTTACGAGTAACTTATTTATGTAGGTTCCCTGTTAAGTCACGCTGAATCTTTGATTCCTACTTTTTTGAATGAGGATGATCTGCAGCTACTGAGGTGATCTGGAGTTCATTTTTTTTATTTATGAAATTCCAGCAAAGCTCAAGTATATTACAACTAAGTGACAGTTTTTGCTATACCTCTTCCTGTATTAATGAGCACTGCTTTCTTGCTACTCTACTACCAAAATGTTTGAATAACCACACTCAAGATGGGTGTTCATACTTCATGCCAAACTAAACCTTAATACAAAGCTCATCACGTGGCCTTCTTTTTCATATGCTTCCATGAGAGATGCTTTATTTTTAAAACATTCTTAAAAAAGTTGTTTCTACAATTTTAATTCACTACTGTAACACATTTCAGAGGCTTTGTTTGCCATATTCAATTTGATCTATTTATCAAGGTCATTACTGCCCTCTTCTCCTTTTGAGTTAATTTATTGATTTCTCTTCTGAAACACTTCTATATTTTTTTCAGGGTATTCTTTGATCAATTACAAACACTGATAGCTCATTCCGAATTTGAAGAAAACAGAGTTCAGGTAAACCTTATTTATCTTATAAATGATTAATATAATATTATTCTCTCCAATCCCTCTTGTGGTGGTTGGTATTTATCTCTTTATTCTGTTATACCTTTTTTTTCTCATTTTACAATATCTTTAATATCCAATACTCAGCAACGTTTTATAACTGATAGGAGGATCTAAGTGTAGGAGGTTGCTCGTCTCCTTTACAAAGAATAGAACCTCAAAATCTTAATAATCGAAATGGTAACCTGAAAGAAGAAACGTCTGAGAATTCTGCTTTCCAAGAAGAGAATTTTTATGTCAGAAACAATCATACGGATCAAGTTGATGGTTTAACAAGGCAAGACATGATGGATGATAAAGATAAATCTGTTACGCCTAGTGGTTTGAAAGAGATTGACAGAGACATGCAGAATGCTGAAACAAGCGGGTCAGATACAAGTTCCACAAAGGGGAAAAATGCTGTGGATAAATTAGTAGATCGCCACAGAGAAAGTACAAATGCAGATGTTCGAGAAGATGAAAAAGTTGAAACTGTTCAAACTGAAAAGCATAGAAGGAAAAGGAAGCGAACTATAATGAATGATGAACAGGTGGCAATAATAGAAAGGGTACTTCTTGATGAGCCTGAAATGCAACGAAATACTACTTTGATACAATCATGGGCCGATAAATTATGTCATCATGTATGTAAAATAGATCTAGTAATGTATTATTTTTTTTCCAAGTTAATTTAGTTATTCATTTCAAATAACATGTTTCTTGTGCATTCATTTTTCAGGGCTCAGAGGTTACATGTTCACAGCTAAGGAACTGGTAAGGAAGATACCTCTTTCTGAAGTATTTTACATGATAATAGTTCTTGAAATCATTCTGATATAACGGAAGTAGCTTATTTAATGATAAAAATAAAGAATTGAGGGAAAAAAGATAGAAATAACACTTATAATAACTGGTATGTTTCGGATGTTTGTTTAGAGTTTAGAATTTAATAAGCTACTTCAAATGAAATGAGTATTTTGTTGCTTTAAAGGCACCAATTGTAATAATAACTAGTGATTATTGGTTAATATATTCAGGTGATCAACATGTTCTTTTAGCATCTTTCTATAGGTCCTATCGGTTATTGTGTGAAACTAATTGTATTGCTGCCATCAGGCTCAACAACCGAAAGGCCAGGCTTGCACGCTTAAGTAAGGATGCTCGCCCCCCTTCTGAGTCTGACAATGCTTTTGCCGGAAAGCAAGGTGGGCCACAACAAGGTCATTCTTTAAGAGTTCCTGATAGTCCTGGTCAAGAGACTGCCCCCTCGAATACCAGAGGCACTCGAAGCATGTCAAGATTGAACACCAATGAAAACCCAGCAACTCCAGAGTTTGTTGATTATGGTACTGCAGAATTTGTTCCATGTAAGCCTGGTCAGTTTGTAGTGCTTGTAGATGGAACAGGTCAGGAGATCGGTAAGGGAAAAGTACATCAGGTGCAAGGTAAATGGTACGAAAAGAGCTTGGTTGAATTGGGAACATGTGTTGTCGATGTTGTTGATCTAAAGGCTGATAGATGGGTGAAGCTACCCTATCCATCTGAACCCACAGGTACCTCATTTGAAGATGCTGAAAAAAAGCTTGGGGTAATGAGAGTGATGTGGGATTCAAACAAAATATTCATGTTACGACCTCAATAAATTACAGTCTCTGTTGATATTTTTCTCTCTCTTGCCACTGGCAATGAACTATAACTTATAAGCTGGCATGACATCTATCTCACAAGCTCGTAAGGTAACCTTTTTCTTGTTTTAGGACACATACCTTACACCTTAAGTCGGAATTGCCCCCTTTAAAGGCAGCCAGGTAGGAGCTTGGAAGGGGGACTAAACTTTTGATATGCTAACCTATGTTATTTGGATTGGGATGACTGTCGAATATGAACGTGTTGACATGGGTAGGTTAAATTTGTTGATTATAGTTGTTAGACACGGGTATGAAGAGTTTTAGCAATACATGTGCCAGCAGCAGGCTATGAAACCAATTTTGATGAAAGAATCTGAACACAAGTTATGAGGGGTTCTTTTGATCCTTGTTCCTCTCATCAGTCCTCACTTCTCATCAAGTAGATAATTCTAATGAAACAACAGCCGCCGAGTTTCCTGTAAAAAGCAATGGTGAAATTTGAAGTTGCTGCAGCTTAGAATATGGTCTGAAGTCTGAACTGCTGAACATACTTAGGCTTGGATCCATTTGCAGGTCACAAACTGTTAGCAGCACTATGAGATTAGGTGCTGGTGATTCTTTTTGAGCAATTTGAGGCATTCAAGACTATTATTGCTGCCCCCACAACCACTTAAAGGGGGATGGGGGCAATGGTGCTTTCCATTGAGACAGACAGAATGCAAAAGAGCTGTAAACATTGAAGTTTCTATTTTATCAGATAAAGATTGAAGTTTAGATTCTTTACTTTGATGAATTATTATTAGTGGGGTGTAAGGGTTGATGTTGTGTATGACATCCCCAACCCCACAGCCAAAACCACCTTTTGCTCACATCATTTCCATAAACTTTAAAAAGTAAGAGTTCTAAACCAAATGATTTTCATTTTATGTTCACCCTCTTGTTTACCCTATCAACTCAATCATTTAAACAACCCAAAGAAAACTTTGTGGGAAAAACAAGAGTCCTGATACAAAATAGTTTCTGTAATTTTGCAGAAAAGAAGACAAATATTACACATGTGCATGTGACAGAAAGAGAGAGATCACACATGAAGGGAACAACAGAATCCATTGGGATTCATAAACTAAAGCATTTGTTCAACATTTTCTCTCGTTTGTCACTACTCTCGTATAGACTTTTAACGTGCATTCCTCCTTTTCTGCTCATTCACTCGTTAAATTCTTGATTTGAATTGAAAAATAATATTAGAAAATGAAAATTTTCAGTTTTTTTTTTAAATTACGTTTAAAATTAGAAATAATAATAAAAAAAAACTAAAGGCTTAACTCAGTAATAGGTACCTAAAGTATACACTTTTTTCCTAAAGTATACACTTTTTTCTGAAATACGTGCCTAATGGTTTTTTTTCCTGAAATAAGTACCTAAATTATATATTCTTTTCTGAGATAAGTGATTAATGTATTTTTTGGCTGAAATATGTGTCTAAAATGAACCTAAAGTTTTATTTCGTTAGTGTTTTAAGGTAGCACCGTTAAAAGAAATTGTTTAATTTATAAATAAGTACCTAAACTATATTTTTTAAAAAAATAGGTGCCTAATATAATTTTTGATTGAAATTAGTACCTAAAATTTTATTTCGTTCTTTGGATGATATTTAATATTCAAAATCTAACTTTTATTTCTTATATCTAATAAGATAATGATTTTTACACTAAGTTAACAATTCAAATTTTAAACAAATTAATTTATTTAGTAAATTCTCCAAATTTAGTTTGATTTTAAATTAGAGCTGTTCGAATTTACCTTACCCCTGAATTGTTCCCCTCAACCCCTTCGAACCCCACAACCAAAACAAAAACCATTACGCTGTAGTCGGACCAAGATTTCCAAAACCAAACCAATCCCGATTATCCCATTTCAATGCCTCAAAAACCTTAATCGAACCGAGCAATATCGCACTCATGGATGCTCTTCGTTTCTTTATGATTCCGGGTCGAGGCTTGTGCTCAAGGCTTGTGTCGGGTTATTTGTCTTTGAAGGAAGGGGAAAAAGTTCAGGGGAAACTAATTAAGGTTGGATTAGACTGAAATGTTTATATATGCCATAAACTCGAACAACTTTAGTTTTAAATCGAAACAAATTCGAAGAATTTGGTAAATAAATTAATTTGTTTAAATTTTGAACAGTTAACTCAGAGTAAAAATTATTATCTTATTAAATGTAAAAAATAAAAGTTTAATTTCGAATATTAAATATCATCTAAAGAACAAAATAAAATTTTAAGTACTTATTTCAATAAAAAATATATTAGGCACCTCTTTTAAAAAAATGTATAGTTTAGGTACTTATTTATAAATTAAACAATTTTTAACGATGTTACTTTAAAACACTAACGAAATAAAAACTTTAGACACCTATTTTAACTAAAAAATATGTTAGACACCTATCTCAGAAAAATATATAATTTAGATATTTATTTTAACTAAAAAACATTAAGTATATATTTCAGAAAAAATATATACTTTAGACACTTATTACTAAATGGCATAAAGATAATTTTAACCCTTAACGTTTATAGTTTTTGTCGTTTTGGCCCTTATTCTTTTTTTGGGATAAATTTAGCCCTTAGCCTATATCTTTTTGACAAATAACTTATTTTTTAACTAGCTTGATGATTGGACCGTTAAAAATTTAACGATGATATATATATAAAATATAATTTTAAATGACATAGAATGTAACCTATCAAATACATATATATATATAGAATATAATTTTATTCTAATATAAAATATAAAATAATTAAAATTCAAATAAAATATTAAAAATTAATTAATTCTAAAATAAAAATAATAAAACATTCTTAACCCTAACTACGATAAAATCAAAATCTTATTCTAAAATAAAAATATAAACACAATTCGAATAAGATTTTGATTTTATCGTAGTTAGGATTAAGAATGTTTTATTATTTTTATTTTAAAATTAATTAATTTTTAATATTTTATTTAAATTTTAATTATTTTATATTTTACATTAGAATAAAATTATATTCCATATATATATATGTATTTGATAGGTTACGTTCTATGTCATGTAAAATTATATTTCATATATATATCATCGTTAAATTTTTAACGGTCCAGTCATCAAGCTAGTTAAAAAATAAGCTATTTGTCAAAAGGATATAGGCTAAGGGCTAAATTTATCCCAAAAAAAGAATAAGGGCCAAAACGACAAAAACTATGAACATTAAAGGTTAAAATTATCTTTATACCTTACTAAATTAAGCTAAAAATAAATAATAATAACTAAAATTTAAATGTTGAACGAAGGCCCTGTTTTTGTTACTTTTAAGCAACCAAAAGCACTTAAAAAAGTGTTTCTGACAAATATAGGTCGTTTTTGGTTGTTTTTAGTTACTTTTCAAACCAATTTTTTCACCCAAACTCAAAAATTAAAATTTTTTGTTTTTAAATTGGAGAAGCTAGTTTAAAAATAAAATTACTTATTTACCCTTATAATATATTTATTAAAAATAATATTTATACATATATAATTATAAAATAATATATATTTTATAATATTTTATATTAAAAATAAAATTATTTTATTTTTAATTTATTTTAAATTTATTATTAATTTATAATTTTTATATTCATATATAATCTAAAATATGTATATATTTTTTAAATTAAATTTTAAAAAAAATATTTTTTATTATAATATAAATTTATTTTTTAATAATCATAATATTAATAAAAATTTAAAATTTTTAAATATAATTTAAATTTATTAATACATCATGACTAAAACAGATATTTTATTTTTTCAAAATTATTTTTTTATTTTAAATTTTTAAAATTATTTTTTTAACACAATTTTAAAATCACTTTTTTAACTGCCACATGAGTTTCTTAAAAGTTACAACACAGCATCAAAAGAATCATTAATATCTTTCGGACATAAGTACCCTTCGATTTTAAGACAATCTACATGACTGTCCAAAAAGTAACAGCCTTGGAAAGCCCATTTCTTTGTCTCTCTTTCTCTGTCACAATCAAAGGAAAAGATACAGCCTTTTTCACCTCTTCTCTCTTTCCTCAGTCTTGGCTGATATATAAAATTGTCACTCAAGACAGTTTGAGTTCTCGGAATATTCAAACTTTACTTTCTCTGGCCCAGTAACTGTCTGAATGCTTCAATCATACTAAAACAGTAAGATTATGAAGCTCTCTAATTAAAACACATGAATTTCTCTTTCCAACTAGCCTACTTTCTTTTCATGGGTTTTGGATTTTAGATTGAAAGATTCAAAGGTGTTTTTTTGAGTGAATGAAGTAATGGTGTGAAATCAAAGAAGATGATCATGAAGATGTGAAGGCCTTTCAGAGGAGGTGATTATTTGATTTCTTTTTACTCGTTTATGATCCTTCATTTGATTGGTTTAGCTGTTAAATGGTAAATTTTATGTGTTTTCAAGTTTTGGTTTTTATTTGTCTTTTTCTAGGTTCACCAATTTCTGATTTATATCGAGATTTAAGATACTATTTTTTTTATTGTTCTTCTAATTTTAGAGTCTAGTACTGATTAATCTACTGTCTTGATTAATTTAGACCGATCACGTTGTACAATTTTGGTGAGGAGTCTTCGACGGTGATTTTCTGGTACACAACGTCTCGAACTTGAGACTTACTTAACGGAACCAAGTAGCTTACCACTTGGACCAACCTTGTTGGTTAAGATACTCATTTTTAATATATCTATCTTTTGGTCTTGAGTTAGGGTTTTATGGCTGGAATTGTTGGAAAAAAAGTTCAAGCTTGGTGGTCTTGACTCTTATGGACAAGGAGGTGATTTGATACTTTGTTTGAAAACTTGACAAGAATATTGAAGGTATGGTCAGCTTCACTCATAGTGTCATTTTTATTATAACGTTGAAATGTTGATGATATTAACTGATTTTAAACCGGAATCTTAGTTTCATTGTAGTGGAGTTTTGGCTTATTAATCTATGTCTATGAAGCTATGTTTACTTGGATTTGTATGGATTCGAATATAGTGTTGGATACCACTACCCGTATGTGTTTGATACGAGTATGTTCAATTTTTCTCTAAATATTTCCCTGTATTTGTTGTGTCGTATTCATATACCGTATCAATATACGATACGGATTATGCGAGAAAGTCGCTACTTCTCAAATATGTGATTGTGCTTTAGCATTACTTATTTAATCTATGCCGGATTTATTCACACATTCCATCAATTTTGTAAGATTTTAGCCTTATTTTGCTTCTGAAGCTTCCAGCCCTTTCGGTTCTTGAGGATTTTTCTCAGCATGAAGTTTCCGGTTTTGATTGTTATTGAGACATTCTACTTGCTCATCTTGCAGTATCTAGCTGGAACAACCTGTTCTTTTGATTTGTAATAGTTTCAAAGAATCAAAAGTTTGTTGGAGATGATAGTTTGCTTTGTTTCGGATGAGACGTGTTTGGTTGTTGGATGTTTCGTATTATGATTGATTCCATGCCATGCCATTTCCCCCCTAGTTTTAAGTGAATTTCAGGAACTAATAAACAAGCAAAGCATTATGGTCGCGAGGGGACACCAGAATGCCACGGGATCTCCGAAAGTGGAGGTTGGGGAGATAGACACTAGTGCTCCTTTTCAATCCGTTAAAGATGCCGTCGCTCTTTTTGGTGAAGGTGCTTTCTCTGGGGGAAAACCTGTCATAGAGAAGGCGAAAGCTTATTCTGCAGAGGTAAACGACTTTCAGAACTTCTCATCTTTCACCTGAATTGTTGTTTCAAGGGATTGCAGTATAAAGTGTTGATTTGGATCGGATGTTTATCGCGTGTTCATGTTTTTCTTTCGCTTCTTCTTGAGCTGTTGACACTCATCTCAAGTAAATAATATTGATATCATGAATATAACAATTGGAGCTTGAGGAAAAAGTTTCTGGGAAATCTAATCATAAGAAAATTCCATGATCAGTAATATTATGACTCTTATGTTACTTGTTCGTTAGTGTGGGGTGTCGTATACTGGTATGTGTCGTCACACGAATGTTCAGTTCGTTCTAATTATTTTAATTTACTTCAAGGGTCCTTGGAGGGTCATAACCCTACACTCGTGTCTGAATATGTGTTGGACATGAGTGCTTCAAGTGAATCGAGTGTAGTTTAACTCGTTTTTGTCTAAAAATTCTTGGTTGTCGCACTGCAGAGAGTCCTGGCGAAGGAGACTCAACTTCACTTGGCTCAGAAAGAGTTGAACAAGTTAAAGGAGCAAGTCGGAAATGCTGAGACAGCCAAGACTCGAGCACTAGCTGAGCTTGAATGGTCTAAGAGCATGGTCAAGGAACTGACTTGCAAACTCAGAACTGTTAATGAATCAAAGGTTTCTGCAACCAAGGCCACAGAAGCTGCAAAAAATAAGGCAAAGCAGATTGAAGAAGCGAATTCTGATATTCTCCCGGGACCTGATGGTGTTCGAAGTCAGGATTTGGAAACTGCTAGGCAACAATACATGTCTGTGATAGCTGAACTTGATGCTGCAAAACAAGAATTGAGGAAGGTTTGTCAGGACTGTGATGCATCCTTAGAAGCGAAAATTACGGCCTTCAATCAAACGGAAGAAGCTAAAGATTCGGCTAAGGTTAACATCAAGAAGGTTGGAGAGCTCTCGAAGCAAATTTCATCATTACAAGGATCAATCGGACAAGTGAAGCTTCCATCTCTTGAAGCACAGCAAGAAGAAGCTAATTTTTTTGCTGAAAAGGATAGGCAGAGGCAATTGTATAATGCTACCATTGAAGAGTCGACTAAGAAGTTACTTGCTTTAGAAAATGGATATGACCCGGAGATTACACGGAATCTTGAAGCACAACTGTCGGAAACAGTCAATCAGATTGGGACTTTGCAGAAGCAAATAGAGAATGCAAAGGCTTCTGATTTGGAGTCCGTGCAAACTGTCACTTTGGAGCTAGATGGAGCTAAAGAATCACTGCAAAAGGTTGCTGAAGAAGAAAACATTTTGAGAAGAATGGTGGAGTCTCTCAAGGTGGAGCTAGAGCATGTGAAGAAAGAGCATTCGGAATTGAGGGTGAAGGAAGGAGAAATGGAATCCATTGCTGGGAATCTGCAGGTTCAGCTTCGGAAAAGTAAATCGGAGCTTGAAGCTTTCCTTGTAGAGGAATCCAAAACAAGAGGTGCCTGTGAAGAAATGATTTCAACCCTCCAACAGATAACTGTGGAAGCGGAAAATACACGTCAAGAAGCAGAAGGGATGAAGAAGGAAGCTGAAAAGTTAAACTCGGAAGCTGAAGCTGCAAGAATTGCACTAGAGAAAGCTGGTAAGCAACTGAGAGCTGCTCTTGAAGAAGTTGAAGTTGTGAAAGAAGCTGAGGTTAGAGCACTTGATCAGATAAAGATGCTTTCTGAGAGAACAAGTGCTGCACGTTCCTCAACCTCCGAATCTGGAGCCAATATCACAATCTCCAGGGAAGAATTTGAGTCTTTGAGCCATATAGTTGAAGAGTCCAATAATTTAGCTGAAATGAAAGTGGCAGCCACCATGGCTCAGGTGGAAGCTGTAAAGGCTAGTGAAAATGAGACCCTCAAGAGGTTAGAGGCGACTCAGAAAGAGATCAAAGATATGAAGGTTGCAACTGCAGATGCTTTAAAGAGGGCAGAGATGGCTGAAGCAGCAAAGAGGGCAGTGGAAGGAGAGCTCCGAAGGTGGCGTGAAAGGGAACAGAAGAAAGCAGCTGAAGCTGCATCCCGGATTCTGACAGAAGCACAGATGACAACTGCATCATCCCCACAGAACTACCGAATTCAAAAGCCAAAGCCACCAGAGAAAATCATCCATGTACAGAAGTTGGATAAAGAGAGATCTTCTGTCTCAAAAAAGGCCCTTTTACCTAATATCAGCGGTATCTTACATCGAAGAAAGAACCAAATCGATGGTGGATCTCCCTCTTATCCGCCTGTTGAGAACTGAGAAGCCTCTGATATTACATTTGCCAGTTCTTTTTTATCAATGGTTGAAACATGTTTGTGTGAATCTGTTTTGAGGAATTCAAAGTCGAATACCTGAGGATTAGGTGCCAAATAGCTCTTCGGAAAGCAGCCGCAACGATGTCGATGAAGCTTCGGCAGCAAGCAAATTTTATTCCCCTCAAAGACACCTATTAGAAACAGCTAGAAGTTGTGTTTCATAACATCCTTAAGATCAATGAATGTATCCAGACATCCTCTGTGATTTGTTCTTGGACTCAAACTTGTTTATGTTGGTGTCCAACTGTAATAATGAGAATCCTGAAGAGAAGTTACATGGTAATAAGAACTTGGATTTTGTGATTCAAATTTCAATATTTCCCCCATGGATTCCAGAAAAATGACTTTTGTACTGTAATACATGTATAACTCATGTTAAATTGTGATTCAAATTATTTGTAACATCTTATCAATTTTAAAATTAATAAAATTTAAATATTATATTTTAATTTAATTAATTTTTAAGACTTATAAATTTTAAAATTACTGAAATTAAGCGTCGATCTTCTAATTTCTATTATTAATATAATGTTATAAACAATTTAGCCCTTCAATAATTTCATCATAATTCCGTCCATGTACATATTTATTGTGAGTAGCCAATTTATGGGTACACAATATTCATGGACTGGATCATATCATATATCACTATTTATGTATCTTTTACTTTTTGTTGTTTTTTTTATTATTTGTAAAATTTTTATGTTTGCTTTGAATTAAATAAAACTTAGATGGTATCCATTTTCAAAAAAAATTGTGAATGCCTGATTTTAAAAGTATAATATCAAAAAAATTGTAATGTTTAATTAAATAATCATTTTGATTTTTTTTAATAATTTAACCTTTAACATTTTACTTTGAATCAAAATAATTCATATAAAGATGGGTTAAGGCATTGTTAATGAAACTTGGAATGACATTAATATGTGATGAGGATAAACTTTGGGTTAAGGTTTTAAAGGGCAAGTACAGATGGCCACTAGGGATTTCGGATACTATCGCTAAACCTGTAGCATCAAGATTGTGGAAAGGACTGAGTAGTGTGTGGGATGAAGTGCGTGAGAGTTTATGTTGGAATATTCGAAACGGATGGAAGATTGACTTCTGAGGTGACATATGGCTAGAGAATGGGGACAAAATTCGTGATAGTATTGGATCTAATGTGCCATATCGCGCTTAACCGGTTGCAACAATGCTTGCGACAAATGGGGAGTGAAACTGAGAATCGCTATTGAAGTGTCTGCCGTTACATTTGATGCAGTGAATAGCATCATCACCACCACCTCACGCTACTTTAGGGCCTGATCGACCGGGATGGCGGTAGAAAGGCGACCGCCAATTCACTACCAAGTCTACTTATGCCTACTTAATGAAGTTTCAGGGTGACTCGGGTTTGCCTAGTTGGTCGTGGTTATGACATATGAAATTACCTCATCGCATTCAGGTTTTCCTTTGGTTAACATTGCAGGGTAAACTCTTGACCAACGCCGAAAGGGTTAGGAGGCATCTATCATCGTCGGGTAGTTGTCCTGTGTGTCACGCGGGGCTGGAAATATTAGCGCATGTGCTCAAGGATTGTGGAGAGACTCATTGATTATGGAGGCAATGGGTTAATCCGAGCTTATTGGTTTCGTTTTTGAACATGGATTTTGATGCATGGTTTACCAGTAATTTGTATGAGCGATACGGCTTTGCGCGAAACACAACAGATTGGGGGTGAAGTTCGCGATCGGTTGTTGGTTGCTATGGAAGCAACGATGCCTGCGTGTGTTTGACCCGGACAACGTAATGAAAGGGGATATAGCGATAGTCGGCCAGAATCTAGCAAACGATGTACAGAGTTATTTGCCTGTTTTGAGCGTGTTGCATGGTCCGGATGCTCCAAAACAACAATGGGGGTGCCCAGATTGAGGTTGGGTTAAGGTCAACGTGGATGGGGCAGTTGGTGGCGCGACGAGTATGGCTTCTATCGGGGGTGTCATTCGTGGTGCGGATGATAAATGCTTATTTGGCTTCGGGTATAGTATTGGGATTTGCTCGGTTCTGTTATCTGAATTATGGGCAATACATGATGGGTTGGTCCATGCATGGAAGTGTGGTTTTCGTAGAGTAATTGTTGAATCCGACAATGATCAAGCGGTGAATATTTGTCACCGAAATACCAAGGCCTTAAAAGGTGCAGCGATTGTGGATTTGGTGTATGATTTGCTTGATAGGCGATAGAGGTGCAAGTGAGACGGGTGAGTCGACAACTAAACATTGTTGCAGATTGTCTTGTTAGGATGATGAGAGGTAAACCGATTGAATTGTGTATTTATAATACACCACCTAGTGACGTTATTCAGCTAGTCCAGGCGGATTGTCTTGTTTTCTTGTAGCCGTTTGTGGCGCTGATCTTGTAAGTACTTGTGCACTCTTTTTTCTCCATTTAGGTTTAGGGTTTTTTTTTAATAAGGTATAAGCGTGTACGCTTCTTTACTCATCAAAAGAAATTATTCATATAAAAAAATTATAAATCAACTAATACTAAATGACTTGAAATTACATGTTAAATAGACAAACTTATAAAATTATATAAAATATAAAATTAATTTTACATTAACATATTATTTAATTAAATTAACTCAAAATATTTATCATTATTAACTAATAATTCTTATTCACAAATAAAACATTTTAATCTCATATAAGACATTAAAAATTAAATTATTTAAAAAATAAAAATAATTATTTAACCTATATATTTTTTTCATTATACCTTATAAACCAGGTGTCATTATATATTTTTATTATTCTTTTATTTCAACGACCGACTCAATTATTAAACTTGTAAAAAGAGGGGGGAAATTATCAAGTGGCACAAACAGAGAAGTGAAGAGAGGATAGAACGCAAGGAAGAGGCTGGCAGACCAGACAACAAACACAAGGTAGAGGCAGGCAAGGCGAAGAAGCAAACTATATCTATCACAACCTCTGCCCTGTGCCGAATTCCGCTCTTCTCCCTCATCCCAATCCTCTTGTTTGTAGAAATTTGATTTAATTCTTCCTCAATTTTCAATCATTCAATTAGAGAAGGGGGAAACAAGATGTCGATGCGTGAACTGGTAACCGGAGGAGCTGCATGCGCCGTTCCGGGATCCTCTTCATCTTCCTCCAATCCTCTTGGTGCTCTCGCAAACGCTCTGATCGGTTCTTCTTCGAAGACCCAGGTCCCTTTCCTTTTTGTCTTTTACTGTTTTATTCATCCCTTGTTTATCCTATTTTCGATGTATTTACATGTGTGTGTTCTGAGCAGGGGGCACTGAAGGAGATTCCTAACACTTCAGCTGTCTCACCCCACACCCAATTCTATTCCCACCCCAATGATCCTGTTTCTGCTCTTCCCGGCTCTGAGCTTGATCGCCCCTTTCTCCAATCTAACGCCCAGGTGCCCTTTTCAAGCTTTACTATTTATTATATAATAAAATGGAAACTAATTTTGGAATACCAGTTTCCGTTGACTTAAAACATTAATAGTTAAAAATACCCTTCAGGGATCTGAGTTCATCAGAGGTTTCCGCGCTGCTGATGCCAATGGATTTGCGGATGCATGGGAAGAGATACAGCGTCAACCTCCCTTTGATCCTGTTGCTGGTCCAGCACCACCGATTCAACCCTCTCTTGATGGTATTCAACCTTTCATCTTGGTTACTGTTTCTGTTTTGTTTCCCTTTGGTTTGGAGGGTATAAAAGAACAAACAGAATGATTCTAGTCTTCTTGTATCACATTTGCTAGTGACTACTCTTTAAAATGTGCAATTGTATTTCAAATTTGGGTATGCTTAGAAACCTCTACTAAGGATGTCGACTTCTTTGCCCTTAGAAGTCAAGAAATTGATCTTTCTACATACTATTCCTTACTCGCTACCCTTCTTGCTGTACTTCAGGACCACCTCAAAGGGTGCTGTCAAGCTTTTTGCACTCATTTGTTGACAGTAGCCGAAGTGGAATTCCTTTACATCCCACTCCACTTCCTCTGTTAGGATTGTCTCAAGGTGATAAACAGTGCATACGTGATCGTAGCAGCATAATGGCCCGACACATTTTTGCTGATAGGAGTGAAGAGTTTATCAATGCTCAGGTTTTGTTTCCTTTGTTTTATCGGCGTGACATGGTGTTATCTAGTAGGAAATTACACTTATTATTTGATATCCCATTTCACATTTTGCTCGTAATTTGTTCCCAGGTTAATGCACTCTTGAATTCCTTGGAAATAGAAAATGATATCCATGCCCGGCGACCCATGCCTGAGAGGTTTAGAGAGCTGGAGGGCTACTGGAATGAATCCCAAGGTGTCATGAAGCCTGGTGCTCATGCTGCTGATGTATGGGCTACTGAATTCAGCCAAAATAGAATGCACCATGGTGATCCAGACGCCTGGGCTCACTCATTTGAACAACAGCATGGTGCTGGTGGTTGGGCCTCTGAATTTGAGCGGGTAGGAAACTAGAATCTCCTTTACATTGTATGAAAACTGGTTATCAAGTTTTTGGAGTGAATGGATGATATTTTAGCTTGCTTGACTGCATGGATCCATTCTTGTAGCAATATAGAACATGGTGCTTCTAGGTGATGTTGATAGGTAGGTTCTTTCATTAACCAAATTGAAAATCTCTTCCTAAAGGGTTATGTTGCTTGTTGTCAATTATTGAGTTTCTATCAAACACTTTATAGTTTTCATCCTCATAGCTGTCATATTTCCCATCTTCCGGACAATATTTATGTCCTTTTGTTCTGTTGGCTGTTGCAGATGGACATATGCTCCTATTTGACTTTAGCTTTCCTTTTCTTGCTGCTACTATCTTGTGTTTTGAGTCGTCTTTATTTGCATATCATCTTTAGCCTGCTTTTTTTTATAATACAATTAATGAGCTACAACATACAGGAACAAGCTCAGTTAACATCTGTAAATCAAATGAGAGGGGGGAATATGGAAAATTTGGCTGCAATTCAGCAGACTAGAATGCTTGCACATACACTCTCTCAAAATGGTGATCCTAAGTTTCAGGTTATATAAAAATGTTTGGCTAAAATGCATGCAATGTATTAAGATGAGTGAATATATGCACTTACGTTCTGTATGTTTTGAGCCATGCAGAATTCAAAATTTCTCCAGTTTATATCAAAGATGAGTCGTGGTGAACTTATTATTGACGATAATCAGGTCAAACCAGCATCAGAAAACTGGGCAACAGAATATCAGCAACAGTACAATGGAGGTGCTTCTTGGGCTGATGAATTTGCTCAAAATGAGGCAAGTAGAGTTCTTGTGGAAACTCAAAAAGCTTTTAGGTTAATATGTCCTGAACTCCTGATTATCAGTAAATGACTTCCTTTCAGTAGCTTCCTCCTTTTCTTCAGTCTTTTTGTCCTTGCATAGACTAAAATGCAACTAACATCACCAACCTTAGGTAGTAATCTCATTCACCAACCTAGGTGGTTGAGAAAAGGTTTAATGATTTGAGAATGTCCAAATGGTAATGGTGGTTTGTTAGTACCATCATCGATATATATACTATAATTTAGCAAATGAAGTGTAACTGACTGATGATTCTTTATTATAACATCTTTTCAGTTGAACTTTTAAATCAACTAAACCTCTCAATCTTATTTGAGATAATCTATGATTTTTATTTTACTCACTGCCTTGGTGGTTCGCAGGATTTCTATGACCCTAAATAATGGATAATTTAATTGTGTTTGCTACTAATTTGAACAGAGTTTTTTATTGTAATAAGTTGGAAGACAAACTGTCGCTGATCCTTGTCATAATTGTATATCTTAGTTTAGTGTTAAACAACTAAAAATGTCTTAATTTGTTTGAAAATATACTACTCTGTTTGGTGGTTATGTGGTTTTCTTCAACCTGACCAATGGGAGTTTGCCACTGTATAAGAATAACTAAGGTCTTTTGATTTGTTATTGGGACACAAACTGTGACTGATGATTCTGCGAATTATATGTGTGTGTGTATACATGTATATTGAGACTCTTGAACCATGTTAACCTCTTATTTTTATTTTAAATAATCTAATTTCTTCGTTTTATTGAATGTTGTTGATTTGACGGTTCTTAGGTTTTCCGTGGACCTGACCAATGGGCCAATGAGTTTGGTGCTGAAAGATTGCAACAAGATTCAGTTGATGACCAATGGGTCAATGAATTCTCAAAATTGCATGTTGATGACTGGGCAGAAGAATTCGAGCATCAAGTTGGTGAGGGGGCTTTGGGAGATAGTTCATCTGACTGGGCAAATTCATATGATGAGTGAGTCTGGTAGCCTTGAAGAAAATTATTTTATAACCTTTCTAGTTGGCTACTATTGTATTTTGTTTAGTTATGGCCTTTTGAAAGCCTCTTGCATAATTTATATCCTAGATTGTAATCTAGGATAGAATCTAATGGATATTCTATAGAAGAAACAAAGGGCAATTTGGAATTGCAGGGTCATATCTCATATGCTAGTGTCATTAAAACTGAGTCATTTTCTTTCATGGAAAATCTAGCTTTCTTCTACAAAGTATTTCAATCTCACTAATTAAACAAATATATGGAGTGCTAACTGATTGTTTGGCTTGTTAGCATATGACTTCTTTAGATCACATCTATTGCCATATAGTTCTCATTGAGTTCAATCTACAGCATTATGTTTCCTTCCAGGCTGTCATCAATGATAAATTTAATTTCTAAATTCTAATTATGTTTAGTTTATGGTTACCGAGAATGCCCCAAAATTTTGTTAACCTGATGAGTATCAAGTTGTAAGAAGTTTGAACTCCCTTTCTAGTTTTTGTGATGCTAGCAATTAAAGCACGGAATCCGACATGAATGTTTTGGTTGTGAAATCTTGTAGGTTTATTAATGAGCAAATAGCTGCTAAGCAGCAGTCGGATGCTTCAAGGGGTGTCTATGTATTTTCTGATATGAATCCCTATGTTGGTCATCCAAATCCTTTAAAAGAAGGTCAAGAGCTATTTAGGAAAGGGCTTTTGAGTGAAGCAGTTCTTGCTTTAGAGGCTGAAGTTATGAAAAATCCTGAGAATGCTGAAGGTTGGAGATTGTTAGGAATAACCCATGCTGAGAATGATGACGACCAACAGGTAATACTCTTCGCTCTAGTTTGTGAGAGTTGGGTAGTTTATGTGTATTCTTATATGAAAAGACATTGTCTTTGATTTCTTTAATATTGCAAGAATTTCTATTAAGGATGTGGCTACTTGTATTCTTCAGCCATCTGTTCAGCATCTCCTGGTTATGATTCTTAGCCTGGCAAGGTTGATCATATACCTTCCTATTCCACCCGAATCAAAATTATTTTGAAGTGTGTCAAAGGCCTTGTGAATGGCATCATCATATATTAGGAAACAGAATAATCACTTGATGTGGAAAGCAATAAAATCTTTCAATTCCAAGGATCTATTTTCTTGTCCTACTCCCACTACATTTTTTATTTTATTTGCTGGCTTAATATAGCCACTTTCGTTTGCTGTGCAATGTTCATTTCTTATTTATGGTAACTGTTATTGGAAAGGGGGAAAAGAGCCTTTTTTTTCATTTAAACATCCGAGTATGCAATATGGTTGGTATCTAGTGGCCTGAGGTGATGCAGGAGCTTATATTATTATAATATTTTTTTTCCAGTTTATTAAATATTAGAGATTTTGGATGACTAGGATTGTAAGTTTCCTTTATGTTTTAAATGTAGGGCTGTGATTAAATTATCTTTGTAACCCTAATATAAATAAGCTGTAAAATACAGCCACAACTTATCATTAATATTTTCTTTGAATTAAAAGAAAACTAGAGGTTTCCTTTAACCCTAAGCTTTTCTTGAGTTTCTTCTTCTTTTCTACTCGTTTGTTCAGCCTTATTTCTTTTGATTACTGTTGTTTTTCCGTCTGATCTACATCATGGGGTTTCAGTCTTGAGTACCAGATCACAATGTTACATTCTTTGCTATACTGCTGATGTTCTAGATCTAACCTATTATCATTTGTTGGTTCATGAATTAGTAGCATATTACTATTTGCTTATCATCACTTCTACTTTTATCCTTGATGAACCATGTGAAAACTTTTTCGGCTGGATTAAAATTAACTTGAATAGCTAAGTTTCTCTCTAAACTATGTTTATGCCAAGCCTATGAAGTGCAATGTTTTGCATTTATTGAAAATTGTTTTGGATGATTAATGTGTCTCTGCATGTCATTATCTTGAGACTTTTATGGATTACATAAGACCTTTTATATTTTTGTTATTCTTTATGAGCACATCTGGTGTTTTACTTGGTCTTTGTTTGGGTCCAAAAAAAAGTCTTTGTAGAGAAATTGTAATGAACTTATTGGATATCTCTGTACAGGCTATTGCAGCAATGATGCGTGCTCAGGAGGCCGATCCTACCAATCTGGAAGTGCTTCTTGCTCTTGGTGTGAGTCATACAAATGGTTAGTGAATGCTCATCCCTTTATATAAGCTGAATATAAAATTTGGAGTGTCAAGCAAATAACACTGTTTAAAAAATTTAGAATTGGAACAGAGTGCTGCTTTGAAGTATCTGTATGGATGGTTACGTCATCACCCAAAATATGGTACGCTTGCTCCACCAGAGCTCGCCGATTCTTTGTATTATGCTGATGTAAGTGTTCTTGTATAATTCTTTCATGCTGTTTTATTTGCCTTTTGGGGCAATGCCTTGATATAGCAATCTAGGTTTAGTTTAAGCTGCTTCTGCTAATGTTACCGTGGGACACATTGTTTATGTTGTGTATAGTGGATACTGTGGATTACAAGAATGCCATTTTGCATTTGATTTCCTTCACTGCAGTGATAGTATTTTGGAATGAGTTTTACATATGGTAGCAGGAGATAACTTACCTTGAGATCACAAGAACCTTATCCTTAACATTTCATTTTGGAAAAATTTTTGTTATCCATCAGAGCATTTTCTGCATACAGGTTGCTAGATTATTCAATGAAGCTGCTCAGATGTATCCTGAGGATGCTGATGTGCACATTGTCCTTGGCGTTCTGTATAATTTGTCAAGAGAATATAACAAGGCCATTGCATCTTTCAAAACTGCTTTGGAACTTAAACCTAATGATTATTCTCTTTGGAACAAGCTCGGTGCAACACAAGCCAACAGTGTGCAGAGTGCTGATGCAATATTAGCTTATCAGCAGGTAATCCCTTCACGATTACCCTTTGAACAGTGGTGGCAGATCAAAATGCCATATGATATGTTAATTCCGTAAGTGTTTTTTTTATAAAAAATTACTCTGCCCTAAAATTTTTGGGTTGTCTTTACCAAGTTAGAATACTTGTAATATGCATAAAATTCAGAATATACTACTATTAGAATTTTACTAGAGAGCAATTGATATTGTTTGTTGCCCACCGTTATGCATATTAAGGCCAGAGTAAACAATGAATCAGGAAGTTGTCGACAATGTTGTTGAGGGGGAAAACAAAATTGTAGGTGCCTGAACCATTTGAAGTGCAAGACATAAAGAAGGTCTTTATAAAAGTGGATGTGTTAAAATTTGTGCTTTTTATGCGTTAAGTTTTTTTTCTTCCCACCTATACTACCTTACAGAATTGTGTGCCTAGGACCAGGCTTGTGCTTAATCAATTGAAAAGGATTGTAGCACTTCTGTTATTTGGCACTAAGGTGCAGTAGGCACTTGCATTAATAGTGGTTGTCATGTCCCATGTTACTTGGACTTGTTTGAGTGTTGGATATGGGTATGGTTAGATTTTTCCTAGGTTTTCCATGTATTTGGAGGATCCCTGGAGGTCATATCCCATATTCATGTGTCGGACACAGATACTTAAAGCATAAAGATCGCAAAACATGTGACAGCCTAACATGTCCATCTTCAGTGTGCTGGACTCATATGGGTGGCATTATCATTTCATCCATTTCTTTTGTTTACTTTCAATGGTAAAATGATGCATTGGTGTGTTGTACAGCTCTCTTATAGGGTTGCATTATTTGCTTGCTTCATCTTTGTAACCTTAGGCTCCTAAATGGTTTCTCCAAATATTAGTTGCACCTTAGACTTCAGAAGGTGAATTGTTAAGTTCCAATGTAATTTGTTATTTGATATATGAAGCCAATGCCCATTAGTTAATTTAAATGATTTGCTTAAGCGCGTCCTCAATTTAAATATATTCTTGATCATCTTCTCTTTCAAACTGTGTTTTTTATGCTTTTAGATCTTGCGCATGCAGTTCGATTTGTTTAGCCTCTATTATTGAGATTCTGTGTACATTTAAAATTATTTGGTGATGAACTTCCCTTCCCCTGTGGAGCCGCTTAAGCATTATTGAATTTAGTCTTTTGGTCTCACTCTTGATCTTCAGGCACTAGATTTGAAGCCAAACTATGTTCGTGCTTGGGCAAACATGGGTATCAGTTATGCCAACCAGGTTCGTATATGCTGCACTGCACTCTTCTCTCATCATAGTCATGACATTACATGAAATAGGAACTGCATTTCTAATTCTATATCTTCATCTCATTTTGTATATTTCTGAGATGGTAAATCCTTCTAAATGAAAGTTAGTGATTTGGAAAATATTCTCAACAAGAAATCCTTTTTCTGTATCAACCATGGTACTTGGAGTTATGAAGTGCTGTGCCTGCACGGATTTTAATGGCTTCAGAAAATCTTTACTTGTTAAGTATTATTATCAGTCATTAAATTTTTCCCATGGAGGAAAAAAAAACTGGTCATCATCCATCTAGATATGCCTTTTATCAATTGAGGGAAACAATGCAGTTTGATCTGATTGAACCTGTAAACAAATTTTCTTCCAGGGTTTGTATGAGGAGTCGATCCGATATTATGTTCGAGCACTGGCTATGAATCCCAAGGCTGATAATGCCTGGCAATATCTAAGAATATCTTTGAGGTATCATCCTGATGCAGAGAATATGTGGTCATGTAATCATGCAAACTAGTTCCACGTACATATCTCATTTTTTTCCTTCCATTTTTGCAGCTCTGCTTCACGGAACGACATGATAGAAGCTTGTGATTCCAGGAATCTGGAGCTTCTACAGAAGGAATTTCCTCTATAATTTGAACCTGGTTTCGTTTTTTAAATCAGGATGGGTATCAAAACTAACTGAAACAAGGACCATATGTTATCGTCAAAACTCAATTCAAAGCCCGCCGCCGCCGGCGGACTCCCCCTACAGGTTGCAGCTAGATCTATGCTGGTGCGTACATCCTCGTCTTTATATTTTATTTATGCCTTGACACCATGCAATAAGTTTTTAAGTAGCAGTAGTTTGTAATTTCGTTAAATGATCTATGGTATGACTGAAGACAATATTTTCTCTCCCATTGTATGTAAGTTGTAATCGATGTCCGACGATGACGATGAATAACTGTGCGACTCCGACCTGCCCTCCCTCCCTCCCTCCCTTTGCGATTTGCATCATCGTTTACTCATCAAGCATGTTCACCTCCACCAATGTAGTTTACATTTGTAGTAGGGATGGCAGCGGGAAACCTGCCCCTACCGTGACATGAAATTTAAGTCATTTATCTTGATTTTGACTCGATCCGATTCAAAGCTATGGTCGTGATCAGTTAATAAGACCATTAGGGATGAGTTTGGTTCGGTTGATTTTATTAAATTTTTAGTCAACTACACTTGTGGTCATTGAACATTTTAGGATACTTTTAATAGGGTCACCGAAGTAAAAACTAAATAAATTAAAATCTCGGTCATTAAAAAGAACTTTCATGGATTATTTAACGATGCGGCACGCTCTTAAAATAAGTCACGGATTAAGTCGCGTACATATTTAGGGTTTTTAGAAGCGATGCCAAATTTTTCAGATTTTTCACTTTCAATCTTAAATTATCGAAACTTTACGATTCAATTCGATAGAATTTAACTTTTAGTACTATGTATGTTTGTTTTAGGGTTTATGTTCGGGTGTGAAATTGTTTCTTTTAATAACGTTGTCTATAAGATTTGGAGTTTTCTTTTTGAGAGTATATATACTTTATTTGTATTTTTTTGATTAAACTCAATCGAATATTCAACGAGATAGAACATGATTTTATGTTGGGCGTAAACCTTCACAAATGTATCCGGGTGAACTTATAAAATTTTAGGAAACAAAAATAGATTATTTTAAAAAAAATACATAAAAAAATTTCTATACATTTTTTAAATTTTGTAAAAAAATTTAAATTTGGGGGTGACCATCCTCTCTAGTCCTAAATAACGAGAGTTAAATTTATTATTTTTTTGACAAATACTATTGAATTTTATTAAATTTATAAAAAATTATAATTACATCATCTTCAAGAAGTGAAAAAATTGGATTAAACAATCCAACCATTTTACGACCCAAAAAATAGAGAAATTAAAATTCTTATGTCTCTGTCCAAACGAGACACATAAAGAAGGAAGGAGTTGTAGACGATCCAAACTGTCATGTAAAAGCATCGTTACCTAAGACTGATTTTATCGATAAACAACCATCAACCGGAGTGGGGATATAACTAAAATTGATTGAATGCGTATATGAATGACTAAAATCACGTCACCCTTAAAGATTTGGTAATTATTTTATAAAAAATAAAAATTTAATAATTATTTTATGACATTTTAAAATTGAATGACCAATATATAATTTATCATGATTTAATCATTATTTGTGAACCGTACCCTTTGTTTTATGCCCAACATAGTGTAGTATACTAGTTTAATAAAATCTTTAAAAATATATATTAATTGACTGAATAATCGAATATACTTATATGTATTTAAAACAAAACATCATCGCTTCAAATGATATTGTCATGTATTAAAATAAAAAAAATAAAAATATAACTTAAATGAATAAATTTGATTAAAATATATTTTTAAAAATAAAAAGTTAATATATCTAGATCATAAATATAATTACATATAAAAACTTAACTTAGAGATAAAATAAAAAAATGCAAATGCCAATAAAGTTATACGATGAAAAATAATAATCAACGACCAATAATATTAAAAAAATTATATTACAATAATAAGATAGTTGATAAAAGTTATTACCATAACTAAATTGCGAATAAGAGTAGTGACTGTAAGCTCATATCTAAATTCAGTTCAAAGATCTAAAATAGAAAAACCAATAGGATAATTAAAAGAATATTTTAATCAACCGTGATAATGTTAAATCCAATCTTGATAAATAATAAATAAATAAATAAATAAATAAACAAACGATCAAGCGACAAATTAAAAGATAGAAACAAGTTCAAAGAGAAAAGAATAAAAAATATATTTGAAAAATAAAATTATTAAATTTAAAAACTAAAAAGAAAATAAACAAAATAAAAACTATCAACTATCAATAACTAACATTAAAGTTGGTATTAAATACTGTCAAGCACTTAAAATGGAAAAGAAATAGAAAAATAGATAGCAAGAAAAAAGAAAGAAGAATATGTAAAGAAACATTTAAAATATGTATACTAACATACGAATTTTAAATATTTATAAAACAGTATTAACGTGATACATTTATCTTAAAAGATTTATATTTAAAATATTAAAAATATAATTTTTAACCGAAAATCCAAGCCTCACGTTAAATCTCGTCTCCGTCCCGGTTCCTTTTCACCTTAGGACCTGTAGGCCCTTCTTCCCCAAGAACTTCATTTGGTAGGCCATGGACAAATTTCTCAAACGCTGTTTTAAGCTTCCCAGGCAACATTTTCTCCACCTTCTTGATCTCATCCGCCAAGTCATAACTGATATTCGGACCCCATTTCCTTAAATAGTTCAGCCACGGCGGCTCCACGACGGTTGAACCCAAGTACTCCGCCGCGACTAACGAAAACTGCATGCCTGTATCCATGACAACCTTACTCTTTGCAGTGTCATTCCGGATCCCTATCCCACCACTTCCTTGTAAAACAAGTCCGGGTTTAGAGTACATGGCATGGCCATGTAACGATGAATAGGTGCAGGGCTTATTCCCACCTTGAAACTCGAGATCCCATGCATCCACCCAAGAACCTCCACTGTGTTCAGAGAAATACATGCTGTGTAATTCTCCATTGAAGTTGCTGATCCTTAATGTCACGTGCTCCCAATCGCCGACATGTTCTCCGATCCTCCCTAGCGGAATGTCGATGAGTTCGACTTTAGCCTTTGCTGGTCCATTGAAAGGGTAAAACAACCATATAGCTATGTCCGAATAGGTTGCGCCTAACATTGGTTTTACATGCAGATAAACTTGGGAGTTTTGCAAGTCTCCTTTCTTGACTCTTTCCTTGTTTGCTTCGTCCACCGGAAGATCCAACCAGTACATACCGTCATTTGAACCGCCTTGGGGAAGATTTGAGCCCGTTTGTTCTACCGGAACCGGCTTCGATTCTTCGCCCTTCGTGTACAGCAATGCCCCGTTCTCGAAAAACCAAGTGACGGACGATGGGAGGTAAGTTTCTTTCGGGTGGAAATAAATCCAAGGAGAGTAAGCTCGGAACAAGGTCTCGATTTGTCCCGGATTAGGCATGCATGAAACATTAGATTTGACGTTCTTCAAGCATGCTAGAGGAGTATTTGTGGCGACAAATGTGCCCACACAGACCCCCATGTCTTGTGTTCCTCTGTTAACTGGCCTTGAACTGAAGAAGTTGATTTCATTTGCATTGGCATCTTTACCAGGTCCCCATATCCATGTATAAGTCTCGCTTTCATCGGTGAAATCGGACCTAACGCACCGTGTTTTGTCCGGGGAAGGCTTGGTGTTGGTGTTGGTGATAACATGCCCGACTGCTTTGTATCCTTGTGGGGCTACGGGCAACCAAATGTAACCATTGCCGTCTTGCTTGATTTTCAAGGACTCACTGCTCCAAACAAGGGTGTAATCGAGGGGCTGTTTGAGTAAAGAGTCATCCGAACTGTCATCTTTAGCTGCAAGAACCCAACCAGAAAGTGACCTGTTGTTGGGTTGGGCATAGCAGCCTAGCATGTAGTACCCATCCAGTAACGACGACGGTTCGAAAAACGATGCCCCGAGATTTCCCGGTCCTCCCTCGTGTGTAGCCCAAACTTTTGTGGACGATGATATGTCACACTGGCACACAAGAATTCCACCAAGATCAATAGTTCCACTTGCGAACCCTTCCCCTGTATCATTAATATAATTCATCACGTCAGTCCAACAACTGAACCTAACGAAAAAAGAGGACGATATCCATCCTATGAGATGCATATTCAAACCACATGTATGCTCATGTCCATATCCTCATAACAAAAAGAAAGAATTCAATCTAAAACGATCCATTATATAATTTGTAACATTATCCTTGAGTTTAGAACATGGTGGATGAAAATGAGATGAAATAGAGTTACCTTGAGGCCATTCCGGTAGAGGAGACGGAAGCTTGAAGGCGGTTTCAATCGGTAAAGCCTTCTTCTTCTTTGAGACATCGTTGGGGGAAGACGACGTTAGACAATTCCCCATCGTGTTCTTTCCGATGGTGCGTTGAATGTGATCGAATATGAATAAGATGTATAAAAACAGACTAGGGAGTGATGTTTACAAGAGGAATAAAAGCAGCATATTCAGTTGTGGGCGATGTGGGCAAGGAACTTTTGAAACACCAACTGGGAATAATAGGATAGTTTAGGGATGATGGGTGGACGTGACGTGCAAGGAAAGCATCGGCGTTTAACATGCTTGTGGACATTGTTCAACCTCTCTTCTACACCAAGCTCTCATTTGGTCATGAAACTCGGTTTTCCCGTTCGAATCCAACATTGATATTGGGGTTATGGTGGGAAATGGTTGAGGAAATCTCTTGGCTATATAATATTGATTTGAAGACTGTAAAGTAGATGATGTTTCAGGGCAAATCCACTCCCTATATATACTTGAGTAACTTGGGAGGGGAACGAGTAAAAATCATCTCTCTTTTTATCATATATATATATATTTTTATACCTCCTTAGAAAATTTTCTAAAAAATTAAATTTTAAACCTTAACTCTTATTTTTATATCTTAAACCCTAAACCTTACACCCTAAAAAAATAACATACCCTTGATTCTTTAAACCCTAAACCTTACACCCTAAGAAATACAACATACCCCTGATTCTCTAAACCCTAGTCACAACCTCTAACCTTGAACCTTAACCCCTAATCCCTCTAATTTAAAACGGAGATACGAATGAATGCATGAGAAAGAGGTAGACGATTTGCACCCGAGGAGAACCTGTCGAGAAGAAAAATTATATCATGAATCATGTTTACCATGTTATCTGTGATTCAAGCAATCAAGTTTGTTCATCTTTAAGTAACTACCTAATAACTACCCACTCATTAATTATACGTAAGAAAAAGGTAATGATTTTCCTTAAAAAAAATAAGAAATAAATCTAAATAATTAAGACCACAAATAACGTGATAAAAAAAATTCGTGATATAATTTTTCCGTCAAGAAACAATACATTGATTAAAATGCATCACATTTTATTCATGTTTTTGCCAATTCTCATGCAGCCCACATCATGATAAAAGAGTTGATTAATAGTGGACAATATGTCAATTTTGGACATGGACACAATACTGGATTTTATTTCCTCAAAATATCTACTTAAACAAGTATAATAACTAATTCTTAATTTTGTTTGTCCATATATATGGATAGATAATTAGATATTGAACACAAATTTTAAAATTAAGTCATATCTATTTTTTATGTTTTTTAATTTTGATTAATCGGTGACAGCACCAATTTTAGTGTCGATGTCGACCGTTGATATTTCTTGATTTTTCATATTTAGATCTTGTTTTCTGTTACAATTTGTTTTTTTTTTGATTTTGTTTGTTTCTATAACACGTTTTTATCTTATTTGTGATACGTTTTTAATCTCATGATATGTTTTATTCACTTTTGTGGTAGATTTGTGTTAGTGGATGATTTTCTCATAATGCTCGACTCAACTTTAATTTAAGATTATCGATGATCTTTCAATAATTTAATCATCTTCTGTGTCTTCATTTCTTTTTATCGAAACTATTTTAAATTCGATGTAAAAATAACTTGACTATTTTGAAAATTAAGGGTTTTGTCTTTAATTTGATTTCCTTTTTAAATTCAATTTTAATAGATTTACGTTAGTGGATGATATTTTCAATACGCTCGGCTTAATTCCAATTTACGATTTTTGATGATCTTTTGATAGTTTGATCGTCTTTTATACTTTATTTTATTGGAATTATTTTTAAATTCGACGTAAAAGTAGTTTGATGATTAATTCTTAAAAACTAAGGGTTTTGTCTTTAATCTGATTTCCTTTAAATTCAATTTTAAAATATTTTTAGTCACCATTAGTCATTAATTGTGATAGACCGATTATCATAAAAAAAAAATAACAAGAGTTTCGTTCCGGTAAAATTGAGTTTGAGAGTCAATTACGTGTGAGAAAGAATTTAACACCACCACGTGTATTCGATATCGATACCTTTAATTTTGTGTGATAAATAATATTTTAAATTTAATTAACTATTAATTATTAATTAAATTTATACTACAAATGAAAATATTTTTTTATTTCAAATATGAGATTTGAAATATCCCTATACACTCAAGAGACCTATATTTATATTCCAAATTTGAATCTTATGTGTAAATGTTATGAATGAAGTCAGATTTGAAAGGATAAAAAAAATTATTAGCACTCTTGTTCGTTTATATTTAATTGGACTCAAATATGTATATCAGTTAAATTTTATTGAATATTAAATTTAAATTTAATTATAAGATTAACGTTGATTTGATTATTATATTTTTATTTTTAGTAAATATATCACGTTATTATTAAAATGATTTTAATCGTTAAAATTGAAGGAGGAGACGTGATAGTTAAAAATTTATACATTTTAAATTTATTTTATTAAAATAATTTAATATTAGATAGTGATATGTGTCATCATCTTATTAGAGAATTTTAATTATTTAATTTTATTTATTAAACTTATTTTTACTCACAATAAGAGGATGACACCATTATACCAAATTTGTTCTATAACGTCTTTAGTGGTGTTTTTATAACGAATGCCACAAAAAATCACATACTAGTGACATTTTGTTTACAAACGTTGCAAGACTTTAATGTTAGTGGCATTACAAATAAAAACACTGTAATAACCCGTAGATTAGTGGCAATTTAAATAAAAGCACCGCAATTGATTGTATATTTATTGCATTTTTTATAAATACTGTAATTGTGTGAATATTTATGGTGTTTCATTAAAAAACGCCGCAATATCTCGTATTTTAGTGACACTTTATTTACAAACGCCACAATTTTGTCGTCCTTATTTTCAAGTTTGTAATTGTTTTCTTCTCTTTCCCCAAAATTATCCCTACCCTGACTCAGTTTATCTCTATCGTGAATTTGTCGTCCACCGTCGCCACCACTTCTCTTATTCGTCATTTTTTAAGTCTGGTAATCGTTTGATTTATCAAACATCACTATAGATTATGTACTATAATGACGTCCTTAAAAAAATAAACGTCATTAATTTTTACGACATAAGTTTGAGTGACGTTTCTTGCAATATTTTTTTCAATACATAATATTTTTAACGGCGTTAATAGAAGTCACTATGTATCTTTAAAAACGCCGTCAAAACCTATTTTTACTGTAGTGCACGTATCACCTTATTAGGGTAAGAAAATAAAAGTAAGGAAATAATATATAAAAATATTTAACTCAATTAAATAAATCTAATAGTTAAATTAAAATTAATCATATTTCTTATATATTTTAAATTATAGTTAATGAATAATTTAAAATAAAAAATTTGAAATTATATTCGTGAATTTGAATTCATTAAATAAATTTAATATAATATTAAAATTTTATTTTTTACACTAAAAACAATAATATGTATTAGATTATTTCATTTAATTATTAAATTTATTTAATTTGTATTAGATATTTTATACATTATTAATTTATCATGTTCCACTCTCCAAAACTATATTTATTTTATTTTTTCTGACCTAAACAACTAAAGATCGCATATATTAAATTTTGCACTTCATATTATGAAATCTTGCTTGCCTCAATGATAGCACATTGCTGTAAGTAGGGGTGTTCATGACTGGATATCCGAAATTTTGGGTATCTGGAATTTTTAAGTACTAAAATGTCGGTTCATAACTTAATCTATAAAAATTAGGTATCCTCAAATCGGGTATCCATAAAATTCGGGTACTCGTAAAATTGGATATCGGGTACCCGGTTTAATTTTTTATATTTTTTTAAAATTTATTATATATATAAATACTTAAAAATTCATGATATATATTTTAAACATAAAATTATTGATTTGAGATATGTTTTAAAAATAAATATTTAGATATATATACATATACTAAAGTTTACCGATAAAAGAATTTATTATTCTCGATCATAATTTTTCTTTCAAATCTCATATTGACAAATTAATATAAATATTTATGAAAAATTCAAAACTTAAAAGTATATAATACAAGTATAAAAAGAAGTTAAGGATTTAAAATTAATTTTAGAGAAAAATAATAAAAAATATATAATAAAAATATAGTTTAAAATTTAAAAATATATATTTATTAAAATTACCGGTTCGGGTCGGGTACCCGTTTTTTAAAAAATTTCGGCCCTGACCCAGCCCGATTACCCGAAAAAAAATATGGGTCAGGTACCCAGCCCGAAAAATTCGGACATTTCATTATAAATACCTGATAATTTTTAATCGGGTAAGCGGGTCAACGGGTCAGATAGTTCGGGTTGGGTATTTTTGAACACCCTAGCTGCAAGGGTATTCGAGTTCAATTTCTTTCATCAATGGATCGGGAGAGAAAAAATAAATTTAAGACAATAGAGAAATAATAGGAGATATGTGTAGGAGTGTTTAAAAACATCCGGCTTGAATAATGAGATCCGACCATCCAAACATAAATAATCAAATATTTATTCGAAAACAAATTTGTGTCCTGACCGGATACTTAGTCCGTCATTTCCTAAGTAGGGCCCAGATTAAAAAATTATAAATTTTCGGATACTCGGGTTTTAATTTTTTTATTTTAAATATATTTATTATTTAAATAAAATACACTTATATTCACTATATTCCAAAATAAAACAACATAATTTCTAAATTTTGATCTTTCAAACTTTATTTTAAAAAAATTACGGACTCATTGAAAAAATTATTATAAAATTATAAATTAAAATTTTCAAGATAAAAAAATTTGATATATATTATCTTTTTATATGTATTAATCAATACGAAAATCAATTAAAAAATTATAAGGTACGGGTATTTGAATTTAAACACCCCTAGATATGAGGTAGGGTGAGTGGACGTGACGTGCAAGGGGAGCGTCGGCGTTTAACATGCTTGTGGACATTGTTCATCGTCTCTTCTACACCAAGCTATCATTTTGTCATGAAGCCGTTTAGTTGCTGCAGATAGATAAATTAATATCGACTCTGAGGTTTACCGATTGATTTAATAATTAAGGACGATTATCTTATTTTTTTATATGAATTTAAATCCCGATATAAGAAAAATTAAAATCCCTTTTACTTAATAAAAAAAATATTGATTTTGGAGGAGTTATTATCCCAAAGTCACCTCTAAAATTCAATCACAAAACTTGAGGATATATTTTTATACTTAAAAGATGATATTAATCGAATAATCAATAAACTTAAAAAAGCTTTAAGCAAAATATCAATAGTTTATATTTCAATATTATCGTTTAAATGAATTATTTATTTAATAATCGAACTGAATTATCTAAAATCGAATTTATTGAACTCTTTAAATTTTAAATCATCAATCAAATTGAAATTTTTAATAGTTGGTTTTTAAAGTAACCGTTTTTTTAAAATTTTTTTTTTTAGTTTTGATTCAAAATATTAATTCAAGTAACAATAAATGGAGCTTATAAAGAGATTAAAATAGGGTAAATTATATTGTTGGTCATTAAACTATTATTTTTCTTCTATTTGATCATTATATTATTATTTTTGATAAGATTATCGCTAACGTTATTTTTTTTTAGTACCCGCTATGAAAAACTCAAAAAAAAAATAATATTTTGATGAGTAAACAGGAAATAGGCAATATATCAGTGATCAAAAAAAAAAAAAAATAATATTAGTGACCAAAATAAAAAAACATAAGATTAATAATGATTTTAACAAAATTAATAGTTTAACGACTAAAACTATAACGGTAATAATTTAGAAACTAATGATGTTATTTACCCATTAAAATATGAACAATGTGTTTTAAATATTATGGGTCATGAGATTTTAGCTTAAATTAAAAATATAATAGTTATATATTAATTTTTTAATTAATCAATTTTGAATAACATTAACTAATAAAAAATTAAAAACATTTAATTATTCATGAAATATTAAACATTTTATTCGATTGAATAACTAAATTAAAATTTATTTAATCGATTAATTCGATTTTAACCGAACGATAAACATTCATATACATATTATCTATAATATTAAATAATTTCGTTTCCTCCTTTCTTATTGTTTCTTTCGATATGGGTGCATGGAAAGGTTAAATTATACGTGTACGTTAATTTTTAGACAATTTTATTCTTTATAGATCTTGTCGTCTCGATTCTTTAAGACAAATAAAACATTAAATTAAGACATTTGGATAAAAATCAGACAAATATATTGATATATATTATTTTTTTTTAACAGATGCAATTAATTTTATTAACAAGAAAATACTCAATATTACAATAATGGTTTACAATTATCATTGTAAACTAAAAATATAATTTGATCATTTTCTTAAAATTAGTCACTCTAGATCAGACAAGGACCATACATGAAAAAGTTTAAAACTTATCCAAAGATTCGATCGAAAAGATAGATACGAACAAATCTGGTTGCATCAGTAAACGAACCAAGAGGGGATTAATCTATGAAGATCACTGAGAAACGCAGATCAGAACAGAGCGTCGCGGTAAATTATCCACGAGCGTAAACCGCGTATCCATATTCAATCTGAGGGTCCAAAGCAAGGAAGATCATCGTGATAACAAATAAGCGTCATCTTGATCAGTCGTGACGTCGTCATATCCAACCTTAAAAAAATAAAACAAAAGAAAAAACATGCTAAACGACAGAAGAAACGTGTCAAACGACAGAAGAAACGTAACAAATAATAACTAAACTAAGTAAAAAAGTATATTAATATAATAGTATGTTAAATGTAAAATTTAGGTATATTTCAATAGAAAAAAGTCTAAAAACATTCATGTCAATATATTTCCATTTAGGATAAAGTATGCAAATAATAACTAAACTAAGTAAAAATAATATTTTTAGTTACTGTAGTTTCAGAAATTATAAAATAGACAATAAATTTATAAAATTATTATAAATAGTTAAATTTTATCAAATTATTAAATAATAATAATTAAAATTGTCGAATAAATTTATAGAATTATTATAGAATGCTCCTTTTAAATTTATCAAAATCATTATTTTATAACTATAATAATTATTTTGTAATAGTTTAATAAATCTAATAATTATTTCATATTTTCCGAAACTTCAATAATTAAAATTGTTTTTTTAAGTTTAATCATCATTTAATACTTTACCCTTGGAAAAAAAAATACTAATTTCCTTGCAATTTAAGCAATTGGATCAACAATAATGGTACTAATAGAAGCCATTTTATCTTGTGAAAGTCTCCTTGTCAGCCTCTACAGCATAAGCTTACTAGTTTCCTTACAATACTACTAATCCAGTCACTCTTGGCTGAAAAACCAGACACTATATTGTTCTGAAAGACCAAGAAAAAAAAAAGCAAGAGGGAAACTGAGCTTAAGCATCATCAAGAGCAAGGACTCCAGGGAGTTGTTTTCCCTCGAGAAGTTCTAAGCTAGCACCGCCTCCGGTTGAGATGTGGCTCATCTTGTCAGCTAGCCCAACCTTCTCCACTGCTGCAACAGAGTCACCTCCTCCGATGATTGTCGTCACTCCCTTGCCACTCAACCCCGCAAGCTTCTTAGCGACCACCTGCACGGATAACAGTACAAGAGAATTAACTGAGTCCAAAATGACCAAAGCAAGAATCAAGTCCATATAATGATCGGCAAGATTACCTCAGTGCCTGCAGCAAACTTCTCAAACTCAAACACACCCATTGGTCCATTCCAAATAATGGTTTGTGTAGTGTCCAAGGCCTCACTGAAGGTTTTTATAGAGTCGGGTCCGATATCCAAACCCATCCAACCGTCTGGGATCTCAGAGGCAGGCACAACCTGCAAAAAAATATAGACACAATTCTAAGGCTTAAACAAATTCAAATACAGCATCAACAGAAGAGGAGATGATGCATCAATTATATTGCTTTGTGTCCCACTAACATATAGAACTCTAAAGTCAAGTCTATGTACAACATAAATCACCCAAAGAAATATATAGGCCAAACATAATCCAGATAAGCAACATGACGAACCTTGTTGTTAGCATCTGCAGCAAACTTGTCAGCAATAACGACATCAGTCGGAAGCAAGAGGGACACCCCTTTTTCCTTGGCCTTCTCAAGGAGTGATGTTGCTAGATCAAGTTTGTCTTCCTCGACAAGTGATGATCCAACTGAAAGTTTCTGGGCCTTGTAGAAAGTAAAGATCATTCCTCCACCTAGTATGAGAATGTCAACCTTGGCCAAGAGAGATTCAATCACTCCGATTTTGGTGGATACCTTAGAACCACCCACAATTGCAGCAAATGGCTTCTTGGGATTTGCCACAGCTCCAACAAGATAATCAAGCTCCTGCAAAAAGAAAAGAACTTATTATGTAAAAGATACATAACAGGCATCTGCAACATATAACTATTGCATGTTTTATTTACATGTTTCGAACAAAACCAGGACATAGAAATTTCAGATGATACCCTTCAGTCAGGCAGATGCCAGAGACCAACTAAGAGGTATTTATCATATCTCAAAAAGAAACATGTCGTGATATAAAATTAGCTAGACGACACTTTCCTATAACCAATATATCATAATGACAGACAATTCCTAAACCAATCTGCTACATTGTACATAAAATTCCAGACTTATGAATTCAAAATACCTTCTGCATAAGAAAACCAGCAACAGAAGGCTTTAAAAACTTAGCCACACCCTCTGTGGAAGCATGAGCTCTGTGAGCAGTACCAAATGCATCATTAACATAAACATCTGCAAGAGAAGCCAGCTTCTTTGCAAACTCGGGATCATTCTTCTCTTCCTCCTTGTAGAACCTCACGTTCTCAAGGAGCAATACACCTCCATCTGGTAATTCAGCCACCAATTTCTCAACTTCAGCTCCAATACAGTCGTTTGCCATCTTAACCTATCACAATATATTACAAATGTACAAGTAAAAAAAAAGAGGGGGAAATCAAGCACATAACAATGAAATGGCGAAAGTGTTAATTCTAAGGACAAACCTCGAGTCCAAGGAGTTCAGATAGCCTTGGAACAAGAGGCTTCAGGCTGTACTTAGGAGTGACACCCTTTGGACGTCCCTGAAAAAGAAACCAGAAATTTATTATAATAATTCAACTTGAGAAAGAGAGATGGAGGGGCAAACGGTAGATTAGGAAAATATAAAAGCCTCAAAGACAACAGAATGGACCACACATTATATTCATGATCCTTAGATTTGCACCATGGATATGCAAATCAGGCACCTTGGAAAAATATTACAAATTAGAACCAGATTACTTCCAACCAGAAGCAGATTTTATGTCAGGGTTGTAAACATTCGGAAATTAGATCATTAAAAATAGATCATTAAGATCTCTAAACCATGCAAGAATTTGAAATATTCAGGGTGTGACCCCCGATTCCATGCCTGCTGCCAAGTGCTAATTATAATATTATATACAGTCATGTCCCAAGCCAAAAATTCCAAGAACTCTTTACCAGAGGTCAAATCACTCTCAGCCCCCTCCTAATAATCCTAGGAAATAGAAGAGATGCCAGTTCAAGGCTTAGAGAGAAAGAAGAAAAGAAGCAAACTTTGGTAACAATAAGTGCCAGACTCCATTCAATGCAATCACAATTTACTCTAACAAGCCATACAACCACCCTAAAGAATTCACTATCCCAGAAATAGATACGTTGTTCAACTAAAAGGATAGTAAAACAAGCTGAAGATAAAAAGAATATCCTGCCTACCAATAAAGAGAGGTTTCAACACTGATTCAAGTAATTCAGATCAAGACAGTCAAATCAAAACTAATAAAAGCAGTAGACCCAAAACCCAAGTTAGAGAAAAACATGTAAATCAAGTAACCCAGAAACCATTTTTCAATTAACAACAAAATCTGAAGCAAAAATAAGTACCAAGTGGCTGGAGAGGATGACTTTCGATCCATGACCCATCAAATACTTGATGGTGGGAACAGCAGCACGGACTCTGGTGTCATCGGTTATGTTGAAGTTATCATCCAATGGAACGTTCAGATCAACTCTTACAAACACTCTTTTTCCCTTCAAATCAGCTTCCTTCAAAGCCCCGACACTCTTCTTTGTAGCCATGGTCTGATCACTCGTTCAAAAACAATAATTTTGTTAATGACAATATGATATGGAACTGTTAACGTATAAAGAGAGACAGATTACGAAGACGAAGGAAACGGAGAGGTGAAGAAGGATTTTAAAAGAGCAGGAAGATTCGGACAAGATGATCATTATTTCCATTACCTTGGGCTTTGTTTTCTTTTCCTGTGGGTTTTAAAAAGTGAAATGCACAGATTAACTGCACACGGTTTTGTTCCGTTGTTTAAACTTCTCGGTATTATATGCTTAATATTTGGAGTATATTTTCATATTTAATTTTTTATAATTTTTTTAAAATTAAAATTTTATTTTTTTATTTTAAATTTTAACCATAAATTTTAGACATAAATATAATTTTAATTCTTGACGTTTACGATTTTTGTCGTTTTGGCTCTTATTTTTTTGGGGGATAAATTTTTTCTTTAACTTATATCTTTTTGACAAATATCTTATTTTTAACTGGATTGATAACTGAACCGTTAAAAATTTAAGGATGATACATATATATGGAATATAATTCTAAGTGACATGGCATGTAACCTATCAAATGCATATATATGGAATATAATTTTATTCCAATATAAAATATAAAACAATTAAAATTCAAATAAAATATTAAAAATTAATTAATTCTAAAATATAAGATTATTAAACATTCTTAACCCTAACTACGATAAAATCAAAATCTTATTCGAATTGTGTTTATATTTTTTAAGATGAGATTTTGATTCTATCGTAGTTAGGGTTAAGAATGTTTAATAATTTTTTATTTTAGAATTAATTAATTTTTAATATTTAATTTGAATTTTAATTGTTTTATATTTTATATTAGAATAAAATTATATTCTATATATATGTATTTGATAGGTTACATTTCATATCATTTAAAATTATATTCTATATATATATATCATCGTTAAATTTTTAACGGTCCAGTCATCAAGCTAGTTAAAAAATAAGATATTTGTCAAAAAGATATAGGTTAAGAGCTAAATTTATCCCAAAAAAAGAATAAGGGCCAAAACGACAAAAACTGTAAACGTTAAGGGTTAAAATTATCTTTATACCTAAATTTTAAGTCATACAACTCAAACTCTTTAAATTAAATTTAACTAGCAATTAATATTTTTTTCTATTTAAGATTAGTGAAAAGCTTAAATAATATAAATTAAAAATATCAAGTAATTTGTTATTTATATTTGATATATTGTGATTTTTTTTACAAACGTCTTCTTTTAGTACTTAAAAATTTAATTTAAAGTTTAATATGTATGATTAAAAAAATTAAAGATAATAATTAAAATTTAAGATTAAAGTTTAATGTTAAAAGTTTATAATTTAATTTATATATTTTAAATTATAATAGAATTTTAAACTCTAAATTAAATCTATAAATTATAAAATTAATATATTGATAGAAAATTATCATGGGTGTATGAAAGAATTACCGCAATTTAAATCTTACGAATTCAGACCTTATATAATGAGTGTTTCTAGATTTCAGTTTCAAATCGAATTAAATAATAAATTCTAATTCAGTTGGATATAAAATAAAAGTTATCGATAGGGATAGGTACAGAATTCGAACTCGACCGGTTTTGACCTGATCCGATTTGATCGAGTCGGATATTTTGATAGAAAATTTAGAGTCAGGTCGAGTTTATGGCGGAAAAAATTCGACCCGACACGAGACTAAATTTTTTATATATATTTTAAGAATATTTCTAATAATAGTCCCTCTTCATATATTTTTTATATAATTAGGTTACTAAAAGTTATTTTTTTTACAATTAGGTCATAACTTTTTAAATTAAATCCTTCAATTTTATTTTTTTACAATTAAATTCCTAAAATTTATTTATTTTTTAATAATTCTAATCAAGTTGGGTCAAATTTTATAATTTAAAAATTATTTTTTTTATTCTAAACTTCGGTCGGTGACAGGTGGAGGGTATGATTCTTTGGGTTAGGTGTATGTGGACCGAAAATTCGACCCGATCAAACCCGTGTCCATCTCTAGTTATCGACATTTGAGATATTAAAATTATCTAATATATTTGTGAAAATATCACTTTAGATATATTATTCAAGTTAATTTTTATTTTATTTTTTAAAATGGATACCAAATTTTATATTAGGGATGAATTTATAAATTTTTTAGAAAAAATAAATTTTCAATACCATAGTTATACCGGAGCTCCACCCAACGGTAGGTGGTGGAGTTCCGGTGTGTACAAGTCGAAACGATTAGAAGAGATTATGTGGCTCTTGAAACGTTTTTAGAGAGAATTGATCGGATATAAAGTAGGAGGAAGAAAAAGGGTTTCATTTCGGTGCCCTCGGTTCATCGGAAAGACCACCGGAGAAACGGCGGCATCCTTAGACCGATGCCGAAGAGGCGAAGAACCCAACGGTTTCAAGGTATTTCAAGATGTTTGTGACGCCTTTTGGATAAATCGAACCGTTAGAAAAAGAAGAGGAGGATGAGGTCTACGTTTTGGTGTTGACGGCAACCAGTGAAACTCGCAAAAGCGACGGCGAGCGGCGGAAAAAAATTAAAAAAAAATAATTTATGTACTTAATATTAATATAAAGTTTATTATTATTAGAATCTAATCGGCAGACCCCAATCGTTTTTGTACGGAAGGATTGTAATTTGTAATAAAGGTGTAAAAGTACTTCCACAATTATTTCTTTGAAAATTAAGGATTTTGTTTTTAATTTGATATTTTAATTTAATTTTAAAAAAATTAAAGTCGTTTTGGTAAAAATAGATTTAAAAGCCAATTATGCGTAAAGAATGTTAATATTTTGTGAAGTTCTGATATCGATCTTTAATTTCGTGTAGTATTTTGATATTTTAAAATAATAATTTGAATTTAATTTAACTATTAATTGTTAGTTTGGTTTAAAATTCTAATAAAAATATATTTCTTATAAAAATATATGTATTTCGAATATAAGATTAAAAACACCTATATATATTCAGAAAACCTATATTTGTATCCTAAAATTGAGAAACATGAGTCTCTCTCACGTTGAACATGAATCATTTCTTGTGTTTATTTTTTAATATGTTAATATAACTATAAGGTGATATCTATTTATTTTTCTTAACCTTTTAATATATGTATATATCATATATGTATAATACTCGAATCTAAATCACCTAAATAAAATATATAATTTTTTATCATTAAAATTGCACCATAAACTTATCCTTAGGAGTAACACCTGGCGAGAAACAACACAATTGTTTACATGCTTCGTCCTTATTGTCGGAAAAATTATATTAAGAGTTATTCTCGTCATGTTATTTATGAAATTACTTAATTAGATTTATTTATTTTATTAATTTTTATCTTATTTTTATTAAATAAATCTTCACTTGATAAAAATTATTTTTAAATTTAATTTACAATAAATATTAACGAAGACTCACTCGATAAAAAGATAAAATAAAAAAAATAGTAAAATAAATGTATTTGATTGATTAATTTTATAGATGACATGACAGGAATAACCATAATATAATTCCTCCTAGAATTATTTAAGTTTCGATATCTCAACATTTTTACCCATTTTTTGGAGAGATTATACCATAGGTCTCATTCCTCATGTCATCCGTAGTTCTTAACCAATAAAAACAACGCATTTCACTATTAAGCATCCATGTCATTAATCTAATTTAAAAAAAATAAATAACATAAAAAATAAATAAAGATTTATTAGTTAAAAAATAACTTAAAAATAATAATAAATTAAATATATTTTTTTGGAGAGATTAATTTTTAAAATTTTAAATTTAGGATTTAGAATTAAGATATTAAAATTTGAGTTTTATAGTATAAATATGCATGCCTTTGTAAAATATTTTTTTATGATATACGAGAGATTATATCATGAACCTTGTTCACCACGTCATCTATGATCCATGTAATCAGGTTCGTTTATTTTTAAGTAATTACCTGATAATAAAGATGTTTTCGGATCGGGTCCGGTCGGATTTTTGGCCCACCTGCACCCGACCCGAAAAAATATACCCTCCGCCGCCACTCGACCCGACCCGAATTTAGGGTGAAAAAAATCCGACCCGACCCAAATCATTAAAAAATTTAAATTTTAGGGACTTAATTATAAAAAAACAAAATTTAGGGATCTAATTATAATAAAATAAAATTTAGTGACCTAATTGTAAAAAAATAATTTTAGTGACCTAATTATATAAAATATATTTAAAGAAGGATCGCAATTGTTAATATCCCTAAAATATATATTGAAAAATTACACTATTAGTCTCGGGTCGGGTCAGATTTTTTTATCCTAAACCCGAACCTGACCCGACCCGAAATTACCCTCAAAACCCCGACCTAACCCGACCCGAACTTTCTTAAAAAAATCCGACCCGTATGGACCGGGTCGGATCGAAACCCGTCGGGTTCGGGTTCTGTGCCCATCCCTACCTGATAACTACCCACTTACCTATTACAAGTTAGAAATAGGTGATGATTCACTTTAAAAAAAATAAGATTAATGAATCTGATTGATTGGGACCACGAATGACGTGATAAAAATGATTCATGATATAATTTTTTTACGACATTCATATAAAAATATAACTCGACAAAAATATATCTAATAATAATATATATTTTTAAAAAATAGTATAAGTTTTTCAACCATGTGCTTCAAAAGAGCACGATGTTTATTTAATAGAGGGATTTTACACTTTATTGATATTCGAACATACAAAAAATAAACATTGTGAGTATCCTTAATCGCCTGGATAATTAACGGATCTCATCACAATATTCATGTTTTTGTATTCAAATATTATTTAAAACCATTAATAACGATCAAATTAACCGCACCCTAATTCCGATTTGCATGACTACATGCAAATATTTAAATTTCGGCTGCGGCTGTATTTTCTGTCTTAACAGTTTCGGATAGCGGTGTTAACGGATCGTTTCTTGAAACTCTGGTGCATACTTTTGCACTTTGAAAAACTTTCCCAGGTCGACAGAAGTAACCTTTGGCCGGAGCACAGTGAATATCTTCCGAGCAAACGCAGAGCCCTTCCAGTGCACATCCTTCCTTCATTACGGTGACCCCATTTCTCAGACCAAGAACCTGGTCTGTCCATTCACTCGAAAATAACCCCCAACGATCGTACCTAAGTTTAACCTTCAAAAATTCCGCGGCATTCTTGTACTTCCTTATCGCCCCATCGAACGCCAGGTTCCGGTTCTTCCCCCAGTGTGGAAGCGCACCGTATTTGAACATCGCGATTTGCTCGATCTCTTCTAAAATGTCCTCAAAAAGCCTCGGAGCCGCGGGGTCTTTGCTTCTGTAGTAGGTGATGTCGAAATCAATCCCGTCTTCTTGTTTCCCAAGGTATGCAGATGAGGCTTTCACGTAACGCATGAAGATGCCGTTGTAGAGTTCTAGGCCGCAGAGTGATCTGGGATGCATATCTACGAGTTTCTGAACGTCTTGGATGAAGTTTTTTACGGATGATAACTTAAGGGTGAATGCGGTTTGGTGGAAGAACTCCCCATTGATTCTAGGGTCCCAAGCGCACGTAAACAGTAAGTCGTCGCTGTCCAGGCAAGTTCCCGAGGATTGAAGACGGTTGTGAAATCCAGTTACAGGGTATCCCGTAAAATCATCACCTACAGCACAGAAGAAGAAAACAATAAAAAACAAACAGATTAGACATAATTATTAACTGTTTAAACCGTTCAATAGACTCTGGTTGGGTGATACCGTTGTTTGTCAGTCCAAAAGAATCGAATTTCAGTACACCCACGACGAACTTCGCAGTGGAGCACTTCCCAAGAGCATCTCGAAAGGCTTCCTGTGTTTCCTCTGAAACATGAAGGAAATTCATAAACAAACAAATAGTGTCGGAATCGAAATGTTAATTGAAGAAATTCCATGCATGTTTATGGTACGTAGTATTCATCTCATATAACGAACCAAGAATTCTGTTAGTTGCCAAAAGAAGTGAAGGAGTGGGCCGAAATGGCGTAAAATCGTAGAGGCCATTGCCGGACGTATTAGTCGGGACTCGGTCGTCGATTCTGTAGACAGCCTCACGTGAGCTTGGATACCAAAGTATGTCTCCAAACTCGTGCAGCTTGCCGAAGGTCACTGCTTCGTCTCCCAAATCTGCGTCATCCTTTGTCACATATGTAATGGATCGTTTGAAAAGGGGTTGAAGTTTAAAAGTCACCTGCATGAAAGAACAGAATAATAAATTAAAAGAAGAGCAAAAGGACTGAGAGCTGAGACTTTAGAGAGTTCTGTACCTGTGAAATAACCCCTAGGACTCCAAGTGAAACCTTAGCTGCATCGAGATCTTTGTCCTTCTCAGTTAATACCCTGACCATAGCATTCCCTCTCTCGGGTCCAGCAGGGCTTACAATTCTTATCTCCACGACATGATCATGAACCGAGCTCCCTTTCCCCCACAGTGAGCTCCCATGAGCTCCTGTACCTAAAATCCCACCCACAGTGAGTCCCCACCAATACGGTGAATAAGGCAAGGCTAACCCAACTTTGGCGGCTTCTTCAATCAATTGTCTCAACGTGACACCGCTCTCCACCGTCATCGTCAATGCCTCTTTGTCGACTTTCACTATCCGGTTAAGGTACTTCGTGCTGATCAGCAACCCGTCTTGGCCGTCAAGGCATACCAACTTGGGAATACTACTAGAGAAACGTGTTACCACTTTTTCCTTCTGGCTACAGTCGCAGCCGATATGACAGAAATCAACTCATCTTCTGTCTTCGGGTATGCAACATTCCCCGCTCGGCAGATGGCTCGGTCGGGGAACATGCCATAAACATTGGTGATAGTACAGTTTGAATCTTTCGTCAAACATTCAATAGGATCCGGTGGCGAGCAACTCACTGAGACAACCAATAGGAAGAGGCATCCCCATAGGAGAAGCTCATGAAACTTCGAATCCAACATTGATATTGAGGTTACGTTGGGAAATGGATGAGGAAATCTCTTGGCTATATAATATTAATTTGAAGACTGTAAGTTGATGATGTTTCAGGGCAAATCCACACCCTATATATACTTGTGTAACTTAGGAGAGGAACCCGTCGAGAAACAACGCACTGGTTAAAATGCATCACATTTTATCCATCTTTTTGCCAATTCTCATGCAGCCCATGTGGACGCATGGAGATAAACTTGGACCAAACACTTGATTTTATTTCCTCAAAATATCAATTTAAACGAGTATAATAATTAATTTTTTATATTTGTTAGACCATATATAGAAATAAAAGTCTTGTACCTTTTAACCGTGTTTTTTTTATGTCTCATGTTAAAAAAATAAAAATAAAATTCTATATCCTAACCTTAATTTTTTACGTCCTAAACCTTAAATTATACGCCTTAAAAATACACTCTACCCTTAGTTCCCTAAACTCTAACCGTAATCTCTACTTTAAACCCTAAACCCATTAATTTAAAGTGAAGACATGATTAGAAAATAGATGATTTGTGATTATAGTGTTTTAGTAGTTTGATTATCTTTTGTGATTAAGGATTGTCATTAATTTGATTTCTTTCTAAATTTGACTATAAAAAATATTCAGAATCATCGCAATCACTTTAATAGATTAAACATTATAAAAGACACTTAGAGATTCGTTCTAATAAATAATGGGTTCGAAAAGTGCCCTACTTGTACCACATTTATATTTAATTTAACTATTCATTATTAATTAAATTTATACTAAGAATATAAATATTCCTCTTATAGAAAATATATTTTTATTTTTACATTCTAAAATTGTGAAAGATGAGACCCTCACATTTTAACAAAAATCTTTCCTTGAGAATAAATTCAAATATTTTATTATCTGCAAAGATTATCAGTGCATTTCTGTTTCATATTTCTTCTCATATAAATTACATTCTGCATGTTCCTACTCCTACATGTATCACAGTTTATTCATGGTTTTGCCCACACAGACACAAACAGAGACACCGACACAGACACAGACCTGTTTTTTGTGTGGAGTTCATAAACAAGGGACCATGCTTCATATGTACACCTTGAACTTGGACACAACAATGAATTTTTCTCTTTATTTAGTTTTACTAGCTGACAATGATATCGATTTTAGTGTTATTCCTCGACCGTTAATATATATTTTTTTGTTTTTCTTCTCGTTTTTATTTGTTTTTATCAGATTTGTGACATACTTTTATGTTATGGCCTATTTTTGTCTATTTTTTGATAGATTTTATGTTAATGAATGATTTTCTCATTACGCTAAGCTCATCGCTAGTTTACGATTATTTGTGGTTTTTTGATAATTTTATTGTCTTGTGTGCTTTATTTTATTAAAATCATTTTTAGATTTAACGTATAAATAGTTTTACGATTAGTTGTCTTGTGTGCGTTATTTTATTAAAATGTTTGATTTTGAGAAGTTTGATGGAACAACATGTCCAACTGCTCACATGATTATGTACTGCCGAAAGATGACCGCTTTTAATAAGGATGAGAAGCTACAGATTCACTGTTTTTAAGATAGTTTGATAGGTTCTGCGATCCGATGGTATACACAGTTGAGTCGAGAAAATATAAAAACATGGAAGGACTTACATCACGCCTTTATGGAAAACTACAAGCATGTTTCAGAAACGGGACCTACTAGAATAATATTGCAGAAGATGGGACACAAATCGAATGAAACATTCCGACAGTACGCTCACAGGTGGAGGGATTTGGCTTCCCAAGTACAATCCCCATTAATTGAGAGTGAAATGACCCATATGTTTGTGGAGACATTGAAGGGTTTGATGTATGACCATTTGTTTACTATTACTTCGGTGCAAAGTTTTTCTCAAATTGTTGCTACAGGAGAGCTTGTGAAAGTATCCATCAAGAGTGAGAGGATAGAAAGATCTGATAGTTAATATTTAGGGTTTATTAATTTCTTGTATACTTGTTATCTGGGTTTGATGAAGGAGATCTGATAGAAAGATTTGATAGTTAACTGAAAAGGAGAGGTATTTATTAATTTTGATATTCGTGTCATAATCTTCCAAATTATTGGAGATTTATTGAATATTTGAATTAATTTTTACCGTCTCAAGGTAAGTAAAAATTAAAATTGACAGGGTCGTGTCATCATCCTTTTAAATGTTTGCATCATTCATAAAGGTGATGTACGAGATCCGAACCCCAAACTAACACAGCGGTCAGTATTATTTGACGTCGATTTAATCTTTGGTCCAGTGTACTGTCTACCTTATTAATTAAATGTTTTATCAATTTGAATTCACTAATTAAATTAAGCTCGTTTAAATTAAGGTCAATTTTGAATTTAGAAATCGATTTAAACTTAAGTTAAAGTTCAAAAATAGATTTTAAAGAAAACATTTTTGGTACCGATTTTCGGGCGTGTTGGGGGTGTTAATCCTTCCCCATGCGTAATCAATTCCCGAACCCATTTCCAAAATAAATCTTTGATTTTTCTTTAATGGTGTCCGGTCTACCTAAGTGACCAGTGACGACTCCAATTTTATTAGAATAAATGTTTTTAGTCACGTTTTCAAAGGGGATTAAATCGTAGCATCGAAGACCTTTTATTCTCACGCTTTTTAAATAAATTCTCATTTTTCCATCTTCAGAACTTCTCAAAAAAGTCGCTACTACGAGGCATCGAGAAATATGACCATATCTAAGCCGGGAGTAGGGGCAAGTAGCTCGCAGAGTTTAAACAAGAAGGATTCGAAATGGGAAAGGCCAAGTTTTACGCCTATTCCAATAACGTATGTCGAGTTGTACACTCAGCTGTATGATGCGGATATGATACATTCGTATTTCATTCTACCACTTCAACCTCCATACCCGCCATGGTACGATCAGAAGGCTTAGTGTGAATATCATGCTAAGGTTCAGGGATATAGCATTGAAAATTGCATTGCATTCAAAAGGGTAGTTCAGAACCCGATCAATACTGGGTGTTGAAATTTGACGAACCTAGTATATCCATAAATTCATTGTCAAATCATGGTGGTTGGGGTGTGAATATGATTGAAGAAGACCAGATGAAGTAGATAAAGATGAGTGTATCAGAGATCAGATCACCGTTAATATGAGTGTTCAAGCAGTTGTTTGATAATGAGCTTATATGCCAGGAAGTGACGATGAGGGAATCGGTTGAGACAGGGTTGTACTGCGAGTATCACCAGAAACAAGGACGTGAGATTCAGTTTTGTGTTGAGTTTAGAAGTTTGTTACAAGGGATGATGGACAATAAAGAAGTGAAATTCTTTACCGAGATGGGAGAGTAAAGAATGATGGATGTGTGTACGCTCGAGAGAATCGTGCCAAAGTACAGTGTGGATAGACCGTTGGTCATTTCGGCCCGACCGAAGGGTGAGAGTTCATCAGGAGAAGTGAGACTAGTAACTACCCCTTGTATAGTGATTACTCCTCCAACACCTTTTTCATTCAAGGATACACGGAGGATTCCATGGAATTACACTGCAAGTGTGACAGCGTTGAGCAGTTCAAAGCTCATCGAGGAGATACAACCAGAGAAACTCGAGGTTGAGAACAAGGTTGAGATTGAAGAACCAGTGAATGAGGTAGGTCATTTCACGATAAGTGGAAGATGTTATTCACCAGTTCAAGAGAAAGAAGAAGAGAAAGCAAAGAACGTTGAGAAGAAGAAGATTTTCGAGGATATTGTGTGGCACATCCAAAACCGTGCTACCCCCTTGTTCAATCTTTTCCTTATGCGTGCATTCTAAGCACCATTTTCTTACATTTGGACATCGATTGCTCTTATGACAAGGTGGGATCTTTGAAAGAGCTTATTGGAGAAACTTCACTCAACCGTGCTCATTTTGTCTATGCCTCTAATGGTGAGTGGACTCGAGGTGCTCCTCCTTCTCCTCCTCATGCTCCGGTTGATCCAGAACCTATTCATCAGTTTGATATGTTGACCTTCCTCACGTCTAAGTTTGATTCTCTCAACACCCGCTTGGATTCCATGGATGACAAGCTTGACACTCTTTCCACTCAATTCACTTCGGGTTTTGATGACACCAACACTAGGATGACAAGCCTAGAGACTCAAGGACACTCCTTGAGAGTATCTCTTGAAGCTCTCCGACAAAGCCAAAGACTTAATGATGAGGGAAATCAAGATCAAGATGAAGATGAAGATGATGAGGATGAGGATGATGACGGTGATGACATGGCCGGTGATTGATCATTTCGATCTCTCTTATGCTTTGCTTTTTAGTTATTAAGACTAGTTATGATGCATTCATATTAGAACTTATGCACCTATTTTTATTTCCCTATGTTTTGTCTTTATTATTGTTGGATTATATTTTGGATACTTTGCTTGCTATGGTTTATGCTTATCATATGAACTTTTATATTTAAGTGTTATGGTTTATGCTTTATTCTATTATCTTGATTATCTTTTTATATTTATGCTTCATTGATTTTGATCTAACAAAAAGGGGGAGAAAGTTCTAAGTTTTTAAGTTTTCGAAAACCATCAACAATTTTAATTTTTTTGACACATATTAAGGGGGAGTCTTTCAACCAAATTATTTCAAAACTTAAAATTCCTTTTGGTTTTGTTATATCAAAAAGGGGGAGATTGTAAAACTAAAATTGATTTTGATATAACAAATAAATGTAAGGACTAATTTTGAAATAACTTTTTGGTCCTTAAGTCAAAGCCTGATCTCTAAGTCAAAACCAAGAACTTTGAAATACTCTTACAAGTAATTTTTACACGAGGGTATCGATACCATGAGGATAGGTATCGATACACCTGGGATTTTTCAAGGCTTGTTCTTGAGATCAAGAACAGGTATCGAAACAAGGTTCGATACCAAAACTTTCTGCCAACCCATGTTTCGATACTGGTATCGAAACATCTTGGTTAATTTTCAAATTATTTTTTAATTTTAAAAATATGACTCCTAGTATCGATACAGGTATCGATACACCCTTAATCTCCAACGGCCATTTTCAAGCATTAAATGAGTCGACCGTTGGTGTTAGTTAATTTTTGAATGATGGTTAGCCTGTATCGAAACAAGGTTCGATACCATGCATCATAGAAAGTTTTTGTATTGAAACAGGTATCGATACACCCCTTATTAAATGCACAATGACTCTTTCTTTTCTTGGCTTGTTTCGAAACAGGTACCCCGTGTTTCGATACCACCTGCTGCATAGTGCATTTATGATGGAAAGATGAAGCTCCAACGTCCATATTTACTTTCCCAACAACTTCAACGGTTAGAAATCAATGAGAAGGTATAAAAAGAAGCATTTTCAAAAGCATACACAGAGAATTGAACATCAAGCAACATCCAAGCTCACAAATCCAACTCAAAGCACTTCATTGCATACTTTGTCCTCCCAACTTGTGTATTTCACTTTGATCTATTGTAAATTAAGTTTGGGGAGTGTTTGTTTGTATTAGGGGCTATTATTTCTTGTGAGAGAATCCTTTTTAGCCAAATCAAACTTCTTGTAACACCTTGTGAGGTCTAAATCAATTTTGGGTAGAAAATTGATTTGTTTGTAAAGGTTATCCCTTGAACCTAGAAAAAGGTTGAATTCAATAGTGAATTGTTTTCAAAATCCTTAGTGGGAGCTAAGGTAGTGGATGTAGAGCTTGTTTGAAGCTTGAACCACTATAAATCATTGTGTTCTCTATTTTTCGACTTTTACCAAAATTTCTCCTACCAATTTTTTAATATCCAATTCACCCCCCTCTTGGCCATTATTCAATATTGATCAACTCAACAATTGGTATCAGAGCTAGATCTTTGAAGGGATTCATCTCCACCAAAGAAGATCCAAGGGTTGTTGATCATCTCTACAACAAAAATCTAATGACCTCCACTTCTGGATCGTAGAACGAGTCTCACTCCATCACCAAGCCACCCTTCTTTAATGGGGATAACTATCCTTATTGGAATAGGATGAGGCTATTCATCAACTCTAATGACTATATCCTTTGAGATATAATCGAAGATGGACCCTCTATCCCTATGAAGCAAGAAGGAGATCGACAAGTGCCTAAGAAGAGGAATGAGATGACCGATGAAGAAAGAAAGAGAATGTCCACAAATGACAAAGCTCTTCACATTCTCTTTTGTGCTTTAGGCCCCGACATCTACTCCAAGATGTCTTCATGTATAAGTGCCAAAGAAGTTTGGGACTCCTTGGAGACAACTTATGAGGGCACCAATGATGTGAAGGAAACAAAGATTGGTCTTCTCAACCTAAACTATGAAAATTTCAAGATGGAGCCAGATGAAGTTATCACCAAAATGTTCGATAGATTTTCCGTGATTGTCAACGGTCTCAAAGGTTTTGGTGAGATTATTCCGGAAGAGAAGCTCGTAAGGAAACTTATCTACTCTCTTCCCGAGTCTTGGGATAGCAAAAGGACGGCTATCATTGAAGCCAAGGACTTGAAGACTCTAAAACTAGATGCTCTTGTGGGATCCCTTCTTACTCATGAGATCATGAAGAAAGGAAGAGAAGAAGAGAAAAAGAAAGAAGAGGTAAAGATAGAGAAGAGGGAAGTAGAGAAAAAGAAGCAAGAGATTACTCTTAAAGCTTCATTGTCACAAGAAGAAGTGGACACTAGTGAAGAAGATGAGCTAGAGGAATTGGCCATGGTGGCCAAAAGATTCACAAGGCTTATGTGGGCAAATAGGAATCGAAGATTCCAACGAAAGAGGGACTTCAAAGCAAAGAGCAAAGAAGAGGAGAAAGATCAAATTATTTGCTATGAATGCAAGAAGCCCGATCACATTAGGACCGATTGCCCTCTATACAAAAAGAAGGGTTTTGAGAAGAAGAAGAAACATAAATCTCATGTTGCCACTTGGAGTGATGAGGAGTCATCATCCGATGAAGACAATGAGGTGGCCAACTTGTGTCTCATGGCTCTTGATGAGCCTAAGGTAACCCTTGAACCATCTTGTAATGATTTATCTTATGATGAACTTTATGATGCTTATGATGAATTACAAGATGTGTATGATGAGTTGGTTTTGAAGTTCAAAGAATCAATTTTGAAAAGCAAGAAAACTATTTCTGATTTAGAAATGAAAAATGATTCTTTGACAAAAACAATTTTGGATTTGGAAGAAAAGGTTGTTGGTTTAAATGATGATTTAAAATTTTTTTCAAGAAGAAAATGTTGATTTAAACAACCTTGTTTCAAGCTTGAGTGAAAATCACCACAAGGTGGTGAATGACCTTAAAGAACAAATTAAGGTGGTTGGGAGTTTTCAAAACCATGTCAAAAGAAATTTTCAAAACCACAAATAAAAAGGTTTTCAAAGGCATTTTAGACATAGAAAAATTAGGAGTGTTTGGGTTCCTAAAGAACTCATTGTTTCTAATAATGTAAATGTCATTGCCTCTTGGATTCCTAAGGGAACCAAGCTTTTAGGGACTAACTCTCATGGACCCAAAATGATTTGGGTACCAAAAGTGAAAAACTAATTTTTGTTTGTAGGTTGAGCATCGCTTCAAGGCCAAAGCTTCAAGTCAAAATATGTGGTACCTTGATAGTGGATGCTCAAGGCATATGACCGGAGACAAGGGACGATTTAAGGAGTTAGAGCTCAAAAAGAGTGGAGTAGTGACATTTGGTGACAACTCCAAAGGCCAAATTGAGGGTATAGGCTCTATTGGTAATCACTCCTCTATTCTTATTGAAAATGTCTTACTTGTTAATGGTCTTAAGTATAACTTGTTGAGCATTAGTCAATTGTGTGATAAAGGTTTCTATGTTTCTTTTGATAAAAATGGTTGTAAAATTATTGACATAGAATCCAATAGAACAATGCTCATAGGTCATCGCATAGGAAATATTTACATGGTGCATCTAGATGACATAAACTTATCTTATGCATGCTTAGTTGCTAGTGATGAAAATGATGCATGGTTATGGCATAGGAAACTTGGTCATGCTAGCATAAGTGTTTTAGAGAAACTTGCCTCCCAAAATCTAGTTAGAGGTTTACCTAAGCTCAAATTTTCTTTGGATAAAATTTGTGATGCATGTGCTAAGGGTAAACAAAAGAGAGTTTCTTTTAAGTCCATTAATGATGTTTCAACTAGTAGAGTATTACAATTGATCCATATGGATCTTTTTGGACCTATTAGGACTACTAGCTTGGGTGGAAAATCATATGTTTTTGTTATTGTTGATGATTACTCTAGATATACTTGGGTTCTATTTTTAAGTTCTAAAGATGAGGCCTTAGAAAATTTCATCATATTTTCAAAAATTTCTCAAAATGATCTTGATCAAAAAATTTCTCATATTAGAAGTGATCATGGAACTGAATTTTAAAATTTAGGTTTTGAAAATTTTTATAATGAAAATGGTATTAGCCACAATTTTTCGGCTCCTCGCACTCCTCAAAAAAATGGGGTAGTTGAGAGGAAAAATAGAACTTTTGAGGAAATGGCTAGAACCATGCTTTGTGAAAACAATTTACCTAAGTATTTTTGGGCGGAAGCCACAAACACTTCTTGTTACATCATAAATCGAGTAATGATTAGGCCTATTTTAAAGAAAAATCCTTATGAGATTTTAAAGTCTAAAAAGCCTAACATTAGCTATTTTCACCCTTTTGGGTGCAAGTGTTTTGTTTTGAACAATAGAAAAGATAATGTCATACATGAATTTTGGCATAAGGCCTAAGTAAATATATGATATATAAATAAATAAAATATAACAATATAATAATAATAATAATAATATAATAATTAAAATAAAAAAAATGAAAAATAAAATAATAAAAAAAGTTATCAATGCGTGGGGTCGTGGGAGGCTACATTCACTGGAAAGATGGAAAACTGAAGGAGAGGGGAGGCAGGTTCGGCAGTGGCATTAAGCAGGAGACGGGAATTAAAAAAAGGATTCAGAGAAGGGAAACAAGGAGGCAGTGGCAGTGGACGGATTGAACGGATCAAAAGATTGGAGATTCGTGGAGGAGAGGATTCATCGGAAGAGTCGCGTCGGAAGATAATCGGAAACCAAAGATACACCGAAAGGTAAGTTTATTCGAACATGTTCATTGCTCCGGTTTTGCTTAGATTCGGGTTTTGGTTATGAGTGGTGTTTAGATTTTGTTTGCCATCAAACATGATAATTAAGTTTTGTTTTGGTTGAATTTAAGTGAAGTTTTAGAGGAGAATGATGAGTTTCGGATGAAATAAGTTGAGTTTTAAGTGATGAGAAAGATGAATTTAAGGGACTTTGATGTTAAATGTGGGTTTTCGACGAGTTTTTAAGTGTTTTTAGCGTTTCCGATGTGTTCGCCGGCACCGGATTTGGTCACCGGTGCCGAAAATCGTTCTCCGACGGCGGCCGGAAACTTGCCGTTACGGTGGCCGGTGGCGGTGGTGCGGACTTATGCGGTGGAGGTTGCGGTGGTGTTGGGTTGTGTTCTTGGTGTTCTTCCAAGAACATGAAGAACACCAAGTAAAATGGGTGTTTGATCCATTTGGTTTAAAGTTTCTGGAAATATGGTGTTAGTGCAGGAAAATGGGAATATTATTCCCGTGGTCCTCAAGCTTTGAACCGCATTGCACTTTAGTCTTAATTCCTCAATTTAGCCCTTAAAACTTTAATTTTTAATCAATTTAACCCCTAATTGAACACCAAACTCAAAATTTAATTAATTTAGATATTAATTTAATTTGTTAACACTTAGAAATAATTTAATTAGGTTCTTAATTGAATTTAATTTAATTTCTAAGTTGGATAAAAAATTAATTTAATCTAATTAAATCTAGTTTGGCCTAAATCGAACTCCAAATTCACAATTTGATTAATTTAGACTTTAATTAAGGTTAATTTAATTTTAAGGCTTGGAATTAATTTAATTAAATGCTTAATTGAATTTAATTAAAATTTTCTAAGTTTAATAATTAATTTATCTCAACATAATTAAGTCTAAAATTCACCCTTGATCAACTTTTTTGCCTTTTTATTCTTGCCCTATGCCATGTAAGTCCTTTGTTTCAATGTACTTCCGATGTTGTTTCAAGCTCTTATATTTTAATCGAAAGTAATTTAGTTCCTTCATCTTTTGTTTATTTTATTGTATTTATTTGTTGTATTTAATTATTTATTATGTTTGCATTTTTAAAGTCATGTAGTATGTATGTTTAGGTGATACTTAATTACACTTAGATTAATTAAATTAGAGCCATTTTAGGATTAGTCACTTTAATTAAATAATTAATTAAATAGGGAGATAATTTAGTAACGATGACGTTCTAATCTTATACCTTGGATATACTAAGTGGTCAGTATTATGAAATGGCATTATGTTGGCCAAGGGTATACTTCGGTATCGTATTCGGCGCGTCATCGAAACGTAGAAAATGATAAATAATTTAAGGTTAGAATTTAATAAAATTAATTAGGTAAATATTAGTAGCATCAATAGAATTATTAATTTTGTTTGGTGTCGAAATGGTAGTGTCCGTGCATTCGGATGTTATCATAATACACCCGGTGAAATTAATAATTTAATAGGATTTAAATATTTAAATTGATGGAGCCTTTTTAGGTTAGAACTTAAAATCGACAAGATAATAATCGATCATGCATTTTAAAACCTTTTGGGGCAGAATTTATATTTCTTTAAAATACGAGTTAAGGTTTCCTATCTAGAGGACGTCTTATTAAACTCGTATTTAAAAGAAATATATTTTCTTATCTAAAAGGATATTCTTATTCGAACGATATTTATTTGCCAATAACGGATTAAATTAATATTATTATTCGAAATACCGAAATGCCACGTGTAATTAAAAGGTACCGATTTCCGGGCACTCGTAAGGGTCGTCCTTACGCGTAACCGACTCCCGAACCCAATGTTTTTAAAAATAAATCTCTGGTTTGTTTTATGGTGTCTGGCCTACCAAAGTGGTCGGTGGCGACTCCAAATTAATTTTAAAAATTCAAATGTTTTCAATAAAATTTGGTTTTTCACAATTAAAAGCAATTAAATTCAATTTTTTTCCAAATTAACTCGCCAGGCTATTTTTCGCACATTTCGGTTTTAAAATGGTCGCGACAGACAATTTAGGTAAATTTGATGCAAAAAGTGATGAAGCTATTTTCCTTGGTTACTCTTTAAATTCTAAGGCTTATAGAGTTTTCAACAAAAGAACCTTAGTTGTAGAGAAATCTATACATGTGGTTTTCGATGATAACCTCCTTCCTAGGAAGGATTCTTGTGATGATGATGATGATGTAGTAATCATTGAAACCATTGATGATGGACAAGCATCAAAGGTGGATGGGATTCCAAGCAATGAGGAAGCACAAGATCCTCCAATAGAAGATTTGGGAAATGTAAAGCTTGAAGAAAGGGAAGTGAGCTACCCAAGGGAGTTCAACTATGTCAAAAATGGTGAAATCTTGGATGATCCATCCAAGGGGGTAACTACTCGTTCTTCTCTTAGATTAATGAATCATATTGCTTTTATCTCATGCATAGAGCCTAAGAATATCAAAGAAACATTAGGTGATGATTATTGGATTTTGGCTATGCAAGATGAATTAAATCAATTTGAGAGAAGTAATGTATGAGCATTAGTTGATAGGCCTAGTAATAAGTCTACTATAGGAACTAAATGGGTCTTTAGAAACAAACTAGATGAGAGTGGTAACATTGTAAGAAATAAAGCTAGATTAGTAGCTCAAGGTTACACTCAAGAGGAGGGAATAGATTTTGATGAAACCTATGCACCCGTAGCTAGAATGGAAGCCATTAGGATGCTACTTGCATTTGCATGTTATCATGATTTCAAGTTTTTTCAAATGGATGTCAAAAGTGCTTTCTTAAATGGTTTTATAAATGAAGAAGTGTATGTTGAACAACCACCGGGTTTTGAAGACTCAAAATTTCCAAACCATGTTTTTAAATTAACAAAAGCTTTATATGGTTTGAAACAAGCTCCTAGAGCTTGGTATGAAAGGCTTTCAACCTTTCTAATTGAAAAAGGTTTTGAAAAAGGGAATGTGGACACTACACTTTTTATAAAAAAGGTTTAAAAATGACATCTTAGTAGTTCAAATTTATGTTGATGATATTATTTTTGGATCTACTAATGAATGTTATTTTCAAGAATTTTCTAAGCTAATGCAAGGTGAATTCGAGATGAGCATGATGGGGGAGCTCCCATTCTTCTTGGGACTCCAAATCAAGCAAAGGAAGGATGACACCTTCATCAATCAAGCAAAATACATCAAGGATATGCTCAAAAAGTTTGGCTTGGAAAATGTGAAACCTCAAGCCACACCAATGAGTTCATCTACCAAGCTTGACAAGGATGAAGGAGGTAAGTGTGTTGATTCTAAATTGTATAGATCAATGATAGGTTCTTTGCTTTACCTTACCGCAAGTAGAACGTATATTATGTTTAGTGTTTGCTTGTGTGCTAGGTTTCAAGCTAGTCCTAGAGAATCACACCTTATAGCCATTAAGAGAATTTTTAGGTACCTTAGAGATTACACCTTGTTTGGGTCTTTGGTATCTTAAATCTTCTTCTTTTGATCTTCATGCCTATTCGGATACGGATTATGGAGGTTGTAAGATAGATAGGAAAAGTACTTCCGGAACTTGTCAATTCCTAGGTAGTATGCTCATATCTTGGTTCTCTAAGAAACAAAATAGTGTAACTCTATCTACCACCGAGGCGGAGTACATATCCCTAGGGTGTTGTTGTGCACAAGTGTTATGGATGAAGCAACAACTCTTAGATTATGGCATTAAGGTAGACACCATACCTCTTAAGTGTGATAATACTAGTGCCATATGTCTTACCAAAACCCCCATTCAACACTCTAGAACCAAACACATAGAAATTAGACATCATTTCATTAGAGATCATGTGTCTAAAAATGATGTTGCTTTAGAGTTTGTTGACACCTTAAATCAATTAGCGAACATCTTTACTAAACCTTTGGATAAGGAGCGTTTTTGGGCCCTTAGGAGAGAGTTAGGTCTAACTAGCCTATTTTGACTTGCTAAGTGTCATCTTTTTGCTTATCTTGCTTGAATCTTGATTTAAATCATGCTTATGATGCTCTTGTATCTTGATGACTCCATGCATGTTGCTAGGGGGAGTATGAACTTTTCATGCATAATAAACATGTCATTACATCTTATGCATGCTTCTATGGGCTTTAGAGACTCATTTCTAGTACTTTTAGTAGCCAAAATGCAAAGCAAAGGTCGAAGGTATCGATACAGCTAATCCCTATTTCGATACCTGTTCATCAGCCCATCTGGGTTTTTGTCAAGAAGAACAGGCATCGATGCTTGCATCGATATCTCTGTTTCGATACCAGCATCAAAACAAGGTGTTTCGATACCAGTATCGATACACGAGGACAGAAGTTGTTTAAAACACTCTAAACCTAATTTTAATCTCATTAAAACACTTCCAAATTTAAAACCCTAAAACCCTAGCCAGCCCTCTCTTTAAAATCCCATCAAATTCACCTCTTTTAACACAATTTCTTCACGTTTTCTTTGAGGGATTTTGATCTACGCATCAAAGACTTCATCATATCAACAAACGGTGCTTCATAATCACGAAATTCATCCTAATCTACACTCAAGGTATACTTTCGAAAAATCTTAATTTCGTTTATTTTTAGTTTGTTAAAATTCAATTTTTGAGAATGTTTTAAATGTCTATCTTATGGGTTTCAATAAACCAATGATTTTGTCTCAAAATTCCAACTTGTTTTAATCGAATATAAATTTTTATTCGAATAAGTTTTTCGATGGTTTTTCAAACTTTTTAATCCTTAAATACCTTGAATTGTTAGATTATTTCATAGGATTGAATTGGATTACATATACAAGCATACATATTGTTCTTAACTAATCCAATTTTTTTTTTATCCAATCCTAGATCATGGCACCAAAGAAGCGATCTCGTACCGAAGCCGGATCCTCTTCATCATCTCGTGTTGCAAGAGTTGATTTTGAGAAGGACTATGCTAAGAGTCTAGACAATGATCGTAGATTGGACAATTATAACCTTTTTCGGAGCTATCCTCTCAAAAAAGAAAGATGTGTGGACATTCAATTCATCACGTCACATAGATTTCCTTTTCGTTACTATGACCAACTTGTCGAGTGGAATTTCTTGCGTTTTCTCACTCATACCGGCAAGTTCTTTCCAACTCTCGTCCTTATCTTTTACACTAATGCTAAATGTATCTTATCTCCGGACAAGAGTAAAGTAGTAGCCATTGAATCGTATCTTATGGGAAAATCTTTCAAGATTAATGTCTCTACTTTTCTTGATGTTTTTGGTCTTGAAGATAAAGGTAATGATGATGAAGACTCTCTTGCTCCTTTCACCGGATCGGTTACGTCTCTTGACGCACACGACCGTTTTCTCCATCTTATCATCTCTTGGTGGATTTGTCCTTCTAATGGGAGATACTCTAGGATCCGTCAAGTTGATAGTTTTTGGATCACATGTTTCCGTGATAACATCCAACCAAACCTTGCTCGGATTGTCTTCTCGGATATTGTCTGGCACATCCAAAACCATGCTACCCCCCTTGTTCAATCTTTTCCTTATGCGTGCATTCTAAGCACCATCTTCTTGCATTTGGACATCGATTGCTCTTATGACAAGGTGGGATCTTTGAAAGAGCTTATTGGAGAAACTTCACTCAACCGTGCTCACTTTGTCTATGCCTCTAATGGTAAGTGGACTCGAGGTGCTCCTCCTTCTCCTCCTCATGCTCCGATTGATCCGGAACCTATTCATCAGTTTGATATGTTGACCTTCCTCACGTCTAAGTTTGATTCTCTCAACACCCGCTTGGATTCCATGGATGACAAGCTTGACTCTTTTTCCACTCAATTCACTTCGGGTTTTGATGCCACCAACACTAGGATGACAAGCCTAGAGACTCAAGGACACTCCTTGAGAGTATCTCTTGAAGCTCTCCGACAAAGCCAAAGACTTAATGATGAGGGAAATAAAGATCAAGAGGAAGATGAAGATGATGAGGATGATGATGATGACCGTGATGACATGGCCGATGATTGATCGTTTCGATCTCTCTTATGCTTTGTTTTTTAGTTATTAAGACTAGTTATGATGCATTCATATTAGAACTTATGCACCTATTTTTATTTCCCTATGTTTTGTCTTTATTATTGTTGGATTATATTTTAGATACTTTGCTTGCTATGGTTTATGCTTATCATATGAACTTTTATATTTAAGTGTTATGGTTTATGCTTTATTCTATTATCTTGATTATCTTTTTATATTTATGCTTCATTGATTTTGATCTAACAAAAAGGGGGAGAAAGTTCTAAGTTTTTAAGTTTTCGAAAACCATCAACAATTTTAATTTTTTTTGACACATATTAAGGGGGAGTCTTTCAACCAAATTATTTCAAAACTTAAAATTCCTTTTGGTTTTGTTATATCAAAAAGGGGGAGATTGTAAAACTAAAATTGATTTTGATATAACAAATAAATGTAAGGACTAATTTTGAAATAACATTTTGGTCCTTAAGTCAAAGCCTGATCTCTAAGTCAAAACCAAGAACTTTGAAATACTCTTACAAGTCATTTTTACATGAGGGTATCGATACCATAAGGATAGGTATCGATACACCTGGGATTTTTCAAGGCTTGTTCTTGAGATCAAGAACAGGTATCGAAACAAGGTTCGATACCAAAGCTTTCTGCCAACCCATGTTTCGATACTGGTATCGAAACATCTTGGTTAATTTTTAAATTATTTTTTAATTTTAAAAATATGACTCCTGGTATCGATACAGGTATCGATACACCCTTAATCTCCAACGGCCATTTTCAAGCATTAAATGAGTCGACCGTTGGTGTTAGTTAATTTTTGAATGATGGTTAGCCTGTATCGAAACAAGGTTCGGTACCATGCATCATAGAAAGTTTTTGTATCGAAACAGGTATCGATACACCCCTTATTAAATGCACAACGGCTCTTTCTTTTCTTGGCTTGTTTCGAAATAGGTACCCCGTGTTTCGATACCACCTGCTGCATAGTGCATTTATGATGGAAATATGAAGTTCCAACGTCCATATTTACTTTCCCAACAACTTCAACGGTTAGAAATCAATGAGAAGGTATAAAAAGAAGCATTTTCAAAAGCATACACAGAGAATTGAACATCAAGCAACATCTAAGCTCACAAATCCAACTCAAAGCACTTCATTGCATACTTTGTCCTTCCAACTTGTGTATTTCACTTTGATCTGTTGTAAATTAAGTTTGAGGAGTGTTTGTTTGTATTAGAGGTTATTATTTCTTGTGAGAGAATCTATTTTAGCCAAATCAAACTTCTTGTAACACCTTGTGAGGTCTAAATCAATTTTGAGTAGAAAATTGATTTGTTTGTAAAGGTTATCCCTTGAACCTAGAAAAAGGTTGAATTCAATAGTGAATTGTTTTCAAAATCCTTAGTGGGAGCTAAGGTAGTGGATGTAGAGCTTGTTCGAAGCTTGAACCACTATAAATCATTGTGTTCTCTATTTTTCGACTTTTACCAAAATTTCTCCTACCAATTTTTTAATATCCAATTCACCCCCTCTCTTGGCCATTATTCAATACTGATCAACTCAACAAATTATATAACTTTTATCGATGATGATATTCCAGATGGAGGTATGGGATCTATCAAAGCGTTAAATATTACGACTCACTACAAGGGTCATATTGTGCTGAGGTTGTTGATCGATAACGGTTCAGTACTGAATGTATTACCTTTGGTAACTCTGCAAAGGTTACCTATTGACAGTGCTCACAAGAAAAGCTATTGGAATATGGTCAGAGCATTTGACGGGACTACGAGGTACATGTTGGGTAGGATAGTAGTGTCGCTACTGATTGGTCTATCTGTGTACAACGTGGATTTTGTTGTTATGGATATCAAGCCCACTTATAATTGTCTGCTTGGAAGACCCTGATTCATTCAGTTAGGGCATTGCCGTCATCTCTGCATCAGAAATTGAAGTTTATGATCGATGGAAAGCTAGTATGTGTTGGGGCAGAGGAAGACATCATCGCTTCAGTTTTCACTGATATACCATACATCTAGGCAAATGAGGATGCTTTGGAGTGTTCTTTCAAGGCTTTAGAGTTTATCAACGCTGCGTTCGTGGCTGAAGATGCAAAATTCTCGTGCCCTATATTGTCAAACTGCACGGAAATGACCTTTAAGCAAACTCTCGTTAAAGGAGCCAATACTGGAAAAGGATTAGTAAGGAATTTGCAAGGAAGTTTACGCCCAAGGCCCGTGGTTATGAAGAAAGGTCGAGCCGGGTTAGGTTTTTCGGATGAAGCATTGTGGAAGAAGTATGGAAAAGCTGCAGCTAAGGGGTCGATCTCATTGAGTTCAAAGATTGACTTTATATCTCGAGGATTTGTAAATGTTATAGCAAGAAAAGAAGAATCGTAAAGAGGCTATCAAGCTACAGGAGGAAGAAATATTCGGGGATACTGTTGATGGTTTGTTTGTGGGAGGAATTTCTAAAGGACCAAGGATGAACTTTTTGGAGGGAATCCGTCCATGTCTCCATGGTGAAACTCTGAAGAACTAGACTGTAGATGATTTACTTGTAATATTTAAAACAGAGTAATACCATGAACCACCCTATACTTTTGTCTGCGAGTATAAGGGATTTTCTGTAAAGGGCTTTTACATATTTTCACGTGAAAATAAAGATGTTTCTTTTATTCTCAAATGGCAAACATTTTCATTTCTTTTATTCATTCATTTATTCATTTATTTATTCATTTATTATTCCTTTCCAAATTTATAAGTTTTTTTTCGCAGGTTCTCAATCAATGATTGCATGAGTGATTCTGTGCCTAATCCTGAAATAGATTTGAAAAAGATCTCTTATCTAACAGAAATTAAAGAGTGTGAAGATAATGTGGATTATGAGGTTCTTGAAGAATTACTGAGATTGGTGGAAAAAGAAGATAAACATATCATGCCCTACAAATAAGAGATAGAGATTCTGAATTTGGGAACTAAAGAAATAAAAAGAGAAGTTAAGATCGAAGCAACGTTTTCACCTGGGCAAAGCAAGATTTGATTGATCTATTGTAAGAGTTCAAAGATGTTTTTGCATGGTCCTACCAAGACATGCCAGGTTTGAATACTGACATCATGATACACAAGTTACCAATTAGACCAGAGTGTAAGCCAGTACAGCAAAAGCTCAGAAAGTTGAGACCAGAAATGCTTTTAAAAATCAAAGAAGAAGTACATAAACAGACTGATGTGAGATTCTTACAGGTGGCAGCATATCCAGAATGGGTAGAAAATATAGTTCTGGTACCGAAGAAAGACAAGAAAGTACAAATATGTGTGGATTATAGAGACCTGAACATAGCAAGTCTGAAAGATAATTTCTCTGTACCCCATATAGATGTTTTAGTTGATAATACATCAGGGCATTCGTGGTTCTCTTTTATGGATGGTTTCTCAGGTTACAATCAGATTAAAATGAATCCGGAGGATATGGAGAAGACAACCTTTACTACACTGTGGGGCACGTTTTGCTACAAAGTCATACCTTTCAGATTGAAGAATACTGGGGCAACGTGTCAGAGAGATATGGTGATATTTTTTCATGATATGATGCATAAAGAAATTGAAGTCTACGTGGATGATATGATAACCAAGTTCCAAACAGAAGATGAGCATGTCCAAAATTTAAAAAAGTTGTTTCAGAGACTACGAAAGTATCAGTTGAAGCTTAATAAGTGTAACTTTGGGGTTACATCCGACAAGCTGCTCGATTTCATGGTTAATAGACGGGGTAACAAAATTGATCCAGATAAAGTCAAGGCGATTCAGAATTTACCGCCTCTAAAAATATAGAAAAAAGTTCGGGGTTTTCTTGGAAGATTGAATTACGTTTCTCGGTTTATTTCTCAGTTAATTGATATATGTGATTCAATCTTTAAACTACTGCAAAAGAATAATCCAGGCGAGTAGGACAATGAATGCCAAAAAACGTTGGACAAGATCAAACAATACTTGTCAAATGCACCGATATTGGTAGCACCTGTTCTTGAAAGACTGTTGATCCTCTATTTGATAGTTTTCGAGAATTCTATGGGTGTATGCTGGGGAAATATGATGATACTGGAAAGAAAGAGAGGGCAATTTATTACTTGAGTAAAAAGTTTACCGAGTGTGAAGTATGATACCCATTTATCCTAAAGATATGTTGTGCGTTTGTTTGAGTTACTTGTCTACTCAGGCAATATATGTTATACCATACCACGTGGTTGATATCAAAGCTTGATCCGTTAAAGTTTTTGATGGAAGCACCAACATTCACAGGGATTAGCACGTTAGCAAATGTTGTTGTCTGAATTTGACATTTTATATGTAAGTCAGAAAGCAGTTAAAGGGAGTGTCATAGCTGATTTTCTTACAAGTAGAGCTTCAAAGGATTATGGGCCTCTGAAATTTAATTTTCCCGATGAAGATATGATGACCATTTATGTGAAAGAAGACGGTGAGATGAAGAAATAGAGGTTGTATTTCGATGGAGCAGTTAATGCACTAGGACGTAGAATCGAAGTTGTGTTGATTTCTCCAGGTGGTATACACTATCCTTTCACAGCAAGTTGGAGATTTTGTGCACTAACAATATGACAGAGTACGAAGTGTGTGTCATGGAATTGAAGGCTACAATAGAAAGAAGGATAAAAAACATTAAAAGTGTACGAAGATTCAGCCCTGGTTATTTATCAGCTACGTGGAGAATGTGAGACCAAAGACACAAATTTGATAGAATATCGGAAATTGGTACTGGAATTTATTGAAGAGTTTGAGGAGATAACTTTTGCATACATCCCTAGATAAAATAATCAAATGACGGATGCTTTAGCTATACTGGCTTCGGTATTCCAAGCAAATAGACCGAAGGATTATGATGTTGATCCGAATACAACTTTATAAAACGTACGCTCATTGTTGTAAAATGGAAGAACAAGTCGGTAATCCTTGGTATTTTGATATTCTGCAATACATCAAGTTCCAAGCTTATCCATTTGAAGCGAATGATAATGATAAGAGAACAATTAGAAGAATGGTTGTCGGGTATGTGTTGGATTGTGACGTCTTATACAGGAAGAACAGAGGTCAGTTATTACTCAGATGTGTCAATACTCGCGAAGCTAGAAGTATTCTTGAAGAAGTGCACGATGAGATATGTGGTACACATGCCAATGGTTTCTTGATGGTACGAAAAATAATGAGATACGGGTATTACTAGTCTACCATGGAAGGAAATTGCATAGAGTACGCCCAGAAGTATCACAAATGTCAGATTTATGCAGATAAGATTAATTCTCCACCGGTACTGTTACATACAATGAATTCATCGTAGCCTTTTGCTGTCTGGGGAATGGATGTAATTGGGCAGATTCACCGTGCATCGCATCATCTTAGTGGCTATCAATTGTTTCACCAAGTGGATAGAAGTTGTTTATTATGTCAATATCACGAGAACAACTGTGTGCAAGTTCTTGAAGAAAGAGATTATTTGTCGATATGGTCTACTAGAACGAATCATTACAGATAATGCTACTAATTTCAACAACAAAGTGATTGCAGAAATATATGAGCAGTTCAAGATAATTCATCACAACTCTGTGGCATACCGACAAAAAATGAATAGAGCAGTTGAGGCAACCAACAAAAACATTAAGAAAATCATATCGAAGATGATAGAAACATACAAAGACTAGCATGAAAGGATTTCTTTTGCCTTGTTTGCGTACCGTACTTCGATGAGAGCTTCTACCGAGGCAACGCCTTATTCTCGGGTATACGGGACTGAAGCAGTGTTACCACTTGAAGTTGAAATTCCATCTCTTCGAGTATTATCAAAAGTGAAATTAGATGATGTCGAATGGGTACAAATTCGTTTTAATCAATTGAATTTGATTGAAGAAAAGCAGTTGAAAGCTACATGCCATAGCCAAATGTATCAGAAGCGGATGATTCGAGCTCATGATAAAAAAGTTCGACCGCGAGAGTTCCGAGAGGATGATCTAGTGCTTAAATAGATATTGCCGATACACTGTAATTTCCGTAGGAAATGGATACCGAATTGGGAAAGGTCATATGTTATCAAAAAGGCCTTTTCTGGAGGTGCAATGATCTTAACTGAAATGGACGGAAAAGAATTACACAAGCCTGTGAATTCCGATTTAGTATGGATTCAAGGGTGGCTACCGGAGTGTGTTCATGTTGTGTTCTTCGTGTTCATCCTTTTTTGGATGAACACACATAAACATTATCCAAAAGTATGGGTTTTGATCTAAAATTTAGAGAGTTTCTGGGTTTTAGTTGTTTAGGTTGAGTATTTTGGGAATCAGGTGAGTCGGACCGAGTGAGGAGGGGAGAGTTATGACCAAGTTGACTCGGTGAGAGGGGAGGTCACCCATTCGCAAAACGCTGCCGTTTTGGCAAGGAGACACGCGCGTTTTGATCTGGGTCGACCCAGATTCGCGCATTTTTGGTTAAATGAGAAAATTGTTCCCGTGGTCCCTCAGATTTTGAGATATAATTCATTATGGTCCGTATTTTTCCTAATTAAGGCCTAAAACATTAATTTTCCTTCGATTTAACCCTTAATTAAACCTGAATCGAATATTAAATTCAAAATTCCATCAATGTAGACATTAATTAAAATTAATTTAATTCTTAAGTTTAGAAAATAATTTAATTAAGTTCTTAATCAAATTTAGTTAAAATTCTAAGTTTAGGATTAATTTAATTTGATCATTAATTAAGCCTAATTTGACCCCTAAAATCGAACATATGTCAATTTAATTCCTGCTTCTTTTATTCATACCATGTAACTTCTGTTGTTTCAATTAATTTCCCCATGTTGTACTCGAGCTTTTATGTCACTAATAAAAGTAATTTAGCCATTTTATTTATTTTTATTTTTATTTTTATTTTTATTTATTTATTCGTTTATTCATTCATTTGTTTATTTATTATTTTTGTTTGCAAAATTTAAAAGCATATAGTTTATTTTTGTTTAAGGATCATTTAATATTCACATAGTTAATTAAATTAGCTTTTTTTAGGGTTGGTGACTTTAATTAATGAATGAATTAAATATGGAGATAATTTAGTAACGATGATATTTTAATCATATATTTCGGATACACAAAGAGGTCGGTGTTTTTACGTACCATGACGTTGACCAAAAGAGTATACCTTGGTATCGAATTGACGGGCTATCAAAACTTAGAAATTAGTAAATAATTTAAGGATTAGAATTAAACAAAACCGATTAGGTAAATAATTAGCAACACCAATAGTATTATTAATTTTTTTCGGTATTGAGATGATAGTGTCCGATCATTCGGATGTTATCATAATACACTTGGTGAAATTAATAATTTAATAGGGTTTAAATATTTAATTAATGGAGCCTTTTAGGTTAGAACTTAAAACGAACAAGCTAATAAACAGACATGCATTTAAAACCTTTTGGGGCAGAACTTATATTTCTTTAAATACAAGTTAAAGTTTCCAATCTAGAGGATGTCTTATTCAAGCTCGTATTTAAAAGAAATGTATTTTATTATCCAAAATGATATTCTTATTCGAACACGTCTTATTCAAACTCGTATTTAAAAGAAATGTATTTTATTATCCAAAATGATATTCGTATTCGAACGATATTTATTTAACAATGATGGATTAAATTAATATTGTTATTCGAAATGTCAAAATGTCACGTGTAATTAAAAGGTATCGATCTCGGGCGCTCGTAAGGATCGTCCTTACGCGTAACCGACTCCCGAACTCAAAACGTTTTTAAAAAGAGAATCTCTGGTTTATGGTGTCTGGCCTACCAAAGTGGTCGATGGCGACTCCAAATTATTTTAAAATTAATTAAATGTTTTTTTAAACACGATTTTGATTTTTAATATTTTTCAGTCCATTTTCCAAAATTCAAATTATATATACTTTTTAAAATAAAATATGGTTTTCAAAATTAAAAAGCAACAAAATCTAATTTTTTTAAATCCATTCGTCAAGTTATTTTACACACTTTCGATTTTTAAAATAGTCGCGACAAGTATTTCAAAATAACAATTTAAATTTAATTTAATTATTAATTAGACCCATACTATGAATGAAAATATTTTAATAATTATTAATTATTAAATAGGGACTATAATCCATATGTTGACGTTGGACTTAGACCCAACACTGGAATTTTTTCTCGACTAACAGACAACTATACCAATTTTAATGTTTATTATCGATTATTGATATTATTTCTCTTTATTTTGTTATATTAAATCTTATTTTATTTTTTTTCTTATTTTTTATTTATCATTATGACATATTTTTTATTAACTTACGGCATACTTTTATTCTCATTTATCTTATTAAATGATTTTCGGATTACGCTAAACTCGATCTTTAATTTACGATTATTGATGGTTTTTTAATAATTTGATTGTTTTTTTACTTTATTTTATCAAAATTATTTTTAAATTTAATATAAAAATAGTTTGATGATTAGTTTTTTATATTATTTGATTTTTTTAGAAAATTTGATTTTAAAATATATTTGGACTCCCCACCGGTCACTGTGATAAATCGACCACCATAAAAAAATAATCAGAGATTCATTCGAGTAAAAATTGAGTTTAAAAAATCAATTATACGTAAGAAATGATTAACACCACCAAGTACGTTCTATATCGATACCTTTAATTTTATATGATAATTAAAATAATAGTTTAAATTTAATTTAACTATTAATAATTAATTGGGTTTACACTATATATGAAAATATTTTTATAAAAAAATATATTTTATTTTAAACATAAGATTAGATATATCCTATACACACAAGAGATCTATATTTATATTCTAAATTTAAATCTTATTACGTGCAAATATTATGAATGAATTCAAATTTGAATGGATAAAAAAATTATTAACATTTTTGTTCGTTTAGATTTAATTAACCTCAAATATGTGTATTAATTAAATTATATTAAAAATTAAATTTGGTAATTATAGAGTTGATGTTGATTTAATCATTATATTTTTAATTTTGATAAATATATCACGTAATTATTAAAATGGTTTTAATTTTTTTTTGAGATAAATTTTGTAACCCCTTAATTTAAAACTTAAAACGTACGGTAGGTTAAATAGTCATATTTATAACTTATTCGATAAGTAAAGCAAAAGGATCACTTTTCAAAGAAATAAATATCTAATACAACGGTATTATATATATAAAATAATAAAGACGTTGAAAAGTATTATTATATTCGAATATCCAATAACAAAAACATTAATAAAACAAATATCTCATTTGTTGCATGACTAAAAACATCTCTAACCCTAATAGTCCCAAAACATTAAAGTAATATCCTAAATAAACAACGTACTGAAAATAATAATTGTAAAAATAACTTCTGTTGAGATCTCCGGGTACCAACTCCTAAGGCCGAGTATCTGAAACATTAAATAAACAGGATGAGCTATAAAGCCCAGTGTGTCTCTATAGTGCTATCTCAAGTCACAAATACATTCAGTTCATTAAAATATAACGAGGGAGTGATCACAAAAATGTCTCAAATGAACAATGAATGTAATGTCACAGAGAATGCAGTCCCAAACTCCGAACGCCTAACACAGTGGTGGCAAAGCCATCCGATCACAGTGGAGGTAGTTCCCCAGAACTCCTCACACCTTATTTCTCCGAAACACAGTGTGGTAAAAACCACCTTCCTCCGTACAATCCACCCCATGCACATGCTATGCAATGAATGCAAAAACATCCGATGTCTCAACACAACCAATGAAATAAAATGTAAAGCACACCATTCACATGATCTGACCTCAGTATCACAAAATATCACAAGAGTTTAGTCTCACAGTAAATAATCAATCCCAGAAAACAATCTAGCACAAGAAGAGAACACACCTCTCAACAACACGAATACTACTGCTGGTACGGGCCTTTACCACGATCCGAGCTAGGTCCGGCTCGAGTTGAGTCAGAGTCTACAATAAAACTTTGTTAATTAAACTTATTTCAAAACATTACTATGCCACCTAAAAAGACTAAGAAAGGTCACATACGCGAATCACGAGTGGCACTCGCAGGAGTCGATCGGTTACGAGGCGGAGGCAGAGGAGGTAACACGTTCTTTTCACAGTCCACGTCGTCTGAAAAGACCATAAAATTTCCAATTAAAAACTCATTCAAGTTACTTACCCAAGTTTACATATAAAAAGGGTCAAACAGGGCTTCCGGGTCTGAATTTGACAAAACGGACTGCGAAAACGGACTCAGAACGTCGAAAAACGTCAAGATAGGGTTTTTCAAAAAAGTCAACTCTGGTCAACGGTCAACGGTCAACGGTCTATGGTCAACGATCAACGGTCAACGGCTGACGTCATTGCTGACGTCACCAGTGACATCATGGGTATGGAAGTTAAACGGGTCGGGTCAAGCACAATCTGCGGGTCGGGTACAGGCACAATCTGTGGGTCGGGTATGGGCCGGTCCAAGGGTTAAACACCGGTCCAGTTCGGTTCAAGCTAACACCCCAAACCCTCTCTTCTTCTCCACGACACTACTACTGCTCCCTCTCGATGCATAACCGCCGCACCACACGAGGTCCGACGCCGACAACTCATGCCGATGGCAAAGGGAAAGCCGACGACCGGTGGCGACGACCGGCTAACCACCCGATTTACCCCGCAACATCAACAAAACGGAGACCCCAAACAAAGATTCAAAAACCTTAAAACCCACACACTTACCCAAACGGCAAAAAACTTCTTCACAATATTGGAGAAGAACCCGTCGGCGAACGGCAAAACCAACGACGATCGGTCACTCACAGAAGAACACCTCCCTCTACGCAAAGAAAGAAAAAGAAAAAAAAACAAGAACAAAGGAGAGAGTGCGACAGCAAGGGAGAGAGACCTCAGATAAAAACTAAAGAGGTATCCTAGTTCAGATAGATCTAGGTTTCATAGGCACAAAACTGAAAATACCCCTAATAGAATCCTCAATTGATTCAAATTAGGGCACAAACAGATTTGGGAAATTATAAAATTAGGGTTTTCGCCTATATGATTTCCCGACTGTTACAACTCTCATCCTTTTAAAAGAAATTTCGTCCTCGAAATTTACCTGATGAGAAGAGATGTGCATACTGAGCTTTAACAACGGACTTAGGCTCCCACGTAGCCTCATCGTACCCATGATGTCGCCATAAAACCTTAACCATATCAATAGTCTTTTTCCTCAATACTCTCTTGTTCTCCTCAAGAATCTTAACTGGTTCCTCCTCAAAACTTACATCAGGTCTAACCTCAATATCATCGACAGAAATGATATGGGATGGATCGGATCTATATCGTCTCAACATAGAAACATGAAATACATCATGTATACGCTGTAACTCGGGAGGTAAATCAAGCTGGTAGACAACCGGCCCCACTTTCCGTAAATTTGATAAGGTCCGATAAAACGGGGACTCAGCTTACCCTTCTTTCCAAAACGAAGTACCTTCCGCCAAAGAGATACTTTCAGGAAGACTCTATCACCCACGTCATACTCAATATCCCGACGTTTTAAGTCCGCATAAGATTTTTGTCTATCAAAAGCCACCTTAAGTCTGTCTCTGATCATTCTAACTGTTTCTTCAGCTTCTCGAGTAATATCTGGACCCAAAATTCTATGCTCAGTTAACTCAGTCCAACCAATAGGTGTACGGCACCTACGTCCGTACAAAGCTTCGTAAGGTGCCATCTGAATACTAGCCTGGTAACTATTATTATACGCGAACTCTGCTAAGGGTAGAAAATTCTCCCAACTGCCCGGATAGTCAACAACACAACCCCGCAACATATCTTCAAGGATTTGAATAACCCTCTCGGATTGACCATCAGTCTGTGGATGGTATGCAGTACTGAAATTAAGTCGAGTGCCCAAAGTAGTATGAAAAGATTTCCAGAACTTGGCTGTAAATCTCGGATCACGATCGGAAATTATAGAAACTGGCACACCATGCAATCGCACTATCTCAGATATATACAATTGAGCCAACTTACTGAGGGAAAAGTCAACTCGAACAGGAATAAAGTGTGCGGATTTAGTGAGACGATCTACAATAACCCAAATAGAGTCTTTCTTCGTCGGAGTCAAAGGAAGACCACTAACAAAGTCCATAGTCACACGTTCCCACTTCCACTGAGAAATCTCAATATGTTGTAACAACCCAGATGGTCTTTGGTGTTCAGCCTTCACTTTTTGACAAGTTAAACACTTAGAGACATAATCCACAACATCTCTCTTAAGTCCTTTCCACCAAAATCGTTCCCGGAGATTCTTATACATCTTGTCCCCACCAGGATGCATGGAGTAGGGACTATCGTGGGCTTCGCGAAGAATAGTTTGTTTTAGCTCAGAATTCTTCGGAACACAATATCGTCCTCGATAACAAAGGATATCATCTTGGTTTATGGTGAAGTCCCTAGAAGTACCTTCCTCAACCTTTTTCCTACGATACATCAAGAACACATCATTCGGTTGTTCCGAACGAATCTCAGAAATTAAAGTAGGAATAACTCGAAGTTCCGCTAGGATACTCTCATCCTCATATAAACTCAAACGAGCAAAAAGAGCTCTCAGATCTGCAATTACTCGACGACTCAAAGCGCCTGCCACAACATTAGCTTTCCCAGGGTGGTACTCAATCTCACAATCATAATCCTTCAGAAGTTCTAACCAACGACGTTGTCTCAAATTAAGCTCTTTCTGAGTGAGTAAATATTTCAAACTCTTATGGTCAGTAAAGATATAACACTTCTCCCCATAGAGATAGTGTCTCCAAATTTTAAGAGCAAAGACCACAGCAGCTAACTCAAGATCATGGGTGGGATAGTTACCTTCATGTGGTTTTAACTGACGGGAGGCATAAGCAACTACCCTACCATCCTGCATAAGTACGCAACCCAAACCAGTATGGGAAGCGTCACTATAAACGGTATATGGTTTCCCAGACTCAGGTTGGATCAAAACTAGGGCTTGGGTTAGTACCAATTTTAATTTCTCAAAACTAGACTGTTGGGCCTCATTCCACACATAAGGGGTATTCTTCCTCAAAAGTTTGGTTAAAGGTGCTGCAATGATCGAAAACCCTTCCACAAACCTCCAATAATAACCAGCTAAACCCAAGAAACTACGGATCTCAGAAATATTTTTGGGTTGCTTCCAATCCATAATAGCCTCAACCTTTTTCGGATCCACTTTAACACCTTCAGCAGAAACTATGTGTCCCCAAAACATTACTTCACACAACCAAAATTCACACTTGCTAAACTTAGCATATAACTGTTTCTCTCTCAGAGTTTGCAAAACAATACGAAGATGTTTCTCATGTTCGTCCTCAGACTTAGAAAAAACCAAAATGTCATCGATAAAAACAACCACAAACTGATCAAGATAGGGCTGAAATACTCTGTTCATTAAATCCATGAATGCTGCAGGAGCATTTGTTAACCCGAAAGGCATTACGGGAAATTCATAATGGCCGTAACGTGTTCAAAAAGCTGTCTTAAAAACATCAGAATCCTTAACTCTGAGTTGGTAGTACCCAAATCTCAAATCTATCTTCGAGAAAACCTTAGCACCCCAAAACTGATCGAAAAGATCATCGATACGAGGGAGGGGATATTTATTCTTTATCGTCAACTTGTTCAGTTTACGATAATCAATACACAAAACGAAGTGTCCCATCCTTTTTCTTGACAAAGAGAACTGGAGCTCCCCAAGGTGAAATACTTGGTCTAATAAGCCCTTTATCCAAAAGCTCTTGCAACTGGATTTTTAATTCCTTAAGTTCCTTAGGTGCCATTCGATATGGTGCCATAGATACCGGTGTTGTACCCGGATAAACCTCAATACCGAATTCAATCTCATCACGCTTAGGTGGCACTCTTGGTAGTTCCTCAAGGAACACATCTGGAAAATCTTTCACAACCCGAACTTTATCTAATCCAGAATCCGATTGTCTAGAATCCAGAATGTACGCTAGATAAGCTACAGAACCCTTCCTAATCAACTTATCAACTTTAAGAGCTGATATCATATTAGATAAGAAACCCCTTCGTTCCCCCATTAACATTATTACACGATTATCAGGTGTTTTCAGAAAAGCTTTCTTTTTCTCACAATCCAGATTAACTCGATGTTTGGATAACCAATCCATACCAAGAATAAGATCAAACTCATAAAAAGGAAGTTCCATAAGATTTGCAGGGAACACCTCCCCCTAGACTTCGAGAGGACAATTACGGTAAACGCTATTGACATCAACGGGATTACCCACAGGGCTTTGGACAGTTACAGAAAAGTCGGTTTTACATACCGGAGTTCCAAGACCACCAGCTACCGCACTCGCCACATATGAATGCGTAGACCCATTATCAAGCAAAGCAAAATAAGGTAAAGAATGGATAGAAAAGGTACCCGCTATAACGTCTAGTTGGTCACGTTCATCCTGAGCCCTAGTAGCATAGGTCAAGCCGGGTTTCTTGACACCTGAAGCAGCTGCACTCTGAACTGATCCTCTCTTACCCCCCGTACCAGAGGTGACTGACTTTCCTTGACCTCTACCCACACCAGATGTCTGAACTGGATCCTGTGACTGTTTCCTCAAGAAGGAAGCTGTAGGCGGTTCAGGACAAGCACTAAAGAAATAGTCCATAGATCCACACCTGAAACAAGCGCCGACCTTCCTTCTGCACTCCCCTCCATGTCTCTTGTGACAGAAAGAACAGATTAGTCGGGAAGCTGACGACCCACTACCACTAGCAGTAGATACCATCGGTTTTGTCCTCTGATTGCTCTGCTGGACTGATTCCTCTCTAGCTCTCTTACCAGCAAAACTTAAAACGTATGGTAGGTTAAATAGTCATATTTATAACTTATTCGATAAGTAAAGCAAAAGGATCACTTTTCAAAGAAATAAATATCTAATACAACGGTATTATATATATAAAATAATAAAGACGTTGAAAAGTATTATTATATTCGAATATCCAATAACAAAAACATTAATAAAACAAATATCTCATTTGTTGCATGACTAAAAACATCTCCAACCCTAATAGTCCCAAAATATTAAAGTAATATCCTAAATAAACAACGTACTGAAAATAATAATTGTAAAAATAACTTCTGTTGAGATCTCCGGATACCAACTCCTAAGGCCGAGTATCTGAAACATTAAATAAATAGGATGAGCTATAAAGCCCAGTGTGTCTCTATAGTGCTATCTCAAGTCACAAATACATTCAGTTCATTAAAATATAACGAGGGAGTGATCACAAAAATGTCTCAAATGAACAATGAATGTAATGTCACAGAGAATGCAGTCCCAAACTCTGAACGCCTAACACAGTGGTGGCAAAGCCATCCGATCACAGTGGAGGTAGTTACCCAGAACTCCTCACCCCTTATTTCTCCGAAACACAGTGTGGTAAAAACCACCTTCCTCCGTACAATCCACCCCATGCACATGCTATGCAATGAATGCAAAAATATCCGATGTCTCAACACAACCAATGAAATAAAATGTAAAGCACACCATTCACATGATCTGACCTCAGTATCACAAAATGTCACAAGAGTTTAGTCTCACAGTAAATAATCAATCCCAGTAAACAATCTAGCATAAGAAGAGAACACACCTCTCAACAACACGAATACTACTGTTGGTACGGGCGTTTACCACGATCCGAGCTAGGTCCGGCTCGAGCTGAGTCAGAGTCTACAATAAAACTTTGTTAATTAAACTTATTTCAAAACATTACTATGCCACCTAAAAAGACTAAGAAAGGTCACATACGCGAATCACGAGTGGCACTCGCAGGAGTCGATCGGTTACGAGGCGGAGGCAGAGGAGGTAACATGTTCTTTTCACAGTCCACATCGTCTGAAAAGACCATAAAATTTCCAATTAAAAACTCATTCAAGTTACTTACCCAAGTTTACATATAAAAAGGGTCAAACAGGGCTTCTGGGTCTGAATTTGACAAAACAGACTGCGAAAACGGACTCAGAACGTCGAAAAACGTCAAGATAAGGTTTTTCGAGAAAGTCAACTCTGGTCAACGGTCAACGACTGACGTCATTGATGACGGCATTATTGACGTCACCAGTGACGTCACGGGTATGGAAGTCAAACGGGTCGGGTCGGGCACAGTCTGCGGGTCGGGTACGGGCATAATCTGTGGGTCGGGTACGGGCCGGTCCAAGGGTCAAACACCGGTTCGGTTCAGGGAATACCCGGTCCAGTTCGGCTACAACCAGAACCGGTTCGGTTCAAGCTAACACCCCAAACCCTCTCTTCTTCTCCACGACACTGCTGCTGTTCCCTCTCGATGCATAACTGCCGCACCACATGATGTCCGACGCCGGCGACTCATGCCGATGGCAAAGGGAAAGCCGACGACCGGTGGCGACGACCGGCTAACCACCCGATTTACCCTGCAACATCAACAAAACGGAGACCCCAAACAAAGATTCAAAAACCTTAAAACCCACACACTTACCCAAACGGCAAAAAACTTCCTCACGATACCGGAGAAGAACCCGTCGGCGAACGGCAAAACCAACGGCGATCGGTCACTCACAGAAGAACACCTCCCTCGACGCAAAGAAAGAAAAAGAAAAAAACAAGAACCAAGGAGAGAGTGCGGCAGCAAGGGAGAGAGACCTCAGATAAAAACTAAAGAGGTATCCTAGTTCAGATAGATCTAGGTTTCATAGGCACAAAACCGAAAATACCCCTAATAAAATCCCCAATTGATTCAAATTAGGGCACAAACAGATTTGGGAAATTATAAAATTAGGGTTTTCCCCTATATGATTTCCCGACTGTTACAAATTTTGTCTTTAATTTATGTCTTTTTGATAAATATCTCATTTTTTAACTAACATAATGATTAAACCGTTAAAAATTTAATGATGGTAATATATAATAATATATTTTAAATGATATGCATTTAAGCTATCAAATAAATACACGTGAAATATAATTTTATTCTAATATAATATATAAAATAATTAAAATTCAAACAAAATATTAAAAATTAAATAAATATAAAACAAAAATATACTAAAAATTCTCGACCCTAACAACAATAGAATCAAAATTTTATCTAAAAAAATATGAAAACAGTCTGAAGAGTGAATTTTTGTAAAGATTACTATCGATAATCAAAAGGTAAGCGATTTTGATATTAATTAATTGAGTTTTTGTTATTTTAGTTTAGAATTTAGGCATTTTAGTGTTTAACCTAAATTAAAAGTATATGGTTTTGACTTATAGTTTAAGATTTAAACTTAAATTTAAAACTAGTAAATTTGAGGTTTTAGTGTTTGAGTTTTAATTAAATCTAAAAAAACTCAAAATTATAAAAAAAAAAACGAGTAATAAATTTATTTAAGGTTTAATAGCCAAAATATTTTAGATTTAATTAAGTTTTAATATTTTATTTTAAATTTTAATTATTTTATATTTTATATTGGAATAAAATTATATTCTATATGTATGTACTTGATAGGTTAGATGCCATGTAATTTAAAATATATTATCACATGTTTATTGTATGTCATTATCATTAAATTTTTAACGTCGCGGTCATCATGATAGTTAAAAAATGAGATATTTATAAAAAAAAAAAAAAAACTTAGGTTAAGGGCTAAATTTATTCCAAATAAAGAATGAAGGTCAAAATGATAAAAACTATAAACATTAAGGATTAAATATACTTTTATGTCAAATTATTTTATTAAAAATAAAATTATGATTGAATTAAAAAAATAGATAATCGATAGCATATATATAATTATACCTTAAATTTTTTAACTGTAACGTTAATCATCTGTTAAATTTTAATGATATGTGATTACATTGCACAAATCATTTTGCTTTAGTAGCTAAAAAATTTTATTATTTTTAAAGATTACGAATTCGAACATCATCAATATTTACAATACAATATTTAAACAGTTAAATTAAAATCTGAATTTAAGATTTTAGGTTTAATTATACATATTAAGCTAATTTTCCAATTAGAATTACTTAATAAAATATTTAATTAATATTAAATTCAATGACGCGTGTTACCTTACAGGTGTTTTGTTTCTATAAAAACGTCTAGGCTGTTTTATGAACATTATGAATAAGTTATATTTAAGTTATTTAATTATTAAAAATTATATTTAAATCATTTAATTATAATAAAATATTTAAAATATTTTTAAATAAACGACCCTTATTAATGTTCAATGACCAAGTGTTACGGAGTATATAATTAATAAAAGATCTAAAACTAAGATCGTTTTCGGTTTAATTACTCTTATGTTAATATTATATATTTTTTTATCTTCGTGACATATTATTGATTCTTAGGGTCCGTTTGTTTTATTGAAAACTGTCTCTGGAAAATGAATTCTAAAAAATAAATTACATCTTCTGAAAAATTAATTACGGAAACTATTTTCAAGTGTTTGGATAAAACTGTGTAAATCATATTTCGTCGTTTGATAATTTTTTTTAAACAAAACTCAAAATTTATTTTTAGTAAATAAACATAATACAAATTCTATTAAATTTTATCTTTTATTTTTTTATTGAGTTAATAAAATTATATTTTATAACATATTTTATTTTTATAAACACATTAAGTTAATTGTCTTTATATTTTTAACTTGTGCATAATTTATAAGTATAATATCTTTATATTATTGACTTATTTTTATTATTTTAAAAATTATGTTTTATAAAGACTTGCACTAATATATATCCAACCTAATAACCAATAATAAATTATAAAGATTTATGTCGATGTAAGTCTTTATAATTTTTTCCTTCGTCCAAATACACTCACAAGAATTAGGGATTGAATTAAACAAATATTATTAGATATTGATCTTATTTTAAAAGTTTAAAAATATTAAAAAAATTAAAATAAAACCCATTATAATTAGAATAAAATATTAAAATCTAAAATAAATTAAAACAATGAATTACGGTTAGAAAAAAAAAACAAAATAAAATATAAATAAATATTAAAATATTAAAATAAAAATAAATAAATTAAAATATAATTAGAATGAAATATTAAAATATAAAATAAATTAAAACAATGAATTACAGTTAGGAAGGAAAACAAATTAAAATATAAATATAAATAAATATTAAAATAAAAATAAAAATAAAAAAATTAAAATATAATTAAAACAATGTGAAAACAAATTAAAATATTAATATAAATAAAAATAAATATTAAAATATAATTAGAATGAAATATTAAAATATAATTAAATTAGAATATTTCTTCATTTGTAGAGAGAATAAAAGAAAAAAAAATAACTTACCAAGATGGGTAAGTCATTTTTCATAGAAACAAATTGACTGGAATTAATTTTTTTTTTTTGACTTTTTAGTTTTTCATGAACCAAACAACGAAAAGTTAAGAAAATGTTTTCCGTAAAACCATTTACACCAAAATAAACAGACCCTTATATTTACATGCTTACTTTTATAAACATCATAAATTATGATGGAGTATATATGTTTTATTAAACTTTGTTAATTCAATGTGCGGATCTATTATTTCGTACGAAATCTATTTATATTTTGAATAACGATGATTAAACCAAAATATTATCAAGTTGTCTAAGAAGAGCTTGAAGCTCTATGTTTGTAAAGACGAGACTCTTTCTACAATAGGACACTCTTAACTGAGATTACTGTGTATTAAAAAGTAAACATATTCGCACGTCCTCTTATCTATCGTATCAATAACAATATCAATCGAACTATATTCTATCGGTATCATCCGATTTATTCACATAAAAGAAGCAACCATGTGTGATGGATCTGGTATATGAATTAAATACTTGAAGCTTCCTCAACTTCATCTGCAAAGGTAAAGGATTCATGGCCTTGATTCTTGTTCTTGCTGTTTGTGTTGTCATTCTTCTTCAATTCCAACCCAAGTGGTGAATGCAAAGAGAAATTCCTTGAAACTCACTGATCCATTCTTATCCCAGTCCATCTCCTCTGCAACAGAAAACACTACTTAATCTCTCACATGGGATACTCTGAAACTGAAATCTTGATCTCTTGTTCATAATTCATTCCACAATCTAAGCTGACATTGCCTTCTAAACAACTAGTATCATGCAGAGTAAACTAAACACAAGAATGCACATGTTGACATGTGAACTTATATATGCATGTGTTCATGCCTAAAATATTCAGACAACTAAAAAGGAGGTGGACGACAGGATAAGCCGTCGGCGGTGGTTTCAGGCTGTTCATAACAGTTGATTTGGTGTGGAGAACCGCAGACAGTATAGTGGTCGGAGGAAGAAGAGTAGAGATGAGAGAAGATGATAGAGTAATGTCTCTTCTCCCATCTCTATTTTTCTTACCCCGGAAGTTATATTGTCTACGACTTTCGGTACCAAATTAACTGAGATGAACCATCTGAAACTACTTATAACAGCCTAGATCCTTCTCTTATGTATATAAAGAGAGAGTGCTAACCAAATCTTTTTGTGGCTATTGGTCCAGAGGAATGCTCCCCAGATTGATTGATGGCTTGAACCATCTCATTCTTGCTAACATACCCATCCTTGTTCTTGTCCAAGAACACAAATGCATCGACCAGCGTTTCAAATGTTGCCTCCAAATTTGATTCTGATGGCTTGAACCATTTCATTTTTGTTTCTGTCATGGATACGTCTTTGAATTCGATAGCATCGTCCTTGAGAAGGTAGACGAGGCAGAGAAGTACGATGAACTCGTTTTTGAATTTGATTCCCTTGTCCTCATTGATATCACATGCCTTGAACAGATCAACAATCTCCTCATCTGTGAACTGAACTCCAAGCTTGTGCAAACATTTCTTCAGCTCTTCATGGTCAATGGCACCATTCGAGTCCTCATCTACAGAGACATCAATGGAAACAAACATGTTCCTCCATGTATTTTGAACAACAACAACAACAAGAAAAGGTGTTCGAGATTGAATGGAATGGCATAAACCAACAATCATATGATCATCTGTTCCTACACATTGGTACAAGTCAAGAATGGCAACACTACTTACCAAACTGCTCAAAAATAGCTTTGCAGTTCCTTAAGCTGTCATCAATTTTCGGGAACTTTAAGATTATGCTGTTGAAGGATTTGATTGCAGTTCCTTTAAATGCCCTGCGCTGCATAGCTTCAACCATCTTAGCTTCTAGTTTTGTCTCCGGTGATTCGAGCTTTCCAGCTACACCTCCCATATTAGCCTGGACATACAAGTTAAAACAAAACATTAGAAGTTAGAACAACTAATCAATTGATGAAGTAGCAACATGATCATGGCTGAGATTCAATTGAAGAAGAAGAACCTGAAGAGATGATTGAATTGTGGGGGGAAGAGAGATACAAATGAAGGGGTTTTGTTGTTGTTGTGTGTAGTTTGGTGTTAGATTTGAGGTATTTAGATAGGGAGATGATTCGAGGGGGAAGCAACCACGTATGGAGGAGGAATCTGTGATGAAATTGCAGGCGCCGGGTCTAGTCTGGTCTGGTCTGGCATCACCTGGTGCGTGTTGGGGTTTATGGTCGGACACTAACCAAGGTACCTGCGCTGACTTTCTCATATAACAACAAATACAGACCCACCCAAGCTTCTTATTGTATTGGAATAGGATATTATTTCTGGTTGAAAATTCATGTATTTCGATGATGACCCATGTTCATCTAAAGATAACAATGGCTCTTATTTACCTATTTCCGTACTATTATAATTTTTTTTTAAGCTAAACTACTCCAGTGACCACCCAATTAATTAGGTATACCTATTTTTGTTATTTAACTAAAGAATTCGTCAAATAGATCACTCAACTTTTAAACCTTACTTATTTGAGTCACCGCCGTTAAAATTTAACAGAAAAAATTAACGACGATGACGTGACTGTTAATTAAAATTTATAAAATTATATATTTAATTCCTATAATTTATTTATTTTTTCAATTTAAGTATAGTTTTAAATTAAAAAAATAAAATCAATCAATCAATTGATTGATGACACGTGTCATCACCAGATTAAATGATTAATTAATTTATTATTTTTATTTATTATTTAATATATTAGAGAAAAATATATTAAATAATAAATTAATAAATAAAATTAATCATCCAATCACTGAATCCAGTGATGTTAACAAGACACGTGTTATCACCGAATTGGGTGATTAATTTTATTTATTAAATTAAAATAATAAATAAATTAGAGGATTAAATGTGTGATTTTACAGATTTTAATTAACATCCACGTCACCTCCGTTAACATTTTTGTTAAATTTTAACGACAGTGACTCAAATAGGTAGGGTTTAAAAGTTGAGTGACCTAATTGACGAGTTCTTTAGTGGGTGGTCAAAATAGGTATCTCCAATTAGTTGCGTGGTCAAAATAGGTATCTTCAATTAATTGATGGTCAAAATAGGTATCTCTAATTAATTGAATGATCAAAATAAGTATCCCTAATTAATTGGTTGTTCACTGGTGTAGTTTACCCATTTTTTATTTGTTCTTATCAAATTCCGGTGAAACTCATATGTCCATATCACTTTTATGTTTTATTTTAAATTAATAGGTTTAAGGTTTAGAGTTTAGGATTAAGGATTATGGTACAATATTAAAAAATTAAATATAAAATATATTTTTTAAAATATAAAATTTAAAATTGATGAAAAAAATTAAGATTATAAGATATAATAATAAGCATGATTAGTAACTGGATTTTTACTCATCAAATAATCATATAAATCTGATTATATTTTTGAATCAAGTGAATTTAAAGACAAATAATTAATTTTTAGAATGAAAAATATACTCAAAACCTTAATGCTTGGTGGGATAAGTTTTACATAAAATATTAAAAATTAAAATAAAAATATAATTTAAAATTAAAAATACATATACTAAAAGTATTTGATTATAAAAATTTAATCTAAATCTAACTCAATTATCTAAAAATAATTTAGGTCGAATATTCGATCTGACTGAATAATTTTTTAAAATTTTTTAAAAATTTTTATTTTTAAATAAAAATCAAATCAATCATATCATATCATATCATATGACCCCTCGTAAACCGTAAATGATTGGCAAGGGATGGTTGGGTTGGGCTGTGTGAATTTAGAAGTTAAAATTGCGGGGCCTATTTGTGCTTGTTAGTGGGTTTAGTAGGCAAGTCTTGTGTAGACTCAACTGTAGAGGCGGTAAACGAGTCGATTTCGATTTAGTTTAATTTAGGTTTAATTATATTCGATTTTGATTTAAGTGTAATTTGATTTTAATTTAAATTTTATATACGTAAAACTTTTTGTTAAAAATTTTATTTGATAAAACCATATATATGATACGAATTGATCCGAATCGAAATAAAGCCTTACAAAATAGTAATAACAATTAAAAAATATAACCCTTATTTAAAGTATGAAAAAAGAAAAAAAAAAAAAACTTTTATAATAATATTAATTATCTTTTAAATAAAAAAAATATTTTTTTTAATTTAGTTGACACTTATCACCCGGTAATACTAAGTTAAAGATTTAAATATAGTGTAAATTATATTTACCATATCATGATTTATATTAATTTTTATATTAACATTTATAAATAAAATTATATATGCTTAATTATTAAGCACGTGTACTAGTTGATAAATTAAAAGTAAAAAAAAAGTATGAAAACTATTAAACTCTTATCAACTAAACAAAAACTTTGATAGTTAAAAATATTTAGAACAAATAATTAAAAAAATATTTGATATTTTTTCTTTTACTATAATTTTATCTAATAAAATTTATTTTCCGCAAATGACAAAGAATAAAGTGATTTTAATAAATTCAATAATAGTTAACTTTAATAAAATTAATGATTAAGTATATTTGTATAATTATATATTTAAACTTTTATTATTTATAGATTTTATTCAATAAATTTATTTTTCCAAATCCAAGAGTTTAAAATAAAGCTTATGAGACTTAAACCTATGCAATATGGTGGAGAGATTAATGCACCTAACCAATAAACCATATGTATTTTTTTTTTTATAAATTCTAACACTAATTCTACTTAAAAGTAAGAATAAAGAGAAATTTTATGGGAAATAAGGGGTACTTCTATCAGGTCTAAGTCCCGTGACTTAAGAAATGTAAAAGAATAAAAATAAACAGTTTGATCGACCGGTCAAATATGATTATTTAATCATATCTCGTATTTAGTTTAATGTTTTACAACATATAATATACATCTTAAATTACAATTGGTCTGAATCCAACAAATGATCCCAATCAGTGACGAAGGTATGCCTAGATGGAGAGGGGCAATCGCTTCCTACCCCCGATTATTTTCTACCTATTCTCCATTTTAAATTTCGGTTTAAATTATAATATGTTTCCCCCTCAAGTCTTGTTGTGACTGTTGTTGTATCTGTGTGTAATGTCTCTCCCTCCCATAGATGTTTGACATGGTTTACCCACGCTGTCTGTCTCGTCCCTTGTTTCCTACTGATATCTGTTTTTTCTTGTGTTAACTTCACCTGCCCGGTGCCCACACGGAGACAGAATGAACTTTAATGACCCGTCCCTCCTTCCACCTTGACTACACACAGAAAACCCTCTGCACTGCCCTTTGACTCTTCTTAAGATAAAAAAAATTCCAAGCACATGAAAATCCAAACACAAAGGGTTGGGAAGGATTTGGAACGGTATGAGACATGTCATGCCACTGGCTGGCAGGGGTGTAAAAAGAAAAAAAAAAAAAACGAAAAATCGAAACCGATTCTAAAATCTGAAAAATAATCGAATTGGAAAATTTTATTACGGTTTGGGTTTTTTTTTCTTAAAAAAATTAGTCTGGTGATGATTTACGATTTTGGGATAAATTGAATAATTAAATCGATCGGTTATATAATATATTATAGTATATTATATATTATTTTAAAATTATATTAAAATATCAAATTTATTTTTTTATCTCTTTCTCTAAAAATAAAATTATTTTATAAAATTTATGTGTTTAACTCGTCACTATTGAAAAATTACTAATATCATGTATGTTTTTTTAAAAGTATACATATTTTTAAACTATAGTTAAAATTTTTATTTTCAATAAATAAATTAAAAAAATGTTATCCAAATTGAACATTTCAGTTAAATGATTAATCGGTTAAACAATTATAATTTAGGATCAGATATTTTTATCCTAAAATTGAATCCGACCGCACCCTTAATAAAAAATGATTCGAGCTTGATTTTTTATAATAAAAACTAATCTAATCCAAAGTCAAATCAGAATCCCATTGTACGGTGAAATACCATCCCATCGTTGAATCTTGAAATATTTATTAAACATATACAATTTCGTTGATCTTTAATTATAGTTTATTTACAGATAAATACCTATAAAATCTTAAACCGTACATAATCAATAAATAATTAATAAAAATAAAATAAATTTTAAAGTATCCACTTGTTTATCGTAAATAAAGTGCATGAGCCATGGGGACTGGATTTCCCAACCTAAACAAAACAAAACAAAACTTTATGTAAGAAAGAAAGGAATGGTTTCAACTTTAATAGGAAAAAAAAAAGAGAGAAGAAAACCCCTAGGGACGTAGGAGAGGCTACCCTAGGTGAGGGTATCTTAAGTCTTGTCGTATTTAAATAAAATAAAAATTAAAGGGGAAACAAAGGCATCCATCGAGTGACTACCCTAGAGAGATGGAATATATAAGGATGATAAACGATCGGATCATAGCGGTTTTTTTTTTTTTATAAATTATATATTCATTTTTATATGATGGTTTGTATTCGGGATTCGTAGTTTTTTCTCCCAACAATGTCTTCTTCAAGGTTTAAACTCGAATTCTTTCTTTGGGAGAGCAATGTGCCTTGCCATTGCACCCAAGACTTGTTGGTTTGATCGTCTTGATTTTAACCTGAAAACTAATATATTAGTCTCGATACAGGTTTGATTTGATTTTAATATATATTTTCTCAACCTGGTCTAAAATAATAAAATTTATAATCTGATCTTTTGACTCAGATTTTGATATATTAATTAAAAAATTGATTAAATTCGATTTAACCCAGAAAAAATTAATAAAAATATTATATATAATATAATAAAAATATATAAATATATAATTTCAATTAAATCATTTAATTAATCGCTAATCAAACTTTTAATCACTCATTAACTAAATGTTTAGACCATAAATCCATTAATTAAATTAAATTTTAATTCAACAATTAACTTAATTTTAATCAAACAATAAATACACTAAATTACCCCCAATCCCCCCATTTTCCTACCGCTGCATGCAACCTATGGTCCTGATCCAATCCAAGGTTTTAGTGTTTTGTCTGTTTTTGACTCCTCCTATGCTCTTATTTTCTTTGCTCTTTGTATCTACAGGCTCCCTGAACATGAGAGAGACTGTCCATGCCAGATTTCGTATCTGCAAAACCTGACACAAAATCCAACCACACGCAGAGAGTGAAGGGCAAAGACATGTAGGTTCTGTGGTGTCTCTATTACTCCACGGGGATGTTACCAGCGGTCGCTTTCTCGGACATAGGAATGTCTTCACGCATCGACAACAATCGTTTAACCAAAAGATCATAGGGATAATAAGACTAGAATATATACATATATAGTTGTATATTCACGTTCAAGAAGAAAGATAAATAATTTCATATCAAAATTTTATATTGAATGTTTTAAAAATAAGATAAATAGACAAATAATTATGACTCGAGAATATCATTAATACAATCACATTTTATCTAAAAAATAAAATACATTACTAATATTTGATTAAATAGTCATTTTAATATTTATTTATTTTTAAAATAATTTATTTTCTAATTTTATTTTGGATCAAAATAACCCTTTTATAAATAAAAATTAATAATCAATTGACGCTTATAATTTAAAATGACTCGATAGAATAATTTTTATATTTCGTAGAATTTTATAAATCTATTGTTTTTACTATAAAATCAATATATCAAATAGGACGCAAGGTATGTTTTCGTTATGTTAGGTCTTTGTCTTATTGAGAGTGACTACACTATCGAGGCTGGCTAACTAGGGTGTGTATGTGCTTTTTTGCACCTCGATATCAGTATCAATATATATATATATAATATCTGCGTGAGCCCCCTCCCCCATAAAGCTTCCAACTTTGGACTGTACATACCCGACCAAAAAGATCCATTTTTTGGGGGGGAAGGGGTTTATGGTTAAGTTAAAGTTGAAAGAGCATTAATTACGTTAAAGAAAAAGCATTTGGGATGAAATAATGCATGAATTATGAGATGAGTGCAGCCTGTTGGTTTTGGGGGTTTGAGAATTCTGATCAAACACAGATGTTGCAGGTGGCCATGGAAGCATGAACCATGGAGGTGGTTTTGTGGGGGAATGTTTTTGAAGTTACCGCACACAGCCTGATCATACACCAGCAGGAATGTCGATGTTTAGCGGATTAGTTCGGTTAATCAAGTACTCATTAACGTTTTAATAAGAAGGTTCGAAATTCGAATCTAGTTAAATCGAATAGAACCGAACCAAATGCATGCATAACTGAATATATTTTCTCTAGCTGGGACCTTATTTCATCTTCCCTTTTCAGAGACAGAAAAGAATTACTACTTTATTGGTCTTAGAAAAACTAGTCTAGAACACAATCACTTTTCTCAAAAAGAAAATACTTTCCTTTGACAATAGTTTATCATTTTCTCCTCCACATTTTCCAGGAAAGTTTCTTCTTTTACTTTTGGTGCGCCATTTTTTCTTCTCAGATTGCAAATTTAAAACTGCTCAGTCCCACAATGTGCAGAACATGATGGGGTTGTTTGTTTCATTTCATTGAACAAAACTAATAGCTTCAAAACCAAAGATCAACAAGCTATCCATTTTAAACCAAAAAACTACTGAAATGTCAGGTATATTGACTAATATTTGTTTGCTAATTCATGACAGGTGTTTCTGGTTTTATAACTTGTGTACTTGATTTATTTTGGTTCTGTCAAACACTGGAAATTAGGGGTGGAAGAGATTGCTGGGAGTCTTAAAAAGAAGGCCATAAATGCATCCAACATGTTCACTCATTCTCTTAAGACAAGAGGGAACAGGAAACCAGATTATAGGTTGTCATCTGTATCCATTGAGGATATTAGGGATGCAAATGAGGAGAGTTCTGTCATTGAATTACACCAAAAACTTGTTCAGAAGGATTTGCTTCCACCTAGGCATGATGATTATCATACTTTGTTGAGGTCAGTTTGTGCTTTCAGTTTCAAATGCTTGTTCGCGGCATAGTATTAAGTTGCGGATGCGGTTGCAAAGTCATGGTTGCAGCTGTTGCGGTGTGATTTTTCTCTAAAAATTAACTATGATTTTGAATGTGTTTGCGATGTCGCGGCCACCTCCAAAACCGTTAGGGTCGTGACGTTGCAACTGCAATTTAATACTATGGTTCATTGTGTCACATTGTTCTGGTCTTGGCCAACTAAACCATGCTGACAATTTTTGTGACATTCAACTTGTAGATTCTTGAAAGCTAGGGAGTTCAACATTGAAAAAACAATCCAAATGTGGGAAGAAATGCTTAAATGGAGGAAGGAGTTTGGAACAGACACCATTTTAGAGGTCAGAAATGTAAACTACTTTCATTGCAAAGTTAACTAAATCATGGAATGTTTTATGATCATAGAGCACAATGTAAACTATTTTCATGAATCTTGTTTGTAATCATTGAAAATTAACCGTTTTGTCGAATCAATCGATACTTAGGATTTTGAGTTTGAAGAGCTGGAAGAAGTATTGCAATACTATCCCCAAGGTTACCATGGAGTCGACAAGGAAGGTAGACCTGTTTACATTGAGCGGCTAGGAAAAGCCTATCCAAGTAGGCTTATGCGAATCACCACCATCGATCGGTATATGAAGTACCATGTGCATGAGTTTGAGAGACTTCTGTTGGAAAAGTTCCCTGCTTGCTCGGTTGCAGCAAAGCGACAAATTTGTTCAACTACAACTATATTGGATGTGCAAGGACTGGTATTTGAATCTTATATTCAACACCCTTTATGGAATCGAAGATTTGAGAACATTAGATATAGCAACATGGCAGAACATAATACAGAAGCTGCAGTTTACATAATAATGGTGATTAAATGTTGTTTCTGAATGCAGGGCGTGAAGAATTTTAGTAGGACAGCAGCAAATCTTTTGGCTGCCATGACTAAAATTGACAACAGTTATTATCCTGAGGTATCTGGTCCAATCCAATTATTTCTTGCTTTCTGTTGATAATTGCAATTCATGTGTAACTCTTTTTGTATGGCTTTACAGACGTTACACCGGATGTACATAGTCAATGCTGGTCCTGGATTCAAAAGGATGCTTTGGCCTGCTGCTCAGAAATTTCTTGATGCAAAGACAATTGGAAAGATAAATGTAGAAAGGATATTACTTTAGGCATTCTTCTTTTTATTCCCCTCCCCCTCCTCCTTACTTGACTCAGTTTTTTCATTTACAAATTGCAGGTTTTGGAGCCCAAATCTCTTGGTAAGCTACTTGAGACCATTGACCAGAGGTCTGTTACTTATCTTTCTTCATTCTTAACCGCAAGAGCATTCGATCTATGATCCCTCCTAAGTCCTTGCTTTTTCTTCACTTCTTTCAGTCAGTTGCCCGACTTCTTAGGAGGATCGTGCACTTGCTCTACAGATGGAGGGTGCCTTAGATCCGATAAAGGTCCATGGAATGATCCTAAGATAATGAAGGTAGACATGTGTAATATACTAAGCATGAAATGTTTGTTGGACATGATTTTAGGATTAACATGTGATTCTGCTGATAGCTCGTGCATAATGCGGATGCAACATTTGTGAGGCAAATCACCAGAGTATCGAATGACCAGAACAAGTATGGCTCTTATATTCAGATACCGTCGTTAATGGTAAGTGTTAAGTCTTGAGATCATCGAGCACAGTAACACTGTGATTATATCTTCTCTGCATCTGATTTAACATGTACTTTGTCAGGCAAGGGCTAATGACACATCAACAGCACAGTCCGGTTCAGATATAGATGTGCAATGTTCTCCAGGACGAAGACGATCTGCATTTCCTTGTTTGGCACCATTTCATCAAGAAGTGAGCTGACAGAGAATTATGTTTTATGGGCCAATATTGTGTGTGTGTTTGTGCCTTCTTAAATAAACCTAATTGACATTTATGCAGGCGCAGCCATCGTATCCTAATGCTTACAATAGTTGTGACCATAGCTTCCCTCTCATAGAGAAAACTATAGAAGAGCAAGGACTTCTATGTTCTCCCTATTCATTGCCTACTAGTAATGTCGATAGCCCACCTCATCAACGAGCATCGAATTTTTATTTCGAAGGTATTTGTGATAGCTATTCTATTACAATAATCAGTTTCTCTTCTTCAAGGAGGATACCTCAAATGTCCCCTTGTTTACCTGGTCTCTTTGGTAGTGTCTGCATGGACAGCATTTCTTGTTTATCTACACTTTGGAGTTCTTTTTCTAACTTGATGTTGAATTTCAGGAACTTCAGTTGCCCTATTGTTCGACAACGTCAAGGAAAAGATGGGGAGAAGGAATATTCATTCCATGGCCAAAATGCTGATAGCTTTATTAGTCAGACTGATTGCCTTTGTTCGTATTTTTCGATGCGGATTCTCGAGAATGCCAAACAACATTCATAGTTTGAATATGATGGAATCCAACTTGAAGAGCCATTCAAATTCAACACCACCAAAAGTTGTCAATGAAGAAGATAGTGTCCTTCCATGTATAGAGCGCCTTCAGAAACTAGAGAAAGCATTTGAGGAACTTAGAAACAAGCCTGCAGGAATACCTGTAGAAAAGGAGAAAATGCTAATGGAATCTCTGGACCGGATCAAATCTGTGGAGCTTGACCTTCATAAAACAAAGCAAGTATGGCCCATCTTAGTTTACTAGACTTAGATTTGAATGATCATTTATGTTTTTTTGACAATAGTGTCATCTTGCAGGTTCTACATGCTACAGTAATGAAACAAATTGAGATTACAGAGTTGATAGAAAATATACACAATTCCAAACGTTGCGTAAGTTCCGTTCACTGTAAAATAGTATATCCCCCAAGTCTTGCAAGCTTGAATATGATCTCATTCCCTGTCTTCTAAAATGCTGTCCCGCGATATAGACAGCAGAAAAAGTGGTAAATAACAAATGAATCAGCATGCATCTAGGCTCTTGTTAATTTGCCTATGAAGAAGTAAAAATATTTGAAGTGTATGCAATGTGAGGTCTAGACTGTGAATGAAGCTATATTTCATGTCAAGTCACAGTTTTAATCGATGTTGACATCCTTGTTGCAGCGACGAAGAATATTCTGTTGAACGATAGGATTCGAGCTCAAAGACTAGGAGGTTGAAGCAGGCAAAGACTACTTTGGAAACAGTAGTGTAGTAAGAATATATATGTATTAGTGAGACAATATTCTTACAATGCGGTATGACATGATTTTGTTTTGTTACCCTTATGTTCTAATTCTACTGGAATGAAAAGAGGCATTCACCACAACATGTAACTCGAAATGACTCGTCGGACTCAACCTGGTTTGATCTCAGTAACTTGAAAATAATTCAGACCCGGAATTATCCGGTTGATGGCTCTGCTTTTCATTTTGCCAAAACTGTAAAGAAACCAGTTCAAGTCCATACTATTACCAAGGTTGGTGCTCAACTCCGGATAAACTCGGTGATTCGAATCATAACATTTCATTATATTCGAGAAAAATGTTAAAAATCAACAAAGTTATGCCTTGAATAAGATGTTGATTATTGCTATGCTTCAGACAATTAGGTACCCCTTTGCATGATATCTGCTCATCTATGGTATATTTTAGTTTGCATAAGCATCTCTTGCTTCCAAAATGAAGATTTTAACAACTTTTAGGCTTTTGCATTACGTGACTGTAACATCATCGGTTCCGTCATACGATCATTCGGAGCTTATCGATGATAGTTTCGAAACTTCGAGTTTCTGAACTACAAAATCATCACAAGCCAATGCAAAGGACCCAAATTTTAAGCTAAAGATTGTTGTTCGACATTAAAGGAATTCGCTTCCCTGTATGCAGAACAGACCAATGACTTAACAACCAATTGCGCTTTGATCATCGGCATCGGCATCGTCGAATGCTAGCGGTAGTGATCGGCTAATATGAAATCCATCTATGCTAGAATTGAGACCAAAAAAAAAAAAATACAAATTAGATACAAATTTAAGTACCAAATTATACCTTAAAGCCGAGTTCATGTAATTGAGACAAAAAAAAAAAGATACAAATTACACTTTAAAAGTTTAGAAGTTAGAAATATTTTTTTAAAATATTTATTTTATACATTATATTTTTATCAATATAGAAGTAAAAGGAAAGTATGGTGATGAAAAATGTAATTTACCCATAATTAATTAAGAGTTATAAAACTAGTTAGTTTAGTTTAATTATTAGATTAACTGAAGATGTTTACATTTAAACCTAAATTGTGTTTTAACCAGGATCTTTTTTTATGAAAAATTTGGTATTTAAAATCTTTTTCTTTAATTAATATATAAATATAAATATATCTCTTGAAAAGATGAAATCTTGATGCTAATAGTTTGATCTCCGGATCGTCGTCTCGTCGAACGCCATCTTCTCATAGCAATCTCTTATATTTTAAAAGGTAAATTCTTTTGCCCTTTTTTATATTTTTTTCTACAGTTTTCGATTATTGGTTTCCTTTACTATTGTGATCATTTCTGTTAATCGCTTCCCAGAAATTAATTCCTTTTCTATAATAAGTTTTGGGTTTTCTCCCCTTTTTATTGATTAATTCCTTTCTGTTGTTGCATGATTGTGTGATCTGGGGGATTAAATTTTGGTCGGAATTTCATTTAGGGTTTATATTAATAAGTCCAGTTCTTATTTCAGCCATTTTTATCTGTTTTTATTTTCAGTATTTGTATGTTTAATTTACAGATGTATATGAATTTTAACTCGGGTTTTGTTAGACCCTAAATATCCAGAAGGATGAATAATCCTGCAAAGGGAGAATGTAAAATAGAAGAAAAAAACATCATCTTTGTTGGAGGTAAAAGTTTCTAAATCTAGGGGCAATGGTTTCTTGCTCTTGCTTTTAGGAATTAGGATATTTCATGCTTGAATGAAAAAAACAAACCTCTTAATCTGTCTTAAGGTTTAACATTATTATAGCATAATTGAATTGAAATTGTTGCGAAAATAAGTTCAAAATGTAGTTTATCTCCATGTTGATGAAAGTCTTTCATACATGTTGAGAATTGGCATAAAACTATTACTTATATAATGGATTTGTGAATCTATGGGGCATGTTGTTTTAGATGTCTGTTTCCGTCTCCCAATTTCTTCCTTTAGCCGTGTTCCTATGTTTGACAGGTTTTATTTTCTCTTTAATATGGTTAGGGTGAGGTTTCTAGTCTCCTTTACCACCTGATTATCATGCACAGTATCCTTAAAGAAGACTGTTTGATAATTTAATTTTAATTTATGATAGTCCATTTTATTGTCTTAAACATTTAATTGTTTATAATGTCACTTGCATCAGTTTCTGTGGCAGAAGATGCCATGTTTTCGTTCTCAATGATTTTAAATACGCATCATCTGATCAAATTATAATCATCCCTTCTTCTGTGTACTTAGTAGAAAGTTTACTCCTTAAAATTTGAAGGGAACACAATGTTCTAATTAACTGTTGCGACTTGCTTGATTCTTTATGGGTATGTTATCTTTATTATTCTTGAGTTACTATTAATGCTTGAAATTATATTGGCGCAGGTGTAGTTTTGTGTAGTGGAATATGTCCTATTACCAAGAAGATGATGATGAATACATGGCAGACGAGTACGACATGGAGGACATAGATGACATGGATGAAGAGTTCCGTGGCAGAGATATGTCTGGATCGGATTCTGATGTTGATGAATATGACTACTTGGTTTGTTATATTATTTACAAGATATAAATAGGACTAAATTCATATGTCATTAACTTAAGCAAATATAAACTAAGGCGCTTATATTTTTAATTTTTTTGAAGATTCTGTTCTAGTACTAATGGATTGCTAGCGGTCTAACTTAAGCTGACGGTATCGCAGAATAATAAAATATCTGATACTTCTGCTGCTGAAGCTAGAAGCGGAAAAGACATCCAGGGAATACCTTGGGATCGGCTAAGCATCACTAGGGAACAATACAGGCAAACTAGGCTAGAACAGTACAAGAACTATGAGAATATCCCTCACTCTGGAGAAGGGTCAGGGAAGGTAAAAGTACATATATGTTGCCTGCTTTCCTTTTATATCAATTCTTTGATCTAGCTGAAATATACTAAGTTAAAATTTCAATTTGTATGTAGGATTGCAAGATTACCAAGAAGGGTGCCTTTTTCTATGACTTCAGGCTAAATTCAAGATCTGTGAAATCAACAATTCTTCACTTTCAGGTTAGTTGAATGGGAGTTTTCATTCAGGATCTGTGCTGTCATAGAGGATTGTTTTTTTTTCTTGTTAAAAAAACCTTTTGTATCTCGCAATGTTACTGGCCAGTCCTTTCCTTTTGTACTGCCTGGCGTTTGTGTAGTCATTATTGTTGACTGATAAACATATCCATTTGTGGTGATGCAGCTGAGGAACCTGGTATGGGCTACATCAAAACATGATGTTTATCTTATGTCACATTTTTCTGTTATGCACTGGTCTTCATTGACACACAAGAAGCGTGAAATTCTTAATGTTTCTGGGCATGTGGCACCATCTGAGGTCTGTGATCTAGCAATGATTTGGCTCTCTCTTAGTATTGTTTCTCCTTTTCCTTTTCTTTTCTCAACCCCTCCCCCCCCAAAAAAAATAATAATAGCTCCCTGTGAGATTGATCAGCATGTTTTCCCTTCTAGAAACATCCTGGAAATCTGATGGAAGGTTTTACACAAACTCAAGTCAGTACTCTTGCAGTAAAAGATAATCTGCTAGTTGCTGGAGGATTTCAGGGTGAACTAATATGTAAGGTAAGCAGAGAACTTTTTTTCACCCAAATCCTTCATTGACAGAAAAAAGGAACAGAAAAAGGGGGTAAGCCTTTGTGCAGCAATTACAGAGCTGTTTTCCATGCAATTTAGCTACTTCTCAGTTTTTACTAGTCACTTGAAGTCTAACGTTATGTCATAACTATTTTAGACAACCTGTTATTGGACATATCTGTCATTCTGTAAGATGGGTTTGTATAAAAGGTTCTACGAATCATTTTATAGTTCATGTTTTCTTGATCATTCTGTTCCAAAACTCATCTACTTGTTCATCTTATTTTTAACTACTTACTGCTTAAAACTTTGTGAATGACACAAAGGTTAAAAATTTGTATTTGAAGAGTCAAGAGAGGTATTTTCTTTTCTGTTTTTTGTGTAGCTCTTGGTTGATTTCATCTTGTTGGCGATTATTTAAGAAATAATTAGTTGATTTTGATCTGGAATGTAGCATTTAGAACGACCTGGAATTAGCTTCTGCTCCAGGACAACTTATGATGACAATGCCATTACAAATGCTGTTGAGATTTATGCCACCCCAAGGTATTTCTTGTTTCCTGAACTTCTGGTGGCATTGTCTCTTTCAACCTGAACCTAATTTGCTTTGTCATTGAATTACCAGCGGTGCAGTGCATTTTACGGCCTCAAATAATGACTGCGGAGTCAGAGATTTTGATATGGAGAAATATCAGCTTTCTAAGCATTTTCATTTTCTTTGGCCTGTCAATGTAAGTTATTGTGATGCTATTGTTTTCGATTGGTAAACATATACTGATGTTATTCTGTGTAACCTCTTCAGTCTTCAGTATGCTAATTATTGGTTCTGTTAACCCTGAAAAGGCACGTGCTGAGAAATACAATAACCTCTGTTTATAATGTTGCTTTTGCAGCATACTTCTCTGAGCCCCGATGGGAAACTTCTAATAATAGTTGGAGACAACCCTGATGTTATGTTGGTAGACTCTGATACGGGGAAGGTAGTTGTCTGCTTGCTTTTGCTCTATTGTTATATTTTTTGACCTTGCATAGGTTAGCATGTCGCATCGACTGATATGGAAATTCATTTCAGACTGTTATGCCCTTGCATGGACATTTGGACTTCTCCTTTGCATCGGCATGGCATCCTGACGGTGTCACCTTTGCAACTGGGAACCAAGATAAAACATGCCGAATTTGGGATGTTCGGAACTTGTCCAGTTCAGTTGCTGTTCTCAAGGGAAATCTTGGAGCAATACGTTCCCTACGCTACACATCTGATGGTAAGCACATGGCCATGGCTGAGCCAGCTGACTTTGTGCATGTGTATGATGTGAAAAGTGGGTATGAGAATGAGCAAGAAATCGATTTCTTCGGTGAGATATCCGGCCTATCCTTTAGTCCAGACACAGAGTCTCTCTTTATTGGCGTCTGGGATCGTACATATGGCAGCCTTCTCGAGTATGGACGACGGAGGAACTACTCATATCTTGATTCCCTCCTGTGAGTTGCTTTGTGATGTCTGCAAAATAATCATGTTGGTGATGGAACTTGTAAGATTTGCAGCCGTAGAAGAGGGTTGGGTGTAGATGTAAATGTAAAATGAAATGAACTCTGTAACTTTAGGTGATTGCTGTTGAATTAGAATCTAGTTTTTCTGCATTCATCGTAAGATGGGAATGGGAGAAAGGTATAATACTATTCAGTTAACCAATATCATTTTATTGATTCAGTTCAAGTGGGATGACTCGAATGAATTTGCTTGAATTAAATTGACATTTTATTAATAATTTGATTAAATTTCAAAGGAGAGTAAATTTGTTGGTTCAAATGCTAAATAATTTGGTTTTGTTTAAATAAGTTTTAGGTTCCAGATGCGTATGAAAAAAATTTATGTATACAATACGGATTAGTTTAGATTAGTCAGGATGAAACCCTGAAAATTAAAAAAATAATAAAAAAATAGTAAAATTGAGAGTGTACCATTTAAAGATTTCTTTAAAGAAAAAAAAATAAAAAACTCTAATTATGATATAATACTTCATTATGTACTATATTTGTTTAAGTGTTTAAATCAAGAAATTATATCATGAATAAATCCCACCACGTCATCCATGAGATCAACCTTTAAAAAATATCAATTTCGTCATTTTTTGTTCATGCCATATTTTCCTAAGTGAATCTTCACTCATATTTATTGTTGACTCATTTTAAAAATAAATTTTTCAAGTGAAGATTCATTTGGAAAAAAAAATAGGACATGAAAAAATTGATGAGGTATGTGGTTTTTAGTGGTTGATCCCATAAACACGTGATGAGACTTACCCATAATATAATTTCTCGTTTAAATCATAATTCTTTTGAATTTTAGACGCTTAAAGTTACACTGTTATAATTTTAGGTGTTTAGTTAACTACTATTAATTTTTTTAACCAATTAATATTTGACATGTGGTATGTTATTTTCAAATATTTTTTACACAAATTTTTAAAAAATAAATTTTTACTAAACAATCTTCAAATCCATAAAATTTTAAACTTGAACCCCCGATCGTCGTCCTTGAGCACACTCTTTTGTTCATCGAATTTTTCTGATCATTTTTTTAACACATCATCGTTGAAAATAATGAATGATATATCAGTGGAACATTGAGCTCGAAATCAATTTTTAACTGGCACACCATTCGTCGCTTTTGACCATTTCGTGTTAGAAGAACAAATTTAAAATATATATATATATATAACTTAAATAATTTTAAATTAATTTATACTTATCGGATGACTGAAATAGAAGAAAGAAAATAACAGTAAAAAAAGGTAAAAATTATTACTTAAAAAATAATAAAATAATATTAATCATTTATTATCATCATCTAAAATTCAAAATAAGTATAAAATTAATTGAGTTTTACACCATATAAATTAATCTTAATATATATATATATATATATATATTATTACAAAATTACAATCTTCCGTGTCTAATATTTTTAATGAAAATTATCGAATCAGTTATGATGCTTTTTATTTATAGAAGAAAAGATATATTAAACCATTAAATTTTTTAATTTTGATTTTCAATAAAAAATATGATGCTTTTTAAATAATTTTAATTCGATTTTATTTTAACTAAATTTTCGATCAAATTTAGATTCAATTTTATTTATATCAAATTTTAAATCAAATAAATCTATTAATTTTTAGAAAAATTATATCATGAGTCTAGGTTATCATCTAATTATAATCACCCACTTCACCACTATCTTTCAAATCATTTTTCTTTAACCTATGAATCTTCATTCATTTTTATTGGTTAAATACTACGACTGACGCAACGAATCTAACCTAATCTCTCCAAATTTTGATTCTTAAATCATGTTTGCCCTGTCTATCAATCAAGCTTAAATATGAACTACACTTATTTTCAATCCATACTAGATAATACTGCTGGCATTGAAATCCTCTATCCAAATTCATAAACAAACCAATAAAACAATGCCATGTAAGCATAACAAATCTCTCTACGATCTCATCGTCCTCCTTCCCAACAACACCACTAGTTTTTCATAATAGGATTTTTATCCATCACCACTGCCACCACCTCATCTCATTCGATTCCATCTTCTCCTGTTCCACAATACATTCTTCAGTGAAGGAACCATGGCAGCTTCCTCGGCCTTGTTCACACCCATATTCTCCACAGTCCAAAACAAGAACGGACTAGGCAGCACACAACAGCTATCACCATCCGGCATCTCATTCCAAGGACTCCGACCCATCAGCAGCAAGGCCAAGACATCATCCAAGGCAAACTCCATAGCAACAAGCTCTGGTTCCGGTGCTAGGCTTGTCATCAAAGCAGAGCTTAGTGCCCCGGTCGTGATAAGCATCAGCACCGCACTCTCACTCTTCTTGGGAAGTTCGTGTTCTTCAACTTCCAGAGGGAGAACGTTGCGAAGCAAGTACCAGAGCAGAACGGGTTGACTCACTTCGAAGCTGGGGACACACGGGCCAAGGAGTATGTCAGCCTTCTAAAGTCCAACGATCCGGTTGGATTCAACATCGTCGATGTTCTTGCCTGGGGGTCTATTGGTCATATTGTTGCTTACTACATCTTGGCCACCACAAGCAACGGATACAACCCCAACTTCTTCTGAACCTGAACCTCGTCGTCTTAATTATGCTTTGTTTTGTATACCCTTTGTGTAGTTTCCTCCATTACAGGAGGAGATTGGATCTCTTGTCGTCTTCTTCTTCTTCTTCTTTAATTTCTGGGTTTTCTTTGATGCATATGATAATGACTTGTTGACAGAAATTGTAATCCCTTAGACCGGCCTATGCGGAAAGCCCGACTTAAAGTAGTTACATTTTTTTTCAAACGAACATAAAACAAATACAAGTTTACCCAAAATCAAGATAACCTGTAAGAATGACAATTCCGTCAAATCATAAATTCGACCATAATTCATATGATCATAATAAATCGTTAATCTCCAAAAGTAACATGCGTTTAAAACGTTGCTCATAAAACAATCCTTATCACAGTAATAAAACATAATGAGTTAAAACTATTCAGTAACAAAATATAGGCATAACAGTAGCAAAATAAAGGCACATGTCACCATAACTAAAAGCCCGAAAAATATAAGAATTACATCAAAAGATAACCTGGGAGGTGTAGATCCTCCGAGTGCCAAATCCGGGATGCCTATCTATGGTGATCTGAAAGGGGGAAGAAAACTTGTATGAGCTATGGAGCCCAATGTGTTCCAACAGTGCATAAGAATCACATGTATAACAAATATATAATGACATCAGAAAATAATGCATGAAATGCATGGCATGATACACTACCCCCCCAAACCGATCTCCAGGATACGGTTCCCCAGAACAGTATCTAATACAGGCATTAACCTAAGGCTGATGGGGCAAAGGTACCGGCCTAAGGAATCACCTTAGGTAACAGGCGGAATTACCCCGGCTGTAGCACGAGAACCGATATCAGGACGGAATTACCCTAACCGTAGCTAGGAACCGTAAACAGGACGAAATTACCAGCTGGGTCAAGGCTGAACCGAATAACAAGCACTACACATCATCCCCAAACCTAAAGTGACAGGCATGCAGTAATAGCAGGTATAATGATGGTAGTGACAGTAATTAATCAGATATCATGTAATGCTAAATCAGGACATGTCATACAAAATATATCAAGCATACAGCAAAACAGAATATGATCAAGTTCAACATATGTGTCTAGGTAAAATCCGAAAATAGTCATGTGCACATGCTTGGTTTGTAAAAACGGGAAAGCAATAACATACAACATATAACACGTAAGGGAACACACCTCAAAAGAGTAGAAGCAAACAGGTGGTCTACTGGGCGGCTGAGCCTCGCTCTGCAGTAGTACTGGACCCTATAGGTACACGATCAAAATATATATCAATACAGGAATCTAGATACAAGATTTATTCACTAGAGACGAGAATACATACGAGTCACGATCGGATCACGAGCCGGGTCGAATCGGGAGGAACCGGGCTGGGTCGGTACTCGATCGGGAGGACTATGAGATCCTACAAGTAAACAAGTATCGATATTAGACCCAGATTAAAACTCTGAACTTAACTTAACTTAGAAGAAAAGTTTGACACAAGACTTTAAAGTCCAATTTGGAGGCTTTCGGGATTGAATTTCGAAAAACGGACTTCACGGATGGACTCAGGACATCGAAAAACATAAAATAGGGGTTTTTGAAAATTTTGACTTTTTGGTCAAAGTCAACGCTGACGTCAGCAAAGTCAACGCTGACGTCAGCTGCTACGTCAGCAGCCATGTCAACTGCCACGTCAGCAGTCAACGCTAACATCAGCAGCCACGTCAGCAGTCAACACTAACGTCACTGGTCAACGGGTCGGATCGGTCAACGGGTCGGGTCTGGCCGGTTCGGTTCGGTTCGGGTTGGACCAGTTCGGTTTGACCGATTCAAGGTCGGTTTGACTCGGGTTGACCGGTTCAGACCGGCTGGCTCCCGGCAGCCGTCCACGGTGGCCGAAAATCGCCAGTGACGGCGCGTGAAGTCCACGCGCGGCCTAAAACGATCGGAAAACACGTTTCCGGCTCGGAAAACCTCCAGGATCAGATTTAACACCATAATTTCAACGTAAAACCAGAAAAACACGATTATAGGGTTCAAACTCACCCTTTTCGAACGTTTCGGATTCCAACTTCGACGAGGTCCCTGCCGACGTCGGATGAGGGCGTTCTCGGAGGGGTTTCGCTCACCCTTCAACGGTGGACGCGGGGAAGCCGTCGACGCGCCGGCTTGGTCCCTGAAACGGCCGAAAAAACGGTTTAAATATCCGAAGAAACCCTAGGTTTTCAGTCGAAGGCTCTCGCTTCGATTACCGGCGGCTCGGCGGCGGTGCGACGCATCGGTTTGGGGTTCCTTATCGGGAGATCACGGCAAACTCAACGATACCGGCGGCGACACTCACGGATGGCCGGAGGAGGGGATCGGTGCTGGGAGTGGGTGAGAGAAAAGGTTCGAATGAAAAAAGACGTTTCTAGATCTGTTTGGTTTCCAAAAGCTTATCTGATATATTTCGAATCTAGTATTATTTTTATTATCCGAAACTGGGATAGATTATAGGCAGGCGGTGAGAGATTAAAACTTAAGAGCTACTTAGCTCAGATGGTTAGGTCACAGGGTAAACAAGTTAAGGGTTGTGGGTTCGAAACCCCACAACCACACTTCTTCTTTTTTCTTTTTTTTTTTTACCCAGTTTCAGGTGTTACAGAAATGGCAGGCGTTTCCTTTCCCTTTAATTTGAGTTTGCAGATAATAATTCGTTAAGAAAGCAGCTAATCGATTAACTTGATCAACCTCCAAGTTGAACATCCAATTGAATAAGAACTCTTCACAATTTGATGTAGTTTCCTCGTTACATTATCACATCTGAACTCATAGATTGTTATGAAATCTGTTCTAATCTGAGTGCAACACTCAATGTTCCAACGCCTGGCTTGGTTTTCTTCAACATGCCTTTCTGGTTTTTCATTTTCCTTATTACAAAACCATCCATCCCTGTCTTCTCTAGTATACATCACAACTCACAAATGTAGATGTCTGAGGAATCTTGTACCATTCTTCTGCAAACAGGAATAGCAGAGTTGCAGAACCTAGCAAAAACATGTAATAACATTGAAATTGTGCACTAGTCGTATTTCATGTGGCATCGAACCAGAGTTGCAGATTGTAGTAAAAGCATGAAGGGTTCAATCAATAGAGCTAAGCCTAAAATGATGGTGGATTGGTAGTAGCTTTGAATGAAGCAATGAGTTATTACAAAAAAAATATCATTCTAAAGTATTAAGACCACATGTGCTAATATCTCTTTTTCAAATTATACAATTGGTCATTTTCGCATAATCAATAATCATTTAACTTGGTTAAGATTTATGAGATAAACAAAAAAATATCAATAGAGTCAAATGGCCAGGAATATACGTATTTTTCATTTAATATGTCAAATCAGTAATTCATTAATAATTTTAACACCTTGGTAATTAAAATATTAAAATTTAATAATAAAATAATAAGCAAATGATCTAGGAGAATGATGTATTAAATCAAGTTAAGATTGAAAGTTTAAATTTTGAAATTACAGATAGATTAAACTTTTTTAAGAGGTATCTTACGATAAAATTTTATAAAATTCGAATCAAATTAATCAGACATATTAGTATATTATTAAAGATAGAGTAACTTTAATGTTTGCCAATTAATGTGTAAGAAAAGGCTTTTTAAGCAAGAAAGGGATAAAGTTTTAGGGACCTATACCCATGGCCTTAAACTCATTAACAACAGATTTTCCATTTCCATGTATAACAATGCTATATATAAATCAAATGAAGTAGAAAACAACATGAAAGAGATGCTAGAATAGCAGCAAAGTAAGTAGTTCATTCCCATACTACCACTTATATGGAGACATGGAGTCCATGTTTTATTTAGGGAGGGGATCAATAATAGAGTAGGCACTAGCCTGTAGTAGTTGTTCAGATCTCAGTTGGACTGGTCTTTGGTCCAATTTCCAGTGCAAAGGGATTCAAATGGTGTCAGATGTGATGTGTACACTTCCATACTAAATATGAAGACCTGGACTGCATCATCAACACAAGACTAATAGTAAAATCAAGCCCTCCTTAATATAACCAGTAATGGCTCCCTCTTCCAAGGCACTGTTCCCTCAGTTTTCCTCTCACAAATCCTTGGCTTCTGTGTCAAAGGTGGGTGAGGTGAGATGTAAGATTCCACCATGTTACATAAAACAAAAAGCAATGGCCTCAAACCAATACATTGTATTTAATTAATCATATAAACAAACTACACCACATCTCTCTGCAAGACTGCAACTTGTTTTTAAAGTTTGAACATTTATCTTAATATTTTATGTTCAAAACCCCACAAATCCAGCACAACATTAGATTCCTCTTACCTCTCTACAGCTTGGTTTTGTGAGAGAAGATTTAAAGAAAGGGGGGAAAGAAAAAGATAGAAATGATGAGCTTTCAGGGTTTGCAGAAGAGGGTTTCTCTTATTTTCAAAGCTGAGGTATGTTATATTAGGCCATGTCTGTTATGTTTTTAATTGAATCATCTTCATCATCATCATCATCCCATTTATTGTTGTTTTCATTCTTCCAGAACAAATTTGAATGATCAAGATTTTTAATGGACTATTATTCTCCTTTTTATTGTACTAAATCTACTCCACCATGTCCATATTAGCACCTGTAATGGAAGCAAGGCCCACTGGTGATATTGAAGTGGGATAATGGTCTCAGAATCACATGCAGATTTCTCCATTTGACATCACTGTTGCATTCAAATTGTACTGTAGCCATTGTCAGAGTCAGAAGCTGTGCCCATCCACTCAATTATATTGTTATCTGTCAGGGAGATAATTGATGCAGGAGAATCCAGGAAAGGGTCTCAGATTTTTTTTCATCTGTTTCCACCTTTTGAAAGTACAAGCTCTAATGGTGTAGGCTTTATAGAAGAAACATTGTACAAGAAGCACTAGAGCTTCATTATCTTTTTCTTACAAGTTGAAATAAGGGAGATCTGCTGTAATGGAAAAAGGTGAAGAGGAAGAAGCATCAGTATCAGGACTCACCATTAAGACAACTGGGAAAGATAAGGATCTGCATTCTCCGAGCTTGAAATCATCAATGGAGTCATCTCCTTACAACTCTCCCTCGTTGGTGTCGCCACCGTCGTCCGCATTTGTTTCTGCTTTGCAGTCGCCGTATATATCACCAAGAGCCACAATCCCGGAGCCTACTCTTGTCTCGCATTCGTCGTCGCCGCTAGTCTCGTCGTCACACATCGGGGGTTCGCAGTCTGATGACATACCGAGTAGTTCTTACACTCCCCCATCAGACCAGTACGAGTACTCTGATGACCCTGCGGATTCTAAGCTCAAGTTTGTAACTTGTGTTCCAGTCCCAGATCCTGGTCCACGCATCTCATTCTCTTTCCCGGTGCCTCGGATTTCCTTCGCGAAAGCTCCCGTTTCTCCGGCATATAATGCTAAACTCCGGAGTTGTGATGTTTTCATCGGCTTCCATGGTCAGAATCCTAACTTGGGTCGGTTCTGTAAGTGGTTTAAGTCGGAGCTGGAGCTTCAGGGGATTGCTTGCTTTGTTGCGGATAGAGCAAAGTATTCGGATACACAGAGCCATGAGATTGCGGACCGAATCATCTGCTCGGTCACCTATGGGGTTGTGGTGGTCACTAGTTGTAGCTTTCTCAACCATCACACCTTGGAGGAGATTAGATTCTTTACTCAAAAGAAGAACTTGATCCCACTCTTGTTCGACATCGGACCGGCCGAGATCACAGGGCTTCTCAACTGCAATTCACTTGATAAAGAATGCAAAGAAGCGATCGATGGAGTAGTCAAGTGTAACGAGTTCAAACTCGAAGCCAATCAGGGTAATTGGAGAAACTGTGTAACTAAAACTGCAGCAATACTACGTGCAAAGCTTGGGAGGAAGAGTGTGGCAGAGAAAGACTTTGTTGGTGAAGGGTTTGAGGAGCTGCCCTTTCCCAGAAGCAGGTTCTTTGTGGGAAGAGAGAAGGAGATTGTGGAGATTGAATCCGCTTTTTTTGGAGTTGCCGAGCAAGATCATTGTTGCTCGATGCCCATTATCAAAGGCGAAGCGAGTGGACAATCCGAAGGGCTTGCAGATGAAGAAAGTGATAATGTTTCCACTAGGGGGAGGTACATTAATTTGGAATTTGGTAAGAGCAAAGAGCCTACGCCTGAGGCATGGATTGAACCAGTTTTGGGAAGAAATTCAATGAAGAGATCGAAGTTCAAGAAGTCGAAAAGTGGGAACTACAAGAGTTTAGGCAGTAGTGTGATTTGCATAAACGGCGTCCCTGGCATTGGAAAGACAGAGCTTGCTCTTGAGTTTGCCTATAGGTATGCCCAGAGATACAAGATGGTTCTTTGGGTTGGTGGAGAAGCCAGATTTTTCCGGCAGAATATACTGAATTTATCACTCAATTTGGGATTGGATGTAAGTGCTGAAGATGAGAAGGAAAGGGGCCGAATCCGAAGCTTCGAGGAGCAGGAATTTGAAGCATTCAAACGGGTTAAGAGGGAGCTTTTTCGGGACATGCCTTACCTGTTGATCATCGACAATCTTGAGACAGAGCGAGAATGGTGGGAAGGAAAAGACCTGCATGACTTGATTCCTAGGAACACTGGAGGGACTCATGTGATCATCACAACTAGGCTACCAAAGGTGATGAATTTCGACATAATGCAGCTTCCTCCGTTGCCTTTATCTGATGCAATGATATTAGTACGAGGCAGAAGGAAAAAGGATTACCCAGCTGAGGAGTTAGAGTTCTTGAGAAAATTTGATGAGAAGTTGGGAAGATTGAGCTTCGGTCTGTGGATTATTGGTTCACTACTTTCCGAACTGCCCATTTCTCCATCTGCACTCTTTGAAGCTGTGAATCAAGTCTCTACTTCACTTGAAGATGACTCTACTTCACCTGCTGGCGAGCAGTTCTTCAAACGCAATCCTTTCCTGATGAAAATTCTATGTTTCTGCTTCGCCGTCCTGCACCAAGTCAATGGCAGAAGGAGCAGTATTCTAGCCTCGCAAATGCTTCTTGTTGGTGCTTGGTTTGCCCCATCACCCATATCAGCAACTTTGCTAGCTACTGCTGCTAAGTACATGCCTGTTGGTGGGAACAGATTCAAAAGGTGGACCAAGTGTCTAAGTCTCACTTTCAGTTGTTGCGGCAGATGCGGTTTTGCTACTCAAAGTGAGGAAGATTGTGCCAATCTCCTAGTAAAGTTCGGATTGGCAAGAAGAGCTAATGGACAGAATGGATGTTGGATTCAGTTCCATCCTATAACTCAAGCGTTTGCAAAGAGAAAAGAGTGCTTACCGGCTGCTAAAGCCACAGTCCTCGGCATAAGAAAAATCGGTAACCCATTGCTGAATTCTGATCATCTATGGGCTACTGCATTTCTTGTATTCGGGTTCAAGTTGGAGCCCCCGGTCGTGCAGCTAAAAGCAATTGATATGGTGATGTATATCAAGAAGACGGCACTACCACTGGCAATCAGATCCTTCACAACATTCTCAAGATGCAATTCAGCATTGGAGTTATTGAAGGTGTGCACGAACGTATTGGAGGAAGTGGAGAAGTCATTCGTATCTCAAATACAAGACTGGTGTCAAGGGCCGCTGTGTTGGAGGAACAAGTTGCAAGGGAAGCAAAGGGTGGACGAGTACGTGTGGCAAGACGTGACATTGTTGAAGGCTACTCTCTTGGAAACCAGAGCGAAGCTGCTGCTAAGAGGCGGTCATTTCGACAGCGGGGAAGAGCTGTGCAGAACTTGTATCAGTATTCGGACAGTCATGCTGGGGCACAATCATGCCCAGACCTTGGCTGCTCAAGAAACACTAGCAAACTTGGTGAGAGTGAGGAGCAAGATATGATATATAGACAGGGCATTCTCAAACGCATACAAGTTCAGTTTTGTTCACATTGTAAAATACAGTCTCTGGTTTTTGATTTTGCATTTTTCACTTGGATTAGTTTAGATTGGATGGGATGGGAAATGACACTGCTTTGTTTGGATTATTTATGCACAAACTTATGCATGCATGTCATTTATCACATGATTTGTTAACGTCTTCGACTACTCGACTCATATGCGACACTTGACGTGAAATCGGTCAATCATATATAGTTACTATACCAAGCAAATCTTTAATTGAATTATGCTTCACCACTAGAGAAAATATATTTGAAAACTGTACTTCGGAAGTTTGATGATAGCAACTTTTGCAACAAGTCTTGCTTTATATCTAAACTTTTATAACTTCAAAAGTTTCTTCCTTTCGTTCTATTTACACCGAACATCTCTTTTACCAATAGAAAGCTTTATTAAGTTTATGTATTATATCGGTGAAGTGATTTTATCTTCGCTTGTATAGTAAACGTCTACTTATTTGGGTTTTCACCGTTAACCGTCATAAAATATGTTGATAATTTTTAACTTGTATTTCTATCCTCCACCATATTCGATGTATATTATGACTTTGATTTTCATTATTTATTAGCTAGAGACCAACAACAATCCTCTTCACGTTATGGAATCATAATGTCAAACAACAATGGACTTGTGAGTCAAATGCAGTGATTTTAAGTTCACCATATGACAGCATAGTACAAATCGACATGTATTTCTTAAGGTTGTCTTCATCCATTTACCCACAAAAGATATACGACGGATGAAAATCGTATGCCTCCTAACTATGTCTCCTCTCTTTTTTACTTGTTCACATTGACTTATGGGACCTTATCACATCTCTACACATTCTGGTTTTAGATACTTTCTCACCATAGTAGGATGACTTGGGTGTATCAGCTGAGACTTAAATCAGATACTATTATCACCAACAATCCTTTCTAAAACTTGTTGAAAATCAGTTCTGTACTACTGTTAAAATACTCAGAAGTGACAATAGTTCTGAGTTCTTTAATAAGGAATGTTCTGCCTTATGTTTCTCTCTTGAAATTATACATCGAAGTAGCTGTGTTTACACTCTTCAGCAAAATGGTGTAGTTGAGCAAAAGCATAAGCATTTACTTCTCGTTACATCATTAATAAACTGTCCTCTTATGTTATTCGATTTTAATTCGATTCGACTTATTTGAAGTTATAATCAAATTTATACTATTTCAGCTTAAGTTTACCTGATAAATAGATGTCAAGCTTTTGTTGTTTAAAGTTTTAGGATAGAACCGACAAGACTGTTAGGTCCAATCATAAAAAACAGATTTTGACATGTGATGTGAATTATAAAGTCTTGTATGATCGTAATTATTTACCTAACTCCTCACCCTTCATGTGATGGTTTCACATGTCTTGAATTTCAGGTTGTATGTTCACCATTATCTTCCCAGTCCATATTCACATGTTGCTTAACTCATTCTGCTTCTCTATGCCAAGTTCCCACATGGTTGCCTTAGTTTATACATAATTTCTTGTATTCATATGGTTTGGATTGTTTCAAGTTTAAATCATTTCAAAGTGTGAACAAGTTTAGGTTTATGTCATCTAAGTTTACATCAAACACATAATCGTATCCGACACTCGTCCCAGTGTTGTAAGAAAAATCAGTTTCTTTAATGTCTGAACCTTTTAAAGTGAACTCCTGGTGAAAATCAAGAACATATATATATAGGCTTTCAGTATACTGCAATTCTCATGAAAAATTATATATTGCAAATCAACATGATCCTTCCACTTGTGCAAATGGAAACCAAAGGGAAACAACTAGGGAAATGGTTCTGAAAGCAATTAAAAGAAATCGAATTCCAGGTAGTTACTTCGATCCTTGGCAGCCGGAACAGAAGGTTTATCACTAGCTGATGATGTAGGGGTGCCAATCCGATCTATCTCAACCGGTTTTGGAATTTCCGGAGGGCTTGCACAGCGTATTAGAGCCCAGTTTACACCTTCGAAGAAGGGGTGTTGCTTAATCTCTGTCGCTTGTACGCTAACCTATGCTGTGGTTCTTTCACCAGCAAGCCCCTTATCAAATCTCTGGCTGCAAAACTTACTACCGGTGATTCCGGGAATCTCAAGGGCTGTCCTACAACATTGAAGAGTGTTGCTCGGTTACCGGACCCTTTGAAAGGAGTTCTACCAAGCAACAGCTCATACAAGAAGATCCCAAACGTCCACCAATCAACAGCACTTCCATGTCCCTCACCTTTGATAATTTCAGGTGCCAAGTACTCATGGGTTCCCACAAATGACATGGAGCGAGCATTTGTTGGCTCAGCAATAAGCTCAGGCAACGGACTGACTTGGTTACCAATATCTTTCTTTTGTTTGCGGTCTTTTTTGGATTTTGATGAAAAGAAACGAGGTGAAAAACATGTCGTAGGGGCCACACATGATGGCTGGATGCAGGAGGGCTCAATGCAAGCTGGTTGTTCACAATAAACTGGATTCTTTCGCAAGGGTTCAGACTCGAGCGTGGACGACCTGATTAGTGTTGGACTGACAGTACACCGAAGGGAGAGATCAAAGTCTGAAAGCATTATGTGTCCATCTTCTCGAACAAGAACATTTTCTGGCTTGAGATCACGATAAACAACACCAAGCATGTGAAGATATTCCAAAGCAAGTAGAACTTCAGCTACATAGAACCTGCATATTGAAGGCAAGCTCAGCAATGACTATCGTAATTCAATTCCGTGGTTCAATCTAATGTCATCAAGCAATAAAGAATCATACCGTGTTTATCACAAGTAATATTACATAAATAATAAGCTAACAAAATATCAACCATTAAAGCACAGGATTAAAGAACTGCAAAGTTAATTTATTGTATCCTGACTCAACCTATATGGCAGTGTGCTGATTCAAAACAATATAACAGATAAATATCTAAAGCAGCATGGGAAAACATTGATACCAGAAATAATAATATCAATACCAAAAGAAGCAGACAATAATAGTTTGATGTTGTAGAACATTGATCCACATTGGACTCAATAATGGTATAAGTAGGAGGGATCGTACTTTACTGCTTGCTCGGTAAAATGCTTTCCCGGTTGTCTCTGTCGCAGTGCATGCAAATCACCACCAGGGCAGAACTCCATCACTAAACATGAAAATTTATCTGTCTCGAAATGCGTATACAATGTTGGCAGGAAGGGATGGTCCAGGCATTGCAGTATTTCTCTTTCAGTTTGAGCTCGAAGAAGTTTCTTACGACTTGCTAGGGATGCTTTATCCATCACCTTCATTGCGAAATAACACCTTGTTCCACTTAATTCCGAAAGATAGACGCTTCCAATATCTCCACAGCCTAATCTCTTCAATAATCTAAAATGGTTCAAACCCAATGCACCGTCTTTTGCTCGGACAGCCTGTATAGCTTCCCACATTATATCATTTGCCTTATGAGGTTTGTTGATATTGATACTTAAGCTGCTGCACATACTTTCATCGCTCAGATCGCTGCTTGTACTACCTCTACACACACTGCTCTTTCCACTCTCAATATAATTGGGACCATCACCAACTTTGGCACCTCCACTAGCATTGGCGAAGCTGGTGACCCCATCACCGGATTTAGCCAAAGTTGAATTTGTTCCATGTTCCGATGCTTTCTTTTCTTGGTCACCGATCTGACTCACTTCAGAACCAACATGATTCTGAAATTCTTTTGAATCACACAAAGACAGACCCAAGTCTACTTTTTTCATCAAGGAATCAAGAGACATATCCTCTGTGATTGCAACAGAATCTTGTTTCGATGCAACTTGCTGCACACTCTTGGGTACTGTTCCTGGTGTAACAAGCTCCGATTTGCTCATCGTTGAGATTTGAATAGAAGAAGGCCGATGTGAATTTCCTAACACTGTTTCACTACCCGATGATTTTGTTTGCTTTTCCGGGGAAGGTATGGAGCCGGATTTCGAGGCCATCGAAAGAAGGCATACTTGTTACACTGATTGGACCAGAAAATAAAAACCATTACTTACTCCCAACGATCGGTGCACGGTTCGATCTACCGGCAACCAAAGTAATCTTCATCTTCAACTACATCAAACAACAAACTGATTTCTGCAACTGAAAAAAAACCTGCCAACAAAATGTTAACAACTATGTGATACTCACAGAGCTAAAAGCATCAAAAACTAAATGAAAATCTACAAACCATAACTAGCTGCTTGATTTATTACATCAAAAAACATTAGGGGAACCTGGAATCAAACATCAAATAAGATCTTTACAACACCCTTTTTCAAGGTTAAGTGAAATCCATAAACATGGCAATGAAAAGAGGCTAAAAACATGGTACAGACAGATTTGCATGCAGAACCAGATCAATTTATCTCCGAAAGGCAATAAAACCCCAACAAGGAAGCATTGTTGATAATTCCGTTGTGGTAAAAAAAGGACAGCTAACTACCTAGAAATGCAATCCTTTTTAGTTACTAAGATTGAAAAAGTTTAAGAAATAAATCAAATCAAAACAATAATATGGTCATTCATAGTTCTGTAAAGAACATAGAAGAACAACAGCTAAAAAGAAAGATTCATAAACATCTCCCCGGATGGGAAAAAACCCACCTTTGGATCCAAAATCCCACTAACACCCATATCTTAAACAATAAAAAGAGGAAACATTGAAAAGAAAAAAAGTACCTGGTATGTATATACAGACATACGGATATATTTTCAAAGATCATAACTTTGGAATTGAAAGGTCTTTGCTTTAGCTTTGGAGCAAAAATAAGCCAGATTTCTATCACCTTCACTTACTGACTACTGTAAAGAATAAATACGAAAGAATTAATGGCTTCCCTTCCATGAAAATAGGTGGAAAGAGAGAGTACAGCAGGGTTGGGTTGGGTCTACCATAAAAAAAGGAAGAGAAGGAAGAAGGGTCAAAGCTAAAGTAGCTTTTTGGCTCTGGGAGGGGATGGTTCAATTATTTCAATGAATATTGTTTTGCAATGGTTTAAATTAAGTCCTAAAAAAATTGTTAATTAAAAATATATAAAAGGAAATATTTTTTTCTTTCTATTTAAGGCTTAAAATTCCTTTTTAATAATTATAGTTGTATGGTTATAGGTGTACAATATGAAAATATTATTTTAATTTTAATTATATAATATAAAATTTAAAATTTTAATATTAAAACCTTAAAATTTAAATCATAAATTTTAATTTTAAATTATAAATTAAATTCTACAATTTAAATTTATAAATTCAAAATTGATTTGCCAAATACCTAATTATCTCATCCTAACAACACAAAAATCAAACTTGTGATTGAAATTTGTGCATCTATTTGCTTGGTTTACTATCTATATTAGAGGTTTAGTGAGATATTATTTTTTATTTTAACTTGATATTTTTATTTTTAAGTCTAATTGATAATATTATTATTTTTTTTATTTTTTATATCTATTTTATTGTACATGTCCAGAATTTATAATTGATCTTCGTAATAATGTTGAACTTAATTAATTAAATTTTTTTGAATTAACTAATAGTGATTACAGTAGTATCTATTTTAGAAAATAATCTTCATCATTTGACATTGATCGTTCAATCACGCTGCTGGCATCACTGGTGCTCGAACTCATGACCTCTAGAAACAACAATCGTTTCTTTAATCACTTAGACTAGAGAGCTCGTGTAATTAATTAAATTTTTAAGTGATCTGGATTGTGTGAATAAATCATAATAAATAATTTCCTTTCTTATCATTACTTTAACAACAATTAATATCGTTATCATTTTGGATGTAATAATAACAATATAGCAAAATAGACCAAATTATATGAATTAAAATGAAAGGATTAATTCATAAACTTCACTACAATGTAAAAAAAAAAAAACAATTGCAATGAGTAATTTTAAAGAAAAAATAGTAAATTTTAAAATTAATCGTCGATTAAACTTGTAATATAATAATATATTTTTTATTAAATTAATAATATTATTTTTTAGTTCTTAAACAATTATTTTTTACTTCGGAGAAAAAAGAAATATACCCTTTTTATTTTGGTGGTTCATTCAAGATTTGGTATGAAGCAAATATTAGGGGAAAGAAGTTAACAAGTCAAGACACAATCCATTTTCACTATGCCTAACTAGTGGGTCAGATATGATTAACCATTTTTAGTCTTTCACACTTTTAGTATGTTTTACCATTAATTAATGAATAATTATATCATGAACTAAAGATAATTTTTTATTTTTATAAATATATAAATTTTAAGAGTAAAGAGTAAAATTTAAGGTTTAAGGTTTATAATTTAGGGGTTTTAGTTTATTAACTTAGAATTAAAAAATTATTGTTAAAATTTAAGGTTTAAGGTTAAAATTTTGTACTTACAAGTTTAAACCTAAGTCCCTAATATATTACCCTAAAACTTACCCTCTAAAACTTAAATTCTAAGCTCATAAATTTTAACCTTAAACTAAATTTAAAAAATAGGGATATTTATAGAAACAAAAAATATTCACATGAAATATTTTTATAATTTATGTATTTAAATTATTTATGAGAATATAGGTCCCTAGGTAGTAGTAGGAAGAGAAAGTTAGGTTAGATAAACCATTCCCATAATGAAGATATGTAACATTTTACTCAGATTAATTGATTAATATGTAACATTTTATTCAGATTAATTGATTAATGAGTCAGATGTTGATTAATATATAAAATTATTTTGAGAAAATTTGGTCGGAAGGATCCCATAGTGTAGAGAGATTATTAGGTAAACCTTGTTCACCACGTCATCTATGGTCCAAGCAATCAGGACCGTCGATCTTTAAATAACCACCTAATAACTACCGAACCACTAAATCCATGTAGCAAAGAGGTGATGATTCACTTAGAAAAAAATTAAGATCAACGGTCCTGATTAATTGGGACTATGGATAACGTGGTGAACAGTATTGATCATACTAAAAAATTAAAGTATATTTAAATAGGTTCAAAACCGCGTAAAAAAAGCTTTGATGCACAAGCCGTATAAACTTTAGTTACTGGTTTTGGTTCACCTAAAGTTACTGGTTTGAACAAGTATTTAGGCTGCCCGCTCATTCTCTCTAGCAGGGAAGAAGAGAGGGAAGAAGAGAGGGTTTAGTAAGTTATCTTGCCTGCAATTCACAGGATTTTCAGGTTTCGAGTTAAGATGATGAATGCTATATATATTGAACTACTGAAATTCTTGTATGCATATATCAATTATGTAAAAAGTTAGTTTTCCAGGCTACATAGTACACAATAATGTTTATGAACTGCTTACCAGTAATCCTGGCAAGAGCAAGCACCATCTTTGAAACAATGGAAACAATTCCGGTCACGAACAACGATTTCCCGATTCACAATTGATGATATCAATTTGAAAGCTGCATGGCAGTCTTCGCAAACTCGGAGGTTCTTCATTATCCTGATCACTGATCCAGGAGGTGTGTTTATCAGTCCAAAACAGAGAGCTAATTTCTCGCTATGGCGAGATAGAAACTTCTCCTTCTCTTTCTCTTCTACGTCCAAGAGAACAACTGATGTGTCTGGTTTATATCCTCTTATCTTCATGTAATCCACAAGTTTCTCCCACTTGTCGAATATTTCGGTAGCTTGAGAATGTGAATCATCCCCAGCAACAAATTCATGAATGATTCCATCAACTATGACCGAACTCCAGCCCGGTGTCTTCTTCACGCCTCGGTTTTTCATTAGTTTCCTTATTCTTACTGCGTCTTCCCATCTTTCTGCTTCAGCGTAGATATTAGATAAAACAATGTAGTATCCATCGTTAAGAGGATCAAGTTGAGCAAGATGTTTTGTAGCTTCCTCAGCTAGTTCAATGTTTTTATGAACCTTGCATCCACCAAGGAGAGCTCCCCATACAACTCCATTCGGTTTTATAGGCATATTCATTATGAACTCATGGGCTTCCTGAAGAAGCCCTGCTCGGCTATAAAGATCAACCATGCAACCATAATGCTCGATCTCGGGTATAATACCATAGTCTCTAGTCATGCCGGAAAAGAACCGACGACCTTCATCAACCAACCCCATGTGACTACACGCATGCAAGAGTCCAATAAAGGTTACCCCATTAGGCATCATCCCCATCTCAATCATCATTGAGAAAACCCTTAGAGCTTCCTGAGCTTGTCCATGGATTGCAAGCCCTTGTATCATAGCTGACCATGACACGACTGTCCGTTCCTCCATCTCCTCGAAAACTCTCCTAGCTTCCTCCAAGCAGCCACATTTCACATACATATCGATCAGAGTATTCAAAACTCTAACATTCCTTCCAAATCCGCTTCTTTTCGAGTATTCATGGACTCTCTTTCCCAACTCAAGTGCACCCAAATCGGCACAAGCTGAAAGAACAGCCACTACAGTGACCTCATTAGCCTGCAGTCCAATCTTCTCCATCTCCATAAACAATTCAACCCCTTCCCTGGGCTTCCCGCTGTGAACACACGCAGAAATCATCATTGTCCACGACCTAACATTTCTCTCGGGCATACACGAAAATAACACGTAAGCACCCTCAAAATCTCCGCTTTTCACCAAATGGGTAATCATAACATTCCAACTGACAACATCTCGTTGGGGCATTTTATCGAACATCAACCGAGCAGTACTCATTTCTCCGCACAACCCATAGAAATTCAAAATCATATTTTGCAAAACCAAGTTCCACCGAAACCCAAGTTTCTCGATAATCCCATGAATGATCTTGCCAGTTTTATCATCCAACAAGGCCGTGCAAGCTTTAAGAAGGAAAGCGCAGGTGAAACTATCAGGAACAACATCGAGTTCACGTAAACGACGAAACAAAAGGATGGCATCAAAGGGAGATTCACTCTCAGCTAAAGTTTTCAAGCAAGAGTTCCAAACGACGGTTTGGGGTTGAGGGAAATAGGTGAGAAGTCGATGGGCGTAAGAGATATCAGCGGGAGATAAAGCACAAACGGAAGCGATTCGAGAGGGAGGGATAAGAGACAGGGGAGTGTTGGTTTTAATGAGATGGGCATGAGCTTGTTTCAGCTCGAATGGAGAATTGAAGTTGGAGACAAGGGTTTGGGCTGGTGAAGAAGACATGGAAATCTGCATTTCTTTCGTTTCACTTCAATTGGCTTGAAATTGAAGACAACGACTGTTTAGATTTAGCCACTCAAATTCGTTGTTTTAGAATGATTGGTTAAATTTTCGCTTCCTTTAATACAATAGAGATACTTGCGTCCAAACATTAAAATATGACTTTGACTCGAATATAAAATGACCCAAAATCGAAATAACCCGAATCGAAAATAATCCGAACTAAAACAACTTAAACCTGAAATGACCCTAAACTCGAAACTAACCCGAATACAAAATGATCCAAGAGAGAGAGAGATTCAAGGATTTGTTTTTGTAGCATTAATATTTTTAATCTGAAGACCCCTTGTTTGATTGCCTTGAAAAGGTTCATCCATGACTTCATCAAGGCTGCAGGAAAATGGTATTTTAAGCCTTTCTGAAATGAAATGGTCAATGAGTTCATAATCCTTAACAACCTCAATGTCAAAACTCGATCACTAGATTATTGTAAAAACTTGACAAAGACAAGGACTGCAATAAACTAAAAAGACAATGGCTCAGCATTCCACTAACAAGTTTTTAGTCAATAACCTTAAAACGCTCATGTTTTGCTTAAAGAAATGTCGATCATGAACCGATACCCGGTTAATAAATCCTCACAAAATCTCGACTAGTTTCAAGAATTCATTGGCCACTTCAAGTTGTCAATCAGAGGATCTTATTTGAAGAGTTCCGGATTAAGCCAGTCCCTGCATTCAGAAAGATTAACATGTAAAACTCTGTTCTGTTGGAGTACAATAGAAGAGAAGAGAAGACTGTAGGAATTACATCTTAATGTCATCGAGGTGGTCATCAAAATCTACAACATCCTGCCATTTTTCGGATGAAATGTAATCAGACAAAACAACATTAGCTGCTGGTTCCTTAATTACCAAACGGAAGCCTCCATCTGGTCCGGCTAGTTTCCAGTTCTTGGATGCATCCCTTATATAAAGCTTAAGCATGACAAGAAGAATATCACATCAGCCAAATGAATAGTATAGGTTATAGGACCATGAATACACTACGATCCAAAACTTTTGAAGGAAAACACCTCAAAATGACCAGAGAGTTGAATCGAAAGTAAATTTCAAAAGTTCTGATTGGACTTGACAGTAGCAATCGGAGGGCTATAAGCTGTAACTAATGCACAATATGAGTTGAACTGAAAGTAAATTTCAATAGATCTAATTTGGACTTAAAATAGCTATCGGAGGCCATTCGCTGTAACTAATGCACAATATCTGATGGTCACTACAAATTCTGATGCAAAATAAAACAGTTTCACGTTAATGGGCAACTGGAGCACTTCGAGAACCTTTTTACTAAATAGTACTGATTTTGTTAGGCTTAGCATGTAGCATCATAGGGTCTACATGAAGTTTGAAGCCTCAAAAGCAAGAGACCGAGGATGGGGAGAGGGGGAGAGGGCATTTGGATGATTCACATATGAAATAAATAAATCACATAACTACAATCACATTTGTTCCTCTGCTATTCAATACCTCAAAAAATGCAAAAACTGAAATTAAAAAAATGCAACCGGCCCTTGCTCCTATCAAGTACCCAGTTACTAATTCAGAGGGGTGCAGAACTTTTATACCTTGAATCGAGAATAGCAATTGTATTTTCAGCCTATATAGACGGTACACCTAAGTCTAGGACACAGACTGATACACATACCAAATATACGAAACCCCAAGTTCATCCATGTATTCAGAATATAATATCAACAGCTCCAATCATGGGAAGAAATCCAACTTACATACAAATACAAAGCAACAGGAACCTTAAGGCACACCTACAAGCTTCTAATTTTAACTCCTATACCAGTAAGTTCTCTGATAGAACTAACACCAGCAATCCTCTTGACCTGCTTATATTCATTTTTTCCGCTGAAAATCTTTCTCCTACTGCAATTGTGCTAATTTTCTATCTCAGTACCACATATAAATAGTTTCTCTAAGGCAGTGAAAAATATGACCCACCAAAAACCCTCCAAATTTATGAATAAACTTAAACAAGACTAACCATATTGTGTTGGAAATATACCCATATCCGACACCTCACACCCGATTCTGAGTAACATACTAACATAGGTGAAATATTACTCCCATCACTTCCCCCAAATCAATCAAAAGCAACAAAGCAATATTTAATTAAAACTTAAAACATCACAACACACACCTGCATTACAGGACTCTGGTCTTTCCCCTTGGGCAAAGCTTCAAGTTTTTTGTTATCCAACTACAAAAGAGAAAATCACAAACAAAACAAACAAACAAACAAACAAACAAACTTGAGACATAGCCAATAGCCATAAGACCACCAAAGCAGCATATAATAACACACACACACAATTCGATTAGCTATTAGCAGAACAGTCAAAATACATACCAAGAAGACAGCAGCTTGGGGAAAGTACCGGCAAAAATGATCACCTATATTCTTTGCTACAATGCCTAGCTCAGCATCATCAAACCTCTCATTTGCATGGAAATATCCCACAATTCCCAATCCCTTGGATCCATAATGTTCCTCTATCTAATCAAAATCAACCCATCAGAATATATCTGTTTAAAATTGCAAAGAGAATAGCCCAAAGGGGTATTTTCTTCCCTTTTTAAGGAAAAATACTTCACCAAAACAACAAAAGTTAATCACAACACAATTGAGTCTTTGATCAGAACCCAGAAATTAAACCAGCATAAACCTCTGATTTTTCAAACTAAGCGTTCCAAGGGAGAATTTATTAATAGAACAATAGAAATATATAAATATTATTTAACCCTAAAAAAGAGAATATTGATACCATGATGAGGGCGATCTCGAGAGGAGGCAACAAGGCAAGATTTGAGTGAAATAGAGGGACTGAGTCGATGATCTCAACGACACTTTCATTTTGCGGGTTGACTCTGCCGAGTAAGACGCCGTTGACGGCCGTGGTTTTGTGCTTCAGAGCATGTAGAACTAGCTTTATGTAAGCGTTCTGTGAGATCTCGTACTTCAACTCGGCCACCATTTTGTGTGATTGCTGCTAAAATTCACTGAGTCCCCGAGTTCGACGGCCGGTGGTTGAATAAGAAGATGAGACAGTAACGAGTGTAATGGAGGAGCTCTTAAATCCGACAACTTAACTCGGCGGTTCAATTTGCAAACTCTTGAGATCGATGTTTTTAAGGCTGAAAAAGAAGAAAAAAAAAAAAACGGCAAAATTGTTATAAGTGTAGTAGTTAGGGGTTTTAAAATATACGATCCGATTGATTTAATTCGAAAATTTATTGATTTAATTTGAATATGATTTAATTTTTAGTTTTGAATTAAATATTTGATTCAATTTTAAAGTTTTTAGATCGGATACATATCATAATATTTTAAGTTTTGAGTTAGTTAAAAATTCAAAAATTTGTTTTAAAATTATTTTTTATTTTTAATAAATTGATGATTATTATATCTAAAAATTAAAACAATTAAAAATTTTATAAACGTGAATCTTACTATATTTAATAATTTGTTATTTGTTATATTCGAAAATTTATTTTTTTTATAAATAAAATTTTTAAATTTAAAAAATAATTAAATTAAAAATATTCTTAAATAATCAAATATCCAAAATCTGATCTGATTATAAAAAAATCGGATAACCAAAAACAGATCAGGTAGGATCACTAATATTAACTCAATACTATCTTTTAAAATTTTAATTACAATATTCATTTTTTAATAATATTTAGAAAAATATTTTTATTTCGGTTCACGCAAATTAAATTTGTGTTTACTCGTGTTTAATTAAAAGCAAATTATAAGTAATAAAAATTTAATAAATTATTTTTTCTATTTTTTTAAATATTATTCAAAATAATATATTTTTCGATTAAATTCTCAAAAGAGAATATTAAACGAATAATACCTATATATATAGGGGCAAATAATAACACTAGTTTCATTAAATAATATTCAATTGAATTTATCAATAAATAAAATTAAAACCATTTTAAATTAAATAAAAATTATAGTAAAAATAAAAATAAATTAGATTAAAAAATTAAAGCGAAACATCGGATCATCAAAACACATCTTTAGTGAATTACAAAAAAAAATATTGAAGAAAAAAAAAACATGGAACAAAACTCATTATCTTTATTCCTCTATAATATTAAAGATAACTTTAGGATATTAATCTGATGAAGAGACAAAATTTTAATATCAATTATTAGACTCGTATCGATCAATCGAATATTATCAAAAAAATTAACAGATGAAAATAATAAAAATTTAAAAAGATAAATTATTACGATGATCATTTATGTTTATTTTTAATAAGTGGGTTATGGGTAAAATCTCGGAAATATTGAAGAAAAAAAAATTTCCAGAAATATGGATGTTTAAGGTTTAATTCCAGAAATATGGATGTTTGAATAGTAACATGGAAGTCGGTTCCAAATGAACCCGACTTCCAACAGTGTTTTCCCGTTTTGAAAAAAAAATTAAAAAATTGAAGTTGGTACCAGCTGGTACCGACTTTGAACAGTGAATAAAACAGTGGTGAAGTCGGTACCACCTGGTACTGACTTTGAACAGTGGTGGCTGGTTTTTCTGCAGGCGCGCAGGGTGCAGGCGGGCAGAGCAGTGATGCAGCGGGGATGGGATGGGTGGGTGGTAGGCTGGTTAGTGATAGGGTGGTAGGGAGGTGTGTAATCTTTTTTTTGAAATTTTTATAGGGTAGGGGTGTAGTATTTTAGAGGGGTATTCACGGGTTGAAATTTATTTGGTATATATAATACCATTTGGCAGTGTAAAATCTCAAATCTGGTGTAAAAGAATATTGTTGGAAGTCTTGAGTGTGTAGAAAAAAAATTTAGAGGGAGTGAGCAGAAGAAATTTGAAGCTTTGTTTCAGGTAATTGTTAATTTTTGACTGTTATTTTTTTTGTAGATATATTTTTTAATTTATAGTTCATAGAGTTCATTATATTAAAATTTTATGAATAATTTTAAGTTTATATTAATTTATTTTATTAATTTGATTTGAAACAGAAAATGAATCAAAACAAATTTGTGACAATTATCCATTATAATGGAAAAATTGTGAGAACGGATGCCGGGATTGTATTTGAAGCTGAAAACACAACAAAAATGCGATTTGAAAAGGAAATCACGCTTCGACAGTTGAAGGGGAAAATATCTCAAAAGATTGGAAGAGATATTCATGGTTTGCGTTACCGGTGGCTTACATGTGAAAATCCGGTAATATATTGTGTCATCAATCTTGAAGATGATGATGATGTTGCAATGATGATTGCTGAACATGAATCTGTAGGTACTCGATATATCGAGTTATTTGCGGAGATTTCTGATGTTCCGAATCCTTCTAGAACTTTTATTGGAGAATCTTCTCAAATGAATTACGTTACTGAGACTGAACTACCTGGAGGCAGTTTCCTCGCAATGTTGTCTAGTGGTACAGCTAATGAATTTAATCCAGTTGACACTTCAACAGATAATGTGAACAATCTACGCGGTCGATGGGGAGAAGCTCTTGACGATTCTAGCAAGGATGAAGATATTGATGATGATGATTTATTTCCGGATGATGTTGGTAATGCCCCTAATTATGGTGTGGGAGAATTTGTGGCACCCACAGGAGATATTACATGTTATGAGCCTCCTACTTACATGGTGTCATTGGATTTTGATGCTATGAGAGCTGCTGAATTCCTGGATATTTCCCGATTAACTTGTACTGGCTCGGATGATTTATCGAATGGCATTCAATTTGAGGATAAGGACCAAGCTACATTGGCAGTGAAAGAGTATAGCATCAAGAATCACGTTGACTACGTTGTAGTAGAGTCCAGTCAGAAGACATTCTTAGCCAAGTGTGTCAAGTATGGGCAAGAGTGCAATTGGAAGGTTCGAATTACCAAACGTAAACGGTCAAATATGTGGGAGGTCAGTAAGTATAGTGGAGATCATACATGTTTACGAAGTTCCATTGCACAAGATCACCGAAAATTAGATACGAGTGTAATAAGCCACCATGTGAAGAATCTGGTCGAAATAAATCCAAGAGTTCCCGTTTCAACGATTCAGGCAACCATTGCTCAACAATTTCAATGTCAAATAAAATACAAGAAAGGTTGGCGTGCTAGAGAGAAAGCATTAGACTCTGTTTATGGTGATTATGATAAGTCATACAACGAGCTACCAGCTTTATTGCTTGCAATGACGCATTTCATCCTAGGCACCATCGTGAGATATCAAACCAAAGATGCTTACGACCAACAAGGACAAGTTCATCAAGATTATAAATTTTTCCATCGACTATTTTGGGTGTTCAAGCCTTGCATAGATGGCTTCCCTTACTGCAAACGTATGATCCAAGTAGATGGTACATGGTTATATGGGAGATACTCTCATATATTGTTGATTGCTGTTGCGCAAGATGGTGATAACAATATCTTTCCGATTGCATTCGCAATTGTGGAGCAAGAGTCGGCGGAAGCTTGGAATTTCTTTCTGACAAATCTACGTGAGCATGTCGTGAGAGAAGATGGTGTATGTATTATATCTGATCGAGGGACAGGTATCAAAGCTGCTATTAATCGAGAAGGAAGTCGTTGGACACCTCCCCACGCGTACCCCGCGTACTGTGTTCGCCATATCGGGAAGAATAGTATGGAACAATTCAAAAATACATACTTTCGTAGTGAAATTGTTAGCATGGGTACGTCTCTGATATTTTATTATATTTTTTTATTTTATTTCTATATAAGTACACTAACAATATTATTGACAAACAGGATATATACTAACACAGCCCGATTTTGAGAGGAAAATGGCAAATTTAACTAGGTATAGCGACCGGCATTGGAATTAGGCAAACAATCTAGAAAGGGAAAAATGGGCTCAATGTTACGATGAATCTGGAAGACGATACGGCTAAATGACAACCAACCTTGTGGAGTGCATCAATGGAGTACTAAAAGGATCACGACATCTTCCGATTGCAAGCCTTGTAAAAGCGACATACTACCGGTTGGCCAAAGTTTGGACCGTAAAAGGGAAAGAAATTGAGGCATTAATCAATAGGGGCCAAAGTTGGGCTACAGACCTAGTGAGGAAAATGCAAGAGAATATGACGAATGCAACATCAATGAGAGTTCACAGCTTTGATCGAATGAATCAGACGTTTGATGTTGTTGGTCGGAGACGCTTGAATCAAGCTGCACACGCCAATGTATTTAGAGTTGATTTTCGACGGAGGTACTGTGATTGTGGAGCGTTTCAAGCATGGCGATACCCTTGTCCTCATGCAGTTGCGGCATGTATGTCTGTCGGAGTTGATCCATACACCTATGTCGATGAATGCTTCAATCTGCAGAGGATAGTTAATATCTACAGAACTGAGTTCCCACCAATTGCTAATTCAAACTATTGGCCACCAGTAGGGAATGAAAGATGGTTACCCGATCTTACCCTTCGTCGTATTCCAAAAGGAAGACCAAAATCAACTCGAATTCATACTAGTATGGATCTACATTATAGAGAGAAAGGACAACGTAAACGATGCACAATATGTAGAGCAGAAGATCATTCTAGAACTAATTGTCCAAATAAGCCCCAATTTGTATCTATTCCTCTTTGAGTTTTGAATAAAGTTTGTTTGTGTACCAAAAATATGTGGGAGAAATTAATAACATTACAAGTACGAAATGAGATTAAAAGTCTAAATAAAAGGAAATAATAACATTACAAGTACGAAATGAAATTACAAGTACGGAATGAAATTAAAAGTCTAAATAAAAGGAAATAATAACATTACAAGTACGGAATGAAATTAAAAGTCTAAATAAAAGTACATCACTTCTTATGCAGCTTTTGACCATGACGAGGTGTGGTAGAAAGATAACGTCGCGGTGGACGTCTCGCCCGTTGTGGCCTATGTGATGTATCATCTTCAGCACCTTCATCAGCATCCTCTTCAGCATCTTCTTCAGCATCCTCTTCAACATCATCTTCAATCACAGAGGGATACGTAGGTGGAGTCATGAAAATAGAACTAATATTCCTTCCCGCCAAATCTGGTGAATTCAAGATATTTTGCATTTCCCGGAATTGACTAGGATCGTCATAAAGAAAAATGGGAGACTGATGCTGACTAAACTCAGGTCTGTATAAAGTTGCATCATCAAACACAGGATCATGATATCCACCACTGGAACACGCAGCTGGAGGGATATATGTAGGAGTCGGTTCTGGTTCCCATACCGCATATGGTGTTACGTTACTCATATCTGGCTCCCATGTTGTTGGCCAACCCTCCGTGTTTTGACTCGAAAGATTTGAACTTCGAGATGTTCCAGCTGAAGCTTTCCCTTTTCCACCATATTTTTTCCTATACCGTTCGCATTCTTCTCGTCCTTCAACAGTGGTTAAAAATGGTTTTTCATGATGACGATACCACTGAATATACTCCGAACTCTCAAAATCAAAATCAGCTCCTTCGATTGGGTATCTTACTGGTAAGGCTAGAGCTCTATTAGCCCACAAAGTAATATACTCAACATGTACGGCTTCCCAATCTGTCTCAGCTTTACCACGACCATCATAAGCATGAAGAAAGTAATGGTCGCGTGGAATACCCGGAATAGGCTGGTGAAATCCAAATTGTCTCAAGACTCTATCTGGAAAGTGGAACTCGACCGTAGAGAAATGGATCAAAGGTGTCACGCTACACCATAATACAGAATCGAACATCAGATAATCCGGTACAAAAATGCGGTCGTCATCATACGCCTTCCAAATAAACTGCGAAAATATGAAAAAAATTATAATCACTTATAAATAAAAATACGAGATTGAAAAAAATTATAACTTAAAAAAATAACATCATTTACCTGGTCTTAACAATATAAATCAATAAGAGATCTGCATATTCTTACATTATTATGTGCTAATCCAGTATCATGATTTTTATCGCACCACCTAAATGAAAAATTATAATTATTTAGAAAAATATAAAATACAAATACAAAAATAAAATAAAAAAAATTAAATTACCTCGCACAGAGCGGAAACTGTATAGTAGTTCGACTAACTGGAGTGAAAAATGGCAGTCGTTGCCAAGACCAAGCCTGTAGTAACAAAAGATAACCGCCAATACCGCCGACTCTCTTCCCTTTTTCTAATAAAGCGCCTTTGCATAACTCACGATACAAACACGCTAAAATGGCAGATCCCCAACTATATTCACCTCCAGACCAAGGTGTACTAAAAAATTTGAGGTATCGAACACTAACTAAATTTCCAGATTTATCAGGAAGTAGTATACCGCCAATTAGTTGCAGAATATACGCTCGACTAACCTGATAAATCTCTTCTATCGGGCTATAATCATTCAATTCAAACTCACTCTCTAACCAACTTAATTTAACCCGAGAACCTTTGACGTTATTTCCCTATGGGACTTTTCCAAGGTACCTCTCACAAATGGAAGTAGTGGACCCTTCACTACGCTCAATCACAGGTCTCCCATTCACCGGGACTCCTATCAGATAAACTACATCTTCTAAAGTGATTGAGCATTCTCCACAAGGCATGTGGAAAGTATGAGTCTCAGGTCTCCACCGCTCGATTAAAGCAGTTACTAAACCTGGTACCAACTTATACCCACGAAGAAACGTAGCATAATAAAAACCACTGCTATGTAAGAAATTCAAAATCCTATTATCGAGTGGAGTTTTCACCATACTACGATGATGTCTAAATGTTTCAGTTGTATCCTACAATAAACAAAAATATAACATGATTAATTAACAAATTACAAATTTAAAACATAAATTATATCAAAAAAATATACCGGTTCAGAAACCGTAAGGCTAGAAATGTGTCGATCATCTAAATACAATAGTGGAGTTTGCTCAGCCATCCTGTAAAAATTTTAAACAAAAAAAATAAAAATAATTTAACAAACTAAACAAAAACAAACTAAAATAAACTTAAAATTTATCAAACCAAACTAAAATAAACTAAACTAATACATACAATAATTATCAACTTACAATATAATAAAATAATTCAACTATAACCAAACCAAACTAAAATAAACTAAACTAAAATAAATTATCATAAAATAATTAAAAATTTATCAACTTACACTATCATAAAATAATTCAACTAAACTAAAATATATCATCAAATAACTAAAAAATACATCAAATAACTAAAATATATCATAAAATATATCATCAACTAAAACCAACCAAACTAAACTAAACTAAACTAAACTATCATAAAAAATTCAATATTTTAACCATAATAAAATAAAATAATTCAAAAAAATATTAAAAAATATAAAATTACAGAATATCAAAAAATTAAACTAAACTAAATCTTTCTATCAACTTAAAATAAAAACAATAACATTAAATAATAAAAAAAAATTAAATACTTACAAATTTCAAATTTCTTCCAACAATTTCAACTCTATACATCTCAAAACTATCTAACATTCTCATCTATTTATAACCAAAACTTCCCACCAACTTTTTATCCCAAAAATACCCTAAATTAATTTTTCACACTACCCTATAAAATTTTCAAAAAAAAGCTTACACACCTCCCCACCACCCTATCACTAACCAGCCTGCCACCCACCCATCACATCCCCCGCTGAACCGCCTGCAACCTGCACTGCCCGCCTGCACCCTGGTGGAGACTGTTCAAAGTCGGTACCAACTTCAAACCTTGAATTTCACTGTTTTATTCACTGTTCAAAGTCGGTACCAGCTGGTAACGACTTCAATTTTTTAATTTTTTTTTTCAAAACGGGAAAACACTGTTGGAAGTCGGGTTCATTTGGAACCGACTTCCATGTTACTATTCAAACATCCATATTTCTGGAATTAAACCTTAAACATCCATATTTCTGGAATTTTTTTTTTCTTCAATATTTCCGAGATTTTGCCAAAAAACTTATGTCTTGGTTTATTTATTTATGATTAAATTTGAATTTTTTTTAAAAGAAATTAAGGTTTGATCGGGTAATCCAAATATACTATTTTAGATTCAGTTTAGGATCACGGTGTTACAAAATATTGTTTTAGGTTATTTTCGTAAATTAACTTAAATGATATGTTCAAACTTATATAATAATCTATGTTGATATAATAATATCATAAATATATTGACTTTGTATAATAATACATCAATAAAAAATATTTTTATAAAATTATATAAAATATAAAATTATTTTTTCTTCTGATGTGTCATTATATCATATCATTTTAAGTTATTTATTGTTAATTGATTAATTATTTTTAACTACGAAAAGATTATTTTGATCCAAAATAAAATGTAGGTTAAAGTGCTTTAAAAAATAATATGAACTAAATTGATTATTTAGTCAAACGTTAGGAGTTTTTGACATTATACCCATATTATGAAGGTGCAAATCGTCTACCCCTTCCTCATGCCTCTATTTATGCCTTCACTTCAGATTAGAAGATTTAGGGATAGGGTTTTAGTTTAGGGGTTTTAGGGAATTAGGGGTAGGATGTATTTTTTTGAGTATAGGGTTTAGGGTTTATGATATAAAAATAAGGGTTAGGGATCAAAATTTAATTTTTTTAATAAATTTACAAATGAGACATAAAATGAGGCACAAAAAAAAGACAAAATATTTTTACTCATATTATGAATATTTATAACTGGTCCAACGGGTTCCAGAGACACAATAAGTCCAATATCACTACCATAGTATTACTATTTTTCATCATCTCTTCTATTTTATTAACTTATATTACGAGCTTATTGAACATTTAGGTAAGCATTGAATCAGTTATGAACACTCTTAATCCATATTATTTTTTAAATATCTTAAAATAATTATAGTATAATATTTATTCATCTAAAACATACTGAATTTTTTAAAATAAAGATCATTCTTTTATTGAGATAATATATTTAAATCTTGATAATTATTTTAAAAAAATAAAAATTCATGTTTAATAAAAATATGATAATATTTCAATAAATATTAATGATTTGGATTGATTAATGATGTAATAAAAACAAGATAAAATTCTATAAAATTAATTTACATATTTTATGAAACTTTAAAACAAATTATTGTCTAAATGGTGTTAATTTATTGCACAACACCCTGTTCTAATTACAGACAGTTAATTTGTTCGAAAAAAATTACAGACAGTTTACTGTTTTCCCATGCTCTCTTTCGACATCCAAATAAAAATATTATTTTTCTCATGATTTATGCCCTAGATATTGTTGTTCTAAATATAAATACACAGCACATTTAATTTACACTGCTTGTTTGCTGCCTTCTTCCCTTTCCTCTTCCTTTTGTTCTTTCCTTGCTACCATGAGCAGCCAAGGTGGCGGCGGCGGGGGGTCCAGAGTTTCGATCCCAGAAAATGCAAAGAGAACGATCCAAAGAATAAGGGAGATCACAGGGAAGCAACACAGCGATGAAGAAATCTATGTAGTTCTCAAGGAGTGCTTTATGGATCCTAATGAAACTGCCCAAAAGCTTCTTTATCTGGGTAAGGATGGAGATTTAAATATTGCTCATTGGGATGTTTTTTTGTTGCTGGTTTTATGGTTTGTAGGGTCTGATGGGTTTATTATCTGTTTTCTCTCCGTGTTTTTTTTTTCTGTTGAGGAAGTGAAGAAAGTTGGGGATTTTCGTGTTTTCTTATGTTTCTGCTAATGAAAAGTGGATTCTTGCTTCTTCTTTTTCATGGGATTTTTATGGAAAGCTTGACTTGTGTTTGTGCCTTTTGCTAATGGAAAAATGGTGTTTGGTTACTGGGAAATGGTAGTAGATTTAAGAAATTTAATAATATGTATGCTTTGTTTTGGTTTTCAGCTATAATAGTCTGCCAATTAATTTCTTCTCATTTTCAGTATTTATCTGAGTGATTGGAAGTTTTAATAACTAGCTTGTACCTTCATACTTTGATATCAATATTCTAAAAGTTGAAGTTCTAATTTTTCATCCTTGCTTTGCTGATTTGTGATAAGATGATTTTTTTTTAAATTTTTGTAAAAAAAAAAAAAACTGGCATTTCTTTAACTGTTGATGATTTGCATGCAAATGTGTAAAAAGGCCACAGCTGGTAAATAGCTTTTCTTTTTGGTTCCTTGAGGAATGGTTTTCTGGATTGGCATACTGTGAGTAGCTTTTTGTTGCTTCCTTACTCTGTTTTTGCTTAATTTGTCTTATAGTTTACTTTGTTTATGAAAGTATGTATAATGTAACATTGCTTGGTTGACAGATACCTTTCATGAGGTGAAAAGAAAACGCGATAAGAAAAAGGAGGCAAGTGGTCTTCTCCTTTCTAATGGGTGAAAATAGAATTTCGCTTCATTTTATGCTCATTTGTTTCTACCTGCTGTTTGAATTTTGATCAGCATTGAATCTGTTGGTTATATAGAACTGTGGTTTATTGGATGTTTGCTTGGTAACAATTATGGCATAAAAGATGCTTAACTGCTGTAATGTGATTGCATTACTTAAATTTTTTAGCTGGGATTTTGCTTTCGTTAGCTTACTTAAATGTTAATTATAACTCACTTCTTCTTATATGCAGGCGTCTGGAGTACAAGGACGAGGGGGGCGGGGCAGTCGAGGGAACTATTACACATCAGTTGGTAAAAGTATTGTTTTTTTCTTCTTCTTTATGCATCAATAGATGAATATTACTTAATTGCTAATTTGTAAGTCGCTAATATAACAACCTTTGTTCTTTTAAGATGCTGGAGGTACAAGGAATGCATCTGCTCGAAGGGACAATCGGAAAGTGGAAAATAATGCAGCTTCTCACATGAAAAAGTAAACATGCGTATTTAAATGACTTTCATGTTCTTGCTAATTGGTTAGTTACAGAGAACAGTGTCAGTGTTATTATCTTACCTAAATATTTTGTTCCATTCTTTTACAGAACAACTGCTATACCGAATGGGAGCTCCAATTATGGATCGCAATTGTCTGATGTTAATGGTGAAACTAAAGATGGCTTACCTGAAATCGAGCCAACTGCTATTTCAGTGCAACCAGTTGTTGTTGAACCTTCTGCTAGCCTTCCTGCTCCATCCTTTGTCTCTGTGATCAGAGGTCAAGAGAAGTCTGCATCAAATTCTAATGGCTCATCATCTTCTTCCACTGCCACTACTGTGTCTGGTGTCTATTCATCTGCTTCAGATCCTGTGGTGGTGCCAACCGTGTCACACCATGCTGGTATGCTGGATACAGTAGAAAGTGAAATTGGATGCCAAAGGGAAGCTGATGAAATAAACAATATTCAAGGAAACAAACATGTTCCTGATGATATTGATGTATCTAAAACTGAGAAAACAACCTATGTGGTTCCAATTTCGATGCATGGAAATAAGGCACCGAGCAAATCAAAGGCTGCTGAACAAGTTAAGCAGTCCAAACCTATAGAGTCCACCTTGCTAGAAGGTATTACCTCCTTTGTTTGCTCTTTTTTATTTAAATTGGAGATTTTTCACTTTGTTCTTTTTTGTAAAACAGTTGTCACATCTGAGGTTGCAACTCTCACTGTTAAAGCCAATTCTCAATTGCTTGCTGATTCAAATGCTTCCAACGGTCAACATGTTACTTTTCCCACCCACTTCCAAGTTTCTGAAAATGGTTTAACTTTTGGAAGCTTTGATGCTAGTTTTGGTCTGGGAACAAAATACAATAACCTCACTAGTGCAGAGGTTACTTCTGGATGCCATGTTGAAACTCCTCTAGGTAGTGATGAGCCTGCCGGAGAGCAATCTTCTAGGTTGGTAAACATTAGTTTCTGAACTACATATTTTTGTTGATTTAATGTTTTCCTTCTGCCAGAAATGTATCTAATGGTTCAAAATCATTTCATTTATGTGAATAATCAGCTTTGATGTGTTGGTGATATGTTAGTTATAATTTCATCTTTAGTGGATCAAGACCTGATGTTTTGCCATTCATCTGTTTAGAGGAGTCAACAAAATAGTTTTAGGTTGTATCCTTTGGTGGAATTAAACATGTTGGATAAATACTATAGTTTATAAATGCACCTGATTTTCGATCCTTATGTAAATCTAAAGGTGTGGGACCTCTAAGCAGTATTCCTAGTTATCTATTTTGTTTCTTAATATTTTATATCTTACCGAGCTTTTTATGATTTCTGCAGAAGCAAAGGTATGTTATCAACACTGGAAGGAGACAATGCTGATCAACTGCAATCTTTTCCCAACTTGGAGAAAGTGCCAGAAGGCAATAGTTCTTCTGATGTAGAGTTGAAAGTTGATCAGTCAAGTCCAGAAGTGTGTTTGCACCCTGAAGGTAATCAGTGTGGCATTCCAAATACCCCTAGCTATGGGTTTGGTTTAATGCCTGCATCCACAAGCCACCTAGCACAGTTTGAGGGACCCGAGGCTTGGGCTCATGATGTTTCTCGCCTTGCAAACTTTTCTGTAAGCTCCTGCTTCTTCCTATTAACCACCATATTTTCTGATTTAATTGATTACATAACTAAATTTTGATTCTTAGCATATCCTTAGGTTGCTTGTAGTGTGTGTTTTCTTCAGTTTACTGTTGAGGCTTAAGCGGCGTGGATATGGCAAGAAAAATTATCAGACACTCCCATGAATTTCATAAAACTAACTTGTACTGTTTTTCCTTACAATAGTGCAGTAAATTTTAGCCTATGCTTTGCGCTGCTATTCATGCTTCTTACACTTTATTCGTCAAATTTTTAGGCCGGGAATTCTCCTGTTCCAACTGGTACTTCAACACCACCTCTTCAAAGCTCTGTTGCTGCAGCCCCCCAAGCAGTTCACCTTTTCCGTCAACCATTTCCACCTAATTACTTCCCGTATCCCCACTATCTTCCACCTTTTTATATGCATGCAATGCATCAATATTTGAACCTGACCGGGCTTCCTCAGCAACCACCGGCTGGTAATCTATACATGCCGCCTGGATTCCCTCTTCCACAGTTCAAGCCTGGAACTAATGTTGGAAACCCTGCTCACTTCGCAATTCCATCTGGCTATAGTCCATTGACTCCACCTATTGGTTTCAATATATCTGTCCCATCAGTGACCTCTGGAAGCACTAGTGGCAAGGAGGATCTTACAGCTTCACAATTGAAAGAAAATCATATATATACAACTGGACCATTGGTTGGTTTTGCTTTTCCATTTCCTTCTATATAAATTTGTCAATTAGGTGGGTCGGGTTGGTTTAGGATCAGGTCAATTTGGGTTATAAAATTTTAGTTTATTTTGGTTTAAGATCGTTTTGGATTAAGGTCATTCGGGTTTTCCAAGTCATATCAAGTTAAGATCATTGGTTTTAATTGTCTGGGTCGTTTTGAGTTCGAGTTGGCCGGGTTTGTGTTGTAGACATTTTATGGTGATTGTAGTTATGGGGCTTTTCTTTTAGCATATATGCATGCATTGTGATATTTTACTTTCATAATGTTTTTGTTAGCAATTAAAGTTTTTTAACACAATGCTTTGGATGTATATTTTTGCAGAATGAAGGTTCGGCTTTCTGGATTGCTGCACCGGGGCAGGATTTATCCAACTTGCCGGTTAATCCATTGTACAACATCTCCCTTCATGGCCAACAGCTTCCTTTCTCCCCTGCACAGGCCGGTCATGGTGCCAGTGCTGGACTTTATCAACCATCACAAACAATGGCGCCTCCTTCCAGTGTCAATACCCTGCTTCAACAGTCTCAACCCATGGCTGTTGCAGCTGCAGAAACCGCAGTCCCTGCATCCAGTGCTTATCAGCAGCCTCAACTAGCACAAATCAATTGGAACACTAATTACTGAACCCTTATCTTACAACACCCGACATAGAAATACATGGAGGGACTCGGCAACGGGTGAAACTCTGAACTGCTTTTTTGGGGTGTAAATATTAAAGCCATCTCAGATGTCTGGTGGGGAAATATGTTCCTTTCAGAACTTAATATTCTCTTGAGATGCTGACTGATTAGGAGGGGATTTGAAGAGAGGGGATTGATAGATTAGGTGGGATTTCACCAATTTTTCATTTCAATTATCTCACCTGTATATTGAATTTTGATTAGGGAGGAAAGTTGATACAAACTGTAATTGGTATTTGACTCATGCTCATATCTCTAGTAGTCGATTCGAGTCGAGTCAAGTTGATTTTTATAATCAAATCCGGTCGAACAAAGTTCAATTTCATCTAGTGCTGCTATGACCATATAGACCAAAGGTGTAAAAGCATGACTAATTATATATTCATGTAGTACCTACATAAAGCATCTCAATAATTTCCTGTGAAATTCAATTTCAAAGAACTAATAAACGAATTCAACATTTAGTTGATATATATATTAAAGAAAAAAGAATTTTAGAACTTGTTTGGGTCAATGTTTCATTGTCTATACGATCTAATCTCTTCCTATATTTCTACACTTCGTTTGTAGTATTTATTACAGTTGAGCCTTCACTGCCATTTTCACTGGTTTTTGTTTTTGATTCATGATTTTGGATTGGAATCTGCCTAGTTGAACCATCCTTTGATTCTTTCAGGTTAAGTGATGTGTAAACCGACATCCCGACTAGTGCAACAATGGCTCCGAAAAGGCTCACAAGCCCCGGATCAGAATCCAGAAGAAGGTATCCTCCGAGAAGTATCATACAAGTCTTGAATTGTCCTAAAACAACATGAGATGTTGCAGAAGTTGCTCTACAAGAAAATATCAAAAAACAACAAACCATTAGCCTTCGGGTTTAAGTTTGAATCAGAATCGAAAAGGGTACCAGAGATTTACCCTAATGCCAGTGCACCAGACCATTGTAAGAGAAAACCGAGCAATGCCGATAAGAGAATTGCTGAAGCATTGTTTATGTCCCATTTGAACAACAAAACTCCAGGTGGATCCAACCATGGCATCAATGCAACTAAGAAGAAGATGGTGACTGGTGTTGTCTTCCACATCAACCTACATTTCACACAATTCTTGTCTGAAACACTGAACATGACTGACACAAGCAAAGAACAACACAACATGCCGGATTACTTGTGACTTACGCAAGTGCAGTCCAGTTAGCTTGTTGTTGCAAATTAGACCACAGAATTTTGTTTACACCACTCGGGATTATCCATGCAATGGCGATACATGCTCCGAAAGCATTGAACTCTAAATCCGTCACGGTGGCCACTGCAACTCCCGCCGAAACAACCACTAGAGCCAACACCTGCAGAATGATGGATCCCATAAGAACTAGAAAAACGGAACAAACCAAAGAGTGTTCATCGAACAACTTTCATTCACCTTTTTGACAGATACAGTTTTCCTAAACAGAATGAACTCTGCGAGAACGATCGTAGGGGTGACCGCGATTTTAGCCATTTGGTAGAAACCAACACTGCAAAAGTGAGCATGAATGGTTAGGGAAACCGGACTAATGACCTAATCAGTTTTTTTTTTTTTCCTTTTCGAAATTGCTGATCTGAACCCAGATTTGCAGACCTGTTATACTTTAGGCTGGTATTAGCAAGGCCGGAGGCGAAAGCCATTATCGCTCCCAACGAAAAGATGGCCGAGGAAGGAGTCATTTTCGACGGAGGGGAAACCGGAAGCCATGATAATGCCTTGAAAAATGCTAGTAACAACCATGCTACGGTGTAATGTATTAGTGTTAGGAAGATTGGGAAATTGAATCCAACTCTCCCCATCACCTGAAAAATCAAGTATGATTCATGTAAGATCCTCAATGAAACTATATCGGATTCTATATCGGATCTCTGTAAGAAAAAACGAATAATTCTAAGAAAACGAGCTTGATGAAACTAACAAGTTTGTTTGTCAGAATAATCCCAACAGCAACAAAGAAATTGAAGGACATGGCGACCACCGGACCGCAAAACCGTTGCTGTTGGCGCCTGGCTCCTTCCGAGGTTCTAAGTTCATTGTGGAGGGAACCTCTGAACTCTTCCAATGCTTTACCTGGCAAAGAAGAAAAGGAATCGTTAGTCCCTACACTTCACCAACAAAAATGATAACATTGTTAGAAAAGAAACAGAAGGTACACATTTAGACATAGCAGAACAAGGTTTATATTCAGAATTAGATTTGTTTTCATTCGTGTCTTGTTTATCGCGATTGCCAATCAATTCCGAATGCCAGAAAAACAGATTGAGGTAACATAAAGAACACATCAATGGACAATGAATGAAACAACGATATTGAAAACCCATTTCAATGGCAGAACGTAAAATCAGATTGAATAAAATAAAAAGAAATGATGAATGTTAAACAAAATCCAGAAAACCAGAGGAAACACACACACAATCATCATGTTAGAGAAACAACAAAATCTCAGACAAAACATGAATCTGACAATTGACAATGTATTTCTTTTAAAACGAACCTGCTTCACCTGCATCACTGTGTTTCCTTTTGATTGATTTTCTTGCTTCTGCACCCAACAGACAATCCATCAACCCCATTCCAGCACTTGAAAACTGCATCTGGTTTGGATCTCTGCTACATAATATTCAAAACCAAGCAATCACAATGGCAGGAATTTATAAAAACCCAAACTTTAAAAATATATAAAAAAACCCTTCGGATAAAGTTTCAAGCTTTTTTCAAAAAAATGGGGTCTTGCATTAAATGAGAAGGAAAAGATAAGTGAAATTTATTCAATTAAATGGAATTTGAGAATTTACAAAGGTTAAGATTAGCATCAACAAGTGTCCTAGTAAAGTTGGTTTTCTGATTGTTGGAATTTAAAATACTGAGATAATTGTTTATAATTTTATTTTTATTAAATAAAAATAATATATTTTTATATTAAGATTTGAATATATATAAAATAAAAAAAACAGTTAGGGACCATCTGTATTGTTATTAGAGGTGGAAGTTCATCATGGCAAGGAGTCAATTCCATTGCTAAATTCTGGATTTCATAATTAATACAGATTTGACTCGTTAATTTTGACATAATATGAAAAATTAACACGGTTAATTAATCTAAATATAAATATATTTTAATTATAAAAAATTAAGATTTATTTAGCTTTAAAAACTATTTTTATTTTTATTTTTAATATTAGAAAATATACTTGATTAATACGAATAAAAATATTTTTTAAAAATAAAAATGCATTTAGTATGTATCTTTCCAAAATAAAAATTAAACATAATTATTAAATATTAAAATAAAATATACTTAAAAATTATTAATATAATAATAAATAAAGTATGAATAAATAAATTAAAATTGTAAAAAATAATATTAGAAGGATTCAAACTCAAATTAAAATACAATAAAAAATAAAAAAAATATTTTTATATTTCACTTCCCTAAAATATTTTAATTGAAGGTAGTGAAAACCATATTTTATGGTTTTAAATTTTCTCTTAATTTTGTTTTCTATTTTTTAAAAATTATTTTTATTCATGATAAATAATAAAAATTATTATCTTTATTCATGCTATAATCTCTCGTATAATACATAAACATTATCTTTATTTATCTTATCACGTTATTTATAATCTCAATCAATGAAAAGTATTTATTTATTAATTTTTTTACTAAACAAAATTTTACTTATATTTATTATAAATCAAATTAAAAAAACAAATTTATCATATAAATATTTACTTAATAAAAATCAATATTTTTTTATTAATTAAGACTATAAATAATACTATATGACTAGGGCTAAGCATGGTTAACCGTAAAAACAAAACCCGAACCGAATCAAGGTATTGTGTTTCATAAATTTACGAACTGGTGTTAACCATGATTAACCAAATTAAACCAAATTTAATTTTTTAATTAATTTTTAATTATTTTTATAAGGTAAATATATATTTTATACTTAGAATACTGTAAATATATTTTTATTTTTTATTTTTACTTAAAAAATAAGTTTAAATAAATATTTATAAAAAAATATCTTAAAATATTTATCTTTTAATATTTAAAAAGCATAAAATAAAGCTATTTTTGTCAAGATAAAATATAAATTCTTAAAAATTAACGTTAACATGGAAAAATAAAAACCGAAGTTAACCGAACCGAAAACGTATTCGATGTGTTGAAGTTCTTGACCGTGCTGTTTCCGGTGTGTTTTTGGCTACAGCTCAGATTGCATTCTTTCAAGGATGTCTCACGTAGCTTTCATTAGCTCATGATATAATTTTTCCAGAAAGATGTATATTTTTAATATATTTTTTGGTATAAATTAAATGTAATCGGTCAAAATTAAACGTTAAATTATAATAAATATATTGATTCAACTCAAAATTTATAAAAGAAGTGATACAATCAGTTACTAAACTTATTATATTGGCCTAATCCAAGTTGTCTCCGAGGTGTTCACGTTTCCATAATAGACCTGTTTAGAAGCTTCATCCCAATATGCCTGGAGACAAGAGAACAGTTGGTCGATTCAGACCAGAAATCCCATTACCAAAATGAGAACACATCATAGCAGTTAGTTGGCAACTACTCCTAGAAAATAAATCTGTTGTGGTCCTACGACACAACTTTGAAACCACTTGGAAGTGTGTTAAAGGCCACAGGTTACAGATCGAGTTCACTGGCTGGTTAACAGGAATCATTGGTGGCGATTGCCTGCCATTTATTACCAACGGTGATTGATAACACAGCTACCTCTAGCTCATCAAAGGAAGATTGAAACCTCGTGACTTGTTAAAAAAGAGACTAAGATCTTTCGGGCAGTTACGGATCCATAAATTTATTTGAAGAGGGGTACATATGAAATTTTAAAATTTCAGGATGGACACGTAGCTTAAATATTATAAAAACTCAAGACTAATTCGTAAAAATTAAGAATATTAATGGTAAATATATGAATTTTAAAAAATTCAAGGTGGGCACAAGCTCACCTTATTCCAAGCATGGATCCGCCACTGCTTTCAAATTATTGAAAAATTCTGACTTTTAATTCATTTATGGAATCAGCCTCTTTAAATAGAGGTTACATAACTTGTTTGAATAAAAATCTTAATTAAAATAAGGGTAGCTACGAAAATGGTCATCGAACTTTTAGAATAAATTCATTTTGGTCAAGGTAATTTTAAAATATTTTACGAATACAGTGAGTAAAATGAATCTGTCCTAAAAATTTAGTGAATATTTATATAGTTTACCCTTAAAATAAAAGACAAACAAACTCCTAATGGAGTAACCAAAACTACAAAAGCAATGTTCATGTACATGTTTTCCTTTTAATCTATGTGAGGTTAAATTAAACATCTTCAATCAAAATTCCCAATCTTCGATAGATCTATTCACGCTGCGTTTGCTATATTTTATTTTTTTTTGGCATTTCATCATTCACCTGGTGTGCATTGCCTGATTGTTTATTTATCACTCAATGCATGAAAAATGAACACAAAGGATATATCTTTTATTCATGTTTATACCTCCACGCACAAAAATAAGGTGAAATATCATGGCATTTGAGATTCCTGCATCAAAAAGGCATCGAATGTGATTCGGTTTCTTTGGTAAAACAGATTTTGTTTTGATTTTGATGACTTCATTTCCTCGATAAAAGAATGCTCGTAAATCTCATCATACTGATATTTGCAGCTATTAGTATCTTGCCGAGCTGTTCAGGGACGGAGCCGTACAATAGGGTTTTTATCTCCTAAATTTTTTGGTATAATTATATTTAAGGTCTTTTATAATTTAAATAATAATAAAATAAGATTTTTATCTTTCTCTATTTTTAAATTTAAAGGTTTAATAGACCTTTGTCCCTCTTAATGTTCGATTCTAGCTCCGTCCTGAAGCTGTTGTGAATGTATTCTGTATTCCATTGCAGGTATTCGATTTGTTTGATACAAAGTATAATGAGATTTTAGGTTTCTAGGAGTTTGCTCGTGCTCTTTCTGTCTTCCATCCAAATGCACCAATTGACGATAAATTGAGTGTAGGTATCACATATTTAAGTTGTATGAATCAAGATCTTTATTTGCTTCTTTGTTCATCACTCATAATCTCTTACGTAATTTAAAAGAAACGAAACAAATTAATAAAATACAATCTCTGTAAATGAAATAGAAATAAAATATATAAAAATGAAAATACAAAGATCACAGAAATACATTAAAAACAAATTAATAAAACATTAAAAACAATCTCTGTAAATGAAATAGAAATAAAATATATAAAAATGAAAATACAAAGATCACAAAAATCAAAAGAAAAACTAATAAATGATTCTGAAGACTTGATCGAGGCCTGTGCTATCACAGTGTTCTTAAAACAGATTGGTCTCCTCCCGGAGCTGGAGTTTCTATGGAACGCATGTCTCCCAGGATACCAACGTAACTTTGACTACAACGGGGAACTTTACAGAAACAGAATACTATCAAGAATCTGACTAGAGGATGTAAATATACAAATTTCATCTACTCTTCTAGTAGATTAATAATCCACTTAGTCTCAATTGATTTGACTAATGAAACCCACTCAAATTTATGCTCTAAAATGTTTATATACCATACCATTTTTCCAACATCTTATAATGAACTTAAAAGATCGATTTAGTTGTCCGTTGTTCATATGCTGAGTACTTCGTCTTCTCATAATTCTTATATGCCTTTTTGCAGTCTCTTTATATTATCTCAAGCAACAAGGCTTCATTGAGAGACAGGAAGTATGTATTATGGTTTGTTTCATTCAAAGGCTGAGTTCCTATGGTGTTTTTGTTCATTGGTTAGAATTTTATTTCTTTGTGTGTTCATATAACTGTTGAACACTCTTGTCGTCGTTTCCGATCGTTAGTTCGAGTCTCGGTGAGCATAATTTAAAAATTAAATCTTTTTTTATTTATGGGATTTAAAAATCCTAATCAGAATCGTTCAATAATAAATGATTAACTTGTTTGATATGATAGAAAGATTAGTTTATAGATCATGAGAATAATAAATGATTAACTTGTTGGAAAAATAATGAGAAATAATTAATTTTGAGACATGTTTTGAAATCGTAAAGACGAGGATTCGAATAAGAAATTTATTGATTTTTATTCTACTCCATGAAATCTTTACAACGATATCTCATATGCTCAAAATGATTGGGTGATGAATAATTAATTGATGCTAAAAGTAAGAAGGTCGTGAATAGAATAAGAAAATGAAACCTCGTTATCCCATATGGATGGATAAATGAAGTGAGAAGTCTATATATACATTTGCCCACATAATTATTATTAAATAACTTGACTCTTGTGTTGACATGTTTGACGCAGTGATGCAAATATTTCAATTAATTGAGTCTTTTGTGGGCTTGTGGATATTTTATCCATTGTGATTCTTATTTTATTAATCTTTATTTTAATATTGAGAAGAGTTTATATTTTACTTAAATACAACTTAAAAATATTAGATAAGATAAAATTGACTATTCTTAATAAATTCAAATTTAATTTGGATTACAACTCTAATTGATTTTGACTTAATTTTTTTTTATAAATAAGAATAAAACTTTCAGTTTCTAAACACACTCAACACTTAAAATCATTTTCTTCTTTTTTCTTTTATTTTGATGATAGGAGAAAATAACAGTTCAGATCTCACATAATTATTTTCAAAATGAGTTTGATCTAAAATATTTATTTATTTTATTTCATACTTTTTGAATTTTGTTCTATTCATTAAATAATAATATTTATTCTATTTTATTATTATTTATTTATTTTTGATTAACCACTATTTTCTAACATAATTTTATTTCATTTTTTTCATCTTTATATTTTTATTATTAATTTTAATAATTTATTTATTTTCATCTAATACTCTAAAAAATATAAATCTTTCGAGTTTTATTCTGTACAAGAAGATTCTCTGTATAAAGCATTGAAGCTTCCTTTCGTAAGACTTGAATAGCCATAGAAAGTGGTTGTCTTCTCAAGTCTCAACGCTTGATTCCCATTCCCTGGATCAGGAATCAGGATAAAGACAAGTTGTTGAGAAAGTTCGGTACAGGAAAGATAAGTAGATCACAAAATTAAAATAAGGATCATTAATATATCAGTAATTGAAATTCATCATCATTGGCCAGATGTTGATAAAAAAAATAATTTAAGCTTGACCTATCAGAAAATTAATCTTGAAAATATTTTTTAAAGATAATTATTTTATATATCGATGATAAAAATTTTAGTTTATATAAACGGATTAATTTAGGAGTTATGATTTTAGATTAAGGTTCAAATATTTTAGTTTATACAAACAGATTAATTTAGGAGTTATGATTTTAGTTTAAGGTTTAGATGTTATGAGTTTAGATTATAAGATATAAAGTATAAAAATTATGATTAAAATTTAAATTAATATATAAAATTTAGGGTTTAGTATTTAATGATTTAGTATCAAATATTTAAATTTTAGATTATAGTTTTGGATTAGGCATGCTTATATAGAAAAATTATACGTCAATGGAAATATTATTTTAGATGTTATTTGTGTTATTTCTCGTCTAATATAATAGATTTTAGTCTAAACTTTTATCTTGTATAAAATTTAATTTTATATATATATTTTTTTTTTAAAATAATGACAGTTGACATAAGGTTACATATGTCGTAGCAGTCTAAATGATATATATTTCATATATTTTTTTATAATAAATTTAATTTATATTTATTTAATTAATATTTATAAATAGGTTAGTATCCATTTATATTGTATAAAACTCAATTAATTTTACGTTTTTTTTATTGTTGTACGAGGGTAATAAATAATTAAGATTATCTTTTATTTTTTCTTATAATAATTTTCACATTTTTACTAATAATCTTATTCATCAATGTAGCTTCGATCAATGATCTAGAAAATATATAAACTTTTAAGATTTATACGGTGTAAGATGATCTATCTCTTTATAAATATATTATATGAAATGATCATGGAACGAGTGAAGAGACGATTAGATGAGTCTCGGAATCTATATGGATGAATGATGATTTCAATCTTATGAGTTGCGACATAAGGATAATTTTAGATTTTATATTCACGACGACTCGTAAAATAAAAATAAAAATATATTCTTTTAATAAAATAAATATAAAAAAATAACCTTCACTCAATTGACAAATCACAACTTAAAGAGCTCCAAATCCGAATAAGGTTACAGCAATCATGGACTTGAATGATACAAATCTCTGACTCCTTTGCACCCGACATTTTCTACTACTAAAGCTTCCGGTCTATGGATTTATATAATTAAAGCCGACCAAACTATGTTTTCTAAAACAAAAAAAGGGGATTATTCAGACAGCTAACTTCCCACAAGGAACCTAACTATTCGGTTGCCATTACTGTCCAGGATCCATAACCTTTCATTGGAAAATCTAACCAGCTTTTCACAGCATCATTCAATTCCTATGTTTATGTTTAGTAATTAGAATTATGCATAACAATATAAATATGAATACTGAAATGTTCAGGTTCTATGTATATTGTATAGTTTACTATAACCTTCCCTGAGATGCCAACATTCTATCTAGTTTACCTACTTGTGTTCTTACATGCTACATCGACGTTCTCTAGGCTTGCCCCGAGGAATAGATCGGAGGCGGTGAATATGTAAGTCGCTCTGGTTCTCCTACGGTGCTTTATTCTCGACCGGCTAATGGTTTTCTCATGTTTTCTGGCATTTGACTAGGTACTCGACAAGAAGGGAGTTGGACATGGAACAATGCAGAACTGGTAATCCTATTGATGATTGCTGGAGGTGTGACCCTGAATGGGAAGACAACAGGAAAAAGTTGGCTGACTGTGCGGTTGGGTTCGGGAAAGATGCGATTGGGGGACGAGATGGTGAGATTTATGTAGTTACGGATTCGGGTAACGATGATCCGATGGCTCCAATTCCGGGTACACTACGTCATGCAGTTATTCAAGCTGAACCTCTGTGGATCATCTTTGATCATGACATGGTCGTAAGCCTAAGAGAACAACTCCTTGTCAACTCGTACAAGACGATCGACGGAAGGGGACACGATATCCAAATAGCAAACGGACCGTGCATAACCTTGCGTAATGTGAGTAATGTAATCATACACAACATCTATATACATGACTGCTTACCTTCAGGGGTTGCAATGGTGTGGAACCCGTTACCCCAGTTTTCGATAAGTGGTGGATCTGATGGCGATGCAATCTCGATATTTGGCTCAAGGGATGTGTGGATTGATCACTGCACACTGGCAAAATGTTACGACGGGCTTATCGATGCAACATATGGTTCAACATCCATAACAATCTCTAACAACTACATGCTACATCACAATGAAGTCATGCTCATGGGTCATAGTGATGAGTTCCTTGATGACAAGAACATGCAAGTAACGATCGCATTCAACTACTTTGGGGAAGGCCTGGTTCAGAGAATGCCGAGGTAGTGTTCGCCTACAGCAGTACGCACACATCAGTAGCATGATACATGTTATGCTGTACCTATAAAACTATAAACAGATAATCTAAATATACTGATTACTGTCAAAACGTTACAGGTGCAGGCATGGTTATTTTCATATTGTTAATAATGTATACATCGGTTGGGAAATGTATGCAATCGGAGGAAGCGCGAACCCGACAATCAATAGCCAAGGGAATGTCTTCATAGCATCAGATAACAGATATTCAAAGGAGGCAAGTTTACTCTACCCTAATTAACCAAGTTGAAAGTGCTTGTTGAATGACTAATAACAGAACAAGTAATAGTTCCAGAGAACTCTGAACAACATGCAGAGCAACCTACCATATAAAATAACTCCATATGTTTTCATTTTTTACTTTAAACCAGGTGACAAAACGCGAAAGTTCATTCGATGAGTGGAGGAGCTGGAATTGGAGATCAGAAGGAGATATGATGGTTAATGGTGCTTTTTTCACACCTTCCGGAGAAGAAGCTTCAGAAAGCTACATAAGAGCATCAAGCATGGTGGCTAGACCAACTTCACTTCTAACAACGACAGCTCAGTATGCCGGTGCTCGAAATTGCCGCAAAGGCTATGCATGCTAATAAATAGCCAACCAAGTTTCTGTACATTTCATTATCTGGAGTCCAGATTTGTGGTAACTTTCGGACTTATTTCCCAACAAGATCAATAATTTCAAAACCGGGAGTTATTCCAACAAACAGTATCAACATTTTCGGATGTATGGATGTATAGTAAACTAGATATATGATAATGCTACAAAACCTCAACATTTCTGAAAAAAATGTACACAGTTATTCCAATTTTAAACCTTAAACACATCATCATTCATTCTGAACCAAGTAAATGATCTTACAACTTCTGTCTGAGGATTGTAATAGTTTGAATCAAATTCATTATCATGTTCTTTCAAACAGAGTGTAACGACTATGGAATTCGATTAATGTAGGCTCGGCACAAGAGAAACATACATACAGGTGGGACAAGTAGTGACCAACGGTAAGTTGAGAGGGTGTGATGCAGTCTGGTACCACCAATAAATGCCACCAACATAACTGAAGCTTCCTCATTTCCTTGGAGTCTTTCCAGTATCTTTAGTCTTTACTGCCATTGCTAGGATGGCAAATCAACTTACCACTGTGCCGTTCCTGCAAAAGATCATTCCAAAGCCTGGATTTTAGATTCTGAATAATGCAATAGCAGATGCTATATAGCTGTTTTGATACCGTCTTAAACCATGATTACCTGCAATGATCACAAATTTTTGAAACCCCAATAAACCCAACGCGGGCAAAAATATATACGTAACTGTAATTTAAATCTATGACGGTAAAGTAATTTCCTAGAAAACGAAAATGGATGGAAATAATGGTGTGTAAATAACCAAACCAAAACTTATAACTAAAGTCCTAATTTTTTGTACAGCATTTATGCACAAGAGTTTGACATCCAAAATCAATAATGGTGTGTAAATATAAAAAAAGAAACCCCAAAATGCCAAAAATCCTAAATAGCCAATGCGGCCCCAATAACCAAACCAAAACTTATAACGAACCCAACTTCGTAACCGGATTTTGAACCCGATTCATCGTTAACAGCAGGACCCGACGCACTATTTGGGGAAGGCCCAACCGGAGTAGGGTTTGGAGGGCTACTGCTCGACGGGAAAATCCCAGGACTCTCGGTAGGTGTCGTTGAACTTAAAGGAATATCAGCAGAAACAAGGGGAGTCCCGACTGGAGCCAATGAAGGAGGAGAACTCAAGTGTGTCAACGCCGGAGGTAAAATCGTTGGGGAGTAACAGATGGGGAATAACCGGTGGGTTCGAAAAAGAAGGGAGAGTTGCAGCCGGGGATTGAACTGGTGGAGGCGTGGCAGGAGGTGGTAATGTAGGTGGCTTCGTCGGAGAAGCGAACGGAGTTGGGTTTGGTGTGGGATTTTGGAGACGGAGAAGGTGCATCGTCGTCTCCTTCTACATTTCTAGAAATCAGAGCAGTGAGAGCAAAATGTAGAGAAGGAATCTAGGCATTTTGATGGTAGTTTCTTCTCTGCTTGGAGATTGAAAGGCAAGAAAATGAGATGAATTTATAAAAACGGGTGTGTGATCTCCAAAACCCGAGCTTTGCAAATTTTACAATTTTTAGCGGTTGCTTGAATTTATAATGCTAACTTTTAATTAAGGAAAAATTATTAATAAGTAAAGAAAATGTTTACTAAAATTTTGAATATTACAAAATAATAATTAAATTTATGTTTTGTTATATAACTCGATCATTAAGTATTTTATATAATAATATATTTAATTTTTATATTTATCTAGCATGAGTCCTTTATTTCAAATAATTAAAGAAATAATTGTTATTTTTAGAGGTTACGGATTTGAGCACCAATAATGTTGCTATTAACTAATTCAAAAAAATATATATTTATTCATTCAATTAATTTATTTTTAATTCAAAATTTAAAAATGAATTTGATCTCATTATTTAAATATTATTTTAATTAAATCATATTTATAATTAAAAATAATATCAAACATTTAAAATTATCCTAATTGTTGTAACTTAATTTACTCATATTTTTATCTTCCTCTCGATCTCAGCCATCTTTCTTAATCTTGTATAACTCTTTTAACTTAATCTAACTAAAATCAAGTAAAAATCCTATATTAGGTTCATCGAGACGAATAAAAAAATTAATTTGAAATATGTTCAATTTTATTTTATCTTCTCTAAACACATCATTTATTATTTTATAATAAACAACAAATAATAAAAAGTAACACAAGTGAATAGATTCAATATGAAATTTAAACGTACCAACTTACAAAATAAGGACTAAATCATAAATTCTATAAAATATAAAAACTTACGCCACTTTAAAATTATCAACTTAGCTCATACATTTATATATTTCAAGTTAATGTCACGAGTTTAGAATTAATCTAATAAAACCGTACTATTTAAGTCTTGACTCGCCTAAGTCAACCTCTAAACAAAGCCTAAATCCTATCGTTGAGTTCGCGGCAGGGAATCTTTCACTACTTCAACAACTTCAATGCTTGCATGGCAAAGCTTCTTCCTCAATGCCTTAGTCAAGCTCACCGCATCCACCCCATCTCCTACAATCATCAGTTTATCCTTTTCCGGTCCATGCGACGCCACCGATGTCACCCCTGCGAATCCCTAACATTCATTAATTATGTTTCCGTTTAGTTGAATCGATCTTACCACTAATGTTCTGCCAAGTGGATTTCGGACAGATCAATGTTAAACACACCGGTCACAGCAGCAGCTACCTTCAATGCCTGTCCGGCGTTTGCTGGAATGCATCGGCACTTTGATAACAATATATGTTCTGCGTCGCAGGTTGGAATGCATCCATCTTACCTTCATATTCTCCGGCACAGACTGTTGCTTACTGCATCATAACAGCAAATGTTCAACTTATAGCTAGCTGTGTTTTGATAGCTTAGCTGAACAAGTAGGTTAATTAAAACAATGTGATTGGAAGCTTCAGGTCTCTACGTAGGGATAACATCAGCAAAGATCCAACTTTTCCTACACCTTGGTCATGGCAATGTGTAAATAGGGACTAACTATATTATTTTTTATAGTTAGATGTTAAAATTATTTTTTTAGGTTAAATAGATGTTTAACGTTTCATTCTCTAATCAGTTTAAAATTTTCTTTTAATTTTTACAGTTAAAGAACATTGAAAATTCTATAATTATATTTAAAATTAATAAAATAAAATAAAAATAAAAATATATCTTAAAATTTTTAAATATTCGCAAAATGATTCCCAAAATTCATAAACCCCAAATCTGTCCACTTTTGTCGATATTACCGACAATGAAATAAAGCACACTCCCACACCCATCAATCCACACGTAGTTCGTCATTTATCCTATCACTGTTCATCGTGAATTGTTTGAAGAAATCATTCAATAATTTTGATATTTCATACGGTATCGATCGATTCCCAATAACGGAATGATAGAGAAAACGATCATGAAGTTTTGACAACTGATATGGTAGATGACAACATGACAATCAGTGACCAAATTAACCTAAAGCAAGACTTAGATTTAGGGGAGTTAGGATTTTGGGGTTTGTTTTGTAAAATCTAAAAAAAATTAAGAATTTATGTAAATTAAGTAATTTTATTTATTTATAATATAATTTTTAAATTTTTAAGAGACGACACAATGATAAAAATTAACTAAAAATCTTAAATAGATTATAGAATAAAACATACACCTCTACTTAATTTTGAAAAATAATTTAAGTATCTAACTGAAAGAAAGATATAACTTAGTTATTTATTTAACGGTTAACCCATACATTTACTACAATTACAAACAATTGATATATAGTTATCTTCTCGATTTTTTAATATTTAATCTAAATCAATTTGCGTTATATACCTAACTTTAATTATGAACCTAACTTTAATTATGAGCCTTCCGAAAAAAAATTTCTACATATTTATTATATTTATGATTACACGATTGGCTCTGTGTGTAGTACATAAGCGTGTTGACTAAATCAACAGTCTTTTCATTTTACTTTCCTTTTTTTTTGTTATTCTTCGTTTAATTTCTGAGTTAATTACTTGGAATTTAAAAGGAAAGTCCTGTCCAAACCAAAGTTGACATTTTTAATTTATTTATCTACCAACGACAAGTTAACTGTTAAAAGTGGTGACTTGTCTCTAGAGTCTTGTCCAAGCAGGTCTTTATTTTTATAATTATATTTTAGATTAAAGGAAAAAGCTTAGTTTATATAGAATTATTTTATCAATCTTTATAAAGATGTTTTAAATTAAGGTTAGAATATAATTGAATAATTAATAAATTATGGTAAGACACAATTTTTTTCTCTTTTATTTATGGTTTTCCCTGAAGTAATTTATTTTATTTATTGTGTGATTACATATTTATTGTTATCTTTCTACCTTTATTATAATATCAAAAATATAAAACAATTCTATGAATATTAAGGGTTAGGAGAGTCATCGTTCTTCGTCTCGAAAAATTTTATTTTTTATTTATAAATATTTATATTTTGCTTTTTAATTCAAAATTGTGATTCTGTGAGGTAGAGTTTAGTATATAGAAAATTAGGGTTAGATTTAGAATTTAATTTTTTAAAATATTTTAATAAGAGATAAAAAATATACATTTAGAATTTAAAGTTTAGAATTTAAAAGAAAAATTTTTAGTTCATAAATATGTAATAAACCCTCAATTACCACTGTGGTTCCTCCCATGAGAGCTGTACCCAACCCTACCACGTGACTTGTTCAATGTGTCTTGGTCAAGATTCCAGAGAAGGGTTGCAAGTTGCAACTGCAGCAGCCTAATCAATAGAATCAAGCTCTACTGAAGCTTCTGCACACGTCTCCATGGAGAGACTAGTCAATCATATTGTTTTCAGACATGGGAAGGTTCTGACAGAAAGAGCGTAAGACTTTTGAGCATCCAATGTGAAGACATTTACTTTGTAAATTACTCTCCAAGACAACTCAAACTATAGAATAAATGTAGTTGTTGATGATCCAAAAGAGTATCATCATTTGCTGAGAAAGAAAAACCATTTCTTGACAGCTTCATTCCATTACCCTTCTTGTCCTAAAACAGTTTTGCTCTTAGAGTTCAATTATGGCAGAAGCGTTTTTGGCTTCTATCGCAACAGTGGTTCTGGAGAAACTAGCCCCACTCATCGCAAACGGAGTTTGCTCGGTCTGGTCTGTCAAAGACGATTTGGAGAAGCTCGAAGGGAGCGTGAAACTCATTCAAGCTGTGCTTTCGGATGCTGAGCGGCGGCAGCATGAAAACGAACCATTGCGCATCTGTATGTGGAAGCTCGGAGACATCTTGTACGATGCCGAAGATGTTATAGATGATTTCAAGTGTGAAGATCTCCGCAGACAGGTATCCCGTAATCCCGATCGCAGGTTCCAGGACAGATTGTCTGCTCAACGCTTTCACGGTACGTTCTCTATCGAAATGAGCCGTAAAATCAAAGGGATCAATCAGAGGCTAGGAGAACTTAAAGGTGAGTGGGACAGCTTTGGTCTGAGAGAGTGTAGCAACGGAATCCGGCATGTTTCTCACCAAGAAACTCAGTCTTTTGTTAACTCTAGTGATGTGATTGGTCGACATGAGGAGAAAATGAAGATTATTGATGTTTTGATGAGACCAGGTGACCCTGTGCTCATTCCCATTGTCGGAATGGCAGGTCTAGGTAAAACCACGCTCGCTCAGTTCGTGTACAATGATCCTCATGTTACTAGTCATTTCAAAAAGAAGATTTGGGTCTGTGTTTCAAAGGAATTTGATCTTTCAAGGTTGCTCAAGCGGATGATTCATTCTATTAATCCAGAGCAAAGATGTAATCATTCTTCACTTGAAGCCTTGCAGAACTGTTTACGGGGTCTTTTGCAGGATAAGAGGTTTCTGCTCGTGCTAGACGATGTCTGGAATCATAATCAAGAACGTTGGACCGTGTTCAGAAATATATTGAGCTCAACCGATGGGAGGCTTGAGAGCAAAATTATCGTCACCACTCGGAGTTTGATGGTTGCCTCGACAATGAGTTCAATTCCCCCTATTGAATTGAAGGGTCTCACTCATGAAGATTGTTTGATTTTGTTTAGAAAACGGGCTTTTTCTGATGGTGATGAGCAACTAAATCCGAATCTCATGAGAATTGGAGAGGACATTGTGAGAAGATGTAAAGGGGTTCCTTTGGCCGTCAGAACATTCGGAAACATACTGCGTCAGAAAACAGATGAATCTGAATGGACCAAGGTAAGAGATGGTGAAACAAGGACACTTGGTCACAATGATCAGGATATTTTACCCGTGTTGAAGTTGAGTTACTACCATCTGCCGCCTCGTTTGCAACGATGTCTTGCTTTGTTGTCTTTGTACAAGAAGGAAGAGATTTTTCGTAGTCATGAAGTCATCCAACTTTGGATGGCCAATGGACTGCTTGAGCATCCAGAAGGGAGGGAAGAGTGGGAGGATGTTGGGGGTCGGTACCTGAATGAACTTCTATCATGGTGCCTCATCAAGAAGGAGAAGGATTTTGACAGATATTTTGCCTTTCGAATCCACGATCTGTTCCATGATCTTGCATTGGAAGTATCCCAAAAGGACTGCAAAACGGTCAGTAGTGATGCAACCATTGACAAAACAGTTCGATATTTATCATTTTCTGATGACAAGCTCAAAGAAATTCCCACAGACTTGAAGAAACTGAAAGGTGTTAGAACAGTGATCATCCAGGAGGTTTCAAAGGAATCCAATACTATTGATAAATCTCTTCTAGATCTCTGTGTCTCCAAGTTTAAGCACCTACGAGTGCTTCGTCTATGTTCTCAATCATCATTGACAGCTTTACATAAGGACATTGGTGAGTTGAAGCACTTGAGAGACCTTGACTTGACCGGCTGTCATCGGATAAACAAACTCCCGAGTTCCTTCCGTCAGCTCCGGTGCTTGCAGAAGTTGAAAATGTCTGGAATTCCATTGGAGCAATTACCTGAGGGCATGAACTGCTTGATTGAGCTGAGATATTTAGAAATAACTGTCAAAGCTAAGCACTTGACAGAGATTCAAGAAGGCAGTTGGCCGTGTCTCCAATACTTGGGGTTGATTGACTGTGACAGTTTAGAATGTTTACCTGAAGGATTGAAGCATCTGACATCACTACGAAGACTTGATCTCTTGGGCTGCTCTCATCTCACTTCGTTGCCACGAACCATGAAATTTCTAACCAAATTACAAGGCCTCAGTATATCCTCATGCAAAAGAATCAATTTACAAATGAAACTAGAAAAGGAAGATGACAACCTTCTGTTGAGCCTCAAAACACTGTCACTCTGGGATTTAGGTGAGTTAAGAGATTTGCCACAATTGCTTCTTGAAAAATCTTCTTCCACATTGCGGAGAATACGAATCGAGAGTTGCAACAACTTTGAAGCACTGCCAGTGTGGCTAGTAAGGCTCAGATCACTTCATGAATTTGAGATTCTAGATTGCTCAAAGATGCCAACTCTACCGGAGGGAATGGACTGGCTCGGGCAAATTAGGCATCTACCGTTTCTTCTTTGATGAAAAACTCCATTGAAGATTGTACTGCTTTATTTGCATTTGGGTTTCAACATGAGTTGTAATTCTAACAAGTGAGCAGTTGGTTCCTATTGTCTGCATTTCCTAATCCTAAGTACCATATTTCCACTCTTTTTGCCTTGCCCTCTTCATCCATGATCTCACAGCATTGTCTATGGGGTGCCTTCTCCCAATAATCAGGAGACATCTTCAGTGAAGTAACCAGGATGGCTTTTATAGACATATTCGAGACTATCGTCCAATAGTTTAACTAATTTCTCGGCCAAGGGGTAACTCACGGCGAAACCTCCACCGCCAAACGCTGTGCCGTATCTATGCATGCCGCTTTGTTCTACGCTCTCTGAATTCCCACCGATATACCACATTTCACGGTGGTCATACTTTGCTAAAACGGAAACTAAATTATGAGTGAAAAAACACTGTATCGTCGTCGTTCTTCGCAAACCACCTCACATCCGTCAACTTCAAGTTGTAACTATACAATATTATTCTGGCCATACGAACCGCAGGTCTAAAACGAGAGTACCTAAACCAGGGCCATACCGGACTCCACACTCGATACGGCAACGAGGTTCCTGGTTTCATATCACCACTGTTAGTCCTCTTCTTCTCATCGGGAGGCTTTTCATCGAGCCAGAAGAAACTGCGAGTGGAATTCACGTCCCACTAGAGCGAACTCAAAGCACGTCGCTCTTCCCACGTCTTGGCTGACCCTCCGATAACGAAGAGGAGATGCGAAATATTGGTTGGGGAAATACCAGGTGGTGGACCGGAGACGGTTTCCAAGTTTTGGCAAGTAAACCAGACAAAGGAGTGATGCTGATTCGAGAAGGAGAAGTGAAGGAGGAGGTTAACGGAGGTGAAAACGTAGAGGAGGATGGAGGTCCGGGAGACAATTGCGGTGGCGGACATGTTTCTAGGATGGTTAGATTTCTATGGAGCTCTGGACAAATACTTGGAGGAAGATTTGTCCATGTCAATGGACTTTTCCTTTAATTTTAGTAAGGGTGAGTAAAAAACTTAGATTCGTTTTAATTCGGGTTGAAATTATATAAATTTAACTTATTAAAAAAATTAAATAAAATTTAAATTATAAAATAAAAATTTTAAGAATAAAAAATATTTGTTTAATAATTAATACATTAATTTTAAAATTTGAACTCAATCTTTTAACTTTTCCAAATATATATAGATATTAATATAAAAAATATAGTATGGAAAAATATGTCGGGAAATAATACGATAAAATATGTATGTATATCTTATATAATTTAAAAAGGTCACTTAAATTTAAATTAAATTATAATATAATATGATAAATAATTATAATTAAATTTATATAAAAATAAAAATAACTCAATTTAAATAAAAAATTTAAATAAAATTTAAATTATTAAATATAATGCTTTAATAAAATAATTCAAAAATATTTTATTTAACTCGACCAAGCGCTCACATCTAATCCCGATCATTGTCACTGAGGGAAACCTCGAACAGTTGCTTCGCAGCAGGATTCCACACAATTTCACAACTTGCAGGATTGAGTAATGGTAGGAAAATTTAGGAAGGATAATTTTACCTGATCTCGTTAGGTTTTGATCTGATTAAATTCGATAAGAATAGATTTTATATTTATGTTTTTTATATATAATATTTAATTTTTTAAATTAAATTAAATTTTATCAATTTTCTTATTAATATATCAAATTCAAATCGAATTTAAATTATATATTTTATTATTTTGGGTCAGATTAGCCAAAACCCTAATCCAACCCGTTGTCATCGTAAGAAAGTTACATAGTTTTACCAAAATAACGATAAGAGGTTGACCTAGCTTGAGACATGTATTCAATATTATTTTTCTTACAGTTTGCGGCCATCATCGTCTTTCTCTTATTTTTCTTCTACAATTTGCAGGAATAAATTTAGGGTCTGTTTGTTTCACTGAAAATTATTTTCAAAAAATGAATTCTGTAAAATGAATTACATTTCTTAGAAAACTGATTACAAAAATCATTTTCAGGTGTTTGAATGAAACTGTGTAAATAATTTTTTTGATAAATTTTACTGAAAATAATTTTTAAAACCCTTTTTAATTAAAACAGACAAGAGTTAAAAATATATTTTGTAAAGACTTATATCGGTATATATCTAGCCTAACAACCATTATAAATTATAAAGGCGTACATTACTGTAAGTCTTTAAAGAATGCGTACTTAAAATTTAGAACAAACAACCAGTTAATATAGATCACCAGAATCATAAAAAAAAATAATTCTAAAAGACTGAAAAAAAAATACACGAAATAAACACTACTTGGTATTTCATTTCTTCAAAAAATGATACTCTCAACAGTATAGCCCATAATTTCACACCTTTTTTTCTTAATTAAAAAAAAAATCTGTTGTTTTTCAACATTTGAAAGCTTTGGGATTCCAGAGGTTTCGTTGAAGCTTCATGTCTGTAAATCTCTATATATTCAGAACATACAAAGATCAAGTTTAAGCTTTGCCTTTCCTTTGAGCTAAAAAATAGGAAATTTCAGAGGTTTCTGTCCATTGTCTTTAATAACAACCTAAATTTGTTGTATAGTTATATAGGTGAACCAAACTAACTGTATAGATGATTTTCTATCCCTAATTGAATTACTATATGTACAAACATAAACAAAGAATTTGTTTAGGTTTCACTAACTTATGCTAAAGAGAATGATGGGAATGTAAAATGTTTTCTTTCAAACAAACAGACCCTCAGTTTTGAACTCTCATGCAGCTTGTTTCTGAATGAAATATCCCATGGCCAATTGATACGCCCGACAATGTATAGAGTTCTCAGGACTAAAAACAATATGGATAAAGAACTGAAGCAGTTGTGTTCTGTAAGTCAAAAACTGGGTTTTCAGGTAGTAAAGCACTTACAGATTATGTTAACTGATTGTACAAATCCTGCAACACAGATAGGTGACTACTGTTTCCCTCTCTAATATTCGACAAATGCTAATCGGATCATTGAAAAAAGCAACTATAGATTACAAGCAAACCTGCTAAGGATTATCTAAAAGGTACATATTGGTACAAGACATAAATACCTACATGTTTTTGTGTTTCATGTAGTTGTTATTCCATCTTGTAGGGTCAGGTTTGGACCTCTTGACCGGCGGACTGGGTTTCATCTTTCTCGGCATCACCACCTTCATCTTCATCATCGGCTAGTTTTGTAAGCTCTTCCTGGATCATGAGCTTGATCGATGACTTCCTCGGGGTGAGGTCGGTATTGAAATGTTGCGCTGAAAGTAAAGTTGAATCTCGATTAGGACAACTTTGCATATCAGAAAAGTCTACACATCCTAGAAATGAGGCCATCACTCCCCTTAAGCAAGCCTTTCACACTCCAAATCAAGGTACCCTCAAAAATTAACAATGAAATTTAGAAGGCAAATCGTTACTATGACATCCTTATCAGACAGATTGAAATTGGCCATTGAAAAACACTGTTAGAAGAACCAAGTACAAAGTGAAAGATGCATACCAAGAAGCTTCAGAATGTCGGTGAATGTAGCCTGCAGATAAAGTAATACAATTTATGTTAGTCAGAACATCAGAAACAGTGTCTATGACGAAATAAAAACATGGGAGAAAGAATCTTCAAATTCCTTTAAGCAAAAAGTAATTGGAACTGAAATAAATTGAGATAAAACTTAGAAATGCTTAAGATCCTTATGTCTTATCTGCAACCAAATTGACCAACAAGAATCAAGGACAGCGTATTTAATAAAAAAAATCAAGTACAGAAAGCAATATTTTTGTCAATAAACATTCCCACCTACGCTGAAAAATAGTCCAGCACATTTCCTCACTAACAAGTTTAAGCAGAGTTTCACCAATCGTTCCAGAACTAATTCTTCAGTAAAATGATTCAAAATACAACATCAACACCAGCATCAATGCATCACCCTCAATTAAACAGATAAGAATGTTTGGTCTTGAGGTGACAAAATGAGACCAAATAGTCTTGGCAGTTAATGACCCTCAGAGATTATTCTAACTTTCCAATTAAGGAAGCTTATGGATAATACAACTATTATCCACGGATATCCCATTTAGCACTGAACTAAGTCCTGATAGTGATAACCTGACTGTGTCTAATTCACAAACCAAAAAAGTCCAAGTAGTCGGGAATAGGGATCAGACCAAAAAAAATCTAGTAAAGGATGCAACTATTCTAGTAGTAGTACACTAATAGCAGATCTTACCGTATTGAAGTCCACTTCCTTAAGAATTTTACAAATAGTATCCCTGAGTTCATGATCACTTGGCTTCAGTTTCTGCTCTTTAGCTTTGTCCTTACCCTTTCTAGCTCTATTGCCTTAAAAGATACAGAAAAAGATATCACCGTAAACACTCAAAACCAAAAGCTAATCATACAAATTTGGCCATGAGAAACAGTTATTCAATTTCCTTGACAAAGGGTATCGACAAAAACAGAAAGGAGGCCACTATCTTACTGGTTTTCTCCTTGGAGGCAGATTTCGCTGGGGTAGAGGGCTTCTCCTTGGTGACTTTTTCAGGTTTCTTCCTTGAAGACACCTTTGGACTTTCGTCACTATCATCATCAGCCTTTGAATGTTTAGCTGATGATGTTTTGGGGGTTCTTTTCTGTGGGGCAGACCTTTTGGGAGTTATGACTTTCTTGGTTTTAGCTTTTCCAGCTGATTCCTGTCTTCTGGATGATACTTTTGAACTCTTTTTCTTCTTCTTTGCATCTTCTTCAGATTCGTCTTCAGTTTCATTTTTCTCCTCACTTTCAGAATCCTCGGGCATCTCATCCTCAGATTTTTCTGCACCCCCATTTTCATTTTTCTCTTCTCCATTCTGTTCCTCTTCCTTGTCCTCTTCCTTTTCTTCTTCTTTTTCTTCCCCTTCTTCAGATTCATCCTCGGAATCAGGAGAGTTCTTTTTCCCTGATTTTGGAGTATCCTCGCTCTTTGTCTGACTCTGCATAATACATGCAATAAGGGGGAAACTATGAAAATAACTAAGAAAATTAATTTAAAAAGAAGTAAAATCATATGCTGATCCCTAAGTGCCTGGTCAAAAGCATAATAGTAAGCATTCATATAGCAAGTTATTTACAGAAAGGACACCAAACTGAATGGTAAACTAGAATTTCCTTGATCACGGTAACCGGAGGTAATTATCCTAACAAAAGTTCCAATGGTTAAACAAATATCAGATTTCTGGTACCAACAAGGACGAAATAATACCTTTTTTGATCTTTTAGATGCAGTTCCAGGCTTTGTAACCCTTTGACGCTTTTTACCCTTACTTGACTGGGAAAAAACACTATAGGTTAGAAATAAGTACGCGAAAATGGAACTTTAGCAAAAGTAGTAGGTAAAAATGTAACCTGTTCTTTTTCTGCAAGTAGAACAGTAGTGGTAGCATGAGGGGACACCAAAAAGTCTATCAGTTTTGTGATGATATCTTCCTGCATGTCCATTTTAGGCTTTATTAACACTGATTAGAGAAATTCAATTTCTTCAGTAACAAAATTAGCATTTTGTTCAAGACTATAAATAAGTTCTCATATAAATTACACTCAACTTCTGCAGTGATACTACTTTCCATATTACGAATAAGTTTTTCGTAAAACTAATCAAATAAATAAGTGTTTCTCAGCTGAAGACAACAAAACCTTAGCTTTACGAAAAGAAGAATAAAAAAGAATGGGAAAAGATTAATAATAGTTTTGTAACTTTACATAAATACACGATTTCACTACCCAACATTTTACTGTACACTAGGTGAGAAAAGAAGCCACCAGACAAGTCTTAGTAGGGTTCCGATAGACCATTTACATGAATATTGAATAACTAACTAGTAAGAAAGTGCTCTCAACTAATCAAACAGACTAGCTATTATTTCCTTGACAGAAAGGCAGAACCAAAGCACGAAATACAGTACTAAAACAAACCTTCCTGGTAGTAGCCTTCATAACTGGTATGTCAAGCACATCACAGAACTCCAATAACTTCTCTTTATTAAACTTGTCTAACTTTTCTTTTACTTTACTTTTTTGCTTTTCCTGCGATTATCACAATATTTGAATGAAATAAGCTCAAGAAAACCTACTATAGTGCACTAATATCAGCCACATGGACAACTTAAACAAGTAGAAAAGCTACAAGCCTCTTAAAAGGTTTAAAGACCAAAAGTCCAATTCTACAGAAAATCAATCATTCGCGACAAAAATATAGCTCCATAGTTTTATAATCATCTTACCTCATTATCATGCCACACAAAACCAGAAAATCTGGAAATATTACTCTTAATCTGAACAGCCTGCAAATAGCAAGGGATATGAGTAAACTGAAAGCAAAACCAGTAAAGTACTACTGCAGCAACCCAGACCATGTTTCTTTGCAATGACTTGTGCCCATACTCAATCACACATGCATCACTGTAGACTATGTTTATGTGTTTTTGCAAGCCGATACCCGATAATCCCGTATCATCAAAGCAAATGGATGAAACAACATATTGGAAATGCCAGATAGTAACATACAAAAAAAATGGACAGCAATCATATTACCTTCCCTCTCCTTCCAAAGAGAACAGTATGAAGCAGTCTGAAAGTGTCATCGGTCTTCCGTCTAGACAACTTGAATGCCACTGCAGAAGATGACATAGCAGATGTCATTTCAATCAACTCATGGTTCTAAACCAATATCAAATACTAAACATATCTGATTTTAAAGGAAAAGGATTATCAATACACATTAAAGGAACTTAATAGAAATAAGGCAAAGAGATGAGCAAAATTAAACTAAAGAAGCAGCATCCTCAGATGTTTTGCAAACACTATGAGATGAACAACATTAGGAAAAATGAGCTGATGAAGGTATACAAATATAGCATCATACAATCCATTGACGACATTTTGTATAACAGACCAATAATTTGAATGATAATAAGAACTAGAGAACACACCATTAGGAATATCTTTAAGTGGAGTACCCTTGCCCTGAAATTGCCAAAGCAACCAATTAATCTCTAACACACCATCAAAATAGGGATTTAAACATCTAAATTGTAAAAATAGGATAGCCAAGAAAAACAGGTAGGGGAACCTTTTCGATATGGAATTCCCTAGAAGCATCTTTTTCAATAGATGCAACAAGTCTTTCAACAGATTTCCGCTCACGCACAGGTCGATCAGTGAGAGGAGTTCTTTGTTCTGGCTCCTTCCTCTCCTCCGACTTTTTTGTTTTCCCTTTAACTTTCTCCCCGGTTTTTTGAACTTTCCCACGCTTCTTTGATCCTTTTTCCTCCTCACTTTCTTCAGACTTCTCTTCATGCTCATCTTCATCTTCAGCTTGCTCCTCATCTTCTTCTTTCAACTCTTCTTCATCCTTCTCTTCCTTTTCTTCTTTCATCTCCTCTTTATCCTTCTCCTCTTGTTCCTCTTCATCTTTTTTCAATTCATCCACTTTCTGCTCCTCGTCTTTTTTCTCCTCCTCAACTTTCTTCACATCTTCTTTTGCGCCAGTTTCTTCTTCCATTGCATCAGTTTTTGGTTCCTCCTTTGCTTCACTTTCCACTTCTTTGCTTTCCTTGTCTTCCTTAACCTGTTGGTCTTCATCCATCTTCTCGGTCTCAACTTTCTCATCACTTTTCTTATCTTCTTCCATTTCCTTCACCCCATTATCTTCTTCCCCTCTTTTCTCAGAAGCAACTTCAACAGATTTTTCCAGAAGAGCAGTTCCATTAGCCACAGGATCAGGGACTTCAGTCTTCGTTTCTTCTTCACCCATAATCAAACCAGTTCAAAGTAAATGGTTTACTTTGTTTTCTCTAGCCTTCCAAAGCTGTAGGATGGAATAACAGTATAGCTTCAAAACAAAGTACAGTAATAATGACAAAATAAAACAATTAATTACACAGAAAACAAAACAAAAAACATTGAGCAGACACTACAACACTCAGCAACAAACACCATAACCCCCACTAAAGTAATAATTAACACATTAGGAAATAATTGGGTGGCCATACCAATTTTGCATGTGAATTTTCCATTGCAGTCTCTTCACATAGCAAAAAAAATGTCTCTTTTTGCACACAATAAAGTTTTACTAAGCTTCCCATCATCCCATGAAATACAATGAGTAAAAGGCTGTAACCAAGAAAAAGAATTGCACTCTCCATATAAGGGGAGAAAGATACAAGAAACATTCAAATTAAGGTAAGAAAAAAATCTTTAAACAAAAAGCGTTGCAGTGAAGTAAAAAGTGTTAAAATATTAGAGATCCAAAAGACTGAAACATGTTAAAAAATGATGAAAATCCCAAAGTTGACCCATAAAAGACTAAACACCTTTTATGTTCATTGGAGATGACAAGAAAGAAAATTATAAACCCCGTAAAAAAATTCTTTTGTTTCTCTACCTATACAAATCATAAATCACAGTTTAACAAACCTAAACCCTAGTCTGTAAATCTTAATTTAATAAGATTTTTTGGACAGGGAAAACCCCTAAATCTAAAAATTGAAAACTCTTCAGTTTTCAAATTTGAAAGCAACCCAACTATCCCTTAAGTTTCCCACAAAAACTAGCAACAGAAGCCAAAATTTTACGATTTTCACAAACATAAACACCCAAAGCGTATCTCACCCGGCAAAAAGAAAAATTCCAAAGAAGAAAAAACCCAAAGAAATTGAAGAGTAATTACCAGACATCAGCAGAAAATCGAAAAAGGAGAAGAGAAAACTTACAGACTTACAGTGATTCACGAACTTTGTAATCATTCAAAAGCTGGACAGAGAGCAGAGTGTTTAAAGTGGGGATTTTTTTAACTATATTTACAATATATTTTAGTTTTAGGGATTCAAATTAAATTGGGTTCAGGGTTTTTTCCAAAGTCCGGACTTGAAACCCGGATTTCAAATGCAGTTAAGTTCCACGTCGGACGGGATCTTGTCAAAAAGTGGGGCGAAATTCGAGATGGGATGTAATGAACGGCTCTGATCTTTTTGTTTTTGTGTGATGAAGATCCAAGGGATGAGATTTTATTTTGGAGGTATCTTGGAAGTTGCGGGGTCCACATTCTGGGGTCTGATGGTGGGGACCTATTTCGTGAAAGAAATTCGTTGGCTGAAGCTGAACTGATAGTATGATACCGTTAAAGGGTGTTTATCATTGAATATCGGATTAGATTTGATTTGATTTTTTTAAATATTTTGATTTTTAGATTGATAATATAGTGATTTATGTTTGATTAGAGAAAAATGAATATTCGTATATTTAGATATTAAATATTTGGATCGAATAATCGGATATCAATTATCTAAAAAAATAATTTGATTATATTAATTTTTTGAATTTAAATGTTTTATTTATAAAAGTTTTAAAATTTTGAATATAATAAACAATAAATTATTAAATACAATAAGATTCACAAATATAAAAATTTTAATTTTTAAAATTTTTATATATAACAAGTACTAAATTGTTAAATAGAACAAAATTAATATTAATGAAAATTTTGAATTTTTAGATTTTCGAATTTTTAGATAATCAAAAAATTTAAATATTGTGACCTTATTCGATCAAAAACAAAAACTGGATCAGATATCTGAATTTTTAAATCGGATCAATGAATAATCGAATCGGATCGACCAAATTTGATATTTTTGAACACCCCTAAAACTGGGTGGTTTCCATTTTTTTTATTTTTCTTGAAAATAATTTTAATTTAATTAAGGGTGTATATTAGGTTAATTTAAGAAGAAAGAAATAAAAAAAATAGGGTAATTTAGTTGTATATGATTTTATCCAATATTGCAAAATAAATTTTTTTTCTTCAAAAATTAAGTCAAAATGAAGAGTTTTAAAAAAATTAAAATTTGGTATTGAAACAAAATTTTTTAAAGATTATAACTTTGTGTTCAAATATTTGAATAAGACAATTAATAATTCATGTAATTTTTCAAGAATTAAATGTTAATATAAAGTCATATACTTAGTTTAATATTGGTTTTTTTAAAAGTATGGTAAAAAAATACTTTTAAAAAGTAAAATTTAAAAATATTTTTGAATTTTAAATTTAGATATTTAATATTATCGTTAAAAAATATTTTTGAGTAGATAAATAATTATTTTAAATATGATATTATAAGTTAAAAATATATATTTAAATGATAATTAAAATCTGTAATGTTATAATATATAATATATATTTAAATTGATTTGTTGAATATAATATACATGTATTATTATTTCTTGTTTGCTTGGGTAAAATAATATTCTGAAATGGATTGAAAATGACAATATTACCCTCATAATAGAGATGTCCATTAGTTACAGTCACGATGAAGCTCGTTTCTTTTTAAGTTATAGTTTGATTTTGACATGTGCATATTATTATTTTAATTTAAATAAATAATAAATTATATATTTTATATTTACTAATGATAAAAATAGGGTTATTATCAACGATGCATTCAGACTTATAATGCTGCAAGTTCGTGTTCACCCTAAAATTTTTATATTTATTTTTAATTTTTTAATTTTTATAAATTAATCTTTAATTTTTACAATATTTAAGTTTTTTTGCTCATCTTGAGATTTTAAAATTTTATATATATCCATCTTTAAATAATTTTTTAAATCCGTCACCGATTATAAAAAGTTTAGACGATTTATTCTTTCTAATTTGATAAAGAATCGAAGTTTATAAAAATATGTAATAATGGTTTGAGAAGACAAGAGGAAGATGAAGTAGAATAGGATAGTTCATGTCTTTCTCTTATAATTATATTAGTGTTCTTTTATGGGATATTTAGGATAAGATAACTTGGTTTAATGATAGTAAATTTTTTTAACATATCCATCTAACATCGCTAAATATTATTAAATGATTAATAAAAATTAAAAATTTTATTATATGATTTTAAATTATTTAAAATAAAATTTTAATTAAATTATTTATATATATTTCATTTTTTTAAATAATTGAATCAGATTTCGGTTTCAAAAATAAAAAATTAAATCTTAAAACATAAACTTTAAACTCAAAACTATAAACCCTAAATCAAACAACTACCGAATAATTATTAATCAACTAACGGAAAATAACTAGTGATCAAGATAGAAATATTTGAAAACGTAAATGGTAAGAATAATTATTATAAATTTTGATGATTAAAGTAAAAGAAATCTAAATAATAAGGACCAGGGTGAAAATTATCCCTTTATAGATTCCGTAACTTTCTCCTTTTTATAATTTTGTTTTGGATTCGATCTACTGATTTCTGTCGTTCTTTCTCTCTTCCCGGGCTTTGTTGCCCTTTCGCCATTGAAATCCATGATCTTCAGTATCCCATGGACTCATCTCCGGTGCACACCACTTCTTCACTCCTGGAACAAGAAGATGAGTGGGGTATATTAGCGCTCTCTCCCTCCTTCCGTGATTGTTTACTGGGAAAATTCTGATAAGTGGGAGAATTTTGGATCTTTACCTAAAAATCAAATTTCTAGGGTTTTTATTTATATCTAATTTCGTAAGTGTGGGTTTTTTTAAATTATACTGATATGTGTGAGAATTGGGTCTTTGAATCGATCATCAATAGAAAGATGCTTTGTGGCCTGTGGGTATCATTAGCTGTGAATATTGGGCAACATTTGGTATTATAATTATATGTTTTAATTCTAATTCTTTATTGCTTTAGTTGGTATCTGATTGCCTTTGTATAGAATCTGATGATCTTATACATAAGTTCATGAAGCATTGCTTTTTGTAGCATATCAATGTTAGGGATTATAAAAGAATTGGTAACTTGAGAGCTCTTGGATAAACTTATATTATATGCTGGCAGAAGAAAGCCTGCTTATATTTGCAGTTGGTTACCTTGCATAAGTTTATGAAGGTTTAGTTGTTCTTGGTTCTTTTATTGTCTTTGGTTCTATAGCAAGATGATACTAAGAACAGATACTTTCAAGTTTTCAATTGCTTGACAGTCTGATTCTTGTCTCTTGTGTATGTATATGCTGCTGATTTTTTCTGGCTTCCATTACTTTGTCGTTCATGTTTCCGGTGCTAGTTGTGCAGATGATTATATCTTTGACATAATTTAAAGATGGTTGTGCTATATAGTTTCTGGTGAAGGGTCATCTCTTAGGATTAGAAAGAATCTGTTGCTTCTGTTTTCTGATCGTTATAGATAGAGAGGGTTAGAGTTTCCATGTCTCCATGGAACACAGTGATTCGGCTTCTTCGTTTTTTTGCTTCGATAAAACCTTATGATGTTACATGTTAATGTGTTGGAAGTTGGAACATTACTTTTAATTCCTTTGTTTTAGAGAGAGAGAGAAATCATTGAAATTGATTAACTTGAGTTTTCTTATGTTAATCCTTTTACTTTTTATTTTTCATCAGACACTGATGGATTCATGATTCCTAGCTTGGGAATTGAAGAACCGGATAAAATTAAAGCTGATACATCAGATGTAGAAACATCGAAACCTCATTCGCATCAGGTCCTTTTTATATATCTATACCTTTACTTGTTTAGAGTCGATACTCATTTATTAGAACCTTTTGACATATAGACTCTAATATGTTGACATGTTTATATTTTGGTTTGTGCAGGTCAAAAAAGAAGAGAACATTTACTTGGGACCGCACGGTGCACCGCCATCACAATCAAGGCAGCAGGAGCTGACTCTGTCCAGTCGTAAGCAACGGTTTAAACAAAAACTAAAAGAAGCTGATAGAAGGATCGGTGGGACAGGGCATGAAAACAAGGTGGAAAATTTGAAAGAGCTTGTAGGTGGTGGGAAAGCAAGCCCCAACTTGTCCAAGGGTTCCGCCAGGGATTGGCTAGACCCACATTGCGATGAGTCGCAATTTGAGAAGTCCTACCCCCAGTGAATCAAAGCTTTTTGTGGCATAAGATACTTAACGGTGCAAAGTTTAACATGCTAGCACTATTTTTTACAGATCTTTGTTTTGTTGTATGCAAGCCAATTACTAAGCTTATGTATTTTGATAATAATCCATCAACTAAGTTAAATTGGAGTATTATTTTAAGGTTTATGATTTAAAGTTAGAGGTTTAAGTTTTAGATTTCATAGCTTAAACCAAACCTTTCAAAAATTTAAAAATTTTCAAAAAATTTAAATAGATTCTCTAAATTATTTTTATGGGAGGGCCATACCATTATATTCCATGGCATGACAGACACCAATATGCTCCAACAGCATTTCCACCATTGCCACCTCCATCATCACCACAGTGAGCGTCACTGCCACTGCCGCCACAACCAATTGATTAACTACTTTCCACCTAAAGCACCACCAATACTTCATCCCCTGAGGAGATGAATCCTGACAAGTGCAACATAATGTGTATATATATTGGAAAGCATCGTTTGTCCTTGGTTTCCAAATTTTGCTTATGGATTTCATAGTTTACAACATTGAAAGTATAACGCGATGAATCCGGGTCTACGTAGTGCATATACCGACAACTCGGCGGCATTAAACTGCGAAATGATGCAGCAGAACATATCATTGAACTGATGATTATATTTAGTTTCATACATTACTCATGCTTGACGATGTCTGTAGCAAGTAGTTCTGGAATCTAGTAGCCCTCGTACGGATCATATGTGATTGATATTACCCCGTATTTCATTGTCTGGTAGGCGGTAACAGAGCAAGGAAGATCTGGTATTGAATTGTCTTTGGAATTTGTTAATGAATGTAAATTGTTGATAATCGTCTTGCTCCTTGTATGTCAGTTCAATGGAATAGGTCAAGTTTTCATGGGACATTCCATTGATTTCTATAGCTTTGTGAGTTGTGATCATTATTCATATGCATGCACTGCATACTACAATTTTTTTCTAGCCATGAATGTAGGATATTTGCTGCATACTTCGCGTGCACAGCTCATGGTGGTGGCGGAGTCCCGATCGTAAGTGAATTCAACACCATACCAGCAGAAACATGTGAAGATTAGCCAATTAAACACAATTTCTACACATATCATGCTTAGCACACATCAAAATTCTCAAGTATATAAACATGCCCAATGCAAAGACTTTCTTCACAAGGGAAAACTACTTACGTGACACAATCTAGCAAAGAAAACTTATATATATATATAGCCCTCTTCTCGTCAATGTTGCCGCCGTTAAAGCTGAACCCATATTCTTTCAACAACACATTGCTTTTCCATTCTTCCATCTTCTCATAATCTGCCTTCGAGTATCGAGGATAATGAATAGGCATTTGGAAGCCATTTGGGTAATCTTCATTTCTGGTTTTGTTGCTGGTAACCCCTCTTTCCATTTCCTTACTCTTTAAATTTCCATTGACAAGTCCTTCATTAGGGCATGATACCACTTCCTTGGTGTGCAAGTAACCGCTGTTGGGGTGGTCCGAAACTTTAGTAAACGCGGAACTAAGAAGCCATTTGAGAGCCATTATTGAAGGGAAGTTAGAGCAGGCAAGTCCAAGGAAATGCTGGTATATATATACATTACCTGAGAAATATCTAGGATATATTATCTGAGATATAATTTAAGATGTATAGGCTCAATCTTGATCGTTGATAAGTCCTTCTAGACTTAAGACATCCCATTAAGTAGGCTATCACGTTCAATAAGCCTAGGGTAAGTTCTAGTTCTTGACCTAAGACATCCCCTTAAGTAAGTTCATATATCCTATGAACTCAAGACAAGTCTTTTTGAATATAATTCTGAGATATTATATATCAATATAGGGTTAAAGGGCAGTTAAGTAATTGAAATAAAGTATATTAAACTCTTTAGATCAATTATATAAGTTATAAGTATCGTATTTAATACTCGAAAACGACTATGTTACTTTTAATTAAAATAATAAAATTTGATATTATATCTAAAACCTGATGATACCAAACTCATTATGTCAATTTTATGTTTAGTCTTATATCTATTTGTGCTTATAACATCATTTAATTGTTATGTATTACTGAAGTTTTCTAAGCTCATGTTGTTTTTATTATTATAGGTTAAAATATTGAACATGATACAATTATCGATGTTAGTATGATAAGTTTGTTCGATATTGCTTGAGGAATATGGTACTTGTGTTAGTAGAGGTACGTATATCATGTCTTATTTTATATGAGTCTGAAATTTTATTTTATAACGTGTATTCTTGAATTCTGTTTTATGTTTGAATGAATTCTGAGCCTATATTCTATTTTAGAATTAATTTTATGATTTTAACTGGATTGATACATTTTATTTTATTTGAAGTTTTATTAGGGGTCGTTTCAATGACTCGAATATGACACCTTAGATTAGATCGAACTATCTATTTCAGTTTAAGTATTATAAAAAAATATCTAACATTTAGCGACTAAAATGTCATAAAACAATAATACAAGTGACGAAAATGTTATTTTTTTACATTTGATGTGCAAAAGTGTATGGTTATGAAACAAAAGTGACCGCTGTAGTAGTTTACTTGGATTATAGTTTTTGACTTTAACGGCGTCGCTTTTGAGGGTAGGTTAAACCCCAAATTATGTTAGGGTTTCAGATGTTAATGAATTGAATGAAGTTTGTTCTTTGTTTTCCCCTTCTCTCTTTCGCTATTCTCTGCCTCTCTCTATAATCTGTTCTTCTTCCTCAATCTTTAACGGCATCATTCTCTAGTCAAATAAATCTAATAAAAATGTCTTCGATTGTTCTAAGATCTCGAGTAATTTCAAATAATTGCAGTTCTAACATCATTTATCGAAGGGGTTTATGTTCAGGAGTGGTTTCTTCTTCAAATCCTGCAAAAGAAACAGTAATTTCTTCTCAATCCATTCTCTCTGATCAGTCGCCTCTTCCGGTGTCGCCGGAAACTGCCCCAGAGGTTTCGGGAAGGAAATCTTTGGCCTTTCTCAAGTATGGACTCGTAGCAGCCGTTACCGGAACTACCGGCTATGCTGGTTATCTCTCTTATAGTAAGTTTTTCTTTTCTTCTACTTGTAAGAGGATCAGATCGTTTGTGATTTAATTTATCATCCTTTTTAAAATATGGGTCTTTTTTAAGAAGTTAATTTGATTTGCAGAGTGTTCATGTGAGGAAGTAGATCATAAAGCAAAGGCATTGCGGGCTGCAGCGAGTTATACTCCAAGTGAAGATGCATCTGCTATTGATGTGGGTTTGATTTTGTTTAGAAATTGTTTTTAAAGAACTTTCTCTATTTGTTTTAGTTGTTTGTTTGATATACTGTACAATTTGCTTAAGGCATATAGCTGGTTTAGGTATAATTTGATTGATCATTGGGCCTCCTAGGTCATCCTTTATGATCTATTGCTGTAATGCAAGGAATACATCGATTTCTGTTATGCAAGTATGTATGTTAATGTCCTCGAGTATTTGAATGCACATTTGTGATACATCAACTAAGTCTTGATGATGTGATATAGCTGTTGTTTAGTTAGTTAGTTTGAATTCTATGAATAAAATCAGATATGAAAGTGATGATGTTTTGTTTTCTGTATTGTTTTCAGAAATATCGAGGCTTGCTCTACTCTGCTGCAATGACAAGTGAGGACCTTACTATGTTTATCTCTTATTGCTTATCTGTTTCTTCTTTATGTTGACCTCATCACTAGAATGATATATTTGCACAGCGGGGAGTTGAATTTGCATTTCTAATTTCGTGCCTGGAAATGATGCTTTGTTCAGTGATTGACTTGTTTACACACTCCGCTTCCACTCGTTTTACTTACGTATTCTTTGCTTGTAACATTTCAGTTCCAGCAAAAGCGCTTGAATCTTATCTGGATCTCAGGAGGTTAGTGGAAGAACATTTGCTGGTGAGCGTTGTTCTTTCTGTTGTTCCACTTTTTTTTTGTATTGCTAGCCTGTTTTTTTATTTCTCTTCTTTATATTAGCACCAAGTTTATTTATTTTTTTAAAAAATAATCCTTGAACTTTTATCCTGTAGGAGTATACTGAACCAACTTCAGATAAGCTTCTCCCTGATTTGCATCCTCTAGAACAGCATGTTTTCACACTTGTCCTAGATCTGAATGAGACCTTACTTTATACAGATTGGAAGGTAAAATTTTAAATTCAAATTGTTTCCCTTTTTCCTTTATAGACTCTAAAACGTTCCCTTTTTGGTTGGTAAAGAGAGAAAGGGGTTGGCGCACCTTCAAAAGGCCTGGAGTTGATGCCTTTTTGGAGCATCTGGCAAAGTTCTATGAAATTGTCGTATATTCTGACCAGATGAATATGGTAATTTGATCATTTTCATTGGGACAACCATTTTAAATACATGAATATATGATACCAGCTAATGTTTCCTGAAAATGAATTTATTTGCTTACTTTTTCCTTTTCAGTATGTGGATCCTGTTTGTGAAAGGCTGGATGCTAACCATTATATACGATATAGGCTATCAAGGGGTGATACTAAATATCAGGATGGCAAGCATTACAGAGTATGTTTTAGTTGATCCATTTTCATCAAAACATCTCGTTTTTTGTATCCATTGGTTTCTGAGATACTATGTGTACTATTCGATGGGGATGAATATTCTTGTTAACAAATAGTACGTGATGTCAGGATCTTTCAAAACTAAACAGGGATCCAACCAAGATTTTATATGTGAGTGCTCATGCATTCGAGTCTAGCCTTCAGCCTGAAAATTGTGTCCCTATTAAACCGTATAAGCTCGAGACAGATGATACCGCACTTTTGGATCTTATTCCATTTCTTGAATGTAAGTCTTATGTTGTCTTTCCTTATGCTTGTCGCCTTTGTTCAAATTTTACGTGTTATCCATGCTAACTAGTGTAGTTGGTCCGGTCCGGTAAAAAAAAAACTGCTTAGCATTTTGCTTGAAAGTGGGGTATATTCTGTTGTTGATTGTATTTCCATCTGTTTTGATTTGTCTACAGATGTAGCCCGCAATGCTCCAGCTGATATCAGACAAGTATTGCAATCTTATGAAAGAAAAGATATCGCGAAAGAGTTTCTCGAGCGCTCTAAAGAGTATCAAAGGTGAAGTAGTTTTCTTTGTATATTGTTACGTAGAAACCGCCTTCAATGTGCCATTTTTATGCTTGATGATAATGTTGGTACATGCTAATCACATCCACCATTAATATATCTTCGACCAATGTCCCCTCAATGCCACAGGCGAAAGCAGGAACAGAAACAGCACAGTCGGATCTGGCGGCGCTGAGGAAAGCGTTTGCTACAGCGGATGAGTACGGATATCGGAAATCATTCAACACAACAGAATGAATCAGAACTGTTCAAGTTTTCAAGTAAAAGTCCAATTTTCTGATAAAGATTATACATGGATGAAACTGCATCATCTAAATTTCTGACAGATTAACTTATTTTTTTTGCCGAGATGTAGGCAAAGCTTCCAAGATCTAAACCCTTTAAAGAAATTAATTTTTTTGCTACATCTGATATTTTGATTTAGCAGAAGAAATTAGCTAAACATTAAAAATCAAAGGATACTGTGCGTTGATCGCACTGAACTATTGTTAATTGATTGTGGGTTTTCAAAGTTCATTTTCACCATCTTTTTTTGTTTATCTTACATGAAATATTTGGCCGTTATTAGTTTCTTAATGTCGTTTCCTAAAAAGATGATAATTTATGTGCTAATAAAATTTGGGATTTAGGTTTAAAATATAATATATATGGTTTGAATTTAGGGTTTTAGGTTTGTAAAATTCGGATATTAGGATTTAAAATTATATTTTATATTTTAGAAAAGGGTTATATGATTTATTTTGCTTAATTTTATAAATAGGTGTTTGAATTATATATTTTTTGATATAGGTATTTAATGTTTTTTTAAATTTTAAAATATGTATTTAAAATTTTATTTTATTAGTATTTTAAGGTAATACCGTTAAAAAATCATCACCCAATAATATATTGATATTTTTTATATTTTAAAAATAAATAAAAAATAAAATAATTTAAAAAATATTTTAAAAATTTTAAAAATTATAAAAATTATAAAAAAATCATAAAATCTTTAAAAACTTCAAACCTTAAAATTAAAATTAATATTACTGTTACTGTTGATAATTTTGTTAGACCCCTTTATCCTCATTGTCTTAGTAACCGTCGATTTTCCTCAATCATCTATCGTCAATAATCAGAATTAAATTTTTTTAATTTATTTATATAAAGAAAGACAAATTAAATTCAGATTGATATATAATTTTTTTAAGCATCTATTTTTGCTAAAAACTCTTAGGTATCTATTTCAGAAAATTTATAGTTTAACATCTATTTTTGAGTTAAGTCTATTTTTAATAATATTATCTTAAAATACTAACGACATAAAACTTTAAATACTTATTTTAACTAAAAAATATTAAATATCTATCCTAAAAATATATATTATTTAAATACTTATTTCCGAATTAATCTAATTTTTTTACTAACATTGTATTAAAATTATGACCCAAAATATAACCCGAACTGTGAACGGTTGACAAACAAAGCACAAGGCAAAATCTTTTTACTTTCTCTTCATTATGTTCGATCATTTTCTCTCTCAAACATAATTAAAACAATTTAAAAATCAAATATAAATTTTTATTAAATTAATATAAATTATGATAAAATTTTAGAGGAAAATAAATCACTCATTTTTTAAGTTTAAAATTAATTTACTTTTAGTATAAAATTTTTGGAGGAATATAAATTACCCAAAATTTAGAAGAGAATTAAAAATAAATTTTACTTATTATATAAAAAAAGGAAAAAAATAAGTTACCAATATTTTCATATATAGTATCATTCTATATATAGTATTAAATATATATATAAAATATATTCCATATATATTATAAATTTTATATTTTTATTTTTGAAATGTATTAAACTATATTGTATAGGTATAAATTATAATCTATTAAAGTATATTAAAATTAAAATTTTTATCGAATTTAATTATTATTAATCTATATTTTTTACAATTTATTCCTTACAACTTTATTTTTATTTCAATTTGACTATTATTTATTTTTCTAATTTAGTTTAGTGTTTTTAATAAGATGATATTTTATTTTATTAATGTTTATCCTTTTTAATTTAAAACTTTATTCTTTCTAATCCAATGTTTATTCCTTATTAATTTTTAACTTTTGTAATTTAGCCCAATTTTTAAGATATAAATCATTTGATGATATTTTTATTTAGCATAGTGCGTAATATTTATTTTTCATAGGATTCATGCTAGTTAAAGACGTTAGATATTAAATAATTAATTCAAAAGGAACGATCAACCATTCAACCCAAAGTCTATCGGTTATTTACTTAATTAATTATTTGTATCAAACTCAAACTTAATAATTTTAATTAATATGAATTTAAAACTCAAATTAATTTGACCTAAAACAAAATCGATTTAAAATGAACCCTACCTGAAATGCAACCGAACTGAAATAAACCTTACCTAAAATGAACCTGCCAATTATCTGATTTGGATCCGAACTATTTGAACCCGACCTGAAATAGACTCGACCCGAATTGACCAAAACATCAAATCAACCTAAAATTACCTGTATCCGTTTTTACCCGACCTAAAACCTAGTAACTGTTTTTACGTACCTAAAAACTACTACTGATCCCTTGTTAAAATTACAACTCATGTTGAAACCCAAATGCAAATAAAGCAGTACAACTCTTCAATGGAGTTTTTCATCAAAGAAGAAACGGTAGACGGCTAATTTGCCCGGTCCAGTCCTTTCCCTCCGGTAGAGTTGGCATCTTTCGGCAATCAAGAATCTCAAGTTCATGAAATGAACTGAGATTTGCTAGCCACACTGGCAGTGCTTCAAAGTGGTTGCAACTCTCGATTCGTGTTCGACGCATTGTGGAAGAAGATTTTTCAAGAAGCAATCGTGGCAAATCTCTTAACTCGCCTAAATCCCAGAGTGTGAGTGTTTTGAGGCTCAACTGAAGGCTGTCATCTTCCTCTCCTGGTTCCATTTGTAGATTGATCCTTTTGCATGAGGATATGCTGAGGCCTTCTAATTTGGTTAGAAATTTCATGGTTCGTGGCAACGAAACGAGATTAGAACATCCCAAGAGATCGAGTCTTCGAAGTGATGTCAGATGCTTCAATCCTTCAGGTAAACATTCTAAACTGTCACAGTCAATCAACCCCAAGTATTGAAGACACGGCCAACTACCTTCTCGAATCTCTGTCAAGTGCTTAGCTTTGACAGTTATTTCTAGATATCTCAGCTCAATCAAGCAGGTCATGCTCTCAGATAATTGCTTCAAAGGAATTCCCGACAGTCGTAACTTCTGCAAGCATCGGAGCTTATAGAAGGAACTCGGGAGTTCCCTTATACCATGACAGCCAGCCAAGTCAAGGTCTCTCAAGTGCTTCAACTCACCAATGTCTTCATGTAGAGCTGTCAACGATGACCGAGAACGTAGACGAAGTACTCGTAGTTTCTTAAACTTGGAGACACAAAGATCTAGAAGAGATTTATCAATGGTTTTTGATTCCTTTGAAACCTCCTGGATCATCACTATTCTAACCTTTTCCAATTTCTTCAAGTGTTCTGGAACTACTTCGAGCTTGTCATCAGAGAATGATAAATGTCGAACGGCTTCGTCAATGGTGGTTTGGCAGCTCACCATTTTGCAGTCCTTTTGGGACATTTTCAATGCAAGATCATGGACCAGATCGTGCATTCGAAAGACAAAATAATTGTCATAATCCTTCTCCTTCTGGACGAGGCAACTTGACAATAATTCATTCAGATACCGATCCCCAACATCCTCCCACTCTTCATTGTCATTCGGATCTTCGAGCAGTCCATTTGCCATCCAAAGCTGGATGACTTCATGACTACGGAAAATCTCATCCTTTTTGTACAATGACAGCAAAGCAAGACATCGTTGCAAACGAGGCGGCAGATGATCGTAGCTCAGCTTCAACACCGGTAGAATACCTTGTCCACTCTGCTCAAATCTCCATGTTTCACTATCTCTTACAGAGATCCAATCAGATTCTTCTGTTTTCCGTTGTAGTAGGATTCCGAAGGTCCTCACAGCCAAAGGAACCCCTTTGCATCTTTTCACAATGTCCTCCCCAATTCTCATGAGATATGGATGTCGTTGCACATCATCATCATCATCATCATCAAAAGCCCATTTTTTAAACAATTCCAAGCAATCTTCATAAGGGAGATCCTTCAGTTCAAGAGTGTCATTTGAACTCATGATCGAGGCAACCGTATAACTTCGAGTGGTCACAATGATTTTGCTTTCAAACCAGCCGCCACCCATAGAGCTCAATATATCTAGGAAATCAGCCCATCTTTGAGGATTATCATTCCAGACATCGTCTAGCACGAGCAGAAACCTCTTATCCTGCAAAAGACGCCGTAAACAGTTGTGCAGAGAATCAAGTGCGGAAAGATCACATCTTTCCTCCGGATTAATGGACTGAATCATCAGCTTAAGCAACCTTGGAAGATCAAATTCCTTTGAAACACAAACCCAAATCTTCTTTGGGAAAAGACGAGTAACTTGAGGATCATTGTACACCGACTGAGCAACCGTGGTTTTACCTAGACCACCCATTCCGACAATGGAAATGACAGAGTTGCCTGGTTTCATCAAAAGATCAAGAATTTTCCTTTTCTCCTCGCATCGACCAATGAGATCCCAAGGGTTAACAAAAGAGTGAGCGTCTCGGTGAAAATCATGTCGGCTGTCGTCGCTACACTCTCTAAGACCAAATGTGTCCCACTCAGTTTCAAGTTTGCTTAGCCTCTTATTGATCCCTTCGATTTTACGGCACATTCCGATAGAGAACTTGCCGTGTACGCGGTTAGCAGCCCATCTGTCCCGGAACCTGCGATCTGGGTTACGGGATACCTGTACGCGGAGATCTTCACACTTGAAACAATCGATAACATCTTCTGCATCGTACAAGATGTCTCTGAGCTTCCACATACAGAGGCGCAAGTGTTCGTTTTGGTGCTGCTGCCGCTCGGCATCCGCAAGCACAGCTTGAATGCGGGTCACGCTATCTCTGAGCTTCCTCAATTTGCTGTTGACAGACAAGGCCGAGCTAACTCCGTTTACGATGAGTGGGGCTAGTTTCTCCAGAACCACTGCTGCGATAGAAGCCAAAAACGCTTCTGCCATAATTGAACTCTAAAGAGCAAAACTGTTTTAGGACAAGAAGGGTAATGAAATGAAGCTGTCAAGACATGTTTTCTTCTTTCTCAGCAATATGTCGAGATTGCCGTTTAGCAACTGATGCTGTTCTTCTGGATCATCAACAACTACTTCTATTCCATAGTTGAGTTTGCTTGGAGAGTAATTTACAAATTGGATCCTCAAAAGTCTTACGCTCTTTCCAAAAGAACCATTCCCAAGTCTGAAAGCAATGAGCTTGGTAAAAAAAATAAAATTAAAAGAAAAATATGGATCGGGGTTGAACACATTCTAATGAACGGGTATTTAGAACCAAAAGCGAAGTGTTTAGAGTTGTTACCGGTGAATGAGCATTTCTCATCGTACCAACAAAAAAAAGCAACCTAAAATTCATTTTGCATCAAATAATTCATTTTATAAATAGAAAAGAGAGTTTAAGATCATAGATTAAGACAAAAAGTAGTTAAATCATTTTATATTTTTCGAGATTATAGTGAATTTAAAAAAATAACAGTAAATATGTGATCGCACGACAAAAAAAACACAAAAATTCACATAAAAAAAACTTATAAAATAGATAGCATAAAAAGAGATTCATTAATGTTGAAAAAAATATAAAAAAATTATGTCTTTAACACGGTTTGTGAGTTACTCGGCTATATTCAAATCATAACTCAAAATACCTATTTAAAAGAATATATATTTAATTATAAAAATATTCGAGAGTCTATTCAAATTAAATTTTTTACTTTAAACAAAAATATAATTATAGAAATATATTGTACAAATATGATGTTAAATTTGAAGAAATTATATCATAGGTTATTCTCACCACGTTAATTCATGGATCGATCAATTAAATAAATCCATTTTATTAATTTTTTTACCTCATCTTTTTATCAAGTGAACATTTACTAATGTTTATTATAAAATAAAGTTAAAAATAATTTTTGACTAGCAAAAAATCACTTGGCAAAAACGATGAGGTGAAAAAATTAATAAAATAAAAGCATTTGATTGGTTGGTCTAATGGATGATGTAACAGTAATAACCCATGATATAATTTCTCCTAAACATGTGATAATTATGAAAATTACAAAATAATTATTTATGTTAGTTATTTAATTTTAAAAATTATAAAATATTCATTAAATAAGTGAATCCATTTCATAAACTATGATAAGTTATTTATTTTAGTTATTTAAATTTTAAAAATTACAAAATATTCATTGAATTTTAATTTTCCTTACAAAATAATCACTGAATCGTTAAGATGATGTGACATTTATAAAAATATTTAACATATTTAATTTTTTATATTTACACATTCAATCAAGTTAATTTTAATTTTAAAAAATAATAAATTTAACCTTAATATTTATACATTAGATCAATTTAATTTTTTTAATTAAAAATATTTAATAATTATTAAATCATACTATCATCTTTTATTAGAAAAACAAAGACAAAACTAAAAAGTAAAAGTCATGGAGTCAAATTATGTTATATAAAGTAAAAACAAACCTTTTGCTTTTAGGAAAAATGTTTGTGAAACGTGGCGGCTAATCAAGTAACAAAGAAAAAATCAAATTGCTCATATACAATGAAAAACCCAAAATTAAAATTATTGTCATAATTAAATGACCTTAGATGTAATTTATCCATTAAAAATAAGGTCTAGTTATATATATCCCAATTATTAATGAATATTTATATATATTTTTAAGGATAAACTACACATATGACTACTGAATTATAAGATTATTCATATTTTAACTATCTAATTAAGGAACTCATCACTATGATTATTAAATTTTTAAAATACTATTATTTGACTACCAATTGTTAAATTTAACGAAAAAAATATAAGATAATTAATAAAAATTTATATAATTATACATTTAATTTATATTATTTATTTATTATATTAAATTAATTATACTTTTAATTTAATTAAATAAAATTAATAGGCTAAAACCTCAACTAATAGGCTAACATCACTAATTTGACATGAAATGATAATATATTTTATTAAAGGGTTATTTTGTTAATTATGAGATGTAGCACGATCGTTATTTATTTTATTTTTAAATTATGAGATTAAAAATTCGGTTCTTATTAATGAAAATGAAGTATATATCATGGTTAGTCGTTTACTACTCAAAGAGATTAGTGATTACTATCGATAGTAAATATCTTAGTTTAAATAAAAAATTATTTTATTAATGAAATTAAAAAGAATACAAATATATTAATAATTAAAATTTATTGTTTTCATTAATAATATTTTAATTTTATAAAATAATCATTTTATTATTTTATTAAATTTTATTAAATTCACATATTATATGTAGTCACATTTTTATAAGTGATAAGATTTATTTAACAGTTTAGTATTTTATTTTTGTACAATTAATCTCAAATTTAAATCCCATTAATTGTTTTTTTTTAATTTTTTAACTTTTTTTTTGGTTAACAATAAATAAGGTTTTTGGCATGGGATGAGTGAGGAAGTTAAATGAAGCTAGGAGGAGTAATCACTTCAACTTCGAATTTTTTTTTACTTTTATCTTATTTATTTATTTTTTTAAAAAAATTAATTTATTTCAGAATTTACTCACTTTCAAATATCTATGTTTTGCTCTTCCGAGCTCCTTGATATCCTAGGTTCAACTTAGAAAACCATGGTGAATCCATAGAGGTATATCAGTAAGTTAAAAAATCAAATATTAATTGAAACTTGTGTTCCAAAACCTTGACAAAATAAGAAACATTAACCCTAGAATCTAGATATATTTCAGAGAAAATAAAAAGGATGCAAAGATGGTTATAATGGCTAAGTAGATGGTTAAGGAACGTGCATGGGAGGTTTTTTTTGAAGTTTCCTGTATGACTCACCAACTTTTAACCCTAAAAATCACCAATGAAAGTCTCTGGTCGCATCAAACAAGAATGATCAACGAACTTACCAGGATGATGAATGAAAGTGTGAAGCTGAGAATATGAAGTTGTGGGAAAGGAACTTACCAAGAAGGCCAACATATTGAAGGCATAGAAAGATGGTTAGTACTGTTCAATACTAGTCCTTATTAAAGCTATAAAACACACCCATGCTAGGTGTGTTTTAAGGCTATCTAAAAAGATACAAACCATAAAAATCGTAGTGTAAAGCAAAATAATCAGGGGAAATTTGAAACGAGTGAGCAGGCACCTGTGAAGAAACATAAACTCAATGGAGATGCTAAGGAAAGTAAAGATGGAACTGATGGTACTTCTGAACTGGCAGAGGCTGAGAACTGAGAAGTGAGAACTAGCCCCGCCGGGAGCTTTTATAGGACTTAGATGGAAATGTCATGGTTTGGGGAATACCGAGACAGTTCAAGCACTAGGGACACCCATGCAGACACCATAATCGAGGTTGTTGACACATTTATTATGCCCGTGATGAATGCTAAATTGAGCCAACCATTCGCTTCAGAGGAGTTTAAGACAGCTTTCAACCAGATTAACCCAACCAAGCCCCCAGAATTTGATGGTATGCCTGTGAGCATCTATCGTAGATTTTGGTCTGTAGTAGGTCAAGATGTTATTTCTTTACGTTTAGGGTTTTTAAACTTAGGTATTAGTTTAGAATCAGATAATGCTACTGTAATTGTTTTAATTCCAAAGATAGTCCCAGAACAATGAAAAATTTCAGGCCTATAAGCCTTTCCTCGGTGCTTTACAAAATTGTGTCGAAGACATTTGTGAACAGGTTGAAGAATGTTCTTCCTTTATGCATAAGTGAGAATCAGTGTCCCTTTGTACTGGGCAGGTTAATATCAGACAATATATTAATTGCTTTGAAATATGGACCAAACAGTGGGACTGCTTTGAAACTGGACATGGAGAAAGCATATGATAGGGTTGTAGGCAATGAGATCGTTTTGGTGAATAGGAAAGCATAATACAAGGGGTTGGGCATTGGTTGCGTGGGACACAATCTGCCAACCAAATGCATTGGGAGGTCTCGAGTTTAGAGCTCTAACATGGCACTGGTAAGCACACAAGCATGGAGGCTAATCCAAAATAAGGAGTCTCTTGTGTTTAAAATACTATCAGCAAAGTATTTTTCACAGGGACAGGTCCTTGACGCTAGAAAAGGGGGCAACGCATTGTATGCTTGGAAGAGAATACATAAGCCAATGGAGGAAATTACACCTGAATTCTTCTGGAGAGGCTGTGAGAGAGTGCATCTTTCAGACTCGTTACAGGTGCAAGGTGACAATCCAAGACAATGTGGTGATCAGTATAAGGTACAGGATAAACCAAAAGATGAAAAACAGACATGGTCAATCAAGATTTTTCAGCAATTAATGCTCAGACAATCCTTAGATGTCCTATAACCCTACAATGGAAGAGAAAATAATTTGGGAAGGACATTCTGCAAGAACACATGATACCAAATCGGAGTATAATTGGATTATAAAAAGGACAGAACCAAGGCAGGTGGATAGAATATGAAGATTCAAAAGATGCAAACTCTGCCAAGATCAAGATATTTACATGGAAACTGTCATAGGGACTTCTCACAGGGAGCAGACTATTCCGAACTGGATTAGGTGATGGACGATGCTCATTATGTAACCGGAAGATCGTATAATGAATGAAAAGATTGAATCCATAACATTAGCAGGTGCAATCTTGGAAACAAATGCAAATAAAGTAGTACGTACAACTCCTACATGGAGTTTTTAGTCTACCCAAATTATTTTTCTCTTTACATCTTATGTTAAAAATTATTAAAAAATAAATTTTAAACTTTAACTCTAATTTCTATACCTTAAATCTTACACCCTAAAAAATATATTTTACACTTAATCTAAACATCAACCTTTAACCTTAAACTTTAAATCCACTGTTTTAACGTGGGTACTAACGAAGTTACAATAATGAGATAGGGACGAGATTTGCCCCTGTTTATCACCAATGAATAAACGGTAGATGCCTAATTTGCCCGAGCCAGTCCATTCCCTCCGGTAGAGTTGGCATCTTTGAGCAATCTAGAATCTCAAATTCATGAAGTGATCTGAGCCTTACTAGCCACACTGGCAGTGCTTCAAAGTTGTTGCAACTCTCGATTCGTATTCTCCGCAATGTGGAAGAAGATTTTTCAAGAAGTAATTGTGGCAAATCTCTTAACTCACCTAAATCCCAGAGTGACAGTGTTTTGAGGCTCAACTGAAGGTTGTCATCTTCCTTTTCTAGTTTCATTTGTAAATTGATTCTTTTGCATGAGGATATGCTGAGGCCTTGTAATTTGGTTAGAAATTTCATGGTTCGTGGCAACGAAGTGAGATGAGAGCAGCCCAAGAGATCAAGTCTTCGTAGTGATGTCAGATGCTTCAATCCTTCAGGTAAACATTCTAAACTGTCACAGTCAATCAACCCCAAGTATTGGAGACACGGCCAACTGCCTTCTTGAATCTCTGTCAAGTGCTTAGCTTTGACAGTTATTTCTAGATATCTCAGCTCAATCAAGCAGTCCATGCCCTCAGGTAATTGCTCCAATGGAATTCCAGACATTTTCAACTTCTGCAAGCACCGGAGCTGACGGAAGGAACTCGGGAGTTTGTTTATCCGATGACAGCCGGTCAAGTCAAGGTCTCTCAAGTGCTTCAACTCACCAATGTCCTTATGTAAAGCTGTTAATGATGATTGAGAACATAGACGAAGCACTCGTAGGTGCTTAAACTTGGAGACACAGAGATCTAGAAGAGATTTATCAATAGTAATGGATTCCTTTGAAACCTCCTGGATGATCACTGTTCTAACACCTTTCAGATTCTTCAAGTCTGTTGGAATTTCTTTGAGCTTGTCATCAGAAAATGATAAATATCGAACTGTTTTGTCAATGGTTGCTTCACTACTCACCGTTTTGCAGTCCTTTTGGGATACTTCCAATGCAAGATCATGGAACAGATCGTGGATTCGAAAGGCAAAATATCTGTCAAAATCCTTCTCCTTCTTGATGAGGCACCATGATAGAAGTTCATTCAGGTACCGACCCCCAACATCCTCCCACTCTTCCCTCCCTTCTGGATGCTCAAGCAGTCCATTGGCCATCCAAAGTTGGATGACTTCATGACTACGAAAAATCTCTTCCTTCTTGTACAAAGACAACAAAGCAAGACATCGTTGCAAACGAGGCGGCAGATGGTAGTAACTCAACTTCAACACAGGTAAAATATCCTGATCATTGTGACCAAGTGTCCTTGTTTCACCATCTCTTACCTTGGTCCATTCAGATTCATCTGTTTTCTGACGCAGTATGTTTCCGAATGTTCTGACGGCCAAAGGAACCCCTTTACATCTTCTCACAATGTCCTCTCCAATTCTCATGAGATTCGGATTTGGTTGCTCATCACCATCAGAAAAAGCCCGTTTTTTAAACAAAATCAAACAATCTTCATGAGTGAGACCCTTCAATTCAATAGGGGGAATTGAACTCATTTTCGAGGCAACCATCAAACTCCGAGTGGTGACGATAATTTTGCTCTCAAACCTCCCATCGGTTGAGCTCAATATATTTATGAACTCGGTCCAACGTTCTTGATTATGATTCCAGACATCGTCTAGCACGAGCAGAAACCTCTTATCCTGCAAAAGACCCCGTAAACAGTTTTGCAAGGCATCAAGTGAAGAATGATCACATCTTTGCTCTGGATTAATAGAATGAATCATCCGCTTGAGCAACCTTGAAAGATCAAATTCCTTTGAAACACAGACCTAAATCTTCTTTTTGAAATGACTAGTAACATGAGGATCATTGTACACGAACTGAGCGAGCGTGGTTTTACCTAGACCTGCCATTCCGACAATGGGAATGAGCACAGGGTCACCTGGTCTCATCAAAACATCAATAATCTTCATTTTCTCCTCATGTCGACCAATCACATCACTAGAGTTAACAAAAGACTGAGTTTCTTGGTGAAAAACATGCTGGATTCCGTTGCTACACTCTCTCAGACCAAAGCTGTTCCACTCACCTTTAAGTTCTCCTAGCCTCTGATTGATCCCTTTGATTTTACGGCTCATTTCGATAGAGAACGTACCGTGAAAGCGTTGAGCAGACAATCTGTCCTGGAACCTGCGATCGGGATTACGGGATACCTGTCTGCGGAGATCTTCACACTTGAAATCATCTATAACATCTTCGGCATCGTACAAGATGTCTCCGAGCTTCCACATACAGATGCGCAATGGTTCGTTTTCATGCTGCCGCCGCTCAGCAACCGAAAGCACAGCTTGAATGAGTTTCACGCTCCCTTCGAGCTTCTCCAAATCGTCTTTGACAGACCAGAACCACTGCTGCGATAAAAGCCAAAGCTTCTGCCATAATTGAACTCTAAGAGCAAAGAAAGAATGAAAGAGAGGGAACTGTTTTAGGACAAGAAGGGTAATGAAATGAAGCTGTCAAGAAACGGTTTTTCTTTCTCAGCAATATCTCGACATTTCCGTTTAACAACCCATGCTGTGCTTCTTGGAGAGTAATTTACAAAGGAATTATTGTCAAATTTGATCCTCAAAAGTCTTGCGCTCTTTCCAGGAGCCATTCCTGATTCTGAAAGCAAAGACTCTGACTTATCTCCCATGGCGACTCGAGGGAAAATGTCGGGAAAATGTCTCCCTAACTAACTTTCGGAGAAGATTCACACTAAACCTTGTCTGGATTCATACTTCACGTGGTGGGGTTCATTACATCTCCAACTCTGCTAACGTGTGTGGTCCGAATTTCGTTTCTTCTCAGTTTGGAAAGTCTATACTGCAGCCCAATTGGTGACAATAGATTCCAAGAAAATGGGTACAATGTTGGACACATTCTGTTCATACACGACTATATTTTTTGCATTAGACTTTGATTAAAACCATAAATTCGTATTAAAGAAAAAAAATATTGTAATATGAGATTTTTCATAGATTAATATTAAAAATTTATGAATTTTTTACTTTTCACGAAAAATTTAATTTTTGAGAGATTTTAACAAGTATATTTTAAAATAAAACTTGTTAAAACCGTTATTAATCACCTGATTTAGATAGACTAAATACCGATAAAACAAATCAAAAATTCAACAGATTAAAAAGTAGACGAGTGAGAAAAAATTCACATCCTCATCACACAAAACTTAGTATCTAAGGTTTCTATCATATTTATTAAAATAAATTGAAATTCAACTTAATTTAATAACTAATATAGCATGAACGCATGATCATATTATTCAGATATGAAAATTTTACAATCTACATTACTCACAGAAGATGACTCCCAGAGACCCTGAATGACATTCCTAATAAAATACGAAAAATTTAAAAATTAAAATTAGGCAATAAAATAAATATATTCATGAACAAAATAATAATTGCAAGAACTAAAATGTATAACAAAATAAATATGATATATATATATATATAAAGAACATTTATAAATAAATATGTAAAAAACAAACAAATATAATTATAAGGCAGAAATATATTACGGGTAAGTCACATCACGTGTTCATGAGATCAACCATTAAAAACTACTCATTTCATTAATTTTTTCATGTCATATATTTTTTAAAGTGAATCTTCACTTGAAAAAATTGTTTTTAAAATGAATTAACAGTAAATATAAGTGAAGATTCACTTATAAAAATATGCCATGAAAAAAATGATAAGATAGATGATTTTTAGTGGTTGGTCTCATGGATGATGTGATAGAACTATTCATGATATAATTTCTCTTATCTTGCTCTTAAAATTTTTTAGTATTTTGTTGTTTTCTTTTATATTATATGATATTATAATTTAATTTTTTAATATTTATTATTTAGAATTTATACTTAAAGATTAATTTTTATTATAAATTAATTTAATTAATATTTTTTTTATTAGGGATCTGTTTTAAAATTTTAATTTTTCTAATATTTATTATTAGAGATTTAATTTTCTTCGATATTTTTTATTAAAGAGTTATTTTTTCCTAATTCTTACTATTGATGCACAATTTCCTCATATATTTATTATTATAGTGATACTCTTAAAATTAAAAAGTTAATATTTTTATTAACAATCTATTTTCTAATATTTTTATAAGAGATTTTTTTTTCTAAATATTTGTTATCAGGAACATGTTTCTTATTTTATTTTTATTTATGAAAGATTTATTTTTAATACCTTTTATTAAAGGTTTTTTTTTAAATTTTATTTTCAATTATTTATTATTAAAGACTTAATTTTTAGGTTTAATCTTAAGCCACTAAAATATTAGAGCCTAACGGGCCATATATGTATAATTGGGTTTGGAATATTGGTAAAAGAACATAAACTGATGATTTAATCAAAATTGGACCTTTTTTTAGTTTTAATGTAAAATATTAATAATAAAAAAATAAAAAATCAAGATAAAAGATAAAAGATCCGAATAAAATTAATATCTATAAAAATATTTATTTATAAAAAATAATTAATTATATAGTGTAGCGATCTAAAAAATCCACGATTAATTAAAATCGCTAAAAAAAATTCTTTTTCGATTGTGAAAAACATATTTCGATGTGTCGTTTTTAAATTGAATGTCTTCCACATGGGGTTTTCGGTTAAAATAATGATTTTTTAAAATTGGAGTCGCCATCGGCCGTTTAGGTAGACCGAACACCATAAAACCAGAGATTTTAAAGTTTGGGGTTCGGGAGTCGGTTACGGATGGGGAAGGATTAGCACCCCACACCGCCCAAAAATTGGTACCTTATTTAATTACCGCGTTACTAATATCAAATATTCTGGGCTAAATTGATGATCGAATCGATTAATTAAATGTGCGCATTTATTTTAAAGCATCTAAACCCTAAGGTAAGCGTCCGAACCACCACCACTACACTGGAGTTGGCCTCGCTTACGACCGAATTTAGAGGCCCGCATTAAACAAATTAATATGTTAACATACAATCCTTAATACAAAATGAGACTTACAATTTTAATACCAAAGAAATAAATGAAAAACAAAATAAAAGGCAACAAAAATAAATAAATAGGTTGAAACGAACTGCAAACACAAAAGGAAATGAGACATACATAGTCATCGGTTAACTACTTAATTAAATTAAGGAAATTTTACGTAAATTAAGAAGTTCAAATCCCTTTTTTTTTATCTAACTCTCGTACTCATGAAAATTTCAATTCTTTCTTTTCTATAAAAAAACACGTAATCATGGTATTAATATTGATGTGTAATTTATGAATATTTAATGGTGTAAGTAAAGTTCCTTTCTAACTTAATAATAAAAATAAATGGAAGGTATGAATAAAACGTAAATATAAAATAAACAAAAACATGTATGTCAAACTTTCTCTATATAAATATATTCACTGTAAAATATTTACCATGTTTACTATACAAGATGTTGTAAAAATAAAGTAAAAGGCAAGTAAATCAATAAATTTATGAAAGGTAAGATATTTAGATACATCTATTATAAAATATAGTAATTATTCTATTATGGTATTAATGTAAACCTATTTATCATATAAAATAATAAAAAGGGTTATATCGGTAATAAACAAAATAAATGAGTTTTAGATTTTCAAGAGAAATTTTCAGAATATCAACATTTTCCAGATTCAAAGAGAAACTTAGAAACAAAAGCCAGAAAACAAATTTCGTCTCATCAGTTTCCATAAACTGAAAATACAGAGCAGTTCCACTCTTCCTCGCTTTATGGATGCCAAGCAAGCTTAGATCTCAACCAGGTTTAATGGCCGAAGGCCCCCCACTGGTTATCCTCGATCACTTTTCTCGGCATCAAGACAAAGAAAAATACTTTTCCTAACTCAAGAATGAAGATTAAAGCGCAACCCGTCTTTTCGGTTTTACTCCCGCAATAAAAGGCTCGCCCTTAAAGGGGTCACTGCCGGCGTTGAAGTTCACCGATCAGGGAAATTTTTGTTTTTCTTCGATTTTATTTTTGCTATATGCTGATATATTGAATGCAAGCAAGCAAGGTGGGAAAAGAATGATTTACCAGAAAGTTCTGGTGTTTTCTTTCTTTTTAATTGATGATGGGTAGAAGATTACAATGGTTTTCTTCTCTGAATGGTTGCTCTCTGATTTTTCGTTTTTAATGGCTCTCTCTTTTGAACTCTCTGCTTTTTGAATTTAAAATGGATGAATATATCAACCCCTGAATCTCTCTTTATCGCATCTCCTTGTCATTATCTTTTCACCACACCAAGTTTGATATATAGTGGCGCTTTTAGTGGCGTTTTTATTGTAAATGCCACAATAAGTATTATATATAGCAGCGTTTTGTTAAAATCGCCGCAAGAAAATGTTTTTAGTGGCATTTTTCTAAAAAACGCCTCAAGAGATATAATTACTAGTGATGTTTGGGTCAAAACGCCACAAAATATGACTTTTAGTGGCATTTTCTCCTCCAAACGCCACAAAGAAGACTTACTAGTAGCGTGTATTCATAAACGCCACAATAGGTATCATTTTTAGTGGTCTTTTGACACAAACGCCGCAATAAGTATAATGTTTTAGTGGCGTTTTTAAATAAAAATGCCACAAGAAATATAGTGTTTTAGTGGCATTTGCATATATAAGAATCCTTGTTTTATTTTGGCGATTAAATACCCCACTTTTAGACATTTCTGGAATCCTCTTCCTCCTATCAACCTTTGGCTTCCCCCTCTCTCTTTACCACCGCTGAAACTTCATCGCCTCTCCATGACTACCACCGTATCTGTCAAACAGACCATTCTTGTTCCCCGACCAAACCCCCTTTACCACTCGCTTAACCACCGCCTCTATCAGCGTTAATCTAAGTTTGAAGGTGCGACGAACCTAGGTTAAACAAACTAATTTTATTTTCAAGAGAATTGTTGTTTTAGACCACGCTCCTTCTGTATTTTAAAATGATTCACGCTCCTTTTGCTTTATTTAAAATACATGTCTAATTGATTTCTTCTTATGTTTTCCTTTTTTTCGTGTAAGGCACCAGAAGGATGCTTTTTTTCGTGTAATACAGGTCCAACTAATATTGCTAATAGCTGTTATTTTTAATCTTTTGAAATACGTTTAGAGGTGGATATTTTCATGGGCGTAACAAATATTTCTATTCGTTTCTTCAATCATGTTTTTTTCTGGATTTAGGGTTAATGAAAATGATAGATTTTGAATAAATGGAAGAGATTGGAGTGTTGTATTGGGATTTGAACCCCAAGGATTACGGAAATGATGAGGAATTGAAGAAGCTCAGAGAAGCTAGAGGTTACAATTACATGGTAATTTCATATCTTTTAACCCTTTTTTATTTACGCATTTACCTTTGTTTAAGAAAATTTAGTGTTAAGATGTTGCTTAATTCATTAGCGTTCTTAGCTTTTCCTATGTATGATTTGCCTAATTTCCTTGTCCTTTATGCACTCAGAATGGATTTTGAATCAGGTTTTTGTGTACATGAAACCTATGTTATCCTGAATTTTTATTATTGCTATGTACTTGTGGTCGAACCATGTCTTATTCGTATTCGGACATGTGTACGACGGAGACATACTTGTGGCTGAACCAGTTTTGCTAGCACAATATGATAGATTTAGGTTGCGTATCCATGATAATGTTGTAGTCCATGAATATGAAAAATGAAGCTGATAGATAGAATCAACTATCGAGTGTTGTGTACTCAACTCTGAGTCGAAGGCAAATTGCAACTTTGATAAAAAAAAATTACAACTTACGGTTAGACGTTTCCTTACCTTTGCTTGGAGCTTAAGTAGTAGAACATAGGCAAAGTAGTAGAACATGATTGAAATACGTTTAATCTCTAAATTGGAGCTTAAGTCATGGATTGTTCCTTACCTTTGCTTGAACCATGCTCATCGCCTGACTAAGCTAAACTATTTGTCAAATATAAGTTGCCTATGCCTCCATTAATCATTTCCTCAATTTTTGTTTGACTAATTTATTCTGTTATCTTCTATACATACCAGTATACGGATATTGTCTTTTCACTAATATATTAAGCTAATTTGTAATGTAATTGTGGTTTATCGTCTGCAGAGGATATCAATTGGGTATTTGCTGGCTTCAATAACAAAAATCTGACTTGTTAAAAATATCACAGTTGACTCTCCATTAGCATTTGTTAGGAAGTATTATGTTCAGTGGTTAGGAAATGCTCTGCTTATTGAAATCTTTGTATGGATTTACACCTTTGGCTTTATTTCTAGTTAAAAGCTATCAGATGACAAAACTGGTCTCTTATTGTGTAAGATTGTTGCTACCTTACTAGTATCAGTTTACATGTGCTTGCTCTATGGCCTTTATGTTCAAAAGTGGGAATTTCAAGCTCCAAGCCTCACTCAGTCCACTACTGGGAACCAAATTGACTAATATTTTTATTTTCAGTTGGGACTAAGTATAATTGTGTAAATCAATTCTGTAAACAAATTGATAGCTAATCTTGTTTCACATGCTGATTTTGCTGGGATTCATGTTGGCGCTGCTTACCATACCTTGAAGCATGAGTGGAGTTCATTGACATTTAACATCTCCATGCAGGTTAGAGTCTATACACTTTTATCAATTTCTTGTTTTACAATATAGATAATTTTTTAAATTACTTCTTAATCATTTTAAATTTGGTAGAGGTGTATCTAGACTTCCATATAGTAAAAAGATAATTGATTATTTTGTTTTCTTTGTTATTGTTCACTGTTTTGCAGCATGATATGCTTCTTTTCTGGGATTGAAAGTACTGTCATCATACAATTCTGAATATGCTCGTTTTTTTAATTGTACTTAAGTTTTTCTTTCTTTCACCCTTTATTTGTAATGATGTTAAAATTATACATTTAAATTTGTTAATAATCCAAGTTTCAATACTTTTTGTACATTTAAATTTTTGTTTTTATATTTTAAATTTAAGAATTCAATTTTAATTATAAATGGTGTGAAAAATCGTAAAAAAAGTTATGCTTTATAGCGGCGTTTTTTATATACAAACGTCATTAAAGATAGATTTTATAGCGGCGTTTTGAAAATGAAACGCCACTATTGATATGGTATTTTGTGGCGTTTTAAAGTTTAAACGCCACTAAAGATAGGCTTTCTAGTGGCGTTTTGGAATTCAAACGCCACTGATGACAGACTTTATAGCGGCATTTTAAAAATGAAACGCCACTATTGATATGATGATTTGCGGCGTTTTCAATTTCAAACGCCGCTATAGTACTCGACCTATTGCGGCGTTTTTTATTCACAAATGCCACTAATAGTTTGCGGCGCTGGAACTAGCGACACTTTTTGTGGCGTTTTTTCTAGCGTCGGGAGAATTTTTAACGGCGCTTAAAAACACCGCTATAAAACCAAAAAAACGCCGCTATAGACCCATTTTGTTGTAGTGTTTCTGCATTTTTGTCCTGAGTCCTTGGCTATACAAATTTGTCTTCCCGATTATTGCCAAGAATGGTGCTGCATCTTTTGAGATTTGATGATGATTGTCATCCTTTACCATTTTTGATCAAGGATTTAATGTTTTCACCTTTTGCAGATTATTCAAACGACCGTCTGGTGGTGCAGGTGGCTGAGCGGCGTTGCGGCAGACGAGGAGTCGCATGGAAGCAGAAAAGACGGATGCGTGAAAGTCACGCGCGAGTGGTGGATCTGGAGGATTGACACGTGTATTCTTTTGAAAGAAATGATCCCGACCGTTCACCTCCATCAGAAGAAATGATCCCGACCGTTCGCCTCCAATCTGATCCAAGGGTTGTTGTGGTTGACGGCTGCAGGAGAAAAGAGACATGATATGTTAGTCCTAGGGTTTTTAGTCATGTGGGTTAAATATTCTGGGCCTTGTAATAAAGATTGGGTTTTGTAACATGGGTTTTGTAAATTAAAAAGCTATTGGATTTATTTTATTTTTTTATGGGTTTTAAGCTTGATATATTATTTACTTAGTATTTATGGATTTTTCATATTTTAGTTTATGGGTAAGATGTTATAATAATAATAAGACCAACATTAAAACTAACAACGAAAATGAATAAGTAATACGTGACATTATTACTAGACACTAATATATGAAAAAAATATATTTAATAAACTACACATCAACATATAAAAGACTCATACAAAAACACATGCATAAATGACCTACAAACGTAAACAAAGACGTACAACAAAATCCATGCACAAATAAAGTGACATACATACGAAATCAAACGCGACACAACAAAAACACCACTAAACCTAAGACCCTTATTTTAAAGTGCGATAAATTAAAGATTTAAACTTTACGGTTAAAAATAAGTGATTACATATAGTATTTTTACTCGAATTTATTTTTTTACTTTAAACTAAAATATAATTGTATAAATGTATACCTATTGTATGGACAAAACTCTTTATTTTAGTATAAAGTTTATTTTAGTATTTGTTTATATGGAAATATGTTGGGTCTTTTTTCTTGTTAATACTAATAAATGAAAATGTAACTTTGGTTAGGATACGACTTTCTTTTTTTGATTCGAAGTAATTAACTGAGGTAGTAAACTAAGAATAGAGTTTGACGAAAAGTTATATTACACGTTATTCTCGTTATATTATTTATGAGGTTAATTAATTAAATATATTTATTTTATTAATTTTTTATTTTATTTTTTAATTAAGTAAACTTTTGATTTATAAAAGTTATTTTAATTTTAATTTATAATAAATATTATTAAAGATTCACTTGGTAAAAAGATAAAATAAAAAAATTAAGAAATAAATTATGATTAATTTCTCAAGTTTGACATTAACAAAAAAGGAAATTAAAATGAAAAGACTTGGCCAACACGCTTACGAAGTACACACACTTGCTAATTAATTTACTCAGATGCAGATATCTCGTGTTTCATTATTCTAGTCCTGCCAATCATTAAGCATAAATGTAATAATATATAGTTGAAGAGATCATAATTGTACCAAATATGTTTTAATTAAAAACACTTTTCCATTTCCTAGAGAATGTACATAGGTGTAAGAAATATGCAAGTTGTGGATTGTTAAAATCGATATATATTAATTATGTTCGATAAATCGGTTCAAGTGATAAGTAGTTTGATATCATTTAAATAGATTTCGAGTTCATAATCTTGTATACACAGGAAATCTCTATTGAGAAACTGACCTATCAAAATCGATACATATCAATTATGATCGATGAGTCGGTCCAAGTAATAAGTAGTTTGGTATCATTTAAATAGATTTCGAGTTCATAATCTTGTATACGCAAAAAATCTCTATTGAGAAACTGACCTGTCAAGATCGATATATATCAATTATGATCGATGAGTCGGTCCAAGTGATAAGTAATTTGGTATTATTTAAATAGATTTAGAGTTCATAATCTTGTATACGCAGAAAATCTCTATCGAGAAACTGACCTATCAAAATCAGGTATACGATATAAATTGATCTAAATTAAACATCGATGAATTGAGAGTATAACCGTGTATATGAATTGTGTCTAGTTGTAATAAATATATTCTTTAGTACACTTTGACATGGCCAAGGTGTAGGAAAAGTTGGATCTTTGCTGATGTTATCCCTACGTAGAGACCTGAAGCTTCCAATCACATTGTTTTAACCTACTTGTTCAGCTAAGCAATCAAAACACAGTTATAAGTTGAACATTTGCTGGTATGATGCAGTAAGCAACAGATTGTCTAAAGCAACAGTCTTGTCTGTGCTGGAGAACATGAAGGTAAGAAATTTGTTTTCTTGTAATGAAAAATAGCATTTTAGGGTTTGAAAAAGAGGAAGAAATCTGATTGTTTCGTTTTTGTTTCCAACCTGCGCAGCAGAAGATTGTTATCAAAGTGTCGATGCATTCCAGCAAACGCCGGACAGAGGCATTGCAGGTAGCTGCTGCTGCGACCGGTGTGTTTAACATTAATCTTTCCGAAATCCAGTTGACAGAACATTATTGGTAAGATCGATTCAACTAAACAGAAACATAATTAATGAATGTTAGGGATTCGCAGGGGTGACATCGGTGGCGTTGCATGGACCGGAAAAGGATAAACTGATGATTGTCGGAGATGGGGTGGATGCGGTGAGCTTGACTAAGGCATTGAGGAAGAAGCTTTGTCATGCAAGCATTGAAGTTGTTGAAGTGGTGAAAGATTCTCCGCCGTCTAAGAAGCCGGTGCAGGAGCTGATCATATACTGTCAACCACCGCAGATTGAATATTACACGGTGGTGCCGGTGTCTGATCCTGATCCCGCTCCTTGTAGTATCATGTGAAACTAAAGTGACACCATTGTCGCCAATAAAGTTATGGTCTGCGGTTGGAACTCCTTTCTTCAGTGTTTTTTAGCTCCTTTTTGGACTACCAGTATTATTGTTGATATAAACTATTCAACAAAATTTGATTCGACCCAAAAATTAAATTTTTAATTATTTAAATTAATTTTAAATAATAGATTGATTTTAGAGTTCGAATTAATTTTGAATTTTACTGATTCTAAAAATTGAAAACCTAATTTTTCAATTTTACAATTTGGTAATTGATTTCTTTAATTCTTAATTCTTCCTTAGTTTAAAGTCGATTTTTGTTTACCAAATTCTTCTCGATCAACATAGAATATCTATGTAACTTTAATTTTTCTTTTTTAAAAAATATTTTCTCATTTTCGGTTTAATCACTCAATTTTACATGATTTTTTTGTTACTTCGATTCATCCTTCGTTTTAAGCTCGTTTTAATCAAATTTGAATAATATACTCCTCGATTACTTAGAATAGTTATTTTAATCTAATCCTGTTTTTGATATTAATTTTTTTAAATTTAATCTCTCAACTTTTTATTTTATTTAATTTTGGTCCTTTGACTACAACTTGTTGCAAGTTATTTCTTCCCATCAATTTGGTCCATCAATCAATGAAAAAGTATCAATGAAAAGATTAAAAGTTTATTCGGTCCTTTTCATATTTTTCTAGATGAAACTGAAATTCAATTAATTTTATATTAATTTATAATCGTTAGATAAAATATCAATAAAAAATTATTTAATCCTTTTCAAACCCATATTTTTCTTATATGAAACTGAAACTCATTGATTTAAAGTAATTTATTATCATTAGATAAGATTAAATAGATGGTTGGGATTATTTTATTCTTTTTAACTATTTTTCTTATTTTTCACCATTAATTCAATCACATTTAACCATTAAAAAAATTATAAAACTAGACGAGTTTTATTATGTAGAACCCATGAAATTTTACACTGATTTGAGATCAGTGGCCGTGTAAATTAATGATTGAGATTAAATTTTCTCTTTTTCTTCCTATAAATCTCTACATTTTCAATTTTTAATTTAAGTAATCAATTTACACTTATCCAATGATCCTAATTTAATAAGCTATATATATATATTAAAGTAAAATTAACTTACATTATGCAAAGCATAAAAAGTTTTACACTAATCTAAGATTATTTAATAAGTGTAAATTAATTATTGAGATTAAATCATTCAACATAAAATCCTTTTTTGGCGTTCCTTTTTATGTTCTTCACTAAAAAATTAGGTTTAAGATTAAAATTTGAATAATTATGTGTATGATGTATTTTTAGAATTTAGAGTTTAAAATTTAAAATTTAAGGTTAGATATTAGAATTTAACTTTTAATATTAAAGAATAAAATTGACACTGAAAAATAATAAAAAATTTTGTCCTTAAATCATTTTGCTTTTTTCCCTTAAATATCTTATTTTTTTTAACGTTTAATCTCGACTACTAATTTACACTCATTTAATAATTTTAAATTTTTTATATAATATAAAGAAATATATATTAAATTTTCATGTATAATAATAAATACTCGCTCATCATCGTTCTCTCTTTTTTTTCTTAGACTCTTCTCCAAATTGTATGGGCAAAGAATCTTAGTACGTCGTATGAGGGTAAAAATTAGAGTGCAAATCATCTGTTCTTTTTTATGGTCCCACTTTAAATTAGAGGATTTAGGGTTTAGGGTTTTAAGTTACGGGTTTTGGTTAGGGTTTAGGAAATTAGGGATAGAGTGTATTTTTTAGGGTGTAGGGTTTAAGATTTAGAATATAGAAAATAAGGGTTTAGGTTTTAAAATTGAATTTAAAAAAATCAAAGGGGCACAAAAGGAGGCACAGAAAAGAGGCAGAAGATTTTTTTTTTCTAAAAATCATCTCTCATTTTTATGTCTTTTTCTATGTTTTTTTTTAAAAAATTAAATTTTAAACCATAATCCTTATTTTTTATATTTTAACTAAACCCTAAAAATACACCTACTCATAATTTTCTAAACCCTAACTAGAAACCTTAACCTTGAACCCTAAATCTCTAATTTGAAATGAAGGTACAAAAAGGAAGCATGAAAAAAATAGATGATTTTTACCCATTTCATGGAGAGAGTCAGATTAAACGTCTAATGATTTAAGCCAATGATAATAACAATAATAATATTTAATGTAATCTTCTTCACTAATTCAATGATATAAATAGTTATGATTAATGATTCGATGATAATAATATTAATTATAGTAAATTTATCAATGCTCACTAATAATTCTTTTTATCAAATTTGATATAATCGTACCTTATAAATATGAGAGAAATACAATAAATAATAGACAATAAAACTCAAAGATACTTAATTATTTTTAAGACTCTGACTACACTTACTAATTTTCTTAAGCTTTCAAAGCTTCCTGATGATGATTCAAGATACGAAAGGAAGCTTAAAATTCGTATAAAGTGCTTGCTTGTTTTCGAGGAAGAAGATGAAGATATAAGTGCTAGCTTAATTTTAGTAACCCATGAATTCTTCATTTTTTAAATCAATTATTATGGCGATTTTCAATGTCAAATTTTTATTAAAATTTTTTATATGAAGAATTATAAAATAAAATTACTCTCTTTTATGCCAACTTTTTCATATATATTATATATATAATTTTAATTTGATTTGATCTTAATGATTTAATTCATAATTTAATTCATAATTAAATAAATACAATAAGTTTATCTTCGTTAAATCATTTTTATATAGACCAATAATCGATTAAAATTCGATAATGATTACAATATAAATTTAACGTTATGAACTTTAATAAACCTTATAGATTCAATGATTACAATATATAGGCATAATACCTTATGTGACCCGAAATACCATAAACCCAAACTAAATCCAAATTAAACTCGATCCAATCAAAAAATAATAATCCAAACCGAATGATCCAAATATCACCTTTAATTATATGAGTGGTTTTATTTCAGTTCGGTTTATGTGATTGATTTATCAATTCTCAATCTAATCTGGTTGAATTAAATAAATTTGAGAAAATAACAAAACTTATGAGTCCAAGAATATTAGTACACGACACCGTTTTCAGGCTTTGTTTTCAACTTAAATTCTCAAGCACTGCAATAACGAATGGCTAGAACATGTTTTTTCTCTTCTTTTTTCTCCCCAGTTATTCATTTTTGTAATGAACAAAAAATTTGTTTCCTGCAAATCGTCGGGGTGGTCGGATCCATCAGTTCGACTCATAAACTCCCGGTGCAGATGAATCGACGACGTATGACAATGAACTCCTGCGGAACTGAAGTAATCAGAAGCAGAAGCAAATCTAGATATGTTTCAAGTATTCCATAAAGAAAAGAAGCTCGGACACCGTTAACGAGACCAAGTGGGACTAAAGAGACCCACTCAAGAAACAGCTTTTCTATATTCTTGGAAGATCAAGACTCAAGAAAACGTAGCAACCCCCCAAACAGTTACCTGTATATCATCAGTTTTGCTGGACTTGTCGGTGTATTTGCGTTATCCAATCGACATATCCGGTGACACCACCCATCTGATCCTCGATAAGATTACCAAGCAGCAGGAGACCTTCCCTGGGTTGTTCGCCTTGTCTTACAAGATAAGGAAGTTGATAATATGAACGGTCACTCTCTCTTAGTTCATTCAATATCTTCATCAGTCTTCTCGACATTTCATTATCCTGCTCGGTAAGTGAAACCTGGAGAACAAGTTAAGTACAAGTTTGTCACGGGGCATGCCAGGGAAAGGTCGAAGGAATAGTCGAACAGATTAACATCAAACAACGTTATCATGATCACTAAAACGGAATAAACATATAATACTCAACAAAGTTGAAACTATAAGAATATAGCTTTATCAAGAAGAGATCACACCCTTGATAATTCAGCTGCAAAGTCTGGTCCGAGTAAATTTTTAGCTATATCGGGCGAAAGCATTCTACCAAACCAAATAACAAAGCGGAAACCATCATCGTATATATAAAGGCCTCTTGAATCTAGGCTTTCAGCAACCAAAGGCAACCTCTCTATGATGTTTTTGAAATTGTTAGCTTGAGCAGATGGCTGCAAATATGAGACAGAAGTGATGTTCAGTTGCAAGCTCAATATCCTTACTGAAATATTTAAAAGGTTTAAAATCTTTCACCTTAATAAGATACTCATCAATTCGAATCAAGCTGGGATATAAAAGCTTCAACAATTTTTTAACAGGTAATGCCATCATCGTGAAACCTGCTGCACAGCGGTCATCAAGCTGAGCATCTGCATATCCTCCTTTTAGAGGTACCGATTTAGAGAGTGCTAATCCATACAAACATAAGAACTTTAGAGACTCTGGATAAATCATCCTTGCTCCTAACCGATGCTGCACAGAATAGAGATTGCGGTACTCTCTGAGTGCTTTTACGATCCTTAGCTGCAAAGAATTTCTAGCATCTTCAAGTTTACTGGTCAAAGTTTTCTCAATTGCTGCAAAATCTCAGTTGGTTAGAAAATATAAGTATCAGCTGAAACTAGTAACCTCAGAAACAAATAGCATCTCTTGCAAAGGGGCTTTAGATTAAGTTTACCTAATCTACAAAACAAAGAAACAATGGCACCAGTGTCAGCCCGGCGGTACATCTCCCCCAGATCAGTAACAACAGGGGCAGCTGCCGTATGTACTCTGATACGCCTCTCTCCACAAGATGCAGTATATCTTTAAATTGTTAAAGAAACATCAGTAAGACAATAACACCATCTTTTCCACTTATAAAAGTACTAGTTTCAGCCAAGGGAATAACCAAATAAATTAAAACCGGTATAATAAACAAGGCACTTGAAGGATACAATAAAGCAACTTGGAAATATACTGTTTGAGTTGTCAACAGTGTCTCCTCAAGGGATAACTGCATTGCATATGCTTTATCACAGTCCACCGCTGGTAGTGCTAGTAAATCTGTGGACCTCAGCATAAAGTTGCCATGATAAGATGAAAACCGAATCCCTGGAGCAAAGTTACAAATAACATGAATCAATTGCTTTGTTATCATAAAATCACGGGGAAACAACACAAGTTACAATAAATATTATAGCATTTTATATAAGAATTAGTCCACGTCAGCATATAGATGGAAGGGGGGGATTATGTAGCCAACCCAACTACATTGGGATTATGGCTTAATAGCATTCACTTACAAGTAGATAAAACAACAAATAAAAAGAATCTGCGGACCTTTTCCACATCTTATGCGCATAACTGCTTCCCAGGCCGTTTCCCTAGTGAGATCTCTGGCTAATTCATGCCTCAGCTTCTCTCCATGAATGCCTGATTGGAAGTTTGGATAATAATATACTTGACCTCCAGTATATTTTGCAAGGGTTCCTGCATAGAGATTCATAAAAGAGACATCAAATCACTAAAAGCTCTTCTAAACATCTACATCATCTATATCAAAAAGGGAACTGTTTTTTCACCTAACGAAGCTATGTCAGTATATTTGTCACTGAAGGCATAAATATTAACCCCTATCTGGTACTTCGTAAGATCAGCAGCCATTTGCTTGTAGAAGGAGTTTTCTGGTAATCTTAATATATGTTCCTTATCAGTTCCATACACGCGAAGATCATCCCCACGCAACTTCAAGCGCCCAACTCCTAGAGAAGGCAATGTGTTCTGGAATATTAGCAGCTTTCCCCCAAGTTGACTCTGCAGTAATAGGTATCCAAACAACCAATATACAATACAAACATCAGCAAGAAACTAAAAAGAATGTTATCATTGGTAAAGGTTAATAGTAGAAATGGCGGAAAAAATAACATACCATAACCAAGAATGCTGCCTTAAGTGCAGGACCAAAAGCAGATTCCACATTCACATTGTCCTGAAACATGGAGGGCAAACTATCCAGGAATGTTTCAACCACACTTCTAGATTCAGACAAGTTAACAAGGAGATCATCTGGCAATGGCACAAATATATCATCCAGATCTGAAACCACCATCATTTGAGGCTGTGTAAGAGATGACTGCAAAGACAAAACACACAAGTGATAGTGAAAGTACTGACATGTATGGAGAAAAATCTCATCTAAGAAAAAAGAACTCCACTGATCTCAGAAATCACTTGCCTTCATATTGTAAAAATGAATGGTGCTATCATATGTAATGAAACCAATCTGTGTTCTGGGGAAGCCAGGCAGCTCATCCAAACATGAACGTATAGTTTGAGCAACAACCTAACAGATACATTATAAGTCAGCAGAAACCATTACATGGATATGCAGTGTAAGGAGAGAAAAATAAATAAAAGGCAGAGGAGCAGCATGGCTTATCAAGGTGCTTGTTATTAATAACTATGATTGGAAAATGCCTAGAATAACCAGGATGAACAATCAGCTAAATAAGTTTAACTCTTTCCAACAAACCCTGTAATAAAGCAGCAAGGCTAACCCATATTTCTTTCTACAGATTCATGGAAAAGGCAAAAGATTCTTGCAAACCTTACTTTATAAACATATTTGAGACCAAGTTGTGGCAAACCCTGCCCATCTATCATGTTTAAATCAAACAAAATATATGAGACAGACACCAGATAACCCAAGCCAGCATTTTATACGTAATATCTGAACAAATATTGAGCTCCAATAGCTGATCAGAAAAAGAGCAGCCTCCTCAACCATACTTCACATGTTCTTAATTCATATTACAATTAGAAAATTTGGCTTTGTAAAATCCCTATTAGAATAACACAATGCTTTATTACAACACATTATGGTAAATAACTAATTGCTTTAAAGGAAATGCTTACCTCAATCATACCACTTCTAACTGCAGATATTGAAACATCAATGAGAAAAAAGTACAGTGGCGGCATTGGAGGCCGCACCATGTATTCAGTTGGTGCAACAAATTCCACACTGCCTTTTATAAGCTCGGGCCGCTGATCCAAATCAATTCTTCTTCCAGTGGCATCCAAATTGGCAAAATACTCACCGGGAACTGAACATGGAAGTTGAGTCAAACAAGCATTTCTTTGTAATTCTAACTATTGAAGAGATCTAACCAGGAAAGAAAAGTAATTTGATAGTTGATACAACAGAAGAACAAACAAAAATTACAATTCCAATAAAAAAACATTTAGTTAACATGTAAAATGAAACCCCATACTACACCTATCATCAACACAAAAGCTTTACCAGTGAATTGAGGAAGTTACAAGTATAGTTAGGAAAGATGCTCATAATAATCAAGCTGGCAAAGACTGATATATTTACTGCAAGTCTATATAAGTGAGTACCCACCAACAATATTTGACATTCCAAAAGCAAAAGAAATGCAGATAAAAAACAAAAGAATGTACACCATGGAAAATGATGCTATAAACACCCGTCACAACTTGAACACTTGATGTAACTCATGGCACTTTCAACCATTGAATTATATCTCTACATCATAAGTCAGTTGAGTTTACCATCATTTAGTAAAGAACAAATGTTGCACCGCCACTTTCTTCCAGCATCTGTAAATGTGACATAGGGATTCACATAAGTGCGACATCTTCTACAACGAATAATACCAGTTGAAGCGAAATTAATTACTGGTACTTCCTCCTGAACATAAAACAACAGTAATTGACATGAAAAGCATAAGTCTTCAAGAAAATACAGTTACTAAACACCTAGAAGCAAATTACTATTGATTCTTGAGATACTTACCCCTTCAGGAGCCTCAGCAAGAGGACAAACAACTGCTCCAAGAGGCAAATGCCATCTTGAAACTAAAGACTGGGAATTTGGTATAGCACTTGTAGAAAGCCGTAGGTATCTTGGATCACAATTCATGGGATACATCTCAAGAAAAGAACTTGGCACCTCATCACCATCCAATGGCCTAGGAAGTGTTCTATAATCAAGTCCTGGCTCAATTGATCCAGGCATAGATGCAACAGAGAGTGAACTAAAATCTTCTGTCAAGCTTTGGACACCGTCAATAGGAGGTGCTGAACCTGGATGTTGCATTTGGTCCCTTGATTGGTAGCCCAAGTTATTTGTTACTGGTGGAGGAGGACCATAACTACCCTGCTGACCAGGAAAGGGAGAAGATGGAGCAGGTGAAGGCATAAAACTTCCTTGCTGACCAGGAAAAGGTGACGGTGCTTGTGAAGCTACAGGCTGCTTGCTTGGATATCCGGTCAAAGGTGGCTGGAAATTGGGTCTAGGCCCTGATAACGATGAATCAGAAGGAGGTTGAGGAAAATTCATACTGGATGGAGGAAAATTTGCATTTTGTGGCAGAGATCCCATTGGCACAGGTGGAACTTGTGTCTGTGGTCGGAAGGAAGGGGGTGGCAGTGATACTTGACTTGCAGGTGGTTGAAATGGTGGCTGGCCCACAGGTGGTGGGCGATTAGGGGGAGTTTGGGCAGCTGAAGGAAACGGAGGGTTTGTAAATCGCTGATAAGGCACCCCAGACGGTGGGACAGATTTTATTGATGGAGATGGAACTGATGGATCACTAAAACGAGCAGGAGGGATAGGTCCAACTGCTGAGAAAGGTGTCATAGTCGAGGGTGCACCTGGTGGAGTAGGTCTAACATTACTGCTTTCTGATCCTGCCACAGGACCAGATGATGAAAAAGGTCTCACAGTTGGAGGAGCGGAAGCAAAAGGGGTAGAGGAAGATCTCATGGGAAAACTCGGACGACCAGGGTTTTCAGGCCCCATTCTTATAAGTAATATGACTGTGTTTGTTATTAATAGACACTCTCACAACTAAGCCTGCCAGGAGAAGTAATATCACAAATAGTGAGCAACTGAGCATTCAAAAGAAAATAAATGAAAGGCCAGTACATTTTAGATGAATCATCCAGAAAAAAGGCAAGAATTTTCGACAGACCTCACCATTGATTCTTATCAAGAATCAAGCAGCACCATATGAACTAAGAAAAAACTAAATATTTCAATTTTTCACTTTTTTCTTAAACATTATCTTGCTCATTAATTTCATGCATCCAACAAAAAGAAGGAAAAATAGGCAACGGCCTCCATTAATCTACAGCAAATTTTAACTAAGAATACAGCTGATTCAACCTGCATTATTTTTGGCCACACACACACCAAAAAAATCAACCACATCCTTGGGTCTAAGGCAAAAATGTTTTATAAAAACATAACTCGAGTTGATAAATTGACTTCCAAATAGAAAACACCTAAAATATGATGATTTAAAGATGGCACATAACATAATTGAACGCGGAAATAGTTTGATGTCTTTATTTTTTAAGTTTTAAGCATTCAATATCTGCATCATAACTGTATTACACAGTTTAACAATAAAAAATCCTTCATGAATACTCTAGAACAATCAAAACTCAATTCAATTCCAACTAATTCCCACAAAATCCAGCTCCTTCAATTCAATACTAATCTAAATTAAAAAAAAAGTTAGATTCAAATTTACAATCATCTCTAAACTGAATTTTCAATCAACTGATCCAAAACTCAATTTCCTTTTGCACTCACTTAGCTTCAGCTTTGACTAAAAAATTACTCTTTCAAAAAATCTCAAAATTACCTTTCCCGAAACAATCAAAATATACAAAAAAGAAAAAGACTAACCGTCGTCCTATTCAGCGGCGTACACCTTCAGCGGCAGGTGGTCGAAGATCTACACGGTGATTTCCAAGAAAGTGCGGATCAAATAGAAAACGACGGCGTCGTTCAAGGGATATGTGGAAGGCGAGATCTAAAGATAGACTGAAAACTTGCTTTAGAAATCGCAGCAGATCGAGGGGAGTAATAAAAAAAGAAAGTAATGAATTCGTTTCGGACTAAAGGTGTCAAACTGATTATTCGATTCGGATTCGGATTCGGTTTGAGTTATTTTAGTTTTAAAACATAGCCGATTTAAATTTGATTTGGATCTATTTGAGTCTTGTTTAAGTTTTAGTTTCGGTCTATGATGATTTCGGTTTCGGTATTAGATTGAATCGATTGATTTTCGATTTGATTGACTTTTAATTAATTAATACCGGTTTGGTTATTTTTGAGACGATTGATTTTAGTTTAGATGATCAATTCAGATTCATTCGTTTTGATTCTATTCGTTTCATTTAAAAATCAATTTGCGTTCTTTTTTTTTTCAACTAAAATTTCAATCGCTTTGGGTTCGTTTTGTTTCATGTTTCTTGTCAAATTCGGTTATTACGTCTAGATTAATTTTGGATCTCAGTTCAAGTAAATCGATTTGACTTTAGAATCTTGAGTTAAATTTATCATGTTAATTTTGAACATTCCAAAACTTATTTTTATTTATTTATTTTATAATTTTCTATATTGTTTTGGCTCGGTTGGCCTGCCGATAGGAGTTGAGTTTATGAGTGACAATCGAAAGAATAATTAAAATTTGTAGGATTCAAGGATGAGTATGAGAAATAATTAAAATCTTCGTTCAAAAAAATGAGAACGAAAAATTTTATCATCGAAGCTCAAATGAAGAAGCAGACGAGGATTATTATATCCGAATTGCACGGATAATCAAATTGTATTCGTATAAATCTCTAGGAAACTCAAAAAAATATCTTTAAAGATCCTAATATTTTTACTAAAGTTTGATGATTATAAGGATAATTTAATCATTTTCTTAATAAAAATCTAACCTCTTATGACCGTAGTATAATCCGCTAGAGTAAATTTTAAAAATTCACTTTAAATTTCATAAAAATAAGGATAAACTACACGAAATATCAACAAACTTCAACTCTTATATCGAGCATACCACTGAACTAAACTTTTTAGGCAGAATAAGGTATAATCGTAAACATGGTTTATGTGAGTAAAAATCGTATGCCCTTTAACTATACCTTTTATATTCTCTAATAAAAAAATCTTAAAATTTAAATTTTAAACTCTAACCCTATACTTTACACCCTACACACTTAAAAATATATCGTACCTTTAATCGTCTAAACCTTAACCATAATCTTTAATAATCATTATTTTGCATATGAAACTGATAAGAAGACTGTCAAATAACATTATATTATTCTCCACATCAGATGGCTGTGGAACCGGAGTTTCACTCAGGTAAGTTGCTCCGTTTTATCGTTTATCCTAATTACGGACCATGGCCACATAAACACATGGCCAGCCAGCTTCAGCCATCATTCTGGTCTGGCATACTGATAGACTAGCATAACTTGTACTCGTCTGGTGTATGATTTTCTCAGTTCCAAGAGGATATGCGACGTCTATGATGTTTCGTAAGCAGTTTATCGAATATCAAGACCAAATCTTTCAACTTCAGAGACGACATCCGCCGGAGATGTATTTGTCACAAAAGCCTCTGGCACATCAGTCCTTTGGTTACTTCATGGACAAGTTAAAAGTGTCGGACGGTATCGAACTTTACGACTCGCACCATTGGACATACATTCTTTAATTTCAGTCTCATTATTTGTTTCCTTCCAACACTTTCTTTTCTACCAGCAGAACAACTCGATTTCCTACCGTCGGAGTTCAATTATCTCATGGAAGCTGTTAATACCAGCACTGCATCTGATGTAAAAATCAAGCATGTAGAGACCAACAACAATGACCAAGAGAGGTATGAAAATTACTGTCTTAAAGTCTCCCTTCAAGGTACCATTCATTCTTAGTTACAGGCTTCATGTTTCAATGACTGTTTCCGAACTGCAGCGAAGGACCTAATCTGCCGGATAGCCCTTTCGCTTCCATTATAGAAAGCGGCGACATTTCGACAGCCATCTAGGCCCAGTGAAACACATGATAGTGGTAGTTAGAACACCAGTTTCAAACTTAACACCTGCAAATTTACACATAAACAAGACCATTTTTTTGGTTTTCCCTCGGTTTACTCAAATCGACACGGCAGGAGAACATAAAAAGTGATGGTTCTACACTTTTTAAATGTTGATGACAGGAAGAAAGGAATGGCATGTTGAGAAGTGGATGTAGTGTAGGTCTTTTAGTTGAAGAAAAGAAATAGATTAGTGTGCAGAGAGTTATGTCATGTTTTAGTGGAGCCCTGCTCCTTCTAGACTCTCTCCCCTGCTGATCTCGTCTATGTTTGAAAGCCGTGACTCGGCCACCCCGCCGCCGTGTAGACGGGCTTGAAACACCTTCGAGATCGGTGGCCACAGTGCCAACATCGAGCAGAAGATCACTGTGCTGGTAGCGTTCAGCTTTTGAATCAATTAACAATAAATTAAGGGAAAAAACTCAAATTTATTACAAATATAAATACAAGATATAATATTTCGAAAATACAGTCCCCACATACTTCTAACAACTTGTGTATGGTTGCATTAATTAGTCAACTACCTGACCTAATTAAACACTTGAGTTTGAACCACATAATTCAAACCAACTTTCCTTTTTCTCTTCATCCTATTTTGTTCTTTTATTGCTACAAAAAGTCTCGTAAATTGATTTCCTTTGAAAACCAATCACCTTGGAACTGAATGGAAGGGAGACTCATCTTGTCTTAAATCGGACATGTGGTATTTGATTTGATGAGGTTGTCTAGGTGGAGACAAGGCACAAAGCTTTGACTTTATGTAATTGAAAATTGATATTATTACTGTAAGAAAATGACACCCTGGGGTATATGGAGTTCATGGGCTATAGAGACATATAGTGATTTGGAATGGAAGATTGCTTTTTACAATAGATGGTAGATGAGTGAAGCATTGATTTTACGTACGATGTTTATGGTATTAACAATTAGTTGATATAGTGAAATAAAACATCATATTCTTTAAATAATATTTAAAATTCGATTTTTACGTTATAATTAAAAAAATTAAATTAAAACTATCATTCCATAATCATAATAGATATATGTATTACCTGATCCAAACTAATCGATTAATATATCGAATATCAATGATTATAAAAAAAAGCATTATGTCTCTAAAGAGTTCATAAATCCTATGTTGGGCATGAAACATTATATCAATGAGACATAGTGGTCTCTCAAATTTGGGAGAAATTATATCATGAGTCAGTCCCACCATGTTATCCATGGGACCAACCAATAGAAACTGTTCACCTCATTATTTTTTAATTTTCCAAGTGAAGATTCACTTGGGAAAAAATTATGACATGAAAAAATTGATGAAATAAACAGTTTTTATTAGTTGGTCTCATAGACAAGTGGTGGGACTGGCCCATGATATAATTTATCCAAATTTGGACCGTTGGGGAGGAAATTTTGAGCAAATTTGAAAGTTATTAGTGCAACCTTTCTTGGAAAAGCTTTTATATATATATATTGACAAAACAAATTTTTTTTAAAAAAAAAAACAAGAAATTAAGACAAAAACCTTCTTAAGGAAGTGGTTTTGTAGGGTACTTTGGAGGTTGGTAATAAACATGGGACACTAAAACCTTCTTAAGATGTTGAACTTTAAGTTACACTTGACTAGTTAATATAAGTGAGATATATTTTAATATATAAATTATGTAAAAAAATATTATATCATTATTTATTAAAATATAAAATTTAGATTTTTAAAATTAAAACTTTAAACTTTAAATTCTAAAATTTTAAATTTTAAACCCTAATATAATACCTTAAACAAACATTAAACATGTTTATAAAAAACCTTAAACGAATTGATAAAAGAGTTTTTAAACGATCTTGTTCATCAACATAAATGAATGAACACGACTTAACATACCTTAGTTTATATTTATTTATTAAATAAATATAAATTTTTTATTTACTCATTTATTTAATTTACACCCCTAAAAATATACATTCATTATTTATTTCATAAATTTAATTTTTTATTTTATACTTAATAAATAACATTAAATTTTAAACCGGGCATTGATTGTTCCCCTAGTCTTACACCGTGTGGGGTCCTTTGCTTTCCTGTTTGAACCGGGCAGTCCATTGACTTCTAACAAACTTTGGTTCTGGTTTCATCGGTCAACTTTCAAAAAGAGAACCGGTCTACGTCACAGTACACATAGAAAACGACGTTATCTTGACATTAAAAAAAGGACTTTTTAAAAAAATTAAGTATGCCCAAAGAATGATTCTAATAAAATTATGCTTTTTTTAATAGATTTGAATTTTTAAAAAAATTATTTATAAGGTTGTGTGAGGTTTATTAAAAATTAAAATATATAATATTATTAAAAGATAACGTTAAAAATATTTAAAAAAATTAAGATCTAATTTAAAATTTGAAAAAAAAAAAATTCTTAAAATTTTTCACCTAATTAAAATCTTATACTTCAAAATTTTATCAATCCACCTTTTCGATTAACGTTAAATATTAACTCTAACAGTTTATTTAGACCAACTGGTGCAATATGTTATATTACACTGTTGTGACATATTTCTAAAAATATTTTTATTTTATTTAAAAAATTAGTTTTAGAAATTATATAAAAAATCTTATAAAAATAATTTACTAAAAAAATTGTAAATGTCAGCATGTTATAATATATCACGTGGTAATAATATCTCAAAAAATATAAAAATTAATAACTAAAATTAATAAAAAAAATCAATTGATTTAATTTATCGAATCAAAAGTTTAATTAAATAAAAAAATAAAAGCTTTAAACACCCTTAAACCAAAAATTAATTATACTCGTATCAATTTTACCATAAACCCTTGGTCTCTAAATGGTAAGATTATTATTCGCTCCCTTAAAAATTATAACATTTTAAATTAATAAAGTGATCTTATTTTTTTTTGACATCGTCCGTTAATTTCATATCTATACCCAACGTATCGAAATCAGAAATATACTTGTATACAACTGTATAAAGACGTACCGTAGTACGAAGGATTGTTCAAATTTTATACTTTTGTACAAGTACTTAATCAAGAAAATTAATAAAAGTTGGACACAATTGCAAAATTATTTTAAAGCAACAACTTCTAGAATTTATTTTCTAGTCCTTTAAAACTATGCTTCATGAGGCATTTCATAATTGGTGATGGTTACTTATGATAAATTCCCCACGTTTTTTTTATTATTTTTCTCATATAATTTAAATAAAATTATTAATTACACGAAACCCACCACGTATATTAAAAAATTAAAATCAGCTCCTAATTTTAGACTTTTCTAACCGTACAATCCATGGTACCAATGACTCAACATGAAAAAGAAATTGCAAAAAGATCCTTTTTGACATAATTAATTATGCTATGAAAGGTACATCATTTGACTATAATTGGAAGACTAAGCCTAACTCACCTAATTATGAAAGAGATAAGGACTAAAAGATGAATAATAATAAAATAAGTTTGGTGTTGACTTTCTTGTTTTAGAAAAGGAATTTTATCCTTTGAAATATGCAAGGTTGAATATAATTTGTAGGTGAAAAGGATATATTATTTAATTTGTCATTTTAATTTATTATATTATAAGTAATAAAATCTTGATTTTATCATCATGGTTGATGTTATTGATAAGCAATTTAATTTCGTTTAAATAAATTTTAATTTTGAGACATTGTGTATATAAAAAAAATTTATTTGAGAAACTCACCCACCAAAACAAGGTGTGCGACGCGGGTTGGTCCGGATTAATTAGGACGAAATCTTTAAACTCGAAAAAACACTAAAAAAACTCGATTTTAATATCATTAAGAGGTTTTGAAAATTTTAATGGTTATTAGGATTTTTTTTTCTTCTTTTAAGTAATCTGAGCTTAAACAACATAATTTTTACGGTATATTTTTATTTTTAATATTTAAGATATATTATTATGTACCCAAAAATTATAAATCATTATTATTTTAGTACATGAATTTTTGGTTCAATTTAACTCTATTTTTTCTTCTAAACATGAAGCACGTGGCCTTAATTAAAAATTTCATTACAAAAATGTAATGTATTATTAATTAAAAAAAGCTTCTATGAATTTATAAAAGATCTTAAAAGCCCTAAAATATATCAATTTTTAATAAAAATAAAAAATTCAAAAAATGTTTTTGTCTGAATTTCGTGAAGTTTTCTAATATAATATATATCTTATGTGACGTCCTTAAAATGTCATAAAAAAAATTCAACGAAAATTTAGTAGAATAATATGTTTTCAACCGAAAAGTAAGAACCAAACTAAATGTAATAATAAGACAACAACTTTAAATGTTAGAATACTATTTAATTTTTATTACTATTATTTTTATATAATAATATAAAATTTAGTAATTGACTAATCTTAATTAAGTATTACAGAAATTAATTATAAGATTGATCCTTCAAACCTAATGAATTTTTTATAATGTTAAAATTCAAACACTTAAGAGATCTAGTTTTTTATCCCAGTAATTAATTGTTAGTACTTTTTGTTGTTGTACTCTCTATTTACAAGATTTTATCTCGATTGATTTATAGATCGATTGCGTCCATATCTATGGGTGAATCTTTCAGTATTTTTTTTATACATATACAAATTTTCGAAGTCAAAACCTGACTAAAACGATATCAAATTTAGTGAATTGAATTATATTAACGATATTTTTCAGTTTTTTTATTTTTTTAATCTTAAGCGTGAGAAATTTTAATTTTTTTAAAAAAATTAATTAACCCTAATTTTTTAATACCAATTAAACTTTTAAATTAAAATTTTAAATTAATTAATTTATTGATCAATTAAGTTTTTCTTTATTGTTGACCCCATTTACTTTTAATTCAATGTTCGCCTTGATTGTTGGTACTTTTACTACTAGTATGATAATTATAATTATCACCGTGCATAAATACTATATATTATAATTATCACCGTGCATAAATACTATATATTATAATTATCGTCGTATATTAAAATAAAGGGTTATTTGACTCACGGAGGACAAATCAAATTTGGTTAATGTGATAATGCATTACGTAAGGATGATCACATGAATCATGGTAGTTTCGTAATATTCACAATTAAGAAGGCCATTTTCTCATGGAATTTCGTTATAAAGTGGAGGACATTAGACCGTGTCGGAGACTATGGTTTCTGCTTAGATCTTTCTTCTTTCAGAAGCTAAACCCAACGCTGAACAACAAAATTCTGAGCTTCAAAGGAAAACACCCAACAAGGTATGGAAAAAAAGAATTCTTAATTGTAAAATTTGTGTTGAAATTTCACCGGTTTTGTTATATTACTTGATTTGTTCAAGACTTAAAGCTCCCTTTATTGTTTTTGTTTTTGAAACTGGTTTGATTTATGGGTTGTTGCTCTGATCTGGGGTTTTGTTGCTTCTTCTATTTGATGAATATGGTGTTTTTATGGTCTGAAATGAGTTAAATGATGATGTTGGTGATAAAGAAGCCTGATTTTATTTGTTTTTATATATGATATGGAAGCATGTTTCCATATCTTTTATTGCAGCTAAGGTGCTTGTTATAATTTCACATAGAATTTTTTGTTTTATTTTTTTCATTTTCAAAGATGATTATTGATATAGATATATGGTTGAAAATCTGTTAAAAGATACTTTATACTTACAAGCATATAGGGCAAGCTTTGTCGGATGTATGCTTGTAAGTATCTTTATTTGAGCTTTGATTTGAAGGTGAATGCTAGATATTACCCTTTTATTCATAGGATCTTATGTGTTGAATTTGTTTGGTGTTGTCCGCCAGAGTGAACTGCCTTTGCTGCCATTGAAGCACTCTCTTTGTTCGTCGGAAAAAGTTTATCAGTGTTTCTTTTGTTGTCTGTCAATTGGTTGCGGTAAATAGAAGTTTCTTCGATGCAAACATCTCGGAATCGTAAGATTACAGTGCAAGAGATGGAGTCCTATTGTTGGCCTCCCAAATTGGGACAATACTGCACACTTGATACATCATCTGGCATGCAAAATTCTTCTTCTACTGCCAGTTTCTCACCAAATGGTAGTTCGGTTTCACTGCCTAACCAATCTTACCCGATGGGCAGGCATCGTTCTCCAGACGATACATGTGGTTCACCGGTAACTGATTCTTGTGTGACGGACAATGAACATGACTTGAGCCACATGATAAGACAGTTGGAAACTGCAATGCTAGGCACAGATTTGGAAAATTTCGATACTCACACTATCACGGGCTCAGGCAGATCGACTGGAGTTTCGATTGAATCAGAGAGGTGGAAGTACATGATGGAGATGATTGCCCGAGGGGACCTGAGAGAACTGCTATGTGCTTGTGCTAAAGCCATAGAAAATAAAGATATGTATATGACTGACTGCTTGATGACACAATTGCGTCAAATGGTGTCGGTTTCCGGTGAACCGAAGCAACGTTTAGGAGCCTACATGTTGGAAGGGCTTGTTGCAAGGTTGGCCTCTTCAGGAAGCTCTATCTACAAAGCCTTAAGATGCAAAGAGCCTGCCAGTGCTGAACTGCTTTCATACATGCACATACTTTATGAGATCTGCCCTTATTTCAAGTTCGGCTATATGTCAGCGAATGGAGCAATTGCTGAAGCAATGAAAGACGAAAGTAGAATTCATATAATTGATTTCCAGATTGCACAAGGAAGCCAATGGCTGACCTTAATCCATGCTCTTGCTGCTCGACCAGGTGGACCTCCGAGCATACGCATTACAGGCATTGATGATTCTACATCATCTTATGCCAGAGGAGGAGGACTTGAAATAGTGGGACAAAGACTAAGAAAGCTCGCAGAGTCATGTAAGGTTCCCTTTGAGTTCCAAGCTGCTGCTATTTCCGCTACTGAGGTTCAACTTGAAGACCTCAGAATTCAACCCGGTGAAGCCATTGCTGTAAACTTTGCCATGATGCTGCATCACATGCCAGATGAAAGTGTGGGTACTCAGAACCACCGGGACAGACTGTTGAGGATGGCAAAGAGTCTGTCTCCGAAGGTGGTGACACTCGTCGAGCAAGAAGCAAACACAAATACTGCCCCATTCGTTCCCCGCTTTCTAGAGACAATGAACCATTACTTAGCCGTCTTTGAATCAATCGATGTGAGTCTGCCAAGGGATCACAAGGAACGGATCAGTGTTGAACAACACTGTCTAGCACGGGAAATCGTTAACATTATAGCATGTGAAGGTCCTGAGAGAGTAGAACGACACGAACTTTTCGGTAAATGGAGATCAAGGTTTATAATGGCTGGCTTTAAACCTCATCCATTAAGCTCAGTCGTCAATTCCACCATTAAGACCCTGCTTCAAAGCTACTGTGATAAGTATACACTCGAAGATCGAGATGGGGTTCTTTATCTCGGCTGGATGAATCGAGCTATAGTTGCTTCTTGTGCATGGAGATGCTAACCTACATATAATTGTTTATTACAGTGTCCATAGAATCTTTATTTTTCCTGTTTGGTATACACACAAGATTAGCCCTTATTTGAGAAGAATATCAATTCGAGGGATACAATTAGAAAGAGCTCCTTGTATAATCGAATGTTAGTGGTTTATTCTAGTGGTTAAACTGTTACTATTGCAGCTTTGCTTTCTTCATATTGGGAATTTATCTTACAATTTTTCTTTCGTTATCAAGTTTAATCCTTTTAGCAAGTTTCCATGACACACACTTGATTCTTTGAAAGATAAATATTTTTTTGTTGTACTCTAGATTACTTAAGGCTTTGTTCGGATAAATCTGAATCAATCTACAGCATATATTTAATTTTGATGGGTGAATTTCTTAACGAAGAATTCTTGTATGAATTTGAATTTGACATAATTAAAGAGATTATAAAACTCTAGATAAATCTGGATTGATTTGTATGTACATTTGATTTTGATGAATGGATTTCTTAATGAAAATTTTTATATGTAGAAGGATTGAAACTCGACATGTTTAAAAAGATTATAATGTCTCAAATTTAAAACTTGCTTAAAATAAATCATAATAAAAGTATTTTTTTTATATGTAACAGCTTTAGGATCACGAAATCTAAGGTATTGAATCACGAATAAAAATCTTCTCCTAACCATACATCTTTTTATGTCTCATATTAAAAAAATTAAAAATTAAATTCTAAATCTTAACCTTAATTTTACGTCCTAAATTCTAAATCTTGTATCCTAAACAATATACATTGCCGTTAATTGTCTAAACTCTACCTATTATCTCTAACTTAAAACCCTAAACCTACTATTTTAAATTAAAGATACCGATAAAAACATAAACCATTTGCACCCTTAAATCGCACCCCCAAAAGAAAATAAAAACAATTATGATGGCTTCTGATATTTCTATGTTTACTTGCCTCAACCCACACCTGTAAGATATAGATACATGTGGATATTTGGGGGTGAAATATGGCTTGTTCTTGCATATTTTTAGATTCGAAATTTTATTTTGATTAAATTAAATTTATCTGTATTATATATAATTTTAATAAATAAATATTTTATTATAAAATTTTATATACAAAAAATTCGACTTAAATAATATTAAATTATTTACACTAATTTAATTATTCATATTTAAAAATACAGAGTAAATCATTAAATATCCCAAAATCCAATACCTTGAGTGTAAAACCAATCTCTTTTTCTAATTAACTATATTTAAGCATTGGACCTTGCTTGCTTGCTGTTCAGACCAAATTAGATTTATACTCATCCAACTTCAATAAAGTGAAATAAAAATAAATAAATTACATTTAATGGTCATATAATGTCTAAATTATTTTTACTTTTTTTATCATTAAATTTTAAAATTTTATACTATAATCATCGAATATTTAATTTATTTATATTTTATTATTTTCGTTAATGATAACTAACGTGACACGTCAGTATATATTTTTAATTAATTAATATCCTAACACATCTTTTGGTAAGAAATGGGGTTTGAATAAGACTTTGGGTAGAGGGTTTCAATACTTAATCATTGCTTTAAGATAAGAAATTATTACAATGTAAGCAAAAGTAATATCAAAGTTCAAATGTGGTAGAAATTAATTTAATTTATTTTTTGAAAATATATTATAAAATATATTAATTTTATAAATATTATTTACAATTAAAATATATTTTAATTTCTATTATAATCGGTATAAGAACTATGATGTTATATTATTTTATAATTTAAGTTATAATTAATATATTTTCGTAAAATAAACCCAAAAAGTAAACATTATAATAATTTTCTACGTTTATCCGGCAGTTAAATATTCGACCTTCGAATCTAACAAATAATTTTAATATTAAAATAAATCACATTTATCTTAAAAGATGTAAATTTAATTACGATGCCAATTTTATTATAACATCGACTTAAAGAAAACAAAAGTCCTAAAATGTGAATCAAAAGCAAAAGAGAAAATATTTATATATATTAATTATCTTCCATTATTCTAATACAAATTTAATGTGTAAATAAATCGGTCCAAATGTCTTTTTCATGATTAAATATGTAAAAGTTGGTATATGATTTGGTTCTAAGATGCCATCCAAGTAAGGAACAACTAGAGCAGATGCATAAAGGTTGTATAGCTTTTATGACGCTCGTCTTTATGTTTTAAATTCATTTGATTATAATTTTTATTTTATAAGATAAATTATATGAATTACTGTTAGTTTGTTAAAAAAAATATTAATACAAAAAAATAATATACTAAAAATGGGTTTCATCTGACGAAGTATGTGAGAGATTGGGGAGAAAAAAAATTAAAATTATTTTGTTCGATTTGTAAATCGAGGTACTTTTGATGGGATTAAGGTCTTAATCAGATTTAAGGGTAAGATAAGATAACTAATTAAATTTGATTATATCATAAGTTAAAACTAATAACATCTTTAATTGTATAAATTCTTAAAAGGTTTTAATCATTATTGATAAGATTTTAATATAAGATAATTATAAATTAAAAAATCAACGTTGCAAATTCAAAATAAAATTTAATAATTTTCATTAAAAAAAACTCATCATCTCCTCCAAAATATTCTTAGCCCAGAAGATTGCCATTCTCAATCTCTCTGCCTCTCTCACCATATATTCTCTTTCCTCTCTTTCTTTCTTCAAAATCCATTTCTTTTGATTTAATTAAGAGGAGTGGAATAACCAAAGAAGAGAGGAAAGAAACAGAGGAGGAGAGGGAGCTGAAGATAGAAAAAGGATTTAAATAAACAATAAAATGAACATCTAAATCTCCTCTTCTGTTTCCATTGTCATCATTTCTCATCTCAGATCTTAATTTCCTTCCCATTTTCTAATAAGGGTCATTTCCAAAATGGTAAATTTTGCTCTCTATTTTCTTCACTTGCTTCATTTCTGCTTGTCTCTGTTTTTCTCTGTTTCCTGATCTTTGGTCCTTTGTCTTGATCCACACAATTCAGTCTCAGTTTCAAATGGTTTTGATTGACAGGAATTCTGGGTTGTTTTCTGATTAGTGCTTGAAGCTTTTGAAATGATCCTAGATTGGATTTGACAGCTACCCACTTTGTCTTTGGTAGTAGATTCTACCTGTAATTCACAATAAAAGGTGTATTTTATTTTAATTGTTATGTTTGATTGTAGTTAGTGCTCATATTTTATCTGTTTTAGCTTATTTTTCTTCATAAAGATGGATCCTTTTAGCTGCTGGTGATACTTGGATAATTCAGGATTGGCTTTTTAAGATGTGAAATAGTTACTTTTATGGAATTGGTGTTAGAATATTGATTGAATTTGAATTTTTTAATCTTTGAATCCAGTTGTGAAAAACATTAGATTTACAATTTGTGGTTTTGAATTTGAAATTTGTGGTCGATGGTGGTGATTGTAGATAAGATGGAGTCAGATCTTGGTAAACTCTTCATAGGTGGGATATCCTGGGACACTGATGAGGAACGTCTGAAGGAGTATTTCCAGAAGTATGGGGAAGTGGTGGAGGCAATAATAATGAGAGATCGGGTCACTGGCCGTGCCCGTGGCTTCGGTTTTGTTGTCTTTGCCAATCCTGCTGTTGCCGAGAGGGTAATTATGGATAAGCATATGATCGATGGTCGCACGGTGAGAGCCTTGATTGTATTTATCCTTTATACATCACAGATTTAATTGGGATTAGGATGTTATTTTTCCTTGATTAATTCGATATTTGTGATAATCACATCGAAAGTTGGCCAAATTGTCTCCTTTAATCTATTTTTGTGGATTTGACTTAATTGTTTGAGACAGAAATTGAGTTGCATTGACTGCTCAATTTTCAGGTTGAGGCAAAGAAGGCTGTTCCTAGAGACGACCAGCTCGTTCTAAACAGGAACATGGTTGGTGTCACTGGACCTACTGGTCTTCAACGAACAAAAAAGATATTTGTTGGAGGTTTGGCATCAACTGTAACTGAGGTTGACTTTAAGAACTACTTTGATCAATTTGGTAAAATTACTGATGTTGTGGTAATGTATGATCATAACACACAAAGGCCGAGAGGGTTCGGCTTCATCACCTATGATTCGGAAGAATCAGTAGACAAAGTCCTGCATAAAACATTTCATGAACTTAACGGGAAATTGGTTGAGGTCAAGAGAGCAGTGCCTAAAGAACTCTCTACAGGTGCCACCAACCGCAACCTTACAATCGGGTATAATTATGGTTTGAGTAGGGATTCCAACTTCCCCAATAGTTATGCGCAGCCATATAATCTAAGTCTGGTTGGAGGCACTGGGGTCCGGATGGATGGTAGGTTTAGTCCTCTCGCTGGTGGGCAAAGTGGATTTCCCCCATTTAGTACCACTGGCTATGGAATAGGTATGAATATAGAACCAGGAATGAGCCCAAACTATGGTGGGAATTCCAATTTTGGCAACAGTCTTGGATATGGGAGGATAATTAGTCCATATTACGGTGGGAATTCAAACAGATATAACACTCCGATTGGCTATGGCATCGGAAGTGGAAGAAATGATCCTGTTTTGAGCCCCATTACTAGGAATGTCTGGGGAAATGTAGGCTTTAGTAATGCTACAAATGTTTCGAGTCCTGCTAGTTACTTGGGGTCTAGAAGTGGTAGCTTCAGTTCTTTAGGAAATAGTGGGGCAACTTGGAACTCTTCTCTTCCTTCTCAAAGAGGAGGAAATGCTTCCGGTTATACTCGTGGGAGTGCCGATGACAACTATGTTATGGGAGGGGGAGGATATGGAAGAAACATCGGCACTGTTGTAGCTCCAACATCATCATTTTCTGGATCAACTGTTAATATTGAAGGTTCCTATGGGGATCTTTACCGCAGTGGTTCGGTCTATGGTGACTCAACTTGGAAGTTTGCAGCACCTGACTTGGATGATTCTAGCTCATTTGGTTATGAGCTCGGCAATACATCTGCAGATGTTACTGCAAGAACCTCTGAGGATTATGTTGGAAGTTACAGTGTTACAGGTAGACAGTCCAGTAGAGGTAATACTCTTTAGTTCATTAAGTGGACCTCGATGAATAGCTTTCTGAATTTGATTAGGTTCTCCTGATATTTCTTCAACTCCAGATGAAAATTTCCTTGTGCTGGAATGGAATGGAATTTTGGTTATACATTATTCATGCTCGAACACCATGGTTTGGTATCTATGATGTCAGGAATAGTAATACCATAAACTCGTTTTCTGGTATCTGATTGGCCTAAACGACCCAAAAGAACAAAGATAAGGTCATTAGTACCAGATGGAACTAATATATTTTATGTGTTGCCTGATTAAAATTGTTAGCGGATTGGCCCTGTATTAACTTTATATTGTCATAAAACCAGAAAGTCAGTAATGTGAATATTCTATTTGTCATAGGAACGAGTTGCGAAAGACCATTCTTTACTAATATACTTTGAGATTGCTTCCAAAAATTTAATTTTTGCCAATGTGCCGAGGCTTGAGAGATAAATGCAGGTTTTCTACATTTGTTAATTCGTCTATTTCATTGTTTCTTCTTCAGGAATTGCTAACTAGGAGATCCGTTATTTGGATATCAGATACTGTACTGTAGGCAGAATGAATTTGCACAAACATGGGAAGGATTTGTGAATTCGATACAACTGACTCGTTACTATGTTGGCTTACATGGAGATATTGATCTTGTGGGACTGTCGATGGTTAATGATCTGAAAATACATATTCAGAGTGAGCAGTTTCAAGCGATTTTCTACAAGGTTTGGGATTTGAATTGCTTTTACTTTCTTTATTTTACTAGAGAAAAAAATATAGGTTACCTCCTTGGCATTTGAGTGAGGTTTACAATCAGAATGCGTGATCTCCGGAAGATTGGTTCAATTTAATGTACCATGTATCTCCAGCAACTCGAGCCAGTAATGGTACATCGAACAACAGGGTATTGATTATTTTTCGTATTTTTTCTATTTTAAAATTTTCAGCTGCTGTAATGCATGGCTGAGTGCTGGTTCTTGTCCTTGTATTTTCTTTGTATTATCTGGGATTGTTTTCTCTCCGATTTTAAGGAGTTTTGGTTCGATTTGCTAGTGTGAAACATTAGAGAAATATCCATATAAAAATCCCAATAAAATAGGTTACAAAAGATCCTGATTCATTTTTTTCATTAGACTATATATGATAACCATTTGCTTCTGCTGCTAATCTCTCTGTCAGTCGTCATCGACATGCCATTTTTTTCATATTGTCATATGAAGAACATGGCACGACGAACATTCGAATGGCTGTTACAATATGCCAATATGATAAGAAATCGGACTGTTTACTTTTTCTGGAATGATACAAATGCTGCATTAATTGCCATTCTTGTGTTTTTTCAGAGGTTTCCATTTGTTCCAAATTCCGAAAACTATTTTGTGGCCATACCGAGAATTCTTATCCTTACTTTGCCATTGAAGACTGGATATTTCTTGCTAGGATTTTCCAATCACTGTCATTTAATTTATTTATTTAGTGGCAGCCAAAAATAGATACTAACATGATTGTGGTCCTCTCTCTTTAACTTTATGTTTATGGCAGTTGTCCTCTGAGAATGAGATGAACTTGTTGCTAGGCTTTTTGTCATGTAGATTTTAGGAGCCTTAAGATATTTCTATCTTCTTTTGTTGGTACGAAATTCCAAACTTCTCGTCGATATGCCGATTACTAGTTTTTAACCAAGTAGGTTGAAATTGTATGCTCATTTGGTTTCCATTTTGCCTATGAAGTTGCCTAGAGATGTTACTATCGACAATCGAATCGGAGGTTAAACTCCGATTGATTTTGATGAACTAATCAGATTTTAAGTGGAGCAAGGTTCTAGTGCCATTTTGGTCCCAAGGCTTAGGCCTTTGGAGGTGGGGGAAGAGAATCTTTGATGATGAGAAACAGCAGTTCTTTTATTATTTTAACTTTAATTTGTTGGTCCATCTACTTTCATTCATAGATGTTTGACATAGAAAGGGGGGAAGCTCAGGTGTTGATGAGTGGACCAAATACAGGTGATTATATTCGATATCCGACTCATTGGTCGATTAACCAGAATCGGATATTGCCCCATGATACCCTACACATTATAACTGGTTTTTACTTGTACTGCAGTATATAGTAACTGTTTTCCCCCCATCATACTTTCTGAAACGAGTCTTCATAAAACCCAAAGCCTTTCAAATTACATATGCTCCTTGGTATCCATCACATTTTTTATGAGTTCTATAATTTTCTAAAATTTTTAATATTTTTAGAATTTTTTTTAATTTCGTAGTAATTTCTAATTTATTTTTATAGTAATCTAATATTTTAAAATATTTTTTTATAATTTTTAATATAATTTTTTAAAAAAATCTAAAGATATGAAAATAAACACTTAGTGTGTAACGTGACACAAATAACTCAAAAAAAAAGTAAAGCTAACATTTAATATTAAAAAATAAATATAATAATGTTGTTATTAATTTATTATTTTTTGTTATTGTTGTTAAATGTCTTTATTGATGAGTAAAAATTTTATATATTTTTTAATTTTCTTTATTACTATATAATAAAAAGTCTAAGATTAAAGTTTATAGTTAGAATTTAAGGTTTAAATATTATAGTTTTAGAGTCTAAAATTTAATTTTTTTAATATTAAAAGATAAAAAAATATTGAAAAAAATAAATAATTTCCAAAATTACTCAAAAGTTAAAATCTAAGATCAATGTAAATCAGACAATACGATTTGGCATTATTCAAAGTTAAAATCAGCACCAGGAAGACATCAGACATGTTATAAAAGGACCAGTCCATATCCATATACTAACAGCAGCAGTGGAACAAAGACAGTAACAGTAAGTTATGGTTTTCCCATCATCCAAAACCATGTGGAAAGGAAAACAACACATTACAGTCACCCAAACCTTAAATCTAGTGTCACCAGTGTCTTCCTGTCGAAAAGATGAAGCGAAAGGGATTTAGAAAAAGGCCCTACTTCCATAGAACACTCGTGCTCCGGTGTTCTTCGATGCCTGCATTTTCTCGTCGGTTGTTGTACTTGAATGTTCTGATTTGGCCGGTCCACTGTCGATGTCCAGGGGCAGTTTCATCTTAGCCAATGACTCGGTAAATTGCTGCATGCTTTTCATGTACATGTCCACTATATCTTGCTGCACCACCTGCATTTCAGGCTCGATATTGACAGAAACAACGGGTTTCACCCCCGAGGAATCATGGTTTCCATCTCCGATGTGGACCGTTTTCTCTTTCGGGGCTGAAGTGTGTTCCTGAGTGGGAGGTTTCGAAGCACCATCGGAGGACTCGGAACTTGCTGCAGCAGATGGAGATGAAAGTGAAACCCCATTGGTTGACACACTGCTTGGGGGAGAATCAAGCTTGGGGACTTGGATTGAATCCAATGTAGCAGTTGAGAAGCTTTCGAGTACGTTAACACCCATTTCTGAATTGTCAGCATCAGAGGTGGCCAAACTTTCAGAGTCCAAATTGGAACACGGGATCCCGAAGTATTCGGACACCATCATCTGGTTCTCGTTCACGATTTTTGGATCCGGAAACTCGATCTTTTCGAACTCACTTGTTTCCGAATCCTTCACAGTTTCAGCATCAACGACATCAGGAATAGCCATTACATCAGGAGATGATCCGACATATGCAAGGGACAATTGCACGAAACCTGCAGGTGAATGGAACAGATCAGTTGAAGACAGAGAGAACTCTTTCTCCAATTTCCCATTCTTGAGGATAACTTCAGACAAAGGCACCAATGCGAACCCCAGCAACTGGTCTTCGAGATAATTCCTCACTCTACTCATCATGAATATTTCGATCTTTAGAGACGAATCAATGTTCGAAACATCGAGGCGGAGGTTATCATTGAACACTGGATTCCTCCCTCCACCATTGATGATCTTGGTGGAAACTGTGCTTTCAGGGTCACTGATGAGACAAAGCTTAGCATACACATCCTGCTTGTGGTAAATGCAGATGTTATGGATGTCCCTTGCCTGATGGACATAAACCTCAAGAACACCAAGGATGTTGTCTTTTTTCGACAAAACAGCTTCGGTCTTGTTAACTTCGGATCCATCGAAAATACTGGATTTCTGCTTCTCACACTCGGCTACAACAGAGCTCTTCAAAGGTGACACAATAGATTGTGGGGAATCCATGCCAACACCAATAAAATGAACCTGGAAAAACAAGAAAAATTACCTAATTGAAATCAAAAATTTCCTCCAGATCAATTATAAGAGAAAGCTTCCAAATTTAGCTAAAAACACAAGCAATTCCCAAAATCAAAACCCTAATTATAATCTAAAACCCCAAATTCATCAAGCAAAACCCTAGAACATGAAATTCTAAAATTGATGTCTATTATGAACCACAATCCCCTCCCTAAGCTACAAAAAGCATGATTTTGCAAAGTTCAAAGGATAAAACTAGTATAAAGCAAAAACATAAGACCACCAACAAGTAAGAAACCAAAATTCCCAAATAGTAGCCAAAAACTCCAAGATTAGGTTTTCCTTTAAGTTGACAACTTCAAATCACCTCCAAACAATGAAGCAATGGCAAAAGCAGAAACATAAAACCTAATTGAAAACAGCTTCAAAAGCATAAATCCCAGAAAACCCAGAATTTAAAACCCCATCATTCAGATTGTAATGAAAGAACCAGAGAATTCCCTTACTGCCCAGAAACTGAAAAATCCTGAAAAGTTTGAAATTTTGAAGTGAGCTAGTTCTCCTTGAGACTTAATATTAAGCAAAAACACCCAGCAACAATTAAAGCTCAGATTCCAATAAAGCAATGGACTTTTTCCTTCCCACAAATCGGAATCCAAAGCATAGAAAAAAGCAAGAAAATCCCAATGAAAATTCCCAACTTTCCTTTAATCATAAACAATTCCAGAACAATAAAAACAAGAGAATACGAATTATTGTCACCTCGGGACTCTAGCTTTAATCTCTATAACTCGAAAGTCAAAGGAAAAAAGTGTTTTTTTTGCAGAAAATCCAAGATCTTAACACAAACCCAGTTCCAGAATCAAGTTGCCTTTTTTCTTTGAAAAGAAAACTTCTCTTTTTTCTCTTTTATGAGAGTTTCTTACATGTTAAGTGCTTGTCTACGGCACTAAGACAGTGTGTATAACAATACCAAAAAGAAGAAAACAAAGAATAATCTCTGTTACAGATTATAAAAAGAAAAGAAAACAGTTGATTTCGGATTCTACTCACCAGCAGCTGCAGGAGCAGAGGCGTGTATGTATGGAAGCTTGTGGGAAAGTGAGTATGTTGGGTCAGTAGGAATGTTATGGATATTTTATTTTTCCTTATCTGAACTGTAATGATTACAAAGTCACGGAAAATTGGTATTTTATATAGATTTCATTCAGGGTTGTTCTTATTATTATCTTATTTTATTTGAAAAACTTAAATTATTATTAAATTTATTTTAATTTTTAAAATTTTAAAGTATTTATTTATTTATTAAAATTTAAATATTAAATATTTTTACTTTTTTATTAATTTTTAGTAATGTTTATTGAAAAATAAAAAGTATTTATTTATTTATATAGAATTGGTATTTTATATAGATTTTATTGTTTATATTATGATATCATTAAAAAATAAATAAAAATAAAAAATATTTAATATCTAAATTTTAATGAATAAATTAAATATTTTAAAATTTTAATAGTTAAAATAACTTTAAAACTAAAATTCAAGGATGTTTCATGTAATTTACCCTGTTTTATTACCTAAAGTGTTTCCTGCCTGAGATCAAAGTCATTTGAATACGTGGCATCATAATTATTGTATGTATTAACCACACGATACTTACAGAATCAAATTAATGCTTCAAATTTATAACACAATTTGAAAGAAAATTTTAAATTTAAGTCGAGTTAAGTTCAGTTTTAAAATAAAATATTAATTCAATTTAAAATAATAATTTAATTATAAATATTTATATAGAATTATTATAGAATTTATTTTTTACATATATTTTTTATTTATCTTTGTTTTGTTTAATAAAAATAGATTAACTTTTATCATGTATCTTCTTTATTTGTATTTTTTAGTTCATTCTTTATTTTATTAAATAAAATTAGATTAAAATGTTTTAAATTTTGATGTTAAAATTTTAAAATTTTTTATTGATTTTTTTAAAAAATAAACTTTACCTGATGAAGAAAAAAATAACATAACATATTTAGATTTTGTCTGACGAGGAAGAAGAGAAGATAACATATTTTTTAAACCATTACCTCTCTTATAATTAGTTATTAAGTATTTATAAATATATCCCTAAATATAAATATATCTTACGATATCTATACTTTATTTTTATAATATTTTAACATATATAACGCACTTAATATAATTACATTGATCACTTAATTTTAATATATCATACATAATTAATTATTTAATTTTATGTCAAATTCTTTAAAACATTTCATCCTAGTCAAGTTCGGATAAAATCATTCGACTAAGATATTGCACTAAAGAACTCAACTCTCGCCATAATTAACAACATTATTAAGCTGATAAAACTTATTTTATCCCTTTCTATTACATCAAAATATTCGAAATTATAATCGATTTATTTCGTTAAAATCTTTATATAAACTTATTTTTTATAATTTTAATATTAATGGGGTGGTGGAAAATAAAAAAAAAATAGTGGATGTTAACATTTCAATAATGATAAAATAATATTGTTCCATCATGTTTGGGGTCATTCTTTTAAAAAAAAAGTTGAAGGACAAAAAGTATAATAAAAGTTTGGGACTGGAATAATTAAATTGGTAAAGTTGAGGGATCGGTGTGTTATTTTAGCCTAGTCTTTGTCGTCATTCCTGGTTGTAGGGATCGCTGTGACTCTGAAGCTATTAACTGCTCGTGTTCAATGCCCATTCAAGCTTGTGTTTCCGGTCAAACTCTTGCATTAAAGTCAATTAATGTCAGCCTCTCTCAATCACAGACAAAGCAACAGAGGAGGAACCGACCTTGGGCAGAAAAGAGGAGATAAGGTTACCGACCTAACAGGTACATGTGATAAATAATTTAATATCGAATAGATAAATTTTAAAAAAATTATTAGGTGATTTTATTTTTTTAATTAAATGTGTTATATAAATCGATGTAGATTAGTCAAAGCAAAGTCATGAGAAATTAAAAGAATAATAAAAAATTAAAAATATATATTTTAAAAAATATTAGATAAATCATGTTTATCACGTTATTCGTGGTTTAATGAATCAAGTTTATTTATTTTAAAATAACTATCTAACCCACTCTCAAATTATACATAAAAAATATGTAATGATTCACCTTGAAAAATAAAATGAATGAATCTGATTCATCTAATAAATTTTATATCTTCTTGCACCATGTTAAACTTTAAAATTTTATATATTTTAAATCATTAGATGAAAATAAATAGATGACTAAGACTAATAATAAAAAATAAAAAAAAATATTAATCATTTATTTACTCACATCTAATAATTTAAAAAAAATAAAAATAATTAAATTTTATATGATACAAGTGAATATTAATATTAATTAAAATATTTATATAATTTAATATTTTTATATTATTCATGTAGATAGAATTAAAAAAAAAAAGTATTGTAGATATAAGTAATAGAAATTATATGGTTAACTTTTATCCTACATCTACAAGGGGGATGTATGCCTAGAATGGTCCATAATTAGGTGGATCATGATTTAAAAGAAATAAACAGAAATCAAATCCAAACAACACAAGGCTCTATTGGAAAGGGAAAAAAAGAAAAATCATTACATGAATTTTTTTTTTTATCTAGGATGTGGTCCCAACTAATTAAATTAAAATACATAATATATTTTTTATATCAAATTTATATATAAGTATTGGCCAAATCATCTAATTTAATGTCTTTAATTTAAAAAAGGAAAAAATATTATTAAAGATTTCTTGTGTCATCTTTCTTTTTGTTTTTAAAAATTTTTCTAATTATTTTTTATATAAATTTAGGGTTTATGATTTAGAGTTTAGGGTTTGTGGTTGAGGTTGAGGTTTAGGGTTTAGGGTGTATGTGATTTTGGTTTAAGGTTTAAGGTTAGAGTTAGGGTTTAGGGTTATGTGTTATTGTTTAGGTTAGGGTTTAGGATTTAGGGTTATGGTTAGGTTTAGGGTTAAAAATTAGTGTTTAAGGTTTAGGGTTTAGGGTTTATAGTTAGTGCTTAGGGGTTAGGATTTAAGATTTAGGGTTTGGGGTTAAGGTTAAGGTTAAGATTTAGGGTTTAGGGTTAAGGTTAGGTTTAGGGTTCAGGGTTAAGATTTAAGTTAGGATTTTTTGGGGGGACGACTCCCTCCATTATTAGATAACATGGGATTAAGCAGGCATTGTTCTTACAAATGATGTGTTATAACTAGATGAATGTTGGTAATGAGAAGGAATAAGTTGGTTAAATAGGAAAAATGATAAAGAGAACATTAGGTAATCAATGATTTGTACCATCATTAATTATTTTAATATTTTTTAAATTATAAAAAAATAAAACTTAATTAGCATTTTTTAAAAATAAAATGGTTAAAATTTTTGTCACTTTTTTAGATTTTATTTTTCTTCAATTTTATTTTTCTTCACTTTTCATTTTAATAACTTTATTAGTTTTTGAATTTAAAACTATATACATATATATATTTACTCTTAAAAATGAATAATCACGTTATAAGTACATACCATTTCAAAATTATAAAAGAAAATATTAGTACATATGACTAATCGTACATATCGATAATTAACATTTATTCTATATTTGTCTTCAAAATTAAAGTGACTAATTTTATTAAATAAGAATATACTCAATATTACAATAATAGTTTATAATTGTCATTGTAACTAAATACATAATTTGAATATTTTCTTAAAATTAGCCACTTTAGATCATATAAGGACCATACATGGAAAAAGTTTAAAAATTCATCAAAAAATTCGATCGAAAAGATAAACACGAACAAATCTGATTGCATCAGCAAACGAACCACAAAAGGGGATTAATCTATAAACCGACCACTGAGAAACGCAAATCAGAACTGAGCGTCGCGATAAACTATCCATGAGCGCAAATCGCGTATCCATATTCAATCTAAGGGTCCAAAGCAAGGAAGATCACCGTGATAACAAATAAACGTCATCTTGATCAGTCGTGGCGTCGTCAGATCCAACCTTAAAAACAAAAGAAAAAAAAACTTACCAAACGACAGAAGAAACGTACCAAAAAGTAGAATAGATCATGTCACAAGAGCAAAATTCTTTATTAATAAAAAACGAAACGATAGAATCTGGCGATTGACGATCAATATTAAAATTGGTACCGCCGTCGACACTCAAAAAAAAAAAAAAACAAAGCAGCAGTAGTGGGGGATTTAGAAAAATTTGAGAGAATTAGGGTCAATAAGAATATTGAACATTTTTATTATTATTGTTTATTCGTTTTTTAATAGAATATAATAGAATTTAATTAATTATATCTTTAAAAAATTATGTTACACTAATTATATTCATAAACTTAACCATACACACTAATCCTAAACTATAAACCTTATACAGAAACCTAAACTCTAAACCTCTATTTTAAATCATAAACTATTTTAGGTGAATACTAATTATATTAAACAATTTAAATTAATTAAATATATATTTTTAATTATATTATACTAAATTTTATTAAAAAAATAAACAATAATTTTAAGAATTTATAAAATCTTTTTTAACAAACCTTAGAGAACAATGAAATTAAAATATATGAACTAAATTTATGATAGTTGAAAGACCCTCTAAGGATCGAAATCAATGACAATTTTAATACGGTGGGGCCATTGTCTCTAGACCCTCAAATCAAATCAAACAAAAATCAAGGGGCTCACATGCAAGAGATAGAAAATGGAGCCCCCTAACTTTTCCTGATTTATTTTCTTCTTTAATGGTGATGGAGATAGGGTAGACCAATTTGGAGTATGGTTTCATGAAATAAAACTATACCTTATTTTCTATTTAATTTTCAATTTGCAAATATATTTTTTAATATAATAAAACCGAAGGAATAGTTTCGATAAATAAAAAATAATATTTGTTTTTATAGATCAGATTCAATAAGTTTAATCTATAAAATATATATTATTACGAGTTAAAAGTTACAATAAGATAATAGAATTATTCGTATACGATATCTTTTTCGCTATTAATGTTAATAACTTATACATAATACATGAAGAAGAAAGATTCTCTCTACCTATAGTATCCATTTATCCATGTAATTTACCTTGTGATTTTACCATTAAAGTAATTTTTTTTTATTGTTTGAGGAACCTTCTTTAGTGGGTGGGGGCATTGAAAATTAAAATGATGAAGAAAACTTAACCAGGCAAGAACTTTGTTTTGCTTTTGACTATTTTAAGGTGTCAAAAAATCAAAAGTGAAAGATACTCTTTCTAGATAGAATTCTATCAATATTTGAGGATTAACTTGGGATGAAAAAAAAAATTAAGATAAATGGAAAAATCAAAAGTTCTATTTCTTTCTTGTTTGTTGAATTCAGGTGCAGTGACAAAACATATTACGATTAATATTAAATAAAATAATTTTTTAAAAGTATATTAGATCGAAAATTATACGAAAAATTCCGTACGTAAACAAAGAAAATAAAATCTTTCCTCCTCTCATTTTAAATATAAACTCAAACCATGGTATTCTAATTTTAAATATGAATAAATTTACACGCATATATCGACCAATGAGTAAGATACAGTCGATTAAACAAAGAAAATAAAATCTTTCCTCCTCTCATTTTCAAATTTAAAATATTTAATTCATTCTTTAGTACCCTAAAATATTTGATCCTAACTCCGCTTCTAACTTAGATATTTTTGTGTTGAAAAATTCACCATTAATTATGAAGAAATCAGAGGTTACCATGTCATTAAATGGATTAAAAATGAAAAAGTTTAAAAATTCAGAAACAAACTGAAGTAAAAAATGTTCAGGTACCATGATTGAAAAAATTACCAAGTTCAGGGACTAAAATTTGATTTATCCATTAGTGTTATACCTTAAAGGACTAAAGCGTAGATCCAAACGTTGTATTGGGTCGGTGGCTATAATCTTATCCATTGACTAACCTAAACTCAAACCCAAATCCAAACCGGACAAAGTAATTTTAGCGATACCAATTAGGCCCGTCTCTACTGGGTTCTGACCGACCCGATTAGGACGATTTTTTATTTAAAAATTGGATTCGGGTCAGGTGATCAAAAAAATAAGTTAAATTGGATCGAGATTGAATTTAAGATGAAAATTTCCCGGCCCGACCCAGTATATATAATTTATATTTTTATATATAATATTTAATATTTTTATTAGTTTTTTTTTAATCGGGTCGGGTTTATTCAAGTTTTTTATTAAAATATCGGAATTAAGTTAGAGTTGGATTATGATTTTTATAATGTCAGGTTGGGTCGGTTGGAGATAAAAAATATAAGATCAAATCGGATCAATGTCAAATTGAAAGGCTTAAATTTCGGGACGGTAAAAAACCTATCCCACCCCGTTGTCATCCCTAAGTAATTTCAGACAAACTAGTTCTTTTGTGTATAACCAAGCTTCAAATCTCAGCTTGTCCCTTCCTTTGAATCTTGCTTCAACTAGGGGTGAGTATTCGATCGAGTCAAGTCGAGTCGAGTCAAAAAATTTTGAGTTATTCGAGTTGACGAGTCATATTTACAACTCAAACTTTATTTGAAAATTTTTCGGTTCGAGTCGAGTTTAAGAGGTTCGAGTCGAGTTTAAGAAGTTCGAGTCGAGTTTTCGAGTTCCTATAAATATTTAATTATTATTATTATCATGTTATAGCATGATTTGATTCCAGTTTAAACGATTCTCCTTAATCATATAAGATATGTATATATATTTTATATGTAGCAATATTTCTTTATATTTTTATATATCAATATATATATCATACAAAATTAATAGACTCGTCTTAAATTTAAAAATTAATCCTTTAATTACTAAAAATTTCGAGTTATTCGAATTTTTATTTTACAACTCGAACTTTATTTAAATTTTTTTCGAGTCAAGTCGAGTCTATGAAATTTCGAGTCAAGTCAAAACGAGTCGAGTATTTTCGCCTCGAGTCGAGTTATTCAATTTTTTCGAGTCGAATCGAGTTTTACTCACCCCTATCTTCAACGCACCAAATCCCCCAAAAAGGCTTGAGCTTTTCCCTCAGCTAAAATGGGTATTCTTCACTTTCCTCTAATCTAAATCATGCAAAATTCAGATTGATTTCTTGTTTAATGGGTTTAATTCTTTTTCTTGTGTTCTGCTAGGTATTTCTCGTGATTCCATGCACAAGAGGTGTGCCACTGGTGGCAAAAACAAGGCTGGGAGGAACGTGAAGCAGCATGCTCTGATGCTTGACACATGAGAATCTATGATATCAGCTACACCTTTGAATCTCAATGCATTTCATGATCAAAACAGATGAAAAAGATAAGTGTTATAAACCCAAAGTAATTCCACAAAACAATGATGCTCAGATAGCTGCAACATGAAACAAAGCAACGGCACATTCTAATTCCAATACCATTTCTTATTTCCATAAAGAAACGTTAAACGAGAACAGAGAGTGCGAGTAAAAACCAGGATGGAGTAACAGTGCAAATGTGTAATGCAATGGAACTCTATGGTTTGCCATATTTCTTCCTCAACCGCTCCTTAACAAAATCGTTTCGAGCTTTCGTTCGAGCTTGCTGTGGGGCGACATTTACGTACGAGAAATGTGTACCGAGTGCGAAAAGGCCAGCACCAGCAAGGAAGCACCCCACGGTCATCGCTAGCTTCTTAGGTGTGGATGGGAAGCAAGAAACCATCTTTGCCGATCACCAAAGCAATTGCTCCCACAGATGGATCCAACACTCTACCTGGGGACATAAATCACGTAAGGTAAACCAACCTTGGAAATAATCAAATTCATACATATTTTCTCAGACCCCCCCTTCAGGTGTTTAGGGTCTGGATAATTCATTATCATTTTATAAGACGAAAAACACACTTTTCTCAGAGGCATTTTGTCAGACACTTCGGATGCTATCTTTATTTATCATATTTCTTTATCGCTTTCACTCAATTTCTGCAGTAAATAACACAAGAACGAATATAGACAGATTTCACCATGTTTTCATGATTCTTTCTTTTTATCGAAAATACTTACCTCATGCGTTTTGATATTCCAAATTGAAAAGAAAATCGAAGAACTCATACCTCAATCTGCAATGCTTTAAGCAGACAATTTCCCAAACGACGGAGCTCAATTTAAATTAAATGTGTAATATTGGAATTGGATTATTTTGAGATTCAGATTTGATGTAAAAGAAGAGAAATTTGAATCCATTAACATGAACTACGAGTAGGAAGGGAAGACAGGAAATTCATGCAATTGAACTTTATATATATATGACTATTCGAATTTGATTGAACAATTATTCTAATTCGATTTTAAAGCGCTCAATAATGAGTAAATATAACTTTTTATATTAAAAATATTAATTTAATCGTTTTCTTCTAAATCACGTTAATACTAACGTCAATTGAAATTATTGATTAATCAAATACACAAATTAATATTTTTTAAATATAAAACTCAAAACAATTATACCTATAATAATTGACTCAATGTAATTTTTAATAATTAGGTGATTAAAATAGGTATAAATATAATTTTAACTTTTAACGTTTATAATTTTTATCGTTTTGGTCCTTATTCTTTTTTTTTTGAAATAAATTTAGCTCTTAAGTTATATCTTTTTGACAAATAGCTTATTTTTTAACTATCATGAAAATTAGACCGTTAAAAATCTAACGATGATAACATGTCATATGCATATGATAATATATTTTAAATGACATGACATCTAACCTATCAAATATATATATAATATAATTTTATTTTAATATAAAATATAAAAAAATAAAATTCAAATAAAATATTAAAAATTAATTAATTTTAAAAATAAAAGGCTATTAAACATTTCAACCCTAACTACGATAGAATCAAAGTCATAATTAATTATTTTTTAAGATAAGATTTTGATTCTATCGTAGTTAGGGTTGAAATGTTTAATAGACTTTTATTTTAGAATTAATTATTTTTTAATATTTTATTTGAATTTTATTTTTTATATTTTATATTAGAATAAAATTATATTTCATATATATATGTATTTGATAGGTTAGATGCCATGTCATTTAAAATATATTATCATATGCATATGACATGTTATCATCGTTAAATTTTTAACGGTCTAATTATCATGGTAGTTAAAAAATAAGTTATTTGTCAAAAAGATATAGGTTAAGGGCTAAATTTGTCTCCCCAAAAATAAAGGCCAAAATAATAAAAATTATAAACGTTAAAGGTTAAAATTATTTTTATACTATTCAAATATAACATTACCTATATCAGAGTGACTTAAATGTAGTTTTTAATAATTAAGTAATCTAAATAAATTTTTAGATATAATTAAGTGACATTCGTTATGATTTACCCATATTTTTACTTCAAAAGTTCGCCAATTTATGTCTATGTCAATAAAAACTTAAAATCAAATGCATACTCGAATTATACGGTTTAAATAAAGAATTCGACCTTTAATTAATAATTATTTTATACACCGACAGTAAATAAAAAAAATACAAATTCGAGTTAGAATGATTCAAGGGACCATGCTGTGCGTAAGAAATGTTTGAAGGTGTGGAGGAATTGAAATCAAATCTGTCTCAGAATGATTTCAGCATCTCCTTATACCACATTTCTCACCAGGATATGATGAAATGTTTCAATCCCTTTAATGGAATGAACACCTCTCAAGTGTAGAACAGTCTCTTCCGTGTTTCTCCGGTCAGTGTCCGAACGCCGAAGCAATTCCGGAAGAAAATTTATCAGGAAAACCATGTCAGGTTAACTCTAACAGGACAGATAACGAAAGGACTACCCTTCGTTTAGCAACCAAGACTCCTCATTATCCTGTTAAGCCGATTTATGACAACTTGAGGATCGGCATGTCAAGATAAATGCCATGAGATTCCAACCCTTTCCACTGTGCAATCAGTTGAAAGTGAGGTCGTTTGAATTTCGGGCTAATAATCCCGAGAAGCACCGTGTTTGGTGTTGCAGATACTAGGTCTGTAAGACCAGCGCCGTGAGCTCTGATGATAACAGAAGCATCTTGAATGGTTCGGGCCTGTTCTTTCATTGGCGTACGTGCGAACAACCCATTGATGAGGTTCACTTTGCATTCGGGATGGTTAGATGCCCAACTAGATAGTGAATTGAATACTTCTTTTTCAATGCCAAGTCTTTGTTCGACTGTACCTTCATGGCGTGGATGAGCTAAATAATCTTCTCGACGGAGAAAGAGAACATTACGACCCGAGGCATCCTTACCAACATGATGTCTGTTTACCGGAAAACCGAAGGCTGCTCTTATCATTTCTCCGAACTCGGATAATCGAGCAGTTTTGGACATCAGAACTTTGCTTCAGGTCATGAGCAGAAACTCCATGACAATTTATGTCTTCACCAAGCCCTCTGGAGTCTAGGTTTATGCAGGTAATGTAATTCATTTTGCATGAATTCGAATGCAGGCTAGGTTTATGCAGGTAATGTAATTCTCTTTGTGCTTCACTATTCAAATGCTAGAAAAGACAATTTCCGAAGCTCGAAACAGTGCTTTTCTCATAAATTCTTGCACTTAAGTGACAAATAAAATGGTAATAAAAAGCATGATATTGTCCTAAAGAGAAGAAAAAAGACATTAGAAACAGAACAGATACAGAGGATGCTTGCATAGGCAGTGTAAATTCTCAGTGGCACATTATTCACTAACCGAAATAACAGTGCTTCTATCATACATTTTCATACATGAATGACAAATGACACTGAAATAAAAGATTATAAAGTCCTTAACAGAAGAAAGATGACAATACTGATTATGTATACCTCAGAATGACCGTCGACAAGGGCCAAATGCGGCCGATAACGCAAGCCAGTAACCCGAGAAGACAAATACGCGTTGTACCAATCCGTGACCCTGTGGAAAAGGTTAGCATACTCAACTCTTGTTAGTTGTTACCAGAAGCACAGGCTCCTCTACCCACTGTAATCAGAGCTTCCAACATCAGAATCCATAAAAGCAGAAGTAAACAATGGACAAATCGAATCGAATATTCGAATTAGTAGATGAATCAAGAAACCATCTAGCTAATATAGCAAGAGTTAAGTTCATATTCCATTGAAAACCAGCTAATTTTCAGCCTAAACATATGTTCTGACATAGAATTGCATTATACTGTAATCCATACCTGCATTTAAACATTAAACAAAATATAATCTAACCTCTTCACAAATTGAAGTCCTCAATATCTCGTACTAATGGCAACGGAACCAACTGGACCCTGTTCTCAAGGCGACCTTTGCGGGAAGAATATCAACTGCCTTTGTAAACCCATTTCCGAAATAGCTTCACATGAATTTAAAGCAACGTTTGGGTTCAAAGACCAAGACAGATATGATGGGATGACAGGCCAGGGCAGCCGCAGCAGGGCTTTGGTGGGATTTTTGGCGACGGCTTTGATGAATGGGGTCTACGGTATGGGATGTTTAACGGAGAACTGTCCGTCATACGGCGGTGGTTCACCGCTAGATGGTGGTGGATGGTCGAGAAGTATTGATAAAGAACGATGCAGTTGAAAGCAAATAGAGGTAGGACGATTTTGATAAAAAATTAACACTTCCATAGGTAAACTTTTCTCCAATTTTAACGTATCATTTTTTTCATTCAAATTATACATATTTGGTATATTATTTGGTATATTGATTGATAAATTCTTAAACCAAAATACATAATCAAAAATCTAAGCTAAGACCAAATTCAGATCTCCAATGCCTTGCTTTCTCAAAGCCATTGGTATAGTTTTCAAAATCATCAATAGTTTGATCAATCTCTTCTTGAGTGTTCATCACAAATGGTCCAAATTGCACCAACGGTTCGCCCAACGGTTCGCCTCCAACGAGAATGAACCGTAACGGTTTAGATGACTTGTTCCATGCCTCTAAGCCATCACCGGATCCTAGAAGAAGCAAATGGTGAGCATTTACCGGCGATGACTTCAACCGCCCGAAAATGCCCTCTCCTTCCAACACGTAAACGAAGGCGTTCCAGGATTTTGGTATCGGTTGTCGGAGGTGACTTTCGGGATCCATAGTGAAATCCAAGTACATCGTTGGGGTTCTTGTATAGATGGGTGACTTTATTCCCAATGCTTCACCGGCTATAACCCGAACCTTGATTCCATCCTTGTTGGTTTCAGCAATATCCTTACTTGATAATTCTTGATACCTCGGTTCAACCCTGCGAATAATAACATGAACATAAAGATTAAATAATGATTGATTTATTAAAACTCGGATATTTAACATTCGAACTTACATTTTATATTTGGAGGAGAGATTGACCCAAAGTTGAAGACCCTTTTGTGTTCCTTGTGGTGCAGGCATCTCAGAGTGGACAATGCCTCTTCCAGCAGTCATCCATTGAAGATCACCAGCTCCAATGGTCCCCTTATGACCCTCAAAGTCTTCATGTGTAACTGAACCCTAATGGAGTAAAATGAAATTCAAATATCTCACCTAACGAATGCAATATTAATATATAATTGTTTATATATCCTAATGTATAATTCTTTATATATTTTAATATAATTATAAGATAATCTCAATTAATACAGATTACAAGATAATTTGACCCTTATTATTACATAATTAATCATGATACAGATTATTAGTGATTACAAATGACCATAAACACATAATTTTATCATGTTTAATCTTTCCATATTAATAAAATTAAATTCAGAAATTTATTAACACAAAAATGTATCCCTTGAATGTTTGATTTTACCTGTAGCATATAGGTGACTGTCTCAAACCCTGTTAAAAGAAAGAACAAAACAGAGTACTCTGTAAAATGCAACTACTTTCCCCATTTTCAAAAACAGAGCACATATTATATGGGTGGAAATGAAATCAAACCTCTGTGTGGATGATCGGGAAATCCAGCTGGTGCAGTGACTGCAATTTCCGAAACAAAAACCTTTATAATATACGAGAACAGAGAGAGTAATACAAAAACAGAGCAAACAGAAAAAAACAGAGACGCTCACGGCTCACCTGAGAATTCATCCAAGACCAGGAAAGGATCGAAGTATCTTAACTCGAAACTGCATAAAAAAGACACCCTTTAATCTAAAACACTGTAATTCATCAAGAAAATCACTCATTTTAATGTCAAAAAGTGTAACCAAATGAATCAAGTTTTGTTTCCCCTTGGTTTACCGTCCAATGCTTCTTCTGACGATAGCTCCAACTCCTTCATGCTGTGGCCTCGCCAAGAACTTCCTCACCACCGGTCGTGGCTCGTTTAACCCAACACAGCAATCGTTTTTCTCAGGCATTCTTTTGTTTGTTTGTTCTTGTTCTGATATTTTGTGAAGAAACTGAAAATGTGAAGATATAAATAGAGAACGTTTGACAGAAGAGAAGAGATTTGATAGAAATAGATCTTGGAAGGTCAAAGGGTGGCGGGGCAAAGGCAAAGGCAAGAGTTGAGTTGGCGGACTCGACAATTAAAAGACCCACCGCATCCTACTTTCCTTGGGATCAAGTTTGCCTAATGATATGACGTCAACATGGCGTTCACATGACGTCCGATTATGAACATTTTTTCTTATCAGATGAAAATATTATATTTTAATATCGAGATTTGAATCTATACAAACAAGATAAAGTATTACGAGTATTTATAGCTATTAGACTAATTAAGGAGTTTCTCAAATTAATTGTGGAACCACATATATTTTTTGTTTGGCTCGTATCTACTCTAAACTTTTTAAAATTTATACATTTAATCAATTTTCGAAATTTTTATAATTTTTATAATACCTACACTCAAAAATTATTCTGATTCATCACTGTCTCCCACTATGTGTTAATTTTAATCACGGCTTTAATCCGCCTATATCATTTATTATTCGAATTGAGTTAAAAACTATACACATTTTTGTTAAAAGTAAATAAAACTCGACTTAATTTAAATTATTAAATTTTTAATTTGAATAAAGAATAATATCCTTATATTCATGTAATTTTTATATTATATAATGGAAAAATTATATATCATTTATTGTTCCCCAAATCTGAAGGTAGGAATAGGATATTCCGTCCCATATTGATTTGTGAAAGAACAGTGCACAGGCATCCTCGTGGGTTGCCTATTCCCTCTGGCAAAAGGAATAAGTGGGCCCAAATTTTCAACTCTGTTCATCATTTAGTAAGTAATTATTATTCTTTCGTACGTTGATTTTAAAGTACATAGAAAAAATATATTATTTTATCTTAAAAAATATATATCCGGTCATATAAATTAATATAATCAATTTTTTTTAAATATGGGTATTTAATCATTGATCGATTAATTCAGGTCAAGTATCGTAAATATTTATTACGAGTGCGACTCTTTCAAATTAATTTGTGACAAGTGTATTTTTACTACTACCCACCTGCAAGGATAAAGTGCATTAACATCATCTAATTAATGACTTTTAAAGGATCAATTCATTGCTTTATCATGATTAACTATATAAATTAAGTTCATGATATTTCATGATTGGAACCCCATCTTGTAGTGGTGACCCATAGATTGGGTGGTGGAAGGGTCCAGTCCTTACGTAATTTGTGAGTCATTCAATGGAGTCAAAGGTTAGTTTAGGTAATTAAGTTCATGATATTTCATGATTGTATAAATACGGTCGTTCATTTTTTTTTCTCGGGTTTTTGAGATTTTATTTGATTAATTTAAATTGATTTATATTATATATTTAATTTTGATAAATAATTTTTTAATGAAATATTTTTGTATATACAATATTTCAAAACCCAAGATTTATTTAATAAAATTCAACCTCCGTTAATAGTATAAAACCGAATCATATATCCTTTGTATGTTGTACTAATGACAATATTAATTAAACTAAATTCAATAATGATATATTATTTAATTTTTAAATCCAAATTAGTATACCCAAAATTTTTCAATGTGATTTTTTTTTAATTTTATTTTATATTTTTTGTTAAAGATTTAATGACATCATTATGACCAGAGCATGACAGAAGGTGTGTGTTTAGGATAATGAGGAGGTTATAGTGAAGTCAACAGCTGATTCCCTTACATACTTGTAAACTACAACCAATTAGTGTCTGTAAAGCAACAAACAACGTGTGGAAATACAAATCATTAAGTCACAAAGGATGATTGGGGATGACAAAATCATGAGCACACACTCGGGGATTTACTAGGTTGTTAACCCTAAACTTTATACTCAATTTATTATATTTAAAACAAGTTTAAAAAGTATTTGTTTTAGAAATTTATCTTGATTTTAGAAAAATTAAAATTTTTGATTCGATTCGAGAAAAAAAATAAACTTATTTTAATTTGTTTCGAAATTATATAAATTTGATTTAATTTTTTAAATAAAGTTTGAGTTATAAAAAAAATTTAAAAAACTTAAAAATTTTAGTAATCAATAGATTAATTTTTATATTTGAACCAAGTCCCTTAATATATATATACCAATATAAAAAAATAGGAAGAAATATATAACATATATGAAAAATATGATAATATATATATATAATAAAAAAATTATTTAAATTAGAATTAAATTATATTATAACATGACAAATAATTATAATTTAATTTATCTAGGAATTTAAAAATTTGATTCGGATCAAGTTTAAAAAATTTTAAATAAGATTTGAGTTATAAAATATGATATTTTAACTTGAAAAACTTTAAAAAATTTTAAAAAATACATAATTTTCTCTCTTACCCGTAAATGGAATCATTAAATACACTATGACAAGTATATTCAAAACAATCGTCTTCAAACTAACTAGGTGCATCACAATTAAGAACCTGTTGGGCTAAACCGTGTGCCGCGCCATTAGCCTTACGTCTAACATAGGTGGGTCGGTTAACCACTCCAGCTGAGCCTGAGCCTGAGCCTGAGCCCTCCTAAATAGTAACATGATCTAGCTCTTTTCGATAAACATAAATCTTCCGGGGGGTTCGGTGTTTCATACGTGTGTTTTAATATTAAAATATTAAATTTAAAATTAGAATCTTTAGAATGTTGTAGACGAGTTCGACTTGCTTGTTATGAGATTCTGAAAATACGTTTTCAAATATAGTATCGTGTTAGGGGTGAAGTAGAAGTATGATATTTTTTTTTTGAAAAACATTTGATGTGTAGATTTTTAAAATTAATGTCTTTTACGTGAGATTTTTTAATTTAAAAATATTTTTTTAAAAATTAGAATCGTCATCGACCGTTTAGGTAGATCAGACACAGTAAAATCAGAGATCTTAAAAAATAAAGTTCTAGAATCGTTACGGATAAAGAAGGATTAACACCCCACCACGTCCAAAATTGATATTTTATTTAATTATCGCTTTAATAATATTAGATTTTCCGAGCTAAAATAAAATTAAACTAAATTTAATTAAATGTATATTTTATTTTTAAAACACCTAAACCCGAAAATAAACGTTCGAACTACCACCATCATATTAATATTGTTGACCTTGCTTATGACCGAGTTTAAGTATCCACACTTACAATAATCAAGATGTTATGCAATTCTAAATTTATCTCATAAATCAATATATATAAAAACATCACCACCATGACATGTAACCACAGATATGTGCGTAGGTTAACAAGATGAGCAAGCATGAAATGCTACTGGCCAAGAACTAATAAACCAGAGATATAGCACGCCACAAGTGAACAAAACGGAAAAAAGGAAAAACGAAGCTAAGGAACAAAATTCAGGTTTGAATCGTATATCATTATGAATTTGAATTTGAGTAGAATTGAATTATTTAAAATTTTGTTTAAATTTTATTTTAAATATTTTTGGTATTACTGTATTAATTGATTTTAATTTAAATAAATTTTTTATATCATATATGATATCTTTTCATAGGTAACACGCACATATAGACAAAGTTAAGTGACAAAGTTTAAACTTGATCGAATCATACATTTTGATTTATCTGTATATTTTACTATTACTCGTGAAACTTTTATTTTCTAAAAAAACATGTAATACCTCTTATTGCACATGAAACTTTTATTTTCTAAAAAAACATGTAATACCTCTTATTGCACATGTTCAGAACCGTTTCTGAATAGCATCTCTAAGGGTAAGTGCTAACACAAAAGAATAGTCACACCATATCTTTATACAAATCAATTAGGGAAAGGATCCATCAAAGAATGTGTCTTTCAAAATTACACGTGAGAAGAATGAACACACCTGAAAAACAAAACGCTAAAAGAATTAACATCTCTCTGGGAGGGGAGATAACTAAAAAGAAACGTGGTGTTCTCTGCCTGCAACCAAACCTTCCAGCTACTCCATATCAATGCAATAAGATATGACAACATGAGGGGAGGGGGTAATGGTTTAAGGGTGGTCGGGGTTTACGATTGATTCAAAACAGTACCGAAATGGCTAGAAGCACGGTCAATAGTGGCACCATGACAGATGCAGCAACTTTAGGCTGCCCATTTGGTGATCTTGGGGCAGCAGCAGTACTATTTGGAGAAGTGGTTGGGGATTTCGCGGCGACGGGAGGCAAAGGAGGCTCAACAACATCCGCATCAGTCAGGTAGGGGTTTGGAGCTTCAGCTGGTGGCAAGTAAGGATCAGTGATTAATTGATAGAGGCTGCCAGGCTGCACAGGGCTCATATAACCAGGTGTACGATTGCCTCTGTTCAAGCAACGGTTCCCTAGAAAACGATTACCGAATCAGTACCGGGCTGTGAAATATTCATATTCCATTTATAAGTTAAAGGCCAGTAGTCTGATTCCATGAAAAATTTATAGCTCCGGCATATAACAGTGCTAAAATTCAACTAGTAAACACTTACTTCGGAATCTATTGGATGTCTTTGGGAAGTCTGTAATGACACCATTAATACCACCCCCCATGAAGAATGAGTTGACCTCAACAGTTGGGTCGGAGAAGAAGTCCCATGCTTGAGATGTGAACTCGTTACTGAAGGTTTGGACATATACAGAGAGATTTGCAGCTTGTAGCCTTGGTACAACATTCGTAGCACTAGTGATAAATGCGGAATTTAAGGGGAATACAGAATCCTTGCTAATTACCACAGCGGTAGCAAATCTCTTAATATCATCAACCGACGAATTCTGAGTGCCACCGATATCTTCATCAATCTTGTAAACGAGATCATAATTCGTTTGACTCCTGAATTTCATTAGGACAGAGCTATTGCTAGACTGTATCATAACTTTCTGAGCTGTCTGGTTATTGTAGCCTGCTTCGCTCAAGGCATTGAGCACAGCATCGGTTACACCAAATCCTTGCTCTGCAAGGAAAGCCGCATTCTGAAAGGAACAAACAAGTCAAAAAAATGTATAAACTCTTCACAAGAAAATATTTAGCTAGCTTTAATCATCATGAATGAAGAATTTAAGCAGATAAGAGTTCCAGGAGAAGGTAGATATCATATCAGCAAAAAGAGAAAGAAGGATTGAAAATTTTGTTACTCTCAGAAAATATTGACATTTGCTACCCATATAGAGGAAAGATCTCGAGGATTACTCTTTTTAGTTCATTAATTAAACTATGTTTCTCAGAACAATAGAGACCATTCACAGTCGCTATGCCTAACCTCGTAACATCCATCATTAGGTCCAATAATGTGAGGAATTTTTTTTTACAGAAGTATACTTCAATGCGAGAAAATTGAAGAGCAAAAATATAGAAGGGGAGGAGCTGACCTCAATGCTGATTAAGACACCTTGAATAGAGCTAGCATTGCTTGCTATGGTTAAGAAGTCAGATAATGATAAGAACTTCCCAGCATTTCTGAACTTCGGGTTCCGGAACAATTCATATTGTGATTGTGGGCTTGATATTACAGCTGTAGTGAAGTAATGGTAGATTAAAACAACGAAGTTTTTAAAATGCTAATGCAAAGCATCTATCAAAGAAATACGAAGCCAGCTTAATATCAGGAACTGATGATAAGACAAAGTAATGTAGAAACTTCAATCTATATTGAATTGCAGAACATATTTTGTCAACATGTTATGTTTCTATTTATAGAAAGAGACACCCCCAAAACAGAAAATAAAAAAAGGTAAAAGTTCAGTACAATAAAGAACAAACAAAGAACTGAATTTAACTTACGTGTCAAACTTTGAATATCATTCCAAGACATATTGAAGGTAAATATTCCACTGCCCTGCATAATCTCTGGAATTGTTGTTGTAAGATTGCTAAAACTTGATTGCGCCACATTTGTGCCATCTATTAGATTTATAGAGCTCAAGCAAATAGGTGTTCCATCCATTGTCATTTGAACAGGACAGTCAATAACATCTACTCCATCTTGGATTGCTTTTGAATATGCCAAATCCGTACAACCAGGAAAGTCTCCACTTGCTCCATTACTTGAGATGACCAAAAGGTCAACTGTAGCATGCCAACAAAAAGAAAATAGTTTATTGGTAACCTTAAAACAATTGTTGGTGCCTTAAAACACACAATCTCATGGTCATTACCACCGATTCTTAGCAAGAAAATATAAGGTCTTTCAATCAGAAGCATTGTATAATGTGGTACCTTGTTTAGAGGCATTCCTGTCCAGGTGAGCAAAGCAATCTGTGATGTTACACGAAAGTTAGCATCTCAACAGAAAAATGCTCTTATCAGTCAGCTGCAAAACATAATGGTATATAGTAAGAATCCTCTTATTTATGGAGTAAAAAACAAAAGTGTAAGATTCTTGGGTGCACCCTTGTTATGGGTCAAATCTCGCAATAGGTTGTACTACTCTTTTAGTCATAAAGCAGGATATACACTATAATTTGTGAAGACTAGAAAAATTTGGAAGAAACTTGCAAGAGGGAAGCACAAGTCACTAAGACAAGTAATGATCCTTAAGAATACTTTGAATCTGACCATAATTTAAGTTTAAATGTAGATACCGATGTATGAGATGTAAAACCAAATTGAAGAATGGTTTGCATCCACAGGTATATAACTTACCTATAGCTGCTGATGGCGTTATTGGGAAGTCGGATATCACCCCATCAACAGAGAATCGACCGTTGTTAACAAACTGAAGATACTCGGCCAGTGGATCGTAGGAGTAATTGAAGCTAAATGGAACATCATTATAAAATTCTGATGCAAAGACTTGTAGCCCTTCTCTGTGAGCATCCAAGACTAGAGAAGTAGAAGGTAACAAGTAAAGTTGTCTATCTACAGGCCATATATAGGACTTGGGCACGATGATTCCAGAGGCAAATGTCTTGATAAATGTGAGATTTTGTGAGAGAGAACGATAAGTTTGATTTGTTGAAGGCTCCACATCGCTCTGTCCTAGAAATCGGAAGACAAGATTTGTTGCTGTTCTTCGGAAATTTGGAGCAATATTTTGCAAGAAAGCCACTTCCGGTGATGAGATGTAGTTAATAGTTACATTTGCATTTCTAGTAACAGAAAGTACAAATCTTGTCATACTCAAGTTGTGCTGTGCATAGAATGCATCATTCTACAAAACAAAAACAGGAAGACGAGTTGTGATAATTTAACAAGGGAACAGGAGACATGATAGAAAAGAAGGCATTATTAAGCATCCACAGAGACTATACCTGAATATTCAACCAAAACCCAGGTGGATTCAACTGTGTATAGGTATTCTGAACAGTCATAATAGGATAACTTTGGCCATCAAACTTATTAGTTCGAGAAAAGACACCTTGATTTACTGTCCAGATAACAAATAACACATTAGAATGTGGACACCAACCAAATGAAAGCAGAGTATAATTTATTACTAGTACATATTGAAGCAAGTCAACCAAAACAACCTTGCAAAAAAGATGCTGAAGTTCTATAGGTAATAAATAATGTTGATATAGCAACTGACACGATCATATCAAAATTCAGAATTGATATCCAACTGCTTGAAGTAGGTGGTGATTGAGGAATGAGTTAGTGTTATAAGATTCAAAACTAGAAACTAATTTGACACCAGTATTATGAACTTGGCACTCATAACTTTCCATTCCACGAAGTTGGAGGTAATGGTAATGAACAGAAGAATGAAGCAAGAACAACAACAATGAATGATGCCAAGAGAACATTGATGATGGCAGGGGGATAAATCATGATCTACACTTACATATGACATTTCCAAGTTCCCTGAGAGCGAAATCATTAGAAAACCATCCCTTTGTAGAGACCCCATTGACAAGGTAAGTCCTCTGCCTATTACTGTATATATTTGCCACGTCAGAATTATTATCCAGCCTAAGATCAGGAAAGCATATCCCAGCTGCATCCCTTGTTAATTGCACATCACACCACAAGATCACGTCCGGTAGACTGGTTAATAAAGCCAAACTATAAGCTCCAAAACTGGAGGATGAAAATATTCCCGAAAATCCACCATGTGCTATGACAAGCGGCGGCCTCCCTGCAAAAGGAATTAAATGGTTTAATCTTATTGAACAACATAGAATTTCAACTTCCTTTGATGTCTATCTATTAGGTAGAAGATTAACAAGGAGAAAGCTCAAGCTCTTTGGTATCAGGAAAAAAGGCTCTTTTTTTCCAGTGAGTAAAATTCACTCTAATTTAAGGAAGTGTCAAAAACAGCTTTATATTTCAAGGAACCCTGAAATAATAAATGTTAATGATAATATTACTGATAATTCTATTGCAGTTGACTTTGACGAGCAAGAAAACCTTGTATTAATGTTACTGATAATTCATTAACATTCTCAGAAACCAATGGAAAATAAGTATATTTCAAATTAAGGATCATAAATCTATAAAGAACAGGTCAAATTTTATTTATAATGCAGGAAAATATTTCCAGTTTCATAAGCTTGGAGTTGGAAATTATACAAAACTAGAATTGTTTTTTCCTTTACTTGAAGGATCACAAAATTCTCTTTATCTTCCCTCCGTTTTCTTTGCACACAAACAGAAAATTAGCTAGCACGAGAAAATTAGCTTCAAGGAATCTGGTAAAAGCTCAAACAGCTCAAAGTACACTTATTTTGAGCATTTTTCTTATCATTTCCTTCACTTTGGGGGAAAACGAAAAGCCAACAGTTAAGCAAAACTCAGGAATATTGTACATGCATCCAGTTTAACAAACTATTTCTCAACAATTTCCCCTCTTTCCCTTCGATCAAACACAAAACTAGCTAAAAAGATTTCAAACAGAGAAAATAAACCAACAGAAAAAATAAATTAAGAATCTAAAGAAACAAACGGACCGTTTAAAGTCTGCCAACGAGAACCATTAGTAGATCCTTGAGCAGAAACCAAAGCTACTAATAAAGCTTGAACTACAAGAATGGCAACCGAAATGCTCCTTAAGCTTGCCATTACCGGGAATATCTTTTTCCGGTGAGGTCTCAGATCCACCAATGATCGCCGGCGACGGTTTCTTCCCTCCTTTGTAAAACCGTGCAAGATTAGAGAGAACAGAATGATAACAGAAAAGAATACTGAACTTTCAGGCTGTCTTGCTTTTGGTTGATTTCAATATTTATTTATATTATTTAATTTTAAATAATAATTAGAAGTTGAAATTATTAATTAATTAATTAAAATGGGTAGGCTTTGAAATTTCCTAATGCCACGCCAAAATAGGCGTTGTCTCAGGCTCAGCTTGAGCTGATTTCAAAAAGCTTACTGGCCTTTTCTCTAAATTTTGTAATTTGATCCTTAAATTTAACAATTTTTTAATTTAGTACATGATTTTGTTTCTAATATTGTACATGTGATGATATGATAATTTAATAAATAATGAGAATGTGATTATACGTTAAATTTGTCAAATTCAAGTGTTAATTTGAATATAATATAGATATTGAGGTTTTTATTTATTTTAAACGATTAAAGATTAAATTAATAAAATTTATATACGAAGATAAAAATATTTTTTTTTAATTTTTAGATAACAATTAATAGTAACATTGAAAATAAGAGGAGAGATGGAGAATTTTAAATACAAATGTAGAAAATTTAATTCCATAAATAAGTATAAAAAATTAATTTTAAATTTTGAAATAATATATGAATTCTTTTGTATAATTTTTATAAATAAAGAGAAAAAAACAACTAGAGAATTATTTAGCTCTCAATTATGATGAAGAAAATTTAAGCTTAATCTTCGGAATTATAGAAAATCCGACATTATAATTCGTTATTGCAAATTAATTATTTAAGCTACGATGTTAATAGATATCGTAAATTTGATTCGAGATTATGAATCGAATCAAAATTCGAAATTAATCTAAATACGATAATTTAAAAGTTAAAATAAATCGAATTAAACTTTAGTTAAATTGAAAATGAACCCAAAGAGATTTTTAACCGAACTAAATATACCTGAACTGATTTTCATTTGAACCAAAAGTAATCTAAAATAATAATATAAAATAATAAATAAATAAAGATGAGATGTGATTTTATTAAATTTTAAAATAAATAAAATTTTATGTAATTTTTTGAAAATAAATTAAATTTATAAAAATTTAAATTAAAACCATAAATTCAAATTAAGTAAAAATTTATTTTTTTTAAATCAAAATAAATTTTACTTTTTGGATAAATATAGAATACCCAAAGGAATGAGACATCTCTTGAAAAATTATTTATTAAGTTCCGACCAGCACGTACAATAATCTGCTAAAAATAAAATATATATTGAGAATAATAATAATAATAATAGAAAAACAATAATTAATTAAAAAAGTGGATAAACTAGACCTGCCTTTGAAACAGTCAAAAACGCCGAGCCAATTTCTTTTTCCACGGCTGGAGCCAGTAAGCCAGCCGGCCACGGGGTGGGGCCGCAGCGCACCAAGCCACCCATTTTCTGATTGGGGTACAGCTAGCTGGTGGGATTCCAAACCAATTGGCAACCCTGGAAAATGACCACGTGGAAATACCTCATTGGTCGTCTCACCACAGTGATGTGACCGTAACGCGCAAAATGTTCACGCTGCATCCCACGTTAACGAATAAATAAAATGGCTAAAAAAATTCAATGTTCAAAATTGAGCTAATTATACTTGGCTTTATTAGCTGTATATGATGAAGAGAAAATAAATTATGGGTATATTTTTAAAATTTAAAATAAATTGGTATAATATTTAAATATTGAACTTTAAATTTATAGTCAAATATATGATTTTTATCGATAGTTAATTATTAATGATCAAAATATAAAAATAAATAATTGAACGACCGAAAACGAAATTAGTATAATATATTGATAAAAACTAATCTATAAATGAATTTTTTAAATTATGGTTCTCTAATTATTGGTTTATCTTAAAATTGTTTAAATTCTTAAAATTATTTTAATATTATTTTTTAACTACTTTAAAAATTGTCTGAAACTATTGTAGTCTTTTGTAGTAATAATTATATTATGTCATACATTAATCAAAATATTAATTACCAAAGGAAGAGAATGTGACATTGGGTAGGTATATATATATTTTTAAAAAAAGTTAATAATTGTACCATACTTTGTTCATTATTTTAAAACAAATAGATTTTTATTAATTGCAAGTTGCATTACGAAAGGCCAACAGAATTTAAAAATGAACGTCAAACATATACAAAATTAAAATTACATCATTTTAAAAAATTAAAACGATTTGTTAATTTTATGTTTAAGGGTGTTTAACAAGTTGAGCAGCTCGTGAGCTGCTCGAACTCGACTTGGTCAAAACTCAATAAATACTCTAATCGAATTTTAGGTATGAATATTAAAAAAATTAAAAGATATATTAATAATTTATATTATAGAAATTTTAAAATATATTAATATATCTAGATCAAGTTATGTTTTATATTATTTTTTTATCATATCTATAAGAAAAACTCTATAACAGGTGTCGAGTACCGCTAAACACTATTAATGTTAAACACCATTGAACATCATTAAATTAATTAATAAAAATAAAAATTTCAAGGACTCAACATACCATTAATAAAAGAATGATAGATTCTATATATAATTATTAATTATAGTTTGAGTCTTTGAGATTTTTAATTTTATTAATTAATTTAATAATGTTCAACGATATAGTGGTGTTCAAAGGTGTTTGACACCCGTTAATCCTCTAACAAAAGATATAACTTGATTAATAGGTAATATTTGTTTATACATACTCTATATCCTTTAACAATACACATATTTTACGCACAAGTCTTCTAGCTCAAATGATGAAAAAAACGATTGATTTTCTTAGAGGTCATGAGTTCAAGATTAACGATGCTATTAGAGTGATTGTACGATCGTCTTTCATCCTCGATTATTTTTTAATTTACTTTTATATTTAATTTAAAATAATTAAATTATTTATAAATTTATTTTTACTTTTAAATATTTATATTTTTGCCGGAACTACCGTAAATTTCAGCTTTTTCATGTTGATGTTTACTAATTTTTCATTCTCCCCTTATAATCTGCATTTATGTATGGTTTAATTGGCCAGTTGGTCTTCCCTCGTGATATATTCCGAGTCAACCTTGTTGCAAATTTTATACTATTAATCTACTTATAAATTGACATTTAAATTAAAAATAAAAATATTACATAATTAAATGGAAAAATACTACCATTGGATGGTATATACAAGAAAGTCTTGTGCCAATTTGTCTGCATCCCTAACCACTCAATGTTTATTAATATTATTGATTATTTTTTAAAAGAATTATATTTTAAATATTACCATATAATATGAATTATATGTTCATAAAATATTAGATTATTAATCTCAATATAGATATTCTTTTATACCCTAAATCGAAAAAAAGTTAAATAAGTTTTTTTCATAATTAATTGTTAATGAAAAGATTGTTCTATTTTATTCTATAGTTTTTTAATGTTATATTCCTTCATACAACTTATTAACTACAATTAAAAATTAATTAAATAAATATAGATATAAAGAAACCCTAAATTTTGAAATAAATATTTTCATATAGTTATGCACAGATAATAAAAAATTTGATGAGTTTAATTTAAAGCTTAAGAATTTATTTAAATTTTAGAATTTAAGATTTACATGTTATAGTTTAGATTCAAACTTTAACGTTATATATTTAAATTTTAATTTTCAAAAAGAAATTGCACATGCTCGTAGATTTTTTTCTGATGCATGGAATAATACCTCCAAAAACATGCTGGAAATTGTTAAAGAAAAACAGGCTAGCATGAAACAACATGATCGGTCAACTTTAGTATAATCATTTAATATTTAATTAAAAAATATTACGATAAAAGTAAAAATTAATTATGATACACAAATTCTAAATTCTAAAATTTAAATTCATAAATTTTAGATCCTTAAATTTTATAATTGATAAACAAGCATACTCAACAATATACTAGCAAAGAAGAATGGGATGAAGAAGAAAGGGTTAACTATTTTATTTTATTAATTTTATTTTTTAAAATGTAATTTTAGACAATTTTTATTTTTTGGCAGTATAAGTGAATTACCTCCCAATTCCCTTACTCTTCTCGCAGGGAAGTCGGGATTGAACTATGAAAGGGTAGACCAATTAACTTTAAAATAATAAAATCATAAAAAATAAAAAATATGGGAAATTTTAAAAATTTAAAAATAATTAAACCAAAAAAAATTTAAAGTTTAATTTTATTAATTTTAAATTACAGAATCCCAAAAACACTGCTCTAACCGCCGCCACCGAGCCTTCTCCGTTTCATTTGCTTAGCTTCTCTCCCTATTAAACGCAAAACAAGTCAACAACCCCATCTAAAAGCTAATCTAAACCACCCCATAGATCAAACAACATCTCCCAAACCAAACTTGGTTGCAATAAAAGTTGTAATATAGCTTTACATCATCTCCATAAAAATGTAGTTCTAGCAATGTACGGTGTCCACATGTACATCGGGACTGAGCTCATCCTAGCCTTGACTGCAGTCCCGGCTCGAGCATCTATGGGTTGGAGATCGAGACACGGTTCAACGAACCCTACGCGTAGGCTTACCCGTTACTAGTATTCTACGCCCCAATGTATACTACCCATACGCCGTATTTCGGCTCGTATACTCGGACCGAGTTTCCTCGCCGGCGGTCGTCGCCTCGTTCTTGGTCTCCTGTTTGTTGCATGAATTGCTTTATTATTACACGGCAGGCGTGGCTCCTACGTGGGAGGTAACGTGGTTTTTCATGTTGCATGGAGTAGCGGTGGCAGTGGAAGTTGCGGTTAAAAAGGTGGTTACGCAGAAAATGAGGTTTACTCGTATATTAACGAGTGTTAAAATATTATCGTAAAAAATATATATATATTAAAGTTGATTCAATTATTAATAAAATTATAAATATATTATTTAGTTATTAAAATTTATAATTGAGTCATTTGATTAAAATTTATTTATAATCGATCACTTTTTATTAAAATTTAAATAAATATTTGATAAGATTTGGTATAAAATTTTAGTCACTAAAAATTATATATTCTATTAATTTATTTTTAATTTAAAAATAATTTAATAAATTTAACTCTTTACTTTTAAAAAATATATCAATTAATATTTTTGTTAATTAAATTAACGAAAGCTTAAAATTAATTACATAATTAAATTATATTTAAAATAGTGTTAGATATTAATATAATAAAAATATATTTATCCTCGCTTCATACATGCTTATGTTTTATTACGTAAAAATAACTTATATTTAATGCGTTAAACATTAATAAAAAATCATGTTTTTTCATAAAAATAAAAACTTGTTTAACTATTAGTAAATTCATAAATAAGAATTTTTTTAAATTATTGTAAAACTATATTATTTAATGAAAATGCAAAAGCTTGCAAAGAATTTAAGAAATTTATTTGAATTTTAACAGAAGAATGGTTCGTTTGTAATCAAATTTTAATTAACATGTTAACTTCACTAATAATTGTGTGACATGTTTGTTATTTGATAATAATATTTTAATTTATTTTACACTAAAACGAGAGGGTGATTCAATTGTAACTATAATATTAATCGAGTGATTCATTTAAAATTTTTAATAATTAAATAGTCTAAATATAATTTTATTAATAATCGAGTGGTCCCAATATAATTTAGCCTTAAAATAGAGCATTTAAAAAAAGATAAACTACACAAATGATCACTTCACGTTGGTCTCTATTTGACCATAATATTTTTAATTTTGACAAATATATTATATAATTATGAAAATAGTTCTAATATAATCATTTATCATTAAAATTTAACGAAAAGATAATATAACAGTTAAAAAATATATAATTATACATTTTGTCTTTATTATTTACATTTTTAAGGTGACAAGTATTTTATATAGTTAAAAAAATTACTGAATTTATTTCTTTTAGAACAAACATATCATAAATTATTATTATTATAAATCATTATTTATATATATTTTAAAGGTAACGCAGATCGTCATGCTTTAATAATCAATATTTTAATTATGATTTCTAATTTTAAAATATTTTTTTATTGTCAAAAATTAATTTCATCATTTATATTTATAATTTTAAATATATAATATTAAATATTTATTTATTTTATAGCTACAAAGATTAATAAAAATGAGTTAAAAATATATTTGGATGAATTTTTTTAACATTTATCAAAAATTAAGTATATAACGTGAGTCGGTTTGAATTATTTAAAATAAAATTTGAAAAGTAAAAAAAAATAACATTTATTTTATATTTTTCAAGTAAAGTCCGGATGATGCACGTAAATTTGATTAACAACTTAAATTTAACAGATATTATTATAAAATTATATTATAAATATTAAAAATTAATTAATTAAAATTGACTTTGGAAAAGGTAATATGGAAATATACACAAAATTCAATAATTGACTATTTGAGGAAAAACTTAATTTCCATGGAAACTTCTTGGCAAAAGCCACTTCTATTTGAGAAAAATCGAAGAAATTAGTTATGAGGTTGGTTCAAATATTAATCTAATAAATTTTATTTTTCTATTTTATCATTTAAAAATCAGCATTATTCCAATAAAATAAAAAATAAAATATTTTTACTTGAAAACTAATTATATGGTTATATAGTTTGACTCATGAACTCAACTTCGTACTTCAAATTGATACCGAACTTTTTTTTTTCAATTAGGTACTTGAATTTGGTCTTAATATTCAATTTGATACCTAATTTTTTTAACTTAAATAAAACATGATTTATTTTATATACTTATTTTGACTAAAATAAATTTTAGACATTTAATTTTAAAAAGAAATAATTAATCATCTATTATTATAAAAATAAAATTTAAACACCTAAAACAAAAAAATAACTTGAATACTTATTTTATAGTATTAAAGTTAAAACCAACAAGGATTCGTTAAAGTGGTAAACAACTTAGTTTCGGTTAAGCAGGTCTTGGGTTCGAGACATTATGTATAAAAAATCTCCGTTAAGATTTTCACTCATCAAAATTAGGTGTACGACACAGGTCAGTCTAGATTAATCCGAGTTAACCTTGACAACCGGAATAACAATATAAAAAAATTCAAAAATACACCATGAAAAGTTTAAAGCTCACAAAATGGGCCAATAAGGGACATAAATAGGCCCAAGCAATTAAAAGCCCAAGGTCCATTTGAGTTAACCTTGTTCTCCTATCGAAACTGCAACACTTCGTCTATATATTAAGTGTTAGCTTACTCGTTTTAAGTTCAACGTTCAATGCAGCTTAGAATCTGAGGGAAAAATTCACACAAAAATAATTAAATATATTATTTTAATTAGAAAAAAACTAGATAAATAGAAGAAGAAGAAAGAAATAGAGAAGGGGCGAATCGATCTCTCTAAGCTTTGATCTTATTGCTTCAAAGGTAATTCCTTTTCCCCTATTTCTTTCGTGTTTAGGGTTTCTCTTTACTCAGATTTGGGAACTTTCTTGTGTTGTTTAATCTTATGGTTTCCGATTGGCTTAAATGCTGCTTTAAGTTTCATACATTTCTTATGAATTAGGTCATCTTAAGCTCATTCAAGCTCTGTTTTATTGACGGAGATGAAGCAGAGAATTTAGCTTTGTTGCTGCTCCTGAGAAAAATAAGCTTGAATCGGTCTATTTTTGTTGCTTAGGTTTAAGATTACCGGAAGCTTCTGCCACCCTTTTTTTGGCATTTTACGTTAGGTAGAATTTAGAAGCATGGATTGAAAAGCGTTTGCTTGAGATCATAATTAGAAATATAAAAATAAAATAAAAAATAAAATTTTTGAGTTAAAAAATAAAATTTAAAATATTTTTTAATAATTATTATTAAGAGTGATTAAAATTTGAATTAATTAAAAAATTGAATATTTCAATTTAATTCGAGGTGAAAATGTTCGGTTCGTCTTAACTCAAAATTTTATAAATTCGATTTGTCTTGAAAATTTTTAAATAAAATTTAATTTATAAAATAAAAATTTGAATATCAAAATTTTTAGTAATTAATATTTTTAAGTTTGTGATGATATTTATATATTAATATATAAAAGTATAAAAAAATTAGAACATATGAATATATATATATTATATGATTAATAAAAATATATATATTATATGATTCATAAAAGTTGTTTAAGTTATAATTAAATCAGATTATAACATTACAAATTTTTATAAGAATTTAAAAATTTTGTTCTACTTGAATTTTTCAACTTGACTCAATTAAATATTTATTTTTAATAATTATAACGTTTGATTTTTTAAATTTAAGATTAAAAGTATATGTAATAAACCTAAGTGAACGAAAGCGTAAATAATTATACTGGTTTTTTAAAAATCAATTGTCAATTTAATACTAGGAAAATCATAATTTTAATAAAAAAATCCAAATCCCTCTTTATTCTTCGTTTTCTCTTTGGTTTTCAAACCCTAAAAGGGTGTTTTCACTCCGTCATCAGACCAGCATCCAGAGCCGCGCGATTTGACCTTTTGTCGTCGGCGCGCCGTCAATCACCTCTCCTCAACGTCGAACAATCCTCTCCCTGTAAGTCTCATCAGCTCGCCTCCCTTTACACTCTCACGCTCACCCTTATCGCCCATCGATGGATTTTTTTTAGAATTTACAGTAACGGGAGAAAACGGGGATAGCGGCCGTTACTACCGTTATTTACCGCTCCCCGTCAAATTGCGACCGCGATCCACTGCTAGTAGTGTGATTCCGCGTCCCACCAAAAACGCTTTTCCCTTTTGCTGATTTTTTATGACCGGGCTAATTACTAGGTTGGTTTTTGAATTTGGTGTGTTTGGAGTAATGGATATTTCTTAGCTTATGGAATTTGCTTGGAGCTCTTGTTTGTTTTGCTTCTTCTTCTTCTTCGAGCTTATGCTGTTATTACCTATTCTTTTTGGAGCTATTGTTTTATTGTTTCATGTTTTATTTTGGATTCTGACGGTCTGCTAGTTATAAGATTGTTTTTTGAATTTTAGGTATGCGGCATAATTGGTATAGTTATTTAGTGTTTTTTTTCAGGATTCTTAATTGTTTTATGGTTTATTAATTAATCTGTTCAATTGATTTCTTTTCGAATTTATAAGGGTTTTAGGTCAAGTATTTTTTTCCCCAAAGTAATTGAAATTTTGTTTTAATCAGATATTTGATTTGATATACATGCCAACACAGTTCATGGTTGGATAATGGCTGTTGAGGCTCCTGCCAAACATGCTTACGATTTTGATGATGATGATGATGATGGTCCCGTAGTGTTCAAGAGGAATAATACCTTGTCCTCTAAGAAGAATCAGTTAAACTCAGAAGTAAAGAAGGCACCGTCTCAAAGGTCTGATGGACAATCTGTGAGGCAAGCCTCTGATGCTCGAGCTCGCAATGGTCAAAGTTCCAGTTCCCAGAACAAGTTCATTCCACCTTCCAATTCACCACCTCCCATGCAATCACCTATTTTGAGCCCCAAATCATCTATTTCACCTGTGAAGGCATCACCAGTGAGATCACCAGTAGTGAATTCTAAGGCATCAACTTCGCTTAATGATCAGTTAAAACAAGCAACGAAGCAGAATAAGTTTACTGCTGTCAAGGAAGAGAAAAGCCCAATTAAAACCACTGAAACAAACAGTGACAATGACGATGACGACGATGATGATTCACAACCTTTGAGTGCAAGGCTTAAGGGGATCTCGAGCCAAGGCAACAAAGGGGCAAGCACTTTAACTCCTGCCCAATCACAGCGATTAGTACCAAAGGTTGAGATAAAAAGATCTGCTGAGGATCCTGATGATGAAGCTCCTTTGTCTGCAAGGTTCAAAATGAAGTCAAATGTGGGGATATCAAGTAGTAAGCCATATGAATCTCATGAGAAGAAACCTGTGGCTTCTAAAGTTCTGCAGAATGGTTCTACCATGAAGGACAAGCAGCAAAAGTCTTCTGTGTTGTCGGATAAGAGACCTCTTGATAAGGGCAATTCATCTGATCAGTCTTATGCTAAAAGGCCAAAGATTTCAGATGCACCTACAACAATGAAATCCAAGCAAATTATAGTGAAAGCAGAAAAATCTGAAGAAGATGATGACCATATTCCAATTTCCCAGCGTATAAAAAAGTCAGTTTCACCAAAAAGTAAAACATTGTCCACGAATCAAAAAGCGACCAAAGTTGTCTCTTCATCGCTTAAAAAAGTAAATAAAAAGTCGAAGAAAGAGATGAAAAATTCTAAATATAGTAAGTCAACAAAACTGTCTCCTAGTTCTGGTGATGGTCAGAAAAAGTGGAGTAGCTTGGTTCACAATGGTGTCATTTTCCCACCTCCATACAAGCCTCATGGGGTTAAGATGTTGTACGATGGACGAACAGTTGATTTAACTCCTGCGCAAGAGGAGGTCTCTCTCTTTTTCTCTCTTGCTATCTATCTTTTTACATAAAGTGTTATATGTTATTGAAGTTATCATGAGTTTTTTGAGAATCAATTTCATTAATGTCATTGGAATTTGATGAAAGGTCTAATTTCTCATTTGACTTGTTGCTGCCTGATCCCTTCATTCTGCAGGTGGCAACAATGTTTGCTGTAATGAAAGAAACAGATTACATGGGTAAACCACAGTTCAAGAAGAATTTCTGGGAGGACTGGAGTAAGATATTGGGGAAAAACCATATCATTAAGGGCTTGGACAAATGTGATTTCACTCCGATATACGAGTGGCATCTGCAGGAAAAAGAGAAGAAAAAACAAATGAGTTCTGAAGTAAGTTGGTTCAAATATCTTTTTGCCTTCAATATACTATAGCATTTTGTACTGCATCTGTCTTATTTTAGAACCTGCAATTTTTTTTCATGCCTTTCAAAGTTTATAACTGTTAAGCATGGTTGCTTTTTGTAGGAGAAGAAGGCTTTGAAAGAAGAAAAGTTGAAGCAGGAGGAGAAATATATGTGGGCTATTGTTGATGGTGTCAAAGAGAAGGTGAAGAATTTGTTTCACTGTAGAATTCAATTTATCCCTTTCAAAAATTCTTTACTTGATTTTATTTTATTTGTTTTTGCTTATCCTCATTCGACCCTATTTTTGGAGCATAATGCATTTTTTCATTCTCCTTCTGCCAAGCTCACAAAATCTACAAAAAATAATATATTTCTTTCAGTTTAATTTTCATTTTGTTTCTAATTCAGATTGTTCTAATTGCAGGTAGGAAATTTCAGAGTCGAACCACCTGGGCTTTTCCGAGGTCGAGGAGAGCATCCAAAGGTATTGGTGACATTCTTGACAACATTAAAGCAAATAGGAAATCGTATGCGTTAGTTTGATAGTTCAGTCTATGGGATTTTTATACTAAGCTCTTCCAAATGATTGTTGTTTATCAGATGGGAAAGTTGAAAAGACGTATTCGTCCATGTGACATTACCATTAATATCGGAAAGGATGCCCCAATTCCAGAATGTCCAATCCCTGGTGAAAGGTTAGGACTTAAATGGCAACAGAGTTTATTTTATAGAATATATGAAAAGATTGGAAATTATTTTTGATTTGGTTATTCTTAATTTGGGACCTTTTTGTTTGGTTGGCAGATGGAAAGAAGTAAAACACGACAATACTGTTACATGGTTAGCTTTCTGGAATGATCCCATTAATTCGAAAGAATTCAAATATGTATTTTTGGCCGCTAGTAGTTCTTTGAAGGGACAAAGTGACAAGGAGAAATATGAGAAAGCAAGGCTGCTGAAGGTAATATTTATTAACCAATATGATGGTGCTCTTAGTTTCATTTATTGAACCATCTATAAGTGGATATCTGTGCTTTAAATGTAGGATTATATCAAGAACATCAGAGCAGCTTATACTAAGGATTTTACGGCGAAAGATGTTACAAAGAGACAAATAGCTGTTGCGACATATCTTATTGACAAATTAGCTCTTAGGGCGGGTAATGAGAAGGTATATCATGTCCACCATGAACAATCCATTTTCTGCTTCTTTTGATTTGTATGCAAGTACGTTAACTGTGGGTAAATGGAGGGGGGGAAAGGTCTGAGCTGATTTGGCCATATGCAGGATGACGATGAAGCTGATACTGTAGGTTGCTGCACACTTAAAGTAGGAAATGTGGAATGTATTCCTCCAAATAAGCTGAAGGTAAGGTCGGATTATGCTCCAAAAAGAGATTTAGTAATTCCTTGCTACCTTGTTGAAATGAGCCTAACTTTTGTAAGATTCACATTTAAAACTGGTTGGTTTAGGTTAATATGCAATTAGTATTAGGCTTGGAAATTTCAGCTAGTCATTTACCTGCTAGTCGATCTTAACGTTTAACATTTTTTGTTTTCCTTCTGATCTTTAGTTTGACTTCCTCGGTAAAGATTCAATTCAGTATGTGAACACGGTAGAGGTTGAGCTTCCTGTGTACAAGGCAATTGGGCAGTTTCAAACTGGTGAGTTGATGACCACCCGTGGTTAAAATTCATGTGTATGATACTACTTGAGCTAAAGAGCGTGATCTCTCCTTTATGCAGGGAAAAGCAAAACTGATGATCTTTTTGATGAGCTTGATACAAGCAAACTAAATGCTCATTTGAAGGAACTCATGCCCGGTCTTACAGCAAAAGTCTTCCGTACCTATAATGCTTCCATTACATTGGATGATATGGTATGTCAGCTTATACATGGCATACATGCATTTTACTCTATTATGCATGTGTACTTAGCCTAGTTGTGAGACTTCAGTATGTGAGGTAAATATATTGGACCATAATGATTATAGTGATATATAAACAAGTTATGAGAGCTTCCAATGTATTGACAGCATATCATTGTGGTTTTGTAGAGTAATTCTTTTAACAGTTTTCCTATTTGTCTTTGTTTGGTTAAAATGACAGTTAAATAAAGAAACCAAAGATGGGGATGTGGCAGAAAAAATAGTAATTTATCAGCGAGCAAACAAAGAGGTAAGGATTGTTTATGGCTAGATGCTAAGCTGAGGAGGTTACCTATTTTAACTTTTTGGTATCTAGAGACTAGAATTTTGATTGTTCTTGCTGCAGGTTGCCATCATTTGTAATCATCAACGTACTATTTCGAAATCTCATAGTGCACAGATGTCAAGGTTGACTGAGAAAATAACTGAACTCAAGGTAATTACTCTTCTAGAAAATTTATTGGAAAACTTTGAAGTTTTACATGTATTTTGACTTCTGTCTGGAAATGTGACCGACATGATGGTTGCCAAGTACTTGCAAAAAACAGTCGAAGTGACATAGACACTTGGGATGTTTTCCTCCGAGTGGTTTTAAATTTAAAGATTTTCTTCTGGGAATTGGTGCTTTTCCATTTTAACCATTGGGCTGACTTTTTTCTATTGCTTGTAGGGTGTTCTAAAAGAGCTAAAAACTGATTTGGATAGAGCTAAGAAAGGGAAGCCGCCATTGAAGGATGCTGACGGGAAGCAGAAGAGAAACTTGACCCCTGAAGCGTATAATATCCCATTCCCTTCTCTTTAGCCTTCCATATAATTTTCTGCTTACCAACTCCGTTGATTCATGTTCAACGCAGGATAGAGAAAAAGATTACACAAACAAATGCAAAGATCGAGAAGATTGAACGAGACATGCAAACTAAAGAGGATCTGAAAACTGTGGCATTGGGCACATCCAAAATCAATTACCTTGACCCTAGGATCACAGTTGCATGGTGCAAGCGACACGAAGTTCCCATCGAGAAGGTAAACCATATCTATCCGGTTCTCACATTTGGACTGACACATTATTCAATCTAGGTTCATTCGTCTATTATATGTTGCTTCACAGATTTTCAACAAGTCTCTTCTAGCCAAGTTTGCTTGGGCCATGGATGTTGATCCTGATTTCAGATTCTGATCATCTGTATCGATTTCCAGGTTGGTTCCCTTAAATTCTTACTCTGACCTAATCTAAACAGCGGGCTGGTTTGGCCCATTTCTTTTTTACATCTCAAACTGCCCCTCCCTTGTTTCTCAAAGAAATTGTTTGTTTTTAACATTTGAACATTTCTTACTAACTGTTAAATGTTGGACTGGAGATACATTGAAGACTGATTCATAAACAGGGTTAATTTTGTACTTTTCCACACTGAGATCCCTTTTTGTTAGTATACTATTATCATGCTTTTTCCATCTGAAACAAGATTCCAGATCTGTTTGTCTTATACATTGTCTGAAAATGTTTGTTTTTCTTAAGACTGACTCTACCTTCTTTAACATTCAAAGTCCTTTCTCTCATTTCCGATCATTTAATTTTCTGTCGAATATTAGGAAAATTCTACGATGGACGTCGAATATTGTTGAACACCACTAATATCGAACATTGTTGAACACCACTAATATTGAATATTGTTGAACACCATTAAATTTATTAATTACATATTTAGTTCTTGAAATTTTTAATTTTTATTAATTAATTTATAATATTCAATAGTGTTTAGCGTTAGTGGTGTTCGACGTCCAATGTAGACTCATTCTATAAACCTTTACTTCCAATTCAATGGCTTCCCATTTGGATTGCTTAAAATTGACACAGATAAGAACATGCTTGAACAATCTTGTCTTGGGTTGTTGTTGCTCTGCCTAATGCAACTGTAAACAGATAGCTGGAAAATGAATGATTTGGATTGTATTTTTACTTAGAAAAAATAATAAGGTACGTAAATATGGTACTAAGTCTACTAAGAAAACCCTTGGAGAAAAAGAAATTAAAACATGTGATTAAAAGGGCGTGGGGAAAAAGATTGTATCTTTCCTTAAATATATTGTTTATTTTCTATATTATTTTTGATGATTACCATTTTTTATCATAATTATCATTAAAATTTTTATGTTTTTAAATCACGAATTCCAAATATTCGTCATAAAATAAGTATATACATGTACGTTGTAACTTTTTAATTATCTATTATATTATATTACTGTATGAGTGAAGATAAAAAAAAATATTCTTAAAGATTATTCTACTAATAATTTTAATTGTATTAATAAATTACTATAAAATTAATTAAGTTAACGATCTATAATTAAAGAGAATTCAAATCACAAACAAAACACACAAAAATAAAATTTAAAACAAAAAGAATTATTTTTTATATTATTTAAAAAATAATTGTAAATCTTCATTATTCATAAATACATCTATTATTAAGGATTATTTTAAATGTATCATAACTTTTATTTTGACTATTTTCAACGGTAAAATTATTTAGAAAATTTTGTCATCATGATAACTATCTTAAAAATCTTAAAATTCTTGTCACTAAGACCATCATCTTAAAAACCTTACAATTTTTGTGACCATGAACACTATCTTTTAGCTATAGAACTTTATTTTTTTTTATTTGTTAATTATGAGGGAAGTATTACTATCTGTAAGATCAATAATTTTAATTAAAAAATAAAAAAATTATTTTCATCTTCTTCTTTCAGTTTGAAGTTTTTATGAAACTATTTCTGTGATTAGATTTTTTTCTTAAACTACAAGATAAGAAACACATAATTGTGCAACAGATAAAGCTCCATGATTTTACCTGTTACTTGGAAATTCTCTATCATTTATATAAAAAAAAAAAGTTAGAATTTTGTATCATCTGATTAATACTTATGTTGCTGGCATCTTCTTCGTAAACATGGATACAAGAATATAATGAAGCTGTGAAAATTGCAGATGATAACAATGCTATGATATCCGGCAACAGTTCACTGCCTGCGTCGGGACCGGAACCGCAGCGACATGCATCACTATCCGACGGATGGTTACAATCTTAGGGACTCGACTTTGGCGGATTGCAGTCCCTTTTGTTTAGGACTACCAGGAAGCCATTGTAAGTCATCTTAAGAGGGGTTCATGTAGGAATGGATTGATGTTGGATTCATGTTTCAGTCGTATCTTTGGACTCACCAATTTTAGGACATTTTTCGATGAAATGAATACGTCTTTGGACTCAACGTATTAAAACCAATCAATTAATATAATTTAGGATCAAACGATTGTCGATTCTGAGATTAATTGTGTTTGACGGTGATGGTATTTTCTATTATTTTATAGTAATTTTATTTTTTATAACATATGATTTTATTATTTATTTTAAATTACTTTTATATTTAATAATATTAAAAATTATAAAATAATAATAAAATATTTTAAAGGGATTAAAATATAAATAATTTAAAATTTTAATTAATAAATTAAAAATTAAATGTCTAAAATAAAAATAAAAAATAATTGATTGATAAGCGATATATTCTAGTCTATTTTAAAATTAAGTGATCAAATTTATGATTTACCATTAACGCGCCTTGGAATGGGATTATATTGTATTAACAAGTAGTCTTAACAGTTAACATCATGAGTTATGCTGGCTATTGGCCCAAAAACAGAGCGCCAAATTGGGCCGAAGTAAAGCCCAAAAATTAAGCACCATATTATTGTAAATCCAGTTCCTCAATTTTCTTCTACGATTAGCCCTAAAAATCCCAATTCAACCCTTGAAAAATTCCCCCAAATTTATTTATCCAAGAAAAGAAAAGTTTCCCCCAATTTGAAGTTAGGAACACGATTAGATTTGCAGTTAGGAAAAAGGAAGAATGAGTAACGTTCCAAAAGAAGCCATTGAAGTGATAGCGCAGAGTATTGGCATTACGAATTTGTCCCCAGATGTCGCCATTGCTTTGGCTCCCGATGTTGAATATCGTGTTCGAGAAATCATGCAGGTAAATTATAATCCCCCTTCCCCTTTTTATAGATTCAAATTCTAGTGCTTCCTTAAGAATTAATTTTGTTCGTATGACCTTTTTGGATATGTCTTCTTTCTAAATCAAGTCATAATGCAGGAGGCAATTAAATGTATGCGCCACTCACGGCGGACGGTTTTGACAGCTGATGACGTTGACAGTGCTCTTAATCTGCGAAACGTGGAGGTACATTTTCAAGTTTTAGTAATTTTTGTTCTGCTTGTTGTAAATTTATTACATGTAGATTTCCTTTTGTTAGTTGAGAATAGTACTGATTAATGCTATTTCTTAGTGTAATTTTGTAAGAATTTATGAATTTTTGGAGTGATGTGATACTTTCTAGGACATGTGTATTAATTCATCATTTTGACCAAAAGTGGAATTTTATAAACTAAATTTTTGGAAGTTTGAATCTTTAGTTTAAGTCATGTTTTAGCTTTTGTTTTGTTTTTTGGTTAATTGGTTTCTGTTATACTTTTCTCCTGCACCAGCCGATATATGGCTTTACTTCTTGTGATGCACTGCGATTCAAAAGAGCTGCAGGGCAAAAGGATTTGTTCTACATTGATGACAAGGATGTGGAGTTTAAAGAAGTAAGATATAATAGATGATCTTTGTTCTGTAGTAACTGCTTTTTATTGGAGACTTTTTAACTTATATTCTTATATGTTGTGTAGTTTCTTGAGTCACCTCTGCCAAAAGCACCGATTGATACATCTGTCACGTCTCACTGGCTTGCAATTGAAGGCATTCAACCAGCAATTCCGGAGAATGCTTCAGCTGAAGGTACCGTCTTATTCAACACTGGTGGATAAAAGGTCCTGAATATTGAACTTGCATAGCCTTTTTATCTATGTCCTCAAAACATTCAGATTAAAAATTTAGATTTTTGTTTTGACATGTTCTCTACAGAAGTATTCATGTTGAAGACTCTCATTGTTCGTGTTCTTTTTCAGTTTTATCACTTTAATCTATTACGAACTTATCTTAATTTCTATGTGGAATTGGCATTTTCTTTCCCTGCAGTGCCTTCTGATGGAAAAAAGGCTGAATACAAAGAGGATGGAGCTTCTGTTGATGTTAAATTACCTGTTAAGCATGTATTATCAAGAGAACTTCAAGTATGTTTTACATCTTAAGCAGCATATATATGTTAAAAGACTTTTTTGCTGGGAATGACATTAAGAGATTGGTTTGATTGGTATGCAGCTCTACTTTGACAAGATCGTGGAGATTACCATGAATAGATCTCTCTCAGTTGTCTTTAAACAAGCATTACTTAGCTTGGCAACAGACTCGGGATTACATCCTTTAGTTCCCTATTTCACATATTTCATTGCCGATGAGGTTGTCTTAAAGATCTTTATTAATATGTATGTGGCAAAAGAACCTCTGGTTGGTTATCTCAAGCCTATGTTTTCCCCATGTTTATTTCAGGTTGCACGGAACTTAAACAATTTCCCTCTTTTGTTTGCTTTGATGCGTGTCGCCCGGAGCCTTCTCCAGAATGAACACATACACATAGAACCTTACGTGAGTTTATTGCTTTTATTGTATTCATAAGTACCTGAGCAAATACATGTAAGCTTGTGGTTTATTTTCTGCCTATCTGATTTTTCAAAATGTTCTTCAGTTACACCAGTTGATGCCATCTATTATTACCTGCATCGTTGCAAAAAGATTAGGGAATAAATTCACTGACAATCACTGGGAACTTAGAAACTTCGCAGCAAAGCTAGTGGCATCAATATGCAAAAGGTGACGATTTCATTTGTTTTGGACATGCATGGCGTACATTTTTATGGATTTCAGGTGTCTTATTGTTTAGTTTTGAACTTGGATCTCTGGTGCAATAATTTGTTTATTGATTTGCATGCTATTTTAAATGGTACGATCATGCTTGTCATGTGGATCACTTGGCATTCCTATTTTGATGATCGCGGCTACTCTTTTTACTATGTTCTAATTAAGATATGCTTTTCTTTTAGGTTAAACACGGCAAGGATTAACCTTAATTTCCAGCACAATGGTTGTCTTCTATATGCAGACTTTTACACACATAATGTTTTGCAGATTTGGTCATGTTTATCACAATCTTCAGCCACGTGTGACAAGAACTCTGCTCCATGGTTTTTTGGACCCAACAAAAACATTTCCCCAGCATTATGGTGCAATTCAAGGGTTAGCAGCCCTTGGACCCAGTGTGGTATCTTAATCATGGCATCACTTATACCTAGTACTTCTGTTTTTTCCTATAAATCTGTCTTTCCTATGTTTCACTACTGTCCCTTTTTTCTTTGATGTGTAGGTTCGTCTACTTATCCTTCCAAATCTCGAAGCATATTTGCAGCTTCTTGAACCTGAAATGGCACTGGAGAAACAGAAGAATGAAATAAAAAGATACGAAGCCCGTTGTGTTTACGGGGCTCTGCTGGTAAGTTTATTACCCAAATTGATACAACAAATTACGAGCATCCCTGTATGTATTTGCACGTGATGTTATTATACGGTAGAACTAACAATGCTGTATAAATTTTCTGCTACCAGCGTGCAGCTGGACTTTGTATGTATGATCGGCTTAAAATGTTCCCCAGTCTGCTAGCTTCTCCAACTCGTACCGTCTGGAAAAGCAGTGGCAAAGTTGCAACCACAAGTATGGTTTCTTGAAACCATTGTTTTTACACTCAATCCACATGTCTCATCTTGTCCTTAATGCTATATCTGTCTTACTCTGATCAATCTAGATAAACGAAAAGCAAGCACGGACAACTCAATGCAGCAACCACCGGCCAAGAAAATAGCAACCGATAGTTCAATGGGAATGATGCCAATAAATTCCATGCAAGCTGGTTTACAAGGGGCAGCTAGCAACTTTTCTAACACCGTAGGAGGTTCGAATGTTGGCGTATCATCAATGTCTCGTCCTTTATCAAATGATAACATGCTAGGAAGGGAGGTTGGCGGTCGAGTTTCCAAGACCTCAACTGTTCTAGCTCAGGCTTGGAAGGAAGATACAGATGCAGGGAACTTGTTGGCATCATTATTTGAACTTTTTGGTGAAAGTATGTTATCATTTACCCCCAAACCTGAGCTTTCATTCTTCCTTTGATTAAAATTTTACCTCCAAAGGTACTGTTTTCCACAGTAATTTCTGTAAATCAGCACCAACTTTTACTAGCCTTTTTTTCATTTCTTTTCATGTATGCATTATATGTAGTTATCAAAGAGTATATTCTACTTAGATTTTATTTATATCGAGAAATTTGTCAGTTCTCTTGTCGACTCGGATTTAATTTATTACAAAATATAAAATGCTCATATTAATAAAATTACATATAATGTCTGAAAGAACATTCAACTTTTATGAAAATTGGACACATGATACAACATATCTAACAAATGAGAAACTGGCAACATCAAATTGCCAACACAATGCCAATTCAAAGTACATACGAAACATGAGAAAACATCGAATCATCCACGTAATGAACAATGAATTCAGAATAAATCATGCAAGGAAACTTCACTCTGCTTCACTTAAAATGGGGACAATAAGCGGTTTCATCTGTGCTAGATATACAATTGCCCACCTATCAAAAGATAAAATGAAATCTAACATCAGAAACTATAAGGAAAATGGAATAAGACATGTTTCAAAAAGGATTTAGCTTCCTCATCAAACTCAGATGAAGATGCATCAAGTTACTCGGGACTCGGGTGAGTGTCTCCATGAATTTGGAGAGCTCTTGAAGAATCATATATCCATGTACCCATGTCTGAATATATGACGGGGCCGCACGAGTGCTTCAAGAGAAAAGAAGCAGAGAAACAAAGAATATGCATGTTTATGTGGTGAATGCAGGAAATTGGTCATTCGTATGAATGGTACATAGGCATATGTTTAAGCAGTGTATTATATAAATATATATTGATGAAGACAATATTCTCGATCAATATGATAGAGATATCGGATCAATTTAAAACTACGTGCATGCCAATATAGATATAAAAACATAAACTTACATCATCCAACAACAAACAGTTGCTGTAACGACCAATGTAAGGTGCAACCTGCACAATAAAACAAGGATAATGCAGTTTCTCAGTGAGAGCAAAGAAAGATAGAGGGAATCAAGACAGAAGAAAACTTCCTAGTCTGTATATGACAAACCAGGCTATTCAAAATCAAGACAAAAATCCGGCAATATCCATTTGGGAGATCACCACCAATCACTTATCGAATCGACTAGAGGCGACAAGATTCATTCAAGTTCAGACTAAGCAACCATAGGCACAATGAATTCAATTGATATTCGAATTCGATCCAAAAACACCCACTTACAATGTACCATCTTAAAGCATATTTCATTAATATATATCAATCAGAATACACACTTTAAACTTCAATCGAAGTAACATCAATCCAGACTTGTGAAAAAGGCAACACATTTAGCATATGAATTTCAAATCCACAAAAACTTTATATAAAAGAGTAAATTTAAATGAAAAAATAAAAAAGGAGAGGAAGTGTTAAAAGAGTACTTACAGATTAGCAGATGGACCGCTGTTAAAGCAGATTCTGGTACAAATGGATGCAATTATACCAACCACAGAAAAAATTAGGGTTGTTACCAAGAAACCCATATTCCGATCTCGATTTCACACAAAAATTCCTGCGGAAACAACAAATTAAAGTTGTTTAAAAATGATCTGATTCTCAGCAAAGCTAAAAAGGAAATTCGGATCAGACACAATCCCACTTACCTTCTGCTTGGTTTCTGAGAAAATGCAAGAAAATAGCAGGAGTAGGGATCTTAAAATTTAACCCTTTATAATTGAAAGTGAAAATTTGAACATTCTCCCCATAAATCGTGTCATCCTTAACAAAACAATATAAACTTATTACTCTTTAAAGTTCAAGGGTAAATTACGCACATCACCACTTAACTTTTCTCTCTAACCTGTTTTAATCATTAAATTTTCAAAACAATCTGTTTACTCACTAAACTCTATACATTTACCTATTTTGATTGCTTTTTATCATTTTATTAGTATTTTGGTATGTTTTGACGTATTTTATTATTATTAAATATAAAAATAATTTAAAATAAAAATAAAATTTTATTTTATTTTGTTATTATAAAATATAAAAATAAATTATTTTTATTTTAATAACAATAAAATATTTCAAGTTATATTAAAATATTTATAAAATAATATTGAATGACTAAAATAGATCAATATATAAAGATCAGTTAATAAATTAATCATTTTGAAAGTTTAATAATCAAAATACGTCAAAGAATGAATTTCAGTGATGTTTTTTATAATTTATCTAAATTTTAATAATGATCATAAATCGTGGTAGAGAAATACAAAATTTATTAAATATAATTTAATTCTGATTTAAGAGCGTAAGGCCTAAGCATTCGATCGAGTTGATGGTAAAATTAAAATTAATGACCAAATGTGTACACTTACTAAATATAAGTGATTATTCTAATAATTTACCTTAAATAAAAACTTAAAGTACATAAATGATCACTCAATCTTTAAGGTGTTTTTATTTTAATCACCAAACTTTTATATTTTGCATTATAATCACCAATATTTTTGTTCATTTACCAGTACGAAAAGTGTTCGATAGATTTTTTTTAAAAAAAGGGTATTAGTAGTGATCATGATCGTATCGATATAAGATATTTTGTATCGATATCGAAGATAGGGTACTAATACTAAATGCTTGTTTTTTACTTTTAAAAGATTTTAAAAATATGTTCAGGTCAGAAACTCTTCAAATATATTTTCAAGTTATTTGATCTTTAAATAATTTTTATAATATTTGAATTAAGTTTAAATATATTTTTTTAATTTGTTATATTAAAATCTTTATTTCAACAACATCAAAATCACTAGACTATAAAATGTTTTAATGCATAAAATTTATAAATATTATATATAACTTCTCATATCGATAAATCAATATTATTAAAACAATTAATCGTAATAGAATTAAAAAATATGAATCAAAATAAAAAATATAAATTATATAATTATGTCATTTAACAGTGTTTAAATAAGAACGATTCAAAAGTTAAGTTATTAAATTATATTATTTTTCAAAAAATTATTAAATTAAAAAAATTAAACTCTAGTGAACACAAATAAGATACGAAGAAAGTTGATAACAAAGGATGTAGTTTACTTATTATTTTATTCAAGAAAAATGAAACATAATGTGAGCTTCTAATGAGAAGGATCATACTAAAATGAACTAAAACTTTTGTGATTATAACATAAATTTTAAAAATTAAATGACTAAAATGAAAATATTTTAAAAGTTTAATGATTATTTATGTAGTTTACCGTAAATAAAAATATAGATGTTTTTGTGTGGATTTGAGGTCGATAATTATTTTAAAATTAATAACTAAAAATAAAATAATTTAAATGTTAAAAACAGTATAATTAACCTGAATAAAAATATAATCACAAAATATTACTACAATTACCGAACAACGTGACATTTGTGAAGGAAAAAATTAAAAAAAATAATTAATTTATTATAATTGTAAAACATAAATAAAATAATAACAATTGAAAAAAATATATAAGAAAAGAAACAATTTTTATATATATTTCAAAACACGTATAATATCCCTTCTTCTTCGTCATCTTCATCTTCTTCGTGTTCAGGTGTTGAGTCAAATATGAAGATATCAGCTTCTTCTGGTAATCTAAAGGTAACTCTTTTACCCTTCTTCTTCTTCGGTTTCCAGCTTTGGTTCTTCTGCAAACCAACCGCCATCTCCATTCCTTCCTTTCTATCTTCCTCCTCTCTATTCTCTGCTTTCGGATATGGAAAAACCTTATTCGACGACAGTTTAAAGTTAAAACCCTTGACAGTAACACCGCCGCCATTGTTGTTGTTGTTATTAAGCAATGAAAATGCCATAATCCAATCCTCCTTGTCTTGCTCTTTGGGTTCCTTTTCTGGCAGATGTTTCCCTTTCTTCCATGAAGAACCCAACATCACTAACGGCTTGTCTGGAAATGTGCATCGCTGGTTGCTCCTCCTCCGGTGTTGGTCTTCGGTTACCGGCGGTGAATTCGATAATCTCTCGAAACCAGATTCACGAAAACAAGAGAAACAATCCATATGTTTTTTGAAAAGATGAAGAATGAATGTTTAAAACTGTCTGATTCTGAACCAGGTTTTATAAGAAGGTTTTGGAAGAAGAAGACGAAGAATATAACTGTTGATGGAATACAGGTACCATATAATACGGACATGGCTATTACAGTTATTTTTCCTGCTACAATTGACCTGACCAATACAGCAAATATTTTTAATTCAACCCAAAATCTGTCTGAAAAATAAACTAAACAACTGAAATTTGGTATCTAATTGTTTAAAATTATTTGGAATATTTGGTATCTAAACCGTTAATAATAATTAAAAAATATTAAATATTAAAACTTTATTGTGGTTTTGAAAGGTTTGATGCATACCGTTTGTTTTTGGCTAATATAAATTTGTGGTAACAATATATCTGATTTATGCTCATTAATACAATTTTTTTAATTTTAATTGCATTAAAATGTAAATATAATCTTAGTTAAATTACTGAACTTTATATCTATAAAAAGAAAATTGGATGAACAAGATCCACAAACTCTGAATAAGAAAAGCTTTACAAAATCAAGCCATGTGAATCAAAGTCCGAAACCAGTTAGATAGGCATGGAACAGAAAGATTCTTGGTCTATAGTTCAGAGGTTTGAAACAAAGAAGTGGAGAAGTTCACAACTTGGGGAACTGGAAATAATAAAAACGTAAAATCTTAAAAAATTATAGTAATTAGTCTTCGAATCAATGATGACTTGGTACAGGAGAAACGAGGGTTTCTACGTAAATCATTGCAGCAAAGTGTTCCACACCTCGAATATCAAGAGTCTCCCTTGTTTTATTCTGCAGGTTGAACCACGCCGGCTGACGAGGCCGTGCCCCATCCTCTAGCAATAATCGATCACCCTTACGACAATATGCGATAACTCTGGTATAAAAAAAACCCGGCTGCCACCATTCTTTTCGGGATAGAGCAGCCAATTCGGTCCACGACTCCTTAACTCCATATTCCTTCATCAACCACAAATTGACATGATCTTGGTCATCATACTCGCGAAAAACACACAACTTCCCTCCTAGAACGCCAACACTCCTGTAACCAAAGTTACCGTCACTAATGTTAGATTCGGGGACACGATGGAACTCCTCGACCCCGAGATCAAGACCGAAGATCGATTGTCCATTACTGTGTTTGTTTCCTTCGTCGCCTACCCAATGTAAGGAACCGTTTGCGAAAACACCGTCCTGTGTCACGTGATAAGAAATTTGATACGGACAATCCTTGATTCTCCTCCACGAATTAGCTTTCAGGCTGTAAATCATAATTCGCTTACCAGATGATGTCATTTGAACCACCTTGTAGTCGTTGTTGATGGCATCGTACCCGAATCCAAGAATATTTTCGTAATCAGGGTTAACTGTTAATTTCGGGAGACAATGGCATGTTCTGGTTGATGGATTCCACAAAGCAATGCCTGCTTCATCATGATATACTGCAAGTAAACCATTGCAAGAACCAAAAATTCTGGAAGAAACTCCAAAGTTTGCAACCGAATACGGTCGAGAGAGCTCCTCCAAGTTGTCTAGCGAGTCGAAGTCGATCGAATAGGTCTTATATTCATCATCTTCTGTGCGCCCGTCAAGGACGAGCTTGACATTGACATTGGTTTTGAGTGAGTTATGGAGATGGAGTTTAGCAAAATTAGAGTCCTGAATGAGGGAACTCCATGGCTTCGACACACAAATGAAGCGTAGAAGTGTCTTCGTCGGAAGCCGACAAAGTATATCAGGGATTATGTCGTCGGAAAAGTAGCCATCGGTGGACCTGTATGATTTCCAAAATAATATACTGTATCTTTTAAAGATGACCAATGCCTATGCCTTTGTGGAGTTGAATTCGAGGATGCTTGTCATGTTCTTCTTAGTCGGAACTTACCTACTATTTTTTGGTGTACGTTTTGCTCATGGTGGGAAGTACAATGATGCAGGCCGAAAACTTTTTTTTTTTTTGACATATGGCATTCATCTAATACATTAACGGTGTTGATATTTCGTTGACAACAAAGGAAACTCATGTTTTAACTTATTATTAAGATTAATTCTTATTTGATGAAGAAAATTTTAAGTTAAAATAAAATAATTATCAGTATGTTGATCAGTTAAATATTTTAATTTAATTGTTTAATAAAAAATAATTATAACAATGAATTCGAGTGAATCTTTCGAAATTAATTTCTTTTGCAACAAGCAACATTCTCACAAATTTATATTATTTTGATTTTAGATCGGTCTCTACGAATTTAGAAAATAATTAAATTAGATAGATCAGATTCAGATTTAGAATATAATTTTTTTCCTCAACCCTATATATATTTATTATATTTAATTTGAGGGTCAGATTTATTTGTTAAAATTTTGGGATATAATTGGGGTCAAATTATGTTTTTATTATGTTAGATTAGGTATAAAATGAGATAATTGATAGTGAAGATCTAAGGACAGGGGAGATGAACACTGGTATCAGTGTTTTATGAAAAATGAGAGCGTTGAGGGTATTTTCGAAAAAACCAAAAGATTTTGTGATATTTTAGGAAAAAATAAATGGAATTAAGAAATATATCAGATACACATTGGATGATATATATATATTTTTATAATAGTTAACGAAACAAATTTAAAATGTAACAAAATAAAATTTTAAATATATATTTTAACAAAAAGTAATTTAAACATATGTGATTGAATAAGAAAATTAATTTACTAAATACAATAAATAAATAATTTTTAATAAGATGATATCATATGTCCGACACCTAATTGAGTGATTAATTTATTTAATTAAATAAAAATTTAAAATCAAATTGATATAATAAGTAATTAATAAAGATTATATGTATAATTATATAAATTTTTTGTAATAATCATGTCACTCATTTAACTGTAAATAATTTTGAATGATCAAAAATTTATAAATCGATAATAAAAGTGATCAAAATATTTAATTTTTTAATTTAATTATCAAAATTGTTCTCGACTTAAACATAAATTATCTTTACAATAGCCATTTACAGGTGATTCTTCTACTTATATAATAATTTTTGGTCTAAATTTCAAAAATAAATTTAAATATTTTATTTTTTAAATAAAATCTTTAAATAGTCTATATGTCGAATAAAACCCAACTTTTTGTCAAGTTGATATATTTTAATGAAAATGTTCATTAAAGATTGTATTTTTTTTTCATAGTTCGATGACAGTCCACGACTATTTCATTAATAACTTGGTAATATCGCACCATCAAATAATTTTAAATTATAAAATATAATAATTACTTCAATAAAATAATCCATTATATTTAATGGATTGATCTCTTTGAAGATTTCCAGAATACACTAATTAACTCCATAGTCAACTTTCTTTCGTATATGGAAATGTAATGGGTAAATTAACATGAAGGTAATTTAGTTACGGGTAAGGTTATATTTAAACATTTCAATTATTAAAAATTATATTTAAATTTGAGTCACTTTTTATATTAAAAAAATATCAGTTTGTGTATAGATTAATTAATGATTTTAAATGAAATACTCTAATACTAATAAGGGTTTATAAGTGATTTGAAAGAAAAAATCACCAAATTAATATATTTTTAAATATAATTTTATATATAATAAATAATTCAAATGTGATTTTTAATATTAGATTATTCAAATCTAATATTATATATAATTGAGTGACATTTATTGTAATTTACCAAATATGATCCAATAAATTAAGTGCACCGACACCCATTCTTTAATTGGGATGGCAAATGCAGGTTTGACTTCAACGTTCTGATAGTGTATGGATTCGCCAGCAGGTTTACAACTAAGGAAGCTGAATGCCTGAATCCAGTGTTCCCTCTTTGTTCCTTGGTTTTCAGTTCTGTATAAATCCTCAACCAAACCCTCTTACAAGATCCAACGATGTCTCCTTTTCCATCCGATTTGATCCCGAACATACTTTGTCGGCTTCCGGTGAAGACATTGCTCCGATTCAAATGTGTGTCCAAGTCATGGTGTTCCCTCATGGACGATCCGCAGTTTGCCAAACTCCATCTCGACCACTCCTTGAAAACCAGCACCAACGTCAAGCTCTTCCTTGATAATTGTATCGAACGTGACGACAAGGCTTATGCGGTGGATTTCGACTCTCTCGACAACTTGGTCCAATTCCCTCGCCCTTTCGTAGCCGAAATCACCAAATACCGATCCAGAATCATCGGTTCTTGCAATGGTTTACTTGCCGTTTATCACCGTGAAGGAGGCATTGCTTTATGGAATCCATCGACAAGAAAATGCCGTTACCTGCCACCGTTGGACAACGATATAATCAACGACCACGATACCTTGCCTGGATATCACTACGACAAGAACACCGTGCTCGGATTCGGGTACGATGAAACAAGCAACGACTACAAGGTGGTGAAAATGCAGAGATCCAAGACACAGAACTGCTACAAAGTCTTTGTCTACAGTCTTAAATCAAACTCCTGGAAGAGAATCGAGGATTGCCCTTACGAGTTCCCAACGAATTACAACGACGGCGCCTACATAAACAATTCCCTCCATTGGGTTGGCGATGAAATAGGCGAATTCTACGGAGGAAAAGTAATCTTCGCTCTCGATCTCGCTACCGAGAAATACTACGACGTTCCCGAAGGCGACACAAGCTTCAAAATGAAGAAATGTGGCGGAGATTGTCCGTATTTCGGATACATGAACGCCGGGGTGTTGGGGGGCTGTTTGTGTGTGTCACGAGACTATTCGACATGTCCGGTGGAGGATCATATCAATGTCTGGGTGATGAAAGAATATGGGGTGAAGGAGTCGTGGACCGAACTGTTGTATCTGTCTCGAGATGAATGGCTGACCAATATATTTCATACTCGAGCTGTGGCGTATTCCAGGAATGGCGATAAAGTTCTGCTTGATGATGGCGGAGGTCGTCAGCCTGCATGGTTCAATCTGGAGAATGAAACCGGGGAAATTCTGAGTATTGCAGGGGCACCCAAACTTGTTTCCACTATGATTTATGTGGACAGCCTCGTCTCGGTTCAATAATTATAAACTTTTGGTTCGTTTGAGAATTAGGATTAAAACATAGATTTAACGATTGTGATTATGTTTTTAATTGTATTATGTTTATTGTGATTATATAATGATAGTGAAGCATGTGATTTAAATTTGATCAAAATAAATTTAAAATAAAAGAAGAATTAAAGAATAAGGAAATCATACAAAACTTAAACACTGAATTGAAAGAAAAAAAAGAATTTGTTTTAAAAAATAAGAATCAAAGATAATATATATTCTATAGTTTTTTTAAGATTAAATCGTAAAATAATAAATTTTGATTTTTAATTTTTTGAGTTAAATACAATTTAACTAGACTTGAATTTAAAAATCAACTCATTAGTTTGAGTTTATTCGAATAATTTGAATAAATTAACTCAAACAATTTAAAATTCAAAGAAAAAATAATTTTTTTTCTGAGATTAATTCATATACTTCAAATATAATTTAAATTTAATAAATCATCGGACTGTATTAAAAAATAATTTAATATATATAGTTATTTTAAATATATTTAGTATTTTAGTAATATTATATTAAAAATTAATTACCATAACTAAATAATATTGTAATTAATAAATTATTTAACCTAGTATCAAATATATTATATCCTTATATGATATTTTATTATTTAAATAATTAAATAATTTTTAATTAATTTTTTAATTAAATAAAATATATTAGATTTTAAAATTCAAACACACATAAAATATGTAACATGAATATCATTAACCAATAGATATTAATTAATACATTTAATTTATAAAATAATTTTATCAAATATTTTTATACAATCGATTAATATAAATTATTAATTAAATGATAAATAATTTATTATAAATTATTAATTAATATAATTCATTTTTAATTATTCTTGTCCAACAGATTATTTATTTCGGCATTAACAATCGTAGCAATATTACAAAAGAAAACATTCAACAATTGCTGATCCAGCAACAAATATAACAAAACGGAAATGCTGTTTTTTATTCTTCAATATTAAAACCATACGTTGGCCTCTTAGGAACGACCTTATGCATCACTTCAAGGGAAACCTCCAAACCCACCACCAGCACCAGCTCCACCACCAAATCCACCACCAGCACCAGCTCCACCACCAAACCCACCACCTGCACCAGCTCCACCAAATCCACCTCCACCCCCACCACCAAGACCACTTCCAGCTCCAGCTCCAGCTCCGAATCCAAACCCACCGCCAGAACCCCCACCAATTCCACCACCTCCAAACCCTCCACCTCCACCTCCGCCAAATCCACCACCGCCACCGAGCCCACCTCCAGCACCGGCACCAGCACCAGCTCCACCTCCAGCACCTAACCCACCTCCACCACCGCCACCGATCCCACCTCCAGCACCAACACCAGCACCAGCTCCACCACCAGCACCTAACCCACCTCCACCACCACCACCAAAACCTCCTCCTAAACCACCACCACCCCCAATTCCCGGCCGACGGCGAAACAGGGTTTTCTCATCCTCAAACCCACCCTTAAGCTTCCTAGCACTAACAGTAGTACTGCAAATCACAAATGCACCAATAAACAACACAAAAATAAGCTTGCAAGAAGTCATCTTTAGCTGATACAAATTACAAAAAATAAATGAATGAAGAAGTGGGCATTCCTATGGAGGTTTATATAGAAAAACAAGAAACCAGAAAGCCATGACAGAAGATTGGAAGAGCACGGTTGAGGAGGAGGTATTAAATTCCGCCCATCTCCATCATCTGAAAGCCGTGTTGAAAGAAAAGAAACCCTAACCATCTCTTGTTTCTAACACTGGCAGGCATTTTCCTTTATGATCCAGAAGCCAAGTTGCATGGACTTTTTAGGGTTTGTAAACGTCTTGTCTGAAAATCCATGCATTTTTTGAACGTACCATCAATGTTCAACGCCATCAGTAGCGTAGAACTGATGTTCATATCTACAACAACCATAAAAGGAATCCCAAAGTGCATGGGTTGCTGGACTAAAGATTAAAGAGTTCGTTGGCTTGCACACGTGAGTAATTCCATTACAAACACTTTTACATGTTTTAACTAAAAAAATAAGTTTATTTGAAAAAAAAAAATATGATTAAGGTTTAAAAAATTAAAAGATATCATGTATTTTTTAAGATTTAAAGTTTTGATATTTAGAATTTAGATTTTAGTTTTTTTTTAACGTCGAATATAAAATTTTTTTAAAAAATATATTTTTTGTTTGTTAGGTAGAGTTGCAAAACTATATTAACATCAAGTAAGGATTATTTTTTGATTGAAATCGTATGTTCTCTTATTATGTCTTTTTAGGAATCATTTTAAAATAATTAGTTTAGGGTTTAAAGTTGAGGTTGAGGTTGAGGTTAGGATTTAAAAAATTAAGGTTAGATTATATCTTTAGAGCTAAGGTTTAGGGTTTAAAATTTAACTTTTAAATATTTTATAGGGTGAAACATAAAAAAAACATAATTAAAGGATAAGGGACAACTGATTTTTGTTCATTATTTCTCATTAATAACATAACATGTTTTAATTCACATACATAAAATTTATATATCGGCTGTTCATTCAATGGAGATAAGCATAATATTAAAATTCAGAGGCTTTTTGTATTTTTTTTGTCTTTGTCCAATTGAGACGTATAACATGCGAAGGAGTGACGAGGGATTCAAATTATCACGTAAAATGTTCTGCTACGCAACAATACATAACCATCAATCGAGCATGAATCTTATTTTTCTTGACCACTGACAAAATCATAATAAAAAACTAGTGCTGATTTGAATTTTTACAATAGTCAATCGTTAGGAATATGTAGAGTCATACCACAAAGACAGATAAAAATATGATTTTTTATTAAAACATAAAAAAAATAAAAAATTAATAAATCTAGTGATTAACAACTAAGATAAAGATTACTCCAACCATCGATTAAAGAAAAAAAACTAAAAAATAATTGAAGAAGAGATGGAGAGCAGCGACAAAATTATTAGGGTTCTTTCGCCTAACCCCACAGTTTATGTATATAAATATTATTTTTAATGGGTTAAGATTATCTATATTATATTTTTATTAAATAAATATATATTATATATTTAAAATAAATTAAATTCAAACTCGTAAAAGATATAGATAATATAAAATCTTTTCTACTCAATCAATTTGTAAATTTTTATGTTTTATATCTTTTAATACAAAATAAACAATTATCACCCGGAAATCCCAATTTATTAAACATGCTCGAGAAATACAAGGAAAAATATATTATCTTTTTTCTTTAAAAAAATCAATCGTTGAAATTACTTCTTCCCGTCTTGCGATAATTTACAAATACCTGAACAAAACTATGCCGTTTAAGCTTAATCCAACTCATAAAAAGGCAAAGAAAGGGGAAAAGTAATTAATTACAAAAAAATATATGGTCCTGTTAAATCACTTTCATCTGAGTATGGAGGTCCGTCAACCTGTGGATTACTCTTAGCTACCAAACGGATGAGAGATATTCTCATCCGACTTTCTACCGAATATAAGTCCGAGCTTAAGAAACCGACGTTTTAGCTCGCTGCTGGTCGGATTTTCATTATCCTGCATCGGTGTCTCCTCTGCCTGCAATGTCTGTATGACTTCTTCGGGGGATGTTAACATTGTTTCCACTGTTTCGTATACCTATTAAACGAATTCGATTTCGAACATCATCAGATGTATGCATTCAAGCAACAGGGGCGAACTTGACAAGAAGACATCATTTGCTTTGATTGATTAGCATGTAACGAAATCATATATCTCATCAGCAACATTTGAAATCAATCTGATATGTTTATAAACATGGGGTCCTATCGACCGAAACGTCAAGGTATACGAGCAAAATAGGAACCTACCTGACAAAGCTCATCCAGTTTATTGTTCCAGACATTTCTCTGGCAAGTTGTAACAACATAGCTTTTGCACTCGTAAAACAGCTTTGATAAGTTGTCATCAGCAGAGAGCTTGTCCTCGGCTATTAGGAATCCCAAACCAAGCTGAACATTATGTAATTGAAATGTTAGCATTACGGAGAATGATCGGTAAGAATAATAAGACGCAACTTGCAAATAAGAAAATACAGTCAATTACTGATGTTCTTGCCCTATGTTACTTAGATTCGAGTGTAAATATTGGATGCAAGTCTGTGTATGATGCAGATCTATTCTATTTACTTCTAAGTTTTTCTATGCATTTGTAAAATGCTTATAGTCATATCCGGACCTATGCATCAAGCCCGGGAATTTTGAGAAGAATAAAGCTAGAGGAATAGAGTTATGTCGAACTATGTCATCACTACTCTTTTCCCCCCTAAAGTACATGTGTGACATTAGCATTATAACAAATGACTGGTACGGTAATGATATGCAACTTAAGAAAAAGAAAATAACAGCCAATTATTGATATTTCTGTAAGTATCAAATATAGGTATGTGTCTGACATAGATATACTCAGTTTTTAAAATATGAGCATACTCGAGTCAAACACACCCATATATCCTACACTCAAATTCGAGCAACATAACAATCCAATCATGTTCCAGAAATGAAGTAGAAACACCACAGAAACTCCTTTTCCCGCTGTTTGGATGCATAGACTGAATAGCAGATCAGGAATCAGAGAATAAAGAAAGAAAATATTATCTCTAACTAGGTTAAAACACTTACAAGGGAAAGAAACAGTTGTTGAAAAAGATCAATAACCGGAATATTCTCGAAGAAATTCAGGATTCCCTCCCTAAAGCAATCATAAAATATGTCGTTCTTGTAAGAACAATGCCCTCGTAGTAAAAAATTTAAGTATGAAAACATAAAAAATTACGAGTCCAACATACACTTGCAAATCCTCGTAATAGAGTGGTGTTTGTTTAATGGCAGGTACGGGTTTGGATGTCTCCCATAGTTCACGCCATAAATTACCTAACAAATAAGCATAAATTCACATACTAAAGCCAACTATAGCAGACGTCCAGGAAGTGACACTATTAACAGGTTAAGAATGAAAACAACTAGAAGAGTATGTTGTACATGGGGCATGCTAGTACCAATACGAATCACAGGACACAATACGAGATCCTACAACACGCTCCAACGTGCAATCAATGAATCAATATTGTCTCCTCAATAGTAAGACCTGACCAAGAAGTAATTAAAATGAAACTAGGATAACAATAAAAACCTTCTTTTTGCATTCTACTACTTAGTTGACCTCTTGTACTCGTAACCTCATTGCTTGGCTCATCTTCAATCCAATCAGGAGGAGAGTGCCATCTAACAAAATCTTCTAAAACACAGCCAGGATTTGCAGCCTAACAAAATTGTTAAAAAGAAGATTAAACATCAAAGCTTGAAAGAAGTTTCTCTTGCATATATATTTACCTACAATAGTAGTAAGATAGTAATAAAAGATATTTCTTTATGTTAAAATATCACCTTGAAAGCTTGCATGTCAGAGAGGAGCCAAGAGCACCCAGCGCCAACACTAGACCACAAAAGGTAAGGCAATGGGTAAAAGAATAAGAAAAATAATATAACTACAAAAAGTATCATGATTACCAGACAGAAAAAGTGTGATTTGTAAAACAGAGATAGAAAAGATAGAGAATAATTATAAAATGTCAACATAAATAATAGCATCATATAGGTTGATCCTGTAAGCAAACATCAATGTTTAAAGCGAAAAAAAAAAAAAAAACTTAATCTATATTAAGGTTTAAGAATAAATCTTATGCAATAAACAGATTAAGATGATGATCATCAAAAGAAAATAGTATTTGTAAAAGTTCTATATTGTTAAATATTGAGCCAAGACTGAAGAGGTTAAAGAGTTTTTAGTCAATATGCTGACCTCCCTGTCCGAAGCACTAACTCCTCTGTTTCTCTGATAATATCTTCTGTAAGCAAAGGTCCTTCCTAAAGACATAAAACACACACTAAAGCATGAGAATAAACTTGAAAGGTAGGTAATCTATTGGCAGAATTTGCATCCAAACCTGGGTAATAGGTGTGTATATTGGTTCATCAGTTTCCAACATTGTTAAATTTTCAAGCAGTTGATTAGTTCCCTGCCGAAGAACAAGTTCTCCAGTCCTAACTCGTGCATACAATGCAGAACTGACAGACTTTATGCCCATAGAAATATCTGATTTTTTAATATTTGAACTAGCTTCCATCATTTTAGAAGCAAATGATTCAGCTGCAATATTTTGCTGTCTTTTTCTTGATAGACAACAGTTAATAACCTGTAATTGTTGATATAAAAGACATGAATTTAGATCTGGAATCTCATTCACAGGAATTCCAGGCAGATGTCTCTCTTCGGACCAAAATCTTCTTAGCTGCATGTGTAAAGGATTTCAAAAGCTTCTTATCAGATGAAAATTAACAATTATGCAAAATAAAGCTAACAAACTCTAAATGCATTAACATGGGAAAATGATGAAATTTGATTTACTCGAAGATAATTTATTGCATGAAAAAATTGAAAATACTAAGATAAACTCTAGTGGCACCATGTTGTTATGCTAGAAGTGGTTATTATGATCTTATGAAATGATGATACCTTGAACTTCATTAGAAAAATTATCATAACAGTTTTATTAGGACAAAAAGATCCCAACTGTAAATTCAGTGAGGTTTTCTTTCACCATTGATCATTTGTGTTAATTCAGATAAAGTAAGAAATTCCCACTTACTTCCGTAACAACCCTGCACCAAAATAGTGTCATCTTGCTAAGGCTTCTAAAACTTCCAATCACTTCAGAAAGTTTAACGACGAAGCTCTGTGGAGGAGCACCATGAATGTCTTTAGCAAAAGATATATTTGGCGTATACCCATTCGAATTAGATGCAAGCTTCCTTTGGAGAAACTTTTCATCTGCAGATATTACAATGAAAGTAAAAGATCATCACAAGAAAATATAGAAGTTTGAAGAAAAAACATATCACCCAGAAAGACCGCATGTCTCATTAGCAACATATATGAATCTACCTGCATCAAACAGTGCACGGATCAAAGCAAGGACTCTCTCATCATTACCAAAGCCAAATGCAAGTTTATCCTCTTTCTCGCGGATAACTAACGACTTGACAGCAGAGAAGCTCAAGCCTGTCTTTTCCTTACTGGGTGAAGAAGTTTCAAAAGATGCCAAAAGATCTTTCAACCTTTTAAATTTTTTTCCAGCCCTGGGACGAGAAAGAAAGTACAGAAATATAAGAACACCATGTATGAACTGAAATAGGGTTAATTAAAAGATCTCAATTGAACAATTAGCATTAGCTCAGAAGCAAAAACACGTTTTTTCTAAAATATCAAACCATAGCCATCACATCAACAAAGTAGTGTCCATACCCCGAAAGTAAATCCCAATAAAGATAATCAATTCATAAATCAACACATCTCATGAGGTATCCTACAATTTTATATATCAACAAGACAGATAAAGAAAATCCAAATTCAAAGTATTGAGAGTATATTAATAGCAAAAAACTTACTCAATAGCTACAGTCAGTTGTTTGATGACAGATGTTGGAGGAATATTTTCCGTGTTGGTGGTATTTAAAACGTCTACGGAAGGAATTACTTCTAACAACTGAAGAAAAACAATCTCATCAGCAATCCATTCGGTTTAATTTTACAAAAACAGAAAAATTAAGATTTTAATCCATAACAGTAACCCCAAATTATGGGAGAAAAAAATAAGCAAAATCACAAATGTACCTTTGCTTCCGCGTCATTCTTCATGTTGAGCAAATATATATTTTCATCGTAGAATAGAACAGCCATTATTGAAATAACTTCCTCTGAATCTTCAAAACCTTTTCTCCTTATTCCTATACTTCTAAACCTTTCCTGTCATTCTTGTTTTGCTCTTAAATGTCAGGGCTTCCACCTAGAACGCTTTACCTCGTGAAATCTCTGCGTTATTTATGCCAGACAAACTTTAAAACTAAAATAAGTAATTACGGGTTGATAAAGGAAATAATTTCAAATGAATTAGGAGGAGAAAGAAGACAAATTAAACTTAAAAAAATTACAGATTAATTAATAAACATTCAACAGAACTTTAAAGCAATTTATGACTCATTTTTTGCAGCGGTGCATGAAAACTAAAAATATACATATAAATTGCAAAACCTTTGATTTCATTTGAAATTAAGTGAGCTAAATTCTTCGAAATCTATACTTAAATTCACGAGGTTCAAAAATTTGTTCTGCAATTTACTTCATTTTCTCAGCAACCAAACAAAGAAGTGCATTGTATCTTAATTCTAATGATCTTCTATTTTTTTTCAAATCATGATCCTCCGTTTCTTCTTTAAGGAAAAAAAAAACAAAAATCAATTTAAAAATTACCTTATACTCTCCTTCGTTCGTACGGGATTTGTTTTTGAATTTCTTGGACGATAATTTCTCAGAATCTCACGAAAAGGATAAGAAGAAACAAAGTCAAATTTCCGTTACAAATATTTACACTACCCTCCTTAAAACCGCACATTTTTATATATAACAAACGAATCTAAAATTAGAAAAGCGAAAAATAACATTAGCAATGGACGTTAACAGCCAAAAATATAGAGGATAACTTTTTTTTTTTTTACCTAAATTGGACTTCAAATCAGTGAAAACTCTCTCAGCTTTGGCAGCTGCGGAATTGAACGTGGTTCTTGCTTTGGCGACAAATGAAGGAGCATCCATGTGGTGCGCCGAGGGTGCTCACGTTACGATTTGGAGCGTTGGGGGAAGAGAGGAAAACGAAAGCAGTTAAAATTGGAGGGACCAAAAGGACGGCATTTGCTGGCAAACCGGGAGATCTGTTTGGATAGAGAAGAAAGTGGAAGTGAAAGAATTTGAAAATTTATTATTATCCATGTGTATTTTAATTATTTTATTTTATATTTGAGCTATGTTGATGGTTTTTATGTAAGTTGACATTATTTGCGGCTTAAATTATATTTGAAAATAAAATATAATTCAACCGAATCAAATATAATTATAAAGACGATAAAATTTTTCTATCAAGTTATATTTTTATTAAATTCTTAAATATTCGAAATTAAACTCGACCCTTTGGTTGAATAGGAACAACTTCAATCAACTATTTCTTGATATTGTTTCGCAAGAAACTTTATGATGGATATGATTAACGACGTTATGTATTGTTTCTTGTTGTTTATGCTCTTAAATCTTAATACTAGTGTATTTGTATTTTTTTAATTTAAGATTTAAAAAATTATTAATGAGATACACGATAATATATACGTTTAATTTTTATATAAATAAAATCATACTTAATTGATAAAATTTTTATGGTTTTAATTTAAGATTTAAAAGATAGTTGTGGATCTCTAGATAAATTTTTCAATATTTTAAGTTATTTTAGTTCAAAATAATATTTCAATTTTTTTTTTCTAATAGGCAAAGTCGATAAATGTCAAAAGGTTTAGTTAATTTGATTTTGATTTTAACTTTTTTTGAATTCATTTGGTATAAAATCGAGATCTCTCGTTGGTTTTTATTAAATAAATAAAAATAATAATTAACAGAATTGGTCCAAGTAGTATTTAATATTGTTTAAATAAATTTCGTGTTCGAGGCCTTATGTATCTATTTTTTTTTATAAGACTTATCCATCAAATTTAGGTGTACAATACGGATCGATATAAATTAATAAGAGAAAGCGTTGAGAAATTAGAAAGACAACGAAAAATAGAAAAATAAAATATCATTATTAGAAGAAAAACTATAAAATTCAATACAAATTAATTATTTATGGTTTAATATATATTTATGTTATGATATATATATTTGAGATTTTTCTCTTGATAATATTATCGTTAAGGTTTGTACTCAAATTTTATCCTTAGAAAAAGTAATATAATTTGTTATTGTACCAACTTTTTTGGGTAATATAAATCGATTATTTTAACAAATTATTTCCTTTAAAATGATGAATTTTAAAAATCTTATCACACATGTAAATATGAAATAAATATTTTTGAAGGCCATACGTAAATATTTATTTGATAAAAAGATATGATATTGTGTTAGACAATAGTGTTAATTCAATAATTATTATTTAAACAAAAGATATAAAATAAGAATGATATAATATATTTAAATCAAACCGAATTAGTCGTGTTGAAGCTTATACGAACATAATTTTTTTAAGATAGATTTTCGACCACTTTTATGGTATTTGAGTTCGTTAGCCGTCCTGTCTCCCAAAATACAACAACAAATGATCAGTTACAATTGCACTATTGTTGCTTTCGCCTATAACCGAAAATAACTTTTAAAAAACCTATAGAGTAAAACAAAAAAAAAACTGTGATTTTTCGTTTGTGTTGAAACCAAAGGAATGACATATTATTTATAGGGTTTCATTAAAAATTTAACCTAACAGAGCATTTAATATTGAAAATAAGAATTAATTTATTATTTAGAAATAATTTTTAAAATTACTATATAAATTAAAGGTATCTTTTAATTTTAGGATATAATTTGACAAATAATATTTCTTATTTGAGGAAAAATATTTTAAATTTAGGTCAAATATTCACAAATTCACAAAAGATCAGAACGGTTCAAATAATTTGTGTTACTTTCATCATACACATTTAGACATTTAGGAATCAATAATAATTCATCTTCTTTAATAACATTTGAAATTTCATAGTTATCGATTTTTCTAATAATGTGTTCTAGTAAAATTTCAATTAGCAATAACTTTATATTAATTTCTTAAATTCACTTTCAAAAAATTGTGTTCTTTTTATAAAATTATGTTTAATTTTATTGTACCAAAATTATTTTTACCCTCCTATTATTTTTATATTAATTAAGATTAAATGATTTATTGTAGATATTTTTGTCAACTGCACCGATCATTAATTTTAAAAAACATTATTATTAATTCTTGTGGTAACTTAAAAGTAGGGGTGATAATGAATCTGGCCGGCTCGCAAGTTACTCGGGCTTGGCTCGGTCGAAGTTCGGTTCGAGCGAGCTCGATTCGGGCTCGGGTTTGATTCGGGATTTAAACGAGTCAAGTCGAGCCTATCCAAGCTCGGCTCGAAAAGCTTGTGAACATGCTCAGAATAATTATATATAAACATACATATATATATTTATATACATTAAAAATAATTTATTTAGTAAAGAAAAATAATAAAATAATTGAGAGTAAATCCACTAAAAATAAATTAAATAAAATAAATTAAATATTATCAACTAAAACAAATTCACAAAACTACAAATAATAAATAAAAAATAAACTATAAATAAATAAATAATAAAAATAATATAGAAAATTATCCATTTCGAGGCAAATCAAGCCGAGCCCAAGCTGAGCCCAATAATATTATTTTCGAGTCAGGCTCGGGCTCGGCTCGACTCATTATCACCCCTACTTAAAAGCATCATCCACGTGTTAACGATTTTTAAAATAATAGTATTTTTTTTATTGACATGTGATAATAAATCCAGTCGAGTTTGGATATAAAATTATAATATTTAAATTTTAGATATATTTTTAGTAAAATATTATAAATTTTTAAAATTAAAAAATATATAATTTAAAATATTTATTTTTTATTTAAATTTTTAAATAAAAATTAAAAATCATAGAAATAAATATTAAATCTATATTGATAAAATTTAAATTTTGTTACAATTAAATTTATGAATCTAAATTCTTAACATTTTTCTTTTGTTTTTTTATATAATTTTTATATTCTTTTACATTTATATTTATTTATTTATTTATTTATCTCGTTATTATCTTTAGATAGTATAACAGTTTTCTGACGATAGATAATAATTGCTTTATTAATTTTTTTAAAGATTTTTTCAAATGTTTTCTTTCAGGTTTAAAAAATTTATATTCATAGTTTTTTTTTTTTTAAAATAGAACTGAGACCGTTGGATCTCCTTCTCAATGCAAATCCGACACTCCGATAAAAAAAAAGAGAATAAAATTCCCTCTCTCTCATTAGCGATCAAATTTAAGCGCCAAAAGATGGAGGAAGAAATGGATGAAACCGAAGCCCTCCCTCAGGTCAATTTGATTTCCAAGCTTATATTTCTTCGATCTTTGTTTTATGTAAAATCTGTTTGGTTGCTGTGAAAATCAGAGGAAAAAGAACGAAAAAAAAGAAAGCCTAGCAAAGCAAAAGAACTTGAAATTGATTTTTCTCGCTTGTTATGTGTTGATTCGTTTTCAAATTAATAAAGGAAAAAACCGAGACGCTCAACATTCAAGCTTTGGCGTCCTCTGTTTGACTATCTAGGGAAAACAGATGACCTTTATTTTTGTGAATATTGTTTTCTGATTTTGGCTTTCATTGTTTTGATTTCTGTACTCCACTGAATTCATCATCCAAGCAGAGCGGAATCAGGTGTTCATTCCAATCGGCTTTATAGCACCTCAATCTTCCATTATTCATTGTCTCATCTACTTAATTGAGAAATTCCAGAATATTCAGTTCATGCAACCACATTTCTTTTAGTATAGAATTGACTTCTATATTAATTATCGATAGTTATTTGATTGCGGATAATGTTTCTTTTTTACTTTATTTTGATCCTAAGAAAAAATTGTCTCGTGTTAAGATGCTATGATTGATTTTTTGGCTAAGCATCTGTTTGGATGGATCTAAATTAAGCAGGTCTACATGGCTTGCATTCACCACGGTCATCGGTGAGCTTCATCTTTGACTTCTGTTTATTTTCCATTTCCTATTATGCCTTCAAAATGTGGAAAAGAAAAAGGAAGATTTAAGTTTTAATAAGAAAAACGTACTCAAAAGTAAGTGCAAACATGAAAGATTTCGTTAAAGCTTCTGATTATGATGTATAGTACGAAAAATTTATGTCTCGAATCTGTATCAATTGGGTGTTTCTATTTCTCACTCTTTTGTGCAGAATTGGAATTTCCTACTACGATTCCAGCATTCGTCAGCTTAATGTAGCAGAAGTTTGGGATGATGGTAGCTCAGACTTCCCACTGATTGAACTTGGTATGAGTTTCAAGTCCGTCTCAGTTTCATTTTGTCAGTTCTAACTTCTAATTGATCATCATTTTGTCAGTTCTAACTTCTAATTGATCATTATCTAATTCTTTGTTTTTCTCAATTTCAGTGAAATATCAAGCAAAGCCGGTGATTATATATACAAGTACAAAAACTGAAGAATCCTTTTTGTCAGCTTTACAACGAAGTGGTAGCCTATCTTTGTTTGATTGTTAGATAAATTATCTTATCAACTTGTGAAACTTATTTACTTGCTGAAGTGATTCAGATGGAATGACAGAGGCTACCACGGTGAAGCTTGTTAAAAGTTCGATTTTCACTTATGAACAAGCATGGCACAGGTATCAAATGAAAAGTAAATTATATTTTGGCATCCTTTTGTTTATGTCTCCAAGATTTTTAGACACAAATGAACTTCTATGATGACTAAATTTCTAAACTAAAGCATTTAATTTTGGGTTCATATCTTTGTCATTGGCAATCTCAAAATACTACCACCCAGGAACCCAATCCCTGCCATTTACAGAAGCAAGTAAAGCCCAAGATTCTTTTAATCAATTTCCGTACAGATACTTAACCATTAGATTCATTGGAGGCTTGACTGAAAAGCTCCTGCATTCTTTCATCTGAACCATAGTATCAAACTTAGGGTAGAGGTGGTAAATGGTTAGTTCCCAATATTTGGAAGAAGTCAACTTAACTAATATAGTAATATAACTTGCTGCTGGTATGGATTGACTGGAAGAATTTGTTATTCACTCACTTCATTAGTTCTTATTGTGAACTTGTGTGCATAGGACTAAGTGTAGACTCAGGTATTTTCTATGGCAGTTTACTCACCTTATTTTGCTGTCCTGAATGAAATATCTTTCTTATCATTTATACCTAAAACTGTGTTCTTCATTTCCGGCTTTAGTCATTGATATTTCCCCTCACCCTTTTCTTTTCTGGTTTCTTATTTGGATTTTTATAGGTTGATATACCTTAGAGTAACAGGAATGGATGATGGTTTAAACATCAAGGAGAGAATTTGCTATGTAATCTCCTAACTGTGATACTCCATTGGCTGCCATGTGACATGTCTAATATAATTTCATTTGCACTAAGATTACACCATTTCAGCGTTAAGTCATGGTTTATAGAGTTTTATTTAATTTGTAAATATTTTTATATCATGATCATGTGTAAGTCATAAATATATGATACATTTTTCTTTTGCCTGTAATTATTTACGCTTCTAGTCCTTGATAGTGTAATCTCCTAACTAGGATACTCCATTGGCTGCCTTGTCTAATATATTTTCATTTGCACTAAGATTAAATAATTTCAGAGTTAAGTCATGGTTTATAGAGTTTTATGTTATTATGATAATGTTGAAGTTTCAAGGTCGCTGTGAAACTTTATGAAGTTTTGATCTAAACATTAGGAGAAAAAAGGCAAGATTCTGCTCATTTTAGCTTCTTTGTTTCAGTCTTTGGGGAAATGAGATGTGTTCTTAGTAGCATCCTGAAATTAAGAAACTCTAGAAAAAATGCGTTTACCTATATAAACTCTAGTGGCATGTTTGATCCCTCTCTTTTGGGGTTAGCAATCCAAGTTCTGCTGAGCATAATATCAGTTCTAACTTTTAATAGATCATCATCCCTCTCCTTTAAGATTTGTTCTCATTGCTGTAAGAACATTCTACCAAACATGATACCAGTTCTACTGATATATGCATGTTTTTTTTTCCCCTTTTCAACTATGCAGCTAAGTTCTATGATGGACATGGGAAGTGATATCCAAGTTCGTGTAAGTGGGGGCCTTCTTGCTATATTAGAGAATGAAAGAATAGTAGATACCCTTGAGCAAAAGGAGTGTGGGACTGCTTCAATCACAATTGATTCTGTCACTGAAATTTCATTGTATCATTTTATGTGAATTGACACAGTGCTCATAGGATCTCTTTTTCCCCTGATTTTCTACTCCAATTTTACATCCTACTTGGAAAAATAACAATACATTTAGAAACAAAACTCAGTATTTATTGCATACCTTTTCTTTGAGAAATATTTATTGCATACCTTGACAAGTAAAAAATAGGGATAAATTTCTTAAGCTTGATGCCGCAGCACATGAGGCATTGCAGATATTTCAAGTAGATAAACATCCAAGTCATATGGGAATTGGTAGAGCAAAAGAAGGGTAATTAGATCTATTAACTGCAAGTATTATTTCTTGTTAGGTATATGTTTAGATGTTTAACTTGGACATATCCCTAATAATATCCTCATTTTTAGGTTCTCGGTATTTGGAATCATGAACAAGGTTTGTAAATTTTCTTTAAATTTTCATATTTTAATATCTTTTCTCACATTGGAATAATTCATTTTCTCTTAAAATTCAGTGTGTGACACTAATGGGGAGACGTCTTTTGAGGTACTTGGTCAAACTCAAGAAATCTGTTGTATTATTGCTGCTTATATAATATCTAATCTGCACACTTGGACAATGGTTTTCTTTGCTATAGGAACTGGTTCCTCAGGCCCATACTCGACCTCGAAAACTTGAACAATCGTCTCAATGTTGTATCCCTTTTATTCTTCAATCATATTTTGAACGTACTTGCTTTACTTGAATAGAAATTTCAGTTTGGTGGCATATCAAACATATGATACCAGAACCTGCACTGCCGTGAGGAGTCTATATTTGGTTTTCTAGATATAATCTTATTATGCTATTATCAAAATACATTGTCTTTAATGGAAATAAGATATCATTCTTTCTTTCTTCTGAAGAACTGATGGTTTCTCTAAGTGAAACTCTGAAATCTGTGAAGGATGTCCCTCATATATTAAAGGTATGATCATTGCAGTTTTTTTAATGGTTCACTATCCTACATGTGGGCTGTGGCAAAATGAAGTGAATATGTTGCATTAAGTTCAATATTTTTCCTCAAAGTTTTTCATACTTTTGCTTTGCAAAATTGAAATGCCTTTAGATTTTAACTCAAATAATTTATTTCTCTAATTGATTGTTTTCTTTTCTTGAGGAAGAAATTCAACTCGCCAAGCTCTATGTGTACAAGTAGTGACTGGATGGCTTTTGTAAAGGTATTGCCTACTAACATTTGCCAAGCTGTCATCTGATCCTCTTGCCTGTCATTGATATAAAGTTATAGATCTGTTACTGGTAAGATGATCATCTAGATATAACATCAATGCCTGAGGATTGTTTAATGGTTTCAGTTGAATTTGAATTTCTTGTTCTGTTGGCTAAATACAACGTTTGAGTTTGAGAAACCTAACTGTATGGCGAAATATGTAGTGAATGGTTCTAAATTTCAAGAGTCATTTCAGTTAGTGGTTTAATTTTATCCTCAAAAAATCATCTCACAAAAGTAAGGAGTTTTTTGAGATTTATGCAGCAGAGTAAATTTAATTTTTCCATCATTCTTTATTCTCTCACAGAGTGTCTGTTCGCTCTTGCATGTGAACAAGATATTTGAAGTAGGTATTTCTGAAAACCTTCGAGAGCATATGGAGTGCTTGAATGTGGACATTGTTGCTAAGGTATCAAACTTGTTATTGCTTATTCGTGAATGTCATCTTTTCATGAGGTTCGATGTGAAAAATTTATCTGATTTTTTCTCCAGGCTAGTTCATGCATCACCGCTGATCTGGCATATGTCTATGAATTGGTTAGTCTTTTCACTTCGTAATATTTTACTGATTCCAGATTAAATGCTATATGGGGTTAGACAAGGAGGTACTTGAAATCTGACAATATAGTATGGAAATAGAAGACTAATAATCAATTACACCATTTTCTTTTTCTCCATGTTTAATCTTATTTTGCTTCATGTAAGGTTTGGTTCTATATTTTATTTCAGTGATCACTAATAAGAAGAATATAGTGAGTAGAAAGTTGCTGAGTTTTCATGTTGTGTACCATGCAAATTTCTTATTTTAACAACACATTCTGTGTGTTATAGGTTATTGGTATTATTGATGTAAACAGAAGTAAAGAGAAGGGTTATGAGACACTAGTGAAAGAGGGTTTCTGTGATGAGGTTAGACATTAGTTCTGATTTTTCTGTGACGAGGATAGCAAGCTTTTTTCTAGGAAACTTTTCGTCTTACAGAAAACATCCCACCTTAGTGTTATTTCCATCTGTGTACAGTTGGATGAGCTGAGACAAATATATGAGGAATTGCCAGAATTTCTGGAACAGGTGCTTGGTAGAGTACAAAGCTTTTATATTTCGAATTCAAAGTACCATTAGTGGTTCCTACATATTTACATAAATTAGCATCATCTCAGGTTTCATCATCCGAGCTCGAACAAGTTCCTCATTTATGTAAAGAGAAGTTTGCTCCTCATATTGTTTATATTCATCAAATAGGTTGGTTTGTGTCTCTTCAGCATATCCTTGTGTCAAAGTATTGCCTGTGATATTAAGCATAATCTTTCTATACTAGAAGTACATCTTAATTAGCATTTAGCATGATAATCTTTGTTCTTCTTTCATAGGATACTTGATGTGTTTTTTTGAAGAGCAACCTGATGAAATCACACAAGCGAGAATTGAAGGTCTTGAATTTGCAGTAAGTTGATGCATGCATCACATGGCTTGCTAAATTAGTAATTGTCTAATTTTAGATTTTCAAGGCAAAGTATGTTGGCATTTGCATCATATTTAAATGGTTGTGAATGTTATTCCCATGTATGTTGCATCTAATCAGAGAATATGCTATGGAAACTCAGTTCTCTGATGCTGATGGAGAAACAAAGAGATTCTTTTATCGTACACCAAAGACACGAGAATTGGATAGCCTTCTTGGAGACATTTATCATAAAGTTCTAGGTATGCTTTGTAATTTACTTATAAGCAGTTAAGGTATGTTCTATTATATGCTTACAAGTTTCATCTAGTAACCCATCTCAACAAGATATGTACCATTCCATGCTGCTGCTAGCAAGTGAAAGATTGCTTAATTACATAGTCCATGTTAGTTAACAGGGTAACATAATTTTTAGTGAATTTCTTTGTAACATTACTTTCTTAAATTCATTAATGAAGATATGGAGAGGGCAATTATCAGAGACTTGGTCTCACACGTCTTAACTTTCTCAACACATCTGCACAAGGCTGTGAACTTTGTATCTGAACTTGATTGGTAAGAATTGTTAAAAGTTCTCTTTATCTCTATTTCAATATTTTTCTGTCTACTCTAAACATGAATGTGTCTGAGGTAGATGTGTTACTGACAATAATATCTTCATATTGATGTTAGCCTTTTGTCATTGGCAATGGTTGCTCGCCAGAACAATTATGTGAGGCCAACTTTAACCATGGAGACCATTCTTGATATACAAAATGGAAGGAAGGAACCTTCTACTTACAATTTTACAACTCCTGAAAAAATAAATCTCTCAAGAGAATTATTATTAGAACTACTGACCTTTTTTCTAATAAGAAATAACTTCATACTGGTCTGCAGGCATGTTTTGCAGGAAATGACAGTAGATACATTTATCCCTAATGACACAAGGATTCTTGATGAAGGTAAGTTGAGTTAAAAGTTCAATTGTAGCATGTAAAAATTTCAGGATAGTGTGCCTTATCTAAAAAATCCTGTTTAAAATATATCACCGTGAACTTTCCCCCCTCCAGATTACAAGGTGCTTTTATTTTCAGGAAGGATTCATATCATCACTGGTCCTAATTATTCAGGGAAAAGTATCTACATAAAGCAGGTCAGTCTGGTGTGCTTTTCTAGTGGAAGCATATTGGTAAATGGTGTGTGCTTCAGTGCACACATTTTGTAAGTTTTGATAGATTTATGTAAATATGTAATTTACATTATACTTTGGAGATATAAATACTTTAATAGCCTACATAATCACCCATTTATGGCTCTTACAAATTTATGGTTTCCTTAGGTGGCTTTAATTGTTTTCCTTTCTCATATTGGAAGTTTTGTACCTGCTGATGCTGCCACAATTGGATTGACCGATAGGTATTATATGCGTGTTACTAATTTCGTTCTTAAAATTGCATCTCTGTTAGTATTTTATCTGGTTTGTTCCACTCAACCATGTTTCCCATTTTCACAGGATATTCTGTGCAATGGGAGGCAAGCTTATGACTGCAGAACAGTGGGAATGATGCTAAGGTATACTGGATTAGAATGATTAAGATAGCTCCATAGTCTAGGTTCATGGAATGGCATGTTGTGATTAGGGATGATGATGGGTAGTGCAATTTTGCATATTTGGTGGATATTCATTCTTTTTTCTTGCGAATTTGGATATTTTAGTTACTATCCACAGTGGATGCAAGTATTAACATCTGATATCCACTATCCGAATCAGTTTTACTTTTGTAACTGATTTGGATTAAGATATCTGATAATTTAATTAATTCTTCTTCAGATTGAATGCAGATAATAAGTGAATTTGGATTTTAAAGTAGATTTGTGAGCTTGAATTCGATTATTACAGAAATTACAGTTGTTGCCATCTAATTATAAACAAAGTTTTGGGTCGATAAGGAAATTTCCACTTTTTAGTGTCTGATGGTGATAATTTCCCAGGCAGGCAACTTCACGGTCTTTATGTTTGCTGGATGAATTTGGTAAAGGAACCCTGACAGAAGGTTGGTGTCTTCCCTTTAACCTTATCACACATTTAAAATATTTGGTTTTTGAAGTACTACAAATATATTCACCGGGTCATTTTAAATTTAGATGGCATTGGTCTTCTTGGTGGGACCATAAAGCACTTTGTCAACTTAGATGCTCCGCCGAAGGTTTGCTGATCTTCTCTTCCTCACACTAAAAATACCTGCTATTGTTATAATCTGATGGGTAGACTTTGATTTACTATATTCTCAAAGAGAAACAATTATTACTGTCTACAAGTGAATGGATGATAGTACAACCACTGTTGGTCTTAACCTTTGCTACTAGATTTTCTATGATGTTGTTTACCCGTAGTTCAGCCATCTGACACATATTTTGATAATTTTGCATGGGATAAAGGTATGGTTTTCAAAAGTATAGAAAACCTTGAAAAAAAAAAGTAAAATATATTAATAACGAAATCCATATAAAATTCACCCTTGGAGACTTAGGTGTACCTTCATCTAAAACTGCAATGTGTTATTTGGCTGCTAATTTAAGTGAAACATAACATTTATGGTTGTTATATGAAATTACCAAAGAATTTAAGTAAAATTGAGTAACTGATAGAATGATTGGATGTGCATTTACTATAATATCTATCAGTAAACTTTTGGGGGCATGCGGTGTTTGTATTTCGTAGGTTCTAGTGTGCACTCACTTGACCGAGTTATTTAATGAAAGTTGCTTACCAAAGGTACGCATTACTGTATTCTCACAATTAAGTGGCATGTTCAGCTAGAGAGGAGGGGAAAAGTCCCCCCCCCCTCGCGTGCGCGCACACACACGTATACACTCATTGTTCTTTGAACTTTTTCTCCTTTAACTATTTCCCTTCTACAACCTTTTTTTCAGTCGGAGAAAATAAACTTTTACACCATGAGCGTGCTACGGCCTGACGAGAACTCTACAAATGTTGAAGATGTCATCTTTCTATACCGGTACAGTTCTGTTGCATTCACATCAAGTTAACCTGTTAAAGTCTTCCAGCGATGACTATAACTTTATACTCCTATTTATCTAGGAATTATGGACATGGATACACAATAGCGGTACCATGCATGTATTGTACGGTCATATGGGAATTTTCAAAAATTTAGGACATATGGAAGGACACATCTTTAAAAAATTTGATTGTATAATGCTAAACAATAAAATGTAAAATTAATTCTTATTGATTAAACACTGCCATGCAAATAGCTTTTGAACTTATTTATAAAAATAAACTTTTAAAAATCCATTAGAACTAAATTATTCGTTGTTGACTCTGTATTTTGGAAGGGAAAAAAGAAACAAAAAATTCTTAACATGTCTTGACTGTGTCTAGTTTTATTTTATTCTTTCAATATATCCTTGCATGTCCAGTACAAATTTTACAATATGCGAGCTGTATCCCTGTTCAATATTTCCATACTCCCTCGTAGAAATGTCCATGTTTCGCAGCTATCTGTTATGCTTTGAAAGGAGGAGATGACAACATAGGAACCTTGCGAATTTCTTGCTAGTGTCTGTCTGATTTTAATCGTTTCCAAAGATAGGCCTAGCTAATTTGGTGTGTGTTAATATGCATCTTATATTGAGCCACCTGTATGTATCAAAATAACTTCAGATTTGCAATTCCCGTGTCAGAACTATTGGTTTCAATGTCCTCACACTTAAATATAGTTTAATTCGATAATCAAGATACAATGATTTATGCATTCTTTCAGGTTAGTTCCCGGACATGCAGCTCTGAGCTATGGTGATTTTTCTTCCTCTGTTATTTTTATTCTATATAACTGAGGGGATTCATTTTATGAATTACTTCATATATCCTGCAGGACTACATTGTGCACTACTAGCAGGTATGTTCAGAATTCGTGAGATTGATTTTGTTGCCTTTTCATCATTATTTGCATACAAATAGTTAAAGCATTTAGGTAGTAAAAAACAGACTGAACTGGCCAGTTCTATCGAGGACTAGTTGGTCCAGCGATTTAACCATATAAGTTGAATAAAAAGAATTAAAGAACCAAATGGAGCCAATTAAAGTTGTAAACCGAGAGCCAAAAGAAACAGTTAAAACTGGCCAGTTTTTTATAAGTTTTATATTTTAAACAAAATATTTGAATTTTTTATTATGTTTCTGTTCATTTTTATCATTGTTTTAGCCTTTATCATGAAAAACTCAGTATATACATATTTTTAATCAATGCTCAATACCTGAATCTGAGTAACATAGTAGTATTATACGTATAGGAGTAAGATACACTTCTGCTCAGGCTACATAGATACTTTAACCACATACAAAATTTCAAGCCAAATAAATCTTAAAACCATTTATCTATAAGGGATTACATGTTTCTCTGTTCATTGTAGGTGTCCCGGAGGAAGTGATTAACAGAGCAAGGTTAATCCTGGATGCTATTGAAAATAATAAGAATGTGTCGCGATTGTGCAATGAGAAAATATCAGCCAAAGACCAGCAATATAAGGTTCTACTTTCAGAAATTAGATCTCAAAAGGGAAAAAAATATTTACTATCCTATTGTTTATTCAATGTTTTATTATTACATTAAAGTCTCATTGATTGGGCTAATTCAGGCTGCAGTTGACAAGATGTTGGTCTTCGATTTACTGAAGGGCGATCTCAGCACCTTCTTCCAAGATATATGAATTTCCTTAATTCTAAAACATGAAAAGGTACATATCCTTACACACTGTCTCGTATATTCTTCAGTTTGGGACCGTTTGGTACATTTTACATTTTTTTCAAGTGTCATACAATTATGTTTGTTAGACATGAATATATATTCGGGTTTTCATTAGTTTTTCACATATTTGAGGACCCTAAGGCCTAAACCATTCTCATGTTGTAGGGAACATAAGGGACGGTTTTAGAGGAAAAAAAAGGTTATTATGCCATATTCTGATTTTAAAAACCAAATTTTAAAGATAATTGAACCAAAATTTTACTGATTTTGAGGGGGGGGGGGGATGAAAGGCCGAGTAACATAGTTATTTCTCATTGCGTCAAAGGAACCTGTAACTTTAGTGGATTGATTATTTTTCACACTGCATTTGTTTGCTCTTTACTTCGACAAGACATACCATTCTGTTTCAATTTCATTTGATAATATCAAAGGAAAACAATCTACTTTGTGTTCTTCCTAATCTTGTTACACTGGTATAACTCTTTATTTTCCTCATATATTAGTGTCTGATATCAGACATGTTTCAAGAACCTTCTAAATCTATTGAAAAAAATTTGGAACATACTTGTGTGAGAAAGGGCCATGGTGGCCGTAGATGCAACGGAAGATGATATTTTTCAGAGAGAACAAAGTGTTTCACTGTATTTTCTTATTATTATTCTTCTATGTCAAATGGTTACAGAATAAGCCTTTAAATACGCTAAAATAGAGTTTTAATATAACTAAAATTATACTTTATCTCTAATTTAAATAATATTTATTTCTAATTTAAATAAGACTTCTAATAAATCTAAACTACTAATTAGGATAAACCCTAACTAGATATTAAATAAAAACTCTCGTTAATTTAGACTTTTCTTCAAGCTCTAACACTTCCCGGATAACTAACTAACCTGTATTGAACTTATACTAATATAAGCACTCTCACACTCTTTGAAATCAATTTTTTTGGCTATAAGCAGAGGCTCAAGCTGAAACTAGTTGCCTAACATTCATGGGGACACAGACTGGTGAAGAACCGTCGAAAAGAGTATCCACAAATATGCGAGCCGTTGCCTCCGTTGGATGATAAAGGTCCCAGAAAACATGATCGTTCCTGTTGGAACAATATTTTGAGAGCTGCAGACAAGGAATTTCAGCTCTCAAATTCCCCAATCCACAACAAGCAGCCTTTATCTCATTGAACCCTGCATGCAACATATTCGAAAAGTGGTAAAAAAAGGAAATCGTTTCTCCTTATTATACAGATCTTGATGGCAATTAAGACAATAAATATACACACTAAAAGGATATGTTATATTACCGTAAGTAGATGGTTTTTGGATGACATTTTGCATGATAGTGTAAGTATCAAAGTAAGAGTAGCTGATGCCTTGAAGCTCTGATTTTAGCCCCTTCAACATTGCCTTTAGCCCTTCATTGTACTTAACAGCCCAGAAATTACGTTCTTCATTGCACTCTTGGGTTTTGTTTTTAACTCTCTCGGCTGGAATGCACCCTATGGCCCCGATACCGGCGAAAAAGAATTTGCGTGCACCAAACTCATACAGTCTCTGCCAAAATATTGACATTTAAGGTACAGTTAGGTAGAGGAGAAGAAAATTAGAGTAGATTTGGGTTGAAGGGAAATAGTTGAGTTACCTTGAGTTGTCCTTTTAGGGTGTTAGCCATCAAGTCGACAAATTGTTGGTGAGTATTCTTCTTTTGGAGATCGGAAGATCCGAAGTAATCGAAGAGGTCATTGCTCCCGATGATAATGGCGAAAATAGATTTCGAAAAGTGCTCTTCTGCTGCTGAACTTCCCATCTGCTGCACCAACGTTTTATGCACTACCGTATAGTAGTCCACTTGGTGTGACAAAGGTATTGCTTGACCCTGTTACATTTGAAACATTTAGAAAAACAATGAGTCAAACAGCGGGATAGCTCAGTCGGGAGAGCTTTAGACTGAAAATCTAAAGATCACGTGTTTGATCTACGTTCACCACATAATTTTTTTTTCATTCTATTACATAAAGTAGTACATCTGTTTTTTGTTTTTACTTACGAAAACACGATCGGTGCCATTGAATATTCCGGCGCCACCGGAGGCAAAGCTAACACCGTTTTGGAAGGAAGCAGTCTTATTCTTTGTCAGAGAGAGATAGGGTGGTGAACTTGGTAACCCTAATTTTTCAGCTGCTCAAAATTATTACACAGAAATCAAATGTTACAATCTATATGTAAAGAATGTATATACAAATTTACAGTACAAGTCAGATGTGAGATTCCATCCGTTACTTTCAATATATATTAAATTGAAAGCTTGGTTACAAGGAGCCAAAGTGAATGTAGATATTAAAGTGAATATACAAAAATTTTACCATTACACATATTACTAACTATTGAAAGGATAAAAAAAATGCTATAAAAATAATTTCTAATTTTTTGTGATTTATATTTCAAGTTTAAAAAATTTATATATTTATGCATTCAAGGACGAAAGCCAGAACTCTTTTAAGACTTTAAATCTAAAAATTAAAATAAATAATTTTTTATTATTATTTAAATTAAAAGGACCATAAATACAATTATACCAAAAAATATTGTATTTATATTATTTGTAGTTCACATTAAAGTATTAAAAATGTTCGCCACGAAAGAAGAAGAGGAGAAACATAGAAACTGAAACGTGACAACAATAACTTGGCAACAAAAGGTAGATCTATGAAGAAGGTGAAAAATTAATTACTCAATGCGGCCAATAAAAAGAAAATTGTGTTAAAGGCCATTAAACTATACAAAAATGATATTTTAGTTGTTAGAGTTTTAAAAGTTATAAAATAATCATTAAATTTTTAATTCAGTTACAGAATAATCTTTAGTGATAAATTTTGATATGTTTAATGATCATTTTATAACAGTTTAATAAGTTTAGATGTTTGTTTTATAATATTTTTAAAAAAACTTGATGACAATCTCGTAAATAAAAAATTTAAAGATAATTTATAATTCTAAGAAAATATAGTAAAAAATTATTTTTATATAATTTAGCCACCTCTAATGTAATTTACCCATAAACAAATGCATGGAGCATAGCTCTTTGTTACTTCGAAAACTCGAAAAATCTGTATTATGAGCTACTTACCCAGCAAATCCGCAGCATTTTTTCCATTACAGAATCTGCCAGTTGGTTTCTTGGTGGGGAAATCGACGCCGTTGTGAGGGAAATTTGCCTTGGCTACTGAAACAGGAAGGTGGTTGTTGTTCCCCACATCAACCAAGGAGTCTCCCAATACGTACACCGCCGGCACCATCTGAGCTCCCGAGAACTCCATTTCCCAGCTCAACACACAGACGATGAGGAAGAAGAAGACGAAGCTCAAGTGCCTGGTATACATTTTTTACTACTTGGGTTTGTAGAGAAGAGAAGAAAAAGAAAAAGAAAAATTACTTTCTTTTTCCAAAGCCTTTCAGTTTAGTACTGTAAGGTTGATATGTGAGGAGGGAAATGAAAGATTTCAAGTGCTTTTATAGATGGCTCATAGAAGCATCCTACATACTTCCTTGAGTCTAAACATAATGTGTTTCTTATCGGGTTTAACGGTATCCGACTCATTAAGTGATTAATCTGAATAATATGGGTGTAAATCGTTTTTTCCTTCCCCATGCCTCCATTTATGCCTCCACTTTAAACGAGTGGTTTAGGGTTTAGGGTTTTAATTTAGAGGGTTTGGTTAGGGTTTAAAGAATTAGGGGTATGTATATTTTTTTAAGTATAGAGTTTAGAGTTTAGGATATAGAAAAAATAAAGGTTAGGGTTTAAAATTTAATTTTTTAATAAATTTTCAAAGAAGACACATAAAAGAGATAAAAGATTTTTGTTCGAATAATATACTATAAAGTTTATTATGGTACGGTCACTTAATCTAATTTTTTTAATTCATAATCTAGTATCTTAAATCTCTAATATTACTTAAGATATTGTCACGGGATTAGAGTTTTCGCGCAGAAACTTCTACCACGGTACGTGACAATATCTAATACCTCATCCAACTTAACTAACTGATTGTTAGTACATAACGTGTTTTTTCTCAAATAATAATATTAACATATAATATTTAATACACATGGCATATATTTTTTTCATAAATATACATATTTAAGCTTTAAAATTAAAATCTAAATTTTTAATCTTATATATTTTAAGTGTTAACCTTATTTTGAATAGTTTAAGTATTATATATTTATATGTTGTGAAACGATGATAATATAATAAAATTTGAATGATTGCGTAATGAAATTATATTTTTGTTATTCTTTATACGATGCTATATTTTAATATATTTTTTTTATGGTATAAAAGTATTTAGGAATATGAGATTCAAAATGATGGGAAGTTTACAATTATTTTATTTAAAAATATATATTTTTTTAGTATTTTCTGGTGTGAAAATAATAAGACACGAAAGGATATACAGCGGCGTGGCAGTGAGACAGCCAAACGCATTGGAAGGGTCAGATAATATGAATACAAGACATGAAGACTTTTCTTTTCCCTGCCATTTGGCAACATTTTATTTTTTTAGTTTAAATATAATTATCAAATAAGTTTTCTATTATTATTTATCTTAATCTCATCAAAACCTTATCTATATCTAATTAATTATAAGTATATATATTTGAAAACGGAATTAGGAATTAAGATTAATGAGATAAAATATAATTAATTATAAAAAATAAAAATAAAAACCTTTTTAAATTAATTAAAAATTAATGGTCAAAATAAATAAAATTCTATTATATTTTTAACAAAAAATTAAGAAAACACAACCCAATTACATAGTTTCTTTTCTGGGTCTTAAAATATTTTTTTCGTGCCGAAAATAATATTCAAATAATCGTTCTTTATCTTTAAAGATTATTTTATTATTTTTATTTTTTAAAATTTTAATTTATTTATAATTTTTTATTTACTTTAAAATATTTATGTTTTGCTTACGATCTTTATAGTTTAAACAGTAAAATCTCACGTATATTTTTATGGATGAGTCTACAATGGGCGTCGAACACTGCTGAACATTGTTAATGTTGAATACCATTGAATATTATTAAATTAATTTGTAAAAAATTAAAATGTAAAGGACTATTCATACAATTATTAATTATTTGCTGAGTTTAACACCCTTTTATTAATTACATATTGAATCCTTGAGACTTAAAATTTTTATTAATTAATTTAATAGTATTTAATAATATTCAATATTAATGATGTTCAGCAGTGTTCGACGCCCGTCATAGAATTTTTTTATTTTTATATTCTTTGTTTTCAAAAGTTTGTTAGTAGATGGCTATAAACCGGTAAAATTCCTATGTGAATTTGATTCAATAAGTAAACTGTCAGTGTTGATTTTGCTTAATAGTTTAGGTCAGACTAGAGGAATTTAGACGTGTCGTTGCTTTTGGGGTGGACTCCATGAAATAGTTTGGTATAAATAGCAATAATTATGTGGTAAGATAAATTTAGGTAAATTAAGGGTAGGATTACTTTAATAAAATTATATTTATTGAATAAAAAAATAAATTAAAGTAATATTAGAATTTTAAATTTAATTATTTTTTATCATAAATCGTTCTTTTTTAAGTGTTTCGAGTATAAATACAAAAATATTTATATTTATAATATCATCATAGTTTACAAATTAATAATTGGTTCGAATTTTTAATCTAAGGTTGATCTTTAAGCCAAGATGTTAGATATCCATCATGTTCAGTTTGCTTCCAAATCATTACAAATATTTTAGATTTGATGAGAGTTTGATTTTAAAAGAGTTTGTTGGAATAGCACCTTAGTATTTTTTAAGGATAATTATATATTTAATATTTTATTTATTTTTCAGTACTTCATTTTTTTTAAGTGGTGTCTAATTTTATATTTTATTATTTTTTAGCATCTTACCGTTAAATGAAAGATTAATTAGAAGAGAAAAAATCACAGTAACAAGTTGTCATATTAATTTTTTTCTTTTAGTTAACATGTCATGTCGTTTAAAATTATAAAAAAATATATGTGATTCGATGATTAAGAAAAAGAAAATAATATGATAATATGTCACATTACTCTTAATCAGTATATTGTTGATTTTTTAATCACGAAGTATTAAAATAGAGAAAATATAATAATAAATATAATTTTTTAAAAAAATAGATAAAGTATCAAAAACATAAAATAAATAAAAATAAAATACTAAACATATAATTATTTTTTATAACTTTCTGCACGTGTCTTTCAACAAATTCTTCTAGTTAATTTCTCTCTATTAACGTAATGTACCACTGAATATAGTTGATGTTTTATATCTCGTAAAATTTTATATTAAAGTATAAAATATTAAAATTTTACGGGTATAATATTATAAAAATGTTAGAATATATAAAATTATATTAAAGATAAAAATATAAAAATATTTATACGATATAAAAATTAAAAAAAAATAGTGCAACTCAATATCTATCCATCCATGTATGATGTATGTGTGTGTCCTAATGTCAAATAAGCCAGCCAATGTGCTGTGTGTGCTAAGGTCAAATAATCCAGACAATGTGATTTGTATGTGTGTGTTAAGGTCAAATGGAAACCCTAATTTTGAAATCTGGCACAACACAACCTGGTTCTATACACATTAACCCACAAGAAGGGTGTCTAGCCGGTGGGTCCATCTTGGGTGCAACCATGTCGACAATCAGTGGGAACAGGTCTCAACTTTTCCATCATGCAGACCACACACACATAACTTAATTTTTTAAACCTAAATATAAAAGAAATTTTTAATTAAATTATTAATGTATTCGTTGTTGTTTGTTATGTGTTTAGATTTTTTAATTTTATCATATTATAAATCCGTTAGATTATAGTCTCTGAATATCATATCTTAAAATAATTATTTAATTTTTTTAAATTATGAGAAAGAATTATTTTTAACGATAATATTATAATAAAAAATAATTAAAATTTTGTATAATTTTATATAAATATTTTCAATTCTTTTTCAATACAATTATAAATGTAATATGAATATAAGAATCGTTGTATATATTCTCCAAAATATGATTGTCGTGGAAAATTCAACAAAATATGAAAAATATAATTTCAAAATCTCAATCAGTATCAAATTTTGGACACAGTCAACGCGTTATTGAACTTCTCTACGTGTTTCCATACTACATTTTGGCATATTAGCGAAAATATTTCCAAACTTTTGGATTATTTTTTAAGTAATAGAAAAAAATATTATTTTAATTTAATAATTATTTTTTATTAATTTATTTTTTAACGTTTATTTTAGGTCAAAATATTTTTTACGAATAAAATTTATTAATTGATTAACGATAATAACTTGAAATGACTTGATAGAATAACAAATCAATAAGAAAATAATAATTTTTTATTTATAGATAAACTATTTTAATTTAAAATAAATATTTAATTAAATTAATATTAAAAACATTTTTCATTTTATGCCTTAAATATTTTGATAGGTGCAATGATTAAGTACAAAAATATTATTTTTATTTTTATTATTTACTTTTCGTGTGTGAAAGGAAAAAGAAATATATTGAGTTGGTCGTATATTGCACAATTTCCCATTCCGTTATCTATCCTCTTTGTCTCATTGCCTGTTTTTGTGGAATTTTTTATCATTTATTTAAAATAAAAATTCAAAATATTCCTGAAAACCATACCCATCCCAACTTCCACAGATTTATCAGTATTTTATTAATTTTTATGTTAATTTCATAATATAAAAATAAATTTAATTCGAATTTATGAATGGTTTCAGTAAGGGTCGGTCTTGGACTTTTAGTGATTTTGAACGAATTTAAAAATTAGAATATAAATTAAAGATTTAAATTACGGTTATAGTAATATTTTTAATTGTGTTGTAGTTATTATATTTGTGACTATAACGAATGTTATTCACTACGAGTATCATGATTCTAAAAATTTTAATAATATATAATATTGTAGACATAACAATTACGATTTTAAATAATATTGCTATCGTCGTATAACGATTATTGTTATGGTTATATACTGGTATTTAAATCAATGTCTTAAATAATAAGTAATAAAAAATAAATTTTATAATTAAATTTATAATAAATAATAAAAAATTAAATTCTTAATAATAAATATCAGAAAAAATATTTAAATATTACCCATACATATATGCATATTAAAATTTTTTCAATATTATTTCTGTCGAGTTTGGCTTATGATAAAAATCTCTTACTCATACTCAATATATATTATTTAATATTTTTATTAAGGGTAAATTACACAGATAACTATCATATTAAGGGGTTGATATCGAAATGACCATAATACTTTAAAAAACATCAAATACACCGCTTAACTATTAAAATGATATCGAAATAGCCAGCGATCGTTAAAAATTAACAGACTGATAACGTGACAGTTAAAAATAAAATAGTCCCTTTTAGCGTTAAATACACTGGTCAACTATTAAAATGGTCGGTGATTATTTCGATACCATTTAATAGTTGACCAGTGTATTTGACATTTTTAAAATATTATAATCATTTCAATATTAATAATTTACCCTTTCATTAAAAATCTAAAGGTCACGTGTTTGATTCACGTTCGCGGTATTTGAATATTTTTCATTCTACAACGTTATCTTTAAATCCCACTTGGGCTTCATCTTGTCTTAATGATCTCTTTACAAGCAATCACAATGAAATTTGGGCCTAAAACATAAGGCCCAGTTATTTCAATAATGATATAAAATAAATAATAAATAAAATAATATTTAAAATGTGATATTAACATTTAACAGCAGCAGAAAGGAATGCATCGATCTGGGTTTTATTTTTTTTAATTTAACAAAATTAACTATATTATAACATTTTTAAATTTAGAATATTTAATTAATTTTAGAATATGAGTTTATGGTTTGGGGTTTAAAATTTTAGCGTGAAAAATATAAAATTTAAAGTTTATGATTAAAATTTAATGTTTAGGATTAAGATTTAATTTTTAAGGCGCTAGAATTTAAGATTTAAATTTTAAATTTTATAAAAGAACTGTATAATTTTTAAGGCGTTAAAATATAATTATTGTGTTAGAGAATTTATCCCCTAATATTAACATTGTCTCTCTAATCCGTACATTTAAATATCAAAATAAAAATCGATAATACTATTTTTCTCTTTAAAAACTTAAAATTAACTCAATTTCTTTTTAAAAATGAAAACGTTGAAATATTATTTTGTTTCTTGGCCGATGAAAATGTGTTCTTATTTATTGTAAAAACAAAAAATGTCAAATAATATTTTTTATTAATTTTATCATTTAATTCTGAATTAAAATTATAATAAAAATTAAAATTATAATAAGAATTTTAGTTTAATGGAATAGTATGTTCTTAAATATTTAAAATATTAATTAAATTCATGAATTTTTTTTAATCATTTAATTTTTATATTTTAAAGTTTTCATCAATTTTTTAATTAATGTTGAAGGTTAATTTTATTAATTTTCCGATTAGGTACTGCACGTGTTGTATGATAGTTTATTGTTTGATATTTTTAATTTTTTAATTTTATATAAAAATATTTTATTAAAAAATTTATATTTTAAAAATATATAAAAATATATTTTTTGGATCAGTATTATAGTATTGTTATTTGATATTTTTAATTTAATGGTAAAGTATATGTGTGTGTTTTATAGTATTATAGTATTGTTATTTAATATTTTTAATTATTTTATAAATAACCCTTTTCTAAACTGATTGATTTAAATTTTTTTTAAAAGTTTGAGAGTTTAATTTTTAAAATATTTAAAAATATTAAAATAATTTAAAATAATAAATAAACATTTTAAAAAATATTAATGAAACCAACAAAGGTCCATTGAAAAGCAATGATATTTATTTTTAAAAAAATAATCTTTGTTTATAAGATATATATTATTAAATAATTAAAAATATTTATAAATAAATATCATATTATATAGGAACGAAGTCAGGATTGAGGTTGGGTGGGGTAAAACATAAATGTTTAGAAGTAGAGGGGCAAATTCATAAAAATAATTTTTAAAAGAATTTAAATAGGGACAAAAATGAAAAAAAAAATCTTCAGGATGAGGGCGATTGTTCCTCCCACATGAGGTGTAATTCTGTCCCCTGATATTATAATCAACTTTAAACTACTATAAAATAAAATAAAGACATAAAGATAATTTTAACCCTTAATGTTTAACATTTTTATCATTTTGGCTCTCATTTTTTTAGATAAATTTAGCCCTTAATCTATGTCTTTTTGACAAATATATCATTTTTTAACTAACATAATGACTAGCCGTTAAGAATTTAACGATGATAACATATGATAATATATTTTAAATGACATGACATCCAATCTATCAAATACATACACGTGAAATATAATTTTATTATAATATAAGATATAAAACAATTAAAATTCAAATAAAATATTAAAAATTAATTAAATTTAAACAAAAGTATACTAAAAATTCTCCAACTATAATATAATCAAAATCCTATCTAAAAAATATGAACGTAATCCGAAAAAGACGAACTTTGTAAAGATTGATATCATAAATCAAATATAAGAGATTTTAATTCTAATCAATTGAGATTTTGTTATTTTAGTTTAGAATTTAGATATTTTAATGTTTAATCTAAATTGAAAGTTTAGGGTTTTGATTTATAGTTTAAGATTTAAATTTAAATTTAGAAGTAGTAAATTTGAGGTTTTAGGTTTTGAGTATTAATTAAATCTAAAAAACTTAAAATTATATAAAAAAACATAGTATTAAATTTATTTAAGGTTGAATAACCAAAATATTTTAGATTTAATTAAGTTTTGATATTTTATTTGAATTTCAATTATTTTATATTTTCTATTGAAATAAAATTATATTCTATATGTATGTATTTGATAAATTAGATATCATATCATTTAAAATATATTATTATATGTTTACTATAAATTTAATTATTTTTATTAAGTTGAATTGATATTTTATTAATAAATAATACTAACACAATCATAAATTTAATATAAATATAAATAAATTAATAAATATAAATTTTAACAGATGTCCACAAAGGAAATTTAATTTTAGATCATTCAGAAAATAAATTTAGTCATCATAAATTTAATTTTTATAATTAAAACTTTAATAAATACTCGTTGTTTAACGAATTAATTTTTTAATCGAAATTACATATAGCACCCATGAAACTTTAGCTAGAGACGAAATTAGGAACTTTGTACAAGGGATAGAGAAAGAAATTAGAAAAATTGGGAGAGCCAAAGTTTAGAAAAACAATAAGAAATGGATTAAATAAAACATTTAATCTGTAGGAAGGGTCAAAAATTAAAAAAAAAATCATTTAATCAAAGGGTTAAAAGGAATTAATGAATATCTAGCATTTACGAGGGACTAAAAATGGGATTAGCCCTTTTATCCAAGGGGATTCGTCTGACTTTGACTCAAATTCGGAGTTTCATATACATAAGGAGTAAAAGATTCCTTCTTTTTTTTTTTCTTTCTTTTCTGTATATATATATATGTATTATGTTGTATTGTTCTTCAACTTATATCCTTTAATTCTCTCTCTTTCGCGTTTCCGGCATTGCTATTGCTTTCGTTGATTGTTTCTTCTGGTTCTGGAAAGGGTAATTTGACGTAAACTGTGAAGTTTTATACTTAACTGAGAGAGAATATGACGGTGGCGGAGGTGACGGTGTTGCATGTGGTGGCGGAAGCGGAGGAGGTAGCGTTATCTTCTTCGTCCAAGGTTGTTGTTACTGTTATAGCTGAGAAAGATATGGAGAACGAAAAAGAAAATCTTTCCAGTGGCACCGACGGGAAGGCTGTTAAGGAAGGCGCTGACAATGACGGCTCGTACGTTGGCGTTAACGAAAGCGACGTCGTAGATGGAGTTCCAACGGAGTTGAATCGCGAGATAAACGGCAATTGCGTTGGTGAAGAAGATGGAGAAGGAGAAGTGAAATCCGAATCCGGTTCGGTTAGGGATGAATCTTGTATTGGAAGTGGGGATCAGGAGGAGGAGACAATTGAATCGTGCCACGTAGAGAGCCCCGTTGATGAACAAAAATCAAGGGATGTTGTTCAGGTCGATCCCGTTTCTGCTGTTAATTCCGATGATGGTGCTTTGGAAACTTCCATGGCTGCTCACAATGGAGTCTCCGAATCGCCTGAAGATGCCGTTATTGATTTCAGTGTTAAAATCAATGGTGTCTCTGATGGTAATGGAGACGGATTGGTTGAGGAGAGTTTCAATGACAAAGTCGAAGCCGAATTCGATGACAAAGAGACGGTTATAGTTAAGGACTCCATTGATTCGAATCAAAGCTCACAAGGTAAGGCTAATTCTGTTCTTGTTTTCGAAAATTTGAAATCCGAAACAAGCATTAGTTCTATAGTCTCAGTAGGTGACATGTTGTTTGCAGCTGATGTTCAAAGTGATAGATATAATAGTAGATTGGCTTCTTCTCCTGTGGCTGCTTCAGTAAGTAATCCTGATTCTGAGTCTCAAGTCTCAGATACAGTTATGCTTCAGGACTCCATTGATTCGAGTCAAAACTCACAACAAGATGGCAAGTCTTATGTCATAGTAGAAACTGCCCCCTCTGCTCCTTCAAATGTGAATGTAACTATTGAAGGTGGTAAGTCTTCTGGTGTTGAAGAAACCGGATCCTCTGCGCTTCTGAATGAGAATGTAATTGCTGATGGTGGGAATGTATCTGTTGAAACAGTCAGTAGTGATGCAGGGGCTTGTGTTCTTGTTTTTGGAAGCTTCCCCTTGATGCTTAATAAAGCTAGTGTTGGAAGTAAAAGTGGCGTTAATGGTATTATGGCAGAAACTTTATTGCCTTCTCATGATGATCCCAAATTAGAAACCGAAACTATAAAGTCGGATGAGAATGATGAAGGGATTTCGAGTTTGATATCTGAAAGGGATATTAGTTCTGATTCTGTAGTCTCCGAAGAGGTTGAGAATAGAAGTGATGGTAACTCGGCTGCACCTACAAGTCATCCTGATAGTAATTGGACTGCTTCGACAAATCATCCTGTTGAAAGGAAAATGTTATTCAACTACCTCATCAAGGTCCCTAGATACAATGATGAAAATTTAAAAGAAAAGATTAGACTTGCTCAGGTTTGTGTTGATGAGAGGACTCGAAGTCGAGATGCAGTTCGAATTGAAATACAAAGCATGAGGGTAAGTAACTAAGAACTTCAATTAGATACTTTTTTTTATAAATTTCTATGAAGTAATCCTTTGTTTGTTTTCCTGATGGTTGATAAAATGCTTTAAAAACAGGCTACTTGTAAGGAATATGGCAATGATTTTAATGCTGCTGTATCTCAAGAACGAGAGGCTCGAGACTTGCATAGGTACAAACGACAGGAAATAGAGTCTTTGCAATCTGTGATAGATATTGAGGATATTGATGTCAAGGTAACCTGCTTTTACTCCATCCATGGAATTTATTCCTCTAAATGTGTTATTTTTTATGATATGATTATATGTTCTGATTATATGACTTTTAAGTAGATTCGAAGCTTGGAGCGCAAGATACATCATGAAACTCTCTCTCTTAAGGATGAAAAGAATTTCATTCGTGAGATCAAGCAATTAAAACAAACTCACCAGAAGCTCTCATCTACTATGGGTAGACAGGATGAAATGCAGAAAGGTGTGGACCTGAAAGAGCGCCTGAAGGTATTGATTTCAATATGCTTTCTTTTTTGCACGTTTTTTCCCATCGAACAGCATGTTCTGTGGTTGTAGATCTACTTAGATATGAAACTAGGGAATCTTTTCCTAGCTTAATGTCATCTTCCTTAATAACCAATGATGGATAATATCCATTTTTGTTAGATACTCGAATCATGGATCTTTGTTTTTGCAGTATTAAATTGTTAGTACTACTTTTGATTGCTTATTTGATTCTTCTGCATCTGCAGTCTTTAAAAAAGGAAGCAGACCAATTGAAAACCAATGTCCTAAAGGCTGAGGTGGTCACTAAGGCTGCTAAGAGAAGATACTATGATGAATCTGAAAAGTTAAACATATTGCAGTCTCGGTTTAAAGCTGCAGATAACATTCGGCAAGAAGCGTTTGCACAGATGCAGAGTCTGAAGAAACAATCATATGAGAAGGTACTTTTAAACCCCATAAGCCGTTTCTTCATGTAAAGGAAAATTGCTATCGTTTTTGTCTCGTACACTAATAAACCGATTTTTGCACAATGAACGTAAAATCATCTCTTGTTTGAATTTTGCAGAGCAAACACTTTTGGCATTACAAGGATGATTTAAACAGAGCAAGTGATTTGGCTTCGAAAGGGAGCAAAGAGTCACTCCATAGTTTCTGTACTAACCAGGTGAGGAGGCTGTGCATTCATTTTATTTCTTCAATGTAAAAATTGTACAATATCTTATCTAAACAGATGATGGTCCAGGTGGAGAAATTTATGGACTTGTGGAACAACAACGATGAATTCCGTAAAGAATATGTGAGATGCAATGCGAGGAGCACAATAAGGAGACTGAGGACACTAGACGGTAGTGCGCTTGGTCCTGGTGAAAAGCCACATGTATTTCCTCAAGTAGTAAATGAAAGAGTGGCCAAGGATTATTCAGTGTACGATTTAACTTCGGAAGATCAAACACAAGAGAAAGTGGTGCTGGGGAAAGCTGAAAAGGAAATTGATATACCTGTGGAGAAGGTTGAGGAACAAAAGAGGGAGGCAAGTAAATCCGGAAAGTCTGTAATTCCGAGAGAAGAAAAATTGAAGAGGACAAAGGAGGAAGAAGCTAGGAAGGCAGAGGAGTTGAGAAAGGAAGAAGAAGTGGCTAGGAAGGCAGAGGAATTGAGAAAAGAGGAGGAAGCAGTTAAATTGAGGAAGCAACTCCGGTTGGAGGAGATAGCTAAGGCTAAGGAAGCTCTAGAGAGGAAGAGGCGAAAGGCGGTGAAGGCCCAAGCTCGGGATGCCGAAAAAGCTCTGAAAGAAGCTGCAAAGAAAGAGAAGGTGAATTCCTTGAACAATCCACTTAATATTCTCTTCAGTCAGTTCCTTGTAACATAGCAATAGTTTTGTGTTTGTTTCCTTGCTGATCAAGCAAAGTCTTCCTTTTTGCAGGAACGAGAAAAGCGTGCAAGAAAGAAGGAAAGACGAAAGGCAGCCATGGTAACCGGTGATTCGAGCAATGCAAGCATCACAGATGAAGCCATATTTGCTCCTGAAACTGCTGAAACCACCGTTGAAACTCTGAAAGAATCTAAAAACAAACAGAAACTTACAACAGTGCCGGAAGAGCCTCAAAATCCATTACAGATTGCTAAGCAAAGCAAGGCAAAATCTATTCCCCCGCCTCTTTGGAACAGTTGTAGGCGAAGGATGCAGCCATGGATGTGGATCATTTTAACTTGTCTCGTTACATTGGCCTTGTTTTTGATAAGAAATTTTGTGTAGGCAATTCTTTTCTAGTTGATTTTTTCCTTGTTCTTTTTGAGACTGTTTTCTTATTCTTTAATCTATTTTCAACAAAATATTGTCACTCTCTTGATTTGCCATATGATCTAGTCAAATTTGAGTTTTTCAAATTAAACTTCAAACTCATTAGCATCAGAATCTCGTTTCAGTCCATAAACAAATACACTCGAAATGCAAATTCAAACCAGACAAAGTAATGTAATAACATCGAAAACATCCGTAGAAGCCAATAGTACACGAAATTTGGGAAATTTTTGTTCATTTTCTGCAAATCCAGTCATACATGGAGGTCTTAAAGGGGTTGCCCTTGGTATGTTCCACTTCTCATCATGTCTCTGAACTCCTCGTAGTTGATTTTATCATCCTGTAAACACATGCATGAATGATAACCAATATGCAGTTACCGTCGTATATTCCAGCGAAAAATATGATTCGAAAGGTTGAAAAATGGGGAAATCTCACCTACTGTTATCCGTGTCGAAATGTTGAAAAGCTTTATGAAGATTTTCATCTCTTTCAAGCCTATATCTATGCATCGTAGGCGATGAATTCAATGTAATCAGTAGTGCCATTTCCATCAACATCAGCCTGCAACGAAATCAAACCAGAAGTTGGTATTCATGGATTGGTCGATGAAAATGTATGATGTCATAAGATTCAAATGACATTATCTCGTCAGTGTCTATATTTGCAAAGTATGGTTCGCTGGGAATGATTCATGGACAGTACTACAAAGTAGAACCTCGTGAATCCGATGACTACATCGACGGAATCGAGCGTGTCCGAAAAGTACGAAGGAACATTGTATGGCTACGCGGCTGCCTGTGGGGCAATTATAGTAGGTGGAAGTGAAGAGAAAATAGAGAGAATGAGAAAGTCTGGTTTATATACAGGAACAATACAAGGATTTATGAACAGACTTGGAATCCTGGACAATGATTGGATTAAATTAACGGTGGAGGAGCTAAGGAACTTGGCTGGCAATGAATTGAGAGGGTTCGATGAAGCCAAGGTTAAAGCAATATTGAAGCCTCAGTCCAGTTTGATTGATTCATGCAGCAGCAGCAACAACAGTGATTAAAAAACATGACACTTTGACCATTGTTTTTTGAGACTGTATTTCATTGGGTAATGTCGGGTGTCCTTAAATGGAACCAAAGAGATGGCTTCAAACAGTGTCTTTTTGTACCTGGGAAAGCCTTTGTGCCACCATTTATGAAATTCTAGCACTGAAGGGATCTAGGTTGAACCCCTTTTAGAATATGAAGTCATGAGATAGATTTATATATTTTTTATTAATTTTTTTTTGAATAAGTGATGTTTTATTATTCAAGAAAACAACTTAAAAATAACAACACACGAAATGTGTACTTGAGTACCCATCTTTTAAGGAATTCTCCAAGACGCACAAATATATCTATTTACATCATATATATATATATATATATATATATTTACATGTAACTTTTACGCATACTGATGAGTGTTCGAATTTATATATATTTTATTGATAATTATTTCTCGTTGTCGATTTGATATTACTAATTTGGTTCTATTTTGATCATTTTCAGTGTAGGAACTTGTTTTCAAGAACCAACAGAAAAGATTGAATTTTGCATTTTTTTTATCCATCATGGCCGAAGTCATGGGCACGACGCTTTCCGACCTGACAGATTTAGATCATCCAGTAAACAACAGCTTCTAGAAGGTATTCCGGTCAGCATCTTCTAGAAGGATGAACGAAATTATCTTGGGGAATTAATTAGGAATTATCTTAGAAATTTAATTTTGAAATTTGAACTATTTATATTTTAGATTATCTTTAGGATTTATCTTTTATTTATTTCTTTTATTTTTAGGGTTTTAAAATAGTATAAATACCCCATGTAGGTAAAGCTTGAGATGCACTTCATTTTCACTTTTCCCTTGGGTTATAAAAGTTTTCTAGTTCTTTTTATTTTCTTTGAGTTTTATTTTTTATTTTAGAAAAATGCTAAGTATGATTTCAATCATGCTTAGCTAAACTTTCATTTAGTCGAAAGCTAGTGACGACTCAATCCCTATTGTGAGAATCGTAAAGCACTTAACACCTTCAGATAACATTCTTGATTTTCTGAAATCAAGGATTGGTAATCGACTTTTCCTTTAATGATCTCGACGCCTTCATTTCAAAAAGTGCACGTTGACTTGAAGATTGTTTAGATCTATTGTTGGAAAGAAGAATCAGCTGGTAGCAAATTCGGCTTCCTGTGAACAAACTTAGTGGCGGTCCACTAAGGGAAATCAAGATCGGGTTTGATTCTTTGTGAGACGCTATAACTCGAGTCAGGCTTTTCCAGTGCTTAAAGTTGTATTGGCTCTAACGATGATAGACGTGGTTAGTCCAGCAAAGACCGAATTCCGGAGATAGACTTGGGAATATTGGTTTACCGAAGAGAGAAGCAAGTTACAAGGGTTGGGCCTTATAGACTGTAACTGACATGGATCTTGAAGTAAAATCTATTTCAATGATCAATTTTGGAATTGAAGCGAAGCGAAGCTTGAGGCTATATTCTTTAAATTTGTTACTTTTGAATATTTATTTTCATTTAATTTCAGTTATTATTAGATTAAGATTATTTTTAGTTTTATAATATCAAACCCCCATTTTCTAATTTATTATTTTTTTATCAGGATCAATTCAATTCTCCCTGTGGATCAACCCTACTTTCTCTATACTATTCTTTTATTTAATTTGAGAAATAAGAATTATTTATTTGACAATTCGACGCTTGTCAAATTGGCGCCGTTACCGGGGACTTCGGTAAAATTACTAATATTATTTTGTTTTGATCTATGACCAGGTCACTTCTGGAAAAAACTAGTAGATTACTAACCCGAGATCGAAGCTCTTGCCCGGAGATTACATGGAGAGACCCTTAGACATAGAAGGTTGAATCGAGACCTTCAACTAAAACCAAATCCCGTTTTTGAGGAAATTTCCGATACCGAGGAGTTATTTACTTTTGACGACGAAGGATCAGAACAAATGGCTGAACAAACAATTCGAGAGTTAGCTGCAGCACCTGATGAACAACAATCACTTTGTATCACGTTCCCAAATGGCGAAACATCGTTTGAACTTAAAACTGGTTTGATACATTTACTTTCGACTTTCCGCGGCTTGCAGAATGAAAATCCACACAAGCATTTAAAAGAGTTTCATATGGTTTGACTGAGTATGAAACCGCAGGGAGTATCCGAAGATCAAATAAAACTTCGCGCATTTCCTTTTTCTTTAGCCGATTTGGCAAAAGATTGGTTGTTTTATTTACCTTCCGGTTCAATTAATACATAGGCTGATATAGCACGATTGTTTCTTGACAGGTTCTTTCTAGCGGCGAAAGCAAGCGAATTAAGGAGAAGCATCTTAGGAATTCGACAAAAGGATGGAGAGTCGTTATATGACTATTGGGAACGATTTAAAAGACTTTGTGCTAGTTATCCGCAACATGCCCTAACTGAACAAACCCTTCTACAATACTTTTATGAAGGACTACTTCCAATGGAAATGAAAATGATCGACGCAACAAGTGGTGGAGCCTTCGTAAATATGACTCCTACCGCGGCCAGAAACCTTATCTCAACCATGGCCGCTAATGCACAATAGTTTTGCCCAAGTGAACCCACTCGACGGGTTCACGAGATAAGTACATCTTCTTTAAAGGATAAAATTGATAAGTTAACTAATGTGGTTCAATCTCTTATTGCAGGTAAAATAGGTCCAGTTAGACTTTGCGAAATATGCACGATGTCGGATCATCCTACAGACTTTTGCCCAATGCTTCAAGAAGATAATAATGCTCAAGTAAATGCCGTTGGAAATTTTCCAGGGCCCTCTCAAAGGCAATATGATCTTAATGAAAACACTTATAATCCGAGGTGGAGGGATCATCCAAACCTCAACTATGGATCGAATCAAACTTATCAACCTAGGCCACCTGCACCGTAATAATATTAGCCACAAAAATCATCGTTAGAGTCAATTGTGGAACGTTTGGCGCTAGCTCAAGAGAAATTTCAACAAAAGACAAAGGCACACTTTCAAGAAATTGACAAACAAATGAGCAACTTATATTAGCTGTGAGTCGTTTGGAATTAAAGGGAAAACTATCATCGCAAACTGAGCCAAACCCGTGACAGAATGTTAGTGCCTTCACCCTTCGAAGTGGTACCATTGTCGAACCTAAAGAAGATGTCATACAACCCCACAAAAAGAAGAAAGCCGAACCATAAGCTATCCCTACACCATCTCCTTATGACGTTCCACCTCCCTTTCCATCGAGATTAATGAAGCGCGATAAGCAAGCCGAGGAACAAGAAATTCTTGACATGTTTCAGAAAGTGGAGATAAACATACCACTTCTCGATGTGATCCGAAAAATTCCAAGGTATGTTAGATTTTTGAAGGATCTTTGCACAAATAAAAGAAAGCTTACTGAGAATGAAAAGGTAAACTTAGGTGAAAATGTTTCTACCGTAATTTAACGTAAAATTCCACCTAAGTACAAGGATCAAGATATGTTTGCTATCCCATGTAAGATTGGTAAAGTTGGTATTAAATGAGCTATGTGCGATTTAGGCGCTTCAATTAATGTCATGCCTCTTTCAATTTATACTTTATTAAGTGTTGAGCCTTTGAAGGAAACAAGTGTGATGATCCAGCTTGTCGACAGATCTTTAGTGTATCCTGAAGGAGTTCATGAAAACGTACTCGTAAAGGTAAAAGATTTATTTTTTCCTACAGATTTCTATGTCATTGACATGGAAGATGATCGTATCAATGTCTCTTCCGAGATTTTACTTGGTAGACCATTTTTGAGCACATCACATGCCAAAATTGATGTAAGAAGTGGAATTCTTACCATGGAGTTTGACGGCGAAGTGGTAAAGTTTGACGTATATAAGGCTATAAAATATCCTAACTCTATGCTTAATGTCAGTTGTGTTAATATATTTGATTCTTATATGGATGAATATGTTAAACATAATCTTTCTGATGAGTTATGCAAGAATCTAAATGCTGGAACTATTAAAGAAGTAAAAATGGATATCTCTTTTGATGTGGAATCACGCTCATTTTGCAAAGAGCTAAGTAAAAATTTGAAGTTGATGTTTTCTCAAACTAATTTTTTTCCATTTATCTTGCAGGAACCAAAGTTGAAATTAATATTGCCACCAGATAAGTTGCAGATTAATGAAGATATTTTGTCAAAAAAGAAGGAACTTCATAACCGAAAAACTTCTCATAGAGAAATTTTAAGTTGGACAAAGAACATGAATTGAAAAAAGAATTTCTCACAGAACCTATAGTCTGAATCAGGTCGTTAAGCTAATGACGTTAAACAAAGCGCTGAATGGGAGAAAACCCATTTTCTTTTTTTGTTTTTTTTTCATTTATTTTTTTCCTTTAATTTATTTTCAAATAAATTTGCACAGAATTTTCCCCAGATTTGAATGGCTTTGTCGTGCATGAAATTTGGAAAATTGCAAATGACCTCCAAAGTTGTCGACAATCAAACTTACTTTAAACACGGGGAGTATCTCTATTCCTTCTCTAGTACTTTAATTTTCATATTGAGATAATATGCTTAAAGTGAGGGGGAGTGAGTATATTTTTCCTTACTTATTCATGTTAGTTTGAAGGTATATTTTAAGTTCTTATGATTGTTGTTTGTCTTGGTTGACTTGTTAGTTTTATCATAATCCCTTGTTTACAAGATTGAATTAATTTTGTTATGCATGGACAATTAACTTGAGATGATTAGATGTTTTGGTGAAAGTTTTTAACCTTATGGTATAATTGTTAGTGTTGCTTAAATATGAGTTTGTGCTTGTTTTGCTAATAATTGACGTTATCTTCAGGTGCATGATTTTTTTGAGACGATTGTGAGTGGTAGATCGTTTGAATGTGACCGGATTGGAGAATCGGGGCGAGGTGCTTGGGTTGTCATCTCGTTTCCAGTTCAAAGATTAGGTGACAAGTCGAGACTACATAGTTAGAGTTAATGAGAGTAGCGCTAAAAAAGAGAAGAAAAAAAAGGGAAAACTGTCTTTTGAGAAAAAGAGAATAATAAAGCGCCTGAAAAAAATAAAAAAAAGAAAAATAATCTCTTAAAAAAAAAAGAAAATAATAAGTACTTAAAAAAGAAAAAAAAAGAGTGATATAAAAGGGAAGGAAAATAAAACTCACACTCCGCCAATCGTTTATCATGAAGGATCTAAACTTGATTTGATTTCGTCTCACAAGCAAATAGCAAAAGCTCTGCATATCTACCTTTTATTCATTTGGTTAATTATTGTTTATTGGAATATCATGTCACCTTTATTTGATTGTCTTGTCTAACTTCTTCAATTCATGCATGTACATGGGATTTGACATAAACTTTTTGAGTGAATTTTGATAAGTAACAAAAATAAGAATTTGAGTATGCTTGAGGACAAACACTGAATAAGTGAGGGAGAATTTGATGAGTGTTTGAATTTATATATATTTTATTGATAATTATATCCCGTTGTCAATTTGATATTACATCATATATATATTTACATGTAACTTTTACGCATACTGATTAGTGTTCAAATTTATATATATTTTATTGATAATTAGTTCCCGTTGTCGATTTGATACTACTAATTTGATTCTATTTTGATCATTTTCAGTGTAGGAACTTATTTTCCAGAACCAACGGAAAAGATTAAATTCTGCATTTTTCTTATCCATTATGGCTGGAGTCATGAGCACGACATAAGGCACGACGCTTTCCGACCTAACAGATTTAGATCATCCAGTCAGCAACAGCTTCTAGAAGGCATTCCAGTCAGCATCTTCTAGAAGGATGAACGAAATTATCTTGGAGAATTAATTAGGAATTATCTTAGAAATTTAATTTTGAAATTTGAATTATTTATATTTTAGATTATCTTTAGGATTTATCTTTTATTTATTTATTTTTTATTTTTAGGGTTTTAAAATAGTATAAATACCTCATGTAGTAAAGCATGAGATGTACTTCATTTTCACTTTTCCCTTGGGTTATAAAAGTTTTCTAGTTCTTTTTATTTTCTTTTAGAAAAATGCTAAGTATGATTTCAATCATGCTTAGCTAAACTTTCATTTAGCCGAAAGTTAGTGACGACTCAATCCCTATTATGAGAATCGTAAAGCACTTAACACCTTCAGATAACATTTTTGATTTTCGAAAATCAAGGATTGACAATCGGCTTTTCCTTTAATGATCTCGACGCCTTTATTTAAAAAAGTGCACGTTGACTTGAAGATTGTTTAGATCCGTTGTTGGGAAGAAGAATCGACTGGTAGCGAATTCGATTTCCTGTGAACAAACTTAGTGGCGGTCCACTAAGGGAAATCAAGATTGAGTTTGATTCTCTGTGACTGACATGGATCTTGAAGTAAAATTTATTTCAATGATCAATTTGGAATTGAAGCGAAGCGAAGCTTGAGGCTATATTCTTTAAATTTGTTACTTTTGAATATTTATTTTCATTTAATTTCAGTTATTATTATATTAAGATTATTTTTAGTTTTATAATATTAAACCCCATTTTCTAATTTATTATTTTTTTTATCAGGATCAATTCAATTCAACTTTGGAAACTTCTTAGTCCCTGTGGATCGACCCTATTTTCTCTATATTATTCTTTTATTTAATTTGAGAAATAAGAATTATTTATTTGACAATTCGACGCTTATCACATACAATTTCCTTTATACAATCAAGTATATTAATCCAATCCCTTTAAATATATTTAAACTTCCTACAGTTCTCTTCTCAAATATGATATAATATAAATTTCACACAATCTTAAGAATGTATGCAATTAAGGATTTTTCCTTTAAGTTTCAGCATAACTATTTTACCTAAGGTGTTCATAACCGGGTACTCGGGATTTCGGGTACCCAAAAATTTTGGGTATCAAAATATCGGCCAATGACCTAGACCATAAAAATTGGGTACCCGTAAAATTCGGGTACTCGGAAAATCGTGTAGCGGGTACCCAGTTTATTTTTTTTAAAATATAAGAAATACTTAAAATTTCATGATATATATTTCAAACACAAAATTGTTGATTTGAGATAGATTTTAAAGATAAATATTTGGATATATATGCATATATTAAAGTTTATCGATAAAAGAATGTATTATTCTCGATCATAATCTTTCTTTCAAATCTCATATTCGCAAATTAATATAAATATTTATAAAAAAATCAAAACTTAAAAGTATATAATATAAGTATAAAAAAATAATTTTAGAGAAAAATAATAAAAATATAATTAAAAATTTAAAAATATATATTTATTAAAATTACCGGGTTGGGTCGGGTACCCGATACTTAAATAATTTTAGACGGGTCAACAGGTCGGGTATTTTTGAACACCCCTAAATTCTTACCTCATCATCTCAACTCAACCTACTCCTTCTGACCAAAAAAAAAATACAGTCTAAATTTAACTAAAAAATAAATAATCTGCAAGCAAATGATTTTGAAACTCACTTTAATACTACACTGCAAGTACTGGGGCTTAACATTCATTCTCATACGATTTAATCTATTTAAAGTCAAAAATCTATCCAATATTATCATCTAATTATCAGAGAATATTTTGGGACATGTAAATCAAACTATACTATCTTGTGCCATACCACTTTAGGCTCTCCACCCTTAATCTCAATTAATTTTTTCAGTTAATTTTTTTTAAATAATTATCGATAGATTTTTGTCTTGTGTATAAACCCAACTGTAGTGAGAGATTTGTTTATAGATATAAATATATTTTTTTTGTATTTTTTATGTTTAAATATAAAAAAAATCAAATTTTAAAGTATAATTTTAAGTTTTAAATCTTAAATTTTATGCCTTAAAAATACATCTTACCTTATATCTTTTAAACTCTACCTTTAAACAATAACTTAAACTTAAATTTTTAATATAAGTCATAAACAGAACATCATAAAGGAATCAAATATTTTTATTAGTAGTTCGCACCTATCCATTATGTAAATGTAAAATAAAAATTAATTAATTAGACTATATAAATAGTCTTTTGACTATGACTTAATTCTTTATTGAGTCCTTCATTTATAAAAAATACAAATCGATCCTTTAACTTAACTAAATTAGTACATTGTCATTAAAAATTTAACATATTTGATAATGAGGTGGTTAATATAAATTAGTATAATTACATAGTTATCCCTTAAGTTCTATATTTATTTTAATTTGACCATAACTCAAAAAATTAATTCATATAATTTTAATATTCTATAGATCTCTCGTTTATTCTTGGGACTCAACAGGTTTCAATAATTATATGATAATTTTTTTTTCTCTTCTATAGATAAAATGTTAGTTTTATAACCATTTATTAGTAACTGGAGATTGATAGTGTTAAAAGGGAGATTTATTTTGGATAATTTATTACATTCTTTAGGATCAGTTTGTAACTTTTTATAATTAAGGGACATAACAAAAATTGATTTATAACTGAAGGATCATTTATATAGTTTATTAAAATTATTTAAACAAATGTATTTCAGAAAATATTTATTAATGAACTCTTAACTATATCTTATTAACGATGTCAATTCAATCATATATTACTCCTTTATTATAAATTTAATTTAATGTAATTATTTTTATTAAATTTAACTAATATCTTATTAACGATGCCAATTCAATCATATATTCAATATAAATAAGTCAATAAATATAAATTTTATCAGAAATCCAAAAAGAAAATTTTAAATTTTAAATCATAGAAGAAAATAAATTCAACCATCATAAATTTAGTTTTAATAAAAGAATTAGTCCCTATAAAGGGTCAAAATGAAGGAAAAAAAACATTTAATCAAAGTTTAAAAATGAATTAGTGAATATTTAACATTTATGAGGGACTAAAGATGGTATTAGCCCTTTTTTAAGCAAGGGGTACTTTGACTCAAAGTCGGAGTTTCATAAGCATAAGGAATCAAAGATTCCTTTTTTTTCTTATATATATGTATTATATTGTGATGTTCTTCGACTTATATCCTTTAATTCTCTCTCTTTCGCGTTTCCGGCATTGCTATTGCTTTCGCTGATAGTTTCTTCTGGTTCTGGAAAAGGGTAATTTGACGTAAACTGTGAAGTTTTATAGTTAACTGAGAGAGAATATGACGGCGGCGGTGGAGGTGACGGTGTTGCATGTGGTGGCAGAAGCGGAGGAGGTAGCGTTATCATCTTCATCCAGGGTTGTTGCTACTGTTATAGCTGAGAAAGATATGGAGAACGAAAAAGAAAATATTTCCAATGGCACCGACGGGAGGGGTGTTATGGAAGGCACTGGCATTGACGGCTCGTACGTTGGCGTTAACGAAAACGACGCCGTAGATGGAGTTCCAACGGAGTTGAGTCGCGAGATAAACGGCAATTGCGTTGGTGAAGAAGATGGAGAAGTGAAATCCGCATCCGATTCGGTTAGGGATGAATCTTGTATTGGAACTGGGGATCAGGAGGAGGAGACAATTGAATCGTGCCACGTAGAGAGCTACGTTGATGAACAAAAATCAAGGGAACTTGTTGAGGTTGATCCCGTTTCTGCTGTTAATTCCGAAGATGGTGTTTTGGAAACTTCCATGGGTGCTCACGGTGGAGGTGTAATTGTTGAAGGTGGGAATGTATCTGTTGAAACAGTCAGTAGTGGTGCAGGGGCTCTGGTTCTTGTTTTTGGAAGCTTCCCCTTGATGCTTAATAAAGCTAGTGTTGGAAGTAAAAGTGGTGTTAATGGTATTATGGCAGAAACTTTATTGCCTTCTCATGATGATCTGAAACTAGAAACCGAAACTATTAAGTCGGATGAGAAGGATGAAGGGATTTCGAGTTTGATATCTGAAAGGGATATTAGTTCTGATTCTGTAGTCTCCGAAGGGGTTGAGAATAGAAGTGATGGTAACTCGACTGCACCAACAAGTCATCCTGATAGTAATTGGACTGCTTCGACAAATCATCCTGTTGAAAGGAAAATGTTATTCAACTACCTCATCAAGGTCCCTAGATACAATGATGAAAATTTAAAAGAAAAGATTAGACTTGCTCAGATTTGTGTTGATGAGAGGACTCGAAGTCGAGATGCAATTCGAATTGAAATACAAAGCATGAGGGTAAGTAACTAAGAACTTCAATTAGATACTTTTTTTATATATTTCTATGAAGTAATCCTTTGTTTGTTTTCCTGATGGTTGATAAAATGCTTTAAAAACAGGCTATTTGCAAGGAATATGGCAATGATTTTAATGCTGCTGTATCTCAAGAACGAGAGGCTCGAGACTTGCATAGGTACAAACGACAGGAAATAGAGTCTTTGCAATCTGTGATAGATATTGAGGATATTGTTGTCAAGGTAACCTGCTTTTACTCCATCCATGGAATTTATTCCTCTAAATGTGCTTTTTCTATGATATGATTATATGTTCTGATTATATGACTTTTAAGTAGATTCGAAGCTTGGAGCGCAAGATACATCATGAAACTCTCTCTCTTAAGGATGAAAAGAATTTCATTCGTGAGATCAAGCAATTAAAACAAACTCACCAGAAGCTCTCATCTACTATGGGTAGACAGGATGAAATGCAGAAAGGTGTGGACCTGAAAGAGCGTCTGAAGGTATTGATTTCAATATGCTTTCTTTTTTGTACGTTTTTTCCCATTGAACAGCATGTTCTATGGTTGTAGATCTACTTAGATATGAAACTAGGGAATCTTTACCTAGTTTAATGTCTTCTTTCTTGATAACCAATGATGGATAATATCCATTTTTGTTAGCTACTCGAATCATGGATCTTTGTTTTTGCAGTATTCAACTGTTAGTACTACTTTTGATTGCTTATTTAATTCGTATGCATCTGCAGTCTTTAAAAAAGGAAGCAGACCAATTGAAAACCAATGTCCTAAAGGCTGAGGTGGTCACTAAGGCTGCTAAGAGAAAATACTATGATGAATCTGAAAAGTTAAACAAATTGCAGTCTCGGTTCAAAGATGCTGATAACATTCGGCAAGAAGCGTTTGCACAGATGCAGAGTTTGAAGAAACAATCATATGAGAAGGTACTTTTAAACCCCATAAGCCGTTTCTTCATGTAAAGGAAGATTGCTATCGTTTTTTCTCGTACACTAATAAACCGATTTTTGCACAATGAACGTAAAATTCTCTTGTTTGAATTTTGCAGAGCAAACACTTTTGGCATTACAAGGATGATTTAAACAGAGCAAGTGATTTGGCTTCGAAAGGGAGCAAAGAGTCACTCCATAGTTTCTGTACTAACCAGGTGAGGAGGCTGTGCATTCATTTTATTTCTTCGATATAAAAATTGTACAATATCTTATCTAAACAGATGATGCTCCAGGTGGAGAAATTTATGGACTTGTGGAACAACAACGATGAATTCCGTAAAGAATATGTGAGATGCAATGCGAGGAGCACAATAAGGAGACTGAGGACACCAGACGGCCGCGCGCTTGGTCCTGGTGAAAAGCCACATGTATTTCCTCAAGTAGTAAATGAAAGAGTGGCCAAGGATTATTCAGTGTACGATTTAACTTCGGAAGATCAAACACAAGAGAAAGTGGTGCTGGGGAAAGCTGAAAAGGAAATTGATATACCTGTGGAAAAGGTTGAGGAACAAAAGAGGGTGGTAAGTAAATCCGGAAAGCCTGTAATTCCGAGAGAAGAAAAATTGAAGAGGACAAAGGAGGAAGAGGAAGAAGCTAGGAAGGCAGAGGAGTTGAGAAAGGAAGAAGAAGTGGCTAGGAAGGCAGAGGAATTGAGAAAAGAAGAGGAAGCAGTTAAATTGAGGGAGCAACTCCGGTTGGAGGAGATAGCTAAGGCTAAGGAAGCACTAGAGAGGAAGAGGCGAAAGGCGGAGAAGGCCCAAGCTCGGGATGCCGAAAAAGCTCTGAAAGAAGCTGCAAAGAAAGAGAAGGTGAATTCCTTGAACAATCCACTTAATATTCTATTCAGTCAGTCCCTTGTAACGTAGCAATACTTTTGTGTTTGTTTCCTTGCTGATCAAGCAAAGTCTTTCTTTTTGCAGGAACGAGAAAAACGTGCAAAAAAGAAGGAAAGACGAAAGGCAGCCATGGTAACTGGTCATTCGAGCAATGCAAGCATCACAGATGAAGCCATATTTGCTCCTGCAACTGCTCAAACTACAGTTGAACTTGAAACTCTGAAAGAATCCAAAAATGAACAGAAATTTACAGCAGCACCGGAAGCGCCTCAAAATCCTTCACAGATTGCAAAGCAGAGCAAGGCAAAATCTATTCCCCCTCCTATGTGGAACCGTTGTAGGCGAAGGATGCAGCCATGGATGTGGATCATTTCAACTTGTCTCGTTACATTGGCCTTGTTTTTGATAAGAAATTATGTGTAGGCAATTCTTTTCTAGTTGATTTTTTTTCTTTATTCTTTTTGAGACTGTTTTCTTATTCTTTAATTTGTAACTATTCAGTAGAAAAGTAATGAAAAATTGATCAAAGTTTCACTACATTCTTGTTTAGTTCAACAAATGACATTTTAGTATTTTCCCATGTCATGTTTAAACATTTGAACTCTAGCTTAACCCAATGTTTTGTACTTAATGCAATTATTTTGAATTATAACTAAGAAAATCTCTTCCATCTAGTTTTAACAAAATATTGTCACTCTCTAGATTTGCCATATGATCTAGTCAAATTTGAGTTTTCCAAGTTAAACTTGAAACTCATAACTCATTAGCATCAGAATCTCGTTTAAATCCATAAACAAATACACTCGAAATGCAAATTCAAACCAGACAAAGTAATGTAATGAAATCTAAAACATCCATAAAATCCATTAGTACACGAAATTTTGGGAAACTTTCATTCATTTCTGCAAATCCAGTCATGTATGGTCTTAAAATGGTTGCCCTTGGTGTGTTCCACTTCTCATCATGTCTCTGAATTCCTCGTAGTTGATTTTACCATCCTGTAAATACATGCATGAATGGTAACCAATATGCAGTCACCGTCGTATATTCCGGAGAGAAATACGATTCGAAAGGTTGAAAAAATGGGGAATCTTACATTGTCAGTGTCAACTTCAGATATAATTTCTTTGATTGTTTCATCATCGCCCATTCCATATTCTTTCATGGCAGCTTCTAGTTCATCTCTTGTGATATACCTGCAAACGAATCAAAAAATGACTGGTGCTTGGCATAAACGTGCCAAATCCGATTAACAATGGAGAATTTCATTTAAAGAAGATGAAAATCTCACCCACTGTTGTCCTTGTCAAAATGTTGAAAAGCTTTATGAAGATGTTCATCTCTTTCAAGCCTATATCTATGCATTGTAGCAGTGATGAATTCGATGTAATCAATAGTTCCATTTCCATCAACATCAGCCTGCAACGAAATCAAACCAGAAGTTAGTATTCATGGTTTGGGATCAATGAAAATATACTATGTTATAAGATTCAAATGACATTATCTTACAGCTTCCATCAGCTGCTTAACCTCAGTCTCTGTCAACTTCGATCCAAGTCGAGCTAATCCAGTCTTAAGTTCATCATAAGTGATTGTGCTGCTGTTGTCGGTGTCTATATTTGCAAACATTTGCTTCAGACCTTGGATTTCTTCAGTGGAAAGGTTTTCTGCAATGACCTATAATCCACTAGGCTTGTTATTAGCTACAATATCCGGACTCGAATGTGTTGGAAAGGTTATTAGGTGGCAAGTGAAGTTTTTGGTCTAAACGCTACAATTTCCGGTATACCATTGTGTCGGACCCCAAACGGAAGAAAATATCGCTTAATGCCTATTTTCTCTATTCACAAGGCTCGAAACCGAAACTTTACGCTTACAGAACACAAGGCAAGTGGAATAAGTTACCTTTAAGGCAAGTTGCTTTAGTTTGTTCATTCTTCTGAATTGCTTCATTCTAGAAAGGACTGCATTGTCTAGTGGCTTGTCTGATGCATTTCCACCTTCTCTTATCCAAGGATGCTCTGCATAAAACCACATAATTTCAATCTCGAAATTTTCATTCTTCTAAAACTACTCGTATTTGTATGATATACTTATGAACAATGAACGACTGTGTCGAAGTAATGCGCATATCCGATATCAAATGCAAGTTCCAAATAACACAATCTACTAATACTATCAATAAGTACCTAGGACTTGAGTAGAAGTAATGCGCTGTTTTGGATCCTGTGTTAACATCTTTCGGACAAGGTCCTTGGCACTGTCTGAAATAGATGGCCATGGCTGACTTTTAAAGTCAATTTCTCCTTCTAAAATAGCATCAAATATCCCCTTCTCCGTTTCTGTCATGAAAGTAAATAAACAAGAACATTCATCAAACCAAATGCAGTTCTGAAGGCAATAATTTAGTACAGCTTTTGGCAATTACCTGCCCAAAATGGAGGCACACCACTGAGTAAGATGTACAATATAACACCGGCACTCCATATATCGATTTCCTTTCCGTATTTACGCCTCAACACTTCCGGAGCAACATAGTATGCACTCCCAACTATGTCCCTATACACCTTTCCTGCAAAATGTACTAAGAACAATCAGTAAAGGTATCGAAAGTTGCCTCAGGTCTTAGACTGTGGTCACAGAAGCGTTTTCGAGTGCTATTTTGATCTACTACTATCGGAAGTTCGGAACAGTTATGCTAATTGATACAAGTATATATGTACATCATAAAGATCCACAAGCAGAAATAGTAAAACAACAGGAATATGCATTTACCGTCTTCGATGAAGACCGATAACCCGAAATCGGTGGCCTTCAGAAGGGCATTCTCATCCTTGCTAGACAGCAAGAAATTCTCAGGCTTAAGGTCCCTATGCATCACTCCCATGAAATGACAAGCATGGACAACGTTCACAACCGCCCTGCATATCGAAGCAGCTGCTCTTTCACTGTAATGGCCTCTCGCAATGATCCGATCGAACAACTCACCGCCGGCACACAGTTCCATTACAAGGTGAACCGATTGTTTGTCTTCGTATGCACCTTTGAACTCCACAATATTAGGCTGTCCACTCAAATGCTGCATAATTTGTACTTCCCTCCTCATGTCTTCCTTATCATGTTTTGTGATCAGCTTCCTCTTCGATATCGTCTTGCAAGCGAATCGTTTTCCGGTCGAGTTCTCGGTGCAAAGATAAGTTACTCCGAACTGGCCTTTTCCCAATTCTTTACCAATTGTGTAATGGTTCCTTATTTCTTCAAATGGTTTGCCAAGGATTGTGTTTTTATCAACCTTTGGAGCATGACTGGGACTTGGTGCTTGTGGTTGAGCTGGTGCAGGCCTAACTGGTTCGGCAGCTCTGGTTGTTGTGGCTCCTGGTTTGTAGCCATTGTTCTCTGGCTCTAGCTCTGGGTTTGACCCTTTGTTTTTTGTTAGGCAGCCACCCATGTTGTTTTAGAAACTGCAGCAAGTGGATCAGAACTCAGTGATTTAGTAGAATTCAGGCAGACATAAAAAGACCCAGATTCAGGAAATGGATCCGGATTCATAGATCTAACCCGGATTCAGAAATGAAACCAAAAAAGGTTTCTCTTTTAAAAGGATTGTTGACAAAGATTTGGACTTGGGAGTCTGCTGAATTATGAGATGGCCAAGCAAAGCATTAAAGGTTTGTCATGTGTTTGGTGAACAAACAGCTGTTGACGAAGTTTGAGAGCCAAGAGAGAGAGTCTGTGAAGAAGATCCTGAGAAACAGCAGCCATTTTAACAGACATGTAATTAAAAGTATTGATTAGAAACAAAACGGAAATACATTAGCTGTATGTTGTCTTAACAAGACAGACGTATATATCATCGTATGTCTGTATCTCTGTCTTGGGGAATGAACAACAAGTATATACCTATGAAGCATAAGTAATTATAGCTTGAGTATTTCTAAATATTTTTCTCTTCTTTTTTTTATTTTTCATTTTTATGTCTATTTCTTTTTTTCTAAGTGTTTATTACTTAGCTATTGTTTTAAGTAATTAAATTAATTTATTACACATGAATGACCACATGTGAGTAATTAAATTAAATTACTTTTAATTTAGCATTTATTAACTTTATGTGTACTTAAGCTATTGTTTCAAGTAATTAGGAGTAGTTTAGCGCTAGTTTAATATGGGATACAATAAGGATATAATTAAAAGACGATAAATTTTAAAATTTATTTATGAATCAAGAGAATGTTAGATTTTTTGATATTTTTTAATTGTTTTAAGTTTTTTACAAGTGTCGATGTTTATTTTATAAGTTTTGATATTTTATTCTAAATTAAAATTTATATTAAAAAATAAGTATTAAAACTTGTAAAAAAAATGTTTAATAATTTTAACTCAATAATAAAATTAAAAATTTATTATCTTTTTATCACTCAAAACCTTAACACATCTTAGGCTTTATTTAATAATGCTTTTCAAATCAGCTTTTGGACCAAAAGCTGGTTTGAAACGCAGAAACAATGCTAAACAATTAACTTTTGAAAGAAAAAAACTGTGTTTAAAAATTGATTTTCAACCCAAACGCAAAAGCTAAAATTTCTAGCTTTCGCCGGTTAAAAAAGTACTTTTAAGAGTCATATTACAATTTTAATCTTTATTTATTATGTTTTATTATAATTTAATTTCTACAAATATATAATTATATTTAACATAAATTATTTTTTAATTTAAAAATTATATATTCATATAAAAATTATATATTTTTCAAAAGCACTTTTCAAAGATAATTCATGTATTCATTTATTAATATTTTTATATTTTATCATAATTTAAATTAATATTATAATATAAAATAATTTAATTATTATTTAAATATATTTTTTAACTTATAAAGTCATGTCTAAAATAATTATTTATTTTCTTAAAAGCACTATTTGACAACAATACTAAACACATATATTTTAAACTAAAAATTCAAAAAGAGCTTTTTTACTACACTTTTTCACCACACTTTTCTACTGTACTTTTCAAAAACAATGTTAAATTGTCCATCAGTATTATTTGTGAAATAGTCCTTTCTTAGGTACATTTTTTTTCTCTTCCTTTCGTGTGTACTTTCTTCCTAAATGAACTGCAAATGCAAATGCAGATTCAAATCATCCCTTTGTGCTTATCACATGAAAAACATGGCCTGCACAAATTAAAGATGGCAAATCATTATCAAAGATTTGCGGATAACTGATCAGCAGAGGAACATGTGGGGCCAAAAATAACACATAAATTGGATATATATTTTTTATTTAAAATAATAAAAATTATAATTTAATTTCGATCTGATTTTGATATATTGATAAAGATTTGATTAAATTTAATTTGATGAAAAATCTAATAAAAAATTAAATAATATATAGATATATAATAAAAATATATAAATATATCAAGTCAGGTTAAATCAATAAATTTTATCTTAAATATGATTTGATTAGATTTTATTTTTTTAATAATTAGGTCCGACTTGATTTGAATCTGATTTTTTAATAAAAAATCTACCCCTATCAAATTGGGTCAGAATGGACTCAATGAGATCGAGTCAAATTATCATCCCTGTATATATCAAAATTAAAAACAAGGATGAGTTTTTATAAATGTACATTTTTACGTTTTTTTAATAAATATATATTTTTTATTAATTTTAATTTATATATTTTTTATAAAATTCTCAAAATAATTGAATATAGTCTTTAATATTATAATATAATATTATATATTTAAATATTTATTATCTATTATAATTATCTATTTAAATATATATGATTTTTTTATAAATTATATATTAATAATCATATTCGCTACTAAATCAAATATACTAATAACTAACTATAAATATTATATTTATATATTTAATCACTCAATTTATATTATTTTTAAAATAAAATATTATTCTTTAAAATCTAGATTTTCAAACAAAATTTGTAATGTATTGAATAATATAGATTTTTATCATATAAAGAAAAGATTACTTTTTAGAGAAATATTAATTTTAAAAATTATTTCTAATATTTATTATTAATAACGATGAGTGTAATTTATATATATTATTGGGCAGCAATTTAGGTTAAATAAGAAATTATTTTAACATATCAAAACAAAATTATATTATTAAAGAAATAGAAAATAAAGAATTATTTTTATCGATAATGATTTTTTTCTCAAACTAAATGTCCTTTTAAAGTTAAAGGATAAGAAACAAGCCCACAAATACTTTTAATAATGAGAAATTATATCATGAGTCAGTTTCATCACGTCATTTATGTGATCAACCACTAAAAACTACCCACCTCAGTAATTTTTAATTTTTCAAGTGATGGTGGTTAGTTCCATGGACATATAATAAGACTGACCTATGATATAATTTTCTCTTAATAACATTTTAAGGCGCAAACTTTTGACCCAGATTTTAGGATAAACTAACTTACGAATTCTAAAATTCGATCATTATATTATATGAATTAAAGTTTTCAAAATGACATTAAAAGAATTCAAATCTGAATTAAAATAAATTAAACTACTTTTTATTATTTTTTATTTTCTTAAAACATTCTCATTGAAAACAATAAAACATACTTTTATGTTTTTAAATTTTTAACTTAACTTTATTTTTTGAAAAACATTTTTAATTATATAATTAAACACATTTTTGTTTTTTTAGTTAAAAAATAAAAACAAATTATATTCTTAAAAATAAAACATATTAAAACCCAATTTCTTATAAAAAAAAAAAACAAGAATGGAAGCTTCTTGCTTTAGGCTAATGTTGAAGAAACTTGAGAAGAATGTCTTGGATGTAGACGAAATTTGATTTTTTTTTTCTATATTTTGAGGATATGTATAAATTGTCACTCTCTTTTCAAGTAATTTATTTTTGTCACCAACTCTGGATTTTTCTAATTAAATTTAAATTTTGATAATTTAAAAACAAAAATAGGAATATAGTTATTTTTTGAAAATTTTATTTTAATAACAAGGTAATTTATGAAATATTGAAATTAAAAAAACAAGTTAGATTTTTTATTCAAGGAAAAAAAGACTTGAAAATATTTTAATGTATATAAATAAAAAGTATTCAGTTTTGTTTTTTATAATATAAGTGTTTCAATTAATTTGTACTTATATTAATTTATCATTTTTAATTATTAAAATGAAATATTAAATTTATTTTTTAATAAATTTTTACATTATTTTGAATTAGAATTAAATAAAAAATCAATAAAAATAAAATTTTAGTGGCAAAATTCAATCAAACAAATCTAATTTGTAATATTCTATACAAAATTAAAATATAGAGTCAAAGATCATAATTCTCGGACGAACAATCTAAATAATATTAAATAATTTTTGACGAACTCTAATATCTCACTTAATTAAATGAAATTTTTTTCTTTATTCTAAAGTATAAGGACAAATATTAAACAAAGTAATGATATATTTCAATTTTCTACTTAAAACTTGTGACAAATTTATATGTCACCCAAAATTAAATTACACAATGAGCTAATTTGCTAGTTAGGTATAAGATAATGACCCCATATTTTTAACAATAAAAGAGAGCCTTGAGTTTCATATTTATATATACTTATATGAAAATTTATTCGATACATATATTATATAGTCTTTAAAATTTAAGATTTATAATAAAAATATAAAATTTGTAATTATGTTTAAGTAAAGAGTAAAAATCTTTTGTATCTTTATCATACCTTTATTTATAGTTATTGAAATTTTTAAAAAATTGAATTTTAAACTCTAACCCTTATTTTTTATATCCTAAATCTTAAACCCTACACCCTAAAAAATATATCCTACCTCTAATTCTCTAAACCCTAACCACAATCCTAACCTTAAACCCTAAATTTTATACCCTAAAACCTTTAATTTAAAGTGGAGACATGAATGGAGGTATGAAAAAGAGATAGACATTCGCACCCTAAACTAAATTGGTGCAAATTGCCTACCTCTTTCTCATGCCTTTATTCATGCCTCCGTTTCAAATTAAAGGTTTAGGGTTTTAGGTTAGGGGTTTTGGTTAGGGTTTAATAAATTAGGGGTAGGGTTTAAGATATAAAATATAAGGGTTAGGTTTAAAATTTAATTTTTTAAAATTTTTTAACGAGAGACATGGATAGAGACATAATAAAAAATGAGATGATTTTTACTCAAAATAAATATGTAGATTTATATAATTTTGTATGTTACATATTTATATATAAAAAATTACTCATATTCTTATGTAAACTTCCTTCCCTACCTAGACATCTTCCTCTTGCATGAATTTGTTTAGCTTGAGGACCTTAGCTCTCATAAATGCCGCTTGCAATCTTCACTCTATAAATGCTTTTTAATTACATCTCACTCTCACTCACTCCTTGAGAAAAAAAAAAGTTTTTTTTTTCTTTTCATTTTCAACTTCTTCAAATTTCAAAGCCAAAAGGGTTTCTGGCTTTCAGTTCCAATGTTAAAGGAGTGGTTTAAAAGAACTGTCTTTGCTGCTTTCACCTGCATTTTTGCCTTAGGTAATTAGTAGTCTCTAAGATTAGTTTGATTCATCTGCTTGAAACTTTGGAGCTCAAGATTTGTTTGTGTTTTATTGTAGGAGGGGCTATGGTTGGAACTGTTGTAGGAGCAATGGAAGGCCAAACAACTGAAACTGGGTTCTTCAATGGGGCTGGGATTGGTGCTGTTGCAGGGGCAATCACAGCCGTTCAATTGCTTGAGTCATTGGCTGATGAGGAGTCAATTTCAAAGGTATAGTAGTACCATTTACAATTTTTCATTGTTAATTCAATTTTGAGGGGAAAAAATTGGTTTGTTTTTATAGGTAGCCTTGTTAATCAGCTTGGTAAATGGGAAGGCCTTCATGGAATGGGTAAGTCCAGCAATGCTAAAAGCTTATCAATGGCAAGTAAGTAACTTTCTCGGTAGCCAAACAAGACAACACAGTTTTCTTTTAAGCCATTGTTGACTCTTCCATCTACTGTTTCGAAACCGAATGAAATTTTCAGATGAACTCTCTGGATTCAGCCAACAGAGAAATCTCAGACATTTATGATGTAAATGGAGCAAAGGGTTTGTCAAGAAGCTGCATTCAGAAGCTTCCAATGCATGAATTTCAATCCAGTAAGCTGATCAAATCAAATGATTTTGATCAACCTTCTTGCTCAATTTGCCTACTGGTAAGAAGTAAGATCAGATTATCTATTATGAAATAAAAAACAGATAAACAGGAAATGAGTTTGTTTATATAATTTCTACAGGGTCTAAAAGATGGAGAATTGGCTAGAAATCTTCCAAGGTGTGGGCATATATTTCACTTGGAATGCATAGATGAATGGCTGAAGAGGGAAGGCACTTGTCCAATGTGCAGAGAACATGTTCTGAATGATGCTGTGGAATTGTAAATCATCAAACTTTGGCTCACCCCAAGAAAAGTTGATTGGTTTATGGAACTGGTCCAAATATGTACAGTTTGAAATGAAAATGAAAGATGGTATTTGATGGTTGTATTTAGGGACCATTGCAAGGTTTCCTATCAAGTTTTTCTTGAACATTGGTTTACTTGGAAATTATTTATGTCAATTACAATATTAGTTATCATTTTATATATTTAACGGAATCAAATATTCGATATTCAAATTTATTAATAGTGCTTGAATAGGGTAAGTGACTAAGTCAATTATTACCACTTATGGTTACCCTGCAAGTCGGATACATACTCTTGTGGTCCTTAAACTTATCCTTAGAAATTCAGAGATACATCTCTTATGCAAAATACAATGAAAATGTTATTATTTAAGACTACTGTGAACTAGTTTTCCTTGATATCCTTGAAAGCTAGGGGTACAGTATAAATGGCAAACATTGGTTTTAGGAATACAAAGAGAATGTCCAAGTCCCCCCAATGCAGAATTATAACTAGAGACGAAAGGAAGTGGTCCATAAGTTTCGTCGAGAGCATTGTCCTGGGATATCAGCATGAAGGTCAAAACCGAACTCTTGTTGGTGCATGAGCAATGGAACAAGAACAGGATAGTCTGTGAATCAGTAAATCTGAACAGATCAGGTGTCTCTATTCATATGCTACCTCAACTTTGAGCTAGCAGAAGAAGTTGCCTAATATCAGGCACATTCAGATACCGTTTACTTCTATGTCTTATGTTTAAGGATGTGCCGTACTTGGACCTTCTGAGTTTCCATTCTTGCCTCCTGAAGTTTCGCCTTCAAACTACCCTTTGGTGGACCACGAGGCCATTCGATGCACCCTTTCATCCCTCTCATTAGGTTTGGATGACCGGTTTCGGGTGAACTCCACTTTCCCCCCAAGTCCGACCCTCGATCTGGGGACATGATACTGCCATTAGACTTCCGTCCATTTGAAAGACGGCCGTTTGTTCCTTCTGAAATTATCTTGTAATTTTCTCCACTGTTTGGGCCTGATCTCCAAAGCCTTGCTACAGAAGAAACCTTCTTGAACTGTCTAGCTGGTAAGGAACAAACTTCACTAGTTTCTGTGACTGAGGAATCTCCACATGCATTTTCTCCCCAATCAATTCCACTACCCGAGAAATTACTGTCCCGACAATTCTTGTTTACTGATACAGAACTTCCTTCTGGTGAATAACTTGAGCCCTGATCCTCGAGATGGCTGACAGTTTCCCACCCACTCTCGTCTTCTTCTATCTCGTCATTCTTATCAACATATGCATTTGAATGTCTCGAAATAACACCTTTTTTCATCATGTTCATTTTGGGACTCACCATATGAACTGTCGAGGCATGGCTGACCGGACTATGTGCAACACATGGCTCAATTTCCCTTCCATTGGCTTCGGCTAAAGCTACATCTTCAAAAACAGCAAAAATGTCATCCGGGTTTGAGGGCTCATACCTAAATTCCTTGATTTCTTCAACATTAACTGATGCAGCAGCCTTTCTAAGCGCTTCTGCTTCTCTCATGTCTTCTACATCAAGAGTTCCGGTCCTTGACCTTAGAAAAGTCTCCAAATCTGCTACAAGCTTGTTCATCTGTGAATATCTCTGTTCAAGTGTTACCTTCGCATCTATGAGCTTCATTTGAACACGTTCTTCACGCCAGACCTCAGCCATCTGCAACATCTTTCTTTCCTCGTCAACTTCTTCTCGAAGCTGCATGGAATCTCTCCTTAATGCTTCGACTTCAGCCTTGTCTTCTTCCATTTCCTTAGCAAGCTCATCACATACTTCTTCAATCAGCTCTCGGTCCTTTCTTTCCTTTTCGTAGTCCTGCATATATTGCTTTGCTGATAACTTGGTAGCAGCCAACTCATTCACCAATTTCGAATTGACAATTTCAAGCCTCTGACGGTTTTTCTTTTCCCTGTTCAATTCAGCTTTGACATCATCAACAAATGCACGTATTTTCTCATGCTCTCTGCTCCGCCATGCAGCCCTTTCCTCACTAACTTTCCTCAGGAACTGCTCGATCTTCTTCTTGGATGTCCGGCGCTCAGTCTCAAGTTCCTCAATCCGAGCTCGAGTCTGCTTTAGCTCAGCTTCAATGGCAGAAACAATTGATACTGCACTTACTTGTTGGTTAATACGCTTCCCGTGGTCATAGAATCTCCGTGCATCATCTATTGCTTTTAAGCCAACAGGATCCCACTTTGTAGCTCCCTCCATCGCCGAGTTTGAAAATGGAATTGAAGGCTCAATCTTAAAATGTAGAAAAAGAAAGCATCTTAAGATCAGAAAGTGTAATGAAAGAGATACTCCCCCCCCCCCCCCAGTTTTATAGTGTATTACAGCAAGCTACAACCTAGTTCGAGAATAAATACACAAATCAACGTGATACACCCTCCCCGGTTTTCTAACAAATGTCCCCATTTAAAGTTATTTAATCAGTTCATTAGCTGATAGAACCAAACTAATGTCGAGTGGAGTAGTAAATTAGTAATAACTAATAAGCAATCTGTATTTCTATTCTTTCCCATTGTCGCTTGTACGGATTAGTCAGCAACCCTGAACATGCAATGAGAAAGTTTAAGGTTTTCATAGACTAATACCACATTTGTCCAGAACGATTAAATTTTCATACCAATGAACACTAAATTCATTCAACATTGATCTGGGACCAAGTCTTTTGCCTTTTGTGACATTCAAAATGCCAAAAGGAACACCAACAATTTCCCTTTTTCCTCGAAGAAATTACCACCAAATGTGGAAAACCACATGCAGCATATATGCCGCCGTTACGAGTTAAAACATAGAGATTTCTTTTCCTATGTGATTTTCTATTCAACTATTTTTGATATTGATCATATCAATAAAAGTTAGAGAATCAGCAAACCAGATTTGTGAAGCAGCATACCTTTCGAAGGAGGCTGTTCTTCGTGCCAGAGACAGAACTAGGGCTCTCTAATGGATCCTTTGCATCTGAACTGTAAATTCTGTCCTTGTGATGATAAAGAAAAGGAACATCCATAAAACCATCACTAGGCTGCACAAAATCACAATGCAGTGAGCTCAAACATCCCAAACTCCAATTCAAATGTCGTAAATCATTAAATTCAACCGATTGTTCGAGATGCAGCAAACAAGTAAAACTTCACATGAAACAGAGTTAGTAACCCAGTAAAGCCATGAACATTAAAAGCTTCTCATAATTAGACAAAATAAAATCATATCATTCAATGCAATGCAGGGAAGCTTGAAACGCAATAAATGCATCTAAATGAAGATTATTTATGGTACAAAAAACAGATCAATCGATTACATGTAGCAAATACTTAAGGATTCATTTCTGAACAGCAATGGGGATACAAAGATCAGCATTGTTTTCCATTATTAAAGGTTCAAGCTTCAAATTTGATCAAAAAATTAACAACTTTTAACAAGAAAAATGACCCCTTCAAAATCACACTTTTGATCACGACTTAAAAAGCATAAGATCACAGATCTTTGGGTCACAAAAGGATTTGAGAAAATCTCACCTTAAACCCCAATCGGTCCCTCCTCTCTCCGACGGGAGTCACCGTCTCCGGCAAGTGCAACCGCCACAATCCGGCTGCAAGATTTCTTGCTGATACTGTCAAAGCACCTTTCTTTCTTCGTTCCCGAGCACCAGCTCTCCGGACACTGTCTTCCTCCTCCTCGAGTTCTGCCTCAACTGTTCCGCCTTTCTCTTTCTCCTCCGTCTTCCACTTCAACAAAGGAGTACCCGGCCTGCTCCGTTGCCTCACCAACGGTGCACCAACCCGCTTACGCCTCGTGTTCTTCGCCTTCCGCTTCGCAGTCAGCTTGAGATCCACGTCTTCCGGGTCCCACACCGGAAATGTAGCCGGTAAACTCGCTTTCCCAGTCACCTTCATCCTCTCAACCTCAAAACTCTCCCATGAACATTCCAAAAAAAAAAAACTCCTCTAAGAAGAAAAACCAAAACAACCCAAAACAAGTAAATAAGAAGAAAAATAGGTAGTAAAATTACTTCCAAAAACTATGAAAATTAGCTTATTTTCCTTTGTGAAGTGTGTGAAAGTGAAGATGAGCGAGAAAATGTAAGCTGAAAGAGGATTGAGAAACAGTGTGGGATTGTATTATTTCTTTTTTACTGTGTAGTGGAGAAAAAGACGAAAACCAGATGTGTATAAAAATACGTTAATACGTTTACCGTACTTTATACGATCAACGTATACAAGGAATTCGGGACATGATACGACGCCGTTTCTATGGTCGACAAGGACGCTCCTTCAGTCCTTTGGATCGTGGATGGCAGAGAGACGTTGTAGATTTATAATTTTTTAAATGGGCGAATTAAACGGCCTCGTTTTGGGTGGCCGGAGTCTATTTTTAATGGTCCTGTAATTTTTAAGATGTTAATATTTTGGTCACTTAATTATTAAATTATTTATAAAATTTAATATTTTATTTATTTGAATAATATTATATATATTAAACACTAAAATATTTTTTTTCTTAATAAATAGTAGTATTTGACATACACATACTTATGTTAAAAATATAGTTTTTAAATTATTATATTATAAATCTATTTTAATTTAAACATATTAATCTGTATGTCAACAAAATTGAATTACTAATTCATGAATCATGAATCTATAATTTTTTAACTTATACTTTAGTTTTGCATATTTTTCAACTGAATTAAAATAACACCAAATTGAATTAAACACTTTAAAATTATTAAATTATGCCACTCAATTTGTGAATGAAAAAATAAATTAATAAGATTTATTGAAATTGTATTATAAAAATGTTTTTATTAAAATTTAAAGATAAATATTTATTAACTTTTTTAATGTATATTTTATTATAAGATAAGTTACACAATATTTAAGTTTTAAATATTTTTTGAATTATTAGAGAACTGACTAAGATTAACTTGTTACTTTATTTTAAATGATTATCTTCACATAACATATTATTAATCTGAATCATCCATTTCAATCAACCAACGGCCCCCAAAACATGTAAAACTTATAAAATTTTACCCCGTATAACTTGATCATATCCTTTTTATTATTATATATATATAATAATTTTTACATGCTTTTTGAACTAAATTTTTAAACTTTTCTACACTAATAAATCTTAGTAGCAATGATAAAGCATATTACTCTTAAAAGAGAGAATTTTAATTTTTAAAAAATATATTATTAAAAAAATTATAAATTCTGAATATAAATTATAAAATAAACGCATATTAATATTATACCAAAATATCTATTTAAATTTATATACTTATAAACTAAATTACTCAAATAAAATATATCATCATTTATAATTAAAAATCACCTAAAGAATTCAACAAAAAACATTAAAAAGTGTACATTATTACAAAGATCAAATCCACTTTACCATTGATAATAACATTAGAAAACAATTGGACCCACATGGGTTTAGAATATGAACAAATCCAAGAAAACCCAACTTACTGACCACCCATACCTTCATGTCTGTCTGTCTCTTTAGCGGGAGAAATTATATTACAGGTTCGACTTGTTATATTAATTTTGATCTTTAACTAATTAAAAAACGAATAAACTTGTTAGATTAATTTATATATTTATAATTAAAGTGTCTTTCAATAATTTACAAGTACATGGGATTCAGTTCGGACTTTTAATCTTGTTAGAAAGATAAATTAATTAAGATTAGATCTAAATATCCAAATAAATCTAATTTAATTAATTTTAATTTGTGTCTAACATGGATCTACCCATGTGGTTACAAATGGTGGGGTGGTTGCAAAGAATACAAATGTGTCCAAAACATTAGTTTAAGTCCAAAACTGACTTGTGTTCACATCTGATATGTATGGCTTGCATGTCTGAAAACAACGGTTCCCATGGATATGATCAGTGGGGGCAACTCCTCAGTCGATCAATGGGCGGAAATCATCTGTCTCTTTTTATGTCTTTATTTTAAATTAAAAATTTAGGGTTTAAGGTTTAAGGTTATGAGCTGTAATTAGAGCTTAAGGATTAAGGGTGGGGTATAATTTTTAGGGGGTAAGGTTTAAAGTTTAGAATATAAAAAATAAGGATTAGAGTTGAAAATTAATTTAAAAAAAATCAAAAAAAAACATGGAATGATACACCATAAAGAGCCAAATGATTTTTACCCATAACAATGAATTTGTTATTTGTAGAGACATTTTTTTATTAAAATTAAAAAACAAATTTAATGCTTTATTAAATTTTAAAAATAAAATTAAGAGTTGGTCCTTAATCTTTAGAAAATGTTTGAAAAGGGAAATTCTTTGATTTTAATACGAAAACCTTAAAAAAATTAAGAAAAAAAAGTTTGAAACACTTAAAAATTGTATATTGCAAATAAATATATAAAAAAAAGAAAGCCGTTAGTGTCACCGATCACTTAGGTAGGTCGGACACCATAACATTAAAATTTTGAATAAAAAATAAGTTCGGAAGTCGGTTATAGATGGTGAAGGTTTTAGTACCTTGTATCACTAAAGTTGATACCTTAAAAAATTATCGCTTCTTTATTATTAAACTTTAATAATTAAAATGACATTCAAATTAAAATTTGGTTATACATATAAATAAATTTTAAGAATTTAAGGACAAACCGAAAAACTATCACCACTACACTTGATATTAATCCTATTTATTCCTTAATAAATGGACACTGTATTAATACTTTAATAGTTCTAAATATAAATCTAATAAAACAAATATGGTACGACAAATATATACAATTAAACTAATGCATGCAACAATATTGATAAATAAATAAAATATTTAGATATCATAATGCATGAGCCATTTATCTTACACATAGAAACATATGCTCATTAATAAGAAAAAAAATCTTAAAAAAAAATACATATTTATTAGAAAAATTTAATACATATATTCACAACATATTTAAATATAAAAAAATATGTATTAAAGTAAATAAAATACAAATAAATTACTCAAACAACAAGTAAATATATACATCACGCACAATACACATAATAAACGCGAAATAATAATAAAACAAAAGGGAAAAAAAGAATGGATAAATATTATTAGTTTTAATATTGTGTCACATATCACTTAACAACGTAAAATATATTTTTTTAATATAAAATATATTATTATTATATTAGTTCGATTAATTTTTTTTTAAATCGTATAACTGAATTAGTTTTTATAGAAATAATAAAAACCCAACCCTAAATTAATTTTTTTAATTTGATTTTTTTAAATTTCGAAATCAATTTCGATTTACCGAATTTTTTTCACCCTAATTCACGATCACATTCTTGAGAGTTGCAATATCCATTATCCATTGGTTTGACTCGATACTTTTTGATTTTTCACTTGAATGCTCAAATTTTATACTCTTGATTGGCCAAAAAAATCTTCAAGATATATGGGGCAAGTGAAAGATTATGTAAAAATAGATTTATTTTTTTAAAAAAAATATTTTAACTTAATTTAATTAAAATCGTACAGTGATTTTAATGATAAAAGATAATGTAATCCATTTAAGTGGCTTAAGTTCAAAGATCATGTGTGTACGATGTGTATGTGTTATTAAAAGACTAAAAAATTAAACATATACTATTTTATAATCATATCAATATATTAAAAAAAATCGCGGGATGACCAGGGACGGATCTATGTTGTAAGTGGGAGGGGCTCTTGCCCCTCCCAATTTTTTTTGGTATAATTATATTTAAAGTCCTTCGTAATTTAGATAGTAATAAAATAAGACTTTTACCCCTCTCAATTTTTATATTTGAAGGCTTAATAGATCTTTGTTCCTCCCAATATTCCATCCTGACTCCTGGGGATGACACTCAACACTTATCGTGAAAATGTAATAAAATGACCCCATGTAAGCCATTTTTGACTTGGATTCTAAACTATACAAATTTCAACTCATTTTTACGTTGATTTCAAACACATCTTTATTTAATTGACACATGAAAGTGGCTTGTAACTCTATCATAAGCATGTTAAACAAGGATGGACCGCACATAAAAATTTAAAATCTCGATAAGATTTAAAGCGTTATATATTTTTTATTAAAAATTTAATTTTATTCACTAGAATTTTATAATTTTTTTAAAAAAATTATAAATTTATTATTTTAACATAAAAATTCACGTCGGTCGATTTGTGATGCTTAACCTAAATTGTTTTACTTGATAAGTCATCTTAACTAAATCAATATGCATGAGAAAAGAATGATAATTATATATTATATTTATATATATACATATGTCTGTTAATCTAAATTAGATCTACGATACGAGTTAATCTAAATTAGTTAAGATAAGATTTTAAAATCCGAAAAAATAATAAAAAATATTAAAAAGTAAGTAAGTTATTTTTTTAACAATTTGGACTAAACCAAAAATATAATATTATTATATACGTAAATAATGAATCTGTGGAATTCTGTACTCAAGATTGCACGGCTGCATGAACTAATCATGGGGAATATAAGCTAATTATTTTTCTTTTAAAAAAGTGGTCAAAGCTTATCCGATAATTGAAAAAGTAATTTAATCGTATGATAATATTAAAAATAAATAACGCTGGCAAAATTAAAATATTTAACGGTTGATTTAAGTGGTAAAAATTTTGATATTTTTTAAGTATATTTTAAGTTTGAGGTATTATATATATATAAAAGTATCTGTTGAAAATTTATCCATTAAAATTATGTGTGTGACACGGATTGATTTGAATTAATCAGAACGAATCCCAGAAAATCGGAAGGATAACCAAAAAAAGTTTAGAGTTTATAACCCGTAAAAATTAAAGTTTTTCTAGTGTTAATGTATCAAATACAAGTTTTACCAACAGTCAATTAGTCTAATGAGATGAGCTATATTTCTTATATAAGATTAAGAGTATAAATATTGACGTTATGAATGAAGAAAACTAGACTGAAACGGTAACCCTATAATAAGTCTCTATAAAATTCGATTTAGACTAACCTAATATGAATAAAAAATCAATGATTAAATAAAAACTTTTGGAATTTCAAGGTCAAACAATTAAATTTGTTTATAAGTCTAATCGTATATAATTGGACGGATGAAAGTTTTCAAATTGGATCATATTAAAGATTTTTTTTCAGATATATAAATATTACCCATCAATGTTGAATATATAATTTATGACCCAAAAACTGTTGAATATATAATTATAAGATTAAAGTTGAATTTGGAAATTTTCTAAGAAAGTACGTACGTTAATTGACCACCTACCATGCAAAAAACGATATTAAAATGAAAATGAAAATCAAAGTAAAAGTAAAAGTAAAAAATTTCCATGAAAAGAATATTTTAATTATTCTGTTTTTTTTTACAATTTTACTTTATCTATTAATATTTTTTTTTTGTCATTTGATACGTTTTTTATTAAATTAAATCTGACAACGCCACAATTGATCAAGATAACGATTCATTCATTACGATGATGGTCTCTCTATCTCAGATCCTCGATTTAGATATGGATATGCGATTACATCTATCGTTATTCGCGATTGAATGGTGGTAATATCCTTGTTGTCAGCGTACCTTCATTGTAATATGTATTTTTATGTTGTTTGTTGATGGTTTTACCTATCGCCGTTGATTTTGGTGATGTTTGTATCCTTTCTTTTTTTCGAGTCTTTGGATTATGTTTTTATCTTTTCCTTGTTTGATTCTCTTATGATCTAATAACCGCTAGTTTTGTTTACTAGGTTTATGTCTGATTTTAAGTGTTTTGTTTATCGGATGTAAACTTTCATTATAGTTTCGGATATATTCTTGTTTAATAAAATTAGTAGATCTTTATTCAAAAAAATAAGGATAATAAATTAGGGTTTAGTTTGAACTTTTCATGTTCAATTTAAATTTGATAATTTTGAGTTTGTAAGCGCTTTCGAGTTGAGTTCTATAAATTTACGTTCATAAATTTTTGAATTAAATCAAACTTAATCTTGAACATTTTGAACTCTAATCGAGTTTAATGATATTCAATTTTAACTCTATTTAAACTCGATTCGATTATACTCTATTTAAATGTTTGGAATTGAAATTTTCAACGCTGAGACTAGAATGTGGTAGGCAATGGAGTATGGTTTCTTTACAACATCACTATGCCAAAGCTGACTCCCCAGTTTCTTGCACACACTGCTCCAACACTTCGGTCCTAATCAAGATCACATCCACCCACCATGCAAATGGGACGTCGCCACTAATTAATCATAACTTTAACTGGACACAAACAACACAGCTAGGGATAGGCATGGATCTAGATTTAACGAGTTTTTATCTGATCCGATTTTATACCGTCGAATTTTAAAAAATTTAAGTAAAATCCGTAAAAAAAATATTAAATGGAGATGAGATTTAAAGTAAAAAAAATACTTAATTCAACTCGTCCGAAAATAATTATAAAATTATTTTATATATTCAGGGGTAATCGCTATAAGTAGTCTCGCTATTTTTTTTATTATATCCTTTGGGGTGGTGTTAGGAGGCAACTTGGACTTCACCAACCTCTCATCTTCTCCTTTGGTGTACTCAGGACATTAATATTTTTTAAAATGTGGTTTATTTGATTTTAATGTTTCTTTTTTTGTGAGAATTTCTTCATATTTTTTTATTATTTACTTTAAATGATCCTCCATTTTCTTCAATTTCACACAAATAATCCATTTCAATGATAAAGATAAAGATGGACTCTTTCCCAAAACTTAGGCAGGCAGCGCACAACATGTCACGTGAGGGAACAAAATGGCAGCTTTAGTTTGTTTGGTTGGATTCCTTTCTATAATTTGCGTTCACACGAAATAGATTCCACGATTAAACCGCGTTCAGACAAGAAGTTAAGGATGAATATCTTATCCGATTCGATTCGATTCGAGTTAATCGGATTAAATATTTTAATAAAAAAATTAAGTTTGAGTCGAGTCGGATTAAGTTTCTATTAAAAGAGATTAAGTTTGGATTTAAGGTATAAAATATTGACCCGATTAAGATTAATATAATTTTTTTTAATTTTTAAAATATTTATAATAATACTCTATTGTTTTTTATTTTATATAATTTAATTCTTAAAATTAAAATTTTTATTTATAATTTAACGAACAAAATTGTCCATCACATGCAGATATAGAGAAGGTGCCCCTGTCAACGAATGATCATCATCCACGTGGCATCCTTTTAGTTTTGACTCTTTCACTGCCCTTTCCTATATAACACCCATCCCTTTATGAGCATTCAAAGTCCTGACTCTCATCTCTGTATTGGATTCCTAATTCCTACACATCTTGTAATGGGTAATTGTTTGCGGCCGCAGTCATCGACACAATGGGCCGGCGACGACTGGGGAACATCCGCGGCGGACGACGACGGCAACAGAACGGAGGAAAAACATGGTTTCATTTCAACATCTTCAACTGCTGCAATGACTAGTACGAAGGCAGTGAAAGTAAAGATAACGAAGAAGCAGTTGGAGGAGTTATTAGGTAAGGTCGATGTAAATGAGTTATCGGTGCAACAGGTTTTAGCACAGTTGATCAATCTTAGGAATCAATACCATGAAGAAAATCAACGATCCTGGAGGCCTAAACTCAAAAGCATTCCTGAGGTGAATTGAGCTCAGATCAATCATCACGGTGAAGAAAAAACATGGACCCAGATTTCCTTTTCTTTCTTTCTTCTCTTTATTTTCTTTCTATGGGGGTTTTCCTGGGAAAGTGACAGAATGAGAGAGTAGAGGAAAAGAGTTCTGTGGGCTGGTTTTGATCAGTTTGTATATAGAAAGAAATATTTTATTTGGATTTTTTGTGAATTAATTTATGTTAAAATCGAGAGATTATACGGTGAATCATGATCACCACGTCATCCATGGTCCAAACAATCAGGACCGTTGATCTTTAAATAACCACCTAATAACTGTATAATTAAGATCAACGGTTCTGATTGCTTGAAACCATGGATGACTGTATAATTTTTCGTTAAAATCAGACTTGGTATGTTGAAGATGAAGATTCAATCATAATAATTAATTGTATATTTAATTTTATTTTTTAACTTTAATTCATTTAGTTAAAGTTTAAAATTTTAAATTTGACTCGAACCGGATAAAAATAATATAATTATATTACCAAGAAATTTTAGAAAATCTTTCAAAATTTTCAAAAAAACAATCTCTACATTCTCATATTTGAAGATCTCTAGTAGAATAGGGAAAATTACTCCAAAACTTGGATGCACCCAACAGCTGAAAATTCATAGGCCAAAACTTTTATTTACCTTCAAACAAAGCAAAAAGGGTAATACTAATAAAGCAACAAACTTTCATGGAAGCTTGGTGCTAAATAGTCCATTAGATCCCGGGATTTGTGCCGGGCAATTTACGGGATAAGGGGCGTGAAAATACGGAATATGGTTTGGCACCGCCAATGGTGGCTGTCCGCCGGCAATGAATGGTTGAGGCACACAAAGCTGCAATGCTTGGCCCGGTGCACTTCCTGCAATCACAAAGAGCTTTAGAACAAAATGACAACAATGCCAGTATATTTCAAAAACACAATAATGGGGTTTATATAGCAATGACTGCATTCTGCTTTTTACTGCAAAAAACAGTAAACCTTGGTGTTTCGGAAATTGGACTTGGTGCGGAGTCAATGGAGGACGTGCAGGTTCCGGAGAGATACCTACTGCGCTTGGAACCAAATCCTTCATATGAAATAAACGTCAATTTAGCAATGCGTAGAAATAAAACAACGGTTCCGTTCTTTGAAAACCTCAATAGAAGAAAATCCCTAGAAAACTGTCTAGTCTTTGGTTCAATACTCGAAAGCTATCATGCTAGAGTGGTTTAATAATATAACAATGTCATTTCTTTTGTTTGAGGGTTGATCATCTTACATGTGAAACAGGTATGCAAATCAGCTGTCCCAGATGTCCAAACATGACCTAGAAAATGAATCAGAAACAACCCCTTTATCGATGTTAAAAAGATTAATTTAAATTCCTGCTCCATGCACAGGCAAATTTAGGGACCGAAACAACACAGGGAAGAAATCAAGAAAGTTCGGTCTTTTGCTTACTGCTTGTGAGTTCGGATTCAAATATGCTGGTGCAGCCTGAACAGGATGATATTGACCGGGATATCTAAGTGGTTGGGTTCTATTCCCCATATGCCCAACAATCTATAGCCGAAAAATGAAACAACGTTAGTAATATAATTGGAATTAGAAATACGTCACGATGAACATACTAACTCTTATATAATTTGCATTGTCATGATCATCATACGTAGACTTGAACAGGTAACAGCCAAGTGACATCAAAATCTTTTGTTGAACTTGAAATTGAGTATCAATCAATTAAAAGCTAAACAAATTAATATTGATGAATAATTCATGGTTTAAAACAGAACACTGATGTATATATAATATAGCTACCCAGATTTCAAATGTAGCCAAGTAATTTTCAAGTCCTACGAAAAAGGCCTTTGAATGATAAAATGAGAAACATAAAATTAAAAATCTAAGAATGAGATTAATGAACTACAAAAGCATATAATAAACATACAGGTTGAGAAAACTGAGAACCGCTGACACCAGTTGCTGCGGATATGTTACCATAAGAGACAAACTTAGAATGTGTAGAGGAATGAGGCGCAAAAGTGCCCATCCCAACCTCTGGCTGAGAACCACCAACAGCTACCATAGGTGAGTTGCTTGGTATGTAAGACACATTTGCGACTGTTGGTACTAAAGGAGGTCCTGCTGATATGGCAGTAACAAAAGATGGAGAGAAAATTTTTGCTCCAGGATTGAGCTTAAATTCCTGACACAATAAATAAACAAATAAAGTAGGAAACCATCAACATAGACAAAGAAGATTGTGTCATGATAGCCACTTAGGAAATTGTATCACTAGTGTAAGATAACTGACTGATCAAAGAGTAAGCAGTTAACAACTCTATGAAACATTAAAACACAAGGCTCACATCTCGAAGGCCTGAAAACTGAATCATAAGATACTGCAGCACTAACAACTTCGTTACTATCGTCTCACATTATAGACATTCATGGGAAAGGAATCCAACATATTCTCTGTGCTAGACATTACAAGCTACGTTGCTAGGTCATTTCATTTTCTTTGAGTAATTGTGTCTAAAATTTGTGTCAGACACGTGGATATGGAGATATGACCTCTAAGGATTCTCCAAAAGCATGGAAAAAAAACTTTGAAAAAATTAATCATACTCGCATCTGAAACTCATACCTGAGTCCAAGTTTCATAGATCACATGTCAAATTTTATAAATTGTCTTACCTTTGGGTTTTTATTTAAATCCGAACTTTGTGGAGGGATTATGGCAGTTGGATTAGCAAATGACCTCTGGCACGATTCCGGGGAAACATTCACAACAGGATTAGAAGTTGAAACACCAGAACCAACAGCATCTTGGTGTATGTCTATTACAGACGGCCTTTCGCAACATGGATTGTCATGTTCACCATCCACTGAAGTACCAACAAATGTTCCAGTAAGCAATATCTTAATTGTCATCTAGGATGCCGATAAGTCAAAAGGCTATCAATTTAATGTAACTTCCACGTCTAAGACAATGCATGCCGTTTTATTTAACATATAAAGGAGATCCAGAATTTAAACCTGGCTTAAGAGTATCAGTAGCAGAAGACTCACAGCTTGAATCTGATTGTTGAACTTCTTTCTCCTGTAGAAATAATCTCATTAGTAGGTTGAATGTTAGCTTTAATTCTAGGTTTTATGTGAAGAATTTACACTCCGTTCAACATGAAACTCAAACTTTAGGCCAAGTTCATCCTGTGAAAGTTGTGACCTATCCTCTCCAACCTGTCTGTCAGAAAAAAATAAATAGATATGAATCTGAGAATAAGATAGAATATATCTGTACATAAAACGTTCAAAAGAGATGCCTTGACAAACTCTTGGCACATAGGGAAGGAATCTATCATGGATATGATTACTGTCAAGTTATCTAAATCCAACAGAAGCATGGGGTAAGGTATTCCATAAAACACCTTTCAATTTTGTTCTTCAAGCAATGAATGAGCAATTACAGTTGTGAGAACTCATGATGAGACTACGTGGCAAGTGCAAACTAAGGAGAACCAAAAATACACATCAACTTTTACACTCGAGCATCTGCTTCATAAATTATTTTCTATGTTAGGAATAACCAAGTTGCCCTAGAATTTTACTTATTCTCATGCAAGTAATATAGTGACAGACCTCCAAGTCTAAAACCATTACAAAGAAAAGTAAAACAAATGTGACAAGTTCATTGAAATAGTTCCTTTTCAAAACCTTATTAGTAAGAGGCAAGCGAGACAATTTATATCTAGGAGAGATGAACTCTGGAGGCTTTGACTTGGGTTAAACTAGTTGTTTCATGTGTAAACATAGATCTCTCAACCAGAAAAGGGGTATGTTCTTTCAGCCAATAATATGATCTGAAGTGTGGAAGTTAAGCAACAAGTGTAAAAGTTACAGAAAATGCCGTTTCACACCTCCTAGCAATGGTGGCACCAGAAGTATCTTCTCTCTGTAAGAAGACAAAAATGAAAATTTTAGAACGTGAAACAGGTGGAAGAAGCATCATCATTCAGACAATATTTCACTACAGAATGTATGCTATTTTACTTTTAATAGTTTTTTCTAAGAAAGAAGAAACCAATCTTATGAACCAAGCAGCATGGTTGGATCAAACTATCTTCCATGGGAACTGCAAAATTTTGTGGGAATGATGGAAATCTTCAATCAAACTAATACCCGTGAAGAATGTTTTCTCAACTCAAATTTGTATAATTAAAATATAAAAATGTATTTGCTAATATCTATTCGACATCCGCTTCAATTTTTTTAAAAACTAAAAGGTAGTTTTGAAATGGAAAACTTTACCTGTTCAATGCGTGTCTCATCTCTTTTCTGATGTTCAACTTCCTTCCCATTTGTCATGGGATTCTCTAGCAACTTTTGACCTTCATCTTCCTTTCCAGTATTTGTGGGTATAAAATTATCAGCAAATTCATTCTTGTTACGGACTGAATTTCTGTTTTGATAGGTAAAATAAAATGAGTATATGCTAGCCAAGAATAATAAGAATAAAAGGAATATATGTCACCTTTTCGTATTTCTTTTTCTTTCATCCATGGTAGACTCAATGAGCTTGTTGGTCCCGTTCAGTGGATTGGCAGAGGAAGGGAGAATTTCAGAAGCAGCTTCTCCATTACCACTGGCTATATTTCCAGCAAAACCATCAAAAGGAAGTGGGACTCCCTACACACCACATTCATACGTGTCAAACCAGTCACTCAACCTTGCATTAGCCAAATAAAACCCCAGGACCAAAGAAAAGGATACAGGAGTGATTTTACCTTAGCAACAACTTGAACAAGATCACCAGCAAGGATTACAAGTGTCTCTACTACACTGCCACTCACAACATTGGTGGCACATCTGCCCTTTTTACTCAATTTTGCTTTCTTCAAAACAATACCTAATGAAACACTAACTAATTAAATAACCATCCTCAAACTTCAACATAGCAAATAGAGATAAAAACCGTCAACTAAATGCAAATTTTAGTCTTAATAACAAGCTTTTATCTCCCCCAAAAGAGAAGACTCAAGTGCTTCATTTTCTACATCTTTGGTTTCCAAAAGGTAATATGGCATGCCACCTTAATTGAGCCATGCCAGTTTCCCTTGCTTGTGCTACTTTCCCTTTTTAAGTTCCTCGCTAGATTAAAACCAAAATAATAAATGACTTGAATTTAAGACACAATCTAACATAATTATTCCCTACAAAGGCAGAACACAAGAAAAACAACAACCAAAACAGAGTTTTAGATAAAAATGTCTCCTTTAATATGATCCCAGCAACAATAATGCCCCTTAACCAAAGGGCATATCTGCCTGCCATTGATAATGTTAAAACCTTTGCACAAAAGCGACAATAACAATAAAAATCCTTTTTAATTCAATTTCCATTAATCAAATAGACATAACAGAAGAAATCATCATAAAAATACAAAAGCCAATCTGATCTCATCCAATTTATAAACAAAATCAGAAAACAAAACCCCAGATATAATTTCAATCAATAATCAATACCCATAATTCATTTCTAACAAAATAACCAATGCCAAAGAAACCCAGAAAAACTCAAAAATAAAAATGAAAGGGGGCAGGGGGGACGCACCATATTCCTTCTCAACAGAAGCAGTGTGGAAGATTCCAGAATAAACAGAGCCATCTTTCAAGTGTGCATCCACTTGCAGACCGATGATTGACATGGTAGCAAACAGCAGAACTTCGTTCATTGAACAACTCTCTTCTTCTACTCTGTTTTTGAGACCCATCTCTGCTGTTTTCCTTTCTCTTTTTCAGTTCTGAAAATCTGTAGCTTTAGCTGATTCAATTGGAAATTTCTTTATAAAACGGTTGTATTTTTCTATAACTGAATGAATATAATCGAGAGATCTGAAGTCGGCAGGATTTAAATTCCCAGAATTTGAAAACGAAAAGGAGACAAAAGGCTATTTTCTTTCTTCTTTTCTTTCAATTTTCTAATTTTAGGCGTTTTTTAATAAGCAACGTTTCGATAATGAGTGCTTAAAGACATGCTTATTGGTTAACGAATCCTTGTACTTTTTAAAAAATATAATATGGTCCCTGAATTTAATGTAATTTTTTTACCAATATAATATAATATGTTGTGAATACAGGGGTGAGTATTCGAGTTGAGTCAAGTTGAGTTAAAAAATTTTAAGTTGTTTGAGTTGACGAGTCATGTTTTATAACTCGAACATTTTTTGATTTAAATTAAATTTAAGAAATTCGAGTTAAGTCGAGTTTTCGAGTTCATATAAATATTTAATTATAATTATTTATCATGTTATAGTATATCTTAATTCATTAATTATTAAAAATGATTTTCACTAACCATATAATATATATATTTCTTCGTATTTTTATATATCAATATATATCATAAAAATTAAAAGACTCATCTCGAACTTAAAAATAAATTTATTAATTATTAAAATTTTTGAGTTATTCAAATTTTTATTTTACAACTCAAATTTTATTTTAAATATTTTCGAGTCAAGTTTATAAAATTTTGAGTCAAATCCAAATGAGTCGAGTTTTTTTACCTCAAATCGAGTTGAATTATTCAATTTTTTTCGAATCGAATCAAATTTTTAGAACAAACAATAAATTATTTAATATCTAATAATAATCGCTTGGTTTAGAATAAACAATACATTATTTAAATTAATTTTAGAATATATCGAAATTTATTTTTAAATTATTAATTTATCAAAATCTATTTAAATTAATCCACTTCTTTTATATTAATTTTAGAATATACCTGAATTTATTAATTTTTAATGGTGCATTTAGGTACTTACTGTTCAATTATGAATTTCTTATTGGTTGATAGTTTACCTAATTGCATTAGGAATTAAAAGTTGAGTACTAATTGCACCAAAAAATCAAAATTTACGTACCTAATTGCAAAAAACACCTAAATTCACCCTTAGAAACATTTGGTACTTAAATGTACTACGATAAAAGTTAGATGTCTAATTGTATAAAAACTGTAAATACTATATTGCACATAAATACCAAAAGCATGTACCAAAAGTTAAATTTACCCCTTATAAAATATTTCTTTTTAAGGTCCCTAAAATATTTAAAAAACGTTAAATCGCTACTCCTTAAAACCCTTCCAAACCCCCTAATTCTACAACCCTGAATCAAAAAATAAAACAAACTAAAGATCTCATCTTTCTTCTTCTTCGACAAACAAAAAAACCCTAAAAAACCAAATTATCAAGGAAAGAAAAATGCGAAGACCGAAATCGAGATCCTCTCGGAAACAGAAGAAGAACACCGAGCTCCAAGAAATAGATATTCTAAAAGAATGGATAGAATCCCAGGAACCAGAATCCGGCTCCAACCCTTTAGCCCTCGACCCACTGAAATCAAAGTCGCCAATTGGACGAATTGTAGACCCTGAAAGTGACGTCGTTTCATTCTCGAGTTACGCTGGAGCGAGGAAATTTTACGAGCTTCCAATTTCAGAAAGGACGAAGAATGGGTTGGAGAGAGGTGGGTTTAAGAAGATGACTGATATACAAGTGGCGTCTTTGCCTCACGCGCTTTGTGGAAGAGATATTCTTGGTGCCGCTAAAACTGGGTCCGGAAAGACTCTCGCTTTTGTTATCCCGGTTTGTTGTTTCTCTTATATATTTTTGTTGCTTTTAAAAAAATATTTTTTATTAGAAAATTATAAAGAAATTTTGGTGTTTTGAAGTTTTGAAAGGAAATAAGCATTTCCTTTTGCTGGTTATGATCTTAACTCAACAATGACCGAACCACATTTCAGTTCCTTTTAGCTGAACCCGAGCAGCTTGTGTACACAAGTGTATTGCATTTATTTTTGTGCTTTTATGTCTAGAGATGATGATGTATAATGATGAACTATGAAAGATGGTTGCAGTGATTTTGTAATGCTGAGTCAATTGTTTATTTCAGGTCCTGGAGAAGCTGCATAGAGAGAGATGGGGTCCCGAGGATGGAGTAGGCAGCATCATAATATCTCCCACAAGGGAACTAGCTGGTCAACTTTTTGATGTATTAAAAACTGTTGGGAGGTATCATACTTTTAGTGCTGGCCTTCTAATTGGTGGTCGTAAGGACGTTGAGGTTGAGAAAGAGCGGGTAAATGAGCTGAATATTCTAATTTGTACTCCTGGACGTCTTCTTCAGCACATGGACGAGACTCCAAATTTTGATTGTTCTCAACTTCAGGTCAACAGCACAACATAATGTATGCTTAATTTGGTTTACTTTTAATGGCTTGTATCTGCTATTGTTGTTTGACACTTCTCTGTTACCTGCTGATTCGGGTAGTGGTTTATGGGTAGTGAACAGGTTTTGGTCCTTGACGAGGCTGATCGTATTCTTGACATTGGTTTTAAGAAGACTTTAAATGCAATTGTATCACAGCTACCAAAGCGTAGGCAAACCTTGCTTTTCTCAGCAACTCAAACAAAGTCAGTCCAGGATCTTGCAAGGCTCAGCTTGAAAGACCCAGAGTATATCAGTGTGCATGAGAAAGCTGTTACAGCCACACCCAATCGCTTGCAGCAAACTGCAATGATCGTTCCACTTGAGCAAAAGTTGGACATGCTGTGGAGTTTCATAAAGGCACATCTCAGATCAAAGATTCTTGTGTTTCTTTCAAGCTGCAAAGAGGTATATTCACATTATTTATGTTGTGTAAACTTAATATATTCTGTTTAAAGGATTTATAATCAGGAGTTAAAATGCATGTGATTTATGCTGGGTCTTCATCAGTAATTTCAACAAATGCCTGACTAGGTTGGAATTTGATACCTATATTTGCATCTCATTACGTATGGGTAGAATTTAGCAGTAATGCATTGAAAACAAGTAACTTCGCTGCCTTGAAAACGATTGCATGATCGTTTTTTTTTCTTCTTTTATGTCATCATTGAGAGTAATGAATTGACAATGTGGAAAATGCTGTATCATAGGTTAAATTTGTCTTTGAAGCATTCAAGAAATTGCGTCCTGGAATACCCTTGAAGTGTCTTCATGGAAGGATGAAGCAAGAGGTAAGGTTGGGTATATATTCGCAATTTTGCGAGTCTCGTTCAGTTCTCTTCTCAACTGACGTGGCATCAAGAGGCCTTGATTTTAACAAGGCAGTGTTGACTGGGTTGTTCAGGTAAAATATTTGTTCAGGTAAAAAAGAAGCATTTTTTTTATTTCATTATTTTAATGAGATTCTTTTCTTGTCTTTAAAGGCGGATTGTCCGGAAGATGTTGCATCCTATATACATCGAGTTGGCCGCACTGCTCGTTACCTTTCCGGAGGAAGGTCAATTCTATTTCTGATGCCTTCAGAAATGAAGATGCTTGAAAAGTTACAGGCGGCAAAAGTACCCATACAGTTTATTAAGGTAAGATTAATCTCAATATTCTTTCTTCCTTTTCTAAATCATGCCCTGATATGCATGACTTGTATGTTAACCTTACAATTATGATACTGGTTTCCCAGGCAAATACAAAGAGGTTAGAACCTGTTTCTACACTATTGTCGGCTTTACTAGTTAAATATCCAGATATGCAGCAGCTGGCACAGAGGGACTTCATCACATATTTGCGATCTATTTATATTCAAAAAGATAAAGAGATATTTGATGTGACGAAATTGCCTATCGATGGTTATTCAGCATCGCTTGGTTTACCAATGACCCCCAAAGTCAGGTTCTTGAATCAAAAAAAGAAAAGTAAAAATGAGTCAGAAAAATCCACTCTTGTTGAATCTGAAACTTTTGACATGGAAAATGTGTCGGCTATCGCAAAGGAAGAGCTACTTGTTGAAGATGTCAAAGACAACAAAGAGGACAAAGATTTCCTTCTGAAGGATACACCAGATGTTGGAGAAGGGAATGCTAGTGAGATTGGAGATATCATGTATGCCTTTATGATTCTTTTTATCTGTATTCCTTTACTAGAAACCAGTTTTTTATTTGGGTTTCTTTTCTTCAGCCCAGCGACACGGGTTTTGAAGAGAAAGAAACTGAAGATAAATGTTCATAGGCCTGTGGGGACAAGGGTTGTCTTCGACGAGGAAGGTAACACACAAGCTCCACTTGCCATGTTGGCAGAGAAGACTAGTGGCGAGATACAACTTGACCAAGGTATACATTATCACTTCTGTGTACTAAGAGCCATAGGCTTATTTTTTTTTCTTGAAATACTCGAGTTCTATACCCATATTTGACACATGGTTAGATACAAGTTTGGAAATATGATTATATATGAGGAAAACTTTGAAAAGTGGAACATGTTTGTGTCAGGCACGTACCTGTAGTATTTGACATTCACAATCGAGTCTGGGTAATATAATGTATAGGCTACTCTTCTGCAACTTTTAATGTATAATCTGATAATTGACTTGATCTTCTGTTCTATTCTTATGTAAATAAGCAGACACAGGTAATCCTAGGATGAATTAAGTTCTTTTCCCAACTAAACCTTTGAACGGTTTTAAATAGTATCCTATGCCATTCTAATTTTGGTGCTACTTTTTATAAACAGCGGTTCATCCCCTGGCTTAAAGAGACGATCAAATGGATTGTTTTATGTGCTTTGATGTTGAATGTAATGCTTGCTTGATGTTTATTTAACTCGTTCTTTTCCGTACCGCAGACAAAAAGAACGAGTACTACAAGAAGATGAGGGAAGAGCTGAAGCAGGTGGATAAGGAAGACAAGCTTCTAGAGCGTCAACGGCTTCGGGAGAAACGGATGAAGAAAAAGATGAAGTTGAAGAAAGGGCAAAGGGAGTACGATGACGATGATGAAGAGGACGATATATCTGGTTCAGAAGGAGAACCAGATGAAAACAAAAGACCGAAAAGGTCGAAAATATACTTCCATAGTGATAGTGAGGATGACAAGGAAGAAATTAAGGCTGATTCCATTTCTGTGGCAGAACAAGAACAACTTGCTCTTAAGTTACTGAACTCCATGCACTCATAAAATTTTATGAAATACACCCTATGATTCTCCTTTTGAATTTGTATTAGTTTATCCCCAACAGACCCTTCCTGATTCACTTTCAACAGCAAATCCAGTTTTGTCCTGTGTGTTTTCACCACTTAGTATGCCAGATTCAATCATTAAAATAAACTGTTTACTTTCAGTACTTGAAAAGTCACCATTGCTATACAAAATGATGCAAGAAAGTATCACCTTAAGTTTACCAAATGTATAATGTTTTAAGTTCTAATTTGTTATTTGGGGACGATAGTCTTCTCCAACCCTTCTAACGACGCATACAAGTGAAATCACGAATCTTAAAGGGTATATGAATGAGAGTTTTTCATAATTGTTGATAAAAGATGATGAAAAAGGATTACTGAGATTCGTAAAAGCATGTTAAAAACTTTTAATATAAAAAAAAATCTTAAACGACATGATTATTGTAGAAATCCAAGTTAAAAATATAAAATGTCAAACTCTCTTAGATCGTAATATTCAAACAATTCATTTATAATTAATAATATATTTTAAGTCACGTTTTAGGAAGCTTTGGATTTTCAAGGCATTTAGGATTTTTATTTGTGTAAATAGGGTGTTTTAAAGTTTATTTTGGATTATATGCCAAAAGTTACACTACAGGTAGGAGAATAGCACCTGCAAGTGGCGGCTTGGGGAGAAGACGTCACCTACAGATGACGTTTTCCTTTTTCTAATATTTTTATTTGTGTAAATAGGGTGTTTAAAGTTTATTTTCAAATATAGACCAAAAGCTATAGTGCAGGTAGGAGAACACTACCTGTAAGTGGCGACTTGGGGAGAAGACGTCACCTACAGATGACGTTTTTCTTTTTCTAATATTTTTATTTATGTAAAAAGAACGTTTAAAATTTATTTTTAAATATAAACCAAAAGCTACACCATCATGTCATGTTTGGGTACGTGTGGTATATGGTAAGGGTGGATACAGGGGATATTTAACTTTGCTTACCAAACACAACCACCACCACATACTCAAAGTTTAACGACAAAAGTAAAATATAGGTGTCTTCAAACGGTTTCTTCGGTTAATTGATAAAAACGAATTTAAATTTTTATTAATCAATTATTTTTGTATTAATTGTTAATTAAATTGAAAAATATTCAATTAATTCGGTTAATCGAACTTTTAAAAATAAATTAGGTAAATTACATAAATAGTTACTAAACTATGTTAAAATTATATTTTAGCTACTGAACATTTAAAAATTCTAAAAAAACATTAGACTTATCAAATTATTACATTGATTCATCGCACGTTATAAATTATTGATAAATATTAAAAATTTTAATGATTATTTTTTTATATTTTAATAATTTAATTATCATTTTGTATTAATTTTATAAAATTTAATGACCATTTTATAATTTTTTAAAAATTTAATGACTAAAAATAAATATATAAAAATATATAATATATAAAAATTTTGGTTAATTAACTAATTTTAAACTGAATTCCCGATAACCAATCTTTCAAAAATTATTATCAGTTAATCAATCTAATCTAAAATTAACTAACCGATTAACCAAAAATCTTAATTCAATTGATTAATTCGGTTAACCGAATTTTTGATCACCCCTAGTAAAGCACATAATCACTAAAGACATGGGTGGGGGCAATGAGGTTAAAACTAACACATTTTTGAACATAAAGTTTCTATTCTAAAATTAGATATTATTTTATTTTTAATTATTAATATTCGATTAATTAATTAATTAATTAACCGATTTAAATTGAATATTATAAAAATTTATGATACGATGATTTTTAACTTATTTTATTTACGACATAAAAAAAAATGGGTCTACTGATGTTGAAAGTTGTGTGGTCCCCCCTTCTCATTCTCACCAACTTCCCATCCAAGAGAAGACTTATCCATAACCGGACGACTTGTTCGCCCAACTTCGGAGTAGGTAAAGAATAGACCACCTAATGTCTATTTAAAATGGTAAACATTGGATTAGATTAATGATTTCGAAGGTGATATATTACTAAAACTAAATTAATATATTTTCTAATTCTATTTCATTGATGATGCATATAATTAAATATTATTAATAAGTCAAATATTATTTTTATTAAAAAGTTATATTTAATTTTTAATTAATTTAAAAAATTATTGAAATCCAACGTAATAAGTAGGGATCAAGTCGAATTTTATGGGATTAGTTTTTGGTGATTTAAAATACAATTCAATAATTACATTCATTTATACTTTTATAATTTCTAAAGAAATGAACTGAAATTTTATAAAATTTTAATAGAAAAAATATCATTTTATGTATCAAATTGTACTCTCTTTATTACATACACCTTAAATTTTGTAATTAGGAAGGAATCACGTAAGTAGGGTTGATAATGAGTCGGGTTGGGCCTGAGTTCAGAAACAGGTATATCTAAGTTCGGTTCGGCTCAACTCAAGGTTCGTCGAGTTTGGAATTTTAGGCTCGAGTTCGGTTCAAAAATAATATTATTGGGTTTGATTCGGACTTAAAATTTGTCAGGCTTGGTTCGGCTCGGTTTGACTCGAAATAGATCATTTTTTATATTATTGTGTTTTATTATTTATTTATTTATAGTTATTTTTTATTTATTATTTGTAGTTTTGTAAATTTGTTTTAGTTGATAATATTTAATTTATTTTATTTAATTTATTTTAGTAGATTTACTCACAATTATTTTATTTTTTTCTTTGTTAAACAAATTATTTTTAATATATATATAAATATATGTATGTTTATATATAATTATTTCGAGTCTGTTCACGAGCTTTTTGAATCTGTTCACGAGCTTTTCGAGTCAAATTTAAGTAAACTCAACTCGGCTCGTTTAAATCTCGAACCGAACTCGAATCAAACTCACTCAAACCGAACTTTAACTGAACTAAACCTAAATAACTCATGACCCGTGTAAACTCCTTACCACCCGAGTGGTAAGCCACAATTTGTTAAACTTTTTATGTTCGTATTTTTCTTTGTTGAGTCACAAACTTTGTTTTCTTTGGACCGAATCATACGATTATTATGAAATTAACTATAATTTTGTTTTACAATTGGGTGTTTGAAATCATTGCTGATATAATTATTGAAGTGCTACAGGGAATGGCGAAAACAAGAACTCTCAAGCTTATCCATAATGTCAACATCATTGGCGCAAACTAGCACTAGGAAAAATTAAAACTTTTTTTATTGATTTCAAACAACATATACGATATAATAATAAAATTTAATTATTTAAATTAATGACAAGTTGATCTAATGAGATAAAATATTATTTTTTATAAAATTAATAGTTTAAAAATTAATATCATGAATTAAATAAATTTAATTTGATATTTTAAATTTAATAAATTAGATTAAGATAATTATCTGTTATCAAATAATTATAGTTGTTACACCAATTTGTTTCTCCTTAAATTATTTTAGTTAGTTGTTTGGAAATATTAAGGTGCGATATTTGTCCCACTAAAAAATACCCACTACATGAAAAATATTAACATGGTATATTTTTAATAAAAAATATTAAATTTAGTCTTATTTAATTTATTGATATATGAGGTCAATAATATTTATTGGAATAACATAAAAAAATTTAATACCTTATACTCACTCTAGAACCATCATATAAAAATACTGACTACTATTAATTAAGTGTATATATATATATTTTTTATATTTGAGATATTTGTATTGACCGTAAAAATTGATTCGAGTATTGTGTATTTTTTAGTATTATGTAGAAATCCTTTTATCTAATAAAATAAACTTTATTGAGATAAAAGATTAGGATAACATATTTAATATTTTGTGAGTTTTCGTACTTTACTTACTTTTATAAAATAAAATTTAATGTTAAGATTTTTTTTTTATTTTGGTACTATATTATTAAAAAATTAACATATTGATTATGAGAAAGAAAAGTACATGTGACACGCTATCACATCATTTTTTCTCTCATAATCAATATACTATTGCTATATGTAATTCTTATAATTTTAATCTATATTATATATTGATTAGCTAAAACAAAAATAATAATATAATAGTTTATTATATATGATTTTTTTAATTTTAATAATTTTTATTAATTTTTTAACGATGATCTACCGAAATAAAAACATAACATAACATTATATTATACACTATTTTATAAAAACAAAGAGGTGTAATCATCCTAGAAAGTTACAGGGACATTACCTACCCGGGGAATGAAAATGCCGGCTACCTACCGCCATGCCATTTGAAATTAAATAATAAATCATAGAATTAAAGAAAAAACTCAAAATATTTGATGGGTAATAATTTTTTAGGCGAGGAATTGGTAGTATAAATATCAACATTTTCAAAGCTCAATAAGCAAACTTTCTTTCTTGTCAAATTTATATAAGCTTTAATGGCTTCTTCTTTATCATGTTATTCGTTAAAACATCATTTTATTATTGCGTACTTTTTAATTCTGATGTCTTCGCCGGTGAACGGAGGCTTCACATCGATTTTCAGCTTCGGGGATTCCTTAACAGATACCGGAAACTTACTTGCGATTTCAATTTCTGAATCCAAGAAGCTACCGTCGTCGGCTTTTCCTCCAAATGGTCGGACCTTTTTCCATCGTCCAACCGGACGACGTTGTGATGGTCGCTTGGCTATTGATTTTCTTGGTAATACACATGTTTCATATACTTATTCTACTTCTGTTTAAAAGTATTTATATTCGATATATGTTTGAACGTGACACGAATGTCTCAATATGTTACGATTGGGCATGGTTCTGCAGCTGAAGCATTGGGATTTCCGTTCCTACCGCCGTATTATGGATGCAAAAATGGAAGACGGGAAGGACTACGAAAGGGAGCGAATTTCGCGGTGGCCGGCGCGTCCGCGCTCAGTGCTTCATTCCTTGCAGAAGAAGGAATCTATAATCCCACCACAAATATGTCATTAGGAGATCAACTCAATTCCTTCAAAGATTTACTACCATTTCTTTGCTCATCTTCTTCTGGTAAACTTTTTTTTTTTTACTTTTTATTTTGACCGCAATAAACACGACGTGATTAAAAAGATTTTTCCATGATTTAAACCCGAAACTTTACTAATATGCTATGATTTACAGAGTGCAAGAAGCTCCTCGGGAACTCTTTGATTGTGATGGGAGAGATAGGAGGAAATGATTACAACCATGCATTCGAGCTACGAACAAACATTGAGAAAATTCGACATCTTGTTCCTCTCGTCGTTGGTACTATAACTTCAGCAATCAATGTAAGAACTGTTCCTCTTGTCCTATTGTTTCAGTTCAATAATTTCCATCTAAATCTTAACATGTCCAAATGCAGGAGTTGATCGAACTAGGGGCAGTAACATTTCTGGTCCCAGGAAACTACCCGATCGGTTGCACCCCGGCTTACCTGACATCTTTCCAGGGTTCCGACAACGCTAAATATGATCCCTCAACCGGTTGTTTAACATGGTTGAACCAGTTTAGCGAATACCACAACAAATTACTTCGACAAGAACTCGAAAAAACCAGAAACCTTCATCCCGACATCAACATTATTTACGTCGATAATTACAACACTGCAATGCGATTTTACCGTTCCCCAAACCAGTTCGGTACGTTTTCACTTTCGTTAAAACAACACAATCCGACATCGAAATTCGTCTTGGTTTAACATGTAATTCATGGGATGATTTCAGGATTTCGAGAAACTATCAGGGCATGCTGCGGAGGCGGAGGTCTTTACAATTATAATTCGTCGAGAAATTGCGGTTATCCGCCGGTAAAACAATGCTGCAGCGACCCTTCTTCGTTTGTAAGCTGGGATGGCGTCCATTATACAGAAGCAGCCAACAAATGGCTTGCCAATGGTGTTTTTGAAGAATTGGTTGGCACCTTTCCTAGTTTAAACAAACCGCAAACAAGCTGACACTACAAGAAAGGGAAAAAATCTGACAGATTATAAATCCGTCACAATTTACCGATAATAATAAATTATTCCATCACAATTTTTAAAAATACTGACGGAATGTTTTTTCCGTCGTTAATTCTCATGAGAATTATATATATATATATTTATATATATATATATATATATATATGAAATTGTATATATTTGGTATAAACAGTGTGTTTTGATTAACTTAGTGAGTTTCGGTTTGTTAACGTATCATTGATTGAATTTAATTCGATTAATATTAATTTTACAATAAATTAAAATTTTTGTTCAAACTTACTTATTGTGTCCGATTTAAATATTTTTAACGTTATATTTTATATATTTTAAATATCGTATATACTAGATTATGTTATGCTTGCTGTGTAAGTGAAAGATGGTATTTTATATAAACATATATTTATTAAAATTTAATTAATAAATTATCATTCATGAAATGATAAATTATTTATATACAAATTTGTTGATCACGAAAGTTTTTAACACTCTTCGGTGAAAGATTTCGGTTGGTCTTAAATATTGTACATAGATAATAAGTATACAAATATTAAAAATATTTTAAAAAATATTAATTTAGTTTTCTTTAATTTTAAGAAATTAACTGATATTAAATTCTGTCGGTCTTTTTCATATATACATTTATTAAAAATATTTTCAAAACTATATTATTTTATAAAAATTCAATCAACAAAACAACATAAATGTAGTGACAAACGGATTATATTAATTTAAAGATGATAATTCTTAAGATTTTTTCAAATTATTTTTGTTTTTTAATTTTAAAGTTTTATCCTGATTGATATAAATTAATACATATCGTACATTTGATTTTAGACTTAAAATATATTTAAATAATATTAAATTATTTATCATTAATATCGACCGATAATCTATTATAATTATGCTTAAGATTTTCTTAACTTTGAGCTCGACATATCTACGCCCTAGCTATTCGTCTGTTTTGCCAAAATATACATCCTAGCTACTAGGATTGATGTATTAATTTTTTTTAATAATTTTTATGGTATTATTTCCTTTGAAGTTGGTAAGATTTCCCTGTCACAGAGTTTGGTGAGATTTGAAAGTCATAAAGTGGGCTCCGACAGTGTTGTTCAAGTCATTTGGACCACACCTAAGTGTAGATGGATTCAGTCTTTGTCGACTCAGATGGATAAGATGCTTACGTGGAAAACCATTAAGAATGGAAATCTAATTTCACAAATACTAATATTAATCAGTATAATAATTAACGTTAAGCAATAAATAATTTAATATCGTATAAATTTAAAAGGTTATATACGTAAAAAAATCGACTCGATTAAAAATGATAAGTACAATTTTTGTTAAGAGTAATCAAAATTTGATTATTTGAATAATTGAAAAAATTAATTCAATTCGATTAAACACTCACGATTAATTTCTATCAAATCTTTTATTAATATCAATGACAACAACAACGAATATCGATTCCATGAGTATGAACACCATATTCTTCAAGTATTGGTGTCACTGAAAAATATCGTTACTAAAATAGTTTTATGTGATCTCGATAACATTAAGGTAGTGTCAATATTTACTCATCAAAATATTTAATTTAAACTTAAATTCATGTAATATTGATTTTGTCTGAACAAGTATTAACCAAATATAATATTCATCACTCTAAACCTCTAATCTTGGTTTTGTAAATGTAACACCCGACCCGGATGTCACAGTGGGCCTCCGGCCCAAAATCCATATTTCAAAATTTTCCTTTAAAAGTCCAATAATAAAAATCATGTAAGGATCAAAACCAATTTCATAGTCCACTTAACTTAAACAAAACCCAAAATAATTCAAAGTCAATCGGAGCTCCAAAATATATTACAGACCTTTTAAAAATATTCGACCCAATAAAAATAACAGAGTTACAATACATATAGGGTTCAACATAGTATTAAGCCCACTACATCTAATAACTGTACTCTAACAACACGTCGATGCTGAAAGTCCAAACCTTGATGGTGCTCCACGAAACCCGCTTCACCTAACCTACGCACGAAAACGGATTTCGAACGTTGAGCCACACAAGCTCAGTGGATACGCCGAACTCGGCCAACATCATGCATATCGAAAGCAGTAAAGCATGACATATAAATCACATGCATGGTATGATGGTCTAGCATGCTTGCCTACACATGGCATAACTGAATGTATACTATCGCACACAGAGTATACAATCATATAAGTCAACACACAAGAGCGAGGCCCGCGTCCACACAACATCGGGATCCTATGCCCAGAATGTTACATCGGACATCTTCGAACGAGGCCGCCCAACGTTCGGAAAAGGGTGGAGGCCGCCCAACCAACCCTATGCTCAGAATGGTACATCGAACATCTTCGAGTGAGGCCGCCCAACACTCGGAATAAAAGTCTTCAATCATCACCCGGCATGTTACATCGGATAGCCTTCAACGTGTTGCAACACTTATGGATATCCGGATTTCCAACTCATAAGGACTCAAACCATACAAACGATCCACCTAGGATCTTATCACAACAAGATATATTAAAGTTTATCTCAACTAGTCTTTCGGGGTTATAACCTCAGTCTTAGTTAACAACTCATTTCGTAGCTTTCAGATTAAAATATTTATTAAGATCACCAAAATCCTTAAATTCTACCCAACTTAGCCAAAACACCCAAGGGTATCGATACCCTTAAGTAGGGTATCGAAACACCCTATATCGATACCCACCCAAAGAGGGTATCGAAACACACAAGTATCGATACCAGTATCGATACCGTTGACCAACTTTAAAAGTCAACAAAAAGGAAGAACCCGTTTCGATACAAGTATCGATGCAAAAAGTTTCTAGAATCCTAGGTATCGAAACAAGGTTCGATACCTCTGATTAACAAGCCAAAGTATACTCATGGGTATCGATACCAGTAGCCCGAGTATCGATACCCTTGCACTAAGGACGAGTCTGCACTTAGAAATTTTAGATTTTCAACCCCAAACTTAATCTAATCGATTCTAAAGTTTTCCTACTCATTTCTAAGTGTATTTAGGATGTTTTAACATTAATTTCCAACCTTTAAACATATAAATTTGGATTTCACCATTAATGACCCATTTCGAGCAAATCAAGCAAGAGAACACACATACATGATTTTCTCTACATACCATGCACTCTACCATGAATGGATGATGATTAGGAGAGTTGGGAGTACCAACCTCAAGCAACTCAGCCACCAAAACGAGCTCCACACCTCTTCAAGCTTTTCCCCTTCCAAAGCTAGATGATGGCTCACAAGCCTCTTTCTCTACAAGGGAAAGATGAAGAACGGATTAAACACACATTGGGGAAGATTTTAGGAGCTTAAAACACTAAAAGAACAGGGATTTAAGCTCTTCAAAAACCTATTTCCGAACTCAACTAAAACCCCACATAAACCTCTTCCTCCACCAAACTTGGCAAACCAACCCTTGTTCTATAGATCCATTTCAGCTCTATCACTTCCTCTTCATCATGAAAACGAGATTCTAAACCCAACTCAACAAGATCTTACCTCTTTCTCTTAAACTTGGATGAAGAAGATGAGAGGAAGAAACCCCCTGCACTATGACCTCACCTCTGCAGAAACCACTCCAAACCCCCCTTCAAAACACCCTATTTTGACATTTATCAAAAAGCCCTCAACCCACATCTTAAGCCCCCCCCACACTCTAAACCCAACAACTAGGCCCAAAACCAAAGCCCAAACTCTCGGGTCAACCCGACTCACCAAACTGAGAATCCAGGTCGTTACAGTTCCGGTCTTTCACTAATTTAAAAAATGTAACACTAAAATAATAATAAAAAAGTCGAATGGAAATTTCATTAATTGACCAAATAATCAATAATACTTATATTATCACATATTATATGAGTTCAAATCTTGAAATTTCTCTTAAAATATGAATCTCTCTCTATTTAATAGAGAAAGAGTCAAATGGGAAAGAATAATACTAACACTAAAATAAAATTAAAAAGGTAATTGTTTTATGTGTAAGCATTTGTTTTTATGAGTGTATTAGTTTTTGAGTTTAAGGATTTCATTTAGGGTTTAATGTTTAGGGATTTATGCATATGAGTTTTAAATTTATGGATGCAATTAGAATTTAAGTTTTAGGGTTAAAATTTAGAGTTTATAGGTTAAAACTTAAATCTTAAATCATATTATTTTAAACCCTAAATTCTACCTTGAACCTTAAATTCTAAATCCACATACTTAAACCCTTAAATTCTAAACTCTAAATTAGTTCACTAAACCTTAAACTAATGCACTTATAAAATTTTTCGTTTTCATCGCTATAAATCATTTTCCCATTAAATAAACCATAAAACTCTTATGATATCAAGCCCCAAGTCTTAGGCGAACATTCGATAATTAATTCGAAATCTAAATCGTTATATTATTATTATGGCCAATAAAATGACGTGTTATATGTAATATCTAAACAGAAAGAAACTCATCTTGGATACATTTATTTTAACTTAAATGAGTTGTTAGTTTTAACTCGCCAAGAAGCTTTGGAGTGGATTGTTAGGGCTAAATAATTAATGTAGTAATTATATTTGTATCGGTTATAAACATATATCATGACTTATAAGTTTTATTTCGGTTAAAATTTTGGTATGTTGTATTGGTTGGTCTATTTTGATTAACAATCATTTTATGTAAAAAATTTAATTAATAATCAATAATCTTTATAGTAAATGATTAAAAGTTTTTAGTTCATAAAATACGAAGGTTAAAAACCGGAGCAAAAAATCGATTTTTCCTTCGGAATTAGTCTCTTACAGTGATTATTACCCTTTATCATTTATTTTTTTTTATATAAATATACGATATAATGATAAAATCTTTTCCTTAAAAAGAAAAACACCACCGAAAGATACGTAGATATTGCATGATGATTTACTATTTTGAATATGGCCGAAAGCTACTTTGCATCTAATTCCCCAATTAATTAATATTATAGTTATTAATCAAATCTACTTTACTTTAAACCTGTCGTTCATCCATTGATCCACGTTTCGTAATTTTCACACGTTTTAATCATGACCGTATATAATATCTGACAAGCACATATCTTGTAATGAACTATAAACTTCCGTATTGGATTTCACAAATAAGGTGTCGAGTATGAGAGCACGTTAAACACGTAGAATCGTACTTCTTTTATATGCTGAGTGTTTTTTTTTAAGACAAATTATCAGTATAAATATCCAGATTGTCGTGTTAAATTTACATATACATGCTCGCAATGGCTATTTCTCCATCATGTTTGTTGTTGAAACAACGTTTGATTGTTGGTTTTCTGTTTGTCATTGTCGTTGTCGTAGCAACCGGCATTAATCCGCAAGTGAATGGATGTTTCACGTCGGTTTTCAGCTTCGGTGATTCTTTAACGGATACCGGCAACTTACTTGAGATGTCACTTTTGGAATCCAAGAAGCTTCCGCCTTCGGCATTTTTGCCGAATGGACGGACCTTCTTTCATCGTCCAACCGGGCGGCGATGCGATGGTCGTTTGGTTATCGATTTCCTTGGTATGTACATACGTCTTGTAAACTTTGAGTCTTCGAATCTTCGAATTAAAAATCTTATTTAAAGATCATTCGGATTCGAACAATAATATTCGGAATAATAACATTACAGCTAGGGTTTGTAATAAATGTTTCCATTCACGTTGCATGGTTTTGCAGCTGAAGCTTTGGGTATTCCCTTTTTAAAACCATCTTATGTAACTAAAAATAGAAAATCAGTGAAGCTTGAAAAGGGATTGAACTTTGCTGTGGCGGGTGCTACGGCTCTGAATTCTTCGTTTCTCAAGACAAATATCGGAATCCGTGATCGGAATACCGACGTTTCTCTCGGCGATGAATTGAACTCCTTCAAAGATCTATTGCCATCTCTTTGCTCATCTTCGTCAGGTAAGTTGAAAATTAAGTCATATAACATCGAATTATGACTTAACTGCAATAAATACGACACGATAAAAACATTTTCTTGCTACCAGTACGTTAATTATCAAACTTTTCATTCCCCTGCTATGATTTTCAGATTGCAAAATGCTCCTCCGGCAATCTTTGATTGTGATGGGAGAGATCGGTGGCAACGATTACAAGCCTGCATTCGAACAAGGAATAAACATCGACAAAATCCGACACCTTGTTCCTCTTATCGTAGATATTGTAGCTTCGGCAATCAATGTAAGAATCACTGATTTAGTTCGACGTCAAAATTTCCCAAGAATTTGAAACATTGAGGCTTGAGCAAGACGTCTTTGGTTCTTATTACTAACGTTTCCTTTGCCAGGACCTGGTCGAGTTAGGTGCAGTGACATTTTTGGTCCCCGGAAGCTTTCCAATCGGATGTTCCCCAGATTTGTTGACACATTTCCACGGCTCAAACAACGACAAATACGATCCTTTAACAGGTTGTCTAACTTGGCTCAACCAGTTCTCCAAACACCACAATGAATTGCTCCGAAAAGAGCTCGAAAAACTCCGAAATCATCATCCCGACATCGACATTGTTTATGCCGATTATTACAATACCACAATGCGTTTTTACCATTCTCCAAAGCAATTCGGTATAGATTTCCACTTTCTTATAAAAAAAAACTCAATCTGTCATCAAGTTTTGGCTTGTTTCCATTAAAGATCAAATTTTTTGGGATGATTAAACCAGGATTTACAGAAACTGTGAAGGCATGCTGTGGAACTGGAGGTTCTTACAGTTACAATTCGTCGAGATCTTGTGGGTATCCGCCATTAAAAAGCTCCTGCAATAACCCTTCCTCTTACGTAAGCTGGGATGGTATCCATTATACAGAAGCGGCCAACAAATGGCTTGCAACTGCTGTACTTGAAGAATTGATGAAAACTGTAACTTGTGTCACCCATTAATCGTTAATTAGTATACATGTTATTTATTATTATATCCTGTAATTTAGAGATTATGTTTAGAATTTGAGGTTTAAAGTTAATATTAGTGTTTATATATTAAACCAAAAATTCTATCGTCTAAATCTTAAATCTTAATTTTTAAAAACTAAACTAATTTCATAAACCCTAAAACTAGTGAGTTTGTAGAAACAAATCCTTTTTACCTGTAGTACAGAATATATTCTCATATTTTTATTATTTATTTTTATATATTAAATTAAAAATTTAATAAGGTTTAATTTAAGAGATTCAAGTTCGAACATATATAAAATATGCGTACGTTGTTAAAAAGTTATTTATTTCTTGTATTTTAATATCCGGCTTATTAATGATTTAAATTCTTTCCTTTTTACCAAAAATTTAATAATAACTTGCTTTCCCTCGATAATTAAAGAGAAGTAATGAACTCAACAAGGCAAATAACGAATTCGATGAAAAAAATAATATTTATTTTAAAATTCAGGTTTAAATATATGTGTAAGATGTATATGTACATATTATTAAAAATTATAAAAAATATATGAGTAAAAATTATAATATAATCATAATAACATATTAAAAACAATATTTTTAAAATTTTTACTTAAATTTTATTTATTTTTCCAATTTAAAGTTTAAAATTTTACTAATTCTTCTTTTAGTAATCACAAACTATTTTAAAACTTATATAATAATTAATTTTTTCTTGTCTTATTCTCTATATAACCAATAACGCATTAGTGCATTTTTGTTTTCACTTTCGAGTAGTTATTACATTTCGTGTTTTTTAAATATGCATATTTATTGACTTTAATATCCTAAAATATTTATGTAATTTTAATTTATATTTTTATACTATAAATTTTTAATTTTGTATGATTTTTTATATAATTTATTTTAATTTTAATTTAACTAAATTTAAATCATATAATTTACTATCATTATATAATATCTATGTAAATTTAATTTATATTTTTAATAAAAATATATTTAATTTAATTTTTTTAACTTTTTTATTTTATTCAATTTGTCTTTTATCTACTAGTAGATTTGTTATATATTTTTTTCTCAGCTACTCATTGATTCATATATATTTTTATCAACTTTTTAACCTCAAAAGTCTATTGTTTAAAATAAAATAATAAATATGTTCTATAATTTTAGATTATATTTTTTATTAAATAAAATTATAAATTTCGCTCAATGCTAAGAAAAAGATATTAAACAATATATTTGTATACCTTAAATGAATAGAGAATGTCGCTTAAATTAAAATCAATTCGTAATATAATATTAACAATTATAATAAATTTATATAAAAACTCGAGAACTTGACTCGGTTTGAATGAATTTTTTTAATAAAGTTTGAGTCATAAAATAAACTCGTCAACTCAAATAACTCATTTTTTATTCAATTCTATCGAAAATTAACCCGAGAAATATATAATTATAGGTTATTAATAACCATTGATTGTGATAAACATTTTAAGTCATTTTTAATTTGGAGTTGTCATTGCCTATGTTTGATCAAATAAGTTATTAATAATCATGACCATTGACCTTCCAAAAATATTTAGTATAATGGCATTTATTATTTTTCTTTTTTAAATCTAAATATTAATTAAATAAAATCTTTATACTCTTAATTTTTAAATTTAAAAATTTAAAAAGTTTTTATTTTTTCTAATAACTTTTAATATTTGATTCTAACAATGACTAAATGTATTGCATCAGCAACAGCAGCAGTTGGAATTAATCTACCAGCATCATTCCCTCGTCAACCAATATGCCGACTATCACTTATCTAAAACATATAAAATGATTAAAACTTCAACCAAAATATATGATGTAGATTAAAATGGATTTATATTCGATATACTAACAATGAAAATCGAAAGTTTTTATAATTTAAAAATTTTAGTTTAAAGTTTAAGATTTAGGAGTTTATAATTTTGGGATAATAGTTAAATTTTAGGGTTTATGGTTAGAATTATAATCCTAGACCCTAAATTTTAATCACTATCCTTAAATAATAGTTAAAATTTAGGGTTTGTAAAAAAAATATTTTCATCCGCGGATATATGAAATAATTACCCAATTAAGATTGCTTAGAGAGTTGATGCTTTAAATAATTGAAAGCTGCTTTGCCTCTAATTCATTTTCTCATTGATCCATCTATAGAAACCCAGGCTTATCTTTTAATAATTGAAAGCTATTGTGCATCTATTATAAATATATTGTTCAAACATATATGAAATAACCTACCACTTTATCATTTTAAAATGATATTAGAACAAGACTTGTCTTCATATATTTTTAATTTAATGTATGATTGAGACCAATCATAAAAAATTATTATAGAAAAAAATAATTTTAATCGATTATTTATTATTATTTAATGTTTAAAAATATGTAAAAATAATTAAGTTTCTCATTATATATATATATATATATATATATATATATATATGTGCAGGATGAAATATAAATTAAAATTACCTACCAGAGTTTTGGTGGGGAAGTAGTAATATAAATGTTCACATTTGAAAGCTGTAGGAGCAAACAGTTTTCCCCTTTGAATATATGCATCAATGGCATTATGTTCTTGGCTGAAACAACATTTCATTGTTATTATCTTTGTGTTTGTGATAATTACCGGAATTAATTCCCCGGTGAACGGATGTTTCACGTCGATTTTCAGTTTCGGTGATTCGTTAACCGATACCGGAAACCAACTTGAAATTTTGATTTCAGAATCCAGAGAGCGTCCTCGTTCTGCTTTTCCTCCATATGGCCGTACCTATTTTAACCGGCCAACCGGTCGGTATTGCGACGGACGATTGGTTATAGATTTCGTTGGTAAGTATATCTATCTTCTGTGTTGTTTCGACTCTTCATTTGAAAGAAATAAACGTACTCGTGTCGAATATCCGAGCCGAAATTGGACATGATTTTGCAGCTGAAGCATTGGGATTTTCCCTTTTACCTCCATTTTATGGTACTAAAAATGGGAGACGGGAGGAATTTCAAACGGGAGTGAATTTTGCCGTGGCGGGTGCTACTGCTCTCAATTCTACGTTCCTTGCAGAACAAGGAATCCATAGTGCTTCCACCAACATTTCTTTGGGAGATGAACTCGATTCCTTCAAAAATTTATTGCCGTCTCTTTGCTCACCTTCTTCGAGTAAGCGCTTTATTTTGTTTCGATTAATCGGTCAATGAATCGAATATTTTTATTATGTTTCGCAAACCTAATATGACTTTATAGACTGCAAAGAGCTCCTTCGGAACTCCTTGATTGTGATGGGGGAGATTGGAGGAAACGATTACAATCATCCATTCCTGCAAGGGAAAGACATAGAGAAAATCCGGCAACTTATTCCTCCTGTCGTTCATATGATAACTTCATCAATCGATGTAAGAATCTCCGAGCTTTCGAGGCGAAAATTCTCGATCATTTACGACATTGATCGATGCTGTCCTTGTTTCGAACGATCAAACACTTGTTACATATATGCAGGAGTTGATCGAGTTAGGGGCAGAGACGTTTTTGGTCCCTGGAAACTTCCCAATTGGATGCTCTATTTCTTTGCTGACGAAATTTCAAGGCTCAAGCAAGGATAAATATGACTCCTTAACTGGTTGCCTAACATGGTTGAACCAATTCTCCGAACACCACAACGAATTGCTTCGGAAAGAACTCGAAAAACTACGGAACCGTCATCCCATCGTCAACATAATCTATGTGGATTATTACAGTTTTACGATGCGTATCTACCATTCCCCGGAACAATTCGGTACATCTCCTATTCTTGCTCGAAACAAGGAAACTTAATCTATCATCGAAATCCGGCATCTTTACGTCGAATTTTCTCGAATGATTTCAGGGTTCAAAGAAACACTCAAGGCATGCTGTGGGATCGGAGGTCTTTACAATTACAATCCTTCGAAATCGTGCGGTTATCCGCCATTGGAACGATGTTGCGACGATCCTTCTTCGTATATAAACTGGGACGGTATCCATTATACCGAAGCAGCCAATAGATGGTTTTCCGGTGTTGTGGTTGAAGAACTGATGAATGCCATTCCTAGTTTACGAAACTCGTGTCCCACATCGACTATAAACAAACTGGGAACAGCATATCCAAAGTCTGAAATGTAAAATGTATATAATACATTAAACTTTATATTTTATTATATTTCGAAGAAAAAATATATTATAAATGTAATGTTTAATTAAAAAAATAGATAACTCGAATTAATCTTTTAATTACTCAAAATCAAGAGTTTTCTAAAATTTTATTTATTACTATTAATCTTAATAATTCATTTTTATTCATATCAATACTAATAAAACGTGTCAACATATCTTATTTTTAAACTCGATAAATAATAACTCAATAATGTCTACTGATATTTCCTTTATAGTGTTTAATTTCTTACTTTATCGTACATATTATTTCATGAATTTGGTTGACATATCATAGTCATAAAGTTGGTGGTTGAGAATTAATGTTAGAATATTATTGAAAATCATATTTTACGTAGATAACGTTTTATTGTCTTGTTATAATATTTTTTTTAATTTTTATGTCTTCGTTCGTGTTTATATTTAACTTTAAATTTTTTTCTCGTATTTATTGTCACTGCCCGAAATCGATAGCTAATAATTCATGATAAAGGATTTAAATTTTCATTTTATTTTTTAAATATAATTAATTATGCATTGAATTTTTTAAGTTTTTGAATTCTTAAAAAACAATAAAAAATTTAATATTTAAGTGTAAAGGGTGCATCATATTTTATTTGAAAATTCATCTAAAAGGGGATTTTAGGAAAAATATTGTATTTTAGAAAATTTTAGAGTCATCATTGTTAGCTTTGATAGATAAGATATCATAAAATAAAATTATAGATTCAAAAATTTGAGTTTGAGAGTTTGATTACGGATGAGGAAGGATTAGAACTCTTACACCGTTCAAAATTGGTACCTAAATAATTATTGTTTTATTGATATCAAATTTTACGGGTTAAAATGACGATTAAATTAAAATTCAGTTATAATTACGAATAAATTTTAAGAATTCCGATTTTCGAAGAATAAATAAAAATTATCTTCCTTACCTTAGACAGACAGGTAGCCAAATTTATCGTTAAAAGAGGGAACACCGCTTTAACAATTTAATATATCGGTGTGCATCTTAGTTAAACAAATAAATATGTCTAAAATATACATAAACAAGTATATTAACGTATATATAAAATTATAACGATAAAACTAGAAAAAAAAACATTTTATTTATATGAATAATTCATACAACTTAAAATACATATAAACATGATATATAAAATACAAAATATATTAATAATCAACAAAATTACATATTATTATATATCTAAATCGATATTAAAGTAAATATAAAGATACAATCAAAATTTATTCAACTAAAAACTCTAACCTCGATTAAACTTCACTAAAACTTATCATAATTCCTCTAAAATAAATTAGATCAGAATCAAAATAAGATTTCGATCAAACCGGTTAGTACCGAAAGCTCTGTCCCGGCCATTGGCGAATGAGAGCATTGCTCTCTTATTGCTCACCGTTACCGGCTCTCGGTGGTCCTCAAAACAACCCCCTCCCATGCTATTTATAGGCGTGGGGAGATGAAAATGTGGAGCCTTTAGCTCCACACAAATCACCCCGAATTTCATTATTATTTTTATTTTTTATTTATCTTTTTACTATTTTATACTAATAATATTATTATCACAATAATACTACTGATATTAAAATCAGGATAAAAATTAAATAATTACGTCCGTAATAATTAGTTGATAATTAATTTAATATCGCTACTTATTTATTAGATTTATTTCAATGATTTAGATATTTTATACATTCCGAATATGTCATTAGTCCCCTTAATTTATATTCATTTCATTTTTCAGACATCATGAAAGTTGAAACTGTAACTGCAGGATTTGTTATGGACAGAAGGTTATAACACTAAAATTCAACAAAATGGAGGGATTTGGTAAATCTATCAGCATCATGTTATGTTCCTACATTTGGTCATACATAAGAGTACCTGACATCTCCATTCCTAGTATGAGTATCATATTTACAGCTGAACACAATTTCTTCAGAGCATATTGCAAGAATTGCCCGAAACGATGAATGAACCGTGATGGTTGACCACCGGCATGTCGATAAATGGCAGAAATGAAGGTGATTAGCAGTTAGCAGTTTCGTAGCCTGAAGTACTTTGGAGGCAGAGAAGGACAACGTTCGTTCATATGGGAGTACGGATCCATAGAATTATACCCGGGTAGTTCTATTCGATACTTTCCTTTTATCTGACAGTAAGGAAGCTTTACACTGTCTGCATCGTTGCACCATCTTGGAAGCCGGCTTGAGTTATTCTCGAAAAAACTTAGAGAATAAGCATCTTTGATCTGTGTTTTTGATATTAATTAAATGACAAGAGCTTGTATCATTAACAACTCAGGGGAAATCATATGACCTTAAACAAAGACTTTATGTAAAAGTAAGCTAACCGTAAACTCGGTGACTTGAATAGAGTCGGCAATCGGATCAAAAAGTCCTGCCTCCTTGTACATTTCGAGAATAAAAGCAATGCATGAAGTTGACTTCCCGTCACTATATACCCAATTGTCCTGTTCCGGAATGGTTAGCAGTTCATCAAATGATGACCCGCGCTTTTCGATTTCCACCAATATATCGGAAAGATTAAGACCCTGCAGTTAACACTATAATTAGAGAAAGGAAAGATATTGGATCACATTTTTTTAACAAACAAGAACAAAGAATAGCTATTATATTCAATATTTTTTAAGATCAAAGAACTAAAGATCTGGTAAGGTTTGAAGCATCTAGGCCAAAGTCCAAACAAATGAAAAATACTATGTTCAAGACATAAATCCCGAACAATTAAAATTATATTTTATGAATAAACTAATAACACGATTTCTTCCAATGAGTTAACCTATGTTCTCAACCAAGAAAGATACCATACCTGAGATCCAAGCCGCTTGTTTAAGGCCTCATTCCACATGTTAGCAGCATATTCAGGTTGTATTTTACTCCAAACTGTCATGACAGAAGCTACCTATATGATTGCCAGGCAAGGACTTAGAGACCATGGACTGCATAAATTCTCAGACTCAAACCGTGGAGAAGAACAAGAGCCATAAGCATTAATAACATTATTATGCAATTAATAAAGGAATACAAGGAACAAATTGGGAATTTCTTATCATCCTATCATTATATGCTTTTGTACCTCCATTTGCAATTTTATTTGTAGTGCTAAAACTTAAAACTAAATATCTTAGCATGAGGCATCAAAATGAATATCTAAATACCAAGTGAGCATCCAATGGAGGAGGATAATTCCCATCGATGGTGTCTATCCAACTAAATATCATGTTGTGGTAACCATATGGTTTGCCAGCCATGCTTAGTGCATACTCTCATGCAGCAGTCTCGTTAAACTTTGCTCGAACATCAGGATGCAGAGGAAGATATGCAATATGGGGATTAGAATCATCCTTGTTAAGCTCAAAATCCCACCATTCATCCCATGGTATAATTGCAATGATATCTTCTCCCTACAACCCAGGACAGATAAAATAATAAGAGTCATTAATGAGTACCAGAAGAATAACACAAATAAATGGTTATTCCTGATAAATTAAAAAGTACGGTCACAGTAACATCAATGAGAATTTATGCAATAATATAAAGCTAGTTGGATACAACATTTTTACAAAACTTCAAATGATTTTGAAGTTTGCCCTTTAACATATCTGAATAGGGGAAATCAGATAATCATGAAAAAGAATTTTGGTGCCAGGTTAACTTATTAAGCAAACACTCATTGTAAGAGTATATAGTACAACAAGAAAACAGTAGCGAACAAACGGATATTTGTTTTTACAGACAGAAAGAACGAGATAATATGTAGGGAACGAATTTGGTAAGTTCATACCTTCTCGTTCTCATGTCCTGATTCACCAACCCAAAGCTTCCCTTCAGAATCTTTTAAACAAACAGCAGTATGACCGGCATAAGCACCGCTAACCCACTTCTCAAGAGTCTCAAAACCACCCCATCGCCCACGAATTTTTGATATAGCAAGGAAATCTCCCGAGTGCACATCATCAACACTGATGTTAGTAACCCAGGGCTGAGGTCGTTCTTCAAAAGAAGCCCCCATGTGCTTCTCAAGAAACCCAATATTGGAGTTCTCGCCCCACCCAGTATTAGTAAATAAGGGGAAGACATCCCATAGAGCTTGAAATGTTCCAATCATCCCTGCTTGCATCAGAAAAATCGAAATCCCCTTGTTTTTCACCTGATTTAAAAAACATCACATAAAAGTCCGTGTATGAGTTTGAAGGAAAGATGCATAACTGAAACAAGCTAACACTTGAAGTAACTCAAACTAACAATGGCAACTTACATATTCATACTCAGCTTTATCTTCCCACTCGCTGATTTCAAGCGTATGCTCCCGAGACACAAAATAATAATCCCAAGTTACGCGATATGGAGTCGCAAAGATGTAAAGATCCATACACGTCCAACTATGGGGGTAGCTAACCTGGATAAGCACAGAAATACCATTTTTTCACATCATTAAGTCCATAAGTACTCCTAACCTATTCTAAAATCATCCAAAACAAATAATTTTGCAACATTCTGAGCATAAATTCTGCAAATATTTTAATTAATAAATATATATCAAGGAATGTACTCTAAATTCACCAAAATACTACAAACTCGAAGTACGAATATATGGGCAGAGAACCAGGAAAAGAAAAAGGGAATAAAATTACACTCTCAAACTTGACAAATTAGGTATAGAAAAGACCAAAATTCCCAAATAATTCAGTTTTTCTCATTTCATCGAAACTCAATTGAAAGAAACCAAAATTTAAGCACTTTCAGCTCAATCCAAGCAATACCCAGAAACAATAACAGTCTAAAAAACCTCAAACGAATTCACTTTTAAGCACTTTAATATCAAACCAAGAGATACCCGGATTGCAAAACAGTCCAAAACATCGAGAAATTACAAAGCCAAAGGTGTTACCCTTATATGTAGAGTTCCCCCGCCAAACTCACTGCCAGTCTTATTATGGAACTCCATCCAAGCCGTGTTCCCCTCGAAGCACGCACCTTTCCAGTTCACGATGCGATTCGGCAATGAAACAGAACCGACAAAGGATGGTAAAAGGTCAACGGCGCCGTGAAGAGAGTTGAGGATCGGCCACGAAACCTCTCTCGGCAACAAAGGCAGAACATCACGAGGGTGAAATGGTAACTTTGCAGCTCGGACGTGTAAGATTACGAAGAAGAAGAATAGTTGAAGGAAAGACCGAAATAAAGAAGGAAACATTTTGAAATTAAGAGAAAAAGGGAAATTTTGGTTCTTTTATGCTTTGACAAAACTTGAAAAGTAGTTGAGAAGCACCAAATTCCAGTTATTTTTGTATTTTCTAAGAGGTGTTACTCGCATAAAATGGTGAAAAAATTACAACTTTCTGTTGGTATTTATTTTTGGATGTATCGAAATGTTTTGGTTTCTTGTTTAAAGAACCAGAAAATAAAATGGCGTTACTTGACTCTATTTATGGACAGAGGGGGAAAAGATAATGATGTTTTTTTTTTAAATTAATGATACTTTTTATTAAATAAAAAGGCATTATATTTTTAAATTAGAATTTAAATATATAAGATAAATAACATAAGTATATTTAGTTATTAAATTATTTAGTAAATTTTAAAATCAATGATATTTTGATATACAGTAACGCCATGTACAAGCACCAAAAGAAGAAAGAAGATATTGAAGGAAGATCGTTGGAAGGAACTACTTTACAAAATTGGAATTAATAACATGTCTTATTCGAATAAAAATCTACTTAGAATATATATTTTAGAGCTTAGAGTTTAGGATTTAAGATTTAGGATTCGACTTAAAATTTAACCTTTTTAGTATTGGGGCATAGAAAGAAACACCGGACATAGGATTTATATCCGTCTTATTCATACGTCAAATATCAATAATGAACATGATTCTTTGCCATGCTTGGAAGCTTCAATTGAAGTTCCAAACGAAGCCAAAACCCAAAAAGGGGAACAATCATTTTTCTTGTCCATTCAGCCTCAAATATGTCTAACCTTAGCCCATGAATCAAACACCAAATGAGGAGATGGAGGATACACAGGGAAACCAATATCGACGTTTTCCATCTCTATGACCATCATCGATCATCGCAAGACCTTCCTGCATCAAAGAACATGGATATTGTAAAGCCTGCAGATCTAAATGCCATAGTAAGATGATATACATGACGGTCGTTGCAATAACTTACGTCTAATAAAGTATCAAGGGCATCAATAGCACGCCCGTGTGTCCAGGAAAGCCGTCTCTCTACCTCATCGACAGTCACATAGCCTTGAGCCTGAGAGTGAAGCAAGTAGAACATCAATGAAGCACCCTTATTTGCATCTGGTACTTGTTAGAAAATACAAAAATAGAAGAATCAGTAACCTGTGCCAGTTCCAGAATTTCATTATGATCTTTCTTCAACTCAGTTGGAACCGATCGAACGAGCTTTTTCTTTCCAGCGGAAATTACCTCAAATCCACTACCTAATGTCTAGAGAGTTCAAAAAATACTTGTATTTCAAAATGACAGCATACAAATTTATACAAGTTGCATAAGAAGATTCCATTACAGACACATGCAATAGGAAGTCAGATTTGCAGGCAGAAATAATGGCACCAACAATTCAAAAACAGTACAAACAAAATTGTTGCTCAAAACAAAGAAAACCAGTATGCCTTCTCATGTTCATCCTTTCACTCATCCTAAGAGTAAAAATGGGAAAGCGACAAGGCCAGTGAATTCACTCAATAAATACTATAAAACATATATGAAGTAACTTCATCCTGCCATACCTTCAACTTACTTATAGCGCGCAAACAGTCATCCTCGGAAACAGCTTCACGATCATGTTTCCGTTTCTGACGAAGCAATTTGCAGAGTTCCTGCAGATCGATCAAACCTCCATTAATGGGACGAGTCGCCAAGCATATCTCAACAATTTGCACTCCTGTCTAGCCAAGTACCAATACCTCATTATAAGCACTCAACCAAATCTTGACACAAATGAATCTCTTCCAATGTTAAGGTTAAAACTATGAAATGGAGAGAAATTGCAGGTAAATTATCTATATTTATATAAATTTCACAATTATAGAACTTCGAAAGAAAAATGAATAAATATACCAAAAAAAAAGTAAAGAGATAATAAATTTGCTCTGAAAATTAAAATAAAAAATTGTCCAATTAATATTTGCTAAAAAAGGATGATCTTGTTACCAACCCAGTTCATAATAGAAATCACCGATCCCTAAAAGCTCAGCCCAAAACCCCTTATTTGAAGCCAAAGGATCCACTCCCACTTTAGCACACATTTCATGAAATTGTGACCTAAAAGACGGATTTTTACGGATATCATTCTGCGAGAAAAAAAAAAAGAGAAGAATTAGAAGAAGAAAAAAACTGAAAACTGAAATGATCCAAACAGTGAATAAAAAATAAAACCTGAAAAGGAAATTCTCTAAACCTTATGTTTTCGAGCGAATTCTTCGAGTTGAGAACGGAAAGTAGCGAGCTGTTCTTTCATGAGATCGGTTCGTAACTTGGCTACATTTTCTCCCAATAATCGATATTGATCCTAAAATTTAAATATAAATCACACAAACAATTACAGGTATAGACTGTAATTAAAATCAGAAAGAATAGCGAAGCAAACCCTAGCAGCAGCAGCCGTTTGAAGGCCTCCGATTCCAGGTCGTCTTCTCATTTTTCCCCTTTTCTGATTCTTTTTTCTGCCGAAAGTTCAATTCTCACCCTTTAACTTTAAAAGTATATTTTTCGTGTCACTCTTATTTTAAGGGTAAATCATTTTTCCACCACTAATGTTTTTTCTCATTTCAATTTTGGTTACTAAAGTTTAAAAATTTTAATTTAATCACAAAAGTTTTGAATTACTATTATTTTGATTAGCCACAAGATACCAATAAATCTAAAATAAAACATCGAAACATATTAACGTGAGAATAATAGAGTAAAAAATAATTAGTAACAATATTTTTTTTGATATATTAATATATATGAAACGTACATAGTGTAAAAAATTGGACTCTTGAATCCAAGGGGAATTGAACCTGGAGAATTGAAACCAGGGATCATCTTTTTGCAAGTTATAGTTATTCGCGAGCTATATGGTCTGCTGTGTTGGATTTGTGTGGACTGTACAGGGGTATGTTTGATTGGGATGAGGATGTGCAGTGGCTGAGTGCAAAATTGAAAGGGAAATCCTTGCTGGTTTATGTTTTGAAGGTTGCATGGAGTGCCTATGTGTACTTCATTTGGGAGGAGAGGAATACAAGATTGTTTAGACATTCTTTTAGGCCTGCTGATAGTATTCTGGATTGTGTAAAAGAGGTTGTTCGTATTCAATCTCAAAATAGAATTATAAACTTTGACGATGTAAATAGAAACATATGTACATCTTGAGAAATTCTTTAAGGATGGATATCTAAGTGTACTATAGGAGTTGTTCTTTTGTCTTGGATAATAAATTACACTTATATAAAAAAAAACGTACATAGCGGGTGAAGCCTTGTTGAAAATTGAAATATAATTGTTATATAGCCTACATCATTATTAAAATTTTGGATAATTCATTATTAATTTTTAATAATTGTTTGATTTTTTTATAAAAAAAAATACAAATTAACCAAAATTACTTACAATCTAAGCACGAACCGTTGTCACGGGTTTGAGCACCAGTAATGTCAACACAATGTTAGAGCAATCAATGTCTAATGATTGAGAATATACTCTAGAACAGATACTTCTATAACACTGTAGCTAATTTAAAAAAAATAATATCAAGTACATGTATCGTTATTTTTTTAGCTAAAAAATTATAGTTAATTTGTAATTAATATAGGTTTTATGATAATTATTAAGATTTTAATATTAGTTTATTTTTTATTTTTATTAAGAATTACTAATTCGCATTTTACAAAACGCGAAGTATAATTGATGTGGATTATAATTACCTGATTCTTTTAAATACTCTTATATGTTACCTTTTTTTAAAAGATTATTTTCGTTAACTCCTTTGTACTAACATGACACGTTAAATTCATACATTTTTTTTGCAATAAAATTTTAAAATTTAAAAAGAATTTTTATTAAGTTTTTTTATTAGATATTTGTTTTTTTCGAGTCTAATCGAAATGAGAAATGTTAGATCAATATTAGATATCATCAACTTTGCTTGAATAAATTATACTTATTGTACCCATGAAATAATAAAGACGTTCTAACATTTTACATTCATTTGTTATTTTATGGTGCATAAAAAATATTATTAATATATTATTTGTGGGTTTGAAAATTAAAAATGTTTATATTCAGAAAAAAAAGAAAATTAAAAATGTTTCATAGAAAAAAAATTACTTTTTTTTCCTTAGACAACATGAAAAATGTTTTATGTTTGAATATTTTTAAAGTTTTATAGTTAAATTTACCTTTTAAAAGATTAAAAATATTATTAAATTAAAAATTGAGACAAAACAAAACTGAATAAACAAAAAAACTCTTTATAAAAAATATATTTTCAGTGTGAAACTGAATTTGACAATATTTATTGTAAAAAAAAAGAATTTGATAATATTTACACTCACTCTACTTTTATTATAATCCATGCAAATTATCAATAAATACCACCTAAATTATTTTACTATCATTTTTATAAAAATGTTAATTTAATTAATTATTTTTACTAAATTCAATAAAAAATAATTTGTATTAGTATTTATAGTCTATAGATACCACTTTAGCTAATTTTAAATTTCCATTTCTAATCTTAATATTTTTCTTAATCTTATAAACAACGTACACTAGCAAATTTTAGAATTATTTTTCAAATTATACTTTCATTGGAAATATAAATATTCTTAATTTATTTTAAAAATAAATAATTCCTGAAAAAAGAAAATTCTGAAAACAGGATATCAATATATACACGTGGCGAATATCCATTGGTCATTGAAAATATGAAACATGTGGGGGAGTCAGATTTTACTGCACGATGATTGGTGTTAGTTGACTGTCTGACAAGTTACTAATAAAGACAAACACTTTCCACGAAAAGGTTAGATTTCAAAAGCAAAGAAGATGATTAGATATTGTTTTGAAGTGGACATGATAAGCAACACAAACCGATCTTCGTCCTAAAATCTTGAAAAACTCGGTGGGTTTTGTTTTGTTGCAGCTTAGCTTCATTTTTTTGGTTGTTTTTGGGGTCAGATTCAGTTCAATCTGTCATCTTCGAAGTGCCTGAGCTTCACCCTTTAATTGTTACTTGGTATATAAAGTGGTAAGCTTTTAATTTCCAGCCTCTTATGGACTTCTGTTGTAATTTTGGAATGATTTCTGGTACTTGAAAACGTCTATTATGATGTTGATTTTTTTTTTCTTTCTTTTTTGCTGTAAATTTTCTCGCTTTCTGGTTTGATTTTATTATTTGGGATGGTGATTCTTCAGGATTTGGCACTATTTCCGCTTGATTCTTGATGGGATTTTCCCCCTTTGGTTTATGATTTTGATTGTATGGTGGGGTTTGATGCCAAAATTAGGAACTGGTTTGAAAATAAAACTGTTTATGTGGTTGAATCATATTCATATTTCAAGAACTGGCCTGAAATTTTAATTATGGTTACAAAATGAAGACTTGGGATAAGGAAAGATGTTGTAGACGTTGAGATTGATTCTCTAACCTTTGAAATGTCGTCTTTTTAATTACGATTGCATGAATCAACCGGATTAATTCGATTATTGTTATTCGAATAGCTTAATGTATGCATTCTGTTTGTTAAAATTCCTCAATGGTTAGTCAAATATGAAAAAATATAAGCTGTAGATTGACTGAAATTAGTATCATTTTATTTTACAGGCTTTGAAAGGTTTACAATAATCATAAAATTGTAGAGGAAGCATCAGACATGGTTCAGAAGCTAGAAGCTATCAATGGCGGTGGTGGAGGATCAATCAAGGTGGGGACTAAAGGCACAATTAGTTCCCTGATGACAAGGGAACTGGACTCCATTAAAACACCAAAGCGAACACCTGTATCTTGTAGAAACAAATCTCTGGCCACGTCGGTTGCCGGTTCATCGGCGATTCCAAGAAGATTACAGCAGAGGAAATCATTGGATGGAGCCGGCACCAGCAGTGGCCGCAACGGTTCGAGTTATAAAAGCTCCCAAAGTTCTGTCCAGAAGACACAATTTTTTTCTAAAAACGTCCCTCAGATGCCAATGCTTGGGTCTGAAAATGTTGCGTTAGAAAGAACTCCTATCAGACAAAAAAGTGACAAGAAAGTATCACACATTGTTGAAGTTGTGGACATAAAATGTGGGAATTCGGATCGAGCATGGGCGAGTCCTATAACGAATCGCCTCAAGAAGCTCGGGTTCTCCAAGCTTTCTGAGAGCATCGTCTAGATTTGAGACTTCAAATCCGACTTCAGATTCTTATATCCGAAACCCGAAACCCCGACCGGCCTGTTCTCTGAAACTTCCACCATAGAACAAATGTTTGACACAAACTTGTTTCCTCTTTTCTTCTTCTTTTCAGCTGCCACAACTGGTCCAGCAATAGGTCTACAATGAGGCTTCTTCGAGCAATCTCGACAGCATAATTCGAGCTTGAGCCGGTTAAAGTACTTGATCTCTTGCATTACCAAGGATCCCACAGTGCCTTTGGTACCTATTTCGACAAGACGATGTGCAGCCATTTCACCTGAAACATCTCTGCCGGTGGTTTTCGATCTCTGCATGCTCTGTTGTTGGTGTTTCCACTGGTTTTTTGTTTTGATCTTCAAAGGAGTTGTCGTTGCCTCTTTATTTAAAGTGAACTGCATTAGACATTTAAGCTTCTAACCTACAATCCCTGTTTTTCTTTAACCACATTACATTGGTTCCATTTTAATGTTGTTTGGTGCATGGTATTGACAGTTACCTACTGTTGAAACTAATAGTCGATATGAAATTTTACTTCGAATCGAATGACTATGGTACGAAAATGAATCGATATTATCATGGTAATGAAAAAAGTTGATGGCCATTAGGTAAGAAGACTAATACTTATGTCTTTAATGGCTAGAGATTGTAAGATTAATCTTTAAAATCGTAAATCTTATACGGTTTGTGTATCAAAATTTAACCAACCTAGTGGATGGTAATGGATATGTGGTCCGTGAGCAACTTATTTGCTTTCAAGGCACGGGTTGATATTTCTTGAAAATGATATATTTTTTTTTCATTTTTTTTACCATTTTCTATTTTCTTTTTATATTTTTTATTTTTTTATAAACCCCTATGTATTCTATTGAATTCTGGGCAACCTTGAACTCTTGCTGTCCTCAGTGTAGAACAGGTCGTAAATTAAATGTTGGAGTTATGGTTGGTTGAAGTGAACTGTAAACTCAAAAAGTAAGGCAGAAATTCCTTGTTTCGTGGATCATGTCTCTGACTTCTAAGGCTGTGACTGCTAACTGGTTGTACCTAGGAACAGAATGGATGGTCCTCAAATATAATAATTTGGTCCCAATGTTCACATTAAGTAACCTAATTTAGATTTATTTATTTAATAAAGCAAAACTATACCTTATTGACAATTAAAAATGTTATTTAATGATATAATGATACGAATACGAGGATAAAGATAAAAATAAAAAATAAATTTTAAAATCATAGAGTATAAAATAATATCCCGTGTAAAAATTTTAAATTTGGTGATATGTTCGATATAAAAGTTAAACTTTAGTGAATATTTCATGTAGTTTATCCTAATAATAATAAAACATTTTTGTCTGAAGAAATGAGTGGATAGGAATGTTACAGCTTGTAATCGATTCCAAACCACTTTCGTTTCCTCCACTTTCATATCTTAGAGACCAGGGTGAAAACACCTAAAGAATCAATGGCTTCAATACCATGCACTTTCCAGGTGCCCTGTACTTCTTCAAAACCCATAAACCATCTCCCTTCTTTGCCAAAACTCACCTCTAAGTTTCTGGGTACTCAAAGCTCTCTATCCTGTTGGTCAAGGACTTCGAAAATTGGACCCTCCAATGGTTCAAGAACTCAATGCTGGTTCAGGTTTGGTAAGAACGGTGTTGATGCTGAAGGTGCTGGCATTTATGGAAGCCAGAAAAGAGATGATTTTGACAAAGATGATGTTGAACAGGTTCGTATTCAGACATTTGATTGTTTTTTGTGTGTGTGTCCACCTGATGTTGGAAGTCTGAGATTATTTGATTAATGGGTTCTGTCAGCTTTTTTAATGCTATTTTTCTTGTTAAAATAGGTACAGGATTCAGCCCCCTACAGGCTTAGACATTAGATAGATAGATAGCAAGGACAGCTTCACTTTGAAAAGTTGTGGTTTTCATGTCTGAAAAAGAGTCTAATTCTTGACCAAAGCTCAAGAATTAGAACACATTATCTTTAGATATTATCATCTAATTGTACTAAGAACATAACTTACATAGTTAACCGTTTATAGTATTTCGGCTAACCATGAACACCCCTGGCTTGGATATAACCCTTCATGAATGTGAATGTGAAAAGGGTAGTCGATAGCCTGTTAACCAGAGTTTAATTGTCAAAAAAATAACAGAAACATGTTGTAAATGTTGGCTGCAAACACCATGAGATGCTGTTTCATATTAATGCCAATTCCTATGGCAAAAGTAACTAGTTCATCTTAGGACATTTCTTCTTACAGGCAAATGAAACAGTTTGTCTGAACCTCTCATCGACTCGAATTCGATATGTTTGAAAGGGAAGTCCATAGTTGAATTCAGTATGATGAACCAATCTTTCATTTCGACCACATATACGAAATAATACGAATACAACACGAATACATCGATCGATGGATGCTACTTCTTTCTAGTGACTGAAGCTATATTGTTTTGCAGTATTTCAACTACATGGGAATGCTTGCTGTCGAAGGCTCCTACGATAAGATGGAAGCTCTTTTGAACCAAAACATACACCCAGTCGATATCTTGCTAATGATGGCTGCTTCGGAAGGCGATAAGCCTAAAATTGAAGAGCTGTTGAGAGCTGGAGCTACTTATGATGTCAAGGATGCTGATGGCCGAACTGCCATTGATAGGGCCGTCAATGAAGAAATCAAAGACTTTATTCTTAGTTTTTCTGTGCAAAAGGCTTGATCTAGATTAGGGTGGTAATGGAATGAGACATTCGTGTTCGAAACGTATTCAAGTTCGGTTCGAAAAACTGTGAATTCGGCTTGATTTTTGTTGAGGTGGAGCACCTTAGGCTATCAAACGAGCTGAATCGAAGTATTTCAATACTTGACTTGGGTTCTTGTTTGTGAGCCTACTTTTCTTACTTTTAATGTATATTTTCATCTCTAATTAGTATTTGAAAATTTTCAAATTAAATTCAGGATTAATCGTATATAAATATTTTTTTGTTTAATCATTAATATCCGTTTTATCGATGGATTAATTAAGATCGGGTTTAGTAAAAACTTGATATGAAACAATCCTTCCAACTCAATTTTTTTCCATTTACACTAGACTAATTCCGATCTGCATTGAACTCTTGATCTTACATAAAAGACTTAATATCTTATCACACTAGACAAATTTTATTATAAATTATATAAAAATAATAATATTATTATAATAATATCATTTAAATAAAATCAATAAATATTTTATATAGTATTATTTTTAACTAAATTAACACCCAATCACAATTTTAATACCATTTTTGTTCCCATAGGCCATTGCTCAACAACTCTTGTTATGAAAAACAAAAAATATACTAAAAAAATAAAGCATAAAGATAATTTTAACCCCTAACGTTTATAGTTTTTATCGTTTTGGCCCTTATTCTTTTTTTGGGATAAATTTAGCTCTTAACCTATATCTTTTTGACAAATAGCTTATTTTTTAACTAGCTTAATGACTTGACCGTTAAAAATTTAACGATGATATATATATGGAATATAATTTTAAATGACATGGAATATAACCTATCAAATACATATATATAGAGAGAGAGAATATAATTTTATTTTAATATAAAATATAAAACAATTAAAATAAAAATAAAATATTAAAAATTAATTAATTCTAAAATAAAAGATTATTAAACATTATTAACTTTAACTACGATAAAATCAAAATCTTATTCGAATTGTATTTATATTTTTATTTTAGAATAAATATAATAAAAAATATGAACACAATTCGAATATAAAAAATATAAAAAATATAAACACAATTCGAATAAGATTTTGATTTTATCATAATTAGGGTTAAGAATGTTTAATAATCTTTTATTTTAAAATTAATTAATTTTTAATATTTTATTTTAATTTTAATTGTTTTATATTTCATATTAAAATAAAATTATATTTCATATATATATATACATGTATTTGATAGGTTATATTCTATGTCATTTAAAATTATATTCCATATATATATCATCGTTAAATTTTTAACGGTCCAATCATCAAGCTAATTAAAAAATAAGCTCTTTGTCAAAAAGATATAGGTTAAGGGCTAAATTTATCCCAAAAAAAGAATAAGAGCCAAAACGACAAAAACTATAAACGTTAAGGGTTAAAATTATCTTTATGCCAAAAAATAAAACCCCTAAACTTTAAAATTCTCGAAAATGATCGCCTCAGCCACAAGCCCAGCTACTCTCCGCCTCTCTAATCCCATTTCTTCTTCCTCCTCGTCCTCCACATTTCCATTCAATTTCAATAAACTTACAACTCCACGAACGCCTGCGAAGCTTTTTCCCATTTGTTGTACGCTAAGCAGAGAATCAGTCTCCATTGCACTGGCTTCAATGGAGTCGGATCCGACCGGATGGCAACGACCTGACTCGTTTGGCCGTTTCGGAAAATTTGGCGGGAAATATGTTCCCGAAACTTTAATGTCTGCACTTTCTGAGCTGGAAGCGGCCTTTCATTCCCTGGCTAAAGATGAAAAATTTCAGGTTAATTCCGTCATCCATCCAACCTTATACGTATTCGTATGTGATTCTTTGATGAATACGTACTTGTTTTAGTTTGAGCTGGGTATTTTATGTTTTTTTTGTGTATTTGTTAATAGGAGATTAATTTGGAATTCGGAAATTGCTTGTTAATTTGACTAGGAATTTGGTTATTGGTTAGAAGAAGAAAATATGTTGACTTTTCTTTGCTGTTGGTTTTATAGATGGTATTTGGAAATGATTATCATTTTCACTCTTATTTCAATTTTAAAAGTCTAGATTTTGATTGTGACTTCTGATAGTGGAATTATTTTCCGGGAAAAAATGGTCTTTCTTGTTAGATCAAATGCATTTTCACTGGTATGGATGGTTAAAATTTTGTATACGCAACATCTTTTGAATTGCTAGTGTTGGCTCAATTTTTAATCAAGCTATAAATAGTATATATTTCTTATAGTTTCTTTAACGAAATTTTGTAAAAATCATGTAGGAAATGTGGTAAGCTTCTGAAGAATTTGAGCTTTGAAATAGTTCTTTTGCAAGAATTTTTTGATTTTGGAACTGGAAGTAGTATATTTCAAGAAAACTATTTATGATTTGCAGGAAGAACTAGCTGGGATTTTGAAAGACTATGTTGGCAGGGAAAGTCCGCTTTATTTTGCAGAGCGACTGTCTGAGCATTACAAGTGTCCTAATGGTGAAGGGCCAGAAATATACCTTAAGAGGGAAGATCTTAACCACACTGGTGCTCACAAGATCAATAATGCTGTTGCTCAGGCATTGCTTGCTAAACGTTTGGGCAAGAAGCGGATTATTGCTGAAACTGGGGCTGGTCAGCATGGAGTTGCAACAGCTACTGTCTGTGCGAGGTTCGGTTTGCAGTGTGTTATTTACATGGGAGCTCAAGATATGGAAAGACAAGCACTTAATGTTTTCAGAATGCGGCTTCTCGGTGCAGAGGTAAGTGGTATAATGAAGAGTCTTTATCACCTTATCTTTGGATTGGTTGATTTGCCTTTTGTGCAGTTTGGTTTTAAATTGTATATTCTACCATATAGGTTAGAGCAGTTCATTCAGGCACTGCAACGCTGAAGGATGCTACATCAGAAGCAATCCGGGATTGGGTGACCAACGTGGAGACAACTCATTATATTTTGGGGTCAGTTGCTGGTCCACATCCATATCCTATGATGGTCAGAGAGTTCCATGCAGTGATTGGTAAAGAAACAAGAAAACAGGCTCTGGAAAAATGGGGAGGGAAACCGGATGTATTGGTTGCATGTGTTGGTGGAGGTTCAAATGCTATGGGACTTTTCCATGAGTTTGTTAATGACAAGGATGTTAGGTTGATTGGTGTAGAAGCCGCAGGGTTTGGTTTGGATAGTGGCAAGCATGCTGCTACCTTGACCAAGGGAGAAGTTGGAGTGTTGCATGGAGCTATGAGCTACTTATTACAGGATGACGATGGACAAATAGTTGAACCCCATTCAATTAGTGCAGGGTTGGGACTTCATAATGAATTTTGTTCATTTTTATGTAGCTTGCTTAATGCTTTGTTTTATTTTGAATAACTTGGCAACTTTTGTCTTGGCTATACAGCTTGGATTATCCCGGGGTTGGACCTGAGCACAGTTTCCTGAAAGATGTAGGACGTGCTGAGTACTACAGTGTCACAGATGAAGAAGCATTGGAAGGTATGAAACTACAGTGCAATTTATTTGCAAGGCTTCGTTACTGTCAGATATGATTGTGAGGCTACTACCCGAAGGCTGAAACATATTCTTTCTGCCACTCCTTATTAGAACATTTCCCATTTCTTCGTTTTTTTAATCTTAATAAGAAAGCTTCAATTTTTTAACCATAGGACCTAGGAAAGTTCCATATGGTGTAGAAAAATATGCCTCAACCTTCATTTTTTTTTCACGTAATCATCTCTTTGTTCCTTTAATCTTCAAATGAAGTCAGACTATTGGCATTTTCTTTGCTCTATGATGGTCAGTTGATCTAAGAATGTTTTTACTGATAGCTTTACGTGTAAAATGTTCTTGAAGGTCGAAGCATTTCTTGCATCCTTTTTTTCCCTTTTATTAAAGATATTGCCTATACAATCGGACTTTAGCCTTTAGGTGATGATTTATGGTAGCATGTTGCGCATCAAAACACCTTTTTCATATATATATTTATTTGCCTGCCCTTTTGTTCCTTTGACTTGCGCCATTTGATCGGCTTCCTTGCACTCTAGTGCTCGTGTTGATACATAGTATTCCACATTTCAGTCAGGTTTATCACTGATAAAACTGTTTGTAAGTGTTACTGTCTATTCTTATTGGGGTCATTTGAGATATAATGCAGCATTCAAACGATTGTCTCAACTGGAGGGCATAATCCCGGCATTGGAGACATCACATGCACTGGCTTACTTGGAGAAACTTTGTCCAACTCTACCAAATGGTGCCAAAGTTGTGGTTAACTGCAGTGGCAGAGGTGATAAGGATGTCCAAGCAGCAATCAAGTATTTGCAGGTATAGTTCTGATTTGGTAACCTTTTCTTTTCCATTAGTTTTTCTTCACACACCTTGAAAATAAATAGGTGAGTCCCTTGTTTTACAGAAATGCTTTCATGGTGCTTCTCATTGTTCCTTAATAAGTATGACTTGCTTTGTTTAATTATCCTCATTCTTCATCTGTTTTTTTTTTTAATTCAAGAAATAAAGAAAAAAGTTGAATGGAAGTTTAAGGCCAACATGAAGGGAAGTTTTAAAATTTTGATATTGACATTTTGGTATCTAATTTATTATGAGAAGTTTAAAATTTTCGAAAGTGTAAAAATTTCAATACATACCCTATTTCTTAAAAAAATTGTAAAAATTTTAGTATATATCAAAAAGTTGATACTGAAATTCTTACAACTTTTATAAAAAATTTGGTTTCGCTTATTTTAACCTCAATTGAACTTGTCAAGTTAGAAAGGAAATTTTAGTGAAAAAACAATGCAAAAATGAACGCACTTTTCTTGGCAAAATAAATACAGATACAACTCTTATATTCAATTATATATTTAATCTATTTTAGTTAATCCTTTCAAATGCATGAAGAGTTGTGGGTCACATGATAATGGAGATATCAAAGCAAGTGGACAAGTTGGCTTTAACCAAAGCCTCTTATATATATTTTTTCCCAAATAGGTATAATAACAGAAAAAGCCCTCTAACGTTTGACATTTCTTTCAATTGAGCCTTTAAAGTAGTTTTTTAGCAATTTAAACCATAATGTTTAAAGCCTTTTACATTAATCAATCAATGGTCAATGTTCAGGATTATTTGAATGAGGCCTTATTTTATATTATTTTTTTATTCATGTCAGATCATTTATGTCCATTCTAACATAAACAAGGAGCTTAAACAAACATCAATGGTCTCTTTGTTTTTATTCATGTCAGCTGTGACATAGAGACAAAGCCTCACAACATTATTTTTTGTTTTTTTATTCAAAAAGTAAAACCCTTTCTAATCCACCCTATGATATTGTTTATTATCATCACCAGTATTAAATATATTTACATTTATGATCAAAATCCAGCATCCATCTAGTACTAAAAAACATTAAAATATGAAACTCATCTGAACCATATTTTTCACAGGTGATGTTTTCTTTTCTCATCGTCTATGGTATACATAGGATTAATCGAAGTTCTCAAAACGTAGTTTCCTTCATGCTTTTGCCTACTAAAAATGATTAAATTAACAATTAGATTCTCAATAGACATAAGGCCATGAAAAAACATATTGAAAGGGAAACATATACCACTAATAGAAGTATCGTATCAAATTTCAACACATGCCTTTGTTGGGTATGGATTTCACTGTGTGAGAAATCTATTGGTTAACCCATTTAAAATAGGTATAACTTTTTGTTTTGGTGAAAAGTTTTCTGCAACCTAAAGTTTACTTTGACTTTAGCCTTAAAGAGGTATTTCTTTTGTCTTGAGATTGTGTGTGCGCAGCCAAAATTTTTTGCAGAAAAAATCAGATTTGATTTTGAGATAAAGAGAGCACGATGTTTGAGAAAAATAGAGGAGAAAAACAGTTTTTTCAAACTTAGTGTAACAGTGATCAACTCTTTGATTAGAGGTCCATCCGTGGTTCGATTGAGCTGATTTTTTTGACAACAGCTAGGTGACAAGGTATTCTTAACTTTGTACGGTCGAATTTTTCATTCGAGTCTTATAGTGTCGGAAATAGCCATTTTACAGCTGTTGTGTTTTTGGTGATACTCTCATTTTTCTCTCTTTTGTTAAAGACTACTTGTTATTAGCCTTGTTGGAGCTAAATGTTTGTTGTAGGTTGGATATTGTAGTCTTATAGTTGTACATTTGATGATAGTGGAGCTTTTGATCGACTCTAAATTCTCATGGTTTTCACCCTTGATTTAGAGGAGTTTTCCACGTAAAAATATCGGTGTCTTAATTTATTGTGTTATGCTTGCATTATTGTTTGATGGTTGATTAGTGTTGCTAGAGAACATATTTGTGATTTGTGCTTGCCATAATTACTGACTTGAGTTATAGGGAGAGAAAGAACATTGGTTGTGCTTCCGCTTGGTTTCGGTTGTTCGGTTTCTTCCCAACAACCTTATTACAACATCCTTAAAACAGATTCAGTAAATTTTTAATATTTTTTTACGATCGAAATTTGTTTTTGTATATAATTAAGTCTAGGCCCTGAACTATCAAAATTTGATTAATTTTAAATTATTAAAGTTTAATTCAAAAATTTAAGGATTAAGATTAAATTTTAAGAATATGAAAAATAGAGTTTGATATGCAAATCAAATTGGATGCTCCTAGAGTAAGTGATGGAATGATTTAAGGGTATAAGACCAAATTCCTATAATGCTTAGTCATTGGTAGGAGTCAACTCTTGATATTCTTGGGTTTAAAATTTAAAAAGAATGAAAAATATGTTACAATTAACCACTCAAAAGCAAGATCATGTGATTAGAAAGCAAGACAAAATTGTCCGAGCCATTCAGACCACCGAAGATACCATGCAATGAACCCTAAGATTTTTGTAAAAATAATACTTTTTATTTATGATAATTTTTTTAATCTAAATTTATTGACATGACATAGGATTTACTGAGTCCATGTACAAATATAAATTACGATCCTTTAATATTTAAAAGGGATGTATGTGGTTATACACAACAGTTAGATGTATTACGTGTAATTAGGAACATATAATTAGGAACCTAAAGTTATAATTAGGAACATATAACAATGATCATGATAGATATATCTTCATGTCATCTTAGATTTGGAATCATTAATGTATAAATAACAATTTATATACATTACAACGTATTTTTGTTATTAGTTAGCTGCCTCAATAAGTTTGTAATTTTATTTATATATATTAAATTTTATGAATATTAAATTTTAAATTTAAAAATACACTACACCTTTAATTCTGGAAACCCTTACAATAAACACTAATCTTAATTCCGAAATCTTATCGTCTAGATTACTAGGAAAGTGAAAATTTTGACACCAACTGTAATTGTATCGAATGGACAACATAATATTTGACAAAGTGATTGATACGATAAATTTTTTAGGAGACATGAATAACACGTAAAAAAAGTTCAACAAAAATAACACAATAGTATTCAAATAAAATTTTTTAAAATCATCGTCAAAATAAAAGTTCAATCAGAAAATATAATTTGACATTTGCTTGAGCTCCTGGGTATACTCACAGTTGTTTGGTGAGGTGAAGTCTTTCTTCGGCCACCAACTCATTACATCCACCTACTGTGAGTTTCTCAAGAACTGTTGAGAAAAACAAAAAGAAAAACATACAAACTGGATGATAAAAAAGGAAACTTGAACTCAGTTAACTCACTGCTTCCGGATCAATAGTCAAATGAAGGGACTTGACATTGCCAACTCCTTCAAAAAGCTTAACAAAACCAACACTTTCACTTGACATAGGAAGATAACCAAAAGAAAAGTAAATATCAGCTGAAACAAGAGAAGGCATGTTTCCCATTGAATAGCTTTTTGCACTGAAGCCCTCGTATTTGAAATAGACAAGACTTGGAACATCAATGACAAAGTCAAAGGGAAGATGAATACTTTCAAAAACTAATGTCAAACTCTGAAGTGAAGGATTTGAGATTTTAAGACACTTAATGTTTCTCATATCACAAGTGGAGATGGATAAGTCTTCAAGTACAGGACAGCTGGAGATTAGCCTGTAGACTGATTCATCATCTTCAAATATAACATATTTAATCTCCAATGTCTTGAGTCTAGGCAGACAAACATGAACCGGAACAGTCGTTACAAATAGGAATCCCAGTTTCAATCTCACTAGCGTCTTGCTGGTAAAAAGAAGAGCAGGTAGCAACATGGTATTATTTTTTGACCTGGGGAACCAAAACCAACCCAAATCCATCTCCTTAACTCCACGACAAAATGCAGAAGATATCCATCCACTAACACGTGAAGCATCAATCCTTGATGTGTCAATATTATTGAGACGGAATTGTTCGATCCTTCCCTCAGTATGGACAAACAACAGTTTATCCATGAAGTTAGTGAAGCTCTTAACAGTTTGTGGAGGAGGAGAAGACCGGAATATGTCTAAATGAATATCAAGATTTAGCCTTGAGACAAACAGATATCGCCATCTGGTTGATAGGATGGAGGTGGAAACTGCTTCTTTGATGGGAAGCAAGGTTAGGATATGACTTAGAATGGAATCGGGCAACTTACTGATTCTATCAGCATCATTTGTTTCCTTACCCGTAAAGGATGCCATGGAAGTTCAATCTTTAAGGACAAATGAAAAGATCAATAGCATGCTCTATATAAGGAAGAGTTGCAGATGAATCGAAAAGCCTCATTTCGAAGAAACAACTCTTTGGATTCCATTGCTGCCATTAAATATGAGTTCACAAAGTCCCAGGCATCAACCAAGCACTACAACAAAGTATACGTTAGGTTCATGTAGATATTGCTTACTGACAGATGGTCTCGATGTTCAAAAAAAGAAAAAAACTGTCGTATTGTCTCTATTCTTTCAATTTTATTCATTTTTCTGTTTGAACGTTAATTATCTTTTTTTTTTCTTCATTCATGTTCAATGCATAAAATCTAATTATGTAAAAGTTTTGAATTAATAGATGTTATTTTATAACTTAATTTTATTTTAAAAAATTCGATTTGAGAAACTCAAATTGTGTCGTTGTTTGAGTTTATGTTTAAATTTAATTATAAATATATTTATAATATTTTGATACTAATAAGTTCTAATTTTAACAACTTTTTATAACTATCTTGTACATACATGTATATTCGTATTTTTCATATGTGGTATATATAGAAGGTAAAGTTGAAGAACTCGATTCAATTATATGGGTGTTTATTTGGTTGAGCAACTCGTAAATAATTCGAGTTCAACTCTATCAAAATTCAATTAATGCTTGACTAAAGTTGACTCGACTCAAAATTGATCTCGATTAAAGATCTTAACGAATCAAATCCAGCAATATCCAACTTGAGTCAATAAATTCGTGATCAACTTGATATTTTTTATATAAATAATTTTATGATTTTTGGCATCACCTTAAAATTTTATCCAAAAATTTAAATATTAATTGAAAACTCTAAAAAAAATTAGTGAATTATTAGATAATTTATCCATATAAATTTGGTTCTAAATTTTCAAAACGTTTTATATTCTCGAGAATTTTAAAAATAATTTATATTAATAATAAATTAAATTATAATAACAAGTCTTTATTTTTTATTAAAGTCATTTTTTATTAATAAGTTATGTATAAAGGTAGAAAAAGATAAAAAAGTCTTTACTTTATGCTTCCATATAAAAAAATAAGATTAAAAGTTAAAACATTTGAATTCTTAAGGTACTATCTTTCTTTTTTTTCTTCTAAGATTATTGAAAAACTAGAAAAAGTCTCACATTCTAATATTAATTTTATCTTTAACTCGGTCATAATAAGTTCATTTATTTATCTCTTTAGATCAAATATTTTTTTTAATTTCTATGTTTATATTAAGTTCTAATAGTATCACTACTCGACTTGCGATCGACTCACTCAATAAACACTCATGTCGAACATAAAAATTAATTTATTAATCATTAAAACTGCTAGAGTTATTCAAGTTATTCAAACTCTTATTTTATTGCTTAGAGTTTATTTAAATTTTTTTTCAAATGTAATTTATAAAATTACAATTCTAATTGAGTTCTTTTTTCGTGTTCAATTTTACTCACCACCAATAAATTTAGTTGAAAATTGTATATATAGTTGTCTTTTCTTCTTTTAGTTCAATCAGTTTACCAGATTCAAAAGTATTTTATTTTGATTCGTAATTCATATGATTTAATTATACTTACCAAATTAATCTATGGATTAGTTGGACGGTATTTATCATATCAATATGTCAATCGATTCTCGATTTAACTGATATCTTAACTAAAAAATTAACATAGATCGTACTTTGGTGTTGAAACATGAGATTGTAAATATGAGATATTTTTTGTTAAAATATTTGAGATGTTTTAATTTTGAGTAAATATATATTTGGTTTATTTGTCTCAATATTTTTTTTTATATTTTTGGATAATAATACTCTTCGAACAAGATTTAAAAGAATTCTATTTTAAGCTCATATAGATTAAATTCGCGTTTAATCAAAATTGCGTTTTGACTAGACGCGAATTCTAAAGGTAAGAAAAAGAAAAAATTAATTTACTAAGATTTTATTATACAAAATTCACGTTTGTTTAAACGTGAATTTAAACTACGTTATCTGAAAATGGATATTTTTAAATTTTGTTTGAAATGATATATTTTTCTAATTAAAAAATTAAAATAAAATATTCATCTAATTCCACCTATAAATTTGATATTTGAATTTAATTTTAAAATTAGTTAACTACAAATTATTTGAACTAATTTAAACTATGAAACTTAGTTCAACCAAAATCAAATATTAATCGGTTTTTTTAACGTGAACCGAGTTAAAATGAGACGGTACTAAAATTATTATAAATATTATAAAAATTTCGGTATCACTTTTTAGTTTATATCAAAATTCTTATATATTACAATAAAAATATAATAACAGTAGAAAAGTTGCTACATATTGTCATGGGGTCAGAGTTTTCGCGCAGGGACTTCTACCCGTGCGGCACCTCGAGACACTCGCATGTCCGAGGATCAGCCTGAACGATCTCCGATGCTTACTGGTTTCACCCTCCCATGGGCTCATCAGGGAAGCGGGGACAGCTCCCGACCAGTGTGGTGCACGATCAGCGCGCCCATCCCAAATGGGACGGCTGCTCGGCACGTACTACACTCTTAATGCTATCCCGCTCTCAAGCTTTAAGCACCACCAGAAAGCATCTCGCTCGGTCCCGCGTAGTCACGACTCACGGTCCGTGACATTCTCCTCCACCCAATTCATGCACGCCCTCGTGCATCGATTATCGAGCTTTGAATAAGCTCACAGTGAAGAACAAGTACCCGATCTCGCTTATTGCAGACTTGTTCGATCAACTTGGCGGCGCAAAGTGGTTCACCAAGTTGGATTTACGGTCTGGATATTGACAAGTAAGGATTGCAGAAGGAGATGAACCGAAGACTGCTTGTGTTACGCGCTACGGTTCGTATGAATTTTTGGTGATGCCATTCAGCCTCACGTATGCTCCCGCCACCTTCTGCACATTGATGAATAAGGTACTATAACCCTTCCTTGATAAGTTTGTTGTAGTTTACCTGGATGATATTGTCATCTACAGTAAGAGCCTTGGGGAGCATGTGGAACACTTGAGGCAGGTGTTCAAGGTCTTGCGTGAAAACGAGCTCTATGTCAAAGAAGAAAAGTGCTCGTTTGCCCAGATGGAGGTCCCTTTTCTAGGCTACGTAGTTGGAGGTGGTAGAATCCGGATGGATGGGGACAAAATACGGGCTATCGAAGAATGAGAGCCACCAACTAAGGTAACCGAGTTGCGTTCTTTCTTAGGGCTTGCCAATTTCTACCGAAAATTTGTCCAAGGCTACTCCAATATTATCGCACCCTTGACCGAGCTTTTGAAGAAAGACAAGGCGTGGGATTGGAGTACTGAGTGTCAGACAGCCTTTGAAGGACTGAAGAAGGCCATGGTGAGTGAGCCAGTTTTGGTGTTGCCAGATTACACCAAGCCTTTTGAAATATACACCGATACGTCCGATGTTGCCATTGGTGGGGTCCTTATGCAAGAAGGACATCCGGTTGCATATGAAAGCCGGAAGCTCAATGAGACCGAGAGGAGATACACGGTCCATGAAAAGGAAATGACAGTAGTAGTGCATTGTTTGCGCACTTGACGACGTCACATTCTTGGGTCCAGGTTTGTGGTTTACACTGATAATGTTGCCAATAATTATTTTCTCACCCAAAACAAATTGTCTCCGAAGCAGGCACGTTGGCAAGAGTTTCTTGTAGAGTTTGACTTTTCCATGGAGTACAAGCCAGGAAAAGTGAACACTGTTGATGATGCCTTAAGCCGAAGGTACACCATCGAGACTGTAAGTTTGCCGAAGGGACATTTGTTCGAGCGCATCAAAGAGGGATTGTCACATGATCCAACAGCCAAAATGTTGATTGACTATGCCAAAGAAGGGAAAACCAGGAGATTTTGGCTCGAGGGGGACATGCTTTACACCCGAGGACACCGCCTCTACGTACCTCAATTTGGAGTATTGCGCAAGGAGCTCATGAAGGAATACCATGATTCCAAATGGGCTGGTCATCCGGGGATGAACCGAACGATGACACTGATTACCGAACACTACTACTGGACACGCATGGGCGAGAATGTCGAAGCCTATGTGAGGACTTGTCTTGTATGCCAGCAAGACAAGATTGAAATGAAGAAACCCGCGGGATTGTTGCAACCTTTGCCAATTCCCGAGAGACCATGGGAAAGTGTTTTCATGGATTTTATTGTCGGTTTACCCACTACTGACGGATTGTCAAACATTATGGTTGTTGTTGACAGGTTTTTGAAGTATGCAATATTTATTCTAGCATCAAAGGTCTGTCCGGCCAAGGAGGCTGCTCGGTACGTACTACACTCTTAATTCTATCCCGCTCCCAAGCTTTAAGCACCACCAGAAAGCATCTCGCTCGGTCCCGCGTAGTCACGACTCACGGTCCGTGACATTCTCCTCCACCCAATTCATACACGCCCTCGTGTATGGGGAGGAAACTCTTTCCCTCTCTTGAAACGTGCCAGGAACTAGTGTGCAATTCTCCCAAACTGGCCCACTAACCTGGGGCTGCCCTCCTATGTCGGACACAAGTCTCCCTGCAATCACCTCATGGCCACCTGCCACTTTACCGAGGTATCCCATTGCAGTTCACCTAACCGGAGAACTTTCGTTGCGGCTTTCTGCCTACCCGTCCTCGTCTCAATCTCTTTTTAGAGGACCCACTCGCGAACACCCGCTTCTCTTGGGGTGCGAGCTAACACGCTCGTCCACATGACTCGCTCTCGCAGCACCGGGGAGCTTGGTCATCCCAACAGCTAGCACACAGCCTCGCTCTGATACCACTTTGTCACGGGGTCAGAGTTTTCGCGCAGGGACTTTTACCCGTGCGGCACCTCGGGATACTCGTATGCCCGAGGATCAGCCTGGACGATCTCCGATGCTTACTGGTTTCGTCCTCCCATGGGCTCATCAGGGAAGCGGGGACAGCTCCCGACCAGTGCGGTGCACGATCAACGCACCCATCCCAGATGGGATGGCTGCTCGGCACGTACTACACTCTTAATGCTATCCCGCTCCCAAGCTTTAAATACCACCAGAAAACATCTCGCTCGGTCCCGCGTAGACACGACTCACGATCCGTGACAATATGCACACCAAAAAATGCGCACCGCAGACAGTGTTTCCTTTGATTCAAACAAGTCAGACGCAGTCACGTAAATAATAACAAAAAATAAGAAACTGAAAATTATAGAAGTCATCTCATAGCATAAATCCAATAATTATAAATTACAATGTATCAAGCGACTTAGGATTTAAAATTAAGAGATAAAATATAATTATATAAAAGTAAAAGATAAATTTGTAAATAGTTTAATATTTTAATTGATATATGATTTTGTTCAATTAATAATAGTTTGAGTTAAAATTAAAAATTTGATTAGTTAAATCTATTAATTTAAACATTTGATAAATAATAATTTGAGATAAAATTTTTTTAGTGAAATTTTTAATTTTAAAAAAACACAATTAACACGAATTTTTACATTTAAGAATTATAATTAAATTATATTAATGTATTAATGAATGCATTACTTGTAATCTAAGAAACTAAAAGACAATTTTACATTTAAGAACCTAAACTTATAATTATAAACATATAACTAGGACCACGATAAGTATGCCATTATATCATTAGGAGATTCGAAATCTTTCATGTTTAAATGATTATTTGTATACATTATATTTTCGTTATTAGTTAACTACCTCAAGTTATGTAAATTTATTTGTACATATTAAATTTTATGAATATTAAATACTAAATAAAAAAATACATTATACCTTTATTTCTTTCTTTAAACACTTGTAATAAACACTAATCTTAAATCACCTATACTTATAGATTATATAGAATGTTAAATTTTTTATACCAACTATAAATGTATCGAATGAGCAACATAATATCCGACAAAATAATTGATACAATAATTATTATAGTAAGAAGCATGATTAAAACTATTTTTTTTCAACAAAAATAACAATCACATTCAAAATTTCATCTCAGAATAAAAGATTTTTTTCTAAATCAACGTAAAAGGAAAAGTTATATCAGAAAGCCATAATTTGACATTTGCTTGAACTCCTGGGTATACTCGACAGTATATTGTTGATGTGACGTCTTTCTTTGGCACTAAACCCTCCCGACATATCTACACTAAGTTTCTCAAGAACTGTTGCATTCTTCAGGACGTAAGTTACCACTTCAAATAGACTACGATCATATTCGTCAAAATCTAATACTTTAAAATTTTTAAGCTGATATGCAACGCATGCAGGCACTTTCTCCATTGGAAATCTGACCTAAAACCAACAGAGAACAAGACAGATTAGAAGCTTTCATTTCAAATGATATGGACATAAATATTTATGTGTACCTTGGCTAATACAATAAAAGGTACTACAAGAGTGTGCAGATTAGGAGAGAAATCAAGAAACTCGAGAAGCTCCGTTCCGTTCAATACGCAATACGAATCATTAATATACAGGTAATGCAGGTTTTGAAGTGCAACAAACCGTTTGTGGGACAGAAATGGAAGCTGCAAATGAATGTTATATTGGTCAAGAAAGAAAATGATAAAAAATTAAAAAACATACATAGTGGATAAAAAAAATGGTAACTCGAACTCAGTTAACTCACTCCTTCCAGATCAATAGTCAAATGAAGGGACTTGACATTGCCAATTGCTTCAAAAAGCTTAACAAAACCAACACTTTCAGTTAACATAGGAAGATAACCAAAAGAAAAGGAAATATCAGCTGAAACAAGAGAAGGCATGTTTCCCATTGAATAGCTTTTTGCACTGCAGCCCTTGCATTTGAAGTAGACAAGACGTGGAACATCAATGACAATGTCAAACGTAAGAGAAAGCCAATAAAAAACTAAAGTCAAACTCTGAAGTGAAGGATTTGAGATTTTAAGACACTTCATGATTCTGGTATCACAAAAGGAGATGGTCAAGTCTTCAAGTACAGGACAGCTTGAGATTAGCCTGTTGACTGATTCATCATCCTCAAATATAACAGATTCAAGCTCCAATGTCTTGAGGCTAGGCAGACAAACATGAACCGGAACAGTCATTACAAATCCGATTCCCAGTTTCAATCTCACAAGCAACTTGCTGGTAAAAAGAAGAGCTGTAGGCAATATGGGAATGCACTTGAACTTCGGGATACAAATCAAATCTATCTCCTTAACTCCACGCCAAAGTGCAGCAGATATCCATCCACAAACACGTGAAACATCGATCCCTGATATGTTGTAATAATTGAGACGGAATTGCTCGATCCTTCCTTCAGTATGGACAAACAACAGTTTATCCATGAAGCTGGTGAAGCTGTTAACAGTTTGTGGAGGAGAAGAAGCCCGGAATATGTCTAAATGAATATCAAGATTGAGCATTGAGACAAACAGATATCGCCATCTGGTTGATAGGATGGAGGTGGAAACTGCATCCTTGATGGGAAGCAAGGTTAGGGTATGACTTAGAATGGAATCGGGCAACTTAGTGATCCTATCATCAGCATTTGTTTCCTTACCCGTAAAGGATGCCATGGAAATTCAATCTCTATGGGCAAATGAAAAGATCAATAGCTGGTTGTATATAAGAAAAGTTGCAGATGAATCGAAAAGCCTCATTTCGAAGACACAACTCTTGGGATTCCATTGATGCCATTAAATATGAGTTCACAAAGTCCCAGGCATCAACCAAGCACTACAACAAAGTATACGTCAGGTTCATGTAGATATTGCTTACTGACAGATGATCTCTATGTCCAAAAGAAACTGTCGTATTGTCTCCGTTCTTTCAATTTTCTTCATTTTTCTGTTTGAACATTAATTATCATTTTTTTTCTTAGTTCGTGTTCAATGCATAAAATCTAATTATGTAAAAGTTTCGAATTAATCGAATTGGGAGTATTATTTTACATTTTTAATGTTCAAGTCTACAAAAGAACATTTTGTAAATTTTTAATGTTTGTTCAAGTCTATAAAATGTAAGTGTTTGTATTTCAATAGTTCATAGCTTTGCAGTTTAGTTGTGTCGATTTATATTTTTTGTTCTTTGGGATTTGTTCATCAGGTAATTCTTCAAATTTTCCTTGATCTTGGAGAGATGGTTTTGCATGATGCTGATCCCAGTCTGCACATATTTATCCGTCCATGCTTGAGCCGGTAAAGATACCTATTGCCATCAGTACCATTTTTATGGTTACATGATTAACTTTACTCTATGGATTGTCTATATGGTTTTATCCATAAAATAGCAAAAAAGAAGAAAACAAAATAATGAAATTGAATGGTTAAAGATGAAGCATAATGATGTTCTGCAGCACAACTTTACATTCTAAAGGAAAGCTTATGGATGGATTACTAGTTAATCTGATTGGTAGGATGCTAATCCGTGGGAGGCTTTTCTTTAAGTTTATCATGTTCATATTCTTATATTAATATGCATTTTTCGAACTTAAACTTTCTGTTTTTCTTGAATTTAATACTTAGGGCTATACTAATGTTGATTGCAGTGAGTATGCAGATCCTGTTGTTGCAGCGGCAGCTCTTGATTTTCTTTATGTAAACAAGAAGAAACTTCTTATTTCATTCCCCAACTTACTACCTCAGGTATGAGAAGCAATTTCTGTTGAAAAACATGATGTTGTATAAAAAAGCATTAAAGATGCAAAATATTTGAACAATTTACGTTTTGGGAGAATGTTATGAGTTTGAAAAATGATGCTATTTCTTTATTTTCCCAAATGTATATTTTTATTTTTTAAATTATTTGACTCATTTGGACTCGACTCAAAATTTTATAAACTCGACTTGATTCGAAAAAATTTCAAATAAAATTCAAACTGTAAAAAGAAAATTCGAATAACTCGAATAATTCAAAATTTTTAGTAAATAAATGATTTATATTTAAGTTTAGGACGAGTTTCTCAACTTTTTATTATATATATTGATATATAAAAATATAAAGAAATATATAACCATATTTTATATAGTTAGGGAAAGTCGTTTAAAGTGGAATCAAACCGTATTATAACATGATAAATAATTACTATTAAATATTTGTATGAACTCGAAAACTCGACTCAAATTTTGTTGAGTTGATCGATCGAACAAGTTGACCAAGATGTGGGTGAATTGATAAATAAAAATTTGGTGGAAGATTTTTCGATAAAAGATTAAAAAATAAAGAACACAAGATTTATAATGGTTCGAGCTTCGGAACAAGCTCTACATCCACTACCTTAGCTCCCACTAAGGATTTTGAAACTAATTCACTAAGAATTCAACCTTTTTCTCGGTTTAAGAGATAACCGTTATAATTCAAATTAATTCTTCTACCCAAGAATTGATTTAACCTCACAAGATAAAATAGAAGAAATATAGGCAAATAGGTTTCTCTCACAAGATAGATTAGCCCCAATTACAAAAACACTCTTCCCAAACTCAATTACAAAGAATCAAAATGAAGTACAAAAGTTGGGAGTCAAGAATATGCAATAAAGCGCTTTGGAGTTGAATTTGTGTGCTTGGATGTTGCTTGAGGTTCAATAGTTGTTAATGCTGCTTGAAATGCTTCATTTTATATTCTCTCATTGATTTCTAATCATTGTAATTGTTAGGAATGTAAATAAAGACGTTGGAGCTTCATCTTCCCACCATAAATGCACTTCTTCACCCTATGGTATCGAAATATGGGGTACCTGTTTCGAAACAGATCACAAATAGAAAGAAACGTTGCACATTTAATAAGGGATATCGAACCATGCTTCGATACCTTTAGTAAACTGTAAATGTTGGTATCGAACCATGTTTCGGAATAGACTAACCATCATTTAAAGCTTTAACTACCACCAACGGTTGACTCATTAAATACCAAAAGAGACGTTGGAATTTTTTGGGCATTGATACTGGTATCAAACCATATATCATAATTTTAAATAGTTTTTATAATAATTAAAACTTAAAAAGTGATTCGATACTTGGTTCGAAACAGATGTTGGCAGTGAGGTCCTGGTACCGAACCATGTTTCGATACTTGTTCTTGATCTCAAGAACATTCTTTAAAATGCAAGTCGGTATCGATACCTGTTCTAGGGGTATTGATACTCTCGTGTAAAAACACCTAGAAAAATTATTTCATTGTTTTTTGGTTTGACTTGAAACATAAAATTTGACTTAGAAACTTAAAAATTTATTACAAAATAATCATTGAAGTAATTGTTATATCAAAATCAATTTTAGTTTTACAAATTAAAAAAAAAACAAATAAAGTTTGAGTTGTAAAATATGAATCTTTAACTTGAATAACTTGAAGTTTTTTGAGTCGACTCAATCGAATATTCACCCCTAATTATAGTATAACATTGTTGACTTACATGTTATGTAAGCCAAAAATATATATATATATATATATATAAATATAGTAAATCAAAAAATATTTAAAACTTCTAATAATATGAAATATTAATAAACAAAGAAAACAATTAAAAAGTAATTTTTATTATAAATAAAAAAAGGACAAATTCTCATGTACCCTCTTCTATATTAAACGGGATAACACCTTAAAATAACTATTATCTTCCTAATAATATACATATCTTAAGGTTCATATTCGAAGAATGTGATATCTTTTTACAATATCTTTTCACTTTAACCTTAATATATTCCGGTATTATGTTAAATAACTTAATTAAATTTTAATGAGGCCTTATTTCAAGTTATTATGTATTTAATTTAAGTCAGAACATATATATCCATCCTAACATAAACATAAACAAAGAACTTAAACAAATATTAATAGTCTCTTTGTTTATATTCATGCCAGTTGTGACATAGAGACAAAGACTCACAACATTACTTCTTGTTTTTTATTCAAAAAGTAAAACAATTTCTAATCAACAGTATGATATTGTTTATTATCATCACCGGTATTAAATATATCTACAATTATGATCAAAATCCAGCATCAATCTAGTACTAAAAAAACATTAAAACATGAAACTCATCTAAACCATATTTTCATCGTCTATGGTATACACGAGATGAATCGAAGTTCTCAAAATATAGTTTCCCTCATGCTTTTGCCTGCAAAAAATGATTAGATTAACAATTAGATTCTCAATAGACAAGACCGTGAAAATGAAAAAAAACATATTAAAAAGAGAAACATATATCACTGATGGGAGTATTGTATCAAATTTCAACACATGCCTTATTATAACATCCTTAAAATTAATTCAGTAATTTTTTAATATTTTTATGATTGAGATTTATCTCTGCGTATAATTAAGTTTAGTTCCTGAACTATCAAAATTTGATTAATTTTGGATTATTAAAGTTTAATTAAAAAATTAAGGATTAAGATTAAATTGTAAGAATATGAAATATAGAGTTTGATGTAAAGATTTAAGGGTTTAAGACCAAATTCTTATAATGCTTAGTCGTTTGTAGGTGTTAACTCCTGATATTCTTGGGTTTAGTAATTAAAAAGAATGAAAATATGATGGAATTAACCACTCAAAAGCTAGATCATATGGTTAGAAAGCAAGAGAAAATTCAACGACCTATCTTCTTCAAACCATTCAGACCATCGAAGATATATTGCAATGAACCCTAGGGATTTTGTAAAAAAAATACTTCTGATTTCTTGTCAATTTCCTAATTTAATTTTATTGACATGTTATAAAGTTCACCGAATTTATGTACGAATATAAATTACAATCCTCTAGTGTTTAACAGGGATATATGGAGAAAAATCTTCTGCTTCTTTTCTGTGATTCCCTTCATGCCTCCTTTGAAAATTTACTAAAAATTGAATTTTAAACCTTAACCCATATTTTTTATATCCTAAACTTTAAACTCTATAACAAAAAATATACACACTACCTCAAATTCCATAAACCCTAATCAAACTCTCTAAACTAAAACCCTAAACCACAAACCCTCTATTTTAAAATAGAGGCGTAAATTAAGACATGAAAAGAATAGACGATTTATACTTGGATATAGGTAGTTATAAACAATAATTTGATGTATTAATAAATGCATTACTAGTAATCCAAGACATACATATAAAAATGATCATGCTTGACTTCGTATCAATTTAGAATTACAATCTTTCATGTATAAACATCTAATCATATACATTACATTATATTTTTGTTATCAGTTAACTGCCTCAATAAGTTATGTAATTTTATTTGTATATATTAAAATTTCTGAATATTAAATTTTAAATTTGAAAAATACACAGTACTTTTAAATTTTTAAATTCTTGTAATAAACACTAATCTTAAATCTTATCTTATAGATTACAAGTAAAATTTTTGACACCAACTGTTATTGTATCTAATGCACAATACAATATTAAACAAAGTGATAAATATGATAGTTATTATAGGAGACATGATTAATAGGATTTTTTTTAACAAAAATAACACAATTACATTCGAATAAAAGTTTTTTTAAATCTTCGTCAAAATAAAAGTTCAATCAGAAAGTACAATTTGACATTTGTTTGAGCTCCTAGGCATACCCAACACATGAAACGTAGTACCTACAGTGAGTTTCTCAAGAACTGTTGCATTCTTCAGGACATAACTTACCACTTCAAATAGACCACAAACAACTTTGAAACAAAATATTTTAAACTCATTAAGCTGATATGCAACACATTCAGGCACTTTTTCCATTGGAAACAAAACCTAAACCAAACAAAAAAACAAAACTGACCAGAAGCTTTCATTTCAAATGATATGGACATAAATGTTTGCGTCTGTACCTGGTCTGATAGATAACGAATTACAAGAGTGTGAAGAGTGTGCAGATTAGGCGAAAATTCAAGAAACCCGAGAAGCTCCGTTCCTTTAAAATCCCCACACCGATCAATAATTTCCAGGAAAAGCAAGTTTTGATGTGCAACAAAACGATTGTGGGACAGAAATGCAAGCTGCAAATGAATGTAATATTAGTCAAGCAAGAGAATAATAAAAACTTAAAAAAGCATATATAGTGGATAATAAAAATGGCAACTCGAACTCAGTTAACTCACTGATTTCGGACCAATAGTCAAATGAAGGGACTTGACATTGCCAATTCCCTCAAAAAGCTTAACAAAACCAACACTTTTGCTTGACATAGAAAGATCGCCAAAAGAAAAGTAAACATCAGCTGAAACAAGAGAAGGCAAGTTTCCCATTGAATAGCTATTTGCTGTGAAGCCCTCATATTTGAAGTAGACAAGACTTGGAACATCAATGACAATGTCAAACGTAAGAGGAATCAATTTAAAAACTAAAGTCAAACTCTGAAGTGAAGGATTTGAGATTTTAGGATACTTCATGTTGCTCATATCACACTTGGAGATGGATAAGTCTTCAAGAACAGGAAAGCTTGAGATTAGCTTGTTGAGTGATTCATCATCTTCGAATATAACAGATTCAAGCTTCAATGTCTTGAGTCTAGGCAGACAAACATGAACCCGAACAGTCATTACAAATGGGATTCCCAGTTTCAATCTCACCAGCGACTTGCTGGAAAAAAAAAGAGCTGTAAGCAATACGGGAATGTAGTTGAACATGGGGAAATCAATCAAAACTATCTCCTCAACTCCACGACAAAGTGCAGCAGATATCCATTTACAAACACGGGAACCATCAATCCCTGATATGTTGTCATAAATGAGTCGGAATTGTTCGAACTTTCCCTCAGTATGGACAAGCAACAGTTTATCCATGAAGATGGGTGAAGCTCTTAACAGTTTATGGAGGAGGAAAAGAGGGGAATATGTCTAAATGAATATCAAGATTGAACATTGAGACAAACAGATATCGCCATCTGATTGATAGGATGGAGGTGGAAACTGATTCATTGATGGGATGCAAGGTTAGGATATGACTTAGAATGGAAACATGCAACTTACTGATCCTATCAACAACATTTGTCACCTTACCCGTGAAGGATGCCATGGAAGTTCAATCTTTAAGGACAAATGAAAAGAACAATAGCAGGTTGTATATAAGGAAGAGTTGCAGATGAATCGAAAAGCCTCATTTCGAAGACACAACTCTTGGGATTCCATTGCTGCCATTAAATATGAGTTCACAAAGTCCCAGGCGCACTAGAGCAAAGTATACTTCAGGTTCATGTAGATATTGCTTATTGTCGGATGGTCTCTATGTTCGAGAAAAAAAACTGTCGTATTGTCTCCATTCTTTCAATTTTCTTCATTTTTTTTGTTTGAACATTAATTATCATTTTTTCCTTCATTCATGTTCAATGCACAAAATCTAATTACGTAAAAGTTTCAAATTAATTGAATTGAAAGTGTTATTTTATAATTTAAACTTCATTTGATTTTTTTAACTTGAAAAAATCAAGTTGTGTCGAGTTATTTGAATTTATGTTCAAATTTAATTATAAATATATTTATAATATTATGACACTAATTACTTCTAATTTTAACGATTTTTATAACTATGATATACATAGATATATATTCACATTTTCATGTGGTATATATAATACATAAAGTTGAAGAACTCAACTCGATTATAGGGATGCTTATTGAGTTGAGCAACTCACAAACAACTCGAGTTCTTGATTAATGCTCGATTAAAAGTTGACTTAGCTCAAAATTGAGTTCGATTTAAAATCTTAACGAGTCAAGTTAAGTAACATCCAACTCAAATCAATATGTATAAAACTCGACTTGAGCAACTTGATACTTTTTATATAACTAATTTTATAATTTTTGGCTGACCACCTTAATAAATTTTGTCCAAGAAGTTTGTTAATCGAAAACTTTAGAAAATTTTAGTGAATTGTTAGGTAATATTTACCCATATAAATTTGGTTTAAAATTTTCAAAACGTTCTATATTCTCGAGAATTAAAAAATTATTATTAATAAATTAAATTATAATAAGTTTTTATTTATTTATTAGTCTTTTTATATTTATTAAATTATGTATAAAAATAACAAAAGACGAAAAGTCTTAGCATTCCTTTTTCCATATAAAAAATGTGATTTAAGAGTTAAAACTCTAAAACTTTTAAGGTATTATTGCTTTTGTCGTTCATTAAAGATTGTTTAAAAATTAAAAAATCTCACACTCGAATATAGATTTTATCTCTAACTTCGTCATGATAAGTTTGTTTATTTATCTTTTTAGATCAAATATTTATTTTTTTTAATTTTTATGTTTATATTAAGCCCTAACAGTATCATTATATTTTACCTATATCTAAAAAATAAAATAAAAAAATTACAAGCTTAACAAGCAATAATCAAGGAACAAATTTTTTTAATGGACACAAATTGAATACAACTTCACCTAATCTAATTTTATTGACATGATATAAAATTCACTGAGTTCATGTACGAATATAAATTACTTTAACAGGGATGTACGTGTTTATACGCATACAATTGGATGTCTTAACGAATGCATTACTTTCAATCCAAGAAATTAAAAGATATTTACATTTAAGAACTTAAACTTATAATTACGAACATATAATTATGATCATGATAGGTATACCTTCATGTCATTTTAGATTTGAAATCTTACATGTAGAAATAACTATTTTTATACATTGCATTATACATTTGTTATTATATAGCAATCTCAATAAGTTATGTAATTTTATTTGTAAATATTAAATTTTAAGACATAAATTTTTAAAAAATATATTATACCTTTAATTTTTTAAACTCCTATAATAAATATTATTCTTAAACCCCAAACCCATTCCTTACGGATTACATTGAAAGTAAAATTTTTTACACCAACTGTAATTGTATCTAATGGATAACATGATATCAAACAAAGTGACCGATACTTTTTTTTGTAGGAGACATAATTAACAAAAAATTTCAACAAAAATAACAAAATCGCATTAGAAAAAAAGTTTTTTAAATCATCGTCAAAAAAAATTTCAATCAGAAATTATAATTTCACATTTGCTTGAGCTCCTGGGTAAACTCAACAGATGTCTGGTGATATGAAGTTTTTCTTTGGCCACAAAAAAGTAGCATGAAACTGTGAGTTTTTCAAGAACTGTTGCATTCTTCAGGACATAAGTTACCAGTTCAAATAGACTACTACGATCAAATTCCAAAAGTAATACTACTTTAAACTCTTTAAGCTGATATGCAACACATACAGGCACTTTTTCCATTGGAAAACTGACCTAAAACAAACAAAGAACAAAACTGATCAGAAGCTTTCGTTTCAAAAGATATGGTCATAAATGTTTATATGCGTACCTTGCTTGATAAATAACTTATTTCAAGAGTTTGCAGATTATGTGAGAATTCAAGAAACTCGAGAAGTTCCGGTCCTTTCAAATCCCCACACCAATCAGAGATTACCAGGTAATGCAGGTTTTGAAGTGCAACAAAACGTTTGTGGGACAGAAATGGAAGCTGAAAATGAATGTTATATTCGTCAAGAAAGAGAAGGATAAAAACTAAAAAAACATACTTACAGGATAATAAAAATGAAAACAGAACTCAGTTAACTCACTGCTTCCAGATCAATAGTCAAATGAAGTGACTTGACATTGCCAATTCCATCAAAAAACTTAACAATATCAACACTTTCGCTTGACATACGAAGATCGCAACAAGGAAAGCAAATATCAGCTGAAACTGAAACCAGAGAAGGCATGTTTCCCATTGAATAGCTTTTTGCTATGAAGCCCTCGTATTTGAAGTAGACAAGACTTGGAACATCAATGACAATGACAATGTCAAACGTAAGAGGAATCCATTGAAAAATTAAAGTCAAACTCTGAAGTGAAGAATTTGAGATTTTTAGACACTTAATGTTTCTCATATCACAAGTGGAGAAGGATAAATCTTCAAGTGCAGGACAGCTTGAGATTAGCCTGTTGAATGATTCATCATCTTCAAATATAACAAAAGTAATCTCCAATGTCTCGAGTCTAGGCAGACAAACATGAACCGGAACAGTCATTACAAATGGGATTCCAAGACCCAGTTTCAATCTCACCAGCAACTTGCTGGTAAAAAGAAGAGCTGTAGGCAATATGGGAATGAACTTGAACCTCGGGATACAAATCAAATCTATCTCCTTAACTCCACGCCAAAGTGCAGCAGATATCCATCCACTAACACGTGAAACATCGATCCCTGATATGCTATAATAATTGAGACGGAATTGCTCGATCCTTCTTTCAGTATGGACAAACAACAGTTTATCCATGAAGTTGGTGAAGCTCTTAACAGTTTGTGGAGGTGAAGAAGCCCGTAATATGTCTAAATGAATATTAAGATTGAGCATTAAGACAAACAGATATCGCCATCTGGTTGATAGGATGGAGGTGGAAACTGCATCCTTGATGGGAAGCATGGTTAGGATATGACTTAGAATGGAATCGGACAACTTACTGATCCTATCATCACCATTTGTATCCTTACCCGTAAAGGATGCCATGGAAGTTCAATCTTTAAGGACAAGTGAAAAGATCAATAGCAGGTTGTATATAAGGAAGAGTTGCAGATGAATCGAAAAGCCTCATTTCGAAGACACAACTCTTGGGATTCCATTGCTGCCATTAAATATGAGTTCACAAAGTCTCAGGCATCAACCAAGCACTAGAGAAAAGTATACGTCAGGTTCATGTATATATTGCTTACTGTCAGATGGTCTCTAGGTTCAAAAAAAAACTGTCGTATTGTCTCCATTCTTTCAATTTTCTTCATTTTTTTGTTTGAACATTAATTGTCATTTTTTTCTTCATTCATGTACAATGCATAAAATCTAATTATGTTAAAGTTTTGAATTAATCGAATTGAGAGTATTATTTTGTAACTTAAATTTTATTTGAATTTTTTTCAAGGAACTTAAGTTGTGTCGAGTTGTTCGAGTTTATGTTGAAATTTAATTATAAATATATTTATAATATTATGATACTATTTAGTTTTAATTTTAACGACTTTTTATAACTATAATATACATATATATATATTCACATTTTCATGTGGTATATATAGCACGTAAAGTTGAAGAACTCAACTCGATTTAATAGGGGTGTTTATTGAGTTACGCAGCTCATAAACAACTCGAACTCTCGATTAATGCTCGACTAAAGTTGACTTGACTCAAATCAAACTCAATTTGAAATCTTAACGAGTCTAAGTCAAGTAATAGAGAACTCTAAAATATAAATTGTTGATCAACTTGATATTTTTTATATAAATAATTTTATGATTTTTGGCTGGCCACCTTAATAAATTTTGTCCAAAAAGTTTAAATATTAATTGAAAACTTTAGAAAATTTTAGTGAATTGTTGTTAGGTAATATTTTCCTATATAAATTTGGTTTTAAATTTCCAAAACGTTTTTTATTCTCGAGAATTAAAAAATATTAATAATAAATTAAATTATAATAAATCTATTTATTTATTTATTAAAGTATTTATTATTATTATTAAATTGTGTATAAAAATAGAAAAAGACTAAAAGTCTTCACTTAACCCTTGCCATATAAAAAATGTGATTAGGAGTTAAAATCCAGAAACATCTAAAGTATTTTCTTCATTAAAGATTGTTTAAAAATTAAAAAAAAATTATACTTAGAATATAAATTTATTTATTTATTTAGATTAAATATTTATTTTTTAAAATTTTTATGTTTATAGTAAGCTCTAATAGTATCATTATATTTTATCTATATCTAAAAAATAAGATAAAAAAAATGACAAGCTTAACGAGCAATAAGCTGAATCGAGGAACGAACAGAATTTTTTAATGAGCATGAGCCAAGTACTACTTCACTCGTAACCAATTCGCTCGATAAACATCCATATCAAACATAAAAATTATTTATTAATCACTAAAAATGTTATTGCACTAAGATACTCAAAGCTTAAGGACTCTCCAATTTATTTCTCTATAAAAAGATGTCAAACCAACAATTAGATGTCATTAGAAAAGATACTCAAAAATTAAAGGCATTAAAAGCTTCCAAAACATTCTTTCCCCTTTTTTCCTTCAACTTTCACTTATATAAATCTTATTTCTCTTCAGCACCATATATTTTTACTTTGATTGATAAATTGCTATAAGTTTTATAACTTTTTCAATACAAAAACGTGATTCACAATAAATTTTTTAAAAATTAAACTTTTAGTAAGTTTTTTTCACATAAATAGCCTGTGCAGTATTCTTCCTAGCTCATGCTGTGTTTTCTTTTAACTTGAGCTTACTTAATAACTGTGTTAGCATTTAGCAAGTTCCAATAGTTATCAGTTGGTCCGCCTGCTTTAGGTTTCAACTCAAAATAAAAATGCTCAGACTCGTTTTTTATTCTACTCGTAACTTTGTTTATTTTATATAATCATCGATATTTAATTTATTAATCGATAAAATTAAATTTGATTTTGTAAAAATAATCTTTTTAATTAAGTTTTTTTTATTTATATACAATTATTTGAACCCTTGACATTACTTAAAAGATTTAATGCCTTATTCCAACTGATTGCGAATATTTTATATACAGGTGGTGAAAATATTTTATTTTTACAAATACCCTAAGTTTAGGTATTTTAAAGGTGGCAATCAAGTCGTTAGTTTAGATTAATATCATTTGGATTAATTTTTTCGGATTATATTTTATTCGGGTCAATTAGATTTAATTTAAATTTAAATTGAGTCTATAACAATCTAGTTGATCAATTATTTTTTAGGCCGAGATAATATCAAATTAATTGATTTTCTATTCACGTCAATATGGGTTCGGTTGATTTTTCGTGTTGGGTCAATATTACATCAGATCAACTTTTGATTTAAGTCAATATCAAATAGGTTCAGTTTTAGATTTTAATCTATCTTCAAATCTTTAGATCAATTCAAGTTGAGTATGTATCCAATTGAATAGATATAGAGAGAGAGAATTATCGATTTATTAATGTAAAAATATATTTTGGTGAATATTATCATTTAAGTTCAATTTTAACTGTTGATCGTTTAATTTTTAAAATTAGACCATTGTTAAGAGACGATAATCTAACACAAACTTAACCTATGAGGTTTGTTAAACTTTAGAACTTGAATTTTGTATAATTATCAAGTTTTCGATTGATTATTTTTTATTTTTTAAAATAAAATTTTGTATATTTTCTAATAAATAAAATGAAATTTAATTTACGAAATTAAAATTAGATTATTTTGATATTATTTAATAAAATATAATTGTATCATTTTATTTATTTATAGATGAAATCAATTTAAGTATGTTTTAATCGTTTGAGATCTAATTGGATATTTAAATTTCTGAATTGGATGTTTAATTAATTTCATAAACTAAATAAAAGATTAAACCAAATAAACAATTAAAAGTAAGAAGTACAAATATATATATATATATATGAAAGTCGATGTGAAACAAAATAATTTATTTTATAATCTTTCATATCAAATATTTTTTTAAAATGAGAAATTATCGAACTAGATATGAAGTTTTTCTTTTAAAGGAGAAAAGAAAATCAGGTTGATGTTCGGTTTAGATATATATGGTATATTCGAGTTATTTTTTATTATTTTTTATTCAAATTTCTTTCGGTGCGAGTTATTTTTGGTTCAAATCAATTTAAGTTGCTTTCGATTTAGGTTACTTTCAATTTAGGCTATTTTCGGTTTCAATTATTTTTGACTCAGTAAATTTTGATCCAGTTTTAATTCAGGTTTCACTTAAGTTTATACCATAATGTTCGAGTGCATATTAAATCAGATAAATCAATTTGAGTTTCAAATCTCAGGTTAAGTTTATCAGGTGTAACATATTTACCGACAAAATTTGGTTTTCTTAAATTTAGAAGACCAAATTCTAATAAATTAAATAGACAAATCATCTTCTCAATGTTTATAAAATTAAGGGACTAAATTAACAATTAGACCTTTAGTAATTAAATATTCCCAATAGGAGCGCGCATGGGACTATAAATATAACATATAACGAAAATGAAAAACACAGGATAAAACGCACTAGAATCGAAGTAGTTAAAACGCAAAACGACTTCGCTCATCTCTCACTCTACACTCTCTGAAAAGAACAGTTCTCCATTGCTAGATCTCTTGGGGTTTAAATTCCTGTTATTTTCAATTATTTTTATTTGAGTTTTTTCAACAAATTTTATATAAAGGAAATCCGATTCTGGTTGATTCATATCAGACTGATCAGTCATGATTTCTTCAAGCAAGATCAAATCCGTCGATTTCTACAGGTTCAGATCTGTCATTTCCCTCTCTCTTTTTGATTAATCGTTCTTTTTTATTTATAAATTTTCTGATGATTGACTCAGAAGAATTGAAGTTTGAAGGTTTAATGAATCTTAGCATTTTCTGTAAATGAGCAGAGCTAACGTATTTTTGTTATACATGGATTGGGATTTTGTTTGTTTATTTACCGGAAAATGAAAGAAAGATTGTGGTCTAGCATTAATTATTATTTGTGAGAATAGATCTTGAGAAATTCTCGTTCTTTTTTTTGCTAAAATTTTATTGTAATTTGGTGAATGAACTTAAATTATTGTTTGTTTATTCCTTTTGCTTTTTAGGTTGAAGCACGTATACTGCATCAAGTCACGCTTAGTGTTTTTAGGGTTTAAGTAAATTTTATAATGATAGATCTGTTTTATGATTATTTTTTCATCCATGCGCAGGAAAATCCCTAGAGATTTAACAGAGGCATCCTTATCCGGTGCAGGGTTATCCATAATAGCAGCATTGGCTATGATGTTTTTATTTGGAATGGTAGGCAGCCTGTGGATTTACTCTAATTTCAATCTGATTTTACTTGGTTAGGCATGCAGGTTGATTTTAAATCCCAGACAATACCTTTGCAACATCCTTCTATCATATTAGTTGTTGTCATTTCCTTTTCTTTTCTCAGACTATGTTTTTCAGATGTATTTGTGGTTTGTTAGTTCAACTTTTGCCTTGAAATGAAAGAAATTTCTCTTTTATTTCCGCCTACCTCTATTTTAATACATTGAATTTCTTTTGCAGGAATTGAATAATTATTTATCAGTCAGCACCACTACATCTGTTATTGTTGACAATAGTTCTGATGGCGACTTTTTGCGCATTAGTTTTAACATGAGGTGCGTTAACCTTCTATAGCGATGTTATCATTTAAGGTTCGCATTTGGTTGCGAAGCCTTTTCATAGTTAAAGTTTTAAGCTTTGTGCGGCAGTGTCTTAGCAAACAAACTTGATTTTGAATCTTGAATAGCTATTGGAACTTGATGGTTATACCATCTTTTATCAATTTCTAAGAAGAAAGTTAATAGGTTGAGTTAATATTTTTTATGTGAAAATTAGATAATAGATTTTGTCTGATCATGTATCAAAGGGGGAAAAGGAAAGAAACAAGGAATAGTTTGGGATATCTGTCAGTTTGTCTATCCTGTATACATTGCATTGCATTGATGAGTCTTGTATGCATTATAATATTACTTTGTGATTGAAGGTCCAGGTGAACTTTACTTATCTTTATTGATACTGATGGACAAATTAGTGTAATGCGCATGAGTGGCTTGAAATTTATTTGAAAAGATGAACTTCAGTTCCTGCTAGATTTCATACTTTTTCTCAACTGAGCTTAGCCTGAAAACGGATCCCCTATGCAACTAGGGTCCAAATTATGTTGCACTTTACTTACTTTATCATCAAACAAACAATGAGATACTTGTATTATGGTTCAAAGGTATTTTATACTACCTTTGAGATTTCTATATAAATTCTTTTCTCTTGTTTCCCCACTTTTTTCTGAGAAATGGTGGATTACATTTTTACATGTAAATCAAGATATATTTGGACACATTTATATGCTTTTTCTTCTAAACTGTCGTAGGTTGCTATACTGTTGGTGATATTCATATGTGAACATAGTTCAAGCTTTATTTTTAATGATAAATAATTAGGTAGGCTGACTTTCCCAATTGATCTCCAGTTTTCCAGCGCTATCATGTGAATTTGCTTCTGTTGATGTGAGTGATGTCTTGGGAACTGTAAGTATCTATCATCACATGTGTTTCAGTTGATTAATTTTATTGAATAAGAACTTAGGTTTCTGTTTAGCACTAAATCTCTTAGGAGAATGGTCCTTGCTTTGCTCTGAAGTATTTTACTAGCTGTAGGCTTGATACTGCGCTTTAAATGACTGGCAAAGCATCAGAAAACTTTCAGACAAGCTATATCCCTGTGCCCTATCTTTTTTAAACTTATACTTCATGCTAAAGAAACAGAAATACACCACACCATCTTATGCTGGATGTGTTAATATTTGCCTGTCAATTTTTTTCATACATCATTCTTTAAGATGCTTTAATGTTTTCCCTCAGTGGCATGTACCATTTAGAGTTTGGTCCAAATGACTAAATTTCTTTTTCTGTTTCCAGAACAGGTTGAATATAACAAAAACCATACGAAAGTTTTCAATAGATCAACATTTAAGACCCACCGGTGCAGAGTTTCATTCTGGGCCTGTTCTAGATTCTATTAAGCATGGAGATGAAGTTGATGAAGAAACTGTTGAGGGTGCTGTACCATTAAATGGTGTTAGCTTTGACAAGCTTTCACATGAGTAAGTGGATTAATTCAAAGTTTCAAGCCATTTAACTTTTTGGACATTATGTCCCGATTTGAATCTTTCTTTGCTAATTCCCAAATTTGGAAACCTCTATTTACTTGATTTGATTTTTTTTCAGGTATCCAATTTTAGTTGTCAATTTTTATGCTCCTTGGTGCTACTGGAGTACTCGCCTGGTAATCTACTATTAGCATGTGTGATCTTTTGTCTTACAGATTCTTGCAGTATAACTCTCGGCTGTTTAAAGTGGTCATTATGTACACCTTATGTTATACTGATATTGTTTTCAAATCACCTTTTATTAGCAAACAATTTTTATGAATATTTTTACTTCATTTATATATTTTAATAATCCATTTTTCTTGGCTATTGAACATTTTAGTAACTTCTTAATATACTGTGATGTGATATTTTTCTGTAGTAGGACCTTAGTTTGTGAGGCCTTTTCTTCCTTGAAGCAAATACAGTTTGTCTACGTGCTCTAAAAACAGCACCTAGAAATAATTAAACTCTTGCCTCACCAAGTTACTTTTTGCGTTTCAGAAACCATCATGGGAGAAAACTGCCAACATAATAAAGGAGAGGTCTGAGCATGCATTAATTTTCTTCCACAGAATAAATTTATAAATAACTTCTTGATTTGGCACCTTGCCTTTTACAGATATGATCCAGAATCGGATGGGCGTATTCTTTTGGCCAAGGTTGATTGCACTGTAGAAGTTGACTTGTGCAAGAGGTATTTCTTTGTTTGATGTTTTATCAAATGTTAATTAATGCCATCTTGTGTGAAATATGTCATTGTTTGACCTCTAACTACATTGTTGTGTTTTGATCTTTTCGATGTTGCAGATTCATATCAATTATTCATCACTCCATATATTTAAATGTGTTTTTTTGCTTCTATTATAGAATTGTTTCCCAAATGTCGCATCTTTTTTCATAACTTTGCCGCAAATTTAATTTTCTCTCTTTTACTCTTTCTTCCTTTTTCTGGTTTATTATTCTCACTTGTTATGTTCTTCATATAGGCATCATATTCAAGGGTATCCATCCATTCGCATTTTTCGTAAAGGCAATGATTTGAGGTAAAAAGAATTATTATCATGCATCCGTTCTTCGAATCTTCCACAGTTTGCCGTTTCTTTATGTTGCTTGTTACTTAACAATAGTATATTCCAATATGTGAAGCTCATTTATGTACTATGTTTTCAGGCATATGTTTAACCCTCCACTTTTGTTTAACCATCAGCTAGAGGATTATTACATTCTTCTAGGCAAAATAGTGCTGCTGAACCTTACATATATGTGCAATGTGGATTCACCTTGTTCTTGCATGTATTTCAGGGAGGACCATGGACACCACGACCATGAATCTTACTATGGAGATCGTGATACAGACTCTCTGGTTAAGGTACACAACTAAGCTAGTTTTGAATAGGGGTGTTCAAACGGTTGGTTCGGTTAACTGATGAAATCGAGATTCCAAAAAAGTTATTAATAGAGTTTTTTTCATATTAAACGTTACTCAACCGAAATTTTTCGAAAATTTTTAATTGAACCGAAAAAAGTCCAGTTAATTCGGTTAATTGAATTAATTGAAATTTGTTACAAAATTTTGGGTAAATTACACAAATGGTCACTAAACTATGTTAAAATGATTTTTTAGCCATTGAACTTTCAAAAGTTATAAAAATTATTAAAGTTATCGGCTTATTACAAAATTTTCATTGAATCATTGCACGGTATAAGTTATTGATAAATATTAAAAATTTTAATGATTATCTTTTATTAAATTAATATATTTAATGATTATTTTGTGCAAATTTGTAAAGTTTAATGACCATTTTATAATTTTTAAGAGTTCATTGACAAAAAATAAATATAAAAATATATAATATATAAAAATTTTGGTTAATTATGTTAATTAACAGGCTTTGAATTGAATTGACCGATAACCGAAGTTTGAAAATATTAACCGTTAACCGATCGAACCTAAAATTAACTGAAAAAATTTCGGTTCGATCGATTAATTAAGTTAACTGAAGTTTTGAACATCCCTAGTTTTGAAGTGGTGATTTAACTTTACAGATCACTAAATCAAATCTTATAAGATAAAGGTTCATGCATGACCTAATGCAAATGTCTTCTAGGCAATGGAAGATTTGGTTGCTTCTGTTCCACGGGAGAACCAGAGGCTGGCTTTAGAGGATAAATCCAACACAACTAAACTACCGGCACCATTAACTGGAGGTTGTAGAATTGAAGGATACGTGCGTGTAAAGAAGGTAATAATTATGATACTAAGACTGTCCTTTAGATTAATTTACTAGTAATTATTTCTTTCAATCATTTATGTTTACCTTTTAGATAATTGGACTGTAGAAATGTAGTTATAGTCTATGTCATCCGTACTCTGGTATGAGTGTTGGATATGGTATGTGTCCGACATAGGTATCATTAGTTTTTTCTAAGTTTTTCTGTGTATTTTGAGATTATATCCCCATATCCATGTGTGTAGGATATGGGTACTTTGACAAAATGAAGAATTGGAGCAACATACTTTATATGATCCATTTCTTTGAAAGTTTGCCAATTAAGAGCTATTATACTTCATATATCTTAATGTATAAAGTGTCTTGACTTTGCAGGTTCCCGGCAACCTTATCATCTCTGCTCGTTCAGGCGCCCATTCTTTTGATGCTTCTAAAATGAACATGTCCCATGTCATAAGCCATTTTTTGTTTGGTAAAACGGTTTCACCTCAGTTACTGAGTAGTGCGAAGAGATTAATACCTCATCTTGGTAGAAGCCATGATAGGTTGAATGATCGGTCATTCATTAATCACCGGGATTTAGATGCAAATGTTACTGTAAGTTATATTATGCGATCCTTTCTGCCAATTCCTTGTTTTACCTCTTTTGTGTGTTTTGTTGTCCATGGACATGTTATACACTTCTTTTGAAACTAATTTGTGTTTTAAGAGTAAGATATGCATCGACTTTTAGTCGAGAATAAAGAATATTCTATTCCACGAAATATAATCCCTGATAATTGATGATGTAAGTGGAGTCTATGTAGTCTTATACGAATTACCTTAATTGGATTTTCAGATAGAGCATTACCTTCAAATAGTCAAAACAGAGGTGGTTACAAGAAGATCTTCTCGGGAACATACATTAATCGAGGAATACGAGTACACGGCGCACAGCAGTCTAGCACAGACCATATACATACCCGTTGTGAAGTTCCATTTCGAGTTATCTCCGATGCAGGTTATTCTCCAAACTGCTTAATTATTACTTTTCACAAGTTTTTACCTTCCATTTCCATTTTTCTTTAGTCCAATGGATATTCGTGTTTTTTTTTTTTCATTTTCATTTCGTACTCAGGTTCTGATAACGGAAGACCCGAAATCGTTTTCGCACTTCCTCACTAACGTCTGTGCTATAATCGGAGGTGTTTTCACGGTTAGTAACTTACTGCCCCTCCCTTTTTCCTTATAAAACCATCCTTTTTTGATAAAAAAACAGTATAAATCGTTCTGTTTCAACTGCAGGTAGCTGGGATTCTGGATTCAATATTCCACAATACAATTAGGATGATGAAAAAGGTAGAATTAGGCAAAAACTTTTGATAGAGAAAAAAGAGGGAAGAGGGGATGTTATTATGTAAGAATTATAATTATTGAGGAATATTATTATAATATTAAGGGACTGTAGGTGTACTTTTACATATAAAAACCAAGAATAATATTTTATTTCTGATTCTAGTTGGTGTAATAGGGAATAATTTCAGTTCCCTCCTTCAATGCAATTACTTTGATAATCTTTCCCCTTTCAGAAAATTGGGGGAATCTTATTCCAGATTCATACCTATGGGTGTAGAGGCGAGTAGTGCTAAACTCGGTTCGGTTCGTTAAAATTTTGAGTCGAGTTCGAGTTTGAGTAATTTTAAACGAGTCTAAAATATTTATGCTCGGCTCGACCCGTTAAGGATTCGAGTCGAGTTCGAGCTTTTTTTCGAGCCTAATCGAGCCAAGCTTGTATAAACTCAAACTTATTAATTTTAGGTTTTGTTAATTTTAGGTTTTAATATCTTAATTTAGGGTTTAAGACTTATGTTTAAGGTTTAGATTTTAGGATTTTAAGTTTAGAAATTTAGATTTTAAATTATAAAAAAAAGGTATATTTATGTTTTCCAGTAGCGCATGAGCTTTTCGAGACGAGTATCGTGTAGCTCGGCTCGTTAAGAACTCGAGTTCGAGTTCGAGTCGAGTTTTAACTGAACTTTGACCGAATCAAACTTGAATAACTTACGATATATCTCGTTTCATTTACAACATTTACAGCCCTATTCATACCCTAGAAAATGTGAGACATGCAGCCTCTTAGAGGATAGATGATTTTTTTTTTCGTTTTGTTCTGCTTTTTATAAAGTATTCATTTCTATATTTATCATCTATCTGTATATAAAAGTGGGTTTAAAAATTTAGGTTAGAATTTAGGATATATAATTTAGAGTTTGAGATTTAATTTTTTAAAATTTAGGGTTAATAATTTAGGATTTGAGTTTTATAGTGAAAATATGTAGGATAGTCTAAAATAAATTTTATACAGTTAGTGTTCAAAATTTTATCAAAATTGATTATTAAACATGAATTATGAATAGACTTACATATCTTTAAAAGATTAAACTATAAAATAACACTCAAATTATGTTTTTCTATTGGATGCTTAAAGTATTTTTTTAATTAGAATAAGTACTTAAAGTTGTTTTTTTTTTGGTTTGTTTTAAAGGCAGTTGATACATCTGTTTGGGTATTTATTTTAACCAAAAATAAAATTGTAAGCATTTATTTTAACTAAAAAATATTTTAATCAAATAAAAACTAAAATACTTATTACAAAAAATATAATACTTATTTTATAGTTAATTCTTTTTAAAAACTAAAATTGTTATTTTATATAAATATATGATTTTACGTTGTGAGAACTTACAAAGTGTAAGAAGATAAACATATAAAATTTTAAGTGTCAAAAAAATTATAAAATATTATTAAAAAATTAAATTATATATGTATTTTAAATTATAAAAAACACTTATTATTTTTAATCTTTATCGATTATGTTAAACACATATTATAGATAAAACTATTAGAATTAACGAAAGGGGTACTATCGGAAAAGACTTCTTATCTAATGTTAATAGGGCATAGTTCTAGGGTGAGTATTCGATCGAGTCAAATGAAAAAAATTTGAATTATTCGAGTTGACGAGTCATATTTTACAACTTAAACTTTATTTAAATTTTTTTGGTTCGAGTCGAACTTAAGAAATTCGAGTCGAGTTTTTGAGTTCCTATAAATATTTAATTGTAATTAATTATCATGTTATAGTATGATTTGATTTCAATTTAAATGACTTTCTTTAATCATATAAAATCTGTATATATATATTCATATATAACAATATTTCTTTATATTTTTATATATTAATGTATATATCATAAAAAATTGAAAGATTCGTCTTAAACTTAAAAATCCAATCCTTTAATTGCTAAAAATTTTGAGTTATTCGAATTTCCATTTTATAGCTCAAACTTTATTTAAAATTTTTTCGAGTCGAGTCAAAACAAGTTGAATATTTTTACCTCGAGTAGAGTCAAATTTTGCTCACCCCTACATAGTTCACGAGGTTATTTTTAAAGATTATATAAATTTAGGAAAAATCAAAATCACCCTATAATAATATTATTTATCTTTTAAAAATATTTTTTAAATTTAATTATTATATGATTGATCAGTGATACTAGATTATAAATTTTAAGATAATAAGAATATTTTATTTTATAGGGTGTGAAATAGGATTTTGAATTTTACTTTTTATATTTTTACTTTCATAGAAATTAATTATTAACTTCTATATATCTTGGTATTCCCACAATAAAAATTATAAAAATCCATTTATTTATTGAAGTGTTTACAAACAAGTACACCAAATATTATACAACTATAACCTCATCCCTTTAGTTTTTTGGCACTCAAATTATCAAGAAAAAGAAACCAATTTAGCCAAATAAACAACACTTGGAAGATCAAACAAATAAATATATAAAAGATCAAGAATAATAATAAAGGAAACAGTCCAAATTCATGAATTGAATTCTTCCTCTTAGAACCCTAAAACAAGGGTTGATGCCACCAGCATTGCTCCCATACTACAACCAGTGACACTCAACCACACCGAAGAAGTTGCACCATTTTTCGATGGCGTAGTCTCTTCACTGGGTGCTGGAGTCGGGTTAAACTCGAAGGTCCCAGCCGGTGGAGACTCACCTGAAGGTGCCGGAGAAGGCGGCTCGGTTGAACCGGATGGAGGAGGAGAAGGAGCAAAGGTCTCGTTCCCGGTCGAAGAACGGTTGCTTCGATCAGCCAGGACCACCACCACCAACTTCTCGTTCTTTCCACAATTGTCTTTGTTTCCACTGATGAAATAGTAAGGACCAGAACGATCCAATGAGAAAACAGTGTGGCCGTCGGTGTATTTGGCGATTGGTGATTCTAATTTGCAGTTTTCGTAGGCCTCCTCGGTCACATGCAGTACGGAATCATCGTTTGGTGCGTAGCTGAACACTGTGGCATGAACAAAGGCAATTGTTTCATGTACGAGCATAATCATGAACGGAATTAAGATTAAACATTTGAAGGTTCGGTTTCTTTAACTTCAAAACCAGAGATTCATATCTAAAAACATGATTATCCGAGTAATATATTCGAAAAGAGCAACTTACCAAGTGAATCTCCGATCTGAAATCTGTTCTTTTCAGCCCATTGATTGTAATTTTCAGCATTTGAGCCATTGTTAAGGCCCCAATTCACTTTAAATTCTCTTGCATAACCCTTGAGAACCATCATCTGCATGAAACAAAAGAGTCCCAACGCTAAAAAACCTTTGCTTTGATGTCTGAAAATGGGGTTAGCCATTAGGAAACAAAGGAAGAACAAACAAAGACTTAATGTTTTTTTAACCAAAATAAATGAAAAGTGGAACTCAAATTTTGATTGCAACAATTGGAGCCAGCAACAGGGTTTTTGTAGGCAATTTGCATGGAAAAGTTTAGGACTAATTGCACTAGACATCCTTGAACTATGAAATATTTTAAATTGATCCTCAAGTTTCAAAGTGTTTTAATTAAATCCTCAAAATAGTTATATCATATCAATTTAATCTTTTTCATCCGCCTAACCTTTAAATTAGGCGTTAAATGTTAGCTTGGATATCAATCGAATATATTTAAATCATGTGGATTAAATTTAACACGCATACCTGTATATTTTAATGACAATTTCTGTTTTCTTAACATGTCACGTCCAAATTATCTATGCAAATAAGTAAAAACATGTTTTTATGTTTTAAATCTGCTCAAATTGATTAATATATGTTCCTTGAAGACCCAATTAAAAAGCTTTGAAGTTTAGGACCACTTTAAAATATATGCTATAGATTGAGGATGTGTACTAAAATTAACCCAAAACTTTAAAAACAATGTCAGACAAGCTTTAGTTTCTTTTCCATATATTCTCTCTTCTTTTCGCTTTGCATTTCTTGGTTCCTGGTGCAAAGTATAAACCTTCACCACCTTATAGTTTATTTGAATCTTTTCTTTATATTGAATTTATGCTTTGCTTGATAATAAACAAGAACATTCATGACTTTCCTTTGGGTTAAACCATTGGAATTATGTATACATTAATGCACAATTTGCAATATTCACATATGGCAATGTATTTGCAGATATAATTAGGGATGAACGAAACTCAACTTAGTTCAAAAAAATCGAATAACTCGATTCAACTCGAGGCGAAAATACTCGACTTATTTTGACTCGACTCGAAATTTTATAGACTCGACTCGAAAAAATTTCAAATAAAGTTCGAGTTGTAAAATGAAAATTCGAATAATTCGAAATTTTTAGTAATTAAAGGATTAATTTTTAAGTTTGAGACGAGTCTATCAATTTTTTATGATATATATACATTGATATATAAAAATATAAAGAAATATTGCTACATACGAAATATATATACATATCTTATATGATTAGAGAAAGTCGTTTAAATTGGAATCAAATCATACTATAACATGATAAATAATTACAATTAAATATTTATAGGAACTCAAAAACTCGATTCGACTCAACTCAAATTTCTTAAACTCGACTCGAACCGAAAAATTTCAAATAAAATTTGAGTTGTAAAATATGACTCATCAACTGAATAACTCAAACTTTTTTTACTCGAATCGACTCGAATCGATCGAATACTCATCCCTAGATATAAGGTATGTCATTATAATCATTTACCGTAAATATCAATCATGAAATATCAACAAAATGTTAGAAAAACAAAAAGGAATGATCAATTTTAAATTATAATTCGAAAGAGTAAAGATAGAGATTCGAATAAGGAAAAGAGTATAGTCCGTGATCATACATTCATGTTGTTATAGAAGGTCAATTGTTGTTGTATTCTAAGAGACCGATGACCAGTGAACTCAAGTGATCGAATTTATTTTTGAAAAACTGTATTTGTGCAAGTATTAACAACCTATTTCGGTTTCAATCTTTTCTTCAGTTTCTGTAATATTTTTATTTTCCGTTTATACTTGTTTATTATTTCGAATCAACTTTTTTATTTAATACAAAAATAAAAATTAAAATGATATTATAATAAACGATCCAACTGTCATGATTTGGCCTACTATTTAATTCCCTATCCAACTAATATTCTGCTTGAAAATTGTATATAAGCTCTGGGTTTGTTTCAACTTACCCTCTTCCTCAAGTTATTCTCTTTTCTTAAAACAAGTATTAGAAATCATAAGGCATAACTATAAAACCAAAAGGAAAAGTGGAAAAAGAATGGTAGAGATAGAGACAGGTTTGTTACAGCTTATATCTGTTTAGATATATAATTAAAATATTAATGTATTATACGTATATCAGCTTGTATACCAGTATCAGATATTTTACGAAATTTATGTATACTATACATTTTATTACATGTACAATAAAGTATTATACGTATAATTCTTTCTGATGTTCAGTATTATATGTAAAGCTTTTCAGCTGGAAAAAGAAACTTCGGGTTCATAGAAAATTATGGCAAATGATACATAAAAGTGAGGAACTACGGACCAAATTATAGATTCTGTATACATTTTCCTCTTATATAATGTCAGACTCGACATTCTTGTCATCTTTCAGACATTTGATGCTCAATTTCTGAACTTGGAGTTGGTTATGTAGAGAATTTTTTAATAAGGCTTTTTATTTTTTTTAAAAAAAATTGAGTATTATGAGCTATGATATCAATATTATAATTTTTTTACGTCGAAAGGATCACCTAATTTATGTGAGTTTCAAATCTTAATGTGTGTATTTTTTGTTTAAACTATAGTAAAATCTTGTACTGTGTCTAAAAATTTATTTTTGTTTTTACATCATGTTTGGGTGATTATGAGTCAAGCTTGCTTGAAAATAGTATTATTGAACTCGACTAGGGTTTGAAACTCATCGAGTTAGAATTGAACAGTTTGAGTTCGACTCGAGTTCGACTTGTTGCTTTCTTTAATTTATTTTTAAATATTTTTTGAAGTTTTATTTTTGAAATCCGAAGTAGCTATAATATATTTTCTAAATTATACAAGTCCACAAAGAGAAGACGATTTAAAGTATTTAACTATGATAACAAGTTAACAATACTGAAACATACAATTCTATATATAATTATTTTGAGTATATTTATGAGTTTTTTGAATCAAATTTGGACCGATTCAACTAGATTTGTTAAGATCTTGAGTTCGAGTCGACCTCACTCAAATTGAATTTTGATCGAATTAGATCCGAATAACTTGCAAACCAATAAGGCTTATTATCACCCTAGTTTTAATAATAGGAGAGGGGGAAAGGAAAAACTAGCTGACACTATGCCCAAAACTCCATTGTATTTGACTATTTGTTGTATCCTTTTTAGAGTAGTTGTGCTCACTAAATTTTTAGTGTTTTTAATATGATAATTGAAATACAAGCTTTTATTAAGTTATTGATGTTAAGAGAAGCTTTTATTTTATTCACTGGACCGTTAAAAAGGCTAACCACAACTTTCTAATATTTGCAGAAGTGGCATTAACCTTTCTAGATTTTATACTTTTGACCTCAAATTATCAAAACTTTACAATTTGGTCATGGTTTCGCTAGAATTCACAAACACCATTTTGTTATTATCTTTATTTCAAAACCTCCATAGCCAAAATCTTCACTAATCCACTACAAATATCCATTTACAAATATTAAATTCCACTACAAAAGGTTTCGGTTGTCATCAATGATTATCCATTTACAAATATAATTAAGTCTGCAAAATTTTAAACTCATATTTCATGTTGGATCAAACTCCAGCTATTCTGCATGATATTTATACCATAACATGAATAAGTTCTACCCAAATCAATCTAATCTGACTCATGAACACCTCTAAGTGTGAGGATATCAGCAGAATCCAACTAGTCTTCACTAAAGGCCTCAAATTTGCCTGCAGTACATAATCAAAAGTGAACTGGAAATCGAAAGAAATAGATGCAGCATATATCGCGATCAAAACAACGCGGAGATGATATAACAGCGTAGATATTATTAAATTTTCCTAATCAGATAGTATTTTGGGATTTGAAACAAGGGAACCGAATTAGAAGAAAACTTTCAGCTTGCTGCATCTTAGAATCCATGGATTTTGATGGTATCCTTCTTCACAATGCCGGCCTAGTATGAAAAAGACAAAAGACCAAGAAGATTAGGCACCGAAATATATTTGCTCCGACTAGTCATTTTTCTTCTTCATGTTTAAAACCCGCATCCAACCGCATATTTGGAAATATGTATAGATATTCTTTTGCTTAAAATCAACTAATTCCAAGAAGCAATGACAATTACCTGAACAAGGAAGGTGGAGACATTCTTACGTTGGTCACCTTGAAGTTGAATAACCTGAAATATAAACCGCAGCATAACAAACTTTGTCATAAGGGTAACGATAACAGATATGGTTGATTACGAATTAAATGATTATACACACACCTGCCCTAATTCCGGGTCCTGAACCACAGTGCCATTGCAGCAGAATTCCTTCTTGAGGTCTTTTAGTATCTTGTTGTAGCTGAAATCTTTCTTCAACCCTTGGACAGTCGTCAGGCTTTTCCTACCATTCCTTTGTTGAACACGGATGTGAACATACTCCTTTCCACCGGCACCCGAGTCCTCAGCATTTGCGTCAGCAAAGGGATCTAGCACAAACAAATTAAAAAAAGAAGTCAGAACCCGAAATTAACAAAGAACAGACAGATCAACAGCATTGATGAATAATGCAACTGAGGAAGTTAAGATCAAAATGTACCAAAGGCAGCAGGAATTTGGACATCGAGATCAGACATGAAACTTTGTTTATCAAAGAGGACTGAAACAACCTGAACATGTTAAGCTAGAGCCACACTGATTCAAACTTATATAACATATTACCATCAAAATAAGAATAATTTAATGTAAATGTAAGAAACACAAATTAGGCAGCCTAAATACCATTTGGCAACCAAGCTAAAACATGAACTTTGTTGATCAAAGAGGCCTAACAGCAACCCAAACACGTTATGCCAAATCCTCATCAGATTCAACTTTCTATAACATTTTACTATCAAGAATAAGAACACTTGCTCATGTAAAATCGAAGAAATAATAACACAGGCAGCCTAATAACCAATTGAGAAATTATATTACGGTCATGGTCTCATCCAATCATAATCATCTATTTTATCTTTTAAATTATTTTTTTAATTAATGAATTTTTTTTATATTAATTAAAAATATATTTTCTGGATGTTAGATTAATAATATAGATAATTTTTATTGGTTAAAGACCACGGATAATATGACAGTCGGACCATAATATGATCTTTCTTAAAATTGAGTACCGTATAAGTATAAAAGACCACATTTTACGGCTTAGATTAGGACGTGGATGAACAAAGAAATTTAACCTTTATTTTTATGGAGGTTGTCACACACGATAGGTAGATGCGTAAACGATCAGAATCCAATTTGAATAGTTTTGTGTTGGATTTCGTTAGTTAAGAGTTTGAGTTAAATTAGAATTTTGATTTAGTTAATAATATTAGGTTTGATTTAGTTTATGAAAAATTAAAGTTGAATTTAAGTTTGAGTCTAATCAAATTAATATTGATAAATTTTTGATCAAATTAACATCGGATCTCTTAATCTATCTAGTTTTACTTTTTTTTCATAATAATAATAATTAAATAATTTATTTAACAACAGTACTATCTAATAATACACATTTTAGTTGCTTAATTATTTAACATAAGAATTTCAATATATTTTAAACAGTTTGTAAACTTTTCGAGTCTATTATAAATAATTCAACTGAATTTCTTAAGAATTAAAGTCTAACCGAATTAAATTTTAATTAAATTATTAAATAATTCAAAATTTATCTCCTCTCATGTAAGACTTAAATATATACTTGAGGGCCTTGAGGGAGATGAAATATGAACTCTGAAAATTTTAAGACTTTCCTTCTTTCAATCCGATGTTTTCCTCTGAGGGAAAAGGAGAGGAAAGAAATGTTACAAAATAACAACTCAAATATCAAATCTATGAACATCAGAAATTATACTTATTCAATATGGTAATCAACTGTGGGTCTTAACAACATTTCAGCAACCAAAAGTATCATTGAACACAATTACTAGGCAGCTTTAGCCGCTTTAACGTCTGAACAGAAACAACTGTATTGAAATGAAAACAAGCAAAAGACACCAGGAGGAAATTTCATATCAGTAACCACCACCACCACGTAGGCGGAGAACAAGATGCAGAGTCGACTCCTTCTGGATATTGTAATCGGCTAAGGTACGGCCATCTTCTAACTGCTTCCCAGCAAAGATCAACCTCTGCTGCTCCGGAGGAATACCCTCCTTGTCCTGAATCTTTGTTTTAACATTGTCGATCATGTCCGAGCTCTCCACCTCCAGGGTGATGGTCTTTCCAGTCAAGGTCTTGACAAATATCTGCATACCTCCTCGAAGCCGTAAGACTAGATGCAGGGTTGATTCCTTTTGGATGTTATAGTCTGCTAGAGTCCTTCCATCCTCTAGCTGCTTTCCAGCAAAGATCAGCCTCTGCTGGTCAGGTGGGATACCCTCCTTATCTTGGATTTTGGCCTTCACATTATCAATAGTGTCCGAGCTCTCTACCTCCAATGTAATAGTTTTACCTGTCAAAGTTTTCACAAAAATCTGCATTCCACCACGCAGTCGGAGAACCAAGTGAAGGGTCGACTCTTTCTGGATATTATAATCTGCAAGTGTTCTCCCATCTTCAAGCTGTTTGCCAGCAAAAATCAACCTCTGCTGATCTGGTGGAATCCCTTCTTTGTCCTGGATCTTAGCTTTTACATTGTCAATTGTATCAGAGCTCTCAACTTCCAGGGTAATAGTCTTTCCAGTGAGAGTCTTCACAAAAATTTGCATACCACCACGGAGTCGTAACACCAAGTGGAGGGTAGACTCCTTCTGAATGTTATAGTCTGCAAGGGTCCGACCATCTTCAAGCTGTTTCCCAGCAAAAATAAGCCTCTGTTGGTCAGGAGGGATCCCTTCCTTGTCTTGGATCTTGGCCTTGACATTATCGATCGTATCAGAGCTTTCCACTTCAAGGGTAATGGTCTTGCCAGTTAGGGTTTTCACAAATATCTGCATACCACCCCTGAGACGAAGGACAAGGTGGAGAGTGGACTCTTTCTGGATGTTGTAATCAGCAAGGGTTCGGCCATCTTCAAGTTGTTTACCAGCAAAGATAAGCCTCTGTTGGTCTGGAGGGATCCCTTCCTTGTCTTGGATCTTGGCCTTAACATTATCAATGGTATCTGAGCTTTCGACCTCAAGGGTAATGGTCTTACCCGTAAGAGTTTTCACAAAGATCTGCATCTACTTTCAGCAAGAAACATAGAATTAATTTATAACTTAAAAGAAACTATTAATATTTATAATTTTTCCTTCAAAAAGAAGCCAGCAACAATTACAGAATATCTGCTGCATAAAGAATATTATTCATCAATCAATGTTATTTATAAACAGAAATCAAATATCATCCATAATAACCTTTAATTTAGGCCAGTTTACCCAGCAGCTATGAAGCCCTAATAAATCATGACACTAAATAAAAAATCAAAGAAAACCCTAAATCTTAAGCCAGATCAGAAATAACACATGAAACCCTAGATCAACAATTAAAGTTGGCAACCAATGAAACGGACAAGAAATAGAAAATCTCAGATCTTGAATCGGAAAAGGATAAGATCATTACATACAGATATCAATATGCTTATCGAAATAGATCAAAGTGAATATATCGATGAAACCTAACCCTAAATAAACTAAGCAAAATTCACAAAACAAAAGAAATACCTTCTAAGAGAGATTCGGAATCGGAGAGAATTGGTCGACGATAATAAAGAGAACCAATTGAGAAATTTTCAATCTTGATGCAGAATTAGGGAATATGTTGATATATTTATAGGGGAGATTGCCGACTTAATTGAGAAAAAGTGGGCTAAAAAAGAACCGGTTAATAGGAAGCCACGTATTAGTTAAAGTTTTGTTTAAAACGATGCCGTTTATATATTCCTTTTTTTTAATTTAGGAGTTAGTTTATAATATATGATATAAGATTAGAGTAAGGTAAATTTATGATGAACAAATTAAATATTTAGATTTTAAAATTTAAAAAAATAGTTTATTTTTTTTATATTTTATACTACCTATATATCAAAATATATATATTTTTTTATTTTTTTAGATAACTGAAACATACACTACAATTATTTTTTATCAAAGGAAGATAATTTTATATAAAGCATGGCCTATCCACCATATTATACTAAAAACTATTAAAAATAATAATTAAATATAATTTAAAAACACCAATTAATACATATAAGGAGGATAAATCGAAAGATACTAAAGAATACAATCATATTTTTTAAAATTTTAAATTATTACATAGTTTAGATATTTTTATTTTTTATTAATAATTTAATTAAATACCTTTAAAACTCAATAAATGATTTCAATAAAAAAATAGATAATTTATATCCTAAAAATTGTATATTTTAAAAGTTCAAAGGTTTAATCAATTTTTTATATAAAAAAAGTTGTGCAAATTTAAAGATTTACTCTTCATCCAATTATATTTATTTCATAGTATTAATTTTATTTTGTTAAATTTTATAAAATATATATTTAAAAACTACTTAATTTTTCCAAATTGATTTAGTAAATATTTTAATTATCTATTTTAAATATATATTTGCTGAATTTGTTTCAGAAATGACTGTTTCCAAATTGATTTATTAATAATTAAGACAAAACCTCTCAATATGCCCTCCATTTAGGGTCTAATTCGAAACTGGTAATCGTTCTTATATGCGGAACACAGACTTGCATGCTTAACAAAACCTATAACATCAGTTTTCTTCAACAAAGTCGACTTGCCGGAATAAGTCGCCGGCAGACAACAGATGCACAAACAACCTTACAACATTGTAAAACTGAAAGATAAATAAGGTAAACATTATTGGTCCGTCCCCGGCACCGGAGAAGGATTTCATGGCATGACGAAGAAGGTGATCAATACCTCCATCCTCGGAAGCTTCGGTCTGCAGTTAATACACGAAGACAGCGACGATTTAGCGTTCGTAACAAAACATGTAATAAAGCAAAATAAAGACAACAGATGTACAACAAGAAGAGCTTATTTAGATGAAGAGAGTAGAGTATATCATATGCCTGTTTCGGATGTGTATTCCATCATAGGATCGATCCGTCCACCACCTGCAAAAGAAGTAGCTACAACGTTTATATCATACATCACATGCGGATCTAAAACGTAAAAATGGAGTAGATATGGGAATCGACTTACAAGAAAGAAGGCTTTCGGTGTATGTGAAAGCGACGGGAGAATGCGTTTCGAAAATGTTTGATAACTCAAGCTCCCTCCAAAACCTGTGGTCCGAATGAAAGATATAATAATGGTTTGAAGTTATGACGAAAATGTCATTCTCCTTCGCAACTACAAATTCGACACATTCATCATTTGAGAAGGGGATGTTATTGCTGCATTTCAGTTCCCATTTAGGCTCATTCTTGTCTTCGAGAGTCCATATATTCATGATCTCATCCTCATCATATACAGCAACTAGGGCTAAACAGCCTTTGAGATCAACCAAGTATGAGTGTTCTGTGACATCCGCCGGAAGGTCAATAGTTCCAAAGGTTTCCTCTATGTCAACCGTAAGGATCAAACCCGGAATCATCGGATCTTCATCCGAAGCAACAAACCAATGTATCTTTCCATTGACAAAAACATGGTTGGACCCCAGGGGACTATGGCTAGATCGCATCGGACAATATGGTACACGGCCTATGACACACCAGAATCCAGAGATTGATGAATATACCTCACATTGTAGACGATTAACACGGGGTTGATGTTTAGCTAGGGGTATACGCTTGGGAAAGAAAAATCGAAATATCTTGTAGTCATTGATTTTTGGACCAAAAGCAACCCCGATGGAAGGCTTTTCTTTGGATGGGGTACCTTTTGGAATTAATAGAGCCTTTCTTGTAGCTGGGTTGCAGATACGGATTTCCAGATCGGTTTCATCATCAACTATCCTGCCCGAGTCCACTTTCCACGTATAGTTGATGCAACAGAGTAAACCATCAAAGGAACAAATGATTGTAATCGGAGAAAAGTTGTCACAATACGGGAAGTTTGTCCTTTTAGCGATTTCGCCACTGTTCTTCACAAAAAACAACTCCATCATCACATCCAGGAACGGATAAACTATGTAAAATGTATTTTTCCGAGACCAGAGTAGCTGCAGATCGATGAAAACCTGACTACTTATCAACCGACGCCAATGCTTGCAAACAGATTTGCATACTAAAATTGACTTGATCGGAAGCCTTGAGAGTATATCGACAAGCACGTTTTCTGCACTCTCTACTTCATACCACTTATCATGATGAACACATTCACCACCGGTTTCATCCATTTCTAGTTCTTTTCACTTCCTTCATCCAATGAGAACTACACATGCAGCAGATATCAGTAATTTTATCAGCTAACAAATCCTGAGATTAACAATACTTAATATTCAGACATTAAATGGACATATTCACCACTAGTAAGATATTAAAATGCACTATTTCCGATCTAACAAAAAAAATATCATGAAAAAAATAGGGAAATAGATAGAGGAAAACTTACATGCTCCGTGGATTGAAAATTCGTTTACTATTCAATGAATATCATTATCATTCCAAAGGAAACAACTGTCCTCTGCACTACAGACAAATTTCGGAGGACGGAGATTGCACTAAAAACAGCGTTTTTTTTTTCTTTCTAGATGGGTTAAACTACACTATGAACACATCACTGTCACATTCAAAACCTTGGATTCAATCTCATCAGTCAATAGTCAATACATGCATCAACTAGATGCTATAACAAAATAATCGATGCATCAGCATGAAACAGTTAAAACTTAAAAGTGGTATGGGAAAAGAAAAAAACAGGAATCTAACAAAGCAACCAAAATGATATCTAAAGCAAAGACGGAAAAAAGCGAACAATGAAGTACTTGAGAAAATTGCAGGAGGAAAAGAACATACTTACCACAACGTTGCTCCTCAGAAATTTCGTGCCTATTTTGTAGCCTGCAAACAAAATCACCTGTAGTTTAGTTTTCTTCAAATATAATCTTGAAATATTGATTATAAACATGCAGCAATCTTTAGAGAAAATTGTGACCAACAAGTTGAACAATATTATATAGCTTCGATTTAAAAAAAAAAAGCACGAAAGCTCGATGACTACAACAAAGGGGTAATGCTAGTCACAAATCAAATTTCTAATCACATCAATCTAGCAATTTTCAATAAAAACGAATCAAATGAAGATCTGAAATTTAGATCTTTTACACAACAAAAAGTGTGCAATCTAACAAACAAATCAGCAGCAATCCTTCATCACTCACCCTAAACTTAAGAGAGGGAGATATATTCTAAGGATATCACATGCATAGATTTACAAATGAATCATAGAATGTCAAGAAAACAGTAGAAGGGGTTCGGGGCTCACAGATTACAATCGGTGCCTCTGGCTTCAGTTGAGAAAAAGAGACTAGAAAATACTTCTTATATCGAGGTAGAAAGATAACTCCAGAACTTATAACGCTCGTTTATTGACAGATTCGCCTTCAAAGTGGCAATATAGGAGTCCATGCATTGCGACAAGTGGGAGGTATGCACTGGAATAGATATGAAAGAATCCCAAGAAGGAAAAGCGAAAGCTAAAATGGTAAATTTTCTACCAAACTTCGCTGCATTAGGAGTCCGTAACAATGTAAAAAATCACCTTTATCCACGTCTAGAAACTGACAACCATATATATGTCATTGTTGGCAAATGACAACTCAATAAACGTGAATAGTTTTGGAAGCATCTACGAGGGGGATAATATAACCGATGACTATCCTATGTATCATCGTCATCATCATCATCTAAATCAAGATACATTCATGTAACCAAAAATTGAAGTCCGAAAGATATCTTACCCCAAGTATTTTCAACAATTTCCAAAGTTAGACATCATCTTCACGGTTAAAGAGTTGAATATGAACACATTCATGCGGAAAATAGAAGCCGGTCTAATAGACAAGTTTACAAGTCAATGGATCTCTTCAAAGCCATGCTTAATTCATAGAGAAACAAACTAGAAAACAGAGAAAGGGTTTTCCAGTTCGAATATGGAAAATTATTTGAAAAGAATACAAGCATAACTCTAGCACACAATGAAACAGAGAACAAATGAACAATACCACAAATAGTGTCTTACAAAATTCAGATCTCTCTTTTATAGCTTTTTCAAGAATATTTTCCGAATAAACAACAATTGTTTAAAGCAAACCCCTTTTTGTTTTTGTCTTGAGCCAGCTTCCTCAATGAGGTTGAGGGTAGTGTTTGAATCATGGCTCCGGACTAATCTATATTACAAATTCATAACACTATCAAGCAGTCTTAACTACCTCTGCATGCCATTATCTGCATTATCATGTACAACAAACCCGGAAGGCCTAAGGCTAAACCATATTTTATTGGTTATGTCTACCAGAAAATATATGCACCCGGTGCACACTCATGCATCAGAAAAACTATATCTAATGGCAAAAGTAAACAATTAGGCACCTTTTAGTTGGTACAGGCAAAATGCATTAACTTCTACACTAGCAAACATGTCATGCAAGATTACAGGTACTACCTAGTCAATTTTCATCTTATGAAACGGTCCCTTTTTATTTCTAAATATGCTTTTAGTGATAAATATGCAAAATTACTTCCTTTCTAAATCTAGATAAGCCTGAAACAGAAATATATAAGAAAGTTTTTGCTTGACACTACAAAGCAGCACGATTATCGCTTTCTTAATATGAGCTAGCACATTCTTCATTGCTAAACCCCATATAACTTCTAGCATTGGCACACTATGAAACTGGGGCTCAGAGTGAGTGTTGGATACTCATATGTCCAAAACGGATACCTTTTTCTGTGTATTTTGACAGTCACATCCCCGACTTATGTCGGGATAAGTCGGATAAGCATGCTTCACAAAGAATGAAGAGTTTGAGAAACATAGTAAATGCAGTTGATCAGAATATCATATAGATAACTAAGAAAGAAGAAATTCATTCTCCATATTCATTTTTCTATCTAAAAGTCTTACTCAAATTGTCAAAATCTAAAACTTCCACTCAAAATTCCCATGAACTTCAAACACTGTAAATTTATAATATCAGATAAAATGTAAAAAGTAAAATAACAAACTAACACAAAAAATACCCCAATTTCCACGGTTGAACTCATTTAAAACTATCACAAAAGATAATTAATCTTCAGAATTTTCATTGTTTTCCAGAAATCCAAAAAATGGAAAGGCATAAATTTAACAGGCATATTTCCCAGTATATGGATATATATGAACTATACCACACATAAAAGTATGAACCCACCATGAATCTAATCTGGAAACTGCGTTTCATCAGGTCATTTATTGCTAAAATTAAACCATTTTTATTGCTTCAATTTAACAACGGAAATGAAACTGAGAATCAATTGCCACCCACATTTTTTTACACTCATCGACATGCAACACTGAAAACAGTAAGAAAATCAAAACACCCATTTGAGAAAAACGTGGAATTAAAATTGAAAGATTGCACCTTTTTTCTCTCTGGAATTGAATGAACGCGAAGATTGGCAAGGAAAGGAGGAGAGAGAAAAGAAAAAACAAGCGTTTTGTTGGTGTAGGATGGTGATTTATGGAGATGTTGGCGGTTTGATTGTAGATTGAAAAGGGTTTTGACATCTTGCAAAGTTGTGCACGACACGAACTAAAACGGAACTGAAAACGATAAAATGGTCTTAAGATGTTTCTGGGAACAGTGATGTTCGTTAAGGGAATTATTGGTTCCCGCTTAGGGACGATCATGTTACCTATATTCGACTCAATTTAAAAAAATAATTTTTAAAATAAAAAATATTTAATTGAACTTAAAAATAAAATATATATATAAATAAACTACATTAAGAAAAAGGGTACGTTATATTTACGTAATTACTAAATTTTTAAAATATTTTTAATTTAATTATTGAATTTTTAAAATTTATAATATAATTATTAAATTTTTAATTCGTTTTTATTCAAATCACTCACATTAACGGCATTAAAAAATAATAATGTGATGCCTCATTTTCTTCTTCTCCCTCTTTTTCTTCTTGTCCTCTGTTTTTCCTGCATGAACCTAAGAACTTGTAAAAGGAGGAGCTTTTATCTCTTGATTTTCTTCCTTTCTTGCTTGTTTCTTTCTTAGATGATGATGGAAAATCCAAGAGTAATTGGAGTTTGATCGGTTATATATAAAAAATAACTCGAATTTTTAAATAATTTATTGATAGTTTTTAAATTGAAGTCAAATCCTCTTATATATGGGTATAGAATGCCGTTTAAATTGAAATTAATTGGTATAACATTATAAATGTTTACAGTTAAATTTAAATAGAAACTCGAACAATTTGATTTGACATGAAAAATTTTAAATAAAATTTGAATTATAAAATAAAACTCATCAATTTAATTAACTCGATCGAATACTCACCCTACTAATTACCCTGGCTAATGTCAATATCTCAAATTTGAACTATATTAATATTTATATATTATATCATCCACATACCAACCAAATTAATACAATTTTCATCAAATTTCCTTGTTGAATAATGATAAGAAGGAGAAATGGCATGTTTCTCTTGCAAAGTAGTTGATGTTCATGGCTTGTTGCCCTGTTCTAGGTAAAATGTAATAATCAGTATAAGAGCATTTTGTTAGTGTTTTAACCATGTAATAATATTTATATTATAATTTTTTAATTGAATTTAATATTGGAAGATAAATAAGATCAATTTCATTTTAAAAAGTAAAATTTTAAATAAAAAACAAAATATTTAAATTATTATTATTGTAAAAACAAAGGTTATTATTGATTATGATATTCTAAACTCCAAAATAAGATATATTTGGGTCATTTGAGCCTTAATCATTAGACTTAATGGACTCTATATGAATCCCAGCATCAAAAGACTGATGTACTTACAGTAAGATTCTCTTGCTTACTAATAGTTGATTACTCATAAGATTATCAGTGGATTCAAAGGATTTAACTATTATAGTCACAGAATCTAAACAGTTTCTTTACAAAATTGCAGAAAATACGAAGGAAATCCTCACTGATCGAAACCGAGTCGAACTACGGCTCAATGCTGTACTCTGCAACGAGTTTCGATATTGTTCTAAAGAGAAATGAAGAACACTGAATAACCTCGGAGAATAGAGCATAATGGATCCTTCTTTTTCTTGGATGAAAGACATGATTATGTAATCACCCAAATCCTAAAATTTGCAGTGAAGAAATATTTATTACAATCAGACATGGTGAAAGGAAGACACTCTCAAGAATGGAAGTCCAAGCAAAGAGCACTATGGTGGTACAAAATGATAGCATTTAACCGGGTATCGGTTCATATGCTATATAGATCAACCCGGATTCGAATCCAAACCGAATCCGGACTTGGTAAACTGAAAGACAATACTACTTTGCAGATTGGTATGCACTTAGACTAGTCAATTGTAACTCTAACCTGGATTCGAGTCCGAACCTAACCCAACTTGATTTAACCATAAAATGTCAGCAATCTGAAAACAGCCAACCCGAGATGACCAGAATCCAAATGACAAAAATAGAAATATTGATCTCGTCTAAAGTAAACTCTTCCCACCTAATTGGCAAGTCTACATGCGTCAGACACGATCCAGAATCAGAAATGGCAAAGTTTCTTTCCTCTATGAGACTTATAGACTGTAAAGCAGTTTCTGATGTCAACACTTTCATATCAAAATTATGAACTCAGAATTTATTAGCAATCATAACTTTTGAGAAAGTAAAAAATGAAGCCATCAATGTACCTAAGTCTAACTATAAATGCATATGATTGAGGGAAATCGACAAGAACCACAGAAACAATACCAAAGGACGTTTAACAGCGCTTTGGCGATGTCAGCTCTGCAGGAATCTAGCATTGAAGTGAAACGCCTTCCATTTTATCTTGTTTCCATTGGTACGTTAGATGTTCTCGGTTCGAAAATTCGCAACAACAAAGCTTCAGGGCCCTCCTCTTCTTGATCAATTGCCAACATAACATTGAAACTGAACTTTGAGATCTCACAAGCAAACATAACCTATGGTATGTCTTGGATTTAAGTTTTTAGATGTAATGTGGCAAGGTAAAATACTTGAATTTGCTTGAGAAGGGTACAAGCAGCATATGCCATCTTCAATCAAAGACTATTAATCCTCATCATCCGAACTAGAAGTATCCACCCTTAGCTCGGCAATTGCTGGGAAAAGCTTCTGCCGTAGATCAGTACGTGTCTCGGAGGAAGATGATGCCTGTGACCCCTCCTTCTTATGTGATTTTGCTGGCTTGTCTTTAACCTCTTTGCATACCTTATCCAAAATTATCAAGAAATCTCGTACAATGACAAACAGGCGTAATCCCTCATCCTTCTTATTGTCACCGTGGAAATAACAGCCGGTTTTCTTCACTAACTCCATTATTCTCTTCTCTTCCTCGAGCAATGACGTGACATCAACCTCAGCCTTCTCCACAAAACTCTTTAATGTTCTGTGAAAATCACTGTCTTCCTTCAAACCTTTCATCTCCGAATTCAAGAAATCACGTGATTTTAGGAGTGAATGCCCGAGTTTGGCAACAGTTCCTGTTAAGTTTTCAGCATCAACCACTGCAGCTTTCTTGACACTTTCAAGTTCAGTACTCAGACGTGAAACTGCCTGAAACCCAAGGCTGTGGTAGCGGTCTTCCATATCAGGGGAAACATCCTCAAGAAGATCCTCGGATTTCACGCTGGTAAAACTTTGGCTCTCTCTTTCAGCACGGACAGCTTTCAACCCTTCAGTACGTATTATTTCTAGGACAACGAAGTGCAACAGTGTGGTCTTGCCATCTACTCCTTTAACATCTGATAATTTCAAAAGCGTGTCGAGTTTGAATGCTTGCGCGCCACCACGGTATGTTCCATCGTTCATGCGATTTCCCGTTTTAAGAACAGCTTCTAAGATCTTGAGGAATAGACGGCTACCTCTTAGATCCTTGCAAGCAACCTGCCAAAGACATCACCAATTCACATCTTGTAAACTCTCCAAAAATGCATTTCCAATGCATGACATAAATTGTATGAATCAAGCAAGTCATGCAATTTAAAATCTAATGACCAACCTCTAATGTTTCGAAGGATTCTTTAGTGGCAGCAACCTCCTCATTAAGAGAACACATAAAACACAGCACTTCCATTCGTTTAAAAGCAAACGGGATGTCAAGCACTTGTATTAGGAACTGCTCAGCTGGACCGAGTTGAGAAGTTTCACCGCTGTATGCTTTAAGTTTTTGTTCTTCGTCTGATGTTGGTGCCATCTTCAATAACGTCTGAAGGATTTCAATTGGAAGGTGGTTTCCTGATATTGAAAGAAGGGATTAGAAAATCATTATCGGAAACTAAACACATCAGTACTATTCTCTTTTTATACCTAAAAAGAAATTCAATGATGAGTAACACAGAGAGAGACCATCAAACACATGCTGGATCATAAAATTAAGTTTCTCAAAGCTCTTCCATTTACAAATGGTTCCCTTGCAATATATTTACGAAAATATTTTCACATCAGAAACTAGATTTGTGTATATTTATACCATGAATAGTCCATCGATCACTATAAGTTCAGGGAATGGTTCAAGGGAAACCTACATTGTTATTTGTCTGTTCATAATCTCAAATTTTAAACGAGTTTCAGAACCAGGGTCACATTTTTTATAGGTTGTAAACGAGATTATAATTTCTGGTTGCTTGCAAATTTGCTCTGAAGCACATTTTGTATAGGAATAAGATGGAGGAAATCACCTTCCCGAAGTGCGTCACATACATCTACAGTGGTCACATTCAACGCCCGCAAAAGGATTGCTAGATTTTGTGCTTTCTTAGGGTCAATTAGTTGAACAAACTGAGGCATATGCTCCTGCGCAGATGACTCTTTCTTTCCCTCCTTATTCGTTTTATTGTCAGTGGCCGAATACCCGAAAAGAGTTTGAATAAGATCCTCATTGAACCTGCAAAGGCAGCATCGAGTATCCCACACTAATGTGTCAGCATTAGAAATAAAAAGGAAAAAAAAAAAAACTAGTAAAGAAACAGATACATACTGGAATGATCCAGCTTTGATCTGATTCCACACCATTGCATGGTCCGGCTTGGCTGCAACTTTATCCCAGAAAAATGGCTTCAGTTTGGCTTTAGACGCATTGGCATCATTCCCAGCTGCACCGGATCCTTCACCAGATGTAGCATTTGGTGTACGTTGCGGTCCAAATGGTGCTTTACGCGCCTTGGAACCTGGGGGTAATGGTGGAGGTGGCCCAGGAGGAGCACCGGGAGGAGCTGGTGGACTAGGACCAGCTCCAGGAGGTTTAGGTGGTAACGGAGGTCCAGGACATGCAGGAGGCGGTGGAGGAGGATTAGCCCTAACTGGACTAGGAGGTTCAGGAGGAATAGGATCTGGTCTGCCGTGAAGAGCATTCTCCGGAGGTACACCAGGCATGGAAGTACTCGCCCCTCCCGAAGGTTGGGTCAAATTAGTATTGCCTGATGTATCAGAAGATTCAGATGAGGTGTTGGCAATAGCTGCATCGGCACCAGCAACAGCTCCAAATGATTGGTGGTCAGGCTTCGTTCCTGCATTAGATGCATAAGAAGAACCTACAAAAAGAAATTTTGGTTGAGTTTATCAGAAAGCTTCAATAAAGAGCGGGAAGTATATACCACCAGAGGTTGGCTTCGGGTTAATTTCCTTACGGAAGCACACAAACAAGAACAACCATGCGACGAAAGCTGTTACCAGCGCAGTCACAACACAAGCAATAACAAGTGTTGTCATATTAATTCCATGATGTTCATGTTCTAAATCTCCATGGTGGGGATCATGTACTGGAGGTGGTTGATTAGAAGGTTTAATAAATGGTTGAGAGGGTGAAGATGGCAGACTTTTAGACGAAGACGAAGACGGAGACGGAGAGGGAGATAGAGAAGGAGATAGAGAAGGAGATGGAGATGGGGATGGAGATGGAGATGGAGATGGAGTGAAAGTGGGACTGAAGTCAGGAGCTTCAGAATCAGGAGAAGAGGCTAGAGCCGAATCTGGGGATGACGATGGGCCCAAGTCTGAATCAGGGGATTCTGTAGTGTTCTTTGAGGCTAAAGTTCTTCTAGGAACATCATGCCTTTGATATAATGAACTGATATATCTGGTGTACCAAGGATTAAAGCCATCATGTTTTATGGATGCTTGGAATAGAAGATGATTCTTTCTCATGCAGTCAGAAAGAGCTTGCTTTAACACAGGATGGTGAACCAAGTTCTGAATGTTCTCTGTTGCCAATGAATAACCCACCGTATGGATAACATTGAATAGTATTTCCTGCAGACGGCGTAACTTGGGTTCTAAAGCTTGCGATAAATCATTCAAATCTTGTCTGCATTCCAGCCATAACAAACTCACCTACACATAAACATTTTGATCATTTTATACAAAAGGGAAGAAAACTCAGTTCCCACTTTCTAATCCAAAAGCAACATTGAATCATCTGAATGATTGTCACTACCAAACATACATTCTCATAAGTCTACATTGTCAATATCCGATGCCGTTGTCATTGACAGAAATGGAATAACAAGGTTTAAAATATTATGAAACAGCATGTTCAAGACAAGTCCAAATGCAGCTAAATGTCAGCTTAACACCTCCCAAGTAATCATTAAACAACGCTAGACATTAGTACATTACAAAGCTGAAATGCTTATGATTTCAACATCTTCATTAAGCAAAATGAAGAACCAGTTCTGCCCCCAACATATAAAAGTAAAAAAACAATATTGCTCAAGCAAAACAATGGCAGGCAATGAATATCAAAGTAAACAGAGAACAAATTACATAAGCAAATGAATTGAACTTGGAAGAGCAAACGAAGTAGAGCAATTTCCTTTACCATATTTTCGTTGATCTCCTCATTAGATGGATCAGCTAATACATTAATAAATGCTTCTTCTCCGTCACCTCTGTACTCTAAGATGATTGCCAGTGAAATACAGGTCAAAATCACCAAAAATATTACACAAGGAATGGTTTTGGCACACATTTTCCCCTGTGTCACCGGCATTATCCCAAGCGGAAAATGGATTCCTTTTCATTTCATCAATATCCAAAGCCAAATCCAAAATAACTCAACCAAACCAAACCCGAAGCCAACTCGAGTCATTTTCCCTCAAAAAGAAACCCTTGAAACCTGGTAAAAATAAGCAAGATGCTCTTCTTCAAGTTAATGAAATATAAAAACTTGGAATCACAATTTAAGAAAACAAACAAAACCCAGAAATTGGGATTGAAAAAAAATAGAAACAAAAAGCCAGAAAGGATATGATCAATAAAGCAAAAATAAATAAATAAATACCAACAAATTTCAAAATTAGAAAGAAAAGAAATGAGCATAGAATGTATGGAAAAGGAAAGAGATTGACAAGGAAACAACTTTTGCTTTTATTGAAAAAGGGTTCTTACATTGAGCTGACAAAATGTTTCAAGGTTTCCTTCTTGTTGGGGTTTGTATTCTGATAACAAACATTTAGTTTTTCTTCTGCTTGAAACTAGATAACAAACCTTTAGTTGAATCAGTATTTGTAGTAATACTTAAATTTAGTAATCAACTGTTAGCTTGATATTTTGCTTAATTAAATTTGGTATTTTGGAATAAACAGTGGAGTGATTAAATAAAATCTTCATAACTATTTCTAGTTGTTTTGAATGGATAAGTTTAGTTAGGAGTATTATTCTTTTTGTTTTGTAAAAAAAAAAGAATATCAATCTTTTTGAAATTTTAAACAAAGAGATAATGAAGATTTTCTAACCAAATATGAAATATACATTCATTATTATTCAATAACCTACTCATTTTGAATACATTGTTCTTTAAAATATCAGAAGTTTATAAAATCCAATTAATCATTAAACAATGGCATATTAATCATAACTAAATTCTTTTTTCAATAATGTTTATAAAAATATATTTTCTTTATACTTTCTCATAATATATTTATTTATTTACATGTTTTATCCTTATTTTTTAGTATTTTTATTTTTAACAATTTCTACGGGGAAATTTACTCCTAATGGGTTTCGAACACACAACCTAGGGGATGATGATAACAAATGACTAAGATTATTTCTTTTATTTTTTTTCAAGCGATGATCTCCTCATCCATGGTGGGGCAATCGAACCCTCAACCTAGGGGATGATGATATACACCTTTGTTCTTTATCTAATTCTGATATGAGAGTACACAGCTTAAACCAAATCAATCAGCTTGTCCAAATTGTCAAATGAAGATTTAATAAAATGGCATTTAAAATGTTGCAAAACATCAATCAAAACAAGAAATTAAATCTACTGGCATTAAATAATTGTATTCATCTCACTAATGAACAAGAAAAGGGGGGAATGGATCACAACTCCTATTCAGTAGAACAAAATGATTGATGAACAAGAAATGGGGGAATGGATCACAACTCGTATTAAGTAGAACAAAATGATTGATTCATTATATCCACATTAAGCTAAAATGCCTAAAGCTGCCTACTAGCTAATACACTATCAATGAACTACAATTCCAAATAAGACATTAGAAGCTTGTTCTTTCTCAGACCCTGAACTCAAAACTTCTGAAAGAAAAAACTATGTGAAACAACAATTGAAGCTAATATTCAAGTTGGTTTCAAACTAAGAATCGGATTAAGAGATGATGGGTTTCTCTTGGGGTTTAAAAAAAAAAAACTGAAAATCTTAATCTTCATCACCTCCAGATGCCTTGGAGGAATTTCCACCTTTCTTAGGGAGGATGAGATTGTGGATATTGGGCATTACACCTCCATTGGCAATGGTGACATCTCCTAATAGCTTGATAAGCACTTCATCGTTCCTTACTGCAAATTGAATATGGCGTGAAACAATTCGTGATTTCTTGTTGTCTCTAGCTGCGTTTCCATCGAGCTCCAGAACCTGAAATAGAACATTCAAATTCCACTAAGATTATCCAACATAGATACGTAGAAAACCTGATTTCTTCTTATTTTAGTGATTACAGTGTGAAATTACGCAAAACTTCGAAAGTTGTAAACAATTTTGGGGATAATTAAACCTAGTTTTACATCCCATGGAAAACAGAAAGATTTAAAAATTTGCACAGATTCGAACATTGTTCCTAATTTAGACCATAGATTCAGATTAATTGTTGAAAGCTTCTACCAACTGAAAACAGAATTCAGAAACAAATTTTCTCAAATACAAAAGGAAAAGAATTTCGAAATCCTAGATTAGGTTACCAAATCAAATAAACACTTCGTTTAATAAAATGCATCGATTGCCCCTAAGAAATTTAAACAAAGAGAAAGTTATCATAATACCTCAGCGGCAAGATATTCAAGAACGGCAGCGAGGTCAACCGTAGTTCCGGCGCCAACTCGTTCTGCATATTTCCCATCCTTGAGTTACGGAGCTATACGACCCACCGGAACTTGAAGCCCGGCCTTGCTACTCCTCGATGTCCCCTTCTTCGACGCTCCTGATCCAATAGTTTTGCCCCGACCCGCCAATTGAGACCGGGAACAAGAATATATAAAATGTGAGGTCCGAAACTAGGAGCGTGGCGGTTGTTGCCTGATGGTAGAGATTGTACGAGGGAAATATAAGAAATCCGATTGTTTCGGATATATATAATAGAAACCGTGAAGACTATATATAGTTCCCCCTAGTTTTAAAACGTTTACCTAGAAAGATTATCAGGTAATCACGATATTTATAATTTATAGTTTAAGCAATTAAGATTATTTATTTTAAATAATTGTTTAATAATTATTTAATTATTAATTATATATAAAAATAATAATTTATTATAAAAAATTAAGATGAACGATTAGAATTAATTAAAATCACGTATAACAAATAAAATTTATATTAATTTACAGTTTTTTTTAATTTTATATACATCTGTGATAAATTGTGTATTAGGTGATTTAAATATATAATTTAAAGGTTTTCGATTAAAAGTTATTATATATTTAAGGTTAATTTAGCATTACTTTTGAAAAAGTATAGTGAAAATATATTTTTAAAAGTTTTTTTGGATTTTTAGATTTAAAATTTAAATGTTTAGTATTCCAGTAAAAAAATATTTTTTAAGTGTTTTTGGGATTTTAAACTTAAAATTTAAGTGTTTAGTATTCTATTAAAAGTGCTTTGAAGAAAGTAAATGATCATTTTAGACATGATACTATAAGTTGTATATATAAATGATATCTATTTTTTTTAATGTTATAATATATAAAATATATCAACTTAAATTATCATATTTATATTTTTATTAATATATAGATATTTTTAATAATTATATGTATTTTATAAAATAAAATAAATTTAAAATACTTTAATCAATATATAATTTTTAAAATAAATATCTTCATAACAATTATAAAATTTAAAAATTATAAATAAAACAATAACAAATAAAAATTAAATTGGTAATTTCATTTTCAAAAGTATTTTTTTAATCATAAAAATTATAAATTTTTAATTTAAAAATAATTTTCAAACGCAGTGTTTTAATATTACTTTTAATATTTTTTTGATAAATCAAACTTTATTTCATCCAAAATAACCTGCTTACAGCAACCGAAAAAATTATATTTTTAGTTTTAAATTATCTTTTAAAATTAAAATTAATTTAAAAATAATACTAAACAAATCCTTAATCATGTTATATTAATGAAAAACAATTTAGCCTTTATGTTATTTTCCCCCATAACATTAGTGTCTAATTTTATACTCAAAAAATGCAAAAGATTAAACATGCAAAACTCGTGTCAATTTCCATAAGTTCAACTTCGTCAGCAGCCATGTTTGACTTCATCCAGCTCACCTGCAAGGATTCGTTGTCGGATAAGGGATTACGAGAGTCCCATAAGAATATCTTTCCAACCAATCAAAGACATCCATGTCGCTCGATTGGGTCCCATATCTTGCTGACATGGCAAAAAAAATAGTACAATAATTATTTTCGTGGATTTTAAAAAATACAAAGAAAAAAAAAGATTGCCGACTCATTGAACAAATGAGTGCGCAATTGATGACGGAGTTTACTTCACACAGTCCAGAGAAGCGCGTTAAATTCTCTTTTCCCGGCATCTATAAATGTAAGATTCTCTTGCTTTCCTTTGTCTTTCGATTTCAGACTTTGAGAAGAAAAGTCCAAGTTTTTCAAGTGGAGGAATAAGAAAGTTTTGTTTTTTACTTGGTTTGGAGCTTTGGGTTTTGATTTTTTGTTCTTCAAAAATAAGAATTTCAAGGTAACGTTCAGAAATTTACTGATAAATTCACTTTCTCTTGTTGTTTCTTTTGAATTGTTGGGTGATTAATTAGCTTTATTTCATTTTGATTCTTTTTCAGGGAAATGAAAACATTAGCTGAAATGGAATGATAGTTTAAGTTTAATGAGTGTTTTCCTTGCATATTTGGGTTAGGAATGGTTTTTAAGCTTCAATTTTACTGTTAAATAGATTGTGAGCTGCAAAATATTTGAACTGTGCTATTAATATGACTTTATGATTCATCGGTATACAACTGGAATGAGTTTCAAGATTGTTTATCAAGCCAATTTCTAATGTGCATACTTCTATGAACCTACTGGATTACAGATTTACTGTTTTTTGAGCTGCTGTAGATATATAGATGGCTTTAGCTTTTCGATCTTGATTTCGGTTTTGTTGGTGGCAATTGCTAAATGTGAACATAGAACTTAAGTGTGTGTGTTTTGCAGGCGGAGTTGGTTTTCATGGATGTCTAAATTTGACTGTGTTGCTGAAGTTGATTGTGTCATTGTTGACGATATTCCCATTGCCATTTCCCCCTAAATCTTGTTATCACAGTGTGAAAGTTGATGCAATCTCATCGTATGGATTCTCGCCTTTGTAGATACGATGTGGTTGCTGCAGGCCTATCCTATTCGGCCTCTTATTCATCTGTTCCTTTGGTACCTAATCAGTTGTTTATTTCTTCGAAATCCGACATAGGAAACTCATCACCAGATTCATGCTTTTCAGCTCAACAGGATAGTGATACCAACACCTTGTTGAGCGACAGCCAGGAGCGGTATAAATCTGCGAAGAATCTTTCGGGATGTGCTTCTTGTAACTCTTCACTTGAATCTAGCACTTATTTCCATCAATTGAGTCCCTCTCCAAACTGCAAGCACGAAAACTTACCGGTCTGTTCTGGTGGAACTTATATGCAAGATGTGAATTCTAGCCATGAAATAATGTATACTTTGCAGGAGCTAGAGACTGCACTCATGGCACCCGATGAGGCCAATGAAGTAACCGGTAGACCGCAGACAACAGGCCAGCGATCTAGGGTATTGGATCCAGAATACCAAGGATCTTCGGTGTGTCAACCTTGGACATCCTTTGTTTCTAAGCACAGGCTGTCAGCTGAAGCTGCTCCTGTTGAAAATCATCTGAAAACAATAGAGGATTTGTCTTTGTGGAGTAGTTCACCAGGGAATCTAAAGCAGTTGTTGATTGCATGTGCTAAGGCTCTCTCTGTAAACAATATTGATGAATTCAATATGTTGATTGCGAAGGCCAGGGTTGTTGTGTCTATACATGGAGATCCAATTCAGCGACTCGGCGCTTACATGGTAGAAGGGTTGGTAGCAAGGAAGGAGGCATCAGGGTCTAACATATATCGCTCCCTTCGGTGCAAAGAGCCCGAAGGCAAGGAACTGCTCTCGTACATGCATATCCTCTATGAAATTTGTCCGTACTTAAAGTTTGGCTACATGGCCGCCAATGGGGCCATTGCTGATGCATGCAGAACTGAAGATCGGATCCACATTATTGATTTCCAGATTGCTCAGGGAACACAATGGATGACCCTCTTGCAAGCTCTTGCAGCCAGACCTGGTGGAGCTCCATATGTACGGATTACAGGGATCGATGATCCCGTTTCTATATATGCTCGTGGTGGTGGATTGGAAGCGGTTGAAAGACGTTTAATGTCACTAGCAGAGAAGTTCAATATTTCAGTCGAGTTTCATGGGATGCCAGTTTTTGCACCAGATATCACAAGGGACATGCTCGATGTCAGGCCTGGGGAGGCTCTCGTCGTCAACTTCCCGCTGCAGTTACACCACACCCCTGATGAGAGCGTTGACGTGAACAATCCTAGGGACGGGACTCTCCGAATGGTAAAGTTGCTTTCACCAAAGGTTATCACCTTGATTGAGCAAGAATCAAACACGAACACGGCCCCTTTCCTCCCCAGGTTCATCGAGGCTCTGGAGTACTACTCAGCAATGTTCGAGTCCATCGATGCAACACTGCCAAGGCACAACAAGGAAAGAATTAACGTTGAGCAACACTGCCTGGCCCGGGATATCGTGAACGTCATTGCCTGTGAGGGAAAGGAGAGGGTTGAACGCCACGAGCTCTTGGGTAAGTGGAAGTCTAGGCTAACAATGGCCGGTTTCCGACCTTATCCTTTAAGCACTTATGTCAATTCTGTGATAAAAGGCCTGCTAAAGTGTTATTCCAAACATTACACATTGACGGCTAAAGATGGAGCAATGTTGTTGGGGTGGAAGGACCGGAACCTTGTTTCAGCTTCTGCTTGGCGCTGTGATAGTTGAGATTCATACAAAGGTAGTACTAGGTCCGGTCGACCAGGTTGGTTTCAGATGACTGGTTCAGTATTCAATCACCATTGCTTGTTCCGTTTTCTTTATTCTTTGGGGTTTTATAGGATTTGATGCTGGGATGTATACGAATACTAATGATTCATTCGATTATATTATCAAATTTGATGCACGTATTATACTAGGTAAAAAATATGAGTTCCTAGACTCACTATGTTTGAAAATTTTAAAAATATATATTAAAAATACGAAATAAAAAAACTAAACAATATTTAACGTAGACTTCTCAAGAAAAAATAATCGATATTTATTGTTCTTTTGTGTTTGTTTATTATTTTAACAAACGAACATATAAACGAACACAAATGAACTTAACGAATAAATATGAATAGAACTAAAAAATATATATTTGTTTAGTTGTTTGTGTTTATTTAATTGTTCATAATTATTCAATCGATTAAAAAATAAATAAATGAACGTGAACATATCCTTGTTCGATTCATTTATATGCCTAGGTTTAGATAAGTTGTACGGAATTGAGTTAAATCTAAGGATGATAATTTGATCCATACCCGTCGGGTTCCGACTTGACCCAATAGAGATAATTTTTTTCATTTAAAAAATTGAGTTTAGGTCGGGTTATTATAAAAATAAAGTCAGGTTGGGTCGAGGTCGAAGTCGGGTTTAGAGTAAAAATTCTCCGACTCGACATATTTATATATTTTTATATATAATACTTATATTATTTTTCTGGGTCAGTAGGATTTAATCAATTTTTTTATTAATATATTAATATCAGATCGGGATCGAAATATAAATTTTAAATATAAAATAAATAAAATAATTAAGCTTATTTGCAATGATTATATATGTAACAAAATATTTATTTGTATCTGGGCTTGGGTTTAAAATATTTGTCCAAAATCCAAATAGTATTTAAAATGGTATTTTCCAAAGTTCATACTTACATTTTATATTTCTATCCAAAATCAATGCTCAAAAGTTATTTTATATTTATCTATTTTTATATGATATCGATGTTTATATTTTTAATAAAAATATTAAAATTTAAATTCATACAAAATATTTTAGATATCTATTACGAAAAAGACATACTTTAGATATTTATTTTATAGTTAAACAAAAAATATATTACATTGTTTGCGTTTATTATGCTTAGGAGTGTTTATTATGGGGCACTCGTTTTTTTATACCGAAAGTCTCGGGTACTAGATTCTTCGATCTATGTTCCTACCGATATTAATTGTGTACTCGTTATCCGAATACTTGCAAAACTCAGATATTAGAAAATTCAAATAACGAGTACTCATAATTTAATTTTTTTAAATTATTTTATTTTATTAATAAAAAATCATAACTAATAAAAGTTTACATTATATACTCCAGAATCAAAATAGCATAGATGACAAGAAAGATTAAATTTTATTGTAAAACAACTGCATAACAGAATCCTCTTAAACATAAGAACAATCATTGTCTCTTTATTTATAAATAATCTAAAAAAATTATTAAAATTAGGTGTATAAACAGTGACTATCACTAGTTAGTTATATCTATTTTTAATATAAATTCGAATTATTTAATACGGGATTAAAATGATGTTATAGAAATAAAAATAATAATTATGTTATAGAAATAAATCTTCTATCTGTGCTTAGAGTTTAAAATTCAATAATTATGTTATAAAAGTTATATGCATAATAAAATTGTTAGATTTAGGAATATAATGAATATAAGGTATTTATTTTAATAATAATTATATTTAAACTAAAAACATTTTAAAAAATAGGAAACTAAGACATTGGGTCGTTGGGTAATAGGTATTCTTACGGTCTAGGCCCGACCCAGAAAAATATACATTTTAGCGGTTGGGTATCCAATTCGATTTTTTTTTATTTATGTTCAAGTAGTTAAATAATTAAATCGAATCAAATATTTTTAAATACCTTTAATTATATTATTACTTTTATATAAAAAAATCTTATTTTAAATAATTTTACAATTGAATTAATTGGGCAATACTCCATGATCGTTGTCCTGGGTTAATTTGCAACACCAGCCCGTTGGGTTAATTTTACTATTAATATAAAATATTTTTGAGTAGTTAATAAATATTATAAATTTTTCGTGGCAAGTATTAAGTAGGTCAATTCTATTCAGCTATCTTTCTCGTTACTCGTTAGTAAACGGGTAGGGCCATGTCCCTGATAAATGGGAAATTACAATATTAATCCCTTTAATTTTTATAACATGATAAAATTTTATTTTTCTATAAAATTTTAATTTAGTTTGATTCCTTTAAAATTATATAATAATAAGTTATTTTTAGAAAAAAAATTATAATTTAACCTTTAAAATTTTATAATTTATTTTTACCCCTTAAAAAATTCTAATTTCTTTCGTAATTTTAATTAAAATCACAGATGTAATCATAGACAGAGCTATGTTGATAGTGGGAGAGGTTCTTGTCTCTTTCAGAATTTTTTAATACAATTATATTTAAAATCTTATTAATTTAAATAATAATAATAAAATAAAATTTTTAACCCTCTCAAATTTCTAATTTAAAAGCTTAATAAACTTTTATTCATCTTAATATTCCATCATGACTTTATTTTTGACGTCATAATTATAATTTGACTACGAGGTTCCCCTTTCATTTAAACAGTCAACCACTTGTTCTGTCAAGCACGAGGATGACTATTTTCACCAACCCCAAAAAATATTATTAATTGAAAATAACGTAAATCTTAGATTTCTATTAAAAATATGAATTTTTAGTAATCTGCATGCATGAGTCAAAATATTCTTTTTTGTTTAATATTTTGTGGGTAAATTCGTCAAGTATGGAAACTGTAGCGGCTACGTAAGAGAAAAAAAAAATATTTTTAATTATATAAAAATAATAATCGGAGGGATTTATAATTATATATACTCACACCGTGTTTGAAAATGAAATTTTATATAGTCGCCACTCCATTTATTTACTTGTTAATTACTAAATATATATTTTGATTATTCTTTCGGTTTTTAGGGGTGTATCGTAATTAGTCTGAACTAATATATATTATATATTTAATTTTAATAGAAAAATTTCTCGGTAAGGTTTTTTACATACACAATGTTTCAAATCTGAAATCTACTTAAATATTTAGTATATAATTCTTTAATATTAATAACATTATTAAAATAATGCAAAGGAATAAAACATTAAATAAAATGATATAAGTCTCTTGACAATTTCAATTATAAATAGACGCCTTTGTAGAAATTTGCTTAATTTAACTTTGATTTTTTTTGTCTTAATTCTAACGTAAAAGATTTTTTTTTTCTAGTGATGGGTTTAAAATATAAATTCTAGCATTGATTTACGCTACAGCTATGGAATTCATATTTCAATATGAAAATACATTTAAAATCATAGTGCAAACATCATTATTTAAAGAATAATCGACCGTCTTGTTTGAAGGCTTTTAGGGAAATAATGGAGAAATAAAAAAATGGAGAATTATTTTAAAAATAGATTAAAATAAAGAATATTAATAAAAAATATTTAACTTAAATGATCGATAATTTGATATAGTTTAAATAAATTTCGAGTTTAAAATATTATATACATAAAAATACTGACGATTATCATTGAGTTAACCAAAATCATATGCAATTGTCGATGACTTAAGATAAATATTGCATAGACCAAATTAAAAGAGCATAAAACTAAATAATTTTTAATTTTTCTTTCAATTTTTAAGGTTTTATTCTAATTAATATAAACTGATCTAGATCGTAAATCTGATTTTGGTGGATGAATTTTCTAATATTTTTTTATTCACATAATATTGAATATATACCAATTTAAATGATATCTATCTATTTAAATAATCTACCTGTTGGTGATAAATTTTTTTTATAATTTTACGATGCAATAAAATATATATATATATATATATTTACTTTGAAAACAAACAGACACGTTGAATTATAAAAAAAAAAATCAAGATTATATGATATAGTTACAATAAATAAAAATATCTGGAGAAACTCTCCTAGACTCAAAATAGTGTCGAAAAATTCTTTCAGTCGTCAAAAATTACAAATTAGTCAAATTTAGTGACTAAGTTCTCAGTATATAGCTACGAATTTCCATCCAAATTCGTTGGAAAAGTAAAAAAAAAAAAACGAAATATTTTTTTAAGATAACCATTCAAACAAGGCTCTTTAGGAATATAAAGTACAAATGAAAATATATTTTAGACAATTTAAAAAGCATTATTTAAGAAAAAAATAATTATACACCGATCAGTGGCAGATGTACAGAGTGAGAAGGACTCTTCCTTAAATTTTTTAAAGTTTATATATTTGATTTTAATTTTAAAATTTTTTATGAATTAGTTCTTAAATTTTTAAATTTTTATGATTTGTGTCCACCTAAAATTTTAAGATTTTATGATTTGTGCTCACTCTAAAAGGTATTCTGATTATACCCACCCTCACAAATATTTCTGAATCCGTCATTAATACCGATACTTTAATTTTAAGATTTAAAAATTTTATTTAAAATCTAGTGTTAAAGGTTTAAGATATAAGTTTTGAATTTAAAATATAAAATTAAAATTTAAGTGTCATGCGACTCCACCGATGATCATGAATAGTTTCCTTTCAATTAAATCATATATTTTATTATTTGGTTCAAATTAGCCGACGAAAGCATAATAATTAACAACAAAAATATATAATACAAAATCCCAAACAACAACAAAGATTACTGCAGATTATCTTGTACGTCAAGCTTAGTATATTTTAAGTTTATTTATATTTTATATATATTTTTGTGTATTTTTATTAATAATTTAATTTTGATCCATTAAACTCTTGTAATTTTGCACCCATACATTTTTAATATACCTTTTTTGATAGTTTGTACGATTTATATAAAATTTTAGGTCTGTCCTTGTCTATCACCGATAACAATGACTAATCTTCTCATCGCGGATACTTAAGAGGTAAATGACTGACCATAAAATCTTTATATATTTTTAAAAGAATAAATCACTTTTATAACTTAAGAGATTAATAATTTAATTTTCAAAATTTTAGAGGGTCTAAAGTCGAATTTCACCATTTTAGGTCCAAGATCCTGCCATCCCCTAAATCTATAAAGAAGATAATTGAAGCTAAAAGACATGGCAGAGATTTCATCATGTTAGTGATAAGGATAATATTTACTATACTAACATTGTTAAAATAACATTTCCATCCTTCAATTTTATCACTTTAGTCATTTTATCCCAAGAAAATTTATTAAAATTTTCCTCGAACTTTTAATTGATTTTTTGATGATGTGACAGAAAATAAGAAAATAATTGGCATTAGCTTAAAGGCGTGGTTACTATTCTGTCACATTTAGTGACCAATTTGATAAAAATAAAAGTCTAAGGGTAAAAAAAGTATTCCATAATAAGTTAAGGACTAAAATGGCTAAACATGTAAAGATGGGGGCAAAAATATCATTATGTCATGAACTAAAAATGTAAAATTTAGATTTTTATTTCGTTGTACGAATTGATAGTTCAATTTGTTTTTGAATTAAAAATATTTTTATTCATTATTAAATTCATGTTTACCTGCTCTAGTGTACTCTATTATGATTCAATGTATATAAACAAACTTGAATTTTGAACTTAAAATTCGGCTAATTTAGAAGAATAATTTAAATGAAATTTATATTTAGAGAAATAAAGATTTTTTTTTTAAATTTACGAAAAATAAATAATATAAAAAGAGATGTCACTCGTAAGTAACGTTTTAATATTATTTTATATTTTTTGGTGCATGATAAATTTTAAAAAATATATCCTCAAATATACTCCAACATTCTTTATTTTCTTAAATATAATTCTTATTTAGATTATTCTCCCAAATTTATCCCAAAATTCTGTCATTTTCAACTGAATTTTATCAATAAAAACATGTAATTTTCTCTAATAAAAAAATAAAATCAATTTACTGCAACAATTCAAGTACAAAACCACCTATGACTTTGATTATAATATAAGTATCGTAATTAGAAGTCGTCTTAAGCCGTTATTATTATATAATTATTTTTAACTTGCACTGAAATTAAAAGGGATAAATACCAAACTAAGCATGAACTTTGCTTAAACGTGCAATAAGATACATAAATTTTGATTTGGTGCAATTATACACATAAAACTTTAAGTTTAATTCGATTATATATTTTGATAAACAAATACAATCAATTATTTTAATTTAATGAGTTATTTGAAATTAAAACTTAATTAATAGAATATATAAATTTTAATGATTAAAAATATTGTTAAACCAAATCATGATACTGTTTCTATTAAATTTTAACGGCCAGTGACTAAAACATGAAAAGAATATAACATAGGTACAGGTTTGATGAAACAATTAGTTAGAGGACCAAAACAAGAAAATAATAATAGTTGAGTGACCAGTAATGTAGTTTTCCCTTTATTTTATATTGATTTAGTTTAATTGTATTTACATTGTTCTAATTAATAGCAATCAATGGAAGTGATTAATTGCAGATCAAAAGATCTAAACTGTACCTAAAAGTCAAATCAAGTTAGCGCCATAAATATTTTTAATACAATAAATTAAATAATATATATTCATTATTTAAATCTTAAAATTTAAATTTATATAAAAACTAATAAATATTTTTAATTAATCGATTAAGTACATCTTTGGCCAGTCACCATTATTTTATTAATAAATAGCAGCCTCCATCAATACATTTTAAAAAATAAATCTGTTAAACGCTCTCAGGTACGAACACTAGTATTTATATTTTAATGATTAAGGTTTATTATTTAATGATTAATTAAAAGTATATTTTAAAATAAATATTACTTGTATCATTGTAACTAATTAAAAAAACAACGATTTAACTTTCATTAATTGCTTACGAGCAAAAATGTTTGAACCTTAATATTATAAAAATCAATATTATTTTTTTAGACATTTTCTTCGAATTCTCAATTAATTTTATTAAAATTTAAACTTTATCATATTTATATACATTTAATAAAAGGGTACATTTTGATATTCAAATTGTATATTTTAATATTTATGTGTGTTATATAGAAAGAAGTTCGATTAAGAGGGAGTTACGTTAATTTAATATTCCACTTAAAAAAATCTCTATTTAGCTTCATTCTTAAAATTGTTTGAAACTCGTGGGTCTATCATATATATGGAATGAACGAAATAATAGGTGTTTTAAAAGCAACCGAAGGGAGGATAAAAAATTAATTGATTGTATTAGAGAAATAGTGTGCATAAAGAATCAAAGCAAACATATACGACTTATAAAAAATGCAAATAAAAAAATTTGTACTGCTTAGAGAATTTTTTAAGGAAATGAAAGCACTTACTCTCTTGTAGACGTTGTTGCAGGTTCTTGATCTCGTTTCTTGGATAATAAAATAAACTCTTATCTAAAAAAATTAAACCCTAAATCTTAAGTCCTAAAATCATAAACCTGAAACCCTAAACTATAAATTCTAACTATATACGTTAAATTCTACCTCTATATACTAAACCCCTAAACTTTAAATTTCAAGGGCTTGTATAAATTAAAAGTCTATGTAAATTTGTGTATCAAATAAATTTCTTTCTATAAATACGATTAAAAGTAGGATTATTTCTATCAATCGACTTCACTCGATAAAGAGCTTCATTTTCCTATCTCTCTTTACGACTGGCCAATGGAAGGACCAAAATGGTTTGTCCCTAAAAGACTAAGGATCGTTGGATGATAATTACTTTTTAATGCATTTCTAAAGCTTATCTAATAATATTTTACAGGCATCAACTTTGAAGACAAAGAAGCAGACAAAAGAAAAATCAACACATGACATTTATACTTCAATGAAGCCTGCATTTTTTATTCTATAATTTCCTCGAATCAAAGGTGTCTTTGTTGACTTAAACTAGCAATGTTTTTAGCTATAAATACCTGCAGCAATTGTACACTTAACCTCACACAATCTGTGCTAACTTTTGAGAGTAAGCAAGTTAACCTTTGAATCCATCGAAATGGCTTCAACAGTCTCTCAGATTGCTTCTTCATCACCCCTTGCTGCCATTTCATCCGATAAGGAAGAAATTCGTCCCAAGGCAGATTTTCAGCCAAGCATATGGGGTGATCTATTCCTCAATTGTCCTGACCAGGTAGAGAATACATACACACATATATAATGGCAATTGATAATATATTAATTTTTAAATTGTTCTTGTCATTTTAATTCGAAGAAATATATGTTGCTTTGAACAGGAAATCGATGCTCAAACTAAGCATCGACATGAAGAATTGAAAGAAGAAGTGAGGAAGACGATTGGGGCACCGATGGCTAATTTGAGCCAAAAGTTAACCTTCATCGATGCAGTCCAAAGATTGGGTGTGAGTTACCATTTCACCAAGGAGATTGAAGACGAACTAGAGAATATCTATCGTGACAACAACGTAGAGAACGATCTCTACACTACATCTCTTCGATTCCGATTACTTCGAGAACATGGATTCAACGTTTCATGCGGTAATTATAGGAACTACAACGTAGTGTTTTTAAATTTAACTACTTTAGAAATGATTGATTACGATATTGAATTTGGGGTGATTTGACTTCAGAGGTATTCAACAAGTTTAAAGATGAGCAAGGGAGTTTTAAGGCATCGGTCGAGAGCGATGTTCAAGGACTGTTGGAACTTTACGAAGCTTCATATCTAAGGGTTCATGGGGAAGATATATTGGACGAAGCAATTTCTTTCACCGCCAATCATCTAAAACATGTTGTAGCGGCTGTAGACTATCCTTTGTCCGAACAGGTTTCTCATGCATTGCAACAATCCATCCGAAGAGGCTTGCCGAGGGTTGAGGCGAGGCACTATCTCTCCATCTACCCAGATATTGAATCTCATAACAAGGCTTTGTTGGAGTTTGCAAAGATTGATTTCAACATGCTACAACTTTTGCATAGGAAAGAGCTAAGTGAGATTTGTAGGTAAGTTTTTTTTACTCTTTTCCCCCCTTTTCCATATGCCCTCTTGAGGATTTGATTGTACTAATTAGGGTTTTGCTTGCATGATGTAATTGTTTCAGGTGGTGGAAGGATTGTGACTTTCAACGACAGCTCCCATATGCAAGAGATAGAGTGGTTGAAGGGTATTTTTGGATTATGGGAGTCTACTTTGAACCCCAATACTCACTTGGTAGAAAAATGTTGACCAAAGTCATAGCAATGGCATCCATTGTGGATGACACATATGACTCCTATGCAACATATGAGGAGCTCGTCCCCTATACAAATGCTATTGAGAAGTGAGATTCCTTTCTTTAGTTGTAAATCAAATTTGTTTTATCATGAGAATGAATCACTATAACATTAAAATTGAATTTCAGGTGGGATATCAAATGCATAGATGAACTCCCAGAATACATGAAAGTGAGCTACAAGGCACTCTTGGATGTTTATGATGAAATGGAGCAACTGATGGCTGAACATGGGAAACAATACCGTGTCGAATATGCAAAGAAGTCGGTATGAACTCTACAAAACCATCCAAAACAATTTGATAGACCTATCCAGGAGAACTTGTAGTAACAATTGTTTCCATTATACTGCCTCAGATGATACGACTTGCTCAAGCTTACCTCGTGGAAGCCCGATGGACTCTTCAAAATTACAAACCCTCGTTCGAGGAGTTTAAGGCTAATGCATTGCCCACATGTGGTTATGCCATGCTTGCTATTACAGCTTTCGTTGGCATGGGGGATATTGTAACCCCTGAAACCTTTCAATGGGCATCCAACGACCCTAAGATCATCCAAGCTTCCACAATTATTTGCAGGTTCATGGATGACGTTGCTGAACACAAGGTATAATAAAAAAGAAATCAAACAATAGTTTAATGGAAGAATATATTTGTTTCAATTCATTTGTCTTTCCTTTCTTGTCTCAGTTCAAACACAGGAGAGAGGATGATTGCTCTGCCATCGAGTGTTACATGGAAGAATACGGTGTGACAGCCCAAGAGGCGTATGATGTGTTTTACCAGCACGTGGAGAGTTCATGGAAGGATGTGAATTCAGAGTTTTTGAAACCAACCGAAATGCCTACGGAGGTTTTGAATCGTAGTCTAAACCTTGCACGGGTGATGGACGTGCTGTACAGGGAAGGAGATGGATACACATTCGTCGGGAAAGCTGCAAAGGGTGGAATCACTTCTTTGCTTATTGAGCCAATCCAACTTTGAAATCAGAAAGTCACATCTTCAGACTTCAACCGTGTGTCTTAAGGAATAATTATTGATAATGTTTTGTAATAACTTCCATTGTTGTAATATGTAACAACATTGCATCTGTGTATCTTCCCGTGTTCAGCTTCCCAGCATGAACTTTGATGCTTCAGTGAGCAAGAACACAGTTTTAAATTAAAAATCAAAATAGATCTGATAACACAAAGACTTTGGAAACAATGTAAGAATAAAGAGAGTTGAATGTGTGGGAGAAATTATTACAGAAGAAGGCGAGGTAGCAACTAAAGAACAGTGTGTAGTGGATAAATATGTTGCATTTTCCTTCTTAATCTTGTAAAGGATAAAGAAATACTACGCATGTGCTGAGTTTTAATAAATTTTAAATTAATTTGTTTTTCAAGTGCCTTTTGTTACAAATACAACAAATGAATGCAAATATTTTTAAAGTAGCAATGCCGAAGCACGAATTATCTAGCCTCATCGGTTGAAGGAACAATTGTTGTTTTTGGAGATCACGAACCAATACTGTCAACATAGTGACTGAACGATCAATATCTAATGATTGAGAGCATATACTCTAAAACAGATACTACTGTAATCACTATAGCTAAAATAAAAAAAAAAATTAGCAATGCAGAAGGCACTTGCATTGGAGAAAGGAGGCAATAAATGAATGCAAATATTTGTTGTATTTGCTTGATAATGCTATGCCATCATGGCGAAGGTGCACACAAGCATCTGTACCATTGTTGTGTTAATGCCGTCATAGGTAGCAAAAGATTCAAGGGTTTAGAAATTAGGGGTAATGTGTATATTTTAGGGTTTAGGATATAAAAAATGATGGTTAAGATTAAAAATTGAATTTTTTAAAAATTTTTTAAAAGAGACATGAGAAAGAGACAAATAGTTTTACCCAATTGTAATATACTTATTTAGAGACTGAATATGGGAAGGGTTGTGGGTGCAAATCGTTTGTGTCTTTCTAGTGTCACCGCTTCAAATTAAAAGGGTTAAGAGTTAGAGTTTAGAATTTAAGGATAGAGATTGTGGTTAGGGTTTAAAAAATTAGGGATATGGTATATTTTTTAGGGTATAGAGTTTATGGTTTGGGATATAGTCATATAGAAAATAAGGGTTAGGGTTTAAAATTTTATTTTTAAAAAATTTCAACAGAAGACACGAATGAAAGTATAATAAAGAGGCAGAAGATTTTTACTTAGGTTTAAAAAAATCACTAAATGGCTCTTGAAATTTTAATAATTTTTTATTTAGCCTCTCAATTTTTTTGCATTTTCATATTCATTTTTAAAATTTTAAATAATTTCTATTAAACATTATTTAATAAAATTTTTAAATTTTTTATTAAATATCTCAAAATTATTAAATTTTTTAGTTAAACCCTCAAAGTTTATAAAAATTTTAGTGTAAGCTTCCAATTTATTTAAAGATTTAAATTGCCCCACTTAATCTCTTATTCCAAGTTTCGTCCCTGTACTTATTACTAGTTATTTCAACAAAATCCACTAGTCACTCTATTGATTTAATAGCAATCAAAATAGGTCATGAAATAAAACAAATACCGCAAATTTTAAAATAAAAAACATAATAATAAGAGTAAAAATCATCTGTCTCTTTATCGTATATATTTTTATGCTTCATTTGATATTTTTTAAAAAACTAAATTTTAAACTATAATTCTTATTTTCTATATCCTAAACCCTACGTCCTAAAAAATACACTCTACCCTAATTTCTTAAACCATAACCATAACCCTTAACCTTAAACCTTAAACTATAAACCTTTAATTTAAAGTGAAGGCACGGATAAAAACATAAAAAAAGATAAACTATTTTCACCTAATAATAATAGCCAGTAATTGTGTCATAAGAAAGTAGTAAGACTGATATTCACACCACTTGAGAGAAAAAATATCATTGCTGGAAAAAATAGTATTTCTTGATGAGAATCCTCCCAAATCTAATATGAGAATGTGATTTAAAAAAATTATTAACCCTAATGTTAATATTTTCAAAGGACCAAATGCTCCTAAAAATTTTAATATTTATTTTATTTTGAAAATACAACGTTCTTTATCTGTTATTGATACTCTAAAAAGTTCGTGAATAAAAACATTATCAAAAAATTTATTTTTTTTGAATTATATACTAAGGTTTGATTTATGAGAATTCCCTACAAAGAGTAATATTATATTCTCAATAGTAATTTTTTTTAAATGATGAGAATATCATTCCCAACTTGTTTTTAGGTATTAGATGATTCTCAACACTTTAGACGAAAATATTCTTAAATAAAGTTTTGTATTCAAATAAATCATTATTTTTTTTATTTTTTCAACAATTTTTTTTGATATTTTAAAACAATAACTTATCTAACCTAAATTATTATATAATAAAATAATTTTTTATTTATATGATAAAAATCTATATTATTTAATTTTAAATTATATTATAAAATTTATTTAAAAGATTAAAATTTTAAAGAATAATTTTTTTATTTTAAAAATAATATAAATTATGTGAAAAAAAATATAAATATAACATTTATAGTTTGTTATTAGTATATTTAATTTAATAGTGAATGTATTATTATTATTATTATTATACAAATTTATAATTTTTTATATTTTTAAATATAAAATTATAGTAGACCATAAATATTAAAATATATAATATTATACTATAACATTAAAAAACTATTAGCTATATTAAATTATTTGTGTAAAAAATTTATAAAAATTTATATAAATTAAAAATAATAGAAAATTATATTTCATAATTTTTGTATAAATATTTTTATTTTAATATTATAAAAATTTGATTAGTTAAAAAAATAATATACCACAAGGATAATTTTATAAAACATGCATATTAATAATCTTATAATCCATCAACTAAACAATATAATTTTATATTTCTGTTAAATAAATCAAACAAAATAATATAATATTTCTAATAATACTATAAGTAATGAATAATTTAATTTTTTTAAAGTAATATTATATTTTACGAATCAAACGCACAAAATCCTCGAAGATTGCATCAAATAAGTTTCAATAAATAAATGAATACATAACTAATAAATTAGTTCACCAAGTAGGACTATTCGTGTTACTACAAAAGTAGCATAACATGACAAACATTTTAATATTAATTAAATGCTTTAATATATTTTGTATCAAAATTAGTTGGCAGCTTAAATACACATGTAATAGGTGGACAAAATTGGGTATCCGGCCAATTTGAATAAAATTAATCTTGATCCCGATACTCATCGGTTTTTAAAATTTAGAACCAGTCTCGATCCCGGTCTCACCGGGTTTTAAATTTTAAGAATCAATCCTGTTACTGGTGGGTATCGGTTCCAATACTAGGTACCCGGTCGATTAGTTTATTCTTTAAAAAAATTGAGTAATTGAAAAAAAAATAATTCAGCTAACAATAATAATATTAAATAAAAAAATAGAATATTCTAGACTTGAAAATTAAAATTTTAAAACTAGTTATACTCATAATATTTATATACAAAGAGAAAATTTGATAAGAAAAATAAACAAAATACAAAAAATACCGAATATTTGGTATTGGTCTCGGTCCTATTGGTTGCCCACTGGGTACCGGGTCCAAAAAATCAAGATTCAGTCTTGGTCCCGGTTATGACCGGGACCTAAATTTTAGATCCAGTCTCGATCCCACCAAAACAATACCAAATAAAAATTCATCGAATCTTATCAAATCCAAGACCAAAATCAAATAATTGTTTCTTTTACCCGCCCTTACTCGTACTTATTAAAAAAGGCTGGTCAAGACAAGAGCTTGCCATCAAAGAAAACTGTGAGTACAAATACTCGTGCCCTTAAACATTTTTTCAGTCATTTTCATTTTTTTATTAAATAAAAGAAATAAAAATCAAAATTTAAATCTATATAACAAATGAAAAAATTATATCATGGATCAGTTCCACCACCTGTCTATGGGACCAACCGATAAAAACTGTCCACTTCATCAATTTTTTCATGTCATAATTTTTTTCCTAGTGAATCTTCACTTAAAAAATTAAAAAATAATAAAGTGAACAATTTTTATTGTTTGGTCTCATGGATGACGTGATAAAATTAACCATGATATAATTTCTCATAAAAAATTAAATATATTAATCAATTAATAACTCTCATTAATCATTTTTATCTTTATCTATACATAATAATATAAAAACAACCCCCAATTGAATTATTACACAGTTTAATATTATTATAATTATTTTCCCTTTAAATATATTGAAGGACATATTCTAATATAATCTCCTCTTGATCTTTATTCCCAAGAATAAAAAATCAAAATGATAAAATTTAATAAATAATCTTAATGAAAAAATAAATAATATTTATGTAAAAATTTAAATTTAGTTGTTTATCTTAATAAAAATTTAAAAAATATAAAAAAAATTAAAAGTATGTATTAATAAATATAATCTTATAATCTACTTTTAAACTTTTAAAAGTATAATTATCAATATTACCTTATACAATCTTGCCGCTAAAAGTCGAGATGTTATGATGGGTGTTGTTAAATTCTATTCTACACCTCAAGATCTTTTGGATTTAGTTAGAAAAGAGGCTAAATATGGTTAATTGTGGTTTTTTATTGAATTTTTTTTTTAATTTTTGTATATTTGGTCTGGTTTAAGTTGTGTTTTCTAATTTTTCTTTGTATGTTAATACTTTAGGTATTTTTTTTTCTATTTAGATTTAAATAAATTTTTAACGAGATCCATAATATTATTCGCCTATTAATTAAAAATGTTATTTCAGATTATTTTTATTAATGCTATTTGTGCCAGTGGTCAAATTTGAAGTTTGAACTTCTAACCTCCTACGTATATATTAAGTACGCCATGAAGTCAAAATATGTATATTCATTATTATATATACGGCTTATTTAATAAAAAACACATTTAATATTTAATAAAATAATTCAGTTCATTTAGTTTTACTGAATAAACAAGTAACTTAACGATTTGACATTCAATTAAATTTTTTTATCGATTAAGTTTAAAGATATATATTTTTAAGAAAAATTCTACAACGAATGTCGAACACCGATAAACACCGTTAATAATGAACACTGTTGAACACTATTAAACTGATTTATAAATATTAAAAAATTTTAAGGACTCAAAATATAATTATAAATTATTTAAATTATTTTTTTATTAAAGTATTTTCTATATATATATTATTTTATTAATTAAATAAAAATACTAAACCCTGAAAATTAATTTAAAAACAAAAAACAAAATTCTAAACCCTAAAATCAAAATAAAAAATCAAAATTACTAAATATTAAATTACAAACCCTAAAATATAATATTAAAATCCTAGATCCAAAACCTAAAACCAAAATACTAAAAATACTAAATCATAAACACTAAATCCAAACCATAAAATCCTAAACCCTAAAATAACCAAAACCCTAAACCTAAAATCTTAAACTAATTTTGGGTTTATGCTTTTAGAGTTTCATATTTTTTACTTTAGGGTTTGGGTTATATTTTTAGATTTTAGGATTTAGAGTTTTATTATTTTAAGGTTTAGAGTTTAGGATTTAGTGTTTTGGATTTTAGGGTTTAAGGTTTAATATTTTAGGCCTTTGACTTTAAGTTTTAAAATTTTGATTTAATATTTTTATTTTTTAAATTATAAATAATTTAAATAAATAATTTAAAAAATGAAAATAATATATATATATATATTAAAATTTTTATTTTAAATAATTTGAAATTATATGTTTAGTCCTTAGAATTTTAATTTTTATTAATTAATTTAATAGTGTTCAACGGTGTTCATCGTTAGTGGTGTTCAGCAATGTTCGACGCACGAGGTAGACTCATCCTATTTTTAAACTAAATATCAATATTTAAATTTAAACAAATTAGTTAATGTAAAAATTTTTAATCACTTGATTAATCAATAAATCTCTTTTAATTCAATTATATATTAAATAAGTATATATATAAAGAGAATATTTTCCCTTTCCTCACAAAATCGCTTTGCATCAATAGGGTAAAAATCTTATGTCTCTTTCTTATGCGTTCATTTGTATCTCATATTTAAATTTGAATTCTAAACTATAATCCTAATTTTCTATATCTTAAATCCTACATCCTAAAAAATACACCATACTCTTAATTTTCTAAACCCTAACCACAACCCCTAACCTTAAGACCTAAACCCTAAACTCTCTGATTTGAAGTTGAGACACAAATAGAGGTATAGAAAAGAGGTAGACGACTTACACCAGCATAAATAAGAATAAACAATCATTTTTACTTCCTAACCAAACCTCTTTTACACTTCATATTAAAAAAAATATTTAAATATTAAATTTAATATTTTTTTACTAATTTTTATATTTTAAATCTTACACTCTAACAAATATACACCGATTTTAAATTTTCTAAACTTTAAACTCTAAATCTTAAACCTTAAATCTATTATTTTAAAAGACACTAATAAAATAATATAAAAAAATATATGATTTATACTCGAAACCAACCGATCGAAGAATGGTTCGTCCTAAAAGTCTTTAAGGATCTATAGATAATATATATTTACTTTTTAACCCATTTTTTTAACATTATCTAAATAATATTATACAGACATCAACTTTGAAAATGAAAGAGACAAACAAGGGATGAGTCAACACGTCAATTTTCAATCTATTTGCATGACAATCAAACTTCAATGAACCCTGCAATTTTTATTCTATAATTTCCTCGAATCAAAGGTGTCTTTATTGACTTAAACCAGCAATGATTTTACATATAAATACCTGCAACAATTGCACTCTTAACCTCACACAATCTGTGCTAAATTTCGGGAGTTAGCTAATTAACCTTTGAATCCATCGAAATGGCTTCAACAGTCTCTCAGATTGCTTCTTCATCACCCCTTGCTGCCATTTCATCCGATAAGGAAGAAATTCGTCCCAAGGCAGATTTTCAGCCAAGCATATGGGGTGATCTATTCCTCAATTGTCCTGACCAGGTAGAGAATACATACACACATATATAATGGCAATTGATAATATATTATTTTTTAAATTGTTCTAGTCATTTTAATTCGAAGAAATATATGTTGTTTTGAACAGGAAATCGATGCTCAAACTAAGCATCGACATGAAGAATTGAAAGAAGAAGTGAGGAAGATGATTGGGGAACCGATGGCTAATTTGAGCCAAAAGTTAACCTTCATCGATGCAGTCCAAAGATTGGGTGTGAGTTATCATTTCACCAAGGAGATCGAAGACGAACTAGAGAACATCCATCGTGACAACAACGTAGAGAACGATCTCTACACTACATCTCTTCGATTCCGATTACTTCGGGAGCATGGATTCAGCGTTTCATGTGGTAATTATTGGAACTACAACTTTTAATATTCACCGGTATATAAATGTTTGATTACGATATTGACTTTGGGGTGAATTGATTGCAGAGGTATTCAACAAGTTCAAAGATGAACAAGGGAGTTTTAAGGCATCGGTCGAGAGCGATGTTCAAGGACTGTTGGAACTTTACGAAGCTTCATATCTAAGGGTTCATGGGGAAGATATATTGGACGAAGCAATTTCTTTCACCGCCAATCATCTAAAACATGTTGTAGCGGCTGTAGACTATCCTTTGTCCGAACAGGTTTCTCATGCATTGCAACAATCCATCCGAAGAGGCTTGCCGAGGGTTGAGGCGAGGCACTATCTCTCCATCTACCCAGATATTGAATCTCATAACAAGGCTTTGTTGGAGTTTGCAAAGATTGATTTCAACATGCTACAACTTTTGCATAGGAAAGAGCTAAGTGAGATTTGTAGGTAAGTTTTTTTTACTCTTTTCCCCCCTTTTCCATATGCCCTCTTGAGGATTTGATTGTACTAATTAGGGTTTTGCTTGCATGATGTAATTGTTTCAGGTGGTGGAAGGATTGTGACTTTCAACGACAGCTCCCATATGCAAGAGATAGAGTGGTTGAAGGGTATTTTTGGATTATGGGAGTCTACTTTGAACCCCAATACTCACTTGGTAGAAAAATGTTGACCAAAGTCATAGCAATGGCATCCATTGTGGATGACACATATGACTCCTATGCAACATATGAGGAGCTCGTCCCCTATACAAATGCTATTGAGAAGTGAGATTCCTTTCTTTAGTTGTAAATCAAATTTGTTTTATCATGAGAATGAATCACTATAACATTAAAATTGAATTTCAGGTGGGATATCAAATGCATAGATGAACTCCCAGAATACATGAAAGTGAGCTACAAGGCACTCTTGGATGTTTATGATGAAATGGAGCAACTGATGGCTGAACATGGGAAACAATACCGTGTCGAATATGCAAAGAAGTCGGTATGAACTCTACAAAACCATCCAAAACAATTTGATAGACCTATCCAGGAGAACTTGTAGTAACAATTGTTTCCATTATACTGCCTCAGATGATACGACTTGCTCAAGCTTACCTCGTGGAAGCCCGATGGACTCTTCAAAATTACAAACCCTCGTTCGAGGAGTTTAAGGCTAATGCATTGCCCACATGTGGTTATGCCATGCTTGCTATTACAGCTTTCGTTGGCATGGGGGATATTGTAACCCCTGAAACCTTTCAATGGGCATCCAACGACCCTAAGATCATCCAAGCTTCCACAATTATTTGCAGGTTCATGGATGACGTTGCTGAACACAAGGTATAATAAAAAAGAAATCAAACAATAGTTTAATGGAAGAATATATTTGTTTCAATTCATTTGTCTTTCCTTTCTTGTCTCAGTTCAAACACAGGAGAGAGGATGATTGCTCTGCCATCGAGTGTTACATGGAAGAATACGGTGTGACAGCCCAAGAGGCGTATGATGTGTTTTACCAGCACGTGGAGAGTTCATGGAAGGATGTGAATTCAGAGTTTTTGAAACCAACCGAAATGCCTACGGAGGTTTTGAATCGTAGTCTAAACCTTGCACGGGTGATGGACGTGCTGTACAGGGAAGGAGATGGATACACATTCGTCGGGAAAGCTGCAAAGGGTGGAATCACTTCTTTGCTTATTGAGCCAATCCAACTTTGAAATCAGAAAGTCACATCTTCAGACTTCAACCGTGTGTCTTAAGGAATAATTATTGAGTTTTTATTAATAATGTTTAGTAATATCCTGGATTCTGAAAAGATGCTTCATGGTTGTAACTCCTTGCTCGTATTAAAATAAATGAAACAACAATGTTCAAAATTGCATCCGTTTATCTAGCGCAACTTTTAAGCAGAGGTGAGTGTTTGATATAGTCGAGTCAGAAAAAAATTTAAATTGTTTTAGTTAAAACGTTATATTTTATGAGTTAAATTTTATTTGAGATTTTTTTCAGGTCGAGTCAGAATTTAGTTTTTAAGTTCTTATATAAATTCAATTGTAATTATTTATCGTATTATAGTATAGTTTGATTTTAATTTAAACGAATTTCTTTAATCTTTAGATGTTATATTCTTAACCTTTTGACAATATGTATATATCTTATAAATAAAACGATTTAAATTAATATCTCTTAACATAAACGTCATCTGTTTTAAATTAAGAAAGTTACCTAACTCAAAGTTTTCTTTTAGATTTTCCTTTTATAAAAGAATTCATACCATGGGATTAAAATTATTGTATATATCTGCATTCGAATTTAAATTTTTTAAATATTAAAAAATTATATAAATCTTATGTTTTTTTTAAAAAAATTATAATTGAACAGTCCTATTAAAACCCATAAAAACTATAAGCTAAATCCAATGGATTAAAAATTCTGAAAACAATGCAATTGATCCTTAAATGATACGTTGGAGAAGAAATAGAAATCGAGAATCAATTGAAAAATATTATTAAAATATTAATTGAACTGGATATTCTTTTTTATCGGTTGAAAACACGTAAGTTTCTTGATTAATAAATTTATTTATACGATATCTAAATTTCTCATATTTTTTTTAATTTTTTTTAATAATTATTGTTTAGTTCATCGATCTTGAAGTATGGTCAAGAGGGGGTGAATTAACAATAAAAATTTTGATCGGGAAATTTTCGATAAAAATGTTAAATTTAAAGGATAAGAGACTTATAGTGGTTCAAGCTTTGAACAAGCTCTACATCTACTACCTTAGCTCCCACTAAGGATTTTGAAACCAATTCACTAAAGAATTTGACCTTTTTCTCGGTTCAAGGATAACCGTTACAATTCGAATCAATTCTTCTACCCAAGAATTGATTCAATCCTCACAAGATAATACAAAAAAATAGGCAAATGGATAATCTCTCACAAGATATATGTTGCCCAAATACAAACAAACTCTCCTCAAACTCAGATTACAAAAGATCAAATTGAAATTACAAGAGTTAGGAGCAAGAATATGCAATGAAGTGCTTTGAGTTGGATTTGTGTGCTTAGATGTTGCTTGAGGTTCAATTCGTCTTTAATGCTGTTGGAAATACTTCATTTTATACCTTTTCATTAATTTCTAACCGTTGTAGTTGTTGGGAATGTAAATAAGGTTATTGAGACTTCATCTATCATTCATAAATGCACTCTGTAGCATGTGGTATTAAAACACGGACTATCTGTTTCGAAACAGACCAAGAATAGAAAGAGTCGTTGTGCATTTAATTCAAGGGGTATCGGACCATGCTTCGATACCTTTATGAATCTGTAAGGTTGGGTATCAAACCATATTTCGGTACAGACTAACCACCAATTAAAAATTAACTGTCATCAACGGTCGACTCATTTAATGCTAAAATAGCCGTTGGGGATTAAGGAGTGTATCGATATCAGTATCGATACTTGGAGTCAATTTTAAAAGATTTAAAGAATTATTTGAAGTCCTTGATGTGTTTCAATACCTGGTTCGAAACGTGTGATGGCAGTGAAGAAAAGGTATCGAATGATGCTTCGATATTTGTTCTTGATCTCAAGAACAAGGCTTTTAAAAATCCAGGTGTATCGATACTTGTTCTTGGGGTATCAATACCCTCGTGCAAAAACACTTAGAATTTTTATTTCAAAGTTCTTGATTTGACTTAAAATCAAAAGTTTGACTTAGGGACTTAAAATTTTATTTCAAATTAGTCTTTATACTCAATTGTTATATCAAAGTCAAATTTAGTTTTACAATTATAATAGTTACAAACAATATCTATTTTAGATTATACTCTTCACCGGACATTAATCCTTTAATCATTAAGTTAAAATATTGGTACTCAAATACGTGACCTTAAAAAAAATAATCGTTTTCTTAATCATTGAAACAAGATAGATTCGTACTAATTTATTTAATTTTTTAAAAATAAAAATAAATACATTTATACACATTCTGATCTACTACCTCTTAAAAATATTAATTAAACTAAGATTTTATCTATAAATTAACATAAATTTGGTCCACCGAAATAAACTATTATCAGAACATGAAAGGAGTCGGAGAAAACGTGGGAATGACCACTGTCTCTGAATTTCGCCTGCAAATTCCACACGATAATATTATGGAACGTTTAATAAATATAAAATTTAATATAATAAAAATGAAATGATATATTTAAAACATGATTAAAGCAATTTTAAAACATAACTGATATAATTATCGGATTAACTTACGTGAAAAAGTTAATTTTAAGATTAAATAAAGGAAAAAGTATTTATTTATTTTAAAAAATTCCTCATACTTTTCTTGATTTTCTTTTTCCTATCATTTCATTATATTAATTAACTTACAAAAAAAATTATTTTTCGTCCAAACATTATATCCTCGATGTTGACATAGCAACAAAAGGTGACCATAAAAAATAATTAAAGAAAATAAGAAAAAGATAATGTTTGAAGAAAATATTAACCATCGAAAAATTTGGTTTGAGTTTGTGTATTGTGTAAAATTTATAATTAAATCTATATATTTTAAATTAATCTTTTATTTTTCTAATTTCATCAGTTAGTATAATTTTTTTTCTGAATAATAAAAGAACTAAAAGCATAATTTAATCTAAATTATTTTTATTTAAAAGATCTGGTGATTGATAAAAATATTTATATTATTTTATTTTATATAAATTCAATTTTTTATAAAAATATAATGTATATTGATGTAATCCAAACCATAATTTAATATAAAGAGAAATTTTAATTTACCCCATATCATCATTATGGCTTCGAATGTAAATTTTGAAGCGTGACCCTGACGTGCTCTTCCTTTTCACCGCCATATCGGCCGTCGTTGTTGTCGGTTCCGATTGCATCTTTTCTCTTTTCTCCGCCATAACGTTCTCCTCCGAGATCGTATACAACGAAGGCTTCCACTCTGGAGTCATAGATAATGGTGTCGCTACCTTTACCCTCTTCTTTTTCTTCCTCGGTGCCACCATTTTTGGAGCCATTAAAGACCTCGTCTCCTCCCTCCTTGATGCCGCCACCATGTCTTCCGTCGTAAACACTTCGGGGGTTTTAACACAACATGAAACAAATTCCACAAAAAATCTCATGGCGGCTTGCTATAACTTATTATTATTAGAAATTAACGAATTAAAAATTGTAGTGGGACTAACAATTCAATTGTACATAAAAGAACAGAGAAAATGAGAGAAGAAAAGAGAGGTTGGAGAAGATTTAGAGCAGAAGCCGTTGGTGTTTCTTTTTAGTGCTTCTTTCTTCTCAAAGTTTGGAAGTACGTGGGTCTGTTTTTATAGTGTTCGTGAAGCGAAAAGGGGGATGGAGTTGGATTGACACGAAAAGCAAAATTACATCACACCTAGGCAAACCAAGGTTGAGGTTGTCGGATTCTTAGTGTTTATGATCCAGTCTAACAATAAATAAATTTTAAACTCGAGATTAGTGAGACTGACTTAAGTGCTAATCAGTTTGATATTATTTAAATTTATTTTAAACTCGAGATTTTACATATAAAGTTTTTTTTGCTGGGACAATCACTTACTATATTCAAGTGTGTGAGATGAATCGGTCCAAATTAATCAGAGCAAAATCTTAAGAAACCGGAAGAGAAACCAAAATAAAAAAATAAATTATTTTTAACTAATTTTAAGTTAATTCAAGAAATTATTCTCGGAATAGTTTATATAATTTTTTTAATAAATCTTAAATCTAATATTAATTCCACCTAGAAGAGAGAAGAAGGAGGCTTTAAAGGAATGAACAAAATATTTTTAATGGATATAAAATTAATAATTTAACAAATTACGAAAAAATAAAAATGAGTAATTTGACTAAACACACAAATATACTTCTTCAATTTAAATAATTTATGTTAGTAATAATTGATTCTTTTATATATTAATTATAATTATAGATAAATAGTTGAAAGTTGCACTTTAAAATTACTTATTAATAAGGATTATTGTTAAAAAGAAATATTTATCATTTTATTGTCATATGTATTTTTCATCTAAGATGTGGGTCTGCCTTAGTTGATGACTAGGCACTAATATTTATGACAGTAGTACACCTTTTGTAATAAAATTTAGTATAGGATAGACATAAAAAATATTGAGACTACAAATTTTAATTTTGTAATTGTTATTATTTGATAGAATCTGTTAAAATAAATTAAATTTTATAAAAAATTATATATTTGTTACATTGATAATACATTAACTGCAACTAATAAAAAATTATAAATTTTGATAATTTTTAGTATATATTTCGAGATTTTATCCAGCTAATCGAATTAATTCAATTTATATATTTAGATTTGGTAGATAAATCTTATAATAATTTTTTTTTATATATAATACTTTAAATCCGAGACTTAAACAAAATCAAATTGCTTATCACTTGGATTAATCTTATCAGTTATAATTTTTTTATTATTAATTTTATAAATTTTATGTGAAATGAATTTTTATATATTTTTTATATATTATCACATCTCCGCGACATAAATAAATGCTTCATACCTAATTTTTATTAAATAATTTATGGATTTTTTTTATTTTTTGCTGATTCAACACCCAAAAGAAAATAACATATCAATAACCATAATTAACTCTGAGTTGGACAACACCAAACACTATTTGATGCACTGGAAATAACCAATCAATGAAGGTGTTGAAAACGATGTCGTATTAAAAAATTCCTTACCAGTCAATATCCTCCATAACCATAGCTTATAGATTTGTGTGATAGACGCGAAGCCGGTCCTGAACAGGTTGAACTAGTTGATTGCTTAGGTCTTATTTTTATTAATTTTTATTATTTAAATAATTATAATAAAAAAGTCTATTTAATTATAATATCATATAGATGTATCTATTTTAGGTCATATATAACAAGTAAATGAAATAATAATTTGGTTATAACATTAGATAGAGAACTTTTTTTTTAATTTTTAATATTTAAAGAGTTATAATTTAATTTTTTTAATAATTATTATTATGGGTCTAATATTTTAATACTTATTATTTGTGACTTAATTTTTTTAATATTTATTATTAGAGATTCAATTTTTTTATCAAAAATTATTTTTATTGGTCTGCTCTTAAGATTTTTTCGATATTTATTATTAGGAGTCTAATTTTTATAATATTTATCGTATGAGGCATAAATTTTTTTGGTATTTATTATTAGGGATATACTCTTTAAATTCATTTTTCAATACATGTTATTAAATACTCAATTTTTTAATATTTAGTTATTATAAACTACTCTTAAAATTTATTTTTTCGACATCCGTTATTAGTGGTCTAAAATTTTCGATACATGTTATTTTTTTCTAATATTTGTTAGATTTACTTACTCTTAAAATTTATTTTTTTAATACATGTTATTTGAACTCCAACTTTTTTAATACTCATTATTTAAGATCTATTTTTCAATGCTTGCTACTAAAGACCTATTTTTAAAACAAATTTTTATTTAGAATTTATTTTTAAAATTAATTTTTAAATATTTATTGTTAAAGATACACTCTTAAAATTTATTTTTTATAATTTATTATTAATTTAAATTTTTTATTCGATTTAAACTTCTAAAATTTCAGAACCCGCTTTGTATATACGGAAACATGATGTTTTAAAAACAAATATCAGAGTGTGGGGTCATTTTCGATGTTTTTAATTTATTTTCTATTCACTTGCATGGAAAACAAGGCAAATACAACATCTCTGAGTCATATTTTTGTGTGAATTTGTATTTATTACATATTTAATGAGAAAAATATGTAATATGATCGATAAAGTACTCGTGTCAAGCATATACATGAATCGACATTAATTAACTTTAGAAAATATAGGATATACGTGTCAATTTTAAACAAATAAGATTATTTTAATAATAATTATTAAAATTTTATTAAATTTATAAAAAAATATCATAATTATGTATTCGAAAAAAAACTATAAAAACTAAATCTATCCATAGTTTCTTATAACCCAACAAACAAAAAAAACTGAAATAATTTTTATAAAAATAAAAATTTACACAAAATCCAGAATTTTATCGAATCTTTTATTTTGTCTAATCGAGATGCGTAATCGATACACAACCATTAATTGAGTGGGAATTAAACTTTTCTTAACCACCAACAAAAACATAATAAGAAACTAGCGTCGATTAAAATTTCTGAAACAATCGTTCGCTAGCTAAATTAAATCATACCACAATAAATCGATGATAGATAAAATAAACTAAAAAAAAAAAAAAAAAAGATATATCATAAAAAAAATATGTCACAAAAATAAAAATATCATAAAAAATATTATATTTTTAATATATAAAAAAATCGATAATCAACCATTAATATAAGGATTAATTATCAATTATCTATCAAAGGGAAAGAATGGAAAGTTGCAATAATGAGCTGCCAAAATAAGTTTAGTTATCCATTTGAGTTTTAATATTTTACATTTGCTTCATGTTTATTACAAGAGCCATGCTATTTCGTTTTTTATTAGAGATTATCAATTTGTGTTGATTTTTTTTCAAATTATTTTAATTTAGATGGTTGATATATCAAAATCTAATCTAAGTTAATCAAAACAAGTTTTAATTTTTTAATAAACTCATATAATAATATAGTAATTTTTATTCATATTTTTTTTTAATTCTTTAATAAAAAATATATATACTAAAATTTAAATTTTTTATGATAAATATTATTTTATTTTTTATCGAAACCACTTGTTGAATTCTATTCTAAACTAATTTTAAATTTTGCAATGAAACCATTGTATCTGATCCTAGTTTGTAGTTGTGCAATTAATGTTTCAGATCCTCTTCATCTAGACGAGTAATGTCGTGAGAAACCCTACAAAGACAGGAATTGTCGAGTCAAAGAATTGCAGATGATGTAGGAAAGGAATTCTGAAATGTTCATTAGACTGGGTTTAGTAAAATTAAATACATAAGTACTTGGTTAGTTTGTGTTGGTAACAACTACTGATTTGGACATGTTCGGGGGCAACTTTTAAGACAATTTCATGTGAATTTATTGTCCGATTTCTTTTGACATTTTTCTGAAAAATTGGGTTTTAGAAATTGAATTCGAATGTGTTTTAATATATTAGTATAATTATATATAATATTTATTTAGATTTTTTTAATCATTTGACAATAAATATATATGTTATATATAAATATATATATATATTTTGGATAAGTGTGTATTTTATTATTCAAGATAAGAAAACAAATCTCTCAAAGTATATTTTGGACAACCATCCTGATTAGGGAATTCCCCAAGATGTACAAAGAGTCTTATTTACATCATCTAAATGTATACTCTTACCCCGTGAACGAATACGAACCATCTTTATAATGCACCTAAGTATACAATTTTCAGACCTACTCGTATGTCGAAATATCCTTTTATTACGCTCCTCCCATACAAAGTACACAAAGGAGCCCCAAGCTAGCTTAAGCAATTGAACAATCAAGGACTTCCCCCTCAAATACGAACACAACCAATCTAATTCAGCATTCTACACCAACATACTTTTATGGACCCCGCATAACCTCAAAACCTCACTCCATACAGTCCTGACAAATCTACAAGCCGAGAAGAGATGATCTCGAGACTCCACTATGCCCTTGCAAAATATACATCCTTCCTCCATCTTTCGACCCATCTTTAACAACCTATCCCGAGTAGGCAATCTATCCAAAATTATCATCCACAAAATAGTAGAATATTTAGGGATGTGTAGAGAAAACCAAACCATCTTATGCCAAGACACTCTGGGCTTTACCTCCCGAGTTGCCTTCCAAATAATTTCCATTGTCAAACCATTCCCCTGCAACATTAAAAACTGTATCTTATCTCTCAAATTCAATAATTTCCGCAAACACCAACTATAATGTTGCTTAAGTTACACTGTCCACACATCTCCATCCTTTAAGACATGATTTTAACAGATGACATGATTTCATTCGTGCGGTCGAGTTTTCATATAATGATGCAGATGCTCATAAGCAAACTACATGATGCACTGGTATAACATTTACACCAGTCACTACATATGTTATAATTTGAAAACATAGCAGAGAAATACTACAGATATTTGCGGCACATGAAGACAGGCATATGATATCCCTCAACAACTCATTAACATTGTAGTTTTCAGAATAATTCAACTTATCAAAACACAATTGTAAAATAATAAATTAAGATTTAAGATTTTATTGTATTTTTCCGAGACATCTTAGTTTTTTATTGCGTTTTTTTTAGTGTTTTAATTTGAAATAAAAAATTTAAGATTTTAATTAAAATTTAAAAAATTATAAGTATGTTATATCTTTCAAGGTGTAAGATTTAGAGTTTAGATATAAAAACTAAAGTTAATATTTAGAATTTAATTTTAATATTTTTAGGACAAAACATAAAATAAAATATGATAAGAGATTAAAAATTTTTGTTCGATCAAATTCATTCTTATAATTAAGTTAAAAAACTCTCAACAATCGTAAGCTTTTAAACATGTCGGTCCATTGAGTAATAATTCAATGTTAAAAAAAATATTGGGTCCTTATTCAAACACAACGAGGTCATTTTGTCACTTACTAAAAGTTTATAGTCTTTTTCTGCCTTCAAACTTAATCCTCTTAGTTTGACTACTTCCACTTCAAGATAAAAAACAAATATATAAATAATAAGAAAATAATTGTTAGGGAAAAGTTTAAGGAAAAATGTTTATGAAAAATGGATAAACTAGATTCTTTATTTACCTTCCTAACACTTGTTGAGATGGTAACATCATTTAACATGTTTTAACTGGGGCGCTTAACGAATTGAGCAGCTCGTGAGCAATTTGAATTCGATTCGGTCAAAATTCGATAAATATTCGATTTAGATTAGCTCGACTCGATATCTTAACGAGTTGAATCCAGCAAAGTCTAACTTGATTCGATAAGTTCGTGAGCAACTCGTTAATTTTTTAAACTATTTAGTAATTACTTTAAAATAATTTCATTCAAAAAAATAAATCTAAATAATAATTATTAATGTATGAATTGTTATTTTAATTTTAATGCGTTAGTTTGTTGTATTTATGAATCGTTACTTTTGAATTTATATTTTAAAAATATTTTATACACTCTTTTAATATTTTTGGTTAAATTTATTAATTTATGTTAATATTAAGCCTCATATGGTGTTGTTAAATTTCACCTTTAATTAAAAATAAGGTAAGTTTTTTAATGAGCTTAATGAGCAACGAATCGAGTTGAGCAATAAGTCCAGCATAACGAGCATGAGTCGAGCATAATTTTAATGAGCTTAACGAACAACGAGTCGAGTTGAGTAAAAAAAATTTTAACGAGTACAAGTCGAACAATGTCCAACTCACGATCGACTCGCTCGATAAACACCCCTAATTTTAACTGCACTAAGATTTCAAATAAATTAATAATTCATGGTGTCATATTTAATATTTTTAAATATGACAGTGATTAATATAATATTTTTTAGTAATCGTTGCAAATTATATTCCTAAATCAAATGATTACATAAAGTAATGAAATACATAATAAGAAAGATAGAGAAACCAAAAAAATATAAGTATATAATATTAAAAAAATGTTATTTCAGCTTTAACAGAAAAGTTAAAATGTATTTTAAATATAAAACATAAAAACAAAAATCATAAAAAATGTATTTTTTAGTAACAGTACTTCCAATTAGACCGTTGAATCGTTTGATAGAGACATCAATTAGTGGGTTGGTGATTGGATCGGATCGGCTCAATTTAGGTTGTATTAATTTAAAATTTTAAATATTTGAATAATTTTGATTTAGGTTAATTTTTTATTCAATCTTTTCTAATACAAGTATATTAATTTTATTAAAAATATAAAACTAAATGTAATAAATATTTATAGTTCAAGTAAATAAATTTATTCTGTATATATTTTTATAAATAAAAAATATATTTTTTTTTCAAAAATAAATAAAAAATTAATATCTTTAGATTATAAACAAGTTAACATTTTTTTTAAAAAAAAATTAACATTTTTATAAATTCAGAGTTAACTTTGTAACTCTTTGCACAACGATTCACTTAACCTAAACTAATGTCTAAAGTAAATCTTACTTTCTGCGTCATCCCTAATGATATTATGAAGTACATTAGGGAAATCGGTTGGCCAGAAGACAACATTCCCTAACCCGATATCCATCTTTGAAATATAATCTGCAGCTCTATTTGCTTCACGCCATGTATGCGTCACGTGATACTCGTCAAAGTTAACCAATAGTCTCCGTATTTGACTTAAATAACAATCACTACTTGAACCACCTGCTAGTTCTCCGTTGATTGTTTTTACCGCATTCAGTGAATCAAATTCAATCCATATTGATTTAATACCTAAACTCAAGGCGACTAGAAGACCCCTCCATATAGCACTGAGTTCTACCGTGAAAATATTATTTTCAAGGGATTTCGTGAAATAAGCGCATAATGGAATACCATGGTGATCGCGAAATAAACTTGCAGTAGTTGAACGTCCATCGCTAAGGGATCCATCTGTGTTTAACTTTATGCACCCAAACTCTGGTTTTCTCCATATGCACCACTTAATCTGTAGGGAGATCGGATAAGTTTGGTTAAAACTTGTTTTACAAAACTTCGAAATACTTGTATCAAGTTCATGACGATGACAGATATATTCTTGTGGTGAAATCCCTAAACTTCTCCATTTTTCGGTGGTTGGTTTTGTCACCGAAATAGAAAGAAAATCTTCAAAATTATTGTATACAGCCATTGGTAGATTCGTTTGATAAACAAGGGTTTAAGGTTATACTAAGAAAACTCTAATGAATATGGATATAAAAAATCAAGTATCCTGTTTTAATTTATAGAAAACGAGGATCTAAGTTAGAGTAGAATTAGAATTATATACAATATATTCTAATGAGTCTAAGGGATAGATAATTTAGTTTAATTAATTAATAAAACTCTGTGAATAGATAATGTTTTAATTGCAGTAGGATTAGAGTTATACAGTTATTAAATATCGCTACTATTTTAATGTTAACTTGGTAATTAAACCGGACAAACTTAGAGGACAAGCAACAGTCCAGGTGTTATCACGGAACACGCCAACACCATGACCGTCGTCCAACTTTTCAAGACTGAACTTGTGGAGTTTCGGATTTTTATGATTTTTGTTTTGATGTTTCTTTGTCAGGTTATGCTCGAATCTTCTTTTTAGTCTCAATTACAGCAGCAGTATGGAGCCTTTCGCTTTTTAGTCTTGAAGCGAAGAGTGGTGGGATAACCCGATCAACTGCCTATCTAGTATGTCCAAGTCTAGGTCTTGTCTTCATAATTGGAATCCACCTTCATGTGGTTTGTTAAATTCAATGTGGATGAGACGGAAAAAGCAAAAGCAGACGGATGCAGAGGTGTGTTACAGACTGAATCTGGTGCGGGTAGAGCAATGTTGTCTGGTCTGGTTCGTACTCTTGGTCCGAATTATGTGGAGGTTAGGCCTATCAAAGTGACGATGGAGATATTCATTGAAGTACAGTGGATTGAGGGCAGGGTTAAAAACAGAATCGGATTGGAAGCTGACGTCGAATCGGAGATCTTAAATTCTCAGCTACGTCCCGGGAAATCGACTGTTGTGCGAAAAAGATTAAGAAGGTGCAATTTATATTTGAGCCTCGACAATGTAATGGCATGGCAGAATTCTTAGCGAAAACTGGATTGCAGGGGTATTGTAAGATGAACTCGGTTCATTTCCCTTTTCTTTAGAGTACATTCAATTTTGGTTTTCTGAAGATGAGACTCAATCCCTTTAAATTATATAAATTTATTTGAATTAAACTTAAATTTTATAAATAGAACTCGATCGAACTCCCTCAAAATCCGATTTCGAGTGTCTAATCCACAAATGATTGTCGTATACAAAAGGAACAAATGGTTGATACATGAACAAACATCATCAAAGACAATACATGTTAAAGTGTTTTTTCCTTCACTAGATGTGAAACCCTTTGCTTGGAACATTAGTTTTGATTCAATGATTCAGAATGTTGTGTCTCATCAGAGTGCTCGAGCAACATATTTGAATTCAGTCAAGCAAGATTGAAGGACCTTTTGGCGATTTTGAAGGGATTGTCGTTTGTGTTGCAGTGCATCAATGGCGGCAGGAGAAACAAACATATCCATGAATTTCTCATCATTCACAGCAAACAGATCCAGCCCTAGTTCCACCACAAGCCTGTCGCGGCTGTCCGAATCAAAGTAAAGAATTAAAGGAGTTTAGTAGTTGTAATCTGAATTCTGAAGTGAATGATGTAATATTGTGTATGTAAATAATAGAACTGAAAGAAGTTACCATGGGGTCAAAAATCCAGAGTTTAGTGTTGATGTCACACTACGCTCAACAAGAGCTTCACGTATCCGTGCAAAATGCTGTGCTGATAATGAGCAGGTTGCAGTGTAAGCAGATATCGAACCACAATCCCCGTTACCGAATAAAAGACTACCGCCATTGTTAACTTTCATCAATTGTTCAGGATTCCTATTGCCTGTCATTCTTGCTATACGTTTTCTCGGTCCAACTTCGGCCTTAACACCACCAGCGTAGACCACATCACATGGCTGGTCAGGAGATGGTGTCTCGGGCACTGTCATTTGGCTTTCTCGGAGGGCTTCTCGAGCTTCCATGCATTTTCCTGGAGTGGTTTGCCGTGGATTGTTTTCGGGTGGTAGGTTCTCTTGATCCCTCATTGTCTCATGACACTATACTTGCCCACCATCAGATAGCTCGAGCCAAAATGAACCGGCCGAAGCTTGGCTATGTTTGAAATATGAGCTTGCACTTGAGCGAAAGCCTCCTTGAAAGTTGTTCTCATAAAAAACCTGAGAATATGGGCTTGTAACTGAATCAAGATGGTGCCTAACAAGTTGCTTGCATTGTTTAGCCAAATCCTTTATGAACCGATTGTATGCATGTCTTAAAGCTGCATGAAACCCAACATAACCGTCCATGTCTCCGATTTTCTTCCCACCTGTGCGGTTGAAATAAATATGAAACATTTGTGCCATTTAATACCATCTCTATGAAGATAATTACTCTCCAGAATGCAGGCTAAAAAGTTGAGAGATGAAGGGGAAATGGCTATCAACTATAGTTATGGGAAAAAAACTGAAACTTCAAGGGCTTCTTACATTCTGATTCCCGGCTGCAGTTCCTCTCTAGAGCAATGTCAAAAAGATTGCCTAAAACAAAGGCAAGCCTATCACAAGCAGTATCAAGGAGAGGAGCAAGCCATGACCGTGCAGCAGTGCGTGCAATTTCTGCAGCAGCCTCTGTTACTCCTCTACCCCCGCCTCGACCAGCATGTGCAAGTAAGATATTTGCAACCTGTTTCAGGAAAACAGATCTGTTTAGTATTTCACTCGCTTAAAACCAAATGCTCAACCATAATATTCTTGGGGCAAATTCAATATTCAAAATTTCTACCTTCTCTCTTGATACTGGGGGGCATTCAATGGAATATGAAGCGCAGCGGAATTCATGCATTACCCTTTCAAAAGCAGCACCACCATAAAGACGAAGAATAGCATTAGCAGGTTTTATATCAATGGTAACACCTGGCCAACTCCCTATGCCACTCTCTGATCTTTCCTCCTTTGTTGTTTTGCCCCACTGCTCAGGGGCGGGATCGGCTGCTCCATCAATCAAAACTCCCTTAAACAACAAAACAATATTATTAGGTTTCTTGTAGTAACAAAAGGCTTTATGAAGACATAAATTCTTAAAAATTCAAATCTGGTATGTGAATTCAGGCAGTCCAACTATATATGCTGTTCCATTTGCCAAATGATTAGACATAGAACAATGGGAAAAAGTTGGACATACTCATGCTTGACACTCGAACCAGAGTCTTAGTAACTTGGTTAAGCATTACCTGAAGTGCATATGGTTTTCTCTAGCAGGTAAAATCAAATACTATGACACTGTTTATAAGTAATAAATGAAATCTGCCTGAGATAAATGTCTCACCACATGATTGCTGATAGAAGCTGCATACATCATGGCTGATTTTCGAAGATGAGATACATCGGAGGTTGCTTGTATCTTGGAGTCTAATCTCGCTAGCTCAATGTTGACTTCGCTGCAGCGCTGCTCAAGCAATGCCAGTGTTGCTGGAGCAGCTTCTTTGTATCTCTTTTGAAGTTCAGATTCTAAATACTCCCTCAATGAACAAAAACCAATATAAGGTTTGAACTTCTCTTCATCGTAGCCTCCCTTGATTCCATCACGCAGATGAAGTGCAACTTCAGCATCCACTTGGGATATTTGCCTTCGGAATTCATCATTCGAGACGGTGTTCCTATCCTTAGGCAATGCTACAAAAAACGGTCGAGTATTTTCTCCAAGATAACCACTTGCACTCAAATAACGATCCACTTCCCATCTGTCACTAAATTCCTGCATTAGATTCAATTGAATTACCACAGGTCTACAATCAAATTCCTCACAAGCTACACGCATAGTGACATTACATCAAGAAACAAGCAAGGCTTGTTTTTTCTCCTATGTTTTGCAAACTTTTTATTTCTTGAAGATACGTATTTAGACATGGATACAAGGACTTTACCAAAAAACAAAAAAGACATGGATACAAGGATATGATATGACCCTCCAATGTTCATTAAACGCATTGAAAAGATTGGAAAAAGTTAAAAATTCCCATGTTGAGCACATTTCCTGTATTGGACAACCAAAAGTCCAAGACTCCAAGTAACATGGATTATTTAAATCCCTGATATCATGTGCCATATGAAAAAGTAGTGTGAATGCATCAGCTCAATGTTACATCTCATAGATGACAAAGCCAAAAAGAAAAGCAATAAAATGTGTACCTTAAGTCTGTTATCAAACTTGGAGACCAAAATTACTGTCCTTTTAAAGGTTGGATCAATTTCCTTAATTGAATCTAACCACAACGATGAGCACCATTCCACACTACTCTGCTGGAGAAACAACAGAATACGATGGGGAGGACTAGCTAACGACTTCACCATGGAAAGAATCTCCTGTGGAGTGTTCTCAGGTTCTCCTTTCTTTGCCTGCCAAGAAATTTCCAACCATACATTTCGATTCATAAATAAATCATTATATTACAAAGATTTCAATCAATCTAAGCCTGAATTTTGTTTTTCAAATGAATTAGCAACCCACCTTAAGAACGAATCCTGGGGTATCAATGATGGTGAGGTTAGGACAATGTGCGAATTCAGCTCTCATCACAATTGGCTTAGGAGAAACTGAAGTTTTAGTCTTTCTTAAAAGTGCCTCAGTTCTTGATTTTATGATATCTGCAATTGTTGATGCTGAAACAACTGGACTTCCATATTCTTCAGAATCTTCTTCCTGTTTTCAGTTATCAATTTAAGTATAATGAAAAAAGAGAAAAACAAAACATAGAATGCAATACATAGCAAGCTACAGAAGTGGAGCATTCAATGAAGTAAACCCAGATGCTAAAGAAATAAAAACATTTTGCTAGCAACACAATTAAAGCTATAATTCAAGATTATTGGCATCTAAAACAATCTAAATACTTGGTAAATAGCTAATTGTTGATCAAATTTGAACTTCTAACAAATTTGATCTCTCTAAATTCTATTGTGAGCAGAAGCACTACGTTATTCAATTATAAATTCTTCAAAAGTTATAATACTATTTTGAATTTTTGCAATTCTTCCATTCAAAATCCAGTTATTTACTTCCTAAAAATTAAATAAACACAGATCGATTCAGCATATGACAAAATCAACACAAAACTTTAAAATGAAATAGAAACAAATAAAAACCCATGAAATTCCCATCAAATCAAAAGAAATCTAAAACCATGAATGAGAAAAAAAAAAAAGAAGACCGAAAATCACCTGGAATCGACAACGAGGCTCGGGAGCAGAAGGGTCGTGAACCATCTGCAAAATGAGAGGTCGACGAGTACCCATTTCAACTTCACGCACATTGAAACGGAATCCAAGAAAAGCTTCAAGGAGAGAGCTTTTTCCATCAGATTGACCGCCGAGCGCTACAATCTCCGGGATCGGAAGCTTCTCTCCAAATGCCACTGCGGCAGCTTGGAGGCGGTTATAGGCCTCGAAACGGGAAAGAGAAGAGGAAGAGTCTACTGATTCGTGAGATCTCTTGGATTTGTCTCCTGGGGTTCTTGTTGGAGTAGGGGTCGCCGTCGCCATTGTTGAAGAGAAACAGAGGAGAAGAATGGGAAAGATGGAAATTTAGGCGCTTTATTGTTTGAATTTAAATTTGTGAAATGTAGACGTTGGAAGATTTTGGGCCGAGGATGGTAAATGGGTTGTGCTAGATTGGGCTGCTATAGCCCGTTAGATTTGGGCTAGACTCTAAATAGGGTAGGCCATGTAGCATTGTTGAGGTAAAATTAAAAGGGCTTAAGGGTTCAATAAGCCCTTAAACTTTTGTGAAAAAATCAATTAAGCCTTTAATTTTTTTTTACTCAATAAAGCCCTCAAACTCACTAGAAAAATTAATTTAGCCCTTAAACTAGCCCTTAAATTTTTTTGCATCCAATTAAACCCTCAAACTAAAGAAAAAAATTAATTTGGCCCTTTGATCAACTATGACCGTTAACTTTAACGTTTTTTTAAAATTTTTTTAACACTTGTCGCGACAAGATAATACCATTTATCGTTTTTAAGAAATTTTAAAATTTTAAAAATATATAAAAAATGTAAAAACTTTATAAAAAATATTGAAAATTTTAAATTATTTAAAAATATAAAAATATTTTTTTATAATTGTAAAGTAATATTTAATTTTTTATTTTTTAATTTTTAAAAAAATATAATTTATCATTTTAGATTAAAATTTGAAATTAATTTTTTTTATATTTTAAAAATATTTTTTATGATTTTTATGTAATTTTAAAAATTTCTAAAAACGAAAAAATTATGTTATTTTGTTACAACATGTGTTAAAAAATAAATAATAAAAAAGGTTAAAGTTAACGGTTAAAGTTGGTAAAAGGGTCAAATTGATTTTTTTTCTTGAGTTTGAGGGTTTAATTGGGTGTTAAAAAGTTTAAGGGTTGAATTGATTTTTTTTAGAGTTTGAGAGCTTAATTGAGTATAAAAAAATTTTAAGGGCTTAATTGATTTTTTTGTAAAAGGTTAAGGGTTTAAGGTACTCGTAATATGTTTAAACTTTAAATCTTAAATTAAACTCATAACATCTAGAAATAACTATATTTGCGTAAACTAAAGTTTATAATAATAATGTATAAACTATTTTTTATATACATAATACAAATACATTAGTTTCATTATTTATAAATTTTTTAATTCAAAAAATTTATTTATAAGTTTTACCAGTGGTCGTAGATGCTCATTCGTCTTATCACTTATGTGGTTCGAATCTCGATGTTTACCTTTCGGAATATTGATATAACACTACTCAATCAAAAAAATAAAAATTTAATTTTAAAATATTGTTTAACTTGCTAATCATACTAAAAAACATTTTAAATGTAAAGTTTTTACAAAATTTAAGTATTATAGCATAACTAGTTCTATAAATTTTTCTACAAATAATTTTAATTTCATATCAAAAGTTTAATTTTCTAAAAGAAAAATACATCATAAAAATATCTGATAAAATTTACTTTTAGATAATTTTATATTCTCGAATCAAATATTATAATATTGTATTCCTTTCAAACAACCAAACAAAATATTATAACGTTCTTCATAAATCATGATATATCATAATGTTACATTTCAAAAAAAATATTTTTATAAATAATCTTATATACAATAAAATAAACGAACAAAAAATATATGCTTCTTTTTTATTTTTTTATAGATTAATACTAAAAAATTAAATTTTAATCTTAAACTCTAAATTTTATATCTTAGATTTTAAAGTATAAACCTTAAAAATATAATATATCTTAAATTTTCTAAATCTTAATCCAAAATTTTAACTCCAAACTTTGAATATATGTGTTTATTTAGGTCACGGGGTCAAAGTTTTGGCGCAGGAGCATCACCCGTGCGTCACCTCAGGTCTTTCGCATACTCTAAGTTAAGCCTACGATCTTCGATGCTCACTGGTTATGCGTCACCTCAGGTCTTTCGCATACTCGAGGTTATGCGTCATTAGGAAAGCGGGAACAACTCCCGACCAGTATGGTATGCGATCAACACGTCCATCCCACCCAGACAGAACCTAAATAAACACATATATTCAAAGTAATCATCATAATCCTTTCCAACACATTTTTTAAATGAACCTGTGATATGGAACACAAAAAACAACATAAGTGATGATTTTATGGCAGAAAATCTAACATGTGTTACAGAACAGGGGAACATGTGAAACAGATCTGGAAACTCCAACTGGACTTAATTAGACACTAACTAAATACTAAGTCAACCAATCTTTTTGAAGTTTCAAACCCAAACCCTTTGTTATTACGTTTCAGAAGACTTTAAGGACGTTTTATATAATATCAGCATTAGAATATATTACTTTTATAAGGTTTAACTTGATGTTTAAATTATATATATTTTTTAAAATATGTGTTTTTTTAATAAAATAAGTATTTAAAGTTTTATTATGTTAATGTTTTAAGGTAGCATCGTTTATTAAATTTATTTAATTTATAAATATTTGTTTTAAGCTATATATTTTTTAAATTATGTACCTAATATTTAGTTAAAATAAATGTCTAAAATTTCATTTTATTAATATTTTAAGATAACGCCATTATAAAATTTATTTAACTAAGTGTTTTAAGGTAATACCGTTAATAAAATTTATTTAACTCATAAATATGTATCTCAAATTACACACTTTTTATAAAATAAATGATTAATATTTTTTACTGAAAATAAGTATATAAAATTTTATTTCGTTAATATCTTAAGGTAATACTGTTAAAAACTCCGCCCAATAACAGATCAATATTCTAAAATTTTTAAAATCATAAAATAATCTTAAAATATTTATAAATCACAAACATTAAAACCAAAATCAATATCACCATAATCATCGTTAATAACCTTATTAAAATATATTATAAAATAAAACTAATTAATTTAATATTTTTTTTGTCTAACTTGATTTGATCCGAAAAGTCATCATTAGAAAAGAGACTGACGAGCTGAGCAATAAAGTCATGATTTGAGGGTCTGCTGGGATGAAAGCGTGTGGTTTTTGGCGTCGCATTTGATGCCGGAAAATGGGATCAGCTTCACGTGGTTTTACAACAAAAACTGACGGAATGCTTTGAATCCTTTTTAATTAGCTGTGTGCTTGGCTAAATTTATGCATTCAAGGTCAAATTCTTGTATTAAGACCATGGGACAAGGGTTAATTCTTGCTTAAGCCTTGCATTCTAATGTGTTAGTTTAAGTTGATGTATTTTTATTTTTTTATTTTTTTATTCGAATAGTATTTATAAAATTTGTTAATCAAAATTAATCATATATGTCTTTATATTTTACGTATTCAAAATTCTCGTTCATAGAGGTTTTACTGCACGTGTTTATATGTATTACACTGATAACTTGTCAATCGAACTAAACTCAATTAGACTAAAAAATTAAACCTACAACTTAAACATATTACGACACTAATATTATTCTACATCACTTCTAAATAAATTAACATAATGATTTTGAGAGTATACTTCTTTAATTAAATGGTTATTTAATATTTAATTAATTATTTAATTAATGTTTAGATGCTCGTTAAGTGCATTAATTAAGGCCATTTTTCACTTATTTTATTGGTCAAACATTTAATTTAAATTACCAATTATTAATTTAGTTTACCCTTATAAATATTCAGATTAAAACACCCTCAACCCTCTTAGCTTACACTCTTTTCATTTCAAAGCAATGGCTTCCAATAACATTCTCATGCTTATGACCATTCTCTCCCTTACCATCTCAACCCTCCTATCCTTTCATCCTCAATCCACCTTCTCATTCGAAGCCGAAGACTTCGACGACGAGGAAGAATATGTGCTCGATCATCCTCTCGTTATCCCAGACCTTCGATCGAGAAGTCGGTTCTTAACGACCTCGCCGAAGAAAGATAAGATCAGGAAAGGTGAACATTGCGAACCCGACCCCTATCGAAACATATGTAACGGTGTTTCGGTGAACAACGGGACCGGTAGTCTGTACTGCTGCAAGAAGCATTGTCGTAACGTGTTGCGTGATCGGAATAACTGCGGAGGATGCGGGAACCGATGCCGGTTTGATCAACGTTGCTGTGGTGGAGTTTGCATGGATGTTGTCAGCAACGTTGATCACTGTGGCAAGTGTGACAAGCAATGCTCACCTGGAGTGAAGTGTGAGTTTGGATATTGTGGTTATGCTTAATTAGATTAAATAGTTTATAAAAGTATATATTGATTTTTGTCAAATATTCAAAATGCCTTTTCTGGAAGGCTATTTTGATCATAAATAACACTTCGTTATCGAAATATATACATACTTGTATAATGAGGAAAAAGATTTATATCATGTATAGAGGATGGCGAGGTGGTTGAAATTGATAGTTATTGTTTTTTTTTACTTATAATATCGTTTTTTTTTTATACAGGACAAGTTAAAATGAGACTAAAATAAACTCCGAAAATTTTAAAAAATATTTAAAAATTTTGATATCAATCTTTTAGTATATACTGAATTTTTTACACTTTTTTAAGAAATTCAATATATACCAAAATCTTTACATTTTTGAAATTCACTATATATCAAAAATTAGTATTAAATTTTTATAAAATTTTTATAATAATTTCGATTCTACCTCATTTTAACCCGCCGCACCCTAAAATTTTCCATACAATATCTAGATTCTTATTTTTAATTTTTGAATATAACTTTGGGACAATCATATTTGTTTATGTCAGAATTTTATATATTATCTCAAATACCGTAATAGATGACTAAAATTAACATTTAAAAATAAAAAATAAAAAATTAATTTCAACTATCCATTTCACCTGGTTTGACATAATAAAGAACAAGTGAACAGCTAAGATTAGCAAGATAAAATACGGTATATTCTAATTTGCATGGCCGCAAAATCCTTTCAACAAAATTCAGCTTTACCCCTTCTATTCATTTATGGACATACTCTACAAGCTAGTTCTCTGTAATGGATTCTCACGATAAAATTCTCCAACTCAACTGCCAACAGCATTATGTGTGTTTTCTGTCCATCCGTCATGGGATGCAAAGAACAAAGTTAATAAACTTTTTGCCAATAAGGACTTAACTACTAGCATGTATGATCGACCTAAAACGATATCTGTAACTCGCAGTTTCGATCAAGTTAAAACTTTTTCAGACAAGATAATAGCATCCCATTGCTAGAAGTACCAGCACCAACGTCATGGCGGAGACAACCCATATACAGTAGTTGGTCGACTTCTTACGTTTCAGGATAGCTCTTGGAAGTGACTCGAGTCCTTTAGTTCGATACCTGTACCTAGCAGTATTCTCCTTTGGTACTTTATCCTTCATTGAAACAGGTGGTGCGTCAGTAGTAACATCGATCTTCTCAGTTTCTGAATCCTGTGTCACAGCTTCAGCCGAGTCCTCAGGATTCGCAGCATTTGGTGATGCTCCTGCTTTCTTCTTTGCTTTCTTTTCACGATCCTGAAAAAAAAGATCGAGAGTGTTAGTTTCAACACACAAATTAATTATTAATCAGCAAAACCAAATAGCAAAGAAAGTGATTGCCTTGAGCTTCTTTTCAGCTTCCATTTGAGCTCTTCTAGCAGCTTTAGCCGCCGCTTTCTCAGCCAACTTCTTCTTTCTTTCCATGGCTTGCTTCGCTTTTTCCATTTCCTCTTGTCTCTTCAATTCTTTCAGTTTTGCTGCATCGAACTCCTTGTCTGCAGAAGAGACCTTTTCCAAATTTCCAGATCCTGAGATCATCTCCTCTTCTACAACAATATACTCTAACGGGGATTTTGGTTCCATTAATTTAGTCTCATCACCTTTCGACACCTGTTTGGGGTGTTCGGTATCTGGTTGGGGAGATGTTTTGGTTTCTTCCTTTGGTTGTCTTACACTAGGTATCAGAATTGATTCGATTTCAGATTGCACCTGTTTCTCGGGCGCAACTAATGGTTTCTCATCAGGATTCCTTATCCGACCATCCCGGCTCAATTGCCGATTGTCCAGGGATGGAAGAATTCTTTTCTCATAATCATCCCTGAAGGCTTTCTTGCCATTCCAGAGAGCCATAAACTTCTCAACCTAAAATCAATATAAAAGATAAGAGAACAGCCAAATAAAAAGCCACGAGATACTCTGGATGTAACATTAATCGGCAGTCTCAACAAACCTCTGCAGTCGAGAACTCCTCAAGAGCCTTTATATCTTTTTGTGCAGCAAGCACTTTAGCCTTGTTTACAGCTGAACGGCTCTGGTAAAAGGGAGCATTCTGAAAATTTGAAAATGAAAAGTAAATACGATGAACCATTAGTAATATCGTGTACAAGAATAACTGAAAGTTGACCTAAAATATGCATTATTTAACATCGTGCTAATCCTAGACAGAATGAAAAGCATTGGCAAAACCATATAAAAGTTATTCTCGAGCAATTTATCAGTATGCGAAAAGATGAAGAAACTGAAGATTTAAAAAGGATTTCTATCTTTATATGCACGGGGATTATGATAAGGTTATTTTGCTATTATATTTCGTGAGCCACTGTTTCCTGAAAGGTCTCCCTTGTCCTCGTGCACTGAATCAACAGATGGAGTTTTAAAGCAATACAGAAAGACCCGACTTTGAGACTTTAACTTCTTGATGTAGTGAAAAAAAATATGGATATAAAATAAGCTAATTTCCCTAGTCCCAGAGAATTGCTGGCATTGTCTTGTGCATGACAACAAGGAATCAACAATCTTCCAAGAGCATACATTATTCAACTCCCATAGCACAAAGGCAGAGGACTGTCTAAAAAAATCTCATTGTGAAGAGCCAGGAAATGCACACAAGACCATCTTAATTGAAATCGCGTATTCATGTACCAATGAAATTGTTTTGACATGGTCAGCATATGATACAGATATCTTAAGATTTGAAGAAGAGAAAAGAAAAGACGATACCCCCTCATCGCGTTGTTTCCTCAGCTCTTGAATGTTTTCATATGCTTCATCCCTCTTCTGGGTCACGGCTTCCAGCTCCTTTTGTAAAGACTCGATTTTAGTCTCAATTGCATCCAATTTATCTTTAATTTGTCTTTCTTTGGACCAGACTGATTGCTGCTCCTTTACTCCATTCAAATCAACACCCATAAGCTACAATAAACCAAGTTTTTTTAGTCCAATTGCTATGATGCTTTATACTCGCAAGGAAAGTGAATTGAACTTTGACAGATAAAGGGACAAAATTAAAAAAAAAATAGTACTTTAACTTGATCTTGAATGACTTCTTTTTGGCCTAAGGAGTCCTGAATCTTTGATCTCATTGCAGCATTAGCAATTACATGTTCGCGGGTTCCCTCTAGTTGTTCGATTTCTCTAAGGAGTTGCTTCTCCTCAGTCAATGGGATGCTTTCATGCTGAATGCGATATTGCAAGCTATGGATCTGCAATTCACAATTCCCATAACGTGAATAAAGAAGAAAAGGATTAACTGCAGAAAAAAGAAAACCGATCAATCTAAATGCAGTAAAAGCATATAGCACAATCATACAATGAGATCAAGCTCTTCCTCAGATGAACATATACCAACACGACCATCAGCATCTCTAGTATTGCGAAGCTTGCCTAAAGCCTGCTGCAGTGGTGCTATTTCCTTCCTTTTCTCATCAAGAATCATTTTAAATTGCTCAAAATCAACATTCAGGGCTCTCACTTGAGAAAGCAACTCTGATTGCTCCGACTGCAATAGCATAAAGATAATACTTTAAAAAGGTATCAAGATTAGGTTTAACAGGCGCCATAGTTATTTTAAACTTCTTTCACAATTTTATCAACATTCGAAAGCATACAACAATAGGGAATCCTTATACCAAAATAACATTCTACCAGACAACTAAACAACAATAGCATATACGAAGGTGTTACATGTTCAAGGACTTTAAAACATCCAAATAAATGCATCCAGGTTTAATGCTTCTACATTCATCATATTATAAGCCTACCAAATTACACCACGAAGCGTTTTAAAAGACTTGTCAAACAATACTGCCACCTAATGCATCGGAGTCGATGAAAAGCTAAACAGAGTAAGGCTAATATTACTCACCCTATTCGCTTTTAATTCCTCGGTAAGCTTAAACCTTGATTTATTCCACTTTTGTATCTCTTTATCAGCCTGATCAATTTTAGCTTTTATGGCTGGATCTTCGTAAAGGCGATACCTAACAAAATGAAAATAGTGGATCTGTTTAGGTGCAGGCCATTTATCGACTGCATCCTTCAGGAAGTTGGCATTGAATGCATTATTCTCTTCTCCCTTATCTGGTTCCTCAACATTTGAAGCAACTTCAACAGGTTTATAATGAACTGGATCCTTGTCTAATGTCCCACTTTCCTTATCATGGAGAATTGATGTGTCTATTTCAGTTACTTTGTCGATGGATAACCGAGCCATGTCTGGTTCAACAACTTCAACACCCATGAATCACAAAATCGAATAACCTGTAAATATCAATAACCAAAAAGAAAAGATTAGGATACCACAATGTACATAAAACAAAATATTAATATCATTTAGTTTATGCCATGGAAATTAGAAATAAAAAAATCAACACAAAGTAATATGTTTGGCTAGCTTTTTGCCAATTGAATTAAAAGAGTGAACATATTAAATGAAGAAAATTTAAAGAACAGCATTGACAATACAATTTGAAATAGACATATTTAAAGCCATCCCTTTATCCAGTTTCTTACGAATCAAATCAAAATATTTGGAAAGTACAAGAATTTCAAACAAAGATTCAAAATTTCACGAATTCTACAAGAAATCTTTACAACCAAGATAAAATTAAATAAATTCAATATCATAAAAAGCAAGATATTTTAAAAAATAAATAAATGATGTGTACATTAAATCATGTTATAACACAAAACCAAACCTTTACCTATCATGAAATTAACAAGCAGAGTCTTCAGTCATGAAATTAAAAGAAAAGGGGGAAACCCATAAATTTTCAGACATGAATAAAATGAAGAACCAAAACCCAGAAAGAAAAGCATAAGAAATTAATGGAAACTATACGATTAACCTTTTAGAGATGTTATTAAGAGGTGAAAGGCCCTTTTTCCTCTTCGTCTTCTTCAGAAGAAAGAGTGATAGAAGGGGAAAAACATAGGAAAAGGAAGGAGTCACTGAATGAGAAAAGATTCTATAAAAGAGAGGAAGTCAAGGGGGAAAGGGATTTTCTTATTTAGTATTTTTATTATTTAAAAAATATACTATTTATATTAAATAGGTTTATATTTGATACTTAGAATTAACTCCATTTGTTTAAATTAGTATTTTTTATTTTTAATTTATTAATCAATTAATTTATATTAAATAATATAAAAATTAATTTTTTAATTTATTTTATTTTATTCATAACATTGAATCTTAAAGATTTAAGGTCAATTTAGCATTGCTTTGAAAATTACGGTAAAAAGTGTGATGAGAAAATATAGTAAAAAAGTTTTTTTTGGAATTTTTAGTTTGAAAAATGTGTTTAGTATTGTTGTCAAAAAGTGCTTTTGAAAAAATATATAACTATTTTAGACATGATATTATAAGTTAAAAATATATATTTAAATGATAATAAAATTATTTTATATTATAATATTAACTTAAATTATGATAAAATATAAAAATATTAATAAATAAATAAATTATTTTTGAAAAGTGCTTTTTAGAAGTGCCTTTGAAAAAATATATAATTTTGTATGAATATATATAATTTATAAATTAAAAAAATAATTTATGTTAAATATAATTATGTATTTATAAAAATTAGATTATAATAAAATATAATAAATAAAAGTTAAAAATATAATATAACTCCTGAAAGCACTTTCCAAATGCAAAAGCTAAAATTTTAGTTTTTGCGTTTAGGTTAAAAATCACTTTTCAAACGCAGTTTCTTTTCCAAAAGCTAACTGTTTAACATTGTTTCTGCGTTTTAAACCATCTTTTGACTCAAGCTGGTTTAAAAAGCAATGCTAAACGGGACCAATTTAATGCATTATCTTAGGATTGATTAATTGTTGTTAGTATTTATAGAGAGATGAGTAAAACTAATTCAATTAAAAAATCAAATTATTTTTAATTTTAAATTATTTAAATTGAATTCTTTGAATTCTGAGTTCGAATCGAGTTTTATTTTTATAATTAATTTTTTAACAAAAACTCAAATAATTTGAATTGTCACAAATTTCATAAGTTTTACTCAATTAAAAAAATAAAATTATATCAATTCAATTAATTATGTTTTCAACGTCTCAAGAATAACATATATATTTTTATTAAATAAAGATGTAATTATATTTTTAATATAAAATATTAAAATTTAAACTTTTACAGAATAAAATAACATAAAATTTTTATCATTCAATTAATTAATAAATCTCAATAACTTATATTTAACAAAAAAACATACAGAAAAAAAAAACTAAAAAAAATATGACGAAATTAAAAGCAAACTAAACTAATATCATCACGTTTTAAAAAAATAGTGAAATATTATTTATTTATTTATTTATTTATTTATTTATTTATTTACACACTTTTGTTCAGGAAAAGTCTATAGATTTAAGTAACGATTAAAAGATGAAAAGTTTTAATATTATTCAAAATTTAAAATTTTTAGGTTGATTTTTTTTTTTGACAATTATCATATTTATTTTATAAATATTGAAATTTGTCTAAAAACTTAAAATATTATAAAAAAATTAAATATCAATATTTTTCAAAAAAATACAAAAATTTTAACCTAAATATTATACAAATATTTAATTTTTAAAAATTTAAATAAATTTTAAAATTTATCATCTTTCAATTGTACTTTAAATATGTCGTACCACTAAAAAAAGTTAAAAAAAATATATCTTTACCATTTTTCGAGTAAAAATCTCTTATTCTCTAATTTTACTAACTGAAAATATATATAAATTTTTATTTTGTTCGAATACAAAAAATGTCTCACCCTAAAATTACTCAACAGGTTTCATCTGATTTCTAAATATTATTTTTCATTTTTATTTTAAAAATGATTATTTTTTATTTTTATAAACTAAAAAACATATTTTTAGTAAATAAAAATAAAAGTTTATCTTTAACATTAAAGATATGAAAAATCTATTTTCTTAAAACAGAATGTTAATACTAAAATTATATATCTTATCTCTTTTAATAAGATTATGAGAGCACATATGATGAAAAATATATTCATCTATGAAGAATATTTTTATTTAAAAAATGTAGATTAAATATAATTTAATTAAAATTATTGTTGATATAATGGAAAATACTAGAACTTGTGACAAACATGGTTGAACACCATTAACGCTGAACATAGTTAAACATTATTAAATTAATTAATAAAATTAAAAAATTTTAAGGACCCAAGATATAATTAATAATTATTTTAAAAAATCAGTTAAATTATTTTATATATATTAAATTTTATTCTTTAATAAGGATAAACTATACATGTAGTACCTTATTTATTTTCATATTTTTATTTTGATACCTAAACTAAAAAAATATTAAAATATCAAAATTATAGATAATTATACTACAATCTGATCCTTTTACTAATAAATTAAAATCAAATTTCTAGTCTAATTTCATTGTTAATAGGGGAGTTATCATCTTCTTCTTTGATGTTTTAAAAAATTAATTGAACAATACTTTTTTACTAAGTTAGAAATAATTTACAAACTTAGAAACTTCAAATATGTGACGATAATTTTTTTATTTAAAAAATAAAGGTTAAGCATCTATTTTTTTATTATTATTATTTAATTTTAAAATTTTTAAAAATTCTCATTTAATCAAAAATCATATCTCGAGTAATAATATAACTTTCAATGTATAAAAAATTTAAACAAAAATTATTTTTTATATAAAAAATATTTTTTTAGAATTTTCATAAAAAATGAAAATTTTGGCTTTTTAGAATCAACGATGATTTCTCTCGTGTGTATTCTTTTATATTTTATTTTAAAAAATATACGTTTTTTGACTACTTAATTGCTTGAAAATTTATTATTTTCGTTTGTGAAAAAAATCATTTTTCATTGAAGAGTTGAGAAAGAAGAAAAAGATGTGAATGATTGACATGTGAATAGATCAAATTATGATATAATCGTCTATAATTTTATATTTCAATGGTTTTTTAGTTTGGATATTAAAATAAAAATATGAAAATAGTTGAGGTATTAAATATGTAGTTTATCCTTATTTAAAATTCAAAAATTTAATACATAAATAATAATTCAATTAATTTTTTTAAGTATTTATTAATTACATATTTAGTCTTTAAAATTTTTGATCTTTGTTAATTAATTTAATGATGTTCAACAGTGTTATAATCACTAATTTTATCCGGGAGAAACCCATTTATTTTTCAATTTTATATTTATCTTAAATAATGGGCTTTAATTAATTTTAGCATTTATAAAAAAAAATCAAAAAGCAAAAAGTATAATAATGAGTTTTGTTTTATTATAATAATATACTAAAAAAATATTATGTACATATATTAAACTAAAAATTTTCTAAAAAAAACATTATAAACTATTATTTATTAAATTTACCTCGTACTAATTTTGTTTTTACTTTAATAATATACTAAAAAACGATTATGTATATAATTATGATTACTATATATATCTTATTTTCATTTATCTTTTGATCTCTTTTTAGTCACTATTTCACTATTTATTATTATCATATTTTATTAAATAAATCATGTTATTATTTATTATTTTTAATCTTATTTATTTATTTTATTCATTATATGTATGTTATTACTGTTATTATTACATATTTAAATTAAAAAGTCCAAAAAATATTACAATACTAAATTTCCTTTCTTTTCCTTTTTATTTTCAGTTTTTATCATTATTATTATTAATTATTATTACCTATTCAATTTTAAAAAAAAAATTCTAAAATATTATACTATTAAATATTATTCTATTTCCTTTTTAGTTTCGGTTTTCCATATTTATTATTATTTTCTTTTATTACTACTTTAGTTTATTGCTATTATTATCATATTCTATAATTTGTCATCTTTTATTTCCGCTATTATATATTAATAATATTATTAGTATTATTGTTATCATTTTCATTATTATTACTATTATTTTAATTATTATTATTATTATTATTATTTTCCTTTATTATTATAGTTATTATTATTATAATATAATTAAACAAATTAGAACCCAATCAGATATAAATAAAAACTCAACTTTGAAATAATTAGCCCAATATTAAATACATAACAGTCCATTACAAATATAAACCCAAAATAAAATAATAAGACCTATCAGCTAATAATTAAAGCTCATTTTAAACCCACACTCCTTTACAACATCAGAAACCCTAACACCCCTCTTTGACTTGTGCGCAGCGCATCTTGGACTGTTGGATCCGAGACTTGATCCAACGGTCACGATTAGATGAGAAGAAGCCTCCAGAACTACATGCGCTGATGCTTGAAGTTCTCCACGCGTGATCATTCGAATACCCAACAACCCGTTCATCTCCCCGGCCACCGTCCGACGTCTTCCGGTGATGGTCCCCTCCTCATCCGACGATCACATGCATCCAAAACAAGGACGAAAAGTGTTAGATTCGTACAAGCATTACAATCAAATTATCAGAGATTCCAGAGGATACAACAACCAAAAGTTGTACAAATTTCAGAGGGGATTTCGGCTGAAATATCAGAGCCAAACGCACCAAATTTCAGTAGTAAATCATAGAGAGCCAATAGCAATTTAGGAACTTTAATTTCATATGTATTTCGGCTATAAGAAAGCCACAAAAAAACGTTGTAATCCCATTCAGAACCACTAAAAGCAATAAAAAACAGAGAATTTCAGTGGTAATTTTCAGTTTCTTTTTTTTCGCATGCATCGAATCAACAAAAGAGATTAGTTTTTTATCTTGCTTAGAGACGACGGTCTCCCTTTTTCTTCTTCTCCGCCGGCAATAAACGCAAGATCTTGGGATCAATTGCGGTGAACCGAGTTGCAGAGATCCTTCTGTGAAGCTAAAGAGGGAGGCCGACGTGTTCTTATTTTGCTTTCGGCTTTTCAAACAAGGGGGTTTGTTTTTTATTTTGGTTTTAAAAGTAAAGAGACCTTTCAGATCTGTCTTTGAAGAAAAGAAATAATTTTGAACATGTTTTTATAAAGGTAAAAATAATACTCGGGTTTCAAAAAGAAAAGATTTTCAAGTGGTTTTTGGTCACCGGCCAACGTGGGTGGTGGCCGAATTCTGGGAAAGACGATGGCTCTCTGGGTAAGTGATGAACACCATGATGGTGTTCATCTGATTCTAGAGAGAAAACAAGGAGGTTATTTTTTTTCGAATGGTGAAAATGGCTAAAGGGGTTTATGTTCAAATTTTAAGTGTGTTTTATAGGTGTCAAATATTTTAAAATCGGTTGAATCACGTTATAAATACCTTCGTATTTTTAAAACCCTTCCCGAAGTCCTTCAAAGTTTTCAAAACATTTCGGTTTGGTCCCATCTGCCCTTAATTGGCTATTTTCGAATTGGTTTTATTTATTTTGAATCCCTCCGTATTTTTGCTTAGTCTTTTGAGCCATTTCGAATGTTTGAAATACTCTCATCCGTCCCTGTATTTCTATTATGTTTTACGATCTCGTCACTAAGACCATTTTAATTTTATTGATATTCGATTTAATGTTTTAATTTCTTTCTTCATTCATCTTTTTTGCTGCTGATTTCTAATAAACTCTTTTCTAGTTTAAACCTTTATTTTACTGTTTTATTTCATTCCATTGCCGGTATGCATAGGAATTTCTTTATGTTTGATTATCTTGAAAGTTTTATTTATTGTACTGTATTCCGTTTATATTTTCATGAGTACATAGCTTGTATTTTATTATTTTATTTATCTTGTTTACCTATTCATTTACTTATTTACTTGTCCATGCATATTTAATATTTTATTATTTTTTTCATTTATGTTTCTAATTGATTGTCATTATTTTTGAATATGTTACATCTGTTGCATTGTAACCCATTTGGTATGTTTATTGTGAGTGCATTTCTCATATGGTAGGTTTATATTCTTTTTGGTATACGAGTATGTATGTTTGATAATGTACGGTAGGTTTATCCTTTTTTTTAGTTGTAAATTTGTCATATTCGGTATTTAATTTTAGGTATTTATTTTATTTAGTTTATTATGTCTCATTTAAATTATTGCACGTCTTTCTCATTTTGTTATGTTGTCATGAATATATTTTTTTTTGCCTCATATGTTATTTTTGATACGTATATTTATCATTTAGTTTGTTACATATTTGGTTCATTTTATATTTCATTTATAATTAAAATTGTGACACCCATTTTATTGCTATATTTTTGTTGTTTTGTTTTTAATATCACGTGTATTTTAGTCATGTAGATATTTTTGACCATATTTGTCATGTAATATTTAATTTTGTTCTTCTTTTGTTATATTTTGATAATGTTTAGGTCATAAGTCTTTATTTAATTTTACCGTATTACTTGCATGTTTACCTTTTTTAAATTATTTACTTTTTATCTTGTTTAATTATTTGTTTACTTATTCATTTTTATGTATCATTATATTTCTCTTTGTTGTATTTATTTTATTATGTGTTTTATGTATCATTATATTTCTCTTTGTTGTATCATTATATTTCTCTTTTTATGTGTTTTATTTGTTGTATTTATTTTATATTTCTCTTTGTTGTATTTATTTTTATGTTTTTATATATCTCGTTATCTTGTTTAATCATTTCTCTTTGTTGTATTCATTTTGTTTACCCTTTTAATTAACGAACTTAATTTCAAACGTTTTTGTTCGGTTGTAACGGGCCCGCGTTCTGACGTATTGGTTGCGGTGTATGCGTTGCCTTCAAATAAAGATATGGTAAAAATAAAATTGAATTCAAATATTTAAACAAACATTAATTTAAATGTCACTTTAAAACGGAAAATCCAAAATTAATTAAACGGTTACTTTGATGGAGGTGCTAATTTTTGGGCGGTTTTTTAATGCTAATACCGTTTTAAAATCGTAACCGACTCTCAAACCTAAACCATTTCGAATCTCTGATTTTCCGGTGTTCGGTCTACCAAAAGTGATCGGTGGCGACTTCAACCCACTTTAAAACCTTTTTTAAATATTTCTCACCAATTTTTAAATCTTTTTAGGTGTTTTCAAACCCTAATTTTTAATCCCTAAATTTAACATTTCAAACCCCCAATTTTAGGTCTAATTTCTCAATTCCAACTTTCAAGACCTAACCCCTAATTTCCACTTTTTCACTAGTGACCATTTTCCCCTTTTTTACTACACACCCATTATTTTAAAAAATTTAGAATCGCTACAAGTGTTCTACATTATCGATGTTCAGCTGTGTTCGTCGCACGTGATAGACTCATCCTAATATAATATATATTTACTTATAACTAAATATAAATATTTAATATCTTTTTTATTTATGAATAAAAGTTAAAACATATTTTTACAATAGCCAGTAGATTGACGCCAAGTGTTACCGTCATCAGAATAAAATAGGAACATCCGCATCTGATTGCCCGCCTGCCGGACAATATTATCCACGTAGGATAAAATTGGATTACTGTCCTAAAATATCTCACGTTTGTCCCGAGATCTCGTTTATTTTACAAATAATAAAAAAACTTCAAAACTAAATTGAATTAAAGTTTTCATTTTTCACCTACCTAAACACAATCACCATCCGAAAACGAACTCAAAATACATTCCACGGAAGAAAAAGGTTGAAGAATCATAAAGGTAAGCAATCCCCACTCGTATTTTACTGATTCTTCTTCCCATTTTCAAACTCCCGGAAATTAGAATGATCTCATATAAACTGTGATTCCATCTCTCGTTTCGTGTATAAAGACCCAATGTTTATTGTTAATGATCATTTTTCTAGGTGGGGATTTTATGTTTGATTTCTTCTTCTTCTTTTGGTTGGTTACTAGAATTTATTCACATTGATTTCTGAGATCAAGTTTACTGAAAAATGAATCATGGGGTTTTGATTTTTTAAGGCTTGATCTAGAAAAAAGTTTCTGTTGTCGACATGTTTTGGGGTTGTTTTTAGCTGAATTCAATCACATTGGTTAGAGGAGCAGTTTCCCTCTTTTAGTCTGGCATTAAGTTTGTGTCTTTTCAGGGTTAGTGATTTTTAGACTCGGGAAATGGAGAATTGGGTGATTGTTTTTTTATTACAGAATCTGAAGTTCTTAAGTGCATATATGACAAAAAGATGTTGTAATCTCTGTCTAAAGTGTTTTGAGAAAGATTTTTCTTACTTTTTGTTTTTTCAGTCAGTAACAGAAGTCAATCACACTGGTTTTCAGGAACAGTTTAGAAATGGAAGAGCTCTGGAGAACTGTGTTATTGGTAATATGTTGATTTATCAGCAACTTTTCATGGTATTCTTTGTCTAAACTAGAGAATTGGGTGATTGGCTTTGCTTCCAAATTTGATAGAAGAAAACATTCTACCTTGTATCCTATTCTGGAAGGGGAATACCGAGGGTGGTTGAGTGAATGAGACGGTAAAAGGAAATGAGTGAGGTACTTTGGGTTGGATTTGTGATACAATGACTGGCGGGTCATTGGGTCCCCGTACATGGAATAATGGATCATTACCAAACATCAATGGTGTTATTGCTGGGGGTGGAAAATTATTGCACTCTAAAACTTTGGTCAATGTGCGAAAGAATTCAACCAAAGTGCTTTCCATTTCCGGTAACAGGGAAAAGGAGAGGTCTCTCCCCTCTGTTTGGTGCCGGTGTCTAGGTTGTCGGAACGTTTCCATGCTGCTTTTGGTTGCCTTTACCCTTCTGGTCTTTGTCTTGGGTTCTTTTGTAGTGAACAAAGGTTTGTCCCTTTTGCTTTTATTCTTGTGTCTTGATTGGTAGAGCATTAAATTTTATTCTATAGGTAAAATAGGCACCAGATGACAATTTCTCTTTTAGTTGGTCCTGAGTGGCCCATTTTAACATAACGACTGACTTTTATTTCTCAACATGATAATTGATTGAAATGATACTTATTCGTATTTTCTGGTTTGCGTTTTGTATGATTAATGAACCAGAAAGCATTAGTCTAAATGTTGATCAACAGATTGGAACTCTAAGCATGGTTCTTCCTTATGTGAATGGTGCCCCAAGCAATCCAGGAGCTTCATGGATTGAAAAGAAGGATAAGCAGAAAGATGAAAATTATTTTGTAGCAAACATTATGAAAGTAGGTGATGGAAATGGATTTCAAATTACTGGTTCTAAAGGTGAAAGTGTTTTGCCATCAAACCATCCATGTGCAAAGTTCACATTTCCTCCTCCGCCTCCACCTACTCGTAGACGGATTGGACCTCGGCGTAAGTCCGGGTTCATTCTGCTTGTTCTCATTATCACAATTGCATTAATTAGTGGAACATGACCTTTAATGTAAATCTATTAATGCTTTTTATACTGATGTATTAAAAGAAGTAGTTTGTGACAGAAGAAAACATATTTGTGAACAATACCGGAACTCCATTGTTTGTTAATTATGCTATTTTCTTTTTAAATCACAATCGCACTTGCACGAAAAATATTCACGCGAGCATAATTATAAGAATGAAATATCATTTTCTTATCTTGCCATCAGTGCGTCAATATGTTCGTCCGAGTATGTCTTATTTTGCTGCTGATTTGATTCTTGCTCGTCTCTTTTTCAGCATGTCCAGTATGTTACCTCCCTGTGGATCAGGCCATGGCTAGCATGCCAAGATCCCCATCAGCATCTCCAGTGCTACAATATTTGACATATGTTCACGATGTGAATCCAATCAAAAGTGAACCACATCGAGGCTCTGACTTCGGTGGATATCCTTCTCTAAAGCAAAGAAATGATTCTTTTGATATAAAAGAGTCAATGACAGTGCATTGTGGGTGGGTTTTCTCCTCTTATTTTTATTATAGCATACTCACTGCAGACATTTCAGGTTGAAATTTGTGTGATTCTGGTGCATGCTAATGATTCAATTAGTTATTTTTCTTCACAAATAAGCCTTATCCTCTAGTTTATTTTTTTATATTATAATTTGTATACTTTCTCTGTCAGTTTTGTTAAGGGAAGTAAGCCAGGGCAGCAGACTGGTTTCGACTTTGATGAGTCTGACCTTACAGAACTTCAGCAATTCCATGATATCATTGTTGCATCGGCTATATTTGGTACTGCTAGGCGTTAAAGCTTCCATGAGAGCTTCTTACTTCTATTAATGGTTGATCTTCATCTTGCTTTATTTATTTTTCCCCAGGGAATTATGATGTAATACAACAGCCCAGGAACATTAGTAAAGAGGCAAAGAAAAATATTCCTTTCTACATGTTTATTGATGAAGAAACTGAAGCATATCTTAGGAACAAAAGTATTTTAGACAGTGGTAAAAAGGTAGGATTGTGGAGAATTGTTGTTGTCCACAATGTTCCTTACAGTGATGCAAGACGTAATGGGAAGGTTAGCATACTTTGGTTTGATTAATTTGCACTTCTTTTATACGTACACACACATAGAGAGAGAGATTATATTAATTTTTTAATCACTACTTGGACTTATGGAAATCTTAGATTAGTTATTTCATTCTTTTTTTTTGTTGTTGATATAAACGGTATTAAACTCAGAGCACATATACAAGAAAAAAAGTGGGAATCATTGTTATTTTGCTCAAGGGCCTAGGATGCTAGAAACTTAATATTCCACATGTATTAGTGGAAAAACATTTTCGCAGTTTGCTGTTATTAAAGAGCATAACTGTGTTTTAGCATTGTCTGGTTAGAATAGATAAACTGGAATAAGTGCACATCTTTAGGTCAAGAGATGTCTCACTCAAATTGTTTTTGAAACTGGTACAATCAAACCTATTTGATAGTTTGTGCCTTAAAGAGTTTTAGCAACAATAATGAAGTTTTCATATGGTACAATCAAGCATTTGTGATGCTGCTGAACAAGGATGATAAGATAAGAGGTGGGGGAGGGGGATCTGGTTGTTAATTATCATTTTTGTCTATTTACTCTTCAAAATGGACATAAATTTATATACTCTAATTCGGAAAATAAGAGTGTAACAACTAGGCTGTTATTTGGTGAAATTTCAGGAATAGCTGGTGATTAATCCTTATCAGAAATTTCAGGGCTGCTGAGTCTTTTTTACCTGGCATGTATTTATGGCAGGTCCCAAAGCTTTTATTACATAGAATCTTCCCCAATGTTCACTACTCTATATGGATCGATGGAAAGCTGCAGCTTGTTGCGGATCCTTACCAGATTCTTGAGAAGTACTCTCTATTTTATGACTTTATTAGTACGCCATTGATTTTCAGAATTCTTAAATTTCTAGATGATGTGTTTTCTATTGCCATATGGACTGCACCTCTAAAGTTACAATGAAACATCAAGGAATATTGTCATTCAAGAATATCAACCTAATTATTGCTACATAAGCACTTAAGTTTAGATGTTACTGTGGTTTAATATTCAAAGTAGAATGAGAACATCTGGTAATGTAATCTCAAATTATGATATAAATCTTTGTAATGTGCACTGCGAATGGATAGTTCGCTTCATCTTTTATATGATTTTAGCCTTCATTAACCCAAATGTTATGTGAATTATGTTCATGTATGCTTCCTGGTTGTTTTTATCTTTAAAAATTGTAAATGTGACATGTATGACTTCCCAAGACATTCTTCTTGATTTGAAGTACGGAGAAGAGAAAAGGGCAGCAGTGCTGAGCTATTGTAACTTAGTTAAGACGGCCTCCCATTAGGCATCAGTTATTTGTACTGAGCATGCTTTAAGCTTTTCGCTTTAGATTCAAGGATATAATGGAATTCTGATTTGACCAGTATCTTATTTGGTCATTCTTCTCAGGTTCTTGTGGCGCCAAAATGCTAATTTTGCAATCTCAAGACACTACAGACGATTTGACGTCTTTGTTGAGGCTGACGCAAATAAAGCTGCTGGAAAATATGATAATTCCTCAATCGATGAGCAGGTGGATTTTTATAAAGTAGAGGGTTTAACACCTTATTCTGAGGCCAAGCTTCCTATAACCAGCGGTACGTATGGTATTTTAGGCAATTACAAAAGTGTGCATGCATTTTCCTTGTATGTTATTTCAACTATTTTCTATTAAAAGGTGCGTGACTGGTTATCTGCAGATGTTCCTGAAGGTTGTGTGCTCATAAAGGAACATATTCCGATCACTAATCTGTTTACCTGCCTGTGGTTCAATGAAGTTGATCGTTTTACATCCAGGGACCAGTTAAGCTTTGCGATTGTAAGAGATAAAATAATGGCAAAAGTTGATTGGAACATCAATATGTTCTTGGATTGTGAAAGACGCAATTTTGTCATCCAGGTATATATTCAATCTTGGCATGGTTACTTGGTGGGTCTATGAATCTAGATCATAAAATCTAAATATATTATTTTCCATTTTCACGAGAGCCTGTGCAGAAAGGAAGAACATATATTTTGATTGTGTTGCTACATATAGGTTTTTATCGGATAAAATCGATATTTTTGATAAGTAGGTGCATGGATGGGGGCATTTGTAGTTTTGCTAGGTGCATGTAACCTTCTTCAAATTATTTTTTTTAACAGGCATACCATAGAGGATTATTGGAGGCATTTGCTGCTGTGACTCGACACCCACCAGCTTTGCCTAGTATACGTGGAAGAACTCCAGGGAAGAGGGTTACCAGACATGGTAGGGATAGGAGATCCGGTTCAAGGCGTCGACGTAAGGATGCTGCTGGTAATAGAGACATCAATTTGTTTTAAATACCGTCTAAGCCAAATTGAGAACAGAAATGTAGCCCTTCTTTTATCTTTTTTGAAATTGTTTCTAATTGTATCACGGAGAGGACTAGTTAGATGATTCGAGGATCACGTAAAGAGTAAACCGGCATGTATTTTTGTCGGAAATCTTCATATCTATTCTTTCATTGTTATACATCCAGAACCAGAATAGAGAAATGAGAGAATTTGTCCAGTTCAAGGGCTAACATGGACAAAAAGTTGTTATGTACCTCCTCCTCCTCCTTCTTCTTGTCAATCACATGATTTAAATACACATGCCATCGTCAATTAAACATTGATTTAGTTGACATCGTTGTTGTAACATCTAAGAGGTCGCAATAACATCTTCTGGTTAGAAAAGCTTAAGGATTTTGGTCATGGGGACATTGCTTTGGCACTCTCCTGGTTTTTCTTTCTGGTTTATTCATGGAGGAAAACATATGATTTGTTGGGTTGAGAAAAGAAAATGGATTTCCACAACTGGTGCTCACATAGTACTTGTTTGTTCATCATGGTGGGATTTCAGTCCAAAGGATTAAGCTCTTCTTCTTGTTGCCTAACTCATCAATTAAGATTAATCAGTTTTGGTTGATGTGATTTTTTTTATTAAGTAAGAACAATAATTACATTTTCTAGATAATACTCGAATTTATACAAGATGAGACAATATAAACATCTTAACTACTCGATTAGTAGATCTTTAGTTGATGAGATCCCGTAAGAAATGATATTTTCTTTGAGCTAAAAATATTGTCCAAATTTCTATTTTTACTATTCAAAATTTATGAAAAACATACGAGATCTGAACTATATTAGTTGATAGTTGATTACAGTAGTTAATTTGACATGCATATTGTATAAAAGCACTTGATAAAATTAATTGATAATCGATACTTATTTAATGATTAAATAAGCAAAATGACACGTAAGGACATGATTATATACTATACTTGTTTGAATAATTTATTAGTTATCGATATTTTATATATATTAATATTAATTAGTATATAAAAAAAATAATATTTTAATATAATATTATTAAATATATTTAAAGTATCTATATATAAATTTGTTATTTATATAATTAATTTTAATATTTTATTAAATTGAATACAAATATAAATCTATGAGAATAAAAAATATTAGTTTACAAATGTTAGAACACGAAATTAAAGAAATGAAATAAAAAATGTTAAATTCAAGTTATTTGGAGATTTTTTAACTAATAATTTAATATAATATATATTCACTAATTTAAATTTAAAAATTATTGGAAATTGCGTGATAAAAAATATTATGTGATATTAAATAATTATTTTTAAATTTTCTGATCAATAATATTTGTGGATTTGCTCCTTTTTAATATTAAATTGTCTTTATTAACTATAAATCTCATTCAACCAGCAAATTAAAAGACAACACATATTTAAGTAATCAAATTTATATTTTTTAAAATAATAAAATAATTATTTTTAAAATTTAATAAAAAAATTAATTAGTTTAATTTTTCAATACAAAAATTTAATTTAAAAAAAGTAAAAACGGAATTAATTTAAAATATACGTAGAAATAAGAATGAGTCGGTTTGGGATTTTAACCCATCATCTAAACGAAAGATAAATATTTCAAAATTCGACTTTGATTTAATTTAAATATTTTTTAAAAAAGCTCAAGTTAATCCAAAAATAAATAACTTAACTTGACCCCAACTTGATATATAAAAAAATAATTTTATAGACTAAATTATAAAAAAATAATTTTAAGAGATTTAATTATACAAAATAATAATTTTTAAGACTAAATTATAAATAAAAAATACAATTTCAAGATCAAATTATAAAATTATAGAGAGATTAGTATTATTGTAAGTATCTCTAAGAGGATTTAAGAAAAAATATATATTTAATTATGGATCGAATAAAATATTTTATATATTAAACATGAACTAATCTCCTGCTTAATAAAAATCCGATCAAACCCAAATTTATTTTTATTAAAAAATTAAACTCAATCTAATCAAATCGAGTTTAAAATTAATCGAGTTGGGTAAAATGTAGGGGTCAGAAAGATCGGGTACCTAACCAATTTGACTATAATTGGTCTCGGTCCTAGTAATCATCTATTCTTAAAAATTAAAATCAATCTTGATCATAACGACTACTAAATTTTAATAACTGTTCTCGTTATTAATGAGAACCGATACCAATATTGGGTACCCGATCAATTGGTTTACTATTAAAAAGATTAAGCAATAAGAAAAAAAAGTGAACTACCAATAATAATATTAAATATTAAAATTATAATATTGTAGGATTGAAAATTAAAGTTTTAAAACGAATCATACTCATAATATTAATGTATAAAAAAGTTTGATAAGAAAAATTAACAAAAAAACATTATCTATTGCAAACAAAAAAATAAATACCGAGTACTTGATATTGATTCTTATTTTATTGAACACCCATTGGATATCGAATCTAAAAAATTAAGATATAATCTTAATTTCTGTTAGAATACAAACCTAAATTTTAGATTCAATCTCGATTTTATCAAAATTAATTTTAAATAAAAATCTACCGAATTTAATCTGATCCGAAACCAAAAGCGAATAATTAGATTTTTTTCCCACACGTAATAAAATATACATCCTTAAATATATGTGTTGAGTGGAGAATGGAGAGAGCTTTTCTTTTATATTTCTTTTCAAATTACATACCACAACATTAGTTCTTCCATTGACGCCGCCGCCGGCATCTGTGGTTTCGTTTCAGTCCCAGCCCTTGCTTTTCCATTTCAAGATATGGGTAAACTCAATTCTTCTCTGGTTCTTCCTTCTGTTGTTAATGCTAGAAAGAATCTGTCTACTTTCCACGCTTCTTTTTCTTCCGTTAACCCCTTTGCTACACACATCGCTGCTTTAAATAAGAAATCTATGTCTGCAAGTGGAGCGGGGAAAAAGAAGGCTCGCTTCGATAGTGTCGGCGATGCTTTGATTGTTTTCAACAAGATCATTACCATGGACCCAAAGCCTTCAATTGTGGAATTCACTAAATTATTAGCTGCCATTGTTAGGATGAAACATTGTACCATTGTTGTTTCTATGTGTAGCCGAATGGAATTACTAGGAGTTCCCCATAATGTTTATTCTTTGAACATCTTGATTAATTGTTTTTGTCAATTAGGTCAGGTTGATTATGGGTATTCTGTTTTGGGGAAAATGTTGAAGTTAGGTGTTGAGCCTAGTGTTGTAACTTTCTCCACTTTGATTAATGGACTGTGCAAGCAAAGTAAGATTTCTCAGGCTGTGAGTTTGTTTGATGAAATGATGGGAAAAGGGTATCAACCTGATTTAATTCTTTACAGTACCATTCTTAATGGTTTGTGTAAGCTTGGCAGTACAGATAAAGCTGTTAGATTTCTGAGGATGATGGAAGGAAAAGGTTTTAAACCTAATACCGTAGCATACAACACAGTCATTGGCTGTCTTTGTAAGCAAGGATTGATAAAGGAGGCTTTCGATCTCTTCTCCGAAATGAAGGTTAAGGGCATTAAACCAGATACCATTACTTACAGTTCCCTAGTTCATGGTATGTGTAATTCGGGCCGGCAGAAGGAAGCAACAAAGCTTTTGAACGAAATGGTGGATAACAATATTTCATTCGATACTTTTACGATTAATGTATTGATGAATGCACAATGCAAGGAGGGACTGATTTCTGAAGCTTTAGATACCTTTGAGACAATGAGGAAGCAACACATTGAACCTAATGTTGTCTCTTACAATACCCTGATCTGTGGCTTGTGCAAAGATGGGCGTATTGGAGTTGCGAAAGAATTATTTTATAAACTCTCAGAGAATGGTTTAAAGCCAACTGTCTACACATATACCATACTGATTGATGGTTTCTGTAAAGAGGGATTGCCAGATGAAGCATACCAGCTGTTTAGGTCCATGATAGATAATGGTTGTGTTCCTGATAGATGTTGTTGTAATGTAATGATTCAAGGGCTTTTTCAAAACAACTATAACTTGAAGGCAACACAACTTCTTACGGAAATGGTCGGTAAGGGCTTCTCTGTAGATATCTGCACTGTCATTTTATTTGTGAATCTCACCTTAGAAATTGATAAATCAACCTTGATGAAGGTTTAACGTTTAGTGTAATGATTGTTTCTTGTATTTGTGAATCGATTTATTTATATGCAATGGTAGTGTGCTAAGTTAAAAGATTCTGGAAACTATAATGCCAATGAATGTTATGGTCTATTTTCTATTTACTTGATTTTCTTAGTTAAGCTCTGAAGTAGGTGACAAATTAGACTGTAATGGATGAATGCTTGAAAAATGAGAAATCCGATGGTGATTTTTTATGTAAATTTTTTGAAAGATGTGATTTTCTAAAAATATATAGTATGGAATAATTGAGTTTTTTTTATTATTTATATTAATTACTTGTTCTAAAATGCGCTCTATATGTTTAAAAAATTCAGTTAAAATTTTAAAAATAATAATTGTATTAATTTATTAAAGATACATTGATTCATAAGGTTTACATAAATCTTTTAATTTTAAGGTTTTTGTCTGTGATATAAAATTTAATGTTTATGGTTAGAATTTAAAGAAAGTCATTCTATTCTACTTCCCCTCCAATTTCTACATTGCCAAACCTATTGCTGGTCCCAGCTCCGTTTTACCGGGATGAAAGCGTCCACAACGTCACCGGAGGCATGATTAGTGGTCACATCTGATCATAACCACATCAGTTAAATTATAGTGTGATTAGTGAAAAGATTCTTGAAATTATAATCTGTGTCGAGCTCTATGTTCTATTTAGTTGATTTTCTTAGTTACTCTGAAGTATGAGAGTCTGTTGTTGATGGTAATATTGCCCTGGGGAACCGGGAGGGCAGCCAAAAAAACGTTCAGACATGTGGAATATATATTTCCATTACATTAAAAACATGGTTAAACATAGATATTAATACAAATATGACAGATAGAAACTCTTCTAGACATAATTTTTAATGGCAGAACTGTATCCACTTTGATCATCATAGTACCTTGACCACAACATTATGCCTCCGTACTTGGCAGAACCTTTGATGGCAGGAAGTACTTGCGAAATAAGATCCGATACAGGGATAAAGCCGCTGTCGGCTGCCTTGGGTGATGCCGGGAGTCCTAAGAAAATTCTGGTAGCTGGAACTTCGGTAGTCCATTGCTTCCATGCATTTTCCAGGTTTGCAATATCACCATGTGTATATTGGCATAGAGGATCGTTATAGAATTGTACCCAAACATAGTCGAAAACGCCAGTTTTAAGGGCACTTCCAACCCAAGCATCCGGGAATGGACACTGAGGGGATGCTGTCAAGTATACTTTCGTGCCACGTTTGCTGTACCCTGATAGGTACCTTGCAAGATCATCCCAATGTTGGTTCGTTCCACCTTCGATATCGAAATCAATTCCGTCCAAAACAGCATCACCGAAAGGTCTAGAGGCTGATTGTCCCCCCAAGAAATTGTTCCACAAGTAGGTCGCGACCTGTCTCGCGTCACGTGACGAGGCAAGGTAATAGCTCCCTGCTCCTCCTCCAACTGAAAGCATTACTTTAATCCCTTTTGCTTGACAAAATTTGATGTCTGAGCTTAAATTAGTACATCCATTGCCATAAGGATCACAATGACCAGAAAGGTTAATCATCGGAGTCTGTCCATTCCCAAATGTGGGAAGGAATGCTAAGTTGACAATGTTATAGTTTCCGGTCGCACACGTCTCTGCCAATGTGCCCTCGTTTCCGTTCTGACCCCAGTAGATTGTGATGTCTCCAGCTTCCATACCAGCAACTAGAACCAGAATCACTGAGCTCATAAATACAAGTGAAATTGCAGACTTCATTATAGCCATCTTTCTTTGCCAATCTACAAGTATTTTTGAATTGTTTTTTATGCTTAAAGTGTTCATAGAAACATCCTTTTATAGGCAGTAAAGCTTCTCAGAAACTGATCTTCTTTGAATGACTGCTGAAATAATTTTACAACTAAACTGTTTTTTCTAGGCATTGTTTGCTATTTTGGTAGGCTTATGGTTGTTTGTTTTTCAGGGGATGTGAATCACGTGACTGTTTTCTTAACACCCTTCGGCATTTGAAAAGATAAATCAAGAGTGCAGCTTGAATTTTACAACTAAACTGACTCTTGTTTTGGCATGTTTATTTTGTGATGTATCAGACATGACAAAAGCTAGCTACAAACATTGACAATGGTGTCTGTTTCCTTTGTTCCTGCAGGCTGCAAGCATAGAAAACAAAACATTCAGTTTCAATATCCGACATTCAGATACGAGTGCAAAGGCTATAAACTTCCAAAAACTTTAAAATCAACTTAGCGGAGTCTGTCCTCGGGGAACCGATGTCGAACCGAAGTCGTCCCTCGGCTTATTGCAAACTCGAACTATTTCAGAACAATAACGACAGGGGATTGTATAGCTCTCCCAACATCAGCACTTGATTAATTGGAGAAGGATCTTGGGATGCAAAGAACAATCGGCTTTGTATCGTCGCTTGTCGAATCTATGATGCATCGAGCTCCTTGGAGAAGTCTCGTGTCGGAGACTGTACAACACGGTTGATCTTAAGATTCCCAGTGGTCTTGTATTTCGGACACACAAGTAGCATCGTAGGTGACATTTGGATTTTGAAGACAGGGAATGCAGCTGGTTTGTTTGATAGAATTGAGTTCTGAAATACTGATACTGTCCTTTCTGGTGAACGAATTCAACTTCAAGGTTTGAAGTACAAGTACAGGGAGATGGACAAGGTGATGAAATCTTGTTCGAAGAAGAATCCCGGAACTAGGAACAGTAGGGGACAGTATCCAGTGGTCTTGTACTAACACGGATACAAATAGGTTAGTTAAAGATTAAATAACCAGATTTTAAAATTTTATAAAACAGTCACTAAAACTCATATGGGGAAATTGAAGGTGTAAATGAGTTCCAAAAGAATTGGAATTCCACACACATGATATTTATGCTCTGGATTTCACCTTGGTAATCCTAATTAGTGATAAAGCCTTATAAATTATCAAAATTGCAATTTATTTTTTAAAATTAAAAAAGTTATTAAATGGACCCCCTAATTTGATTAAGTTTATATTAAATCGTCATTCATTGCATCATAGTAATATCAATGGTTCATTGTTTATCTTATAGTAAGTCATTGTAATTATTAATTTGATCATTATATTATTCACCGATAATATTTTTTACTCAAGTTTTTATCAAACTAAAAAATAGAGGTGTCTAAAAATATATTTTTTTATAAAACAAATCTTTTTATTTTTTAAAAATAAATCTATTTAATATTTAAATTAAATTCAAAATATTATTTTAAAAATATCAATATATCACACAAAATAATAATTTTTTATATTCAAAATAAAAATATATTTTTTATAAAACAAATCTTTTTATTTTTTTAAAAATAAATTTATTTAATATTTTAAATTGAATTTAAAATATTATTTTAAAAATATCAATATATCACACAAAATAATAATTTTTTAATGACGAAATCTTCAACGTCTGATCATATTTTTAATGACGAATAATTTTTTTGATTCTCTGATTTTTGATTATTCATATCTTCTCACCTCTTTTAATTATTATTTATTTTATGATATTATTTTAATGTTTTATAATTAATGATGATTAACAAATTCGGCTAGACAATTCTTTCTCTTCTTTATATATTAGTGTGCAATCTGACGTCATGGTTGATATCACGTAAAACCATAATACGAGTGAAATAAAAAGGGCCAATGAGAGCTTGACGTGTGGACTCTTTTGGCAGGAAAATCTGATTTTATAGAAAAAATTATTAGATGAACTATCAATGCATCATCCGTAATTTTAACTAATTTAAAGCCTATTATAATTGTTTATACCTGATTTTCCACACGTTTTTTTTATATATTGTTGCTAAAGAATTATAAATTATCTAAAATCGAGAAATTATTAAATAAATCTTGTTTATTACATCATTTAATATCTCATCAAACTAACTTCGTCCATCTTATTTTTTTAAGATGAATTATCATTTTTTTTGCATATAATTATTAAATAAATAATTATTAAATAATTATTTTAAGATAAATAAACTAAATTAATTAAATTATAAATAACATAATAAATATGATTCATCTAATAATTTTTTTTATTTTAGACATTTGTATTTCTTTAGCTACGATATATAAAAACGTGCCGGAAATCGGGTATAGACAACTGTAATAGGCTTTAGGTTGGGCTCTGGGCTTGTAATTAGGTTATTCAGTATTTATGAATATAAATGGGCTATTTATTATAGAAAATAGATTACTTATTTATTATTTTTAGGGTTAATTTATTTCAAATTATTAATATAATACGAATCCTGAATAAAATATAAATATTATAATTGCTATATTTCGCTTAAAATAAAACTTAATAAATGTGTCACGTATATTAAGTGTTTAAAATATTATATTTATTCAGAAAACGAGTAATGAATTATATTCGTGCAAATAACATTTTCTAAATTATATTTATATGACATTTTTAAGGAAAAAGAATATAAATATCTAAATTCAAATTTATAAATTAATAATGATATAATAGATGATACACGTTGAATTTTGTTTTGTTTTTCGTTACATATTTCACTCTAAAATATAATTATTAAAATTATGGTTTTATATGAAATTAAAATCGGATAAACCTTAAAATTATACATAAAATTTATTTTATACAAGCCTATGTAGTTATAATTTTTGAATATCGATTATTTTTTTATTTATTAAAATTTTATATGATTAGTGACGACATTAATTTTAATATTAATTATCAATTATCGATTATTTCTTATTTATTAGTTTTACTATTTATGTTTTATTTTTTTTATTTCATTAAATATGTCTCTATGATATACTTTCTTTTATCTTTTGTTGCGTATTTTTATCTTTTAACAATTTTTTTGTTATTTTAATCTTTCATGATTAAATTTGATATCATCACGATTAATTAATATGATGTTTTTTTATTATCTTATTGATCTCACTGTTTTAGACTATCCAATTAAATTTAGATACAAATTTAATCGTCACTCTTTTTCGTGATTGATTTATGATAATAAACATGTTATCAACGTATCTTAATTCAATCATGTACAATTTTAGAGTTGTTTATTAGTGGTTTTTGCCTTTATAGTTGAGTTTTGGTAATATTTTATATCTATTTTGTTTTAATTCAGTAGTTTTGCTTATGATCTAAAAATATTAATTTTTATGTTTTAAAAATATGTCTAATCAAATTTGACATTACAAACTTTTATTTTGAAATTTTTTATTTTTAATAAAATTAATATATTTATATTAAAAACATATAATCTGAAACAGCTTGTACAAAAATCAAATCTCTTATGTCTTGTCCTGTAATAATGAAAACAATGAAACGTGTAATATCTATCAATATCGAATTATTAAGTGGAGAAAGATATTAAAGAATTGTAAAATTATGAAAAACAAACAAATTTATGGATCTTAGATTACAATATAATATTGGAAAATAATTACTACGGGAACTGTAGCATCAGTCAGCCTTGACTTCAATCCCCAAAATGGATCCCATTATTGCCAAATTTTTGGTCTTATTTTTATTTTATATAATTAAGTGTTTCATTTGTCTGATATTTTTAATTTTTAAGAAGAATATAAATATTTTTTTAATTTATCCAAACCATCTCAGATCTTTGCTGACTGTTCCCTGAGATTTTTCCCACAAGCAGATTTGTTATTAATTGCAAAATAATTAAATGTTAATCTAGAAATTTAAATAATTGAATAAAAATATTTGTCCCTAATTATATTTTTTATATTTTATATTAAAAATTAAATTTATTATTTTACGTCCCGTATATTTCACCTGCCATATGCCAACATTAAAGTCTGCCTAGAGGTATTTTTAAGACTTGTTGTGAACACACCTGCATAGTTTATATAGACTTGAGATCATTTATTTCGCTCCAAATTTTTGTTCAAGAAAGAAGAAAGAAGCATGGCAAACATGGTAGAGAGGGAAGAGGAGAAGAAACTGGCTCCGAGTTGGGGTGGATGCATGGAAGAGCTGAAGAAGGGGATTCGAATCGCAGCGCCAATGGTGGCGGTATCGGTTTTACAATACCTTGTGCAAGTTGTATCGATGATAATGGTTGGACATCTCGGTCAGCTGTCTCTTTCGAGCGTCGCCATTGCTGTATCCATCACCAATGTCACTGGTTTTAGCCTTCTGGTAAACTGCTTCTTCTTTCTTTGTTTCCTTGTATTAGAAATGAATGAGAAAACTCCATTGATGGGGTGCTTTTTTTCATGGCAAGCAGTCAGGAATGGCTGGTGCACTGGAAACTCTATGTGGCCAAGCTTATGGATCACAGCAATACAAAAAACTTGGACTCTATACTTACAGTGCCATCGTCTCCCTCGTTCTTGTTTGCCCTCCCATTTGCCTACTGTGGATATTCATGGACAGATTGTTACCTCTTGTTGGACAAGGTTCTCTAATCTCCTACAAAGCTCGACAATATTCTTTGTGGCTAATCCCGGGACTATTAGCCAGTGCCATCCTTAAACCATTGACTAGATATCTGCAGATGCAAAGTTTGATTCTTCCAATGCTGTTAACTGCAGTTTCTATACTGTGTTTCCATGTGCCTGTTTGTTGGATTCTTGTGTTTAAATCGGATTTAGGATATGTTGGAGCTGCAATGGCAACTAGTTTATCGACATGGTTGAATGTGATCTTACTGGGGATGTATGTCAAGTACTCCTCTGCTTGTGAGAAAACTCGTTCACCTTTGTCTAGAGATGCTTTTGTTGGTGTTCCTCAGTTCTTTCGCCTTGCTGTTCCTTCGGCTGTAATGGTTTGGTAAGTATTGTATTGCTCGGAAAATCGGTTTTCTCCGGTACACGTCGCAGCTGCAGATACTAGGATTCGACTCTCAGACTCGTTAGATGTCACCTAGTGAAACTAGTTTTTTTATACTCATTGTTCCATTTATTGTTGGTCTCTCAAAAGTGTTTTTTCATTGCCTTCAATTAAGCCTGAAATGGTGGTCCATGGAGCTGCTAACGTTGGTATCAGGGCTTCTTCCGAATCCAAAGCTACAGACATCAGTACTATCTATATGGTAATCTTCCGTTTTCGGACATTCGATGTTCGAACTGATAAATAAGTTATATCTTTTATTATGAATGCCAATGAATCTAATGTCTTAAAATCTGTATGATCAGCCTAACAATTTCAACATTACACTTCACTGTTCCCTATGGTTTTGGAGCTGCAACAAGGTATTCTACAAAATACAAACCCTGTTTCTTCCAACAAATGTTTATTGATATTGAACCTTTGAGTACCGCTCCACAGCACCCGAGTTTCGAATGAGCTTGGAGCCGGGAACCCCGAATCTGCTCGCATGGCGGTCAAGCTAGGAATGTCTATGGCAGTCACGGAGGCGGTTGTGGTGAGTACGGGTCTGTTTTTCAGCCGACACCTCATAGGATATGCATACAGCAACGAGAAAGCAGTGGCGGACCGTGTCGCTGCCATGGCTCCTTTGCTTTGCATCTCACTCGTTACCGATAGCATCCAAGTAGTACTCTCGGGTCGGTAATCGACTAATCTCTCATCACTCTTTCACCCTTAACCTTAAATCAAATTCTTGAACTAAAATTTGTATTTATTTTGTTGTTGTAACACCAGGAGTAGCTAAAGGCTGCGGATGGCAACATATAGGAGCTTATATAAATATTGGAGCTTTCTATGTGGTTGGATTGCCTGTGGGGATTGTACTAGGATTTGTTGCACATCTAAATGGACGAGGCCTATGGCTTGGAATTGTAGCTGGTTCACTCCTGCAGACAATCCTTCTTTCTGTCTTTGCAATCTTCACCGATTGGGAAAAACAGGTTGGTTTTTACTACAAAACACAATTCCCCCCTTGGTTGGACCCACTTTTAAGTAATAAATTTGGTTGCACGTGGGTGCTTTATAGGTAGCCAAGGCCAAAGAGAGGATATCTGTGGAGAAATAACTCATCTGTTCTTGTTTACCAAAGGGAGAATGGCGACGACTTAAAAGAACCAAAAACATGGAGAAAATATGGGTTAAATGAGATTTAATTGTCGGTGACAAAATATAAATATTCGAAAGTTATGAATAATTCGTTTTTAAATATATAAATAAAAAGTGAAAAAAATATGTACGTGAAAACAAAAGCCCCTCTCGTATTATACAGAATTTCGTTACAAAAAAATGTAACTTTTCGAGGTATATTAAAGTTATAGATTTTAAGGTTGTCGTTCGTTAGAACTTTTCTCGCACTTTTTATTTGATCGTGTTTTATTTTTTTTGACACGTGTATTAAATATAATCCGATTGTAAAAGCCATCGTGGCATTATCCTGTACTACCAGCCACAGATTACACATTCCAGCGAATCAACCATCATCATCCACGTGCCCCTTCTCGTCATTCTAATTTTATTTCCGTTTTTAACTATAATCCAACGCCTCTTCCAAACAGTACAAACGAATCCCTCACTCTCTTCGAAATCTCCTCTTTTGTTTTCTCCTCGACATGGCTTACGCCACCGTTAATTTCTCTCCGATCACTGCCGCCGCTTACGATCCTTCTTTCGTTTCTCAACGGAGGAGATCCGTTAGGTTGCCGGAATTCCGTGGGCTCAAGAGTAAATCCAGGTCGGCGTCGGTGATTCCGTTTTCCCTATCGGTGAGCCGAGACTCGCGTCTGCTCGGTCCAGGTGGTCGTGTTGTTTGTGAAACGCAGGAGACCGCTGTTGATGGTCAGTTTCGTTGGCTTGTTTCACATGGTTAAACTAATTTGTCTATTCTTCTATTATTTTTTTTGCTTGACTGGTTGCTGGAAAGTGGAAAGTGGAAAGTGGAAGGAAATAGAAATGTTTATTTGGTGGAAATGAAAAAAAAAATACATTTCTATTGTAATCGAGCCTTTCTTAGACGAAATCATCATAAATGCTTAGAGTTTAATTGGTTCATAGAGCTGCAAACTAGCTAATTTTACCCTTCTAAACTCGGGATGTTTACGAGAATTAGCTGATTCTGATTGTTAAAGGCCCTAAATTTGTTTTAGGGTTTAGAAAAAGGAAGTAATTGTCTTACTAACCTCCCAATAAACCCTTAATTTCTTTTTCCTAAGATTTAAGTCCCAAACTTATTGGTTGAAACTTGCAAAATTTAGTACCATTAATTGCCATCTTTCTGGTTTTGAATTGGTTCGGTCCATCCGATCCGATTTTGGAAGACGACTAATGCTTTAGCATATAGTTTATTATTAAATTATCTAGCAATTCATGAATTTTGAGTTTTACTTATTTAGAATTATGGACTTACATAACAACAAGAACTAAACAGAGTTAAAAAGACGTGCTGCAAATGAAATGAACACGAGAAAACTATCCCAGTATCCCTATGGTTACATTTCATCTAAGTACCATTTGCGGTTTAATTTTGGTTCCTTGTACCAGACCGAACCGTGTTACTGCTACAGCAATGACCATTCAGACGCCCTTTCTAGTTTCTACCATGTTATTATTCTCTGTTGATGTTCAAAGTCGATGGTTGTAGATCTTTGTTTATTAGGCCTGACTATTGTATTTAGAACTGATACTTGGTGATTTATATATGTTATTTTTCTTGTTCATCAAAATTTGCAGTGGCACCATTGAAGGAAGATGCATGGCAATCACTTGTTCTTGATTGTGAATTGCCTGTTCTTGTTGAATTTTGGGCTCCATGGTGCGGGCCCTGCCGTATGATTCACCCGGTAGTTGATGAACTGTCCAAGGACTATTCTGGTAAACTCAAATGTTACAAAGTTAACACCGATGAGTGTCCCAACATTGCAACTCAGTACGGAATTCGAAGCATTCCGACTGTTATGGTCTTCAAGAATGGCGAGAAGAAAGATGCTGTGATCGGCGCCGTTCCCAAATCCACCCTGATAACCTGCATTGAGAGGTTCTTGTAGATGTGGACCTGGTAAGAAAATGTCACTTTTCTGGAAGCTAAACTATTTCAAGTAGTTTCTTCTTTTATCAACTTCCACTAGGTCATGTTAAGTATCATACATTTGGATCTTACAATTTTCACTGTCAATAAATGATATATATATATGTATAAATATATTGTTTTTAAAATGTTAAGGGCAGGATTAATCCTGTTTCACATGTAGGCACCGGAATCATATTGAGAATCCTGAAGCTCTCCCCAATTTAGTAATTTTCATGGTTTAGTATTCGAGTGTCGAATATAAGTATGTGTTTGAAAAAAATTTATCGAAGTTTTTTTTTTCATATATTTAGAGGATCATATCTCTTCGGATACATGCATCCAGCACGGGTACTTCAGAAACACAACTAAAATGTTGGTTAGGAAAGATCGTCCTCATAATATATTTTTATAAAATTTAATCTAAATTAATCGATCAATTTAAAAAAATAATCTAAATCATTAATTTTAGTTAATTTAATAATTTAAAACCAGGCCAAACTTAAAAAAAATTGTATGGGGGTGGGTGGGAACTGACTACGTATATTCTCAAACAAATTAAAGCCTATATTTCAAATGTTGAATTCCTATTTGAATGAGTTCTAATAATCACGTGAAGAATTTCTTAAATCTTAAACCCTAAATCTATCTTATAAATAAATCTTAAATATAAAACATATTATACATATAATTAATTAAACAATAATAATAAACCCTATATATAATTAAATCTGAAACCCTAAACTTTAAACCTTAAATATATATAATTAGATTTTAAATTTTAAATCTTAAAATTAAAAAATTATTTATAATATACATTATAAACAATATTTACAGTTTAGGATTTGATTATATATATAATTTAGGGTTTGAGATTTTAGATTTAATTATAAATTTAGAATTTAAAGTTTAAATATATATATTATAAATAATGTTTTAATTTAATACAAATTAAAAATAATATTTACCAAAGCAATGGTACCAATAAGGCAATAATATCATCTTACTATTTACCAAATGGTTTAACTAATTATAAATTGTATTATGAAATAATATTTGTTTAAAAATGATTATTAGATTAAATCAAAGTTTAATTTGAAATTAATATATTAAGTTAAAGTCAGAATGAATAAATTAATATTTAAATTAAAATTGAATAAAAAATTTAAAAATAATTATGTTGGATCAGGATCAGACGATCTAAAGTTCAACTTGTTACCATCCATATTTTACTTATTTATGATCCTAAAATAATAATTTTTAAAAGTCAAAATTTTTTAAAAATTTGTTTATTGAGGGGTATTCTTTCTATTTTGATAAAATAATCATTGGCATAAAATTATTATTCTTTTTTGAGAATAAAATTATTAGTCAATGAACAAACTAAACACATTAATTGTTGCAAAGATTGTGAGGGAACTGGCTTCATATTCTTATAAATATACTAGCAATATCATTTTCAAGAATTTGGGATTCAGCTGGCTTTGATCCTATTTGTGTATACTACTTGTATAAAACCGTACTTATGGATACGGATACGTATAAGATACAGTATGTGCACCTTTTCTTTTCCGTATTTTTATACTCATAATCAAATATACGTATTGTATGCCACTTTGAAGTTTCCTCTGGTATAGTAAATTCACCTCCTTTGGGTTAGTTGTTGGCTATTTTTTAAAAATTCGTACCAAATAATCAATTTAGTCGCTCGATGAAAAATATATCAATTTTTTAGGAGTTCAAAAATAAAATTATTATTTTAGGAAGTTTGAGGACTTAATCGCTTTTTATATAATTTTTTATAAAATAAAAAAATAAAATACTATTATTAAAAAAACAAGTGAAATTTAATATTAAAAATATCAAAACCAATAAAATAATAAATTATAAAATATTTAAAAATGAAAAATAAATTTGTAAAGTTGAAATATTTTATAATCTTTATAGGATAATTAAGTTTTTCGATGAAGTAACATTTAATTTCTAAATTCCATAAAATTTCAATTTGATCCTTAACTTTTTCTATTCCTCATTAATCTCAAATTTGGCAACTTAATCCCTGAAATTAGATTTGTTAAAGACTAAAAGGTGATAGAAAATCAGAATTTTGAGAGCAAATTAGAAAATGTTGTCAAGTTATGGGACTAATTTAACCCAAATGGTTGAAAATTTTGGACCAAAGGGAATAAGTTGACAAAAGTTGCCCAGTTCAAAAATTAACATTGACAAAAAAAATAGGGACCAAGTTACAAAAAGCTACCGAATCCAGGGACTAAAAATTGATTTATCCTTTTAAGTTCCTGTAATGCGATGTAAAGCCCTAAGAAAATTTCATTTTTTTTGGCTTTTGCTTCTTCAAAGGTAATCTCTTTCCCCTCTTTCTTTACGGTAATTAGTGATTTCTTTCTGTGTTTCGTTTGATTGTTGAACTGTTGTTCGATCTTGGGTTTTGCTTCATTTTTTAATCCGAAACTGCTGCTTAAAAATATTTGATTTCTAATTTGTTGAAACTGTGATTGTATAATTGTAAATTCCAAATCTTTGCATTTTCGTTCCCCAGTAATGGGGGAATGATTGAAATGTTGTCGGTTCCTGAGAGTAGAATTTTACCCAAAACCTAAGAGCTGTAAATTTAAGCCAAGGAAATCATAGACTCATGGATCGTATAGAATTAGGTTAAATTCAAAGTTCATATGACCCCTTTTGTTTTCAGCGTATGGTTGAGTTGATTCTTTTTCATGAACTACATATCAAAGCTTCGTTTACAGCGAATTTCGATGCTAACAAGTTCGGTTGGTTCTATCATCAAATTATGTGATTGAAAAGGCCTCATGTTCAAATGCATTATTAATGCTAATGGTATCCTTGATTAGACTAGGTTAAAAGTGTTTTGTATATATACATATTTATTGTATAAAGTATTTTCAAATGAAAACTTAGCATGAAATTTTTATTGCAAGAAACCAATATTGCACTTCCCCTCTAGTATTTGGGTTGTTGGATGAATCCTACTCTTAGGTTCATTTTTTTTTTCACCCAGGAGTGGAAGCTCCATAGTTTTCTCAAGCAGTTAAGATGTTTTTCTTAGAAGAAACGCATTGTAGGAGCTTCTAGATAAAATGGAAAAGGTTTGGTTCAGAAGTAGCTGTCATTGTCAACGGTTCTCTATGTTTAAAATTTGTTAGAAGGTTTCTTTTCAAACCGAATGGTTTGAGCCATATGGTAAATTTTCTACGAAGGTTTTGACTTCTCGGAGGGGGCACCTAAGCACCGGTTGGTGCTCTATATGTAGGCCTTGTTTAGAGTTTGATTTCATTTGCATTGTCATCGTCTTCATTCTTTCTTTCTCTCGTTTTTCTGGATTTCATTCAGATTCAAGAACAAGTGCTGTGTTGTCCTGCTAGAGTTGTATCATGGGAATATGATTTCTCGAAATAAACTATTCTTAAAATGGTTTTCTGAAGCTGCTCCTTGCCTAGTTCCTTTTTAATTTTGAATCCAGCAATTTTCAGGGACTCATACCGAATGCTTGCCATCAATCAAGTGGTAGCTTATAAGAAAGTTATTGATTTCCTTGGATTGCACATATTATTCTTGCTGATGAATTTGGTAGAAAGAGAGAGCAAGGGAAGAGTTTAACTGTAAAGTTATAAATAAGCCTGCACTATAACCTTTGTGAATCTTCACTATGCATTAGACTTGGTCAGCAAGCAGTAATATGTGGTATGTAGATTGATGTCATGCTAATTAGTTTAATTGGTTTTTGCAGCTATGGGAACCCGAGGAGTTATCGGAGATAAGTGGTCTATGAGGATTCTTTGGGCTTGTGCAATTGGAAGTGCAGTCGGTATGCCTTTTTGACCTTTAACTTGGCGTATATCGCATGACATAAGTCACTCTGATGTCATAAATTTTATCTTCTTTGTGTCTCATGATGTATGTATTGTGTAGGCCTGTATATGGTTGCTGTAGAAAGACAACAGCAGAACAGGGACCGAATGATGGCCGAAAGTTTGAAGGCCATGGAATCCGAAGGTGGTGGTGAGTAAACTTCGAATGTTGTCATCCTTAAATGTTCATAAATTACCTTTGAACAACTTGTTAAAGAGCTTCCTCAACATTTTGGATTGAAGGGCTGTTTTCTCATGTGCTAATAAACTTGTTTGTTATCGAGTTTCAATGGCTGAAAATCTTTGACCTATGAACAATGATCTACGTAGAATGTGAAAGAGAGATGATTTATCCCCCACAGTGACACAATCCTTGTTCTTTTCTATTCTTATCTTGGAATTGCGAGAAACTCCCGAAGACTATGAACTCTATGTAATGTTCTAATGGGAATAGGAATCAATATGGATTTTTTTTAGTCGAAATAGGAACCAAAGTTTTAAGACAAGCAGTAGCTTAGCCATTGCCTTCGCGGAACATATCCTTAACGGAAGTTCGATCAACCCCGATAAGGGTAGTTTGAAAACAAGATCTAGGACAGTGTGTTTGTTATACATTAGACTAGATCTAGGACAATCAACTACCAGGTTTAACATAGTATCAAAGTTTTGGAGTTTGAATTTGGCATCCTGTTTTGCTTCAATATTTCTTCATTAGTGTTTTACTGTAGCTTGTTAACAGCAGAAGAATATATATTAACAAGTGTGATAGTGATGGTGCCACTTGATCATAATTAGGACAATGTTAATCCGTGTAAAGAAGCGTAACCAAACTCAACGAGTGATTCCTAAAAAATAGGATGATGTTAATTTTAGGAGATTCAGGTTTAAATGTGTGTGCGCAAAGTGTGGGTGTTTTGTCAAAGAGTTAAGAAAGAATATGAGTCGGTAATCGGTATGCCTAGGCTTCGATTTGATGGATCATCTATCCAGTTTTTACTAGGGGTGAGTATTCGAGCGAGTCGAGTCAAAAAATTTCGAGTTGTTCGAGTTGAGCTATCATATTTTATAATTTGAACTTTTTTTGAAATTTTTTCGATTCGAGTCGATTTTAGCGAGTTCGAGTTGAGTTGATTTTTCGATTTTATGTATAAATTTTAATTAAAATATTTATAATACTATAATATACTAGTTTGATTGTAATTTAAACAGTTTTCTCTTTATATTTACGTACATATTTCTTCATATTATTTTTTACATGGGTAAAAAAAGATTTTAAATTATTATCATCAATCCAATATGTTAGGTATGAATATGTAATTTTATTAAATTACAGGTTTTATTAATAACTTCCTTCTTATCTAGGTAAGACTAAAACTAAACAAAAAATAGTGATAAATTAAATACAAAAATTAAAAAATAAATAGCATAATATAAAAGATACAAATAAAAATTCTATTAAATAAATTAAAAAATAAATCTAGAACGTGACCAGATTATACAAAAAAAAAATTAAAATGTAAAAAAAAAGAAAAAGGGACTGAAAATAAAATTACATGGGTTAAATGTGTAATTAGCTTCTATATGTACTAAGGATTTCGAGTTATTCGATTTTCATTTTACAACTTGAACTTAATTTGAAAATTTTTCGAGTCAATTCGAGTTTATACAATTTCGAGTCGAGTTAAAACGAGTTGAGTTTTTTTACCTCGATTCGAGTCGATAAATTTGATTTTTTCGAATCTAATTGAGTTTTGCTGACCCCTAATTTTTACGATATAAGAGGAACTAATTACAATGCCAAGTTTTATCATTGGATTATCCTGAATTGAAAATAACCAATTAATTGCAGTTAATTAAGTGTTTAAACTAAACATCCTTCTTAATGCATTAAATGATCCCCATGAAAAAAAGGGTGGTTTTCTTTTCGTTTCGTTTCTGTTTAGGTTGGCAGCAAATTAAGGCACGAAAAAGGCAACTCATGTCAGGTCCATGATCCCAGATTACAAGATCAAATCAAACAAGCAAACGCAATCAGCCATTTTCTGCATTGCACTTTCACCAATATATAAAGCACTGACATGACACGCTTCGAATCACAGTGAACAAAACCAACAACAAAGAATGGCATCCTCATCCTCCACACTAAAGTTCACAACCATGATTCTCTCAGTTTGTTTATTCTTGGGCTTGAGTGCAGCTAACAGGTTCCTATTGGACCAAGCCTACAACTACAAAGACATGGACCATGAGGTCCATGAACCAATCAAGAACTCTAACGATCAAAAACTTGCTGTTGGTTATGGCATTGGAATTGGAAATGGAGATGGACAGAGTATTGGTTATGGCATCGGACAAGCAGGGGGGGAGTCCGGAACTGGAATTGGATATGGCATCGGACAAGGAGGGGGTCAGTCCGGAAGTGGTATTGGTGTTGGCATCGGACAAGGAGGGGGTCAGTCCGGAAATGGTATTGGTGTTGGCATCGGACAAGCAGGTGGAAACACCCCATGTGGTGAACCAGAGGGTGGATCTGGGACTGGAATTGGAATTGGAAGTGGACAAGGTGGTGGATCAGGAATCGGATTGGGATATGGTTCGGGAAGTGCAACTCCTGGGGCTGGATGTAATACAGGAAACTGTGTACAACCCGCTACCGGAGCTGCTAAAGAGATGACAGAGACTAACAACACAACTACTCTGCAGTAGCCAACATATACTGTTCTCTAGTATACAAAAATAATTATGTTTCTGAGGGTTACAATTAAACCTTGTTAAATCATATGAATAAGATAATAAAATCCCTTAGCTAACTTATCTGGACTCTAAATTTATTTTCATTTTTCTTATTTTCTACATAAATATATGTATGTCAAAACATGATATATGGTATTATAAACATGATTAGGACTCAAATACATAAAATATAAGATCTCATCCAACTTGTAATATTTAAGGATCGAGTTACACAATTGAATTTAAAATTTTATCTTATATTTAAAAGAATTTAGACATATAATTATATAAATAAAATTAATTTGGACAAAAAAATAACCCTATTTAAAGTATAAGTCAAGCTTAATTCAAATATTCAAGGCCTAAAATTTATTTTTTAAGCTAATATTACATATATATAAATTATTTATAAATATAAATTATTTAACGTTATGAATATATTTCATGAACTTTCATATGATTTCCTTTTCGTTACCTACATTTTCTACTACACAGTCTCTATTCTCTCGTAACAGGCATAGACAACGATCTTCGAAAATCTTCGTTCTGAAGCCTGGATAGAGTCGATGCAGAAATAGAAGCAGATGGTCTAAGTAGAGGCATACCAACACTACTCACAGTATCAATAGGGGAAAGAACAGATGTAACATTAGGTGGTGGCTGCAACTCTAGCTCCGTGTAGGTACCGTCATTGGCTTCATGAACATCGATCAACCGATGATCGTCTTCCTCGAGTGACAGAACCGTGCTTGTGTCGGTATGTATGGTTGAATCGTCCATGAAACGTCCATGCCTCCTCTTTCTCCTTGCTGCCTTACCCCATCCGTGGATAGTCTCCCGTATCCTTTGCGGAATCAGGGCGGCCTTATAGTTTGTCCCCATCTGAAAAGGAAAATCATTTGTAAATGAGTTCAGTACAATACATTTGAGGTAAGTACAGGTTCAACAGGACATATTTCGGGTTAAGGGTCGGAAATGTAACTCGAATCTGATGTTCGAAGAATCAGCAGACTTCGATACTCGTTACAAACTCCACCAGGCAGTATAACGTTTTCAGCAAGTGTAATCACTAATTTTATTCGGGTTTATGCTCGAATTAAATCAATCTACATCCCTTTTTAATACCCAAATCATCTTAACTTAACCTAATTTTATCAATTTTTTTATAATTATTATTATCCTTACTATCTCTTAATTAAAACCAAAAATCTAAAAATATATAAATATATGATATAAATAAAAACCTTTTATTAGAGCCCACTTTTATAAGCCCAAACCATAAATAAATTTGACCTATTAAATATAATTTTATAATATAAAAAAATATAATAAAAATCCCTACTTGGTGCCCAAGGTCTTGTTTTTAATTGGTTATTATTTTTAAAGGGATAAACCTTAAATACCCTTCATCATATTATAGATACCCTTATATATTAAAACCTAAACCTATTTTATTCCCATATGTTACCCTTTACCCTAACTATATATATAACATTTACCCTAAAAATAAAGGACCCCTAATCATTTTTTTCATTTCACAGCCGCAGGCCTCACTCACTGCCGAAGCCAATTCCATTTTCCATTTCCATTTGTAAGTTGGTAGCCTCCATTATTTATATTTTTATTCTCATTGAATTACTTCACCCATTCGGTCAGTTATTTTTCAAGTTATGTCCTAATCTAATCATTACTTTTACCGTTTAGTTTAATTTGTGGATTGATTTTAATCGAACATATTTAGATGTATATAGTTCTTTTTGAAATATTTATTGTGTATTCCATTCTTATGGTTCAATGAAAATATGAATATTTTTTTATTGGTATCTTTTATTGTTTTTTTTATTTGTTTATTATATGTTTTGTTTTGTTTATTTATATATGTTATTTGTTTGTTTTGTTGGTCTATTTATTTTAATCTTTGTTATCATGTATTATATGCTATTTTGTCTTTATATTTGTTGTCTTTATAATTATGTCTTTTATTTTGCTTACATCACACCTTGCTAATTAATGAGCCTAATTAAATTCGTATTTATTCGGTCGTAACGGGCCCGTGTTCCAACGCATTGGTCGCGGTGTGTACGTTGCCTCCGAATAAAGACACGGTAAAAAATAAAATTAATTCGAATCTTTAAACAAAAATTAATTTAAATGCCACTTTAATCCAAAAAATCTAAAATTAATTAAACGGTAATTTAATAAAGGTACCAATTTTGGGCGGTTTTAAACCCTAAACCCGTTTTTAACCGTAACCGACTCTCGAACCCAAATCATTTCAAATCTCTGGTTTTTTACGGTGTCCGGTCTACCAAAAGTGACCGGTGGCGACTCCACCCTTTTTTAAAAATCCCTAATTTTAGAATTTCCCTTTTCAATCTAAAATTCCCTTTTTTTAATCTCAAATCCCTAATTTCAACTTTTCAATTCCTATTTTTTAAAGAATCCTAGATTTCAAATTTCTTTCAACATTCTAAAATTTCCATTTTTTGTACACAATTTAAAAACCTAATTTTTAAATCCTAAATTTCCCCAAAATTTTATTTTAAACCCAAATCCCTAAATTCCATTTTTCAAACCCTAATTTCAATTCCACTAGTGACCTTTTCTCCCCTTTTTTACTACACACCCATATTATTTTTAAGAATTTTATAAGGGTCGCTACAGTTAGCGACTCCGCTGGGGACCAATTTTTCAAACGAGTCAAGCCTTGTTTTTAAATATCGCTTAATTAATTTTGGAAGTTGTGGAATAAAGTGGCAATTAAATTATTATTTGTTTATTAATTCGAGCTTTCAACACATTTCAACCCGTCTCTAAGTGGGGGGAAAACGCTATGCTTTCGTGAGGATATTGTTTCTCCGTATGGGCCTAGCAAAGTACCTTCGGGGCTCGACTATCCTATGCTTTCGTGAGGATATTGTTCCTCCGTATGGGCATAGCGAAAGGGTCCCCCTAAATTGAACTCGGTCAAGATGAGCCTGTGATGGGTGATGATCGGGGGCCTTGCTACTCTTAGAAGAGGACAACGAGGACAATTTGGGTACCTCGTAGAACCAAAACTGCATTTAGAGAATCTAGTCAACCTACCCGATTAGAGCCATGCAGTTAACCTAGGTTCTTTTAGATGGGATAAATAGGATTGTTTTGTCTCCTATCTTGCTTACATTTTTGCTTTATCATTTTTGTATCAACATTTCATGAAGGTGTTGAACTAAGTGGTTTGTTCAATCAGAGGCTTTCACTATAGTTAGAGAGTTAAAACAAGAAAAAGAAAGAGGGGAAAAAGGAGAGAAAAAGATAAGAGAAATAAAAAAGGGAGAAAAAAATAATGAAAAAATAAAACTAAGGAAAAGAAAAGGTTGAGAAAAAAAATTGAAAAGAGAAAGAGAAAATAAAAAAAAAGAGAAGAAAATTTAGAATATAGGAAAAAGAGAGAGGAAAAAACAATGAAAATAAAAAAGGGAGAAAAAAAAAGAGAAAAGAAAATCGAGAGAATAAAGAAAGAAGCAAGAAAATAGAGAGAAAAAAAAAGAAAAAGAAAAGATGAAAAAGAAAAAAAAGAAAAATAGAAAAAATAAAAGGGGCATTAAGATTTTAACCGGTGAAAGTTGCTCAAAGGGCGATCACTAGCGGGATCAACACCTTTACTTGCATTCATACATACATCTCATGCATCTCATAGCATATATCATGCATTAATTAAACAAGGAGGTTAATTATGGGATCTCATATCCGTAATTGAAGGTTTCTCGCTTGCATTTTACCAACACCAAGAAGGGCTAATGGAAGAAGACTTTGCCAAGTTAGAAGCCAATCTTATGGGGCAATTAGAGCGTACTCAAAAAGAATTAGAAGATTCTATGATCAAGTCTCAACAAAACATGATGAAACAAATTGCTCACGAGACTAAGGAAAGTGGAAGACCAATAAAGGAAATGTTCTGTTGAAAACCCCTTGGGCCCTCCTGTTTTTGTTGCTAACACTTCTAGACCTCCACAAGGAGTAGTAACATCATCTCTTCAAGCCGGTGCCTCTACCCAATCCCCACCAGGTGTGACTTTCACTAATGTAGAAGATGTCGGGGATGACATTCCAGACTTCGATGAGCTAGAGAAATTAAAGATTGAATTTTCGAAGCAGTTAGAGGAAACCAAGAACGAGTTTGAAGAAAAGCTTCTAATAAGAGAGGATAAAGAAGAATGGTATGGGTTGAATGCCAGTGAGCTTAGTCTAGTTTCAGGTCTAGAGATCCCTTATAAGTTCAAGACCCCAGATTTTGAGAAGTTTGATGGGACGACTTGCCCTATCGCACATATAACTATGTTTTGTCGGAAAATGGCTGGCTTTACTAACAATGAGAAGTTGTTAATCCACTATTTCCAGGATAGTCTGGTGGGATCTGCCACAAGGTGGTATAATCAGTTAACCCGTGCTCAAATTAAGTCGTGGAAGGATCTGGCCAAAGCTTTCACAAACCAGTATAAGCACGTAACCGATATGATTCCAAATCGGCTCATGCTACAAGGGATGGAACAAGGGCATAACGAAAGCCTTCGAGAGTACGCTTGACGTTGGCGTGATACTGCAGCACAAGTATAACCTCCGCTCAACGAAAGTGAACTTTCTCAAATGTTTGTGGATACACTAGAGGGAGTGTTGTATGATCACTTGATAAGCCACCCTATCAGTAGTTTTGCGGAGTTGGTTATGACCGGAGAACGCATCGAGTATTCTATTAAGAAGGGAAAGATGAAGGAACCTTATAGCACAATTTCTCAAAAAGAGGAAGATTCTCATGTCTATATGGTGAGTTCTCACTCAACCAATCGAACTCAGGGTTGTCCCCATACTCATACAAGACCTACAAAGGCTCTTCATCCAATTCCTATGACCTACACCAAGTTACTCCCAATTCTCGTTGAGAAGAAACTTTTGACTTTGGTGCAGTCTAAGCCAAAGGATCCTCCTTACCCTGAAGGATATAATGTCAATGCCACATGTGACTATCATATGGGGAGCACAGGCCACACAACAGAGAATTGTGGAGCTTTGAGGAACAAGGTTCAAGGACTGATTGAGGCCGGTATTCTGAAGTTTTAAGAAAGAGTAGAGGACATGATCTTTGGGAAGATTCTAATCTTCGAGTTTAGATGTTCATTTTCTACCTCCTTGCATTTTAAGTTTTGCATCAATTAATTTTGTTACTGTTTGCCCGAAAGTAACAAATACTTTTTTGTAAGGGCTTATGTTATGTTTGCTCTTTTTTTCGTTTCAATGAAAGAATGCATATTTTTAAAAACATATGTGTTTTCCTTTTTCTCTCAGAGTTCCTTGGATGTCACATGCTTGTTGTGACGTGGGTTCAGAAATGGTTGGAACGTTGTGATTACGATGAAGTATGGTTTATTAATCAGTAACTTTGGTCAGTAATGCACGAGAAATGAGACTACTACTCCTTCATTGATGTTCGATGATAAGAAAATCTCCTAGAAAAGGCCCGGTGAAATTGATTGATCTCAAGAATTCCTCTAAGTAAAAAGATTGCATCCAGAGAAAAAAAAGAAGAAAGAAAAATAAAGAAAAAAGAGAGAGAGAAGGAAAAAAATAGAAAAGAAAAAAAAAGAGAAAAAAGAGAAAAAAAAGGAGAGAACAAAGATTAAACAAAAACACTCCAATATTCGAAACCTGATAATATACATATTCGAACAAGAGTGTGGAAGTATCGGGGCACTCCGCTGAAGCAATAAGACTTAATAAGGTAGCAAAGCACCATCCCAAATCTTTTGCTTCATGAGTGATGGTAATATTTTCAAATCTATGACTATGCCGAGTAACTCGGAGTTTTGTTGTATGCTCCATCATTACCTTCGAGACAAAGGATTGTGATGAATTGATTTCCCCGAAATTTAAAAGAAAGAAGAAAATTAATAGATGTGAGAGAAAAAAAAAGAAAGAAAATGAGAAAAAGAGAGAGAGAGAGAGAAAAGCAAAAATAAAAAAGAGAGATAGAAAGAAAAAGAAAGTACTCATATGTCTAGATGCAGTCTGAAGCACACTTCGAATTCTCAAGAAGATACCAGTGGGGCAAGTATGGAAAGTTTGAATATATAAAAGGAGAAAGATATTGAGAACTAGAAGGAGTAGTTTTCAAATAGATCAAGCAAATACGATAATCATGAGGATGAACCGAGCAATCTGAAAGGAATTCCAAAACTTCAAATATCGCCGCAACGTTCAAAGGTTGAAAACCAAACACAGAGAGTTGAGTCTAAGGCACTCTCGCATTTGATATCCAAGGAACCCATATTTTTTTCTTCTTTTCTTTTCTAATTTTTGGATTTTCCAAAACATGTATATATTGTTTTACTTACAATTAGCAGATTATTTTTTAATAAAAGTGTTATTCAAAAAGATTTACAAAATGCAAGGTCGTTGATGCAAATGATCATCTTTGATATGACCCGAGAAGAAGGAGCAATGTATGATACAAGATGTCTCTTGAAAATACCACTTCGTTTGAAAGATGATATTCTTTGAGAATTCAGGTTAGCATAAATAAACAAAGATTACCCGAGCCTATTGTGGTTACAGATTGAGCAGAGATGAACATCAGGCCTTTGGGGCAAAAGTTATATTGAGGGCCTAAAGAGAGTCAATCAGATGACCCAAAGACAGAAAAATACAAGAGAATAACCCCCAATGTACATGTTGAAGATAGACCTTAAGTGATCTAAGCCTGAATATGAGATTGAGAGCTACAACCATAAACTGAATGCAACTGAATTCGGAGACAACTGGTTCAGATGTGTCATTTTCAACCAAGTATGAGCTGTTGAATTACAGAAGGCGAAAGATTTTGTTCCGATCGGCATAAGACGATGATCTCCTTTCAAGACAAGGTGAAGGATGAAAGCCCGATGAGTTTAGTAAATAGAAAGCGAGAGCCTATCCTCCAAGAAGAAAGAAAAAGAACATTCATGCATCATTTAGATTAAATATTCATGCCTCATTTAGATTAAATATTCATGCATCTATGTTAGATATCCATACATCATGAGCATTCTAATTCGTGCCATCATCGCATTTTACTCTTTTTAAACAGGAATTTTGAAGATTGGTTAAAGATTTGATCTACAGAGATAGATCTTAGCAAAGATCAAAAGTCATTCAAATTACACGATCGTGGTTTTTAAAGGTCTTCCAACCTTTGGTTATTTAGGGGCAATGAGCTTTTTGTGTCAAGACGATCAAATATCGAAACATCTAGATGAGATGTTAGGTATTCTCTAAAGGGAGATACCACCTTTTTATGAGATATTCAGGTATTCTTAAAGCAAGATACCATTTTATATTTGAACTTCAAATTTGATCCTTTCTTAAGGATGTTTTTCCTTAAAACACAAATTTCTTAATCCTTCCTTAAGGATGCTTTTCTCAAAGTCAATTTCTTAATCTAATCCTTCCTTAAGGATGTTTTTCTCAAAGTAAATTTTTAAATTTGATCCTTTCTTAAGGATGCTTTTCTTAAAGCAAGTTTCTTAATTTTATCCTTCCTTAAGGATGCTTTTCTCAAAGAAAATTTGATCCTTTCTTAAGGATATTTTCCTCAAAACAAACTTCTTAGTTTGATCCTTTCTTAAGGATGTTTTTCTCAAAGCAAGTTTCTTAACTTGATCCTTCCTTAAGGATGCTTTTCTCAAAGCAGATTTCTTGAGTTGATCTTTTCTTAAAGATACTTTTCTCAAAGCAAGTTTTTTAACTTAATCCTTCCTTAAGGATGCTTTTCTCAAAGCAGATTTTTCGAGTTGATCCTTTCTTGAAGATGCATTTCTCAAAGCAAGTTTCTTAACTCATTCCTTAATGATGCTTTTCTTAAAGCAAATTTCTCAATTTGATCATTTCTTAAGGATGTATTTTCTTAGTTTGATCATTCCTTAAGGATGTTTTTCTAAAAGCAAATGTATCAATGTGATCCTTTCTCAAGGATGTTTTTCTCAAAATAAACTTCTTAGTTTGATCCTTCCTTAAGGATGCTTTTTTAAAAGCAAATTTATCAATTTGATCCTTTATTAAGGATGTTTTGCTCAAAACTCTAATTTCTTAATTTGATCATTTCTTAAAGGTTGTTTTCCTCAAAACAAATTTCTCAATTAAATTCTTTCTTAAGGATGATTTTCTCAAGATGAATTTCTTTTTAATTCGATCCTTTCTTAAGGATATTTGAAAAAGGAAAAAAAAGACAAAAAAAATGAGAGAAAAGAAAGAGAGAGAAAAATAAATAAAGAAAAAGAAAAAGAAAAAAAGAAAGAAAGAAAGAAAAGAAAAAAGAGAGAAAAGAAGAAAAAAAAAATGTGAGAAAAGATGATCAAAAATCGATACCTTTTATAAGATTTTTAGGGTATTTGAGAAAAGAAGATGAAGAAGAAGAAGAAGACGAAGAAAGTAAAGAAACGATCGAGGTCAACCAATCGAGAATATACAAAGACCAACAAAGATTTTTTTTTCATGCCAAGACAACCAGAAGTCAAGGCAACCAACAACCTCAAAAGCCTCTAGGTAAGACATCACTTGTCAACAAGATCGTTCTCTATGACATACGCTTGAAGAAGGAGGTCATGCTTTGCGACATACGCTCGAAGAGAGGGGTCGCCCACCACGGTATACGCTCGAAGAGAGGGACCGTCAGATGCTGCAATGATCAGAAATCAGAGCATCTCGAAGATGTGGATTCTACGGAGAAGGGATCAACATTGTTTTTTGCGATATATGCTCGAAGAAAGGGGTCGCCCACCACGGTATACGCTCGAAGAGAGGGACCGTCAGATGCTGCAATGATTAGAAATCAGAGCATCTCGAAGATGTGGATTCCATGGAGAAGGGATCAACATTGTTTTTGCGACATACACTCGAAGAGAGGGGTCGTCCACCACGGTATACGCTCGAAGAGAGGGACCGTCAGATGCTGCAATGATCAGAAATCAAAGCATCTCGAAGACGTGGATTCTACAGAGAAGGGATCAACATTGTTTTTTTTGCGACATATGCTCGAAGAAAGGGGTTGCCCATTACGGTATACACTCAAAGCGAGGGACTGTCAGATGCTGCAATGATCAGAAATCAGAGTACCTCTAAACAGGGAAATCGGATAAAATTAGTGCTTGTAGTCTTTGCTTTATCATTGTTTCACAACGATAAGCAAAGAGGGGCAACTGTAATCACTAATTTTATCCGGGTTTATGTTCGAATTAAATCAATCCACATCCCTTTTTAATACCCAAATCACCTTAACTTAACCTAATTTTATCACTTTTTTTATAATTATTATTATCCTTACTATCTCTTAATTAAAACCAAAAATCCAAAAATATATAAATATATGATATAAATAAAAACCTTTTATTAGAGCCCACTTTTATAAGCCCAAACCATAAATAAATTTGACCTATTAAATATAATTTTATAATATAAAAAAATATAATAAAAATCCCTACTTGGTGCCCAAGGTCTTGTTTTTAATTGGTTATTATTTTTAAAGGGATAAACCTTAAATACCCTTCATCATATTATAGATACCCTTATATATTAAAACCTAAACCTATTTTATTCCCATATGTTACCCTTTACCCTAACTATATATATAACATTTACCCTAAAAATAAAGGACCCCTAATCATTTTTTTCATTTCATAGCCGCAGGCCTCACTCACTGTCGAAGCCAATTTCATTTTCCATTTCCATTTTCATTTCCATTTCCATTTGTAAGTTGGTAGCCTCCATTATTTATATTTTTATTCTCATTGAATCACTTCACCTATTCGGTCAGTTATTTTTCAAGTTATGTCCTAATCTAATCATTACTTTTACCGTTTAGTTTAATTTGTGGATTGATTTTAATCGAACATATTTAGATGTATATAGTTCTTTTTGAAATATTTATTGTGTATTCCATTCTTATGGTTCAATGAAAATATGAATATTTTTTTATTGGTATCTTTTATTGTTTTTTTTATTTGTTTATTATATGTTTTGTTTTGTTTATTTATATATGTTATTTGTTTGTTTTGTTGGTCTATTTATTTTAATCTTTGTTATCATGTATTATATGCTATTTTGTCTTTATATTTGTTGTCTTTATAATTATGTCTTTTATTTTGCTTACATCACACCTTGCTAATTAATGAGCCTAATTAAATTCGTATTTATTCGGTCGTAACGGGCCCGTGTTCCAACGCATTGGTCGCGGTGTGTACGTTGCCTCCGAATAAAGACACGGTAAAAAATAAAATTAATTCGAATCTTTAAACAAAAATTAATTTAAATGCCACTTTAATCCAAAAAATCTAAAATTAATTAAGCGATAATTTAATAAAGGTACCAATTTTGGGCGATTTTAAACCCTAAACCCGTTTTTAACCGTAACCGACTCTCGAACCCAAATCATTTCAAATCTCTGGTTTTTTACGGTGTCCGGTCTACCAAAAGTGACCGGTGGCGACTCCACCCTTTTTTAAAAATCCTTAATTTTAAAATTTTCCTTTTCAATCTAAAATTTCCTTTTTTTAATCTCAAATCCCTAATTTCAACTTTTCAATTCCTATTTTTTAAAGAATCCTAGATTTCAAATTTCTTTCAACATTCCAAAATTTCCATTTTTTGTACACAATTTAAAAACCTAATTTTTAAATCCTAAATTTCCCCAAAATTTTATTTTAAACTCAAATCCCTAAATTCCATTTTTTAAACCCTAATTTTAATTCCACTAGTGATCCTTTCTCCCCTTTTTTACTACACACTCATATTATTTTAAAAAATTTTATAAGGGTCGCTACAACAAGTTAGTAAGTACAATACCTGAGTGACAAGAGCATAGAGCGGGAGGGTGATGTAGCTACAGATAAACTGCCCGGTAAACCTATGTGATGAGGACAATAACTTAGGACCTGTAATCGATGAAACTCGAACGATAAAAGTAGGCAGGGCGAAAACAAATTCGTACCCCAAAATAAGTCGAATGTAAACGAGTGTATGGTTTTGGATGAAGCACGAATTGTAGCCGAACTGCCACTGCAAAGATATCAGCAGACAGTAAGTAACCGTGCCATGGGAGCAAAATTAGAACGGGAAATATAGCAGCTGAACTCACCCAGAACCAAAAGAACGATGCCAGTTCAAATGCATTCTGCAGAGAAATGTGACAAGAACATTAGTTCCGTGAAATGGTACCGGAAATCGGAATATGAAATGTACACAAAACTATTCTACTTGGACCGAATTGCAGTTAACATCAACCTGGAATAGAATGAAATGGATAAGGGAAAGCAACCATTCTGGTTTCTTAAACCAGAAAAGTTCGTCTCGAGGCCTTAGCTTTGTCCCGTTAAAATAGCCAATTATGCCAGCATTCTCCAGAGCCAGGGTAGCGATGACATGCTGTAGCTTTGCCCCCACAAGCAGAACAAGCTGCATATGAAGTTATGAACATATAAATCAGAATGACATGAAAGATTAGAAGGTCATCCAGGAAACCATATAAAACAAATATACTTGGAGGTCACGCTAGCTACATTTCTGTTAATACGACACGATTCGGCTCTTCAGGTGTTCGTTTTTCAGTGTTTATGCAAGCACCATTAAGGGAATTCATTATAGTGGAGGCAAGGACAAAAGACTTACCATGATGGGAATGATCGCTATCCAGAAATACAGGTTAGATCCTGTAAGAAGAGAAATAACTGGTGAGTCGTCAATCTACTGAATTGGCAGAACTGCCTGTAATATGCACCCGACTTTTCGAAAGTATAGTCAAGCTCAAGACATGCATAATAATTCGATCTTGATATGCATTGTAGAATACCTTTAATGTTGAACAACATGAAGGCGACAACGAATCCCCAAAGTGGACCACTGCACGACATGGAAGAAACAGAACTTTAGCAATCTGCAATCCTAAAATCAACTGAAAGATGAATCCCACAGTGACACCAAGGTATATAAAACTGTGAGTCGTAAGATCTTGACTGTAGTTTCAAACATGAACTTTCTAACATCAGGGAAACAAGGCAGAGCATAAACCGGAACAATCGGTTAATAGACATGACTAGATCATTCCTGATAAACCAGATCGTTCGTGAAGCGATTGCAGGAAATGTGTATATATACATATCATGAAGCAATGGCAATGACAAGATAACAATACACGAATAGTCTGAAAACAATCTGAAAAGCTTTGTATGAAGATATTTACTTGCCTAACACCAACTATCCTTTGAAATTCCTCCTCCATAGAACGAATCATATAGCTGTGAAAATCATACTTCGACGTCAGGTTGTGATTCTGTCATGAATAGGAAAAACAAAATGGCATAAACATTCATAAACTGTAATTGTTTCACTTTCAACAGAGAAATTAGCATCGTGAGGCTTTCAGGTATAATTTTTTTCATACAATGCCAGAGAGAAACAGGAACAACTATAAATCTTGCAACAGACAACGAATGGATAGTAATTACATGGCAAACTCAAAGAAATGTCTGTCAGATTGACCATTTGTTGAACTTAATAAGAATACTTCAACACATAAGACTATGAAGCAAACGTACCACGATAAAGCCCTTGCGGAGAGTCAGATAGTCAGCACGACCCACTGAACGCCCAAATTGCCGGAAGAAACATCTCTGCAAGTTGAAAATAAGGATATTACCAGAAAAACACACTTAAAACTATCATATCATGCTTAAAGCAATTTAACACACTTCAATCTTCTTTTAGCTTGCAATTAGAACAAATTTTCACTAGGATAAATCCCTCAATTCGTCCCTTCTGGTTCATCATATGTCCTTTCCATGATAAGTTACAAATCCACTAGGGAAGAATGCCGAAAGAAAGGGTGGCAAACCCGAGGGTGTGCATAGCACAAAAGTACGGCCGGATTGTTACACGTATAAGAACAAATAAAACGAATTCACGACGAATACATGAATGAAATCCCACTGTGAACACAGACAAGAAATATCTTGCACCTACCACCCAGATAAGAAGACTATTTTTGGTCCATGGATTCGAAGTGTGGTTTATGACAAAAGTTGTTTGTCTTCGCAATATCGACTCTCTTGCCTGTTCTGTATCAAGTAAAATTCCAATAATCATACAATATCTAACAAAATTGTAATAAAATCTTCATCATAACTTTGATCACATGTGCATGAGTTTCCTATCAGAAAGCCTTAATCAACTTAGGTGAACGGTATTATCTGAATCGATAAATAAGATAATGTTCGGACTTACCATTTAGTAGATCATGTTGGTCCTTATGAGCTTCATCCTCCCATGATCGCCAACTATGAACCTAACAAATAGTTACAATATTGCATGTAAGCGAATGACAGCATCATAGAAGCATTAACTTCATGTTTTCATCACAAAAAATAACCGGCTTGCGTCCTCGTTAGTCGTTACCATTGAGAATGCAAAGTATTCTTGCAAGAAAGAACAATGCCAAGTACCGGAAGAACCTATCAAGTTACTAAAAATACAGACAGCAAGATCAACATCTGCTAAATTTTATACAATCGTAAGACCGACCTTCACAATTGCAAGTAGCATTGTTAAGCAACTATATGATACATGTGTGATTGCCATGACAAAGATGAAGCGATGCAGTTGCTCGAGACCTTCATAGGAAACAAATGGCTCGTGACCCTGCAGAGCGGAGAGTTATGATCATATACAAAACATGAAATAGCAGACTTTGGCATCAGGATACGGATTAGTGCCATACCTGTTTACATGTATTCCGACTCATGCCATTCAACATTCTTCTAAACACGTGAAAGCCGGGAGCCATCAAAAGCTTACGTTCCTCAGAAGACTCCTCTTCAAATTCTTCATTGATCTCAGACCTGGTGCATGGTGCAAATGTACTATCATAGAACTTTGATGGAATGCAGATATTGGCTATGGTTCGCGAGGTCGCTGTTAGAAGGAGCGATATGAATCCAAGCAGCATTAACTCTGAAGAAAGTAGTCCAAAAGTACAAAAACAATGTGATCATAAACACCGAAACAAAACAAAATCAATAAATAACATTTTCACGAGTGTCATTAGGTAGAAAACAGCAATTACATGTAGAAATATTCGAATATACCTTCTTTCATCTTCTTGACGGCCGCAAGCAGAGGCTTTCTATTAGTTTTCCTTAACCACTGAAACAAAAGTACAGAACAATAGGGAATTAATAAGATGTTGTTATTACAATTTCAAGCATACATACTGAGCAGAATGTCATTGTCCAAATTATGCAGGATAGCAGATATAAACATCCATATTCCATAATTGAACAATCTCTTACAACAAAAAGCTACAAACATGATATAAACCAGAACTTGGAAGCTTTAAAACCGATTACCGACATTGCTTAGGCGGTGAATCGAGCGCTCCACGATCATAGAAACCACAACAAAGATGGTCAGCACAGTAGCAACAGACCATGTTGGCGTTAATGCCAGTGATCTCATTTCTTCATCATTCTCCACACTTCCTTCCACCATTTAAATAACCCTCTTCACAGCTCTATGAAGCCTTTCTTCCAAACTTGAAGAACAGGACACACAATTTTAACACTCTCCTTAGAAACTAATCTTACATCACGTTAACACAAAGACAGCAATCTATGATCTTTAACTTCAAGATAAAGACAAAAAAATCCGAGTCTTCAAACTTATTCCACCAAAACTTCAACACTGTCTTAAACTACAGCATATGAACACTTTCAAAATCTAACAGAAGTCTATGATCTTTTTAACTTCAAGAACAGAAGAAACTCGTCCTACTCTTCTAGTTTATCCTACCAAATCTTCAACAGTTGAATCAAGAACCAAGATACAAGCCAAAAGGAAGAAAAGGGTGTTTCTCATTTCAACTTAGAATAACAAAAGTAGACTAAACAACATGTTTTCTTTCCCCTTTTCCTCTTTTTCAGACTTGTTTAGAATCTCCAGTCAGAGAAAACGCCAAAAAAACCGCGTGAGTGACGTTCCCTTGGCTTTTCCTTTATGTTTGAATTGAGACTGTAGTCCAGGTAGTAGTTTGAAGATACAGTTACTGGTTCACTTTCAACCACTGTTTGCCTCTCAAATATTCAAAGCTTCTTTTCTGTGAGAAGTTTGAATTCTTTTTGTGTAATAAATGTTCAATTTTTTCCACTTCGTTTTTAAGACCCAAGATAAATTAATCAAGGAAAAAGACAGTGACTGAATCTTAAGGAACCCGCATCCACAGAACACGGAAAAGTTGGCACTTGGCAAAAATCAAATGGATTGGGAAGGCAGCCTAAAAGTAGATTAAAAGAATGTAGTATTGAAAAGAGTACTTATAGCGTTATCAGAGTATAAGATTCGAGATAAATCATTTAAGTGTAAAAATATATTAAACCATAAAAAACAAGAAAACATCAAACACTAAGTTTACCTATACTCTGCCTCCCTACTACTAACTCCATGAGATCTTGAGAGATAAAATAATATTCGATAACACCCACATCTATTTCACGATCTTTTGCAGCTAGTTTAACCGTCATCATATTTACTTCTCGATTTATCTAACGAATATATACAGACCATGATCGAGACAAAAACTCATGAACCGCATCCACAAGCACACAACCCTTTAGAGCATCTGATTAATATATAATCTTCTATAGATATATTTTTATATTTTATTAATATGCAATCTTACACTCTTAAAATTTAATAACTTTAATATATATTTTTTAATATATGATATAATTATATATTAATATATATTCGTATTTTTTATAATTTTTGATAAACAAATTTTTCGGCAAAATTTTCTGCATATAAAAAATTTTAAAAATAAAATTTATTTAAAAATATTAAATTACTTATCGCTTAAATTAATTTATTAATTATTTTTTAACTGTAAAAATAAATAATTGATTATCATATTTTTTTACCACCAGAATAACTAGTTAAATTCAATTTGGTATATAACTTTTAAAAATTCAACTTGATATATAAATTTCTGACTTGGTTCCAAATAGAGAGGTTTCCTGTGTATTTGTACTACTCTACAGCGTCACCGACTTTACTATTTTATTTCACTGCTGAAAATATAAAATTATTTATATTAGGCTTATTTTACGATTAAAATATATTAATTTTTAAAGTGTTTAAAGTAATTTAAGTTCACAATAATATTTAAATTATTTTTTATTAAAATAAATATTTAAATAATTTTTAATTAAAACATGTACTTAATACATATATATAGATATTTAATCTAAATTCTTAAAAGTTATCATGTGATATTAATCTAAATACTTATATCAGCAAAAATTATATTTTAAATATCTATATTAATAAAAAAATATTTTAGATATTTAAATTAACTAAAAAAATATGATTTAAGACCTGTTTTAAAAAAGTAGTTTAAATATTTAATTCGACTAAAAAATAATACTATTGTATAAGAGCTGTCATGCTTGTACGCCGTCGTTTTAGACTTTAATAGCTGTCTTCTTCTCGGACAACTGTTTTTTATCGCAATTAAAGATTATTATTGGTCTGTGCTGAGCTGGCTTTTCGTATTCCTTTTTACTTTATTATGTGCTACAGAATCTACGCTACTACTACTATTAAATATTAATCCTACTAGCCTTTTTATATTATAAATTTCGTGATTTATTTTTAGCTTTAACTCAAAAATAAGTTTCGAAATTATATTTTTTAAAATAGGTATATTATATATTTTTTTACTGAAATAAGTGTCTAAATTATATATTTTTTCTGAAATAAATACCTAAAATTTAATTCAGTTAGTAATTTAAAGTAACACCGTTAAAAAATCATTTAATTTATAAATAAGTACTTAAATCCTAAATTTTATTTAAATAAGTACCTAATTTTTTTTTCATTCGGGCCCGAACCGAGAAAAACCAGCCCTTACAAGTTACAACCATGGGGCAAGTTCTCTCTCTACATTCAAATTTCTAGAAACCAACTCGTTACAGTTAAAACGTACGAAACAAGGAAAAATTATTAGATGAATCCTGTTCACCACGTCATCCATGGTCTCAAGTAATCAGGACCGTTGATCTTAATTTTTTTAAGTAAATCATCACCTCTTTTCTACATGTACTTAGTGGGTGGGTAGTTATTAGGCGGTTATTTAAAAATCAACGATCCTGATTGCTTGGATCATAAATGACGTGGTGAACAAGGTTCACCTAATAATCTCTCCGAAACAAGAGCACAACAGTGGGATACATAGAGATCAAATATCCTTCATAAATTTATAACAAATGGATTAAAAACCCAAATTCTATAAAAAAAAATGGCAGTGGCACCAACATCGTCATCAGCAATCATTCAGTTTAAATTTACAAGCCTTAACTTCCCATCGGGCAACTTATCAGCATCACTTTTACCTTGTAGAAGCTCGGCCATGTCGCCCAGGGCTACCTAAGAGATATATGGCTTGTGAGAATACTTAACCACATGAAAGGAATGATTAAATCTATACAAGGACGATGGAAAGCAGTAGCAGTCATGCAGAAACAGATAACGAAGAGTTGATTTCAAAATTTTAAGATAATTTGCGCTTTTGGAGAATATATCAGCAAAGTCAATCCCTTTCTCAAACATGTAACCTGTCACAGGTGCTTCAGGTGGAGAATGCGCAAACCTGATGGATGTTAAGCACAAGAGTAGTTACTTGTCTAAACAAAATCTATAGTTTGGTACTTATTTATAAATTAAACGATTTTTTTAACTGTAATCACTAATTTTATCCAGGGTTCTAAACCCGATTTTTAAATTTTCGTTGAATTCAAATAACGGGCTCGAATTTTGAATTATTATAAAATCAAAAAAAAATATGAATGTACTACCCTTTTTAGTATATGTATATATATATTCTTACTATATATATTTGTTACTAAAAGATGCCATATTTGTAAATACCTTTATTTTGATTCGGTTTTGTATTTATCTTTGTTTTTTATTATTATTATTATTATTATTATTATTATCATATACTATTATATTTTTATTCGGTCTATTATTATCCCTATATATATTATTATTGTTATAGTATAAGAAAATTAAATAAAATATATATATAACATAAATTAAACTTATTTCATTTATTAACAGATTAATACATAAACCCATTAACAATTAAGAAAACAAAACCCAATTTCAATTAAATAATAGCCCAATTGTTTTTATATCACAGTCCAAATTAATATAACAAGCCCACATCTCATTTTTAACTCAAGACCCAATAAAAATAATACATATAGCCCATGAGAAGCCCAAAACCGGTTTAATCAGGTAAACCCTAACCTAACCTTTCCCCTTTGGTATGCGCAGCTCATCTCCCACCGTCAGATCTGAGATAGATCTGACGTCCCAAAATGAAGGAGAAGAAGTCTCCAGATTTTCCAATTGCCAGACGCGCGCCCCTCCAGATCACCTCACGCGCGCGTCGCGCGCGCCGATCCAGTTGCTAAACGACTCTTCCTCTTTCTCTGATCGCCGACGAATACTCCGGTGGTCCCCTCCTCGCTCCACAAGCCACGAATGCAACAAACAAACAAAAAAGACCATCAGATTTGTACAAAGCGACAGAGTCGCAAACAACAAAATCAGAAATTGCAGGGGATTCACCAACAAATTCAGAGTATAATCAGAAGCCAATAACAACAAAATTTCAGAGAATATCAGACATTGGCACCAAATTTCGGCTAAAACTCACGAAAAATTACAGACGTGAATCGAGACAAATAGCAGAGGCAAACCAATAAGAAAATGAGGAGCAATTTCCTTTTCTTTCTTCTTTGTAAATCGGCTATATAAACCGATTAAAAACACATGTAAAGGGTTTTTTTTTTCCTCATTATCAATACCACGAAAAATTTCAGAGGTAAAAGCTTTTTCAGTTTTCGCATAAACAAAAAATAATTAGGGATTAAAACTTTAACTTTTGAGTCGAGTCTTCGTCTTCCTCGATTCGTCTTCTCTTCCTCGGCAACAAACCGTTCGATCTTCTTTGAGGGTCGGTTATGGTGAGCCGATTATAAGGAAAGGGAGGAGAAGTCTAAAAAGGAGTTTTCGGTTCGTATCTGGTTTCAAAAGGAGGTGTTTTGGTTGGTTTTCAAGCACGCCGATCACCATCAACGGAGACGGACGTGGTGGTTTTCCAAGAAAGTCGCCGGATTCTGGAAAACTTAGCCGGTTTCTAGGAATGAAAGATGAACACTTGAGTGTTCATCCCTCATTTAGAGAACAAGGAGATAACCCGGTTTCTTTTTGAATTAAATGGGGATTAAGGGCCAAATTTTTGAGAAATAAGTGAGTTTTATACTCACTTATTATTTTAAAAAAGGTTTAATTGTTTAATAAATCCCTTCGTCCCATTCAATTAGCATCCAAGGTCCCTGGATTTTTGATCTGTCTTGTATTTCGGTCCTGGTTTCAACAATAAACTTTATTTTAAAAGTGGTTTAATCTTTGGTAGGTCCTTCCGTGTCTGGAGAATTGTTTTCAGGCCCTTCCTCGTTTCAAAATAGCGTTTTAAGGGCCTGAAAGTTCTTAAACCTTTTTAATTTAATCATTTACAGAGGCCTTTTATCCTTTTTTTTTTAGTTCAATTTCTTTTTATATTTGACTTGTTTCACTTATTTATTAATTTGTCTTTTTATTTATTTTGTTCATATTATTCATGTTTTTATTTGTATAAGTGTCTTATTATGTTTTAGCTTACCATACTATGCATATTTTTATTTATGTTTTACTTCATTATGTTTTTAGTTTTGTCATGTATTTCGTTATTTTATGCTTGCAATATATCTTGTACATTTTTGACATATTTATTTATGTGTTATTATATTACGTTTTGTTCATTTTTGTCACTTTGTTTCTGTCTTCTTTTGCATTTATGCATGATTATCATCTTGCCACGTTTAGTTGCTTTATGTTTCTTTACTCATGTTCATGTATTTTGGGTATATTTCGTCAACGTGTGACTTAGTTTTTTTTTCTAAATCATATTTCACTTCAATAATTAATAAACTTAAATTCAAAACGCTCTTGTTCGGTCGTAACGGGCCCGTGTTCCAACGTAGTGATCACGGTGTATACGTTGCCTTCGAATAAAGGCACGGTAAAAATAAAATTTAATTCGAACATTTAAACAAATTCTAATTTAAATGTAACTTTAAAACTTAAAATTTTCAAAATTAATTTAAGCGGTTATTTTGATAAAGGTGTCAATTTTGGGCGGTTTTTAAACCCTAAACCCGTTTTTAAACCGGAACCGACTCTCGAACCCGTCTTCTTCGAATCTCTAGTTTTTACGGTGTCCGGCCTACCAAAGTGGCCGGTGGCGACTCCACCATCATTTTAAATCCCTTTCCAAACATTTTAATCCTTAAAATTATTTTAACCCTAATTTGTAGATTCCTTTTTTAATTTAACTTTAAATTGGGGTTTTCAAAACCTAATTTCCCTTTTTTATCCCCAATTTTAAATTTTCCAATCCCTGATTTTTCAAACTCTAGATTTTTGAGTTCCTAATTCTAAACCCTAATTCCCAATTTCTCAAATCGATTTTTTATTCGAAACCCTAAATTCCCAAATTCTTACCTAATTCTTAATTTTCAAATTAGCACCCCTTTTCCTAAAACCTATTATTTTTAATTTTAAAAGGGTCGCTACATTAACGGTGTTACTTTAAAATACCAATGAAACTTTAGGCACCTATTTCAGTCAAAAAAATATTAGGCACTTATTTTAGAAAAAATATATAGTTTAGATACTTATTTTATCCAAAAAAATATTAGGCACCTATTTTAGAAAAAAAAAATAGTTTAGGCACTTATTTGTGAGTTAAACCTTTATTTTTCAACCTTATACTATTGTCACGGGTCGAGAAACTTTCTAGCAAAACTGTAAAATAAGTTTGGACGGATTGGACTGCAGCAACCTCATCGTTGGGCTCGCGGACAGTGACACCATAGTACGTGTTTTAAATGATTATTTCGTATCTCAATTTTTTATTAAAAAAATATATTTATTTATTTAGACATCATAATTTGAATGATTTAAACAAAAATAAATATTTAAAAATATATTTTAAACTATATGTATTTAAAGTATTTTTAAAATATAAGTGTTTAAAGTTTATATCATTGTAATTTTAGATGTTCTATTGTTAAAGAGTTTTAAAAATTTTGTTAACTAATTAATACTTGACATGTATCATTAATTTAATTTTTTTTAAATAAAATTTTTAATTTTCAAAATATCCAAAAAAGTTTTAGTTCTTATAAAATAATACTCAAATTTCTAAAATCTTTCAATCTCAACCCTCAAATTGCAGTTGCGTCTTCTGCCCCTAAGCACGCAACACACTCTTTCGATCGTTGAATCTAGGTGATCATTTTCCCAACATAATGTCGCTAGGAACGCCAAACACCGATTTTACATTCGATTAGCACGACATTCTTCGTTTCTGACGACGTCATGTTGGGAAAAAATGATCGCCTAAATTCACTGACCAAAGAGGTGTGTTCAGAGACGGTGACAGAGGGCAGAAGTGATGACAATCTGGAGTTCAAGTTTGGAAAAGTTTAGAGATTCAAGGATTGTTATACAAAAATTGATATTTTTTATAAATTTAATGTTTGTGTAAAATGATTATTTTAAATAAGGAAAATTCTACGACGGTGTCGAACACCGTTGAACACCACTAATGTTGAACACTATTAAATTAATTAATAAAATTTTAAATCTCAAAGACTCAGTATGTAATTAATAAAAGAGTGATAAACTCAACATATACTTAATAATTGTATGATTAGTCTTTTAGATTTTAATTTTTTACAGATTAATTTAATAATATTGTTCAATAGTATACAACATTAACAATGTTCAGCGGTGTTCGACGCTCGTTGTAGACTCATCTTTAAATTATTGATTTTGAATAATAATAATAATAATAAACATGTTACATGTTATATTTTAATTGATTAATAATTTTTTAACGATAATTAATTACTAAATATCTAAAAGTATAACCGTATAAACTTTAAATATTTATTAAAAAAAAAGTATTTTAAGTATTTAAAATTTAATAAAAATGCATTTATTTTTATGTAAGTCAATTTTAATAGGTAATAGACTAATAGGTATATAACAAAAAAATGTGATGGATTTTAATATTGGGATATATGCGGCGAACAATAATGATGAAAAACGATGATCATAATTAAAGACAGTTTCAGTAATAGTACCTCTGGGAAGAGTGTATACAAAATTTTAAAATTTTAGGATAAACATAAATCATAAAATTAAAAAAATAAAAATTAATTTATAAAAAAAAATTAAATCAAATACATTAACTTTAAAAAAATTAAAATGAATATAGACCGAATGCCTCGTAGAATCATTTATCTACGTATTGTATCTTCCATTATGTTACGTCTACAATCCTAATCTTTATTATCTATTATTAAAATAATTTTACTTGACATATATTTCTTACCTCTGATTAATATGAAGTAAACTATAAATAAAATTCTTATTTAGCATAAAGATAATTTTAACCCTTAACGTTTATAGCTTTTGTGGTTTTAGTCCTTATTCTTTTTTTGGGATAAATTTAACCCTTAACCTATATCTTTTTGACCAATAGCTCATTTTTTAACTAACTTGATGACTGGACCGTTAAAAATTTAACGATGATATATATATGAAATATAATTTTAAATGAAATGGAATGTAACCTATCAAATACATATATATATATATATATAGAATATAATTTTATTCTAATATAAAAATATAAACAATTAAAATTCAAATAAAATATTCAAAATTAATTAATTCTAAAATAAAATATTATTAAACATTCTTAATCCTAACTACGATAAAATTAAAATCTTATTCGAATTGTGTTTATATTTTTATTTTAGAATTTGTAAACTAATATAATATATAAATAAAAAATATCATAAACTAATATAATATTTCATTTTTTTATTATATAACAAATATTTTAAATGACAAATTCTAGACAATAATTTAAATAATACAAAATTCATTACATTTAATCTTAAATATTACATACAATGAACCAAATTCACGGAAAAAAGGTTTCCATGAGATAATTGTGTCACAATAATTATGTAGAAATTTTAAAAAATATGTTATTTATTTTTTAATTTTAAAATATAATAAAAAATATAAACATAATTCGAATAAGATTTTGATTTTATCGTAGTTAGAGTTAAGAATGTTTTATATTTTTTTTTAGAATTAATTAATTTTTAATATTTTATTTGAATTTTAATTGTTTTATATTTTATATTAGAATAAAATTATATTCCATATATATATTTGATAGGTTACATTCCATGTCATTTAAAATTATATTCCATATATATATTATCATTAAATTTTTAACGGTCCAGTCATCAAGCTAGTTAAAAAATGAGCTATTTGTCAAAAAGATATAGATTAAGGGCTAAATTTATCCTAAAAAAAGAATAAGGGCCAAAACGACAAAAATTATAAACGTTAAGGATTAAAATTATCTTTATGCCTTCTTATTTTATACCAAATCTTTTAAAAATTTAGACCATAATTCTGAATATAATAATAAAAAAATAAGTGGAAAAATGAAAAATTCATCGTATTACATAGAACAAAACAAGTCTTAAAGCCTTCTATTTTATATTTAATTTCTTCTTCCTCAACAATTTTATTATTATTATTTTGGCTAGTGAAAACTCCATAGCCTTGAGATTTATCCATACATTACAAGTGCATCACTCAATTCAATTAGACTGCTGTGCTCCATCATTCTTTCACAGCATCAGCCTTCTTTTCTTGGCTGATCTTAGCCTTTTGAATGATCTGGTTGAACGCCGATTCGATCTCCGGGTGAACAGCTTTTTCTTTCGGATAAAGCTTCTCCTTGGCAACCTCGGGATCGATCACCCCGTCGTCCGCCATTTTCATGAAGGTGCCAATGAGAGCCGTATGGAGAACATTATCTTCTTGTTCGGGGGAAAGCGGTACCTTAGCCATGTCGTCGAGTTCGCCACTTTTCATGGCGTCTCGGAACTCCTCATTAAGCCAATTGACTTGTTTAGGAGTGAGATCGAGTTCGGCCAATGAAGAACCTAACTCCTTCACAGTGTTGGTATCAGCAACTGCAGGTTTGGACCCGCTTAGGTTAAACTCCTGAGTTTGAATGTCACGTCCGACCACGGCTTGGACCGAGAGAAGCAATGCCAATGAGAATGCAACCGCAGCAATCTGATCCATGTCTCGTTCTTTAATGTCTTGAAATTACAAAGTAAGAGTTTTTCCGGATGTTTTAAGGATGAAAACCAGACGAAATTTAAGGGTGGGCTTGTTGGTTAGTTTTCAATTACCATACACGAGTCAGATGAAGACATCTTCTTTAACATCTTCAAAGACCGTGTATTTCTCAACAATCCATGATTTTCCTTCACTTCCTCATTGTTCTACTTCAATAGGATGGGTGATTTAGATTTACGTGTTTAAAGAAGAGAAAGTTGTATATTTATTTTAGCCATTCACGTCGACAGATGTTAGTAGCATCGCCTAAAAATTTTATATTTTTTATATTTATTTTATATTTTTATCAATAATTTAATTCTGTATCTTTTAAACGCTAATAATTTTATACCCTTATATTCTAATATAACTTTTTGATAGTTTACACCATTTACATAAGATTTTGAGTCCGCCCCCTGTTCGTTCACACTAAAAGAATAATATTTTATCAAGAGTAATGCGTTAATTGTACCATAAGTCTTTCAAGTTCAAACTATGATTTTTATACATTTCAATATCATTCTCAAATTATGAAACTTTGAACATTTTTATTCTATCTATAAATTATCAGTATAGTTAATCGTAACTCATGTTAATAAAATTATTATAAAAATATTAATTATAGTGTAAATAACGATGTGTATTATGTAATTTTATGATAGGACATAAATAATGGTTTAAGGATAAAATTAAAATATTTAAAAGTTTGAGAAATAATCTAAAATAATAATTATAATTTGATAATAAAGTTAAAATATTTAAAAATTTATAAATCAATTTAAAATAAGAGTTATAATTTAAAATAAAAATAAAATATTTAAATATTTAAAAGCCAAATTAAAATAAAATTTATAACATAAAGACACGTGATATAATCAACTCGAGATTAATAGAAGCTTAAACAATTTTCCCTTCTATTCTTAAAATAATTAATATTTCTTTTATTATCATAAACCATAAGCTTTTATTGTACACATCCAAAACCCCACTGCTATCTATTCCCCTCAATCAGACGACCCAACAAAAAATAATACTCCAGATAATTATCATAACTCCAAACTTTAATATTTCTGCAGGATTCAACGTGTGAATCAATTTTCGGACAGCTAGTGGAATCCACGACCAAAGACAAAACAGACCGAACTTTCATAGATTTTGTGCTGTAACCCACGAGGCTCCAATGCTTTAGACGTCAGGTACCCAATCGCCCTTCAACACGTTTCATTGATGGATTAATTTCTATAAAATAAAAAAATTTACAAAAAGAACAAACTTTTTTTTAGCTCAATTTCCATTTCCATTTGTTCGATTTAAGAAAGAAAAAAAACCCAGAAATCCTTGTGCTGGGTAGTGTTTGATTTTCACCGATTTCTTCCCCTTTGGCTTTAATCCGATTTCATGCTTGTATAATTCCGATAATCCTCCACTTTTCAGTTCCTTTTTCTTCACAGATTAAAAAAATCTGAATTTCTCATTCTGTATCAACAAAATTCGACGGTGTTCTTGTGATCTGATCCATCCCATCTGATGATTAGTTTCCAATCAAAGCATCAGTCGCAATTGAATTTCTCAATTCTTCTTCCTTCCCATGCTTTCTTTATAATCTGCTTTAATTGCTTAAGATTTCGCCTCAAAATTTGATTTCCCTTTTTCTCTTGCTTTGATCCAAACCCGTTACGTTTCCATTTCTTTAATAAAAAACCAAAAATTTCAATGGCTGATCGGAATAGATCATTCTCGATTGAGGATTTACCGTCGCATCTAATTTTGGAGATTTTGACGTCCGGTAACCGGTTAAGTGGCGTTGACCTAGTGTCGCTGGAGCTAACTTCGAGAACATTCGGAGGGGGTCAAGGTGTTTATCCGACGAAATGCAGGTCCCTGGTTGATTTAGCGGCGTTTCAATTATGCACGACGAATGAGATTTATATCGGGATGAGTTGTAGTAATCAAAGGGACGTTTTTGAACGGTGTGATGGGAATTGGAAGCGAGTTTTGAGGTTTTTGCAATCAGTAGAGCAATCGGCGGACATGGTCCAAACCTCTGCAGGCAATGTAACTATTTCTTTTTTATATATAAGTTTTTATTATTTTAGTTGCTTTTAGAATTATTAAATTTGTGTGCTTTGATATTTGTCTGTTAACTTGAGAAATGATTCAGAATTCAGTTCTGATTTAAACTCTGTTTGGATTCTTATGGTGCTTTTGTTGTTGTGTTTGGACTTTGGATATAAAAGGAAATGATAATTGTAATGGAATTTAAAGTTGAGTCTTAGTTTTTGTGAATAGGAATATGTCTGGTTTTAGTTTTATATGGAGTAATTATGATTTAATTGATTATCAAAATTGATTGAAAGCAATTTTTGAAGTAAAAAAAGTCTTAAAAGTAACGATTAAGCAGATGTTTAAATTACATATCGGTTGAAGTTATGCTGAACTCTACTCTTCTTTCGTAGTGGGTTATTCAGTATTTAGTTTGGTTGTGTTTTCGCCTGGTTTTAGGCTTTTAGCATGGTGGGTTGGTAATTCCTTATCATTTGTTTCTTTTTTCATGTTGATAGCATGTGTAGAGCTATTCTGTTTTTATCTCTACCTCTTATAGATCCTATTTTTCCATCAAAAGACTTGTGGTTACTCAACACTTAGTATCAGTTTGGTTTACCAGATGCAGATAACTACCGGAAGGTATCACACATTGCTAATTAGGAACTCGTCAGTGTACTCTTGTGGTTCCAGTTTGTGCGGTGTCCTCGGACATGGTCCTGAAACAACACAATGTGTAGCATTTACGAGGATTAACTTCCCTTCTCCAGCTAATGTGATCCAGGTGTCAGCTTCTCAGAATCATGCTGCATTTGTTTTGAATTCTGGAGAGGTTTGTTACTTACCTTGTAACAGCTTGGCATGTCTTTTTAGTTGGCCGATAGCATACTCAGGGCACATTCTGTAAGCATGCCACATATTTTCTTTCCCTAGCAGCTGATGCCAATTCTTTGTAATTGGATATGTATGTTGGTGCTTGATGTGGTTATGAATTTTTGGCCCACTTATGAAAAAGTCAAATATTACCTGACTGAATGCTGATAACATCACTATGTTGTGAATACGTACTAATGTCAGATATTTGTAACCACTATATTTCTTATTTCTTAAACATTGGCAATTTTTTAGTCAATTAACTGAGGGATGTAACAATTCCTAATATCTTGATTCTACTAAGTTTGATGAGAAGCTTATTAAAATCTGAACCCTAGATAACATTTTCTTGGTATTTTAGATAGAAAGGTTGTAATGGCTGCAAGCTGAACCCAGGCTAGAAAGCACAATCTATAAATTTAGACCTATGAGTCTGATTTGTTTATATTTAGCTCTTTTAGAGTATGTTATTAGTCAAGCAGGCCTTTTGTTGTACTTAGTTTGCTCTGGTGAAAAGCTTGAAATCGGCAGACTTGAGTCAAACTCCAAAGCTTTGTTGAATGAGCTCAGGTGAGTTTTAATCTGGCTTGGTATGATGAACAGAGCTCATGATTTGATTGTTATACAACACTACAACCTATTTTCTCATATGAGAGATGCCTCAGTTAAGCAGGGTTTAACTGACCTTTGCTTTTCGATGTATATAATGTTCCAATATTTTGGCTAACTTTTTATGTTTTCTTTCACCGAGTTTGTGTTTTGGTCATTCCAACATTTAAGTATGTATGTGATTGGTTTACCAAGTGATTTCCATATTCATAGTGGCACCAATAACTTATGCAGGTTTTTACATGTGGAGACAATTCATCCTTTTGTTGTGGCCACAGAGATACAAATCGCCCCATCTTTAGACCAAGGCTTGTTGAAGCAATGAAAGGAATTCCTTGTAAACAGGTATGGTGTATATCGTCCTCAGTATATGGTGTAACTTGTAAGAAGAGTTTTGCTTGAGTGTTTTAGCAGCTTGTACTATAGGTTCTGCAATACGTGGATCTTAAACTTCTTTCTATGTTATATTAGTATTTTATTTATTGGTTGTATTTGTGTTTCTTTTATCATTGATGCTCTGTTATCTTTGTTACCTTCCCTTGCGTTATTTAAGGAGGAGGTAGTAAAATTTTCACGATTGCCTTCTGTAACTACCAGCTGTATTCTGTCATCAATATAACTATTGAGTTCCATAAGCTGATGATTGCCATGGACATACTTAAACTAGCATATAGCTCCGAATAAGTAATACTGTTTATGTTCATTGTTGATAATGGTTTAAGCCATCAAAATCCATGTTTGTGATATATCAAGTCTTCATTTAATGTTTAATGTCAGAGCAGAGAGAATTTTTGCAATAAAGCAAAAATTTAGTGTAATCTGATGAGTTGATTTTGAAGTTAGACCGTTCTTATTGTCATGGCCAGAATTTAGTATGAAGTTGCTGCATCTTCTTTTACCATGGTTTCAGGTAGCTGCAGGACTGAATTTTACTGCATTTCTTACAAGACAAGGGCATGTTTATACATGTGGAACTAACACACATGGGCAGTTGGGTCATGGCGACACTCAAGACCGACCAACCCCAAAAATGGTTGAACTGCTTGAGAGAGTTGGCTCTGTGGTTCAGATTGCTGCTGGCCCAAGCTATGTTTTAGCTGTAACTGACAATGGAGTAGTCTACTCTTTTGGTTCTGGTTCTAACTTTTGCCTTGGCCATGGGGAACAGCAAAATGAATTCCACCCACGTGCAATCCAGACATTTAAGAGAAAGGGTATTCATGTTCTCCGTGTCTCTGCTGGTGATGAGCATGTTGTGGCAGTTGATTCAAGTGGATATGTGAGTCTCTGCATTTGAGTTGAACTTTGTAGTTATTTACTGTACTTTTTTTTATGGTTTTACAATTTTCTATGCTTGTTGTAGGTGTATACCTGGGGAAAAGGTTACTGTGGTGAATTAGGCCATGGAGATGAGATCGATAAGACTCTTCCATCTCACTTGGTCAGCCTTAAGAGTCAGCTTGCTGTGCAGGTTAGCCTTATCCATCATTATAACGTTTCTTATGGAGTAATATGTTGAGTGAATCAGAATATACCATTTAATTCTACTTGTGCAGACCTATATCAAACTCGAAAACACTGTTCTTTTAATGAATTCAAGAATTGGACTTTTATTCCATCTATGTGCTGATAATATTTAATTGTGAGTACATAGCAAAGCTTGCTGACAGTCCCATAAGCATATTGAAGCTAACGCAGATGCTTGTAGTCTCTAGCCTTCATATGCATGCATCTCTATTCATGACTATACTTGTCACTAGAAGAATTCGTATGATTTACCAACAGCCTTGGTGTCATTTGGTAGTGTCGGACTCTTAATTTCGATGACCACATTCAATTCCTATAGCTTAAATTAGCATGGAGAAAAAAGAAAAAGAAGAATCCTATTGATTTTGTTTAATCAAAATACATGCTTTGCTTGCATGATTGAATGATGATGGTTACAATTTGATATAGGTTTGTGCAAGAAAGAGGAAAACATTTGTTCTGGTTGATGGTGGTGCCGTCTATGGCTTTGGGTGGATGGGATTTGGCAGCCTGGGTTTTCCGGATAGGGGAATATCTGACAAAATTATGAGACCCAGAATCCTTGATTGCTTGAAAGGTCACCGTGTTTCACAGGTTAGCACAGGTTTGTACCACACTGTGGTGGTAACACACCGGGGGAGGATGTTTGGATTTGGGGACAATGAGCGAGCACAACTTGGTCATGACACATTGAGAGGTTGTCTTGAACCTACCGAGATTTTTATTCATGAAATGGAAGACGAAGCAACTCTTCTTTCAGAAACCAGATGAACTGCAATGAATTAATCCGCTTTTATGGAGGTTAGTGACTATGTTGTGGTCCCATTTGAGAGGTGAAACACCATTTCCCCCTCTCATAAAAATTATTGTATAATTTCTATGAATTTTAACTGCACATTCTGGATACTAACTATTCTATTTTATAAAGTTGAATATGTAGGTTGTGATAGTTGTTTTCCCTGCTTCTATCCTTCTTGTTAAGTTTACTTATTTGAGTTCACAAGATTGCTATCTTGCATTTTACAAATCATCATAACCTCCGTTACGAATTCAAGATTACGATGCATGCAATTGTGAATATTCCATGCATAATTGCATTGCATTGCATTGCATGTAGCGCTGCCTTGACATATTTTCTCTCACTATAGCTAGAGAGGTTATGTCACCTGCATTATTACAGCTATTTTTCATCAGATTAAACGATACACTGAACAAATTTATGAATAAGTGATAGCTTAGATTATGCGACACTTACAGGCCATACCTTTGCATGGTTTTGACATTTTAGTCACAATTTACTATCTAGTCAAATCCCCATGTCTAACAGGTAAAATGATAGGTAATATTTGGCATACAACTTGTCTGCTGCAATATTTGAAGTTCAATCAAATGAGAACTTGAAACCTTGAATCTTAATTTCGCCAAAACACATAATCTGCACTCTGCAAAAACTTTTAATGGACAAGTTCAATGGATGAAATTTTCACATGAAATAAAAAAAAATGTTCTTTTCATTGTTTAAAGAACTAAACTTTCATATTGTTTCACCAGAGTTCTGGTTTTGCATGAAACAGAACAACCAAAACAGGTAGTTCGATTCGTTCATAATGTCTTTTTCTTCAATTATTCATCTCTTCTGTGTTGTTTGGAATCTTCACTTTTCTTAAGGTATCCATGTCCACCGCATATATCCAGCAATGTAGATGAAAAATTTTAGAAAACAAGCAAACCCGAGTCTGGAAACAGATTTCCAAGAAAGTTATGGAAGGAAACAGAGGTAGTTAACCTGGTCTAGAATACAACTACGTATCTGGTGACCACAAAATTAGCTTTGCATGAAACGAAACCTGGGTGGGGGTAAGGGTTGGTTTGGTATTTAGGTAGATCTATCAGTTAGCCATCCTTTTCATATTAATAATATTTACTGCAAACAAAATAAAAACCACCAGCTGGATTGATTAAGACTGGACCGTGCACCATTTTCCAGTCCTTATGTAACCTAGTCTTTGGCCTGCTTAGGATTACGCTGAGAAGACAAATATAATGAGATTATTGGTGGAAACAATATATAGGGTGCCCTTTCTATCAGATTTTGGACAATTAGGAAATTTGGCATTTTCTCCATTTTTAAACATGGTTTAATTACAGATTGTAAGGAAAGAAAGATACCGACAATCTGGTCTATCTATTAGTTGGAAGATGATTCTACTTCTTGCATAATCTGACAATATGTTAACTTCAAATGCAAGTTTTTTTCCTAGGTTAAACAAATCTCAAATTTTGATCCTTTTATGTAATTAAAGCCTCTCTTGCATGGGACAAAATTTGATCCGAGTCAAACTTCTTGTAGATTGATGAACCCTTTAGAGCCATGTTAACGTAACTCATTCCTTTGCTTATCTCACTATAGATTCAACCTTGAAGTCTCCATCTTTGAAAATGTATGTGATTAGTTGTTAATATTGTTTGAATATCATCATATTGGGTTCTTTTATGTTATCTCAGGTTCCCATGTAAACAGATGCTTGAAAGAAGAACCAAGGATTCTACCCATATGGTATTATCATGATCGTATGAAGTATCTAAAACCTGAAAAGAGCAGGAGTAATCTTATTCTTCACCTACATCATTAGGACCACCGGAAAACATGGAACTATCACGGACCTGAAAATGTCATGGATCTGCTGCCTGTGTCATTCTGCCTGCACTGTTGCACTCGTGTTCCATCGCTGTCGTGTGCACGGACCATGACTAAGAACTGCACCTAAACATGTCCCAGGGAAGTATTTGTCTGTAACAGTGGATATGTTTGATAATTCAACATTTTTAGCCTGGTTTGAGTTGTCTGATTGCTTCCGGTGACCACTTTCAGCTCCATAAATGTTTCTTTTACACATGGTAAACAGTTGCAAATGCATATATAATATATACCCTTCAGAAATCAAATTCATAACAAGTCTTGTCTGGTTCCAAAATACTATTCTGGTCGGTAATACTAGTTGAAACAATCAATTTGTACTCGCTTCTGGTTGGTTCCAAGAATATAACTCAATTTTATGTTCACTAAACGAGGGAATAAACACTTTAAGCGAATTACTATTTAATCATATTTTCAAGGTAAATATTTCGTACACAAGCACTTTAATTTTAGAAATTAAAAACTCTATTTATCGTTTAATATTTAAGGGTTTAAGTGTATGTGTTTTGAATTGGTTGGTTAAAATTTAGAGTTTAAGGTTAAAATTTAGGGTTTATAAATTAAAACTTAAATCCCTAACCATAGTACACTAACATCTAAACCCTAAATTATAATCTCTTGAGTCTAAAGTATAATTATAAACTTTAAAATCTAAAATTTTTCGCTTAAACCCTAAACCAAGTCTTTAAACCCATACATGAGATGATATTTTTTTAATAATAATTTTTTTTTTTTTTACTTTTAATCTTTTAAAAACGCATATTTACGTTATTTTAATAAAGTTTTTGTTATTTATTATACATCAAATTAGGTTTCAGATGTGGAGTGTGACAATTAAAGGCAGTGGGGAAGCCTTAATGATTAAAAAGATTAATTCTGGTCCTACTACTCTCCTACCAACATAATATAGTATTTCTTTTGCAAAGATTAAGCATGCCTTTTCCTTTCTTCTCACTTCCCCACCATTGACACGTTTTGAAACAGTATCTGAAATCTGAATCCCATTGCCATGCCCATAACCTGCAAGCATATGCTGCTTCATAAAGTAAGGACGAATTATATCTTACACACTTTCTTTTCTTCATATATCTGCAGGCAACTTCATGATCTGTCATCATGGAAAATTGCATCAACTCTTCCAATCGAATCTTTTGAAATATGAAGCAAGTAAACCAATACCATTTCTGCTCACTTGTTGATTTTCATATTGTGATTCATTGCAAGGTTACCTGTTCTTTATCGTAAATATCGATATTCGAACTTTTAAATTCAATACATGACACATAACGGTTTGTTTCTATTGAAGATCACTTTCACTTTTTAGGAGTGAGAGTGATTGTAGATATTGATATTCGAATCGAATTCGTCCGTCGTACTCACATGGTTGAGTAAACAAACTGATCAGACAATATGTGTCTGATTTTTAATCCCCACAACTACCTTTCAAGCACATGAGAAGAATCTTTAACCAGATCCTTTTGCATCTTCATCTTACTATTTGTTGTTTGATTATCTTGAAAAAGTAAGAGAAAAGATACAGAAAAGGCTTAGAAATAATAAACAAGGACTTACAAAACACACACAATCAGATCAGATATGCTTAGACCAAACTCCTCATCTCACATGGCAGTAACAAAAAAAAATGATCCAATATTCGCAGACATTTCTTTATTCTTCCTCCCTCTACTTACCTCAGCTGAGCTCTGTTAGCATCAACAAAAGCTAAAGCTTTCTCATTTCAGGCCATGGTTTCAAAATTTTCCCGGAAAACTTTTAACATATCAGAAAATGTGACAATACCAACCAAGCTGCAATCATCCTCTATGACCCAAACGTAGTTCACTCTATGAGCAATGGCTTGGATCATCACTGCAACAAGTGAGCTCTTGGGATGGCAAACGATTGCCTCGGATCTTCTCACCATCCTGGCCGAATAACTCATCGACCTGCTCAGCCTTCCTGGCCTTGGCAATGGGGAAACCGGAGCTGCCATCGAACATTCCTCGTCGGACGATGAAGATGCGGATGAGAACACACCACTGGACATTGAGACAGTGAAATGTTGAAGCATTCCAATCAGGTTTTCCTCTTTCAGCTTTGCTGAAACAACCTTCACAAGCTCCTCTGGGGGACCTCCACAGTCGATATAGGCCATTAGGTCCCCGGAAGACAAGGTCTTGACCGCAGCTGCCACCGTCTCGTCACAGCAGGCCAAGGTGAAGGGTGAAATCTCGCCTATCAAGGCTCCCTCGCTGTCGACAACAGCCACAGAGGTTTGCTCCACCAGGGCTCGAGAGATGACCCCAATGGCAGCAGAGGCAGGCGAGTGGTACTCGACGGTGAGCACTTCGGAGCTTATGATGTTAAGCGTGTCTATGGATAAGGCCGGGATCGGTGAAAAGAGACCGATTGAGCTTAGCAGGAACCTGATAACATCTTCCTGCGTTAACCAACAGAATTCACGGCCTTTGTGCTTTAATCTCTTGTTGCTCAGCTTTGTTTTGATTGGTACCACAAGGTTTTGAGCTCCATCCAGCATAAGATCAATCGCTTCCAACAAGCTGAAAAAAGAAACAGAAAACACAACATTTATGATTAATCACTTGAAATTCAAGCATAAACAGGAATTTGCAGTCCGACATCAAACTCAAACTTCTATCCTGATGTCTGAAAAAAACCCAGAAATTATGTGTACCTGCAAGACGGTTCCACATGCAAAACAATGCCAGGGATCTTAGGAAAGAGTGCAGAAACAGGCTGGTTCAAAGCAACAGAAGGTGAGACCAAATTTTCATCTCTGCAAAGAAAACATATCACATCAACGATGCAGATTTTGCCTACACACCGACAATCATCATCATCGAAACCAGCCACCGTTTCAAAGCAAGGACTGGTTTTGGGGTTATGGTCACAGCTCCAGACACTAACAAAGTTATCATCAGAGGTTTTCAAGACCTCGAGTGCTTCTGCAATGGTGGCTGTTAGAGAAAGTGACCTCAGTGCTGGCTTCCCAAGACACAGGTCAGACAACTCATGTGACAATAACCTCACTGCCATGCAAAAGCTATGGAGAATTGAGTGAATTAAAAGTGCTTCTTCTTCTTCTTTTGCTGATGATTTTCTTAAAAGATGGATGCTGCAACTGGAGATTTTGGGGGGCTATATATAAGAGAGGTGATGGAGTTGCTTAGAAAATGAAGGAGAAAAATAAATGTGGGTCCAAGTTATTTTGTTTTATAATGTAAGAAAATTAATTGGGATTACAGTTGTGTAAATTATGTTTTACAATTACAAAATACATAAGATTTATTATGCCGATAAAATTCGAATTGAATTAAATTATATAATTTAATGAATCGAACTAAATACATACCACAGAAAATATACATACCAATATGTTTTTCATTTTCATTGTCAATTTATATTAATTATCTATGTTTTATAATTAAATTTAAATAAAAATATAGTTTAAATTTATTTAAAGTATAGTTGGACCGAAAAGTCAAGTCATCCAATTCATGGACAGATCTATTTTAGAAAGATTAGATTGACAAAATAATAAACTTAAGGGGGTAAAATTGTCCAAAATGTAACATTCTCTTGTCTAACAAACGTGTATGAACAACGGTAGGCACGTGTCTATTAAACCATAATCGTTTACTGATATAATTGTTATAGTGTATAGATTAATTAATTGAATAATTGAGATTAAATAATTTTAGTTTTTAACCATTAAAAAATAATTAATGATTAATTATAAATTAATCGTTAATAAATTATTTATATATATATATTTTGTTTATAACTATATTAATCTGGAGGCTCTCTAATAAAATATAATATTTATAGAAGAGATAAATTTTTATTTTTAAAAATTAATAAAAATATAAAAAATTATAATAGTTTATATATTAACTTGTAACCGAACCATTAATAATAGTTCATCACTAATGATTAAAATAATCATAAACCATAATTATTATTCTTTTAACAATAAAGTACTAATTTTACAAATTAATCACTAATGATTAATCTTTACATAGTTAATTGCTACTAATTTTACAACCATAATTATTTTTAACAATAAAGTACTTAACCTTATTGTTAAATATTAAATCTAAAAATAATAATAAAATTATTATTATTATTATTATTATTATTATGCATGGGTCATTGTTGTTATTGCATCATCCATGCTTAGGGTGAAATATTTCCCTAATTAGTGAAAAGAAAGAAAAATGAAAATCATTTATTTCAAGTTAAAAATAAAAATTTCTTAATTGAAACATAAAATAGTGTAATGGGTTCGATTTATGGTACCCCTCACAAATTTATGCCCTTTTATTTAGGACGTGGTTTTGTAATACTAGAGTAGTAGTAGTAGTAAGATTTTACTTTTAGAAAATTAAGTTTAATTTAATTTATTAATTTAATTATTTATAAGAGATAACATCTAATGAATTTGAAATTAAAAAAGTTATTATCTGTAATTTTATTTTATCTGATTATATAAATTTTTAAAAAATAATAACCATTGTACGAGCCCTTTAGCTCAAGTGATTAAAGGAATGGTTGTTGTTTTTGGAGATCACGGGTTCGAGCACCAACGATTCACCAGAGATTATATTTAAGAACAAATACTACTATAATCATTATTAGCTTGTTCAAAAAAGATATTTTTATATATTATATGAGCTTGAATAAATTGAGGATGAGAAATTTATTAATTAATAATCAAGAAATGGGTATTTTGTAGTTTCCAAAAGGCATGGTCATGTGCATTGGTGCTCCATTTTTATGAAGACATTGGGCCATCCATCTATGAGATATTTTTTTTTTAGTGTCGGTGAAAATAGATATTTTTATCGATAAGGGTTAAATGTAATGATAACATAAATTATTTTTTTAAAAAAAGATTCGGGTTTGAATCTTGAAAAAATATTAAAAATTTAAACATAAATTATCGTAAAAAAAGAACATGTAATTTATAAAAATAGATATTTTTAGTAAGATCAAAATTTATAAATCCTTAAATTCATATTTATTTTATCGAATAATAACTTTGAACATCAAAATTTTGGTGTTTGCATCTACTGATCTGGTTGGATGATGGTGATGGACAGAGATGTGCTAAAAAAGCAGTCAATGTTAGAATTGTTTTCAATTAAAATGGTGAATTTTTATAGACATTTGTTATGGAAGTAGTAATTGACCAAGCAACCGACGGAACCCTTAGGACAATGGGTACACAAGTTTAGGGCATGGGGACCATAGCCTTACTTCTTCTTTCACATTTTCTAGTCTAGGTGTTACACAGTAAATTCAAGTTGTGAACTTTTCAAATCGGATAATCCTTAGTGGGACAGTAGAAATTAAAAAAAAAATACTCAACTATATTTTTTAAGTTAAATTTTAGTGTTTAAAAATTTTAATCGAAGGGTTTAAAATTTAAGGATTGTGACTAGAATTAAAGGTTTAAGATTTATAGTTTAGTGAAATATAATTAGGGGTTTAAGTTTTAACCTATAAACCCTAAATCATTAGCACAATCCCTAAATATTAATCTCAATCCATCATTTCTAAACTACTTAACCTAAACCTAAACCTTTAAATCATAAACCCTAAAATTAAAACACACGTTAAACATTTTTTTTAAATTTCTATGAGTTATATATCAAAGTTTAAACCCTAAATAATATAATGTCAATATTCAATATTTAGAACAATAAAATTATGGAATCTAATTTTTAATCATTATTATAAGAAAAAATCATCACATAACTCATATATACCAAGATTATTATAATTCATAAATGTAATCAATAATATAATAAATGTCATTTACAATATATTTAACAAAAAAATTATGAAAAATGCAAGAGAAGGTTCTTATTTTACAATATATCTAACCAATCATTGCTTGGCTAAATTAAATATGTCCGTACCAAGCAATAAGGTTGTTGACCAATAAATCAATTTTATACAAAATTGCTATTAATTTAAGGATAAAGTTTATAAATATTCATTAAATTATTATTAAAAAGTTTTTTAAATCATTTTACTTTTAAATATTATACCTTTAAAACCGTTAAATAAACAAAAATAAAATGATGTATTAACAATAAGAAAATAAAAAGATATTTACGAAAAAATAAATTATATTTAATTTGAAAGTTTTGGTCCATTTTTAAAAATTAGTTATTTACATAATATTTTAAGATGCGGAATTTAAACTGATGTTTTTATTTAAAAAATATTAATTTTATAATATATACTTTTAATATGCTTTCATAAATATATTATAATAAAATATATAAATTATTATGTAAAATATATTTATAATTAATTCCTTTCATAAATATATTTTATATATTCACATGATCTTAAAAATAATATTAATATAAAATATAAAAATTAGAAAAAAAATCAATGTCATATTAAATAAAAAAATAGGGACTAAATTATACAAATATAAAACTCGAAAGAATTAACAAATTACTTGTTTATTTTTATTAAAGTCGTTCGTAATTTTTTAATTAAAAGTGTCATGAGAAATATTTTGATATTTTTTATAATAAACACTAAAAATAAAACAGTTTGAATAATGTTTTAAACTTAAGGTACTAAAATACTTGAAAAATCAAATTCGATTATACAAATAAAATTTAGGGGAAATACTTTGTACAAATAGAATTATTTTTTTTATTTTAAAAATGTTTTTTAGAAATGTAATATTTTTATTGTGAAAGTAAAAATTGAAAGAACACCCAGTTTTTTTAATATTAAATGACTTTTCGGAATAAAATAAATAAATTTAAAGATAATTCTAGAAGTGTGTGTGACTCTTTGTGGGGTCCTCCATGTGATGGTCCGGAAATGACATATTTGTCCACGTTATATATCCCCTACTAATTCGACCCATCAACATTTTTGTTGATTTGGTACTTTGCCTATTCTCCTTAAAAATATCGGTCCTCGTTATTAATATTATAGAGGAATAAAATTCGATTTAGTATAAAATATTTAAAATAAATTTTAAATTATATAATAAAAATTTAAATAATTTAAAATTTTAAAAATATTTAAACATCAATAGTTAATAGCGGTGTGTCATTCGATTTAAAAGTTTTTATATAATTATTGATATGAAAGTATTTTTTTTATATAAATTGAACTTTACTCATTCAAGAATACTTTATAAAATATTTTAATCACCCTCATCTATTCTACCCGGATAAGCTATTTATGTATCCTCATCTCATTGTTATATTTCGATCAAAATTTTTAAAACAACAATTAATTAATTTGAGTCTAACATATTTCTTTATGAACTAAAGAATCTTCAATGCTTGCCTTTGCCCTTTTTCATGTACTTTGTAATTGCGTTCAGTTTAAAGATGATAATTGAAGTTATAATATACCAATCGAATCAAAAATGCTTTCATAGATTTTTCCTTACTTGCGCGTTGTACCACTCTAAAAGTCCCACCTAACTAACATGTTCAATTTGTTCCTCCAAGACCCAAGTTATACAATACTAGTGACCAAATTAGCAACATTAATTGATACTCTCCAACTGAGTTGTCCCTAGACTCAGTATGTTTAGTACACATTAAATATGTAAGATCCAAATGCACTCCCTACTTGAGTATACGTACCTTTTTTGGTAGATTATTCAATACAACCAACCATGATATAAAAGAGTGACGAGGTATGATCAAGCTGCATCAAATTATCTTAGCCCGTGGTACTTATTTTTGGGTCTAAGTAAATCTCAAGTTACCCAAGTTTCATTATCTTTCACTTGAAAGTATAAAATAGAATGATACTTTAGCAGGTAATGCTGAACTCATGCCACTCAAAGATAGCCTTATTGGACAATCAAAAGCCAAATGCATCGCAACACACATGCTTTGCCCAAGCAAACATTTCTTTAACTCCTAGTCCATCTTCATTTTTTGGATAGCAAATAACTTCCTAACTCACTTCAGTACCTCTGACATCACCATTCGTACCTTTTCATAAGAAAACATTATAGATCCGAAAGATCTTAATATGAAAGTATTTTAATAAATAAATAAATTTCTCATTAACACAAACACAAATAAAAAAAATACACTGATAATAACCGAAACAAATAAGTATTCAACAATAGGAATGATTTAGATAAAAAAATAATTAAGTGATAAAAAAGAGTGATAGTTTTATTTTCACCCATGTAATTTTCCTAAAAATAAGATTCAAACCATAATCCAACATGTTTATGAACATGTCTAGACTAAAACTAGTTCTTAATTAGTGTCTATATCATTGTTTTATCATCATAATGGCAGCCTAATGCTTGGTTTTACCACACATTTTTGAAAAATGTTCCATTCATAATCATTGCATTTACATTTTAAATGGTTTATCCACTCAAATCATTTGTTTTTCAACAAAATCCAATAAAGTTGACCCATGAGGAAGCTTTGGGTTTGATTTATTCCTATTCAGCTTTAGAGTATATATTTCTTACATTACAAGGATGCAAAAGTTGTACTTTTAGTGGTTGAAATGATAATAGAAGACCCTACCTGCCCAAAGACCCTGATTTACTTTAATATATTTCTAATTGAGCCATTAAAATGTTAATTAACACATCTACATGTAATTATTTATCTCGACGGCTATCATTTTGTTTTGGACAAGTGGATTATTATTATAATTAAAATTAAAATTGAAATTAAAATTATTGTTCTTTCGAGTCACGGAAGGAAAGTCGCTAATCTGTTTATTGAATTAAAAATTTGATGTATATCATCAATAACGAGTTGATTTAATAGGATAGAGTATTAAATTATTTAATTAAGATTAAATATTTAAATTCTGACATTTTAAGTAGAGAAAATTGATGGGACAAACGTCTTGTAATTGACTTTTTACAAAACACGTTTTAGATAAGTCAATGATAGTAAATAAAAATTACTCTATTAAGTAAGATAATCAGTGGTCTTGTATGTCTCGATTTTAACATAAATTTTTTATTATTATACCTTATCATTTTTTTAATAATTGAATTTTATAAAATTCGTGTCTTTTAAGATAAATATCACATAATTTTTATTAATATATTTATTTATTTGATAAAAATATAATTTAACTGACACATCAACTATCACTCAACATATCCTTCAATATGGTTGAATCATGATTATAAATTAAACTCTTTGTAATTAATATACTTAGGACCTATCCGAACTCTTCCATCACCATCAACAGTTACTTTAGTTGTTACCTTATAGCTCGAGAGACGAGAGTTTTTTTTTTTCTCATCAAATATTTTTTTCTATTAATGTGTCGTATCATTAAAATAATTCGAGTTATTAACACGATGAGATAAGAAAAAATAAATATTAAAATATAAATAATTTAATTATGATATGTCGTGTGATGACGGTTGTTTATCTCATTTCTTTTTAATTATAAGATTAAGAATTTAATTTTTATCAATGAAAATAGAATATGTTTTATAACCAATCGTTTGTCTTTTGATAAAAATATCCACGCTAAAAAAATTAATTATCGTTATCGACGACGGACATCTCGGTTAAAAAATATATACAAGTAATTTACCCTGATATGATTGAGTACGAATATTTTTTGGAATATTCTTTTGTCTTTGGTTCCGTCCAAACTCCCAACTCATGTCCTTTTGTAGTTGAAAATAACCTGTTGCAAAAGCTTCATTTTGAGTTCCTACACACCACTAGGCAAGGAAAAACAAATCATACCTTTTGTAATGAAAGTCACGTGGGTAACCCACATGAGTCAAACAAAACAAATATATAGGAGTATTTCTTATTAATTGAATTATTAAAAAAATGTTTATAAAAAATTAATAAAAATAATTTCGCAATGAACAGTCATTCCTTTAGAAACTGCTGTAATCATTTTTTAAATAATTCTGGTTTGGTCAGGCTCTTGCCTTATGAGTGTGATAGTCCTAGATTGTGATGGTTTCTGTCTCTCTTTCATTGATTAGAACACTCTAAACCAAGTGTTTCCTGTTAGATGTTTCTTCTTCAGATCATCATAAACTTAGCAAACAGAAAAGGTGACATGAAAATAACAAGATATGTTTAAATGATTTTTAAAAAAAGACATCGAGGAACAACTAGGCATGTTTTGTTTCCTTGTACAAAGGAAAAAAACAATACAGAAAAGAAGATTAAAATGGAACAACTGGGGGTTTGTTTAAAAGTTAGGTTATTTAAATGTTACCCTCATTCGTACATAATAAATCGATAAATATTTAAAATTATATAGAATTCCGTAGATTATTATGTTGGTTAAATAGACTGCAAAATAGGGCGTTAGCACTGACAGGAAAAATTAAAGGAACAAATTGATAGAAAGTTTGACCGTGTCGTGATATGGAGGTCACTGCCTTAGAAACAAATCGCCGGACGTGTGTACTCGCTACTTTAGGCGGTTGTCCCCCGAAGGTTAGCACGGTCCTCCAAACAGTGTACACCCAAAGTTTGGAGTGGACTGTAGAGGTGATCGTCGGAACCGGAGTCGCACAAAATGATGCTCTCTAATTCTCTCTCAAGTAAGACAGATGAACACTGAATGAGATGATTAAAAATGAGAGAAAAACATCTTATTTATAGGTTGAAAGCAGGGGCAATTCTGTCCGAGAATCAAGTAAAATCTAATTTAAATTTAAATTTTAAATTTAATATCAGATAATATCTATCCCAAAATAGTAGATTTACTAACCGAAAATATCCATTTAAATCTTAGATAAAATCTATTCAAAATTAGATTTATTAACAGATAAAATCTAATTAAATCTCAGATAATCTGTTAATATCTATCTAAAAATAGTAGATTTTATAACCGAAAATATCCATTTAAATCTCGGATATTTTATTATTAAATCTATTCAGTTAAGTATTAAAATTCTAAGAGAATTTTAAATCAACTGAATTGCTTTCATACAATCTATAAAAACAGAGTGTGGGATTCAAGCATTATATATTTCTAACCTATTAAACAACTCCTGATTAATTATATGATATCACATAACACTTTTAACTAAAAAAATACTTTTTTTTTATTAAAAGAACGATAAAGGATTTATCGAGTTTTATAGTTTTTTATTTAGTTTGATCTATGAAACTTTTATTTTATCTTAAATTGATTTTTATTTATTTTCAATTATAACTCAGTCTGTTCAAATATAACGGTGATCGGGGACATCGAAAATAGGGAAGATGAAAGGTCAAAGATGGTTCCAGAGAACCTCTCGATCTAAACTAAAGGGTAAGTGAAAAGGGATAAATGGGAGACTGATTTTTTTTAGTATTATTATCTCTTATCATTATATCAATATCCATGCATAAGTTAAGAGTTCAATGGGGGAGGTATAACATTTAGAGTTGTTTAGCTCAATTGGTTAAATAATAAACTAATATAGCAAATAGGTTTTAGGTTAAAATCCCTTCGGTTGGAACTTAATTTTTTTTATTTTTATATATTTTTGTGACGTTTTTTATAAAACGTCACTAAAATTATGTTAGCGCGTTTGGTTTTAAAAATGCACGTATTTTTAGTGGCGTTTTACCAAAAATGTCACATAGACTTATATTTATTGGCGTTTTTCATAAAACGCTACTAAAAGTCAAAATTTTGCGACGTTTACTCAATAAACTTTGCGGCTTCTAATTAAAAAAAACAAAATGTACCGCTAAAAAACAGTTTTGCTTTAGTGGTTATTTATTATACTTAAATTTTAATATTCAATAACAAATAAATAAAATGATTATATTTACTAAAATAAATTTCTCTTCGCGTTAAAAAATATAAACTATTTAAAACATGAAACGATGATTTTGTTTAAATGAATATTTATTTTAAAATATTAAATAAAAAAGTCTAATTGTCTTTCTTTTAAACTTTAAAACTCAAAATTTAAAATTTAAATTCTAAATTCCAATTATCAGATAACATTCTATGTCGTAAATAAACTAGATTGGGTAAACTTCATTTACTTTTACCATATATTCCATATTATAAGTAGATTAGTTTGAATAGAAAATTTTTATCCTCATGTTTAAAAATTAAATTTAGAATTTAAGATTAAAAATCAAAAATATAAAAAATATAAAAAATTTAAAGGTACAATTGTCTATGATTTTATCTGTTTATTATTAAAAATTCCTGAAACTCATTCAAATTTAATTTAAAGGACTTAAAATTTATAATTATCTCCGGACTTTTTTTTGGAAGAAAAATTGAGATAAATCTGATCCCTTAAGTGAATTGGTGCTGGATCTCCACCAACCTTCTCGTCATAGACTAACAGTGGAACTATTATGGTGTAAGTGATTTTCTTCTAAGTTTATGTGGGTTCTAGGTGTACGGACGTTGAAGCTAAGTGGATGACACACTATCTCTCTAGAATATGTCCCTAAGGATGTTTTTGGACCTTGTGTCCCTTATCGCGTTCATGCCGAAACTATAAGATTGTCTTTTAGCATTCGTTAGACTTTATAAATTTTTATATTGAATTGATTATATTAGCCGACGCTATTAAGAATAGATTTATATAACCTTGATGTTGACGCTATTGAAAAAGTATGTTTTTTGGTGCAAGAGAATGAAGATGAACCGAGCCTGGACAAGGGCCACCGACAGATGCCCCTGCAGATCCAGACATGAATGACCTGTCAAGAGCCGTACGTTTCCCATGGACAACACAACAACACTCCCAATCTCTGGAACAACAAAACATACACCAGTCCAGACACTAGAGGGATAGAGGACTATAACTTATAAAAGTTATATAAAATATTATTAAAAAATTAATTTTAAAATTTATTATCTTTTACTCACACCCTAAATTTACTGCAATTCAAACTTATCCCTGTATTTATATTCTTCGGAAAACAAATTCAAAACCCTTTTGTTATTAGTGAGATGAGAAGGAGCGTATCAGCATATTTTGTTTGGATTATTGGATCTAAAAACATGGAATGTATGATTTATATAATGTTTTTTTGGATTATTATTATTTATTCAACTAATAATAAATAATTTGAAAAGACTTGATAGAATGATACATTATTTTTTATTTTATATATTTTTTTAAATTTGGTTTTTAATTGATGTGTTATTTTGTCAAGTTAACATATTTATCTATATGCATTGTTTTTGCGGTGTACACTATCATATAGGTTTATCATATCATTTCAAGTAATTTATCATTAGTTAATTAACAATTTTTAACCATAAAAAATCATTCTGACCTAAAATAAAACATTAAAAATTAAAATATTTCAACAAAATAACAATTAAACCAACTATAAAAGCATGTTTTAGTTTTGACATAAAAAAATGAACCAAGTCATGCAATCACAACAATATATTAAAAACCATTGTACTCATTTTGTTGTGAAAAATTGTCCATGCGGAGCCCACTTCAGCTACTCAATGGCCCATTTATGTCCATTCATATTAATGAAGAAAAATAAGTATAAAAACTTTTTACTTGATTAAAATTCAATAAAAAGAAAACTTTTTCCCTTGATTCAAATTCAAATGAAACCCATATTGCATGGTTAGGAGGTTAGCATGTTCGGATACTGTGGAAGAGTACAGGTGGATCGAAGGTGACGATTCGGTGGTTATATTCCATGATACTGGAGGACCAACATGGAAGGAAGTGCTGGGGACTTGCAGACAATGCCTCCATTTGTCGTCCTATCATGTTTTTTTGTTGGTCATCAATGAATACTTGGCCTACCCTCCCAACTGTTAGGACTGAGTTCAAAAGAAAATGGAGAGAATACCGAACGATTCGAATAAAAAATATATAATATGGATGAATGTGACTGCAATGCCAGTAAGCATTATCAAAAGTTCAGTGATTAAAATGACTGTCGATGAAAATCGAACCGGTAGCGTCCTTGCCATGAAGCAGATGTTTTTTGTCGTCAGACATGTAAGAGTATCATTTTCATACCTATGCTCAAACATGTGAATGAAAGGCAAGCATCCATTGTTGTAATCTATTTCTCACATACAAGGCAAACCGGTATCGTTTCGCTTGCAGAAGAAAAGATCCTGAGAAACATCAATCCCTTCACATATCTGCAAATTCATCAGGCTCCAATGGTATCATTCATATGAAATATTATCAGAGAATTTGCATTTACATGCTACCATAACTTTGTCTCTGTTTCTGGAAACAGGGGAAGAATCAGTTTTAAACATGGACTGTTCCTTAGCTTCTTCCTCGTCTTTCCAACCCAAAAGAGTTCCTTTTTGAGGTTTTATCTTCTGAAAAGCTTCACCTTTGATAAAACTCTAAATTGAAACCTAATTCTCTTTCACAAATGGGCTGATCTAGGAGTTGATTAGATTACTATAATTAAATATTACTCACATTGCTAGCAATTATATGACTATAATTTAAGAATATACCTTGGAAACTATTTTCATGTTGGTAATGAACTAATGATGTTTAGAATAATCTGAGGTTTGCAACTGGTGTGAGTAATTTTATTGTCAAACTGCAATTCACAAAAGTCATCTACACTCATCAATGGAGTCAGACCCTTGAGCCATTAACAAAGCTTTCTCTCAAAGCAAAAGATTTTAAGTCCAAAAAGCACCCTTGAGGCTTCTATGTTTAGGCCAAGCCAACGAGTTTCTCGCTGAGTTCCCATATTTTGCGTGCTTTCTCTGGATCGCTTGCTTCCTGAGACAACTGGTTCTCGAATGAAGCCGAAGTCTTGTTCCAGCTCCAGTAGACACCTGATTTCGTCAAGCTAGGATCACTCACAACCTGCATTACAAGCAATGAAACTTGTCTTAATGCACAAGATATAAAAACAAAGTGTTTGTCTGTCCGTCTGCAATGTATGGAAATCGCAATTGCTTATACCTGAGCAAGTCTTTTTCCAGCTTCATCTTCGGAGACGAACCCCTTTGTGATGTACTTCTGGAATGGAGGGAAGAGGAGCCTGAACAATGGAATGTGCTCCCTGAACAAGCCAGTGGTAGCTATGCAGCCGGGGTACAATGATGCGAATGTGATGCCGGTTTCCTCATGGAAACGCCTATGGAATTCTTGCATAGTAAGCATATTGCAGACTTTGCTGTCCTTGTATGCTTTTGCACCATCAAAATCTCCACCATCGATCATGGCTGAGCTGTTCAGTCCATTTAATCCTCCAGCAAGTCCCCTTAGATCACCAAGGTTTGCCTTTGGAGGTACATTTCCAGCCAAAGTATTTGTGTTTCCTGGTTCATTATAAAAAACAACTCAAAGTTAGTACATCAATATCACAATCCTTTTACAAAAAAGCTCATTTCGAATACATCAGTTGCGAATCACCTGTTATGGAACCAACAATTATGAGACGTTTCGATGGATAATCAGATTGCTTCAAGTCATCGAGCAATAAACGCGAAAGAAGGAAGTGACCAAGATGGTTAGTCCCCACACTAAGCTCAAATCCTTCAGCAGTGAATGAGGGTTCCTTGGCAGTAGGCTGATAAACAGCAGCATTGCAAACAAGCACATCAAGAGGCCGGCCTGATCGCTTGTAGCTATCGACAAATTGCCGGACACTGTCAAGCGAGGCAAGATCCAAGTGCATAATGGTGTAATTTTCCTTGGACATTCCAGCAGATTTTGCAGCTCTCTCAGCCTTGAGAAAGTCCCTGCAGGCCATTATGACATGCCATTTCCCAGTTTCAGCCAAGGCCTTAGCAGTGGCTAAACCCAATCCGGAAGAGGCACCAGTGACGATCACACTTCCCTTTCTAAGAGTTTTCTTTCCATCCATCGAAGATCTGCTGATTGCTGGAGTTGTAGTGGCAGTTGTTTGGGCCCTAACAGCCCCGGTTCTTTGGTTGAATTCCCTCTACAAAGTGAAAAATGGTTCAATTACAGGAAAAAACACACAGCATGAACGCCATTGAAGCAACTATTGTGAAGTACCTTGCATCTTAAAGCAGAAGAGGTGAAGTCAGCTCTGATGTGGTCAGAAAGTGAAACTCCAAAGAGTGAAGAATCCTTGAAAGAAGCACCAGACTTTCCCTATTAAAACCCCAAAACGTTAAACACTTAAACCCCATATCTAATTCATAAAGAAGGAACCATTTCATCAGTAAAAAAAACTGAAAACAAACCTCTTTGGGTGCAGAGAAAGTCGATGGAACCAAGGAAGCAGCTTGTAGAGCCATTTACCAACTTTGAATCTTTACTCAACCACCTTGAACTGTGTTGTCTGAGACAGTTCAAACCGAAGTGAGTGTTGGTTGGGGCAGCAGAGCAAATGGAATATATAGTGACAGGTCGGGAAGATAAGATAATTCTAGCCAGGTAACTTATCTGCCACATCAATTCCATGTAGCCAATGAGGCTTTGAGTTTTCGATTTCCATGTCTATTTTAACCATATTGTCTTTTTGTTTAGAGTGTAGGATATTTTGGGATGGTGCTCCACTCCCTAGAGGTATGGGCTGGTTTAGCAGAGGATTGAAAGGGATAGGGTCATAGAGAGTGTGGTCTCTGCTAAGGTACAGTGGAATGGATTAGGAATTAGGATCATGTTAGAATTTTAGTTTGGGGGTTAGGGTGGGAAGTAATGTCCTTTTTATTATTTAATTAAAAGAATATCCTCTAGTACTATTTTAAAAAATACTATCTGTCGGTCTATGCAAAATAAATTCAAGTCTTATTAAAAATAAATTTTAAAGTCACGTCTTGTAAAGAACAAGTTCTAAATACAAATTCGGTTTATTTTGATAAATTTTAAATCTAATGATTTGTTTGTATCTTTTTTATTAGAGTTTTTATTGAATTTTTAATTTTTTCATATATGATCTTTGTATGATTTGAAGTGATTAGTTTCTTGCGACAATACTATAAAAAAATGTCAAAATTATATATTTAATTTATGATAATAATTATAATCTTTTATTGTTATTTTGTATATTTTTAATAAAATAATTAATAACTTTTATTAAAAAATAAGAAAAATATAATAATTAGACATTTAGAAAACGTAACTATAGATAAATTTAATGAGCACCTGAATTCAACGCTCGTAAGTTTTGTCTCTCCTAGGTAGAAACTGTTCTTAAAAAACACAATTATACACAGTTAGGATAGTTGTTTCCTATAGGTTTTCTAGTTAGGATTAAACCTATCTAAACACTAGATTGGTCCTGTAGGGTATAAACTTACAAAATACAGAAAGTAGCACTGCATGATGAATAGAAACACAGACACAACCAGTCTTCTGTTATTTGCTTGTATACAAGAAACTTCAAAAATTTTACAGAAATTTGAATTGGAGAAGCAAAAGGAAATTAAAAAATTTATGAATCTAATACGAAAAACGATCTCTGTCGCCTATATCGAACCCTTAAGAACATGAAATGGATCTAAAAAAAGCAGATAGTGAAGGAACCAAATAGATAACATAGAGTTTATGTAGGCACATAGTACTGCAATAACTTCAAGTTCCAGATTTTTTTCAGGCATTGCTTATCTGTATGTTCCCATGCCGACACCGGCCTCTCCGCCGCCGCCGTAAGGCTGGAAACTGTTCTCCCTAGCATTTGAGTAGGAAATATAGTAGAACTTATTGACTATGGCAGTTAAGAAAATGAAGGCTGCCCCTGCACCAAACACTCCTTTCCTCAGTGTTTCACAAGAGGGAGGCAGCTCGCTGAAAATGGTCCGGTATTTGGTGTGGTAGGCGTTCCGGACCGATCCGGCAAGCAAGCATATCTCGGCTATTAGGAAAAACAACCTGTCATACAGGCAATTCAAAGAACAAGAGAAACATTCAAATCTTCAAAGTTGAGAGTAAAAATGTAGTTTAAGTTTGTGGGTCAAATTGTGGTTTTAGTCCCTCCGCTATTCTCAAATCTGGGATTTAGTCCCTATCCTTTTATAATGTCATACCAGCAAGCATATCTCCAATAGTTATCACCATTAATGACATACCAGCAAACAATGAAAAGGATGACTGCCCAAGCCCTAGAGCCAGTAGGGTTCAAAGCCTTTCCACAGCAGAAGCATCGGGTGACCACCATTACAAGGGCTTGGCTAGCCATAAGGAACAAAAATGCACCGACACCATAGCCGGTGGCTATGTCCGAGTCATATACACAATAGTTGTAATTAATTTCACTGTCCTGAACAATCTTGGCCTGCAACAAAAGATATGCATTCACCATAATTTAGTTGCTTGGAGTTGAATCAACAGTTTATCACAAAAGATCTAGTTTTTTATGGAAAATCAGCTGAGATCTGGTAAGTTACACATTATATAACTTCAAAAGCAACAACTTTATGTGTAAAACTAAAACCCCAGAAAATTAAATCAACATTTACCACTGTTTTTCAAACAGAAAATCCCAGTTTCTTTCATTTTTCCAGCAAAAACGCTGCAAACTGGATGAACTATTGTGAACCAGAAACAAAATGCATGAAAGAAAGTGAAGGGTTCAGGGGAACTCACAGTGCTTCTTCTTTGCTCAGCTGCAACAGCTAAACCAAAAGCAATGAGATCAAGAATGAAGACAGCAATCAAAAGAAGCTTAGAAGCCATGGATGAATACAAGACAATGATAGCTTCTCTGTTTTTGTTTTGCTTCTTTGATTTTCTTTGTTTCTTTCTCTGAAACTATAGCACTCTAAATATACAAGAAAATCACTACCAGTACAGAAGAAGCAAGGCAAATGATTAGAAATGAAGGAAAAAAATGTTTTTTTTTAATTTAATTTTATAAAGAATGCAACTACCAGGAGAAAATGACGCATGAACTTAACTTGAAAATGGGTTTCAACCCTCTTTATCAAAAGTGAGGAAAGAAAAAGAAAAGATTTTTATTTGATTTAGATTTCAAAAGGCTTAAATGAAAAATAAGTGTATAAATATGTCTCTTTTAAATTTTGATGTTTAAAGTATATATAATTTTTAAATTAGGTGTTTAAAGTTTTAAACATCATAGTTTTGAGTGTCTAAAATTTTGACCATTATAATGTAGGTGACTGATAGTTAATTATTGTTAAAAATATCATTAACAAATAAAAATTAGACATGTGTCATATTTTAATTTATATATATTTTTAATTATTTATTGATAACTCAAAATTAAATAAAAAATTTAATTTTTTGAATCGAATTTTACTCGCCCAGTGATGCTTCCTTTGAAAGTGAAGGTAGTTGGAAGGGGATTGTAAGGTGGATTCATGAAAGGGAATAAATAGCCACCCTAATTAGCAACCCTTTGGAAGCCATGGCCATGGGTGATGTACCAACATTTACAGCTTGTTTTTAGGGGGTAAAAAGAAGCAAATTAATTCAATAATAAATAATAATTTAACCCTCAAAAAGATACTTCCATCTTCCACCCAACAAAATCATTTATTATATACTTTAATATTGTGTTGATGGTGATAAAGTGACGAATTTATGAGGTGGAGAGAGTGTCGGTGAAGATAATAACTTTAGGTTGTCTTTTACCACGCAAAGACAAAGGCGACAACTCATAAGTCTCTGGCTTGTGTTTTGCTGGACACGTGAAATGAAAAGAAATTTAAAGTCTCCTCATATGTACTGACAGATTGAAACCACGACGAACGGAGAGTGCGTATTGCCGACGAAATGGACCAGAAACAAAAAAAAAAACAGATAATTAGATACGTTTTAAATCATATACTATTAGATCGATTATATTCATGTTTAATCTTTTGTTGATTATTTTTAAGGCTAAAGGAACAATTGTTGTTTATAGAAGTCATGGGTTCGAGTATCAACGATGTCAGCAGAATGATTGAACGATCAATGTCAAATGGTAAAGATTATAATCTAAGACAAATACTACTGTAATTACTTTAGCTTGTTCAAAAAAAATCGAAAAATAAGACAAAATGTTACAATGTAATAATTTCTATTGTAAAAGTCGACATTGATTAAACATGTGACATAAAAAAAAGAATATGAGCCTCTATTACTGATATCAATAAAAAAATGGTGGGAAAGGGACTTGGATTTAAACCTTGAAATCTTTAGAGCTTTTAAATTGTAATTAATATACTTTTGAAGCACCAATTAACAATTTGTTAATTAATGTCGGTCTGATGAGTTAGGAGTATCGTTCTTAAGAAATAATCCACATAATATTTTTGTCGAAATAATTAATGGTGTTCACTAATAAGATTAATTAATGACATTATAAAATAAAGGCTGAATTATGCTAGATTAAAGAATGATGGCTAAAATCATACATGAGCATAATAAAGGGATTTAAAACATAATTTGACCTATAAATTTTGGTATAACTTGGCTTGACTTGCTCATACCGTTAGGTAAAACAATATACTGAGAATGGTGGTATTAGCAGGGACGAAGCTATTAAGGAGTAAGGAGGAGTGATTCTTGTTCATTTTTAAATATTTTTTCTATTTTTTATTTAATTTTTTAAAATTATTTTTTATGAATTTATTTATATATTTTTAAATATTTATATTTTATCCTTTTCAGCTTTAAATTTTGTCTCTGTCTCTGTCTCTGAGTACCAGTGTGAGAAGGGAAGACCAAAACATTCATTTACAAGAGACTATGGTTGAAACACTTACACGTAATGTTTCTCATGAGATTGTTGTTTCTTTTATTGTATCATAGTCACACAAAAGACCTGAACAATAAATCGGGATAAATCGAGGGAGTTGAAGAAGACGATCGTTCTTCTTAAAATTTTGTATTTCGTATATAATTTAAGATTTTTTAAAAAAAGAATAAGTTTATTTTTCTTAGAATTTTATAAACTCGTCTAAGGATACTCAATCGGTTGGTTCGATAACCAATTGAACCGAACTATAAAAAAATCATTAATAGAATTTTTTTTACTAACTGTTAATTGAATTAAAAAATTTTAAAAAACTTTTAGTGAAATGAAAAAAGGCATAAAGATAATTTTAACCCTTAACGTTTATAGTTTTTGTCGTTTTGGCCCTTATTCTTTTTTTAGGATAAATTTAGCCCTTAACCTATATTTTTTTGACAAATAACTTATTTTTGAACTAGTTTGATGACTGAACCGTTAAAAATTTAACGATGATATATATGAAATATAATTTTAAATGATATGGAATGTAACATATCAAATACATATATATATGGAATATAATTTTATTCTAATATAAAATATAAAACTTAATAATATTTTATTTTAAAATTAATTAATTTTTAATATTTTATTTAAATTTTAATTGTTTTATATTTTATATTAGATAAAATTATATTTCATATATATATGTATGTATTTGATAGGTTACTTTCTATGTCATTTAAAATTATATTCTATATATATATATATATTATCGTTAAATTTTTAACGATCCAGTCATCAATCTAGTTAAAAAATAAGCTATTTGTCAAAAAGATATAGGTTAAGGGTTAAATTTATCCCCAAAAAAGAATAAGGGCCAAAACGACAAAAACTATAAACGTTAGGGGTTAAAATTATCTTTATGCCATGAAAAAATTTTGGTTAATTAAGTCAAATTTTGAATAATTAAAAATTTGTTATACAATTTTTGGTAAATTACACAAATAGTCACTATGTTAAAATAATCTTTTTAGTCACTTAACTTTTAAAGGTTGTAAAACAATCATTAAACTTATCAAGTTATTATAAAATGATCATTGATTTATTATACGTTATAAATTATTGATAAATATTAAAAAGTTTAGTAATTATTTTTAATAATTCAATAAATGTAATGATCAATTTATGCTAATAATTATAAAATATCAAAAAATTTAATGATCAATTTGTGCTAATTTAACAATGATAATTTAATTAATTAATCGATTTCAAACAGAATTAACCGATAATTAAAGTTTTAACATAAATATATTAACCGTTAGACGATCGAACTTAAAATTAACTGACTGATTAATCATAAAAAACTTTGATTTAATCGATTAATTCAATAAAAAATAAAAGTTTGAATATTCCTAAACTCCGCTCTAAAAAATTTATAAGTTTTCCGCTAATATACAATCATGCGTCCGTCGAAATGATATCCGAACTAAGTTGACATAAATTTAATGATGAATCTGAAGGTCATTGAAAAACTAGTGGGAAAGAGACGAAAGAAAGTTTAAGGGAAGGATGATTGAGAAATAAAAATAAAAACTATTTTATAAAGGAAGGAAAAGAAATTATTATGTTGAAAGAAAATGGTCATATTTTTCTGTACGAGAATTTCTGGAAAATTAATAAACATTTATAGTTAATTAGATAAATTCTGAATAAAAATTTAAATTCATTTCACATGCATCAAATATCTTTAAATTATAATTTTATTATTAAATTAATCTTTAATTTTTTAAATATTTTAATTTAAATTTTAAGTTATGAATCTTATTTTAAATTTGTCTATAGATTTTTGAATATTTTCTAAATTGATCCTAAACTTTTAAATGTTTTAACTTCATTACAAATTATTAATATATGTTATTCATGTTTCACCTTAATAAAACCGTTATAAAATTTGTTAATTGTCATGTAAACTCTTATTTATACAAGTGATCAAAAATACATGGATCAAATTATCCTATCCGTCGACCCGATTAAAAATTATCAGGTACTTATAATGAAAATACCTGAATTTTCTGATATGATACTTGACTCGTGATTTTCCCGAGTAGACGGGATAAGTCTGGGCCGATTTTTTTTTTATAATCGGACCCAATGTTTTTTTATTATATATAATTTTTTATTATATTTTTATTTTAGATTCTTTAATATTTTTACTTTAAAACTAAATTTTAATTTCAAAAATTCTTTACATGCTTCAATTATATACGTTTTAAGTTTTAAATATTTAAAAATATTTATATTAATTTATTAATATGATATTTGGATAAAAAATATAATAATATTAAAAATTTTAATATTTTCTTTTAACGATAAACTTTAATATATATAATATATATCTTTTAAAACAACAAATCACTAATATTTGTGTTTGAAACTATGTATTATGAAATTTTATATATTTCACATGTGATTATTTTAAAATTTTAAATTAAAAAAATTATGAATTGGATATTCAATATCCGACTTTATACATATTTAAATTTTTTAAATATACGATTCTTATGGATCGGATCATGAACCAAAGTTTTAGTACAAAAAATTCAGATGTGAGATATAAACACCCTTTACTTATACGCATTATGTAATAATAATATATTACATAAAAAATAAAATTAAAACTTTTAAAAATTTAAAATCAATTTAAAATAAAAATTATCGTTTTAAAATAAAATGTATTTATTAAAATTTCAAATCTATCCGAAACATTAATTATAACGATTAAAAATACTATATTTTCTTAAGATACATCCTCTGGTTGGAATATCTACATTAATTGAACAAATAAAGTAGTTTATTAACAAAGAGTATGAATGCCTGCAAACATCAATGGAGGTTTACTTGCATTAGAATCATTCCTAATTCTTAATGTATATTTACGAGAATATATACAAAAAAATCTACTAATCTTTATTTATATTGTTTCATTAATTTAATTTTGCTATTTAAGCTAGTATTTTAATCAAAACAGTTTTACTTAATTTTCGGAATTTCTGATTAAAAAGAGCCTAATATCAATTCTACCCGTCTCTAACACTTATGAATATGTCAGAAAGTTAAGGAAGAAGCGAAAGCTTGATTAAAGCAGAATTGTTCTTCAGATAAAACCCTAAAGGAAATCAAACAATAACCCTATATATACCCTTTCTGTTCCTCAACATTTGTTTCAATGGGTATTTGTAGAAAAGTTTAAAGTTTTATTTTTTTTGATAGAGTGGCAGGTTTTGTGACAATGGAGACAGTGGTGAACGTTGAAGGTGAAACTCAGGGTGAAGATGAGTTCAAAGGCAAAGCCTTTTTGAAGTTTACAAATCAGCCTGTTGTTTTGAAGGTATGCTTGTTGTTTTATCTTTTTTGTTGTTGTTGGAACGATATCGATCAATCGGTCGAATCTTGATGTCAATGCGGCTCTGTTTGATTGTTTTACAGTTTGTAGATGTTGTCTATACGATCAAGTTACAAAATGTAGGTACGGTGTTCGGAAAAAGTTCCAATTCTGGGGATAATGATAAGGTGATCTTAAATGGGATCAGTGGGATGGTTAAACCAGGGGAAATGTTAGCCATGCTTGGTCCGTCAGGAAGTGGCAAAACGACATTGTTGACGGCATTGGGTGGTCGCCTTGGAGGGCACCTCAATGGGACCGTGACATACAATGGCAAGCCTTTCTGCAATTCGATGAAGCGAAAAACCGGATTTGTTACCCAAGATGATGTTCTTTACCCTCATTTAACGGTGACCGAGACGCTTGTTTTCACCGCTCTTCTTCGATTACCTAATACATTCACCAAGCAAGAAAAGATCATGCATGCCGAGGCAGTGATCAATCAACTTGGACTCGTTAAGTGCAAAAATAGTATAATTGGTGACACTTTTTTAAGAGGTGTTTCCGGTGGGGAACGAAAAAGAGTTAGTATAGGCCAAGAAATGCTCATCAACCCGAGCTTGTTGTTCTTGGACGAGCCAACGTCGGGTCTCGACTCTACCACAGCTCAACGGATTGTGTCGACATTGTTGGAGCTTGCTGAAGGTGGAAGAACGGTTGTGTTAACGATACACCAACCTTCAAGTAGGCTATTTTATATGTTCCATAAGATTTTGCTGCTATGTGAAGGCAACCCTTTGTATTTCGGACAAGGATCGGCTGCTATGGATCATTTTTCCAGCATTGGATATGCCCCATCAGTCGCCATGAATCCTTCAGATTTCCTTCTGGATCTTGCAAATGGTATGTTTTAATCTTAATTATGCATTGATATCAAACTGAATTTAGTTTTAGTAGGTATGAACTTAATAAATTGGCTTGGAAAAACATATTTTCCGAATTCCAATGCAGGTTTAATGCATGGGAAATCTTAGACGTGCCTTGAAAATAATTCAGATTTCCAACAAAAGGAAATGGAAGCCTTGAATTCTCAGTTCATTAAAGTTTCTTTCAATAGACTTTGACACTTTTTTGGAAATATGATATAAATAGATGAATTCCAAAGTTTAAATTTATATTCTGCAGAAAACTGAACTTGTATTAACTCTAACTTGAAGCTTTTCTAGTGCCACCTAATGTACATTTATTATATAAACAGATTCAATAAATTGTTTTCACATTGCAAGTTTGAGTTCTCAATTTCAAATTAATTTTGCTGCTTCAAGTTTCTTTGCATGGTTTTAAGTTAACCCTGCCTTTATTTTGTTTTGTTTGATATATCGGTACTATGTTACTTGGATTCGGATGTCTTTAACCCGGGTACAATTAGATTTTTCTAAATGCCACTAAATTTTCAGTGAAATTATGGTGTGATTATACATAGGAAAAGAATCCCAATGTTGATGTGTTTTCAATGTAGGTGACTCACCAACTGAGTCAACAATGGACCAAACCCTGGTGAAGAAAACACTGACTGATGCCTATAAGGTGAAACTTGCTGAGAAACTGAAGGAAGAGCTTCAAGACAACAGCAATGAGCCGTCTGCTGAATCGGAAAACAAGACTCTTGCAAAGTGGCCCACAACATGGTGGCAACAGTTCATTGTATTGCTTCAAAGGGGAGTAAAAGAAAGGAAGCATGAATCATTCTCTAGTTTGAACATTGCTGAGATCCTTATTGTAGCTGTTCTTTCAGGTTTATTATGGTGGAAATCTGATATTTCTCACTTACAGGACCAGGTAAGTTCATGTCTCCCAGGTTACATTTTGATCCATTAAAATTTAACCACCATTACTTCTACGTGTTAATTTGCAAACATCCATGCAGATTGGACTCCTCTTCTTTATTTCAGGGTTCTGGGGTTTCTTCCCTCTGTTTCAAGCCATTTTCACCTTCCCTCGGGAACGTATGATGCTCCAAAAAGAACGAACTTCCGGCACGTATCGACTCTCTTCATACTTCGTGTCGAGAATCATTGCAGATCTTCCCATGGAGCTTATTCTTCCCACCGTTTTCATCGCCATAACATATTGGATGGCAGGGCTTAAACCCACAGCAGTCAATTTCTTTCGCACCTTATTTTCACTTCTTTTCAGTGTCCTAGTCTCTCAAGGCCTAGGCCTAGCACTTGGTGCCATGGTTATGGACTTAAAATCAGCCACCATCCTCGGTTCCGTCATCATGCTCACTTTCTTCCTCGCCGGTGGCTACTACGTCCAACATGTTCCACCGTTCATAGCATGGATCAAATACATTTCTATTAGCCACCATACATACAAACTCTTGATGGGGTCTCAATACAAGCCAAATGAAACATACAAGTGTGGTGAGCCTGCAAAAGTTTGCTTCATCAAAGATTATCCGGCGATAAAATCCGTCGGCCTCGACGGGCAAGTTTCATCTGCCATTGCACTGGCTGTTATGCTCGTAATGTACCGGTTGATAGCTTATTTGGCCCTTATGAGAATTGGGTCACCAAAAAATTAGAGAATTAGATTCAGTTCTTTCCATAGTTATGCACAAGGATACTTGCAGACATTGGCTATTAGGCTGTGTTTATTTTTGTCTTTAAAATGCAATGAGCCGTCTTTTGGCAATGGATTGATTGCTTGAGCAAGACGTAGAACTTGTGATTAATTTGAAATTTTATCGGAGAGGGATGAACCGAGAGGTGTTTAAAATTATATAATTAAATTTTAAAAATTTTATTATTGAAAATTTATAACTTTGTTCCTTAAAATTTTATAGATTCTTTCTCAGTAATATAAAATTTTAAAAAGTTGTGTCTTATTTAAAAATTTAATATATATATATATATATATATAAACATATATTAAGACTTGGGTTTAGTTTATTTAGTCCAATTTCATATCTTGTTTGGAAGAACGTAGGATTGGTGAGGTTCGAACCGAATGACCCGAAAAATTTATTGCCTATAATTTTTAAAAAAGAAAAGAAAAGAGTAGGTTCAAATTTTATTCGACTTAAAAAAATTAGAGTTACTTAAATTAATCATTTACATTAAATATATTGTATCATCACCTATTTTTTAAAATATGCATATAGTTTATTTTATTATAATATATCATAATTTTAGAATATTACATCATTAAAATAACTAAATTTTTAAATTTATAAACTAAATTCAAAGATATTTAATAATTATACTTTGAAACTTAAATTCACTCTAAAAATATAAAGAAACTCATAGAAAAAAAATGTTCAACAATAATTGAGGAGGAAGATGTCTTTGTGAAATCACCCAACCAAAAATACCATTTTTTGAAAAATAAAAGCAACCTTTTTCATAACAAAAGCTTAGAAATAAAGCAGGGAACAAAAACAAATACATATGCTGCCAAACTTGAAAAAAATGTAAGCTAATAGCTTCATAATATGAAAAAAATATTATTAAATTTATTAAACCGTTATAAAAGAGTTATTAAACGTTATAAAATAATATAATATTTTAATTAATTTAATTATAAATTTATAGTTGTTTGATACTTTAATGGTCATTTTATAACTTTTGAAAGACTAATAACTAAATATATTTTATAATTTAATGATCATTTAAGTATTTTAATAAAACCGAAGAAAAAAATTCTTATTTCTTTGACATCAATAATTATGTACAAAGTACATGACTTGAACATCAAAAAGCAATCCCTTTTGAGTCTTTATACCTTTCAAAAAGGTCTTTCTAACCCTACATTTTTATAGAAAGAAGAAGAAATCAAGAATCTTCAAACTCTATGAATGCTACAAATCCAATCTTCTAGCACAATTTTGAGTCCAATCCCCTCGAGTGGAAAAATTATATCATGGGTGAGTCATACCACGTGTGCATGAGACCGACTAATGATAACTACCCACTTCATCAACTTTTTCATGTTATATTTTTTTTTCAGGTGAATCTTCACTTTAAAAATTAAAAAATAATGAGGTGGATGATTATCATTGGTCGATCTCATGGATGATGTGATGGGACTGACCCATGATATAATTTCTCCCTCAAGTGCCTATAAGCCCCCATCTCTCTCACACACGATACTTTATTATAAATATTTATATTATTCGGATCTTTTGTTTATAAAAAAAATATTGAATAATTAATAATATTCGTTTTTTATTTTTTGTATAGTATCAATAATAGATGAATTTAATTAAATTAAACTCAATCAACATAATAATTCATTTAGATTATCAGATTATAATATTTTTATACACGATAAATATATAAAATAGTAATTCAATTAATCCGGTTTTGATTTTAAGATCTTTAATTAAAGGGTATAGACCTAATTTTCATGTTGGTTCTCTTTAATTGAGCGCATACACTATAGATATTAGATGATTAAGGCATAAAACCCTAATTTTACTAGTAAAATAACAATTAATAAACTAATGGAGTAATATAAATGATTGGATAGTTTAGAATAAAGCCATCACATGCGTGAATCATTTATCTCAATGGTTAAAGGAACAATTATTATTTTTAGGGGATATGAGTTCGAACACCAGTATTACAGCACAATGACTGAGAGATCAATATCCAATGATTGAGAATATATATATATATATATTCTAGAATAGATACTACTGTAACCACCGTAGTTAATTTTAAAAAAACGAAGCCATCACATTATTGGAAATTGAGATAATACATAAATAATTATATTTTGATTTACAAGTTGTATAAAAAATTTACGTAACCTTTCTATAAAATTTATACCCTAAATCTCAAACACTAATTTTTTAAACCCTTGAATTTTATATCTTACACATTAAACATTTAAACCCTAATTTAAAATACTAAACCCTAAATCTTAAAATCGAAATACTATACAATTTACACATGTATATCAAAATATTTTTTACGTAAATCCCTAATCTTACTTCTTTGTATCCTACTTGTTATCAAATATTTAAAGTTGGTTGGACCATTATAATATGACAAAAGCATCTAAATCACTTGACTAGAAGCTAAGAAGAATCTAGTTCTATGGAAAACCACTTGTATCTTTTCAATGTGCTACAACTAATCGAATACTGGTCCAAACCTCATCCAAGTTATTGAGTGAAAGAAAACCCTAACACAAATAAATGAAAAAAAAAAGTCCGTGTCAGGGAATAAAAATACCCACAAATTTTCTCTATCTTTAGTTCTTTATTATTCTCCGAACGTTATATTCGTCGCAAGAATTCTAGCACAACTCCCATATTTGTATGCAATAGCTGGTGAACAGGTAATAATTTAAATATTATGTAATACAAATTATTAAGATAGCAAATTGCTCTGTGTATAAGATATTTTATATGAGATTTTTATATATTATAATAATAAATATAAATACATAAAAGTAAAAAAAAATCCATCAACTATTAGATATTAGAGGAGTAAAAATCTTCTACCCCTTTATCATGTCTTCTTTGAAAAAATTCTAAAAATTTAAAATTTAAATCTAACCCTAATTTTTTATATCTTAAACCCTGAACCTTATACCTAAAAAATACACCATACCCTTAATTCTCTAAACCCTAACACAAACTCTAACACAAACCCTAAATCCTCTAATTTAAAACGAAGACATAAAAAGAGACATTAAAAAGAGGTATACGATTTGCACCCCATTAGAATTAACAACAATATGTTTTCGATGAGACAAGATACATTTGAATTAGATTAGGATGATTTGATTTGTTGACCTAAATTTAAAAAATAAATATATATTTTAATTTTTTTAAATAAAATTATTTATTTATTTTTGTTTATATATATTATATTTTTTATAAAATATATAAAATAAACATATTACTTTTTAACAACAATATAATATTCATATTTTTATTAAATCATCTAAAAATATTTTTTATAATTATTTTTTACTGTATTTTTAAAAACAATACTAAACTAACCTAAACCTAAATCTAAAATTAAAATTACTTTAAAGATAAAAGACAAAACTCTCCTGATATTTGTTTTCTTCATATTATCAAGCTTAAGCTCCCGATCAAATCTTGTTTAATGACATTTTAGTTACAACCTTTTGGGAATATATGGACAATGGACACTGTCTTAAGTATAGATTACCCACTTTTGTAGGTTTTGAGATGGTTCATGCACCCTCTTGGTCGAAAAATTATATCATGGGTCAATCTTATCACCTGTTCATGAGACCAACCAATAAAAACTGCACACTTCATCAATTTTTCTATGTCATGATTTTTTCCCAATTGAATCTTCACTTAGAAAATTAAAAAATAATGAGGTGGACAGTTTTTATTGGTTGGTCCCATGAATGACGTGGTGTGACTTACCGTGATATAATTTCTCCTCTTGGTCGGATAAGATTGGCCGTATGATGTCAGACACGTAGCAGTCTTACAATGGTAATAGAAATAAAGTGGTACCATTTCGGAAAATAAAGACAAGGACGACCGTACACGATCTCTTTAGAACGATCCATTCCTTCCCTTTAAATACATCACCAATAACAAAACAATACATAACCAAAAATATCATTTTCTCCTCTTTGTGTTCTTAAATCAAATTCAATTGTGTTTTCTGTTTGGTTATCGAGAAAATTCTGATCATGATTGTTCCAGAAACTGACCCATTGGCACAATTGTGCTTGCCGCCAGGATTTCGGTTTTACCCGACGGATGAAGAGCTTTTAGTGCAATATCTATGCAGGAAAGTTGCAGGGCATCATTTTCCTCTGCAAATCATTGCTGAAATCGATTTATACAAATTTGATCCATGGGTTTTACCAAGTAAGTTGAATCAAATTCAACAAAATGGGTTATTTTTAATGCGGATTCCTTGGCTAAACCAATATGTATACTATTTTGTGTAGGTAAAGCTATGTTTGGAGAAAAAGAATGGTATTTTTTCAGTCCTAGAGACAGGAAGTATCCGAATGGGTCACGACCCAACAGAGTTGCCGGTTCCGGGTATTGGAAAGCTACCGGAACTGATAAAGTTATTGTGACGGATGGTCGAAAAGTTGGCATTAAGAAAGCTCTTGTTTTTTACGTCGGAAAAGCACCGAAAGGGAGTAAAACGAACTGGATTATGCATGAATATAGGGTGTTGGGAACTTCACCTAAACATGGTAGCTCCAAGGTAGTATATTTTAAAGGATGTGTTAATATCATTAATTAAGCATAATTATTGCTTAATTATGTTTTTTTATTTTGTAGTTGGATGATTGGGTTTTATGTAGAATATACAAGAAGCATTCAAGTGCTGAAAAATCATTTTCTGCTGTTCCATGCAAGGAAGATAGCCACAATGGGTCATCGTCGTCGTCGTCATCCCATCTCGACGACATGCTTGAGTCATTCCCTGAGTTAGACGATCGTTTCTTTGGTCTGCCACGAGTTAACTCATTGAAAACGCTTCAGAATGATGAGAAAACGGGGTTCCACAACCTGGGTTGTGGGGGTTTAGATTGGGCGAGTCTTGCAGGGATTAACTCGGTGCCCGAGTTGGTTCCCAATGGACAAACCCAGACTCAGGGGATTCCGAGTTATGGAAATAATGATGACTTGTATGTCCCCAGGATGCCACCTACACTGACCCGGATGGATATGTCAACGAGTAAAGCAGGTAACTCGGTCGAAGAGGAAGTACAGAGTGGACTCCGACTTCAACGAGTTGATAACTCAGTGCTCTTTCAACAAAACTCAAGTGGGTTGATGACCCGGAACTTCTCTAACTCAACCGACCCGTATGGATTCCGTTACCCGACCCAGCTGGGCGGGTTTGGGTTTGGGCAATAAAAAGTACTAGTATACAAAAAACGAAGAGTGTAGGGCATTGAGATAGGAGAATAATTTCAAAACTGTGTCGTTTAGAATTCTTTGGGCTGACCAATTGGAGTTATTTTGAATCGTAACAAATTGAAAATTCTGAAGAAATTGACGAGTTGATTTATTTAATTGAGTTATACTTAATAAAACTTTTAGTTATTTATTTTATTTTATTGTAATTATCCATGTTGGAATGCTACGGAATTTAATTTTTTTAATGATATTAAAAAATATTTTAAAATAGTTTATAAAAATAGAGAATTTTTTAGTTTGACGAAATGATAAAAAAATATATTTACAAAAATTATGTATAAAAATTCACAAAAAAATGATTTAATTGACCGAGGTATACAATGAAAAGTTTGAATTATTTTTTAACGAGAATAAAAAATAAATTTTACTACCCAAACAGACCCAGTCCGAAAATCATTTTTTGTACTACCCAAACACTATATTCATAAAATAACATTTTAAATTTAAATTAAAGTAAATTTTATAACAGAATATTTAAAATAATCATTCTATCTTTTTATAAGTATTTTTTAACAATAATTATAAATAATTAAATCTCAAATTTTAAAAGCATCCTAGACGAAAAATAGTTCTAACCTAATCAGTTTTGGGTAGCGAAACATTCTATTTAATGGTTTAGATCGCTCACTATACCTTCTTCACCCGTTATGTGTCTCAATTGGATAGATAAAGAGATTCAGAAAACTTTTAAATTTTGATAATATATTTATTTTCATAAAAAAATATTATACTTTTTTTTTCGAATGTATTATAATTATAATATTTTCTATGAATTTAATAAAATTTCAGTAACAATTATAAAAAAAAAAACATTTTTTTTTAGTATTTGTATACAATGGAGCTGAGATAAATCATGTCATTGAACAATAGCTGACAAAACAAAGAAGTGATTACAAATAGAAATTAAAAGTTTAATAATTAAAATTAATTTATCCTTAAATATTATCCTTACAACTAATCCATATATAAAACCATACCTAAAAATTAACAAATTTTATATAAGGCAATTGATGGGTCTTATTGTAAAGTTGAGCCCTTGAGGTCAAGTTTATGGGATGAGCTTAAAGGGTTTATACGCCTCGTTTTTTTAACCGATTAATTCAGATCAAGAATTATAAATATTACAATCAAAATTTATATATTATATACTTTTTAAATAAAATATTTAAAAAATCATACATTCAAATATAAAACTAATAATCTATAATACATATTTGATCGTAATACTTAAGGAGAAATTGTATCATGGAAAGTTTTATTACATCATCTATAAGACCAATTACAAAAAATCATCTATGTCATCATTTTATCCATGTCGTATATATTTCAAAATGAATCTTCAATTATAATTATATGAATGATTTTTAGTGGTTGGTCTTATGGATGACGTGGTGGGACTTATGATATAATTTCTTCCTATTAAGGGTTTAGAATCAATAACTTACGAGAATACGAGAAAACAAATATGAATAACATAATCAATCGGTCAAATGTGTTTAGATAGATATAAATATTTGGTGGGTGCCATATTCCTGTAGATTCAATGTATGGTACCAATTTCGATAATTTTCTCTAATTATATTTGGCAAATTGCTTAATCCATGGAAAAGCTTGAAAAAATTGCATGATTATAAAAAATGGCAATACTTTTACTGTGGGAAAATTCTAAATAAGGAAGAGCAAAAGCTGCCCCTTTTGCTCCCATGTGTGTCTTATTTCAGCTTTACTTGTTGAAGCTCAACCCTAGACTTTGTGCTTTCAAATTTGAAAATGAAATGATTTTTTGGTCTGTAATAATGAATTTGAAAGGCTGGATTTGTTTACCATGATTGCAAGCTCATAGTTCGTCACCTTAGACATTGAATTTATCGGATTTTGGATCGAATAAAGATCGATTCAAATGGATTTAACTGATAAGTTTTCGGTAAAGTCGGTTGATTAATGATTTTGAATTTTCATGATAGATATTTGATATCATTAACCTTATTCTAATCTATATATTTTAAACTTATATATATTTAAAAATATTGAATCTAACGAATGGTTTCATTTTAAAAAAAGTGTTATTTATCTTAGAAAACTCAAAGTTCGAGCTTATGTGTGTATAAAATATGTGTATTGCCGAAAAATTAATAAAAATACGAATAAATACTACCATGTAATCACACAAATATATAAAATGACTTCTATTAATATTTTATTTATCATACTTTTTTGGAAGGAAAGAAAAAAATGAATTAACTTGTTGATTTAGATAAATTATATTATTGGTTGTTAGTCCTTAGGAAAGAGAGTCGGTACTCTCATAGATTTTATTGATAAGCCCGTAATATCTTCAAAGAAAGATCGAGTATTATATACAAATCTAAAATAAGGAGTTGGTTACGAGTCCATCTAACAACTTCCTAACAGACTCTTTACCTAACTTACCTGTTAATACCAGAGGAGTATTACAACAATATTAACCCGACACTCCACTGGTTATGTAACTACTTACATTACTTACACTAATATTCACCCTACAAGAACCTTGAATAAAATCTGCAAAACAAACAAAAATCACAAACCAAACCAAAAGGTATAATCCAAAAATAACAAAAGAAAAGATGTGGCAAATATAAAGGATACAATTAGACCATAAAGAGAAAAAAAATTGATCGAGAAGAACCCATCAGAACCGTGACTGTTGTGAAAATTCCGAGACAGAGACCACAGCAAGTTTATGTTTATGACAAAAAAAATAGGAGCAGATAGTTGCTTAGTTAAAACATCAACAACTTGTTCATACGCAGGAACCTCATGAACATTTAATTTTTCAGCAGTAACTTGTTCTCTGACAAAAAAGAGATCAAGTTCGACATGTTTGAACTTGGAGTGTTGAACTGGATTGGATGAAACAGCAACAGCATTGGTGTTATCACACCAGAGAGTAGGAATCCCTTCTAGAGGAACATATAACTCATGAATTAGGGACTGCAACCAAATTATCTCAGCAGTAGCACATGCTACACTCCTGTGTTCAACCTCAGCCGTAGAACGAGCAACAACTTGTTGCTTGCGAGAGCTCTAAGAGACTGGATTCCCACAAAAGTATATACAGTAGCCAAAAGTAGATCTTCGATCATCAAAATCAGAACCCTAATTAGCATCAGCAAACCTAGAGAGAGACAAGCTAGAATGAAGAAAAAAATACAAACCAAAATCAATTATCCCCTGAAGGTACCGTAAGATCCTTTTAACAGCTAGAAAATGCACATCAAAAAGATTTTGCATGAATTGACATACTTTATTGACAGAAAAGACTATCTCTGGTCTAATAATGATTATATACTGAAGAGCCCCAACAATACTTCGATATTCAAAAACATTTTTTATTGGACTGCCAATACTAGAAGAAAGCTTACATGTTTAGTCATAGGAGTTGGAAGACTTTTAGTATCACTAAATCCACATTTATCTAATAACTCCAACACATACTTCTTTTGAATTACTACTATGCCAGTGGAAACATAATGTATCTCAAGTTCTAAACAATAAGACAAAAGTCTCATATCTTTGAGAGAGAAAGCCTTATTCAACCCATCAATGACATATTTTACTTTTTCACTATTATCACCAGTGACAATAATGTCATCAACATACACAAGTAGATATATTAAACATGTGTAAGCTTTCTTAGTAAAAAGAGAAGCATCGAATTTTGTTAAAAGAAAACCTGTGGACAGTAAATAGTTCTTTAACTTCTCAAACCAAGCCCTTGGTGCTTGTTTTAGGCCATACAATGCCTTATTAAGCTTACAAACCAAAGGAGAAGTAGAAGGCCCTTACTCACAGTCAGGAGGTTGAGTCATATACACTTCTTCAACTAAATCACCATCTAGAAAGGCATTGTTGATGTCAACCTATCTCAGAACTCATCCTTTAGTAATTGCAAGAGAAAAACAACTTTAACCGTAACTGGTTTGACCACCAGACTACTAAACATCTCATGAAAATCAACTTCTGCCTCCTGTAAGTACCCTTTTGCAACTAACCGAGCTTTATATCTTGCTATTGACCTATCTGGATTCCTCTTGATTTTGAAAATCTATTTACAATTAACAACTTTCCGGTTTTGAGGCAATTCTACTAAAGTCCCAAGTATTGTTGTTTAGAGGACCTTCATACTCAGCTTGAGCTGCATCTTTCCAGTGAGAACTTTTGAAAGCTTCATGTATAGTTCTGGGTTCTTCATCTTATAACAAAGTTTGAACTTGATATAATTTGGGTTTTCGGATCCCACTTTTGCTTCTCATGATCATAGAATGTCTGTTTTCTACCAAAGGTTGGACAACATGTTGTATTACTACCATACGATCTTCCTCAAACTAAGATGATTCCAAGCCATTATTTGCCATCTCACATGTTGGATTTTCAGAATTTGTAGAACCCTCTGCATTCGGATCCATTTCTCCTTGTTCAGATGTTGAATTTTCAAAATTTACAGAACCTTCGACATTTGGACCAATTTCTCGTTGTTCGAATATTGAATTTCCAGAATTTGTAGAACCTGTTGCATCTGGATCTTCGAAATGAGGAATAGATATATTATCTTGACCCACAGAACCAATGAGAGGTGAATCTCGACTTCTAGAAATATGTTCTACTTGCATAGAACCATGAGAACCAGGACTGTCCTCTCGACCTGAAGGTGACATGACAGGAAGAGTAACAAAAGAAGAAGCATTTACATCAGAAGGAATATTATCTTGTGCAACTGTACCAATTTGTGGAGAAGCATCTTAAAGCTGCTGATTTTGTTGTGAATGCTCACCTTGTGCATTAGAGTGTACCAGTTGTTGTACTCTACTTCTATGAGCAAGAAACCCCTGACCTTCTTCTCCTTGTTGACATGGAACAAGTGTAACTAATGATAATTTGGGGGAACTACCCTTACTAACCTCTGATTGACTTTTTGAGCAACAAAAGGAAACGTTAATTCATCAAAAATTACATGTCTTGAAACTATAATCTTCTCATTCTCATCCATACACTTACAACCTTTGTGAGAGGAGCTATAGCCTAAAAAGACATACTGTTTGGATCGAAAATCCAACTTGTGTTTGTTAAAAGGCCTAATGTGCGGGTAACAAACGCAACCAAAAATTTTAAAAAAGGTATAATCAGGTACCTTGCGATGAAGCTGCTCAAAGGAGATTTTCCCTAAAGAACTGGAGTAAGCAACCTATTTATAAGGAACACAACTGTAGTAAAAGTATGACTTCAATATTGCAACGACAAACTAGCTTGTGCTAACAAAGTGAGTCTCATCTACACTATGTGCCTATGCTTCCGTTCAGCTTTCTCATTCTGCTCAGAGGTGTATGGACAAGTGATTCGATGCTGAATTCCATTGACAAGAAACCAATTCTTTAACCCCTGAAACTCAGTGTCACCATCAGATTAAAAGGCTTTTATCTTTTGTCCAAACAGGACTTCAATCAACTTTTGAAAATTAAGAAAACTTTGTACAATATCAGATTTCTTCTTCAAAAGATAGATCCAAGTGTGTCTAGTACACACATCAATAAAATAAACATAATAAACAAAACCTTCCGACGATATAGAAGATGGTCTCTATAAATCCGAAACAACTAATTCAAAAGATTGAGAATACTCAGTGGAAGACAAACAAAATGATAACTTATGAGACTTTCCTTGTAGACAAGCAACACATAAAGTCGACATTTTATTATCAGGAATTTTAACATTACAAGAATGTAAAGTAAACTTGAGAACACTTGTAGAGGGGTGTCCTAGTCGCATGTGCCATATATCAAAACTATCTAAATCCTTAGAGGCAGACTTAGAAGCTACAAAGGCAGCCACATGATGAAGATTATCTGTGTTGGAAGGAGGAAACATGAGATACAATCCATCAGGTGTGAGTTTCCCCTTGAGCAGAACTTTGAGAGTTCGGGAATCCTTTATATAACAACTAGAACATAACTCAAACACAACATTATTATCTTTAACAGATTTAAAACTGATAACAAGTTTTTCTGAATTGAAGGAACATATAATAAATCTTAAAGAAGTAAAGATTGAGAAAAAATAAGAAAAAACCCTTGACCTATACTCGAAATAGGTACACCATTACCATCCCATAAGCATCAAACTTTTACCTGAGTATGCAACACTGGACTGAAGGTTGAAAAGATCATTTGTAATATGATGCGTGGCATCGGAATCTGGGTACCAAGCCCCATTAGCAGCATTCTGTGATATTGCAGAAGGGACAAATGTAAAAACCAGAGGTGTCGAGGGTTGGTAAAGTTGACCAGCACCATGTGAATAAATCGGACCTACACATAGGGACAACTGTGGACAAGAGGGTGCAAAACCAGTAGTTCTAATAGCCTGCATAGTTGTGTTGGTATCTCCAGTTGGTATAACCAGAGCTTGAGGTTGTAAGAAACATCCGGACATAATATTACAATGCATATGACTGACCGAGTGTGTATAAATTTGAAACTGAGGATTGAACTTTGGAATGTACCCATCAGAAGCTCCATTATTATATTGATAACTACTACCATGATCATCTTTGTTATCAATAACAACACCAGTAAAGGATTGATCAAACCTCTTATAATATTTCTGAACAATATACCCTAGACGACCACACAATTGACACTGAGGGCGATTAAAATTATACCTATCACGAACTCGTCCTTGATAGAAACCTCCAGCCCCTCAAGATCCATTAGAAAACGATTGAGAGACAGGCTGAGTGGGTTGCGGAGCTTGATATTGATCACTTTCCTAAAAACCTTCTGGAGAAGATTGTTTCTCGGGAAGAAAACCAACCTTTTCACTTTGTTGAACTGCTAGATTAGCATGAGCAGGTAAACTCTCTTGCAAAAACAAATGTTGACGATCTTCACAATCAAGTAACATTTTATTTAATTTGTTCAAAGATAACGTCTCCTTAGATGCTATAGCTATAACCGACTCAAATTTCATGGATAACCTAATTAAAATGACACTAATTTGTTCTTGTTCAGAAATTGTACTACCCGAGTTAGTTAGAGTATCACACAATATTTTGATCTTTGCAAGATAAGCATTGACAGATAGACCACATTTTTTTGTGTGTGCAAACTATATCATAAAGCTAAAGTTTTTGCAGAGGACCTAGATGCAAACATCCTATTAATAGCATTCCATACAGAGACAGTAGTGTTACACCCTGTGAGATGTGATAAGATATCTGTGCTAATTGTAGTTAAAAGCCAAGAGGCTAATAGTTTATCTTGCCTATGATATACCGAAAATTCATGATTTATCTCACGAGAACTTGAAGAACTGACAACAAACTGAGGTGGAATTAAAGTGTCAGGATCTAAGAAACCTATCAGACCATACTCTTAAATAATCAGTGTAACTTGCTGCTTCCAAAGAATGAAATTATTTTTTATGAGTTTAACAATATTCTATTTCGGTATTTGTTGAATTGAGACAACATTACCATTACTAGGAGAACCACCATCCCCACAGTAATTGAACCAGAAGTCATAGCAAGAACCAAAACAATCAAGAGCCTCATAGATAAAGTGTCGAACAGATAGAGTACAATAATAAAACAAAGGAGGATTAAAGGCGAACTCAAAAAAGGACCAAGTAGAAGAACCAGAAACTCACAAGCAAAACAACAAGCAGATGAAGTGCAGAACAAAAAGAACAACCAAAGTAGAAGAAAAAACCAAAAAATCCTCAGAACTTGGCACCATTTCCAAACTGATATAACAATTGAAGAAATCAACCAGACTAAGAGCACAAATATATCTAAAAATCACTAGTTTACTCTGTAACCAATGAGTCTTTGCGAGTAAACGTTCTTGCGATTAGGCGATATTACTATTAAGAACTCAGCACTTAGTCCAGAAATAAGTGATTGAGAGAACCGGAATCAACCATGTGAATCTTAAACAATAAGCTAAACGCAGGTAAGAGGATTACCTGAACTAACGATCAACTTGCAGGCACCATTGTTCTGAACAACAGAGCGGAAGAACACTGAATATTTCAGATCTCGTTTTAGCGACTGATATCATGTTAGTCTTTAGAAAAGAGAGTCAGTACTTTCATAGATTTTATTGATAAGCCCGTAATATCTTCAAAGGAAGACCGGGTATTATATACAAGTCTAAAACAAAGAGTTGGTTACGAGTCCATCTAACAACTTCCTATCAAACACTTTACCTAACTCACCTGTCAATACCAGAGGAGTATTACAACAATATTAACCCGACACTCCACTGACTATGTAACTACTTACATTACTTATACTAATATTGGTAAGTCGTGTTCATGAGACTAACAACTAAAAATCACCCATCTCATCAATTTTTTATATTATATTTGTTTTTAAGTGAATCTTCACTTGAAAAAACTGTTTTTAAAATGAATTAACATTAAATATGCGTGAAGATTCACTTAGAAAAATATGACATAAAAAAATATGTGATAGATGATTTTTAGTAATTGGTCCCATGAATGGCGTGATGAGACTTACCTATGATATAATTTCTTTTGTACGTGTATATATTTTATTAAAGACCATGATTAATGAATATATTATCTTCTAATCATATCAAACAACTAATATAAATTAATTTAATTAATTAAATTTAATAAAATCTAAAATATTAGAATTACTATTATGGTAAGTTCTATCCATGCTCATTAAGTGTTTGCTTATAATTTAAGCTTTGCAGTAATGAAACAAAATTAACAAAAGATCATTTCCTATTTAATTAAAATGTTTATCGTAATTTTGTGTCTATGATTTAATGATTCCACTCCAACCCAGATCATGTTACACGACAATATCCAACCTTTTTGGATTCGTAGCATCTTTCTTGACATCTAATCTAGCGTGCAAGAATAAAATTTGGAACTTAAGACCTCACTAACAACTCTGTCTTCAACCCCTAGATCAGTTACAATTTAAGTCATTAAATTTAGGAAGGATATTTAATGCATTAATGAGGTATAATTTTATAATTAATGATGATTCATTTATGATAAGTAGTTTAGTATCGTTTAAATAAATCTCGAGTTTAAGATCTTGTTTATGTAGGAAAACACCCATCTTAAGATTTATCTATTATATATAACATAGAATAATTCAGATTAATTATGAAAAAATCAGAAAAAATAGAAAAATAAAAAAAAATAATTTTATTTACTGTGAGTGACACATTATCAATAAACCTTTATTTCCAATCCTTAAAAATTCCGAAACTACGGTTTGTTTATACGGGATGCAATTCTCACTCGGTTCTAAACGAGCTAAACGTAATTAAATAATATAATTTATTTGTTTGTTTAATTTTAAATAAATAATTAAATAATATAATTTATTGCTTTTATTGTTTGTTAAAAAATATAGTTTATTCATATTTATTTATGTTCGTTCGTTAAAATGATAATCAAACGTAAATGGATATTAAATATTGTTTTAAGCATCCGCAGGGATATTAAATATTGTTTAATTTTTTTTTCTTCTATATTTTTAATATATTTTTAAAAATTAAATTGTTTTTAAAATTTTTAAATATAGTACTTTTTTATAAACATAATAAATATAAATAGACATGTATAAATGAACAACGAGCTTTTTGTTCGTATTTATTCAATTAATTAAATAGAAAATAAAATTTTATTTATATTTATTCGTTTAATAAATAAATAATTTTTTCATTAAAACTTCACTAAACGTTTGATTTATTTTACAAATTTATTTTTCGAATCGTATATCGCCACGTTTAAAAACAAAATTTGCATGATAACCATTCATATGGATGATGAGGCATCAACTTTTGTAAACGTGTGTAGAAATTTGATCGTTCCAAGTCATCCTACAGTGTTGTGTTTTGTTATTGTTTTTAGATTCATGGAATCTTTCATATAAATCAAATCAAACATGAATTCTTTTTATCACATTATTTTTGGTCTTGACTAATCAGATTTATTTATTTTATATATTTTTAAGATAAATTATCATTTTTTCATTTATAATAGGTGAATAAGTAGTTATTAGATAAATATTTAAAAATAAACGGATTTAATTATATATATCACAAATGACGTGGTAGAAATTCCAACGATATAATCTTTATACAGACTTTATCCAAACCTTCGTGTTAAAAACGCAACCTCTCAGGCTTTCATTTTTGACACGGTAGAACGTTTATTACATCTCAGCTAAAATATAATTTATATCGGAAAAGTACCTGTATTTATCGTATGTACAATATAAACATAAATTATGACGTTAAATAATATAACTCTTCGAAATTTTATTGATATTATTTTTTATAAGTTATATATAAATTATCTGTACAATATTTATAATTTGATCCATATATTATATATATGCTCTCTATAAATTTGAATTCAAATTTGATTCATATGTTTTAAATGTCCCAAATTATTGTATTCTTTATATGTTTAAAGCACGAATCATAAAACCTCATCGGTTGAAGGAATAGTTGTTATTCTTGGAGGTTACGGGTTCAAGCACCAGTATTGTTAGCAAATTAGTGATTAAACGATCAATGTTCAACGGTTGAGAGTGTATATATTTTAGAACAGATATTATTATTATTATCACTTTAACTAAATTAAAAAAAAAATTATATGTTTGAAACTTAATCCTCTTACTTTTATTTTCAAGAATCAACCTTCTTTACTTTTAAGTTGAAATATTAACACCTTTAAAATTTCTATCTCAAATGTGTTAATGTAAAATTTTAAAATAAAGAAAATATTAACTTGAAAAATGTAATAAAAATGATCCGTAATTAAAAATAGTGTTTGATTGAGTTGAGTCGAATAAAATTATTGAGTTAGTAAAATTTACAAGTTATATTTTACAATTAAATTTTTATTTGAAATTTTTAATTTAAGTCGATTTTTAAAATTCGAGTCGAGTTTTTGTATTAATTTGATTATAATTATTTACAATGATATAATAGAGATTTATTTTAATTTAAACAACTTTTTTATATTCATATAAAATATACACGTATAATAGAGATTGCATATTTGAAAATTCAAAATTTATGGGTATAAATCTTGTTATATTCTAAATTTTTACTTGTTATGTATGAAAATTACAATGTTTATAAATACAGATCTTATTATATTCAATAATTTGTTGTTGATTTATTAAAAAATCTAAAATTTTTAAAGATATGCTCACCAAATTCAAAAAAAATACATAAATCAAGTCAAGTTTGGAAATCCAAATATACGATTCAAAAAATTAAAAAAATCAAATTTTTGTAATCTTTTCAAGTTTTTTTATTCAACTATAATGATTACAATAGTAATTGTTCTAAAAGTATATTCTTAATCATTAAATATTAACCGCCCAATCACTGTATTGTGTTACTGGTGTTCAAACATGTGACCTTTAGTAACAACAACCATTAAGGTAAGATGATTCGTACAATTATTTTGAGTTAATTAATTTATAATTGGTACTCTTTCGCCCTTTTGTTAATTAAGTTTTGACACGATCATAACCCGGTTAGAAGGGAGTTTAATGAGATCCAATTTCATATAAAAGATATTATAAATTGAAATCGATGGATCATGGTCTTAATATAATAATATCGAGTGCAAAATTATCTGCCCCTTTCCTGTGCCTCCATTATGCTCCCACTTCAAATTAGAGGGTTTAGGGTTCTAGGTTAGGGGTTTTGGTTAGGATTTATAAATTAGGGGTAGGGTATATTTTCAGGGTTTAAGATTTAAGATATAAAAAATAAGAGTTTAGGGTTTAAAAATTAATTTTTTTAAAAAAATCAAAAAAGCATGAAAGAAGGCCAAAAAAAAAAAAAGAGATAATTTTTTTTCAATAATATTATCCTCTTTTAATTTCTTTTGCTGTATACTGGAAATGTAATAAAAATAATGTTTGTCTACTGTAGTTGTGGGCACAGATACCATAAGAAATTACGAATAGTATAATCCTCCTCCCCCTCCCCACCCCTACATTTTCCTTTTGATTTTTATATAGTTGTTAATGTAAAGATGAGGATAGTACAAAAATTGAATTAATTGTTTGAGATGTGGTTGTGGTGGTCCATGTGGGGGATTTTGTCTCATGCTGACGATGCCATGGGGACTATTTGGTCATGATTGAACAAACATTTTGACCCATCGTGCCATGGTCCCATGACAGATCTGTGGGATTTGGGGCATGTCCCAAAGGGGTGGGGCAGGGGACATAGATCTCGATTTTAACTCTCTATCATGATTTCATTTCAGTCCAAAGGCAAAGTTATATAAGATGAAGAGAGATAATCATCTTACTTTTAATTTTTTTTTATTTATTTATAAATTTATTTTTTTATTTTTAAATATTTATATTTTATTTTTAATCTTAAATTCTGACTATATCCTTATATTGCACCATTGTTTGTGGAAAGGAAGCCTTGACCTTATATGTTCAAATAGCTTCTCGTAGTTATCGTAAAAAAAAAGTATTCTTTTAGTATTTATTTTATTATTATTTTTATTTTACGACTCGTTTCGAATATAAAATCCGATAAAAACCAGGTGTGAAGTCGTCAAAGTATGTCTGGGTGATGCAAATGGTAGATATTTCCAAAGCATTAAAAGAAAACTTTGTTCCCAAAGGCTCCTATACGGAAATCCATACGTATATTATTTGTATTTTTCCTTGCGTGGTTTGTGGTCCCCACCCTCCCACTCGTGTTATCCCCCTTCCACATTTGGGAAGTACACGTGTCCATCCATCATTTGATCTCAAACTCTTCTTCAAACCCAGATTATTTACTTTTGAACATAAATTATCTAACTCCTAATCGTATTCTTATTGATGTTTATATTTTAAATTAACAGATTTAGAGTTTAAGTTTCAAAGTTAGAAGTTGTGGTTACAGTTTAAGGATAAGATGTGCTTTTAAGAGTATAAGATTTAAGATGTAAAAATAAGAATTAAAGTTTAAAATTTAATTTTTTTATTAAAAGACATAAAAAGAAGTATGATTAAGAAATAAAAAATTTCTACTCGATTATGATACCGTAAATTCAGTTCATTTAGACCAAGACTTCAAACAATTGTTTGGCATTTATTCCAAAATATAATTTAAATTAAATAATTATTTGAACTATATATGTATATTTATTTTTTTATACTTAACTTGTCTAATAAATAAAAATATTTTCTAAATAAAGATAAATATCGATAAAACATCATTTTAGATTTACATATTACCTACATAAATAATTATATTTTATTTAATCAGAAAATAAGTTGATATCCTATTATATATTTACTCAAAATTGATGTATATTTTAATTTTAATCGTACGAAAAGAAAACCAAATTCTTTATCACTTTAACTAAATATTTTTTTATAATCTTTTAATCTATTTTAATTATATACTCGAAGATATTATATACATAAGTCAACTTAATTCAATATTAATGAGTAATCTTTATAAAAAAATATAATATTTATTTTAAATAATTTTATTTATAAAATCTATATGCGATAACAAAAAAAAATAAAAAAAATGAATATATACTAATAATTATTTTAAGACTACTTAAAAAAATATTCACTTTAATTCACAATATTTAAAATCTGTACAAATATCTTTCATCCCTTTGATTATCACATAAATGTACTTGCCAACCACTGGATGTCATTTGTCAACCTGGTGTGCATGGATTAACTAACTAAACTTGGTTTTAGCAAAGACGCTAAATGACTGATCTACCCTTCAGACCCACACCATTCCATGTCTTTGTCTTCTTCTCTATCGCCACCCATTTAAATTAGCAGCCTCTCAAAATAAAAGAAAAACTACCACCATCACCATATCATATCATCTTCTTCTCTCAAAACAAAACCTTTCAGAATTTTCAAGAAAAATTTTTTGATTTTTCACTGGATTTTACATATAAGTAGACTTGAAGGTGCATCGATGGAGAGCACCGACTCGTCGAGTGGTTCGCAGCAGCCTAACCTGCCACCAGGGTTCAGGTTCCACCCCACGGACGAGGAACTAGTGGTTCACTATCTCAAGAAAAAGGCTAGCTCTGATCCTTTGCCTGTTGCAATTATTGCAGAAGTTGATTTGTACAAATTTGATCCTTGGGAATTACCAGGTAAAGATCCAATCTTTGTAGGAAAAAAATGCTTAAACTTGATATAGCATATATATATACTCAAGTATGACAATTATGGTGTTTGGATTTTGCAGCAAAGGCAACGTTTGGTGAGCAAGAATGGTACTTCTTTAGTCCGAGAGACCGGAAGTATCCAAACGGAGCTCGACCAAACAGGGCGGCCACTTCAGGTTATTGGAAGGCAACCGGGACCGATAAGCCGGTATTGACTTCCGGTGGGACTCAAAAGGTTGGAGTGAAGAAGGCACTGGTTTTCTATGGAGGGAAGCCCCCTAAAGGGATTAAAACTAGCTGGGTTATGCATGAATATAGACTGGCTGATAATAAGCCTAACAACAGACCACCTGGATATGACTTTAGCAACAAGAAGAACTCATTAAGGGTAAATCACTTTTCTTCAGGGTTTGATTTATTTGAAAACAGATTTGTTTGCTAATTAGATTCCTTTATTCTTAAACCAGCTTGATGATTGGGTGCTATGTCGAATCTACAAGAAAAACAACATGCTTAGACCATTAGATCATGACAAGGATAACACCATTGATGACATGTTTGGTCCTGCACATCCTTCCATACCAATTGGTACCCAAAATAATCCCAAGTTTCAGTTCTCAACCAAGGGTACAAGTTTTGGCACATTGCTTGAACATCAACAGCATAGCCTGTTTGATGGAATGCTGGGGAGTGGTGATGGGATCAACAATGGTTCATTGTCTATGGTTAATCCATTCAGAAGGAGTCTACCTCTACCGTCACCGTTTTGGACCCACGAAACCACACCCGATCCATCAACAAGCAAGAGATTTCATGGGGAAAGTGGTGATGGAAGCATGGAGAAGATGGATGGAAATGGTTCCATTGCCACTCTGCTTAGCCAGCTACCACAAAGTCCTCCACAGCAGCAACAACAACAACAAACAATGATGGGGCTGATCGGAGACGGGATTTATCGACCTCCCTTTCAACTTCCTGGATTCAACTGGTACTCTTGATTCAGTTCCAGGTAGTGGGTACTCCAAAGATACACCATTTATACCATAAAAAAAGTTGAACCATCAAACTTTTCAAATAGTAGCTTGGAAGCTGTCAGTGTCATGTTACATAGTTTTATATATTTGTTGTCAAATAGTGATGAAGCATTTGGATTGGGATAAAAATTGATATTTTGATTCTTAGGAGAGCAGAAAACACTTCATTAGATGAACCAGGGTAGTTGCTGCAAAATTCCATCTATGGGAGGCCATAGATGTATAGGTAAAATCAGTTATATACTATATACATATATATATGTATATATAGTTATACATAGATATACATGGAGTTTGTTGTTCATCAAGTAGAAGATGCAAAGAATGATGAAAAATATTTTCCTTTTAGGATACAAGTTATTGAAACCGTGTATTATTGTTGTAGAACTTTATTGATGTTGATGAAGCACATTTTTAAGAATATATTGGTTAAGGCTTGTTTATATCAAACTCTGTTTCATTTCTTATCATATATATGAAGACAATATTCCTTTACATGGTTACTCTCCATAAAACCTACGCTACATCAGATTTAACCTATAGCGATAATATTAGCGGCGTTTTACGATAAAACGTCACAATAAATATCACACATAGTGGTGTTCTCTATAAGCGTCGGATTTCAATAATAATATTTTTCTATAAACACCGCTAAAAACCTATTTTGGTAGAGGGTAAATGGCTTATTATTTCATTTTTTTTCAGCCATTTTCGCCTTCTTTTTCTTTTCAGAAATAACTAGGTTTACGAAGAATCAGGATAAGCTTAAAAGGGTCCGAAGGACATGCGCCTTCTTAAAAACTCAAAATTTATGCATAATTTATAAAAAAAAATATTTTTTTTTATATTTTTATTTTTAAAAATTTTGTAATCTTGTTTTCTAATATAAAATCTTACCTTCATCTCTGTAAAGAATCATTTATATTAACATTTAATGAGTGATTGATGCATTAATTGTATCTTTCTCTTCAAAGGGATATTAATTTAATAATTTAAAGAGGAATATAGTCCAAAATGCAGTATCGTTGTCATCTGAACCAAAAGTCTGATCTTTTTAAGATAATGGTACTGACTAATACAATTTAATATTACTTTTCTTATTCAATTTCACTAAGAAAAATAATATTATTGACTAATAATATAATTTGAAACAATAATCATTAGCAATACTAGGTAATGAATACACATGAATTGGTTGACTAGAGATCAGGAATATATTATAAATTATTTTGTTTCGATAGTTAAAATAACTATCGTTATTTTTAAAAATCGCAGGTTCGAGCATTAGTAATATCAGTACAGTGATTAAGCGATCAATGTTCAGTAGTTGAGAGTATTCTCTAGAACAAATATTACTATAACCATCACTATGATTGGAGAAATTATTTTATGGACCAGTTTCACCACGTCATCCATGGTTCTTAAGAATAAAAAACAAATCCACGTCATCATTTTTTACACATCATCTGCACACTCATAATTTTAATTTCCAAATCATCTCTCTAAATAAAATATATTAAAATTAAAAAAATGATGACGTGGATTTGTTTTTAATTAGGGTTTAGGGTTTAGGGTTTATGGTTAGGGTTTATGGTTAGGGTTTATAATAAAAAACAAATCCACGTCATCATTTTTTTAATTTTAATATATTTTATTTAGAGAGATGATTTGGAAATTAAAATTATGAGTGTGCAGATGATGTGTAAAAAATGATGACGTGGATTTGTTTTTTATTCTTAAGGACCATGGATGACGTGGTGAAACCGGCCCATAAAGTAATTTCTCCTATGATTGATTAAAAAAATTAATATGTATATATAAAACACGTAAAAGTAATACGTATACGCATATACAAATATATATAAATATTAATATTAATATTTAAAATAAAGAAAAATATAAATAATTAAATAAAATAATATAATCAACTATCAGTTAATATAATCTATCATCAACTATTAACTATTCGCTAATTATCAAACATAACCTTAATTGAGAGATAATGACTTATTTGAGTTTTGATAGTGTTAATGTTTGAATAACATAAAAAATAAATTTAACTGCGTTAATCAATTGCTAAAAGTTGCACCTCTCCCATGACTTTATGCTTGAACATCTTTTATCTAATTATAAAATATTTAATTAGATTAAGATATATTAATTTCATTATACAATTTAACATATATTTTATAAACTTTGAACATCACTTTATAAAATCATCTTTTATAGGTTACATTATGAGTTCAAATATATACTTAAAAATTAAACATATATTATCAAAAATCATATTAAAAATATTAAAAAAAATCTTTAAAAACTAAAATAGTCAAAGATATATGAATTTTGCTGTCATTTTCTTTTCATTGCATTGATAAGGCATACCCAAGTATATTCCAATTTCCATGTCATAATTAAAGGTCATAAAATTTGACATCCAAAGGCTACCTCACAAATTAAATGTCCTTATTATTATCTTCTTGTCGAAAAATTATATTATGAGTAAATCTTATCATGTGTTCATAAAATCAATAACTAAAAATTATCCATATTATCATTTTTTCATGTCATATATCTTTTAAAGTAAATATTTACTTTAAAAAAATTATTTTTAAAATAAATTAACAGTAAATATAAGTGAAAATTCACTTTAAAAATATATAACATAAAAAAAATATGATATAAACAATTTTTAATAGTTGATCCTATAAATGACGTAATAGAATTTACCCACGATGTAACTTATCCTTTTTATCAGGTAGAGTATGTGGGACCATTTCACTATTATCAAATGGAATCATTATCTTAAAAACCACACAAATTAAAATCCCTTTAATTACATTCCTTTCTAAGCTAAGTCTCCAAAAAAACTTTATTAAAATTCAAATTCATGAGTGAGTAATTTTGGAATATATATTGGAAACCGATGAAATGGGATATCATCTTAATTTGTGGACAATGTGTAGCGACCCTAAAATTCTTAAAATAATAGGAATAGTAAAAAGGGAAAAATGGGTCATTAGTGGAATTAAAATTAAGGTTTGAAAAGTGGAATTTAGGGATTTAGATTTGAAATGAAATTTTGAGTAAATTTAGAAAATTAAGATTTAAAAATTAAAAAATAGGTTTTTAAATTGTGTGCAAAAATTGAGAATTTTGAAATGTTGAAACAAATTTGAAATCTAGGTTTCTTTTAAAAAATAGGAATTGAAAAGTTAAAATTAGGAATTTGAGATTAAAAAAAGGAATTTTAGATTGAAAAGGGAAATTTTGAAATTAGAGATTTAAAAAAAGGTTGGAGTCGCCACCGGCCACTTTGGTAGGCCGGATACCGTAAAAACCAGAGATTCAAAATGATTTGGGTGCGAGAGTCGGTTATGGTTAAAAACGGGTTTAGGGTTTAAAACCGTCCAAATTAACACCTTTACAAATTATCGCTTAATTAATTTTAGAAATTTATTTTAAAGTGGTATTTAAATTAAAGTTTGTTTAAGGATTTGAATTCAATTTTATTTTTACCGTATCTTTATTCGGAGACAACACACACCGCGACCACTACGTTAGAACACGGGCCCGTTACGACCAAATAAAGACGTTTGAATTAGGTTTATTAACTAATGTGGTGAGATGTGGATTTGAGCCAAATAAATATAAGAAAAAAAAAAACAAGTACAAAATATTGACAACATGCCATACAACATCAAAATAAACCAAAGCATAAAAAAGCATGGTAAAAGTAAAATGCATGTGAACAATAATGAAAATAAACTTAAAGCATAAGTAAAAGATGTATGGCATAAAGAAAGATAAAAATAAATAAAAAACATATTAAGAAATAAAGTTTCTAAAAAAAGGCATGTCACATGGTACAAAATAAACAATGCCACATAACTAATAAATAAAATGCATAAAATAAAATAACATGACATAAAAAAATACAAAATACAAACATGAACATAATTAAATTAAAATGTGACAAAATAAACATGCATGGCGTAAGAAAGAGCATAACAAATATGTACAAAATAAAACAAGATGCAATTAAACTAATAAGACAAAACATAACATAACATGATACGAAAAATGAATGCACAAATGAACAATAATAACAAACATACGTATGAACATAAACATGAGCATAAATAAATTAAAATGTAGCAAAATAAAAACAAAGCATGGCATAACAAAATTAAATATGACAACACATAAATAAAGGGCAATAATTTAAAAATGCACCAATAGTTACAACATGCATAAAAACATCATGAATAATAAAGCAAAATATTTAACTAAAAATGCATGGCAAAAGTAAACATGTGCATGATAAAAAGAGTACAAAAAGTAAATACAATATGACATAGTACAATGCAACATATGACAACATATAAATATAATGCAAACATATAATACAAATAAAATATATGTACATGTACATAAACAATAAAAAACTATGCATGGTATGATAAGCAAATAAATAACAAAAATAAACAAGCATATAGACATGAATAAATAAATACAAAGAATAAAATAAAACATCCAAACATGCATATAAACATAATGACAAAAAAAAGAGCAACAATAAACTAAAAATAAATAAATAAATATATACAAATAAAATAAACATGTATAAATCTAAAAGGCCTAATACAATATAAACAAGCTAAAAAAATGCATAAGGTAAATAATTACAAATGCAACGACATAAAAAACATAAATAAATATAAAACTAAAATTAGGATAATATGAAAAGGAAATAAAATAAATATTACTGTAAATGATAAAAATAATAAAAACAAAGCTAAAGGGTAAAAAAAAACAAATTATATTCGAACAGTGGTCAATTTGAAAGAAAATGGAATTCTTTAGGCCCTCAAAACTTTATTTCAGAACGAGGAAGGGCTCAGAAAGAAGCTCCGAAATACGGAGGAACTGAAAAGATTTAACCCATTTGTGAAAAGGTGGTAAACGGTCGATTTGGTGACAGAATTATAAAGCTTTGGAAACACCTGGGAATTAAAGCGGGATAGAGGGATTTATGTTATGAAAAAGCCAATTTTAAAATTTTTAATGACTATAAAACATAAACAAAATCAGATTAACACCTCTTTCCCCATTTTTCTTCTCTGAAAACCAAAACAAATCAAAACCTCTCCCTTTTCTCTGAAAAACGGATGAATATTCATCCTTCTTCATGTCAAAAACCTAGAAGCCACCATCCATCCCAGATTTCGGTCACCACCCACGGTGGCTAGAGGAATCAAAATCACTAAAGAAAAACTCTTTTGAAAGCTTATTCAAAATCTTAACCCGATTTGATCCTTTATCTTACAAGAAACGAACCTAAAAATGTTTCTTCAAGTAAAAAGAAGTTTCGGAAATTTTTTTATTTCCTTCAAAAACTGAAACACAAATAAAACCTTCTCACTCTTTCGTTCTTGGTTCACCAATGGCACAGAGGCTGCGACTTTTTATCGGAGAAGCGTCGGGAAGAGGAAAGAGACCCGATCGTCGTTCCCCCTAAAGGTATATTTCTTACCCTAAAAAACGATTTTCTTTTGTGTATTATACGAAAAAAAGAAAAAAAAACTCATTCGAGTACCTCGAATATTCTCTATTGTATTGATTGAAAGATGTTGGGGGAACCCCTTTACAAGCTTGATGATTTCGGTTTATAGCCGATTATAAAGGGGAGAAAATGAAACCTAATTTTTTAATTGGTTTTCTCTCTGATCTTTGTTTGTATTCATCTCTGATGTGGCTTCTGAAATTCGTTATGATTTTCGTGTAATGGTGGTACATGTTGACCGAATATCCTCTGTTGATTTGTTTTAGAATTTATTGCAAATTGGTTCATGTTTGTACACTTTTGACATTTGTGTTTCGTTTGCTTGTGCATGTACGAATCGGCTACCGGACGGGGGGGGACCACTGGACAAACGACGATCGGACGGCCACCGGAAGATGAAGAGGCGATCTGGGCAGTCGAAACGTTAGGAGCGTGCAACGCACGCGCGCGTGGGGCAGTTGAAGAGACGACGCGTGTGGAGCGTGGAACATCTTGAGGCTTCTCTCCCTTTGATCTAAGCCGTTGGATCAAGATTAGATCCAACGACCCAAATTGGGCTGCACATGAAGAGAGGATTGATTAGGGTTCTAGGGTTTTCTGATGTGTATCCGAATTGGGCTCAGAACCTGGGCTGAATGTAATTAAAAAAAATTATTTGGGTCTTATTGAATTTCTTTTGGTTAATGTAAACGGGCTTTATTTTATTTAATTTGAGTTTGTATTTTATTTATTAATTAAGACATGTAAATGGACTGGTGAATAAAGTATTTGGGTTTAAATTTAATATCAGATTGGTTAATTCATTATACTTGGGTATCATTATTTAGTTATATATATAATAATAATATTATAATAACTAATAATATAAGAACCGGATAAGGAAAATGATAATAATTTAAAATAACGAATAATAAAGTAAATAATAATAGTTAAGAAACTAAATTACCGAAAATGATGAAAAATAAACAAATAAATATGTACCTATGTGTGAAATGGTAAGAAAATACTAATATGTTTATTTATGTACATAATTTAATCATATAAAAATATTAAAAAGATACCTATAATGTATATATATATTGAAATTAAAGAATAAACCGAATGGTGCATCAAAATAATTTTATTTACACTTATATTAGCATAATATTTTTGTTTTTTTAGTTAATGATAATAACCAATAAATAATACATTTACAAACTAAAAATAAAAAGGAAATGAAAATATTCAGTATAATAATATTTTTAAAATTTTGGAATTAAAAAACACATATAATGAAGTGATTAATTTGTTCGATTTGATTTTTGATTTTTTGAATTTTTAATAGTTACAAGCCCATTATTGAAATAAAAAATAAAACCCGAATTTAAACCCCGGATAAAATTAATGATTACACAAGGATATCATACAATTAAAACCCTACAAATATATATATATATATTTATATTTATATAAGATTTTTTTTAATATTAAAATCTTCATGCTCAATGGAACTTGTTATTTGGGTTCGTGTGTACGTAAGAAAATACGTACACATGCAATGTATATATTCGTGCGTGTCTTGAACGTATATGTTTATGTAAGTGACAAATACGATTTACATAAAATTGATTTGATATTAGAGTTTATATCGAAATAATATATATAATTTATAAATTTATTTGAGTAACTGATAAATACGATTTTATATCGGAATAATGAATTTCGATAACGTTGAACAATATCTATAAAGAAACAATATCACAATCTTCATTTGAAGAAAAGATAATTTATTTATAAAATACAGTTTTATTATAAGTAGTAAACATGTATATGAAATTAGTATTTATTATAGATTTTTTGAATACAAGTTAGTTAGTTTTATTAAAGGAGAAAAAATTTTAAAAATATAATCTTCATTATTTGATATTGATTGTTTAATTAATCTGCTGATATCACTGGTGTTCGAACCTGTGACCTCTAGGAGCAACAACCGTTCCTTTAATCACTTGGGTTAAAGGGTCGTGCAAAAAAATTTAATAAGACTTGACGGTAAAAGGTAAAACCCAACAACAATAATAAGGCACTTTAATAACATAATCATTATCATAACATCATTACGAACAAAAACAATAAATGTAGCTTGTATTTAAATTTAATTCAAAAATTTAAAATAAAAAAATAAAGATTAATAAGATAAGCAAAAGTGTATAATCTTAATCAGTCATAACAACGTCTAATCAATGACTTCTTAATATTACATATGTTCAGACATATTTTTTATGTCTAAAATTTTAAAGCCTCAACTAAAATCCTCTTACAAAACATTTTTCCTACTGTATATATGGGCCTTGGAGTTGGACCATGGAGATTCTGAATTCAAGTCTAACGATAAGTAATTTCATGGTCCATTTCTTTTTTGGCATCATGTTCAAACCATATTATAGATAAAGAATCAATATTTTAAAGTTGTTAGAAATGAATACGATTAGTTTAAATGATAAATAATTTAATATTATTTATAATTCGAAATTTGTATATGTATAAAATATTTTTAAGAGATTTATTTACTAAAATCAAGTGTACAATCGATGCTAGTCAATTTGAATTAATCGTAATAATGTCTTGAGAAACTAAAAGTAAAAAAATGGATAAAGGATCTTCTAATATATTAGATAATCATTATTTTTTAATCTAAATACATGATTAGATTTTTAAACATTATTTTTTATAATTTATTATTTTTTGAATCTTAAAAAATGGTTAATTTTTTAAAAAAATCACTCAATGGGGCAAAATTTGGTTCAAAATTTTTGTAATCGGGTGCTTGACTGATCTAATACTTTTAATATATTTAATTTTTTAGTTTTAGATTATATTTTTATTATTGGCTCGTTAATATTTTATTTAAAATTAAATTTATCTTTAATTTTTTTTATATTTGTATTATATCCTTTTAAATATTAAATTTTTAAAAATATTTATATTAATTTGTTAATACAAGATTAAAAAATAAGATTAAGGTGAATGGATTTTTCTCTCCTCTCCCTCCCCCAACCCTCTCTCCCTTCTCCCTTAACCTTTTCACCGTAAATCTCTCTCTCTCCATAGCCGCTGTGTTTGATGCGTTCTGCTGCTAACCTGCCTCCCGTCCTCTTCCATCCACCGAACGTCCGGCCTCACCAGCATCGTCGCCGCCCTCGCCTCTGTGCCTCTACTTTGTTCCGGCCTCCCTCAACATGTCTCTCGGCCTCACAGATCTTAGTCTGGAACATGTTCTTCAGATGGTCGACTGGGTGCCGTCTTGTTTTACCACCCAGTTCTGCAGCGATCCTCTCTGCTCCGATGCTGGTTCAGGCTCCTGAACGTTTGGATCGAAGTTTCCACACTCCAAGACTACGAACGGTAAATCTTTGCTCCACAACCCAATCCCCTCCCACACCATCGTGTTCTGCTTTATGGCAAGACACTGTTTTCAACCGAACCCTCCATCGACAACCTTTACCACTGTTTCCTTATGGCAGCCGATCCATTGCTACTTACCAATCTTGTTTTAGCTTTTGCTTTTACCGACCAACCTTCATCCAGTTACAGTTTTTGGTTGACCTTACATCTTCCCCACATATCAGTCTGATGACCAAACTTTCGTCCTTCTTCCCTCCAGGCTCCAAGAGAGATGGATTGGTTTCCATTCGAACGACACCCCAAACGGTATGTTTTTCCTTTTTCTCTTGCCATTTCTTACCATATACCTTTATTCCTTATAACACTTAATACCTCCAACAACATTTCCATACAATTTACACATATAATACTTTTAACTCAAACAAATTTATATTCTCAAACCTTAAACATAATTTCTACATTATCAAAACAAAATTACTTACCAGTCTCCTTTAATTTCTCCACCTATCTTTTTCATAATTCACCTCTTTATTATTTTCTAATTCAAACACATATCTTTTATTACCATATATTTGTAATCTACCCTATTATAAAATTTTCACCAAAATTATTACCTATATTTACCCTCTGTTTTCATCTTCCCTTTCCATGTTTCATTTCATTCTCTTTAATTTTCATATTTTTTCTTCCATTTATTCCCTTTCTTTATTTATCAAAATATCCAAGAATATTTATATATTTTCCTTCCTTTTTCACAAATCCCGTTATTTCTTACCTTTAACACAAATCCATATACCTATAAATTTAAAAGCATATTTCACCTCTCATACCACAACCACTACTCACAATTTTCTCTCAATCTTTCTAGCTTTATACATTATATTTCTCGCAATGAATTCCTTCCTTAACCAAATCGAAAACTTGTCTTTCATCGAAGAAGAACAAGCTTTGGTTTTCACTCCTTCCATTCAATGAGACTCTTCTCTACAAGATGCAAAAGTAACCCTTCTAGGAAGATTGATCTCTTCCAAACAAATAGAAGACCAATCAGTAATCAAAGCTTTCACCAGTATCTGGACCAAATCCAGAGTTGACTTCATCCTAGCCCTCAAACCCAGTGTCTACCAAATTAAATTTAAGACGAAAACAATCAAAGACGAAATACTTTCTCGCGGCCCTTGGACCTTCAAAACTGAATGGCTCGCTCTAACCCAATATAACCCATCTTTGAGCATCGATGAGAACTCATTCTCAACTATGAATATTTGGGTTTAAATCTACAAAATTCCACCCATTCTCATGGAAAATAACGATATCGCACACGACACCGGCAATGCTTTAGGCGCAATGATCGGAAAAGTTTTAAAAACAGATACACAAAAAATAGATGTCAACATGGTCGACTACCTCCGTGTTGGTATCATAATGAACATCACCAAACCAATCCGGCGTTGCGTCACCATAGGTTGTGGTGCAAAGCCTCGTTTCTGCCCACTATAATATGAATGATTGCCTACAATTTGTTATGTCCGTGGTATGGTGGGCCATGACTTGGACCATTTCTCAAACCTTAAGCCGACACAACTTTCTTACGGTGACTGGATCCGTTTTGTACCTCAAAGACCACAAGACAATGGTCCTATACCAAAAGGACGAATTCGTTATGTCGACGAGGTCAAAAGAACAACACCAACCAATTCTTGTAACATATCAAACTCTTTTCGATAATTTTACCCCATTATCTTTATCTATTTAATCGCATATAATGCAACAGATCTCAATTCCTCCAACATCGACAACAACAAAAATGGCATTACCACAACTGACCTTCCTCCACAAGAGATGTTAGTCCCACCAACTGCAACTCCACCAACTCTATCTTCAGTGGTGATAGCACAACCTTCTGCATCATGCACATCATTTCCACAACTCAAACAGAAAGAGGTCATGAACGAATAAGTTAGAAAAGAAATTCCTCGAAAATCCAATATTGTAATCCGTGTAAAGAACGTACCTCTTCCAAATATGTCAAATCCACCTTTACCCGATATTGTCGATCCGTCCCTCAGCCCAACTGCCAAAAGCATTATTGCACTAGACAAAGAACTCAACACTGTTGAACTTGACGACTTTTGAGGTGTGGCTTAAAGAGAACCCACAAGGTAACCGTCCTGAAAAAAAAACGTTCCCCCAACACATGAAAGCCAGAACCAAAAGAAATCAAAGCACATGCCTATGGAAAAAGCTGGGATGAGCAGCGAAAAAAACTCTACGACGGAGGTTGTCAAAGTTCAACCCTGCCGATCGAAATAAAAATCATGTGTTGGAACTGCCAAGGCCTTGGTAAAGCCCAGACAGTTCTAAATCTCAAAAAATTAATTACCAAATATGTTCCTAATGTTTTATTCCTATACAAAACTAGACTAAATAAATCATGTGCATCACTTGATGTTGAGTTGATCGGTATTGGATAATGGCCAAGAGGGGGATGAATTGGATATTAAAAGTTTTGTAGGAGAAATTTGGTAAATATCGAAAAATGAAGGACACAAAGATTTATAGTGGTTCAAGCTTCGAACAAGCTCTACATCCACTACCTTAGCTCCCACTAAGGATTTTGAAAACAATTCACTATTGAATTCAGCCTTTTTCTAGGTTCAAGGGATAACCTTTACAAACAAATCAATTTTCTACCCAAAATTGATTTAACCCTCACAAGGTTTTACAAGAAGTTTGAATTGGCTAAAAGGATTCTCTCACAAGAAATAATAGCCCCTAATACAAACAAACTCTCCCCAAACTTAGTTTGCAACAGATCAAAGTGAAAAATACAAGTTGGGAGGATAAAATATTCAATGAAGTGCTTTGAGTTGGATTTGTGAGCTTGAATGTTGCTTGATGTTCAATTCTCTATGTATGCTTTTGAAAATGCTTCTTTTTATACCTTCTCATTGATTTCTAACCGTTGAAGTTGTTGGGAAAGTAAATATGGACGTTGGAGCTTCATCTTTCCATCATAAATGCACTCTGCAGTAGGTGGTATCGAAACACGGGGTACCTGTTTTGAAACAAGCCAAGAAAAGAAAGAGCCGTTGTGCATTTAATAGGGGGTGTATCGATACCTGTTTCGATACAAAAACTTTCTGTGATGCCTGGTATCGAACCTTGTTTCGATACAGGCTAACCATCATTCAAAAATTAACTAACACCAACGGTCGACTTATTTGAATCTTGAAAATAGCCGTTGGAGATTAAGGGTGTATCGACTGTATCGATACCAGGAGTCATATTTTAAAATTAAAAAATAGTTTGAAAATTAACCAAGATGTTTCGATACCAGTATCGAAACATGGGTTGGCAGAAAGTTTTGGTATCGAGCCTTGTTTTGATACCTGTTCTTGATCTTAAGAACAAGCCTTGAAAATTCCCAGGTGTATCGATACCTATCCTCATGGTATCGATACCCTCGTGGAAAAAAGACTTGTAAGAGTATTTTAAAGTTCTTGGTTTTGACTTAGAGACCAAGCTTTGACTTAAGGACCAAAAAATTATTTCAAAATTAGTCCTTACATTTATTTGTTATATCAAAATCAATTTTAGTTTTACAATCTCCCCTTTTTTGATATAACAAAACCAAAAGGAATTTTAAGTTTTGAAATAATTTTGGTTGAAAGACTCCCCCTTAATATGTGCCCAAAAAAAATTTAAAATTGTTGATGGTTTCGAAAACTTAAAACTTAGAACTTTCTCCCCCTTTTTGTTAGATCAAAATCAATAAAGCATAAATAAGCAAGGTAATAGAATAAAGCATAATCCATAGCATTTAAATATAAAAGTTCATATGAAGCATAAACCATAACAAGCAAAGTATCCAAAACATAATCCAACAATAATAAAGACCAAAACATAGGGAAATAAAAATAGGTGTATAAGTTCTAATATGAATGCATCATAACTAGTCTTAATAACTAAAAAGCAAAGCATAAGAAAGATCGACACGATCAATCATCGGCCATGTCATCACCGTCATCATCATCATCCTCATCATCTTCATCTTCCTCTTGATCTTGCGTAAGCTTTTGGCTTTGACGGAGAACTTCAAGAGATACTCTCAAGGAGTGTCCTTGAGTCTCTAGGCTTGTCATCCTAGTGTTGATAGCATCAAAATCCGAAGTAAATTGGGTGGAAAGAGTGTCAAGCTTGCCATCCATGAAATCTAAGCGGGCGTTGAGAGAATCAAACTTAAATGTGAGGAAGGTCAACATGTCAAACTGATGAATAGGTTCCGGATCAACCGGAGCATGAGGAGGAGAAGGAGGATCACCTCGAGTCCACACACCATTGGAAGCATAGACAAAGTGAGCACGGTTGAGTGAAGTCTCTCCAATAGGCTCTTTCAAAGATCCTACCTTGTCATAAGAGCAATCGATGTCCAAATGCAAAAGGATGGTGCTTAGAATGCACGTATATGGAAAAGATTGAACAAGAGGGGTAGCACGGTTTTGGATGTGCCACACAATATCCGAGAAGACAATCCGAGCAAGGTTGGGTTGGATGTTATCACGGAAACATGTGATCCAAAAACTATCAACTTGATGGATCCTAGAGTATCTCCCATTAGAAGGGCGAATCCACCAAGAGATTATAAGATGGAGAAAACGGTCATGTGCGTCAAGGGATGTAATCGACCCGGTGAAAGGAGCAAAAGAGTCTTCATCATCATTACCCTTATCCTCAAGACCAAAAACATCAAGGAAAGTAGAGACATTAATCTTGAAAGATTTTCCCATAAGATACGATTCAATGGCTACTACTTTACTCTTGTCCAGGGATAAGACACATTTAGCATTAGTGTAAAAGATAAGGACGAGAGTTGGAAAGAACTTGCCGGTATGGGTGAGAAAACGCAAGAACTTCCACTCGACGAGTTGGTCATAGTAACGAAAAGGAAATCTATGGGACGTGATGAATTGAATGTCCACACATCTTTCCTTTTTGAGAGGATAACTCCGGAAAAGGTTGTAATTGTCCAATCTACAATCATTGTCTAGACTCTTAGCATAGACCTTATCAAAATCAACTCGTGCAACACGAGATGATGAAGAGGATCCGGCTTTGGTACGAGATCGCTTCTTTGGTGCCATGATCTAGGATTGGATTCAAAAAAAATTTTGGATTAGTTAAGAATAATATGTATGCTTGTATATATAATCCAATTCAATCCTATAAATTATCTAACAATTTAAGGTATTTAAGGATTAAAAATTGTGAAAAATCATCGAAAAACTTATTCGAACAAAAATTTATATTCGATTAAAACAAGTTGGAATTTTGAGACAAAATCATAGGTTTATTGAAACCCATAAGATAGACATTTAAATCATTCTCAAAAACTGATTTTTAACAAACTAAAAACAAACGAAATTAAGATTTTTCGAAAATATACCTTGAGTGTAGACTAGGATGAATTCTGTGATTATGAAGCACCGTTTGTTGATATGATGAAGTCTTTGATGCGTAGATCAAAATCACTCAAAGAAATCGTGAAGAAATCGTGTTAAGAGAGGCGAAATAGATGGGATTTTAAAGGGAGGCCGGCTAGGGTTTTGGGTTTTAAATTTTGGAAGTGTTTTAATGAGATTAAAATTAGGTTTAGAGTGTTTTAAACAGCTTCTGTCCTCGTGTATCGATACCGGTATCGAAACACCCTGTTTCGAAGCTGGTATCAAAACATAGGTATCGATGCAAGCATCGATGCCTGTTCTTCTTGACAAAAACCTAGATGGGCTGATGAACAGGTATCGAAACAGAGGTTAGCTGTATCGATACCTTCGACCTTTGCTTTGCATTTTGGCTACTAAAAGTACTAGAAAATAGTCTCTAAATCCCCTAGAAGCATGCATATGATGTAATGACATGTTTATTATGCATGAAAAAGTTTATACTCCCCCTAGCAACATGCATGGAGTCATCCAGATACAAGATCATCATAAGCATGATTTAATTCAAGATTCAAGCAAAATAAGCAAAAAGATGACACTTAGCAAGTCAAGATAGGCTAGTTAGACCTAACTCTCTCCTAAGGGTCCAAAAACGCTCCTTATCCAAAGGTTTAGTAAAGAAGTCTGCTAATTGATTAAAGGTGTCAACAAACTCTAAAACAACATCTTTTTTAGACACATGATCTCTAATGAAATGGTGTCTAATTTCTATGTGCTTGGTTCTAGAGTGTTGAATGGGGTTTTTGGTAAGACATATGGCACTAGTATTATCACACTTAAGAGGTATGGTGTCTACCTTAATGCCATAATCTAAGAGTTGTTGCTTCATCCATAACACTTGTGCACAACAACTTCCTAGGGAAATGTACTCCGCCTCGGTGGTAGATAGAGCTACACTATTTTGTTTCTTAGAGAACCAAGATATGAGCATACTACCTAGGAATTGACAAGTTCCGGAAGTACTTTTCCTATCTATCTTACAACCTCCATAATCCGCATCCGAATAGGCATGAAGATCAAAGGAAGAAGCTTTAGGATACCAAAGACCTAAACAAGGTGTATCTCTAAGGTACCTAAAAATTCTCTTAATGGTTATAAGGTGTGATTCTCTAGGACTAGCTTGAAACCTAGCACACAAGTAAACACTAAACATAATATCTGGTCTACTTGCGGTAAGGTAAAGCAAAGAACCTATCATTGATCTATATAATTTAGAATCAACACATTTACCTCCTTCATCCTTGTCAAGTTTAGTAGATGAACTCATTGGTGTGGCTTGAGGTTTCACATTTTCCAAGCCAAACTTCTTGAGCATATCCTTGATGTATTTTGCTTGATTGATGAATGTGCCATCATTCCTTTGCTTGATTTGGAGTCCCAAAAAGAATGAGAGCTCCCCCATCATGCTCATCTCGATTTCACCTTGCATTAGCTTAGAAAATTCTTGACAATAACATTCATTAGTAGATCCAAAAATAATATCATCAACATAAATTTGAACTACTAAGATGTCATTTTTAAACCTTTTTATAAAAAGTGTAGTGTCCACCTTCCCTTTTTCAAAACCTTTTTCAATTAGAAAGGTTGAAAGCCTTTCATACCAAGCTCTAGGAGCTTGTTTCAAACCGTATAAAGCTTTTGTTAATTTAAAAACATGGTTTGGAAATTTTGAGTCCTCAAAACCCGGTGGTTGTTCAACATACACTTCTTCATTTATAAAACCATTTAAGAAAGCACTTTTGACATCCATTTGAAAAAGCTTGAAATCATGATAACATGCAAATGCAAGTAGCATCCTAATGGCTTCCATTCTAACTACGGGTGCATAGGTTTCATCGAAATCTATTCCCTCCTCTTGAGTGTAACCTTGAGCTACTAAACTAGCTTTATTTCTTACAATGTTATCACTCTCATCTAGTTTGTTTCTAAAGACCCATTTAGTTCCTATAGTAGACTTATTACTAGGCCTATCAACTAATGTCCATACATTACTTCTCTCAAATTGATTTAATTCCTTTTGCATAGCCAAAATCCAATAATCATCACTTAATGCTTCTTTGATATTTTTAGGTTCTATGCATGAGATAAAAGCAATATGATTCATTAATCTAAGAGAAGAATGAGTAGTTACCCCCTTTGATGGATCACCCAAGATTTCACCATTTTTGACATAGTTGAACTCCCTTGGGTAGCTCACTTCCCTTTCTTCAAGCTTTACATGTCCCAAAGCTTCTATTGGAGGATCTTGTGCTTCCTCATTGCTTGGAATCCCATCCACCTTTGATGCTTGTCCATCATCAATGGTTTCAATGATTCCAATAGAGTCTATACCCTCAATTTGGCCTTTGGAGTTGTCACCAAATGTCACTACTCCACCCTTTTTGATCTCTAACTCTTTAAATCGTCCCTTGTCTCCGGTCATATGCCTTGAGCATCCACTATCAAGGTACCACATATTTTGACTTGAAGCTTTGGCCTTGAAGCAATGCTCAACCTACAAACAAAAATTAGTTTTTCACTTTTGGTACCCAAATCATTTTAGGTCCATGAGAGTTAGTCCCTAAAAGCTTGGTTCCCTTAGGAATCCAAGAGGCAATGACATTCATATTATTAGAAACAATAAGTTCCTTAGGAACCCAAACACTCCTAATTTTTCTATGTGTAAAATGCCTTTGAAAACCTTTTTGTTTGTGGTTATGAAAATTTCTTTTGATATGGTTGGGTTTTGAAGAGCTTCCTTTTTCAAAAGTTGAACTCCCAACCACCTTAATTTGTTCTTTAAGCTCATTCACCACCTTGTGGTGATTTTCACTCAAGCTTGAAACAAGGTTGTTTAAATCAACATTTTCTTTTTGAAAAAATTTTAAATCATCATTTAAATCAACAACCTTTTCTTCCAAATCCAAAATTGTTTTTGTCAAAGAATCATTTTTCATTTCTAAATCGGAAATGATTTTCTTGCTTTTTAAAATCGATTCTTTGAACTTCAAAACCAACTCATCATACACATCTTGTAATTCATCATAAGCATCATAAAGTTCATCGTAAGATAAATTATTACAAGATGGTTCAAGGGTTACCTTAGGCTCATCAAGAGCCATGAGACACAAGTTGGCCACTTCATTATCCTCATCGGATGATGACTCCTCATCACTCCAAGTGGCAACATGAGCTTTGTGTTTCTTCTTCTTCTCAAAACCCCTCTTTTTGTATAGTGGGCAATCGGTCCTAATGTGACCGGGCTTCTTGCATTCATAGCAAATGATTTGATCTTTCTCTTCTTCTTTGCTCTTTGCTTTGAAGTCCCTCTTTTGTTGGAATCTTCGATTCCTATTTGCCCTCATAAGCCTTGTGAATCTTTTGGCCACCATGGCCAATTCCTCTAGCTCTTCTTCTTCACTAGTGTCCACTTCTTCTTGTGACAATGAAGCTTTAAGAGCAATCTCTTGCTTCTTTTTCTCTACTTCCCTCTTCTCTATCTTTACCTCTTCTTTCTTTTTCTCTTCTTCTCTTCCTTTCTTCATGATCTCATGGGTAAGAAGGGATCCCACAAGAGCATCTAGCTTTAGAGTCTTCAAGTCCTTGGCTTCAATGATAGCCGTCCTTTTGCTATCCCAAGACTCGGGAAGAGAGTAGATAAGTTTTCTCACGAGCTTCTCTTCCGGAATGATCTCACCAAAGCCTTTGAGACCATTGACAATCACGAAAAATCTATCGAATATTTTGGTGATGTCTTCATCCGGCTCCATCTTGAAGTTTTCATAGTTTAGGTTGAGAAGATCAATCTTTGTTTCCTTCACATCATTGGTGCCCTCATAAGTTGTCTCCAAGGAGTCCCAAACTTCTTTGGCACTTGTGCATGAAGACATCTTGGAGTAGATGTCGGGGCCTAGGGCACAAAAGAGAATGTGAAGAGCTTTATCATTAGTGGACATTCTCCTTCTTTCTTCATTGGTCATCTCGTTCCTCTTCTAAGGCACTTGCCGATCTCCTTCTTGCTTCATAGGGATAGAGGGTCCATCTTCAATTATATCCCAAAGGACATAGTCATTGGAGTTGATGAATAACCTCATCCTATTCTTCCAATAAAGATAGTTGTCCCCATTGAAGAAGGGTGGCTTGGTGATGGAGTGAGACTCGTTCCACGAACCGGAGGTGGAGGCCATTTGATTTTTGTTGTGAAGATGATTAACAACCCTTGGATCTTCTTTGGTGGAGGTGAATCCCTTCAAAGATCTAGCTCTGATACCAATTGTTGAGTTGATCGGTATTGGATAATGGCCAAGAGGGGGTGAATTGGATATTAAAAGTTTTGTAGGAGAAATTTGGTAAATATCGAAAAATGAAGGACACAAAGATTTATAGTGGTTCAAGCTTCGAACAAGCTCTACATCCACTACCTTAGCTCCCACTAAGGATTTTGAAAACAATTCACTATTGAATTCAGCCTTTTTCTAGGTTCAAGGGATAACCTTTACAAACAAATCAATTTTCTACCCAAAATTGATTTAACCCTCACAAGGTTTTACAAGAAGTTTGAATTGGCTAAAAGGATTCTCTCACAAGAAATAATAGCCCCTAATACAAACAAACTCTCCCCAAACTTAGTTTGCAACAGATCAAAGTGAAAAATACAAGTTGGGAGGACAAAGTATTCAATGAAGTGCTTTGAGTTGGATTTGTGAGCTTGAATTTTGCTTGATGTTCAATTCTCTATGTATGCTTTTGAAAATGCTTCTTTTTATACCTTCTCATTGATTTCTAACCGTTGAAGTTGTTGGGAAAGTAAATATGGACGTTGGAGCTTCATCTTTCCATCATAAATGCATTCTGCAGCAGGTGGTATCGGAACACGGGGTACCTGTTTTGAAACAAGCCAAGAAAAGAAAGAGTCGTTGTGCATTTAATAGGGGGTGTATCGATACCTGTTTCGATACAAAAACTTTCTGTGATGCCTGGTATCGAACCTTGTTTCGATACAGGCTAACCATCATTCAAAAATTAACTAACACCAATGGTCAACTTATTTGAATCTTGAAAATAGCCGTTGGAAAGTTTTGGTACCAGTATCGAGCCTTGTTTCGATACCTGTTTCGATACCAGTATCGAAACATGGGTTGGCAGAAAGTTTTGGTATCGAGCCTTGTTTCGATACCTGTTCTTGATCTTAAGAGCAAGCCTTGAAAATTCCCAGGTGTATCAATACCTATCCTCATGGTATCGATACCCTCGTGTAAAAAAGACTTGTAAGAGTATTTTAAAGTTCTTGGTTTTGACTTAGAGATCAAGCTTTAACTTAAGGACCAAAAAATTATTTCAAAATTAATCCTTACATTTATTTGTTATATCAAAATCAATTTTAGTTTTACACTTGATATGCAAGGATGCTTATTGGTAGAAAAAAGCCCAACTTGTACTGGCCTTGCCTTACTCTGGAATATTAATATTCAAACTGATTTACTTTCTTACTCTGATCGCCATATCGATTGCATAACTAATCTTGACAACTCTAAATTTCACTTTACCGGTCTATATAGTTACGCTAATACAAACCATAAATTCAAAACATGGTAATTAATAGATTCTTTAAAATCATCCTCCAACCTTCCATGGCTTTTAGGTGGAGATTTCAATGAAATACATGACAATGAAAAACAAGGAGGAAATCGTCGCGCAAGATCCCATATCATTAATTTTCAAGAATGGTTAACTAGAAATGAACTCTTTGATTGTAAACCTCACTCAGGATGGTTCACATGGTTTAAACATGGACCCAACTCACAACCCCTCTTCGAACGTTTGGATCGTTTTATTGGATCAATCAACTGGATAAATATATACCCTAATTATTCTATAACTTCTCACTTCCAATCCAAATCTGACCATTGCTCTATTTTGCTTGACACCTCGCCCACTACCTTGGCAAGAAAGCAAAATTTCAAGAAAACATTTCGGTTTAAGGAATACTGGGCCAACAATGATGAAAACAAAAATCTAATCAAGAATATTTGGGCCAATAAAAATGAGAACACCCTAAACAAAATACAAAAGATTAGAGACCGTCTAAATTCATGGCAGAATTCTCAAAGGAAAAAAACAAATGAACGCCTTCAATTTCTAACTACATACATTAATAATAGTCTAAAAAATCCAATACTTTCTTCTAAAGAACATCGCCTCATTGAAGCAAAGAAAGAACTACAATCACTTTAACATAATAATGAAATATATTGGGCACAACGCTCTAGAACTAACTGGCTACAACATGGTGACAAAAATACTTCTTTCTTCCACGCACGTGTCAATGGACGTCGTAAGAAAAACACTATCCAAGGTCTTTTTGATAATTCTAACACCTGGCAAACAGAAGAATCCAACATTCTATCAATTGCTACAGACTACTTCAAAAATCTTTTCTCTACATCGAATCCAACTCCTTCGTCTGATATCCTATATAACATTCCAACCACAATTACCCCAGAAATGAATGAAAATTTAAATCAACCATACACAGAAGACGAAGTTATAAATGCCTTTCAGGATATTGATCCTAGGAAAGCTTCAGAGATAGATGGATTTCCAAACGGTTTTTACCGCCAACACTGGGATACACTAGGTAAAGATATTAAACGACTATGCCTCGATCTTCTATCGGGTACTATTAACATGGCTGAGGTCAACCAAACTATTCTTGTCCTAATACCTAAACAACAAAACCCAACAACAATGAGACAACTTCGTCCAATAAGCCTCTGCACTGTTATATACAAAATTGTATCTAAAGTCTTAGTCAATCGTCTAAAAACATTTATACCTCTATGTATCAATAACAACCAAGCGGCGTTTACACAAGGAATAAACATCACGGACAATATATTAATTGCGCATGAACTACTCCATACTCTCAATACGGGAGACTCTCATCTATTTAAATGTGCAAGTTTGAAATTAGATATGGAAAAAGTATTCGATCGAGTTGAATGGCCATTCTTAAATCAAATTATGCAACGTATGAGTTTCAACAACACATGGATTTCTACTATTATAAAATACGTCACTACCGTGTCATACCAAGTCCGTGTAAACGACTCCTTATCTTATTCTTTTATACCACAACGAGGCCTCCGACAAGGAGACCCATTTTCTCTATTTCTCTTCCTCTTTTGCACACAAGGTTTAACAGCTATACTAAATGTTGAGCATGCTAACGACAACCTCCCTGCACTTAGTGCTAGTCGACACGACCCAAAAATAAACCACCTCCTTTTCGCCGATGATTGTTTGGTCTTTTATAAAAAACAACACTACTGAAGCTAATCAACTCAAAAATACACTAAACAAATATACTACCTCTTCAGGTCAAGCAATTAATTTTAAAAAATCGACAATCTACTTTTCCCCAAAAACCCATCTATCTCAAAGATCAGCTGTTAACGATATTCTCCATGTCCAAGAGGGTAATAATCCAGGTATTTACCTAGGTGTCCCTCTCTTGATTGGAAAAAACAAAACAACATCGTTAGGATTTACTAGAGACAAAGTTAACGCGAGTCTCTCCAAATGGGATAAACTTCTCTTATCTTTAGTGGTAGAGAAATTTTCATAAAATCTGTTATTCAATCTCTTTCGCAATATGTCATGTCTTGCTACCTTCTTCCACATAACATTATCGATGATATGACCACTTCTATTCGCCGATATTGGTGGTCTGGGAAAGATAACAAAAAAGGTTGGCACATGCTTCCTTGGGAAGTTATATGCCAACCAAAATCAGTAAGGGGCATGGACTTTCGTGATCTCCACAATTTTAATATTGCTCTATTAGGAAAACAAATTTGGAGACTACTCTGTGAACCATCTAACCTCCTTGGTCAGGTATATAAGGCTAAATACTACCCATCTGGCAACATCCTCGATGCAGCTTCCACTATAAAATCATCTTTTGCTTGGAAAGGTCTATGCACAGCCCTGAAAAAACTTCTTCCTGGTTTTGTTACAAGACCAGGAATCAATAGCAAGATTAACATTTTTCATGATTTATGGGGAGGTTCTTCCCCGGTTTAACTTTTTGGAGAATATGAAATTTCAAGTGAACTTTCCAAACGAGCCAGGGATTTTATGATTCCTGGACAACCACAATGGGATGAACCTAAAATACGCTCATACTTTGTTAGAGAGGATGCCAACGCTATTTTAAACATCCCTATAATTAATGACCATAGAGATACAACCATATGGATGCATAATGATTGTGGACTTTATTCAGTCAGATCGGACCATTTATTCCTACAAAAACTACGTGGCCCTCTAAATAGACCAACACGTATTTGGAAAACTATATCTAAGTTACCAGCCTTACCAAAGGTTAGAACCTTTGGATGACGACTAGGACATGATGCCCTTCTTACGGATCCAAATTACTAAATGCTAACCTAAGTAATGGTATACGCTCAATTTATGCAGCCACGATTGAAACCCTGATACACGCTTTGCGTGACTGTCCTGGTGCCCATGAAACTATTCGACTAACAGGTTTTCCTGCATTAATCCAATCAGGTAATTTTACATCGACCCTCCATTGACTGGAGACCGCAGCGACTAAACTTAATAAATAGAACTTTACTCTTTTTCTAACAATCCTCTGAAATATTTGGAATAGAAGGAATGATTGGATCCACAATTGTCATTTTCAACCACCATGGTTAACATTTGCAAATGCAAATTCATTATTGAATGACTATCAAAATGTAAATCTTACCTCTACCACTAACAATCCACAAACACCAATTATTCAAAATCAAACTTGGCAAAAATCAGGCCCTGGTTCAATTAAAATAAACACGGATGGGGCTTTTGATTCCATTTCTGGAAGTGCTACAGCCGGTGTAGTAGCACGTAACTCGGATGGTGTTATTTTGGGAGGGACTTCTCTTCCCCTTATCGGATGTTCGGATGCTGCTTCAGCTGAAGCACAAGCAATCTTAGCTGGACTTCATCTTGCATCCCAGAAAGGTTGGGCGAATATTACCTTTGAGACAGATTCAGCCTCTATTGCGAATAAAGTCAATCATGACAGGCCAGATCTTTCTACCTTACAACCTTTGGTGTCCACGATTTGCACCACCATGGAGAGTTTAGTTAATTGTCGGATCACTTATGTACCTAGATGGGCTAATAATGTAGCCCATACTCTTGCATCTAGGGCCATGCGCACATTATGTAATCTTTACTTTGATTCCGACATGCCCGATTTTATAAGGGTCATTGTAAACTCAGAGAGATTTAACTCTCCTAATCAATAAATTTCTAGGGGTACTCTTTTTCCCATAGGGGCTTCTAACCCTCTTTTGAGGTTGGAAGTGTTAGAGGGATTTTAACGAGGCCCTTTTTCCGTCAAAAAATAAGATTAATAATTTATCTTTTTGATGATAAACTTTAATATATATATTAAAATATTCTATCTTAAAACTAACTTCAAATTACTATTTTTTTGTTTGAATTATATTATGTATTCTAAACTTTTAAAATTTATGTGTTTATTATTTAATTTTTTAAAATTTAAAATAAATAATATAAATGGAATATTCGAATTTCATAGATAACCGGCTTAAATAAACTGAAACACAAACTAACATATATAATACTTGTTTTTAGGTACACGATAACGAATACCCTCCCCAAACAAAAAATATTAAAAACGTATAGGACAGGAGCTGTGTTTTAATTTCGATAATGTAAATTTAGGGTTTGAAATTCTAACCCAATCTTGACAGTACCGTTTTATGACATGTTTTTACGATTGTTATTTAGTCGGGTGAAAATCATTTATTTTTTTCATGCATCTTTTATGTTTTCGTTTTAAATTAGAGGATTTGGGGTTTAAGGGTAAGGGCTATGGTGATGATTTTAGGAATTAGAAGTATAATGTATTTTTTAAGGTGTAGGGTTTAGGGTTTAAGATATATAAAATAAGTGTTAAAGTTAAAAATTATTTTTTAAAAAAATTTTGAAAAGAAATATAAAAAGAATGTATGACAAAGAGTCAGATGATTTTTACCGTATTTAGACCGGATATTTTGTGTGACAGCGTCAAACTTCCACCAGTAGGGCTGGATTAGTGGTCGCTGAGGGTGCATCAACTGTTCTAAATAAAATAAGTCTAAATCTAATCAAACACACGTAGATTTTACAGGTGAGTTTGATAGCTTCCCTACCATAAATATGTACCGATTTGTGGCTAAAAAGAAAAACCACGTCGGCAGTCAAAAGTTTACGGCCATCATCGTCACCAAAGCTTAAAAGAAATTTGGTCAAAGTCTTCCAAATCCATATCTAACAACTACACCAAATACCAAGTCCATGGAAATGGCGTATAATTCTATATATAAGCTTCACTAATTCACTCCTTGAATAACCTACTCCGCAATATGAAGTTGACCATCTTTGAGAAACGAGGTTTAGAAACTCAGGGAACGGCCGGAAGCACGACGGAGGAGAAATGGAATCATGGAAGGAATTACATGGCGGCAGTGTCTTCGTGGTCGTCTCCTAGACTTCAACGGTGTACGTGTTTGAACCAACCAGGTTCAGCACCGTGTAGCAGGCATGGTTATGTGTTACCGAGGCAGAACATGAGGAGATACAGCGGTAAGGAAGAGATAATAAGGAGGGCAATAACTCCACCCAACCGAAAGATGACACTACGGTGGTGCAACTTCAGGCCAACACCAAGCAGGCTTTCCAACATGTCCATGGCGTAAGTTGCAGGGTTTGGTTTTTTAGCATAGATCGAAGAATATAATTAGATGTAAATGATATGATTGTGTTGTCTGAAATTTCAATGTGTTTCTGTTTTAATTTTTCATTGGAAACTTGAAAATCTACAAACAAAATCAAAACCCAGAATGTTTAATATTACATTTTAGGGTTCAACCAATAAATCTGATCTGGAGTACAATTCAGCTTGCACCAAACTTGCTGATGCTCATCTACAAAGATATTAACACAAGTTGCAATGTCCTTACAGTTATTAATCACTGGTTTTGGAATCACATTCCGTCCCACTAACTTATGTTCAGGCCTACATTATAAAAGGTTCAAGTGAATTCGGAGAAGAGCGATCATATTGTCACGTTTTAAAAGAGATGGAGCCATTTATTCTATAAAAAAATTCTTGGAATATATAAATGACGTCGTTGTACATTATATTCGACATATTTTTTAGGAAGAGACTAATAACCTTGTGACAAGTGGTATTAAAACAACTCATTAACTAATCAATTTTATGCCAATTATTAAAAAAATTAAGTGCACTCAACCGTAACGACTCGATCCATTCAATTAATATGTATAGATAATGTGAAAATAAATCTAAGACACGGGCACAAAATAACTAAGAGTGTTTAAAATTATCCGACTTGACTTATCTAAAACTAATTTTAATCATGTATTATTAATTTTTAAAATTTATGTATTTAATACATAATATTTTTAATTTAAATAAAAAAAATTGAATACCCAATACCAAATTAGCTAGATACCTAAATTTTGCAATAGCTAGATACCTGAATTTCAAATTAGCTAGATACCTAAATTTTGCAATAGCTAGATACCTGAATTTTGCAAGTACCTGATAACAGATTTTCGATTTAAATGGACTACAACATGGACCAAAAATTTAGTATCCAAAGAGACCGAATACCCATTTTTGGGTACCCAAAAATCAAGTACCCGGTAATGAAAACCCTAAAAATAACATGAATGCCGCTTGAAGCTTGCAAGAGATGATGTATGTAAAATGGTAAAATTATATCGGGGCAAACAAAAGGAAAATGCATAGCCTCAGCAAACAAGGATTAAAACAGTATTCGGAGCCGAAAAGTTCTCCCTCGACAAGCATTACAAATATAACGAGCCAAACATGGAATTCATAGATTCAACAAAATTTGGCTCATATGTTATTAGGGAAATGTATTACTTCTAAAGCAACAGGTTTAAGATGCAAGATCCTCTAACTGCATTTAGCCTTGTATGCTTCCCACCCTTGAAGGCGGTATTCACGAGCTGCCTCGGCAGGGTTTGCTGCCTTAATGATTCCTCGACCCACGATTATTATGTCGCTACCCCTATCGAAGATGACCTGAAATGTCATTTTCATCGGTTATTGAAGTTGAAATAATAAGGAAAATATCACTGAAATAGAAAATCAACATCTTCCATGGCTATAAATCAATCTCCTCTGGATGACCGACCAATAGAGTTGTTTTTGTTCATCATGTTTTCTACAGTAAAAATATTCAAAATGCACTTCCAGGAAAATTCCTAATCTATACACAACACAGGTTTACAATACAAGAGACGAATTCGAGAAGTAATGATGGGGCAAAATACTTACAGAATGTGGAGTGTTGTACTGCTGGCCAAGGTTATCGCCACCCTTTACCATTTGAACTCCAGGGGTAGCTTGAATGAATGCTGGATTTACTGGAGCACCAGGCCATGATGCAGGGTTGACCGAGATGAAACCAATGACAAAATCGGAGTGCTGTTCAGCGATTTTTACTGCAGCAGCTGTGTAGTCTCCAGTGGCAAGGTTACCAGCAGAGCTCATTTCAGCGAGTAGCAACAGCCCCCTACCACGGGGCAAACCCTAAAATAGTTCCAAGAATATAAAATCATGAGAAACATTAGTTTTAAACCCTTATTTCAAATCTAGCTAAAAGTAATATACGGTAATTATAACAAACCTTCAATTTCAAACCATCCACAATACTGGGACCAGAGATAATGTGAGCATTAACAATATCAGCCCAATCCAATATCTGGAAGATACCCCTGCAAGAAAAAAAAACATTCCGAGAGCACTTAGATAATAGCAAAGGAAGCAAATGCAAAAAGAACAACTGTGCAGCAGAAACTGAATAATACCCTTCATACTGCATTGTCACTGTATTACCAATGTCCGCAAACTTACGGTCTTCGAATATCATAAAGTTATGTTTTTCTGCAATCTGCAGTTGAAATATAGAACAAGGCAGTGTTAGTTCAACTTATCATTAACTTATCAACCAAGCACCAGTTCACAAAATACAACATTAATCCATCGGAGTTCAATATAGCTTCTCTATATCCATATTCCATCACCAAGTTTAACTAACACAGAACATGGAATGAAAGGGAAACCCTCAACACAGTAATACTGCCATTGAAACCAAAACCAATTCTAACGAACACCCATAGCTCGGGAAATTTAGGCGTAATAAGACATTTAACACAGCATTTGATATATACCACACGAAGTTTAGACCCAAAGTCTGGAGTGAAATCAGGTAGTATGTCCACATGAGTCTTCAATAGGCAGATTTCATGTCCAACCTGCATAAATTTGAGCAAGAGAAACAAGAATTAGCAAACCAGAAAGGTTTATCATACAAAAATTATTCAATAAAAAGACAATTATATATATATAATATCATTGTAATTATGCCTAAGTTAACAAGCATATACCATACTATGTATCCTTGATGAAATCAAATGTATCCTACTACAGTAAGAATCCGAAGCAAATCAGACTAAACATTTCCATCACTTTCCTAGTAGAACTCGACATGGAAAACCCATTTCCTATCACTCCTCCAAGAAAAATTACAACTTCACCTAGAAAAATTCCTGGCAAATGAAAACCGATCCACAAACAAAGTAATCCTAAACTTACCTTCTCAGCAATATCAAGTAACTCAGCAGCAGTGGCAACATCAGCAGCCAAACAGAGATTACTTTGTTTCTTAACCATAATCTCAAACAACTTTTTCCCACTTGGATTCTTAGCCATCTTAGCCCTTTCATCAAACCCCAGACACTTAATCTTCACTTTCTCAACCTTAGGCACAGGAACTTTCTTATTTTCCTCCAAAAACTTCATCACCGTGTTTTCCATCTCTTCCTCCAACTTCCCTTTCGCTCTCAAAACCTTCACCATCTCCGTCAAAGTAAAAAGAGCATGAAGTTTAATCCCATTCTGCTCCAACGTTTCCCTCCCGCCTTGCTCTCTATCAATGACCACGACGGCGTCCGTCACATCGATACCCAACGATCGAAGCGGAGCCACCGTTTCCAGAACCGAAGCTCCGGACGTTACGAGGTCTTCCACCACAAGACAAACCTGTCCCTTTTCGTAAACGCCTTCGATGGACTTGGCAGTGCCGTAATCTTTGACTTCTTTGCGGCGCATGAGCATGGGGATGGAGGTATCGAGAGAGATAGATGTGGCTATGGGAAGAGCGGTGTAAGGGACGCCGCAGATGAGATTAAAGGGTGTTTGGGGAGGAAGAGAGGAGAGGAGGGAATGGGAGATTTGGCGTAGGAGGGAAGGGTAAGAGACGATGAGGCGGAGGTCTATGTAGATAGGAGAAAAGATCCCGGATTTTAGCTTGAAGTTTCCGAATTTGACGGCGGAAATTTCATGGAGTTTGAGGATGAGGGACTCTGTCGACGACATTTTGTGGGTTGCGCCGCTAGTGAGGGTGGTGGAGGTGTGGAAGGAAGGAGGGTGGTTTGTTCTTTATAAAGCGGAGCTGAAAACGTTTAGTCCTATAACATTTCAAGCTTTTCCTTTAAGGAAAAAGTTAAAATTAGTGGAACCTTTAAATTTTATCAAAGATATTCGGAAAGAGATCCGAAAATGATGAGGTTGATTTTATTAATAAGGTATGCATAATTTTTTCTATTAAAAAATTACGTCTTTAAATTATTATTTTTATTTTAATTATTTTTTTAAAATATTTTATTTAATCCTTAAACTACTAATTATGTGATGTCACAATTTATCATAAAAATAAATATCAAAGTTTAAATACTTATAAAATGAAATAATATAAAAATACTTAACTATTTGGTAGGGGTGTTTATTATTGGCCCGAAAAATCGGGTACCCGATTTTTACGAGTCATAAAAATTTGGCCCGTATCTCTGTCTATTTAAATCGGGTATTTGTTATCAAGTACTCGTAAAATCTGAGTACCCGGTTCACAATTTTTATTTTTTATTTTTTATTTTAATATTAAAATAGAATTATATATTAAACATATAAACTTTAAAATTTGATAATACATAACTAAATATAAAAATAAATGATTTAAAGTTAATTTTAAAATATTTAGATGTATATATAAACATCTATATTTATTAAATTTTAAAACTTAAAAATATATATCACAAACATAAAATTAATTTAGAGATTTAAATTTAATTCTATGTATAAATATTAAAGAAATCTAAAATAAAAATATAATTTAAAATTAAAAAAAATATAATAAAACTAGTCAGGTCGGGTCGGGTATCCGAAAATTAAAAAATTTCGGCCACTATTTCTTGGGTCAGGTGCCCGACCTGGTCGAGTAATTTTTTTCGAAAATTACTCGTTATTTTTGTTTCGGATCGTTGGGTCGGATTAACCGGATCAGATAATTTTAAACACCCCTACTATTTGGTGAATTAATGGATTTTTTTAATTTATTGATATGTGCTACTATACGATAATAATGATAAAAATTTGTCATTAATTATTATTTAAATAATATTATATTTAATTATAAAATTTAAACTATATTAATTGAAAAATAAATTATTATGTATTTTTATTTATATTTTATAAAAAATAATGAAAAAATTGAAATGATAATGAAAACATGTGTGTCCTAACCTTTGCCCATTCTAATTTGTACCTACGAAACCTACATTCAACGCCTAACTATAAATTTGACAAATATCTTTAATAGAGAGAGAGAATGACTTATTTTTGGATGAAATTGGCATTGAAATTCTATTACTACAAAAATAAGTTAAAAATATTAATTTTAAAAATAATATTTGAATAGCTTTAATTTATAATTGTCTTCGGTTTTTTATTAGTTTAATTTTTTAAATTCATTTGATGATATAGTCTGATTTATTTGTATTTATTTTTTTTTCGAAATTTTTAGCCAAAAATAGATTCGATGTGCTTTAATCGAATATTATTGATGAAAGGTATAAAGATCCCTTATGAAATTGAGAAGCAAAAAACCATAAAAATTTTGACATGATCGGTTTATAATGGTTTGACCTTTTTAATCAATGTCTATATTTACTATTTTAACAGATATACTAAAAGATTTTTCAATTCACTCTATGATTTTTTTTATAGGACAAAGAGATAACTTTTGTAACTTATCTTTTCACGAGTTAAAATAAAATTCTTCCACTAATTTCTATAAGGATCAACTAGAATTTATCCTTTAACAATGAAGTTTTGACGATATAAATTAATTCTCTCTTTAGATTAGTGTTTATTTATTGAAAAATTCTACAACGGGCGTCGAACACCGTTGAACGTCGTTAATGATGAACACTGTTAAACACTATTAAACTGATTTATAAATATTAAAAAATTTTAAGGACTCAAAATATAATTATAAATTATTTAAATTAAATTTTTGTTAAAGTATTATTTATGTATATTTTATTTTATTTTATTAATTAAATAAAAAATAATAAACCCTAAAAATTAATTTAAAAATAAAAAGCTAAACTCTAAACCCTAAAATCAAAATAAAAATCTAAATCACTAAACATTAATTACAAACCCTAAAATATAATATTAAACTACTAGATCCAAAATATAAAACCAAAATCCTAAAAATACTAAATCATAAACACTAAATCCAAACCACAAAATCCTAAACCCTAAAATAAACAAAACCCTAAACCTAAAATCTTAAAGTAATTTTGAGTTTTAAGTTTTGGGGTTTATGTTTTTAGAGTTTTATTTTTTATTTTAGGGCTTGGGTTATATTTTTAGATTTTATGATTTGGGGTTTTATTATTTTAAAGTTTAGAGTTTATGATTTAGTGTTTTGGGTTTTAGGGTTTAGGGTTTAATATTTTAGGCCTTTAACTTTAGGGTTTTAAGTTTTTGATTTAATATTTTTATTTTTTAAATTAAAAAATAATTTAAGAGAATAATTTTAAAAAATGAAAATAATATATATATGTTTTAAAATTATTCTCTTAAATTTTAATTTAAAATTATATGTTTAGTACTTAGAATTTTAATTTTTATTAATCAATTTAATAGTGTTCAGCGGTGTTCATCGTTAGTGGTGTTCAACAATGTTCGACGCACGTGGTAGACACATCCTTATTTATTTTGGCTTATTAGGATTGAGTTAAAGATTTTACAAAGTAAATTATGAAAAATATCTCTCTCTTGATCTTTAAGAATAATCGTTCATTTTTTTCTTTTTCAAATGTCTTTGACTTGTATTTATAGTGTGGATTATTTTTTTAGTAAAAAAACGTAGAGATTTCTTATAAAAAAACCAATGAAATAAATAATTTTTTTAATACAATCAATTTTAGAGTGATACGATATTTTTAACCAAGATTTACATCTACTATCTTAACATATACACTAAAAATTTTCCATTTATTACTATAAATTTTTTTAATAGTACAAAAAGATTGTTTTACAACTTATCCTTTTACAAGTTAAGATAGAATACTCTCTCTAATTTTTATAAGGATTAAGTAGAATACATTCCTTGATTTTAAGGTCTCGATAATGTGAACAATTATCTCTCTAAATTATTTTTGAGAAATTTAATATATTTAATTAAGTTTAATTTTTTATTCATTATATTAAAATAAATATCTTAACAGTTAATTTTTTTTCACCGTATGATATTTATATAATCACAAGTGATTAGTTTTTTTAAGTTATAAAAAATACTAAGTATATAATAATTTTTTAAAAAATTTTAAAATAATATTTATTCATATTTTTAATTCTTTATTACGGAAATTATTACTCGAGTTCAGATTAGTATCATGAAATTTATTGTTTCGTTGTTTTTTATTGTTCTCTTTTTCAAAAAATTATATAATGAGTCAATCCTACCACGGTGCCATGGACCAACCATTAAAAATTACCCACACCATCAATTTGTATATATAATATTTTTTAAGTGAATCTTTATTTAAAAAATTATTTTTAAAAAAAATTAACAATAAATATGTGTCAAATATAAATAAAAATTCACTTTAAAAATACGAGTGAATCTCCTTTTCTCCCTTCCATTCCTGAATTAATGCGTCCAAAAGCCAGCTTCATTATTTTCCATTACCAATGAGTCTACTTTTTGACTACCCCAAGTCAATATTTCTAGAAATCTGTGCATTTACACGATGGATGAAAAATTTATTTGGAAACTAGTGGGTGGAGGTGGAGACAATAAGGTCTTGGAAGTCAATATTTCTAGAAATATGATACATATATTACAGAGACTTGATTATAAATCGGTGCTAAACACGTACTTTTTCATTTTTTTATGAATTTAAAGTCATAATAATTAAAAATTTACAGTATAGACGTTATATTTTAAAAATTAAATCAGAAAATCAAAGAAAAGATCAAACAGAGAAGAAGATATAATAAGAAGAGAAAAAAAAAATTAAAGTAAAAATTTCGTATTCATTTTAAGATAAATCGAAAAAGTGTTTTCTTTCTTTTTACCCTAATCACAGCTTGTCAAACGACGATGATTTATAACCGAAAAATGACAAACCATAATAACAATAAGAAGACAGAAAATATAACATAAATTATCAACATAAAATGAAAAGTCTCTGACACATATCCAAATCTAAAATAGATTGTAAGAGAATAGGAGTACCGAAGATAAAAATATTGTAGTTAGATAATTATCAAGCTTTGCCGTCAAATTTGCAGTTTTATTACCTCTATAGGGAATTCATTTGAAATCAAGTGCCCATTTTAATTTATCAAAATTAGCAATGGCACGGATGAGTGAGTTTCATTCAGAGTATATATTCAAGTTACTTACTCTTTTGATTACTTATTTATTGTCTGTTTGGATTTGAAGACGTTCAAAATCATTTTGTCAAGCTATTTGAAGACCAATTAGAATTGCCCATAACTCCATTTGTAATAGTTGGGTGGTACCAATCGTTTTGTTGAAGCCAATGACCCACGAACCATCATCCGTGTGAAAAATATCTTTCACCGAATCAATACATGTAGCTTGAGATACTGCACCATTTGTATTTAAAAAAACCCAACTCAGATCTGATTTTGTCCAATATATCGTTCTCATGCTAGTAGTTTAACGTAAAGGGTTAAAAACAATACTTTTTGAATCATATCGTCCCTAAAAATTACTTCTATTCAGAACTTGATCAATTAACAAGAAGTTGCCATTAAAAGTATGATTATTTTTATTTCTTCATATTTGCCCAAATGTGGAGATAAAAAATAGATTCCAATGTGAGGTCAAACTAGAGTCGACCTTTTGGTCAATCAAACTTTATTGTAACCATTCAAGAAGAGGTGCAACAAATTAAGAAGAAACTGTGGTAGTTTGGGGATGAGAATCCATATCGCCCGCGCATGAAAATAATCCCGTAAGGCAAGAAGAATAGATTCGATACCAATATTACAAATAAGACAATATGAATATTGTCCGACGTTCTTTCTACAACGTTGTTCATTGATCAATAATTTACCTTTAACCATGCGCCACAAAAATAATTGTAGCCTTTGTGGCACATGTAAGTACCAAATTTCTTCCATAGCGGAGATGGTAGGTTCAATTCACCTGTATTCTTTGTGTATAAGCTGACTTAATTGTAAAGGATCGACAATAAATGTGACTCCATATTTAATACGTGGAATATTTGTAGGATCGAGATATTTAATATGTGGAGAATTATTATCGGAGAAAATCATCTTTCAATCTGTGTAAAGTCTCAATTACCATTAGTATATGTAAGATCCGAGAAATAAAGTTCATGATTTTGAGGGATACCTTGTAGCAAATGAGGTCGCAAAGATCCTATCGAAGAGACCCAATTATTATCCAGAACATTAATAAATCCCCAAACCCAAGGGACCAAGCTAGACTATCAAAGACGAACATAGAACTCGATGGATCAAACGAGGACATGTTTTTAACATCTTGTACTTCTAACATAGAAATAAATTAAATTGATGGTTAATATAAAATGAATAACTCGAAATAAATGTAATGTTGAAGAAAAAAACAGATTAAAGATTAAACATATTAGACTTTTAATTCTCGATTCAATTGATTAAGTCACGGTATAACGTTAAAATAACGTAAAATTATATTCATATCAATAAAAAATGGTATGGTGCAGTGATTTGTATAGTTTTAAAGTTTTTAAAAGGGTTTTAAACTTTTAAACCAACACTGTGTATTCTTATGGTGAATTTCAATCAAATAATAGCATCAACATCCAATGTCCTTGATGCCGGCTCCCTTGCAAGCTTCATGTCCCTCTTGGAACCGCAAGAATCTCCTGATTCACGATGGCCAATACCAGCCTACTTGGGTTACGGTCACAAATGCTCAGGTCCTCCACTCGGACTTCTTAGCTGTTATGGCTAGCTATACTACCCGACCTGGCATCCCGGCTGCTGCGAATGCTACTTGGAGACGCCCTCTCTCCCTCGGGCACTGATCCAAACCATGGGGCTGCTATTGATGTTATTGCCCGTGACAGTCTTGAAACAAAGGATAAACCTTTATCGATTTTTCTTTAATGAGACTCGTCTTCCTAAAAAAAAATTACAATTGCAGTACCTCATGATGAAGATTCCTTCATTTGCATATTCCTAATCAAACGTTGTTTGTAATAATCAGAATCCAACATCAAAATCTGAGAAAAATATCAGCCGCAATTAAACCAGACCACTACTTACATGTGGTGGCAAATGCCAATTTGTTGGCACTGCAATGCACCATACAATTTCTTGTGATGGAAACAAGTTGGATTTCAACAATAGAAAAACAAGTACTAAAATAGAACAAAATGGTTGCACATACATGAAAACTTTCATATTCTATAGAAATTTTTCAGCACTATACTATGATATTTTCCACAGTTAGTGATAACTACAAAAGTACAAAAAATTTCATACATACAAACAGAAGATGACTGGTTTCTGTAATATTTTCCATGATCAGCCTGTCGAGCCTCCTTTCATCAAAGCGAATGGGTTAATTTACAGTCATGTCTCAATCCAAGATATACTCCTCTTTTATCCTTCTTGGCTTAACTCCACCATTTACTCCTGCTAAAAGCACAATGGAAAATGTAAAGAAAATGGGGCTAAAAGCACAATGTGATATTCTATGCAACCCCTGCTAGCATAAAAAAATATTTGATCAACTATCATAGTACCTCAGATGGATCAGGGGGTGTCAGACTTGAGCTTCCTTCAGCTGGTGCTACCTCAGAGATCCTTGCTTCCGATTTTTCATTTGAATAACTAGCCAAGATTGAAAAAACATAAATAATATAAGCTTATGGCTACACTTGGTCCGATTTCTAAGAAGGACCAATCCCTTTTTAGGATAGATCAGTTATTCAGCATACCTAATATCGAATCATTCAATATTTAGGATACTTACGTTGAGAGAATTGTCACCCAAATAAGTTCTACACAGTCCACCCAAAGAAGCCTTTGTTCTACCGGAATGAAACCATAAGTGATAAGATGAGCAAAAGGCCAAAGCTTCCATCCGGCCTACAGAAACAACACCAGATTGTTGGAATATAGAGAGAATGAAGGGCAAAGACAGAAGGTTCTCTTACTGTCAACATAGGCCAGAATGTTGCCTTCAATTCGCTAAAAATACTGATCGGAGATTCAAAACGCAAAAATCCCACAACTATAAAGTAAATGCTGTTCCAAACAGCAGCCCGTGCAGTTTGGTCGAAAGCTACTTTCACAGGAACCACCCACCAATTTTGGAAAGGGAAAAGCTCCTGAAAAAAGAAACGAGGGTTGTTCAGTCAACTGGATAAAAATATCAACCCTGAACTTTATTCGATATAGTAATGAGACATTACCTCACAGATTTGGTAATAGTAATGAGATATGGAACCGTGTAGGGCAAAGCCAACAAGTCCAGATCTGAACATTCGTGTACGATCAAACTCGAAGAGAGGTTTCCCTTCAAAGCACTGAAAGAATTAAGGGAAGATAAGTTTTAGTAGACAATTTTTTGATCACAAACTTTAAAGATTGAATTGATATAATATGAAGTTTATAAACTTACTTGCGCAATCCAATCCCCTAGAGAATAGACGATTCCGCTAATAATCATTTTGACAAAAACAGGATTTCTCTTCAAAGCTTCTTCGTAAGCACTCCAGTTGTGTTGAGGTGCATACCTTAGTATCTCAAAAAGAGTCCATCCCTAGCATTGTAATGCCAAAAACTTTAACTTCTTCGTAGGTTTCAGATCAAATCGATTATGCCTTACTTATGCTTGGCACCTAAGTGGCACATAAGCATATCAAACATTCACACGGTCCACTCATTATTTTCTCAAGCCAAATCTTACAGATTTACACAGAAACAGAACCAATTCAAAATAAAACTGTAGACAGAAATATACATATAATCTCACCTGCCAGTAATTGTGGTTAATGGTAAGCAACTTGGTAAGGGCAAACATACCGGCAACAAGAACAATGGTAGCATTAATTGTTCTATCTATAAGCCTATCCCATTCCTTTCGGCTTCCTCCTCCATCACCAAATCCATTCCCTGAAGGTGAACCCGAAGAAGAAAACCCTTCAAAAGATAACCTTGCTTCATTGCCAAACCCACCTACCGGACTCACCAGCGCTCCCCCCGGCGATTCTCTCTCCACCTGGCTCACCGCCACTCCTTCTTGCATATCCGTAACATCTTTACTTTGAACTGGAATCACGTCTGGCTCATCGGCTAATGAGTTCACGACCACCGAGTTGCTCCTTTTGTTGCTGTTCTTATTTTGTTTGGTACCGAAGAAAACAAGGCCGTCTGAAAGTTTTGAGGTGCTTAATGAGAAAGCTGAGGCCTGTCTCGAGATGGGTTTTCGAATTTTTGATAAAGAAAGGAGGCTTTGAGGAGATATCGTGGTGTGAAGAAACGCCATGAATATGCTTGAAGGAGGAGGAAACAAGTTGAGTTATGTTGACCGAGATATGTCCCGGGGCTTCAACCGCCACTTGTAAGTAATCTATTCTAGTTTCTCCAACGTTGCAAATGTCGGAAGAGCCTTTTCTTATACCAGAATGAATATGGGTCGGGGGATTCAGTGCTATTGGGCTTACGGTTTTCTACGGTGAACTTGATTTGTGTGCACTTCTCTGGTGAACTATATCGATAAATCAGTCAAATTACCCTTAAAATCAATAATTGAATAGGAAATATTTTTTAAATTTAAATAAATCATTTTAACTCATGTAAAATAAATTTGTTTCTAGTTTACTTTGAATTTTGTGTAAATAACGAAATAAATTAAATTATTTGTTTTCTTACCTCTCTATTCAATATAGAACTCGATTTATAAATAAAACGAATTTTTAACTTGTTTTACATAAAATATAAGTTTATTTTAATTTGATAGTGCATGTTACATATGGTAGAGTGTGGTGCAGGGGATAATTCTATGCGTGATTGTGGAGGGGATAATTTTAAGCTGAAAATAAAATAAAATAAGGTCCACGTAATAAAAGATTTAACAAAAATATATAATAACACTAGGGAAAATTCTACAACGGGCGACGAACAGTGCTGAACATCACTAGCGTTAAACACTGTTGAACACTACTAAATCAATTAATAAAGATTAAAAATTTTAAGGACTTAACATATGATTTATAATTATTTAAAATTTTTAATTAAATTATTTTTTATATAATTTTTTTTTTTATTTTTAATAAGGATGAACTACATATTTAGTATTTCACCTATTTCTATATTTTTATACTCAAACTAGTTTTTTAACAAAATAATACCTAATTCTATATTAAATTAATTTTTTATAAGCGTCTAAAACCGAAATCAATTTAAAGTCATTTTGAACATTATAATGTGAGGCAATTTTTTTTAAAAAATAATCTTTTTAATAGTTTAACGTTCATATAATGAGTATAAACGAGCATTTTTCGTAGTGAAGATCGATATTTTGTTATGATCATGATCCCTTTTATGATTTATCGATATGTCAAAAACTAGCGGCGAAAAGATTTATTTTTCATATAAAATATTTAATCAAAATATATAGTTTCTTAATTTTATTAAAAAAAATAATAAATTTATATTTTTAGTCTAAAAATTAAAAATAATCTTTAAATTGATAATATTTAGACTAAGTTTATAAATTGTATAATTTTTAGAAACTAGAACTATTATTTGACCAATCAATGTCACTATTTTCGTTTGTTCTTAACAATTAAGGTACCAAAATAAAAATAATATATAACATTAGGTACTATTTTACTAAAATAATTAATTTAAGTATTAAAATAAAAATACAAAAATAGGTGAGGTACTAAATATGTAGTTTATCTTTATTAGAAAATCAAAATTTTAATGTATATAAAAATAATTTAAGTAATTTTTTAAGTAATTATTAATTGTATTTTAAGTCCTTAAAATATATAATTTTTATCAATTAGTTTAATAATATTCAACGATGTTCATCGTTAGTGGTGTTCAACAGTGTTCGTCGCACGTGGTAGACTCATCTGGATACTAAATACAAATAGATTGTTTTTCTTTTAAAAAATAAATTGATTTGAAAACAATGGTTACCATGTCAGCAGGTAAATAGTAAATAAATGAATAATATCCCATGATTTTCACATGTTATACTAAATTATTATAATATATTTACACTAACTACGAATGGGGTTTATTTTAATCGGACCTTAATTTTTTAGGAAAAAATAAAAAATTAAATATTTAATTTAAATTAATTAACTAATAAATAAATCTTGATAGTTAAATATTTTATTATTTAATTAAATATTAGTAATGAGATTATTAATTTTTTTTAAAAAAAATAAGATTTAAATTTTAATGTTATGAATAAATTAATAAGATAAATTATCTCGTAATTTTTTTGTGTGTTTAATTTATATTAATCAACCAATCAATTAAATATAAATTATTATATAAAAATCTATTTGATCATTTATACTTTTTACTAATATTTTTAAAATTAGAGATGGGTACGAGTTAGGTCGGGTTGGATTTTCGATCCACTCGTACCCGATCCGAAAAACATACTCGTTACTTGCCACCGACCCGACCTGATTTTTAAGCTTTAAAATTTAATCCGATCCGACCCGATCTGAATCATTAAAATAAATAAATTTTAGGGACTTAATGTAAAAAATAAAATTTAGGGATCTAATTACAAATAAAATAAAATTTCAGTGATCTAATTATAAAAAAATAATTTTAGTGGCCTAATTGTATAAAATATATATAAAAAGGATCATTATTATAAATTTCCTTAAAATATATATAAAAAAGTACGCCATTAGTCCTGAGTCGGGTCGGGTCAAATTTTTCCACCATAAACCCAAACCGACCAAAATTACCATCGAAAAAACCCGATCCGATCCAAACTCAAATTTTTTCTAAAAAAATCTGACTCGTTCAGATCAGATCAGGTCGAAACCCGTCGAGTTCGAGTTTCATGTAATCCCTATTTAAAATTGTATATATTTCATAACAAAACATTCTTATTTTTAACCCGACGAACATATGAATTTATATACTAATATACATGAAATTCAAACTTTAATAATAAATAGTCTTAGGGACACGTGTATGTGTGTATAACGAAAAATTATATCATGGGTCAGTCCCACCACGTGTCCATAGGATCGACTAATGATAACTACCCACTTCATCAACTTTTCCATGTCATATTTTTTTCAGGTGAATCTTCACTTTAAAAATTAAAAAATAATGAGGTGGATGATTATTATTGGTCGGTCTCATGGATGACGTGGTGGGACTGACCCATGATATAATTTCTCGTGTATAACACATGATTATAGTAGAAACGTTTTAAATAAATATATAAATTAATTTAAAATATATTGCTTTAACGTGTGAAAAAAGATTTTTTAAAAAAAATAAATAAGTGCAAAAATAATTATCAAGGTAGGAAACATTTTTAACGATATCTTATAAAAACATAATTAACAATCAACCTTAGTGATAAAATATTGGTAAAAAAATATATACTGATTTCATGTTTTTATCCTTAGAAATATAGTTTAATTGGTTTGAAATTGATTTGTGACAGTATTTTAATCAGTTTTTTTATTATATAATTATTAATATTTATTTTATTATTTAACTGTTTTAGAATATTATAGAAACTTATAATAAGATGATTTTTATAATTTTTTTTATAAAATTATAATTTAAATTTTTAATAAGTATAACATTTATAAATAAGAACACTACATGATGTGGGTCCCTTGATAAGGTTAAACTTTGATCACCATTTAAACCAGAACACAGAGTGATGCTTATAGGAGGAAAAAATATTAGATGAATCATAATTATTATGTCATTTAAAATTTAATAAAATGATTATTTAATAACTAAAAAATTATATTATGAACATTTTTAATAAATTATTTGTCATTTTATCTAATAAAATTCAATTATGTATTTGTTATGTTATTTTCTTAAGGATAGTTTTTTATTTTTTATATCATATAAATAGAGAGTGAGTGGTTAAAAAAATTAATTATAAATAGATTAATGATATAAAAAAATAAATTAGTGATTGAATTTTAATAAATAAGATCATAGATGATATGATAAAAAGGATCCGTAATATATTTTTTTAATAATTACCCACTTTTTAATTATAATTTATTAAAAAAATTAAAATAAACGAATCTAATTAATTAAAATTACGAATAACTTAATAAAAAAATCATCTAATACTCCAATTTTTTTTCGCAGAGGAATCCCGCATGACAGCTCAGTCTTTGTTATAGATAAATGAGGAGAGCTTAGCTTTCAAACAATTAATGTCCATACGAGAAATTATATCATGCGTCAGTTTCATCATATCATTCATGGATTAACTAATAAAAATTGTTTATCTTATTATTTTTTAATTTTTCAAGTGAAGATTCACTTGAAAAAAAATATGACATAAAAAAATTAATGAAATGGGCAAATTTTATTAATTGGTCCCATGGACAAATGGTAGGACTGACTCATAATATAATTTTTCCTACTTAAAAGAGATTAACTTGTGTATTAAAAGATTTTTGCAAAATATATTGTTGGAGGTCATATGAGTAAGACTCTGTTTTTTGTTGCTTTTAAGTAATTAAAAGCACTTAAAAAAGTGCTTCTGACAGATATAGGTTAGTTTTGGTTGCTTTTAGTTGTTTTTCAAACCAGTTTTTTTCACTCAAACCAAATAGCTAAAATTTTTGGCTTTTGAGTTGGATAAGCTAGTTTGAAAATAAAATTACTTATTTACCCTTATAATATATTTGTTAAAATAATATTTATACATATATAATTATAAAATAATATATATTTTATAATATTTTATATTGAGAATAAAATTATTTTATTTTTAATTTATTTTAAATTTATTATTAATTTATAATTGTTACGTTCGTATATAATCTAAAATATGTATATATTTTTAAATTAAATTTTATAAAAAATATTTTTTTATTATAATTTAAATTTATTTTTTAATAATTATAACATTAATAAAAATTTAAAATTTTTAAATATAATTTAAGTTCACTAATACATCATGTCTAAAATAGACATTTAAAATCATTTTCAAAATCACTTTTTTACATCAATGACAAACATTACTTAATTTTTCTAAAATTATTTTTTCAACCACAGTTTTAAATTCACTTTTTCAACTGTACTTTTTGTAAGCAATGTCAAACTGACCCTAAGTCTTGAATTTTTTACAGAATTTTAAATAAGTTATACGAATTAAAATAATTAAAATAATAAATTTATTTTTAATTAAAATATATAATTTAAACCTCTATTTTTAAGTTAAACCGATTAAAAACATGTATATTAAAAGCCTTTCATAAACTTTTTAAACCCATGTGTTGTGCTTAGCTAATACTGTGACTATAGATACCTAACAAAAAAGATAACCAATTCAAGAAATCAAACCTAACATTAAAATAGTAGTTGTAACATGGAGGAATACCTAATGTATTTTTCCTTTTCTGTCTGGTAATTTTCTAAGTTTCAGCTTCTTTATGATCATTGGAAAATAATAATTTTTTTACCATTGGCAAACCTTCATTTAAACTTGGAATTTTTCCAACATTTTTTTTTTTTACTTTTATACAATAAAATCTGGAGATATTTTCATATGTTTTTACTGTTCTACAGCAACCTCCCTGCAACATAATTATAAACCCCAACTGCCTTGTCCAAGTGTAAACCACCCACACATTATTGCCATGGCAGCTAGACAGGTTTTCTCATAATTAACATGAACTAAACATCGAACTACTTCTTTTTTCCTTTACAAATCGTTCGACCTTTAACGTCATATCTGGTCTATAAATATCCCATGCATCCCTCAAAATTAATTTCATTGTAATAAATATTTTTCTTTCTGTAGCCTTAGCATTGTTTTATTTTGTCGTTTGGTGTTTTGAACATGGTCTGCTTTTGTTTCTTGGTGGACCAAAGGCGGAAGCTGAGGAGCATTAAGCCGGCAGCAGGGATGTGCTCGCGGTGCGGCGGCGGAGCAAGTGTCGGAGATATGATGACGACCACCCGGTTTTGTTATATCCCGTTTTATTGGAGATCTTGGAAGGCTATAATTTGCAGCTTTTGTGGAGCCATCCTTAAATCTTACAGATGAAATGAAGGAACTCGGAGCTGTCTTCTCTGTTGATTTCTCTGTCGGCTTTAAAGAGTTGCTGTATGTAAAATCATGAAACGGTGCATTACGGAGGTTATTTAATTTATTATCAAATTAAGAACGTGATTAAAAAAATTAATTTAAAAGTTATATTAAAAAAAAATTAAAATTATGATATTATAAAATTTTAAAAATTAAAATAAATTATATAAATTTTTAAGTGGGATGACTACGATCTCAACGGGTACAAATCGTCTACCTCTTACATATATTTTGAATTATATATACAACTGGACAAAAAATTCCGAAATAAGTTATATTAAACAGGAGTACTCAAATAAACATAAAACTTCATTACTAAATAAAACAGTTAACTAAACATCATTACGAGAGTTTTAAGTTCGAACATAGTGTTTACATAAACCACAAAACATAACTTCAGAATTATTGACTTCCTAAACGACACATTAATGTACCATGAAAGAACTACTAAAGCAGTCAAGTATATGTAGAATGTGCATAAGGAACATTGGATTCTTGCAGGAGTAAGGCGTTGAAATCGCTGAATTTGAAACCTCAAGGATTATGAAGGTTAAGTTTTTCCTTTGCAGTAGTACGCAGATGATTGCAAACAGGAACAAGATTTGCAGTTTTTTTTCTCTTGTTCTAAACTGTGTTTTCTCTGTAAATGACAGCTTAATCAAACAGCCTGGAAAAAAGAGTTGAATTGTATACAGAAGAACTCTTTTGAACAAAGCTTCGCCTTTTCCTGCTGAAAGTCATGTTATCTACACTGGGTTATTTTATTTTACTTAAACTTTTATGGGGTTTTGTTTAGATCATAGTTTACAGGGTCCCAGACAGTGTTTTTATCGAGTTGGGAGCTTTGAGTTTTTTTAAATAAGTTTAGATGAAATTAACTAATTGTCTGGTTTTGGTTTTAGCTGTTATTTTGTCTGAGTTTTTGAGTTACAGAGCAGATGCTTCATTCAATCTTACTGATAACTACTTGATTGTTTGCGGTTCTTCACAAAATGTAACGTTTCAAGGTAGAACTTTTGTTCCTGATTTGATTCAGTCTTCACTTTCCTTGAAGAGTGAAAGTTCTTATGTTGCTACTGCCTCTAATTCTAGTGTTCCATCTTTGCTATATCGATCGGCTCGAATTTTCTCCGGTATTGCTTCATACAAGTTTAATATCAAGCATGAAGGTCGGAATTGGGTTCGACTTTACTTTTATTCTTTTCCGGAATCGGGCTATAACTTGTTATCTGCTCCGATAACAGTTGTAGCTAATGATTTTTTGCTGTTGAACAACTTCACATTGGAGAACTATAACGGTTCTTGCATGTTCGAGTATGCAATCAATGTGTCTTCAGCTACCTTAACGCTTACCTTCATTCCTTCGAACAATTCGGTTTCGTTTGTCAATGCGATTGAGGTTGTCTCCATCCCGGATACTGCACTGTCTGACCAGGCCTTTGATGTGAATCCATCTGCTACTATTAGAAGTCTTTCGCAATTCGCGTTGGAAACTGTTTATAGGTTAAACATAGGAGGGATGTTGATCACTGCTCAGAATGATACACTTGGAAGAACATGGGAGAATGATTCGCAATATCTCCATGTAAATAGTTCTGCTGTGAATGTTTCAGTCAATCCGGCTTCCATCAAATACACAGATTCCATTACAAAGGAAACGGCACCGAATCGGGTCTATGCCACTGCTGTAGCCATGGGGGATTCAGATGCATCCAGCATGAACTCAAATGTAACATGGGTCTTTCCGGTTGATCCGAACTTCAGGTATTTCGTTCGGGCACATTTCTGTGATATCTTGAGTCAGTCTCTCAATGCTTTGGTTTTCAATCTGTACATAAATGATGATATTGCTGTTGCAAGTCTTGAGCTATCGACTTTGACCAGAGACCTTAATGTGCCTTACTATAAGGACTTCTCCAAATCCTCGGCAGAATCCAGTACCTTGACTGTTAGTATTGGTCCAGATTCAATGACAGACATCACTAATGCAACACTGAATGGATTGGAGATTAGGAAAATCAGCAATGATGCTCGAAGCCTTGATGGACTTTCTTCCGTAGCGAATCTCCTTTCGAAATCACCTTCGAAGAAGAACAGGATTCGAATAATAATCGGTTCTCTTGTTGGAGCTGTAGCTGCAGTGGCATTAATTGGATTCTGCTGTTGTTGCATGACAATGCTGAAGTCTAAAGTTACTCATCAAGGACATCCATTGTTGCCTTTGCGCTTGTATGGACACTCTCAAACAATGACCAAAATGTCGACAGCATCACAGAAGAGTGGCAGAGCAAGCTGCAACTCATCGTCTTCCTTGAATCTCGGCCGGTTCCTCACCCTCCGAGAAATCCTTGGTGCTACCAACAAATTCGACGAGATCCTACTTCTCGGAGTTGGTGGTTTCGGAAAGGTCTACAAAGGAACACTTGAAGATGGGACTAAAGTTGCTGTCAAAAGAGGTAACCACAGATCCGAACAAGGCCTTGCTGAACTCCAGACTGAAATCGAAATGCTATCTAAACTTCGTCATGGACACCTTGTTTCTTTCATTGTCTACTGCGATGAAAAATCGGAAATGATCCTCGTTTACGAGTATATGGCTAACGGACCCCTTAGAAGCCATCTTTATGGAACAAATTTACCGTCTCTATCATGGAAGCAAAGACTTGAAATATGCATTGGAGCGGCAAGAGGGCTTCACTATCTCCACACCGGTGCAGCCCGAAGCACTATTCATCGAGATGTGAAGACAACAAACATTCTCTTGGACGAGAATTTTATAGCCAAAATAGCAGATTTCGGTTTATCGAAAACTGGCCCGGATTTAGATCAGACACATGTGAGCACTGCTGTTAAGGGTAGCTTCGGTTACCTCGGTCCTGAGTATTTTAGAAGGCAACAACTCACTGAGAAGTCCGATGTGTATTCATTCGGGGTGGTTCTGATGGAAGTCCTCTGCTCTAGGCCGGCTTTAAGTCCCGGTCTACCAACAGAACAAGTTAATACCGCGGAATGGACAATGAACTGGCACAAGAAAGGTATGTTGGAACAAATCATGGATTCTAATCTTGTCGGAAAAGTCAATCCAGCTTCTCTTAAGAAGTACGGAGAAACAGCTGAGAAGTGCCTTTCAGAGCACGGCATCGACAGACCATCAATGGGAGATATTTTATGGAACCTTGAATATGCTCTTCAGCTTGAAGAGACCTCATCCGCACTAATAGAACCCGATGATAACAGCACGAACCATATACCAACCATTCATTTGACACCACTTGAGCCATTTGATAACAGTGTAAGCTTGATCAATGTTGGAAACTCCGGCATTGATGATGATGCCAAAGATTCTGCGACGAGGGCAGCAGTTTTCGCAACTCATAAATCCTAGTGCACAGTTGATGAATGAAAGCCATTTTTCTCATTACAATGTTCTTTTTCCTCAAAATTTAAGACATGACTTACTATTATTTCAGCTGGGAAATTGATAGCAATGTTGAAAATCACTGGAACTGCAAACTTTTTGTATTTTCATTAAACTATAAGATACGAGTAGACATATATAATATGCAAACTTTTCATTATTTTCATTTCTAAACCACTAGAAAATTACATGACAATCACACAGGAACAGCAAACTTTCTTTATTTTCAGGCATAAACCATAACACAAATGGTACTTCAGCCTTAAAATTGCAATTTCATTACCAACAAAGACACAAGATTCCAAAAACATAATGATCTACTACGGTATAGGGTTATCAGCAATGTCGCTGGTAAATTGGGCACTTAGGAGGTCTCGGCGGAGTGCAGCTCCGAGTAGGATCACGTGTACATTCAACTAAGAACGATGGTATTCCCTCTGCACAATCAACCAACACCAGTAAACTTCAATATAATTACTAAAAAACATTAGTATTTTTTTTATAAAAAACAAATAAATGAGTTAAAATGGAAAAAAAATACAATAAAAATATAGTTGTTGTTACCCTTCTCTGCCAGTTGCCGAGCCATGGTCGAAGCGGGGAAGGCGAGAATGGAAGCCAATAGGATGCATAGTATGATGAACAATCCTTTCATTTTAGATGATTAATTAGCTTCACTTGAAGGATGAGTGATGCATATAATCTCCATCTGAGACGACTATTTATAGGCAAATCAAGTGTGATACGGAACGAACTCATGAAATTTCCACGGCAAAGATATTTTGCTCATTTTCTTAACTCCATTCTGCCTTTCCTAGCTCTTTCTTATCAAAGATGATGTTTAAGGTGATTATCATGCAAGTCGATTGCGAGTTAGATAATGTTCGACTCGTGATAGTTAAAAAAATTTATTGTTAGACTCGATTCATTGCTCGTTAAGCACGTTAAAATTGTGTTTGACACATACTCTTTAAAAAAGTTGTTACCCAACTTGATTCGTTGCTCGTTATAGTGATCATTCGATCTCAAATTTGATCATTTATTTTATCTCAACATCCCAAATCTAAATTCAATCTTTATTCCGTTAAAAAGTGTCTCAAAATTCATGAAACGGATAAGTTTTTTTGAATTTTTCTCATCAATTTTTTTAATATCGTTCGATGGAACTCTTTTATCAAGACAGTACTTCATTTGTTTCTATAAAAAATTTTACTGTTTAAATCTTAAAAAATCCTTATTTTCGATAAATAAACGTAAAAAAGTTAACACAGGAAACAAAAATTCAATAAATCTTGTTTCGATGAAGTTTTTTTTTAATATTAATTTTAAAAAATATTTGTTTATTTTTTTTACTCAAATTGAGCCTTTTTCATAGTCCTACTTTTCCACGATAATATGATTATTATGAACGATTCGACATATTTTGTGTGGAAAATTCTACGAAAGAAACACTGACAAGGAAATTTCATATTTTGTCATTTTTTTGGAAAAAATTATTAAAAAAATACATTGATCCATCGTTTTAAAAAAATTAATTTAGAGAATGACATAACCTAAATAATTATGTTAGACTCTTCCAACTTATCTAATTGACTCCAAAAGTCTTTTGGGATAATACAATTCTTCTCAGTTTAAAATTTTAAGAATTATTGTGCAATTTACTAAAATGAAAAATTTAATTTATAATATGAAAAACTTATAAAGAAAATTATTTTTTAATATGAAAAATGTTAATTTACTTTTCTGAGCGATTTTTAAAAATTTTATAATTATCTATATATTTAATATTTTTTATGTAATTTGAAGCTAAATATTTTATTATCTCTTCTAATTTTTACTTTTCTTTTTCGATTATTGTTAAAATAAGCCTATTTAATTTTTCTTACAACATAATTATCTGTAGATATGACTTCATAAATTTTTATTTTTAAAAAATTTTATACCGTAAAAAAAAATAATATGAATATTAAATAAGACTTCATATGTAATTTTTACTTTTAGAAAATAATTAAAATGTCTTGAAAACTTTGATAAGTTCATTGTTCTTATTTTTTCTTGAATAAAAGTTTTTAAAGTAATTTCAACTCAGTAAATAGTTTATTTTTTTATCAGTATCAAATGACTCATATTTCTTAATAATATTTATTAAATTATTATAATAAAATTTAAGATTAAAATCATGTAATAAATATAATTTATTATAATGATACGAGAAACTAAAATTATTCTCATATGATTTGAACCGTTATATTTTACACCTAGCTTTTAATTGATATATTTTATTTTTTTAACCGGTCGTTAAAATTAAATTAATGAAATTGAATCATCCTCGACAACGAATAGTTATTTTGATTAAGAATATTATTAGAAATTTATTCGAACCGATGAGTTTGAGAAATAACTGAAATCATGGACGAAAATAGAGAAATTTTATCACCGAAGTTCAAATGGGATATGATACCAATCTAAATATAGGGAACGTATAAATCATCCTAAGGATCCCAAAAATATCAACATAAAACCACCGGTATTTTATAAAATTGGATGACCTTAAGAGTAATTTACCTATTTTTAATAAAATCTAGTCTTCCAAAATCTGAGTATGATCGACTGAAATAAATTTAAAAATTCTTTATAAATTTTATAAAAGTAATTAAAATGTGATCTTTACGTTGTTGTAAATATGATTCAATTTTTTTTAAAAAAAAATATAAACGATATCAATTTTATTACATATTTTAAAAAATAAGAATATTTGAATTTTAAAGCTCATAAAAAATTTACAATAGAGTTCTCAGAAAATAATTTTAGCAATGGCTTAAAATTATAAAAAATTACTGATTTTGAGTTATATATTTAGAGGTTACTTTTTGAATAAGCAAAAATTAGAATAATAGATTATTTTCATAAACAACAATGACAATGACTTTATAAATTTATCATAAATCGTACGAATAAAATTAGAAGAGGTAAATTATATAGTTGAAAGATAATCGAATCTAGTTCTTTTTAAAACAAACAGATCATGTTTTGAAACTGTAGATTATTAGTTATATATATTTTTTATTTTTTAATAGTTAATATTTTAGTTATAATTTATATTTTTAAAATGATATATTTATTGTTGATAAATTTAAATTTATCATTTATGTTTATAATTTTGAAAATTTAATTTGAGCATTTGTCTTAATTTGTTAAATTCTATTTTTTGATACAAAGATTAATCGAGAGCCGTAAGGATCATAAAAATGTGTATCAGAACAAATAAAATTCTCAAAATATCTAATGAGGATTCCCCGAAACCATACTCACAAGTGTTGTGATGGAATAGCGAATACAATATCGTCCCCGCCCTACTTCATTGTCACCCCTAATATAATGGTCATAAAGTAAAATGAAGCGTTATTCTCTTAGGAGATTTGGGTTCGAAAACTTTATTTATACGATATTTATAAGTTTTATTGAAATTAAAAATTAAATAAATATAATCAAATTAATCATCTAAGAAAAAATAAATATTAGATAATTACATTTTAATTTGCAAAACCGTAGTAAGCCACCATATTTTAATAATATATACAAGGATAACTGGTCTTCATTTCTTCATAAACATAGAACTTACACAAAAGAAAACATATAGTAGCACAATACAAGAATGGAAGTACCATTTTAAGATGAAATATTCAATTATTGACATAAACTATATAGTTTAGGCCACCATTATTTAACTAATCAACCCATTACTTCATTTCTTGCACACAATTCCATATCCAGATGATCCCCCACGGGTGCAGTCAAGTGAGAGATATTCAGTCACAGATGGGGTCTCATGTGAGCCATTTTGTGGTGAGAATAAACAAGTTGAGCAATCTGCAGAAAGAAGATCAGATGTCCTATACTTATCTTCACCACCAACAACAGGCATTGCCACACCGGGCTTCGCCGGGTTTTCGAAATCCGGCTGGTAAGTCCTTCCGAGAACCCCATCAACTTTAGGGGACAGGGCAAAGAACCTAAACTGGACTTCCAAGTGAGCAAAGCAATCATCAGATGGTACTTTGTAGTTGTGGACTCTATCGTCTTCTTTGGTCACAGGAACCGCATTTACCATAATCTCTGCACTATCTTTCAATGTTACAATCACACTGTTCTTATTCGCAACTCTCTCCACTTTCACTTCTTTGTCTGGTGAGTACCAGATGGAGAGAGCTCCTTCAGGGACAATTAAATCCTCCCCATTGTAGATGAACTTTAGATGGTCCACTTCATTGTTCCATGTTGCAGCTTTAATGGCCTCAAGGGAGAAGGAGTGAGAGTTGAATAAGATTCCAAGTGCTTGAATCCAAGTGAAGTCCCTAGTTCGACCGGCTGGCCGATGGCCGATGAAGCGACCATTGATTTGGAGACTAGTATCAGAGACCAAGCTGAAATGCTCGTTGCTCTTTCCATGGAAGTAAAACACAATGCCATCACCACCAATGAAACGAGGATCATAGCACGCTGATCCAGGTCCATTGCAGTCTGGTTTACGATCTAAAATCACCGATATGATTATGTATTAGACATTTATTTTAAAGAAAAGTATGTAATAGACACAGATATGTATTAGAGTCTGAAGCAGGCGAAACTTACTTCTGCATGATGACTTGCAGATGGGTGAATCACAGTCAACATGGCAAGCTTTGCTGTTGGCAGAGACACTTCTAGGACACTCTCTAGGGCATTCTATCAACCTTCCATGGCATCGGCTTCTGGGGTTGCTGCAATACACCGAATCTGCTGTCACGTCAACCACAGTCGAAACAAAGATGAGCAAAACCACAAGGAAACATCTGCTTCTTAACAACTCCATCGTCTACTTGAAGGTATCAGAATGTTTATGATTGAAATGATGCAGAAATTCATGGTTTTGTGGTTTCTATTTATAGAACCTAAACTGCTATGATTCCTTGTATTGCACGTTTTCCTTTTCATTTGTTTAATTGTTTTAGTCCTGCAACGTTGCTGATCTTTCACTAAATTTGAAGCATGTGAAGGTGCTTTGTGAATGCTTGGCTCTGGGGCTATACATAATATATCATTTCTTTCCCTCTTTCAAGGATCCAAAGAACCCTATTAACTCTTCTAATATTGTATATCTCGTGTGATTAGACCTTATATTTGGGTTTAACATCAACATTTGTCACATATTTAGCATAATTATTTGAGTAAAAAAACATCGCCAATAGGATATTCTTCGGGTTTTTGTTTAATAACTCGTCATTAAAGCTGTTTAAAAAAATTAATTAATTTATCTGATGATTCAATCTAAAAATTAGATATTCGAAAAAATTTAGATTCCTTAGCACGCTTATTTTCTCTTAATTTTGTTATTATTTATTGTATTATATATTTAATATTAATATTTATTATTTTTTTATTATAAAACACTAGTAATATCTGAAAAAATAATTTCCCCTTAATTTTGTTATTACTTATTATATTATATTATTAATTTATTATTATTTGGTTTATTTTTTTTAAATAATTTTAATACTGATAATTAAAAAAAACTCAGATATTTAATCCAAAATTTAAAAAAATATCTAAAAAGTTAGATATTTAATTTTTGGGATCAAATTTGATATAAATCCAAAAATAAACTCCCTACTTAAATTGAAAAAGTCAATGGAGGGATGCTTTGATATTAAGACTTTCTAACTTAGGGCAGACGAGACGGTTTTACTTTGAGGATTAAACTAATATGTGCCCCTTTACTTGGTACTAATTATATGTCTTTGATTCAAACTCAAGGATTACAAACCTAAATCGGTGATTTTCCACTTAAATAATGAAAGTCAAACAATTTTTTTTAACTATAATAATTACAGTGATATCTATTCTGGAGTATATACTCTCAACATTGGACTTTGATCGCTTAATTACTGTGCTGACAGTACTGGTGCTCAAACTCGTAACCTCCAAAAACAAAAACTGTTCTTTCGAATAATTACTTACATGCACTTCGTGTTCCTTAATTCTATGTATTTTTTTATAATAAGATATATCATACATATTAATTATTTAGATAATTATTCGTGATACAAACTCATCATGTTATTCATGATTTTATATAATAATAATTTTTTATCTTAGTTTTTTTAAGATGAATCTTTATTTTTTTCTTTTTTTAAAGTGAATATTTTCTTACATGCCATTTAAATAGATGAATCTCATTAAATAGAACCGTAGAAGATGTAATGAATCAGGATCATATAATAATTTATCTGATTTTAAATTTTTTATTTATTTATTTTTATTATACATTTTTTTATGAACATTACTCTTAAACTTACTTTGATTATTGAAATTACAAAACATCCTATATATTTATTGAAACTGAGACATTGAACGTTTTTTTTATCATTTTTTTATTAACTTTTTTTTGTAGTGTCCATCGTTGGCACGAGGGAAGTAAGATTGGAGAAACGAACTTCGTCCAACTGTAGAAAAGGAAGATCATTGTAAGAAAAATTAAAAGATTTTTTTTTGTGATTCGTGGGTTTTAGAGAGTTTTCTAACGAAATAAAAATAAAATTCGAATTCTGGGGGAGATGAAGTAACTGGTGAAACTTACTATCAAGTGACAAAGATAATGAATGATAGAGTGATAAAATATTCTATATCGAAACTTCAGTGATAAACAAATTCATTGTCTAAACTTCAGTGAGTAATTGAATATTTTAAAACTTCAGTGATTAAAATAAATTTAAAAAATATTTAATGAAGATTTAGTAATTTATCTTAAATTAAATCAATTAGTCTTTTTATTAATTTTGATCATCAATTTTTGACAATTTTTTTGAGATACTACTATCATGTGACACTATAGTTAGGACACGAGACATATACAAAATTTTTAAATTTTTAAGAAATTTTAAAACTTAAAAAAAAATTAAATAAAATAAAAAATTGAAAATGCCAAATGACAATTCTATAATATGATAAACTACACCATTAATTTAAAGAATTATTAGATTTAATAGTCAATATTAAAAATGAATTAATTCAACTTTCGGTTTTGGGGCTTAATTATAAGTAAAAAAATAGTTATTTCCCCCCAAAAAAAGTTTAAGAACTTGTGAATTATTCTACCTAATTTGTTTTATATTTAAATTATTTTTGTTACGATTCTATCGTTTAATCCATCAAAAACTATACTAATGAGCATTAAGAAACTATAAACACGATCAAATATCTATCGTGCAAGCATTTCATTACAATCATATTAATCAGACACAATCCACGACACATCGCATGTCAAACATAAATTAAAATTCCATTACCAACACAACACAACACAACAGTTGGACACTTCGTTTAGACCTAATCTTCCCCAAACATAAATCCTAAGGCAGGGGATTAGTGCAATTAGGGTTGTAAATGGAGCAATTAGGAGGCCTTGGTGGAGTGCAGCTCAGATTAGGATCAAGTGCACAACCAGATGAATATCGAATTGACGCTGCAAAATTAAATAGCAAACAATAAAACAAAATTCGTAAGATCCAAAAAATAAAATAAAATATACTTGCTTTTACTCAAAGAGGAATATAATTATAATTAGAACCATATAAATCTTTCATTTCTTTCCTCGTCACTCATAAAAAAAAATCTGCAAATTGAAGATCGGTTGTAAGTATAATTTTTTTAAATAAAAATAATATGATTTTTTATAAAAAAAAATTAAAAATATATACACTAATTTTAATAAATTTTGAGTTCATATTTTAAATCGACTGAGATATTCATGTTAATAATATAATGAGAATTTTTTTTTTCTGCGTTTGTAAAGAACCTTCAAATCAATTGATGAAACTTTAAATCATATAAAGTTGGAAAAAAAAATAATAAAAATATAATTATTGTTACCTTGTTGAGGAAATTTGCGAGCCATGATTGAAGCAGGAAAAGCGAGAATGGAAGCTAAAAGACTGACTAGAATGAAAAATATTGCTTTCATTTTGTTTTATGGGATGAATGAAGCATAATCTCCGATTTGGACAGATATTTATAGGCAGAATTATCAAGTGTGTTACTGGTATGGACTTACCAAAGCATAATAACGGATATAAAATTAGGCATAAAGATAATTTTAACCCTTAACGTTTACAGTTTTTGTTGTTTTGGTTCTTATTCTTTTTTTGGATAAATTTAGCCCTTAACCTATATCTTTTTGACAAATATCTTATTTTTTAACTAGTTTGATGACTGGATCGTTAAAAATTTAACTATGATATATATATAAAATATAATTTTAAATGATATGAAATGTAACCTATCAAATATAGAGAGAATATAATTTTATTCTAATATAAAATATAAAACAATTAAAATTCAAATAAAATATTAAAAATTAATTAATTTTAAAATAAAAAAATTATTAAACATTCTTAACCCTAACCACGATAGAATCAAAATCTCATCTTAAAAAATATAAACACAATTTGAATAAGATTTTGATTTTATCGTAGTTAGGGTTAAGAATGTTTAATAATCTTATATTTTAGAATTAATTAATTTTTAATATTTTATTTGAATTTTAATTATTTTATATTTTATATTAGAATAAAATTATATTATATATATATGCATTTGATAGGTTACATGCCATGTCACTTAAAATTATATTCCATATATATATGTATCATCGTTAAATTTTTAACGGTCCAGTCATCAATCTAGTTAAAAAATAAGATATTTGTCAAAAAAAATATAGGTTAAGGGCTAAATTTATCCAAAAAAAAAGAATAAGGACCAAAACGACAAAAACTATAAACGTTAAGGATTAAAATTATCTTTATACCATAAAATTATATTATTTTTATGAAAAAATTTATTCAATTGTTTTATTAAAAATTATTTTTAAATTTAATTAAAAAAAGAGTACACTCGATAACCTAAGTGGAAATACTACTAAGATCCGTATGAAGATTATATTTATGATATACTTGAACAATGAGAGATTATATTATAGGTTTGGTTCATCATTAATTATTTATGTCATTAATATAATTTTTAAAAATTATATTTTTAAATGATATAAAAAAATGAGTGAAGATTCATTTGTTAAAAATAATGACTTAAAAAATAATAAAATAATAAATAATTATAATTAGATGAGACTACAACTGATATGATAAAGCAAACTCATAATATAATTTCTCGTGAGCAATACATTAAATTGTAACCTAAATCATGTTTTCTAAAATCTAGAAATAAATAAATAAGTTCCTAACCTTTAAACCTAACGAGTAGAAATTAGTATGACGTGTGAGATCAAAATACATTAAAATAAGGTAAAAAATTAATCGGTTTAACGAATAAGAATAGTTCTATGGGACCAACCAATAATAATTACCCACTTTATTAATTTTTTCATGTCATATTTTTTTCCTAAGTGAATCTTTACTTTAAAAATTAAAAAATAATGAGGTGGATGATTATCATTGGTCGATCCCATGATGACATGGTGGGACTGACCCATGATATAATTTCTCAGTTTTATGGGTATAAATTATTTGTTATTTTTTTATATATTTATGGTATAATAACGTTTATGGTTTTTATTATTTAGGCTCTCATCTTTTTTTAAGATAAATTTAGCCTTTAACATATATCTTTTTGACAAATATCTCATTTTTTAACTAGCATAATGATTAAATAGTTAAAAAATTAACAATAATGATATGTCATATATATGTAGAATATATTTAAGATTTGAGAATGCTTAGTAAACTTTTATTTTAGATTTAATTAATTTTTAATATTTTATTTGAATTTTATTGTTTTATATTTTATGCTAGAATAAAATTATATTTTACATGTATATATTTATCATTATCGTAAAAATTTAACGATAATGACCTGTTATATATACGTAGAATGAGTCTAGATGCCATGTTATTTAAAATATATTATCACATATATATGATATGTTAATAGCATTAAATTTTGAACAGTCTAAGCATTATGTTAGTTAAAAAATAAGTTATTTGTCAAAAAGACATGTTAAGGGTTAAATTTATCCCAAAAAAATGAGGGCCAAAATGATAAAAATTATAAACGTTAAGGGTTAAAATTGTCTTTATGTCTATATTTATTGATGTTCTAATTTTAAAATAGCGAGTTTAAGTACGAGCTATCTACTTTCAGTGATTAAAAGAATGGTTGTTGTTCCTAGAGGATATGGGTTTGAGTACCACTAACATCAGCATGGTGATTGAGCGATTAATGTTCAATGGTTGAGAGTTATACTAGAACATATACTATTGTAATCATTGTATAACTGAATAAAGAAAATAGTGAATTTAAGAATCTAGAGTTAAAATATAAAAATTAAAGTTAAAATTTAAATTTAAATTTTTTAAATAATTTTTAATACCATAAAAAACATAATGAGAAATAAATAATTTACACTCGTTTTAAATATCAAATTAACTTACCTAAAATTATTCCAACACAATTAAATTTCATAGCACAAAACTCAATAAATCAGACCCACTCAAATAACAATGAAATTCAATGGTCGATACAAACGAGTAATAACAATAATAAATAAAAATAGTAAACTACATTAATAGTCACTGAACTTTTAAGACACTTTTATTATAATCATTGAACATTTGAAATTTTTATTGCAGTCATTCAATTTCTATATCGTTTTCATTACTGTTACTATCGTTAATCGTCGTTAAAAATATTGACGTGGCTAATTATCTCTCCTTTTCTTCCTCTACTCTCTCTTTTCTTCATAAATATAAGAACGAAAAAAAAAAAACAGGGAAATTCTTGTCTTAATTTCCTTCATTTATTCTTCTTCAAATATTACACTCAGTTTTCTTCTTCATTCCCATGGATAATATAAGATGTTAAATGTCATTACAGAGACCACATAACGAAAGAGATGATGTTGTTTGAAGAAAACAATGATGTAAAGATCCATAGAGAAATAATAGTAAGACAACAAATAGTGTCGATGGAGGTAGACAAGCAGCAAAACAGGCTTCGTGCTGCAGATCAGGTTATGTGTTGCACTACGTGCTGAGATAAAGGAGATGCAAGAAAAGAATAATGTTCTAATTTTCAAACTTTTTCTCATTTATTTCATGAAGATTACATCACTCAAACTCAAACACAACACTCATAACACAAATCATATTTAGACAGAAATCCAAGTTTTATTTTTATTACATTCTTTGTCTACTTAATTGTTCCATAGTTTGGTTGTATCCTTCAAGGTGTCAGATCGTCAGGGCAGCCACGATCGTAAGGGTTACACTTAGCAGATGGTTTTGGATTGCATTGGGAGTAAGGAGCACCACGACCACAATTTTCTACAGGTTGTTCAGGGGGTCCAGAAGTTGTGCCTGCACAATAAACAACACACAAATTAATAAATGGAAGTTTAAATCATCTTAAATATTTGGAAAATAATAACAGTTCTTACCAATGTCAGCCAATTCTCGAGCAATGGTGGAAGTAGGAAAGGAGAGAGTGGAAGCCAAGACAAGACATACTATGAAAACAAATGCTTTCATGTTGGATATGCAGCTGATATTGTATGCTTGAGGTGAAGAATCATGTCCCCGTAGATCACTATTTATAGGCAAATTCAAAGCTTTGATGTTTGATACAATTAAATTATTAATTAAATGGCATTTTCAAATTCACTATTAAAATATACAAAATGGAAGAGGTCATGAAATTTCGTAGGCAATGAGCATTGTTTTTGGACCAAATTTTAAATAAATTAATGTGTTTTTTTATTTTTTAAAACAAGATAATAATAAATATATGATTATGTAATAAAAGAAAATACAATCAAGTTCATATGAGAAGCTATTTCGGGAAAATAATGAGTAAGTGATGAGATATTTATTAATATAAAAAAAAAAACAAAGATACAAAGAGATAGATGCTTGCTTAGAAAAAATATATTCAAAGTAAGTTTCTTACCCATCCACTACATTTTTTTCATTGTTTTTCTCTAATTTTATTTTTCACCAAATTAACCGCACCCACAAAATTAAAAAAAAAAAATCTAAATCATATCATCTAACATTATCATCTTAGAAACAAGAGATAAAACGATTTGAAAAAAATGATATATTTAAAATTTGTGTCATTAATTCATATATTCTAGACAGTAAATAAACAATAATTATGTCTTACATCAATTTCTACTACCCAAAGACTGTCTATTAAACTATAAAAATCTTCTTACTGGAACATAAAATCAAACATTGACTCTATGTCTTAAAAAGAGTATAGAGAATGACATGTTTATAACAATGTTATTAAACTATTTCAAACATATCTATTTCAAACATGTTTATAACAATGTTATTAAACTATTTTAAACACAAATTAGACCGCTTCAATATTATACCCTTTAAAAGGTCAATAAACAATAATATAATTTATAATATATGATATTATTATCTAATTCCAGTAAGACTTTTGGTGTTGATTCCTATATAAGTCCTCTCAATTTTAGAAGTATTGACCCCAAGTCCACCAGGGTTGGATTTTACCAGGGGTAAAGGTACGGTGATGTAAGAGGTTGGAAGTAAATTATAATGTTTAAAAGGACTAAAAGTGTACATATACCATTTTAGCTCCACCACTGGATTTTACCTGCTATTGGAAAAGGCTAAGTTTGTGAAGTTGTAGTTTTAGAAGAAAAAACTTGCCATGGCCTCACATAGAGCAAAGGGCTTAGTTATCTATAGTACTATCCTTTGGGGCTTTTGTGAATAACCCAGAAATGTGAGATTATTTATCAAATAAAAAGTTTATATTTTTTATATAAATTAGCATTTTTGTGATTGTGAAACATTTAATTTTAGATTAAACTATCCTTTGTGCCTTTCTCCAGTTCGGGCGATAAATGTTCTTACCACAAGAAGTTGGGTAACTGATTTTATTTGGACACCACAAGAAGGAAATAAACCTGCTGATATGTTCGTCAAACTTACAGATCGTTCATGCTTTGACATGCGAATCCTAGATAATCCCCTACTACAATTGAACCTCTACTTGTTGTAGATACGAATGATCTAATCTTGTAACCCTTTGAGGTCTCTCTTAATTCAAAAAAAAATTATAAACAATTAATATATTCTAACAAATATATCATTTAATAAAAAATATTATTACAATTTACAAACATGTAATTGTGCTTGCAATGAAATCACTTTTATTTTGTACATTACCATTTTTATTCCCTAAAAGTCACATATTAAGTTGATGGATTTTTAAATATAAAAATTAAATTTATCCAAAAATTAAATTGAAAAAGAAAATGGTGTTATTTATCCAAAAATTTTATATGAAAAATAAAAAATGTATACGAACATCGCTATTAATTTTTAACGGTCGATGATTAGAATAAAAATGTAACTTTTCTTATAATTTTATTAAAACTAATAATTCAATAATCAAAATAGAAAACGAGACACAACATTCTTTTATTTCTCATGAAAATTTATTATATCACTCAAACTCAAACACAACATTCATAACACAAATCACATTTGGACATAACTTGATCTTTTATTTTATTACATTCTTTTTGCTAATTATTTCATAACTTGATCAATTTTTATTTTTTAATCGATTTTTTTTTCACCAAGTTAGTCGTACCATAAATTTTATGAACCAATACAAAATAAAATTAGAAACTACATCTTCTAAATATATCTTCTTAAAAAAGAGTGATCCCATATAATAACTTCACCAAGTTTATAAGGTTAGAATACTCTTTTTCTCTTACGTCGTTCGGATTTAGAATATCATTCCTATTTGAGTATAATTTTTTTTAATAAAACTCGTATTTTTGTTAAAACAATCTAAAACAACAATATTATTGGTCTTTCGACATAAATAAGATTCTTTAATTTTAATTTAGTTTTTTACTAATAATTTGAACGTAACTCGTTAAATTATTTATAATTGAATCTTATAAAAATTTTGGATTAGAGTGTGCACGTTTTCCTCCAATTTAAAGGTTTGAAGGAGGGTTTTGGTAGTTAGTAGATAGCTTGCAATTGAGCCCTTTAAAAGGTAAATAAACGATAAGTATAGTTTAGAGACCGCCATGGGTCGGTTCGGATGGAATTTTCGGTTTATTCGTACCCGATCCAAAAAATTATACCTTTTACCTGTCACTCGACCTGACCTGAGTTTAGGATGAAAAAAAAAAATCCGACTCGACCCGAATCATTAAAAAAATTTAAATTTTAGGGGCTTAATTGTGAAAAAATAATTTTAGTGACCTAATTATATAAAATATATATAAGAGGGATCATTATTGCAAATACCCCTAAAATATATATGAAAAATTACACTATTAGTTTCAGGTCGGGTCGGATCAAATTTTTTTCACCCTAAACCCAAACTCGACCCGACCCGAGATTACTCTTGAAAAAACCCGATCCGACCCGACCCAAATTTTTTATCAAAAAATCCGACCCGATCGAACCAAATCGGAACTCCATTCCATCCCTAAGTATAGTTTATTGTTTATAAGTTATTAATATCTAATTTGAGTAAAACTTTTACTATTGATTTCTATATAATTCTTCTCAAATCTAGATGAAGTACTGAACCCAAGTCCTTCTGTAACTATATGGGAATGATTTATCCATACAGTTATTAAAACAAAAAATATTTTTTTTTACTGCACGTAGAGATGATAAATTGTTCTGAATTGATTTTATCTAATTTAAGATCTGATGTTAATTTAAATATGATAATTTAAATTTAATCCAAAATTTGAAGCAAATTGAATTCAACGGAAATCAACCCGACTTTTAATTGAATTGAGACGGACCCTAATCGATTTTTAATTGAATTAAGGGTTCGAACCGATTTTCAAGTGAACCAAATAGATCCAAATTGGTTTTATTTGAACCGAAAGTAATTTAAAACAAAGGCAACCCAAAATGAAAAAATATTAAAAGAAATAGAGAAAAATTTAATGTGAACCCTCGCACAACCCACCAAATAATCAAATATATTGACTTTATAAAGTCATATAAGAAAAAAGTGATCCGGTCTTAAAATCCGACTGAAACATTTTAATATTCTATTGAATCGATATTGACCGAACCCGAATTCAATCAACCCATACATATCTTACTTGATATCAATCGAACCAAAAAGCAACCAAGCCGAAGTGACCCAACCCGAACCATCATATACCCAAAATAAAATTAAACAGAACTAGACGTGACCTGAACCAAAATCGAACATATTCAAAATTAGATTTTATTTAACTTAAAATAACCCAAATCAAACTCAACCCAAAAAACTCGTTTCCCGGCTTACCGCGTCTAGTTGTATGATGCGTGCAAAATTGTAAGGGAAGAAAAGTATAGAGTGGGAATGACTGCTTCCCTTTTCCCACTATTTTTTTATCTCGGATATATTACGTAAAATTCAATTAGTTTTATATTAATTTATACATATAGATTAAATATATAAATCTAATATTTTTTATGCATAACACTCAGGGTTGCATGTAACAAAACCCTACTAAAACTTGGTTACATTCTTTGATCTACTCTTTTTTTCCTCCCCGACCAACAAAACACTTCTTTTGAATGTTTAAATTATGTTGACACTCAGGGTTGCACCAAGGGCACTAGGAATAAAGTTTTAATTCTCAAACTTCTTCTCATTTATTTCTCAGGAAGATTACATCACTCAAACTCAAACACAACACTCATAGCACAAACCATATTTAGACAGAAATCCAAGTTTTATTTTTATTACATTCTTTTGTCTACTTAATTGTTCCATAGTTTGGTCGTATCCTTCAAGGTGTCAGATCGTCAGGGCAGCCACGATCATAAGGGTTACACTTAGCAGATGGTTTTGGAATGCATTGGGAGTAAGGAGCATCACGACCACAATTTTCTACAGGCTGTCCAGGGGTTCCAGAAGTTTTGCCTGCACAATAAACAACACACAAATTAATAAATGGAAGTTTAAATCATCTTAAATATTTGGAAAATAATAACAGTTCTTACCAATGTCAGCCAATTTTCTAGCAGTGGTGGAAGTAGGAAAGGAGAGAGTGGAAGCCAAGACAAGACATACTATGAAAACAAATGCTTTCATGTTGAATATGCTCAGAAGAATAGTGTATGTTGGAGGTGAAGAATCATGTCCCAGTAGATGTCTATTTATAGGACAAGTCAAGTGTGTTGGGCTTTTAGAAAAGCTTATTTATTTTCAAAGCTTTGATGTTCGATACAATTAAATTATACAAAATGGAAGAGGTCATGACATTTCCACAGGTAAAGAGTAGTTTTTTTAGACCAATTTTCTACACGGAGCAACTAAATTAATGTGTTCCTCTATTTGATTATTATATCTTCGAATAATCATATAATAAACGAAAATACACTCAAGTTAACATGAGAAATCATTTCGGGGGAATAACAAGCAAAGTGATGAGATATTTATTAATGTCGAAAGAAACAAGGATAAAAAAGAATTGTTAACTTAAAATGTTTTATGGGTTAATCGTCGAAATTATAACCCTAATTTAAAATTTTATTTAAGAACTTAAGGATAGATGCTTGATTAGAAAAAAAAAATACTCAGTAAATTTCTATGCATTCATTACATATTTTTATTATTTTTTAATAATTTTATTTTTCACCAAATTAATCGCACTACGAAATTTTGAACTTAAAAAAATCCAGATCATATCATCTAACATTATTAACTTAAAAACGAGAGATAAAATATAAAGACTAAATAGATTTAACAAATGATATGTTCAAAATATATGTCATTAATTCATATATTCTAGATAGTAAATAAACAATAATTACGTCTTTCATCAATTTCTACTACCAAAGATTGTCTATTAAACTATAAAGATCTTCTTAATTACTGGAACATAGAATCAAACATTGACTCCAAGTCTTAAAACGAGTATAGAGACTGACATGACCATAAACAATGTTGTTAGACTATTTCAAACATATATATTCAATCTAAAATAATGATGCCATCAGTCCCTAAACACAAATTAGACCGCTTCAATAGTATACCCTTTAAAGGTAAATAAACAATAATATAATTTTAAATTTATATGATATTATTATCTAATTTCAATAAGACTTTTGCTATTAATTACTATATAAGTCTTCTCAATTTTGGAAGTATTGACCCCAAGTCCACCAGGGTTGGATTTTACCAGGGGTGAAGGTTCGGTGATTTAAGAGGTTGGAAGTAAATTATAATGTTTTAAAAGGACTAAAAGTGTACATATACCATTTTTAGCTCCATCACTTTTATGTAAGCCCCCGGGCCATTCCCTCTTCTTAAAAGACATATTTGATAGGATGTATAATATCACCGTGTATATATATATATATATATAGACATCTATTTTTTTGATATAAAATTAATGTTCTCTGTCTTTATTTAAACGTGATATAAGACTATTTGAAAAGGCTAAGTTTGTGAAGTTGTAGTTTTAGAAGGAAAAAATTGCCATGGCCTCAAATAGAGCAAAGGGTAGTCATATCCTTTGTCAATAACCCAGAAATGTGAGATGATTTAATTTTTATATTTAAAAAAATCTATTAATTTTGTATGTGATTTCGTTAAAACAAATGAACTCATCGAGTCAAAAGTGATATGTTTGTAATATTATTTTTGAATAAGTAATATTTGTAAGCGTATTCATATCATTACTTGTTTATAATAATTTTTTAATTAAGTAAAATATTTACAATTTTTAAAAGTAAAAGTAATGTCTTTGTTATTAAACTCGTGGTTAAATGTCATTACATGTAGTTAACCTTAATTTCGTATAATTCCTCGACCCTGGAATCTAACTTACCTAACCCATCAAGAGGAATCAAAAGGTCAAGACAAGCAACAAACAAAAAAAAAGAAAAAATAATATAATGTTAATGAAGATTTTTTTTATAAAAAAAAAAATTGATTATCATAATAGAAAAGTTAAAATAGTTTATTCGTAAATAATATTTTTTACCCAAAAATTTATGCGAAAAAAAATATCAACATCGTCATTATTTTTTAATAATTGGTAATCAGAATAAAATATATATAATTTTATCAATGATTTAAAAATAAAAATTTAATAACTAAAAAAAGACGAGAATGATATTGTATAACCTAAAAATATAATTATTTAAACACTTAAATTTTTTTTATTTCTCATGAAAATTTATTACATCACTCAAACTCAAACTCAAACACAACATTCGTAACACAAATCATATTCGGACATAACTTGATCTTTTATTTTCATTACATTCTTTTTTTTTAATTAATTGTTTCATAATTTAGTTTTGTCCTTCAAAGTGAGACTTAAGGCGTGGGATCTCGAGAGCATCTTCGGTCGTAAGAACCACAGTTAATAGGAGTTGGTTTTGTCTTTGGAATGCATTTGGAATAAGAAGTATCTCGTCCGCAATTAACAACAGGATTAGCAGGGTCTCCAGAAATTTGGCCTGCACAATAAACAAACAAAGATTATCTAATTAAAAAATGACTATTTAGACCCTAAAACAAGAGAAAATAATCATTGTTCTTACTAATGTCAGCCAGTTCTCGAGCAGTGGTTGATGTAGGAAAGAAGAGAGTGGAAGCCAAGACAAGACATGCTATGAAAACAAATGCTTTCATGTTGGATATGCTCAGAAGAATAGTGTATGTTGGAGGTGAAGAATCATGTCCCAGTAGATCACTATTTATAGGCAAAGACAACGGTGTTGGGGGTTAAAATGTAATTTTCCAATGCTAGATGTTTGATACTGTTAAATTATTAAATTAATAACATTCAAATTCGCTATTAAATTATCCAAAATGGAAGATGTAATGAAATTTCCATAGGCAATGAGTGTTGTTTTAGGACCAATTCTCCATAAGAAGCAACTAAATTAATGTTTCTCTCGATCTGATTATTATATTGTTAAAAAATAACAATAAAGAAAAAAATTACAGGCACAGAAAAAGAAATTCATTGATGTTGATAAATAACAATAATACAAGAAACTTATAATTTGATGTTTTGTGAGTTATTCGATTATATTTTAATCATAATTAAAAATATATATCTATATAGGATTAAATACTTTATTACAGATTTTATTTTTTAATTGCTTTATTTTTTACCAAATTGATCGTAACATAATTTTTTGAATCAAAATAAAATTTAAACTTACATCTTTTAAATATATCATCTTAAAAAAATGTTCACATATAATGACTTCACCAAGTTTAAAAATAATATGTTCTAAATATGTATCATTAATTCATCTTTTATAAAATAAAATAATCATAATTATAGATCGCATTGTTTTTAGCTGCCATAGAGTGTCTATTAAACTATAAAGGTTTTCTCAATGGAAGATAGAATCAAACATTGACCCAAAGTTCTAAAATGAGTGTAGAGAATGTCATTTCTATAAACAATATTGTTAGACTATTTCTGCAAAGGGATTTGTCATCTTATTACTATGTTTTTGGGGCTGTCGCATCCTTGTAATAATAATATATCAATAGAATTAAAATTCAATTAATTTACTTTTATATGTTTAAAAACAAAATACAAAGACATCTCGAGAAGTGAGTTTTTGGAATAGTCTAAAGATAATTATAAGATATTATTTGTTCACAAATATTCTTCATCCTTTGATAATATGCAGATATCATGTAGATATAGCGATTTGAATTCGTGTCTTCTAAGATAAGGATGTTTGATAAAATACGTTATTAGAGTCGGTAGTTAATACATATTCGAATATGAGCATGGAAATATGACTTTCTAATTGATGTAAAAATATTTCTTTGATTATGTTGTAATTGTAATAAATATGATACTTTTTAAATTCCTTGACCATATGGACTCTAAGCAAGCAAAAATAACTAGTTCTAATATCAAACATATAGGACAGCTGAAGTAAAGCAAACTAGTTCATTAAGAAGTTTGTAAACTTATGTCGGATTGAAGCTGCCAGCCTTAGTCTCCAGTTTTCAGCTAAGATTTATTCTAAAGAAAACAGAAAACAGCAATGTCTTCACAATCCTACAACAAACATTGGAACAGTTTCCAGTTGGGAACATGAAGGATCGATGCTCAGTGCCTTGCTATAGCTCAAGGCTCAGCATTTTGGACGAAATCGACGCAAGTGCGACACTTACAATCGAGAAATCGGCACTTGTGGCACCCGAAACAGACACAGGTAGTGCAACCTTTGCAAGTCGGAGATCGAGGGCAGCCCCTGCAACTCTTCCTGCTTGCTCGTTCTTCCTCACTTTCGCAGGTGATTCTGAATAAATAAACCAACAAATGCAATGCTACATGTTATGCTAAGGACATTATAAAATTCGAAAACCGATTAAGCAATGTTGAAACTTACTTTTCATATGGCCAATTAGCACACTTCCACCTTCTTGCCTTCACAGCATCATGATACCTACGGCATTCCTCATCGGTCCGGAGTCGAAACCGACGTTCCTTCTTACACTTGGTGCAACGGATGAACTCGTCACGGTGGAAAAGGCGCTTAGCTCGCAATCTCCTTAGCTCATTCGCTCCGTTTGAAGCATGCTTGTAGTATTTCAGAAGAGCAGTCCTCCATAAAGGAACCTTCTTACTTTTCATCATCACCCAAATGTGGTTCTTCCATTTCCTGGTCCCTTCCTTCCCAGAATGTTTTTCGAAATCATAAGGCGTCAATTTCTCTGGTGTTCAAGAATTCACCATAAAACATGTCAAACAATGAAGTTAATGTACTAAACAAATTGAATTAATGCAACTTTAGCTTTATAATTGACATAGTTAGAGCTTCAAAATTGATGAACTTGATCAAACCAGGACATAATGCATATAGTTAAAAAAAAAAAAAAAAATCTCACCAACGGCATTGTTAAAATCAGAGAAAAATTTAAGGTAAATCAGGTTCGGTTCGTATGATTAACTACTAATAAAATCATATTTGTCGAGCAAAAAATATATTTTCCGAAGTACTCTACGCCTATATTCGATATCATATGATATTAAAACAATGACTTATTACCTTCATCACAAGCTGGAGTGCATTCGCAAGAAATCAGAAATTGGCCATTGTTGAAAACCCTAAGCCTCCCGATGGTATCACCATATTTCTTGCTGGTGCAGCCACACTTGACCTCAATGAAATCCGACCCTCTTTTCAACCCTTCCATGTCTTTCAGCTCTTCTTCAGTGAACATATCTGGCAATAACCTCAAAAACAAAAGGAAAAAGAAAAACCCTAACGACAATGCCCTTTGTTTTTTATTAAAAGAAATAAGCCAAGAGCCTGAAGATTTTGTCGGCTGACAAGAATTTGAAGAAACCCAAGTATGGATTCTTGATGTTTTTATATATATAGCAAGCAAAGAAAAGGGTTTTCTTCTATTTATTAAAAGGTGTACTAAAATTAAACCTCAAAGGAAGACATATGATTGCTGGTTCTGTGTAAAAAAAGAAACCGAAACTCACTCACCGAGGACATGTCAACAAGCATGCAAGAAAGGTAAAACGTGTAAGAAATGAGAGAAAGAAGGAAATTAGTTTGGCAAAAGGATAATTCACAAGTATTTAGAGTTTCTTAGTTGCACGAAGTTCAACCAAAGAGATTATATCAATCAATATAAACATATATATACACAGATGGATGAGTTTATCACGTGCGTCGAACACTGTTAAACATTAGTAACGTGAACATTATTAAATTAATTAATAAATATTAAAAATCTCTATGACTCAACATACAATTAATAATTATATGTTAAGTCTATCACTCTTTTATTAAGAATCACAATGACTCAACATACAATCAACATATAATTAATTTAATGATGTTTAATGTTGACGGTGTCCGACTATGTTCAATACCCGTTGTAGAATTTTCCTACACAATTTTTAAATTTTAAATTTTAAAAATTAAAATTAAAAATATTAGAGAAACATTTTAATTTATTTTTCATTAAACTATTGGAAAAGATAAGTAGATTGAGGTCACTTGAGTACATAAATTTTTTACTTACCAAAATTATAAGAATAAAAATTATCTATCTCTAATTCTATCTTTATTTATGCTCTACATTAAAAAACGTTTAAAAATTAAATTTTAAATTTTAACCTTAATTTTCATATCATAAACCATAAACTCTAAAAAATACAGTATACACCTAATTCTATAAAATCTAACTTTAAACCTTAATTCTAAACATTAACCCTAAATCCACTATTTTAAAGTGAGCACCAAAGAAAACATAATTAGTGGACATATAATTTTCATCCACATTATAACATTATCTTTTAAATATCAAATTTTAAAAATAAGGAAATAAAATAGATTTAGTGCTTAGAAGAGATGTTATTGGATGGGGATGGGTGGAAAATAATTATTTGATTTAAAATGTTATAGATTATTAAACTTTAATTATCTATTTTAAAATGGTTTAACTAAAATTAAATTGAATTATATGTGATACTAGGATGAGTGTACAGAATCTATATTTTTAAAAGTAATTAACATTGTAAAATTCCTTAATTGAAATCAAACCAATATTTAATTTCAGACAACAGATCAAAAAAAATATCTCTAAAATGTTATTATTTTTTTAAAGAAAATTCGGGTCTCGTTAAAATCCCTTCTTATTTAGATTTTTTTAAAAAATAAAACCCTAACCAGAGAAAAGAGAAAAGAGTGCCCTAGCGCAACCCACCCAAAAACTGAACTAAGCTTTGCAGCTCCTCTAAACAAAGCACCTCAGCTAGAAATCACAAGCACAACCATATATAAAACAAAATGCAAGTGACCAAGACAATAGTAATACATATAACAGTCAGTGACAGATTTAAAAATTTAAAAATAATATTTTTTAAACGAGTATATAAAAATTCTTTTATATATTAAAATTAAATTAAATTTTTAAAAATAGAGATACAGATGTTCTATATTAGGTTCCGGTACATCCGCCTCTGTATAGCAGTACATCAAAAACATAATTCGAGCACAAACTCGGATAAGCGTATATGAAAGAAACACACAAAATTAAATTTAAAACTAAATCTAAAACCAGATCGAAACTACCAAAATTCGCAGAAAATAACAATCACTTTCAAAACAAACCTAACCTTAACAACACCTCTTGGCATCACAGCCTGCGCAGTAGCCCTAAAACAGTACATACATTGAGAAAAAGGAATATATAGATTGTAATATAAGATGTTGAAGCATTTATTTAAGTGGTGAATAGGAAAATTTTTCTCTAAATTTCTTAACAAATAAAAAATCATTTTAAACAAATAATACAAATACTATTCTAAATAGAATAACAACATTAATGATAATCTTAATTATATCATAACTCTAGATAATTGGAGAAAAAAATTGAAGAAAAAAAATGAGAATTTACCTTGAATCTGACCAGAGATAAGCGAAATCTGACTCCGGAGTTTTTGATGCTTTGTAAAGTTAAATCCCTCTTTACACTTTATCTGTAAAATCGAGTCGGCGAATCAAATTTATAACCAGGAAAACAATTGATATCCTTTTTAACAGATTTAAAAGTTGAAATATAATCTGTCAAATTAATGTGCGTTGATTTGAACAATTTTTTCTCTGATTGACCTAAATATAATTTGTATTAATTGATCATTTTAGTACAGAATCTGAAAAAAAAAAGTTAGGTGAAAGAATGACGTCACTTGACACTCTGTAAACAAAATAAATTTTAATACGTGTTTATTTATAATTTGTCAATAAATATTTATAAAAAAATATGTTAAATTTATGAAAAAGAGATAATTTATTTCTTATGTAGAGTTTAATCTAACATAAATTGTGCCAAGAAAAGTTCAAAAATGTTGAGAGGAATCTTTATTTATATTAGTATTATGTTGGTCAATATGTTGTCTAAATTATTTTTTAAAGAATTTATTTTGTTTATGAAGAAAGAATATGAATAGTTGCTGTAGTAAAATGTTGGTCTTATATTGTATTAGAAAAGAAAATAATTAAGGATTTTGCAATGCAATTGGACATTAACATAAATTTAGCTTTATAGAAAGGAATAAAGTTATAATTAGGTGCTTAATTTAATAATTTCTTGTAATTTTATCTTTTAATTTTTAAAAATTATATGATATTTTAAATTACGTCGCATTATATGATATATATCTAAAAAAATTAAAATAACCATATGTCACAATCATAAAATATTGATTATTTTTTAAAATTTTTTGAAATAATATACACACCTACATATGAGATACTCGAATTAGGATTAGCTGGATGAATTAGATCATCCTTTGTTACTGGACCACTTTACGAATTAAAATATAATGAAAATTTTATTTGAAGAATGAAATTATTTTTCATTAAAAAGCTAATTTAATGTCAAATGGAAAACACACTTTACAAGTGGAATCAATTATCAAAGGAATCAATCATCAAATGATTAGTTTGAACTTTGAGCTGTATTGGAAAAAAATATATTATATTTCTTTTTTTATTAATTAACGACATTATAAAAATAAAGCATCAAATTGTGCTAATCTGAAGTATTTGGACTAAATACAAATTCGGGCATATTTTATGGATCAAAACTAAAATTTTACCTTCACTGGATTTCTTATTTTTTCTCGCGAGGGGAATAAAAATCTGAGAGAGAAAGGGAGAGAATATAAGAAAGAGGGAAAGAGGAGAGAAAGATAGGTGACGGAAAGACCGAATTGACCCTTGCTCTATTTTGAAATTACTCTTCTTTGTCGGCGTTGTCGCTGGCGTTGTTGTTGTTGTCTTCCTCGGCATCGTCTCCGATCTCTCTCTCGCTGTAGGTTTCTTTCTTTTCATATACCAAACATGAACGAGAAGGCCAGCGTTACCAAGGAACTCAACGCAAGACATCGAAAGGTGATTCTAAAACTCACCTTTTTTACTCTGCTTTATCGTAATTCCAAGTAGCTTCTTTGCTTTTCGGCATTGTATTGATCTGATCTGTGTTTATTATATCAATTTTTGTTGCTTTTCATATGACCTTTTATAACTCTTAATCTGTTGGTTGTTTGATTTAACTGTTTATAAAGGATTTGATCGAACAGAATGTGGAATAGCGACTATGAACTCATTCTAGGCGTTTCTTAATTTGAATAAATGATGATTATGTTAAAATTGTTATTAGATTAAGATCGGTTTAGATGGATCTTTCATTGAGATTAAGGGATTTTTATCAGCTAAAAATGCGTTTAAGTAGCATCTTACGTTTTCTGGGAACTAACTCAATTCTCCTTCATCAAATTTGTTTTTGGGATTCCTTTTGCGTAATTTTCCTTTTTCCTTTTAAGATCTTCGTGGATTCTGATTATAATTGATTTGTCCATATATGTAAATGCTTTTAGACCACAGGAACAATTTTACACAATCTTCTTTATGTGCCATCAGTGTGTGCGCTTTAGGTTGTAGAGGGTGTTAAATTCATCCATATTCTTTTGTAGATGTATATTTTCTCCCGAATTTTAGGTTATCGTGTGTGTGTTAATCTATATAATATGATGGACTCATTCAATCGATGGTTTCTGTCAATTCATATATCATTTTTATAATTTTGTCAATTTTGATGTTTGGTCAGTCTGTTATTAGGATTGAAGTTCTTATTTTTCATCTCCTATGCAGATTATTGAAGGTCTTCTTAAATTGCCAGAGAATAGAGAATGTGCTGACTGCAAAGCCAAGTATGTTACCAGAGATTTTGTTGATATCCTAATAGAAAATACTGAAATAGAAATCATCTTAATAATTTGACTTTTTAGCTTGTCATGAATCAGTGATAACATTCATTCTTACCAAAGTTCTAATAATTGCCTCCTTTCTCTATAGAGGTCCAAGGTGGGCAAGTGTGAATCTAGGTATCTTTATATGCATGCAATGTTCTGGGATCCACAGAAGTCTTGGGGTACACATATCGAAGGTGCTTTTCTTATATCTGGAATGATTCTTTTATCACTTATTGTTTCATTGAGTTGCTGCCACTGTCACTACTCACTAGTCTACTTATACTTTTTCACGTGTATTTTCCATGATAAACTAAGGAAAATATTATTATTAGAATTTTAGGGTTTAGGGGTTTTGGTTGTAGGATGAAGAAGTTAGGATTTATGATTAGACTCTATAGTTTAGGGTTTAGGATTTAGGTTTTAAGGCGTTAGGAATTTAGGTTATAGAATTATTAGTTTAAATATCAAGGGTTGTGTAAATATTTTTAAACAACTTGTATGTCAAAATATAACCCATATTTTTCATGATAAATTAATTCTTAAGCGTTTCCCAATATGGGTATGGATTTAGATCACTTTGATGCTCGGTTGCTCTGTTTTTGGCAACTTAAAATTTCATCTATTTTTTCCTCCAATGTATCTAGGTGATCCCAAAGTTATCCAAACCGTCCCTGATTCAAACTGTTATCCGAGAAAAACTTTTTCCTGATAGTTATTGCCCTTGTTTCTTCTATGTTTTGGCTTTATGATTAGTGGAATACAAGTAAATTTTTACCAAATGGATGCCTGCATCTTACCAACTTTTGCTGCAGGTTCGATCTGCTACACTAGACACATGGCTTCCTGAGCAGGTTGCTTTTATTGAATGTAAGTTGCTTGTTAGGTCATGAATTGTATTATTATTATTGATGATGATGTTAATGTTAAGATGAATAAGAGACTACAAACTATGACAAGGATTTATCTTATTATACAGCAATGGGGAATGAAAAGGCAAACAGTTACTGGGAAGCTGAGTTACCCCCTAATTATGATAGAGTTGGAATTGAAAACTTCATCCGTGCAAAGTATGTAGTATAAGAGTTTACTTTATCCACCTTTAACCTTTCTTAGGTTAAGTGATTTTTTGTTATATTATAATAATTGTTGTATATTCTCTTATTGTAGGTATGAAGAAAAGCGATGGGTTCCTAGAGATGGAAGGTCCAAATCCCCACCTAGTGGGTTGAACGGAAGGCCCTCCTCAAATTGGCAGAGACCTATTGAAACAAGTGATCATGGGAACATTAGTAATAATGAGAATTCATTGAAGGAAAGGAGGAATAAACAACCACTTGGACAAAAAGAAACTTCCCCTGCAACAAGAGTCGGTCTTCCTGTTCCTCCTAAGGGACCTGATCAGGTACCAAGTTCTTTTGTATGTGCTTTTGTTTCTAATTCTTTCTAGAAAAATCAGACGTTTTCTCTTTAATGGATCTACATGGATAACCTACAGGTATAGGCATTAGAATGAAGAAGTATGAGAAAAATGCCATATGGAAAGAAAGTTTATCACTTTGTAAAGTAGAAAATAAATATAACAGATAGAACTGTGATCTTGAACTTGTTTTGTGTGTGGTTTAACTCACTTTCGTGTTCACTACTCCATAGTATTCTTTTCTTGTAGTTTACCTCTCTTTTATACACACACACAAACACATGCACAGATGTTTTAAAAAGAATACTTATTTCACATAATGTGCTCTGCTCGAATAGGTTACACCCGTGCAGAAGCCTGAACCAGTTGTACCAGCTGAGGCAACAAAGTCAGCTGTAGAGACTGCCCCCATAGTCACGGCTCCTAAAGTCGATTATGCTACAGACCTTTTCAACATGTTGTCCTTGGATGATGGTCCAAATGAGAATGGTTCTGAGGCAACTTCTACTGATGATTGGGCGGGCTTCCAGTGTATGTCCCAACATTTTTTTCATTGTTATCTTGTTAAAAGTATTTCTATCTAGTGCTAACCTCCTGATTATTGAGGGTTATATGGTTAGATCATTTTATTATTTCTATTGATTTTGACACATGGTACTCTGTAGCTGCTGGAGTGGCATCCACAGCCGAAAAAAACAATCCACCAAAAGCTACTGAAAGTAATACCCAGTCTACTACTGGAATTGAGGATTTATTTAGTGATTTGCCCCCATTAACAACCAACCAAGTCCCAGAGAAGCCCAAAAAAGATGTGAAAAATGATATCATGAGCCTTTTTGAAAAGGTATATATTCAACAGCCTTTATTTGTATCTTATGAATCCTTGTTGTAGAACTTATTTATTAATCACTTTTTGGCTGGAGCCAATTGATAAGATGACTTTGTTTAATTCTGATCCTTCCTTTTTCCCTTTGTGGGATATAGCATTTTAATTTCTTGGTTTCAATCAATTACAGTCCAATACAGTGTCGCCTTTTGCAATGCATCAACAACAGCTAGCTATGCTAGCACAACAACAGTCGCTTCTCATGGCTGCTGCAGCCAAATCTACTCCTGGAAATACTCAACAGCTAGCTATGCTAGCACAACAACAGTCCCTTCTCATGGCAGCCGCAGCTAAATCTGCCCCTGGAAATACTCAACAGATAGCTTTGCTAGCACAACAACAGTCCCTTCTCATGGCTGCTGCTGCTAAATCTGCTCCTGGAAATACTCAACAGTCCCCATCCAACGGCTCAAGCATACCTGCACAAACTTGGCCAAACATGGGCTACCAAATCCCTGGAATGATGATGCCTGTTGCTGGGCAAGCTGATCTGCAGAAACTCATGCAGGTAGACTCTGTCGTATAGTTGCAATTGCTTTAAAAGAAATATTTCTAGCAAGTTTCTCATACATGCACTTCATTTTCTGTTCGTATTAGGCTATGAGAATGGGACAAACACAAGTGGCAAACTCTGCTGCATATCCATCATCCAGGTACATATTTAATCTCTTTACCTTGATTGTCTCTTGTAACACCATCGCCCTTGCCATGAGTTCAGCTGGTTATGCCATACGCTTAATCACCCTGTGACTTTAAATTCCCCGTAAAGGTTCAAATTGTATTCTCAGAACCCCATGCCACTGACATGTTATGATAAATAACTCTCCAGTAGATTAAGGACTTCATCCATAACTGTCATTTATTGTAGCTTCTATGCATCGGGACAAGTTACCCCTCCGAATGGTGTTGCTACAACAGGAGCAAACAAACCCCAACCAGCTTCTCCGGTTCCGTCCGCGAGTTCTTCGCAATCAGGTAAGGATTATGATTTTTCGTCATTGACACAAGGAATGTTCACGAAACACTGATTCAGGACCCCTTGGATCATCTCTGGCTTTGTCATTACTATACCAAAATAGTCATTTTCACAAGAATTTAGAGATTTGGAAGGGTTTTTAGAGGGGATTGTAACCTATGTGTAGATGCAGTTCCATTTCATTTTGTTTCCTCCATACTGGATTCAAGACTTCATTTGTATGATTAGATTTATGCCAATACTTTAATAAATATGAGCTTAGATTTAAATACATTCACATATTACACGAATATTAGATGATATAATTACCTCTACGCCCTTGCAAAAGAAATCAAACTTTGAACTATTATGGGTAGTTTCGGCACTAGATTTAACTTTCCATTTATCCTATTTTAGATGCCAAATTATTTGAAAAGAAAGAGAGAAAAAAAAAAACTTACCTTGTAATTATTTTTGTCCTATTATATTGATCCAGTTAATAATATCTTTTAAATTCTTTATTTTTATATTAAAATTACGATATTATTAGAATAAAATTCATCAAATTAAAATAGTTTCAAATTATTTTATACAAATTTAAATAATAATTTAATTGTTAATATTTGAATTTTTATATCATAAAATTTAAACTTTAAATTATTTGAACTTCCCTCCAATATTTGGGAGGCTACACTTACAAACTTTTGACTTATAAAATATACCAAATCATGCAATAATTTGGATTCATGCACGTTATGAATTCAAATTCAAAAAAAAAATCGAACTAATTTCACTATTTAAAATAAAATAAAAATGTATTTTTAATGAAACTTAAATGAAGATATCTTTATTATTAAACAATAATCATGGTCTGATACTTAATTAGTGTAAACTAATTGTTGAACAGATCTAACCTAACAATATAATAAATTTGAATGGACCGTCAACATTTTTCCTATGTTGTTCTATTCATTAATTTGTGATTTAACGATATCAAAATTGGGTAATTAATTCTCATATTAATTTATCTGAATAAATGGGGCAAGTAAATTAGTTGTTGTGGTTAGATTAGAAATTGGATTAATTATGAAAAAAAGAAAGATAAAAATAATTAAATGATGTAAAAATAAAAAAAAATAATAGTTTAGTTAAAGAATAGATATATTTATATTAAATTTAGATTTACCAATCCACCCACCAAAGAGTATATTATTATTAAAATGAAAGTTGTATTTGGTGAAAGGGTAAGTAAAACCTTTTATTTTTAACTTGTTTTTAGTAGGATGTTTAGGGTAGGTTGATTGTATAATTTAATATAAATAAATAATTAATTGTTATAACGGTTATTAAATTATAATTTAATTATTAAAAATATTAATTGTTAAATTTTAAATGATTAACTTTTACTTAACTGTTTAGTTAAAATTAATCTGTAACCTATTATTTTTTTCATGTATTTATTAATAGGAGTGATAAGCATGACTGGCTTGCAAATTAATCGGATTTGATTCGATTAAAGCTCGGTTTTGAGACTTTAGCGAGCCGAGCTAAGCCTACCCAAATTCAGTTCGAAAGTTCGTGAATAGACTCAAAATAATTATATTGTTTATGTTACATATACACTAAAAAATTTTATTCAGTAAAAAAAAAAGAAATTCACTAAAATAAAGTGATATATTTTTTTCTTTTCCGAATATTAAATTTCGTTTCGATGTTGGTTATGGAAAGAGTTTTTAACGAGACCTTATCTTTTATAGAAAAAATTAGTAAAATTGTCTATTTTGAGTCGAGTCAAGCCCGAGCTCGATGAGCTCAATAATATTATTTTCGAGTCGAGTTTGAATCTAAATTTTTAAGCTCAATGCCTTGAGCCCGACTCAAGTTTAATAGCACTATTTTCGAACTTAATAATATTATTTTTCAATAATTTAATGACATAATTATTTTTTAATACTATTTCCGAGTAATATAATTAATAATAAACTTAAAGTTTAATAATAATATCTAATCTAATTATATACTAAAAAGGGCATAAGAGGAATTTAATAAAAATTCAAAAAAAAAAAACAGTGCTTATAACGGTAGTTTTATACAAATCTCCGATCTAATCCCAAAATATTATTTTTTTAATTTATCTATTTATTTTTGAATTTAATCCCAAACTTTTTTTATACGGATGCTCACCGTTTTCTCTCAAAGACAGCTTTAACAGTTTTTGTCTTCTCTTTTCTGTTCAAAAATTTGAAAATGATGGCTTCTAACATCCTTAATCTCTTGTAAGAATTTTTCATTTTAAATGATAAGGATTTTGTTGATCTTTCTGGGTTTTAAGAACCTGATAGGCTGATCCTATGATAGTTACGGTTAACAAAATTAGGAAAGTTTCCTTTTTTTCCAAATGCGACCTTAGCAAATAAACTAAATTCAGTTTCCAAAAGAAAGGAAAAAGAATTCACTTTTTCGGTGGATTTCAGGGGGGTTGTTTTGGTTTGTAAAAATGATGTTATCGGCGTCGCCGACGAATTTAGCGAAAAGTTCGTTAGAAGAAATGCTAGAATCTCTCCGGCGACAGGACGCCGCCGATAAACCTAAAGATTTACCTCCGGCTTTACCAGCAAGGCCCACTTCCAAGGCCCGACTTCCCTCGGCTATCCGGTCACTTCCGACCAACTTCAAAATCGATGCTAATGGTCTAAACGAAGGCGTTTTAAGTGAAGGGAAGGGAAAAGAGGAAGTTAAAAGGAAGGAAAAGGAGTTGGGGGTGAATAGAAATAGTTTTGGGAGTAAAAGAATGAGGAAAGATGTGAATGCAGTAGATTCTCCATATGATTTCAAAGGGAAAGGGGAGGAGGAGGATAATATCGGGTATTTTACTAAGAAAGTAAGTATTTAGTTTAAACTTTAAATTACGTTTTCTTTGTTTGTTTTTCAAGTTTTACTGGGTTTTAAGTGTTATACAACCCTTGTTTTAATTACGTGGAGATCAAGTATTCAGTAAGTTTAGGGGAAATTATATGTTAAAAAAAGTAAGTTTAGGGGAAATTTGGAATTTTTTAGTAATGTGGGCATCAAATATCATGTTTTTCTTAATAAATGTTTTTAACAAAGAATACTTTTGAATTTTGATGAAATGGTTTTGGGGTGTTATGCTAGAAATTGAAGAAGATGACTAAATAGAATTCAGCTTTGTCAATATAAATTTATGGTTCATGATGAATGTTCAAATCTAGATTTGGCAGTGTTGGTGATTTGTTATACTGTGCTAGGAGTTATAACTCGGGAATTATTTGGTTTATCATCTGAAGGTTTTGTGAGTGCATCTACTTGTTGAGATGAAATTTAGACTGATAGGAGCATCGGCTTGGCATTTGTTTATCTTCTTTGAAAATTAATAATATTTTAGGCAAATGAATTTGATTTTTTTAAAAAGGCTTATTAATTGTGAGACGATTTGGTTACAGAAACTTCATGTTTGGTGCCGGTTAACCAGTGGGGTGTGGGGATCGGGAACCATCCAATCTACGACAGGAGAGGAATCAGTTGTCAACCTCTCCCATGGAAATGTAAGTTCATATGTGTCATGATTTTTGGAATTGTATTATTAGTCTTGAGTATCCCTTGTGGCTGGTTGGTGTATAATTTATGTTATATGGTTGTTATAGGTCGTAAAAGTCTCTACCAGCGAGCTCTTGCCAGCAAACCCAGGAATTTTGGAGGGCGTGAATGATCTCATACAGCTCAGTTATTTGAATGAGCCATCACTTCTTCACAATCTTAAGCACAGATATTCTCAAGATATGATATATGTATGATACTTGCCCGAGGTGCTAATATATGAGGATTATCTCTGCTTCTGAGCTTCATTTATTTATGTATATTTTCTTTATGTAGAGTAAAGCAGGTCCAGTTTTAATTGCAGTCAATCCATTCAAAGATGTCCAAATTTATGGGAAGGATTTTCTCACGAGTTATAGACAGAAAGCTACAGATAGCCCTCATGTTTTTGCTATAGCAGACAATGCTTATAAGGAGATGATGAATGGTGACTCTTTTTCCTTTCTGAAGTTAGCATAAACAAGTGATGGTTTGCTTGCAGTGTTGTAGTATATTGTTTCCGATGACTTATTGTCTGTACCTATTTTTTTTGCAGATGGAGTAAATCAGTCTATAGTCACAAGGTTAGATGCAAATTTTAATGTTTGTTGTTATATATGATAGATAAGATGATACTTGTGGGTCTTAAAGTACATCCTTTGTTTTATGAACTGTTGAATTACATAATGTAAATCTATCTTGCAGTGGGGAGACTGGAGCTGGGAAAACCGAGACAGCAAAATTTGCAATGCAATACCTAGCTTATCTTGGAGGTGGAAATGGTGGGAAAGAGTGTGAAATCCTTCAGACACATTGTATACTTGAAGCATTTGGGAATGCAAAGACATCTAGGAATAACAATTCTAGCCGATTTGTGAGATTTTTACCCACTAATTTATAAATTACTCTCTTGGCTAAAAGAACCTGTACTGATATTTTATCCTATAGGATCATGTTCTACCATGGTTTATGTATATTTCACATCTTCTATAGCTCAGAAAAGTAGGTTTTGTTTATTACTCTTTCGGTGCAGGGGAAAATTATTGAAATTCATTTTACCGCACTGGGGAAGATATCTGGTGCCAAGATCCAAACTTGTAAGCATGTTGAAATTGAAAAAAGAATCTATTATTACTTATATTAAGAAATAGTATAGATTAATCCTGGTTGCTGACTTTTTTTTCTTTTGTGGTAATGTTGATTCACCCATGGCTATTCTGGATAGTTCTTCTTGAAAAGGTTAGTACCTTGCAATAGTTAAACATTTTATTGCATTTTATCTTTTGCTATCATGTATAGTATCTAATGTGGATGTTTTTGATGTCATTGTCACCTTTGAGCAGTCAAGGGTAGTTCAACTGACCGCTGGTGAAAGGTCTTACCATATATTTTATCAACTTTGTGCTGGTGCTCCACCAACTCTAAGAGGTACTATTTCATTTCACTATCCATGCTAGTTTAGAAAAGTTTTTGGTGTCTTTATAACCTTGTTCTATCCCTATATTATCTACATGAAACTATGTTTGCACCTGTTGTTTCTTTAGCTGTGAGACTTACTGTTAAGATATTGTCTCGTATCATTTTAAGCTCTGGGCTGCTAAAGTTATTCCTGCCGCCTGGTCTTTTGTTCACTAATTGAATTTGTGAAACATATTTATGATCCTTGGAATCATGTCTTCGCAGAGAGATTGAATCTTAAAGCAGCTAATGAGTACAACTATCTTGCCCAGAGTGAGTGCTTGGTGATTAATGGTGTTGATGATGCTCAGAAATTCCAAAAGCTTAAGGTAAATTTAAAATACTATCTATATTTTAATGTTACCATCAATAGTGTAGGAATTTCTTTACCGTTTAATTTGTCTCACTGGCCTTTAAGCAATAGTTTCTGCACTTCTGCAGGAAGCCTTGGACATTGTTCAAATTCGCAAAGAAGAGCAAGAGCAAGCATTTGCAATGCTTGCTGCAGTTTTATGGTTGGGAAATATATCATTTAAAGTAATTGACAAAGACAATCATGTGGAAGCATCAGTTGATGAAGGTATGTGTGCTCTGAAGACCCTATTATACATGATTTTCATCATCAGTAGTTTTATGCAGGATAATATAACTTGTTTGTTGAATCTGTTTTAAGTTAAATCTTCAGTTAGCATTTTGTTTTGCATGTAAGTTCTTGTTTTGTTAATCTGTTGTCTTTATAAGATGCTTATTTATGTAAGATCTTCTTTATTCCTTGTTGCAGCTTTAACCAGTGCTGCCAGGCTGATGGGTTGTGCTCCAGGTGAACTAATGCAAGCTATATCTACCCATAGAATCCATGCCGGCGAGAATAGTGTTTGTAAAAAAATGACATTGCAACAGGTTTGTGCAGTTTTTAAGTCGCATTCTATATTTGCTGTTATGCATTCATTGACAGCATGATAATAAATCAGTTAATGTGTAATATAGGCTATTGATACAAGAGATGCATTGGCAAAATTCATCTATGCAAGCTTGTTTAACTGGATTGTGGAACAAATCAATAACTCACTTGAAGGGGGCAAAAAACACATTGACAGGTCCATAAGCATCCTTGATATTTGTGGGTTTGAGTCATTTAAGGTAAGTAGTTTTGGGTTAGATGTTTAGAAATTATCATTGTGAATTCTCAGTTTATCCAACTGATATATTTCAAATCCGATTTTCAGAAGAATAGCTTTGAACAGCTTTGTGTAAATTATGCAAATGAGAGGTTGCAACAACACTTCATCCGACACCTATTTAAGCTTGAGCAAGAGGTAAGCAACTCAAATCTTTTAATTTCCAGAGTTTTTGACTTCTGTACAGTGAGCTGGGGTTCTAGTACTCTGCCCTCCTTTTACTGGCCATACAAATTAATTTCAAACCAAAAGTTCTTTCTATATAATCTGGTTATCAGTTCTTATTCTGGATTTGGTTGCCTTTTTTGGAAATTACAGTTTTGACCAACTTCCCATTTTTAAAGAGTTTCTTCTTTTTCGTATTTCAGGAGTATGAGTTGGATGGGATTGATTGGACCAAAGTTGATTTTGAAGACAACCAAGAGTGCTTGGACTTATTTGAGAAGGTAAAGGTTCACTGGTTCCTTTGTAAGGTTCATTTAGAGTTCCTTGGATTGTTTGTTTTAAGGATTTCTGGACCCGGTTCTGTATATTGTGTAACATGTGGTTCTTGTGTATTCCATACTTTTACTTCTAAGATAGTATATAGAAATTGAGCTTGGTGTTAGGTATGCTGTCTTAGCTTTGGTGCTAATTATGGCTGAAGTTTTTATTTTCTTGTCAATTCCTGTTTCATGTGAAACCGAAATACTCCTTGGTAATCCCTCATTCTTTCTTTTTTGGTGTTCATTTTGCAGAAACCCTTAGGGCTATTTTCCCTGCTGGATGAGGAATCAAATTTACCCAATTCAACTGATTTTACCCTTGCTAATAAGTTGAGGCAGCACCTGAATTCTAATTCTTCTTTCAGAGGAGACAGAGGCAGGGCCTTTGGTGTTCAACATTTTGCAGGAGAGGTGAGTTATTAGTCTTTTGAGGACAGTAAGAAATTCTTTTTAAGATTTTTTTCCTTTCATTAAATTTCAAAGGAAAATAATCAAGTAAGTGGGTAATATTCAAGATTTTTTTTTCAAGTTGATTCAAATGACATTGCAAACTAATAAAATGGTAATGCACAATGCTTATATGATAATTGATTTTATGAGTTCTGCCAGGTACACTATGATACTAATTGCTTTTTGGATAAGAACCGAGATGTATTGAACCCTGAGGTAGTCCAACTTCTATTATCCTGCAACGGCCAGTTGCCACAATTGTTTGGCAAAAAAATGCTTAATCAATCTCTGGAACCAGCAATTTCATTGGATGCTCCAAAGCAAACTGTTGGGGCCAAGTTCAAGGTAAATTTGCTTTCTTAGTAATTGTGATCCAAATATAACCATGATTCTAATGTAATTCAAATCGATCAACAAAAGTACAAGGTTTTTCAAGGTATCCATTCTTTATTGGAAATTAAAGCTGTCACGACCCACTGCTGACCAGTCGCTCAAAGGTTTTCCTTCTCAGGTTTGAAGCCAGGACCTCTTACATATTAGAAATCCTTTTCAGAATCATGGTGCCATTTGGTGTTGGTACCAGAGTTGCAAAATGAACTCTCATATGGGGAGGTCCTGGGTTTGAGCTTAGGAATGCACACATTCAGGTGGCAACCTGCAGGGGGGAGTAGACACCCAAAGAGGACAATAGGGCTTGTGGGCGTGACACTACTTGCTGTGGTTTGTCATAATTAGAGTACCAGTCGGGCTGTGGGTCCTGGCAATGTGGCATATCTAATATCTTGGGGAATTTTTGTGTTTACTGCTTGCTGGCATGCTCTGTAAATGCAATGTTTTCTTCCATACTCGCAGGACCAGATCTTCAAATTAATGCACCAGTTAGAGAATACAAGACCTCACTTTATTTGCTGCATAAAACCAAACTCCAAACAACTCCCTGGTATGTTTGAAGAGGATGTTGTCCTACAGCAGCTTAGATGTTATGGAATTTTGGAGGTTATTAGAGTCTCAAGATCTGGATATCCTACTAGAATGACACATCAGGCATTTGCAGAAAGGTAGAAAATAAACCCTTCTTTAGTTTATGGCTAGATTTTAGTGTTTTTCTTTTTTATTTTCAGCATTAGTTCTCATATATTTGTGCATTTCTTAGGTATGGGTTCCTACTGTTGGAGACCAATGTATCTCAAGACCCATTGAGTATTTCAGTTGCCCTACTAAAACAATTTAATGTCCTTCCTCAAATGTATCAAATTGGCTATACCAAACTGTTTCTTCGAACTGGGCAGGTAGGTTCTATGATCTGTCTTGCTTTGAATGTTTCTTAGAGTTGGATCTTCAAGTTAACATACTGAGTTCTAGAAAATGTAGCTACAAACTTATTTCATTTCTGTATATGGTTACTGTTAAGTAATAGTTTCCTTGATGCTGTAATGTGTGGCTGGCTTGCAGATTAGTGCATTAGAGGATAGGAGGAAACAGGTGTTGCTAGGAATAATCGTAGTTCAGAAATACTTCCGCGGTCACCGAGCTCGTCGCCTTTTCCATAACCTCAACAAAGGAGCAAAAAGTATACAATCATGTAAATTCTTCCAAGCAAAACTAATTTCTTATCCTAATATTTTTTCATACTGAGAGGTTATTGTTGATTTTTTATTATAATTTTTTGTTGCGTTATTTTGTTATAATTAAACATTAGTTCATGCATTTAGGATATCTTCCTGCAGGACATTTTAGACTGTATTCCTTAAGCATCTCAATCTTCAAAGTACCTTTCTAATATTTTGCCAATTCACAATTTCTGGCTACTTGTTTATCAATTAATGGATGTTTCCTTTATGATACAGTTCTCTTTGATGAAAATGTACAAAGGAAATCTGCTATTGAGGCAAATAAGCGCTCGGCATTTGCTTCTCAATTAATTGATGAGCAGTTAGTGGCAGTCATATATTTACAATCTGGTAAATATATGCGCTATTTATTTTTTTGACTTTCCATTGTTTACAGTTGCTTATCACTATCACTGTTTTTTCTTTCCATTGCAGTAATCCGTGGTTGGTTGGCCCGTAGGCACTTCAATAACATGCATAATTTGAAACAGTCAAACTGTGAAAGCGTAAAATCTATTCGAAAGATGGGTAGGAAGATTTCTGAAGCAAAGGTATTGCCTACTCATGCTAAGAGTGTTTTCTAAAGATATATACTCTTAATTATCATTTTTATTTTTTTCTAAACTGTATGTAATCTGTTGAACTCTGAAAGACTTAAAAAGTATGACCCTTTTTTCGGCTGACCAGGAGATGCCCCAAGAGCAACAGATTCAAGTTCTACCTTCTGTAATGGCAGAGCTTCAAAGAAGGGTTCTCGAGGCAGAAGCGACTTTGGGGCAAAAGGAACAAGAAAATGCCACATTATTAGAACAGCTACAAAAATCTGAGGCTAGGTGGTTGGACTACGAGGCAAAGATGAAAACAATGGAGGAGATGTGGCAAAAGCAAATGGCATCAGTGCAAGTGAGTTTGTGTTTTTATATATAATAATATTAAAACATCCTTGCATTAGAGTCATTGTTGTTGGTCAACACAAAAATTCTTGATAATCATCAAAGAAACTGCAAAATGAATGTGATTCTGATTATCGTAGTTGAATCTTTCATTTTTCATGATTTATCGGTTTGTTTACGACTTAATTCAATCTCTTATAACGTTGTCGAAAAATATAATAATACTAACTTCAACTATTGATTCCAACTGCATTGATTTCAGTCAAGTCTAACTGCTGCCAGAAAGAGTCTTGCTGCTGACGGTTGTGCTGGTCAGCTAGTAAGAGTTGATGTGGTATCCCCTGGATGCTATGATTCTGAAGATAATGTGTCCATGGGATCTCGAACTACTGGTGGGAACACACCTGTCTTATTTTCTAATGCTATGCCTGATGTTGGGGGTAGAGAGAATGGTTCTTTGAATGCTTTGGGCAATCTGTTAAAGGAATTTCAGCAGAGGAAACAAACTTTTGATGCCGATGCAAAAACTTTGATTGACTTCAAAATGCCACAGACAGGTTCTAATACGAATCCTGATGATGAACTTCGGAGATTAAAACTCCGGTTTGAGACCTGGAAGAAAGATTATAAGCTGAGATTAAAGGAAACTAAGGCAAGACTACATAAGCGCGGGCATCCTGAATCGGTCAAAGCTCGAAGAAAATGGTGGGGAAAGCTAGGTTCAAAGGCATGATAAAATCCCCGGTCTGAAATGATCATTTCGGTTCAGCCAAATATTTCATGAACAGTGAGGAGAGATTGTATTTGTATTGTATCTACCAAATTTTGTTATTTTGATGGGAGATATTATCATGTGCACAAGATAAATAGGGATTTGTTGAGTTAAGAGTTGAGACCGCTTTGTTGTCTGAATAGTCTGGTTTATTTTTTTGTGTAGAATTCTCTGTTGTTAGTGATGTAAGATGTTTGTAATTTCTTTGTAAATCAGTTGAAGTCAGAAATATGTATATGCCTTTCCCAGAGATTCTTATGCACCAACATGGTTTTAAATTGTCGAAGTTGTTCAAGATCTACAATTACACAGATACAGAATGCAAATTCTGGTCTCAATTTAGGAACCAGGCACAAACTTGGTAGCATAGACCCAAGCATTGTTTGCAACAGGGTTGTCCAGGTGGTCTAGCAGGTTCTCCAAGGGACCTTTTCCAGTCACAATGGCTTGAACAAAGAAACCAAACATGGAGAACATGGCCAGCCTTCCATTCTTGATTTCCTTCACCTTAAGTTCGGCGAATGTTACAGGGTCATCTGCAAGGCCAAGAGGGTCGAAGTATTGTCCACCGGGGTAAAGATTGTTGCCTTCTCCAACACCAGGGAGGCCGTTGATGCGAAACCCTTCGACCAGCCCCATCAGGACGACTTGGAATCCGAGGACAGCGAGGATGCTTTGAGCATGGACGAGGTTCGGGTTGCCCAAGTAATCCAGGCCACCTTCCGAGAAGATTTGAGCTCCTGCCTTGAACCACACTGGTTCCTTGAAATCAACACGGACCCATTTCTCAAGGACTTCTGGTGTGAGGCAGCCTAGTGCTCCCAACATTGCCCATCTCCCATGGATTACCTGAATGTTTTTGTTTTGTCTCGGTTACAAAGATCGAATTTACGAGAGGAATAACTTACTTAAAAGGGTTTAAGAAAAGCGAGGATACCTCAAGAGCCCTGTTCCGGGCAAAGGCCTCAGGGTCAGCAGACAAACCAGCAGTGTCCCAACCATAGTCACCAGGGAACTCACCGGTCAAGTAAGATGGAGTCTGAGCTGAAAAGGGTCCCAGATACTTCACTCTGTCTGGTCCATACCACAGTTCGTTTCCCTACACATATTACACCCCAAAATCAGAAAAACCATTCCAACAAAATTCTGAGAAACAACAAAGAGAACCCAAAGAGCAAACCATTGTATATTTTGCAGTGCCTGCAGGAACAATATCTCTAAGAGGGTTGGCATTTTTGGTTTGGCCGATAAATGGTGTTGGCCTAAGAACAGTTCCAGAGCTAAGCATTGAAGCCATTGTTTATGTGAAATTTTGAGTTAAACAATTTAGTTCTGCAAAATGTATAGAAAGGGTGGTGAAGATTTTATGTGTTTCCTGAAGAATCCAAGAAGAAATGAATGGCTGAGAAACACTGAGAAGTGAGATGGAGATTTGAGGGTAGAAATGATGAGCCAATGAGAAGGCTGCAAAGGATTTGGAATATCTAAAACTCATATCCTCATTATCCACAACACAGATTCCATTAATAAATATTAGAATAAAAATATATAAGGTGTCAGGGTATTTTTAGATTTTTTATTTTATTTATAAAATTTATAATTTTTTTAAATTTATAAATATCACATATAACATAACTGTAACGTACTAATGTGTTACGTGATTATATATCTAAAATCATAAAAATTAATGATAAAAGTTTATTAAAGAGTTTAATCAATTTAATTTATGATTTGTGAACTTGATTGTATATAAAAAATAGAGATTTAATTAAAATTTTTAAAGTTTAAAAACTTTAAATACCCTTAAACATAAAGATATAAAAATTAATAGTATACTAACCTTGAATCTAATACAAAAAAAAATGGTTTCGCTAATTGATTTAACTTATTTTAATCAATAATTATAACTTAATCAAAATTAAAAAATTAAATAATAATTTGAATTTATTCAATCAAAAACTTTTTTTAAATTTTTCAAACTCTAAACCCAATAATTTCGGTGTGTTACGTTAAGATGGCATAATCAAATACAATGACACAAAATCTACAAAAATGACCTCTCGACTGTCTCTTATAAGAAAAATATTATTCTTTGTCCATTTTTTATTTTAAAATTAAATATTTGAATATAATATAAAATATGATATTTTAAATATACAAAAGAGTTCTAAGAATTCTAAAGTTCGAATCACAGTGTATACAATCTTTTCTCATATTTTAAGATTAAAAAATATTTTATTTTTATTTGATCGATGAAGAAATTAATTTTAATACATGTCGTGATTATCAATAATATTTTTTTATTATATTCAATCTTTATTTTTTTCTTTTTTTTTTAGTTTTTAATGAAAATAAATGTATTTGAGGCACGTTTTTATTTTTATTATTAATTTATTTAGATATTATTTTTATTTTATTTTTTACGGTTAGATTTGACGTAACTTTGACCGGTCGAGATAGTATTTAATTATCTTAGCGATTTTTCTGCTTTAAAACCTTGTGATGGATTTGGATACATAATCACAATCACCATTTTTTTTTGTCATGATTGAGTCGTAGTAATGATCATTTTGTCAACATGCTTTTATTGTTATATGCAATTTTTTTGTTCATGTTGATGATTTTTTATCATTCATCGTTGATTAATCGTGTTGTTCGTATCTGTCTTTTATTCAATTTTTTTAAAAAATATTTATAATCAAATCAAAAAATTCGGTTAATTTAACCAATTTTTGAATTAATCGAATAAAACTACAAAAAAATCTCTTAAATAATTTTTTTCTATTAACCATTAATCAAACTTTTTTTTTTAATTTTTAACTGAATAAAAAATCTGATTAATTCGGTCGTTTTTCGAAATAATCAAAATTTATTATAAAATTTTAGATAAATTACATAAATGATCATTAAACTATGTTAAAATGATTTTTTAGCGATTAAATTTTCAGAAGTTATAATAAAACCATTAAATTATTGCGAAATAATTATTAATTTATTATACGTAATAAATTATTGATAAATCTTAAAAGATATTTTTTAATAATTCAATAAATTTAATGATGATTGTGTTAATTTGGTAAAATTGAATGATCATTTTATAATTTATAAAAATTTAATGATCATTTTAAAATTTTTAAAAGTCTAATGATAAAAAAATAAATAGAAATAAATGTATAATTTATATAATATATTATAATATATAAAAATTTTGATTAATTTAATTAATTTTAAATTAAATTAACCGATAATTAAAATTTAAAAAATTATCAACCGTTAATTAATCAAACCTAAAATTAATTAACAGATTAATTATTTTTTTTATTCTATTAAAACCCGTTTTTTCAAACTATCAATACTTATCAAAATAACGTAAAATACTATAAAAATTTTAAACAAATAATAAATTTAATATTTTTTAACCTCGTCCTGAACCTGTTACCCTTTAGACTCACCTTGCAGGTTAAGTTTATGGTGCGAAGATATTATTCTCATTTCTTTGTTATTAAGGTTCCTACTTCCTGGTAACCTTTTCATCTGTGGCTACTGAAGATATAAATAGTGTTTTTGTTGTTGGTGCCGGTGGTCTTTCCATCTCTAACGACACGGACAGACAAACCAACAATGACAGCAAACACAACGTGACACAGACAAATCGTGTTCTTAACTCGACGCTGTCTCCACAAGATTCCCACAACATCTTCAACAATGGGAAGAAATCTATATATTAATCGTTGTTTATTAAGATCAGGAAAAAGAGAACACATTCAAAACACTCTGTTCCTTATTTGCATATTATTCGCCAAAATCATTTCTCTTTCTTCTCTTTTATGTTCTTTGGTGTTTCCTAAAGAAGTTTCCTTTTCATTTCCCAGAACACCCCCTTGACGTCCGAGAGAGAGACGGGAGCAGCGGGTTATAATCATGGGGCGTCGTCTCTTTGCCTGTTTTGGTAGGTGTTCATCGTCTTCATCGAAAAAGGGAGTCCATGCGAATGGGAAAACCGATGGGACAGTGGTTGAAGCAGCGGCACCTGCGGCGGCTGATGGGCCAGTCCTGGTGGAGTTGTTCTCTTCACAGGGATGCGCGACTTCGCCGGCGGCGGAGTTGCTTTTGTCAAGGCTAGGGAGAGGGGATTTCCAGCTGGATATGCCGGTGATTGTGTTGGTTTATCATGTTGATTACTGGGATTACATGGGGTGGAAGGACCCTTATGGCTCGAGCCTATCAACTGTTCGACAAAAGGCTTATGTGGAGGCATTGAGACTTGACACCATGTTTACGCCGCAGGTTGTGGTTCAAGGCAGGGCTCAGTGTGTGGCTAATGATGAAGATACTTTGTTATCCACCATTACCAGTGCTCCCAGGTTCCCTGCTCCATCATTCCAGGTATTGATTTTTTCAAATAGTATCGTTGATTTGATATCCATCTTTTTTTATTGAATTGATGAATTCTAAATTCATCCCTTTGTTAGAATCTGTGAAGTTTTTGCTTACTCTGATCTGAAGACCCCAGAAAGTAATTGTGGAAATAAATTAAGAAATGTAGTAATTTTATTTAGGGGATTCTCTATAGAATTAAACACTAATTATTAACTCGTCATGAACTTGAAACTTTTGTAGGAAAACGTGAATCAATAATAGAATACATATGTTCTCTTAGTTTTAGTTATCAAGATCAGATCCAGACAACCTCATCTATCAAAAGAAGTATTTTTTCCCTTTTATATTTCATGAAAAGAAGAGAAAATACATTGTAAAAGTCTCCCAAAAAATGGTGAGCTGTGTTTTGGTAAGAAAATAATAAATCCTGGTGGATGGATTATTAGAAATATAACAGATACTACAAACAAAAAATGGATTTTGGTTTTACTTTTCATTTTCTTGAAGTATCCGTTAAGATAGATATTCAGATATTAGTGTTCTCATATAGCTGGACCCTTTAAATACATAAAAAGGAGAGAAAATATTCAAATAAGATTCATACATGGATCCAGTACTTACACCCAAAGGCTATTAGATACTGAATCAACCAATTTGGTTAGTTTTTTTTCCATTATGAAATTAATTGGTTATGAAAATCAATTCATTCAGTTAGTTCAGGTACTCACACAATTGATAACTGGATAGATTAAACTAACATACACTTTTGGTATTTAATCGATTCTAAGAATGTTGCAACCGAAGTGTCTAGTTAGCTAGGATAGCAAAGATCACTTCATGCACTTCATGTTCATGTTCATGTTCATCTTCATCAAGAACCAATTCTTCTAGATGTCAAGAGGACTAAATATTTTGCCGCAAACAGGCTAATTTCCAAAGGCCTACATCGGAGTCATTGCAAGTGACCCTAACAGGAGCTTTAAGGTCAAAAGTAGACAACAATGGTGTCAATGTAATGGTGGCATTGTACGAGAACGGATTGGTGAATGACTGCCCATCAGGAGAGAACAAAGGGAAAGTCTTATCCAATGATTTTGTTGTTAGAAAGCTCGAAAAACTCTGCACTGTCAAAGGCATATCCGCCAAGAAGATTGTCTCAGGCACTGCTACTTTCACTCTATGGGATGGTTTCAACAGCGACAAATGTGCTCTTGCACTCTTTGTTCAAAACAGCTCCTACCAAATCATTGGTTCACAAAAGTTTGAACTTCCAAATGACTTGTGAAAAATATAGAATCAATGAAGTATTTTGAGGAATTGATCCATACAGTCATCAACATCCAGAATATTTACGGTTTGAATCTCGACATTTGTGCTTCTTGCTCTATTTTATTGAAAAAACTTGGAAGTATTGTGTCATTGGTGCAAAGTTTTAGTCATTTTTTATGTATAGGATGTGTTCCACTTAGATATCGATTTCTTTTCCCCTTGATTTCCTTCTCTTGTTTCCTGGTTTTATGTTTTAGGATATGGATTCCGTTTAAACATTTTGCCAAATTCTCTTATAATTTAACATTTGTTTACCATCATAGATGAACATTTTTGGATTGTTGAAGGTAGGGAAAGTAAAAGTAGCATTAACCATATACAAAAGAGATGATAGAAGGGGATAGGTTAATTAGGACCCCAACAGCTCAAATACATGACTGTTCTAAGTGATTCCTCAGATTTCTCTAACTTGTAATCTCTAAGTTTGTTAGACAAATCAGAAGATGGAACATAGATTTTCTTAGCTTGAGAAGAAGAGGAAGATGATGATGATCTGATATTGTTCTTGGCATGCTGCTGGATTGACCTTTGAGCATGAATCAATCTGCAAATTCCTTGAACTTTCAATGCCTCAATAACTCCAATGCTAGCTGCTGCAATCCATGCTCTTGTAGAAGAACTCATGGTTTTTCTCTTTAGGATGTAATGGCTGTTTTTGCTTTGTTGGGGATGGATAGGATTTTTTTATAGAGAGAATGTGGGGATGGGCTAGTTTTGTCACTCTGGTCTAATTATGGTCTCGGTCCCTCTAATATGCTGAAATTAGAAATTTAATCCCTCTATTTTATTTTTGCATATCTTAGCCTCTCAAATTTGTTAAAATTTTTTAACTGAAGTGTTATTTTTTAAAAATTATTTTTAATTAAACTCCCTTAAATTGTTGAAATTTTTATTTAGTCTCTTAATTTTTTAAAAATTAGACACTCAATTTTAAAATTTCTCATAAAACCCTCCACAATTTTCAATTTTTTTATTAGACCTCTAATTTTTTTTTTAATTTTTTAATTAAGCACCCCAAACAATCACACCAAGATCCGCCCCCGTTGGTTAGCCGGGTATGATTGTTTAGAACTTATATAAAAGGGTAAACTGTAACAAAGATCACTTAATTATAAGTATAGTTATATTTGGGTCACCTTATTATTGAATGTTATATTTGGGTCACTCATTTATGGGTAAGGTTATATTTGGGTCACCCAATTATTAAAGGTTACATTTAGGTCACTCAATTATAAGTAAGGTTACATTTGGGTCACCCTTCATATTTGAAAAAGTATATCAATTTGGTCATTTTTTTCTTCTAAATCACTTGTATACCCTTGTTAACATTAGAGTACTTCGTTTGAAATCATTAATTAATTTAATACTCGAATTGATAATTTTTTTTCAAATCTAAAGAATGACTCAAATGTAACATTACCTATAATTGAGTGACCTAAATGTAACATTTATTAATTGAGTGACCTAAATGCAACCTTACCCATAATTAAGTGACCCAAATGTTACTTTTAATAATTGAGTGACCCAAATGTAATCCTACCCATAATTAAGTGACTTTCATTGCACTTTACCCAATATAAAAAGATGGATTTGTAAATTTTAACAAGGTAAAGGGACTTGAATGATATTAAACCAAAAGAAAAGCTAATGGTTGTATGGGCTGGTAGTGACTCGTGAGTGGCATTGTAATATAATAAATGTTTTTATTTTGTATCCTACAAATGTGGCAATAATAATAAAGAAAGTGACAAAATCTCCAAGATAAGATTTTGGATTCATTCTCTTTGGATCCTTTGGATTGGGGGGATGAACCTTTCACATTTCACATCCAAAGTATTGATTTTTTTACATTGGATTGGAACGCCAATGTAACTTGATGGATGTGCAAATCAAAGAGTTAGTATGGATTGCAAATCTTAGTATTTGTAAGTGTTTTTTTTTTTTTTTAATTTTTAGTTAGTAGTGATTTATTGTAGTAGTTGTTTTAGAATATAATCTTCACCATTTGATATTAATCGCTCAATCACTCTGCTGACATCACTGGTGCTCGAACTCTTAAACCTCTAGACCACTTGAGCTAGAGGCCTCGTGTTGTATTTGTAAGTTTTTTATATGAACGGTGTGATTATAATATAGTATATGTTTATTGACTTTAACTCTTTTAATAAAGTAAAATACACTACACAAATAAATTATTTAAACCCGAATCTCTTAAGAATAACATTTTCTTTTTCTACTAGAATCGCTTAATTCAAATAAAATTTAGAATCAAATATTTTAATTATTGTTCACAAAAATTTTGTTATTGATATAGTCGTATATTAACCTTCAAAATCAAATGTAAAGACGGGCAAAATAAAGATACAAAGAAGCCGTGGACGGCAGGATTCGAACCTGCGCGGGCAAAGCCCACATGATTTCTAGTCATGCCCGATAACCACTCCGGCACGTCCACTAAGTTGGTAGATTTTGTTTTTTTTATATATTTTAACTTTATTTATGTATTTCAATATTAATCTTCTTCTTTTTTCTGTTTTAATATGATATTTAATAAAATATCCAATGTGTTATTTCAAATGTTATTGTAATATTTATAAAATTTACATTAATTATTTAATTTTTATCATGGTGTTAACCATGTACACTAATAATATATGAAACTTAATAACAGTTTTAACCTAGGTACTATAAATATACAAGGGATTATTATATAAAATATTTTGATAAAACACAATCGTATTCGTTTTAAATAATATCAAGTGAAGTCGATAAAAATATAATATAATTTTATTATTTATTGATTTTTTTATTAAAAAAGTCAAATGAACTCGATATAATGAAGTTGAAATATAAGTGTTTCGTCTTTTAACTTTTTTTAATAAAAATAGAATGCACAGTAAAGTCAGGTTTTATTTTGTTAAGAGAAAGATTTTGATATTTTTTAATGGAAATTATTTAACCACAGCTAAATCTTATATTTATCTTTCATAATAATTAAATCACTCGATTATAACTAAAAGAATTAACATCTAATACACACTTCGGATGAAATCAAAGGGCTTTGATCTCTGCTCAACTTGAAGATTCCAGTGATTGTGGACGATGCATCATCATCATTGGCGATGTTGTGCTTTTGAAGTCTTTTTAAATAGCTGATGATAGCCGTTGATCTCGATTGATCTTCATTTCTAGCTAATTGATTAGCTGAAGCTAATCCGGGTTGCTTCTGCAATAATCTTGATGATCCCATGGATGATGATTCTCCATTGGATGAACCTCCTGAGCCTACGAGAGATGAGGAGCACACAATTTCATCCTGCATTTGTAACAAAAAATAAAGTTTTCATTCATCTGTTTGGCTGCCTAGAAAATAGATTAAGAAAAATCAAAAGACAAAGAAAAATCAGAACATCTGAGATCTTCTGTTGTTTTCTAAGCGGAGATCATACATTCAAAATTTTCTAAGCAAATCATTTTTAAAAAATCCTGAAAATCTTGGAAAAATCAAATTTTAGAAAAAGAAATTGAAAAAGAAAATTCAACATACATCTGAGGAGAAACTTTGATTTTCTCTCATCCTCTTCAACCCAAAACCACCGCTAACACCGACGCCTTAACTGTTACGGTCCAATCTAGCCACCGGTTTCGACATTGATAGAGAAGAAGAGTCACCTGACCAAGGAACCACCTGATTTTCAACATCTTCAACCTCTTCCCCTGTTTCATCATCATCCTCGTCATAATCTTCGTCTTCCACTTCTTCACCGTATTCTCCCTCTGATGACTCTTCCGCCATCACTTCAGGCTCATTCTTTCTGTTTCCTACACATGAATCGCAAACGGTGACGGCGGATCCGAGATTACTACCAGATGCGAGCCAAGGAGTAGGGTTTTGACAGACATGGCAAAGTAGGATTCGACTGTGCTTAACTACAAGGAAGTTCACTCCATGGATCTTCAAATCGCAGTCCCAACATAAGTTTGCTTCATCTGATTCACAGTGCAAACGAGCTAACTTTCCGCAGAGTTCACATTCCTTCATTTTCTCTCTATTTCTTTCCCGTGATTCTTTTGAAAATGTTTGGTCAAGGGAAGTCCGTCCGAATTGGATGACATTATATTTTTTAAAATAAAATTAGATATTTAAATTATAATAAAAAATAAAATAAATTATATTAAAAGAGTATCATTCGATGAAATTTTATTTTGATTTGAATTAATAAAAATATTATATTTATAAAAAAAATTGATAAATGGTAGACATTTAATTTTTAGTTAATGTTTTCCTTATAAGTTGGGAAGTCATTGGTTGGCGCGTCGTTAAAAATATACTCTGGGATGTGGTGTTGAATTGGCATGAGTAAAAGAGGCCGTTGATTTTGTGCCACGTGGAAGACAATGGTGCATGGGGAATCTACTCCTTGCTCCAAGATATTTTTCTTGAACAAGAGCAGATGGAGATGATGACGTGGCTCAGTCTCCATATATATTCCACGTGGAGGAATCGAGTCTATTACAAGCCACGTGAATCGGACCATTCTCCTGTCGTGGCATTGTGGGACCCATGTTTACGTTTCTCCATTCTTTTAATCTAGATGGTAAGATAAGACCGAGCGACTTCAAAAACGATCTTTATTTAATTTATAATTAAGATTATTATTTTATAATATAAAAATTGTTATATAATATAAAAAGTATTTTATAATATTATAGATATAAAAAATTATAAAACAAAATATATATTTTTTACATATACTCCTCCGTCCCAAAAATAATGTCTCTTATTGACTTTTTGAAAGTCAAATTTTTTAAACTTTGATTATAATTATATTAAATATTTTAAATAATTAAATTTTATAAATTATATATCTAAAATCTACTCAATTAAAAGTTTTTAAAATATATTTTCTCATATTTTTATCAATAATAAATTTTAAATAATCAAGAATTAAAATTAAAAAAATTTAACCCAAAAAAATTAATAAAAGACATTATTTATAGGACAGGAGTAAAACTTTTAAAACCAAAAATTAGAGTAAACCGAAAAAAACAGTGGACTACAAAAATAATTTATTAAATTAAACCAACTCGTATTGTATACACCCTTAATAAAAATACTTTCATCTAACATAATTTCACAATTTGATCTATTCTGATTATTTTTTAAATTGATTTTTAAGTTGGGACGAGTGAAATATATATTTTTTAAAATTTAAAGTTGAGTTTACAGATAATTATCTTATTTTAATTCGAGATATTTTTAAATTGTTTTACAATCAAAATTAGGATCTAACTAAATTTTTAAAATTTTAAGAGATTTAATAAAAAGTTTTAAATTTATGAATAAATAAATAAATTATTAAAAATTAATATAAATTTTGTAGGGGCCAAATTGTTTTTTAATTATTTTGAAGGGACTAATTACAAATTTTAGGGGAGTAACCCCTGCTCGTCATAGGTGTGCATATTTATATTTTAATAAAATTAAATATTCTAATCAAATTAACGGTTTAAATGGTAGATATTTTTTTCGGAGATTAATTAAAGATTTTTTAAAAAATAATTATCAATTTATTTAATTTAAAATTAATTAATTGACCAAAATTTTAATATAAATTCATTCACTCTCAATTTTAAGCTCAATTTTCATTATTCATCCGTATTTTCTAAAATGGGTAAAAATACACCGGATAGCACTGAGCATCAAATGTTAGATCATTCGTATCATTGAACTTTCAATTATTTAATTATAATATTGTACTTTTATTTTACTCTAATTGTACAATTGGCCGTTAAAATCCAAATGGTTTGATGACATGGATAAAATGACATCGTTTTAAATATTAAATTTTAAGCGTATTTTGATTTTACCACAAAATTTTAATACAGATCTTTTTAAATCATTAAATATTTTAACCGTCGTTATTGATTAATTATCGTTTGTCATTAATAATCATATAAAAAATAGTATCAAAATGTTTATTTTTTTTCTTCTTTTTCACATCAGATTATTTTTTTCATAAAATTCACTTAAAATTAATGAAATTAAGCAACTTGGTTTAGGGGCTTTTTCAGATATGAGAGCTTTTTAGTGTTTGTATAAAAATCTAAACAGTGAAAAACATTTTTTTGAGAAGACGAAAACATATACCTTAAAAGTTAAAACTAACTTCATCGGATATTATTGGGAAAGATCGGGAAATTAGTATGTCGAACCTTTTATTGGAGTTCTGTTAATTTTGAGAGAGTTCCGTGAAAAATCAAATCAAGGAGAAGAAAGTGGAGTGAAATGTGAAGGTTTTGATATCTTATCTTGAAAAAAACAACTGACCGACAACAAAATCAGAATGTTTGATGATAAAATAAAATTATTTTAAAATTAAATAACAAAATTGATACACCCTTAAAATTAGCATCACTTTGAACATCAATATCCACGTACATTTTAGTTATATCATCACAATAATAAAAATAAATTCATCTAAATTATTATATTATTTGTATTTTAAAAATTTTAATAATAAAAATAAATATTTAATATTATAAATAATATTGGTAAGTAGTTTACATTGTTACATTTTTATATTTATTTATGTCTTTAATGATAAGATTATGATACTTTTCATGTGTTTTCTGTACATGACTTCAATTCTGAAAAATGTACATAAAAAATATAAATAATATAATAATTTGGGTATAAAAATTCCACAACATAATGGCATGCTAAATGTAATTATTTTTTTTTTGATAAATTAAACTTTATTCATTCAATAAACAGTCATACTATAGTTATATAAGATGTATACCTCTAATCTTTTATATAAATGTATTTTCTAACAAAATACCCATTTAAAAGCTATAGAACTGTCTAGATCTTTTAAGTTACTACATCCAGTAATCCTAGCACGAATATCATTTTTTATACGAATATAAACATCTCAGACTGTCTTCAGTTATCTTCCTTAGCTCTTAAAATTTTGTTCCTTTCATAAATAATAATTTAGACTGTATTAAGTTAACCGAATCAATGTAACTTTAATAAATGCTAATGGAGGAGAATAGAGGTAGAGTGGGGTTGTTTGTACGTAGATTCCCTCGTAGGACATAATGTGCCCATAAATGCAAAGAACCGTGGGACACTTGAAATAGTGATGGAACATGAGACACGCATAATAAGTTATTCAAAGTATTATTTTTATTTTTGGTATTTTATGGTATTTTATAATTACATTTAAATTAGTATTAATAGTATTTTTAGTATGTGATATTATGCTAGTATTTGTTTAATTTTTAATTTTCATTAAAAGAGTTATATTTTAATGTCTCATAATTTTTTACATGATTTTTTAAAAATCTAAAACATAAACCCTGTACTAATACCTTAATTCTAAACTTTAAGTTTTAATCTTTAAATCATAATTATACATCTTAAATTTTAAATCACAAACGCTTAATGAATATAATTTCGATCAATAAAATAATTGATTGAATTAAGTTTTTAATTCTTTAGAACTTTAAAAGAATTTTTTAAACTAAATAAAAAATATAAAAATATCTAATAAAAACATTATAACACGACACATTATTTCGACACAATAAACCTAAATATGCAATTATATACAACTTGGTGAATCTTCTGACTGAATTGACTACTCAATTGTATGCATAGTTTTAGTATATCAGTTTACTGCTTTCTTTGAGTAATATATATAACAATTTATCCAAAAAAAAAATATTTGATTTAATTTTTAATATTAACCTTATATCATCCTTTAATAAAATAATGTAAATTAATTATTTGAATAATATATAACCATTTATCATAGTGTTTGACCAAAAAAGTATTTTTTTTACAAAATTTAAAAAAAACATAGTAATATTTTTTTTGGCAGAAAAAATTGACCTGTGAGTACATCAATTTTGTTATTATTTTTAAGGTAATTCCTTTGATAGTTACAAGTCGAACACAAGGACTGGATATAGTCCAGTTCAGACCCCAGAAATTTTGTGGCATTGAAAATGAAAGAACCAATTTAATGAGAAATAGACAAAATTGAAATAAATAAATAAATTATTCCTCTCTGCCACTAGGAAAAAACATGAATGAGTCCCAGTTTTATTCAATGGAGATTTTGGATATTATCAATAAGACCATGACAAGTACTGTCCAATTTTATTTCACCACTTTCATTGTAAGAAAATGAAGTATTTTATATTTATACAGATTTTAAGAAGTTGATATTTCATAAATAATTTTAGAGATTCATTTTTTTTATATTTTATATAATTTTAATGTTTAAGTATAATTATTATAATGTCTCTTTTTATATTTTTTAATTATTTTTTATTTTGTCAGATAAAAATATATAATTATTATAATGTTTCATCTCCGGTGGCGGATTCAGAAATATATTTGAGGGTGTACACATATGGAATTTTAAAATTTTAGGGTGAGCACAACTCATAAATATTAAAAAGATTAAGGACTAACTCATAAAATTTAAAAATTTTGAAGGTAAATGTATAAACTTAAAAAATTTCAAAGTGGGTTTGGGCTCATCCTATCATACATGTGCATCCACCACTGTTCATCTCTATTCGTAATTCTATAATTAACTCTTTATTTTTTATTGTTCTTTCGGTTTTAGGGTCTTGTCCTGACTAATCCGGACCGACCCATGTCGCACACCTAGTTTTGGTGGGTGAGTCTCCCAACAGAGACTTTTTGTGTACACAAGATCTCGAACCTAAGACTAGCTTAAACAGAACCAAGTTACTTACCACTTAGACCAACCCCCGTTGAAAATTAACTCTTTATTTTATTAAATAATAATAAAAATTAATAATTTTTTGTATTATATTAAATCGTCCCCCACCTTCGAAGATTTTTTTTGTCTCCCTATTTAAATTCTTTTAAAAATTATTTTTTATGAATTTTTCCTCCTACTTCTAAACATTTATATTTTACCCCCTCAGCCCCAAATTCTGACTCGGTCTCTTCTCTCACGTGATCTTTAATAATTTTTTTTATAATTATTATAATTTAATATTTATTTTATATTTATTATAACATTTATCAAATTCATATCTTGTAATTTTAAAAAAATATTAATTTTTTTATATTTGTATCCATATCCGTATACGTACACGTTCCACGTAGATTTTCTGTGCACTTTCTTAGAAGCCCCACGCTTCATCCAATCAGCTCCATCCACCCTACTTGAATCCAAACTTGATAAATTACGAAACAACAAGAATCCAAAGGAAAATGCAAACATAACACTCAAAATGAACGACAAAAACATGTAGGAAGAAAAACAAAAATCAACCAACAAAAGCAACAGATTGGGACCAGAGGAACCGAGGTACCATGGCCAATGGAACGGAAATAAAATATTAAAAAAATTATAAATTTAGAAAAAAAAATTATGATTTTTCATATACCATTACATATTTTCAATAAATAAATAAATTATTAGTTATAAACATTAAAAAGTATTAAAACAAAATTATAATTATAGTTTAGGGTTAAATAGTATTTTTGTAAGATTTTTAAATGGAATTTTGCAACTTTCTAAATAATTTTTTATCTTAAGGATGTCTTCGGTCATCCGAATATGTTATGATTAAATTATGCTAAAATCGATGAATAATAATTATCATGTTCTATAATTAAGTTAGTGTCGAAGATTTTTATAATTCAACAAATGATAGTATTTGTTTTTATTATATTCTCTAAAGTAATTAGTTAATTTATTTTATTTTTTCTAAGTGACCACATTTTATAGTATAAGTGAAGTAGATTTTAATAATTTAAAATATTTAATTATTTGAATTGTATTTATATTAATATTTAATATTTTCTTCTTGTAAAAGCATGATTGATAGCATTTGTACATACTTTATCTCAACAGTTTCTTTCACCTTTATATCTTCGTTTCTATCTGAATGTTCCCCCGAATGTTGGTGTCTAGAAATCTACGGTTGACTCGTCTGTCACCGGAATCGAGCTTGAGACCGGCATCACGCACAGTCCCCGGCTTCTTAGACCCTTCAGGCTCATTGGACTTCTCACAGTACTGAATCAATACAGGAAAAAAAAGCTTAATCAATTACGTACCATGAAATATTGTCAATCATGGCGTATAACAAAATGAAAACCATGAAATACCTGCTGCTGATGAGTGGCAGCTCCATTTTTTATGTACGGAGTAGTTAAAACCTGAAAGAATATAGTAAAAAAAAGGTAAAAACTTTAACATTTTGTGCTTTGAATCTTCATATAATGAAGCTTACATTGACTTGATCATGGAGGAATTTTTTGTACTCAATGGCTTCTGACAGAACCGAGGCTGTATCTGTCTGAATACAATGGAGAGAACACAAAACATAAAACAATCATAAGTTTTCATGAAATTCGAATCAAAATATGAATTCTGATGAACATGAACACACACTATTTAAGTGAATAACAAAGTTGACAAGAAAAGTACTCACTTTTCCGAAAGGTGAAACCAATTGTTGGAATGTAGAGACTATCTCCCATCTTCTCTTTTCTCGCCTATCATAAAAATAGAAAAGACCAAGGATTAAATTCCAATTTTCACCATAATAAAAGGACTAAAATCAAAATTAGACCTTAAAGGCTGGCAAAGATGGGGTTTCACTTCGTGGCCTTTTATAATACATCTTTTCAGTCTTTTTGTATTTTTTTCTTAATAGACTGTTTGGTCGTTTTTTTTTATTTAATTTTTTTATCTTGATTGAATTTATCGACACCAAGGTTGATTAAGATGGTATTTTTTGAATTATTCAGTGTTTTTTTATTTTATTTTAGACCCACAAAGTGAATTTGAATACGAATTCATAGTCATCGCTCTTGTCTGTGATTGAGTTCCAATAATGATCATATTATTAATGTGTCTTATTGTAAAATAAACTTTTAGTATTTTTTGTTGTTGATTTTTATTATCGTTAAGCCTTGATAATATTTATGTTTATTTTATTTCGATTCTTTGAGTTATAATTTTTATATATTGTTATATAAACTTGTTTAAAATCTAAAGATATTAATTTTTTTAAAAAAATGTGTTTTTTATTTATAAAAGTATACCCAGAATAAATTTATTTACTTGAGCTATAAATTTTTATTACATCTAATTTTTTATTTTTAATAAAATTAATATACTAGTACTAAAAAAAAAGATTGAATAAAAGATTAACTTAAATCAAAATTATCCAAATATTTAAAAATTTTAAATTAATTGAACCCAAATTGAAAGTTGAAAGTTTGACAACGGTCATTGTATTCTCAAGTGTTGGTGTGTTCCGTGATAAGACCTGGATTGTTACTTGTCCTCTAAGTTTGTCCTGTTTAATTACCAATTTAAATTTAATAAATGTATAATCCTAATCCTACAGCAACTAAAACATTATCTAATTTAAACTCTTAAATATATTTTTTATATGCAGCTTAAACCCTAATCAAGATCCTCGTTTTCTATAAATTAAAACAGGAAATTTGATTTTTCATATCCATATTCATTAGGGTTTTCTTAGTATAACCTTAAATCCTTCGTTTATCAAAAAGAATCTATCGATGGCTGTATACAATAATTTTAAAGATTTTCTTTTTATTTCGGTGACAAAATCAACCACCGGAAAATGACAAAGTTCGCGGATTTCACTACAAGAATATATTTGTCATTGTCATGAACTTGGTAAAAGTGTTTCGAAGTCTTGTAAAGCAAGTTTTAACCAAACTTATCCGACCCCCCGACAGATTAAGTGATGCATATGGAGAAAACCAGAGTTTGAGTGTATAAAGTTAAACACAGATGGATCCCTTAACGATGGACGTTCAACTATTGCAGGTTTATTTCGCGATCACAATGGTATTCCATTATGCGCTTATTTCACGAAATCCCTTAAAAATAATATTTTCATAGTGGAACTCAGTGCCATATGGAGGGGTCTTCTTGTCGCCTTGAGTTTAGTTATTAAATCAATATGAATTGAATCTGATTCACTGAGTGCGGTCAAAACAATCAATCGATAATAACCAGGTGGTTCAAGTAGTGATTACTATGTAAGTCAAATACAAATACTATTAGTTAACTTTGACGAGTATCGCGTGATGCATACATGACGTGAAGCAAATAAAGCTGCGAATTATGTTTCAAGGATGGATATGAGTTAGCGAATGTTTTCTTCTCACCAACCGACTTCCCTAATGTACTTCATAATATCATTAGGGATGATGCAGAAAGCAAGATTTATTTTAGACATTAGCTTAGGTTAGGTGAATTTCTGTGTAAAAGGTTACAAAGTTAACTTTGAATCTCTTTGCACTACAATAAATTTGTTTATTAGTGTCATTTAAAATATTGTTATTAAAATCTATATTTACGTCACAATTTAGATTTTGTGATATAAAATTTTGTGTCATGGCGTTCGTCACACTAGGTGTGTCACTAAATGTCAAATGTGACGATGTATATTTTTTTGTCACGTATTGTACAGTTTATCGTGACACCAATGTAGAATATCACCTTATTTTTTTATTTAATGACACTAAATTACATCACCCAATGATATAAAGTTTGGTCATTGATAATTTATATCGTCACCAAAAATATAATAATTTTATTGTATATGTGACGAAAGAAAGGTGTCACATTGTTAGTGACATGGTATATTGTCATTTAATAATAGTATGAATGACGATAATATTAAATGTCACCTTATAATTTATATTCAATGATAACTAATAACATCATCAAATTATATATGAAATCGTTATTAATAAATCTCAACACAAAAAATACTATCACGTATTCAATAACATAATTGTCACCTAATAATAATTTACATGAAAATAAAAATATAATGTTACTTTTTTATTTATAATTAATGACAAATATTTACGTCATTAAAGTATACAAAATTTTATTATTAATAATTTTAATCGTCATAAATAGTATATTAAAATCAACCTATATAGACGAGAGAGATATCGTCACATTTTTAATAATATAATATGTTAACTAATAGTATTATGAATAACGTCATCTTATATAATCGTCACTAATATAATGACAAAATAAATATTGTCACATGGTTAATAACAATATATATCATCAATTTATATGTTAAAATGAAGCCATTACATATTTGTTCACAACAATAAAGAAATGCTATAAATAAAACCTTATAATTTATATTTTGTTACAATTGGTTAGAAACCATAAAAATATTTATTTATATTAATGTGAATGAAAAAAAATATAATTTATTTATTACAAAATAATAAAAATAAAATATATTATTCACTAAGAATATAATAGTTATATTATTAACAATATTAAAACATAAATATTTAAAAGTAATAAAAATAATATAACCATAAGATAACTTCTAGAATAGATGTGAGAATCTCAATTCAAATCTTAAGTTGGATGTGATCCTATCGATAACGAATTTGATGTATTGTTTGAATCTGCAAAAATAATTAATATATTAACTATTATAATTAAAATTATATAATCATATTTATTTGATTAATTATATTATTTACCTGAAAATTGGAGTGGTGACACTTGAACTCCGGCGGCTAACAAAGCAGTTCTCATAACAACCATTTGAGTTTGAATCACTTCAAAATTCGACTTACAAGTATTAAGTTTATCTTCGTTATTCCTCAAATGCTTTTCTAATTCGATTGTATCTGCACTTGAACTTTTTTATTAAGATTGGACCCATAACTAAGTCCTAGAACGTATCCTGACTTCGTACCTAGCATCCCATCCATTATATTATCAAAAGTTTTAGGCTCTGCTCCTTTTTTTTACTGGAGTTGATTATAACTCTACCATCTTCTCCTAGAAAACAAAGCATTCATACATATCCTGGTGCCATCCTGAAATTCAAATAAAATTATTATAAATAATAACATATACAATGATAATTAAATTTTTGATTAAATTACTGGAAAAATATTTAATATAAGAACAAAATTTTGATTACTGGACAAATAAGAACTAATATTAGGAAATTAACTAAGAAAAATCAAATCTTCTGCATTATATATTTAAACAGTAAGATAGAATTAGTTAAATTTTATATTTGATTAAAGCAATAAATATTTAATATTTACTGGACAAATAAGAATTAAATTTTGAACTATCGACAAAGAAAAAACAAAATTTTCCAGTAGTTCAAAACTAAACCAGCAAACTAAAGCAGTTAATCTTATCGATACTATAAAATTAAATAACCTAATAATATATCTAAAATAAAATTTATAGATCTAAAATAAAATTTAATAAATCAAAAATTAGTTAAATTTTTAAAACAAATAAAACTTATTATGAACATAACACAATTTTTTTGAAATTGAACTAACGTCCTAAAGCAATAAAAAATAATCGAAGTTAGACATAGTAAAAATAAAATATACTAACTTTAAATAAAATAAAAACGTTTACCATAAAACATATGAATGCTAAACAAATCTACATTCCTCTAAAACAATACCTTAGATTTGAATATAATATATAACCTTAATTTGAGCATTATTATCTATTAAAATAAAACATAAAAAATTATAAAAAAAAAATACCTTTACGTTGCTCTCAATAACCCTAACAGTAACTAAGAAAATCAAAGAACTAAGGAATATATATATATATATATATATATATATATATATATATGAAAATCTTGCTATGAATAAGGGATATGATATTGGTTGGAGAGAAAAAGTGAAAGAAAAAAGTTGACATTCATTAATTATAATTGTCTATAATTATAAAAATATATTTATAGTTTCGTACAAAATTATATTTATTATTATATTTATGTATTATAATTGTGACATTGTAGATAATATAAATATTTTGATTGATTCTAATCAAGAGAGTGAAGATGACGACGAAAGGGTGAAATTGAAAGTGATGAATGTGACACTGATGTAGAATTTACTCTATAACAATATTGTTTCAATTTAAGATGTATGATTGTTGAAGCAATTTAGGATGTAAATTATTTTGTTATGATAATTTATTTTTTGACATTGTTTTTGTGATATGAATTTTTCTTATTTTTATTAAATGAATATTTTTATATTTTAAAATTATTAATGTTTTATATATTTAACTATATTGGTGCTTTATCGATATTTATATAATCAACTATAAATATGTATTTTTTAAAATATGACAATATAAATTCATGAAATTTATTAATGATTTCTTATATCATTTTTTCAATAATTATTGGTTTCAATCATTAAATTACAATTTTATGTGATATATTTAAAATTAATATAAAATATAAGAGCTATAACAATTAGTATCAAAATATAATTTATCATAATTAAATAATTTTAATGATACAAATAAAATATAACAAATTAATATAATTTTCATAATAAAATATTGTCACGAGCTTCTGGTTAGGGTCCGAGACATTGGCACCATATGGTGCGACTTGGCTTGTCCAAGTAAGTCCAAGGGTTATTTTGGGCTTGAGAAGACCACCAACGTTGGCCCGATCCAGGGAGGGTTCTAGAAGCCTTATCCATCTAAGGTGTGTGAATACGTAAGATACTTTCCATAGTTATGTGGGAATATTCCCAGAATTATGCTTTGTAAATAGATAGGGTTGTATCATAGTCGTCGATGTAAATTTGTATAGACCGTAGGATCGAGGAGAGTTCAAATATAAATAGAGGCATTTCCCACCTCATTATGTAATGAGTTATTCCAAGTTTCTAAGGAACAAAGGCATTTTCTCTCAATCCTACAAGTGTTCTTATTTTGTTTTTCTTTGTTTTGAGCGTTCTTGAAGAGTTTTTTCTCGCTTATCTCTTTTGATCAGTTTCAATAATGATCGCTCTTTTCTGTGATTGAGTTCCAATAATGATCATGTTCTTAATGTGTCTTATTGTAAAATATATTTTTAGTATTTTTTTGTTTTTAATTTTTATTATCGTTAAGCTTTGATAATGTTTGTGTTTATTTTATTTTGATTTTTGAGTTATAATTTTTATATATTGTTAAATAAACTTGTTTAAAATCTAAAGATGTTAATTTTTTAAAAATATATATATATTTTTTATTTATAAAAATATAACCAAAATAAATTTATTTACTTGAGCTATAAAATTTTATTAAATCTAATTTTTTATTTTTAATAAAATTAATATACTCGTATTAAAAAAAAACTTAAATAAAAAATTAACATAAATCAAAATTATCCAAATATTTAAAATTTTTAAATTAATTAAACTCAAATATTTTAAAAATTAAAAAATTAATATTTTTACAGTAAAATCCAGTTCCATATGGAGGGGTCTTCTTATGGCCTTGAGTTTAGGCATTAGAAAAATATGTTTTAAATCTGATTTATTGAGTGACGTCAAAATAATCAATGTTGAACAAACCGGTTGTTCAAGTATTGATTGCTATTTAAGTTAAATACGAAGACTATTAGTTAAACTTTAACGATTATTCATGACACATACATAGTGTGAAGCAAATAAAACTGCGAATTATGTTTTAAGGATGAATATCGAGTTAGCAAATTTTGTATTCTAGCCAACCGACTTTTTTAATATACTTATAATATTATTAAAACAATCAATGGAGAACAACTAGGTTGTTCAAGTATTGATTGCTATTTAAGTTAAATACGAATACTATTAATTAAACTTTAACGATTATCCGTGACGCATACATGGCGTGAAGTAAATAAAACTGCGAATTATGTTTTAAGGATAAATATCGAGTCACCGAATGTTGTCTTCTAGCCAACCGACTTTTTTAATATACTTATAATATTATTAGGATAATGCATAAAGTAAAATTTACTTTAAAAATTAGCTTAGGTTAGGTGAATTACTGTGTAAAGAGTTAAAAAGTTAAACTTTAAGGGTACGTTTGGTTCACGAAAAGGATTATTAACTTTAAAAATAAGATTACTGGAATATATTATTACCTTGTATATTATAGGATTCTTATATTACTTTGTTTGATTTGTTTGACATGAATGTAAGTTGACAGTGTTTGGTTGGGGAATATAAGATTACTTTCAAATAATCTTACCAAATTGTCCTTATGATATATTGTATTTCTAACCAGTTAAAAAACTTTTATCGATAAATAGAAAATATTAAAATAAAAATTCATAATTTTTTTTATTTAACATAATTTTAATATAATTAATATTAAAATTTTATATTTTTAAATAATTTTTATAAATATTATATTTATGAAGAAAATCAAAGTGTAAAGTTGAGTTTAAAAAATAAAAAGTATTTTAGATTTTAACATAATTTCAACAAGATTTACCTGTATAGGTAATATGGCTTGTAATTATAATTTTTTTAACCCTTTATACCTACATAGGTATTCAGGCTTTAGAGTAAACTTATTTTAACCAATATATTTATATAGGTAAAATGTCTTGAAAGTGTGCAAATTGATTAAATTCTGAGAATTAAAATAATATTATTGAATATTTAAATCTAATAAAATTTAGTATTATAAAAATTTAGTTAAAATATATTATCCATGTTCTTAATTGCATTTAAAGTTTTAAATCAAATAAATAAAAAATTAAATTCTTAAAAAAATTACCGAAAGGATAAATTACAAAAAAAACCCAAAAATATCAGAGACTAACATAACAAAACATAATTTAAATTATTTTTTATCTATTGATTTAATGCTTCAGGAAAATGTTGGACTGAAATTTTTTGATTTTATACAGATAATTTTGTCCTAAAGGAAGAGAATTATTTAATACCAAAGGAAAGTATTGATTAAAATTCCAGGGAAAGAATAAAAAACACAGACTATAGGGAATAATGAATTCTTTATGGTGGGTATCCTTAAAATCTTAACAAATGATTAAAATACTGGAAAAAAAATTTTACCCCCGAAAATTTTCTTTTTCCTGATCCAAACAACCTCTAAATCTCTTTGTAATGCTACTGTTGACTGTTGTTATTCAGTTTATTAATAAATGTATATCTTTTTTCACCAAATATGTCTTAATTTGTTATGAAGACAAAACTTGTATTGATATTATTATGTATATATAACTAAAGTATATATAACTTTCTAAAAATTGTGACATTGAGTTAATTGAGGACGGCTATTATTTTCTTTATTTATTTACAGGCCAGGAAAATAGAAAGTTGTTCAGTGGTGCCGCCACCATCGCCGTTTGTGGTTTCGGTTCAAGCTCAGCTCTTGTTTTTCCACTGCAGGATATGTGTAAGCTTATTTCTTGTTTGATTCTTCGTTCTGTCGTAAATGCTGGAAGGAATTTTTCTTCCTTTTCTTCTTTTTTTAACCCCTACGCTTTGATACCCACGTCGATGCTTTAAATAAGAAATCCATGTCTGTAAGTGGAAAGGAAAAAAAGTACGATGGGTTTGAATATGCACTGCATATTCCATTGAATGCCCCCCAGTATCAAGAGAGAAGGTAGAAATTTCGAATATTGAATTTGCCCCAAGAATATCAAGGTGGAGCATTTGATTTTGAAAGTGAGTGAAATACTGTTTTCCTGAAACAGGTTGCAAATATCTTACTTGCACATGCTGGTCGAGGCGGGGGTAGAGGGGTAGCAGAGGCTGCTGCAGAAATTGCACGCACTGCTGCGCGGTCATGGCTTGCTCCTCTCCTTGATACTGCTTGTGATAGGCTTGCCTTTGTTTTAGGCAATCTTTTTGACATTGCTCTAGAGAGGAACTGCAGCCGGGAATCAGAATGTAAGAAGCCCTTGAAGTTTCATTTTTTTTTTCCCATAACTATAGTTGATAGCCATTTCCCCTTCATCTCTCAACTTTTTAGCCTGCATTTTGGAGAGTAATTATCTTCATAGAGATGGTATTAAATGGCACAAATGTTTCATATTTATTTCAACCGCACAGGTGGGAAGAAAATCGGAGACATGGACGGTTATGTTGGGTTTCATGCAGCTTTAAGACATGCATACAATCGGTTCATAAAGGATTTGGCTAAACAATGCAAGCAACTTGTTAGGCACCATCTTGATTCAGTTACAAGCCCATATTCTCAGGTTTTTTATGAGAACAACTTTCAAGGAGGCTTTCGCTCAAGTGCAAGCTCATATTTCAAACATAACCAAGCTTCGGCCGGTTCATTTTGGCTCGAGCTATCTGATGGTGGGCAAGTATCGTGTCATGAGACAATGAGGGATCAAGAGAACCTACCACCCGAAAACAATCCACGGCAAACCACTCCAGGAAAATGCATGGAAGCTCGAGAAGCCCTCCGAGAAAGCCAAATGACAGTGCCCGAGACACCATCTCCTGACCAGCCATGTGATGTGGTCTATGCTGGTGGTGTTAAGGCCGAAGTTGGACCGAGAAATCGTATAGCAAGAATGACAGGCAATAGGAATCCTGAACAATTGATGAAAGTTAACAATGGCGGTAGTCTTTTATTCGGTAACGGGGATAGTGGTTCGATATCTGCTTACACTGCAATCTGCTCATTATCAGCACAACATTTTGCACGGATACGTGAAGCTCTTGTTGAGCGTAGTGTGACATCAACACTAAACTCTGGATTTTTGACCCCATGGTAACTTCTTTCAGTTCTATTATTTACATACACAATATTACATCATTCACTTCAGATTACAACTACTAAACTCCTTTAATTCTTTACTTTGATTCGGACAGCCGCAACGGGCTTGTGGTGGAACTAGGGCTGGATCTGTTTGCTGTGAATGATGAGAAATTCGTGGACATGTTTGTTTCTCCTGCCGCCATTGATGCACTGCAACACAAACGACAATCCCTTCAATATCGCCAAAAGGTCCTTCAATCTTGCTTGACTGAATTCAAATATGTTGCTCGAGCACTCTGATGAGACACAACATTCTGAATCATTGAATCAAAACTAATGTTCCAAGCAAAGGGTTTCACATCTAGTGAAGGAAAAAACACTTTAACATGTATTGTCTTTGATGATGTTTGTTCATGTATCAACCATTTGTTCCTTTTGTATACGACAATCATTTGTGGATTAGACACTCGAAATCGGATTTTGAGGGAGTTCGATCGAGTTCTATTTATAAAATTTAAGTTTAATTCAAATAAATTTATATAATTTAAAGGGATTGAGTCTCATCTTCAGAAAACCAAAATTGAATGTACTCTAAAGAAAAGGGAAATGAACCGAGTTCATCTTACAATACCCCTGCAATCCAGTTTTCGCTAAGAATTCTGCCATGCCATTACATTGTCGAGGCTCAAATATAAATTGCACCTTCTTAATCTTTTTCGCACAACAGTCGATTTCCCGGGACGTAGCTGAGAATTTAAGATCTCCGATTCGACGTCAGCTTCCAATCCGATTCTGTTTTTAACCCTGCCCTCAATCCACTGTACTTCAATGAATATCTCCATCGTCACTTTGATAGGCCTAACCTCCACATAATTCGGACCAAGAGTACGAACCAGACCAGACAACATTGCTCTACCCGCACCAGATTCAGTCTGTAACACACCTCTGCATCCGTCTGCTTTTGCTTTTTCCGTCTCATCCACATTGAATTTAACAAACCACATGAAGGTGGATTCCAATTATGAAGACAAGACCTAGACTTGGACATACTAGATAGGCAGTTGATCGGGTTATCCCACCACTCTTCGCTTCAAGACTAAAAAGCGAAAGGCTCCATACTGCTGCTGTAATTGAGACTAAAAAGAAGATTCGAGCATAACCTGACAAAGAAACATCAAAACAAAAATCATAAAAATCCGAAACTCCACAAGTTCAGTCTTGAAAAGTTGGACGACGGTCATGGCGTTGGCGTGTTCCGTGATAACACCTGGACTGTTGCTTGTCCTCTAAGTTTGTCCGGTTTAATTACCAATTTAACATAAAATAGTAGCGATATTTAATAACTGTATAACTCTAATCCTACTGCAATTAAAACATTATCTATTCACAGAGTTTTATTAATTAATTAAACTATATTATCTATCCCTTAGACTCATTAGAATATATTGTATATAATTCTAATTCTACTCTAACTTAGATCCTCGTTTTCTATAAATTAAAACAGGATACTTGATTTTTTATATCCATATTCATTAGAGTTTTCTTAGTATAACCTTAAACCCTTGTTTATCAAACGAATCTACCAATGGCTGTATACAATAATTTTGAAGATTTTCTTTTTATTTCGGTGACAAAACCAATCACCGAAAAATGGCGAAGTTTAGGGATTTCACCACAAGAATATATTTGTCATCGTCATGAACTTGATACAAGTATTTCGAAGTTTTGTAAAACAAGTTTTAACCAAACTTATCCGATCTCCCGACAGATTAAGTGGTGCATATGGAGAAAACCAGAATTTGGGTGCATAAAGTTAAACACAGATGCATCCCTTAGCGATGGACGTTCAACTACTGCAGGTTTATTTCGCGATCACCATGGTATTCCATTATGCGCTTATTTCACGAAATCCCTTGAAAATAATATTTTCACGGTAGAACTCAGTGCTATATGGAGGGGTCTTCTAGTCGCCTTTAAGTTTAGGTATTAAATCAATATGGATTGAATCTGATTCACTGAATGCGGTAAAAACAATCAACGGAGAACTAGCAGGTGGTTCAAGTAGTGATTGTTATTTAAGTCAAATACGAAGACTATTGGTTAACTTTGACGAGTATCACGTGACGCATACATGGCGTGAAGCAAATAGAGCTGCAGATTATATTTCAAAGATGGATATCGGGTTAGCGAATGTTGTCTTCTGGCCAACCGATTTCCCTAATGTACTTCATAATATCATTAGGGATGATGCAGAGAGTAAGAATTACTTTAGACATTAGTTTAGGTTAGGTGAATCGTTGTGCAAAGAGTTACAAAGTTAACTCTGAATTTATAAAAATGTAAATTTATTTACTTGAACTATAAATATTTATTACATTTAGTTTTATATTTTAATAAAATTAATATACTTGTATTAAAAAAGATTGAATAAAAAATTAACCTAAATCAAAATTATTCAAATATTTAAAATTTTAAATTAATACAACCTAAATTGAGCCGACCCGATCCAATCACCAACCCACTAATTGATGTCTCTATCAAACGATTCAACAGTCTAATTGGAAGTACTATTACTAAAAAATACATTTTTTATGATTTTTGTTTTTATGTTTTATATTTAAAATACATTTTAACTTTCTGTTAAAGCTGAAATAACATTTTTTTAATATTATATACTTATATATTTTTTGGTTTCTCTATCTTTCTTATTATGTATTTCATTACTTTATGTAATCATTTGATTTAGGAATATAATTTGCAACGATTACTAAAAAATATTATATTAATCACTGTCATATTTAAAAATATTAAATATGACACCATGAATTATTAATTTATTTGAAATCTTAGTGCAGTTAAAATTAAGGGTGTTTATCGAGCGAGTCAATCGTGAGTTGGACATTGTTCGACTTGTACTCGTTAAAATTTTTTTTACTCAACTCGACTCGTTGTTCGTTAAGCTCATTAAAATTATGCTCGACTCATGCTCGTTATGCTGGACTTATTGCTCAACTCGACTCGTTGCTCATTAAGCTCATTAAAAAACTTACCTTATTTTTAATTAAAGGTGAAATTTAACAACACCATATGAGGCTTAATATTAACATAAATTAATAAATTTAACCAAAAATATTAAAAGAGTGTATAAAATATTTTTAAAATATAAATTCAAAAGTAACGATTCATAAATACAACAAACTAACGCATTAAAATTAAAATAACAATTCATACATTAATAATTATTATTTAGATTTATTTTTTTGAATGAAATTATTTTAAAGTAATTACTAAATAGTTTAAAAAATTAACGAGTTGCTCACGAACTTATCGAATCAAGTTAGACTTTGCTGGATTCAACTCGTTAAGATATCGAGTCGAGCTAATCTAAATCGAATATTTATCGAATTTTGACCGAATCGAATTCAAATTGCTCACGAGCTGCTCAATTCGTTAAGCGCCCCAGTTAAAACATGTTAAATGATGTTACCATCTCAACAAGTGTTAGGAAGGTAAATAAAGAATCTAGTTTATCCATTTTTCATAAACATTTTTCCTTAAACTTTTCCCTAACAATTATTTTCTTATTATTTATATATTTGTTTTTTATCTTGAAGTGGAAGTAGTCAAACTAAGAGGATTAAGTTTGAAGGCAGAAAAAGACTATAAACTTTTAGTAAGTGACAAAATGACCTCGTTGTGTTTGAATAAGGACCCAATATTTTTTTTAACATTGAATTATTACTCAATGGACCGACTCGGCATTAGGTTTGATTTCTATATATGCTTCGGCCACACATTGGAAACCTGTTGCATTTCTTATAGGAGAGTGCACTCGTTTGCTAAAACCTTGACAGCCCCATCATAGAATTGAAAGTTAGGAGCATGATCTGCTGTTTAGATTGTTAGCTTTGTTTTATTTGTCCTGTTCCGGATGCAGGACAGCTTATGTGAGGAAGCATATTTGGAGTTTCAAGCTAAATATTCAAGAGATGGTGCATATTAGGTTTAGGGTTTAGTGCGCAGGACGCAGAATTTAAGGTTTAAGATTTAGAGCGATAGGATTAGGATTTCAGTATTTTTTTAATAAGCTATAGTGATTATAGTAGTATCTGTTCTAATGAATACTCTCAAAGTATTTAAGTTTTAAACTTTATAGACATAACTTGTGTATATATTACCCATCGGAAAATTTGAAGCATTTGTTTTCGGTCAACTTATGTGTATTTTATTCTTCGATAAATAAATCTTCATTTGGTTGGATTCTCTTAAATAAAAGTTTGATACACAAGTTTCTTAAATTTAAGATTTAAAGATTTAGATTGTAAGGTTTAGAAATTAAGAATTTATGGGTTGAGTGTAGAGTTTAATAATTAAAAAAATCTTTAATGAAAATATAGTTTACACGTGCTTTTTAATTTTAATTTAAGGATTTAAAAATCGACACCGTAGAACAATAATCCGATATCTATCTTTTCCAAATTCATAATTCAAGATTTTAGATAGCTAATCTTTCACCCCAATTCGTTCCATGTACATGGATAGCCAGAGATGATCGTCGAATATTTTTTCGCTGCACCATAAGGTATATTGGTATGACCCAATAGTCATATATATACAAAATTGATAGATTCGATTTGAATATAAAAATCGATAATCTAATTAAAAAAAATCGAGTTATTCGAATTTTCGTTTTATATCTCAATTTTTTTGAAATCAAGTTGAACTTATAAAATTATGAATCAAGCCGAAATTAATCAATTTTTTTCTTTATCTCGGATCAGATTGACAAACTCGAATTTTTTTTCAAATAAAAATAAAATGGAGTTTTGTCCACCCTATTCGTCTCATGCCACAACACAAGAAAACAAAACAAATAAGCAACCTTTTAGGATTTCTCATGGGAATTGGTTTTATATTACTATTGTTATGAAAGTTCAATTTTAGACCATTTCCTGAACAGAGCAATAACAAGGAGGGCACCAGCTTGGCAACATAGACCACATATTAAACCTATCCATAAACCCTGAAAATAAGAAGAAATAAAACAAAAAAAATATTAAAAAGTAATTAATTAAGGAAAAATTACTTAATAAAACTAGTTACAAAAACAGCAATAAAATTACTTAAAATGAAATAACTATGAATAGAGTAGGAAAACTCGCCTTAGCATAAAGGTTTAACTTAAAGGCCAGAAGGCATGCAATGGGCATTCCTATGAAATAGAAAGTCCCCAAGTTTGCCCACACTGCCAACACCTGCCATCCTATGCCTCTTGCGACTCCTACATCACAAGTATTCTTTTCAAATTTATCGTCCGATATAAATATATGTTTGATTTTATTGATCGTTATAATAAAATTGAAAATTCCGAGAACACTTTTACTTATAAATATGACTGAAACCTGATAAGATTCCTTGAAAAGAATCTAGTGTGATGGAGATTAAAAGCAAGGGTGTCATGGAAGCAAATTGGTTCATAATGGAAGCACTGTTGCTGAAGGAGGCTGCCCATATGTTATGACCAAATGCTAAAGCCAGCACCACCACAACAGCAAGAAGGAGCGAGAGCTGGAGTGACACAACCATGGCAACCTTCGCCTTTCTCGGATTTCCGGCACCCAATTCATTGGAAACCCTTGTACTGCATCCATTAAACCAACTCTTCATGCATCATAGAATTCATAAAATAATTAAGAGATTGGTTAGAAAAAAGGAAAATTTAACTTACCTTGCTGCAGCACTAAGGCCATAGGTAGTCATGTAAGCAATTGCTTCTGTATTCACACTAAAAAGAAATAAATATTAGGATATTCAAACTCCATTGGTTTAATAATCTGGATCATAGAATATTATCCTGTGCATCCATTGGAAAGAAAATAATACAGTGAAAGGCATGTTTACCACATAGCAATCAGTGAAGTGGTTACTTCAGAATTAGGCATCAACCCAGCTAATAGTACTAGAAGCTCGAACGCCCAATACTCCAAACTGGAAGAAAAAGAAGAAGGGTAAACATGACATAAAAACAAAATTATTTGAATTAAAATCAGTGAAGTGATTACTTCAAAATTAGGGCTGGCCATTTGATATCAGATATGTTCTGATCTGATCCGGTTTTACTTGGATTTTTTTATTGAAATTCTGGATAAAATTTTCCAGGGAAAAGAACTCACCAAACCATTGCAGCAGAAGGTAGCGCTAATTTCAAGTTGGCGAGAACGAAGCGAAACGATTCGAATGAAAATCCCGTCCATGTTAGCTCAAATCTCTTGCTCAAAACCACATAAAACGCCAACAGTAGAAGCGAAATCCACAGCGAGATGGAAGCTGCCAACGGAGCTCCTATGAAACCCAGATCCGTCCAAGTAACCAAACAGTAAACAATCCCCAAATGAAGCGCCAATGGCAGTACCGAAAACCACACCAGAGGCATTAAAACACTTTGCGACTGAAAAAACCTCAGTATGTTCTGCACTAACCCATACGCAAATAATCCCGGAATCAGAAACTTGATGTAAAGTGCCGCCGTTCTTGAGATCTCGGCGTCTTGTTGAAGCAAAATCAGAACCGGCTCGGTGTAGAACCATAAAACCGATATTGCAATGGCGAGAGAGCATGAGATTATGCATGAGGATTGTAGGTAAATCCCTAATATTCTGTAAGATTTTGCACCGAATCCTTGACCGCAAAGTGTTTCCAATGCTCCACTTAAACCTGTCTAAAACATGAACAGTGAAGAGTGGTCAAATTCTAGTCTTGATCCCTCTTCTATATTAAAATTTGAAATCTAACATTTTTTTATCTTACTTTGACATAATTTGAACCTCTAATATCATAATATTGTTAGTTAATATTCTAATGTCATTCATTTTTTTAACAAGTTAATAATGATTAAAGTAGTATCTGTTTTAGAATATGATCTTCACTATTTGACATTAATCGTTCAATCACTCTGCTAGTATTGTTGGTGCTCGAACCTATAACTATTTTTTAAACCTATAATGATGATAAAAATCTAAAAATTTAAATTACAGCTACGTTTTTAATTATAGTGTTTATATCGTGATTACATACATAACAAATGCTATTAAATATTATTATTTTTTATAATAACGATTTCGAACGTTATTAATACTATTATATAACGATAATTATTAAAATATTAGATGTTAATTAAATCCATGATCAAATCTTAGCTTAAAAACAAGACTATAAGAAAGAAACACTATGCCCACTCGATGACTTGGACGGACCTTTTTAAGATAAAAAACAGAATAGTATATGATCCAAAATAGTTAATGTTATTCATTATTCGGACTGTCTGACTAGTGGATTATAAAAGTTAAAGTATAAGGACCAAATTTGAATTTTATCATGGTAGAGGGACTAAAATTATAATTTAACCTAGAAAAACGAGAAGATCGGATAAGAAATCAAACGCACAAAAAAGTATATTTTTATGCATAAGTCGTATAAAAAGATTTATACAATTTTTTTAATTTAAAAGTTAAATCTTAAATTCTAGCATCTTAAAATCTAAACTTTAAATCATAGATTTTAAATTTTAATCAAAAATCTTAAATTTTATTCTTAACACGTTAAACTATAAACTCTAAATCATAAGATTAAAGGAGAAGTTATATCACAGGTCTGACCTACTACGTTAGTTGGGGTCCCTAACCAATAAAAATCACTCATTCCGTCATTAATCAACCATATAATTAATATAATTTTCAGAAATTATATTTTAAAATAACATAAAAAAATATGAATGAAGATTCATTGGTTGAAAAAATGGGTTAAAGATTAATAGTTAAGTGGGTGACTATAATTGGATGGACCATGACTGACGTGATGAGCCGGACCTACTATATAATTTCTCAGATTAAAGGGTTTGTATAAACTAAATTTTACGCAAATTTATATATATCAAACATATTTTTTAAAAAAAACGTTTTCAATTTGAATAAACCAAACAAAAATTGTAATAAAATATTGACGGACTAACCATGAAAGCAAATCCGGTTACGGTTGCCCAAGAATTAGCAAGCGTTGCACCGGCGAGGTGAAGCTCCCCCAGGTGACCGGCGAACATGACGGATACCAAAGTTATGGAATAATACACAAGATTGGTAAGGATCATCGGAAGTGAGAATAAAACTTGATTCTTCGCCTCTTCCAAATCCAAAACACTCTTCCACCAACAGCTTCCTTCATCGCCGTTATTGACATCGGCCAACAACGGAGTCGATTCTAAAGTATTCGTGTTCGACATCCCTCGGATCATCTGTTCGGTTCCGATCTTATTCGGGACGGAAGCTATATCTTCCTCAATATCTCTGTGAATTTTGTAAAGAAAAAAAGGAGGAAGGGACAAAATTAATGGAAGGACGTGAAAGTAGAAAAAGTCACGGAAGGAAGCAAATTTTGATTTTTAAGACAAGGACGGGACAAAATTAATTTTATGAAAAAGACATTTAGTGAATTGATAACGTGTTTTGTCTTTAACTAATTTAAATCAATTTATATTATATATTTTAATTTTTTTAGATATTTTTTAATAAAATTATATATAAAAATTTAAACTTTAAAATTTAATTATTTAATATCAAATTATTTATTATTTAGATTAATTTTTTTGATCTTCTCAACTGCCTTTTGTTATTTTCATTGTATGTTTAAGGATTAACGTTTTTAAATCAATCTTATGCATTTAGATAAGTTTTTGTCGTTCTAAACATGTCTTGATATATTAATTTTTAAATTCGATCTCGTCCTGCCTCGATTTAAAAGTTTTTAAAAAATAATTTTATCGATGATAAATATTTGATTCGATCAATCTTTTATTATAATCATAAATTATAGTTTTTAAGTGATTTAAATTTATATAAAAATAAAACAAAATAATTTTTAAACTTCTCACATGTTAAATTATAAATTTAAAAAGAATAAACTTAAATTATTGATCGATATAATTGAATATATTAAAATTTGAATAATATCTAATAAAATTTTATGATAAAAACAAACCCCCAAAAGTAAAAAATTAACTTAAAATTCACAAAAATATTTATATATAGTGTTTTTTATGAATTTAATAAAATATATAAAAATATATCAGACCGGTAGAATGGAGAATTTCAAGCATATACTTAAACCTGTCTCATCTTGACTTAATATTTTTCTAAATCTCTTTTCATCCCGATCCCTAAAAATAAAGAGAAAAACCCAATTAGATCAGGTCAGAATACCTTAGATCGGGTCAGGATCGAATATTTTACCATCCCTATCTAAGCCCTATAAACATGTAATGTGATTTGACCATTTTTTATTTATAACTGCATTAATTTGTTGAAAATATGAATTATAAAATTTTAAATTTAAATTTACTTTATAGTATTTGCTATCTCACAAGTTTCGTCAAAATAACAAATAAGAAATATGTTACTACTATTTTATCTTCATTAAGTTTTTTATAAAGACATTGAAAATAATTTATAAAATTTTATTAAAAATATTTCTTTTAATTTTAATTTTAATCTTAATCTTAATTTTTTACTTTATTTTTTATTTATGATCATTATATATATACATAAATTAGAGTAAAACCTTAGTTATGTTTGGGGAATTAAATTGTAATTAAAAAGTATTTAATTAACTAGTAGAAAAGTATGTTTAAATTACATTTTTTAAAAAATAATTATATATTATTTATAAAATGTATTAAAATTATAAATAAATAGATAAACTAAAACAGAATTCACTCGATCATGGGTAAGATTACATTTGGGTCACTCAATTATGGGTAAAATTACATTTAGATCACCCAATTAGTAAAAGTTATATTCGGATCACTCAATTATAGGTAAGGTTACGATTGGGTCACTTTTCATATTTTAAAAAGTACATCAATTTTTTTTTCAAATCACTTGTATACACTCATTAATATTAGATTACTTCATTTGAAATCAATAATTAATCTAATACACGAATTGATAAATATTTTTTAAATATAAAAGGTGACCCAAATGTAACATTACCTGTAATTGAATGATTTAAATATAATTTTTATTAATTGGGTGACCCAAATATAACATTATCCATAATTGAATGATAATTAAATGACTTAAATATAACTTTACTCATGATTAAATGAAATCGTTATACTTTACCCTAAATAATATAACTAATGTTTTACTTTGATTTTGTCTTTTGAACTGATTCAAGACTTACAATTTAACTAGATTTTTACATTGGGACAAATTTTATTTTTTTACGTATCCAAAACTCTTTCTTTTCTATTCTTCCATCCTTTTCTTTTCTTTTTTTTTTTACTTTCTATTACTTACATGATTTTTTTTATAATTTTTATTTTTGTATTTTAATATTTATTTTTATATTTATCATACTCATACGCTATAACTTTTTAAAAAATATTATTTTTATTTATCTTTTTGTTTTTATACCCATATCTGTATCAGTTATACATACAATTCATTTCTTAACAAGTAACTCTAATCTTCAAACCATGAAACTTTAGGGGGGGGGGGTTAAACGATGATTAGTCATTATTTTGATTGATATTGATAGAATAAATAATTTTATAGACAATAATTAATTTGATTATTGAATTAGATATTGTGGTAATTCTAATATATTAGTTGCCATTTCAATACATTAAAAAATGTTTTACTCGACACGAATTATCTAGCCTCAGTAGTTAAATGAACAATTGTTATTTTTAAAGGTTACGAGTTCAAGCACCACTAATACCAACACAATATTTAAGTTATCAATGTAACGACCCGGATTCGGATCCGAGTGTCGGGTTAATCCGAGAGTTATGAGTTTCGGTTTTGATCTCGAGTTTAGTGGTTTTGGGTCTCGGTTTTGTGTTGGGTCTTGTTGGGCTTGTTTGGTTGTTGGGCTTGAGAGATCTTGGGCCTTGAGAGTTTTATGTGAAGGATATTTTGGTAATTATCTAAATAGGTTGAATAGGGAGGATTTTGGAGTGTGTGTGCTGCAGAGGATGAAATCTTTGTGATGGGAACCTTCTTTCATCTTCTTCCTTGCAACCTTATGAGAAAGTGAGGCATAAAAGTTGAATCTTTGGAGTTTTGAGGGAGAATCTCGGTTTTGAGCTGAAAGGAAAGTTGTAGGGTTGTTAGAGATCTATCTAAAAAGGTAAAAATGTGTTAGTCTTGTGAGAAAAGGAGTTTTTGAGTTGGGGTTTGTGATAAGAACAGGAATGAGGTTTTAAGGGTCTAAATCTCAGTTTCTTGAGTTCTTTTTGTTCCAAGAATCTCCTCAAATGGTGGCTAATGGTTAAGTGTCTTCCTCTTGTAGAGAAACAAGTTGGAACACCATCTTCAAGCTTGGGAAAGGAAAAAGCTTAAGTGGGAGGAAAGAGTTCGTTTTTGCTGTTGCTTGCTAAGGTTGGTACTCTCAACTCTTCTAATTATTTTGCATATCATGGTAGAAGCATTCACATAGGTTTGGTGCATGTGTATGCTTGGTTTGAGCTTGGTATGTGTTAATGGTGGAATCCGTATTAATGTGATTAAGGGTTGGAAATGGGTGTTAAAATACTCTAAACATCATTAATATTGAATAGGAACGCTTTAGAACCGATTAGAGTAAGTTTGAGGTTGAAAATCTAGAAATTCTAAGTGCAAACCTGCATTTCATGTAGGGAGTATCGATACTCGGGCTACCGGTATCGATACCAGTGAGTGTATTTTGGCTTGTTGCCCAGGGGTATCGAACCATGCTTCGATACCGGAGGTCTCTAGAAACTTTTGGTATCGATACATGTTTCGAAACAGTCTTCCTTCTTTTGTTGACTTTGACTTTGGCAAGAGGTATCGATACTGGTATCGATACCTGTGTGTTTCGATACACTCTTTGGGTGGGTATCGATACAGGGTGTTCCGATACCCTACTTAAGGGTATCGATACCCCTGTGTATTTTGGCTAAGTTGGGTAGAATTTAAGGCTTCGGTGATCTTAATGAATAAATACTTTAATTTAAAAGCTATGAAATGAATTATCGAGCTAAGGTTGAGGTTATAACTCCGAAAGATTAATTGAGATAAGACTTTAATATATCTTGTTGTGATAAGATCCTAGGTGGATCGTTTGTGTGGTTTGAATCTTTGTATGTTGGAAATCCGGATATCCATAAGTGTTGCAACACGTTGAAGGCCATCCGATGTAACATGCCGGGTGATGATTGAAGACTTTTATTTCGAGTGTTGGACGACCTCACTCGAAGATGTTCGATGTAACATTCCGAGCATAGGGTTGGTTGGGCGGCCTCCACCCTTCCCGAACGTTGGGCGGCCTCGTTCGAAGATGTCCGATGTAACATTCCGGGCATAGGATTTGAGGGCGGCCTCAATCCTGAGTGTAGGATCCCGATGCTGTGTGGACGCGGGCCTCACTCTTGTGTGTTGACTTGATTGATTTGTATATGTTGTGTGCGATAATATACATTTTATTATGCCATGTGATAGGCGAGCATGCTAGATCATCATATCATGCACGAGATTTATATGACATGCTTTACTGCTTTTGATATGCATGATGTTGGCCGAGTTTGGCGTATCCACTGAGCTTGTGTGGCTCAGCGTTCGAAATCTATTTTCGTGCGTAGGTTAGGTGGAGCGGGTTTTGCGGAGCACCATTGAGGTTTGGATTTCAGCATCGACTTTGTGTCAGGGTACAGTGATAGATTTAGTGGGCTAGTACTTTGTCAGACCTATATGTATTTTTGTAACTCTGTCATTTTAATTGAGTCAAACGTTTTAAATGGGTTTGTAGTAATTTGGAGTTTCGGTCACTTTAAACTATTTTGGGCTTTTGTTTTAAATTAATGGATTTTATTCGTATTATATTTGGACTTGAATTGATTTTATTATTGGACTTTCGAGGGAAATTTTAAAATGCGAGTTTTAGTCCGGAGGCCTAATGTGACATCCAGGTCGGGTGTTCCAATCAATGTCTAATGTTTGAGAGTATACTTTAGAACAGATACTATTGTAATTACTATAACTTATTAAAAAAATGTTTTAGTCGTCATTTTCTTTAACAATTGATTTAAGCATTTTGTAAAAAAAATAAATAAATTTGAGAATCAAATTTAACTAAATAATAATAATAATTAAAAGAAATAAAAGACAATAATGTTGATTGAAAGAGAAGTTGAGGGAATTATTTTAGATATTCTTTTAAGTAAATGACAAATGAATAAAACAAAAGTTAAGATTTAAAAGAGATATTTTATGGACTAAATTGATATCGTCTAAAGTCTATAAATTAAAAGACAGGTTGAGAGGTTTCTTAGGTAAATTTGGATGAATAATAGGTTAAAAAATATCAGATTATTAGGTATGGTTGAAAAATGTTATAAAGATAATTTTAATCATTCACGTTTATAATTTTTATTATTTTAGTTTTTATTATTTTTTAGATAAATTTAACTCTTAACCTATATCTTTTTGACAAATAGTATATTTTTTAACTATCATGATAACTGGACTGTTAAAAATCTAACAATGATGACATATCATATGCACAGGATAATATATTACTATGATAGGATTAAAATCATATCTTAAAAAAATATGAACATAATTTGAAATTAATTAATTTTTTAAGACAGGATTTGGATTTTATCATAGTTAGGATTGAAAATGTTTACTAGTTTTTTATTTTAGAATTAATTAATTTTTATTATTTTATTTGAACTTGAATTGTTTTATATTTTATATTTCATATAGATATGTATTTAATAAGCTAGATACCATGTCATTTAAAATATATTACCATATGCATATGACATGTCATAATCATTAAATTTTTAACAATTCAGTTATCATATTAGTTAAAAAATAAATTATTTATCAAAAATATATAGGTTAAGGGCTAAATTTATCCAAAAAAAAGAATAAGAGTCAAAATAATAAAAATTATAAATGTTAAGCGTTAAAATTATCTTTATGCATTGAAAATATTTAGAAGAATAAGTCAAAAGTAACATTATTTTTTTTGACCTAGTTATCTGTGTGATAACCGTTAAATAATAAAAAATTATTACGTTTTCAGTTCAATACAACTACTTACGTGAATCTCGTCATTTTTAAGTAGCGGGGCTTAAGGAACATTATTTTTTTAGTCTATTTTCCAAGATATTTTTCAAATATATTCAATAACTTAATATTTTTTCCAAAAACATATACTACTGTGATCACTATAACTGATTAAAAAAATGTTTTACTCGTCATTTTCTTTAACAATTTATTTGAGCATTTTGTAAAAAAGAAAATTGAGAATCAAATTTAACTAAATAATAATAATAATTAAAAATGTGAAAGAGAAAAGATTTTGATTTATTGTCATTATTGATTGGTGAAGGTGACCGAAGCGACATTTACAATAAAAGACAGTAATGTTGATTGAAAGAGAAGTTGAGGGAATTATTTTAGATATTCTTTAAGTAAATGACAAATGAATAAAACAAAAGTTAAGATTTAAAAGAGATTTTTATGGACTAAATTATATTGTCTAAAGTTTATAAATTAAAAGAGAGGTTGAAAGGTTTCTTTGGTAAATTTGGGTGAATAATAGATTTAAAAAAAATATTTGATTATTAAGTATAGTTAAAAATATTTAGAAAAATAAGTTAAAAAAAATATTATTTTTTGGATCTAGTTATACGTGCGATAGTCGTTGAAATAATAAAAAATTATTACGTTTTTAATTCAATTCAAATTACGTGAATCTCATCATATGTAACTGACGAGGTTTAAAGAATATTATTTTTTTAGTCTATTCTTTAAAATATTTTTCAAACATATTTAATAACCTAATATTTTTCCTAACCTCGATATCAACCTAAATTCCCAGGTTATTTAGATTTTTTTTCTTTTTTTCTTAACTTTTTCTAGTTCATATGATTTAAGTATATAAAAATGTGCGATGTCATACTCACATAAATTTTTATGTCTTTTAATTTTTATATTTTTAATTTAAAATTTATTTTATATTTATCATACTCATACTTTATAATTTTAAAAATTATCATTTTTTATCTTGTTTTCGTACCATATACAACAATAAAACTAAATGGGATGGGAAAGACAATCGTCCCATTCCCAAAAATATTTTTTACTTTTATTCTTATATTTTTAAAAACTTAACTTATTTATAAATTTATCTTTTTACCTTTAAATATTTATGTTTTATCCCAAACCTAAAATTTCGATTCAATCCTACATATACATGTATTTGTATCAGTATAACATTACTTGAAATAGGGATGGGCACGGAACCCGAACTCGACGGGTTCCGACCCGACTCGATCCGATTGAGTCAGATTTTTTGGTGAAAAATTTGGGATCGGGTCGGGTCGGGTGGAGTTCGGTTTTAGGATGAAAAAAATTCGACCCGACCCGGGACTAATAATATACTTTTCTCATATATATTTTAGAGATATTTACAATAATGACCCCTCTTTATATATTTTTTATACAATTGGATCACTAAATTTAATTTTTTTACAATTAAATCACTAAAATTAAATATTTTTATAATTAGATCTCTAAATTTTATTTTTTTTATAGTTTAATCTTTAAAATTTTAATTTTTTAATAATTCGGATTGAATCGAGTTGGGTCGAATGCAGATGGACCGGAAATTCTACATGACCCGTGCCCATCCCTAACTTAGAAACCTTTAGGTTCATTATGTTACATTCCCTTTCTTGTAATGCCTGTCTCTCGGGGAATATCCTTATTGGAGTATACGTGATTGGTTAAATTATATTAAAATTTATATTAATAATTTGTTTTACAATTTCTAGCAAACAGCCCAACAGGGTCACCGGCCTGGTTAAGTTTCACTTTCGCTGTCCAAACGGAGCTTTTGTGATAGACTCGGTGGTGAATCGGTGCCGCCACCTCTCATTTCAAGCTCAGCTCTTGCTTTTCCATTCCAAAGATATGGGTAAGCTTGTTTCTTCTATACTTCTTCGTTCCGTTGTCAATGGTGGAAGAAATCTTTCAAATTTTCACTCTTCTTTTTCTTTTTCTTCTTCTGCTACACACTTCAAAACCCTAAGTAAGAAATCCATGTCTGTAAGTGGAAAGGGAAAACATTATTATGAATTCCATAATGTTGATGAGGCTTTGACTTTGTTTGATAAGATGATTGGCAATTACCCGAAGCCTTCTATTGTGGAATTCTCTAAATTATTAGCTGCCATTGTTAGGATGAAACATTATGCCATTGTGGTTTCTATGTGTAGGAGAATGGAATCCTTAGGAGTTTCACATGATGTTTATTCTTTCAGCATCTTGATTAATTGTTTTTGTCAATTAAGTAAGGTTGATTTTGGGTATTCTGTTTTTGGGAAAATGCTCAAGTTAGGTGTTGAGCCTAGTGTTGTAACCTTGTCCACTTTAATCAATGGACTCTGCAAGCAAAGTAAGATTTCTCAGGCTGTGAGTCTGTTTGATGAAATGGTTGAAAAAGGGTATCAACCTAATTTAAATGCTTACAATATTATTCTTAACGGTTTGTGCAAGATTGGCAGTACTGATAAAGCTGTTAGATATCTAAAGGTAATGGAAGAACAAGGCTTCAATCCCAATATTGTATCATACAACACAGTCATCGACTGTTTTTGTAAGCACAGGTTGATAAAAGAGGCTCTCGATCTCTTCTCTGAAGTAAAGGTTAAGGGCATTAAACCAGATACCGTTACTTACGGTTGCTTAATTCATGGTATGTGTAATTTGGGCCAGCAGAAGGAGGCAATAAGGCTGTTGAATGAAATGGTGGATAAAAATATTCCACTCAATATTGTCACATATAATATATTGATCTATGCACATTGCAAGGAAGGGATGGTTTTTGAAGCTTTAGATATGATTGACACAATGAGAAAGCAAGGCATTAAGCCTGGTGTTATCACCTATAATGCATTGGTCGATGCACATTGCAAGGAAGGGATGATTTCCAAAGCTGAGGATATTATGGACAGAATAATAAAGCAAGGGATTGAGCCTAACGTTGTTAACTATAATGCATTGATAAACGGTCATTGCTTGCAAAACAAAATGAATAAAGCTAGACGAGTTTTGCAGTTGATGATTGAGAAGGGTTTTGCACCTGATATATTTAGTTACAACACAATGATCAACGGGTATTGTAAAGCTAAAAGGTTGGACGAGGCAATGGAGCTCTTTCATCAAATATCTCGGAAAGGTCCAATACCAAATACCGTCACTTACAACACTCTTATGCAAAGTATGTTCTTGTTAGGTAGGTTTTCAACAGCATGTGAACTTTCTAGGAAGATGCTTGCTTCTGGACAAGTTCCAGATATAGTGACATGTTCAATTTTGATGGACGGTTTCTGCAAAACAGGTAAACTTGAAGAGGCATTGAAACTTTTTCAAGCATTGCGGAATATCGGGTTAGAACTTAATATTGTTATTTATAATATCTTGATTGATGGACTGTGCAAGGTTGGTCATATTGATGTTGCGAAAGAATTATTTTATAATCTCTCAAAGATTGGTTTGGAACCGGATGTCTACACATATACCATAATGATCAATGGCTTCTCTAAAAAGGGGTTGTTGGATGAAGCGTACCAATTGTTTCGGAGCATGGGAGATCATGATTGTGTGCCAAATAGTTGTTGTTATAATGTAATGATTCGAGGGCTTCTTCGAAACAGATATAACTTGAAGGCATCAAAACTTCTTGAGGAAATGGTCGGTAAGGGCTTTTCTGCAGATCTTTGCACTGCCACTTTATTTGTCCATCTCATCTTAAGTTCTAAAATATCAATCTTGATGAAGGTTTAACGTTTAGTGTTATGATTGTTGCTTGTATTTCTGAATCTCTATATTTATAAGTTATTGTACTGTACTGTGATGAGCTAAAAGATATTGGACATTATGATGAGTGTTGAGTCTATTTTCAATTTAGTTGAAATGAGCATTTGTAATTAATGTTTTTTTTTTTGAAAATTATTTTTGAATGGGTATTAAAAGTTTGTTTGAAAATGGGTATCTAAGAAGATGACACCCAAAGATCAGAATGTCACCTCTATCATAATATCGTTAAATTAAAAAAGAGAAAATTTAGAAAAGGAGTCGTCACCGATCCCTTTGGTAGACTGAATACCATTAAAAACGATTTAGAGATTTAAAATGTTTGGGTTTGAGAGTCGGTTACGTGAGGGAAGGATTAACACTCTTACGACGCCCAAATTTGGTACCAATTTGGTTATGTGTTGTCATTGCAAGAAAACAAAAATTTAAACTTAATTTAAATTTTAATTACGAAAAGCGATCTAAAGAGAATGTTTCCCTATTCACTATTATCATAAAAGACGATACCTGAATAATTCAGGACATCGCTTTTAAATTAATCGTAGGAATAAAATAAAAAATATCCCTTAATAACCAAACAACTTAAAAACGTAGAAATATATTTTTTAAAAATAAATTATTATACAGTACGATCACATAAAAATGCATGTAATAAATAATATACATAAATAATACTCCCTCCGTCCCACTATTTTAGTTCATTATTGACTTTTTTTTAGTTAAACTTTTTTTAACTTTGACTCATTATAACTTTAAATCTATTATTGATAAAAATATAAAAAAATATATCCTAAAAATCTTTAATCAAGTAGTTTAAAAATATATATATTTTATAAAATTTAATAAATTAAAATATCTAAAATAACTATTAGCCAAAGTTTTAAAATTTTGATTTTTAAAAAGTCAATATTGAACATCATATATGGGAGATAAAAAATATAATTAGAGGTTGTAAAAATGCATAGGTAATAATAATATTATAACACAAAATAATTAATATTATAATTTACATAGATATATAGTTACTATAGATATAATGATAATTACATAATATATATTTATATGGCAACATATATTAACTTTGATATGTAATAAAAGTCAAATATGTAATATAATAATATATATTAACCGAAACATATATAGTAAAAATCAAACATAAATATATAATAATATATTGATTATAGTATTTTTATGGGAAAAGGCAAACAAAATACGGTAATATATTAATTATAATATATACAATAAAAGTCAAACGATCTAAATTTTTAATTACCAATATATACTATATTAATATATAATAATATAAAATGAAAAATGATCAAATTGAACAAAAAGCATAATTAAATAACCAATTTAAAAACAAACAATGGCGAAAATAAAGGGAATAAACATAAGTATACAAAAGCGAAAGGGCAAAACGCATAGTTTCTCCATCCATACAAAATCTCGCGGATTCGAGTCCGGCTCAGGCTACTCCATGGGTCGATAGATCAAAACAACGTAGTGTCGTTAAGGCTTTAAATAACCAATTTTATTCCAAAAAAATTATTTCACCATTCTAATTTCAAAAAAACTTATAAGCTCTCAACTTTCTTTGTCTTCTCTAGTGGTCGGTCATCATCCGCTGCACAACGTCGTTGTTTGGAGTCCCCGGTCGTCATATCGAACGCTGTCGCCGGTCATTGAAGGGCAAAAAGGAATGACCTTTCCGAAGCTATTCGACGTGGTGAACAAGAATTCGACCTCGGATTTTCAAAAAGAATAGTGTATGGATGTGAATCTGAAGAAAAAGATAAGTTTCGAATATTTCTTTTTTATCTTTTTTTGTTTTGATTTTTTTGATGACCCGCTCTCTTTTTCACTCTTTTTTCGTTTGATTGTGTTTCGAATATTGGATATTGATTGTGGTTCCAAATATCTCTTTTTTATTCCAAATCCAAGACCCCCTACATTGTTCATGCTTCTAGGTATTTATACTCGTTTTTACACATATAAAATACATATTTTTTTTCTGTTTTTCTCATCTAAAATACCTAGATCTAATCTCTATTTAATTTTTTGCAGGTTTTGAAGGCGATGGACGGTGAAGCAGGCGATGGGCGGTGACCGATTACTCGAACCAATAGCAGAGCGCGTGGCGGACACGCGCAAAAGATTGACGGTCACAGAGGTCAGCGACGGTTGATGGCTGAGTTGCTAGGGTTACTGTTATTTTAGGGTTAGGGTTATTAATTTGGGTTTGGTGTAACTGGATCATGTGTAATAAAATGTGGGTTTAAATTGATAATAATATGAGTATTTTGTATTTGGGTTTTGGATCTTGAAATGAGTTATTACAGCTACCCCTCTTTGCTCATTATTGTGTAACGACAATAGAGCAAAGATAAAGAATAACTCATTTCATTGACATGGTTTCTGAGTTCATCTTGGTAAAATAAGGATTCTTTTTGATAAGGTTGGAGGTTCTTTTAGTCACCACTTCTTTTTTTGTAGCTTGACTTGATCTATTACACCGCTCTTGTTTGCAAAATCTTATAAATGAGGAGATTCGTTAAGGAGAAAAAAAGTTGAGGTTGATCCGGTGAAGGAGACAAAATGAGATTGGCTTGCCACGACACTAACGACGCTGTAATACCTGGAGAAAATTTGATCTAGTTGCAACATTGACGAAGAGCCAAGGTCTGCAAAACTTGATCTCATTGCAACACTAACGAGGAGACAAGATCGAATGGTATGGTTCTGACATTAGATCTAGCTGCATCATCGATGATGAGATAAAATCGAATGATAAAAATTTTGACATTTGATCCAGTTACAACACTGACGAACAGGAAAGATCGAATGACGAAAATTCTGATGTTTGATTCAGCTGCAAAACTGGCGAGGAGACAAGATCAAATGATAAGGTTCTAATATTAGATCTAGAAGCATCACCAAAGATGAGACAAGATCAAATGATGAAAGTTTTGACATTTGATCCAGCTACAATACTGACGAAGAGGCAAGATCGAATGATAAAGACTCAAATGTGTGATCCAGCTGCAACACAGACGAAGAGGCAGGATCGAAGAGTAAAAGTTTCAAAAAAGATCAACTCAAATAAAATTATAGAGTATTCTTAGCTAATTCTTTCCAATCGACTCTAATAAAAATCAAAACATATTATATGACATAAATGTAGACCAACTTAAATTTTATACATTAATTTGTTAGAATCCGACTAACAATTCATTAGAGTGACAAGGATATACATCAGCTTCTATGCATAAAAACAAATGTATTAATTGGGCGAGATTAAAGGTGATAAACAAATTATTTAAGTTGGGTTCGGTTTAAATTATTTGAGAAAACGAAAACGCCACCCATTATTTCATTGGGTAAAAATAATATAAAAATTAATTGAACGTACCAAAATCGAAGGAAAAGGAAACATAAGGGAGCGCTACTGTAATTTATCCTAATTAATTTTACATTTTCCTGAAGTAGCCGAAGGGTTTAACCCTGGTTTCGTTTCGTTTCATTTTCACTGCCCAAATGAGAAGGGGAACGATTCTGTAGAGTTGGAGTCGGTGCCGCCATCGCTCATTTCAAGCTCAGCTCCTTGCTTTTCCATATCAAGATATGGGTAAGCTTATTTATTCTATATTTCTTCCTTCCGTTGTCAATGGTGGACGGAAGCTTTCTTCTGTTAACCCCTTCGCTACCCACTTCAAAACCCTAAGTAAGATATCCATATCTGAAAGTGGAAAGGGAAGAAAGTACGATAGCTTCCATAATGTTGATGATGCTTTGACTTTGTTTGATAAGATGATTGGCAAGTACCCAATGCCTTCGATTGTGGAATTCACTAAATTATTAGCTGCCGTTGTTAGGACGAAACATTATGACATTGTGGTTTCTATGTGTAGGAGAATGGAACTACGAGGAGTTTATCATAATGTTTATTCTTTCAGCATCTTGATTAATTGTTTTTGTCAATTAAGTCGGGTTGATTTTGGGTATTCTGTTTTGGGGAAAATGTTGAAGTTAGGTGTTGAGCCTAGTGTTGTAACTTTGTCCACTTTGATCAATGGACTCTGCAAGCAAAGTAAGATTTCTCAGGCTGTGAGTCTGTTTGATGAAATGGTTGAAAAAGGGTATCAACCTAATATAAATGCTTACAATATTATTCTTAATGGTTTGTGCAAGATCGGCAGTACTGATAAAGCTGTTAGATTTCTAAAGATGATGGAAGAACGAGGCTTCAAGCCCAATATTGTAACATACAACACAGTCATTGACTGTCTTTGTAAACACAGGTTGATAAAAGAGGCTCTCGATCTCTTCTCTGAGGTGAAGGTTAAGGGCATTAAACCAAATATCGTTACTTACAGTTGCCTAATTTATGGTATGTGTAATTCGGGCCAGCAGAAGGAGGCAACAAGGTTGTTGAATGAAATGGTGGATAAAAATATTCCACTCGATATTGTCACATATAGTATATTGATCGATGCACATTGCAAGGATGGGATGATTTTTGAAGCTTTAGATATGATCGACACAATGAAAAAGCAAGGCATTAGGCCTAATGTTATCACGTATAATGCATTGATCGATGCACATTGCAAGGAAGGGATGATTTCCAAAGCTGAGGATATTATGGAAAGAATAATAAAGCAAGGCATTAAGCTTAATGTTGTTAACTATAATGCATTGATAAATGGTCATTGCTTGCAAAACAATATGGGTAAAGCTAGACGAGTTTTGCAGTTGATGCTTGAGAAGGGTTTTGCACCTAATATATTTAGTTACAACACAATGATCAACGGGTATTGTAAAGCTAAAAGGTTGGACGAGGCAATGGAGCTCTTTCATGAAATATCTCGGAATGGTCCAATACCGGATATTGTCACTTACAACACTCTTATGCAAAGTATGTTCATGTTAGGTAGGTTTTCAACTGCATGTGAACTTTTTAGGAAGATGCTTGCTTCTGGACAAGTTCCAGATATGGTGACATGTTCAATTTTGATGGACGGTTTCTGCAAAGCAGGTAAACTTGAAGAGGCATTGAAACTTTTTCAAGCATTGTGGAGTAGCAGGTTAGAACTTAATATTGTTTCTTATAATATCTTGATTGATGGATTGTGCAAAGTTGGTCATATTGTTATTGCGAAAGAATTATTTTATAATCTCTCAGAGGTGGGTTTGAAATCGGATGTCTACACATATACCATAATTATCAATGGATTCTCTAAAAAGGGTTTGTTGGATGAAGCGTACCAATTGTGTAGGAGTATGCGAGATCATGATTGTGTGCCAGATAGTTGTTATAATGTAATGATTCGAGGGGTTCTTCGAAACAGATATAACTTGAAGGTAGCAAAACTTGAGGAAATGGTCGGTAAGGGCTTTTCTGTAGATCATTGCACTTCCACTTTATTTGTGCATCTCATCTTAAGTTCTGAAAAATCAATCTTGATGATGGTTTAACGTTTAGTGTTATGATTGTTGCTTGTATTTCTGAATCTCTTTATTTATAAGTTATTGTACTGTACTATGATGAGTTCGTGTTGTGTCTATTTTCAATTTATTTGATCTTTGAAGGAATTGAGGATCTTCTTGATGACAATGTTGAAAACCTAAAAATTGGGGGAACCTCTCTGTCTTTGTTAAAATGACAGGCAGAGGTGGCAAACGGGTCATTCGGTTCGGTTTCGATTCGGATTGTTTCGGTTCAGTTTATTTCGAGTTTATTTGCATTCGGTTTAGATTCGATTCGGATCGGTTTTGGTTTCGGTTTTAATTCGGTTATATGATAATTTGGTTCAGTTCGGATATCGGATCGGTGATTCGGGTCAATATCGGATCGGTTGTTTTTGGGTCGGGTCAATATCGGATCGGATATTTTCGGGTCGGGTCCATGTCGGGTCATTCGGATCGGTTCGGGTCAATCTTTGAATTTTCGGGTTAATTTGGTTTGAGTTGGACTTAAGTATAAATGTAATCGTCTATATTATATATAGAATTAATTATATATTCGTGTAAAAATATATCTTTTTTATTTTATATTGGAAGTGTTTTGAAAATTTTTGTCTCAGCTTTTATTCGAGTAAAGTCAATATTGGTAATTTAAGGGATAATGTCATTTTTGTAAATATATGGATTCATTAATAACATTTTTGTTATTTTTATAGCACCCCAAATTTTAACAAAAATAAATTGATTTTTAAAGAAACAAATATAATATTAAAAATTAAATTATTATCAGATGTAGTGATTAATTAGTATTATTATAATATAAAAAGATAATAAATATATATTATTTAATTATTTATCATATTGTTAAAAAATAAACAATAGTAAAAACATATTATTCATTCACTTTGACTCAATTATAGGGTTAAAATCGGATTGATGTTCGATTTAGATCGGTTTTAACAAGTTAATTTTGGATTGTTTTTGGTTCGAGTTACTTTCGGTTCGGGTGAAAATCGGTTCGGGTCAAATCGGTTACGAGTCAAATCGGTTATGGGTCTATATCGGTTCCTTTAGAATTTGGATGGTTTCGGTTTCGGTTTCGAGTCGGGTTTCAGATCACGCTAAATCATCAATTTCGGTTTCGGTTCGGGTAAATTGGTTCGGTTTTCGATTTTCGGATCAAGTTTGCCAGGTCTAATGACAGGTAATATTTATTTACTTTTTCACTAATTCATAATCATTTGATGTGTGAATTGGATGAATGAGAATAATAGTTGAAAAAGAAAGAAATTTTAAAGTAATTAATCTTATCCATCCAATTTAAACATTCAATAGTCATTAGTTAGTTTATAAATGAGTTTTAAATGAAGTAGTGAATCTTATCCTAAATCTAACATAAAGATATGACTTGTTTAAATGTTTTGAAGTTTTAAATTTTTTTATCGTAATTAGATAAATGAATAATTAAGATTAACAATAAGATATATGAAGATTATCAATTAAAAAAATATGAATGATTAATATATATTAATGTGTCTCAAATTCGTATCTCTTAAGTATAATATAAGTATTGAATTTAAATCTCTTAAGAATAACATTATCATTCTTTTTATTTGCACTATTCAATGAATTTAACATTATCATTCTCATTCTTAAAAAAAAACATTATCATTCTCAAAAATATTTATTTTTAACACGATAATGTTATATGATACATGACAAAATGTATGCACTTTTTAATATATATATATATATAGATGAGTCTACCACGTGTATCGAACACCGTTAAACATCACTAACGTTAAACATCGTTGAATATTATTAAATTAATTAATAAAGATTGAAAAATTCAAGAACTCAGCATTCAATTAATAATTATATGTTAAGTTTATTATTTTTTATTAATTACATGTTAAGTCTTTGAGGTTTTTAATCTTTATTAATTAATTTAATGATGTTCAGTGTTATTCAATATTAATGGTGTTTAAAGATGTTTGATGACTGTCATAAAATTTTTTTATATTTAATTTTGTTTAACATATTAAAATTTATATATTAACATTTTATATAAAGGGTAAGTAACATCCACGAACGTTGAATTATTTTAAATTAAAATATTTTTAATTTAGTTATATATTTCGTTTATATTATATTTTTAAATTTAAAAAAAATATATTTAAAATAAATATTTTATCTATTTAAAAGCGTTTTTTAATAATAATATCAAACATTCTTATTTTAAATAAAATAAAAAAAAATATTTTTTTAAAATATTTTTTATCTTATTTTCTAAAAATAATATTAAACTTACCATAAATCATAATTAGATTCTAAATTAGTAAATGATTGAATGTTATAGGATAGATAATGGAAAAGTAGGGAACCTATAGTTGAAAAGATTTTACTATTAACCATTTAAAAAAATTGAGTTAGTTTTCAAACGAAAAATATTGTTGAAAACGTTAAATCTTCTGGGATAGTTGTGATCAGTTGAACTTGAATTTAAAAATATAAATTTTATGTGTGGATTCAATGTAATAAATATTAATTTGATTTGATAAAATTTTAAATAAAATTTGATTTATGAAATAAGGCTTTGAATAATTTAAATTGTTTTAGTAATTAGTAGATTAATTTTTAAGTTTAAGTTGAGATGGTCAACTCTGTTTGATAATGTATATACAAGTAAAAAAATGCTGAAGAAATATATGTGTTTATCGTAGAAATTTGTTTAAATTAGAATAAAATATATTTATAATTAAATTTGAACAAAAACTTGAACAATTCATATTGATATGAGTCTATTCAGATCAAACTTCATAAACTCGATTCTAAATTTTTTAAATGAATTTTTAGCTATAAAATAAGACTCATAAATTTGTGTTGAGCTCGATCCTTTAATCGAATTAATTGTCAAGTGATGGAGAAGAATTTTCTTGTTGATTGTAATGGAATAAAAAAATAAAACAATTGAACACAAGTGTTAGAATGGTTCGGTTTTTTAGTTAAAGCTTACATCTACTACCTTAGTTTTCTTACTAATAATTAGAACAAAAAATATTTTTGTTGATGTTTATATCGATACATATGGGAGTGCATTGATACACCTTTACTTTGGAAAATATTTGTCATGCACAAATTAGGTTGCGTGTATTGGTACGCAACCTTTTGTATTAGTACTAGGGGTGCTTAACAAGTTAAGCAGCTTGTGAGCAACTCGAACTCGATTCGATCAAAACTCGATAATACTCGATTCGGATTAGCTCGACTCGAACTCGACTCAATACCTTAACAAGTTGAATCGAACAAAGTCTAACTCGACTCGATAAGTTCGTAAGAGCTCGTTAATTTTTCAAACTATTTTTTAGTAATTACTTTAAAATAATATCATTCAAAAAATAAATCTAAATAATAATTATTAATATATGAATTGTTATTTTAATTTTAAAACATTAGTTTGTTGTATTTATGATTTTATAAATGTTTTATACACTCTTTTAATATTTTTGGTTAAATTAATTTTTGTTAATATTAAGCCTCATATGGTATTGTTAAATTTTATCTTTAATTAAAAATAAGGTAAGTTTTTTAATGAGCTTAACGAGCAACGAGTCGAGCATAACGAGCACGAGTCGAGCACAATTTTAACGAGCTCAACGAGTCGAGTTGAGCAACAAAATTTTTTAACGAGCACGAGTCGAGCAATGCCCAACTCGTGACCGACTCGCTCGATAAACACCCCTAATTAGTACCACTAGTGTTTGTTTTGGTATGATGTGCTGACATAAAAATAGATGTCGAAGAGGTTTAACAAACAGACGTATTGAAACGCTGCATATCGTATCGGTATGGTCTGAACCATTTGGATACGGACTTTGATAGTTCCAAAAACATTATAGCTGGAACCATAAAGATATCGATACGTGGATAACCATATTGATATACCTATGCTAAAAATACTTATTTAATTACTTTAAAACCTTTTGGACACTTCCAAAACTTTATAAAAATATCTCAAACATATTTTTAAGATGATTGGATTTAAAATCATTTTAAAATCTTTTTAATTTAGTCTAAAATTATTTTCAATTATTATATCAAAAGCGATATTTTAACATTTTAACTAACTTGTAAAAATTACCCAACTCGATCAAATATATCACGTAACTGCATTAACATGGAAGCTTATTAGAAAATATAATGCACTTCATGCTACATTGCTAATAATTTTGTTTTTATTTTTAAAATTTTAAATTATTATTTTGTATTTTTTAATTTTTAATTTTTTAACTAATTGATGATCAAATCACCAAATAAAACATAATTTTTTATACACAAGTTGTATATAAAACTTTTATCCAAGTTTTTTTTATTTAAATTTTATACCTTAAATTAAAAATTTAATTTTAATATAGACAAGATTGTTAGTATTTGATATTTTTTACAACAAATAATTATAAAGTACATATGACTAATAAGTAAGTTATCAACTTAACTAGGGTGATAATGAGCATTATTACTCGCAAGTTATTCGAGTTTGGTTTAAATCTTAACAAGTTCGACTTAATAAACTCATAAATATATTCGATTTAAAAAATTTATAAATATATTCGAAATAATTATATATAATAATATGGTTAGGATCCACTTACACAATGTAAGATTTTTTAAGTTTTACACATTTTATAGATCGTTGAATGAGTGGAATGAATGTTGGATTAAAATTCAATAATAGTTGGCACATATGTATAATGTATATTGCTATTATAAAATTTAACACGTAATTAAGTGACCAATTATGTTACATGTGTTATATGTATTAAATTATCATGGAATTAAAAGTGTAGATACCATAAGGTGTATTTATAATTTGATGAGGGGCAAAATTATAAATACTTAATAGTTGGTTATTAAATCAACTACTAGTTGGTTATTAAATCAACTATATAGGGGTTATGGTCCCCAAGAATTAGGTCAACTTGCATATCTCTTTTCCCCGTTTGAGTGTTGTGCCGCAAGAGAAAAACTAACTTCTTGAAAGATCAAACCTTCTGGAAAAACTCTATCGATTAATTCAGGTACATTTTCGCATTCAGTTTATTTATTTTATTGTTCTTGATGATTTGACATATAGATCTTGGGTTTATATTCACATCAAACATATTTTAATTCTAACAAGTGACATCAGTGCCATAATTATGTCGATTCATTGAGATCATAAGTTTTTGATTTTATAATTAATTGAATAAAATTAAATTATATATTTGTCGTATTTTAAGAACAAATCGATTTAATTTTGTTTTCTATTATTTAATTTTGGTTTTTTTGCCAATCCTGTTATTTTTTCTTTTTTAATGGATTAACATTTATTGTTTTACGAAAATAAATATTACCTGTCATATTCGTTAATGTGACACATTATCGACGTTACCGGAGTTAATGTATCAGCGAGCAATTCCTTATTAATTGATAACATAAATGATCAAATCATAAGACATACAAGTTGAATGGACCAAAATAAAAAATAAAGGAAACCAGAGTGGGCGCTACTGTAGTTTATCCTAATTAATTCTACAATTTCCCGACAAACAGTATCCGAAGGGTTTAACCCTGGTTTCGTTTCGTTTCATTTCATTTTCACTCCCCAAATGAAAAGGGGAACGATTCTGTAGAGTTGGAGTCGGTGCCGCCACCTCTCATTTCAAGTTCAGCTCCTTGATTTTCCATTCCAAAGATATGGGTAAGCTTGTTTCTTCTATATTTCTTCGTTCCGTCGTCAACGGTGGACGAAAGCTTTCTTCTGTTAACCCCTTCGCTACCCACTTCAAAACCCTAAGTAATATATCCATATCTGAAAATGGAAAGGGAAGAAAGTACGACAGCTTCCATAATGTTGATGATGCTTTGACTTTGTTTGATAAGATGATTGGCAAGTACCCAATGCCTTCGATTGTGGAATTCACTAAACTATTAGCTGCCGTTGTTAGGATGAAACATTATGCCATGGCGGTTTCTATGTGTAGGAGGATGGAATCCTTAGGAGTTTCACATGATGTTTACTCTTTGAGCATCTTGATTAATTGTTTTTCTCAATTAAGTCAGGTTGATTTAGGGTATTCTGTTTTGGGGAAAATGTTGAAGTTAGGTGTTGAGCCTAGTGTTGTAACCTTGTCCACTTTAATCAATGGACTCTGCAAGCAAAGTAAGATTTCTCAGGCTGTGAGTCTGTTTGATGAAATGGTTGAAAAAGGGTATCAACCTAATTTAAATGCTTACAGTATTATTCTTAACGGTTTGTGCAAGATCGGCAGTACTGATAAAGCCGTTAGATTTCTAAAGATGATGGAAGAACGAGGCTTCAAGCCCGATATTGTAGCATACAACACAGTCATCGACTGTCTTTGTAAGCACAGGTTGATAAAAGAGGCTCTCGATCTCTTCTCTGAAGTGAAGGTTAAGGGCATTAAACCAAATATCGTTACTTACAGTTGCCTAATTTATGGTATGTGTAATTCGGGCCAGCAGAAGGAGGCAACAAGGTTGTTGAATGAAATGGTGGATAAAAATATTCCACTCAACGTTGTCACATATAGTATATTGATTGATGCACATTGCAAGGATGGGATGATTTTTGAAGCTTTAGATATGGTTGACACAATGATAAAGCAAGGCATTAAGCCTGATGTTATCACGTATAATACATTGATAAACGGTCATTGCTTGCAAAACAAAATGGATAAAGCTAGGCGAGTTTTGCAGTTGATGATTGAGAAGGGTTTTGCACCTGATATATTTAGTTACAACTCAATGATCAACGGGTATTGTAAAGCTAAAAGGTTGGACGAGGCAATGGAGCTCTTTCATCAAATATCTCGGAAAGGTCCAATACCAAATACCGTCACTTACAACATTCTTATGCAAAGTATGTTCATGTTAGGTAGGTTTTCAACTGCATGTGAACTTTTTAGGAAGATGCTTGCTTCTAGACAAGTTCCAGATATGGTGACATGTTCAATTTTGATGGATGGTTTCTGCAAAGCAGGTAAACTTGAAGAGGCATTGAAACTTTTTCAAGCAATGCGTAATAGCGGGTTAGAACTTAATATTGTTTCTTATAGTATCTTGATTGATGGATTGTGCAAGGTTGGCCATATTGATGTTGCAAAAGAATTATTTTATAAACTCTCAAAGATTGGTTTGAAACCGAATGTCTACACATATACCATAATGATTAATGGACTCAATAAAAAGGGACTGTTGGATGAAGCGTACCAATTGTTTAAGAGCATGGGAGATCATGATTGTGTGCCAGATAGTTTTTGTTATAATGTAATGATTCAAGGGCTGCTTCGAAATAGTTATACCTTGGAGGCAACACAACATCTTGCGGAAATGGTCGGTAAGGGCTTTTCTGCAGATCTTTGCACTGCCACTTTATTTGTGCATCTCATCTTAAGTTCTGAAAAATCGATCTTGATGAAGGTTTAATGTTTATTGTTATAATTGTTGCTTGTATTTGTGAATCTATTTATATATAAGCTATTGTACTGTACTGTGATGAGCTAAAAGATATTGGACATTATGATGAGTGTTGAGTCTATTTTCAATTTAGTTGAAATGAGCATTTGTAATCAATGTTTTTTTTTTGAAAATTATTTTTGAATGGGTATTACAAGTTTGTTTGAAAATGAGTATCTAAGAAGATGACACCCGGAGATCAAAATGTCATCTCTATCAGAATATTGTTAAATTAAAAAAGAGGAAATTTAGAAAAGGAGTCGCCAACGATCCCTTTGGTAGACTGAATACTATTAAAAAACGGTTCAGAGATTTAAAATGTTTGGGTTTGAGAGTCGGTTACGTGAGGGAAGGATTAGCACCCTTACGATGTCCAAAATTGGTACCAATTTGGTAATGTGTTGTCATTGCAAGAAAAAAAAATTAAATTTTAATTACGAAAAGCGATCTAAAGAGAATGTTTCCCTATTCACTATTATCATAAAAGACGACACCTGAATAATTCAGGACATTGCTTTTAAATTAATTGTAGGAATAAAATAAAAAACATCCCTTAATAACCAAACAACTTAAAAACGTAGAAATATATTTTTTAAAAATAAATTATTATACAATACGATCACATAAAAAATGCATGTAATAAATAATATACATACATAAATAATACTCCCTCCGTCTCACTATTTTAGTTCATTATTGATTTTTTTTTTTCGTTGAACTTTTTTTAACTTTGACTCATTATAACTTTAAATCTATTATTGATAAAAATATAAAAAAATATATTCTAAAATTCTTTAATCAAGTAGTTTAAAAATATATATTTTATAAAATTTAGTAAATTAAAATATCTAAAATAACTATAGCGAAAGTTTTAAAATTTTGATTTTTAAAAGGTCAATATTGAGCATCATATATGGGAGATAGAAAATATAATTAGAGGTTGTAAAAATGCATAGGTAATAATAATATTATAACACAAAATAATTAATATTATAATTTACATAGATATATAGTTACTATAGATATAATGATAATTACATAATATATATTTATATGGCAACATATATTAACTTTGATATATAATAAACGTTAAATATGTAATATAATAACATATATTAACTGAAACATATATAGTAAAAATCAAACATAAATATATAATAATATATTGATTATAGTATTTTTATGGGAAAAGGCAAACAAAATACGATAATATATTAATTATAATATATACAATAAAAGTCAAACGATCTAAATTTTTAATTACCTATATATACTATATTAATATATAATAATATAAAATGAAAAGTGACCAAACTGAACAAAAAGCATAATTGAATAACCAATTTAAAAACAAACAATGGCGAAAATATAAAAGAATCGAAAATAAAGGAAATAAACGTAAGGATACAAAAGCGAAAGGGCAAAACGCATAGTTTCTCCATCCATACAAAATCTCGCGGATTCGGGTCCGGCTCAGGCTACTCCATGGGTCGATAGATCAAAACGACGTAGTGTCGTTAAGGCTTTAAATAACCAATTTTATTCCAAAAAAATTATTTCACCATTCTAATTTCAAAAAAAAACTTATAAGCTCTCAACTTTCTCTATCTTCTCTAGTGGTCGGTCATCATCCGCTGTACAACGTCGTTGTTTGGAGTCCCCGGTCATCGCATCGGCCGCTGTCGCCGGTCACTGAAGGGCGAAAAAGAATGACCTTTCCGAAGCTATTCGACGTGGTGAACAAGAATTCGACCTCGGATTTTCAAAAAGAATAGTGTATGGATGTGAATCTGAAGAAAAAGATAAGTTTCGAATATTTCTTTTTTATCTTTTTTTTGTTTTGATTTTTTTGACGATCCGTTCTCTTTTTCACTCTTTTTTCGTTTTGATTGTGTTTCGAATATTGAATATTGATTGTGGTTCCAAATATCTCTTTTTCATTCCAAATCCAAGACCCCCTACATTGTTCATGCTTCTAGGTATTTATACTCGTTTTTACACATATAAAATACATATTTTTTTCTGTTTTTCTCATCTAAAATAACTAGATCTAATCTCTATTTAATTTTTTGCAGGTTTTGAAGGCGGTGGGCGGTGGAGCACGCGATGGGCGGTGACCGACTACTCGAACCAATAGCAGAGCACGTGACGGACACGCGCAAAAGATTGACGGTCACAGAGTTCGGCGACGGTTGATGGCTGAGTTGCTAGGGTTACTATTATTTTAGGGTTAGGGTTATTAATTTGGGTTTGGTGTAACTGGATCATGTGTAATAAAATGTGGGTTTAAATTGATAATAATGAGTATTTTGTATTTGGGTTTTGGATCTTGAAATGAGTTATTACAGCTACCCCTCTTTGCTCATTATTGTGTAACAACAATAGAGCAAAGATAAAGAATAACTCATTTCATTGGTATGGTTTCAGAGTTCATCTTGGTAAAATAAGGATTCTTTTTGATAAGGTTGGAGGTTCTTTTAGTCACCGCTTCTTTTTTTATAGCTTGACTTGATCTACTACACTGCTCTTGTTTGCAAAATCTTATAAATGAAGGGATCCGTTAGGAGAACAAAAGTTGAGATTGATCCGGTGAAGGAGACAAAATGAGCTTGGCTTGCCACGACACTAACAACGCTGCAATACCTGGAGAAAATTTGATCTAGTTGCAATATTGACGAAGAGCCAAGGTCTACAAAACTTGATCTCATTGCAACACTAACGAGGAGACAGGATCGAATGGTATGGTTCTTACATTAGATCTAACTGCATCATCGATGATGAGATAAAATCGAATGATAAAAATTTTGACATTTGATCCAGTTACAACACTGACGAACAAGAAAGATCGAATGAAGAAAATTCTGATGTTTGATTCAGCTGCAAAACTGACGAGGAGACAAGATCAAATGATAAGGTTCTAAGATTAGATCTAGAAGCATCACCGAAGATGAGACAAGATCGAATGATGAAAGTTTTGACAGTTGATCTGGCTACAATACTGACGAAGAGGCAAGATCGAATGATAAAGACTCAGATGTGTGATCCAGTTGCAACACAGACGAAGAGGCAGTGTTATAGGTATTAAATTATCATAGAATTAAAAGTGTAATACCATAAGGTGTATTTTTAATTTGATGAGGGGCAAAGTTATAAATACTTAATAGTTGGTTATTAAATCAACTACTAGTTTGTTATTAAATCAACTATTAGTTGGTTATTAAATCAACTATATAAAGGGGTTATGGTCCCCAAGAATTAGGTCAACTTGTATATCTCTTTTCCCCGTATGAGAGTTGTGCTGCAAGAGAAAACCTAACTTCTTGGAAGATCAAACCTTCTAAAAAAACTCTATCGATTAATTCATGTATATTTCCGCATTCAGATTTTTTATTTTATTGTTCTTGATGATTTGACATATAGATCTTGGATTTATATTCACATCGAATATATTTTAATTCTAACAAGTGACATCAGTGCAGAATTATGTTGATTCATTGAGATCATAAGTTTTTGGTTTTATATTTAATTGTATGAGATTAAATTATATATTTGTCATATTTTAAGAACAAATTGATTTTATTTTATTTTCTATGATTTGATTTTGGTTTTTTTGCCAATCCGATTATTTTTTCTTTTCCAATGGATTAACATTCATTGTTTTACGATAAATATATATATTTTCATGGATTCAGTTTGGTTTTACGTTCATGGGTTTGAATCGATTAATTAAGAAATCATAGAAATCAATCTAGATTTATATGAAGATTAAGTTTTGTCTGCATGAAAATTTATTTAATTTTTGGGTTGCTATTAATTGGAAATTAAATTTTATGTTTGGATTTCAATTACTTCGATAGTAGCAATTTACTTTATTTTTATGAAATATATATTTTAAATATATTTTATTTAAATTATATGTTTAATTTGGTTGGATCAAAATTTTAGTTTTGATTATTTGGTATTAAGTTAAATTCGGTTATATCAAAATTTTAGTTTTGGTTGTTAATAATAAAGAAAAATATAATTAATTTTGACTTTGTCATGATAAATTTATCATGATTCAAAAAAATATATTCAAGTTAGCTATTAAAGCTTTGTATTCGGTTTATGTCTATTAAGTTATGATTGAATGACCTTTCGGCATGCTACTTTTAAAGTATATTGTTACTTTATGTAATTTACTTGGTTAATTTATTTAGTATTTAGTTTTGATCACATATTTTGGATTATAGAATATATATTTGATATTGATATATTCAATTCGGTTTGATTAATTTTTTTTATTATTATATTATTATAATTATATTAAAGTTTCAAGTAATTATTATACGAATTACTCATTTGTATGATATTTTTGTATTTTGCTTTTAGTTAAAGATTAAATGTTTTGATCGAATTTAGTTTTGGTAAAAATATATTTAAGGAATTTTTAAAGAACAATCAAAGATTTCGGTTATTTGGATTTTGATAGCCCCATTAAGACAACCTTAATTTGGTTTATTTTGAAAACTCAAGTGTTATCAAAAATTTCAACTTTGACTATTATAAATATTAAGTTTGAATATTGGTATATTTATGTTATATATTTTAAGATAAATTAATTGAAGCATTAAGTCACCAAAGTGATCTTTATTGTGGAAATTATTTTATTTTAAAATATAGAAGGTTTTGTGCATGTAATTCAGTTTATGCTAATATTAATCGGCCCAAAAGAAGATTAATAATTAGTAATATTACATGTGCATTTGCGGTAATTAACATGTGATAATTATTCAGTTTTATATGTGAACAATAAATCGGCCCAAAGGAAGATTTTTATTTAACATATTCTTATTATCAATGTTTGATTATTACATCAAGATATCACTTACAAATTAATATTTTTTAAAAATATTATTGAAGTGTTCGATATCTTGTGATGAGGTTACCTTTATTCAAATTTATTATTACTTTAGTTATCTTTTATCTTGAGTGAAAGATAAAATTAAGAAAAATATTTTGAAACAATTAAATTCTCGGATATCTAATATTTTAATAGGTTAATTGAAACATAATATCACCAAAGTGACCACTTTTGTGTATATTAGTTTATTTAAAATATTAAGATAATTATAGGTCTTTGTAATTCATGTGTTTATTAATTGGCCCAAAGAAAAATTAATATTTGACCGAATTATAACGATAAATGTGGCGATAAATGTGTGATAATTATATGGTATTTTATGTGAATAATACGTTAGTCCAAAGATTAATCTATTGTTTGACATAGTTTATTGTCAATGTTTGATTGCTACAATAAGAGTATCGCTTAAAGTTAATATTACTGTCCAAAGACTTGATATTAATGTTGTGCTTGGTATCTTGAGGGGAACAAGCCATTATTTTGAATTTATTGTTTACTTATGGATATTTATGTGAGCTTGTTTATTTACTTATTTTTGTTCTATCTTTAGGTAATTTATCTTTGTTATAATATCTGTTGAATACATTCTACACTTATGTTTAGTGAAATTAATTTCAAGGAATAGAAAAGACACTTATATATAGTATTTGGTGGTATGAACATAGAACTTGCACTAAGTGAATAACAACTTGCACCTCTCACGGCGGTAAACATTCATAAATAGGATTTTGAGAGGTGAGTTTATTCAAGTTGCATAAGTCTAATGATTATAAAGTATAATATTTTAGAAACTTTTAAGAGCACAAATCTAAAGAAACTATTCATACTAAGAGTTTTCTATTAAAAAAATTACTAATTTATTTTTTTAAGGTTAATATGACATCTCTTTTTGGTTTACTTGATGTCTATGAAGTATAAGATCAAGGAAATGTGAGGGAATATATTATATTGCTTCAAAACTTAAGGCACATAAGATCAAACTTTAATACAATTGTTTGTTCTTATAATTTTAGTATAGCTTCCTATACAGTTTAACTAATTCAAAATTAGTTACAATTATTAAAAGAGAAATAAACTTCAAATGAGATTATTTCTCATTGTGTTAAAGAGGAAGAAAAGTTAAAGCATTATAATTATAAAAATACCCAATCAATTAGTGCTCTTTGGTTAATGTCTCTAAGAATAAGAGCAATAAAAAATATATATATTAGAATGAAGTTGCTAAGGGTCCTGCTCAAAAGAAAGAACAATAAGTTAAAGTGTTGATTCTTTTGTATAAGTTAGGATCCATGTAAAGAAATTAAACTTCAAAAGTAAACAACTACTTAGGCTATTTTAAGTGATCCATGGGCTGTAAAGTTTATGATCCCATAATTAAGATTATTTTAATGAGAGATTTATAATATTTTTAGGATGTTGAGTTTGGAGGGAGAATAAGGTTAGATACATTGCTGTTAAGGAGGAATTAAATTAATATTTAATTTCTACTATCACTTTTGACGATGTTTAGATTTTCACACCTATCATTAATCAAAAAGTGAATCAAGTACATCAGCAAAGCAATGTTGAACAACTCTCATTCAAGATAAGGTAATTATTGTTTTAGAAGAACAAACTCAAAAACATTAAAAAATGTCTTTTAAGATATCCATGAGAGAAAAGAGAAATACTATTAAGGATTATTACTTAGTATTTCATCAAGAAAATAAGTATAATAAAGGAATGATAAAAAATAATCTGATCAATTATTTTTATCAAACCATAAAAGTTTTAACTCTCAAAAGTGGATAGATGCCATTAAAAAAATAGTATAATTTTATACAAGGCAATAAAGTTTAGGAACTTGTCGCATTACCTTAAGGTACAAACCAATTGGATGTAAATTAATATTTAAAACCAAGAGGGATGTAAATGATAGTGTGGAGAAGTATAAGGCATGTCTTGTATCTAAAGGATATACTCTAAAAGAATACATTGATTTTGTAAAGACTTTCTCTCAAGTTATTCTGAAAGACTCTTTTAAAATAATCTTGATACTTGTTGCTTTTAATCTTAAGCTACATAAGATGGACGTTAAGCTTGTGTTTTTCAATGGCAACATTGAATAAATTGATTATATGGTACAATCATTGATTTGTGTCTAATGATACAAAATTAATGAATGTAAATTAAAGAAATCTATCTATGAGTTTAAGTTTAACTCTCATTAATGAAATTATAAATTTCATATTGATTATCTATCTCATTCGGTTTTGAGATAAATTTAGTTGAAAATTGTATGTATTACAAGTTCAGTGGGAGTAAACCAAGTAACAATCATATTACTAAAAAAAACAAATTTTTTAGTGCCCTACAAGTAACCTTGAAATTTATAAAATACAAAAGATTCTATAAGCTATGGAGAATCTAATTTATGCTTAAGTATGTATGCATTTGGATATTGCGTACATTATTAGAATGTTAGACAGATATTTAAGTAAATCTAATATGGACCATTGGATAGCAGCCAAGAGAGTTATGAAATATCTTTAGAGAACAAAAAATTTACATGCTCACGTATCGAAGTTCTGGTAAGTTAGAGATCATCAAGTTTACAGGCTTCGATTCTACTAGAATATTGATGTAAAAGACTCTGTCACATGAGCTGCTAATTATAGATTGAATAGAAAGACCACTTCAGTTATTTTGTGACAATAAATATTCATCATTTATTCTATAAACAATAAGAACACTATAAAATTTTGTTTCTAGTTGTTAAAGAAAATTTAGAGTGTTTATGTGTCTATAGAGCATGTTGGTACAAACTCTATAATTGCACACTTATTGAGAAACTATCACCCTAGGTCTTTCATGAGCATACTGCTCATGTGGGTATAATATTATTTAAGTATATTCAATTTTAGTGGGAGTTTGTAATTTTGATAAATACTTATTTGTTTTAGACACAATTTCAATTACTTTAGTTTAAGGTTAATTTCTGCAGAAATAAAGTTATTTTGGTTTGTGCATACTCTGAATTCAGTAAAGTTTGATCTCACTAAATTTTAGGAGGACCAGTTGGAAATAGGCATGTTCGGTTCACATTTACATGTAATTTCCATGCTACACATCCATGATTGATCTATGTTATTTGATTATATTTTTATACGTGACCATTGATGGGTCTAATCATGATTGATATGATGAAGACCACTTTGATCCTATATGAATATAATTGATGGACGAGATTGTTTTAGAATACCTATTATATGATAGCAAATTTTTGAGCTCATAAGGTTATACATTTGTCAAGAAACATATGTTGCCCAAGTGGGAGATTGTTGGATTAAAATTCAATAATAGTGGATACATATGTATAATGTATATTGCTATTATAAAATTTAACACGTAATTAAGTGACCAATTATATTACACGTGTTATAGGTATTAAATTATCATAGAATTAAAAGTGTAGATACCATAAGGTGTATTTATAATTTGATGAGGGGCAGAGTTATAAATACTTAATAGTTGGTTATTAAATCAACTACTAGCTTGTTATTAAATCAACTACTAGTTGGTTATTAAATCAACTATATAAAAGGGTTATGGTCCCCAAGAATTAGGTCAACTTGCATATCTCTTTTCCCCGTCTGAGAGTTGTGCCGCAAAAGAAAACCTAACTTCTTGGAAGATCAAACCTTCTGGAAAAACTATATCGATTAATTCAAGTACGCTTCCGCATTCAGTTTATTTATTTTATTGTTCTTGATGATTTGACATATAGATCTTGGATTTATATTCACATCGAATATATTTTAATTCTAACAATGAATTGTTTAGATTAACCGTAAACTTGTGAAGATTAACACTTGAAAAAAACAAGTTAATCCAACCTTCCATTTTACTCATCTAAAGATAAAAAAAAAACATATACAACTATGAGCAGAGACGTTCCTGAGATTTTAGTGACCCTAGGGCAAACGTAAAAAAATAGCCCTCTAATAATAAGTATTAAAAAATAGTTTTTTAATAAAAAGTATTAAAAATTAAATTAAATATATGACTACTAATAAATATTAGAAAAATTAACTATTGATAAAAAATAATATTTAATAATAAATATCGAGAAAAATAAATTTTAAGAGTAAATCTCTAATAACGAATATTGTGATAAATCTAACCTCTAATAACAAATATTAAAAAACTATGATCCTAATAATAATTATTTTAAAAAATAGATCTCTTATGTAAGTATTAGGGAAAACTACACCTTAATAACAAATATATTGAAAAAATAGGTCTTTTAAGATAAATATGAAAAAATAAAATTTAAAATTAAACTTCTAAAAACAAGTATTAGAAAAAAAATGTGACTCTAATAGCAAATAACGAAAATAAATAAATTTTAATAGTATACATTACTACCTCCGTCTCATTTAATTTGTCCAATATTAACTTTTTTGAGTCAAATTTTTTCAACTTTGACTCGTTATAACTAAAACTTTAAATTTATTATTGATAAAGTATAAAAAATATATTTTAGATATATTTAATCAAGTAGTTTAAAAATATATTTTTTATAAAATTTAATAAATTATAATATTTAAAAATAACTATGATAAAAGTTTTAAAATTTTGATTTTTAAAAAGTTAATACTGGTGACACGCGTCGTATAGTGTCAAAAATAAAATCCTTATTCTCAAATAATAAATAAAAAATTAAATGTAGTAAGTGAGAAGTAAGGGTCGATCCCACAGGGACTAGAAACTTCATGATTACGCTTATTTGATTAGTGATCAAGGAATATGAATGATGTTTTAAGTACAAGGGCTTTGTTGAATGTAATGGAACTAAATAATTGAAGAAAGTAAAATAAAGAAATTGATTTAAATTGAATAAAAAAAACTAGCCTTAGGCTTTCGCTTTGATTCGACTTAAATAGATCATCGGAAAAAGATTTTTACTTCGGCATTTTATGTCGGTAATTAGCTTTCAAGGTTCAATCCTTGAAGCAAAAATTCTAAACCGAATACCCAAATCTATCTTTGATATTGGTTTTATGGACTAATCCACCAACTCAATATTTGTAGAAAAAATCATTTAAATCTTAAAACCGACTTGGATTATGTTGTTTCAATAACAACCGATCCAATTTTTAGTTTTCGCCTTAGCAAACAATTTGCTAATATGTTTCCAGGAAGTCGAATTTGCTTCAAAAGCCGATCCTTTCTCCCACATAAATGATCAAACCGAAATCTTGACCAAAGTTAATCTTTAAGTTCAAAAAAAACTTTTAAAGAAATAAAAAGATGAAGTTATTGATGTGCTTTTTAATCCTCACATTTGGATTGAGTCATTGCTTAAGCCCTTGGCTACTTAAAAATTTAGCCGAGCATAATTATAAAAATAATTATAGTCGACATAAAAATAAAATAAAGTAAAAAAATAAAAACAAGAAAAATAAATAAAGAAGAAAAGAGATGAAAGAAAACTCTAGGATTTGGAATTTAGATGGAATGAAGAGATATTGTTCTAGGCTTACCCAAGGTGGATATTTATAGCCATTTATAAATCCTAAAAATAAGAGATAAATCTAAGATAATCCTAAAAATATTTAAATTCAAATTACAAAGAGATAAATCTAAGATAATCCTAAAAATATTTAAATTCAAATTACAAAGAGATAAATCTTATTTAAACTTCAAAACGTGACTGATAAGTTATCTGGAACTCTGATAAGCTATCACGCGCCTGCTGACGTTATCTTCTAGAAGTCGCTGACAAAACGCTACGCTAGATTTCAAGCCTAAAGTCGAGCCCACAAATCCATACTCGATCCAGAAAATAAAAAAAAAAACTTCAGAATTTGGCCAATTTAAGTGTATTTTCCAGATTTAGAGTCATGCACAAAATCACACGAAAATCAGCAAGATCAATAACATATTCATGAAACCAAGGAGTAATTAAGCATAAAATAATAACTATTTTAAGCACTTATCAGCTGGATATCTTAAATAAGACAGATAGAGTAATAAATATTAAAAAATGTTTCTTTAAAGTTAAACTCCTAACAATAAGTTTAGTAAAAGATAGATCCCTAACAACAAGTATTGCAAAAATTAGGATTTAATAATCATAATAAAAAATATTAGAAAAATATATTTTAAGAGTAGGCTTAATACAAATATTAAAAAAATTAAGACCAGAGTAACACTTATTAAAAAATAAACTCATATAATAATAATAAGTACTAAATGTTATGAATAATATTTATCTATGTGGATGTCTATCATAATAAGAACTCTATTATTATGAATATTATCTTCATTAATTAGAGTTTAATATATTATATACTTCTTATGCCTATAAATAGATGTGTTTGTGAAGGCATTGTACACAAGTCAATATTGAGAATAATACAAATATCTCTCTTTATATCTTCTCTTTGTTCTTTCATTCTTGTTCCTTATTCTTGTTTTAGTTCTTCTTTACTTTATTCACAACATGTTATCAGCACGAGACTCTAACCAACGGAGGTATTTGTCGTTCGAATCTTGATGGAGTTTTTAAAAAGAATTTGTTACTGGCATAAATCAAAAATAAGTTCTTCTCCCTCAATTATATTTTAATTATCGATTATTTTCTTTTTTGATCTTTAACTTTATTTTTAATTTAAAAAAATCTTTGGTTATTTGTTATTTGTGTAGCGATAGAGTGACTCAATTACCATGGTTCTTGTCGATAATTTCAAAGCTATCAAGTTTGGTAAAGGGTAAAAATCGATCACTATGGTAAAAGTTAATTATATTCTAATTGATTAATATTTTGCTAATTAATTAATATATTCTTTGTTATGTTGGTTTAATCCGAGTATATTGGTTGGACATCCCGTTCTGCGAGGCTACTGGTCTCAAAGGGGGTTCTTTTTAAAGGACCTTGTGGACTGGTTTAACAACGCCGCGTATAAGGATTAAATTTTTGTTCCTTATTGTTTATATATATATATATATTGGTTGATCAATTACTATTTAATAGTATGAATATTATAAAATTTATATTTGCTTGAAAACAATATTTTTACGTCAAAAAATCAACTATAGACTTCTCCTAAGTTCAAGTTACAAAAATTATCTTGATCCAAGAATTTTTATGGGAGGCATTCCCTGAAGCGAATGCATGCATGATGATTATTTCATGCAATTATTGGATTTATGACATTCCTTAAAGTGAATGCAATCATGATGATTATTCCATACAATTATTGGATTTATGATATTCTCTGAAGTGAATGTAAGCATGATGTTTATTCCATACGATTATTGAATTTGTTTCATTCCTTGAAGTGAATGCAAACATGATAATTCACTATATGGTTAGTGAATAAAACTCAATTATGTGACAGAGTATCATTGATGAGGATATGTTAGAAAAACATACTCCACTTTTCACACATCAATGTTGTCTTACAGACACAATATCATACAAGGGTTTTGAATACCTATCAGTCTCTGCTCCATTCCCTGAAGTGAATATGATATTTTATAGCGAAAAGAAAAAATGTCACATTAGTAATTATGGTCATGATTGAGATCATAAAATTGACATGGATAAGATGATTATTTTGAGAATATTTATATCCACAAGAAGTGAAATTATAAAGATGACAATAATGATAGAGATCATATCAAAATTTTTATGTTATCAATGCGATGGTATAAACTATTGATATCGTACTTGTTGAATGCCAAAGTATTATGGACTTTATCCATAATCATGAATGATAAATTAAAGAAAATATAAACAGATTTTCTTTGTGGCAAAAATTATGGCGCTGTTGGTCCAACTCAATTGGATATTGTTAATTTTCTCATAATCCTTCAAGAGAATAAATTCGTCATTTATTTTAATTTATGCTATTTATGCTTGGCAGACAGTGCAAGTATTCATACAATACTTAAGCATAAGAAATATTTTCTCATTTAAATACAAGGGAAAATATGAGTACTATATCTCAAAGTACTAAAATATCAATGCTTTGAAAGATCTTTTGAGAGTTTATATTTTATAGATAACTGATTTGATATAATGTGCTATATTTTTTCATTCCCCGAAGTGAATGGTACAAAGTACATATTTTTCATTCCCCGGAGTGAATAAAATAAGAACATATTAAAGGTGCATGATTATCCCATTTTAAATTCAAGAGAATAATATGAGTATTATATCCGAAAGTACTAATATCACAGAAAGCTTCGACTGAGCATCGTTGAACAAACATGTTATTACCAAATGAGACTTTATCTTATATTTACAGTGCATTATACTCGTCAAAATCGCAAAGAGACTTATTGAATTTTAAAGATATTTGTAGAAATATATTGAGAATATTAGTCAAGGGGATGTTGACTATCTCAATATTACGAGTATAACTTAAGGCAATAATGAAATATTGGCAAAATTACATGCACTGTCATCCATATTGTACTACATAAGAATTAGTGCAAATTGAAGCTCATGCTATTGTAAACTAGATGTTTACTGATTATTTGGCATGATCGGTTAGACCATCCCGGTTCAATTATAATGCGAAAATTTGTTGACACTTTTATGTGGTCACTTATTGAAGAACTAAGATTTTCTTCAAGATAATTTTCATGTGATACTTGCTATGAAAACAATTTGATTATTCAATCATCAACAGTTAATATAGAGTAACTCTATTAATTTTCTAGAACGGATACAAGGTGATATATATGGGCCCATACACCTTTCTTAAAGACCATCTAAATATTTTATGATTTTTATCGATGCATCGACTAGATGATTATGTATATCCTTTTTATTAACCCGCAACTTGGTGTTTGCGAGGCTATTTGCTCAGTTGATAAAATTACGAGCCCATTTTCTAGATTATTTTCTAAAGATAATCAGTCTTGATAATGTTGATGACATATAATTTTACATATAATATCACAAATTCGCATCAAGCCAACAAATGATCATAAGTTCTCCCCATTACAAATATTTTTTTGGTCAGGAACCAAATATTTCTCATCTTAGATTTGTGTGCACGATATATGTTCTAATTTCTCCACCACAACGCATAAATATGAGTTTTGTTGGGAATGTATATCAAATTTAAATATCTTGAGCTTCTGATAGAGAATTTATTTATAATCCTATTTATTAACTATCAATTTAATGAGTCAATTTATCCAAAATTAGGGGAAGAAAATAAATAGTTGGTGAAAGAAATAAGTTAGAACGAGTTATCATTTTCTCTTTTTGATCCATGTGCTAATGAACTATAAGTTCAATGGATAATTCATTTAGCAAATCGATTGCTAGATGATTTTGTTGACCCTAAAAGAATGACTAAGTCACGTATACCAACTATGAATGCTCCGATTAAATTTAATGTCATGGATTGACAAACTCTAGTTGCTAATGAGTCTAACTTACGCTTGAAGCGTAGTAGACAAGTAAGTTCCAAAAATATCCTCGAAAAAAGGAGCTATATTTTATGATGGTCTGATCGAGGAATCAATGATTATAAAAATCTCTATAAGAGATTAAATGGTCTCCAACAGAGACATTGACACGACTCAGGTACCTGATAATAAAGAGATCTCAATATAATGTCATGTTTGTTATAAGTGGAACTAAAATTAAATCGACGTCGTTTATATATTTGCATGCAATATAGCACTAGAGATTTTATTTGATGATGTGGATCATGAATCATTGTCAATTGGGCAATGTAAACAAATAAATGATTGGCCAACATGGAAATAGGCAATTGAGGCAAAACTAAAATCTCTTTCAAAAGAGAAGTATTTGGGCCGATAGCCCATACATTGAAATGTGTAAAACTCGTGGATATAAACGAGTCTTTGTGAGAAAGAGAAATCAAAAGGGGAAATCATGAGATATAAGGTCACTTGATTGCACAAGGATTCTCACAAATATATGAAATTGAATGAGGAAAATATATTCCTCTGTGGTGGATGCAATTATTTTTAGATACTCTGGCAATAAATGAAATGACTTAGTTTCATCTAATGGATATTGTTATATCTTATTTATGTGAGCCTCTTGATAACAATATTTACATGAAGCTTCTAAAAGAATTTAGACTGCCATAAGTAGTTAATTCAAGTTCTCGAGAATATTATTCAATCATATTGAATATATCTTTTTATGGCTTGAAACAATTTAGGCGTATTTGGTATGATCGCCTCATTGAACACTTATTAGCATAATGCTATATGAATTATTTCCCCGAGCATTTTTATTAAGAGGTTTAGCTCTGAATTTTTATTGTTGTGTATGTCGATGATTTGAATATCGTTGAGACTCGTGAAGAGATCTTCTTAAATCCTTGTGCATCAATCAACATACAGAAAAATGTTGAAAGAGACTTTATATGCATAACGCATATTCATTAATCATCCTTATGATTGCTAGGTCTCTCAATGTAAATAAAGATTCAAGAAAAGGGTAATGATATTCTTGATCTAAAAGTACAATATGTACATTATTTGATCTGGAAGCATCGTATCTTAGTTAGTCCAGAAATATTATTTAAGTGCTATGAGATCATTACCTTAAATAATTGTTATGCATGAGGCAAAGCCGAAATATGTATTTGGCTAGACATATCCTGAAGATATGTGAATATTTTTACAAGATAAGATGCAAGTTATCTTGTACAGAGATAATACAAAATTTATATCTCAAGGTGGATATATCAAATATGATAAAATGAAACATATTTCTTCAAGTTTCGTCCCTCATGATTTTCAGATGAATAATATTTAATGAATCATTCCAAGCAATGATTTGAAAGGTTTATCTACTAGTGCATGATCTACTTCAACATTTGAAGATCATATTCAATATTGAATTATGAAGATTCAAAGATCTTATGTGATATTTTCATGAGGGGGAGTAAATACGCGTTACACTCTTTTTTCCTTAATCGAGGTTTTGTCCTAATGGGTTTTCCTGGTAAGGTTTTTAATGAGGCAACATGTTATGCGTATTAAGGATGTGTGTACTCTTTTTCCTTCACTAGGAATTTTTTCTCATAGGGTTTTTATCTTAGTAAGGTTTTAGCGAGGCACATTATCTTCATAGACATCCAAGGGGAGTGTTATGAATAATATTTATCTATGTGAATGTCTATCATAATAAGAACTCTATCATTATGAATATTATCTTCATTAATTAGAGTTTAATATATTATGTGCTTCTTATGCCTATAAATAGATGAGTTTGTGAAGGCATTGTACACAAGTCAATATTGAGAATAATACAAATATCTCTCTTTATATCTTCTCTTTGTTCTTTCATTCTTGTTCCTTATTCTTGTTTTAGTTCTTCTTTACTTTATTCACAACACTAAAAAATTAATAATTAACCTATAATAATAAAAATAAAAAAATAAATTCTAACAACAAATATTGAAAATAAATATATTTAATAATAAATAAAATAGAACCCTATATAGGGGTGGGCCCTGTGCCGTTGCTCCACCCCAAAACGGCCCTGACTATAAGTTATATATTGCATGTAAGTAGATCTAACTCCTAACATATATAAATATATATACTTGTAAGTTTCAGTGTAATTAATTGTTATCATGGTTAAATACTTTAAATCACATTCTTCTCGTGGACTTGTATAATTCAAAAAAGTATCACGGTTATTTTTGAATTTTAAAAATAAATATTATATTTTCTTAAATAAATTTTCATATGTTATTTTTTAAAAATTTTAATAACAATATTTAAAAACAAATTGAGAATAGCAACAAGCTAAGCAAAGTCGAGTTGAAAATGTTCAATTTGATCTCGATAAGCTTCGAATTAAAGACGAATTCAATAATAATATTATTTATAAACAAGTCTTCCCAATAAAATCGATGTTTACATATATATTATAATGATTAATAAATTGTATCAAGAGAGATCGACATACACACCAATTGTATAAGAACATGGGAGATAATGATTATGTTCTTGATAGTTGTTGTTATAGTGTAATGATGCAAGAGCTTCGTTAAAGCAGTTATACTTATATTTTATTGGTGAATCCCATATTTCTTTCATTTATTTTTATTTTTCAAAAACAAAAAAATAAATAAAAGAAAGTAAGAATAGAAAAGAAAAGAATTTTTAATAATTAAAATAAATTTATTATATTCGTTAATGTGACACATTATCGACGTTACGGAGTTAATGTATCAGCGAGCAATTCCTTATTAATTGATAACATAAATGATCAAATCATAAGACATACAAGTTGAATGGGCCAAAATCAAAAAAAAAAAGGAAACTAAAGTGGGCGCTCCTGTAGTTTATCCTAATTAATTCTACAATTTCCTGACAGACAGTAGCCGAAGGGTTTAACCCTGGTTTAGTTTCAGTTCATTGTCACTGCCCAAATGAAAAGGGGAACGATTCTGTAGAGTCGGAGTCGGTGCCGCCAACTCTCATTTCAAGCTCAGCTCCTTGATTTTCCATCTCAAGATATGGGTAAGCTTATTTATTCTATATTTCTTCCTTGTCTTGTCAATGGTGGACGGAATCTTTCTTCTTCTGTTAACCCATTGACTACCCACTTCAAAACCCTAAGTAAGATATCCATATCTGAAAGTGGAAAGGGAAGAAAGTACGATAGCTTCCATAATGTTGATGATGCTTTGACTTTGTTTGATAAGATGATTGGCAAGTACCCAATGCCTTCGATTGTGGAATTCACTAAATTATTAGCTGCCGTTGTTAGGACGAAACATTATGACATTGTGGTTTCTATGTGTAGGAGAATGGAACTACGAGGAGTTTATCATAATGTTTATTCTTTCAGCATCTTGATGAATTGTTTTTGTCAATTAAGTCGGGTTGATTTTGGGTATTCTGTTTTGGGGAAAATGCTCAAGTTAGGTTTTGAGCCGAGTGTTGTAACTTTGTCCACTTTGATCAATGGACTCTGCAAGCAAAGTAAGATTTCTCAGGCTGTGAGTCTGTTTGATGAAATGGTTGAAAAAGGGTATCAACCTAATTTAATTGTTTACAATACTATTCTTAATGGTTTGTGCAAGATCGGCAGTACGGATAAAGCTGTTAGATTTCTAAAGATGATGGAAGAAGGAGGCTTCAAGCCCGATATTGTAGCATACAGCACAGTCATCGATTGTCTTTGTAAGCACAGGTTGATAAAAGAGGCTCTCGATCTCTTCTCTGAAGTGAAGGTTAAGGGCATTAAACCAAATATCGTTACTTACAGTTGCTTAATTTATGGTATGTGTAATTCGGGCCGGCAGAAGGAGGCAACAAGGTTATTGAATGAAATGGTGGATAAAAATATTCCACTCAATATTGTCACATATAATATATTGATCGATGCACATTGCAAGGAAGGGATGATTGTTGAAGCTTTAGATATGGTTGACACAATGAGAAAGCAAGGCATTAAGCCTAATGTTATCACCTATAATGTATTGGTTGATGCACATTGCAAGGAAGGGATGATTTCCAAAGCTGAGGATATTATGGACAGAATAATAAAGCAAGGCATTAAGCTTAATGTTGTTAACTATAATGCATTGATAAATGGTCATTGCTTGCAAAACAATATGGGTAAAGCTAGACGAGTTTTGCAGTTGATGCTTGAGAAGGGTTTTGCACCTGATATATTTAGTTACAACACAATGATCAACGGGTATTGTAAAGCTAAAAGGTTGGACGAGGCAATGGAGCTCTTTCATGAAATATCTCAGAATGGTCCAATACCGGATATTGTCACTTACAACACTCTTATGCAAAGTATGTTCATGTTAGGTAGGTTTTCAACAGCGTGTGAACTTTTTAGGAAGATGCTTGGTTCTGGACAAGTTCCAAATATTGTGACATGTTCGATCTTGATGGGCGGTTTCTGCAAAACAGGTAAACTTGAAGAGGCATTGAAACTTTTTCAAGCAATGCGTAATAGCGGGTTAGAACTTAATATTGTTTCTTATAATATCTTGATTGATGGATTGTGCAAGGTTGGCCATATTGTTGTTGCGAAAGAATTATTTTATGAACTCTCAGAGATTGGTTTGAAACCAAATGTCTACACATACTCCATAATGATTAATGGATTCTCTAAAAAGGGATTAGTGGATGAAGCATACCAATTGTTTAGGAGCATGGGAGGTCACGATTGTGTGCCTAATAGTAGTTGTTATAATATAATGATTCGAGGGCTTCTTCAAAACAGTTATAGCTTGAGGGCAGCAAAACTTCTTGCAGAAATGGTCAGTAAGGGTTTCTCTGCAGATCTTTGCACTGCCACTTTATTTATGAATCGCATCTTAGAATCTGAAAAATCAATCTTGATGAAGGTTTAACGTTTATTGTTATGATTGTTGTTTGTATTTATGAATCTATTTATATATAAGCTATTGTACTGTACTGTGATGAGTTAAAAGATTTTTGACACTATGATGAGTGTTGAGTCTATTTTCAATTTAGTTGAAGTGAGCATCTTGTTGATGATAATGTTAAAAACCTAAATTTGTGGGAAAACCTTTCTATATCTGTTTCAATAGCAGGTAATGGCAAGAGCATAATTTTGACCCTTCCCAATCCCTCCTTTTGGCTGCTCAATCTTTTAATTCCTTCAAAATAAACATGTGATACTTTTTCCTTTCACCGAGCCACACCACAGGCACCATAAGGCATGAGAGATTCATGCCAAGTCGTGGTTGTGTTTTTTAAGTAAGAAACAAGGCTGCCGGAGGCATTTGGCCAGACACAAAGAAAGGTGAAGAAACAGCCCTGGTGAACCATCTACTGAAGGCCGAAGTGAGAAGGGCACGAGTCCTCAATTGAAATGGTGTAATTGCAGGCAGGTTGATGCTCAAAGAGGCAGAGTTCCGCTATCGATCCCGAGCAAGTCATCTTTTCAACATTCTCGAGTCCGGTAAGGAGCTTAAGAATCAGAACATCATCGTTTCAATCGACATGGCTGGTCTGCCTCCGAATCTGCATTGTGTTGCACTTTGATTCCTCATAATACTCTTTACACTGAAGTCTGGAATATGTTTACATATTATTATTCACCTGCAGTATCTGGAATATGATTTCTCCTCCATTAGTTCTGAATTGAATTTGATTCGAAGAAGTAAAACAAATCTAAGGATGGTAATGATATAAAAGTCAGATGTCCAATGTGTTTGGATTAGTAAAATGTCTGCCTTTTTATTGCTTTTAACCAATTCATTTCAACCTTCTTAACACAAGATCAGAAGGGAGCATCAACGTTTTTCGTACATGTTTTTTTAAATTGTTGAATGATTAAAATAAATGATTGAAATTAATTGTAAGATATGTAAATTTAAAAAAAAATAATTTCAGACATCTATTTTACTCATCTAAAGTAGATTTAAAATATAATATTTACACATACACTTGTAAGTTTAAGTGTCGTTAACTTGTTATTATGATTTAAATATTTTAAATCATTTTCTGCTTGTAGACTTGTATAATTCAAAAATGTATTACGGTTACTTGTGAAGTTCAAAAATAAATATTATCTTTTTCATAAACAATTTTCATATATTATTTTTTAAAACTTTATAAAAATATTTGAAACAATTCGATTAAGCAATAAACAAGCATAATTAAATTAAAACTATTTAATTTGAGTTCGACAAACTGAACTTGAGTTTAATAACACTATTTTTAGAGGAATGTGTATAACATAATGATTAATAGATTATATAAGAGAGATTGAGAGATTGTATAATTTTTTTTAGAAAGGCATAATAAATTCTTATTTTGTAAGAAAATATTTCTGCTTACATTTACTCTATGCTAACTAGTGTATATGATCCTATTTATAATTTTGAGTTTTTTTATGGGGATTCAACCTCATAACTCGAGAAATTATATCATGGGTCAGTCCCACCACGTCATCCATGGGACCAACCAATGATAACTATCCACCTCATTATTTTTTAATTTTTAAAATGAAGATTCACTTGAAAAAAAAAATATGACATGAAAAAATTGATGAAGTGGGTAATTATCATTGGTTGGTCCTATGGACACGTGGTGTGACTGACCCATGATATAATTTTTCCTCATAACTCACCCTGGAAACTTTCAATATACAAAATCAAAATAATAATTAGAATTAAATAAAAAAAATAATTAAAATCTTAAATCATTTAACTTTAGGAGTTTAAAATATTTTTATTAAAAATAAGTGTTTAAAATTTATATTTATAAGTGTTTGATAATTAATTATTTTTAAAAGATTTATTAATCAATCGATGCTTAACACATGATATTTTTATTTTTTTTAAATTTTTTTTAAAAAAATAATATTTTTAATATTTAAAAAATATGAAATTCTCAATTACAAAAAACAAACCTCAAATCCCTAAAAGTTTCTAAACTAAACCTTCAAATTGTTGTCACTTCTATCACCGATTGGTTCTCCTAATCATACTTTTTTCAGTTATCAGATCTAGTTGATCATTTTCTCTAACACGACGTTGATAAAAATGACGAACAACGTACTAGACAAACATTAATTTTACGTTTGATATTTGACTAATACGTTATTTTTGACGATATCATATTGAGGTAAACGATCAGGTAGGTTTGATGACAGAAAGGACTTTCTCAATGTTCGTGGTGTAACAACCCGGATTCGGATCCGAGCGTCGGTTTAACCCGAGAGTTGGACTTTGGTTTTGGGCCCCGAGTTTAGTGGTTTTGGGCCTTAATCTTGTTGGGTTGAGAGTTGGGCTTGGTTTAATAAGGGTATTTTGGTATTTATCTTTGAGATGAGAAAGAGAAGGGGATAAGGGTTTCATTTTCTGCAAGTGTGATCTCATTCCCCTCTTTTCACTTCTCTTCCCCTTAGATGCAAGGAAGTAGATAGAAAAAGGTTGGATCTTGTTGGTTTTGCTGAGGAATCACGTTTCGTGTCAGAAGGATAAGTTTTAGAGTTGTTATTGATCTACAAAACAAGGTATGAGTTGTTTGGTTTGGTGAAAAAGAGAGGGTATGTGGGGAATCCGGGATTGATGTTTGGAGGGTTGTTTCTATGGTTTTCATGATGTTTTTAAGAGTTAGAAACATCCATAGAGTATCTAAGAGTTGGTTTTTAATCCCTTTCTTGTAGAGAAAGAAGTTGGAGATCCATTATCAAGTTTGGGCAAAGAAAGAGCTTGGGAGAGTGAGTTCGAGTTTGGTTGTTGTTGCTTGCTTGAGGTTGGTACTCCCAACTCTTCTAATTATTTTGCATATCATGGTAGAAGCATTCATATAGATTTGGTGCATGTGTGTGCTTGGTTTGAGCTTGGTATGTGTTAATGGTGGAATCCGTATTAATGTGATTAAGGTTTGGAAATTGGTGTTAAAATACTCTAAACATCATTAATATTGAGTAGGAACACTTTAGGATCGATTAGATTGAGTTTGGGGTTAAAAATCTAGAATTTCTAAGTGTAAAACCGTCCTTAGTGTAGGGGGTATCGATACTCGGGCTAACGGTATCGATACCAGTGAGTGTATTTTGGCTTGTTGCCCAGGGGTATCGAACCATGCTTCGATACTGGGGGTCTCCAGAAACTTTTGGTATCGATACATGTTTCGAAACAGTCTTCCTTCTTTTGTTAACTTTGACTTTGGTCAAGGGGTATCGATACTGGTATCGATACCTCTGTGTTTCGATACCCTCTTTTGGTGGGTATCGATACAGGGTGTTTCGATACCCTACTTAAGGGTATCGATACCCCTGTGTGTTTTGGCTAAGTTAGGTAGAATTTAAGTCTTCGGTGATCTTAATGAATAAATACTTTAATTTAAAAGCTATGAAATGAATTGTCGAGCTAAGGTTGAGGTTATAACTCCGAAAGATTAATTGAGATAAGACTTTAATATATCTAGTTGTGATGAGATCCTAGGTGGATCGTTTGTGTGGTCGAGTCCTTGTATGTTGGAAATCCGGATATCCATAAGTGTTGCAACACGTTGAAGGCCATCCGATGTAACATGTCGGGTGATGATTGAAGACTTTTATTCCGAGTGTTGGGCGGCCTCACTCGAAGATGTTCGATGTAACATTCCGAGTATAGGGTTGGTTGGGCGGCCTCCACCCTTTCCGAACGTTAGGCGGCCTCATTCGAAGATGTCCAATGTAACATTCCGGGCATAGGATTTGAGGGCGGCCTCAATCCTGAGTGTAGGATCCCGATGCTGTGTGGACGCGGGCCTCACTCTTGTGTGTTGACTTGATTGATTTGTATATGTTGTGTGCGATAATATACATTTCTTTATGCCATGTGTTAGGCGAGCATGCTAGATCATCATATCATGCACGAGATTTATATGACATGCTTTACTGCTTTTGATATGCATGATGTTAGCCGAGTTTGGCGTATCCACTAAGCTTGTGTGGCTCAGCGTTCGAAATCTGTTTTCGTGCGTAGGTTAAGTGAAACAGGTCCCGTAGAGCACCATCAAGGTTTGGATTTTAGCATCGACTTTGTGTCAAGGTACAGTGATAGATGTAGTGGGCTAGTACTTTGTCAGACCTATATGTATTTTTGTAATTCTGTCATTTTAATTGAGTCAAATATTTTAAATGGGTTTGTAGTAATTTGGAGTTTCGGTCACTTTAAACTACTTTGGACTTTTGTTTTAAATTAAATGGATTTTATTCGTATTATATTTGGACTTGAATTGACTTTATTATTGGACTTTCGAAGGAAATTTTAAAATGCGGGTTTGGGCCGGAGGCTTAATGTGACATCCGGGTCGGGGTGTTACACGTGGTGTTAGGGTTTGAATTTTGTAAAGATTTAAGGGTCCTTTAATAAAAATTAAAAATTTTGAGATATTTTAAAATTTTAAAAGTTATGTAAAAATATTTTAATTAGAAAAATTAAACATGTCATGTGTTAAGTATTAATTAATTAATAATATTTTTAACGATAGTTAATTATCGAACACTTAAAATTATAACGGTGTAAATTTTAAATACCTACTTTTAATAAAAAAATATTTTAAGTAACTAATAATTATTATTTATCTATAGAAAAACTTAAAAAATCATATAATATAAATATGAATCCAGATAATATAAATAAATATTCATCATTCTTGATACAAAAATCTTAACTTCAAAATCTTAAAATTTTTCCATATTCATAAAAAATTATTTTATGAATCAATTCCACCACGTTATACAAATTGAATGGACCAAAATCAAAAGAAAAGGAAACAAAAGGGGGCGCTACTGTAATTTATCTTAATTAATTTTACAATTTCCTGAAGTATCCGAAGGGTTTAACCCTGGTTTCGTTTCGTTTCATTTTCACTGCCCAAATGAGAAGGGGAACGATTCTGTAGAGTTGGAGTCGGTGCCGCCATCGCTCATTTCAAGCTCAGCTCCTTGCTTTTCCATATCAAGATATGGGTAAGCTTATTTATTCTATATTTCTTCCTTCCGTTGTCAATGGTGGACGGAAGCTTTCTTCTTCTGTTAACCCCTTGGCTACCCACTTCAAAACCCTAAGTAAGATATCCATATCTGAAAATGGAAAGGGAAGAAAGTACGACAGCTTCCATAATGTTGATGATGCTTTGACTTTGTTTGATAAAATGATTGGCAAGTGCCCAATGCCTTCGATTGTGGAATTCAATAAATTATTAGCTGCCGTTGTTAGGATGAAACATTATGCCATTGTGGTTTCTATGTGTAGGAGAATGGAACTACTAGGAGTTTATCATAGTGTTTATTCTTTCAGCATCTTGATTAATTGTTTTTGTCAATTAAGTCAGGTTGATTTTGGGTATTCTGTTTTGGGGAAAATGTTGAAGTTAGGTGTTGAGCCTAGTGTTGTAACTTTCTCCACTTTGATTAATGGACTGTGCAAGCAAGGTAAGATTTCTCAGGCTGTGAGTCTGTTTGATGAAATGGTTGAAAAAGGGTATCAACCTAATTTAATTGTTTACAGTACCGTTCTTAATGGATTGTGCAAGATCGGCAGTACTGATAAAGCTGTTAGATTTCTAAAGATGATGGAAGAACGAGGCTTCAAGCCCGATATTGTAGCATACAGCAGTCATCGATTGTCTTTGTAAGCACAGGTTGATAAAAGAGGCTCTCGATCTCTTCTCCGAAGTGAAGGTTAAGGGCATTAAACCAAATATCGTTACTTACAATTGCCTAATTTATGGTATGCGTATTTTGGGCCAGCAGAAGGATTCAACAAGTCTGTTGAATGAAATGGTGGATAAAAACATTCCACTTGATATTGTCACTTATACTATATTGATCGATGCACTTTGCAAGGGAGGGATGATTTTTGAAGCTTTAGATATGGTTGAAACAATGAGAAAGCAAGGGATTAAGCCTAATGTTATCACCTATAATGCATTGGTCGATGCACATTGCAAGGAAGGGATGATTTCCAAAGCTGAGGATATTATTGACAAAATGATAAAGCAAGGCATTGAGCCTGACGTTGTTATCTATAATGCATTGATAAACGGTCATTGCTTGCAAACCAAAATGGATAAAGCTAGACGAGTTTTGCAGTTGATGATTGAGAAGGGTTTTGCACCTGATATATTTAGTTACAACACAATGATCAATGGGTATTGTAAAGCTAAAAGGTTGGACGAGGCAATGGAGCTCTTTCATGAAATATCTCGGAAAGGTCCAATACCGGATATTGTCACTTACAACACTCTTATGCAAAGTATGTTCATGTTAGGTAGGTTTTCAACAGTATGTGAACTTTTTAGGAAGATGCTTGGTTCTGGACAAGTTCCAAATTTTGTGACATGTTCAATTTTGATGGGCGGTTTCTGCAAAACAGGTAAACTTGAAGAGGCATTGAAACTTTCTCAAGCAATGCGTAATAGCGGGTTAGAACTTAATATTGTTTCTTATAATATCTTGATTGATGGATTGTGCAAGGTTGGCCATATTGTTGTTGCGAAAGAATTATTTTATAATCTCTCAGAGATTGGTTTGAAACCAGATGTCTACACATATACCATAATGATTAATGGATTCTCTAAAAAGGGATTGATGGATGAAGCATACCAATTGTTTCGGAGCATGGGAGATCATGATTGTGTGCCAAATAGTTGTTGTTATAATGTAATGATTCGAGGGCTTCTTCGAAACAGTTATCACTTGAAGGCATCAAAACTTCTTGAGGAAATGGTCGGTAAGGGCTTTTCTGCAGATCTTTGCACTGCCACTTTATTTGTGCATCTCATCTTAAGTTCTGAAAACTCAATCTTGATGAAGGTTTAACGTTTAGTGTTATGATTGTTGCTTGTATTTCTGAATCTCTTTATTTATATGTTGTTGTACTGTACTATGATGAGTTCAAAGATTTTGACGCTATGCTGAGTGTTGTGTCTATTTTCAATTTATTTGATCTTTGAAGGAAGTGAGAATCTTGTTGATGACAATGACAGGTAATATTTATTTACTTTTACACTAATTAAAAGTCACTTGATATGTGAATTGGATGAATGAGAATAAAAATTGAAAAGAAAGAAATTTTTGAGTAGTTAATCTTATCCTTCCGATTTAAGCATTCAATAGTCATTAATTAGTGTATAAATAAATGGGTTTTACATGATTTAGTGAATACATAGTATAAAGGTGGGATTTGTTTAAAAGTTTTCAAGTTTTACATTTTTTTTCCGTTATTAGTTAAATGAATGACTAAGATTAACAATAAAATATATGAAAATTATCATTTAAAAAAATAAAAAATATAAATGAATAATATATATATATATATATTAATGTGTCTCGAATTTGGGTCTCTTAGATATAATATAAGTCTTGAATTTAAATCTCCTAAGAATAACATTATCATTCTTTTTTTTTTTACTGATTGATGAGTTTGACATTATCATTCGCAAAAATATTTATTTTTAACATGATAATGTCATATGTAGGTCTGTAAACGAATTGAACTAACACGAATGAGGGTGTTTTATGTTCGTTCGTTTAATTTTAACCGAACAAATGAATGAACACGAACATAAATGAACATAAATTTTCTTATTCGTGTTCGTTCGTTAAGGATTGTAGCTTATTCCTGTTCGTTTATGTTCGTTCGTTTAAATAATAAACGAACGTAAACGTACAAACATAAATGAACATAAATAAACGAACATAAAGGAACAAACATATATAATATGTTAAATATTTAATATTTTGGATTGATTTAATTAATTAATTGATTTTAAACTGAATTAATCGAAAATTAAAATTAAAAAAATCTTAATTATTAGACGAAATCTAAAATTTAACTGATTAAATAATTTTGTTTTAGTTTGATCCGTTAACTTGGTTTAACAGAACAATGAACACACCTAGCCTATATAACAAGGAAGTTTTTAACGAGTCATGAAATAAGACTTCTCAACTCGAGTAACTCAATTTTTTTGAGTTGACTTACTTGCTTTAATATTCACCATTAGATATATGTGAATAAATTTAAACGAACATAAACAAATACAAATGAACGAACATAAACGATCAGATTACCGAACGTTCACGAACATAAATGAACGAGCCCTTTGTTCGTGTTCATTCGTTTAATTAAATGAATGAAAAATCTTGTTCATGTTCGTTCGTTTAATAAATAAACGAACTTCTCGCCAAACGGTTCACAAACAATTCACCGCACGTTCGGTTCGTTTATAGCTCTAGTTATAAGATACATGATAAAATTTATGCACTTCTTAACATATATATATATATATATATATATGGATGAGTCTACCATGTGCGTCGAACACCATTGAACACCATTGAACACCACTAACATTGAACATCGCTGAACTTTATTAAACTAATTAATAAAGATTAAAAATCTCAATGACTCAACATGCAATTAATAATTATATGTTAAATTTATCCCTTTTTTATTAATTACATGTTAAGTTTTTAAAATTTTTAATATTTATTAATTAATTTAATAGTGTCTAACGACATTCAATATTAATGATGTTTAACGGTGTTCGATGTCTGTCGTAGAATTTTCTTATATATAACGTAGTTTAACATGTTAAAATTTATATATTAACATTTTAATAAAGGGTAAGTAACATCCATGAACGTTAAATTATTTTGTCAATTTTATCGGCACAATAATTTAGTGGGTATAGGTGTAATTTATATTTAAATAAATTGTAACAGAAAAATAATACAAAAGTATTAGAATTGGTTTTTATCACTATAATTAATAAATAAATTTTATTATCGAACCTATAACATAAGAAATTATATAATACGTTCGTCTTGTTATGTCATTCATGTTCCAATTAATAAAAATTATTTACTTCGTTATTTATGTCAACTTTTATTAGTGAATCTTCACATTATAAAAATTATTTTTAAAATTTTGATTTTTAAAAAATATAAGTTAAAATTCACTTGATAAAATAATAACATAAAAAAATAATAAAATTAATGTCTTTTTATTGAAATCATAAATATCGTGACGGAACCAGCCTATGATATAATTTTTTCAAAAACACAGAGAGAAAAAAATAATCAATTATTATTAAGGTCCTATTTTGCATTACCTTTTCAAACTAGGTTTTGGATCCTAAAGCTAGTTTAAGGCAAAAAAAAATGTATGATTTTTCATGCCCAAAGTATTTTTTAAATTTGTTTGAAAAGTATTTTTTAGAAACTGAAATTTTTATTTTTTATTTTAAATATATATATATTTAAATAAATTTAATCACATATTCTTGCTTATATCATATTTTAAATATCTAAAATAAATATTTTATCTATTTAAAAACGTTGTTTAACAATAATATTAAACACTCTTATTTTAAATAAAATAATTTAAAAACATTTTTAAAATTATTTTTTATTGTATTTTCTAAAAATAATATTAAACATTCCATAAATCATAATTAGATTCTAAATTAGTAAATGATTGAATGTTATAGGGTAGATAACGGAAGGTAGGGAGCCTATAGTTGAAAATATTTTACTTACTATTAACCTTTTTAAAAAAAATTGAGTCATTAGTTTTCAAATGAAAAATATTGATGAAAATGTTAAATCTTCTTGGGACAGTCGTGACGGTTGAACTCGAATCGAAAAATAAAAATTTTATGCGTGGATTTAATGTAATAAATGTTTATTTGATGTAATAAAAATTTAAATAAAATTTAATTTATGAAATAAAGTTTTGAATAACTTAAATTTTTCTAGTAATTAATAGATTAATTTTTAAGTTTGAGTTAAATTATTTAACTCTGTTTGATAATGTGTATACAAGTGAAAAAATACCGAAGAAATATATGCGTTTATGGTAAAAATTTGTTTAAATTAAAGAAATATATTTATAATTAAATTTGAACAATTCAAATTGATATGACTCTATTCAAATCAAACTTCATAAATTCGATTCTAAAATTTTTCAAATAAATTTTTGCTTATAAAATAAGACTCGTTAGTTTGTGTTGAATTTGATGTTTCAATCGAATTAACTGTCAAATGATGGAGAAGAATTTTTTTATGTTGAAATTAAAAGGATAAAGCAATTGAACACAAGATTTAGAATGATTCGATTTTCTAGTTAAATCTTACATCTACTACCATAACTTTCATACTAAAGATTTTTGAATTCGCTAGATTTTTTTCTCCTTTTCTAAACTAAAGAGATAACTCTTACAATATAGAATTAGCTTACGTCTAACAACCAAAATTCACAACTCAAATCTTTGATAAACTTCTTTAAAGAGAAAAATAAAGCAAACAAAAATCTCTTTTGATTTTTGAAGGTAGATTACACTCTTAAGCTCACTCTCGTATATCAATAATTTGATTCACAAGTTCTTGTTGATACAAAGAATGAGAATTATGCACAATGACTCTTTTATATTCATAATAGATGTTGATAATAAGATCATTAGTTGTTCTAGCTGTTTGAGGGGTTCTTTTATACTCCCCAAAGAGTTATTAGCCGTTGGAACTAGATTAAAGCTGTTAGAGATAAATTTTCATATTGAGTTTTTATTTTTGTTGATATTTGTATTGATACATATGAGAGTGTATTGATACACTTCTGTTTTGGAAAATAGTCGTTGTGCATAACTAGGTTGAGCGTATCGGTAGGCAACCTTTTGTATCGGTATCATTGGTGTCTGTTTCGATATGATATGTCGACATAGAAATAACTGTTAGAGGGGTTTAACAAACAGACGTATCGAAACGTTGCACACCGTATCAGTACGGATCAGACCATACCGATACGGGTTTTGATAGTTTCAAAAACATTGTAGTTGGAACCTTAAGGGGTATCGATACGGGGATAACCATATCGGTGTACCTATGCTGAAAATACTAATTTAACTACTTTAAAACGTTTTGAACATTTTTAAAACTTTATGAAAATATCTCAAACATATTTTTAATATGATTGGACTTAAAATCATTTTTGAAATCTTTTTAATTTAATCTAAAATTATTTTTTAGTTATTATATAAAATAATTTAACTAGCTCAAAAAAATTACTCAATTCGATCAAATATGTGACGTAACTACGTTAACATGGAAGCTTATAAGAAAATATAATGCACTTCATGCTACATTGCTAATAATTTTTTTATTTTTAAAATCTTAAATTATTATTTTATATTTTTTGAATTTTAAAATTTGTTAACTAGTTGATGATCAAAACACTAATAAGACAGTGTTTTTTAATACACAAATTGATATAAGACTTTTATCCAAGTTTTCTTTTATTTAAATTCTATACCTTAAACTAAAAATCTAAAAATTTAATTTTAATATAGACAAGATTATTAGTATTTGATATTTTTATAATAAAAAATTATACGTTAACATAAAGTACATTTGACTGATCAAGTAAATTATCAAGTCAACTAGGAGCGATAATGAACATTATTGACTCGCAAGTTATTCAAGTTTGGTTCAAACTTTAACAAGTTAAGTCGACCCGATTCGACTCAAGCTCAACTCGAAAAGCTCATGAATATACTCGAAATAATTATATATAATAATAATATGGGTTAGGATCCACTTACACAATTTAAGATTATTTTTAAGTTTTACACGTTTTGTAGATCGTTAAATGAGTCAAATTAATCTTTTAGATTAACCGGAAGACTTGTGAAAATTAACACTTAAAAAAGCGAAACAAGTTAATCCAATTATCCATTTCACTCATTTAAAAATAAAAAACACACATAAAACTATGACTTATATATTGCATGTGGGTAGATCTAACCTCTAACATATATATATATATACTTGTAAGTTTCAGTATAGATTAAATACATTAAATCATATTGTTTTTCGTAGACTTGTATAATTCAAAAAATATATCATGGTTACTTGTGAATTTTAAATTTAAATATATATTTTCTTAAATAAATTTTTATATGTTATTTTTTAAAAGTTTTAATAATAATATATAAAAATAATTTGAGAATAACAACAAATTAAACAAAGTCGAGCTAAAACTGTCTAATTTAAGCTCGACAAACTTCGAATTCTAAACGAATTCGATAATAATATTATTTTTAAAATAAATCTACCCGATAAACTCGATATTTACACATATACTATGATAATTAATGGATTGTAATAAAGAGAGATCGACATACACACTAATTGTTTAAGAACATGGGAGATAATGATTATGTTCCTAATGATTGTTGTTATAGTGTAATGATGTAAGAGCTTCTTTAAAGTGGTTATATTTATTTGTGAATCTCATCTTTCTTACATTCATTTTTTTCGTTTTCTTTTCTAAAAGGAAAAAAAAAGTAAGAGTAAAAAATAATTTTTAATAATTAAACTAAATTTTCAAAAAAAATTAAAAATTAAATTAAAATTTATTATATTTATTAATAGAGGTAAAAAAGATCGGGTACCCGACCAATTTAAATAGAATCTCCCAATCTCGTTAACCGTCAGTTCTTGAAAATTAAAACTAGTTTCAGTCACATCGGGTACTAAATTTAAAAATTGATCTCGTTATTAGTGCGAACTGGTATCAATACCGGATACCCGGTCAATTAGTTTATTTTTAAGAAAATTTGAGTAATTGGAGGGGAAAAAAATTTAACCACCAATAATAATATTAAAATTAAAGTTTTAAAACTAATCATACGCATAATATTCATACATAAAGTGAAAGTTTGATAAATAAATAAATAAATATCGGGTATTTGGGATTAGTCCCGGTACTATTGGGTACTCACCGGACACCAGGTCCAAAAAATCAAGATCTAGCTCCAGTTATGATCGAGAACAAAATTTTGGATTCAATTTCGATCCCACCAAAACTTATGCCAGATAAAAGTTTACCGAATTTTATCAGATATGAGACCGAAACCGGATAATAGATTTTTTCCCACCCCTATTTGTTAACGTGACACATTATCGATGTTACCGGAGTTAATGTATCAGCGAGTAATTCCTTATTAATTGATAACATAAATGATCAAATCATAAGATATACAAGTTAAATGGACAAAAAGCGAAAGAAAAGGAAACCAGAGTGGGCGGTACTGTAGTTTATCCTAATTAATTCTACAATTTCATGACAGACAGTATCCGAAGGGTTTAACCCTGGTTTAGTTTCAGTTCATTTTCACTGCCCAAATGAAAAGGGGAACGATTCTGTAGAGTTGGAGTCGGTGCCGCCACCTCTCATTTCTAGCTCAGCTCCTTGATTTTCCATTCCAAAGATATGGGTAAGCTCGTTTCTTCTATATTTCTTCGTTCCGTCGTCAATGGTGGACGAAAGCTTTCTTCTGTTAACCCCTTCGCTACCCACTTCAAAACCCTAAGTAATATATCCATATCTGAAAGTGGAAAGGGAAGAAAGTACGATAGCTTCCATAATATTGATGATGCTTTGACTTTGTTTGATAAGATGATTGGCAAGTACCCAATGCCTTCGATTGTGGAATTCACTAAATTATTAGCTGCCGTTGTTAGGATGAAACATTATGCCATTGTGGTTTCTATGTGTAGGAGAATGGAAGTACGAGGAGTTTATCATAATGTTTATTCTTTGAGCATCTTGATAAATTGTTTTTGTCAATTAAGTCAGGTTGATTTTGGGTATTCTGTTTTGGGGAAAATGCTCAAGTTAGGTGTTGAGCCTAGTGTTGTAACCTTATCCACTTTAATCAATGGACTCTGCAAGCAAAGTAAGATTTCTCAGGCTGTGAGTCTGTTTGATGAAATGGTTGAAAAAGGGTATCAACCTAATTTAAATGCTTACAATATTATTCTTAACGGTTTGTGCAAGATCGGCAGTACTGATAAAGCTGTTAGATTTCTAAAGATGATGGAAGAACGAGGCTTCAAGCCCGATATTGTAGCATACAACACAGTCATCGACTGTCTTTGTAAGCACAGGTTGATAAAAGAGGCTCTCGATCTCTTCTCTGAAGTAAAGGTTAAGGGCATTAAACCAGATACCGTTACTTACAGTTGCATAATTTATGGTATGTGTAATTCGGGCCAGCAGAAGGAGGCAACAAGGCTGTTGAATGAAATGGTGGGTAAAAACATTCCACTCAATATTGTCACTTATAATATATTGATCGATGCACATTGCAAGGAAGGGAGGATTTTTGAAGCTTTAGATATGGTTGACACAATGAGAAAGCAAGGCATTAGGCCTGATGTTATCACCTATAATGCATTGGTCGATGCACATTGCAAGGAAGGGATGATTTCCAAAGCTGAGGATATTATGGACAGAATAATAAAGCAAGGGATTGAGCCTAACGTTGTTAACTATAATGCATTGATAAACGGTCATTGCTTGCAAAACAAAATGAATAAAGCTAGACGAGTTTTGCAGTTGATGATTGAGAAGGGTTTTGCACCTGATATATTTAGTTACAACACAATGATCAACGGGTATTGTAAAGCTAAAAAGTTGGACGAGGCAATGGAGCTCTTTCATCAAATATCTCGGAAAGGTCCAATACCAAATACCGTCACTTACAACACTCTTATGCAAAGTATGTTCTTGTTAGGTAGGTTTTCAACAGCATGTGAACTTTTTAGGAAGATGCTTGCTTCTGGACAAGTTCCAGATATAGTGACATGTTCAATTTTGATGGACGGTTTCTGCAAAACAGGTAAACTTGAAGAGGCATTGAAACTTTTTCAAGCATTGCGGAATATCGGGTTAGAACTTAATATTGTTATTTATAATATCTTGATTGATGGACTGTGCAAGGTTGGTCATATTGATGTTGCGAAAAAATTATTTTATAATCTCTCAAAGATTGGTTTGGAACCGGATGTCTACACATATACCATAATGATCAATGGCTTCTCTAAAAAGGGGTTGTTGGATGAAGCGTACCAATTGTTTAGGAGCATGGGAGATCATGATTGTGTGCCAAATAGTTGTTGTTATAATGTAATGATTCGAGGGCTTCTTCGAAACAGTTATAACTTGAAGGCATCAAAACTTCTCGAGGAAATGGTCGGTAAGGGCTTTTCTGCAGATCTTTGCACTGCCACTTTATTTGTGCATCTCATCTTATGTTCTGAAAAATCAATCTTGATGAAGGTTTAACGTTTAGTGTTATGGTTGTTGCTTGTATTTCTGAATCTCTTTATTTATAAGATATTGTACTGTACTATGACGAGTTCAAAGATTTTGACGCTATGGTGAATGAGAATAAAAGTTGAAAAGAAAGAAATTTTTAAGTAGTTAATTTTATCCATCCAATTTAAGCATTAAATAAATAGTCATTAATTAGTGTATAAATAAAGAAAAATTCTACAACGGACGTCGAACAACGCTGAACATCGTTAAAGATGATTATTGATGAATACTATTAAACTAATTAATAAAGATTAAAAACTTTAAGGACTCAACATATAAGTATAAATTATTTAAAGTAAAAATTTTATTAAACTATTTTTTATATATATTTTATTTTATTTTTTTAAAATAATTAAATAAAGTGCTAATTTAAAAAAATCTTAAACCCTAAAACCAAAATCCAAAATCTAAATCACTAAACATTAAACTCTAAACCCTAAAATATAAAATATCAAAACCCTAAATATAAAACTTAAACACAAAAACCCTACGAATACTAAACCATAAACATAAATCTAAATCCTAAACCAACCAAAACCCCTAAACTAAAACTCTAGAATCATAAATCTTAAATTAATTTTGGGTTTCAAGTTTAGGGCTAATACTTTAGAGTTTCAATTTTCTATTTTAGGGTTTAGGTTATAGTTATATTTTTAGGTTTTAAGGTTTTATTGTTTTAGGGTTTAGATTTTATGATTTAGCATTTTAGATTTTAAGATTTAATATTTAGTATTTTTAGCATTTGGGTTTAGGGTTTTAGGTTTTTGATTTAATATTTTTTATTTTTAAATTAAAAATAATTTAAATAATGGACTTTGTTAATTTAATATTAAATTATATATATTAAATTATATATATTAAATTAAAAATAATTTAAATAAATCATTTAAAAAATAAAATGTAATATATATAATTTTTTTAAAATTTTATTTTAAATAATTTAAAATTATATGTTTAGTCCTTAAAATTTTTAATTTTTATTTATTAATTTAATAGTGTTCAACGGTGTTCATCGTTAATGATGTTCAGTAATATTCGACGCATGTGGTAGACTCATCCATAAATAAATGAGTTTTACATGTTGTATTGAATCTTATTCTAAATATAATATAAATATAGGATTTGTTTAAAAGTTTTCAAGTTTTACATTTTTTGGATCGTTATTAGTTAAATGAATAATTAAGATTAACAGTAAGATATATGAAGATTATCACCTAAAAAAATTAAAAAAAATATGAATGATTAGAACTTCATACTCCTCTAATGTAGGCGTCATGTCGATCTTCCCAAAGGTAAAACAGTTATAGGTGAGATTCCAGAACTGCGTCATCGCCCTCATTAGGTGTCTATCTATGGGGACCTTCACTAACAACGCAATATCCCCAAACTCCTTGAACTGATCTTTCATGTCATCACTCCACTGTTCCCATATCTCTTGAACTTCGGAGAGACAAGGACTCTGATTTGTGCTCATTCTAACATACCCTTTTAGTGTGGAGACACTCCCTGATGGAAAACTGTCACCTTTCTCGTGCTGAACTGACTCGGACCATGTCCAGACTTCCGTATTATCTTCGCCTATAATGATCCTTTCTGATATTTTTGGACACTTCTAACTTTATTGTTTTCCAAATTAATACCCATGCAAATGATATGCCAAGTAAAAGAAAATGCATAAAAGGACCAAAAACGAAAACAGAAAGGAAGTGTTTTAGTAGGATAAATACAAAAATAAAATAAAATAATAAAGAAGTGTTGGAAAAGTAACCAGAGAACAGGATAAATCACGTAAAATAACTAGAGAGCATGCTAAATTGCGTAAAAATAACCAGAGAGCATGCTAAATTGCGTAAAATAACCAGAGAGCATGTTAACAGAGAAATCCTAAGTTTGGCGGCATTTCGGCAGCATACCGCCTTATCTTATGGTTCCTGTCTGGCACTAGAAGGGGTAGGTTTCTACTCTATATGCGGTTTTTTGGTCTAGACACTGGATTCTCGAACTGTCGTTACCGTCTACTACGATGATAAGACATCGATTCGATGGTATAGGTTCCTTACAACGGAGGTGAGGACCTCACGATGCGTAAGGTTAGTATACCGGAAGCAGATAAAAATCCGAAACTCGGATCTGGAGAGCATCACGTCAGATAATATCTAACTCCCACTTAAGGGTAAAAGCTCGGGTCGAGAGCTTATGCATGAATGAAAAGATATATCATGAAAGTAAAAAGCTATCCTCATTCAAATAATGTTCACTTAACTATAAAAAATTAAATTAATATCTAACTTCAAAATGCCAAAGTGCTACATAAAATTTTAAAAAAGTTAGGCCTGACTCACAAAAAATAATTTTTTAGTCCCCAGCGGAGTCGCCAAGCTGTCGCGACCTCTTAAAAAAACGCGAGTTTAGGTGTAAAATAGCTTGTCCGTTTGGTTTTGAGAAAATATGAATTTATCAATTTTAGTCTTGAAAAACCCAAATTTTAGAAAAAATATATATAATTTAATTTTTTAAAATTGACTTGGACTCGCCACCGACCACTTAGGTATGCCAAACACCATAAAATAAACCAGAGATTCATTTAAAAAACTTTGGGTTCGGGAGTCGGTTACGTGTAAGGACGGCCCTTACGAACGCCCAAAAAATTGGTACCTTAAAAAAAATTACGTGGCATAGGTACTTTGAAGATAGATATTAATTTAATTTTTTATTGTTAAGTGAACATTATTTGAATTTTGGATATCCTTTTGGTTTAGAAATTACATCACCTTTAAACTTGAGTTGAACGAGACGTCCTCTAGATAGGAAACCTCACCCAAATTCAAAGGAATGTAACTTCCGCCTCAAAAGGTTAAAGTAAAATGCATGACTATTTTTATCTGTTTATTTTAAGTTCTAATCCTAAAAAGGCTCCATTGCTTAAGTGTTTAAAACCTAAGTTACTAATGTTACTAGTTACTTCCCTATCAATTTTATTTAATACTAGGCCTAAGTTATTTTATCAAAATTCTAGGTTTAAATAGCACATGAATTCGATACCAAGGTACACTCTCTAGGTCAGCATCATGGTACGTCAAAACACCAACCTCTTTAGTGTATCCGAGATATAAGATTCAAATGCTATGTTACTAAATTGTCTCCCTAATTAAATTGATTAACTAAATTAAGTGACTAGTCCTAAAGGGCTCTAGATTAATTAACTTAAGTGTTTATTAAGTGATCTTCCTAAGATATGTTATGCAAGAACATCATAAAATAAAAACAAAATAAAAGGAACTTAATATTTCATTAGAATCATAGGAATGCAAAATTATATCAAAAATTTTCATCATAAATGAGTACAAAAAGGAACTTGCATTGGAAGAGATAAAAAGGGACCAGGATTCAAGCCTCAAAAGTAAGGATTAGACATGATTAAGTGTAAAATTAATTAGGATTTTTGATTAAATTAAATAATTAAACTTCAAAGTTTAGTTAAAACTTAATTAAAGTTTAAGTTTTTAGTTCGATTAAGGTTGAATTAATTAAGTGTGTAACAAATTTTAAGGTTTTAGAATTTTTAATTAAATTATTTAATTAAATTCCTAATCCTCAAACTTTAATTAAACTTAATTAGAATATAACTTGGGGAATTTTAAGTTCTAAAGTTTAATTGGAGGGTTGGATTTAATTAGATTAATTTTTAAGTCTTATCTTTAAAAATTAAAATTAATTAAGGGATTTAATTAAAATGATTTCTAAATTTCTAAGAATTTAAATTAACCTAATTAAAATTTTAATTCGGTGAAGCTTAGGCTAAATTAGACCTAATTAATTTTAAGTCTTATCTTTTAGAATTTAATTAAAATTAATTAAAATAATTAATTAAAATTATTTCCCAAATTTTAAGAATTAAAGTAAGCCTAATTAAAGTCTAATTTGGTGAAAGTTTTAAGGTTTAAGGTTAAACTAGACCTAATTAAGTTTGATTAATTGTAAAACTTATTTTTAGAAATTAATTAAAATTAATTAAAATAATTAATTAAAATTATTTTCTAAATTTTAAGAATTAAAGTAAACCTAATTAAAGTCTAATTTCTAAGTTTTAGGGGTCAAATTAATCTTATATTAGATTTAACTAGGTTAAATTAATTTTAAAGTTTTCTTAAAAATTGAATTAAATCCTAATTTAGAACTTAATTAGTAAATTTTAAGTTTTAAAATTAAATTTTTTTACCCTAATTAAGTCTAAAATTAATTAATTTAATCCTTGGGGGTCTAATTAAAAGTTTGGGGACCTAATTGAATCAAATCTAAGGGTCTAGGGACCTAATTAGGGGTTCTAGGGACTTAATTGAATAATACTAAAGTTCTCAGGGCCTAATTGGGATCCTAGGGACCTAATTGAGTGAAAATTAGAGTTCTAGGGACCTATTTAGGGGTTTGGGGGCTAAATTGTAAAACAACTCAAACTATGGGGACCAAAAGGGTAAATAGCCCTTTAGTATTAAAAAGACGAGGATTCGGGTTGAACCTGGATCTAACCCGCGTACCCGGCTGCCAAAACGGTGCCTTTTAGGGGTGGATATACCCCCTTTAGACCGAGTTCACTCGGCCAGATAATCACCCTCACCAACTCGGCCAGCCAACTCGGCTCAAAACTCTCTGGGCTATAACACTCAAAAACCCAGAAACATGGATCCAAACGGATCAAAACCATGCCTTTTGCATGGTGTTCTTCAGTGTTCTTGAAGAACATGAAGAACACGGCAAGGAACCGCCGTGCCTTCCGCCGCTGGATCCAAGTCGTCGCTGCCGATCACCGTACCATATGTTTTTCGGCCACCGTTAGAAGACCGTTTCCGATGCTGGTGATCATATCCGGCGCCGGTGAACCCACCAGAATCCTAAAATGCATCGGAAATGCTTCTAAAACACCAGAAACTAATCTAAGACCCCAAAAAGCCGATCAAAATCCATTAAATCCTCCCCTAAACTACCTGAAATCTATTGAAACCAAGCATCTAAAACCCCTACCAATCGAAATAAGCAAGCGAAAAAAAGAAAGGGTTTTTTAATTCACCTGAATCAAACCACCTCTGCCGATTCAAGCCTCCTCTAGTTCCAACGCTTCTAATTTCCAATGATTTTCAGATCTCCTCTGCTACTATCGATTCCCTCCTTAGATTGAATTTTCTCCCCCAAACCGGTTCGAATGAATCCCTTTTAAAGGGATTCAAATCCAACAACTCCAAATCCATCCAAATTCCACCAAAAATCCCTACAAAATCTCAATCTAACAACCTAATCTTATTCCTAACTAACCGGCCATAAATCCCATGCCCCTGTTTTTGATTTTCACGATTTCACGACTTTTTAGTTATTATTTTTTTAATATGTTATTATTTATATATTATTAATTATTTTATTATTTATTTATATTTTATTATTTATTTATTATATCTTATTATTTCAAACACGAAAAATTCATGTTAACAGTTGCCCCTCTTTTCTCAATGCTGCAGAGCAGGAGATGGGCAAAGACTGAAAAACACGAATTTTACTAAAGACTTGAAGCTTGAAGTTGTTCTTCTCATTTCGAAATTCTTCAAGCGAAACCTTGTGACGCAACTTGAGGTTGCTCTTTTCTCTGAAATCCTTCGTCTTTGGAATAACTGGAGCTGTTCTTCTTGTTATGAAATTCTCTAGGGTCAGAAGTTGTTCTTCTCATTTCGAAATTCTTCAGACGGAATTCCTTAGACTCGTCAAATGATGGAGCTTGATGTTGTTCTTCTCATTTCGAAATTCCTCATCTCTGGGAAATCTGGAGTTGTTCTTCTTATTATGAAATTCTCTAGATAAGGATGGCGAAATCCAAGGTTGTTCTTTTTATTATGAAATTCCTCGTATTTCGCAGAATTTTGAGTTGTTCTTCTTATTATGAAATTCTCCAAACTCATCAAGTGGTGTAAATTGAGTCTGTTCTTCTTATTATGAAATTCCTCATTTCCGAGGAGGTCTAGAGCTGAGGGTGAAAACCGAGGCTGTTCTTCTTATTATGAAATTCCTCGTATCTCACCGAATTTGGAGTTGTTCTTCTTATTATGAAATTCTCCAGACTTAACATCATGCCCGGAGGACTTACTGATGACCCAGAGGATTCAACATCATACCCGGAGGATTTACTGATGACCCAGAGGATTTAACATCATGCCCGGAGGACTTATTGACAACCCAGAGGATTTAACATCATGCCCGGAGGACTTACTAATGACCCAGAGGATTTAACATCATGCCCGGAGGACTTACTGATAACCCGAAGGATTTAACAATGGAATATGAAGTTGTTCTTCTTATTATGAAATTCTTCATCCCCACTGCAGAATCTAAAGTTGTTCTTCTTATTATAAAATTCTTCAGACATAATCGGTGAAACTTGAGGTTGTTCTTCTTATTATGAAATTCCTCACGTTACACCACTTGTTTCTGGACTCACGCCAAAAGGCTGCCAATAATGTTCGTTGTTGTTGATTTCTTTAAATCTTGTTTAACAGAAATATCATGCATTGTTAGCATGCTTCTAAATGTAAATATTCCTATTTATGATGCATGAGTACTGCTTTGCTTTGAAAGGCATGTATTATCAGTCAGTTTGCCACTCTGAAGGAACTAATTGACTATTCTCTCTCTTTTCCGCATTCGAGGTTTTCATCTCACATAGCGAGGGCAACTTTTAATGATCGTCCTCTTTATAAAGCTGTTTGAGGCGTTCTTTCGAGATAGATTTTGTCTGAATGTCAGAATATGTTCGTTTATATTCCGTTATCTTGATCTGGAAAAACAAATCTTACATGTAATCTTAAAACATAATAATGCCAAAAGATTTTTCGTATTCATTAATTCATATTAATTCACTAGCATGATGCTTTGGATAGAATTTGAAGGCTCAAAAGAAAGAAATGAGTATCTTTTATTGGAGCTTTTCGTAAATTTATGACAAACATATAAAACAAACAAGGCAAAATAATTTGAAGGAAAAGGAAAGAAACAAAATGCAGGTTCTCAAACGCTTATCACAAACGATCATCCAGGTCTTTCCCGAGATATAGATTTAAAAATGAGCTACTTGTCTAGCCATTCTTCAAATGAGGATACAACTTTGCAAACGTGAAGATCCTTTCGCATTGCTTGATAACTGAGAGGCACGAATCACCGGATGCCTATTTCATTCATTTGAGCTGTCATTCCTGGTTTTCGACCTAAATTCTCCGTTGGTATCAAGACGCCCTCTTCGGGTTTTCATCTTGACCCCTCCTTTTTCTTTTAATCACTTTTTTTTATGAAGCACCCTTTCTGGGTTTTCACTTCATTTTCTTTTTCTCTTTTTCATTTCCTTTTTTTCCCTTTTTTTATCTCTTTTTCTTCTTTTTCTTCAGGCGTAATATCTCTTAACTGAATTAGAATTCACCGGCTTGCTTAATTCTTGTCCATCCATTTCAGTCAAGATCAGTGCACCTCCGGAGAAGGCCTTTTTGACAACATAAGGCCCTTCCTAATTCAGCATCCATTTTCCTCAGAAATCTCAGTGTATAGGCAAGATCTTTTTAATCAAGAGATCCCCCTCCCGGAATTCACGCGGTCGAACTTTCTTGTCATAAGCTCGAATCATACGCTTCTGATACATTTGGCTATGACAGATAGCTTTCAACCGCTTTTCTTCGATTAGATTCAACAGATTCAAACGAATCTGTATCCACTCTGCATCATTCAGCTTCACCTCTGATAATACCCGAAGAGATGAGATTTCAACTTCCAGAGGTAACACGGCTTCAGTACCGTATACTAGGGAATATGGCGTTGTCCCGGTAGAGGTTCTTATCGAAGTTCGGTACGCAAATAAGGCAAAAGGAAGCCTTTCATGCCAATCTCTGTAGGTTTTAGTCATCTTTGATATGATCTTCTTAATGTTCTTGTTTGCTGCCTCAACGGTTTCATTCATCTTTGGTCGATATGCCACAGAGTTGTGATGAATTATTTTGAACTGTTCACAAGTTTTTGCTATCAATTTGTTGTTGAAATTGGTAGCATTATCCGTGATGATTCGCTCTGGTAGACCATACCGACAAATAATCTTTTTCTTCAAGAACTTGCAAACTGTTATTCTTGTGATGTTAGCATAAGAAACAACTTCTATCCACTTGGTGAAATAATCGATAGTCACTAAGATGAAGCGATGCCCATTTGAAGCCTTGAGGTGAATCTGCCCGATTACATCCAATCCCCAAACAGCAAAAGGCCATGGCGAATTCATTGTATGTAACGGTACTGGTAAAGAGTTGATTTTATCTGCATAGATTTGACACTTATGACATTTTTTGGCATATTCTATACAATCTCCTTCCATAGTTGACCAGTAGTATCCGTATCTCATTATTTTTCGAGCCATCGAGAAACCATTGGCATGCGTACCGCAAATTCCATCATGCACCTCTTCTAGAATACTTCTAGCCTCACTGGAATTGACACATCTCAGCAACACTTGATCTCTGCTCTTTCTGTACAAGACGTCGCCATCCAGTACATATGCAACAGTCATTCTTCTGATTGTTCTCTTTTCAACGTTATTAGCTCCAAATGGGTAAGCTTGGAACTTGATGTATTGCAGAATGTCAAAATACCAAGGATTACCGTCCTCTTCTTCCAAGTTACAACAATGAGCATATGTTTCATAGCTCTGCATCCGGATTAACATCATATCCTCCGCTCTGTTTGCTTGGAAAACTGAGGCTAGTGTAGCTAAAGCATCTGCCATTTGGTTGTCCTCTCTCTAAGAAGGTAGACGAACGTTATCTTCTCAAATTCTTCAATTAGCTCTAATATCAACTTTCGATATTCCATCAACTTCGCGTCTTTGGTTTCCCATTCTCCATGTAGCTGATAAATAACTAAGGCTGAGTCTCCCTATACCTTCAAGGCCTTTATTTTTCTTTCTATTGTAGCCTTCAATCCCATGACATACGCTTCGTATTCAGCCATATTGTTAGTGCACAAGAATTCTAACTTGCTCGTGAGAGGGTAATGTATACCATTCGGAGATATTAATACAGCCCCAATTCCCCTTCCGAGGGCATTGACTGCCCCATCAAAATATAATTTCCATTTTTCAATTTCTTCGCTTTCTTCAGTGGAAATAGTCATCACATCCTCGTCAGGAAAATCAAAACTTAAAGGCTCATAATTATCCGAGGCTCTACTTGCAAGAAAGTCAGCTATGACACTCCCTTTAATTGCTTTCTGACTGACATATATTATGTCAAATTTAGACAACATTTGCCATCGTGCTAACCTCCCGGTCAATGCGGGTGCTTCCATCAAAAACTTCAACGAATCGAGCTTCAATATCAACCATGTGGTGTGATATAACAAATATTGCCTGAGTCGACGAGTAACCCAAACAAGTGCACAACACATCTTTTGGATAAATGGGTACCATACCTCACATTCGATAAATTTCTTACTCAGGTAATAGATTGCTCTTTCCTTCTTTCCAGTATCATCATGTTACCTCAGTAAGCACCCCATGGAATTCTCGAACACCGTCAAGTAGAGGATTAATGGTTTCCCAAGAACTGGAGCCACCAATATTGGTGCGTTGGACAAATATTGTTTGATCTTGTCTAATGTTTCCTGACATTCATCATTCCACTCACTTGGGTTGTTCTTCGAAGCAGTTTAAAAACGGGATCACATTTTTCGGTTAATTGAGAAATAAACCGAGACACGTAGTTCAATCTCCCAAGGAAGCCCCGAACCTCTTTTTGTGTTTTTAGGGTGGCAAATTTTGAATTGCCTTGACCTTATCAGGATCAATTTCGATGCCCCTTTGGCTGACCATGAAACCAAGTAGCTTGCCGGATGTAACCCCAAACGTACATTTATTGGGATTGAGCTTCAGCTGATACTTTCGCAGCCTTTAGAACAACTTTTTCAAATCCTGCACATGTCCATCTTCTGTTTGGGACTTAGATATCATATCATCCACATAAACTTCGATTTCTTTGTGCATCATGTCATGAAACAGTGTCATCATAGCTCTCTAGTATGTGGCCCCGGTGTTATTCAACCCAAAAGGCATGACTTTATAGCAGAACGTGCCCCAAAGTGTGGTAAAAGTTGTCTTCTCCATATCTTCCGGATTCATTTTGATCTGATTATAACCCGAGAACCCATCCATGAAAGAAAACCATGAATGCCCCGAGGTATTATCCACCAAAACATTGATATGGGGTAGAGGGAAATTGTCTTTCGGGATCGCCCTGTTCAAATCCCTATAATCCATACACATCCGAACTTTCTCATCCTTCTTTGGCACGGGGACTATGTTTGCTACCCATTCCGGATATGCTGCCACCTGTAGGAAGCCTGCATCGATCTGCTTCTGCACTTCTTCCTTGATTTTCAACAACATTTCAGGCCTCAGCCTCCTGAGCTTCTGTTGTATGGGCTTGCAATCTAGTCTGATAGGTAACTTGTGGACCACAATATCGGTATTCAAACCCGGCATATCTTGATAAGACCATGCAAAGAAATCCTTGAATTTTTGCAATAAGTCTATCAAATTTTGCTTTGCCCCTGGCGGAAATGCTGCTCCGATCATGACTTCCTTTTTCTCTTTTTCGGTACCCATATTCAAAGTTTCTATCTCTTCTTTATGGGGTATGATTTGCTTATCTTCTTGCTCCACCAACCTTAGCAATTCTTTATGAATCTCGTAGTCTGCATTGTCTTCACACTTATTGATTTCTGTTAGACAAGAGATCCTTTTCAAATCTATTTCGGGTTTAGGCCCGGAATCATTAATGTGATCATCGTTCGGGAACCTGCGAAGAAAACTTTGTATAGTTGGATAGGAATAATAGATGAATAAAGAATGAAATGAATGAAGCGAAATGAAAGAAAAGAAAAATGTTTGTCATTTGAAGAAAGGAAAAACATCTTTATTTGCTAATGAGAAATCATGAAAAAGCTCTTTACAGAAAATCTCCTATACTCGCGGGCAAAAGTATAGGGTGGTTTATGGCATTACTCTGTTTTGTAAACTATAGGTAAATCCTCTACAGTCCAGTTATTCAGAGTCTCGCTAGGAAGGCACGGACGAATTTTCTCTAGTAGATTCATCATTGGGCCTTCAGAAATTCCTCCTACCATCAGTCCTTCAAAAGCTTCCCCGAAAATCTCTTCTTCTTGCAACCTGATAGCTTCCAAGCGATTGTTTTCCGCTTGTTCTGTGACATTCACAAACCCGTGGGAGATGAAGTTGATTTTTGCACTTAATGAGGCTAGTCTTTTGACTACAGCTCTTCCATACTTGTTCTAATACGCTTCAATTGAGAAGCCTAACCCGGCTCGTCCCTTCTTCATAACCACGGGCTTCGGGCGTAAGCTCCCTTGTAACCTTCTTCTTAGCCCTCTTTCGGCTTTGACTCCCTTGCCAAGGGTCTGCTTGATGGTCATCTCGGTGCAATTTGACAACTTTGGATATGGGAATGTCGCACCTTCAGCGATGAATGCAGCATTGATAAATTCTAAGGCCCTGAAAGAGCATTCTAGCGCTCCCTCATTCGCTTGAACATAAGGTGTATCTGTAGAGACGGATGTAATGATGTCTTCCTCCGCCCCGACACATACGAGCTTCCCATCTACTACGAACTTTAGTTTCTAATGTAGTGATGATGACACTGCCCCGGTAGAGTGGATCCAAGGTCTACCGAGTAGACAATTATAGGTGGGCTTAATATCCATTACAACAAAATCTATGTTGTACACGGATGGCCCAATCAGCAATGGGACTTCAATCCTTCCCAACACATCCCTTGTAGTCCCATCAAATGCTCTGACCATATTCTAGTAGCTTTTCATGTGCATAACATCTATGAGCAACCTTTGCAAAGTTTCCATGGGTAACACATTCAGAGCTGAACCGTTGTCGATTAGAACTCCCGGCATCATATGACCCTTGCAGTGGGTCGTGATGTCTAAAGCTTTGATAGACCATATCCACCATCAGGGATCTCATCATCGGTGAACGTTACGTAATTGTCTGCGGTGATGTGATTAACGATTTGGTCCAACTTGTTCAGTGATATGTCCTTCGGGACAAAAATCTAGTTTAATACTTTCAAATGGGCGTCACGGTGCCCTTCAGAACTCAACAGCAAACCGAGGAGAGAGATTCTAGCGGGATGTTTTTTCAACTGCTCCACTATATTGTACTCACTATGCTTCAAAAACCGCAGAAACTCATGCGCCTGCTCCTCGGTGACAGGCTCATTCACCTTCGGAGTTGGATTTGCAAAAATCTTCTTCTTCTCCATAAGCTTAGTTTTGTCTTCTTCTTTTTCTTGAGCCAGTGAGTAACATCTCCCGCTTCTCGTGAAATGTCCTACCTCATTCACTGGTTCTTGTATTTCCTCTCTCTCTCAACAGTTTCAGATTTTCCTATTTGTACCTCTTTAATGGGTTTCGAACTGCTTAGACCAGCCACACTCGCGGCGTAATTCCATGGGACCCTTTGTATATCCTTAAATGGGAAGGGTGTCGGAGGGGTAATTACTATGCGAGGAGCGTTTGCCGATTCCATTAGATTGTTGCCCCTTGGTCGAGCTGAGATGACTAGCGGCCTGCTTGCACTATATTTCAGCCCGATATTTTCTGACGCGCATACGTCCATCATTTTCTGGCCCCCTTCTTTGGTAAAGAATTCTACCTCCTTGTTGTCCATCATTCCTTGTAACAGGCCCCTGAACTCGCTACACTGTTGAATTGCATGTCCGAGTTCTTGATAGAATTCGCAATACAAGCCTACCTCGGTAGATTCTTTCATTTGCATCCCTTGACAGACGAGCCCATTGTCAAATAGTTATTGAAAAACCCACTTTAATGGTGATCGAATTTCCAAAACACTCATTTTAACTTGTCTTGTTTGGTCCTCTTCAATTGCGTTCACGCCCCGAACACCATGATTCGGTAATGGGTTTGTTGATACGCTGGGTTCATCGAACTTCAAAACCCCGGCATTCATCATGTTATGGACAATCCTTTTAAAGGCTGTGCAGTTCTCGATGCTATGTCCTTGAACATTAGCATGGTATACATACTGGGCCTTCGGGTCATACCAGTGTGGATAAGGGGGTTTTAGTGGTATGATAAAATACGGGCGAATCATATCAGCATCGTGTAGTTGAGTGTACAACTCAGCATACGTAACGGGGATTGGTGAGAAATTCGGCCTTTCCCACTTTGAATCCTTCTTGTTCGAGCTCTGCGAGCCACCTGCTCCTGACCTGGGTTTAGAAATCGTCACATTCCTCGGGGTTCATACATGACAACGTTGTTTACCTCATTGTCTTTCTTTTTAAAGTTCTTCTTTGAGCTGTCAGATCTTTCAATTCTCCCACTTTTGATAGCTGCCTCCACCAACTCTCCGGTAGCAACTATTTGAGAGAAGTTCTGCATAAATGTGCTTGTGAGTCATCTCTCGCTCAATCAACGGTGGCTGCACCTGAGAGGCCAGATCTCTCCACCTGTGGGCATATTGTCGGAATGTTTCATTAGACTTTTGCCCCATTTGTTGTAACATAACTTTAGTGGGTCCCATCTCTGTCACATGTTTGTAGTTTTCCATGAATGCGTGATATAGGTCCTTCCATGACTTTATACTCCCCCGACTGAGTTGTGTGTACCACCGAATAGCAAAACCCGTCAGACTATCCTGAAAGCAATGGATCAGCAGCTTCTCATCCTTGCTAAAAGCGGTCATCTTCTGACAATACATTGTCATATGGGCGCTTAGACACGACGTCCCGTCGTACTTTTTAAAGTCGGGCATCTTGAATTTCGGTGGCAAGACCAAATCAGAAACAAAACTGAGATCGAACGCGTCGGTGCTTTTATCCGCCGACCCTTGGGCTTGGATTTCTTGGATCTTTGCTTCAAGTGCCTTAAAGTGATTAGCATACTTCTTTTCCATGTCTTGTCGCATCTTCTCCACTCCACTCATGAAGTTGAGATCCAGGACTTCATCGATATTCGGGGTGAAGTCATTAACTTCCATGGGGTGACTCGTGGATGTCCCTACTACGTTAAGCTGCACTCTCCCTGGAACCGAATGTGCTTCTGGTTGCCCCCTTATGTGAGTTACCGTATCTGTCTGTCCTTCAGCTTCATCTGTCCCTTCCATCGATACTTTGCCTTTCTCATCCTGCTTCGGACCCAACAGAGCGGCTATCTGACTGATAATATCCGTCTAAATTTTGGTGAAGCCATCTTTCATGCTATTTTCTATCGCATCTAAGCGATTTGCAAATTCGGCATGATGATCCTCTAGTCTTTGTAGTCTTTCCTCTATTGCTAGTCTCTTGGTACGCGAACGCGTCGAGTATGTATATAGTATGTTTGCTATTTTTAAAAGTCATTGCCATAAAACCTTTGTTATTAAACTTTATTTTGATTAATAATGCACATGATGTATGAATGCATGAATGCATGAATACAAGAGGGTATTAAATTCGAAAAACAATATCTTAAAAACATTCGTCTGTTCAAAAAGGATTCACTACAACTTAAAGATAATCTATAGAAAACTGTTGGCCCTAATCCCTAAGTTGGTCAACTCATGTAGCAGGCGGACGATGGTTTCTTCATGTACTTGCTCGACATTTGGCTGGTTCAGAAGAGTTGTAGCTTCTCTCGACAATATCTGTACGTAAGACGCAATACTTCTGACTTGTCCCATGAAGTTGACCAACTCACTGTTCTGACTCTGGATTATGCGTTGTGTTGCTTCATATTTTGTCTTCCACGCTCCTCCGGCATTCTGACACAAAGCTCCTTCGAAGTCGACTAACTTCTCTTGCAACTCTTGTACTTGGCCCTTGAGCGAGACAATCTTTTGTTGAAGCCCCTCCTTTTCCTCTTCCATCTTGGCCTTGTCTTCATTGTGATATTTGGCAACCAATTCTTCTAGCTGTGTTACTTAAGTTGTCAACTCACGATTCGTTGCTCGCTCTTTGTCCGATGTCTTCCTAGCCTTGGAACTTACTTCTCTCGCTTCACGGTATTTCCTTTCGTAAAGCTTCTTGTATTCCTCCTTTTCCCTTAACGACTTGTCCAAGCGGTCAGAACTGTCCTCGACGCTCTTGTTTTCATCTGTCCTTTTACTTTTACTCCCCTCAGATACTTCTTGTGCTTCTCTCAAATCTTGACACAACCTTTCAATCTGAAGTGCCATCTCTTTCTCTTTCCTCTCATGAGTTTGTATATGGTACTTTGTGAGGTTCAACTCTTGTGTAAGTTCATAGATCTTCTTATCTTGTCTCTGAAAATCCAAGTCCCGATCCTCCTTGAGCTTTTCTAACGCTGACGGTGCTTCTAAGGTTACCTTGCTTGAAGACGGTCCCTCATCCTTCGGTACTCCTCGAAAAACTCCATCATTAACCCTTTGCTCCCTTCACTCGTCATATCGGGCCATAATCTTGAACTCTCGATAAGGCTGAACCCTCCTAGGTGAATCCCAAGCTTTCACGATATGATCTATCTTGGATCTGTACCCTTCGCTTTGGTGTGAAAAACTGAAACTGTCCATCCCCGCTGTGGCTGGTATGAAATGTCTCGATCCAAACTGCCTTGAAACCAACAATGGGCAGTAAGTCGTTCCACCCCATATACCTGCTAATGGGATCTAATCGCTGTCTCTGCACCGATACCGAAAAGTCGTCCCCCTATTCAACCAACAGGCCTTCCAATCAATATCCATATCTGTCAAATCCCAGAAAAGATCGCTCCATTGGGCTTCGGTCTTTTTCTTCGAAATACAGCTCTTTAAGTGCTCTTCGATGGGTGAGTAAGTAGTCCTGAACCTTAGGGCGCTATACGGAGAGCTCTAACGGTGGCCTCTGAACCATACCTTCAAAAGCTGTGCACATCCCCAAAATCTTCCTTCGTCGGCCCTCTTGCATGCGGTGAGTGATCTATAGGTCTCGGCTAGTATAGCAGGAACCGGATTTACGCCTTTAGATAACCTCTCGAACAAACTAATCATGGATGGATCTATGTGCTCGGCAGTTCTAGGAAATAACACCAACCTATATATGCAAAGGGCGTACATCCTCCTTGCTTTGGTAGGCTCTTCGCTGCTTGCGGCTATCAAATCCTTAAAAACCTTCCAACTCACTCTCTGTCTCTCCTTGCTCACATCCTTGTGGTCGTGACCCGTTACCTCCTGGTCCCAAAACTCTTTATCCTTGCCAGCGATCTGCATTAATTTCTTCTTGAACCCTGAAGTGTTGTTGGGCTTCACATATATCCTATCGCTCTTTATCGTTGGACAGTTGATCAAAACTTCATATTCCTTTAGTGTAGGCGTCATGTCGATCTTCCCAAAGGTAAAACAGTTGTAGGCGGGATTCCAGAACTGCGTCATCGCCCTCATTAGGTGTCTATCAATAGGGACCTTCACTAACAACGCAATATCCCCAAACTCCTTCTTGAACTGATCTTTCATGTCATCACTCCACTGTTCTCATATCTCTTGGAATTCGGAGAGACAAGGACTCTGATTTGTGCTTATTCTGACATGCCCTTTTAGTGTGGAGACACTCCATGATGGCAAACTGTCACCTTTCTCGTACTGAACTGACTCGGACCATGTCCAGACTTCCGTATTATCTTCGCCTATAATGATCCCTTCTAACATTTTTGGACACTTCTAACTTTATTGTTTTCCAAATTAATACCCATGCAAATGATATGCCAAGTAAAAGAAAATGCATAAAATGACCAAAAACGAAAACAGAAAGGAAGTGTGTTAGTAGGATAAATACAAAAATAAAATAAAATAATAAAGAAGTGCTGGAAAAGTAACCAGAGAACAGGATAAATCACGTAAAATAACCAGAGAGCATGCTAAATTGCGTAAAAATAACCAGAGAGCATGTTAACAGAAAAATTCTAAGTTTGGCGGCATTTCGGCAGCATACCGCCTTATCTTATGGTTCCTGTCTGGCTCTAGAAGGGGTAGGTTTCTACTCTATATGCGGTTTTTTGGTCTAGACACTGGGTTCCCGAACTATCATTACCGTCTATTACGACGATAAGACATCGATTCGGTGGTATATGTCCCTTATAACGGAGGTGAGGACCTCACGATGCGTAAGGTTAGTATATCGGAAGCAGATAAAAATCCGAAACTCGGAGCTGGAGAGCATCACGTCGGATAATATCTAACTCCCACTTAAGGGTAAAAGCTCGGGTCGAGAGCTTATGCATGAATGACAAGATATATCATAAAAGTAAAAAGCTATCCTCATTCAAATAATGTTCGCTTAACTATAAAAAATTAAATTAATATCTAACTTCAAAATGCCAAAGTGCCACATAAAATTTTAAAAAAGTTAGGCCTGACTCACAAAAAATAATTTTTCAGTCCCCAGCGGAGTCGCCAAGCTGTCGCGACCTCTTAAAAAAACGCGAGTTTAGGTGTAAAATAGCTTGGCCGTTTGGTTTTGAGAAAATATGAATTTATCAATTTTAGTCTTGAAAAACCCAAATTTTAGAAAAAATATATATAATTTATTTTTTTAAAATTGACTTGGAGTCGCCACCGGCCACTTAGGTAGGCCAAACACCATAAAATAAACCAGAGATTCATTTAAAAAACTTTGGGTTCGGGAGTCGGTTATGTGTAAGGACGGCCCTTACGAACGCCCAAAAATTGGTACCTTAAAAAAAATTACGTGGCATAGGTACTTTGAAGATAGATATTAATTTAATTTTTTATTGTTAAGTGAACATTATTTGAATTTTGGATATCCTTTTGGTTTAGAAATTACATCACCTTTAAACTTGAGTTGAACGAGACGTCCTCTAGATAGGAAACCTCACCCAAATTCAAAGGAATGTAACTTCCGCCTCAAAAGATTAAAGTAAAATGCATGACTATTTTTATCTGTTTATTTTAAGTTCTAATCCTAAAAAGGCTCCATTGCTTAAGTGTTTAAAACCTAAGTTACTAATGTTACTAGTTACTTCCCTATCAATTTTATTTAATACTAGGCCTAAGTTATTTTATCAAAATTCTAGGTTTTAAATAACACATGAATTCGATACCAAGGTACACTCTCTAGGTCAGCATCATGGTACGTCAAAACACCAACCTCTTTAGTGTATCCGAGATATAAGATTCAAATACTATGTTACTAAATTGTCTCCCTAATTAAATTGATTAATTAAATTAAGTGACTAGTCCTAAAGGGCTCTAGATTGATTAACTTAAGTGTTTATTAAGTGATCTTCCTAAGATATGTTATGCAAGAACATCATAAAATAAAAACAAAATAAAAGGAACTTAATATTTCATTAGAATCATAGGGATGCAAAATTATATCAAAAATTTTCATCATAAATGAGTACAAAAAGGAACTTGCATTGGAAGAGATAAAAAGGGACCAGGATTCAAGCCTCAAAAGTAAGGATTAGACATGATTAAGTGTAAAATTAATTAGGATTTTTGATTAAATTAATTAATTAAACTTCAAAGTTTAGTTAAAACTTAATTAAAGTTTAAGTTTTTAGTTCGATTAAGGTTGAATTAATTAAGTGTGTGACAAATTTTAAGGTTTTAGAATTTTTAATTAAATTATTTAATTAAATTCCTAATCCTCAAACTTTAATTAAACTTAATTAGAATATAACTTGGGGAATTTTAAGTTCTAAAGTTTAATTGGATGGTTGGATTTAATTAGATTAATTTTTAAGTCTTATCTTTAAAAATTAAAATTAATTAAGGGATTTAATTAAAATAATTTCTAAATTTCTAAGAATTTAAATTAACCTAATTAAAATTTTAATTCGGTGAAGCTTAGGCTAAATTAGACCTAATTAATTTTAAGTCTTATCTTTTAGAATTTAATTAAAATTAATTAAAATACTTAATTGAAATTATTTCCCAAATTTTAAGAATTAAAGTAAGTCTAATTAAAGTCTAATTTGGTGAATGTTTTAAGGTTTAAGGTTAAACTAGACCTAATTAAGTTTGATTAATTGTAAAACTTATTTTTAGAAATTAATTAAAATTAATTAAAATAATTAATTAAAATTATTTTCTAAATTTTAAGAATTAAAGTAAACCTAATTAAAGTCTAATTTCTAAGTTTTAGGGGTCAAATTAATCTTATATTAGATTTAACTAGGTTAAATTAATTTCAAAGTTTTCTTAAAAATTGAATTAAATCCTAATTAAGAACTTAATTAGTAAATTTTAAGTTTTAAAATTAATTTTTTTTTACCCTAATTAAGTCTAAAATTAATTAATTTAATCCTTGGGGGTCTAATTAAAAGTTTAGGGACCTAATTGAATCAAATCTAAGGGTCTAGGGACCTAATTAGGGGTTCTAGGGACTTAATTGAATAATACTAAAGTTCTAAGGGCCTAATTGGGATCCTAGGGACCTAATTGAATGAAAATTAGAGTTCTAGGGACCTATTTAGGGGTTTGAGGGGCTAAATTATAAAACAGCTCAAACTATGGGGGACCAAAAGGGTAAATAGCCCTTTAGTATTAAAAAGACGTAGATTTGGGTCAACCCGGATCTGACCCGCGTGTCCGGCTGCCAAAACGGGGCCGTTTAGGGGTTGATATACCCCCTTTAGACCAAGTTCACTCGGCCAGATACTTACCCTCACCAACTCGGCCAGCCAACTCGGCTCAAAACTCTCTGGGCTATAACACTCAAAAACCCAGAAACATGGATCCAAACGGATCAAAACCATGTCTTTTGCATAGTGTTCTTCAGTGTTCTTGAAGAACACGAAGAACATGAGGAACACGGCAAGGAACCGTCGTGCCTTCCGCCGTTGGATCCAAGTCGTCGTTGTCGACCACCGCGCCGATGTATTTTTCGGCCACCGTCAAAAGACCGTTTCCGACGTCGATGATCAAATCTGGCGCCGGCAAACCCACCAGAACCCTAAAATGTGCCGGAAATGCTTCTAAGACACCAGAAACCGATCTAAGACCCCAAAAAGCTGATCAAAATCCATTAAATCCTCCCTTAAACTACCCGAAATCTACTGAAACCAAGCATCTAAAACCCCTACCAACCGAAATAAGCAAACGAAAAAAAAGAAAGGGTTTTTTAATTCACCTGAATCAAACCACCTCTGCCGATTCAAGCCTCCTCTAGTTCCAACGCTTCTGATTTCCAATGATTTTCAGATCTCCTCTGCTACTGCCGATTTCCTCCTTAGATCGAATTTTCTCCCCCCAACCGATTCGAATGAATCCCTTTTAAAGGGATTCAAATCCAACAACTCCAAATCCATCCAAACTCCACCAAAAATCCCTACAAAATCTCAATCTAACAACCTAATCTTATCCCTAACTAACCGGTCATAAATCTCGTCCCCTGTTTTTGATTTTCACGATTTCACGACTTTTTAGTTATTATTTTTTTTAATATATTATTATTTATATATTATTAATTATTTTATTATTTATTTATTATATCTTATTATTTCAAACACGAAAAATTCGTGTTAACACAATTAATAAAAATTATTTACTTTATTATTTATGTCAACTTTTATTAGTGAATTATCATATTATAAAAAATAATTTTTAAAATTTGTTTTTTTAAAAAATATTAGTTAAGATTCACCTGATAAAAATGACATGAAAAAGTAATGAAATTGATGATTTTCTTTGATTGAGATCATAAATGACGTGACGGAACGATCCTATGATATAATTTTTCCAATAACATAGAGAGGGGAAATGAATCAATGGTTATTAAGGTCTTATTTTACATTGCCTTTTCAAACTATTTTTTTGGATCCTAAAGTTAGTTTAAGGAAATTTTTAGTATTTCGTTTTTTAAAAAATGTTTTTAAATAAATTTAGTCACAAATCCTCGTTTATATCATATTTTTTAATTTTTAAAAATATATCTAAAATAAATATTTTATCTATCTAAAAGTGTTATTTAACAATAATACTAAACAATTTTATTTAAAAAAAATAATCAAAAAACATCTTTTAAAATTATTTTTTATTGTATTTTCTCAAAGTAATATTAAACTTACCATAGATTATAATTAGATTCTAAATTAGTAAATGATTGAATGTTAGGGTAGATAACGGAAAGTAGGGAACCTATAGTTGAAAATATTTTACTTATTATTAACTTTAAAAAAAAAAATCAAGTCATTAGTTTTCAAACGAAAAATATTAATGAAAACTTTAAATCTTGTGGGACAGTTGTGACCGATTGAACTCGAATTGAAAAATATAAATTTTATGCGTGGATTTAATATAGTAAATATTTATTTAATTTGATAAAATTTTAAATAAAATTTGATTTATGAAATAAAACTTTGAATAACTTAAATTCTTTTAGTAATGAGTAGTTTAATTTTTAAGTTTAAGTTGAGTTGTTGAGCTCTGTTTGATAATGTATATACAAGTGAAAAAATACGGAAGAATTATATTTGTTTATTGTATAAATTCGTTTAAATTAAAAAAATATATATTTATAATTAAATTTGAACAAAAACTTAAACAATTCAAATTGATATGACTCTATTCAAATCAAACTTCATAAACTCGATTCTAAAATATTTCAAATGAATTTTTAGTTATAAAATAAGACTCATAAATTTGTGTTGAGCTTGATGCTTCAATCGTATTGACTGTCAAGTGATGAAGAAGAATTTTCTTATGTGATTGTGTTGGAATCAAAAAGATAAAACAGTTGAACATAAGAGTTAGCATGGTTCGGTTTTTAATTAAAACCTATATCTACTACTATAACTTTTTTACTAATAATTAGAACAAAAAATATTTTTGTTGATGTTTGTATTGATACATATGGGAGCGTATTGATACACATTTACTTTGGAAAATAGTCGTCGTGCATAAATTAGGTTGTGTGTATCGGTACGCAACCTTTTGTATTGGTACCATTTGTGTTTGTTTTGGTATGATGTGCCGACATAGAAATAGCCGTTGGAGAGGTTTAACAATCAAATGTATCGAAACGTTGTATACCGTATCGTTGGTCCATACTGATACAGACTTTGATAGTTCCCAAAACATTATAGTTGGAACCATAAAGGATATCGATACGGGGATAACCCTATTGATATACCTATGCTAAAAATACTGATTTAATTACTTAAAAACGTTTTGAACACTTCCAAATTTTATAAAAACATCTCAAACATATTTTTAAGATGATTGGGCTTAAATCATTTTTGAAATCTTTTTAATTTAGTCTAAAACTATTTTTCGATTATTATATTAAAACAAATATTATAACATTATAACTAACTACAAAAATTACTCAACTCCATCAAATATGTGACGTAACTACATTAACATGGAAGCTTATAAGAAAATATAATGCACTTCATGCTATATTGCTAATAAATTTGTTTTTATTTTTAAAATTTTAAATTATTATTTTGTATTTTTAAATTTTTAAAATGATCAAATCACCAATAAAACATAATAATTTTTATACACAAGTTGTATATAAAACTTTTATCCAAGTTTTCTTTTATTTAAATTTTATACCTTAAATTAAAAATTTAATTTTAATATAGACAAGATTGTTAGTATTTGATATTTTTTTATAACAAATAATTATACGTTAGCATAAAGTATATATGACTGATACGTAAGTTATTGTAATCACTAATTTTATCCGGTCTAAACTTGTGTTCTGTTTTAATTTTAATTCGAATAAAAGGGCTTGTATTCGGTAATCAAAATGCAAAAAAATAGTACTTGTATTACTTTAATTCTATCAACTTGATATTTTATAAATAACACACATATAGTTTATTTTTAGTCTTTTTATTATTCTTTTATCATTATCTTTAATATTATTATTTTATCTTTTAGTATTATAATTATTATTATTATTTTTATCCTTTTTCTTTATTATTATTGTTTTTATTCTTTTATTATATTATTATTTTATCTTTCACTATTTTTATTTTCTATCATTTTATTTTTATTTTTATTCTTCTTATTCTTATTTTTATTATTATTTTTATTATTATTATTTTTATTGTTATTATTATTGTTATTTTATTATTCTTATTATTAGTAGTAGTAGTATTATTTTATTAGTATTATTATTATGTTATATTTATCTAAACTTATTTCTAATAAAAAGCCCAATTATTATTATTTTGGTTATGCTTTGTACATGTCTATTCTATATGCTTAGTATTTATCATGTTACATATTTTGCACATGTTGTACATTTACTTCATTATGTTTCATACTTTATTGCATACATATTTTATTTGTATATCTTGTTTTATATTTATTTCACCCAATTCGCATATAATCACAATAATTAATGAACCTAATTTTAAACATCTCTATTCGGTCGTAACGGGCCCGCGTTCCAATGCAATGGTCGCGGTGTATGCGTTGCCTTAGAATAGAGACCCGGTAAAAATAAAATTGATTCGAATTCTTAAACAAAAAAATAATTTAAATACCATCTTAATTCAAAATTATCCAAAATTAATTAAGCGATAATTTATCCTAAAGGTACCAATTTTTGGGCAGTTTTTAAACACTAAACCTGTTTTAAAACCGTAACCGACTCTCGAACCCAAACACTCCGAATCTCTGGTTTTACGGTGTCCGGTCTACCAAAAATGACCGGTGGCGACTCCAAAATTTTTTTGAACATTCCCAATATTTCTTAATCCCTAATTTTAAAATTCTCAATTTCCTCTTTTTAGGTTTTTCAAACCCTAATTTCTAAACTTTAAACCCTAAATTTAAAAAGGGTCCATTTTTTTAACCTAATTCTTAATTTTTTTAATTAGTGACCCCTACTTTCATTTATATCTAATATTTAAACCTTTTTCAAAAAGAGGGATCACTACAGTTGGCGACTCCGCTGGGGACAAAAATTTTCAAACGAGTCAAGCCTTGTTTTTAAATACCGCTTAATTAATTTTGGATATTTTGAATTAAGGTGGCATTTAAATTATTTTTTGTCTATTAATTCGAAGTTATATCATTTTAACCCGTATTTTTAAGTGGGGGGAAAATACTAAGGCTTTCGTAAGGATATTGTTCCTTCGTAGGGGCCTAGTAAAGTACCTTCGGGGCTCGACTACCCTATGTCTTCGTGGGAATATTGTTTCCTCGTATGGGCATAGCGAAAGGGTCCTCCCGAATTGAACTCGATTGAGATGAGCCTATAATGGGTGATGATCGGGGGCCTTGCTACTCTTAGAAGAGGACAGCAAGGACAATTCGGGTACCTCCTAGAACCGAAATTGCATTTAGAGAACTAGTAAACCCACCCCGTTAGAGCCATACGGACAGCCTAGGTGAATTAGGTATGATGTCTAGATCTTGTTTATCTTGCACTTCTTCTATGTCATTTGTTTACATCATTTATTTGTGCTTTTGTTATTTATGGCATCCTTACTAACACATTTCCTTTTTCTTTTTGTTTGTTTTGTTTTCTTTTGTTTTCTTTTTTCTTTTTCTTGCATTCTTTTTGCATTCCTTTTTAAAGGTGTTGATTCGAGTGGTTTGCCCGCTTTGAGAGCTTTCATTATGGATAAAAGTCTTTTAGGAGATCAAGATAAGAACTCAGCAATTCGACATTGGTCCGAAGTCAACCAAAAGGTCTTTGGAGACAGTCAACCAAGTGAATGCATTGTGCCCGGGTATACGTATGTTAGTTTACAACAGAATGATTTATATGAGCTAAAAGAGAGATGGGAAAGTTGGGAAGCAAGAGTACAAGACTGATTCCGTGAAAATTATGGGGATATAGCTCAGTTGATATATGTCAGAATTAATCAACCTTTGCTCAGAGCCGCCTTTCAGTTCTGGAATCCTGCTTTTTGTTGTTTCACCTTCAATGGGAACGATTTAATGCCAACAATAGAAGAATACACAGCCTTGATAAATAGAAGAAATGTCAACAAAGATTGGATCTACTCGAAGCCTCCTAAGTCTCAGAATTACCACTCGAAGTTAAGTTCTCTAGCCGGAATGAGTGATGCGTGGGCTAAAGGAATAATTCAGGTTCGGGGAGAAAGTATTGCATTTTCATGGGAGAGTATCCGGGACATAATACCAGTGCATCCAGATGAGGAAATGAAGATGGACTTGTTTGCTATAGGCATATACGGATTGATTATTTTTCCTCGAGTATTGGGCAATATAGATGTGGCCATTCTTGACTTGTTCGATCGTTTAAAGAAGAAGGCTAATCCGGTAATGGCCATACTAACAGAAACCTTCATTTCTTTGAATGCTTGTCGGAAGCATGAAGAGGGACGTTTCAGAGGGTGTGCACAGCTTCTTCAGGTATGGATACAAAGTCACTTTTGGAAGGAGCCAACTCAGGTCTTGTCCGGTATATTTCAAGGAAGTTTCTCCCCGGTGCGAGAATATTTAGCTAGAAAATGGCGAGAGGACCTCGATAAAAGAAAATGGTCGGAAATCTTCAGGAATCTACGAGATGATGATATTGTGTGGAGAGTTCCATGGATGGGTCACGAGTTTCATTTCCTTTACAGAATCGGAGACTACAATTGGGTCATGATGATTGGCTTACACGGAGGAATTGCCTGTGCACCTCTTCTGGTATCTAGACAGTTTGGATCTTGCCAGTTTGTTCCCTTTACGGCAGGTTTGAGTGAAGCCGAGTTCCCTTTTAAGAATGAGTATCGACCTAAGGTTCAGAAGATAACAAGGGCATGGGGTTACTGTTACCGCATTCGAGTAGAAGGGAGTAATCAAGGAATGACCACTCCGGACTATGATCTTTGGAGACGCATCAGGGTTAATGACAAAATCCCGATATCCGACCACGAGCCTACGATGACATTGGAAGAACACATGTGCATCGTCCCTTCTGAAGCCGATATACTAAGGAGTGAGATGGATGAAGTCAGGAAACAGATGGAGGAGATGAAAGCCCAGTCCGCGGAAGAATTATACAAAGTAAGTTTGGATCTCGACGTTAAGGATGGGACAATTAAACAGCTAAAGAAGGATAACAAAGATTTGAGTGAGAAAAATGCCCTCTATCAGAAAGATACCATCAAGCTGTATACTAAGGTGCAAACTGCTAACCGAAAGAAATTTCTCGCCGTAGAAAAGGAAAGGATGAACGGGTTTCGAATCCTAGAAGAAGAAAAGGATAGGGGTAAACAAGCCCTGAATAGGGAAATAGAGACCCGAGAGGCTGAAATTGAGAAAGAAAAGAGGGATGCTAGGAGAGCAATTAGTCAAGAGAGGGAAAGATACCGGGAAGAGAAGGAGAAAGGAAAACAAACTGTAGCGTGGGAAAGGGAAAACACTAATGCATGGAAGAGAAGGGCTCAGGAAAATAAGAATCGTTTTTGTGAGATGCAAAATCTGTATGTCTCTACTTCTGAAACTTTGAAACAGTGTCAAGCTCAGAATGCTCTGTTGGAACACAAGGTTGAGGATTTGGACCGCTCTTTAGAGAAATATGTGGCCAGAAATAGGTTTTTGGAGTTACAGCTCAGTCAACAAGAGAATGCATCGCTTCAAGCACGGATAGGAGAGTTAGAAGCCAAGGTTCAAGACTATTTAGGACGACTAGTGGTCCTCGAGGGGGCTGTACAAGGAGGAGACAGTTATTGGTTGCGTCGTCTTCGTGATGCCACTCGCATGATACAAGATCGTGATGATTACAATACCACTCTAATGGTGCAAGTACAAGAAGTGGCCCAGTATGTGAAAAACCTAGCCGCGGAAGCTGAAGCCTTGACACCCTTTGTGACACAAGACATGAAAGAAGCAACCCGTTTTGTTCAACTACTCAAAGCAATTCAAGATTTAGGAACTAGGGTTGATGCCTATCTGTAGTTTTTATTCCCCTTTGTAATGAAGACTTTTTAGAATTTAATGAAAGTTGGTTCAAGGACGATCACTAAATGAGTCAACACCTTTATTTGCATTGCTTATCTTTTTGAAGCATTTCATCATTTGCATGCATCCATTCACGCATTTTATATGCATTAATCATGTATACAATTAAAATTAACTTAGGAAATGTTGTAAAACAGAATCTGCAATCATTCCGCATCCATACTACACTCGATCTCAAGTGAGGAAGATGGAGGAACAATTCAGTAAGTTAGAAGAAGATCTGAGAGCCCAGATAGAAAGGTCGCAATTGGAACTGAAAGAAACCATGTTGAAAGCTCAGTAAGATATGTTGGAACAGCTCACCCAGATGTTAGGACTTAAGCCATCAGATGATACGAAAGGAAAAGGAAAGGTGGAAAATCCGTTTCAAACTAGGGTAGAACAGGCATATTCTCCCATTGTTATCGGCTCAGCCCCTGCCCCACAAAAGGGAACAACATTTAGTTTTCGAGCCGGAACATCGATTCAGAATCCATTGTTTGGGGCGGCTGAAAGTGATGAGAATGCGGGCGAAAACGTGCCTGATTTGGATGAACTTGAAAAGTTCAGTAGAGTAAAGGCAGAATTCTCTAAATAGCTTGAGGAGACTAGGAAAGACCTTGAAGAAAAGCTCCGGGTTAGAGAAATAGAAGAGGATTCTCTTGGACTGAATGCGGGTGACCTTAGCTTAGTCCCCGATGTAGAAATTCCCCCGAAGTTCAGAACCCCTGAGTTCTAAAAATACGACGGCACAACATGTCCCACTGCACATGTGACTATGTTTTGTCGGAAGATGGCAGGATTTACCAGCAATGAAAAGCTTCTCATTCATTGCTTCCAGGATAGCTTGATAGGGTCAGCGGCGAGGTGGTATAATCAGTTGACTCATGCACAGATTAAGTCATGGAAGGACTTGGCAAAAGCTTTCATTGATCAGTACAAGCATGTTACTGATATGATTCCTAACAGACTCATGTTACAGAATTTAGAACAAAAGAAAAGTGAAAGCCTTCGCGAATATGCTCAGCGATGGCGAGATCTCGCGGCACAAGTACAACCGCCACTTTGTGAAAATGAAATCACTCCCATGTTTGTGGATACTTTGAGAGAAGTGTTATATGACCGACTCATCAGCAATCCGATAAGTAACTTTGCTGAATTAGTCATGACCGGCGAACGCATTGAGGCGGCCATCAAAAGTGGTAGGATTGAGGGAGGTGAATCGCTCAAAAAGCAATTCAAGAGAAAGGAACATGAAGTAAATACCTTCGAAACATGCCAGAATTTAACAATATCGCAACCCCAGTCGGCTAGCAATACTCAGGGAGGTGGTAGAAGAGATGATAGGAAGCCGAAGAAGGAATTTGAGAAGACGACCTTCACCCCGATCCCAATCCCGTACAAGGAGTTGTATGCTCAGCTACACAAAGCTGATTTGGTACGACCTTTCCATGTGACTCCTTTCAGTCCACCCTATCCAGCATGGTATGATGCGAAAGCACACTGCGAATATCATGCCGGCGTTCCGGGTCACAACATTGAAAACTGTATAGCCTTCAAAAAGCTTGTTCAGAATTTGTTAAATACAGGGGTCTTACAGTTGGGGGAACCGAGTACCACAAGCAACCCACATCCTAACCACGGGAATCAGGGGATCAATAGTATTGAGAAAGAATCCCCTAAAAAGGCCATATCTGTGGTATCAGATATACGATCCCCTTTGAGATGGGTGTTCCGACATCTGTGCATGGCCCGTTTGATAGACCGAGGAATGGTAATTGTGAAGGAGGGACGTGGTTAATACTGCAAATATCACCAGTCTAGTGATCATGACATTCAGGTTTGCACGGAATTTCGGAGTAAGGTGCAAGCACTCATGGATACTAAAGAAATTGAGTTCTTCGCAAAATGTGAGGAGGAAAATCCAGAAATTTGTATGACAGATATCCCAAGTAACAAATACACTGCTCAGAGACCCTTCATCATCAGTCGTAGGGTGGACGAGGAGGGATCTTCTAGTCAAAATGCTCCGAGGCTCATAATTTCTCCTCCCTCAACCTTCCCTTTTAAAAGCACACAGAGGGTGCCTTGGAATTACGCCGCCAATATCTCTACACCCAGAAATCCAGGAATGCAAAAAGCTGTCACTCCGGAGGAGGGGAGGCCAACTCAGGAAGGTGATACATTGGGGCAGAATTCTGAAATAGTGAATGAAGTGGGGCACTTTACGAGGAGCGGGAGATGTTATTCCCCTCAGGAGGAGAAGAAGCCCGACGAACAAAAGGGTAAGGGCAAACTTGTTGAATCAGAGGCAGAAAAGGTATTCGGGGATGATCCTCCTTCAAAGATTCTCGAGCCCGTAACTGAGGCTCAGGCCTAGGAGTTTTTAAGGTTCCTGAAGCACAGTGAGTACAATGTGGTTGATCAGCTCCGAAAACAACCGGCCAGAATCACGGTGCTTGACCTGTTGCTAAATTCGGAAAAACACCGAGAAGCATTGTTAAAGGTGTTGAATCAAACTTTTGTAGAACAAGACATCACCGTCAAGAAGCTTGATCAGATTGTGAATCACATAGCTGCCGATAATTATATCACTTTCAGTGATGATGAAATCCCAGAGGAAGGAAGAGGTTCAACTAAAGCCCTCAATATCACAACTCACTGCAAGGGGCATGTTTTGCCCGGAGTACTCATTGACAACGGATCTGCCCTCAATGTTATGCCCATGGATACTTTACAACGACTGCCTATTGATGGCTCTCATATGAAGTTCTGTCAGAATACTGTCCGGGCATTTGATAGTACTCAGAGGGAAGTGGTCGGGAAAATTGAGATACCCCTGCTTATAGGCCCAGTTGGATATGTCATAGAGTTTGTGGTGATGGACATCCGACCGTCATACAATTGCTTATTAGGGAGGCCGTGGATTCATGCAGCTAGGGCTGTCCCTTCTTCTCTTCATCAGAAGCTGAAGTATGTGATGGAGGGAAAGCTTGTGACAGTCAAAGCGGAAGAAGACGTTGTCGCTGTTGTAACTTCGGATGTTCCCTATGTGTCCCCTGCTGAAGATGCCCTAGAATGCTCCTTCCGGGCCTTGGAATTCATCAATGCCACTTTTGTGGCGGAGGGAAGTCGGATTCCAACTCCGAGATACTCGAATTGCACTAAGATGGTGGTGATTGAGACCGTCGGAAAAGGGGCTAGGAAAGGGAAAGGACTCGGAAAGAATTTGCAAGGATGTCTAAAAGTCAGAAGTGTCATTGACAAGAGGGACAGGTTTGGGTTAGGATTTCACCCTACCTATCTGCAAAGGAAACAGGAAAGAAAGAGGAAGGAAGAGCAAAGAAGAGCCCGACTCAGAGGAGAGGATATCCCGTGGAAACCCATAGTCAAGACTGATCTCAAGAATAGTTTCACCTTCGGAGGAATTGAGAATTCTGGGGAGAAGGTGCACCAAGCCAATTTAGAAGGGCAGAAATTTTACGAGGCTGAGCTCATGAGTGAAATCTTCGAAATGATGGATGTGAATATGATCTCTCAAAATGTCAAGGGAAAGTCTGCTCTGCTTGCCATTCGTCCATGCCTCCCGGATGAAAAGCTCGACAATTGGACCTGCGTCGATCTGCCTGTAGTTGTTAAGAATGAATCAAAGTAATGTCTAAAAAACACCTCCCGTTCGCTTTCGCCCAAAGCAATGGGGTTTCTTTGTAAAGGGCATCTATGTTAATCTGCATTTCAATGAAAACAAAGGGCTTCATGCTCTTTTTCTCAAATGGCAAACAATCTTCTTTTCATACATTTTGTTTCTTGCATTCTTTATTTCTTTATTCTTTATCTGTAAAATATGTATACTATTTCCCAACATAGGAAATTTAAATTCTTGCAGGTTCAATAATATCGATTGTATGAATGATACTGAACTTAATCCTGTACCGAATTTCGAACAACCCGTACTTGTCGTAGAAGCCGAAGAAGAGGAAGAAGAGTTAGAGATCCCCGATGAGTTAATAAGGTTGATGGCCAGTGAAGAAAAGCAGATACTGCCCCATCAGGAGGATCTGGAGATAATAAATTTGGGATCTGAAGAAGAAAGAAGAGAAGTAAAAATAGGCACCACTTTAGCATCAGACTCAAGGGAAAAATTAATTGGGTTGCTATCAGAGTTTAAAGATGTTTTTGCCTGGACGTATCAAGATATGCCAGGTCTAAATACAGATATTGTTGTACACAAGCTACCCACACGACCGGAGAACAAGCCCGTTCAACAAAAGCTCCGTAGATTGAGAACGGATATGTTGTTGAAAATAAGAGAAGAAGTGAGAAAGCAGTTCGAAGCTGGGTTCCTGAAAGTGGCAAAGTACCCGGAGTGGGTTGCGAATATCGTACCGGTACCCAAAAAGGATGGGAAAGTACGCATGTGTGTAGATTATCGTGACCTCAATAAGGCCAGTCCCAAAGACAATTTTCCTCTCCCGCATATTGATACCCTTGTTGATAATACTACGGAGCACTCATGGTTTTCTTTCATGGACGGTTTTTCGGGATACAATCAGATTAAGATGTGCCCGGATGACATGGAAAAAACCACCTTCGTGACACTATGGGGCACATTCTGCTATAAAGTAATGCCTTTCGGATTGAAGAATACCGGGGCCACGTATCAAAGAGCAATGGTGACTCTTTTTCATGACATGATGCACAAAGAAATTGAAGTGTATGTGGATGACATGATCGCCAAATCCAAGACGGAGGGTGAACATCTTCAGAATCTGCAAAAGTTGTTTCTGAGGTTAAGAAAATATCAGTTGAAGCTCAATCCCGCCAAATGTACTTTCGCAGTAACATCCGGAAAGCTCCTCGGGTTCGTAGTTAGCCGAAGAGGGATAGAAATTGATCCGGATAAAGTCAAGGCCATAAGGGACCTCCCGCCACCGCAAACACAAAAAGAAGTTCGAGGTTTCTTAGGGAGGCTAAATTATATCTCCCATTTCATATCTTAGTTAACGGATAAGTGTGACCCCATTTTCAGACTTCTCCGTAAAAATGACCCGGGAACCTGGGATGAAGATTGTCAGACAGCATTTGAGAAAGTTAAGGAGTATCTAACTAAAGCCCCAGTTTTAGTGGCTCCCGTGCCCGATCGACCGTTGATTTTATACCTAACAGTTTTCGAGAACTCAATGGGTTGTGTGTTAGGCTAGCAAGACGAGTTCGGTAGGAAGGAAAGAGTTATCTACTACTTGAGTAAGAAGTTCACGGAAGGTGAATCTCGATATCCGCAAACTCAAAAGTTGTGTTGTGCCTTGATTTGGGTAACTAAAAGGCTGAGACAGTATATGTTGTATCACACCACCTATCTGATATCACGGTCTGATCCCTTAAAAGCCCTAATTGAAGCACCGGCGTTGACAGGAAAGATGGCTCGATGGCAGATGCTTTTGTCTGAATTCGATATTGTGTATGTGAATCAAAAATCTATAAAGGGCAGTGCAGTGGCCGATTTCTTAGCAAGTCGGGCTGCTAATAATTATGAATCCCTGAACTTTGATTTCCCGGACAAAGATTTAATATCCGCCACAGTCGAGGGAGGAATAACTGAAACTGTGTTGCCGTGGAAACTATATTTTGATGGGGCTTCTAATGCCCTTGGGCACGGCATAGGGGCAATGTTGGTCTCTCCGGAAGAAGTTCATTATCCGCTCACAAGCAGACTGAATTTCTTTTGCACTAATAATATGGCGGAATATGAAGCTTGCATAATGGGCTTATACGCAGCTATCGAACGCAAGGTTCGTGTCCTTCAGGTGTTCGGAGACTCTTCGCTAGTCATTTATCAGTTACGGCAAGAGTGGGAAACCAAGGACCCTAAGTTGATCAAGTATTATAATCTGATTCAGGATTTGATTCAGAACTTTGAAAAAATCAGTTTTGAATATCTACCGAGGGAGGATAACCAAATGGCCGATGCTTTGGCCACTTTGGCCGCGACTTTCAAGACAAACACGAAGGCTCAAATGAGGTCGCTAGAAATGCAAAGCATTGAACTGTCTGCCCACTGCTATGGAGTAGAAGAGGAGAAAGATGGGAATACTTGGTATCATGATATTCTGCAGTACATCAAATCTCAAGTTTATCCTGAGGGAGCCACAGATATTGATAAAAGGACTATTAGGAGAATGGCAGTAGGGTATGTCCTTGATGGGGATATTTTGTACAAAAGAGGGAGTGATCAAGTGTTAATAAGATGTGTTGGTGCCCAAGAAGCTAAAACCATAGTGACAGAAATACACGAAGGCATATGTGGGACTCATGCTAATGGTTTTGCAATGGCTAGAAAGATCATGAGATGTGGCTACTATTGGTCAACGATGGAAGGAGACTGTATTAATCATGCCAAAAGATGTCACAAATGTTAGATTTATGCGGATAAAATTCATTCCCCACCGTTGTCGTTACATACTTTGAACGCACCTTGGCCTTTTGCTGCCTGGGGGATAGATGTCATCGGACAGATTCATCCTAAGGCATCTAACGGGCACCGTTTCATTCTAGTAGCAATTGATTATTTCACTAAGTGGGTAGAGGTTGCTTCCTACGCCAACATCACGCAAGCCACAGTCTGTAGGTTTTTAAAAAAAGAGATCATCTGTCGTTATGGTTTGCCAAAAAGAAGCATTACGGATAACGCTACTAATCTGAACAACAAGATGATTTCTGAGGTGTGTGAACGGTTTAAGATCATGCATCACAACTCTACCGCATATCGACCCAAGATGAACGGGGCAGTTGAGGTTGCTAATAAGAATATTAAGAGGATCATAGCAAAAACTATAGATACTTTTAGGGATTGGCATGAAAAGCTACCCTTTGCCTTGTTTGCTTATCGAACCTCAATACGAACCTCGACCGGGGCAACTCCATACTCTCTGGTTTACGAAATGGAAGCAGTCCTACCACTCGAAGTTGAAATACCCTCTCTCCGAATCCTGAGTGAATCTAAATTGGAAGACGTTGAATGGGTACAAGTCAGGATAGATAATTTGAACCTGATAGAGGAAAAGAGGCTGAACGCTATTTTTCATGGCCAGATGTATCAGAAAAGAATGATGCGAGCCTATAATAAGAAGGTTAGGCCTCGTGAGTTTTAGGAAGGGGATATGGTGCTAAAAAGGGTTCTACCAATCCAAAAGGATTTTCGAGGGAAATGGATGCCTAACTGGGAAGGACCGTATGTTGTGAAGAAGGTCTTTTCAGGGGGAGCTGTCATTCTAGCAGAAATGGACGGGAATGAGTTGAGTAATCCTGTGAATTTTGATTGGATCAAGAGGTACTATGCTTGAGAAGAAGAGAAGAAAAAGAAGAAAAAAAAAAGAAAAAAAAAGAAAAAAACGGAGGGTCTAGGGTGAAAACCCGAAAAGGGCACCTTAGGACCATAGGAGGGTTTAAGGTGAAAATCCGGAAAGGACGCCTTAAAACCGAAGGAGATTTTGAGTTGAAAACCCGAAAGGGCGGCTCAAATATTTGTAGGGTCCGACACTTCACCAACTCTCTCGGAGGCTACTGTGATCAAGTCGGGAAGCGAGATCTTTGATGCGGTTGATGAGTTCTCGTATCATTCATACCTTAAATATTGTGAAGACTGCTTAGAGTTTAATTCTCCTACTTTTCTTGCATATTTCGTGTTTGCCATGACTTTCAGAATACAATAGCTATATTAAAAATTTCTATTTTGCATCATATTCATTCCTTTAGTATATTCATAGATAAATCAACCCGGAACATCAATAAACAAAGTTTTTTCGACGTTGCTATGATTTATCTCATCAGCTACCGGTCGGAGAGAAGCAGAGTCCAAATCGATCCGCAGTAATCAATAGAGATCGTCGAAGATTCAATTTTACTAGGTGAAAACCCGAAAGGGCGCCTGAGAAAGATAAGAGGAAAGAAGAAAGATAAGAAAAAGAAAAAAGAAAGAAAGGGAAAAAAGAAAAAAAAAAGGAAAAAGAAAAAAAAAGAGACAAACAAAAAAAAGAAAAAAAAAGGGAAGAAGAAGAAGAAGAAAAAAAAAAGAAGAAAAAGGGGAGAAAGGAAAAAGGAGAAGAAAGTCGTCAAAGTAAAAATCTGCGAACGGGTGTCCTGAAAGGAATAAATTTAGGAATTCCGTTGTTCAAGTCAGAAGATGGCTTGGGCCCTAACATAGGGAGCGATTACAGAGAAGATGTGAAACCAGAGAGGCCAGATCCGAATGAATTTCGTTTGTGACTCGAACATGCATCATGTAGAATAGGAGCATGCTAACCCGTACCATGTCATATCATATGCATTTACAGGAAAGAAGAACACTAGCACTTTAATGCTCGCCCACCACGGTATACGCTCGAAGAGAGGGACCGTCAGATGCTGCGATGATTAGAAATCAGAGCATCTCGAAGATGTAGATCCTACGGAGAAGGGACCAACATTATTTTTGCGATATACGCTCGAAGAGAGGGGTCGCCCATCACGGTATACGCTCGAAGAGAGGGACCGTCAGATGCTGCGATGATTAGAAATCAGAGCATCTCGAAGATGTAGATCCTACGGAGAAGGGATCAACATTATGTTTGCGATATATGCTCGAAGAGAGGGGTCGCCCATCACGGTATACGCTCGAAGAGAGGGACCGTCAGATGCTGCGATGAGCAGAAATCAGAGCATCTCAAAGATGAGGATTCTACGGAGAAGGGATCAACATCGATAGAATTTTTGGATTTAGGGTTTCATATAGGAGAAACTCGGATTGGGGACTATTCCAAAGAGTCATATAGGAAAGACTCGAAGTTTTAGAAGTTGGTTCTATATAGGAAGGATCAACTTCTTCAACAGTTCAGGGTTAAAGTCTCGTAGAGGGGAGACCCGCGGCCCAGAATCTTTTAATTTATTCAAAATATCTAAATAACGGGATCAAAATTGGCTTCTGAAATCTTTTTATGTGTGCAGGAGGTCTTGAGTTGGGAGGCAAAGCAGAATAGGGGATCACGGGATAAAAGGGCTATCAGAATCAAGGAAAAGGGGCTCCCAAAGCAGTCTTCGAACAGGAAAGTCGGATAAAATTAGTGTTTTTTTTTTGTCTTTGCTTCATCATTGTTTTACAACGATAAGCAAAGAGGGGCAACTGTAATCATTAATTTTATCTGGTCTAAACTTGTGTTCTGTTTTAATTTTAATTCGAATAAAAGGGCTTGTATTCGGTAATCAAAATGCAAAAAAATAGTACTTGTATTACTTTAATTCTATCAACTTGATATTTTATAAATAACACACATATAGTTTATTTTTAGTCTTTTTATTATTCTTTTATCATTATCTTTAATATTATTATTCTATCTTTTAGTATTATAATTATTATTATTATTTTTATCCTTTTTCTTTATTATTATTGTTTTTATTCTTTTATTATATTATTATTTTATCTTTCACTATTTTTATTTTCTATCATTTTATTTTTATTTTTATTATTATTTCTATTTTTATTTTATTTTTATTTTTATTCTTCTTATTCTTATTTTTATTATTATTTTTATTATTATTATTTTTATTGTTATTATTATTGTTATTTTATTATTCTTATTATTAGTAGTAGTAGTATTATTTTATTAGTATTATTATTATGTTATATTTATCTAAACTTATTTCTAATAAAAAGCCCAATTATTATTATTTTGGTTATGCTTTGTACATGTCTATTCTATATGCTTAGTATTTATCATGTTACATATTTTGCACATGTTGTACATTTACTTCATTATGTTTCATACTTTATTGCATACATATTTTATTTGTATATCTTGTTTTATATTTATTTCACCCAATTCGCATATAATCACAATAATTAATGAACCTAATTTTAAACATCTCTATTCGGTCGTAACGGGCCCGCGTTCCAATGCAATGGTCGCGGTGTATGCGTTGCCTTAGAATAGAGACCCGGTAAAAATAAAATTGATTCGAATTCTTAAACAAAAAAATAATTTAAATACCATCTTAATTCAAAATTATCCAAAATTAATTAAGCGATAATTTATCCTAAAGGTACCAATTTTTGGGCAGTTTTTAAACACTAAACCTGTTTTAAAACCGTAACCGACTCTCGAACCCAAACACTCCGAATCTCTGGTTTTACGGTGTCCGGTCTACCAAAAATGACCGGTGGCAACTCCAAAATTTTTTTGAACATTCCCAATATTTCTTAATCCCTAATTTTAAAATTCTCAGTTTCCTCTTTTTAGGTTTTTCAAACCCTAATTTCTAAACTTTAAACCCTAAATTTAAAAAGGGTCCATTTTTTTAACCTAATTCTTAATTTTTTTAATTAGTGACTCCTACTTTCATTTATATCTAATATTTAAACCTTTTTCAAAAAGAGGGATCGCTACAGTTATCAACTCAACTAGGGGTAATAATGAGCATTATTACTTGTAAGTTATTCAAGTTTGGTTCAAATCTTAATAAGTTAAGTCGATCCGATTCGATTCAAGTTCGACTTAAAAAATTCATAAATATGTTCGAAATAATTATATATAATAATAGTATGGGTTAGGATTCACTTACACAATGTAGGACTTGTGAAGATTAACACTTGAAAAAAAACAAGTTAATCCAGCCATCCATTTTACTCTTCTAAAGATAAAAAACATATAAAACTATGAGTAGAGTCGGTTCTGAGATTTTAGTAGCCCTAGGACAAACAAAAAAATAGACCTCCAATAATAAGTATTAGAAAAAATAGTTTTCTAATAAAAATTATTAAAAAATTAAATTAAGTACATGACTACTAACAAATATTAGAAAATTAACTATTGATAAAAATTAATATTTAATAATAAATATTGAGAAAATAAATTTTAAGAGTAAATCTTTAATAACAAATATTGTAAGAAATCTAACCTCTAATAACAAATATTGAAAACTATGATCCTAATAATTATTATTAAAAAATAGATATTGAAAAATAGGTCTATTAAAATAAATATAAAAAAATAAATTTTAAAATTAAACTCCTAATAACAAGTATTAGAAAAAAAATTATGACTCTGACATTAAACTACGAAAATAAATAAATTTTAATAGTATACATTACTACCTCCGTCCCATTTAATTTGTCAAGTATTGATTTTTTTATTCAAACTTTTCAATTTTGACTCGTTATAACTATAACTTTATATTTATTATTGATAAAAGTATAAAAATATATATTTTAGATACATTTAATCAAGTAGTTTAAAAATATATATTTTATAAAATTAATAAATTATAATAATTAAAATAATTATGGTAAAAGTTTTAAATTTTTGACTTTTTTTTACAAATGCTACTGAATTTTTATTAAATTCATAGAAAATTATAATTACAACGTCATTAAGAAGCAAAATAATTGGATTAAAAAATCCAAAAATTCTTACAACCCAAAAACAACTAAAAATAAATTTCCTATGGAAATAAGCATACCAATAGAATTCAGCAGCTTTCTGAATCTCCTCGTCTTTGTCCAAACGAGACGCATAGTGAAGGAAGAATGAGTTGTAGGCGATTCAAACTGTTGTGCAAAAAGTATCGCTACCCAGGACTGATTTTATCGGCAAACAACCATCAACCGAGTGGGGATAAGTCTTTCCAAGTGACCACCGATAAAACAATAAATTAGAAAACTAGCATCAATTGAATCTCTGTGCGAACAACAATCGATCGTTAAGGTATGCTGCAACATGCCATAAAGACAGACGAATCAAACCCCAAAACAAAAATAAAAACATGTCACAAGGACAGAGAAAAGCGTGTCACAAAGACAAAAAATAGAGATCCTTATTAAAATAAAACAAGAAAAAGAAATAGATCCGGTGGTCGACAACCAATACTAAAATTGATTGTCGACCACCGATCAAAGAGAACGATCAAAACGAAAAATAAAAAAGATGAAATTTAGGAAAGAAGAACAGCGACTACGAGGGTTTTGATAGAAAAATTAAATTTTTGACTTTTAAAATGTCAAAATTAAATTGGACAAATAGAATAATAAATATTAAAAAATGTTTCTTTAAAGTAAAACTCCTAATAACAAGTTTAGTAAAAGATAGCCTCTAACAACAAGTATTGTAAAAAATTAGGATTTAAGAATCATAATAAAAAATATCAGAAAAATAAATTTTAAGAGTACGCCTAATGCAAATATTAAAAAAAATAAGATCATAGTAACAATTACTAAAAAATAAACTCATATAATAATAAGTATAAAAAAAATAATAATTAACTTATAATAATAAATATTAAAAATTAAATTCTAACAATAATTAATAAAAAAGTAAACTATAATTAAATATATTTAACAATAAATAAAATAGGGGCCCTATATAAGAGTGAACCCTGGACTGTCGCCCTTATAGTCAACCCAGAGACAACCCTGATTATGAGTTATATATTGCACGTAAGTAGATCTAACCCTAACATATATAAATATATATATATACACTTATAAGTTTCAGTGTAATTAATTGTTATCATGGTTAAATTAATACTTTAAATCATATTTTTCTAGTGGACTTGTATAATTCAAAAAATTATCACATTTATTTATGGATTTTAAAAATAAATATTATATTTTCTCAAATAAATTTTTATATGTTATTTAAAAATAATAATAACAATGTTTAAAAACAAATCGAAAATAACAACAAGCTAAGCAAAGTTAAATTAAAAATGTTCAATTTGATCTCGACAAGCTTCGAATTATAGACGAATTCAATAATATTATTATTTATAAACAAGTCTATCCAATAAAATCGATGTTTACTATATATATTATAATAATTAATAAATTGTAATAAAGAGAGATCAACATACATATCAATTGTATAAGAACATGGGAGATAATGATTATGTTCCTAATGGTTGTTGTTATAGGGTAATGATGCAAGAGCTTCATTAAAGCAGTTATATTTTATTTATGAATCTCATTAATCTTTCATTATTTTTTTTAAATTTTTTTCAAAAACGAAAAAAAAAAGTAAGAATAGAAAAGAATTTTTAATAATTAAACGAAATTGTCAAAAAAAATTAAAAATTAAATTAATATTTATTATATTTGTTAATGTGACACATTATGGATGTTCCCGGAGTTAATGTATCAGCGGGCAATTCCTTATTAATTGATAACATAAATGATCAAATCATAAGAAAAGGAAACTAAAGTGGGCGCTCCTGTAGTTTATCCTAATTAATTCTACAATTTCCTGACAGACAGTATCCGAAGGGTTTAACCCTGGTTTAGTTTCAGTTCATTGTCACTGCCCAAATGAAAAGGGGAACGATTCTGTAGAGTCGGAGTCGGTGCCGCCACCTCTCATTTCAAGTTCAGCTCCTTGATTTTCCATTCCAAAGATATGGGTAAGCTTGCTTCTTCTATATTTCTTCGTTCCGTCGTCAATGGTGGACGAAAGCTTTCTTCTGTTAACCCCTTCGCTACCCACTTCAAAACCCTAAGTAATATATCCATATCTGAAAGTGGAAAGGGAAGAAAGTACGATAGCTTCCATAATATTGATGATGCTTTGACTTTGTTTGATAAGATGATTGGCAAGTACCCAATGCCTTCGATTGTGGAATTCACTAAATTATTAGCTGCCGTTGTTAGGACGAAACATTATGACATTGTGGTTTCTATGTGTAGGAGAATGGAAGTACGAGGAGTTTATCATAATGTTTATTCTTTGAGCATCTTGATGAATTGTTTTTGTCAATTAAGTCGGGTTGATTTTGGGTATTCTGTTTTGGGGAAAATGCTCAAGTTAGGTTTTGAGCCGAGTGTTGTAACTTTGTCCACTTTGATCAATGGACTCTGCAAGCAAAGTAAGATTTCTCAGGCTGTGAGTCTGTTTGATGAAATGGTTGAAAAAGGGTATCAACCTAATTTAATTGTTTACAATACTATTCTTAATGGTTTGTGCAAGATCGGCAGTACGGATAAAGCTGTTAGGTTTCTAAAGATGATGGAAGAACGAGGCTTCAAGCCCAATATTGTAACATACAACACAGTCATTGACTGTCTTTGTAAGCACAGGTTGATAACAGAGGCTCTCGATCTCTTCTCTGAAGTGAAGGTTAAGGGCATTAAACCAAATATCATTACTTACAGTTGCCTAATTTATGGTATGTGTAATTCGGGCCAGCAGAAGGAGGCAACAAGGTTGTTGAATGAAATGGTGGATAAAAATATTCCACTCGATATTGTCACATATAGTATATTGATCGATGCACATTGCAAGGATGGGATGATTTTTGAAGCTTTAGATATGATCGACACAATGAAAAAGCAAGGCATTAGGCCTAATGTTATCACGTATAATGCATTGATCGATGCACATTGCAAGGAAGGGGTGATTTCCAAAGCTGAGGATATTATGGAAAGAATAATAAAGCAAGGCATTAAGCCTAATGTTGTTAACTATAATGCATTGATAAACGGTCATTGCTTGCAAAACAATATGGATAAAGCTAGACGAGTTTTGCAGTTGATGCTTGAGAAGGGTTTTGCACCTGATATATTTAGTTACAACACAATGATCAACGGATATTGTAAAGCTAAAAGGTTGGACGAGGCAATGGAGCTCTTTCATGAAATATCTCGGAATGGTCCAATACCGGATATTGTCACTTACAACACTCTTATGCAAAATATGTTCCTGTTAGGTAGGTTTTCAACAGCGTGTGAACTTTTTAGGAAGATGCTTGGTTCTGGACAAGTTCCAAATATTGTGACATGTTCAATTTTGATGGGCGGTTTCTGCAAAACAGGTAAACTTGAAGAGGCATTGAAACTTTTTCAAGCAATGTGTAATAGCGGGTTAGAACTTAATATTGTTTCTTATAGTATCTTGATTGATGGATTGTGCAAGGTTGGTCATATTGATGTTGCGAAAGAATTATTTTATGAACTCTCAGAGATTGGTTTGAAACCAAATGTCTACACATACTCCATAATGATTAATGGATTCTCTAAAAAGGGATTAGTGGATGAAGCATACCAATTGTTTAGGAGCATGGGAGATCACGATTGTGTGCCTAATAGTAGTTGTTATAATATAATGATTCGAGGGCTTCTTCAAAACAGTTATAGCTTGAGGGCAGCAAAACTTCTTGCAGAAATGGTCGGTAAGGGTTTTTCTGCAGATATCTGCACTGCCACTTTATTTATGAATCGCATCTTAGAATCTGATAAATCAATCTTGAAGAAGGTTTAACGTTTATTGTTATGATTGTTGCTTGTATATGTGAATCTATTTATATATAAGCTATTGTAGTGTACTGTGATGACTGATGAGTTAAAAGATTTTGGACACTGTGATGAGTCTATTTTCAATTTAGTTGAAGTAAGCATCTTGTTGATGATAATGTTAAAAACCTAAAATTTGAGGGAAAACCTCTCTATATCAATTGCAGGTAATGGCAAAAGCATAATTTCAACCCTTCCCAATCCCTTCTTTTGTGGCTGCTCAATCTTTTAATTCCTTCAAAATAAACATGTGATACTTTTTCCTTTCACCGAGCCACACCACAGGCATCATAAGGCATGAGTGATTCATGCTAAGTCGCTGGTTGTGGTTTTTAAGTAAGAAACAAGGCTGCCGGAGGCATTTGGCCAGACAAAGAAAGTTGAAGAAACAGCCCTGGTGAACCATCTGCTGAAGGCCGAAGTGAGAAGGGCACGAGTCCTCAATTGAAATGGTGTAATTGCAGGCAGGTTGATGCTCTAAGAGGCAGAGTTCCGCTATCAATCCCGAGCAAGTCATCTTTTCAACATTCTCGAGTCCGGTAAGGAGCTTAAGAATCGGATCATCGCCATCGTTTCAATCGACATGGCTGGTCTGTCTCCGAATCTGCATAGTGTTGCACTTTGATTCCTCATAATAATCTTTACACTGAAGTCTGGAATATGATTACATATTATCATTCACCTGCAGTATTTGGAATATGATTTCTCTTCCATTAGTTCTGAATTCGAATTTGAGACAAAACATGGATTGAATTTGATTGGAAGAATTAAAACAAATCTAAGGATGGTAATGATATACAAGTCAGATGTCGTACGCAAACCCTAAAATTTCATTCTTTTTCATAATTCATATATTAATGTAATATTAATATTTGAGTATTTGGTATTCGAATCTATATTATTGTATAGATGGCATATTAGACTATTAAAAATGTTTTTTAACTAAAAACTGGTTCCAAACATCTTAATTTCATTATACGGTAAGACTATTCGACTGATATTAACTTGTATCAGATCATTTTTAAATATAAATTCAATGATGTATTTTCTTAAATCAGTCTTTTTTATTTAAAATTAGGTCTCCCAACCTTCAAAAAAGTGAAGATTTTATAATTCAGCTAAAAAATAAGCAAAAGAGCATAGCCCAAAGGTGAAACAAAACGAGACCAGGAAATGAAATCTGTATACAATAGCCCAAGACCATAAAATTGAAGACAAAAAGGCAATACGGGGATTTCTCTCTACTACGAGGAATTTACAAAGCAAGGAGACTTGGATCAGAGGGAATTAATTCCATTCCATTTGAAAGCAGGTAAGAAAGATAATTTTTTTAATTGTTTTCCCATTCATTTTTTGTTAGCTAACCCTAAATCTCAGTAGTTATGCCGTTTCGAGTATTGTTAGAATTGAGTTGAGTTGTGTTGAGTTGGGTTTGAATGAGATTCAGGCCAAGTTCTGTAATTATCGTAATAAGATCTTGATCGTTCATTATGTTAATCATTCTGGGTGTTGAATTATTGCTTTCGAGTGTTTGATTTGATATGTGATTTTCTGTTCTGTTTGGTTGTTGGGAAATATTTAGGAAAAGAAAGCCGAGATGGAGATGGAGATGGAGATGGCAGGTGGAGGTGGAGGTGGAATGGAGATGGATGTTGATGAAATGGATTCTTTGTTTGAAGGGATGGTGCTTTTTACTCCATCCCAGTTGGGAGAAAACCATGAACAAGAGCAAAAGCAAGATCTCAGTCACACAGAACCTGAACCTGAACACAAATCCGAATCGCCGAATTTAAAACAGCAGCAGCAAGGGGTTCTGGAGCCCCTGGATGAGAATCTGTTCTCTGACCTAGTACTTCAAACCCCACTCGATCAGCCTGAACCAGAACCTCAACCCAAACATGAACCAGAACCTGCGCCAGTTTCTGCCACTGCATTCTCTCGGCAGACGTCTTCTACTCACCGAAAGAAAAAGAAAGCTGCTGGATTCAGAATTGGGTACGGTAGAGATTACCGTAATAATAATTCTGATGCTGTTAGTCATGATTCCGGATCCAGCGTTGGATATGGTAGAGATGATCAGATTAATAATGATGATGCTGGTCATGATGTTAACCATCACGTGCAACCATCTCTTCATAATAGCAGCGCCACAACTAGTAAAATATCTTTGGTCTTGGACTCAGATATGCAATCCCATCAAAGCCAGCCTCAGCAGCAGCAGCAGCAACAATCCGTTAATGATGCTGAATCCCGATTTGAGCAAATCAAGACCCGAATTGCTGATAAGCTCAACCATGCTCGTGAATTGGCTGTCTCCGTATCTGCAGCTCGCAAAGACTCCATCAGGAGGAGAAGAAAGGCTGCTGCTGATCTTCATTTAGCAACTACTAGACTTGGGGAACTTGAAAAGCAACTGGAGGAAGCTTGTGAAGCCGAAGATTTCGAAGCTGCTGATAGGATCAATGAGAGCCTTGCTGCTGCTGACAATGATAAACAGGCTCTCCTTATTGCTCTCCGAGATGCGGAGGCCCAATGCAATGCTATCGATTCCAAAATGCTAGAGGTTCTCAACTGCCAGATTGCAGTTGAGGAGGAATGTGCTTCTTTGCTCCATCGTTTCTCTGAGGTTAGTCATTAGTAGCAAAGTTGCCAATGGCTTAACATCATAATCTTTCACAAACATAGACTGCTTACTTATGTAGTGATTTCTTACCTTATGTATCATAAATGGAATGTATAATACAGTTCTGTTCTATTATTAGAGATTTTGCTTTTGGGGTCTAATCTTACGCCTTCTTGTTCCCCTAGGATGCTATGGATGATGCTGATTCAGTGTTCCAGAAATCAGAAGCTCAATCTTTGGAAGAAAGGGAGAAATGGCTTTCTTCCACTGAAGCCTTGGAGTTGAACAAGATAGAATTGCAAATCAAGGCTCATTTAGTAGACGATGCTCGTGTTGTATTCAACACTTCTCTTGACAGCTTGATCGAAGACGATAAGAGAGAGAAAGAATTTCTTTGTAATCAAAAGGATAGCTTGACCAATGAATTGCAAAAATTGCTTGCCTTAGTAAAAGAAAAGGAAAAAGAAATCGCCGAAAACGACTCCAAAATGAAACAAGTGGATCAAAGGATTATTGATAGGATCTCTGGATTTCAAGAGATGCAATTGAACATTGATTCCAAGTATGACAGCTTACAATCTTATCTTTCTCGGGTGGACATAGAGAGTGAAACTCTGTCAAAGAAAAAGGCAGAAATTGACAAAGTCCTCGCTGAAGAAAAACATAGGGGGACTAAACTCAAGGAACTTGCTGAGATCTCTGTACGAGAAGCAAAAATGTATGAGGAAGTTGTTGGACTTAGAAAAAGTTTGCTATTTTCGGTTCTGAAGTCCATGGAAGATAAAGTGAGGCTTGCTAAAACTGAAGAGAAGCTTTCTGAGGATGTCCAAATGCTTCAACTGGAGGCTTCTACAGCGAGGACCTCCTTACAGGTTCGTTTTTCTTCTCCAATGCATAAACACGATGGATTTTTCTATAATTGGTTGTTATATTACTTTATTGTTGACTCCCAAAATGAGATTCATTCTTATTTCCTTCATCCAACATGAGATTCTAACCCTCTTAACTTTCATAAAGAACTATCTAGTAGTCCTACTTTGAGAATTCAAACTTTTCATAATTTAGATTTAATTCCCGTCCTCACCTCAGATGACTTCTTTAGCAACCTACTGCAAATATTCATCTAGGGAAACATTGTATACTTATCCTTAATTTCATAACGAAGGCTATTGATGAACAATTCTTCCTACTGAAGAATTTCAGTATCTTGGAAATCAATAAGTAGAATATTAAATACCATGATGTTGCACCTATCTTAGTAGTATGTTTCACTTGAATTTAGTGTGTGCTAATTCGTAGTATGCAAAGAGCTTACAGTATCTGTTTATCTTTTTTTTTCGCCCCTTCTATGGTGCCACTAGTTTAAATTTCCCCTCTACTGATTTCAGGAACTATCTTCAACAAAATCGAGCACTCAGCAGAATATAGCATCTTTAAAGCAGAGGGTTTTTTTCATAGACAAAATGGTTCCTGAGCTCGAAGCAGAAAAGAAAGTTGCTGCTTCTTCGAGAAATTTCAAGGAAGCTGCACGATTAGCAGCTGAAGCAAAATCCTTAAGCGCTGAAAAGGAAAGTGTACAAAGTGATTTGGACAAAGCTTTGTTGGATCTTGGGAAACTGGAGGAAGAGATAAAGCATACAGTGGATAAATTGCAGGAGATTGAAGGACTGATTTCATCAAAAGAAAAAGAAGTGGCAGTGGCTAGGTTCCAGAGGTTACTCCTCATTGCCAGCGCTGCTAAAGCTGAGAGATCAGCTGCTCTAGAGTTGGGTGACGAGGAAGAGGCCAACCTTCTACTTGCAGAGTCCGATGCAGCTAATTCTGAAGCGAAAGAGCTTCAACCAAAATATAATCTGAAAGAAGAAGAATTTGAAGATTTACCAAAACACTTAATCTCCCTGGAACTTGTAACAAGCCTTGGACATACAAAATTAGCAGATTTAGCTGCAATGTCCGGAGCCTGATGATTTAAGTAGCTTTTGATGACTATGGAGTCAAAAACTAACTTCAGAATTGCCTTCTGTGATGCAAAACATGGGTTCCCATTTTTCTCTTCTGCAGCTCTGCATAATTTCTTAATGCTTCATCGCCTTCGTAAAAGAAGCCATTTGTCACCACTCTGGATTGCGTTTACTTCTAACTTTCCATGTTGCTGTTTGGATCATCCTAGTCATCTCAAGGTGCACGCAACCAAAAATGTCGGATCTTGGAGAAGTTGTGGTGAAAGCCAATTCAAGGATTTGAGAACCTGCTGTTGCTTCAGGAATTATGCTTCTCAAATGGTAAATCAAGTTTCGGATTTTGCTGGCTTGTTTTATACAATCATATTATAATTCTATTTTTCCATTTTCATTTTTTTAATTCAAAACTTTTGATGTTACTGAGGCCAATTATTTTAAGCTCTACTTTTAAAACAGTTTTCGACATGTTTACGAACTTATAGGGTAAAACTTCCATACCACATGAACATCCTAGGCTTCCAGAGTCTTTGAGATAAATATCCATATCAAGCACATCGAAGTTAGAGTTTCTATTTCATGCCACATTATCATGATATAATATTCTGAGACCTCAATCAAGACCCTTTGTGATGCTTTGATCTGGAAGTTAGTGTCTAATATTCTTTAATCTGCATTAATTCCATTGTAAATACTTAAATATTTAGAAATTCTAACTCAGTGATTTCAGTATTGCAGGGTGGACATGGAAATGCAAAGATGGATTTGTCTTTTTTTATCAACAAAATCTGAGGTGATTAACAAGTTTGTATTCTGGATCTAATTTTTCATGTGAACTTTATATATTTACATATAATCAGGCTAAATGAAGAGTATGGTGATGGCTTCTTTTTGGTGTCATTGAATATGGTCATTGCATGTGCAAATTTCTGCAGGACTTGTTGTTATGTACAGCAATTGCTCAAAAGCTATGTATTTTCCCACTTTGTTCTGATATGAGTGCTATTGCTTAAATTTTTGAAGGAAAACCTGAAAGGATCAAGTTACATAAGGATAAACAGCAAATGATTAGAAACTTCAGTTTAGTGGATTAAGGAGACATTTATATATAATAAAAAAGAACAAAAACAAACATCCATCTCCTCTCATACCAAACCTTCTACATTTCATTCCAAGAACGTTTCCATGACATCGGTGTACATCCCGGGCTCGGAGTTCCTATACTCCCCGGGTTGGTGCTGATGTTGATCGACTGAAGTTGATGATGAAGATGTCGACATCCTTGCAGGTATTGCAAAGTTTTTCTTCAACTTGTTTTCCATCTTCCTCATATTCTCCGGATGACTATCCAAGCTCAAGAACTCGTTTGGATTTGCCCCAACATCTGAATTTTGATTTGAGTCTTTCCCTTCGAGTACAAGTGGGTGATGGTTTGTTTCCAATTTGTTTCCTAAGCTGTCGGAGTTAAATAAAAGCTTGGCATCTTCGGTTCGTCCGGTGAGAGCACTGAAGAAGCTCAAGCCATTGGGCCATTTGATGTCATTTTCATGTTCAACCATCATGTCTTCCATTCGGGTTTCAGACGAACGAGGCAGCAGGAACATGTGGGTTTCGTCTTTGGGTTGTGGAAATCCAAGTCTAGCCGGGTTCTGAAAATTAGGCGAAACAAGCATCGGATTAGTCAGCGGCCGCTGGCTCCAGTTGAAGAGTGGAGGAGGTGGCCGCGTTGGAACGGCGGACTGCTTCGAAGGAAGCGTTGATAAAGAACCGTTTCTGTTCGACGAAAACATCTGAGACAGATAGAAACCAGATTGGTATCCAAGAGATTCAAAGGTATGCCTCATTCTCAGCACAAAATGAAGGTCTTCAGGTATCTGTGGAATAATAACACAACACCTTACTAAGATACATTTCAAAGAGCTACTTTATAATCAACTAAACAAATAATAACAACTCACAATCTTGCATGAACCTAACTGGAGAAGACCATGGCCAGCTTGAATCACAGCAATAGTCTGGTCAACAGACAAGAACACCAAGAAATCATCAAAGTCTTAATGATTAGGCAAAGTAAAAGGAAGACAAAATAGACTAACAACAGTGAAGATATGAAAGCAAATAGTTTATTTGCTGACCTGAATTCCTGAATCAAATTGATCAGTCCATTCAGGAGGAAGCTGCAATTAAAACAACAACAACAAAAGACCAATAATATGAGTGTCGGATTCGAGTATATATCCTTGTACGCTACCCGTATCTAAAGATTTGTTCGGAAAATAGAGTCGGAGTAACATAGGTTAGTAGCGGAAGTTCGAAATCTATAAACTTACAGCATCAAAAGAACTCTGCCAATAATTGGAGATATTGGGTTCACATTCTGTTGGTTCTTTGAATACCCATTTATGACACTTATCTGATGCAACTTTCCCCATTAACCTGTTCAATAAATCAAATTTCATCAGATAAAAAACACAGATTTACATTTATTTTTCAAAGCTAAATCCTTTTGTTTTTCCATTAAGAGAATTAAAGTGTGTGTGTGTATGTGTGTTTATATATTAAAAACACCTACCCAATACCCACCCTTCTCCATAATTATATAATTGAATGGACATTTTGCTGAAAGCTTTCCTCACTGGATCTTCTCCATCTATCTCCTCCAAACAGTCTGCAACTCTTCCTTTGCAAAATCCATCTTCCCACATCAGCATCCTTTAAATCACAAAGTCAAGTCAAACAATCCTCATTTCCATCTGTTTTCCCGGGAAACAAACACACAAAAACAACAGCAAAGACAAAGACAAAACTTACAAGCTGCCGTTATCATCTCCAACCTTGCAACCATTACCACCCCTCACCCTCCTTGCAAACAAAAACAAAGTAAACCCATTGAGTAAAACAGATGAAAAAACAGGGGAAAATGGTAACTTTAAGTGATGATAATAAGCATCTTAATACAAAAAAGGGGAAATTTTTTAAAAAAGGGGAAAAGTGAAGCTACGGGCGAGGACGGATGGTCCAGAAAACAGAGTAAGTCCAGTCCGAGTTGAGACAGACGGTTCTGAGTGCTTCGTGAAGGGCCATCATCCCAACAGCTTCTTTGTTCCTATCTGCTGAACCTGAGCCCACCATTTTTCTCTTTTTCAAAACCACTGGCTGCTGCTGCTGGCTGCTCTTCTGCCACTTTCTCTTGGTTTACAAAACTTGTTTTTTTTAAAGGAGCTACCTTTAGATTGGCAAAACCAGAGAGCAAAGCTTCTTGCTTTACTTTCTCCTCTGTGTGTGCTTTACTTTGCTACTTCCTTTTGTCTCAAAGACCCAACCAAGGCAGAAACTCTCTCTTGTAAGAAATCTGAGAGAAATAACAAAAAGGGAAGAAGCATTTTTTTTATTGTTTTGCTTCCAGTCGTTTCAAGTGTGAAACATATAAAATTGGTAGGGGATAGTTTCTCTCTTTTTTTTTTCATTCTTGGGGGCTTTTTTTTTTACTAAAAAACAATAATAATTTTTGTTTTTGTTTTCAAGAAGTAAAATGTTAAAATTTATTAATATTTATTAAATAATTATTTTTACTAAATTTTTAAAATAAATCTATTGTGGATTAAAATAATATTTTATAAATAAAAATTTTAATCAATTAATGGATAATATCTTAAAATAATCTAATAAAATAATATATTATAAAATTATTTTTATCCTTATGTAATTTTGTCAAGTTAATATTGTGTTCATACGATAATGAGTGAAAAAAATTTATCTTTTAATCGTGTATTTTTATGTCTCTTGTTAAAAAAAATTATAAATTAAATTCTAAACCCTGACCCTAAAATTTATACTTTAAAAAATAAATATATCCGTAGTTTCTTAAACATAACTATAACCCCTAATCTTAAACCCTAAACGTACTAATCTAAAGTGACTAATATTTTTTTCTATGAAGTAAGTTCATCATGTTATTTTAAGGCGTTAATTATTAATTGACTAACATTTTTTACGAAGATATTATTTTACTTAAAATAAAATATTAAAATTTAAAATATTTTAAAATAAAAAATATTTAAAATATTTTTTAATCAAACGTTATGAATGTCTTTATAATATCTCTTTAAATAATAATAATTTATATTCATTAATATATAGATTGTGTTTTGGTATCTTTGAGTAGTAGAGGTTCTGATCAAGTAGATAAAAATATTGTACAAAGACTCTAAAAAAAGGGTTTAAAAAATTAAATTAATACATGTAAAAAAATATAAATTTATATCTATAGTAAGTATTTAAAACTTAAAACATCCAAAAAGAATAATACCTTTTAAAAGGAAATGTTTAATTTTTATGTTTATAAGCTATTTTTTTATTGTTTAAAAGGATAATTTAATAATATTTTAATTAAAAAATTTATATCTAATTGATTATAAATTAAAATCTTTAATTTAATATTATATAAGTTTCTCAAAATCTTTGAATCGCCTGTAATTAAGTTAGGAAAAATATAAATAAAAAATAATAAGAGAGAATGGGGTGAATTCACTTTTTGCCCTTTTGAGTCAATTTGAATTGTTTCTTAAGAAAACTAAGGTACAATTAGGAAAATTTTACGATGGGCGTCGAACACCGCTAAACATCGTTAATGATGAACACCGTTAAACATTATTAAACTAATTAATAAAGATTAAAAAATTTAAGGACTCAATATATGATTATAAATTATTTAAAATAAAATGTTTATTAAATTATTTCCTATATATATTGTTTTTATTTTTAAATAATTGGATAAAATATTAATTTAAATTAATTTTAAAAATTAAAAAAAACTCTGAACCCTAAAACTAAAATTTAAAACATAATCACTAAGCATAAAATTCTAAACCCTAAAATATAAAATCTCAAAACCCTGAATCCAAAACCTAAAATCAAAAACCCTAAAAATACCAAACCATAAACACTAAATCTAAACCCTAAAATAAACATAACTCCTATATCTAAATCTTAAATTAATTTGGGGTTTCAAGTTTAGTGTTTACACTTTTTAGAGTTTCAAAAATTTATTTTAGGGTTTAGGTTATGATTATATTTTTAGATTTTGTGTTTTATGATTTTATTGTTTTAGGGTTTAGTGTTTTGGATTTTAGGATTTAATGTTTAGTATTTTTAATTTAGAGTTTTAGATTTTAGATTTAATATTTTTTTTATTTTTAAATTAAAAATTATTTTAAAAATATAATATATATAATTTGTTTAAAATTTTATTTCAAATAATTCGAAATTATACGTTTAGTACTTAAAATTTTTAATTTTTATTAATTAATTTAATAATATTCAGCGGTGTTCGGTGTTAGTGGTGTTTAACAATGTTTGACGCACGTGGTAGACTCATCCATAAAATTAATGTCAATAGTTGTTTAAATTTTGAAATATAAATAATTAGGATGAGTCTACAACGTGCGTCGAACATTGTTGAACACTACTAACGATAAACATTGTTGAACATCATTAAACTAATTAATAAAGATTAAAAATTTTAATGACTTAATATATAATTAATAAATATTTAAATAAAATTTTAATTAGATTATTTTTTATAAGGAAAACTACACAAATGGTCATCCAACTATCACTTATTTTTTAGATTGGTCATCAAACTATTTTTTTCATCAAAATCATTGTTGACATTTTATTTCCTTATTATTTTGGTCATCGACTGTTAAATATTTAACGGTTTTAGTTCTTAAAACTATTATATTATATCAGATTAATTCTTATAGAATATAACTCAACAAATATTTGAACTAAACCTCAATTATTTTTTTTTCTCTTGCAACATTACTTTAAAAAATTAATTTATCAACTCTCTTTTTATTTCTTTTGCGTCTTTGAACAATTTATTAAATTTTAGATTATAGAAAACCACTTTGATTTTATGATTTGTTTTTTAAAATTTAATCTACCTTCTTTGACTTTCCCAAACTACTAGTATATATATATATATATATATATATATATATATATATTATCCTTTTTATGCTTACTGGATTCATAAAAAATCGATTTATCAATTCACGTAAAGGTTTATATAGATCAATAGTCATAAAATCTTTAACATGTAAATATAGATCAATTCGACGTCCGTATTAAAATTTTTCTTAGGATTAAATAAAATTTGATTTTACTTAAATTTTTATTGAGCAATCCAACTCAATCTTCATATGGATGTTCCTACAACTTCACACAATTTTGGCATCAGTAACTTCTTAGATGCCGGAACACAACCTTTCTTGGACTGGAAAAAAAAAAACTATTCGACGAAAACGCTATCCTGATTCGAAAAAAAAACTATTCTTTTAACTTAGATTTTAAAAGAATAAATTATAAAATTAAAATATTTTTTATAATCTGAAACTTAATAAATTGTTCACAGACATAAGAAAAATAATATTAGTTGGCAAATTAATTTTTAAAGTAGTGTTGTAAGAGTAAGAAAAAATGATAAAAAATTTAGGGTTTAGTTGAAATATTTGATGCGTTATTTTTTATTTGGATTAATCTGATATAATATAATAATTTTAAGGACTAAAATCATTATTAAACCATACCATGTCATAGTTTTCATTAAATATTTAATAGTCAATGGTAAAAATATAACAAAATGAAATTTTAATGATGATTTTGATGAAAAAATTAGTTGAATGACCAACACAAGAAAAAAGTGATAGTTGGGTGATCATCCATATAGTTTTCCATGTAAAAAAATAATTTAATTAAAATTTTATTTTAGATATTTATTAATTATATGTTGAGTCCTTAAGATTTGTAATCTTTATTAAATAGTTTAATGGTGTTCAACAATATTCAACATCAGTGGTGTTTAACGGTGTTCGACGCCTATTGTAGAATTTTTCAAATATTGCAATTTAAAAGTGTTTACGGTTCTTAGTTATTAAGAGATTCGGATACAAACACTTTATCCATAAAATATTTATTATTATCGATAACTTAAAAAATTAAATAATATCATTAGATTATATCAAATATTAAAAAATACGAATAATAGTTATTACTATTAGAAACTACTTGATTAATTCTGAATCAGTTAAAATTATTAAAATTCAATAATTAGAAAAATAATAAAAAAATAGATTAAGAATGTTTTATTTCACTCGGGTTATAGGTACGATTGTTTTTAAATTAAGGTCAAATATTATAAATTGTTTTTTAATTTTAAGCTAATTATAAGATAATATTTATCTATATTTTATATTAATCTTTTGATAAAATAAGTATATATTTTACAGATAAAATTATTTAAATTAAATTTAAATATCATGAATAATTTAATCATTAATTTTAAGAATAAAATACACAAATGATCATTAAGTTACCTAAAAAAATAAAATAATAATCAATTTTTCAAAAATTGTAAAATAATAATTAATCTTTTGTTATAAAATACATTTAATCTTCAATTTTTATATATTATTATAATTTAATCCTAATTCTTAAAAAAATAAACTGGACTTTAAAATTACTTTAGTTTAGTAATTTTAAAAGGTAAGAGATAATGGAACGATAAAAGAGACTAAAATAAAGTAATTTTAAAATTTTAAGAGTTAAATTAAATTAAAATAACCACAACGATATATAAAAATTAAAAGTTAAATTTATTTAAAATAATTAAATTATAATTAAATTGATTGAACGTATAACTATAAGTACTAAATATATTATTAAACTAAAATATTTATCGACCAAAGCACTTCTTAATAGAGTTTAACGACATAATTATCATTTTATAATAAAACATAAAATTTAATTATTAATATTATAATTCTCTATAAAACAATATACTGTAATTACTAAATTTAAAAATTATTTAAATCAGAATTAATTATTAAAAATCATCCTGCACGCTCACAAAAGGTGTGCGAGCACTGAGTCAGACTAAGGGTGTCACGTGCGCACGTGGCATCTGCAGTGAGTCGGTGCATGGTTTCTAATAAAGAAAAATGAAAGCGCACGAATTACGGGGCACTGCGTCCCCTACCTGCGACATCCTCCATTCCATCTACACGCGCTAGTTCAACAAACATGAAATAAGGTCTAATTATGGATTTAGTCCCTCTCTTATGCTGTAATTTTAAAATATGGTTCTTCAGTTCAATTAGGCATAATTTAATACAACTATTTTTATAATTGAGTTTTTGCCATGTTTTTCTTCTATTTTTAATATTGTGATAAATCTACGTTCGTGAATATTTTCTTTTCAATTCTGATTTACAGATTATTGATGATTTTTAATAGTTTGATCTCTTTATAATTCGTTTATTAATACAAATATATCTATTTTTATAAAACAGACTCTAAATTTTTTTTTTCGTCATTTTGCAATTAGGTAAATATCTGATATTTTATCTTTATCATTATTTTATATTCCATTGAAGATATATTAATGATATGATTTTTTTTAATTTAAATTTTTTATATTTTTGTTACTAGAATTTTATTTTTAAACTATTTTTTATTTTAAATTCTAAAAAATTCAATAATTATATTATTAAAAAATAAATTTACCGATTTAGATATATACTAATAATATTATGAAAAATAAATACACTAAACTACATCAGATTACAACAAATAGAGCCAAATCTCAAGTTTCAAAACTATAATTGGAACAGAATAATGCAATTTTTTATAAGAATAAATAAATAAATTAGCGCGTGTAGTGGAGCGAGTGGGTGAGTGAAGATGGAAAGAGTTCGAAAACTAATCAAAATCCAATGCTCCGCATTGACCGCCCCAGGCCTCGCTCTAACCCCACGACCGTATCTTTTAATGGGACCCACGCTAATATCACCCGAAATATATTTAAATAAATTATTTTTTTTTTAGCTTAACCTATGTGACCAATCCTACTTCATAGCTTTAATATTTTTATTTTGAGTAAACAACATCATTATCATTAAAATAATTTTTTTTCTATTTTAATAATTAAATTATTAAAAAAATAATATTTTATATTTTCTATTTAAATCACTAATAATAAATTTAACAAAGATGTTGAGAATTGAGATGGATATTTTTATTATTTACATCTAAGTTCAGAGATGAATTTAAAGATGTTAAACTGTAATCGTATCCTCTATAAATATTAAAATTTTATTTTTACATATTTTTATATATTTTTTACTAATAATTTAATTTTATATTTTAAATTTTTATAATTTTATATATTTTACGTTTCTAATATAACTTTATGATATTTGTATCACTTGTATAAAATTATGAAAATTTTAAAAAATTAAAATATCAAATAACAACTTTATAATACAACACGTTATACCAACTAATGTAAAAAATTTATTAGATTTAACAGTTATTTTTTAAAAAGTAAATGAATTCATAAAATTTTAAAATACAAGTCGTTAATTAGTTGAAAAAGTTCATAGACTTGTTTGATTTTTTTTTAAAGTTTAAAACATATAATTTAGGTTTAATATCCAAATAAATACTTAAATTATATTTATGAATAGTTTTTTATCTAAACTATTTTAACTCTAAATAAATCTCTAAAGTTTTTATGGATTCTTAAACAAAGTTAATATCTTATAAAATTTAAATATCTCAAATTTAGTAGATTCGGATAATATTTTTTTATTCAGTTATAGTTGTTATAAACTTACAATAATATATATTCTAGAGTATACTGTCAATCATTGGACATTGATTGTTCAATCACTATACTAACATTATTGGTGCTCAAACTTGTGATCTCCAAAAATAATAAACGTTCTTTTAACTTATGAAACTAGATAATTCGTATTTAAATAATAAAAATTAAATTCAAAGATAGATTATCAAATATATATTTATGATAGAACATGAACAAAAAGAATGTTTACACGAAAGAGTATACAATAAATACACTAAAAAGTCAAGTGGACCAACTAATGTGATGTGAATACAAACCCTAAGTCCAAATAAAACCTAAATATAGGTGAGAAAAATAAAATAAAGGGAGATTTTATTTAGATTTTACAAATTAATTTGTCAAATTATTTTAATAAATTATCTGGCTGGGAAAGATTCCCCTTTGCTTGCACTCACTAACCACTCACCCCTCCCAACAACAAAAAAATATTTTTTTTATAAAAATATGTTTTTATTTTATAATTTAAATTTAGAATTTTCTCTTTTAATAAAAAAATATTTAACTACAGTAGTTACAATAATATATATTTTAAAATATACTATTAACTATTTAGTATGATTATACTTAATTATTAATTAGTTAAATTATAATGCAACTTTTAAACTAAACCCACCAAAACAATGGTGATTAGAATTAAATTATGTGAAGTTTTCACTAATATACTATAAAACATACTCATTTTGATGAAAGGGAATTCCTTTTGAAAAAATAAATATTTTTAGGACATCTTTTCACTCTTATTTAACTTAATTCAACAAAAATTGAATCGTCATCTGATTCAATTATCATATTCAAATAATATTTTTTTCTCAATTTATATCTAATTAATTTAAACATACAAGATATATAATAAAATTTTATTTTCATTAAAAAAATCAATTGAAACAATAAAACAATCTTATCGATCAATCCTGATATAATTTAACCCGAGTATAATTTAAAAGTAAAATTTTTAAATCTAGAAGTACTTTTAGGACAAACCCTTAATTAAAAAATTAAATATCAATGTTCAAAGCAATTAAACAAATGATATGCTCACGTGATTTGATGCCCTAATATGACACATTTGTGAGTCTTATAAAGCTCTTTCAGTGTTACAATCTGTAATAACAAAACCATAATCCACTGTATATTTAAGACACTCCTCCAGTCTCCACATCCATTTTTGGGCACGTACTTTGGTCAAACTTTGTGTCACGACGTCTCTTGAAGTCTGTGTTTTTTAATGGGATAGGAACAGTTGCAGTCTTTGGGAGCGTATGGGGACGTGGTCACTTCAAGTCCCTACAACGTTGCTTAAAGGACTGGTATTCAGTGTCAAATATTAGATTAAATTTATATGTTTTTTAAATATTTAATTTTTTAATTCATAATATAATAACTTTTTTATAAAAAAATTGAATATCAAATAATTAAATTAGATATTTAAATATTTTATTATTTAAAAATATATTTTAATTTAATTATTTTTTTAGAATTTCAAAGTTATATTTATAAATTTTTAGAATCTCAAATATAACAAACAATAAATTATTAAATATAACGAAATTCATATTTATAAAAAAATATTTTTTTAAAAATTTTCAGATACAACTAGGGCTGTAAATGAGACAAGACAGATCGCGAGCTACTCGACTTCGACTCGGTCAAAACTCGACTCGATTGAACTCGACTCAAGTTTTTAACGAGCCGAACCGAGCTACATGATACTCGATTCGAGAAGCTCATGAGCTACTCGAAAACATAAATATACTATTTTTTTATAATTTAAAATCTAAATTTCTAAACTTAAAACCCTAAAATCTAAACCTTAAACATAAGTCTTAAACCCTAAATCAAGATATTAAAACCTAAAATTAACAAGTTTGAGTTTATACAACTTATGTATCAAAGTTTTTTCTCCATTAGGCTTTAAATGATACATGAGAGATAAGAGTTACTCGAGTCTAACACGGTCAAAGATCGGTTAATACATAGCTCAATTAGGCTCAAAAAAAATCGAACTTGACTGAAGTTCTTAACGAGTCGAGCTCAAATATTTCAAGCTCGTTTAAAATTACTCAAGCTCGAACTCGACTTGAAATCTTAACGAACCGAGCCGAACTTAGCACTATTCGAACTCGACTCAGCTCGTTTACACCCCTAGATACAATAAACATCAAGTGTATATATAAGATTTATTATAAACAAAATTATATATTCATATATATATCCACTTAAATTATACGGATTAAATACATCATCTTTTACTAGATTTTTTTTTTGAGTTTTTCACACTTATAAATTATTAAATATGCTTTTTAAATTTATGTTCATTAAGTTATGATTAATCTAAAAATAATTATATTACACTAAGATACGATAAATCATCTTATTTTAACCCTCAACCTTATATTTATTTATAATTATGTATATTTATTTTAACATTAAGATACATAAATTTCTTATTTTTACAATAATAAAATTGATTTGTTTCCAGCCCAGGTAGACACAATTTCTTGCATTGACCCATTCACGCCGATTTAAAGTCAACCAAGCCCGTAAGATAATGAAAAAAATTGCAGTTTTTATCATAGTTTAGGAGTAGTGACCAAAATCAAGACATTCTCCATAGTTTTTTCATTATGAATATTTTGGATAGATATTTACGATCGATAATAATGATCAATTCTTCTATTACGAGTGTTTTTACGGAAAATAGATAATTAATTATATAATAATTTTGATTTTTATAATAATAAAGATCGAATATTTAATCTTGTGATTAAAGAATAAGATCAATCGCCACTGCACCGATTTTTTTTTTTTTATATATCAAAACGAGAATACTCAAAACTTGATTACATTTGGTTCAAGCCTTCAAACACTTGAAATATTTTTTTTATATTTTTTATATTGTATTTTATTTATTTTCATCATATTTTACACGTTTTGTGTCCAAAATTGTTAAATTTACTGAGCTTAAAACACCCCCACCAACCCATTTCAACTCTTTTAGTTTCATCTCACCGAACGTTTTGAATCAAATTAAGATTTCTGTAGCTGTCCATCACCATGTTTAACATGCTGAAAGATATAGATCCTTCAACTATTTCGCTTTCACTTTGGTTGACAAAAGAGTTGGAAAGGGAGAAAATGGATCGTATTTTAAATTATAAACCCTAAAATTATCATTTAATGAAATATAATATAAATATGAATTAATTAAATTAAATTCGAGTTTAATTTTTATGGGTGTTGTATGGAAAGATTAGGGTATATTTGACCCATTAAAAAGTGTTCAGTGTATGAAAAATATTAAAATTGTATTAATATTTTTTAAATAAAATATTAAAAGAGGAGTACTCGACCCACAACAGATAAAAGATGATTTATTCAATCACATATTTTAGGTTTCTAGAATATGGCGCCCGGCTTTCTATTTGATTGTATATGAAAAATATTTTAGGTTTCATTTCGGAATAAGCGGATCATTTATGATGAAAATGATGAGTTTTAAGAGAATGATTCGGAGTTCTTGCAGAGTAGAACCATGTAGTACCAGACACGAGATAGATCTTTCAAAGAAAATCTCAAATGATTTATTGGGATATTGTATTCAAAGAAAAAATTGGCTTTACCGTTGTTAATTTCAACATGTTGTTACCTAACCATCTTGTATGATGTCTTCGTTTGATTTATGCGATGTTTAGAGTTTTTATTTGGAAAAATAAGATTTTAAAATTTATTTTAGAATCTAAATCGTAGGCTATAGTGTAGATAAGAAAACACTACCTACAAAGGACGATTTAGGAGGAAGACGCCACATATATTGTAGATCTTTTCATACAATACATGACGTTCTATCATGTGTATCGTAGAAATCCATCTAAAATCCAAAATATATTATTATTTTTAAAATAAAAGAATAGTAGTTTGGGCATGCTGGCCCAACTTTGGTATTTTAATAAAACATGGCCTTGGCCCAACCCGGCCCATGGAGACAATACCAACTGCTTGACATAAATGTCACTAATTATGAAAAGATTATTAGGTGAACCTGTTCACTATGTCATTCATGGTCTAAACAACTAAGATCGTTTATTTTTAAAGAATAGACGATAATTCATCTTAAAAAAAATTAAAATGAACGATTTTGATTAATTGTGACCACATATAACATAGATAACGTAGTAAACAATGCGCACCTAATAATTTTTTAATTATGACACTAATTGACCAAATGTCTTAATGGCATATTTCAGATCCAATCTGCCCATGGATGGGACTTTAAACCTTACAAGTAGGAGATTATTGAATTCGGATGAATTAATTAAATTTAATTATACAAACATGTAAATATTAATAAAACAATAAATGGGTTGGTGAGTTAAATTTGGTTCAAGTCCAAAAGTGAGTTTTTTATAATTTCGGATCTTGATTCGACTCGAAAATAAATATACTATCTGACGAACCATATTAAATCATTAAAAATATTTTTTAACGTAAAATGTATGAATTATGATATATAAATCCGAATAAATTTACTCTTTAAATAATTATATCGAAATATCGAAAATGTTCTCTTAATACAATGGTTATGTTTGGTAAATAATATTTTAAGTTAAAATTAAAATTTTAAAATATTTTTAAAGATATGATCGATTAAATTTATTAATTTAAATATTTTTTATATAACAATTTTTTATTATTTTCCCTTTGAATAATGATTTTTTCTTGAACAATGTTGACCTAATTCGGTCATTATGGCCCGGCTCATTAAAGTCTAAAAATGAAAACTGTTCAAAACGACGCGTTTTACTTCATCGAGAAATCAAAATTTGCCCGTAAAAACATAAAAAAAATTACAGAGCGATGTCCTCCATGAACGAACATTTCTTGTCTAAATTGTCTTATTCTTCGATCTCTTTGAGAGCTCTGGAAACAATTAAAAAAAACCATTTCTCTCTCGATGAAAACATGGAGAGACAGTCGTCGAATTGACGAAAAGAAAGATCTTCCGAAAACGGGGAGGTAAAATTTTAAAAGAAAACAACATTTCTCCAACAGGAATTAAAGAATGTAATGTAAGGGGAAAACCAAGTTGTTGTGGTGTTTTCTGTAAGATACATGTGGATGCTGTGGTCTCACTATCAAGAGAGAGTGAAATTTTGTAATGGGTAGTTGTTAAATTTGTTTTTCAAGGATTCTTTTTGTTTTTTGTTCGCATGTCACTTTAATATATCCTTCCTTTTACCTAATAGAAAAGGAAATCTTTGTTTGTTGTTGCTGTTGTTGTGTGTTTTTAGGTGTCTATATGTTTATGCTTTGCTTTCACTGTAAGAGCTTATGGGCATTTTCTGATTTCAATTTTTGGTAAAAAAGGATTTTCCTTTTAATTGTGCCTTTAGATCTTGAAATGTGGGATTTTCTTGGTGTTTTTCTTTGCAGACTTGTTTTCATATGAGGATATTAATGGTTTGATTTAAATTTATGTTTCAGGGATTGGGTTCTTGAGGCTGGTTTTGGAAATATGGAACTGGGTATTGAACTGTAATTGAAGAAGGGGTGGAATGTGAATGTTTTGAGGCGTTGAATCTTGGGTTGGTTTTGATTTTTGATGCCAAAGGGGTTTGTATGTAAAAATGGCCGATATAGAAGGTTTACAGGAAGCAGCAGGGTCTAGATTTAGTCAAGCGGAGTTGATTGGTAGAGGATCCTTTGGTGATGTCTATAAGGCGTAAGTCTATTTCAATTTTTTTGGTTATCACACTGCTTGACTGCATTTGCATTGTTCATTCACATTTTGTTATAAGAAAAGAACTTCAAGCCAATGTAAAAGTGTTACTCTTGATTGAATGTAATATGCTGCATATGTTTTTACTTTGTTACTGCCGTTTAATTTGGGAGTTGCTTGGTGTCTGGTAGGAGTAAATTTGTGGAATGGTGGTAAGTAATACCGAAGCTACTGTTGAATTTTTATATTTTAGTGTCTAAGTTGAAAATTTCTCATGCTTCTAAGATTTGAACTTGTACTTTAAATTTAAATATAAAGGAAAAAAAAGGATCTTCATGTGAGTGGGGGAAAAGGAGCCTCAAGGGTTGTTGGGTGCTGAATTAGCCATAAATTCACATCTTATACAGTTCTTAGGAGTTTATGGAGACCTCTGGTTAGTCTGTGCGATAATAAAATAAGCCCGGTGCAAAAGTAAAGAACTTTTATACTGTTTAGGAGCATCACTCATTTTTAATGAACTATTGAAACGAATTGCATGGTTACAAATATTGAGTCTCCTCAAGAAACTAGTTTAGTTATCTTATGTTTAAAATAATTCCAGTGTGTTCTCATTTGAATCCCCCTTGGAATAGAGCCCTTTTATGTGATAACTGGTATCTCTTTTTCCCTATCAAGTCAAGTTGGTCTTTTGTCTCTTTTTCTTGACTTCATGTCAGATAGAGTAGGTTGATATTTTTGAATCAGAGTGCTTTGGTGAGCCATTTACTGTCTTATTATTTGCCTAGTTTTTATGGCATGCCAAATCTCTAGGAATTCATCATCTATGTGTCCAGCATATCAGTTATGCAATCTACATTTGTAACTATTAGCTTACCGGTCTGCCGGTAATTGTTGCAGTATTGACATTGATTCTTTTTAAATTAGTTAGAGAATTGACATTAGATTCAAATTTTAGGCATGTATGGTACTTTATCTTGTTTTACTATGTAACCTCTAGTATTACTGCAAGACATCTTGAACAGGTTCTTACCCACAATCACGTTGGACATGCTATGGCTGTTTAAATCATGAATCATAATTTGATGAAAATGAGATGGGTAGCTGATGCCTTTCTTGATGTGCAGGTTTGATAAGGAACTGAACAAACAAGTTGCTATTAAAGTTATTGATTTAGAGGAATCGTAAGTGAATAGCTTTGTTACTTTTGTTCAATTTATTCCTTATTTATTAGAGCTTTAAAGGCGGATGATTGCCATGTGCAAGAAAGTCTTGTTTACGATCTTCCGTTCACTTTCAATTTGTTTCATTATTAACTTGCTACCTTTTCCTCATCTTCCCCTAATACTCACAGTCTATGTATACTTGTGAGTTTTCTTGATGAGAAAATCATTTTTCTTGATAAATAAGAATGGGTAGTTTGTGCATGTTCAATAAAGCAATTTTATCTTCTCATTCATTCACCCTAGATGTCCCATTACATATAAGCAATTTTTGATTTTGCAGTGAGGATGAAATTGAGGACATCCAAAAGGTATTACCTTATCATCTTGTGAGCCGATATCCTTTAGTAATTAGTGAGTATGTTACCAAGTCTATCATATGTTTTTTTTTTGTTCCAGGAAATATCTGTTTTGTCACAATGCCGCTGTCCATATATCACCGAGTATTATGGTTCGTATCTTCACCAAACCAAACTATGGATAATAATGGAATACATGGCTGGCGGTTCCGTTGCTGACCTAGTAAGTTACTTCTATTACTGGCTTCTACATGTTTGGTGCATGATATTTGATTGAACATTGATGATGAAGTTTTGCTTCCATATTTTCACGAGCTCTCTTTTTTCACTATGCTTTTGACAAGGATTTTGGTACATATGAAAATGCCTTAGCAAAGATCATTGCAAGTGTACCGCCATGAAATAAATTAGGAAGTCATTGTTAAAGACTGAAATAAATGATAATGGATTGATTTGTTATTGTTCTTTGTTTACTTAGTGAGCCTAAGAACCTGCTTCAGTAGCTCGTTTCTTTGCTTCTCTAACTATATTTTCCACATGGATCAAAATCTTGTTGTTGGCAAGGGAAGAGAGTTGTTAAAATTATGTTGTTTTTATAAAAATAAAAATAAAATGTCAATGTTGTGATAAAAAATTCTCCAGAACTACCTTTTTATTTCTAAATGTCAACTGATCTGATGTAGGTAATAATAATTGCAAGATTTTGAAGGCAACGCCACCATTTTTCTTTTAGTAGCTATTTTTTTTCTGGTGCTTTTAACTCCAACTTGAAGCCATTTTCTTAGCAAACCTTGGTTGTCTCTTTGTTTTAATTCTGTTTGATACTCCACATATCAATCTCTGAGTTGATTTTTTTTGGGTACAATATAACCACCAATTTCCTTGTACTTCTCTGGTTGCATATGAACTGATCTTTGCATATATTTGTGTTGGGGCACTTGTTTATTATCTGATTTGATGCGATATAATTCACGAATAACATTTATTTCTTATTGAAAGCTTATGATGACTCTTTATGTGCAGCTCCAGTCAGGCCCTCCACTAGATGAAATGTCAATTGCATGTATTTCACGGGATTTACTGCATGCAATTGAATATTTACATAATGAAGGAAAGATTCATAGAGATATCAAAGGTTTTTTTTGTTCTTTCTTTACCCCCATAATTATAAATATAGTTTTTATAAAGATAAAATTAAAATTTAGAACATTTGATTTTTGAGACTTGTATAGGCATATAATTTTCTGCTTTAAATTATTTGTCTCATTTTTTTGGCTTAATTAGAGGGATATTCCCTTTTTATTTGAAAAATAACTCCCTTTAAACTTTATTTTGAAGAATAACCCCTTTTTGCACACGTAGACCTAATTCGCATCATGCACAATGCAAATTCCTACTTTGCATCTTGTAGAACGCGAAATTTAGTTAAAATAGGCCCACTTTATTTTGAAGAGTTAAGGAACTTCGCGTTCTACAAGATGCGAAGTAGAAATTCGCATTGTGCCGGATGCAAATTTGGTCTACGTGTGTAGAAAAGGGGTTATTCTTCAAAATTAAGTTTGAAGGGCGCTATTTTTCTAATAAATAAATAAGGGATATTCATCTTATTAAGACATTTTTTTCACCCTTTAATTAGTGATTTACACTTATTTATCTGACAACATTTTTACTATCTCCATTGTCAGCGGCGAACATTTTATTGTCTGAGAATGGTGATGTTAAGGTACTTCTTTTCTCTTTAATGGGCTCACATTTAACATGGATTCTTTCTAGGGAGTGGCTAGAAGTATATGTATAAAATGGGTGAATGTATATACATTTTGAGGCTGGAAGTTAATTTTATGTCTTTGCAACAGGTTGCAGATTTTGGTGTTTCAGCACAATTAACAAGGACGATATCACGGAGAAAGGTATGGTATTTTGTTTAAGATACATCATTTTCCCATTAATCCTGAATGCCCTTTTCTGGCTTTTGCTGCTGCATTTTTAGAAAATAAATTACATTCATGTAGTGACTTTGTGATCTTTCTCGTTCTCTTCCCGTCTGCATCTCCTTATCTATGCTCTTTAGAAGATAAATTTTAGCGACCTTTTTGGGCAAGTTTTAATTTAACAGAAGTTTTTTTTAATCTTTTTCTATTCTAAATAAAATGTGACATTTGATTTAACATCTAGATTTTGAAAAAACTTTAAGGTTTTATACTAGAATTTAGTTTCTTGAAAACACTATTCAATGCTTTTTAGTCCATGAATTAAAAAAAGTCGAAAAAATGGTTACTAGTAATGAGAGGTAAGGTTTTAGGTGAACAAGAATGGGAAAAGGTTATAATATTTGTATGGCCGGAAACTGAAAGTTAGACGTACATTTGGAAATTGTCGGTGTTCAATTTGGTTGTGAATACAAGTGATTCTGGATTGCAACCTTCTTTTTTATGTGCTCTCCATTCTAACTGTTATCTGCATATTTCTACGAAACAGTCTTCTCTAGGTAAAACTGCTTTATCAAATGGTTGCTTTAGGTATTGTGCCACTATTGCCAGTTGCCATCTGTTTGATATTTACCTCCAGTGAGTGTATTCAGTGTCACCAGGACCTGGTTTGTCTTTGAAAGAAATCTGAAATGATATTTATCAAATGATTAAAATCAGCCCGCGTTCCATTTACCCACAATTATTAATTATTTTCTATGCAAACAGTGTTACAGGTGGTCTAATTATCATAATGATCATCAATGAACTAATATGTTTTACAATGTTCAGACTTTTGTAGGAACACCTTTTTGGATGGCACCAGAAGTGATTCAGAATACAGATGGATACAATGAAAAGGTACTTCTAAAATCTGTGCTTTCAAACTTTTCTCGAGTTACTGTTATTACCTTCTATCCATCTGCTTATCCTCTCCCTCTTGGGGCACACATGCACAACTTGCAATATATTTGTTGCTAAGCCTTGTTGAACAATGAGCTTTCCATCACTTGGGCTCTTTGCTGATACAGGCTGATATATGGTCTTTGGGGATAACTGTGATTGAGATGGCCAAAGGAGAACCTCCACTTGCAGACCTTCATCCTATGAGAGTTCTTTTTATAATACCTCGAGAAAATCCTCCTCAGGTAATCTCAATATATTTTGTTAACATGATAAGTTTATGCTAAATGATTTAGGGAAAATATTTCATGCACCGGTGGTGGAAAACTTGTTTTCCACAAATGGGTTCCATTTAGGGTTTAGGGGTTTAGGTTGCAAGGTTTAGAATTTAGTATTTAAAGGTTAGGGTTTAGGAATTTAGTTTTTACTGTAAAATTAACCATGTGAGTGGAAAAGAATTTCACTGCCAATGCATGGAATAGTAACCCAATGATCTATTCTTATGTTCTCAATTCTCATTCTCATTACAGAATGATCATATTTATGGTTCAAATATAATCGAAATTTCTATCTTGCAGTTGGAAGAGCATTTTTCCCGCCCCATGAAGGAATTTGTCTCCTTATGCTTGAAGAAAGTACCTGCGGAGGTAAACAATTATGTTTTCCTTTTGCTTATCCCTCTTTCATGTCAATTTTCTTTGTAACGGGTACAGAGAGTTTTCCACTTTAAGTGTCAGAGATATGATTGTGTCTATTCATGGTAAATTATGTTTGAAATAGCATTCTTTTCTTTTGGAGCATTCACCAATTCTCCATGTTTGGAAAACTTCTCATTTTCTACATAGAAATGGATTTTGTGTTTGACCCCGACCAGTCGGGTAAGGTGTATTAATTTAGTAAAATGTACTATTTTGGTATCTGGTTTTCTCCCAAACTCTATCAGCCTCCAACTAAAGTGCAACATTGCTGTTGGCGTTTTGGTGTCAAACAATTCTGATGTGTATAAGCGATCCTAGGTTTATTGGCTTAATTATTTTCTGAATGCTGCAAACTGCCTTTTCTTTTCTTTTTGTTTATTTAATTTCAGAGATCTAGTGCCAAGGAACTTCTCAAGCATCGTTTTATCAAAAATGCTAGGAAGAGTCAGAAGCTTCTGGAGAGAATTAGGTACCTTCTTGAACTTGTGGTTTCATAATCTACATATGATTGGAGTCTGTATCAATCTTGAGTGCACTATGCTTAATTATTTTCGTGCACTATGCTTATGGAATCAGTTATGTTTGACATTAAGTTCAGAGTATCAATCTTGCATTGTTTATTGTAGTTAAGATGCTTTTGTTTCGTGTTCTCAATAGAGAGCGCCCAAAGTACCAACTAAAGGATGATGGAGAAACCCCCAGAAACGGCCCCCAGGCTGTAGGACAATCAACTGACACTTTGAAGGTGACAAGAGATTTTAGAGGTGATGAAACCGTTCGATCTAGGTGCGTTGATTGTGTTGATTAACAGTACTCTTTCTTTTTATCTTGACGGGATTCTTACTGACCTGTTTGTTCAGCAGTAATACGGGGAAAACATTCAAAAGTGCAGGATGGGACTTCAGCATCGGTGGACCGAATAGTACAGGTACTGTCCGTAGTGCTGCAAGACCTCCTCAGATTCGAGAAAGGAAACTTGAACATTCGTATAATCAAGCAATATCGAGAACTCCAGAAAGTGGTAATGCTCTTAATGCATCTCGGGAAGTTTCTTCTGGAAAAGACACTAGAGAGTCGTATCATGATGATGACAATGATGTAAGATTCTTTCCCTCTCTCTCACACAGACTGCTGAAGAATGTACTATGCCCTTAATAAAAAGAGGTGTTGCATTGGATGATCCAGAATGGAGTTAACAATATGTTTATGTTGATAAATATGATTAAACTTTTCAAGAATTCTTTTCTTATTATTCTTAATTATCATATGTATAGATATAGAGTTGATATAACTAAAACTATATTTTTATCTTTAATTTAAATAATACTTATTCCTAATTTAAATACGTCTTCTAGTAAATCTAAACTACTGATTAGGAATAATCTCTAATTACACATTAAACAAAAACTAACACTCCTCGTCAACTTACACTCCCCTTCAAGCTCTAACACTTCTCGTATTACTTACAAGTAGTCAACCTAAAGGATAAGTATCATGTCCTTTAATAAGATAGAGTTTCTCTACAATCAAGCTACTAGTTAGGATAAGATTATAACTCCTAATCTATCCGCTATTAACCTACACTTTGTTTTCTAGAACTGCCAAGGCATGTGCCTCTACTACACTGACTGTATGATACTTTTATGCTAAGTTCTTGTGACATTGTTTTTGGTGCTATATTCCCAGGATGAAATACCTGTTAGTGGGTCTGGAACTATGATCATAAGATCTCCTAGAGGATCTCAATCATCAGCCTTGCTTCGACACTCAAACTCTCTTGTAAGCTTCCTTCATTTTCTACAAAGTTATCTTCAGAAAAAATATTTAGATAAAGTTTCCGTTCCTCTTTTTCTCCCATTCATTGATTTTATTAGATTTTAATGTGCTGTGTAGTCTAGCAGCACATTTGCTTCTTTCGAAGATGCTTCTACCAGTGGAACTATTGTGTTCCGTGGCCAAGCTGATGATCCCGATTCTCCTCAAACCCCAAGATCTAGGCAGGCAATTCAAGACAAAACTTCGATTGCGTCAGTTGAAGATAGCGCTTCAAATCTTGCAGAGGTGGTTTTTTAACTGTAATTCCTTTTTTATTCTACTTGTTTGGTCGTGCATTCCAATGTTATAGAGCATATGTTTTTTTATTAATAATTGATATACGTTATACGTTATTTATATAGCTTCCACTTTTTGTTCTTACTAGTTTTGCTATAGTATATCTCTAAGTTGCACTTAGTTTGGTAATTTCTTCTTTTACTTATTGTTCTTCATTATGTCTAGCAAGAACTGCACGAGTCATTGTCTTGCTGGATTTTTCCTAAATCCTTTTTGATGTATAATGTGTCTATTATTGGTTATGCAAATTTATTTTGTAGAAATCTGAGTTCACAATAGAGCTTGAATTTTTCATTAGCTTCTAGATTGAGAGTGTTCATGCACCATGTTTTCTATTGAAAAGTTCCAACTTTTAATGTTGATTCAGGCAAAGGCTGCAATTCAAGCAGGTTTGAGGAAAGAAAATGCCAGGGACAGGTCTGCAAGGAGCAAGCTTAGTAGTCCTGGCCACGAAAGCAGAAAAGACCAAATGAGTAACAGTTCCAATTCTTCTAGGTAAGCCTGATAAAGCCATGTTACTCCTACTCAATTGAGTGTCAAAAATAGGGGTATATTTTTAAAAAATTCCCTCAATTTTCCTTGTATTTGGAGGAATATTGGATGATCATATCTCCCTGTCCAATATGTGTATAACTCGGGTGTTGGACATGAGTACTTCTAGAAAATGAAGAGTTGGGGCAACATAGTGATAAAGAACTAACTTTTCTATCTTTATTCGGTTGTACCAATATCTCTAATGTATTGTAATTCGGTTCCAGCGGTTCTCGTGAATTTCTTGATGCACAAAGAGTATTTCCAAGATCACGCCAACCAAGTGACGATGAAGAAAATGCTAAGATAGCATTGGCATCTGTGCCACTGTCAATGTTACTTATCCCTTCTCTAAAAGAGGTGGGTATCACGTACATGCTTTGTTAGTTTCTCCTTCCAATTAGCGATATAGTCATATTGTCATAATATTTTTCAATTTAAGTTATAGGTAATCTTTAACCCTGATGGTGCATTAAGATGCTTACCAGTTATCAAGTATGTGATATAACTTGTCTTGGTATGGACTCTAGTTCATCTAGACCAAAGTAGCTTTATTATAATGATGTGAGTGAAACAAGTTCCAGACCAACTTCTGTAAGTGGGTAGTCAATAGAGGAATTCTGTTAAGGTGGAAAATGAAAAAAAAAAACTGGGACTGTGTGAGATAGGAAGTTTAAAATGGTTGACTTTTAGAATATTGATCTACAATTGCTTTGAGGTAGATGAGCAACTTAATACAAGTAAATTCGTGAGTCGTGAGGAAGTCAAACATGTGATGGTTATACTGGTAAACAAAGTCCTTGCATTGACCGTGCTCTTAGATGGAGCTATAAAAGTAGGCATGTTTTGACGTCGTTAATTCATATTAGGGAGCTTGTTTCTGAACATGATTCTATGTCTCCTTGATTTCCTGTTTTACTGTATCGGCTACCAACTTGTCTTGAGCCTGAATCATATTTCTCTATATCTTATTAGTTTTGTCAATGCACATAATGTAGGTTGTTTCTGATGATTCAGAAGGGCCAGTTGTGCGTGCAGTTACAAATTCCCTCATAAATATGGAACGCACAAAGCCTGGGTCTTGTGAAGCTCTTGTTCGCAAATTGCTTGAACGATTGGCAAGGTTAAATGTTTTTACTTTGTATCGACTCCCTTGTAGGTAAACATGTCTTTGTTTTTCAACATGATGAAACTCAAGCAGAGGTAAAATTTTGCAGCTCAAAGGACGCTTCCTTGAAAGATATGCAGGAGCTAGCCGCTCACAAGTTCAATAAGGGAAAGATGACTCCTGATGATACACAACATACAAACCCAGAAACTGACGGTCGGAAAAAGCAGCAGCATAAAGAGCTTCCTTCAAATTCCAACTTGAGCCCTCTTGCTAGATTTCTACTTTCTAGGTTTGTTGAAATATCACTTCCTTACTGAACAAACGTTTTTTATTCTAGAAAATGGATCCGTATTCCATGTTACTCAGACTCTGAATACGGGTATTTGTCTGATATGGATATATTCATTTTTCCCTCAAGTTTTCCCTTGAAGGGTCATATACTCATATCCTCGTATTTATGTCTGAAAATGGGTTCGACATTCATGTCAAACACTGTGCTTAAAAGGGGCATGAATGGAGGACAATGGATAGTAAAATGCTAAATTTACTATCCACAATGGTTTTCGAGCAATTCTGCTCGGAACTTTGGATGTCGAATATCCTAATCTGTGTTGCCTTGACTTTGCTTCATACTTTCAGAGACTTCCGCATAGATGTTCATTTACAAAGTTAATTCTTGTCGATGGAGATTCGGATAATATTCCGATTTTCGGATCGTTACAGATATCCAACTCCGCTGCCATCCCTAACTGTTTTGATATCTTTAATTTTCTCATGTGCTGCAGATGGCAAAGCCAGACATAGATGGAGAGATCTGAAACCAACCTGAAGGAAACTGTGAGATTTAATTATGTTCTGTAGGTGTGTTTTCTTTCATGCATTTGTTATGTACATAACATTTTAAGAAATTGTGTATTTATTAAACTTTGTCATACAATTTTGTTTTGTGGCTATTTTTTCATTTCATGTAATCTCAACAATATTAATCATTTATCAGAAACAATATCCTATTTCTTATATACTTTCAAGTTCCACATGAAGGAAAGAGATGGTTGCCATTGTAGCAGTTTTCCAGCAGACCTGGAGAACAGGAGAGCAAAACTAAAGAGTATTTTCTTCAAAATCCCAGGCATACATGCATATTGAACATATCTCTGACATGTCTATTATACTCGAGTATGAAGAAAAGTTTTTTAAAAATGCAATATTTACCTATATAACTGACACCAAAGGTACAGCACAAAGCCATTTGAACATTCAACCATAGCAAAATAATTGCAGTAGCTGTAAAATAAGAAATAAAGTAAAATTATATAACCAAAAGAATATAGCTTCTATCTGCTATTAGTTGCATTTGCTTTCTCCTTCCTGTGAAGTATCTACCAGGGGTGTTGAAAATCGATCCAATGGATACCTATCGGTCCAATAAACTCATAATGTAAGTTAAAAAAATGAAAATGATGTTGAAACATAGTAATAATATAGTGTTGATATTAAATTTATTAGGCCGTTGAGTATCTACTAAATCGGTTTTGAACACCCCTAGTATCTACAGCTTTAATGGATAGCATTATTACCCACAAAAAATATTCATACAAACCATGATCTTTTGACTAAAAAGTAAGGCATGAGCCCTTGTGTAAGCTCTACATGTAAATTCTACAATCAACATTCACAATTCTTCTCAAGATTTCACAAGTTTCTCTAACCAAGATTATTATAGTGCTGAAATTCAAGAACTCACCGCATTGCACAATGCAAAACAAGAGCTTGTATAGTTATTGAATGTGAACTTGTGTCATTATCTTTTTTTCTTATGATAATCAAAATTTTAAACTCTTAAGTGAGTTTGTAGTAATTGATAATAGTTGGATTGATTTAAAGTCGTTAAAGATTAATTTTTATGTAAATTTATTAAAACGGTATTACAGATATTGATATTCAACCTTTAAATATCAATACTTGTCTAATTGAGAATTAACCATCTATGATAAAAATTTACACAAGAGTATCAATACGCCCATGAAAGGTATCGATACTATTTGTAGGTATCAATAATGCTGAGGCAATATCAATATTTTAATTGCATTATGAAAATCGATTTAAAATGCGTATCGATATGAAGCACAAAAGGTATCAATACGGGTTCTATTATTGATATTTAGGGTACGATATAGATACCTAAAGTTTGTTTTTTATTGTTTGAAGCTTTGAAAATCATATGTTAAAATTAATAATCTTTTAAAATTATTTTAAAGACTTTTCAAATTTTTTAGATATTGATTAATTTCTGCAAAGTTTTAAACAAATCTAAAAATACTTTTAAATTATTATATCAAAACAAAAATCTTAAAAAAATAAATTAGTAAGGAAATCAAATTTTGAATTTGAGCATAATAGAGGGACTAAAACAATAATTAATCCATTTTACCCTTTCTTTCCCTTCTTAATTGGACGTGGCCATTTACCGCCATGGATTCCAACTAAACTTCCAAAAAAATCCCAAAGAATTATCTTTTACAATCGAAAGAAATGTCATTGAGTCATTTCTTCAAACACCTTAGCTTAACTTCCAGTAGTGGCTTCTGCACTCTCTCACGCCGTTTAGTTCATCCATCTTTCACTTTCCTCTTCAAAAACATCAATGGAAAAAAACAACCTTCAATTCCCACAAAGATTTTTCACCCTTTGTCTCGTTGTTACACCTCAGCATCCGAACCTGCATCCTCTACCTTATTAGCTCCATATCTCTCTGTTCGAATTCGATGCCGAAAAGATGTCGCTGTAAGCTTTAATTCAATGATTTATTTTCTGAGTTTTTTTTTTCTTTCTTTTAAGGTGAAATTTAAATCTAACCCCTTTTTTCTTTTGTTTGGGTTGTTTCAGGATATGTTTTCTGAAGCTCTTATGTGCTTCGGTGCAACTTCAACTACTGTGGATGAAGATGATAATTGTGACACTTCCAATGAGGTTAAACTCATTTTCACTTTACTTAAAGATGTGATTTTTATTATAATTTTGTTTCAAGAATAGGTTTTGAATGTTTTTGTATTTCTTATGCAGATATGCATTGAGTCCATATTTCCAGAATCAGAAGATGTGGGTGTTTGCATTTCACAGGCTGCAGATTCTGTAGGCTTAAAAGAGATACCAAGTTATGATGTTGAAGCAGGTGAGCACTATGACTGGATAAAGAAAACTCAGGTTAGTTTACTTTTCTCATTCTCTTTTTTTGTGTTGTGTGTGTGGTAGACAGTTCCATTTTTGGTACAAAATTGGCCATTTTTGGAACAGGGGATGAAGGTTTGCAGATATAGGGAGATGTTTAGTTATATTGTTAAAATCTAACTTCACTGAAAATATAATTTGAGCCCTTGTTTTTGTGTTTGAGATAGGAATCATTTGATCCAGTTGAGGTGAGTGAAGGACTTTGGATTGTCCCTGAATGGAAGACTCCCCCGGTATGGTGTATATCCATTTGCTTTTTCTTTAAAATCCTGTTGCAGTCTTTTTTTATTACATACACGGATGGACCGAGGGGGTGTTGGAGCGCGGTTCCACCCCTAAAAATTTCAAATTTTCATATTTCTTAAGAGTTTGTATCCTTAACATAAAATCATGTGTCGTCCCTGCATACATGCAACTTCTGTTCCCGAATTCTTGGTTTTTCTCTTTTAAGGAACTTGTATGGAATACTATGGCATGGATTGGGAGAAAACATTTGAGCATACACGTTTTAAAAAGTACTCAACGCTCATTTTCTGAGCCTGGATAACTTAGTATGCAACTCCCTTTGCCAATTTCTAGAAACTAGTGGGCATTGTGCTGTAGTAGGCTTTTAAACTCCTTTTTAAGGAAGGAAAAATATTGCAAGTTAGCAAAGAATCTTATTTCTATGTACATGGAACTTTGTTAATATGATACATAGGATTATTATTTAATATATATGTTTGTGTTATTGGTAAGTTTAACAAGTAAAAGTTGTTTAGCTTTATTCATTAGGATGTTGAAGCAACAAATATTATTCTGAATCCTGGATTGGCATTTGGAACTGGGGAGCATCCAACCACTAGATTATGTCTGTTGCTGCTACAAAGATTGATCAAAGGAGGAGAATATTTCTTGGATTATGGTACAGGTTCTGGCATTTTGGCAATTGCAGCACTTAAGGTAATTAATTCCTAATTATGAATGGATTGTTAGGTTATGGTATTCGGATTATATATGTCTCTATCCAACACTCACTTGAACTCGAATAACGATACAACCTGCAGTTCGGTGCTTCTTTGTCTGTTGGAATTGATATAGATCCTCTAGCAATAACATCTGCACGTCAGAATGCTGCTCTGAACAACATAGGCCCTGAAAAATTGCAATTACGCCTGGTTTCTAGCAACACTTCCTCCCCCACAATCGATGAACACAAAGATGTTCAAAACCAGACTTCTTGTGAGATGGTAGTCGAGTCCCAACACGAAAAATATGATGTGATAGTTGCAAATATACTTCTAAATCCTTTGTTAGAACTGGCGGACGATATTGCCTCACATGCCAAGCCTGGTGCACCAATTGGCCTTTCTGGTATTCTTTCTGAGCAGGTACTAACTTTTCTCAGCTTAAGATATGAATCTTATTGGTATGGTAGGAACTAGGAAACTAGATATGGAATCTGAAAGAGGAGCTGATATTAAGATTTAGACACTAGGTCACTAGAATTTACTTTTTCATTTGTCTTTGTAAGTACCATAATATTATTCATACTTTATCCGACCTCGCTTTCGGTTATGGTTTATGCAGATTCCTTGCATTATTAATCGATATTCTCCATTGCTGGACAACATATCCGTAACAGAGATGGATGATTGGGCTTGTTTAAGTGGTACAAAGAAATTGACAGGAAACTGAAGAAGATTTTAGAATATGGGCAAGCAGAAGCATAGATGGTCAGTTTACTGTTCGAATCGGCTTTCGGTTCTTATTATCTTATATATGCTCAGCCACTGAAAATATGTAACTTATATAATAGTTGAAGTACTCTTTTCCATTTGAATCAAGTTACAACTTACAACACCTAATCTTCAACGGCAATTATTGCATTGTTTCTTAGATAATCCACAAAATATACTGCTCTTATTAGATCTTGCTTCAGATACAGTGGTAACAAGCTACAGCATCATTCTAAGCATCTTCGCTGTCACTCATACTAGGACGGGTATCAATGTATACTTCTGATGAGAAGTCGATTCCATCGACAATCCTCCCCCTGTCCCATGCAAAGGGAAAATAACCATATGCTATTTTATTGTCAAGAACAAATAGTAAAAGCCAAAGGTAAAAGCTTTACCTCTCAAGAACAAACTTTCCTTCTTTGTACTTCTGACTCTTCTCATATACTGCTTCCTGCAGAAACAAAGATGGAAAATTTAGCAAAGATTTACAATATTCAGAACTTGATATGCTGAATAAATGTGTGCTTATGTGCGTGCGGGAGAGATAGAAGTTAGTAATTACATATTTCCAGCCAACAATTTGTCCACAACAGCAGCAAAATATATCAGCCACGGTATGCATTCCAGAAAGCATCATCCTCTCTTCCAGGGCTCCGACTGTTACGTTCACCCTGAAGCATGAAACTGTCAAAGTGACAAGCAACTCGAAGCATCCATCGGTTCATACCGAGTATGAAATATTAATCGGGCAAATGTCTCAAAATCTTAAAACTTGACAGCAGTTTTAGGCAATAAAAACAGCAAAATTATTTTTAAGCAACAAAATGGATTAAGAAAAAATGAAATTTTAAGTCAATCAATCATTGATGAAAATATGAGATCTTACGCGTTGTTGAAGAGGTAGGCTTTCCCCCGGCCACATTGGAAAGACTGAACAAATAATGATAATGCCACAAAAGTTTGTTAACGATTGCATGGAGTAGAAATATAAGGATTGTTTTCACCAGAATTTACTTTTGAAGAAAATCAGATCCAAAGCATACAGCTGAGGGGAAGTATGTGCATGAACTCAAAAAAAATCAGAACAAAACAGAAATATGAGAAACAGTAAACCAATAAAACATCCTAAAATTACACATGAAAGCATATATTTAACAGACATGTTGTAGTCAGACTCAGCAGTACATCTACAATCATGTTTAGTATAGTCACTTTACCTCGATACTAAAAGTATATATTTTATTTATATAGTCTCGTGGACTTCAAGGAGCAGCAATTGTATTTCTTTTTGTTTCCAGGATTGATTATATCTTTTTGTATCTTGAAAGGACTCGGGGGAAAAGTTCGAAAACATCTCCATAAATAAATGGGAGTACCAAACAGTCTAGATAGTTTTCTATTCACGGGGTTAATGGGAAAGGTGGAAATCATCTCGCTATATAATAGATACGGTAACAATCTCGATAATTCTTGTATTGTCGGATTCTAAAGCTTCTATCATAGTGTTCCCAAAAGAAAACCGACTAAAAAACATGTGGAACTAACAAGATTCTGAAGTTAATATACAAAAAAAAATTACTTGGCAATTAGGAAATAATAATTAGCTTAGAACGAGTACATGAATTAATTGTTAGTAACAGAAATATAATTAATACATATACATATGATATATATTTAGATATCATATCAGATGATTAGGGGCATCCAAAAAGGATAACCTACTATAACTTGGATACTATCAATGTTTCTCAGCTAGAGAAAGCATTGTGAATCGGAATAGCCAATTATGATAGAGAAAGAAATAGCACATTGAAGACTTCCAACACGCCAGGTTTCATAATCTCTAATACCGGAGACAGCAATGACTACAAACAATATACTCACAGAAAGCACTAAAACATCAAAAGGCTAATCAAAGACTTAAATAAACATTGTGAAGCCACTGAAGCTAATAGTTCGACAAAAGACAACCGAGGACATGAGGCAGAGTCGATGAAGTTTCTACATCATTATTTAAGGCCTAAACAATCAAAGAGATTCACCATCTTTAAGAGATCATGATGCCTTTAGTAAGGCATTTTCAGTGTAACTCTTCTTCTTTAGGCGTTTTTCGATAATTTGTTCCCATTTGGGGTTTCAATATAGCCCCCCAAATGTATCAACAGAATCTGATCATAAAATCTACCAAATCAAACCTTATCTGATAAGTGAAAACAAAAGCAAATCCCCCTCCCAATTGACCAATTTACCACCTCTCACCTTTCAAAACCCTAAATTTTGAGAGGTTCAGCTATTTCATCTTTCCTTCAAATTCAACTACATTTGCACAAGGCACTGACTATTTCCTTTACCAAATTATCATCAAAACCTAAAATAAACCAGTCATCACGTTCCTGGTGTTATATTGATAAATAATAAGATCCAAACATCAAAAGTAACCAACTTTAACCTAGCTTTCACCATTAACGACTAAAAAATCCAAAGTATTTGATGATAATTGAAATAGAAATGTCTAGGAATTGAAAAACCCAGAAAACCAAAATAAAGAAGAAAAGTAAAAGGGAATAAGTGGGTACCCTGGAAACAAGATCATCAAGGAGAGCCAAGTGAGTTCTACAAAACTTGCACCTGTAAAACCTTCCATCCAGCTCAACCACAAAGATCCTCCCCATTCCTTCTTCTGCTCTTTTCACTGCAAAATCTCAATTTTAAGATGAAGGGAAATCTTGGTCTAGGCTGGTGATGAATGGGTACATTTTCATGGCGGTGATAGAGATTCGCGGGAGTTTTGGGTCGAGCCCATGAACCATTTTGGACACCAAGTTTCAGGTGTGATGATGTTAAATTAATCTAATTAATATTTGAACCAGCCATGCTAAAATAAGTGTTATTTATATCAACAGATACGTATTTGTATAGTTTATATATAATATTTAAATATGATTAAAAATAAAAATATATAATAACTTTTAATTGATTTAAGAATATTCATAAAAAATAATACATTTTTTCACATAAATTTATAAATATATATCAGTCCAATCCAATTATAACCACCCACTTTACTATCATCTTTTAAGTCATTTTTTCAACCACTGAATCTTCACTATTTTTTCATGTTATTTAAAAAATTAATAAATAATTTTTATTAATTAGGGACTACTACTGACATAACGAGTCGGACTTATCTCTCCTCTGATATTTATAATATTTTTATTTTGAAATTTAGTTGTTAAATTAGCAATTTTTTAACATTAATAAAAAAGATTTTCTTTCATACTAAAACAGAGATAAACGAGAAGAGGATAAAATATTACATTGTCAATTGTTAACCTTCTTCAACCCACTATGTATTTTCTTTCTTGATATATTTTACAACAGGTTGGGTATAAAATTTAGTGTTTGAAATTATATTTTTTTGTCTAATATTATATACGTGTATTTGTTTAATTTGTATTTTTTTAATAATATGAATATTTATCTTATTATCAATATTTATGGTGTAAGATTGTTATGAAATTTCTGTAGGTTTAATCAAGATTCAACTAGTAATTTTTATGGATTCAAGATCGTTTATTGAATTAGTTTCGACGCTTCGACACGAATAAATTTTTATGAATTTAAGATAACCCTTTAGATTGGACCTAAGGTAAATATCCTTATGGATGCGTTTTTGAAAAATTTTCTATTTTTCAGTCTGTCTTTGTTACGGTGATATGAGTTTGTATTTTGATACTATATACTTTACTAATTTGTTCGATATAACATTATTTTATAATTAAATTCTGATATTGTTTAAATTAATTATCTTAACTATATATGTTATAATTATCACTTGATTTGAATCTTAAATCTTTAAATATTTTTATGGGAGGTTTTCAATATAGAATGTGACATCTCAAAATTAGACTTAGCACAAGCAGATAAGTGTTACTTTAAGATTTAGGATATAAAGATTTATGTTGTAGGATGCCTGAGTTTATAATTGGAATTTGAAATTTAGGTTTAAAATTTAAGATTTAAGTATTAAAATTAGAAATTTAAATTTTATAGTTCAAATTTAAAAAGCTGTATAACATTTTTTACAAATTGTGTATTAAAATATATCTCTTTAACTAAATTATACATTTGGATAAATCCGTATTTTATTATGAAAAATTAAATTAATAATAAAAAACATGAAAAAGACAAAAAATGATCTTATAATTTAATATTTATTATAGTTTAAAATAAGTGTATTAATAATTGATGCCAAGTTAAGAATGCTAAAAGAATTACATAATGAAATTGGTTCTCTCTGCCAAAAGGACACAACAAAAATAATGGTTTCTGGAAACGATGGGTAAGAAACCTCTAGGCTGCATTTTCTGCTGGTGTAGGGGTATACCACCTATGGTGTATCACTCGTTAGTTCGGGGATAAATAGAGATGATAAATGTAAATATCTGATATAAAAATATAATATCTCTATTCAGTCTGATATATAATGATATTTCATCCTATTTGAATTTGATCTAAATTTAATATAATATTTTCAAAATAACACAACATTATATCAAAGATTATTTTGAAGCATTGGATTTGAGATGCTAATTTTATTTATTTTTTAATAAAACTAAAATATCAAAATACTAATGACATGTCTGCTTGGAAAATTAAACCCTTGGTCCTTGCTGGTGGAACTGGAAACATCAGTTAACATTTATGTGTGTGAAAAGTTGAGAATTTCCTGTCTAAAATAACAAAACCCCTGAACTATACCAAACATGACAAAGACAAGGCTCCCATAATGTAATTATGGAGTCTGATTAGCTTGCAAAACCTTAAAATCTTTCAGCTGTCATTACCACCGGAGTTGGTTCTGTATGCTTCCTTACCAGATATGGACCTCTCTCAACAGCTTCTTGCAACTGCAAAAAAAGACCAACATGGACATTAATACCAAGGCGTTCATCATGGTAATTGCCAAATACACAGAGCTCCGAGTGGATTCGGGTAAATCACAGATACGAGTCGTATGACCCTATCTAATAACTAACCTTCCCGGCTATTCCAGATAGGGCAGGGTCGCTAACAAGTTTACTTGACATGAACGACCGGTGGATTGCTTTGCAACAGTTGTATCTAGTCTCCATACCTGACAACACCAGAAATAGTTGTAAACTGCGACTTTCATCAAAAAGGATAAAGACCTATTGGGAGATTGTGATCTCCTGTAAAGCTCAAAATATTAGAAGAGCTTAAATAGCAAACGATGGTTTCATGTGGACGAGATCGAGAGAGCAAAGGAGATATTATGGTGTGAGTTTTTCATTTGATTCAGAAATGAAAGCGGGATTACTATGATGGTGAAAGCAATATACCTATTTTTGCAGTTTCATAGGTTGGATCAGTTACTATGCTTATTATCTCTGGTTTCGAGCAAATCTCCATCAAGCACCATACTCGAGCTACTAATCCTGTTATTACTCGGTACCCCTGATATCAGCAAAAACAATATCATGTTAATTTCGCAACAAATAGTCATTTAGCCAATATCTACCGAAATAAAAGACATGATTGGTAGAGCTAGAAAACAGTAAGTTCCAATTGCTTTGTGTTAAGCATTTGCTTGCTTTCCTCAAAGTTCAAATTAGAAATATTTTTTTTAAAGTAACAAAAAGTATCTAATCCTGGGTCCAACAGTTAGTAATTCATTCCAAAATCTAGGTAAACACCTATTATAGAAATTAACCAGGAATATGAAAAGTAAGCAAAATATACACAAGACATGTCAAAACTAAACATACGTAAGCCGCAGATTCTTAGGCTTTAGGGGAATACAAAATGGTTAAATAGGAGCCCTTGAAAATAATTTGGTTTCAATTAGGAAAGCTTAATTTGGCAAAAATGTATAGATTATTTGACGAGAAGGAACACTTACTGCTAGACGAAATTCTGCTGCCTGTTGAAGAACTGATAGGAAAAGACCCTGAAAATCATGCAACAAGGGTTATTAAACTTAGTTTATTTATTTCAAAGGAGAATATCAGAGGGTCAAATGCATAAGAGTCCGGGGGATACTACAGATTGATAGGTGAACCCTTTTTTTTGCTCATGCTTATTTGAGTCTTGGTCAAAGGTTAAACAATGTAAGCAACCATGAAATGAAAATGCAAAAAAAATATCTACTTCTTTAAGGATTGCTTACAGATGGTGTTAACTTTGTACTTTCTGATGCTACTTCATAGATCAAACGTCGAAGACTTTCTTCTGCATCACCATTTAATATTATACTGTCCTCAGGCCGGTTTTCTCCCACAACATTCCCTAAAGCATGCAATGCAGCCTAGATTGCAATAAACAAATCCATCAGAAGTTGGTATATATTAAAGTGAAGACGCAATTGTTAACTTGTTATGCAGAATACAATCCATGAAAGATCAATTTCAAGACATATTTTGCAAGTTCTGTCAAGTAATAATACATCTGATTTCCAAGCAACCCAATGAAAACTACAGTTTTCTTCGACTACTGGGACATTTTAAACATTAAGGTGAAACTTTTTGAGAAAAGAAACGTCATAGCTAAAAAGGACCATGGGAATAGCTGGAAAGAGAACAAAGTTGATAATAAAACGAAGGGAAAGCTAGCGGCTATACTCCACTCATAATACATCCTTTTAACATATATGTTCTCTAGTATGAACCTCCAAGCTTTTAGAGAAACAGTAATACATGGTACAGCCGTGAGTTTGGGATTTAGTCACAAAGATGGACGGGAAAATCACTCAACTTCACCAAAAGGAGCCCCAATCGTTAGGAGTAGATAGAAACAGATCTCTTTAGGATTTTGGATGAAAACTCTGCTTAGGGTTTATTATTTCACATGCCCTTTGGATAAGGACCAGTCATTACAAAAGTAGGAAACCTTAATATAGAAAGGAAAGAAATTAATTAAAATAGAATCACAAGGAACCTAAGGAAAGAAATAAAATCCCAATCTAAGCCTTAATTAGATAATTGAAATTAATGGTCTTTCTTAACATAGGTTCGGCCCACACAAGCATCCATAACGCATGCCAATGGGTTCAGTAAAGTTGATAGTTTAAGATAGCTCATCAACAATTATTGTGAAATAATATGAACAAAGGGGTAATAATTTAATGGCATAAAGATAGTTTTCACCCTTAATATTTATAATTTTTGTCATTTTGACCCTTATTCTTTTTTTGAGATAAATTTAGCCCTTAACCTATGTTTTTTTAACAAATAACTCATTTTTTAACTATCATTATAACTGAACCGTTAAAAATTTAATAATGGTAACTTGTCATATATATGTGATAATATATTTTAAATGACATAAAATCTAACCTATTAAACATATACATATATATAGAATATAATTTTATTCTAATCTAAAAATATAAAACAATTAAAATTCAAATTCAAATAAAATATTAAAAATTAATTTTTTATTCATTAAAAATTAATTAAATCTAAAATAAAAGGCTACTAAATATTTTTAACCTTAACTATAGTAAAATCAAATATCTAAAAAGTATGAACATAATCTGAAAAGAAAGGGTTTTGTAGAGTTTGTTACCGGTGAATCAAAGATAAATTAATTTGATAATAATCTATTGGATTATTATTATTTTAGTTTAGAATTTAGGTATTTTAGTTTTAATCTAAATCGAATTTTTAGGGTTTTATAAACATATTTTAGTTTAGTTACGGTTGAGAATATTTATTAAATTTTTATTTTGGATTTAATTAATTTTTAATATTTTATTTAAATTTTAATTATTTTATATTTTATACTGGAATAAAATTATATTATATATGTATATGTTTAATAGGTTAGATTCTATGTCATTTAAAATATATTAGTATCACATATATATGACAAGTTATCATTATTAAATTTTAATGGTTCAGTTATCATGGTAGTTAAAAAATGAATTATTTGTTAAAAAAAACATAGGTTAAGGGCTAAATTTATCAAAAAAAAAAAGAATAAGGGCTAAAATGACAAAAATTATAAACGTTAAGGGTGAAAACTATCTTTATGCCTATAAAATATGCACTAAGATTGATTTATAAATTCTACTTATCTCAATCAAGAACTTAGAGATTTGAATTTTTCTCAATTTAGTAACTTTAAACCCTTTAAAATTTTTCTCAATCTAGTTGCTTTAGGCTCTTAAAAATTATGTTCTCATATTAATAAAAGTTTATAAGTGTAAGAAAATACTCTAAAAAGAGTAGAATTTTTTTCTTAATTGTACCTTCTCTATGTTTCCGTTAAAAATTCTAAAAAATTAAATTTCAAACCTTAACTCTAATTTTTCACCTTCTAAACTTAAAACTTACGCCTTGCATATAAATTTATAAACTCTAACCACGACTACTAAGCTTGAACCCTAGACTCACTAATTTAAAGTGAGACATCAATAGGGACATTATATTCATAGAGTTGAACCCCTCTAAAAATCATTATTTTATTATTTTTATTTATAATTATAATTATTATGTTTCACAATAAGTTGTGTTTTAAAAAATTTCATTACAACATAATTCGTAGCAATTATAATAACATTTGTTATACTCATAACCACGATAAATGTAACGTTACCAATAATACAACTATAAACGATATTTAAATCTCTCGTACACTCTATTGATTAGAAAGAAAGTGTTGGTTTAATAAGCAACCACAGAAGTTTACATAGCCAAAAACAATAATAGCGGAAGGTCACTTCTTATAAATCAATTCAAAACTTTGTACGGGGAGTAATAATGCAAATAAACAACCTTAAAGTTGTACTGATATTTTCAAGGGAATGAAAATTATCCATCACAGAAATTTGATTCCTTACGTATATACATACAGCGATATATACATGCACCAAAATAAAAGGGCAAAGCACAATAACATTGGCTCTAGATCCATCATCCATGGAAAGTACCATGCATTTAGTATTGGAGAGTATCGTGTACAACTGCATTTAGGATCCCTTTTGCAAGTAATATCTCACTGTCGCAAAATTTGCAGTGTCCCCAGAAATCATGGGTCAGCTGCCGGACACCATCCCAGGTGCAGGGAAAGGCGTGTGATAGTGGACAATGCGGGGAAGACGTGCAAGGGTTGGTCAGTCTGAAAATATTAAACTTTGATATTTATGAGAACAAATTGGACATGGCTATTATGAACATTAAAGAGCGGAGTTTTGAGCGACAAGGAAGAAGTGATATTGAAAATTTTATGTTCTTTTGTCAAAAACAAATAATTCATCGGGTTTTTGGTAAATAGACTATTGTAGTTAGGGTGAACTACAAAATTGCTCCAAATTCTGGATGTTTCTCTGAGAATCCACATTACATCTTTCTGAATAAAATTATACTAACTTCTTTTTTTTTCTATAAATGAAATTCGTACATCCACAGATAAACCCTATTGGTGAAGCTTATGTGTAAAAAAACTAATTACAGACTGGCAAGCTTCCACAACAACTAACCATTCATCCCTATGACAAACTTGAGATTTAAATGATACGATATCTCCGACGTAATTAGATAATAGACAATCCTTTAAGTCAAGAATTTTTTGTCTATTATGGCATACAAGAAAACTTGTATATGTAACTTCATCTTGGTCAGATACGATACCACCTTTATATGGTGCATCATCATAAAAGAAACAACATTTTCCCTAAAATATAATTAAGATATTAATAATATATATAAAGATATAAATATTAAATAAAAACAATAAATTAAAAAATAAAGTAGGATTATTAAAAAAAATACTTACATCTTTATCTCTCGTAATGATAAATGTAAAATTTCGTCCAACAGGATCTGTTATAAAAATTAAAATTATTTAAATAAATATAACAATAGAAATAAAAAACAAACAGATTTTTTACCATTAATAGTCAAAGGATTAGTAAAAAGATTTACTCTCTTGATCTCTACGTAAAGTATTGAGTCTTGATCAAAATTTTTTCCCTAAGCACGTTAATGTTGAATAAAAATAAGATATTAAATAATAATATATGATAGATGACTAAACATTATCGTAACATACCTGAAGAAGATTTAGTGCACATAATGCATTTTTCGATGTTTTAAAGCTAGCAAAACACAATAGAAATATAAAACGATGGTCTAATTCTATAGAAATAAAACCATCTAAAACATTCAACATATTGTTAATCTCCCGCGTTCTAACGTTTTGAGGAAGACCGGTAATAGAGATGAAATACATCTGAAACAAACACAAGTATATCATTTTAAGATAATCATAACTACCGATAAATAACAAAGTAAATATTTTTAATTTAGTCGTAAAGGATAAGATGGACGGCCCTAATAATGCTGTGTGATGACAAGTATGGCCGTAAAGGAAGGCAGTGTAGTTGTGAGGATGAGATGATAGCTCAAGGTTACTGGAGAGTTTTATACTTACTTTGGCTCAAGATATTAACTATACGACTGCTACCATAACATTTCAAGTATGAACTTGATCAAGAAGAGGATGTCAATGAGGAAGAAAACCTTAAAGCATAAATAGGATCACAGTTTTTCTTCATAACCTCCAGATGACTTCTTTTGGTCCCCACACTATTTATCTTTCTGCTTTTACTCCGCTCTTTAATGTTCATAATAGCCATGTCCAACTTGTTCTCATAAATATCAGAGTTTAATATTTCTAGACTGACCAACCCTTGCACGTCTTTCCCCGCGTTGTACTATCACACGCCTTTCCCTGCACCTGGGATGGTGTCCGGAAGCTGACCCATGGTTTCTGGGGACACTGCAAATTTTGCGACAGTGAGATATTACTTGCAGAAGGGATCCTAAATACAGTTATACACGACTCTCCAATACTAAATGCATGGTACTCTCCATGGATGATGGATCTAGAGCCAATGTTATTGTGCTTTGCCCTTTTATTTTGGTGCATGTATATATCGTTGTATGTATATACGTAAGGAATCAAATTTCTGTGATAGATAATTTTCATTCCCTTGAAAATATCAGTACAACTTTAAGGTTGTTTACTCGCATTATTGGATAAAAGTAACTAAAATAATTAATTTATTGAACACTTAATAAGAAGAAAGACTGATCCTGCACCAACGACCATTACAGTAAATGAACAGTTTAAAGTCTGACGGCCTACACCTGCACCAAGGCACGCCTTCTCCCACGTTGTCCACTATCACACGCCTTTCCCTGCACCTGGGATGGTGTGCGACAGCTGACCCATGGTTTCTGAGGACACTGTAAATTTTGCGACAGTGAGATATTACTTGCAGAAGCGATCCTAAATGCAGTTGTACACGACACTCTCCTATACTAAATGCATGGTACTCTCTATGGATGATGGATCTAGAGCCAATGTTATTGTGGTTTGCCCTTTTATTTTGGTGCATGTATATATCGCTGTATGTATATACGTAAGGAATCAAATTTCTGTGATGGATAATTTTTATTCCCTTGAAAATATCAGTACAACTTTAAGGTTGTTTATTTGCATTATTACTCCCCGTACAAAGTTTTGAATTGAATTGATTTATAAGAAGTGACCTTCCGTTATTATTGTTTTTGGCTATGTAAACTTCTCTGGTTGCTTATTAAACCAACACTTTCTTTCTAATCAATAGAGTGTACAAGAGATTTAAATATCGTTTATAGTTGTATTATTGGTAACGTTACATTTATCGTGGTTATGAGTATAACAAATATTATTATAATTGCTACGAATGATGCTGTAATAAAATTTTTTAAACACATAACTTATTGTGAAACATAATAATTATAATTATAAATAAAAATAATAAAATAATGATTTTTAGAGGGGTTCAGCTCTGTGAATATAATGTGTCCCTATTGATGTCTCACTTTAAATTAGTGAGTCTAGGGTTCAAGCTTAGTAGTCGTGGTTAGAGTTTATAATTTATATGCAAGGCGTAAATTTTAAATTTAGAAGGTGAAAAATTAGAGTTAAGGTTTGAAATTTAATTTTTTAGAATTTTTAACGAAAACATAAAGAAGGTACAATTATGATAAAAATTCTACTCTTTTTAGAGTATTTTCTTACACTTATAAACTTTTATTAATATGAGAACATAATTTTTAAGAGCCTAAAGCAACTAGATTGAGAAAAATTTTAAAGGGTTTAAAGTTACTAAATTGAGAAAAATTCAAATCTCTAAGTTCTTGATTGAGATAAGTAGAATTTATAAATCAATCTTAGTGCATATTTTATTATAAATCAATCTTAGTGCATATTTTATAGGCATAAAGATAGTTTTCACCCTTAACGTTTATAATTTTTGTCATTTCAGCCCTTATTCTTTTTTTTGGATAAATTTAACCCTTAACCTATGTTTTTTTAACAAATAACTCATTTTTTAACTACCATGATAACTGAACCATTAAAATTTAATAATGATAACTTGTCATATATATGTGATACTAATATATTTTAAATGACATAGAATCTAACCTATTAAACATATACATATATAATATAATTTTATTCCAGTATAAAATATAAAATAATTAAAATTTAAATAAAATATTAAAATTTAATTAAATCTAAAATAAAAATTTAATAAATATTCTCAACCGTAACTAAACTAAAATATATTTATAAAACCCTAAAAATTCGATTTAGATTAAAATAAAATACCTAAATTCTAAACTAAAATAATAATAATCCAATAGATTATTATCAAATTAATTTATCTTTGATTCACCGGTAACAAACTCTACAAAACCCTTTCTTTTCAGATTATGTTCATACTTTTTAGATAAAATTTTGATTTTACTATAATTAAGGTTAAAAATATTTAGTAGCCTTTTATTTTAGATTTAATTAATTTTTAATGAATAAAAAATTAATTTTTAATATTTTATTTGAATTTGAATTTTAATTGTTTTATATTTTTAGATTAGAATAAAATTATATTCTATATATATGTATATGTTTAATAGGTTAGATTCTATGTCATTTAAAATATATTATCACATATATATGACAAGTTACCATTATTAAATTTTTAACGGTTCAGTTATAATGATAGTTAAAAAATGAATTATTTGTTAAAAAAACATAGGTTAAGGACTAAATTTATCCCCCCAAAAAAATAAGGGCCAAAATGACAAAAATTATAAACGTTAAGGGTGAAAACTATCTTTATGACTAATTTAATTCTGTAGTTAAGTTGGTCTTTTAAGAATCACCAAGATATTACATATTTCAAGATAATACAGTCACGAGCATAGTTGTGTTAATCCTGTGTTTAAGAACTCTTAGTGACTGATTCAAAGAGTTTTCACATTATGTAAACCCATTATGAACAGCGAAGAATACAGAGCAAAAGAATTAGACATGCTTACCAACTGTTTACCACCCCCTTGCCGATCAAATGCAGCATGAACTATATGCCTTGCAGCGGGAGGAAAACTTGTCAGTAGCAATACGGCTCCTTGAATTGCTAAAATATCAAAAAATAGGAGGGAAAAGAATCAGGTATAAACAGATCATTTTAGGATTATCAACATAACAAACAAGTTCAACAGAAAGTCTCCACTTGGGGTTTTATTGGAAGAACATATAAGTAACACAACATAAAGTTGAACAGATTCTATAGACACGATTAATCATGTTAACCACCAAACTTTTAATCAATCAACCATAGAGGTAGAAACTCATGAGATGTAAGACCACAAGGCACACAAAACCAAAGCCATGCTCATATAACATGGAGCACGTACTTTGAGGCGTCTATATAAATGATTAGAAACTGAAACGAACCATTTCTATTTAAACCATACAGTGAAAATAAATAATTATAAAGACCAGAATGAGGAGTTAATCAAAAATGAAGTAGCAACAATATAAAGACTATAAAAGAAGCAAGTTATTCTATTCAAGAAAAGCGTCTGCATTCTGCAATTACATAGCCTGCGTTGCCGTCTCTTTATTTATTTTTTGGAGTACCCGTATCTAAAGAATGTTTGGACATAGGTTTGGGTGTATGGCCCTCCAAATGTATGAAAAATTGAAAGAACTACCATATATGTGTTGGATAAATAATAGTATCTCATACTCACACCTAAGTCCCACTAACATAAGCCGAATCAATACTTACAGGATCCTATTCCTCCAAGGGCTTCAAGTGCAGATTCACATTCATCAGCATCTTGAGCATCCAACAGCCCAAGTCTCACATCAATGGCTGAAATCAAACTTTTGGCACCTGAATATAGAAGAAAAAACGGTAGCTTAAAACATGCCATACCACAAATATTCAGTTCCAGAGTAAGGATTATGTCCATGATAGTAATCAAGTTTCAATTTATTTTCCAGGATTATTTTAGTTGGTTATCACTTTTTCTCATACAAGCATTGTGCAATTGGGAACCTGCAGTTGAATGCAAGGAGCTAAGAGAATATTGCCACACCATATAGAATAAAAAGGGTCAAGTATATACCACATGCAAATCCAAAGAGAACAAAGGAAAACGATAAAAGAACGACAGCAACAGTAATTGCAAATTCAGTCTTTACACTTCTAAAGATGCTTAGTTCTAAGTAAATTAGTCTCTTCGATGTTCAAATTTCAGAATTCAGCATATACGCCTTACTTGTTTCATCAACAAACATGAATATGTTCTCCTTGGATAAAATCCTTCCACTTATCATCATTGCTCTTGATCGTAGAATTGATTCCATTGATGAGTTGCTATAAAGTAAATAAAGTGGGTTACAAAGAAAACAATTAAAACTTGGTTATAAAGAAAGTAACAACAGTTTTGAAAAATATAAAAAGGAAAGGAAAAAGTTAATCCTCAAATAAGTACCTGATTATAGAATGAAGTAACTGAAGGGTGGTCCTCGCCAAGAACTCTGCACCATGCTGGATTTCAGTCAACTGCATATCTGTCTAGTCAATATCATATACGAAATGCACGTGAAAAAAGAAGTAACTAAAGATAAGTGTTCTGGGCCAGGGTTAAACCTCATACAAGAGCTCCAAAGCACTTAGGGTTACAAGGGTATCATTTTGATTCCTGATATCAGCCTCCAATAAACTGAGCAGATTTGAATTATATATTATTGATGCTATGGAGTTGGAAATAGAGAATAACTTCACTATCAATGATAAAACACGAACACGTCCCTGAAAAAGGATTTACGGTATTAAGAAGGAAATACAGATATAATAAAATTTCCTGAGCATATTCATAGACTACATAAATGTCAAAATTGGAATTGGTGTCCTGCGGGAACTTCAAATTTTTAAAAACTGCAGAGATATAAAAAATGATAAAAGTAAAGAAAGACATTGACAAAGACTACCTTTTCCCACAATAAATAGAACTCCATACATTTTTGTGACGTCAATAGTTAAAAACGCTACAATTCAAGTAAAGGAATTGTGAACACAGATAATCTTTAAATCTTCAAATATATGCCCAAAAATATAAGAAAAAACTATGAAACAAAAGGAACACACATGAGACCAGTAATATAAAAAGTCGACACAAGAGAAATAATCGTACCAGTGATGAACATCGAGATGCTACATTCCCAAGGTGTGTGGCTTCATTGATATTAGATGGGAAGATGATGCCCTCCATAAAGTTACAAAAATAATTAAAATGCGATTGAAGTAAACTAAAACTATAATGGCATAATGCATTAAAAAGATTAAACCTCAGATATCAAGTGATTTAAGGTCAAGTCCTCACCATGGCTTCAGGAAACTGGGCTAAGTTCTTGATGGCATCAATTGCAGCAGTTGCAACTTGTTCATTGCTACAGGTGAGTAACTTGACATTATTTTATGCAGAAGGATGAATCAAACATGTTAAAAGCAATAATCTATTTGAGATATGTACAGCCAAAGACAATAGAAACACTAAGAGATAGCTAGCACATTATTCCACAGCCTACTCTATATGTTCATTCTTCCACCTCCCTCTCTCAACTGAAGCAAATGATTTCAACATATACCCAATTTTAGAGCTTAAATCTAGAAGAGCTTTCCAGTTTCTCTATGCAGCTAATCTAGAACAGTTTTATCTCCAAATTACAGATGAAAAAGAATATAGAAAGCGTATTTTCTTCCTGCGAATTCTCTTATAAAGAATTTCCATGTCCAATTTCAAAGAGCAGGATCATGACTTTCAGAATCATCATTGTCAGTGAGTAAGCTCTTCAAATTACTTCGAATAATTGCTGACCCCAAGGAGCAGTGCCAAAATATCTCTAGTACAATATGATACTTAGGGAAAAAGAAAGCAGTATGGCGACCATATTCATCATATTCTCCCTCACACTGGTAGAGAATTACACATTTAAATTTATCCTATATTTGATCCCATCATACAACCTTAGATTCCTTTAAAACTTGCCTGTACCTCGTTAAAGCATGCCAAATTAGAAAGCCAAAAAAGAAGATTAACAGAGAACAGCCAAAAAAACATTATACTAAGTTTAGATTACCAAATCATCAAATTTATTTGAACTTTTCAGAAAAAAAGCTAAGATGGCACTTATAAAGCTTATTGATTGCCCACCAAAAAGAATGATTGTTTTATAACCGTAAGCTATGACAACCCATATGATCAACAACATGACAATCCTGAATCATTTTTTTGTAATCATAAGCTATGATAGCTATGATCAACGACATGGCAATTCCAGTACAACAAACCCAAAAAATTTTAGAAGTCTATACATAGGGAAAATAATCCACAGCCACATTTCCATGTCATGTACCAACTTTAGGGTTGTCCGCACTCATATGCACAAAACAAAAGGAAGGGAAATATGACAAATTTCTCTGCAAAAATGAAGATTAAATCATAAACAATGGAATGTCTTATTTTCAAGGTTCAAAGTGACGGGTTCTTACCCATTTATCAAACAGTCCAGTAACTGAGGATAAATATCGTAGTCGATAATCAGCTTTGTGGCAGATAAAGATTTGTCATCAAAGTTCTCCAGAAAGGACAAAACCTGGATGAAGTTGTCAACATTCAATTATGAGTTAATTTACAGTGGTATGTAATGTTGTCAAAATACATGTAGAATAGATGAGCACATTTGGTCATGCTTTGCTCATAGAATCGTCTGGACATATAACACAATAAATCTTAATACCTGCCAGTTCCATCTATCCCCAAAAGAGGTATCTTAAAAGGTATCCAAGAATAACCAGTTGTGGCAAACACTTGGATAATTTTTTGGCATAAGAATTCAACCTAGCAATTGCAAAAAATACAGAAGAAATCAAAGAAGATAACTTCAGAGGAGTTTTACACGTACCGTTTTGCATGATAAACAACGAACTATTTGAGAATCTGCTTTGAGGCCAACTTGAACGAAAGGCTAAGAAACAGAAAACATGACCCTTTAGGCTTTAACTCTCATCATAAATTAATAAGCACATGATAAAGATATACTCCGAAGTTTGAATTGTTAAAAATGCTACTTAGACTAACTTATTCGAGATCAATTTTGAAGCATTTCAAAGATAACCGTCAAGGAACTAATAATCACTAAGAACTCCAGTCCACATTCAAAATATCAGAATGTTCCCCTAATGCTAATACTATCCAAGGATTTTCATTCCCACAAGGCATCCAAACAATGTACAATTGTACATTACATTTGAAGCTAATTAACTACTTTTTACAAGTGATAAGGAAGCGATTAATTTACTGAAGGACCAAATGCATACCATGTACTGTGGAACGAGTGAGGTACCATACTTAGTCTTGAATACTCTCTCCAAACAAGCAACTAGAGTATTCTCCAGGCCAGGCACATCTGCTTTTGTTTGCAGAGCACTGCAGAAGAGCTAGTAATAGTTAAAAGCCCATTATTTTAACTCAAAATCGAAAACCCAGTAAGCTAAAACAAATTCCCACAATGGAAACCAATTCCTTTCAGCATCTAAACAACAACGTTTCATGATTGCAATAGCATTACATAAAACATTTGAACTGCTAATTTTGAAATACCCATTTAAGAAAATCCCAGAAACACTCAATTATTAATATAAAATAAAATAACCGTAAAAGAAATTTTAAGTAACAAGGAATAGAAAGAAGAATCAAAAGGGGGTGGTTGCCTGATGATGACAGGGAGAGGGAAACGACCGAGAAAATCTTTCACAGCGGCGTCGTTTAGAGCACCGGGATGATGAGCGAACTCGGCAGCAGAGTCGAGCAACTGAGTTGGATCGTCGAGCGAGAACTCTTCCTCCATAGCAGCGCACTGATTTTGATTATTTGGGTTTGTAAAGGGGCGGGCGGTGGCAGTGAAGAAAAAGGAGAGTGATTTCCAGAGCAAAGCCGCGTGGCGAAAACGTAAGTGAAACAAGGGATTTTGACACCGACGCGTGGCGTAAAGGATCTTAAATCTTAACGCTCCGTTCCGCCGACAACAGGGTAAAGGAACGGACGAGTCTAAAATAAGCTTGTTAGTATACGATTAATAAATAATGGGTTCTTGTAATTATTAGATAAGTTTATTCTTTAAAAAATTAATTTAATCGTTAAATCAAGGATGGATGTTGAGTTAAAAGGATGTAGTGTTCTGGTTAATTGATTTTCCTGATATGCTTCATACTATTATTATTATTATCGGCGGAAATGTTATTCTTGTACAAAAGATAGAAAATCAACTAAACGTTATCTCTTATACGTCCAAAACGTTAGATGCGACTCAACGAAACTATTCGATAACGAAAAAAGTTATTTATAATTATTTTTACTAAAAAAAATTATTTATACCTTTTGAGAACTAAAATAATTATTTTTATTATACAATTTTAAAATATTTATCGGAAAAAGAGACGAAGTCACGTTTAATTCAATAGATTTCACTCTTACAAAAATTACGCATAAAATCTTGAAATGTAATTTTTTTCCTAACATTTTTCATGACGCATATTATTTTTCGTGTCGGATATATACTAGTATTCGGCAATCGCATGTAAGATTGAGAAATACAAGTCTAATTGAGGATAAAAGTAACATAAGAACAGCAAACAACACAAACATTGGAAACATGAAAACATATTTGATGTCCAAGGGAAAAAGAAGTCATAAGTAGCTTTAAGATCAGCTTAATCAACATATATAAATCGAACAAACCTGAAAATCCACACATATTTCTTCTTCTCCAAGGTATAAGCCAATGATCCTAGGTGACCAAATCTTTCATTATAGACATCTTCTCATTGACTTCACTGTAAACAATCAACATGTAAGTGCAACATAAAGTAAAAGATGGAAGGAAATGAAAAAGTAGAAGTGAGACCTATTTGGTCGGTTAATGGTGAGAATCAGAGGAAGCAGATGATAGCTTATTGGCAATGCTGTCGTTCTCTTCTTGGCCCTGAATTCGACCTGAGAATACACCGGATGCGGTGAAACTCATGCTTGATGAAACAGCTTGATGATGATGGTGTAGGTGTTGGTGTTGGTTTTCATCAATTTGTTGGTCTATCCAAGCACGAACCCAGGGAGTGTTACTGGACTGAAGGGGTCCCCTCTGAGAATAAAACTGGCTCTTTTCGCCATAAGCCGGTGGCAATGGCTGTTGTGACGGAGTGCCAAAGAGAAATCCACCGCCACCGTCAGCAGCAAACAATCTCTGAAACCTCCCAGTCTCCACCGGCTGCTGGTTGTGGTGCTCCAATCCAGCATTTGACCCATCAAAACCAGCCAATACGGTGGTTCCAGAGAATAAAAGAGGTTCAATATTGTGTCCCTGAGCTGCAGCAGCTTGGTGTTCATGGTGATGATGCAACAGAATTGGCTCCGGAAATGACTGAAGAGATAACCGTAGATCTTGACTACGGCTGCTCGTCTCACTAGAAGCTCCCAATGGAAAAGAAGACTTAATTGTATCAGCAATTTCATCAGAAACTAAAGAAACCGGAAGAAAACCCGAATTATTGTTATCTAACACCAAGTTATCTCCCATCTCAGGTTGTTCAACACTTTGAACTTCGTTTTCGATCTGAAAATCATCGGCTGTTGCTGTTGAAGCGTTTGGATCTTCTTCTTTATCGGGTTTCTTCGTTGAAGTCGTTGTATTCAAAGGGTTCCATGGAGGAAGCTCACCGAGCTCATCAATGGCGAACTTGGCTTTTTTAATAAGCCAATCTACAGCTTTGCTGGGACGATCATAGCCAAGGCGGTCTTGGACGTCGTAAAACTGGATGGCGGTGTGAGCCGAGAGACGCACACGTCGGTCTCGAGGACCTTTGGCTGTGCAAACTTTACTATGACGATCCTTTCTGCCAGTTGATCGAACAATGTGACCTCCTTGAACCTCCACTATCTCGCCTCCGACGTGCGTTATCCTCAATCTTGACGGTGTTGCAGCTTGGCGGTGATTTTCTCCCATTCTTCTTGCATGTTCGTTTGATTTGATGCTGATAATGACGATTCCTTTGAAGATCCAAGCTCAGATCCTGGAGCTTTTACTTTTGCGGATTTTAATGGAGACCTTTTTTCCCACTACTATGGAACCAGATACTATTGCCTCTCGTAGAAGTTCCATCACCATAGTCAAAAGTTACAGCAGATATTCCTGGCCTAACCCATCACTTTCGATCATCTTTCTTCTCTTTATGTAAACTCAGATTTCAGTAATCGAGCCTCTTTTATGCACTATTCTATTCAGAAACCAAATTATTAAAATGGGATTTTCTTTTTTTTAAGACTCAACAACAACCGGGTACACATTTTCTGAACAAGAATTTTCTCGGGAAAAAACCAGAGAAAAGAGAAGGAAAGTTTGGGCTAGAACAGTAAATGTAGAGGAAAGGAACGCTTTTTTTTTGGTTTAAAGGAGTCTGTTGATGATGATGGCAGTGGTTTTTGTCAGAGAAGAGATTAAAGATCTCTGTTTCATCTCAGTCACTGCAATCTGCTGGTTTGTTTATAGTAGTGATCAGTAAACGAAACTAAAAAATCTGCCTTCCTTTGGTCAGAGAAGAGATTAAAGCACGCGCCGTCGAGAAGCGATTTCCGACCATCGGTGGTGGTTGAGCCAAATCGGTCTGGACGTCTGGTATAACCCAACCCATCTGAATCGACCTGACCCGAACATAGTTCAGACTCAACCCGAGCCTAAGCTCGTCCAACATAGTTTCATTAATTCTCAATTTCATCCTTAGTCTTTAAAATTACATAAAAATCATTTTTTTATTTCCAAACATTATAATTTTAAAAGTCGGAATTCTCTTTAAAAATTATAATTTTAATCTTTATTTATTATTTATGACGTGTTTATTTTATAAATTATGAAATTATAATTTTTTTAATCAAGATACAATTGTATGATTAATAATTTTTTTAGATAAAGATTATTTTATATTTTAAATATTTTTTGTTATGATAATTCAAATTTATGTATTTTATATATTATAATATTAAAAATTAAATTTTATTTGAATATTTGTATTTAAATTTATAATATCATATCTAAAATTGATATTCAATTTTTTAAATATATTTTAACAATAATTCTATTTTGAACCAAGCACTTTTATTTTTTTTAAATAAAATTATTTCCCCTTAAACTTTTAGAAAATAATACTAAAAAAACCGTAAATATCTATTTGGTGACGTTTTCTCTTAAAATTTATTAGTTAATTTAGTAATTAAAGATATTTATTTTATTTTATATGAATCTAAATTTTGATATTAAAATTTAATTATCTTTTTATTTAATAAAAATAATATTTCTTAACGAAATTTTAAATCATTTTCTATTTTTTAACGAAATTTTAAATCACTTTCTAAGGGCTTAGCCCATTAATAATAGTGGACGAATCTATGTCCAATTTAGTAGGCGGTGAAGCTTTAAAAGCCTCAAATTTCTTAGGATATGCCCCAATTTTTAAAAGGGAACCCATCAGTCCCTATATTATGATTTAGATATAAATTTAAAATTTAGGTATAAAATTTTTAAGAATAAATATACATATTAGTGTATTTCTTTTATATATTGTGTATAAATAATTACTCATATTTTATATAAAGCATTTTAAATGATAAATGAAAATATTAATTACTATTATTCAATATTATTATCTTATTCTCGATCAACAATATTGATCAAAGTGATAAACAATTTATTATCATTTAAGTAGATTTTGAGTTTAAGATCTTTTGTATGTTAAAAATTTTAGTTAGAAGACTTATCCACCAAAACCAAATGTGTGGTGCAAGTCAGTTCGAATTAGTCAAGACAAGACTCTAAAATCAAAATAACAATATACATATATCATTCCCAAAGTCTGAAAATAAATGATAAATAATAAAAAATAGTTTTAACATTAAATAATATAATTTAATAATTTAGTCATGGAATGAGAAAAAAATCTACTAAAGATTATATATAAAAGGAAAAATTATATCATGGGTCAGTCCCACCACGTGTCCATGGGACCGACCAATGATAACTACCTACTTCATTAATTTTTCCATGTCATTTTTTTACCAGGTGAATCTTCACTTTAAAAATTAAAAAATAATGAGGTGAATGATTATCATTGGTCGGTCCCATGGATGACGTGGTGGGATTGACTCATAATATAATTTCTCATATAAAAGGCTTAAAAAAATAAGTTTTGAAAGTATTTTATTTCTTCACCTAGTTATTTAAATTATTTTTTTGGGTAAAATAAGTGTTTAAAGTTTTTATTTTTATAAAAATAAATTCCCAATTTTAAAAAATCCAACACCCAATCAGTAACTGACACGAGTCCAAGAAAACCTAAATGCACATACGAGCTAAGCACCTATTTGAACAAAACTAAAACTATAGACACCTCTTTAGAATAAAATAAAAATTTTAAACATTTATTTTACTAAAAAAATAATTTTAATAGCTAAATGAAAAACAAAAATTTTTTTTTAGATATTTGTTTTATATTTTAGCCTATATAAAATGATGCAGGTTCTAAATCTCTTATCATTATTTATATAGAAATAATTTATGGTTATATATAGATTTTAAATAATCTTAAACGATTATAATATAATATTTGTTTAAATATATTTTTAATTTTTAAATAATATATATACATTTTATAGACTAAATAATTTGAACTAAAATCTCTTAAAACAGATATCACTTTTCGTGATTGAAATCGCTAATTGGATTCGATACATGATTTCATATTTAATGAGCCGACCACGTTTAAATTTTATGATATATCGACCGCCGGTGGTTAACAAGGGTCCATTCCAAAAGCCACCCACCAAAAGAGGAAAATGAATTATATTTTAATTTTACAATGTTTGTATGTAGCATGGACCGATGGAAGTCAAATAATTAATTAAATTACAGGTTTAATAGGCTGTTTATAGTAAAATAATACCCAAGATTAGTGACGCAAAAGCATGTTTAAGCGTCGCAACCATTAGTTTAAGCTAATTGCATTCACTTTGGAATCATTAAGGTTCCATTACGGATGGCTTATTTAAGTCTAATGCCTCATTAATGTTGAGTTGGTTCGAGCATAAAAGTTTAATTTCAATGGCGAGTCTCACAACAAATTTTTATACGTACAAGATTTGGACTTGCAACTTACTTGAGCGATACTGATTTATTTATTATTTTAAAAATTTATAAATTTTAACTACAAATAAATATTATAATATTATTTAAAAATTTTGAATCGAACTTTAAATATTATAAAAATAAAAGTCATAATTAAATGAAAGTGGACATCCTATGCCAAAAACACTACTTTAATCCCAGTTCATTAAGGTCAAATCCATATACCATTAATCTTTGAAATAGTGCAGGGCGATTCAAAGATTTTGGGAGCCCTGTGCAATTTATTAAAATATGATCTTTAAAAGTAATTGTTCATGACTTCCGCTAGTTATAGAATTGTATCCCTTAGAAGCAAATGTCCTTTCTAGGGGTCCCTGTGCGATCATTTCTATTGCATCTGTCCAAAATCTTACTAGTTCTACTGAAACAATAGTAATAGTAATAATCAATAAGATTCTATAATCAATTGTCGCATTTAAGAAATAATTATAACATTTTAACAATTATAACTAATCTTTCTTAATAGCATTTTCAAAAAATTTCAATAAATTTCGAGATTAACATCATCTAATGAATGTAGTTTATCAAAATTTGGGGTCCTTCTTTTTCGGAGGCCCTGTGCGGTCGTTCCTATTGCGCTTGTCCAAAAACCCCACTGAAATAGTGCATAGAAAGGTTGGTGGTAGTCAACCGACTGAGTATATCCACATCATCCACCACACGACGACGGCACATCAGAATCTATAACTCATTAAAACCTGTGACGGTTATGACCTCTCAGGCGAACGATTGGCCAACGGTGCCGGTGATTTTATAGTTTCCCAGTCATGTCCGAGTTTTCATCTCAAACAAATTTATTATGATCGAATTAGTGATAAAGTCGATACCCGAATTTAAATTTTTTTTTTAGTTTTCGTCTCAAACGAGTTATTCAATTCAATCAATACTCCTAAAATTAGCTTAAATATGTTTAATATAATAAACATCCTATATTACCCGGTTCTTGTGTGATTATTGGGGCATCAAAATGAAGTGGACGAAACCCTAAATCAACTAAAGATTTATTGGTCACTTTGACCGATGATAATATAAATTTCCATCCCTTTGTCCAGTACTTGAGCACGAGAAGTTGTTTGTTTCGGTGGAGCCAAGATTTTACCTATCTGCCACCATTAAATATGGATAAATTAAATATATTGTTTGAGAATAAAGATAATCATAGCAATTAGCAACAGACCAGGATAAGCAAACAGGAAAATGTGGAGGTTCAGTTCTATTTATGGCACGATCATGAGCTTATCTGTCATAAAATATATATTAAGTGCATAATGGTCCATGAAGCCTATAACATGCACAAGGTTTTTATCAATGATACAAATATATTAAAATAGTTCTAGACAGACATAATAAAAATATTCGTATATAAATTTAAAAAATAAAAATTTTAAAATGAGTTAAGTTAGATATTATTATATATGCATAAAAATAGTTTTCACCCTTAACGTTTATAATTTTTGTCATTTTGGCCCTTATTCTTTTTTTTGGATAAATTTAGCCCTCAACCTATGTCTTTTTAACAAATAGCTCATTTTTTAACTACCATGATAACTAAACCGTTAAAAATTTAATAATGATAACTTATCATATATATGTGATAATAATATATTTTAAATGACATAGAATCTAACATATTAAACATATACATATATATAATATAATTTTATTCCAATATAAAATAATTAAAATTTAAATAAAATATTAAAAATTAATTAAATCCAAAACAAAAATTAATAAATATTCTCAACCCTAACTAAACTAAAATATCTTTATAAAACCCTAAAAAATCAATTTAAATTAAAACTAAAATACCTAAATTCTAAACTAAAATAATAATAATCCAATTGATTATTATCAAAATCATTTATCTTTGATTCACCGGTAACAAACTCTACATAACCCTTTCTTTTCAGATTATGTTCATACTTTTTTAGATAAAATTTTGATTTTACTATAGTTAAGGTTGAAAATGTTTAGTAGCCTTTTATTTTAGATTTAATTAATTTTTAATGAATAAAAAATTAATTTTTAATATTTTATTTGAATTTGAATTTTAATTGTTTTATATTTTTAGATTAGAATAAAATTATATTTTATATATGTATAAGTTTAATAGGTCTGATTCTATATCATTTAAAATATATTATCACATATATATGACAAATTATTATTAAAATTTTTAACGGCTCAGTTATAATGGTAGTTAAAAAATGAGTTATTTGTTAAAAAGACATAGGTTAAGGGCTAAATTTATCCCAAAAAAAAGAATAAGAGCTAAAATGACAAAAATTATAAACGTTAAGGGTAAAAATTATCTTTATGACTGTTATATATATATATATAATTAATTATGGATTAGTGATAAATCACACAAGGGAAGTAAAATATATTCATGAATTTTAAGTTTGGTTATACTCAAATACGAAGTCAAGATCTAGGGTTTGAGAGTAAAACATAAATATTTAAAAGTGAGTGATAAATTTATAAATAAATTATTTTTTAAAATTTTAAATAGGGGACAAAGATGAAAATATTTTTTAGGGTTGGAGACGATTGTCTCTCTCCATCCTCATTTAATTTCGTCATTTATTAGACTCGTTTTCGTAAATAAATCAATAAGTATTTTTTTAGCACAAACCATCTTGATTTAGTGGTTAAGGGAACGATTGTTGCTTTTGGAACTCAAGATTTCGAACACCAGTAATTACCAGCACAATAATTAAACGATCAATGTTCAATGGTTAATTGAGAGTATACTCTAAAACAAATATTATTATAACCACTATACCTTATTCAAACAAAATAAGTATTTTCTTAAAAAAATTAAGGACCCAATTTTATAATTCACATTAAATTTTTTATATTTTGAACCGTCTTTATATAATAATAGATATATAAATAGACAGATAATAAATAAACAAAATAACAGATGAAGAAGATTATTTAGAGAAATAATAAATAATAATAAATTTGAGAAAATAACTTTTTATAATATGAAAAGATAATGTTAAAAATCATGAATTATATGTCTTCCCTTAAAACAATGTGTATCTTTATATAAGCTATCAAATTTGTTTTTTTTCCAAAAGCTTTTGATCATAGCCGACCATTAATCCATCCATAGACATAAATATATTTATTAATGAAAAACAATGTTTACTTTCCAGCAAATGCTGATGTAAATTCACCAAGGCCTATGACTAGGAACTTAGAACAGACTTTTTTTAAAAATAATAAAAAATAAAAGATTATTTGTGTAATTATATTTTTATCGAATGATTGTATTTAAAGTTTAAAATTTAAAATTTAAGTATTAATAATAGTTAGAGTCATTCAAATAGAATTATTTGTATAATCATTTTTAAGGGTAAAATTTTAATACACAAATATATAAAATTAAATTTACAGGAGTAAAAATCATGTCCATACTAAAAATATTTTAAAATTTAATTTTTAAATCTTAACCTTAATTTTCTCATCCTAAATTTTACACCTAATCTTAATCCTCTAAACCCTAATCACAACCTATAACTTTGAATCTTAAACCCACTATTTTAAAATGGGACATCAACAAGGCATAACAAAAGAGCAAACGATTTACACTCATTTTACAGAAGCTTTTATATTTATATTATAAAACTCAAATCTTAAATTTCTAAAATTAATCTTAAAAAATTAAATCTTATACCTTAAATTCTAAATATTAATTTTAAATTTTAAACCTTACTACCTAAATTTTTTAAATTTTAAACCTTAAACTAAGATCCGAAACGAATATATATGGTATTGGCAATGAGGTCTATATATACCTATCTATGCCATTCCATGCTCTGCAGCTATAAACCCTGATTTTGCACATTCCATGGCGAGCTTCAAACTCTTATTCACTCTTTGCCTTCATGCCTTGCTCTTGATTTCCAGTTCCGGAACTCGATTGTTTCGGTTTCATCCTTTTTTGATCGCTCAGCAAGCATCGGAAAAACATAAACTAGAGATAAGTATCGATTTCGAGAGAATTTCGGTCGCAACCGAGTTATCGGCATTGGCCGCTGAAGCTAAAGAAAGAGTCGAGTCGGAACGGATTCGGATTCGGAGAAGCACCGAGCGTGCATTAATGGAGGAAGGCAGAGAGGCCATTAGAGCAAGCATGGACAGACACGGCGGGATTCCATTCGAGTCGAAAAGGTTAAGTCCTGGGGGACCTGACCCTCACCATCACTGATCAAAAATGTATTTTTGGATACGTTTTTTTTATTACAGTGTAAATCATTTGGTATTTTTCTTCAATTCACCATTATTGTTTAGAGATGAACTTCTTTTGCGTAAATACATCAATAATCACTGAACTATAAAAAATAATTATTTTAGTTATTAATTTTTTAAAATTTTTAAAATAATATAATAATTTAGTTAATTTAATGATTATTATATAATAATTTGATAAAATTAATGATATCGCTTGTTTACTTTACTTTTTTCAATAATCCTAAGTGTTTATTGAGTGAGTCGATCATGAGTTGAATAGTGTTTGATTTGTGCTTGTTAAAACTTTTTATTACTCGACTCATTACTCGTTAAGCTCATTAAAATTATGCCTGACCCGTGCTCGTCAAAAAAATTTATTGCTCAACTCAACTCATTGCTCATTAAACTCCTAAAAAGATTATCTTATTTTTTAAACTAAAATTTAATAGTACTATACGAGGCTTAATATTAATATGAATTAACAGATTTGACCTAAAACTATCAAAAGAGTGTATAAATCACTTTTAAAGTTTAAATTTTCGAAGTCTAAATTCCAAACTAGTAATACACCAATAAACCAAACTAACATATTAAAACTAAATAACAACCCACAAATCAATAATTATTATTAAATTTATTTTTAGCCGAAATAATTTTAAAGCAACTATAAAAAAATTTCGTAAACTTATCGAGTTGAGTTAGACTTTATTTGACTCAGTTCATTAAGATCTCGAATTAAGTTTAAATTTGATTCAAATTAATCTAAATCGAACATGTACCAAATCTTGACCGAATTAAATCCGAACCTTGAATCCTACTAAAACCCATCATTTTCTGGCTACTCTTGGACATGGTGCATGCATGTAAATTGTAATAGAATTACAGACATATTTAAGATAACTTTGGTGTGATTCAAATGTGTCATGTTCCCATGTGCCTTGTACTGTTTTTTCCTTTCCCCCCCTGACCCCATGGACTGGACAAACAAAGAAAGAAAATAAAGAAGTTTCACCTTTTGGGGGGAGGGTGTGATTTGGATTCAACACATGGGCATACAAGAAGACAATTGTAGCATAAGTTTTGACTTGTAAAATATATACTATTATAAATGGAACTCACCTAGGGGATCTAAGAATATTAGATAAGATAGGGGAAGATAAACATATAAAAATAAATGAAATAAAGGTTATATTTGTTCAAAATTAAGTATATAATATTAATTAATTTAAATTAATTAAAATAAAATAATGAGTAATTAGTCTAACAATAAAACATACCCCATCGAAATAGAATTACAGAACCTATTGAATCCAATGACTTCAGTTCCACATGACCTTGCCTTTATCAGCAGTACTAATTTGACAAGGATCAATACCTTTTCCCATTTATTTGTACATTTTAATATTAAATCATTTTCTTCACTAATATTTATTTTATTTGTAAAATAGAAATTAAATTTATTTTTGAATAGTTAGAATTCATTGATTGAATTTGATTAAATTTATTTATCTAAAAAAATATAGGTTTAATTTGTATATTTATTCAAAAAATAACTATTTAAGTTAAAGTTTGAGTTTAAATTATTTTTTAATATTATATGAGCTAAAGATGGTAGTGTAAAACTTTTAATGACCGAGGTTAAAATTTTTAAATTAAATATAATTTATTTTATAAGAAAATATATTTTTATTGTTAATTTTAATTATTGATTTATTATTAATGTAACGATCCAAATATGTATAAGATTTTTAAATTTTATATTATATCCAAGCTGTGAGAATTAAGTGAGGAATACATGAAAATTATGAGGATCCGAACCGATGAATATAAAAAATAATTAAAATTTTTATCTATAAAGATAAGATGAAAAGTTTTATTATCAAATCTTAAATGAGAATAAAAACGAAGATTATTATATTTAAATTATAAAATAATTGTTATAACTATATAAAAATACTATAAAAATTTTAACAAATATTTACAAGGATTTCGATATTTTAAAAAATTAAGAATATTCTGAAAAGAAAAGATGTACAAAAGCAGCCGGTCTCTGCTGACGAAGTCGGCTTAGATACATTTAGTTCAAAACGACACGTTAAGCAATGAACGCGAGTAGGACCTTAGTATACATTTAGTTCAAGTCCCTGTATTTTTGACAAAGTATAAAATTTACCCTACAAATTAACATGGTCAAATTGGTGAATTTAGACGAAAATATTATGTTCATGATTAGATTCGTTTATAAAAATTAAAAAAAAAACAATTTTTAATTACATTTTACATACCCTTCCAAATCTTCAGGTTTTGTCACTTTTTCATACCCTTTTCCTTCTTGTTCCATCATTTCCTAGCTTGAATATTCTTGCATAATGATATTCGTATTCGAGGATGAATATCAGATACGAATTTATTTTCAAATACGATATATTCGCCATTAAAAAGGAGACATTAAAAATCTACATTTCATGTAAATTTATGAACAATAGAAGTGGACAATGGTGCCATAGTTGGAATGGATCTGCTTTTCAAAGTAGATATCCAGATATATCATTTCTTATCTGCAATCCCAATTGTTCCAAATAATGGATATATAGTCAAGAGAATTAGGATAACATCTATCGTATTCGATTCGTTTCGAATCCACTATAGGATGTACGAGAAAATCGTGAACAGAGAGATCCATAAAACCTTTGTGCAATGCTCCAAGTTTGTCTGGTATTTTTGAGACATAACAAGTTGTGAATACAGTGTATGATGCATGCACTGCAACTTCAGCATATGTCAACTATATTCCATAGGTTAATATGTGTGCTTCTCAGGTAAATCATACAATAGATGCTTCGAAAATTTGAAAATACTCCGCCGGAGATACGTATTTTGAGTACTTATAGCGCCTTTCTTGCATCATATGTATGTAATAACAGAGTTGTCTATATGAGCATAGGTAAAGCTGTTCGAAACTGTAAGAACCATGCCATGTTAACCTTAGATCTGATGATATGCTTGTCATCTGAACATACCAATATTCGACCATTATCGATAAACCTCAACCACTAATGTGGGTGTAGTGGAGTAAACTTTGACTATATGTGTATGTATAATTATATATTTTGGCAGAATGTATATAAGCTGATGTATGATTCTAACCTTGCCAACTTGCCGAATCCGAATTCTATCCAATACCTCAACATCACAGCTTTGATGTTGATGTGAGGAACTAATTGCAGAATGTTGTGTAGGAGACTTAGTTCTTTCCTTGCCTGATAAGTCCGAGAGAGCATAATTTAAAGCCTTTTCTCATTTGAATATGAATATTTCACCATGAATAACAACTTCATTTCTCAGCTAGTTGGTTTCTTTGCCTGCTTACTGTAAAAAAGTGTCTGTAATTGATCTGCAACTGATTATAAAGAATTTAGGTTGCCTCACAACACTGTCTTATCAGTGAATGCTCTGGCTTAATGTTACAAAGTAGGGGAGATTGGTGCTTCTTGCTGGTGATTAATTGCATGACATATCAGCATATTCTTACAGGTTTTCTGCTGTTTATGTTAGGACATGTTATTGCCTGAGGCAGACAAATGAAAGCTTTTAATGAAGATAAGATGAATGCCATCCCAATCAAATGCTATTCTATGTAGGTCAAACTAATGATGGACTACATAATCTTGACATGATCCATTTGTAATGGAACCAGAACCAGAAAGCTCAGTGGATATCTGGTATAGTTGTTTCATAACATCCCCTGCTGTAGACGTTTTCCCTGCCGTCGAAGCACCGAGATATTACAGCCCCGTCATATGCACTTACAGCAACTGTAAAGGATAAAGCTTGAAGTATAAAAATGTCCATAAATACATAATCTATAGTATGTCAAATCTTCATATACCAACAGTAATTTGAGAGAGAAAACAAAAACTAAAAGGGTTCAGAAAATGAATGTTTCTTTAACAATCTGTAGGAAGAGGGTACTGACAGAATCTGGGGTTCTTCATGCAGAGAAAGAACCTTTCATAAGCATCCGCCATTTTACTTGCAGTGAACATTGATAATGCATGTTTTCTGCTAGCAATCCCTTTGTTCTGCAACAGCTTTGGCCCATCCTTTATAACTGATTTCAATGCATCAACAAAGGACTCTACATTGGGTGAAAACGTGTAACCAAAACTTTGGTTGACAACTACTGTCCCAACTATGCTAGGATAATTTGGTGTCAAAACTGGTTTCCCACAATGCATTGCTTCCATCAAAGTAAGATCGAGCCCTTGAGGCCTCAATGTCGGATTCACAAACACGTCGATCGCGTTGTAGAACTCGGAAAGCTTTGAAGGCTCCAATGGACCTAGTACCTTCACATTCGAGCCTAACTCTGCATACCTTTTCCCCCATGGACCTGATCCTGCAACAAGCAGATAAACACCTGTGTGTGTTTTGCTAATCTTTGAGAAAGCTTCATATAGAAGTGGATGCCCTTTGTCTCTAACTAAACGTCCGGCAACTCCCATTACAACGCTTATATTTCGAGGGATACCGTGCTTTCTCCTGAACATTGCACCGGATTCGGGATCATGAACAAATTTGGTCTCATCGACACCGTTTAGTATCACATGGACATTCCTTTGAGGGAGCTGATAGATGTTAACCAGTACCTCACCAGCACTTTTGCTTATACATACATGTTGTGTATAGCTCAGGAAAAAACGGATTTCGTCGATTAATCTCGGCATTGCTTCATGAAGCTCACCTACTGGTCTCGGCGTTGTCTCCGCTGAGTTAAAAACAAGCTCTTCAAATAACTTTGAGTGCATAATTTCATACCAGATTCCATGCCAAGTTACTGCAACATTAGGCACCATTTTCGCACGCCAATGAGGCAACGAAACGCTCTCGGTGTGCACATAATCAAACGGTCCATTAGCGTTTATGGAGTTGAATATCTCGAATGCTAAAGAACAATTGACCGAACCATGATCATTGGCAGCAAAATACACATGGAGATTACCATCATGGATGTCAAGGTGATGTTTTCGATCGGACGGTACAGTGAAAACATGGATTTCATGTCCTTTAGCAGCTAAAGCACGGTATAACGTGTCTGCATGACGTTCCATTCCCCCAGGGGCAGCACCAATAGGCCATGTTTTGGAGAACACTGCAAGCTTAAGCTTGTCGAAATTGTAACCAAAACAAAGACTGTTCCATGGGAAGTTAGCATCTCTAAGATCACCACTGAATCCGGTTTCTCTTTTTGTCCAGGATAATGGTTCATAGCCACGCTTGATCGGTGAAAGAAAGAGATAAACTGAACTAAAGAGGATGAATATGGTTAAAATGGTTGAGAATCTGAGAGAGGAACAACCTGAAGAAGATGATCTGCTGTTTTGGTGTTTGAACCCCATGGCTGTTTTCAGTTTTGGAAAAGAGACTTTATTTTAATCAGTTTGAATCTTGTGGAAATGTGGATGATATTAATACAAGGTACCATTAATTGCGGATCTCCTTGAAAGCTTTGGCAAGCTTTTCTGGGGACGCACATGGCTGCTCCTTGAGATTATGTTAACGCCTGCAGCACTAGTTTCGATGCACACCTAACTTTAGTCGATATGTTTCTAAGTAAATTTTTTTTTTACATACACAATATCTTGAACCTAAAATTTACTTAAGCGAAACTAAACTATTTATCACTTGTAAAATTTTAACAAAACATTTTGAGTTAAATAAAACATTAATTAAAATAAATAATAATATCATCGTATTAAAACATTAAACTAGATTATAGGAATTAAAAAATAAAAGTAATTTTGAATTATTTAAAGATTTTTAAAGATTAAAATAAAAGTATAATTTAACAATTTCTCATTTTTCACGTGGCTATACCCTAAAGTTCTTTCCCTTTTCACTCACTCGCTCTCTTTGAGCGCGTGGACTCTCACCTTTCATCCCCAGACTCAGACTCTCTCCAAGTTTTTTCCGCTATAAAAAACAAACAAACAAAAATACCAAAGTCAGAAATCGTACGGATCCAACACCTACCCTCTTTTAGACATCCAAAGATAAAATACCTAAACCCTAATTATCAAATTACCTCTTTTTACCTTCCATAAAGCTTAAATCTTTCCCTGAAAACCCCCTTTCTTAACCCTCTACTTATCTGGGTATTTCTTAGTTAGGGGTTTCCCCTATTTTTGTTTATAGATATTTGATCCTGTTACTTATATGAATGGCTACAGGGAAAATTGAAGGTGAAGAATCAAGGAACAACAAGGTTTATACCAGGAAAATCAACAACAAAACAAACAATCCCACCTCCGTCCCTAGACAATCTTCTACAGCTGACGATAACTCTCAGCTTCAGCTGCCACTCCAAACCTTCGATGCCGTGGCGTCCGATGATTCGTCTAGTCATAATCGGTTGCAGCAGGGACCGAAGAATGGTACCAATGGGATTGCGACATCTGGGTATGTAAAATATGATAACCTTGTTAAGATTAACTTGAATGTTTTATCGAAGAATGAGCTTGTAGTTTTGAAAAGGAAGTTAGCTACTGAACTTGAGGAAGTTAGGGGTTTGGTTAAGAAATTTGAGGCAGAAGAAAGTAGGTTTAATGGGGGGTATGCAAATTCACGGGTTTCAGGGAATGAGAATGTTGATAGAGGCGGTGGAAGTTTAGTTAGAGTAAATTCGGATGTTGGTTCTGTAGGTTTTCCTGGTTCGAGGTCTTTCCATGGATTATCTGTGCCAATGGAGGAAGAGCATGATCATAGTAACAATGTTGATGGTGGTGGGAGAGAGTTTGTGGAGAACGAGAAGAGAAACCCAAAGGCAAATCAGTATTATAAGAATTCAAAGTTTTCTGTAGAGAAGAAGATGAAGCTTGCAGATAGTAACAAGAAGATGAAGCCTAGTGTTGGGAAAAGTAACGGGGATCAAATGAGAGGTGGGATTGCGCCGGAGAAGTTTTCGAGTCAGATTTTCAAGAGATGTAGTAATTTGTTAGGGAAGTTAATGAAGCATAAGTTCGGTTGGGTGTTTAATAAGCCCGTGGATGTGAAGGGACTTGGATTGCATGATTATTATACAATTGTTAAACATCCTATGGATTTAGGTACAGTGAAGTCTAGGTTGAACAAAAATTGGTACAAATCACCTAGAGAGTTTGCGGAGGATGTGAGACTAACTTTCAGTAATGCTATGCTTTATAATCCAAAAGGACAGGATGTACACATTATGGCAGACAACTTGTCTCAGATATTTGAAGAAAACTGGGCAGCTATAGAGTCCGAGTATAATCTCAATAAGAGGCATGAAAGAACTCATGATTACAGTTTGCCAACTCCCACTTCAAGGAAACTTCCTGCTCCAATTCCAGCTTCAGCACCGATTCAAACTCCTGCTCCTACCGCTGCTGCTCCTGCTCATTCGTCGCTACCATTAAAATCCGGGACTTTGGAGAGACCGGAATCTATGACAATGCCTGTTGATCCGAACTCGAGAGCTGTGGACTTAACTCCTACTGGTAGGATTGAAGCACCAAAGAAACCCAAGGCAAAGGAACCTGATAAGAGGGATATGACATATGAGGAGAAGCAGAGACTCAGTGTAGACCTTCAGAACTTGCCTTCAGAGAAACTTGATAGCATTGTTCAGATTATTAAGAAGAGAAATCCAGCACTTTTCCAGCAAGATGATGAGATAGAGGTGGATATTGACAGTTTTGATCCAGAAACACTTTGGGAGCTTGATAGCTTTGTGACCAACTATAAGAAAAGTTTGAGCAAAAACAAGAGAAAAGCTGAAGTTCCTCTTCAAGGAAATTCTGGAGATGGCCATAATATTCAGGGGACTGTAAGATTATGAACAAGTGATTCTTGAGCATCTTAATCGTTTTCTCTGTATAGAATTGTTGTTCACTGCAACACTTTGTTATTCTTTTTGCAGAACCTGGAACCGCCTGCTAAAGAGGTGCCAAAAGTAGCAGAAACAGGTAATCACCATGAACCAACCAGAACATTATCTTGTTTAGTCTATTCTTCACCTGTTTGGTTTTGAAGAAGATGTAATTTAAATTCATGCACTCATATCAATATCAGTTGGATTATTAAGCAGCAGAGAAGATTGTTCCCACATCACCTTCTGTTCGTGAAGAAAAACTACAAAATAACGAGAGTGGATCAAGCAGTTCAAACGGTTCTAGCAGTGGCTCTGGATCCTCATCAACTGGTAAACTTTAAAGTTTTCCCTTCTCTTTGCTCTTATGAGTTTATATTCAACTTTTTTCACGCTCATACTTTCTTTTTTTGTACTCACCCTAATACTGTATGCAGACTCTGACAGTGATAGTTCATCAGGATAAGGTGACCCTGTCTTTTAGAGGACTTAACTAAGGTAGGACATGTTATCTTGGGTAATTAACTTTTTCAATCTACATTTCTCACAATAGTTTTGCAAATTTTGAAGGGGATAAAGCAAATTTTAGTCTCTAAACTTGACAGCTTTTTTCAACTTGGTCCCTGGACTTCTTTTGATCCACACATTGGTCCCGAAACTTGGCAACTTTTCCCGTTTTTAGTGTACTAAAAGTTGCTTTATCCCACTTTTTAACGGTGGTAATTTGAGTTTCATTTGGAATATAAATTTCAAGATCCTTTAGTTGCCTGACATTGTACAATATTTTTATCACGATAAAGCTAGAAAACATTAGGTAGTAGATACCGATTTATTCCAAATATGTTTATCTTGAGCTGCATGTTGCTTTTGTAGATGTCTTGAGATTCGAAGCTGATTCAATATCATTACCAAGTAGCAACCAACAACTTTAAACCTATGATTCTGCTCAGTTTTTCTGAAGGACATGATCAAACTGTGTAAAACACATTTTTGGCTCATAACATTTTGAAAGGAATGAAAACCAGCTTTTGTTATCACTGAAGCAATGCAAAGCTGATTCTTTCAGTTGCATCATGCGAGCCTGACAAGAAGGTTTTTCTGTAGGTCATGACGCGTTCTATCACTGTTTGCTGCTTGTCTGTTAATGGTAACCCTTCATTGTAGGCCTTAATCTAATGCATAAGTAATCATAGAGATTGTTGAAAGGGAAACTGTGTAATGTTTTTGAGATAAAGCATCAACTTTTCTCATATAAAAGGGTTAGATCAAATGTGACTTCACAATTTTTATACTCGAATGAAAAGAAAACAGAAGGTTTTAATCAAATCCCCCTTCAAAACATACCACTGGGAATTATTACTTGAAATACTTACGTTAAGGCCTAGCCTATTAAGAACAACAGTACGGCCGATGCTGCATGCAGCATGAAATACAAAAGTTGTCTAACGGAAGGAATCATAAATAGTAAAGGAATCATAAATAGTAAAGGAATCAACTCTGGTTGGCAAACTTGATGCCCTTCTCAATGGATGCTTTCAGCTCTGGTTTGAGGCTCTCCAAGCCTTCTTTCTCGTACTCTGAGAGTGGGCCTAACCCAAAAACTTCCTCCACGCCATTCTTTCCGAGCCTTACCTGCAAACCAGAGTTTGTGCTCAAATGATCAGAGACAAAAAAGAAATCCTTCGATTCAAGTTTGATCCGAAGCAAAACAAATGGGGGAATGGAAGTGAATGCGTCAGATATGCATAAATTCTACTCGGGTGGGAGCAGGTTATGGCAGAGATTGTAAATTTGTTGCTGCTCTCCTTTCAGACAGAACGACAATATAAATAACGGGGATAATCACCTTGGAAGCAAAGAAGGGGAGTTCAGTGACAGTTGACTGCACAAATGCACACTCCACCACATCAGGAATGCCATGCAGTCCCTTAAGGCAAGCATCAGCAAAAATGGCTCCAGCATACCTGCCCAAAGAAACAACACAACTTCGTTAGGCAAAAAATTAAGTGAAACCAAATTGATATGACTCCATTTTAAAACCATACAAAACAAATGCAAGGAAATCGAATCCTCCAAGTGAATTAAGCGATATCTAATACTTACGCCATTGATAATGTTGCTGAACCCTTTCCAGCCTTTGCTTCCACAACTTCGGTGCCTCCGTCTTGTGTTCGCTTTGTGAGAGCCTTGATAACATCTTCAGGCAGATTGGCTTTTGGTGTGGCCTAAACAAACAACAGCGTCAATCATTGCATACACATCTATGAAATAAAATTCATGATAAAATGAATAAAGGGAACGTGGATGTACTTGAGAAAATAGTGGGAGAATGGTTATTCCAGCATGACCACCAACAACGGGTACATTAACATCTGCAAGCAAGTGAATAAATTTAGTCAACCACCAAGTTCCTCATATAATCAAAATGTTCTTATGCTATGATTATAGCTTGCATGAAAGGAAAAAAATATCCACTAAAAAAAAATTCTTGTCCCCAGAAACCCTTGATAAGCATTAGAATTCACTTCAATTTTCCGGAAGACAAAAAAAAGGATATACAAGGGAGGAGAAGTGAGGCAGTAGTAAACAAACCTGCAACATTTACTTGTGCCTTCCCAGCATAGAAAGTCTTGGCCCTAACCACATCAAGGGTGGTTACGCCAAACAACTTTCTCTCATCATATGTCCCTGCCTTCTTGAAAACCTCTGCTGCAATTGGAACAGTTGAATTGACAGGATTGCTGATCATATTAACCAGTGCCTGGGCCACAAGTTTGGTTCATTAAAGTTAGGAGGAAAAATATTTTACTAGCTCACAACAGAAGGAAATTCTTTGAAACTAAGCAATAGCTTTCAGTTATCAAAATTGTCTGTTACATTTAAGCATCAAGGAGAAAGAATGATGATTAGTGGATCAAACATAACTCATTACTAAATCAGATTCCAAAGTCCAGTGTTAGCCCACTGCCCACCTTGGCAGGATTGACATTAATAGTCATATACAAGACAGAACCAAACTAATTAAATTTTTACAAGCATCAAGAATCCCTGATAAATGGATTTTCCAAATTAAAAGATATAGGATAGACACTCACATGGGGACAATACTTAGCGATTGCAGAGCATAGACCCTTGACAATTCCGGCATTAATGTTGAAAAGATCATCACGAGTCATACCGGGCTTCCTTGGTACTCCAGCAGGAATGATGACAACATCACATCCTTCCAAAGCTTTCCCCAATTGATCTTCACCAACATATCCTGCAACCTAAAGTAAAAAAGGGTAAACTTCTAAGGAATAATGACAGCAAAATTAAGGCAATCAAATAAATACATCTCACAACAAAATGAAGATCACAACCCAGAAAACAAAAAAAGGGGCACATGTGCATAAAGCCATAAACCGTAGACAACTGGATAAACTGGTTCATCATAAAGATAATGCTTAAAAGTTAAAAAATAATCAGGTCAGCCACACAGATATATAACATTTGAACATGTGTTGACAAATGAAATGAAACTAAGCCGGATCAAAGCTCATACAAATATAGTAAAACCATATAAATTTCCAGATTCTATGAAAATAAACATCAATATGCAAAAAAACTCATATAAACTTTAACACATGAAAAGACACAGAAAAGCCAAATTGAAAGGAATCAAACTAAGTCATTACACTGAAACCCCATCTACAAAGTATTAGATCAACTCATAATTTCAAACATTTAGAAGCAATAAATTTATTCTTTAAAACAAATTAAAAGTAAGCCAGATCAATAATAATCAGATAAATATAATAAAAAGAAGGGGAAAGCCAAAATAAACACCAAAAATCAAGACAAAATCCATTTCAGAGACAGCTTAAATTAACGTTGTAAACTAAACAGTAGGGATACTAAATCTAAAAACCACACATTTTAAAAAAAAAAGAGATGGTTTTCTTTTAATATGGACCTCAGATCTAGAATTGATATGGCTGACATCAGCAGCAACACCGGGAGTGTTAGCGATATCATAGAGAGCAAGTTGAGAAACAAGAGGGTTAAGCTTCATTAGAAGAGCCAAGGGCTGCCCGATCCCTCCAGCTGCACCTAAGACCGCAACTTTCCGATCGGGTAAGGAAGCAGTGGCATACCCTCGTCGGAGAAGGTGCTTTCCGGCGGCCGATCGAGCTACGGATCGAAACATTTTCGCAGAAAGTTGAAGCTGTGGAAATGAAGAAAGGGTTTTTGGAATTGGTCTGATTGCTTTGCGGAGTATGTAATATATAAAGTTTTATGGTATTTAGGAGTGAAGTTGAAATTTTCAAAAGGAAAAAGGTTTTGGTAAAATAAACTTAGGGGCCATTTAATTATAGTTTAATAACATATTTTTTAAAAAATAAAAAATTGTAAAATTGTAAATTTAATCCTTCATTTAATTTTGTTTTATTTCTAGATCTCCCCTCTTTAAAATTTTATTCTTGCTCTAAATAATAATTATTAAATATGTCAAGTTAAAATTTATTACTAGTCTTTATATTATATATAAATTGTAGATTTAATTTATTTTTTTTAATTTAATATATTTTAAATCTCTATAATTTAGTTGTATCGTCCTCATATAAATTTTTAAATTTTAAAACATAAAAAATAAAAGAGTTAAAATTAATCAAAATAAAGATAAGGACTAAATCTACAATTTAAGTAGAATACATAAAATAATTACTTAATTTTATGAAAGTCAACAAGTTAATTTTAGAAAAATTACTTTTCAATTGCAAATATTTTTAAATAGTAACATATCAAAAAAATAATAATCAGCTATAATATTATAATAGTATTTGTTTTAAAATATATTCTCAATCATTGAACATTGATCATTTAATTACTGTGCTGATATTGTTAATACTTGAACCTGTGACCTCTAAGAACAACGATCATTCTCTTAATCATTGATTATAATCAACCTCTTCCTTTCCTCAAATGGGGTCTGCTGCCCAATATCACGGTTACGAGCATACTCTGAATGATACGAACCATCCTATCTCAGTAATTAAAAAAACGGTTGTTATTCTTGAAGCTCGCGGATTTAAACACTAATTTTTAACCTGCACACCCTTTTTCTTTGAACTAAGAGCCTTAACCGAACACTGACGGATGCACCCTTTAAATAGGGTGGGCACGGGCCCACCCTGAATTTTTTAAAATTCGTATATTTATCCTTAATTTTCTTAATTTTTATGAATTGGTCCTTAAATTTTTGTAATATTTAAGCTTCGTACCCACCTTGAAATTTTAAAATTTTATATGTATTCACCCTCAAATAAATTTCTGAATCCGCCACCGTAAACAAAGGTTCACCACTTATTCAATCCAAACCAAATTGCTCATCTTCAGCACCACCATTTGCAAATATCCACCATATTTAACCAGATAAAAGCAACTAAATATTCATCCAATTATAAAATACTCTGAAAAATGTCAAAACAAAATTTATAGTGTAAGAAAACGTATTCAAACTATCACAGAGAATACTTTAATGCCCCAAGTTAACATAGAAGTTGTAACTGATAGAAAGGTCTGCTGCTCGTCTGGTTTGTGTCCAAAGAGAGACTAATACATGAGAGGAAATGAGTTGAATTATTAAGAGTATATTAATAATCACAGACATAATCTGTACTTACCATCTTTATCAGACATGTTCGATGCTGTTTAGGAACCTTTGTTTGATTTTCTTCAGTTCTACCACAACAGACTCCATGTCTTTTCGATCTTCTGGTGACTCAGTTGAACAGCTCAAAGCTAACTCCATGATAGATGAAATACAATTAGCTTTAACAACAAAGTATTTGTCCTCTGTTGTTAATATATCAGCATCTGCAATATCTATCATTCCTTTAGACAAGGATCTTTCCACCCAGTCCCTCATCGTCATTGCATCAGTAAACGTTTCATCTGTTGGCTTTTTCTTTGTGAAAGTTTCTATTAGGATGATCCCATAGCTATAGACGTCGCATTTTATAGAAACGATTCCTGTGGATCCGAATTCTGCAGTTCAAGAAGAAGGGAAACGTTGTTAATCCACAATTGTTTCTGCAATGTTTATTCAATTGTATAGACACATACAGGTGAAAGAATATAAAATGAAAAAAAGGGGGAAATGACCATAAAGAAGTCACAATTCACCTGGTGCCATATAGCCGATTGTTGCAAGAGTCATGGTTTGTTTCATTACATCACCTTCTCCCAACAATTTGGCCATGCCAAAATCTCCTACATGTGCAACCATGTCATCATCAAGCAGAATGTTACTCGGTTTCAGGTCGCAATGAATTACGGGTGTGGGGTGTCCGGAATGGAGATGTTCTAGAGCTGTTGCAACATCTATTATTATGTCCACTCGTTGTAAGATATCAAGAGAACACCTTTCAGAATGTAAACACTTCTCGAGACTTCCATTGGACATGAAATCAAGCACCAGGGCTTTGAAGTCGATATTGGAGCAGCAAGTAATGACCTTGACAAGATTCCGATGAACTAGACGACGCAATGCTTCACATTCAATGTCAAAGCTCCTATATGCTCCTTCTATCTGCAAATTGAAGACTTTTATTGCTACTTCCATTCCATCTGAGAGTCTTCCTCTGTATACACATCCAAAACTCCCTGAACCAAGCAAGTTGCTTTCCTCAAATCCACCGGTTGCTTGTGAAAGTTCAGCATGTGAAATTCTTCTCCAAGTTTTCAGAGACAATAAATCATCCTGAAGTGGTAGAGTTGTCCTCCTGCTTTGGCGTTTTCTATACACAAGGGTTAAGACTATTAGTAATAGTATGGCAATCCCAACTGTGGGTAAACCATACCTTAAACCATGCAATAACATCTTGGAATTTCTGTGGATGCTATTCTTGCAAGGTGGGACTAGCAATCTTGGGGGACCACAAAGTGCATAATTGTCCATGAATGATGAGCTGGAAAAGTTTGGAAAACACCCTTTGGTGGGGATTTCTCCTTCAAGTCTATTGAAAGACACATTAAAATGTTTTAGATTTGAAAGCTTTTCCAAAGACTTGGGAATGAGTCCAGAGAGATTGTTATTGCTTAAATCCAAGAATTCCAAACTAATCAAACCACCAAATGATTCAGGGATGTGACCATGAAACTTATTATCAGATAAATCTAGTGAATCCAAAGTTTGAAGACTCCCAATTGTAAATGAGATATCGCCCGCGAGCAGATTCCTTGATAAATTCAAGTCCACTAGACTTCTCAAATTGGCAAAGTTAAGAGCCTGTGAGACTGAGTTGTTCAGGTAATTTGATGATAAATCTAATTCTAAGATATCTTTAAGATTCAACAAAGTTGAGGGTATTGGAGAGCTCAATCTGTTGGAAGCCAAGTCAAGATAAATCTCTTTCAGAGTTGTAATCTTGAAGATGGGGGATGGAATTTGACCAAACAGTTGATTGGATCCCAAGTCCAAGATCTCTAGGTTGGACATGTTGACAAGTGTGTAATGGATTGTGCCTGTGAAATTGTTACTTCTCATGTCCAACAGTTCAACTCTGTGTAGGTTTCCAAGCCACAATGGAATGTCTCCATTAAGAGCGTTGAAGCTGAATCGAGCAACCCTCAAACGATGCAGCTGTCCCAATTCTTTAGGCAGATGACCGTAGAAATGGTTGTTGCCGAGGTCAAGAGACTGTAGAAATGAAAGGTTTCCAAGGTGTGGAGGGATGGTACCCGTGAGATCCATGTTTGCAAGATTCAAAGCTACAACTCTTTCATGGATTCCACCACAAGAAACACCAACCCAGTTGCATACAGAAGTAGTCGAGGCATTCCAGCTGTTTGACAAGACATGTTGAGGATCGAGAATGTGGTCTTTAAACTGAAGAAGTGAAAACTGATCTGTGGTGAGATTCCTGACAGACATAGCAAAGCAAACTATGAAACATTGCATCCAGAAAACAGAAACTAGTTGGAAGAAAAGGTTGTAGTTCATGATTATGAGACGAAATAAGCCTAGAAAATAAAGAGAAGGGAGAGGGAATTTGAACTGATGTAGTAGTTTGGATGATGAAGAAAAGAGCAGAGAGAGCATGCTTAAATAGGTAGCAACAAGGGTTGAACCGATGGTGATTTTTTTTAATATTTTTATTAATAATATAATTCCATATCTCTTGATTTTAACATATAGTTAAAATCAAATATATATCGACTATCTTATCCTCATACGTCTCAAGAAACCAGTATAAAATTGTGTCATCCTTACGTACCACTCTTTCTCTCGCGTTAAATTCATGATTATTAAAATGAATTCACATATAAGATTAGTTATTTAAGTCTATAATAAATTTAATATCTAAATTCAGTGAAAATACTAAATTTTATTAAAAATATAAAATATTCATTTTTATTGTTACGTAGAGAAGAGCGTGAAGTGTGAAGTGATGGACTTACTGAACATGTTTTTTTGTGTTGATTGGAAGAAAAAAAACCCTGAAGCTTTCAGATTCAGATACGTCCGAAAGGAGGAGTGGGTGATGATTTCATTCACAGCTTTAAATTGGGTGCTTTATGCGATCACATTATTGACTTGGAAACTATGAAAAATGTGTTTTCTCATTAATCTCGAATTTTTTAACTAATCGTAAATTTATTTATTTATTTTTCAAATTATATTTTCCCTTTATAAAATACTTAACTGATCATTGAACGACTTGAATGAATATTATGACTATCAATTAACTTTACAAAATACTTTTATATAGGCATAAAGATAATTTTAACCTTTAACGTTTATAATTTTTGTCGTTTTGATCCTTATTTTTTTTTGAGATAATTTTAGCCCTTAACCTATCTTTTTGACAAATAGCTTATTTTTTAACTACTATGATAACTGAACCGTTAAAAATCTATCAATGATGACATATCATATAGATATGATAATATATTTTAAATGATATGATATTTAACCTATCAAATACATATATATATATATGAAATATAATTTTATTCCAATATAAAATATAAAACAATTAAAATTCAAATAAAATTTTAAATATTAATTCTAAAATAAAAGACTATTAAACATTCACAACCCTAACTATGATAGAATCAAAGTCCTATCTTAAAAAATATGAACACAGTTCGAAATTAATTTTTTAGGTAGGATTTTAATTCTATCGTATTTAGGGTTAATAATGTTTAATAGTATTTTATTTTAGAATTAATTATTTTTTAATATTTTATTTGAATTTTAATTATTTTATATTTTATATTAGAATAAAATTATATTATATATTTAATAGGTTAGATGCCATGTTATTTTAAAATATATTATCATATGCATATAACATGTCATCATTGTTAAATTTTTAACGGTTCAGTTACCTTGGTGTTAAAAAATAAGTTATTTGTCAAAAAGATATAGGTTAAGGGCTAAATTTATCCCAAAAAAAGAATAAGGACCAAAACGATAAAAATTATAAACGTTAAAGGTTAAAATTATCTTTAAGATGAAAATTTTGAACAAGCTAGTAGTGATTAAAGTAATATCTGTCTAGAATATAATCTCTACCAATTGACATTGATCGATCAATCACTCTACTGACATTGTTGGTACTCAAACCCATGACCTGTAAAAACAATAACCATTTTGTTAATCGTTTGAGTGAAATAGCTCATGCTTATATAACTACTTAATATAATTTACTAATCAAATTATTAACTACTGTAATCCACTATCGACTATCCATTAATTTCCAAACCAATCCTAAAGTAACTTTTCTTTTAAAAACTTGAGGGTCAAAGATGTCATTAATCCCATCAATATATATTATTAATTTTATTAAATTCAATACAATGATAAAACGTTGTGTGTATTTCATTTCATCTATTGACTTACAAGTCTTCTATCATGAGACCAAGACACTCAAATTATATCACAACTGACGGGTCTTTGGGGCTACACGTTGGATGTGTTTATAAGGATCTCTTAGATTTGGCGTATATTATTAAAAATTTAAAAGTTCTCATAAATTTTCTTTATTTTTTTTATTTAAACGAGAAACTTAACGAGATAAAAAAAAATAATAAACGAATCAAACATTGATTAATTTTATTTTACTATACATTTCTGATTACATTAACAAATAACCACCGATCATCAATAAGCGAAATAAAAAAACGAATATAGTAAATATAATTCTGATTACATTAATAAATAACCATCAATCATCGATAAACCAAATAAAGAAACGAACATAGTGAATACATTCTGATTACATTAACAAACAACCACCAATCATCGATAAACCAAATAAAAAACTAACATAGTGAAGATCTCCAAATAAACACCAAGTATCAGATGACAGAAAAAAATTATATTCTTGTTATATATGGGTATAACAATTATAAATTCATAATAAATTTAAAATAAGATATTTTTACTTTTAATATATAATATATATTATTTTGTAATTTACGTATAAACATTAGTTTAAAAATTAATTATAATTAAATAATATAAGTTAAAAAGTAATTTTATTTTCGAATCAAATTTTCCGCTACAAAATCTATAAAATTTATCTTTTTGGTTCGAATAGAAAAACACTTTTAAAACCAACAAAAAAAATCAATTTCAAATAAAAACACTTTTAAAAGTAGTACTTCTAATTAATGAAAGCAACCAAAAACAAGCCCTTAGTTCTACGGGATCTTTAAATCAATGTCACATTTTTAACATGACCCATTGATCAGAATATATGAAAGATGCCCATACAAGAGAATGAGAGGCAATCTCCTGACAAAGGAGCTAGAAGATGAACCAATGAAATTTGCAGATTGCATCCATTGGTGCTTACCTGGAGTGCCTGATACATGGAAGGAGATTTTGTATGCATATTTGTTGCAACTTGAGTTTTTTGTTAGCTCAACAGTATAGCATGTGAAAGAAAATGGAGATGAATATCAAAATGAAAAAAAAATGCATTTCAGCTAATCAAGCTTGATGATGAAGAAGAAATGGCTCATTTCCGAGAAAATATGTATATGGAAATATAGAAAATTGTTGAAATTTGAAACGCTGTGCCATTTATGATAGACAATTTGATTTACAAGACAGATTGATTACCTGCATTCTTAGTGTAAATGCATTGAAGTTGGAACTTTGAACATGAGCATTCACAGTATATATCATTCTTATGGCACAAGTAAAGGGCTCGAGAATGAACCAGGTTGAAGCTGGTTAACATAAAATTCTTTATGTACTTAAAGGATTTCCCAGTCAGAATCACATACACGTTCTGTTCGAGTATTTTTGGGCTCCAAGGTTGTGGTGGAGGATGGCTGTGGAGTTTGGAAATGATTGTGGAAAGATCCCATGTCCGCATCTCCAAACCAAATCGCTAGCTGCTCGTACTCCTTCACCAGCCTCTTTCTTGAAGTTAAAGCATCCTGGATTCTTTTCTATTGAAAGAAAAATGAAAAAGCAGCAAATTAGTTGAGAGATTATATAGAAAGTAAAAGAAGATGTCATCAGATAAGGCGTATGAGAGACCCTGCTTCGGTCCCATTTATCTAAAGCGTCATGCAAAAAGTACCTAAAGTTCATTCATCGATATACCTAATGCATGTCTCGATATAAATAAAGTAAAACTGACTATTAAATTGCAGGTATTTCACATTCAGAGATGCTAACAATATGAACTCTATTTGCAAATTGCATCACTAACATATATTTTTCTCATCAAGATTCAAGAATTTACTGATTCAATGGAACATTCCACTGGAGAATACTATCACGTTCTCTCAAGTTGAAAAGTAATATCTCCAATGCCTACGACGGTATGCATGTGCGTGTGACAGAGTCAGAGAGGAAGAGAGACGGACCCTGTATGATTTGTGTTTATTTATTCTACGAGAGATGGCATAAATTTCACAACTATCGGGGATGAGACAGCTATCCTCCAGCTTCACCTCGTCGTACAAATCAATGGTCTCCATGCATGAAATATTGATATCATAGTTGGAATCATCTGCGTGTCCTGTTTACAGTTTTCGGAAAATTAGAGAAAGATTGTTAACTTTCTCCAGTCAACATTTCTTCCGGTGCAATGAGATATACTGTAAAACAAAACTTCTTTTCATATGGTGCAGAAAGGTCACCAAAAATGCATAACATAAAGAAATTCATTTATAATTTTCAAAGATTAGCACCTTCGTACTATAGATATAGACACAGATATTGAAAGTCATTTTGATCATATTGCGGAATGACCTAACAGTAATATATCACCAACATATTTTTTAAACAAACCTTTTAAAGGTAATATTATTTCACTTTCAGACATAGAGTGGCTTATCCTAATTAGCAGAAAAATAAATGACGGACAAGCCAGGTTTCTGAAGGTTTTAACATTTTCAGTACATAATTCTTGTCATTATTATGATTATGTCAAACAAGGTTGGGACTGTACAGTTTGCATCATCGACATCCAAATTACTACAAGTACTGCTACTGACATTAGACATTGATAAAGGTGAGGATGGAAAAACACACTCGGAAAGATGTCAAAGAAGAAAGCAATCAAACTATACATTATGTTTGCTTACCTAGATTAGAAGAGGATGAAACCTGAAGTTGAGCAAATTCACTACCAAAGCGAAGGTTTTTGTTTCCCGATATTCCAGTCGGAGACTTGGAGCTATTAACAGTTCTAATGGCATCATTTCCTGCAATATTACAAATAAGATGAAAATCAATTCCATAAGGAATAAAATATCATGACATAGGGACAAGATGCTAACCAAATGAGGCTATGGACAAGTCATTGCGAGATGAAATGGAAGCTGCCACCATCAACTCCTTATCATTGGATATAATTGAAGTCAACATGGAAGATGAATGTACATTGTGAGAAACCAACTCATCTACATTGACAGGGTCGTGAGAAATAAATGTTTTTGCAGGTGAATTTTCAAGTGATTTATCAGAAACACCTGCACACTCATCCTTAAATTTTCTTGCATTTTGGTCACCATGAGCCGAAGTTGCAGAGGAAACATCAGTATGAACCACGGATGGATTTTTATTATCACAATTAGCAATCTCATTCGCAAATGAAGCTCCAGAGGATTCTTCCTTGCCAGGAAAGATCAACCGCGAAACATCAGATGCAGATAGCTTTCTCACATCCCGAACTGAAGTTGAAGGAGAAACCTCAGCTTCAAAAGACATTTCTTTATCATTACTGTCACTGAACTTGCTCAACAATGAAGGCTTTTCCCTTGTGGCATATTCTTCTGGGCTTTCTTCAGGTTTTGTATAAATCAAAACCTCAGCTTCTTCTGAAGTTATGTATGGTTTCCCCAAATGGGAATCCACAGAATTAGGGTTACCTGGTTGGCCTACACCACAAAGCTCACCGAAAGCACACTCCAGCTGCCTGTTGACCACATCAACTGTGATGTTATCATTAATTTTAGTCCATCTTTTGTGGGATTGAGATTCCATATCATGAACTAGCATTGTAAGAGAAACCTCACCTGCAGTCCCAAATGAAAATTTCTCAGTACAATCAATGAACTTATTATCAGTCAATGAGTCTCCAAATGATTTTTCCTCTCTAGGTGAAATCAACTCTGATACATCAGACTCAGATGCTTTTTCCCTAATAGAAGTTTCTTCTATGCTTACAGCAGAACTTTTAGTTTTCATAGCATCATTATGTTGTTGGGAAATTATGCCTGACTCTGCCCCATCAAGGGCATCAACAGAAGTCGGAATACTTAGTTGAACCAAAGGGCAAAGTTCATTAGAAGCACGATCAAGGTGTTTTTCAATTGTATCAACTGCAACAGGTTCAACATGTAATAGGTTACAAACAGTGTTTATGTGATCTTCCTGAATAGAAGCCTTTGATTCAACAGAGGTATCAATTGTAGTGCTTCTTTTTAAAGCCACTCCTTGACCTTCGTGTTTTAGAGGAAGTGCAACATCAGAATAAAATCTCTTCATGCTTTTACCCATACTTTGTGCCTGGTTATCAACACCATTGACAGTGTCCTGCAGAGAAAGCCATTTACAAGGTTATGAAAAAACTTCTTTTTGAACCCGAGATGTATTCTAGGGTTCATCTATGACTATTAGTCGTCAAAAATTTCATTCAGCAAATTCATAACACAGTATGGCAGATGAAAATGGGATCAAGGAAGTAATAATTCAATACCTGATTCACAATATTATCCATCTCATGGCACAACGTTTCAAACTTCTGGTAAATGCCCCCCACCCAACCGATACCTTTGAATTTAAAATCCATCCCTATGCGTCTACTGGCGTATTGTCAAAGCCAATAACATGCACACCTCAGTTCTAATGACAGGTATGACCTTATTACTGCCCGAGAGCCTTTAATTTAGCCTGATAAAGTTCCAAAAGTGTAGTGAACGCTTAGCAAACTTGAAAAAAGAAGAGAAAAATATCCAGATAAGCGATACCTTCTACGTCTGAGTCAGAAAAGCTTAATTAGAGGTAAGCAACGATAGTCTAGACACTGAATAAACAGTGCAAATAGATTGAGAAAACATTTAATCATCTTCCCAAACACTATAGTAGCAGTCAAAGTACGGCTAAGTAGCTAACTCATAATAAGTAACACAAATCAGAATGATGAAAAAAGAATTTTAGATCATTTAATTCATAAATTAACAGCTCCTGGTACTCAAAACTCACTATATCCTCCATCTCCATGGATAACCATCTAAAAATCAATTTTCAAGGAAACAAAGAACAAGTTCATGTTCTACTCCCAGTTTTCATCAGTGGTAGTAAGTAGTAACATCCCAAAAAACTGTTTTAAAAAATTTAGCTATCCATGAGTATCATCGCTCTGAAAAGAATAAAAAGATGAGGACAAAAAAACTTCAATTTTCCATTATTGCTTTGAAACATTCCATAAAACAAGTACATCACTTCTCTATCATCATATATACATACATGCATGCAGCATGCACAAACATAGAGTACGAAAATCATCTAAAATTTGTATTTTTGTAATAGAATTTCCAGATGATTTTGTAAATAAAATTCGATTCACATCCATATATACCAGGGGACATAGATCCTTATATACGATAAAACCAAAACTCATTAAAAGAAAAACAATTCTACATGAATTTAGGAAAATTACAAGCAAACTGAGGAAAATAAGAAAAACCCAGAAGGATCTTAAGAAGAAAGAGGAGATGGGATGGCTTACCGGTGGCCGGGGCAGGTGGTGGACGGTGGATGATCAACAGAGCTTTATTGAGAGAGAAAAAAGAGAGTGGGTTTTGTGAGGACAAAGCGGAGGGGGGTTTAGTAATCATCAAAAAGGTAAACCACACCGTGTCAAAATTCATTAATAATTACATTAATTAATATAAGGGATAAGATGAGTTATATAGATATATTTTTTTAAAATTATATATATTTTTACATTATTAATAATTAAAATAAATATTTTAAGTTTATAATTGTTTATACGAAGATTATCACATTACAAAAATAAAAAATTTATTTAAATTATTTATTTAAATAATCTGTAATCTAAAAATACGTAAAATTTAAAACGTTATACATCATATAATTTAATTTTTTTATCTCTATAAACATGTATAATAACAAGATTTCAATTTTTAAGTACTTTACAGATAAATAATGATTTTTTATTAAACAAAGCAAAGTTTTTTTTTTTAAATTTAACTATAGATAATATTTATTTACTAAATGTTGCTTTATCATATTTATTTAATAGTTATTTTAAATTAAAATGGATATTTTCAAAAAGTACAATATCTAGTATTTTCAAAGTATATATACGAAAGGTTAATTTACTCATATTAAATAATTTATAGCCTACTGGAATGCACCTGTAATTATATAGAATTTATCCAATGGTAATTTATCGTATAATGAATTATTAAAATTAAGATTTTATACGAGATTGTTTTAATCGTATAATTAAAATTGTTTTTATTATTATTATAAATAATCATACGAGTTTTAGGTCAACTCACATCATTATCATATGATTAAAGATGAGAGTATTTGTCAAATATAGCACTTTCCATTTCCACTCCCCTTGGAACATAAATACAATACACTTTGGTGTCCGAAACAAAACCAGAATTTGAGATTAAGGACTAAAATACACATGATTGAAAGTGAAGGACTAAATTCATAAATAAATATTTTTTAGAAGGAAAAAAAAATCTTCAAGATAGGGGTGATTATCCTCCCTATCCCCGCTTAGTCTCCCTATCCCCGCTTAGTTCCGTCCCTGGTGTCAAAAGTTTCCTAGGTCATGGGACAAAAATGAATAATCTTTCACTGCACCACCAATATCAGACACCATTTCAGCCACTTTGTCACAAACAAGCTCTATGTTGAGGTTGTCGTGACATTTGATCTTTGATTGGGGCTGCCTACTGGGGACAGAAGGAGATGCTGGCTCATCCGGGCTTCCATCTTTGTCTTTGAGGTTGATATTATGCTCAGTGTTCCGCAGGAAACGGCCAGAAAAAAGGAAGGATAGAATTGGAGCGCAGCAAGACAAGATACCAATGGAAGTTGGCATAAAAAACAAAGCATCAATTCTCCACCCAACACCATAAAAAGACGTTAGATATACAACTTTTCTAGACATTGGTAAAAGGAAGATATGATCCTGGTTTCTTCAACAGAATATAAATCAAAACAAAGATAGGCAAACCAATTGTTTAAATCTTTTGACCAAAAGAATCATAATCACCAAAAGCCAAATTTGGAATCAGAGAAAAGACATTTAAGGTCAACAGAGAATAGAGGTAATGAAAAATCATAGAATTTAAACAATTCACTTGGGATATTTGGCAAGCAAGAAACGAAATTACCATAACCCGTCCAAACGATACACATCATTCACAACTCTTTTCAGAGAAACAAACCATGAGCACTGAAAACGTTCAGGTATCAAAATATGCTACAAGCAGAGCATAACACACGGGTAAATTCTTTCAGAGATTCATCCGGACAGAAATCCGCATCCAAGAACGGCAGGCATATAATAAAGTGAAATGTGTCCATTTGAAACTCCACATACAGACAATGAAAGGATGATTTGAATTTAACCGAGTCTGAGCGGGAATACTTCCTTTAGGTCTTCTACTGCATACAAGTCTTAATGCTTCTTCAGATGGAAAGACTAGGGGAAAGTCTTTGTACTTTAACTCCCTTCATTAACCGAATACAGCCCTATGAAGGGTATATTTTAGAGGAGATGCATCATTTAGATTCATAGAATAAACAACTCCATTTCATCAGGATATCGACATTAGTTTCAGCATACAGACTAAAACTATCCATGATGCATAACATCTGGTTATTAACTAAATGGAATACCCGCCACCAGGATTCAGGAAAGAGAGAGAAACTAAAAGCTAGCCTTTCAAATAGTCTCCTGCAAAACCTATAAGATAACTAGCTTCAATGCATACAGATCACGCATTCCATAACTTCACTGCGAACAAAAAATAAGTCAACCAACAAAGACATCCACCAAATACAGTTGCAGAACATGGTAGAGAGATTCATCTTATGCCTTGGTACACAGGAGGAGCTCGTTTACAAATCCAACAGAGCCCAATGAAGGTCACAAAGATTATACAAGCAGCATCACAACAACTAGCAACACCACATACACTTAATTACTTGCTGCTCTCACATCAATAGATTCTTCACTAAAAAAGAACCAGTGTAGACAAAAAACCACTAAAAAGCCCATGGGATGCGCGCAAACTACAAATTAGGAATTCAAGAAACCAGAATACTTCCCTCTATAAAAAGACATTGGCAAGTATTACCAGAAGGCAACCAGAACTCTTGTGACTGAATAATAAAAAGTGGATATAAAAGTCTTGAAGACAATTGGACACAAAAATATACTGGGTACATCGAGGTTGTAACAAGAACACGATAAATTACATCAGAAAATGGCTTTGTTTAGAAAGTGCTAAAAAAATCATTTGACAACAAACATAGTAACGACCTTCTGGTGCAGATTTCCTACAACCCATTAATTTATATAGAAAAATAAAGAATTATATTTAACTAATTAAGCCTGCATACAATATAAAAGAATCAACATTACAACAACATAAACCAACAACGAGAAAAAAAATCCAAGTACAGGAGATGCTATCTAGCAAAAATAGAGAAAAACATTTAACTCACTATTTTTTTTATAGATTTAAAAGGCCACTGAAACAAAAGTTTCTACTAAAACATGGAAACACTAGTCTGCATCACAAGTTTTTGCCAATTAGCACTAAAAATTAAACATCTTAAAGGAGCAGATCAATAGAAGTGGCTGTAAGAGCCCAGCAAATACATTCAAGCCAGAGTATATATAGTCTGCATTCAGGCAATCACCAGAACCACAAAAAGCATCTGCGCCCAACAAGCTGTCATAGACCTGAATCAAACACCCATTGACAACTGAATTCATCATTCCACATCACCAACCAAAAAACTGTCAAAACTAATTGATAAGCAGCGTATTAAAGCAAAATTATTTTTTTTTGAGGGAGGACCTGCACTTACTTGAACGGGTCAGCTCAAACTTTGACCAGTTTCAATACGAACAAAAGATTAAAAAGCAAAGCAATTGCAACAATCATATCCAATCAAATAAATAGCTTTCTTAAACAGTGGCACAAACTAGCATGCAATACAAATGAAAAAAGGTGTACAAATCCACAGTGATAAGTTTCCGAAACATCAAATAATGCAAACCTAGATTCCATTTTTAATCAAGAAGGATACCATTCACTAAGAGTAGTTAAAAAGGAAATCAAGTAATCAACAGAAATAAACATACATTAGATTATAAGCAAATTCACATGAAAGATGAATGTCAAAGTTGTAACATATTGTGCAAACTGGCTAGTTAATGATAATTTGAACAGGAAATATCTGCTAAATAGGAGGCAGCATTTTATATGGAAATTCACTCTTCTAGCCCCCTTGATGTAAATCAAATTAAAAGTGCATCCATGAAGCACAAAATGATAACTAGAATATCAAATAATACTAACTAGGGAGAGACTCACAAAACTTTATAAACATGAAAGAAGATGGAAAACTAGACACAAAACAGCTATTATAATTGGAAAATGACTACAAATGGACATCTCATATTACTTCAATACAAGTTATATGATAGACACCATTAAATAAAATCAACCAAGAGAGTTAAAAATGTCTACAGAATAGTTGCATCCATCTTGGTTAAAAATATGTGCCCAAAATATTTGTATGCATGCTCAGTGTTATAATCATTTAAATCTCACAAAATTTAGAAGAATGCTTGTTGTTGTCAGGACTTAATACATTCATTTCATGCTAAAAAAAAGTAAAACCTACAATCTACAGAAAGTTCTCCACACGTGATTAAATATAAGATAATAGCCTGCCTTTCAGCACCTGAAATCAAAAGGTATATAAATTATTTCTTATATTTACTACTAAGATTTAACATTTTTAAGGGAATTCACTAACAAGGGTTTCCAGTCACTTAATTCAAGGCAGAAAACAACAGGAGCTCCACTAATATTATAAATATAAACCATCAGCCACAAGTTGATAAATTATTCAAACATATATCTCAATATATGCTCTTAAATTTTAAAATAGTAGAATATAGGATCAAGCTAATCTGCAACCATTTAAAAACACTACAAAATGTAGCAACATATAGTTTCTTAAACAAAAGCAAAAACAATACATACAAGCAACTATGCAATGTAGCACAGAAGTAACAACTCAGACCAAAGAGGCAAAAGAACCAAAAGTTTCAAGCAATCACACACAGGGAACAAATACCCAATATAAAGCATACGGGAAAGCACAAAGAAAAGAAGTCAACACATTCTAACGAATCAGCAAAAACTACAACAGCTGTAACACCTCACGTATCATAGAAGAATTTACTGCATGCTAAATCAAGGAGAAGTACCTCAGTAGAAAGGTGGTCCGTTGGGATACATTCCACCAGGTGGAACTCTTGGCACAGGGGATGCCCCGGCTGCTTGGTGATGCTGATTGGGGAAAGCAGCTGCGGAAGAGGAGCTATAATGAGCAGTCTCTGGATACCCTCCAGATGGCATCCCCACAGAGCTTGGTGGCAACCGATATAATGAAGATCCTGCAGCTGCACCACTTAAACCAATGGCTGCACCAGCACTACTCAACCCACCATATCCAGTTGCGCCAGGTCCACCATAACCACCATAGGGCCCACCAAGTCCGGAACCATAACCACCAGGTCCACCACCACCAGCACCTCCACTGGCACTCAATGCCCCAACCCCAACACCTGATGAATTCATGTGATGAGGATGACCCATTGGACCAGGCGGCCCTTGCAACCCTCCCGGAAATCCTCCATAACCACCCATACCACCAGGACCGCCATAACCACCACCATGTCCTCCCACTCCCATCTCTGTATTTCCCGGAGCCCCAACTCCACTTTGCATCATCCCATCTTGTCCTGGCTTCCCTTTTTTCCCTTCAATAGCAAGCTTACAATTCAGTTGTCTCCCATCAATGTTCTTCACCGGCTCCACCAGCGCTGACTGAGCCCCTTCTGCCGTCTTATAAACAAAAAGAGCAAATCCCTTTGATTTTCCAGTCTGCTTATCGAAGCCCAAAGGACCCTCTTCAATTTCCCCATACTGAGCAAAAATACCCAACAACCTATCCGCTGGCATGTCGTACGGCACATTGGCCACATAAATCTTCCTCATATGAACATCCACAGGGTTACTAATCGTCCCTGAATTCCCCGCAGCCGCCAGCTGCGTCACCGTAACTCTCCCGTCGATTTTCTTACTGGGTTCCTTAAGAGCAAGCAAAGCACCATCGACGTGCTTAAAGGTAACAAATCCATACCCTTTCGATTTCCCAGTAGTCTTGTCGATGATAACGACCGCTTCTTCAAGTTCTCCATAGACCGAAAAAAGTGAACGAAGGCCGTCGGTTGTAGTATCCCAACCCAACCCACGGATGAAGAGCTTCCGCTGAGATGGATCTTGATCGGCAATAGATCGAACGGCAGAAAGAACATCCACGTGACGACAAACGGCGTCTTGGAGGATATCGAGGAGTTGGTCGACGGTAAATCTCTCGATTAGCTTCCGGCCGTCTTGTGGGGTTAGTTTTGTGACCGGGTCAGGTTCCGACACCGCCGAAATAACACCATTTTCATCCAACTTGCGTTTCTTAGAGGGATCCGCGAATTGCATCATGGAAGAGTCTTAGAACCCTAACCCTAAAAAAACTCGAAGAAACAGAGAGGCGTTTCAAATTGAGGCTGAAGGACAAGCGAGAAGGATAGCAATGGAAAAGGCGTTATCTTGAACACAGGATCCGTGTTTGTGTTTGATGGTTTGGGTCTAAACTGTTAAGCCTATTTAATTTTAGCCCCAAGGCTCAAGTTTATTTTTTGTTATTAGATTTTGAACTCTAAGTTAAATAGTTAATTAAGACGGGTTTTACTGAAAATAGTAATATTTATTAAAAATATTTAAATTTAAATAAATTTATTTATAAATTAAATATTTTATTAAAAACATGAATAAATAATATCTATATATTTAAAAGTGTTATGAATATATTTATTCATAGTAGATATTCATATATTAAGTTAAAGTTTAATGGGCTTTATTATTAGAGTTTAATACCCATTAAAATTATGGTTTTCATCTTATGCCTATAAATATAGACTTTTGGCCAAAGCTTTGTATATAATCCTATTTTGAGAATATAATAAAAGTGACTCAATTCCTGTGGTGCTTGTCGACAATTCCAAAAAAGATTTTAACAAAATATTAGTGATTAAATTTTTCATATATTCAAATTAGTGGAAAGCTAGGTATGTTTTACTTATTTAATTTGAGATTTTTTTCTTTATTTATAACCAATATTTGTTTATTTTATTATTACGATGAAAGGTTATGTTTTTAATCATGTTCAAAGTATTACATGATATTGGAACAAATATTAAATCTTTAATTAATTAATATGTTCTTTGTTATGTTAGTTTAATCCGAGTATATTGGCTGAACATCCCGTTCTGCGAGGCTACTAGTCTCAAAGGAGGTTCTTTTTAAAGGACCTTGTGGACTGTTTTAACAACGTCGCGTATGAGGATTAATTTTTTGTTCCTTGTATATATTGTAAATATATTGGTTGATAAATTACTATTTAATAGTACGAATATTATAAATTCTATATTTGCTCGAAAGTAATTTTTTGGGGTCAAAAAACTCGACTATAGACTTCTCCCAAGTTTAAGTTACGAAAATTGTCTTGATCAAAGAATTTTTATGGGAGGCATTCCCTGAAGTGAAGCATGCATGATGTTTATTCCATGCGATTATTGAATTTATGTCATTCCTTAAAGTGAATGCAAGCATGATGATTATTCCATGCGATTATTAAATTTATGACATTCCTTGAAGTGAATACAAGCATGATGATTATTCCATGCGATTATTGAGTTTATGTCATTCCCTGAAGTGAATGCAAGCATGATGTTTATTCCATGCGTTTATTGAATTTGTTTCATTCCTTGAAGTGAATGCAAACGTGATAATTTACTATATGGTTAGTGAATAAAACTCAATTATGTGTCAGAGTATCATTGATAAGGATATGTTAGAAAAACATAATCCACTTTTCACACATTAAAGTTGTCTTACAGACATAATATCATACAAGGCTTTTAAATACCTACCAGTCTCCGCTCCATTCCCTGAGTGAATGTGATATTTTATAGCGGAAAGAATAAATGTCACATTAGTAATTGTGATCATGATTGAGATCATGAAATAGACATGGATAAGATGATTATTTTGAGAATATTTATATCTACAAGAAGTGGAATTATAAAGATGACAAAAATGATAGAGATCATATTAAAATCTTTATGTTATCAATGCGATGATACAAACCATTGATCTCGTACTTGTCAAACGCCAAAGTATTATGGACTTTATCCATAATCATGAATGATAAATTAAAGAAAATATAAACAGATTTTCTTTGTGGCGAAAATAATGGTGTTATTGATCCAATTCAATTGGATATTGATAATTTTCTCATAATCCTTCAAGAGAATAATCCGTCATTTATTTTATTTTCTTTAGATATTTTATTTATTTTATTTTATGTTAATTTATTATTTATTTATGTTAACTTACTTTATACATTATTTATTTATCTTTTATGTTATTTTTTTCCTTAAAAGAATATGATTACTTCCGGAATAAAATATGCAATAATTTATGGCGATTTATGCTTAGCAGACAGTGCAAGTACTCATACAATACTTAAGCATAAGAAATATTTTCTCATTTAAATACAAGAGAAATATGAGTATTATATCTCAAAGTACTAAAATATCAATGTTTCGGAAGAGCTCTTGAGAGCTTATTTTTGATCCGATTTGATATGATATGCTATTTTTTTAATATTTTTCCATTCCCCGAAGTGAATGGTATAAAGTACATATTTTTCATTTTTCGAAGTGAATGAAATAAAGCACGTACTAAAAGGTGTATAATTATGCATATTTTTCCATTTTCAATGAATAATGCATATTCATTGATCACCCTTATGGTTGTTACGTCTCTTAGTGTAAACAAATATTCTTTCTGCCTCAAAAAAAAGGTAATGATATTCTTGGTCTAAAAGCACAATATATACATTATTTAATCTGGAAGCATCGTATCTTAGCTGGTCCAGAAATATTATTTAAGTGCTACGAGATCATTACCTTTAAACAATTATTATGCATGAGGCAAAACCGAAATATGTGTTTGACTAAACATATCCTGAAGATATGTGAATATTTTTCACAAGATAAGATGCAAGCTATCTTGTACAGAGATAATACAAAATTTATATCTCAAGGTGGATAGATCAAATATGATAAAACAAAACATACTTCTTCAAGTTTCGTCCCTCATGATTTTCAGATGAATAATATTCAATGAATCATTTCAAGCAATGATTTGAAAGATTTATTCACTAGTGCATGATCTACTTCAACATTTGAAGATTGTATTCAATATTTAATTATGAAGATTCAAAGATCTTATATGATATTTTCAAGAGGGGGAGTAAATACGCGTTGCACTTTTTTCCCTTAACTGAGGTTTTGTCCCAATGGGTTTTCCTAGTAAGGTTTTTAATGAGGCAACATGTTATGCGTATCAAAGATGTGTGTACTCTTTTTCTTTCACTAAGAATTTTTTTCCCCACAGAGTTTTTATCTTAGTAAGGTTTTAACGAGGCACATTATCTCCATAGATATCCAAGGGGGAGTGTTATGAATATATTTATTCATGGTAGATATCCATATATTAAGTTAAAGTTTAATGGGCTTTACTATTAGGGTTTAATACCCATTGAAATTAGGATTTTCATCTTATACCTATAAATATAGACTTTTGGCCAAAGCTTTGTACACAACCCTACTTTGAGAATATAATAAAAGTCTCTCTCTTTTGTCTCTCATCTTTATTCTCCTATTTTATTCTTGTTCTTTACTTTATTCACAACAAAAAGAGGTATATTGTATTAAATAATATTTCTATATTTAAAAGATGGATGAAAGATTATTGTTATTATATTAGGTATTTGGTTCATAAAATTTAGGATAAAATTAAAAAACAATATTATATATGAATGTACTCTTTTATTTTTAAATTCTTTTTATCAAATAAAATTTTAGTTTTATATTTTTCTTGTTTTGATATTGATCATTATATTATTTTTTAGATTGGTAGTTTAAGGTTTATTGGCTAGTGTTTAGGTTTTATGCCTATGGTACATGGTTTATAGACTATAGTTCAAAGTTTATAATTTATGGTTTAAGATTTATGATTCTAAGTTCAGAATTTATGATTTAGGGTTTTAAGGTTTATTGTTTATGATTTAATGTTTAGGGTTTATGGTTTTAAGATTTTAAGGTTCATATTATATACTTTAGAGTTTAAAATTTGAGGTTCATGATGTATGTGTTAATATTTATGATTAAGGTTTAAAATTCATGGTTTATAAATATTATATTTACATTGATGTAAATACGTAAAAATTAACGTAAATACGTGAAAATAATATAAGTATTTAGGGTAAAAATCATCTACTTTTTTCATGCTTACTTCTATGCTTTCATTTCAAATTAGAAGTTTAGGATTTAGAGTTTAAGGTTAGAATTATGGCAAAGGTTTAAGGAATTAAGAGAATGATGTATTTTTTATGGTACAAGGTTTAGGGTATAAAAATGAAGGTCATGATTAAAAATTTAATTTTTAAAAAATTACGCGAGACATAAAAAAAAATTACCATAAAGAGGCCCGTATTAAAATTAAAATATTAGTGTCGACCATTCTTTTCAGCAAAAGAAATATTTTTATAAATCTTAGTCTGACAAGACTAGAATGATCAAGATATATTTGTATAAATCTTAGTCCAACAAGACTAATTGTAGAATAATCAAGAAATATTTGTATAAACAATATTGGTCGTCCAACAAGACTAATTGTGGAATAATCGTAAAAAGTTGTTGGAAATTTCCCTTCACACGGATTTGTGATTGTTTTATTTAGATTTTATAGTTAAAAGTATTAATAAAAATGATTAATTAAGTTACAAATGGTCAGCAACCAAGCAACGGAGAGTCGGATATTTCCGTGTCGGGACTCAACCAAGGATGTTTCCCTGTCATCCTACGATGGGAGAAAACCAGATCTATTGGGTGGTGGGATGGGAAACAATGGAGTAACGGGGAGAAATTATTATATGGACCGGTTTTATTATATTATTTATGATTTTTAATTGATGAAAATTAATTAAATAATTTTATATTTTTTATATTATTTTTTAAGAGTGAATTTTCAATTTTTTATTACCATATAAATAGGTAGTAGGTGATTAAATAGAGATTAAATAAGAAAGAAAAATGATATAAAAATATAAAATTATTTAGCTAATTTTCAGTGGTTAGGGATCATGGATGACATGGTGGAACCAATCCATAAAATAATTTCTCATTAACGAGAGACTTTCATTGGTTATGATAATCACCGAGTTCCTTACTCCACTTCCTGATTTTAAAACGATGATATTTTATTTACGTTAGTTTTTAAAATTTTATTTTTTAATGAGATTTATCTTTATATATATTTATTTTTTACAATTAACTCTAATATTTTAGATATGAATCATACGGGAATGATGATATTTTCAGTACATAATATTTATTTTTAATGTAATTCATATTCATAAAAAACATTAAATAATTCACTCGAAATGACTCAATCCAAATTCTATCGACTAATTGTATCAAACTCAAACTTAATACAAATTTAAAACCCGAATTAACCTGAACTAAAATAGATCTGACTTAAAATTATCCGATCTGAAATAAACTTGACTTGAAATGAACTTGACCTAAAATTCACCAAACCCGAATTAACCCATTAACTAACCGATTCAAACTCGAATTATTTTGATCCGATCTAAAATAAATCCACCAAAATAAACTCTACACGAAATGAACTCTACTTTAAATAAACACACGTTAAACCCGAATCAAATCAAAATATCAAATTAATATAGGATAACTCAAATCGTTATCCCCAAATACCCTAAAAAACGAGGAATTATATCATGGGTCAGTCTCACCATGTCATTCATGGGACCAACCAATAGAAACTGTCCACCTCATTATTTTTTAATTTTTTAAGTGAAAGTTCACTTGGGAAAAAATTATGACATAAAAAAATTGATGAAATGGACAGTTTTTATTGGTTAGTCCCATAGACAGATAATGAGACCCACTCATAATATAATTTTTCCTCAGAAACACTGAAAAATGTCCACAATAATAAAACTATAACCCTAAAGACCCGTTTGTATTAAAATTAAAATATTCGTGTCGGCCATTCTTTTCAGAAAAAGAAATATTTTTATAAATCTTAGTCTTAACAAGATAGAATAATTAAGAAATATTTGTTTAAATCTTAGTCCAACAAGACTAATTGTAGAATAATCAAGAAATATTTGTATAAACAATATTGGTCCAACAAGACTAATTGTAGAATAATCAAGAAATATTTTAAATAATTTATTGTTTTAATAAAAGTTTTATAATAAAAGAGAAATCACGTGGTCTTAATTAGGGATATTTAAATTGTCGGTTAAAAGAAATATTTTTTCGGTCGTTGAATAGTTAATTTTTTTAAAAAATTTGGTTAACGGTTAATTCGGTTTAAAAACAGTTATTTAACCGAATTAATTAAATTTTTTATATTCTATATTATATATAGAAATGTTTTTATCACTAAACTTTTAAAAATTATAAAATGATCATTAAACTTTATCAAATTAGCACAAAATGATAATAAAATTTATTAAATTATTTAAAAATAATTATTAAACTTTTTAATATTTATTATTAATTTATAATGTGCAATAAATCAATGATTGGTTTATAATAATTTGATAAGTTTAATGATTGTTTTACGAGTTTGGAAAGTTTAATGACTCAAAAGATTATTTTTAACATAGTTTAGTGATCTTTTTTATAATTTATCTAAAATTTTATAATAAATTTTGATTAATCGAATTAACCGACCAAATTAATCGAAATTTATTTTGTTCGATTAATATATTTTAAAAAAAATTAATCCATCTAACAATTTAATATTTAAAAATTTTAATTAATTTAATTTTTAATAATTCAATTTAATCACCGACCAAATTACCCGTTAAACAATTTTATTCCTTATTCCAAGTCAATTATTTACTATCCATTGTTCCTTTATTAAAGTTATTTTTAGTCCCACCATTCCTTTTCATAGAGTAAAACAGTCATCTTTAAAAATAGATTTGCCAGAAAATATGTAAAGTTGTTGGAAATTTCCCTTCACGCGGATTTGTGTTCGTTTGATGTCATAATGATGCTGATGTAGATTATTTATATATTTTTAAAAGAATTATTTAATCAATAAAATAATAATACGTATTATTATTTTTTAAAGAGAGATCGTTAATTTTATTAAATAAGAAAATACTTAATATTATAATAATAGGTTAAATTATTATTATAAACTAAATATATAACTAGCCACTTTAGATCATACAAGTACTATACATGAAAAAAGCTAAAAAAAATTCAATCAAAGACTCGATCGAAAAAATAGACACGAACAAATCTGACTACATTGGCAAACAAACCACAAAAGAGAATTAATCTATTGAAAGACTACCGAGAATCGTAAATCAAAACTGAGCGTCGGGATAAACTATCCACGAGCGTAAAACGCGTATCCAAATTCAATCTAAGGGTCCAAAGCAAGGAAGATCACTATGATAACAAATAAGCCTCATCTTGATCAGTTGTGATGTCGTCAGATCCAACCTTAGAAGAAAAAAACATATCAAACAACAGAAAAAATGTATCAAAAGGTAGAATAGATCATGTCATAAAAGCAAGATAACTTATTAAAAACTAGAAGAGGTAAATCCATGCAAGCTATACTGATTCGTTTAACTTGGTGCAGTCTAAACTATTATCTATGGCAGGAGTGAAATTTTAGGAACTCTAGGAAACAACCGAGGACAACCTGAGATGTTTATACTAGAACAAAAAATGACATTCATGCCATCAAGAAGGTTTTTAACGAGACTCGTAGTTACATTCCTTTTTACATCAAAAAAATACATGTCATCATTTTATTTGACAAAGAAAAGCAAAGAAATATAAAAAACTCAAATGTGCGCTAGGTAAGATTTGATCCCTGGATTCTTCATACAAAAATTCTTGTGATACTTTGAACACAATCTATATTTAAATTATACGAAGTTATCGATACAAAATATATGAGAACTCGACATTTCTACAGGATGGGACCATTGCCCTAACACCATCGGTTCAACCCTTGCTGCAACCTATTTAAGCATGCTCTCTGCAATTTTCTTCATCATTCAACTACTAACATCATTTTAGATTCCCTCTCCCTAGTCTTTGATTTTCTTGTCTTATTTCGTCATAAAATCATGAACTGCAACCTTTTCTTCCAATTACTTTCTGTTTTGTGGATGCAATGTTTCATAGTCTGCTTTACTAGGTCTGTCAGGAATCTCACCACGGATCAGTTTGCACTTCTTCAGTTTAAAGACCATATCCTCGATCCTCAACGTGTCTTGTCAAACAGCTGGAATGCCTCGACTACTTCTGTAAGTGTATGCAGCTGGGTTGGTGTTCCTTGTGGTGGAATCCATGAAAGAGTTGTAGCTTTGAATCTTACAAACATGGATCTCAGCGGGACCATCCCTCCACACCTTGGAAATCTTTCATTTCTACAGTCTCTTGACCTCAGCTACAACCATTTCAATGGCCATCTGCCTAAAGAATTGGGACAACTGCATCGTCTGAGGGTCGTTCGATTCAGCTTCAACGCTCTTAATGGAGACATTCCATCGTGGCTTGGAAACCTACACAGAGTTGAACTGTTGGAAATGAGAAGTAATAATTTCACAGGCACAATCCCTCAAACCCTTGTCAACATGTCCAACCTAGAGACCTTGAACTTGGGATACAATCAACTGTTTGGTCGGATTCCATCATCCATCTTCAAGATTACATCTTTGAAAGAGATGTATCTTAACCATAATAGTCTTTCTGGAAGCTTAGCCGATGATGTATTTGTCCATCTTCCTAAACTTGAGGTGCTTTACCTGCATGCAAATGAATTATCCGGTCCTATTCCTTCCAGTATAGGCAAATGCCTCAACCTTCAAATGTTGGCATTGTCTATTAATAAATTCAGCGGAATCATTCCAAGAAGCATTGGAAATTTGACACAACTCAAACAGTTCTATTTGGGAAGCAATAACATTGAAGGTAACCTTTTATTCATACCAGATCATAAAAGTATAAACTTTGCTGTAGCACTTTTGTTGATGGTAACACATTCTATAGGTCACTAATCTTCAAATTATTCAACAATGTTTGTAGGTGAAATTCCTGAAGAAATGGGTCATCTTCTTAGTCTGGAGATGTTAAGCATTCAAAATCTAAAAAGTCTTAGAGGTCATATTCCCACTTCCATCTTCAACATTTCTTCTCTGAAAGTTATTACTCTCGCCAATAATAATCTATCTGGTAGTTTACCACATGATTTGTGTCCCCATGTCTTCAACCTAGAAGAACTTTACTTGGATGGGAATCAACTATCTGGTACTATTCCTTCCAGTGTTGGCAAATGCTTCAACCTCCAAGATTTGTCATTGTCTATTAATCAATTCAGCGGAATCATTCCCAGCAGCATCGGAAATTTGACACAACTCAGAGAGTTATATTTGGGACTCAATAAACTACAAGGTATGTGTTTTCTTTAACCTAATGACTTCTGTCAGTATCTTCCTAAGCTTGAAGGGCTTTACTTGGATGATAATCAATTATCAGGTTCTCTTCCACCAAGCATAGGTGACTTCCACAACCTTCAGGTTTTGTCATTATCTGCTAATAATTTCAGAGGGATCATTCCAACAAGTATTTGGAATTAAACCATGCTTCAACAAATAGATCTTTCTCAAAACAATATAGAAGGTATGTAGATTAATGTAGTAAAAGTTTAATTTCCTTTTACTTATAGTTTATTTTTTTATTGAATAGAAAACTTTTACATTTCAAGGACATTTTTAAGGTACATGAACTCATACAAGATGAGATAATACAAATATCTTTAACAACTCAGACGATTAATGAATATCTAGATATAATCGTATGTACATTTTAAAATAATTTTAAAACGATGATAGAAATATAAAATTTTAAAATTTTGAAGGTCAAATTAAAGATAAAATAAAAATAAAATAATTATTTAGCGACTACCTAGGTAATTTATCCTTTTTTTATTGTGTCAAATCATATTTTCTTTAACCTTAACGGCTTTTAATGTTGGAGTGACCATAAATTTACAACCTAAAAATGTATGTGACTGTACTGGTTGATTTTCAAAATCGGTGATTAAATTTGTACTGGGATAAATAAACGTGATCTACGCGGTGACTAACCCTTAATATAATGATACATATATTTAGATTTAAATAGTTTAGTATTATATTTAGTATTTAAGGTTTAGTATAAGGATTTAGGGTTAAAGGTTTAAGTTTATGTTTAGGATTTAAAGTTTTGTGTTTAGTGTTTAAGTTTATGAATGTAATTAATGGAACATAACTTTTTAGAGATGTAATTAATTATATTCTATTAAAAAGTCAAATAAACATTAACGATCGAATCTTTAAAGTTTTTATCGATAGTATAATCCTTTATTCAATTTTATATCAACTTCAAGATGAATTCATAAAGGCAAACGGCTCATATTTGTTCTCTTGTATTTGCTTAGATCATGGATTCTAATCTAACTAGTAACAATTTCCTTCCTCTAAAGTTGTTCTTCCCTTTACGTAGTATTAAAAGTACTTTAATAGCTAAGTCAAGAAGTGTTGGTTAAAATTCTAAGAATGCTTTGGAGGATTTCATTGTAAGTCTGAATCAAAGCTAGAATAGATGCATACTAAAAGATGCACTTTTTAACAGGAACCTTGCCGCCCATGATCAACACTCCAAATCTTGAGGTGCTTATTTTGGGGGCTAATAAACTTAGCGGAAGCATTCCCATCTCCATCTCCAATGCTTCCATTCTCAAGGTTCTAGAGTTAAGCCAGAACTTCTTCTCTGGTCAAATTCCAGATACGCTTGGGAACTTAAAACACCTTGAATGGTTCCAAGTTTATGAAAATAATTTGACCACAGAATCTGCTACTCATGAGTGGACCTTTCTTGCTTCTTTGGCAAATTGCAGGAATTTTACACGTTTAGATGTTTCAGGAAATCCTTTGAAGGGCGTTCTTCCTACTTATATAGGGAACCTTTCCACATCCCTTCAATACTTTCACGCTTACAATTGTGAGCTTGAAGGTAATATTCCTATGGAGATAGGGAACTTCAGCAACATGTTGCTTTTATCCCTTGGCAACAGCAAATTGAGAGGAATTATTCCAACATCAGTAGGACAATTGCGAAATCTCCAACGTTTGGATCTTTCCTCTAATAAATTAGAAGGTCCCATCTCAGAAAGTATATGTGGTTTGGAGAGGTTAGACAACTTGGATTTATCGTCCAATGAGCTGCATGGACCCGTACTCGCATGTTTGGGTAATATGACTTCTTTGAGATATCTTTACTTGTATTCCAACAGATTGAGTTCAACAATACCCTCAACTTTGTTGAATCTTAAAGATATCTTAGAATTAGATTTATCATCAAATTACCTGAACAACTCACAGGCTCTTGATGTTGGAGATTTGAGGAGTCTGTTGAGATTAAATTTATCGAGGAATCGGCTCGCGGGTGATATGCCATCTACAATTGGGGGTCTTATAACTCTGCTTTCATTAGATTTATCTAATAATAAGTTTCATGGTCATATCCCTGGATCATTTGGTGGTTTGATTAGTTTGGGATTCTTGGACTTAAGCAATAACAATCTCTCTGGACTCATTCCCAAGTCCTTGGAAAAACTTTCATCTCTGAAATATTTTAATGTGTCTTTCAATAGACTTGAAGGAGAAATTCCCACCAAAGGGTGTTTTCCAAACTTCTCCAGCACATCATTCATGGACAATTATGCACTTTGTGGTCCCCCAAGGTTGCTAGTCCCACCTTGCAAGAATAGCATCCACAGAAATTCCAAGATGTTATTGCATGGTTTAAGGTATGGTTTACCCACAGTTGGGATTTCCATACTATTACTAATAGTCTTAACCCTTGTGTATAGAAAACGCCAGAGCAGGAGGAAAACTCTACCACTTCAGGATGATTTATTGCCTCTGAGAACTTGGAGAAGAATTTCTCATGCTGAACTTTCACAAGCAACCGATGGATTTGAGGAAAGCAACTTGCTTGGTTCAGGGAGTTTTGGATGTGTATACAGAGGAAGACTCTCAGATGGAATGGAAGTAGCAATAAAAGTCTTCAATTTGCAGATAGAAGGAGCATTTAAGAGCTTTGACATTGAATGTGAAGCGATGTGTACTATACTTCACCGGAATCTTGTCAGGATCATTACTTGCTGCTCCAATACCGACTTCAAAGCCCTGGTGCTTGATTTCATGTCTAATGGAAGTCTTGAGAAGTGTTTACATTCTGAAAATTGTTCTCTTGATATCATACAAAGGGTGAACATAATGATAGATGTTGCAACAGCTCTAGAACATCTTCACTCCGGACACTCGGCACCCGTAATTCATTGTGACCTGAAACCAAGTAACATTCTGCTTGATGATGACATGGTTGCACATGTAGGAGATTTTGGCATGGCCAAATTGTTGGGAGAAGGTGATGTGATGAAACAAACCATGACTCTTGCAACAATCGGCTATATGGCACCAGGTGAATTGTGACTTCTTTATGATCATTTCCCCTTTTATATTTATGCAGATGTCTAGGCATTAAAGGACTAACTATGTTTTAATCATCCAGAATTTGGATCAGCAGGCATTGTTTCTGTAAAATCTGATGTCTATAGTTATGGGATCATCCTAATAGAAACTTTCACCAAGAAAAGGCCAACAGATGACATTTTTTCTGAAGAAATGACCATAAGACATTGGATGAAAAGATCATTGTCTAAAGGAATAATGGATATTGCAGATGCTGATTTATTGAGAAGAGAAGATGAGTACTTTGTTGTTAAATCCAATTGTATCTCATCCATCATGGACTTAGCTTTAGATTGTTCAGCTGAGTTACCAGAAGAAAGAAAAGACATGAAGGATGTTGTGGCCGAGCTGAAGAGAATCAGACAAAAGTTTCTAAACAGCACCGATCATGTTTAATTAAGGATGTTGTGGCAAGTTGTTGTCTTGAGGTTTATTTGTTTGGTTAGCCATGTGCTGTTTAGCTGTTCTCTTTTACATCTTTGGTTCTATCAGGTAGTGTGAGGGTTAGCTTGTGGAACTCTTGTTGTGACATTGAGATTGCTTGCTCTGTTGCTATGGCCAATGGTGACTGAATAATGCACACTGAAAATTTATGACCGAGTGAACAAAGTTGTTATAATTATCGAGACGATAATGACGAGATAAGTAAATAAGTATAAATACAAAATAATATCAAGATTTACGTTAAAAACTTAAAAAAAATATATCACAGATAGAAGAGAAAAAAGTATTACATTGATAAAAACGAATATAACTAAATGATTTCGACCGTAAATCATGTATTAAGATAAGATATCATGCACAACACGACCGCAAGCGATCATCAATGAATTTCTTTCTTTCTCATTATTCATCCTTGTAGCAAATTAGTTAATTATGATCAGAACAATGAAACAAGTGTTAGCACGACTGGGGAAAAAAGAATCAAAATATTAAGGCACAAGTGATTACAATTTACATAGCTTTACAACATTGCTACTCTCACAAAACAGGAAAGATGAACAAGGTATACTTTGGCTAAGCGAAACCCGAAACCCATACTTTCACTTCAAAAAATGAGGCAGATTTTTTTTTCCGGAACTCTATCTAACAAGAACGAAAACGATAATAGACCAACCTAATCGGTTCTGTCGAATATTGAATTGAATGTCATTGTAGCATGCGATGTAGTGATGTTTTCTGATGATGAAGATGAATTGCTTCCTTTGCTTGTACCTTCAGAAGAACTGCCAGACTTATCTTTTTGGTCTCTGAGGGTTGCTATGTCAGAAAGAAGGCCTGGCTTTGATATATTCTGGTCATTCACAACTTCCTGTCCCATTAGCATCTTCACCACTTGAGACATGGATGGTCGGAGTTTCGACAATTCTTGGGTGCAAAGTAAACCAATCTTTAGGAACTTTTGTGCTTCTTCATCATCGAACTCTCCGTTCAATGATGGATCAACTAATTCCAGTAGTTGTCCGCACCCATACATGTTCCATGCCTGCGGTAGTAAATCCATTAAGAAAAGAATCTCTAAATAATAAGTCGTAACACCGAAGAACGAAATCGAAACATATGAAGCTCGGAGAAATACCAAAATTGCAGATTACACATAGTATTGTCAAGAAAAAAGAGTACACAGACTGAGAAAACTCATGCAATTTATCTTACAGAAACGTGTCTAGAATTAGATATCCCATAGAAAAGCTGAATCTTATTGACTAAAAGTAGCAAGGCTAATGAGTTCAGTTGGTTTCTATTGAGTTTGGTGAATTTCCCCATGGAATGCCATATGACCTGAATGGTAACACCTAATGTGTTGGTTGCACATAGAATGTCAGACATGGAGTCAGTGGCTTAGCTAAGTGGAGATTGAGCTAGAAGATTGGGTCAAAATCACATGACTCCGCCATTTGACATCAAACAACACGGAATAAGTACAGAACACGATAAGGAGATCGAGAACCTAAAGGTATAGATACACTCGTATATCAAACCTCCCCAACAAACCGTGGTGAGATATATGGCATGCGCATTATATGAAACATTGCAAAAACCTACTTCAGCTTTTAGCAGTTTCAGCAATTTCCTCCTTGCATATGCATTTTTTCCGCTTTTGAATACCATCAAGAGTATGTTATAATGTTTTTTTAAGGTTAAAGTTGTAGGAGCAGTGGATTGAGTAGGCATATTACATGCTGGGAGACTATTCGGCTATTAGTTATGTCAAAAATACATAAAGACTCAAATTATGGTAGTGATGATGGGAACATTAAGATAAGAACACAGAGAAATTCATACCCTTTCAAGAAGAAATTGCTCTGACACAGGCAATCTTCTGTTTGTGTTGAATCTACCACAAACAATTTCCAACAGCAAAACGCCAAAACTGTAAATGTCTGCTTTCCTCGTCAACCGACCTCTTATAGCATACTCAGGAGCGAGATATCCTCTATATAAACCACATAAGGATACACAAATAAATTGGCAGTACAGAAAGGAACATACATAGATCATTAAAAAAATATGCAAACTTGTACCAAGGCTAACAGTTCGACCAAAAAAAGAAGTTACAACAAGCATAATCAAGTAAAAAAACTTCAGTAATGTCAGAAGTCGGAACAGCTGGCACTTCATCACCAACCATCCCTCACAGAAAAATGTATACCCTTTATAAAACTGGTTTAAAACTATATTTTTTTTGGATATTTTAAAACCATCATACTGACTCCATTACTGACAAATATATGCGGCTGTTTAAGAACTCACGTTGTTCCGGCAACACGTGTACTTATGTGGGTCATGTTGTCTGGGAAAAGCTTTGCCAGACCAAAATCTGAAATCTTGGGATTGAGATTTTTATCAAGTAGAATATTGCTTGCTTTGATGTCTCTATGAACAATATGTGGCTGAACTTCCTCGTGAAGAAATGCAAGTCCCTTTGCAACACCAATGCAAATGTTACGCCTTGCTTGCCAGCTGAATTGCATACTGCTATCCTTTCCGCCTAAATGAGAGGAGACCTTAGGTTATTATCATTTGAGTATATATTAAACACGGACAGAAAATAGCAGTAATTACCAAGAAGTGTTTGTGCTAGGCTGTTATTCTCAAGATATCTGTAGACCAAAATCCTATGTTTCCCTTCCACGCAGCAGCCGTACAACTCAACCAGGTTTTCATGCTCTATACCAGCGACCACATTTATTTCCGTCAGGAACTCCCGCACCCCTTGCTTCGAGTCTGCTGATAGCACCTTTATAGCAACCATGGTACCATCTCTAAGAGTTCCCTGTTCATTACAAAAATTACCGCAAGAAGTTAGCATCGAATGTCCAAATAATAAAACAGTATTAATTTCAAACTCAATCATTTATTGAAGCATTGTTTCCAAAATATCTGAACAAAAGAAGTTTGCAATCACCTTGTAGACAACACCAAAACCTCCCGATCCGATTTTATTGGAATAATGAAAATTCCCAGTTGCCATTTTCAGCTCCTTGTAAGTAAACATTTTAGTGTTCTGAATACCTGAAACCTCTGTGCCGATAAGCATGCATTAGGAACTTTTGCAACAAGATATTGGATAAATAAGAAAGAAGAGGAGGATTTTAGCCAAGCGGAGGAATTTATAGGCCCATAAGCAGTTTTCTTAGGATTATTAGTTCCAAAACTAAGACAGAACATTAAGTTAAGTTAAGTTAGCAGCATACCTTCATCGATCTCTACGGTATGTTCAACTGAGAAAGTATTCTTCTTTCTCGAAAATAAAAACGAGAAACAACTCATCACCAGCTGCAGTTCGAATTGAATGCCTTCAGAGAGACTGAAACCCAGCCTGGCGATGGTAAAACATCGAATAAGAAACATGGAGAGTGTATTTTTGCCTTATCATATCATAATTAACATGTATGGCATTACTATACAACAAAATAGAACCAAAGAAGATTGTGACTGCAACTACACTAACTAGATCACAAATTAAGCTCCCAAATGCTTAGCCTAGTAATTTTAGAAACATGTCAAAGTCTCTTGAAAATTGAAAGGCAGGGAAGTTTTAGATACCCTTGAAAGTCCCCTCGAATTCGAACTCCCAAAACAGGTAAAAATGTTCTCAATCTCCATACTTTTTTAGCACATCAAGAAATTATATAATCTGATCTATGGAACCACAGCTACCCAAAAACAACTTCATATTTTGGAAGGACAAAACTAAAATTATTGGAAATTGGAAACCTTTGTAAAACCTTCCACCATACAAATTTCAAACTTCAACTACCACAGCCTATTATCAAAATTCAAAGCTAAAAACAACAGATTAGCCCAGAAAACCAAACAAACAAAAAAGAAAAAGCAACATCTTTTTCCCAGTGTTCTGCTAAGAACACTAAGAAAATTTTCAATCTTTGAACCATTTTTTCTGGCACATAAGAATCCGAGAAAACAAGAGATAAAAACCAGACATAAAGACCAAGCATGACTTTTTGAACATATCCAAGCAAACAATCCCAAAATAAAGAGATCTAAAACATAAAATTCCTCATCTTTTCCCCTGTTTTAATTCACTTTTCTTGAAAACCAAACAAAACCCAGATTTTGAACTAACCTCAAATGCTCTTGCAAGCTGCAATAAAGATCCCACAACCTGAGAGGTGTTTAATAGAAAAGCTGTGGTCTTTCTCCGGTCGTTAATACAGGTTTAAGTGACCGAAAACAAAAATTCTCTCTTTTCTTCCTTTTCAGACAAGACGAGTACGTATTTTTTAAGCACATGTAGGGCAGATACTCCCGATAACAATTTACAAACTTTAGTTGGTACAGTATAATGAAGGTCATTTAATGATAAAACAAATAATGAAGAATAGTTTTCTTACGATAAAAGTGTAAATTATATCGAATATCATTTAATTATTAATAAGATTATATTTGAGTTATTTAATTATTAAAAATTATAATTTGTTTATTCAATTAGTTGCGAGAGTCCCTTCTTGTTTAAATATAATAATAATTTAGTCTTTAAAATTTTTATATTTTATTAATTTAATTCTAATTTAAAATAATTTAATAAATTAATATTTTATGTTTAAAAAATAAATCAATTTAGTCAAATTTTCTTTTCTTAAATTATTTATTCTTTATTACTTATTTCGTCATTCTTACTTGAATACTCGTAGTAATACGAGTTATACCCAACTCAATATATAGAAAGTTAAATTTATTAAAATGTAACTAATGATAGAATATATAAATTTTAAAGATTAAAAATATTATTATATCAATATTTTTTTATATTGTTTATATTTTAACAGGAAGTAATCATACATAACTAAAACTTTAATTAAGTGGTTCAACTATAACTTTTAACAATAAAAGAGAAGATTTTTAACAAGTGCCTCGTTAAAAAAATCTCTAAGTGACCAAATATCTCGTTAAAAAGTACACCTGATAATAATAATAAAATATATCTAAATATTCAATAAATAAAACTCAATAACATAAACAACAAGCTAAACTGGACAAAAAAAATTAAATATTGATAAAAAAATTTAACGGGTATCCATTTATCTACAACAAAAAATATCATATCTTAATAAGTATGATATCAAACATTATTCATACTTATTGATTGAGCTAATCGAACAAATTTATTAACCACTTTATTACCATCACGTAAATATACCAAAAATAATCTCTCAATTTCAATTACATTAATCATTTTAAATATTATTATCATATTTTTTCTGCCTAAATCGAGAGAAATTATATTATGGGTCAGTCTCACCACGTCATCCATGGGATCAACTAGTAAAAACTGTCCACCTCATTAATTTTTAATTTTTCAAGTGAAGATTCACTTGAGAAAAAATTATGACATGAAAAAATTGATGAAGTGGACAGTTTTTATTGGTTAGTCCTATAGACAGATGGTGGGACTGACCCATTATATAATATTTCCTAAATCGAGTTGTCAACGTAATCATTTCTGTATTAAAAATATTTAAAAAATAGCCATTTGATTACAAATCCCACGTGAAAATGATGACTTGGACTCTTGGGATTTACCAAAAGTCAAGTCAATTAGGGCTTCTCTCTCTTGACCAAACACGTGCGGAAATATAATTATAAAAAATATAATTATTTAGATAAATAATTTTTCAACAACTTTTAAAATTTAATTTTTAGTTTTACGATAAATATCAAAATACATCACCTATCTAAAATATTATATTCTTCGATAATATTTTAATTATAAAATAATATTTTAGATTTTGTATTTTTTAACATTTAAATTATGTTATTTTTATTTTAATTAAACTCATTCTAATTTAAATTAATTTCTTTTGGATATAAACTTCTAAAATTTTAAAATAATATATATATATTTCCAAAGCATATATCATCTTTAAAATAATAAATAAATTATATCATCTTTCGTGGGATAATTGTCAAAAAAATAATTAGGGAAATGTGTTTATTTGAAAATTATTTAGTTTTTTTTTTTGCGAAATATATAATATTTGTAAAAAAAATCTTGTATTTTAGATGTGATTTTTTCACAAATAAAATTTTTTGAATATAATTTATATATCGGACATATTATCATATATAATATAAACAATTTTTATTGAATTTTATAATCAAACATAAAAAATTATAATTAGCTTTTTCAGTAATTTTTAAACAAATAATTTCAATTAAATCTTTTAATTTCTTTTTTTATTATGTTTAACTCTATATATGTTAATCCGTAGAGTATATTAAGTGTAAAAAATAGCAATGACAGAGTTTCTATTATTTATATTAACAGCTATTTTAGGAGAAATATTTTGATGTGGTATTAACGATCTAATTAAAAAATATCTTTGTAACTCTTGAATATTTTAATTTATGATCCTATCTATTATATGGATATACCGAGATTTAATAAAGTTATCATAATTTTAATTATATAAATAATGGATTAAAAAGCGATTGTAACACCCGACGTATCGATATGTGAATATCATTTAAAATAATTACACAAATAATTAAGCCACATTACACATGATTATCATTTAAAATGTAGAGTCTAATTAAGGTTGTTTATCCTATAATGAACACAATGACAAGACTGAGTCTGAATTTACTGGCTGAGTTATTACCTTGGCTAGTACGATGAGATTAGATAAGTCGTGACTTACTTGTAGAATAATTTTAAGAAAAATTAATCAAAATAATTATTTAATCAAACGTTAAGATTTTTTTTATTTATGTCTTAATCGAACATTAAAGGTTATGAATTTATCACTTGGATAATATCACCATGATCCTTGAATTTTATCAACTTCTTAATGGATCTCTCAATTTTAAAATTATATCTAAAAATAATATGTTATTTTAAAAAAAACAATTATTTAAATTACTAAGTCTCATTATTAAAAAAAACAATTTCTAACGCAAAATTTTACGTTAACCTTTTTTTAATCAAATTAATATTATAAGTAAATATATTTATCAATTAGTCAAATTGATCATAAATCGTGAATGATTTATTAAAGTAATCATAATTATTTTACTTAATTTCTATTACAATGGCAAAAGTAGGGTGGAAGTATGATCACGGGGAATGGGAATGTCCTTCTTCTTCTTCGACTTCATAAAATCCTATCTCCCTAAGGACTTGAACACATTCCGGAAGCGCCTGCTTCCTCTTGAAGCCCAGGTTGTTGGCGTACCGTTGAGGGCCGTCGATGCCATCTTTCGTCGTCAAAACCACCCTGGATTTCCTCCATGCTTCGGTAGGATCATTACAATCAGCCCTTGGACTCTTGACGAGACTCACATCACAATCCTCTTCCTCATGATCACCTTCCACCGCGATCTTGTACGCTCCGGTTTTGTCGGTTACGACATCTTTGGTGAGCGTGATTATCCTCATGTCGGTCCGGTTCCGGCATTCCAAGTTCACTAATGCGCCTGCAACATTACAAGGAAACTCTTCATATGTCAACATAATTATAAATAAAACAAGATTGCTAAATGTAGTGATCTCAAATGATCATATATGTGTACGTACCCTTGATTGGTTGGCTGATCTTGGTCTCGAATTCGACACGGCAGGTGTCGCAGTAAACCTTGCCTTCGACGATGAACTTCTCCGCGGCTGCGACGGCTAAGCCGAGGAGAGATGAAAGGCAGATAGCCAAGGAAACAAGAGCGAATTGTGAAACTTTTGCCATTTTATTTATTTATTGGATGATTGAAGCTTGTGAAAGTTGGGTGAATTTATAAGGAGAGATTTAGCTATTTTGGGATATGCTTGTTATTTTAATTTTCTACTTTTGAGGGTTTGGTTTGTTGAGGGGAGAAAGACTCGATCTTCGTCATCCTTTTTAATTGTTTTAACTACATAATTTTAGTGGATAAATATAATTTTGGGTAAATTTTATTTTCAAATATTTTTAATTAATGAAGTTTTAACATTTAATTTATTTATTTATTAAAGTTTAAATATTAAACAGTTTTGTCACTCTTCTATTAATTTTTTAATGATATATATATTAATGAACGGATGAATTTCTTTAAAATTCGAATGATAAAAAACTCTATCGGCGGCTCGGCACAAGGAAAACGATATACTGAGAAGCGAGATTCAAGATTCACTTAATTACTAAAGAAAGAGATCGAAAAAAATAAAAGAATTTTACTTGATTTATAGATTATTCAATAAAAGAATTATTAGATAAACCTTATTCATCACATCATTCGTGGTCCCAAACAATCATAACATTTTATCTTAATTTTTTAAAGGTGAATTATCACCTCTTTCTTACATGTAATTAGTGAGTGATAGTTATTAAGTAATTATTTAAAGATGAACGGTTCTCATTGTTTAGACTATAAATGACGTGATAAACAGAATTCACTTAATAATTTTTCTAATTTACGAGAGAATATACGTAAAGTTCGCAACATCCACAGCTATAATGTAAAATCACGTGTAATGATTCTCGTAGAATATACTTTGCATAATTGCATTTTGACACACCTATCGAATTGAGCATGCTTTTGCATTCGTTTAATGCTAATTTTAACTCTTTATTTTTCTTAAAATGCTTTTGAATTCACACATAAAGAACAAGTATCTATATTTAATACATGGTCCAAATCGAATATACAAATGTCGGACACCTTAAGACCACATTCGACTGTTGTTATGGGAAGATCATGGTTTGGTCCGACGGTAGGCAGCATAAATTTTAGAACACAAGCAGCTGCTGTCTGAGCTTTTGATATCAAGTTGTGCAGCTGAAATCTAAGAACATGGTGATGCAACCTTAAAATTTGATAATCACAATCTATTTGAACTTGAATTATACACTTGAAAAAAGCCCAAAGCACCGCCATCAAGAAGGATGAGAAAGTCGGTAACGCCACACCGGCCGCCGTACTGGTGCCGAGATTGAATCCATCAAAAAATGTATATTCTTTTACAAAAATCCACAGGTTTGTTTAGTTAGATAATTGCTATATCTTATCAATATGTGTTCTTTTTTATCAATCAGAGCTAACATGAGATAAGTTTTGCAGCCAATGCTTTAGAAAATGTTGTCTACACAGTAGGAATATGTAGACCATTTCTTTTATACAATTAAACAGAGGCTGTCATTATATTAAACATGTAACACGATACAAGTATAAACACTTCAAAAGGAAATTATTCACAAGCCAATTTCGTACCAAAGCTCGTTAGGCAGATAGCGAATGCAAGAAAGGCTGACAAGGGATGCCTATAATCCATGGTGAATGTACCGTCCCCAACTTTCCCAAACTGGAGGAGTACCGTTTCCTTGTCTCCTTTACCTCCTGGTTGGCTTGGGTCGACAGTCGCAGACAGCTGAAAGTTTTTCACGGATGCTACTGTTACCCGACCATGGAAATTCAAACACCAGCACTGTAAATGTTCATGCCATCTTGGAGCTTTGTTCTCCAAAATTGCATGACCAGGTGCAACATTCTCTGCCGCTTCCGCTTTGGAGTCATCTAAATGCTTCTCAATCCTTTCTTCTGGCAAAGGGCATTTCACAGTGCAAACCATCCTCCTCGGACCTCTTGATTTCAAGAGATTGAACTTGTATGACACTTTTCCCACCTCAAAATTGCCAGATGGAACTTGGGGGCTGATTTGCTTACTTGCAAATCTGCGACTTGATCTACTGCTTGAAGGCTTGGCACCACTGTGTGGCGGCTGACTATCATAGATCGTAAAGTTGGTGCCTAGAAAATCCGAGCTGCAAAGATTTTAATTTTAAACATTAGTGTCGGCTAAAAGCTATAAAAGGAACTCCAAAGTATTCTATTTATAATAGCATGAAAAAGAAGAAAAAGTAATGGCATCGTAAGTAAAGCCTGCTACTCCCACATGCTCTCTAAAATTCAACCATATCTCATCTATAAACCAAATGCTTCTCTCTTCAGATAATTTTTTAAATTGCTCTGGTGACACTTAAAATATGTATTCTTAAGAACCGTAAATATATACCCTAAATTCAAAGTGCAGCTTCTGTCAACATAGTTCCAGAAAGAGAAGGATCATAACAAAAAAATACATCACTGAAACATCATACAGGTTTCCTACCTTAACTTCCCAACATATGCATTGCTGCCTTGAGATATATCATCTACATCAAGGGATAGAATATACTCAATATGAGAACCATGTCGATATCTTTTTGCTGCCAATAGAAACTTCCCCTTGTCGGTGAACGCTGCCAAAAATCAGGGGAAAATATTCAACTAAAGCAAATGTTAACCACTAACATAATCTAGTTGCATGGTGGCCACAAATAAGGAAATGGACTATCTAAAAACAATAAAACCCTTCAACATTCTCTCAAGAACTGTAATCACAAGGTAACAAACTTAGGTAGCTGTTCGACTGCCAACATTTTAAAAGGAAATAATTGCTTTCAGACTTAATGGAATATATTTCAATCTGGCCAAGACACATTAAGGTGTAAAACTTGGAAAAAGAAATCAGGTATCAGACTAAGTAATAAAACAATGATCGTTAAGAAGATGGATTGGTCTTTGTTTAAAGTTCTGGATATTTTCAAGGTTAAGAACAAGTCAAACTGACTCAGGCAAAGGCATCAAGTCAGAAGACAGAAATCCACCATCCAGTCAAAGTCAGTTTAGAAGCTTAGAAAAAGTCAATTATGTCCCTTCCAACGTTGCTCCCTTTTTTTCAACTTCCTTGCTTGCATGTAAGTTCACATACGAGTTAATCAACATGTTCTCATCATGCTATGTTTTTAAAACCAAAACAAAATACTTACATGGTGTAAGAGAAAGATAAAGGTAGAATGTCGAGTTCTTTTTGTCCCTCTTGATAATACACTGGTTTGGAAAATCACTCGGACCAGGCTGCATTAGCAAAAAGTAATAAAACCATCAATAACAATTCACAAGACATACAATACAACAAATTCATCGTTGACGATGGTAAATCCCAAATGCATTTTAGCTTCACAACCAGAACCAGCGGAGCAACTTAATTTCGGAAAGCTACACCTCAAACTAACAGCAGTAAGCAAATAAAAATTTTTAAAGATCACAAAACAGATAAATTCTATATGTTTTATTTTGTTTTCAAATTTCATTAGTATAAATGAAACAAGTTACTTTATGATGATTGGGTGGGACAATTCCATATTTCTGAACTGCCCAGAAAACAATCCTTACAGTCATAGGATAATTTTCAGAACAGGAAAAAGAAGCTTCCTTTCTATTAGAAACAAATCATGTTAAAAGACAAAAGTTGAGAATATAGGGATAAAATTTCACCGGATTTCAATTGTTAAAAAAAAACATTTGCATCAAATTTATACCTCTATAACTCTTACATTTCCCTAAAATTACTTAATACACAGGAGAAGCAAAAAGTAACCCTAAATTAAATGGTATAAGAATAAAATGTACGAATCAATAAAATCCAAATGTAACGAAATTTATGCAAAAATTAAGATCCAAACAAATAAACAAAAGATAACAAAATTCTCATCAATTCCGGAACATTTAAAATCCTACAAATTTTAAATATATGAAATTATATCCCAAAATCAATCAAAAAATAAAACAATTTGGCAGAAAAAATTGAAGGAAAGTTTTAAATTACCTGTTTAAGACATGAAGGAAAAGTGATTTTGCCGCTACCGGAGGAAGAAGCCCTAACGATCTCTCTCATAGTTTCTCTCCACTTCTTACATACGCAGGCGCATGCGACAACGTTTTGCCTATGAGGCCACCGATCTTCACTCGCCTCCACGCGCTCCATGATCTCACCTAACAACTCCGGCAGCATCGTGGACCAGGAATCTCCTCCCTCCTCTGCCGGAGAATGAGACGACAGAGAAGAAAACTCCAGTTGATTCACCGTGGGAGAGACCGTTGCCGAAGCCGCCTTTTTGGACGATGATCTCCATGATCCCGAGAATCTCCGAGAAAGGCGCGAATACTTCCTGAACGACGACGAACACGACATCGTTTCTTAGAAAGGTTTCGTTTGGACCCTAATCGTTTTCGAGGAGAGATTCAGAGAGAGACGGGGGTTTTGTTCGAAGAGATCGAAAGTAAAAAGGGGAAATTGAGGGGAAAATGATGACAGGTGGATGAGTAACAGAGCGGTGACGGAATGGAAAGAATGACGAATAAGATAGGGGGTAATGAAACGTGTCATTATATGACTTGTGGTGATGTATTGGAGTTTGGTACAGTTACTCTTTCATTATGTTTGTTTTACTTTTGACTCGGTCCCTTGTTTCTTTAATATTAAGCGCTCAACCGTTTGTTGAAATTTAATTTTAGAAAATGTAAAGTTTGTATTTTTTTTTGTTTTATTATAATTAAAAAAAGTAAACAATATTCTTTTAATTTCACTTGAATTTTTTTTATCTATAATAATTTCATTTTTAATTTTTATAAAAAAATACTTACCCTTTGTATAATAGTTCAAAGAATAGAATCAAGGAAGAATGAAAATTTTGTTAATAAAATATTTAAGATATATAATTATGTTATATCTTATAAGTTATTTATTGGATTAAAAAATTTTGACTTGGAGAAATTTTAATCTTTCTTATTCGATTTTGGATGTTTTGTATATAGACTAGTCTTTATAGGTAGTAGATCATTTTTTAAACCGTCAGTTTTTTACGTAGTTTTAAGGTGAGACACCTTAAATACTGTTAAAATAAAGTAATTTTTATATATTTTTATTTAATTAATAAGAATTTATGTTATAATATAAAAATTTATATAATTGATGAAAGAATTTATGTAAGACAAAATATACATATTTCTTATCAACCCAGTTACTTAATATTTTACTCAATATAAATTTTGGTTCTACCTAAATTATTATCCAATTCTACATAAATTCTTAAAAAAATGATGAAAAAAATTATGTATAACTATATTTTAGACACACCCTTAAGTGCCTTACTTTAGCATCTCCTTATTTTAATCTCGAGTTTTCGAGTTTCTGTAAAATTTTAAATATAATTATTTATATTATAATATGATTTAATTCTAATTTAAACAATATTATCTAATCATGTAAAATATGTATATATATTTTTTCATATTTTTTATATGTGATAATTTTCGTCTCAAGTCAAGTCGAGTTATTCAATTTTTTTCAAATCGAATCAAGTTTTGCTAGCCCTTTATTTTTAGAGTTAATATATCTTTTATTTAATAATAATTTAAAACAACATAGAGATGAATGATAACATGCCTAATTAATTCAACACGGTGAGAATGCTTTGTTTTCAGAGTTCAAAGTTCATAAGTTCCACCATTACATTACACTCATATAGAAATAGAATTACTACCGGAAAAAAGCAAGTTGTTCAAACCCTAACAAATTTAACTTCATTCGGCACTCAGACATAAGAAAAGCCTGTCGGCTTTCACTTCCAACCAAAACACACACACATATATCAGCTACAACGATCTTCGAAAATGAAAACCCGTTTTCACTTCAGCAGCTGCTGGAAATGCTCGGTCGAGGCCTGCACAGAATCATCCAACAGAAAGAAACAAAACAGATGAATTAGGACAAGAAAAAAACTGGTCTGAAAACATAAATATATACATGGAAACAAATACTTGCATCATTCAGATTAGGTTGAGTATCAGTCTCCAGCATGAGTCCAAAATGAATGTGAGGGAAGCGTGCCCACTGTAGCGACAGAAACAAGCTATGTTAATGGCTTGATTGATAGCAATTACGGGCGCAAATGAGAAAGTCGAGTCCGAGTAGCTCGTTATGAAACTGAGTAGTGCTGAACTTGATTTGACTCGTTAAAACCTTAAATCGAGTGTTGACCGAGTTACCTATTAGCTGAATGTGAAACTTACATTCTTGGCAGCAGTGCTAAATGCTTCCCTGTGGCTGATATCCGGATTGTTCAGCTTGATCCTTTGAATCTCCTCTCTTACAAAACAAAACCCATATTTTCAGACCATTAAAATAAACTATTAACAATCAAATTACTGTCCCTGTGTTATAATTACTTGATGAACTGATTGTACAATGAAGGTGCTCTATGCCTCTTTTCAGGAGCTGAAAAATGGGGGGAAAGGAAAAAGTTATGTAAGAAAGTCAACACAGATAAGAACAAAAAATGTAGGGTAAAGAATGGTTACTGACGTCGATTCACAACCCTTTCTTGAGTGGTAGATGTTATTGGTCGCTTTGAAAGCTTGGTCTTGCCTCTAGAAGAAGAGCTTAACTCAATCCTATACTCGGACGATGTATAGTTGGGCACCTACAACATGCGATAATGTTGGTTTCAACAGACAAATATCAGTTATGTTTTGAGCTAACCAAGCAACTAAACCCTCGATATTACTTTATATATATAGTATGTTCCAGACAGTAAAAAGATAGACGGTTTTGTGGGTGGATAAAACTTGATTCGATTTTAAAAAGCTAAATTATTCTATTTGATTTACCGTAAAACTAAGTCATAATTTATAAATTCGATTTAAATTTTTTTAAATAAAATTTGAATTAAGATCTTGATTAGGATCTCTCTTTTTATACGGTATTAAGGGTTTACCTTCATAAATTAGGTACAAATCGTCTACCTTCATTCGTGTCTCCGTTTTAAATTAGAGGGTTTAGGATGTATGGTTCAAGGTTAGAGATTGTAATTAGGGTTTAGAGAATTAGAGGTATGATGTATTTTTTTAGGGTGTAGGGTTTAGAATATTAAATAGGGTTAGGGTTAAAATTTTAATTTTTTAGAATTTAAAAAAAAAATGGACGAAGACAATGAAAAGACAGAAAATTTCTACTCCATAAACTAACTTATATATTCATGAAGTTTTCCATATATAGTCATTTATGTTTAACAAAAACTTCGGTTTTAGAGTTCATTTTCGGGATTTTTTAAAGTTTTGTGAGGTTTATCATCAATATATGTTATTTAGTTTTTGTGAGGTGTATAAGCAAAATAAATCTGTATACCGAGAAATTATTATATGATCTCGATTCATCACGTTATTTATATTTTTCGATAAGATTCATCTATTTAATAACACGTACGAAAGAGATAAAGACTTGTTTTAAAAAATAAAGTAAAAATTTATTATTATATAGGCTATAAATAATATAATGAATCAGACCCATTTAATAAGTTTTCATACGTACTCATATGCATCTATACTTAGTACTTATATCTAATTAAGTTAATGTTGTACGTTAACCGTATAGAACTTCATTGATTAAAGGTTAAAAAAATATTTTTAAATGGTAATATATTTTATTTTTTATACTTATATATAACCTAAGTAAAACAATAATCATTCTTAAATATTAATATATTATTATAATAATTTTCTATGTTCTCATATAATTTTTAAGTAAAACAACTAAAAGTTACTACAAAATAAGTATTTAAGGGAAAAAACAATATTAAAGGGACTAAATCAATGATAAAAAGAAAGGTTTTTTAGAAAACTTCTAAATAAAAAAGAAAAGAAGAAGAAAGCTTGTTGGGATGTAAAGACTGAACCTTTGAGATCTGGTAAGAAAAAGAGGGGGAAATCAGTGTAGTGACTAAAAGCCTACAAACCCTAAAATTCATGTCAATCAAAATCAAAGTTAAATCTTTACAAATGGCGGCTCAAGGGGAATTAAGAGTGAAAATAATCTCTGGAAAAAGTCATTTTGCCCTAAATAACCAACCCATTTACCGGCTCTTAACAAAGCTTTCAAGAATTAGGTTTTATTTTGCAGGTAATTAGAGCAGCTCCTAGGGTTATGGGAAAAAAGATGCTTTCAAAATCAAATGAAGCTTAAGAACCCTAGATTTCAAACCCCTGAGAAAGTTTAATGGATTTTCCTTAGAAAATGACAAACCCCAGAAAACCTAGCTAGATCTCCAAGAAAAATGTTTTGGGAAAAAGGGGGAAATAATTTTCTTTTCTTTTCTTTTTTTAAAATATAAGCATTACCATCACCTGAATATCTTTTCCAGCTCTGGTTTGAAAGGAAGTTGCCATGTTTATTGAACACAGATTGGTGCACTGCCCACATCGAACTGTCATGGTTTCAAACAAGCTGTTGCATGGAACATTCACCTGCAAAAATCATAATTTAGGGTTAAAATTTAGGGTTTTTGAGAACAATAAGTTACACAAAGTTTTATGATCTTCCATTAATGGAACCAAAAGAGATGGAGTGTTAGAACAAATTACAGTTTCAAAGCAAAAAGGATTACCAAAACCTAGGGCTTTGTTTTTATTTTCGTATTTTAGGACAGTCAACACTTTTTTTTCGAGGAAGACAAGGGAGATAGACCCTTTCGTTATCCATGAGAGGCCCTAAAAAGAAGGTTTTTGAATTGGGTTTTGCGAAAGAAAAACTCAAGGCAGGCACCTGCAGTGTCTTAATGAGGAAAAGGTTGAGGTAATCAGAGCAAAACATGCAGGATATGTCATCTTCATCCATTATATTATATATATATATATATATGTATGTATGTATGTGTATGTATAGGTTAAGATCTGCAAAAGAAGAGAAATCAAGAGAATTTATGACTTTTCTGCAAACAAATTAGAAAAAGAAGTCTTAGGACAGTGACCTGACTTCATTACCCAGCAGACGACCCTAGACTAATTAAAAATGTAAAAGAATCCCCCAAGAAAATCTCGAAATCCAGTCCAAAATAGGGTAAGAATCAAAATTAATACCGCTAGAATGATGTTGCAAAGGTTGCAAGGGATGTAACAGAGCTGTTCCTGTTCGGAAACCTGGTTGGAGCTTGACATGTTGGAGTCTGTGTTTGTTCTTCAGATATCCAACGATTTTCGTTTTCGTTTGCAGCACAAAGAAATACCCAGAGTACGTATTTATGATCGAACAGCAAAGGGGTGACAATAATGAAGAAAGAAAATGAAAAGGGAATTCAAGAAACAATGTCTGTAAAGAAGGAAAAAGCAGGCAGAGAGAAACGTGGGATTGGTCGTGCCATGGCAGGTGACACCGAAAAGAAGAGCTCACTCACTCACTCATTAATATTTTCAAACACGACAGTCACTCACTCTCATGAAAGAGAAATGGCGATGGGGCCTTGTTCGAAGTGGACAAAACAAGATGGAGGGTTAGGGTTATAAACAGGGAAAAGGAAAGGTTTGCAGGGGAGCATCAAACCTACGATTCAAACGGAACCAAACGTTTGGATCAATTGTCACGAGTTGTTCTTCGACTTAAAGATTTAAAGGGTTATTTCCGTTTTATTAAAAATATTTATCGATTTGTATCTGTGATAGACTGACTTTCGAATAAAAAATTTAACGGAATTCAAATTTTATAAAATGATAATCATTTTATTTTTTGTGTTTTGTCATTAATATATAATTGTACGATCATTATTATTATACATATCTAGAATCATTCATAAATCTTATGGAACGAATGAGTTTTGAAGATTTTGGTTTGGTTTCATGGGCATTAAGACAGTCACAAACACGTGCGAATGTTGTAATATTTAGGGGACAAAGTTACTTTATTCGAGAGTGTAAAGTGTTTCAAGTATCCTATACAAGACCAATGGAACTTGTTGTAGTTAGATATGAACTAAGTAGTCATTTTGCATGGTCCAAGAACCTTTGAATAATATGATTTTATGATACATCTAAACACATCTTATTAGGTTGGTAAGTGTTATAGTACGTGTAATTATTTTTTTAACAGTTTAAATGTAATTATAAGGTAATATATGTTTACAAATATTTTTAATAATTTTGATAATACATACACTTTATATAGCAATTAAATTCGGGTCTCTTAAGATAAACATCATTCGTTTTTCACTGAAATCATTTATTGAGTTCAATACGTAACTTATTTAGTACATCGATACTAAAATAGTTGTAATAACTTATTTGATTGGTAAGTGTAATGACATGAGTAAAACTCATTACACTAGTACTAAATAATAAACCTAACAAGTGCTTTAAGTGAAAAAGCTGATGATGTTCAACCTAACTGAATTTAATATTTTAATTTCTATAAAATATGAGTGCATTATTGAAAGATTAAAATATATATGAACATATACTAATTTGTAATCGTCTTTAAACTATTAAAAAATAATCGTAATAACACCTAAACTACAATTATAAAATTGGTTACTTTTTATTTAATAAAGGAAATCGCCTAATAACTCAATTTTCATGATTGATAAATATAATATTATGTTCTTTTGTTCCTAAATCCAAAAACTTGTTTTGAAAATAAAATATTTTATAAAATAAAAAATACTTAGCATGTACTTTTCATATGAAAAATCAAAAGTTGGGATTATTTTTTAAAAATACTTTACAAAATCCCTAAATTATATGAATTTTAGAATGTATAGTATAAATAAAAGAGTTTATTGTACTACACATCCCTAAACCATAACAATCATTTGAAATTGGTTCTTAAACTATAAAATATTCTAATTTCATCCTCAATCTATGATATTCATTCTAAATTGGTCCTTAAACTTTATATGTTTCAAGTTTCATCCTCAAACTTTGACTCCTATTCTAAATTGGTCTTCAAACATTTAGAATGTTCTAATTTCATCCCCAAACTCATTATTATGTTATTTTTGTCTAACAATAATGAATTTTAAAATAGAAATTAACATCATTCATAATTTCATAATCTCTAAGCTTACTCGTCTTTGAAAGATTTTAAGATCAACAAAACTGGGGAAAAGAGATATGGTTTCGGTGGAGAAGAAAGAAAAATAAGAGAAATTTACGGATTTAATCCAAATATTTAAGATGATGACTAAATTAATTAATAGAGATTAGACCAAAACAATAAAAATGTGTAAATTTTAGAACCAAAACTGTTATTATCCCAACTAAAATAATCCGTACTATCATTTTCATTAGTTTTTAACGATTAAAATATTAAAACAAAACAAAATATAGTATTAAATATTATTTTATTAAAAAATATATATACTTCTTTGTGTTATTGACCTCTGGTTCCTGTGATTTTGGATCCCCAGGTTTATACCCTGGGGATTATACTTCTGAGCATCGCATAATAAAATGGAACATAATTAATGTCTCGAAATGCACAAAAGTAGGTTGAAAATACAAAGGTTAATTATCAATTTGGCCCTCAAAGTTTTACTTTTTAAAATGTTGGTACTTAAAACAAATGTTTTATTAGTTTCTTCGGTAGCTAAAATAAGAAAAAGTGGTAAAAGATTTAGGATTGAAGAAGGTAAATCATAAATGTTTAGAAGTAAGAGATAAATTTATAAAAAAAATATTTTTTTAAAGAATTTAAACAAGAAGACAAAAATAAAAAAATCGGGATAGGGGGCGATGCCGCACTCTACCCCTTAGTACCTCCATCCCTGGGTGTAAGTTTAACATGCGATATGTTTATAGACAGAGACGAAATTATGATAAAGCATTGAGAGATGTAAAAATTTATTAAACTTTTAAAATTTAAAAATTGAGGGTGAAAATTTTTGTTTTATTATTATTTAAATTAAAAAAAATCTTTTGTGTAATTGTATCAAAAATTAAGAGACCAATAACTCCTCCCATACATAACGTAGCTTTCTCCCTGTTTATAAATATACTTACAGTGTGGTTAAAAATAATAATTTTTAAAATTTATTTTGAATTGAAAAATTAAACTTATTGATAATATTTTTATTGTCTTTTTAGTTTTTTATTGCAAATTTTGATACTTTGTCTCCAACCAAATATTTATCAACCAACTTTGGTTCGATGAGACCCGACTGAACCGAATGAACTCCGACAGAACATGACTTCCATGGGATTCTGGGTTTGTCAGAAATATTAAAATCTCTCCATAAGAAGACAGCAAGCTGGGACTTAAAGAGGATGCTAGGGAAGCTACACCCTGCCTGGAGTCAAGAGTCAAGGCTAGGGTTATTATGAAACACTTAGTTTTTATAAATGACAAGACAATGGTGAAAATCCAGTTATTTATTCTTCTACTTCTTAAATTTATTGAATGACATTTCTATAATTTTAATATTTTCTCTGTGATCATCCAATAATGATCCCTTATTAAATATTGGCTTATATGAAAATATCTATATTATGTTACTTTAAATTTTAAGAGTTTAAAATATTTTTTTACCAAAAATAAATATTTAAAAATGAACTATTGTAGTTTTAAGTGTTCAATCATTTAAAAAGTATTATCCAATAAAAACGTCATATATGATTTATTTTTATTTGTTATTATATTAAAAATTTAAAATATATTTTAAAAACTCAAGATTTTTAATATTTTTAAAAAAATTTAAAACCCTTAATACTCAAAATCACAATTCTATAAATTATTGTCGTTGTTGTCATCAGTATCGTCAAATATTACTACTGCAGTTGTTGGATCACACCTTTTATTTCCTCAATCACCTAACGACGAAAATTATCAATAAGTGTGTTAATGGAACGTTTCGTGTTTATCGTTTTGATTGAAATACTTCTCGTTGATTATCAATGATAGGTGATTGATGAAAATAAGCAAATAAATTCGATAATGATATTAGTGGTGTTCCACAACGAAAATAATTTAAAATTTTTGTGGTTTTGAATATAAGGGATTTTATTTTATTTTATTGAAATTTTAAGGTTTATTTAATTATATTCTTTTAATTTTTAAAATAAAAAACATATTACATACACATTTTTATTATTTATTGGTTTTCTAAAATGGTCGAGTACTTAAACTATAATGGTTAAAATTTTAGACACTAATTTTTTATAAAAAATATTTTAGACACCTAAAATCTAAAAGAATATAATTTAAACATCTTTATTAAACTTTAATTATTTTTAAACTAAACGAGATATAATTTGAATTATTTATGTACTTTTTGAAACAGAAAACCCAACATAAAGGACAGTTGTGAATTGTATCTAATATTACATAAATAAGTTTAGACATGCAGTGTTTCTCATTTTTACCTTACCATCATACCATAACTATGAACACGACAATACAGATAATAAAGTTAAAAGAAAGAAATAGTGACAGATCCAGACACAACATTTATAATTTCATTAATAAGTTTTATTTGATTAGAAGAGAGACGGATTGTATGAAACTAAACTCATATCTTATCGAGATTTATTAATTGATCTATTGAACAAAAATATTTTATTTTATCCTTCTTATATGAATTATTTAAAATTAACGTACAAAATAAATATTTATTTAATGTAATTTTTTAAACTTTTAATGAATCTATTACTAAAATTGATTTAAATCGACTTCGAATAAAAAATTTAAAAATATTATGAATCAGGGTTAGACAGTATCGATGAACAAATCTACTTTTAAGTGTAATAGATCAACGTGAGCAATGATTATAGTGTTAGACTGGTGATGGTGAATTGTTATTTTCAGCAGCAGCTGATGTGTCGTCGGGAAAAGGTTGATCGGGTTTTAGTGTCGGAAAACATAAAACGACAGAGATTGTTGTGATGATTCGGTTCAAGAGATTACGACAACGATTGAGCCCGTGTTTCAACAAAGTCTAACACGAGGAATCATTAACCACAAAATGAATTGTCGCTATAAAGGGTGGGAATGCCTCTGCCATTTGGGATAGTGCCATATCATTCTCTCTCTTTTTCATTCATTTTTTCATATTTTTAAATAAATTTTAGCTTCAATAATTGAATTGCCCTAATCATGGGGTTATTGGCTTTCTCGTTTCATAAATTTGAGTTTATTCATGAAAATTATTATATACATTAACGGTAAAAAAATTATAAATGTCTTAATTTTAAGAATCAAAGATTTACGTTAAGATTTATAGTTTGAAAGTTTAGATTTTTATATGCTTAGAATTTAGAGTATGTAATTATAATTAAGGATTTATGGTTATAATATAGAGTTTAAAGGTTATAATTTAGGTTTAAGGTTTAATGGTCGAATGTACTAATTGAACAGTAAACTAAAGGTCAGTCTTAAAATTGAGTTTAGCGATAACAGTGATATAGAGGCTAAAGTTCAATGACTAAATGTGTAGTTTACCCTTATTTTAATTATATCGTAATTACACATATAGTCACTTGACTTTCTCCCTCTCTCTATCGACACCCCACCATTCCTAAGATAAATATGGATAAAAAGCAAAGCTCCAGTCCCAAGTTGAACATAGCCATCCTACACCCAGATCTTGGCATAAGTAATTCTAGTCGTATTTATTTTTCAATTCTTTGTTGTAGTTCGTTCATTAGTTTTGTTATTGTTTATTAAAAAATGGAACTTTGAGGTAATGCTATCACTTTTATCTGTTTGTTTCTTGAGAAAAATTTAGAGATCAGCAGAAAAGATAAGAAAGACGTTTTTTGAATATATAATAAATTTGGGAGGGTTGAAATTTGGTGGATGAATAAGTTTCAAAGTTTTGATTTTTTTGAGTGGAGAAGGTTTATTCTTGGTATTTGAAGGATTGGGATTATTAGTTCCACGCCAAATTAAATGCTTTGTTCCTTTGGCTAAGTTGAATTTTCTCCATCCATCGGTTTTGAAAAGAACGAGAACATCGACGCTTTGGCCGAGTGGTTAAGGCGTGTGCCTGCTAAGTACATGGGTTTATCCCGCGAGAGTTCGAATCTCTCAGGCGTCGATGCTTTTGATTTCGTGTAATACAACACTAAAAAAATTAATGGCCACACCATGAGTGAAAATTCAGGACCAACCTATTTTTTTTAGTTTTTTTTTATCATATTTATGAATAAAATAATTTTGTTTGTAATAAATATTGCAATTGTAAATTTTTTACAAATGTTAATGAATTTTTATTAAATTTATAAAAAAAATAATTATATTATTTTTAAAAAATAAAAACTGAATTAAATAATCTAAAAAATAAAGAAAATAAAAATTTCTATAAAAATAAGTATACCAATAAAATTAGAAGCTTCATGAATCTTCTTATCTTTATCCAAATAAGACGCATAAAGAAAAGAGTTGTAAACCAGACGCAATTGTAAATTTTTAATAATATATATATTAGTAAACACAATAGTTGTAAGTTTTATGATTTTAAATTCTATCACTGTCGTTATATAATAATTGTTATTATGGTTGAATATCGTAATTTAAACTCATGTCCTAATAATTAATAATGAAAAATAAAATAAAATTTAAGGATAAGTCCATAGTAAAAAGTATCGAAAAAATATTCTCTATTAACAAGTATTAAAAAAATCAAATTTTAAAATTATGTTCATAATAATAAGTATCAAAAAATAGAATTTCTAATAATAACTATTATAGAAAATTAAATACTAAGAGTAGAACTTTAATAATAAATATTAGAAAAAACTTAACACCATATTAACAAGCATTAAAAATTAGGCTTTTAATAATAAATATTAAAAGTTAATTTTTAAATAATAAATATAATTTAAAATTATAAAATTTAATTTCATAAACGGTGGGCCTTAGGTAGGTACCCTTATTGCCCTTGTCTTGGGCAGACCTGGTAAAAAAAGTACTAGAGTATGGTTCAAACACAAACGTGGTGGCACCAACAAGTGAAGTGTACATTAATAAAGCACATTATATTTAAAATATATATATAAGCACATTATATTAATAAAATAATAAAAATAATATATTTAATAACATTTTTTAATTTATTAAATGTTAAATCAAATATCTGAGATAACTTACCGGCAATCTGTAGATTTCCCTACGTCTTCTTCCCCTGTGTGTTATCTTGTTCCCCTGTTACTCCACGAGTCATGGAAATCATATGTTGCATCCAAGTCCTGCACGACACAGAATCTACACATCTGGTTAGGATTAAATAACGAAAACAAACAGAATCAATACGGGAAACAACAGTCAAATGATCTGCGTCAAGTAAGGATATTATTTTAGTTTCTTACGTTGTAAAAGGCGAAAAATTAATCCTACGTTATAACAATTTGAATCAAATTGAGATCGAGTTTAATTTGAACTAATTAAAGTTAAATATTGATCTATCTTTAATGGTATAGGATTCGAGTAGCTCGTCATTTGTCACGTTTCATTTAAAGTCATGTCAAGAAAAAAAACTTTGATATACAAGTTGCGTAAATTCAAGCCTGTCAATTTCAAGGTTTAGAGTTCAGAGGCTTTAGGTTGTTAGGTTTAGGATTTAAGATTTAGATTTTAGGGTTTAAAGTTGTGTTTAAGGTTTATTTTAAATTTAATCTTAAATTATAAAAAATAAAATTTTAATATATTATATTTTTGCATAGCTCATAAACTTTATGAGTTGAATATCAAGAACTTAAATTAAATTAAATTTAATTAAATTAAATTTTAATTAATCTTTAATTAAACCGAAATAACTCGTAATATCTGGTAAATGGTACGGCCTTACGCTAGTTGTGCCAAACTCATCTCATCTCAACCTTTCACCTGTAACATCATTTCCCCTTTTGCATTTCCATCTTCACGCCGCGCATCCACTCAACTCTTTGTCGGTTACAAATTGCAATTAAATCAAAGTTTAAGGTTAGAAAAATCTTATTTGGGATGTGGTGGTCCCACAACCAACGAATGTAATAATTTTTTTTTTATCAAATTTGAAAACCCTTTTCTTCACTATTTAATTACATGGATTAATTCCCTCGTTAAAACAACTAAACTTTAGCATCAAATATTTGGGACGAGGCTTTTAATCTAAGTGTTTAAACACACAGTTATTTTTAAAGGTTACGAATTTAAGTTTTTAATCTAAATACTTAAAAATATAGTTGTTGTTCCTAAAAATTATAGATTCAAGCATCAAATAATACTAATAAAATAATTAAACAATTAATATCAAATAATAAAAATTATATTTTACAATAGATATTACTATAATTACTATTAATTAATTTAAAAAACATTAAATATTTAATGTTAATTGCGTTTCCGAAAACTTGAACTCCACATATGCATCATGCCAAGAGGCATCAATGTGCGAATCAGACTCAGACGCCACCACCAGCGGCACCAACTTGGCATCACACATAGGAACTAAAAAACACTTTCAAATAAGCATTTTCTCCGTGCCGTGGCAGCCGACTGAATCAAGTAGTAAGTAATTTAGTATAATTTAAATATATTTTCAATTAAAATTTTTGTATATGTAAAAAAATTATATTGAGAAAATTACTCGTTAAAATTAGATGTGCGATCGAAAGATGAAAAAAAAAATCCAATCAACTCTATATATACAAAGACATTGGTTGCTAGTTCTTCACAAGTTGGCAACTAGCGCCTCCACTTCCCCACCCCCAAAAGAAAAGATAACCTTAAATTATACGTATATATACAGACACGCACACACAAGTTCTTCACAAGTTAGGCAATTAGTGCCATAAAATCTCTACCTACATTGCAAAACAATGAGTTTAATCCATGCATTTTTATTTTTAATTTTCGGGACATTGGCATCTCTTATCATGTCTCGAACAATCCATGAAACCGTCGTTGTCGACAAACATGAGCGATGGATGGTTGATCACGGTCGGAAATACGAGAACAAATTCGAGAAAGAAAAGCGTTTTAACATATTCAAGGACAACTTTGAATACATTGAGAGCTTTAACAATGCCGGAAATAGGAGTTTTAAGTTAGGCCTCAATGAATTCGCAGACATGACACAAGATGAATTCATTGCAGCTCACACCGGATATAATACGATGGAAGAGCAAGATCGAAACGACAATACTATGTCCGAATCAACATTGTTTATGTACGAGAATTTCTCGGATATTCCGACAAGCTTCGATTGGAGGGACCGAGGTGCCGTCACCCCTGTTAAATATCAGGGCAGATGTAGTAAGTGTTAAAGAGATTTACTTATAAAGATATACATATTTGATGTAAAATATTTCAACTGAAGAGATTAGTATATTGATTTGCAGATTGCTGTTGGGCATTTTCCGCAGTGGCAGCCCTTGAAGGGATAATAAAAATAAAAACCGATAAACTAATTTCGCTTTCCAAGCAACAACTGCTCGATTGCAGCCGAAACGGAGTAAACCGGGCCTGCAACGGCGGATGGATGATGGATGCTTTCGACTACATTACCCGAAACCAAGGGATAACCACAGAACAAAGCTACCCGTACGAGGCGAAGCAAGAGACTTGTGACACCGAGAGACACATAAACAAAGTGTTCACCATCAATGGCTATCAAATGGTACCCGCAAACGACGAGGAAGCGTTGCTTAAGGCGGTCGCAAATCAACCCGTCTCGGTTGCATTGGATAGCCGGGGACGAGACTTTCAGTTTTACTCCGGTACGGGTGTGTTTACCGGAGAATGTGACAATGTTCTCACCCATGGTGTCACCATTGTTGGATATGGGACAAGTGAGGAAGGTTTGAAGTATTGGGTGATTAAGAATTCATGGGGGAAAAGTTGGGGTGAAAATGGATTTATGAAAATTGCTAGGGGTGTAAATGCAAAGGATGGTTTATGTGGGATTGCAAAGATACCTTCGTATCCAGTTTTATAGGTTCATGTAAGGGAAATTTCTCTACCTATATAGGTACTAAATAAAAATATTACTGGTATTATTGCTTGTTTAGTTTTCTAGTGGATTTAAATATGGTATAAAATAAGAAAAATGTTATTATAATATTATTAAATTATAATTATAAAATAAAAAATAATATTTTTAATAAAATTAATGTTTAATTAGTACTTTGTATCATCAACCTTAATCAAAATTTAATTTGAATCGAGTAACTCAAGTTTAATTTGGTCAAAATTCAATTAACACTCGACTCAAGATTTTTACAAATTAAATCGAATAAAGTCTAACTCAAATCAATTAACGCTCGAATTTGACTCGAACAAAACTTAACAAAAAAATATTATACATATTTTTGTTTATTTCTGTTAGAGTTTGACTTTAGTTCTTATATTGTTTTTTTCAATCAATTTGTCATTTAAGTTTTACTACTTCCATCCATTTAATCCTTATTGTTAACTATTAAAAACATTAAAAACTGTGGAAAAAAACATAAAAGTATTAAAAATTATTAAATCTGAGATTTACTAATTAATTTAATGACAAAAAATATTTATATATTTTTTATAATATAGATTCGAATTTTGATATAAAAGTATAATATCATTCTATTTAATCAAAATTTTCCCTAAAACTAAAAATATCACAAAAGCTTAAAAAATTCAGAACTTTTTTTCAAACCGTAATTTTTTGAAAAATGTAAGTGTGCTTAATTATATTTTGGAAATAATTTAATATTCATAAAAAATGTAAAAAAATCCTTTAAAATAGAAAATTTTGAAAAAAAATGAGATTTTTGGGAGGTCAATTTTAAAATGAATTTTATTAATATTTTAAAAATAAACATAATTATACATTCTAAATTAGAATTAAATATTTATATATAATTACTAGAAATCAAATTTTACATGTACTTTTAAAATTTATTTCCTAAATTAAAAACAATTATTTGAAAAGAAAATTGGACAAAGCCCAAACCTTCATCTAATTTAGGCCTGTGCCCTGTAGGCTACATAGTCACGTGCTAACAAGAAACCATTCCTCCCGTGTCTCTATATTGTTAGGGAGTTATTTCTTGACACTCAAAAGGAATGGCGGGAAAATCAGCCCCGAAAATCTCCCAAATCTGACTTCAAAACCTTCCTAAGAATCCCAAAAATGTCCCAAATTGAAACCCTAGGTATCCTTGACGAAGTCCAAGCTCTCGTCTCAGATAAACTTCAAGTAGTAAGTTCTCTTATGTTAAGTTTTATTTCAATTTGCCTTCATATTCACTTAATTCTTCGATTTTCCCGCGGTTTTGTTAATATTTCTCCTTTTTCTTTGTAAAGTTTGATCTTTTCCTCTCTTGATCTTAAATGCATGGGTTTTCTCCTTTTCTTACCTTTTTACTGATATAAATTGATTTCTGGGTTGGGTTAAAATGGAGCCTCTTTTGATTACTCAGGAAACTTGCAGGAAAGTTGTTCCTTTTCAGTTCTTGTTTTTATTTTGTGTGCTTTTATATTTTATATTTTGGGAATTGGAAAGAAGCTGATAAGTTTTGAATGCTAAACTAACTGAATTAAACTTTGCTTTAAAGTGTTCGTTTATGTATTTTCACTGTAAGATGATAATTCTGTTTCAAGGTGGAATGGTAGAGTATTAAGGCAACAACTGGAATCTCCTTGTCCTATTGATTTTCACACTTTCGAAGAAATTTGTCTTAGTGGGGTTTTATAATTTGGGACCGTGAAATTACATTCTTTTTTGTTTGTAGGCTGGAAATGCCATTATATTCTGGGAGTTTACACAATTTCCTTTTTTTTCATTTGGTTTAAAATGAGATATCCTTGCAGGTGTCTTACAAGTGGTTGAGTCGTAAATTTCTGGTTTCATCCAATGTTGCAAAGAGGTAATTTCCCCCCCACAAAGAATGTAGTTAAAGTCTGCATGCATAGATATAGTCGTGTACATCATATCTCATGTAAAGATTATGTTTGCCGACTAATCAATAGTTGTGTTCATACTTAGATTGCTTGCTAAGTTTGTTGAGAAACATGGAAGTGGGTTAGAAGTTGTATATAGTTTGTCTGGCTGGTTGAAGAATTCTCCATCAAATTATCATATTCAGCTCGTGACAGAGCCTAACCTTTCAGGTTAGACTTTCCATTACAACTTCATCTTGCTCCACTTATTCTATTGTGTATCAGTTAAGGGTGTGTATGGCTTTATATCATGCTTGTACAAGCTGAAGGGATTAATTCCCCCCGCCCTTGTTTCTTGCAGAAGCAAAGAAAGAATATGATGGCAATTGCACAGTTCATGTGTATAGTGTGCAATCTTGCATCCCAAAGGACCCAGCTGCAATTTGGAATACTGAATTTATACAAGCTGAAGAGCTTTTCAAGCAGCCTACCACAGTAGATAATTGCTTGAGGGATAACAGGTACCCTACTTCTGTAACTGGTCATTGCAGATAGGTAAGAGAAAGATTTCATGTTGCATTGGTGGTTCCTTCATGTTACTTGTTGCTGGTCCTTGTACTTACCCTTGAGATATTTTAGTTACTTATCTATACATTTGATGAAGGGGATTTAATTATCATGTTAATTTCCAGTTTTCATTTTTTTTCAATAGCAGTTCATGTAAGGGTTGTAGTAAGAAATAAATGCTATGTCCTTTTGGTTCAGGGTGATAGGACTATAGGAGTGATTGTGTGAGTTCAAGATATGTAAGTTAGCTCATTTTAATCAGAAACTATTTTTTCCTTGTATGGTTTCTTCAGGTTCTGTGGGATTTCATCTTCATTTGTCAAGCGCAACTTTGATGTAACTGCTGCAAGGGTAGCGACTGCACAGTCAAATAGTGTGGGAATCTCAGGACTGTCCAAACATACTTCTGCTCATACCAATGCTGCTTTACCATCTCAACAAAATAAGTTTCAGCAATCGAACTCCAAAGTTGCTCAGCAGCCTCCCTCTGTGATTAAGGATACTAAAAGTGACAGTATCAGTGGAGGAGTCCATGATCTGGCCACCAAGCCTTCTGGTAAAGAAAAAGTTACTTCCTTGCCTTCTAATAAAAAGAAAGTCCAGAATGATAAGGGCTCCGCTGGAAGTGGAGGTTCATTGGAAAATTTCTGGGATCGTGCATCTACCGAGCCAAAGACTTGTACTGTGCCAGCAGATAATAGTGGTTCCATCCAAAATTCCAATGGTTTGTTCTATTACTAGAGTTTCTTTGTATTTAAATTTTTTTAAGTGCATTCTATAAATTATAAAGCTATTTTTTATTCAACAACCTAGAGCTCAAGTTATTTGTGGTTCTGCTATTTAATTTTTTTTTCCAACAACATGGTTTTTATATTCATAGCTACGTTTCTCATTTATGTAATTTTTTTTAAATTATTTGTTACTACAGGTGCACAAGTTTCTGCTCGTGAAGCAGAAGAACATGAGAACAGCGAAATGGATGCTCAAGAAGTTAATTTTGGAACAATTTCTAACAATGAAGGCTATAGGAAACGGAGGGTAGTTTTTGATTTATCGGATGAAGATGAGTATGAAGATGCTGTCAATCTAGCTTCACCTGATACACCTAAAAGGAAATCATTTTTAGATTCAGAACGAAGTTCTAAAACCTCAGCTCCGGAGAGGCCCATTTTGGTTGTAGACAAGCCAAACAAAGATAAAGTAAAGGTTAAGGAAGGGAGAATTATGAATGAAGAATCCAACACATCATTGGGGGAAGAAGCTCCACTTGTCAGAAAAGGCACAAATGGTAAGAATTCCTCTTTGGTTAAGCTTGAAAGCCAGCTTCCTGAAACTGATCTAAATAAGAAGGATAAAGTGACTGATGCCGCACCAAATTCACCTAAAAGGAGGAAAGTGTTGAAGACACGTATTGATGACCGTGGAAGAGAAGGTAAATCAAATCCCTAGCCTCTCTGCAAGATTACTTTTTACTTTTTTTTTTTTATGTCGGTGAATCCATTTAGAAAATTTAATTGCATACTTATTCTTAGGTCAATGGGGATTTCAAATATTGAGAATAATAGGAGGGTTTAATCTTGAATTTTGTTTATTCTTTTTATCATAGCCATCATCGTGCTACATTTGTTTTTCGGAAGATATACTCTTCTGAAGTTCCTTCAGTGTCTACAATTTTGATAATGCAATTAATAATTCGCATTGATATGCCAAAATTAAACTTAATCACTGTAAAATTTTACTTGAACAATTTTGTACGTCTTACTTTCAATGAGAAATATAAAAACTGGTGTTGATGAATATTTATCTCTTTTGTCTTCCCTTTAAATGTACATATTTATCCTCTTGCTAAATTAATTCTCATATCATCTTTTTACATTTATGTTCAATTAGTTACTGAGGTAGTTTGGGAAGGCGAGGAGACAGAGGTGAAGAAAGCTGAAAGTGGCATGCCGAAGAAAGCTGGAAGTGGAACAACCAATGGCAACACCAACACCATCACAAGTATTAATAGCAGGTAATGCTATCTGCTAGTTCGTATTGTCTTTTAGCATAAAATTTTGTATCCCAACTCTAAGGAATCGTATATGTTGTTACTACAATGCATAAACTATCTGGTGCTCGTACTGCATCTTGTCTGATTTTGCTAGTTCTAGAAATCGACATAAATGAGAATGTTCACCTGCACTGAGGCCAATCTTTGTTCCTGTTCTCTTAGATACTTCATTGTTGGTGTGATCTGACTGTTTGTATCCTTGACACAGGCCTGCTGCAGCCAAAAAGTCCCCTGCAGTTGGAACCACTGCACCATCTAATCCAGTAGGTAAAACTGGAAACAAGAAAGCTGGAAATGCGAAGGATCCTAAGCAAGGAAATATTCTATCTTTCTTCAAAAAAGTTTGATCATCGGTATCAAGCACGATTTGCTTTTTCCTTCCCTTTTACAATAATATGAGCTTTGTGGTAATGAATGTTGCTTTAGCAGACATCAATATGTATGTTCACGTACATTTCCATGGAGTATTTTGAAAGGTAAATTGAACTCAATGGAATTGTAATGTACGAATAGCTTCTGAAATGGCAATCTTGTTCTTATTTTCTTTCTTTTTCATTGATCTCTTGGTTTGGTTCTGGTAAAATCTCATTATTGAAAAAATATTAAATGTTAAATCTTCAATTTCAGAAATTATAAACTGAGATGTCTTACTCGATTCAAGCAAATGTTTATTCCCTTGATCATTTCATAATAGAATCTTAACAGTACCCTAATCAACATCAGAAGTAAACATAAGTTAAAACTTAAAAGGTGATAAAAGGTGACCTAAGTGACCCTCAGTTTATGTTTCAAAGAAGATGAGGGAGTAATATACACGATATATATTCAACCTTGCATATGTTTGCAATCAGTCTTCTCCCTGTTTTCAACTATCTCGGATCAAGTTTGTCGGCTCACTCAAAACATACTTCGGTAGTTCGTACTTGGCACCTGCAAAGATGAGAAAGGTGCAAGGCATGTTAAGAAGAAATTTAAAGCCAGAAATAGATGATAAATTCAGGGAGGTTCGAATAGTTATTGAAAATCCGAGGCAGCAATGCCAGTTTACCTCTTTCATCATAGCAGATAGTTAAATCTGCATTTTGCACTATGATCCCTGCACTGTCCACAATCACTTGAGCAAGGCTTAGATCAGATTCAGCGGCAGCCTGAAGTGCATCCCAGATTTCTAGACTCCAGAAAGTAGGCATTTACATTTCAGATTCATGTGAAAAACAACCAAATTATTTACATTTAGTCAGGTTAAAAGTAAAAACGCTATACTGCAAGAAAAAAGGTATAAAAAACCATACCTGTTTAATATAATTTCAATCATTTACTTCAAATGTTCTATTCTACAGTAAAACTAGAGTGCAGTTTAGCAAAGTTATGCCCCTGAAGAACCTTCCAATGAAAAATTTAAACCTGTAGTTCGCATTAGTAGCTTAACTCTGGTTTATCATAGTTCCTGAACTAACTTCTGAGCTAACTCGAACCGAATAAACCAGTTTAGTTTGATTCAGAGTTCAATAAAAATGGATCCTGCATATAACTAGGTCCGCATATTGGTGTGTAAATTGCCATTATCAGATTTTTTTCAGCTCATACAGGAAAGAGAACTTTATTTCTTTGGTCAACTCAAAATCAACAACATATCTTCTCATTCACAGAAATTGAGCATATCCACATGTAACAAAGTCATTGGTGGTTATATGTTAACCCGACAGTTGATTTTGAAGTAACAGTCATTGATGGTTATAGGTTATAGAGCAACTACCTTTCCGGCCACCGTAATGAGGTGCAGTGTCCCAAAACTCTTCACGCATCTGCACGAGTTGAGACTTCGTTATCGGCTGAGGATGTTTCCACGGTTTTGGCTTTCGGATCTTATTCACATTCCCTATAGGAGCCACCAAAACGTGCACAATACGATCAACTACATATAAACTTCGAATGCAAATCGAAAAGCAGTTCATACAACATGTTTACAGGAAAGAATCGGTGAAGATAACATACTTGGAGCTCAAACTATATTGATAAAGGTATCCTATACGACAAGAACAGAACAAACCTATGCTACAAGGTTTTGTGTCTTGTTAAATATTAATATGCTCAATTTTGCTAAGGTTTTCAATATAAATGGAGACAATACTTTGTACCCTTTGAACGAAGACATGTTTTTGGACATTAACACTTCAGGATAAAACAACAATCTGGGTAAAATATGAATGATATGTAAAACTGGAAAAAAAAATGAAAAAAAAATGAAATTAGAAAATATGAGCAACTTTAACTAATCGATCTACCATTCAATTGTTTTAGCTCAAAGTTTTGTTGAGCTCAAACCATTCAGAGATGCTGCCATTGTTCCTTAAGTTTCCAAATTTCCAAACGATTTTCTCAGAAACCAAACAGGAAAAACAAAAGGGAAAATGAAAAACCCTCACCGTCTCCTTTAGCTGGCGTGGATCCAGCACACCCCATTCTGGTATTCTTCTGAAGCACAAAGGGTCACGATTTCCGATATCAAAAAAGGAAATTCAGAGCAAATTCTTGTTCATTGCAAGTTTAGTCAAAGTATGTCAGAAGAAGAGGGATAAGGAGATGAAAAACCCACGGTGAAAAAGCCGGCGACTTTTCCGGCGAGTTGAATTAAACTTTTTACAGAAACGAAGCTGATGATTAGATGATGATTGGGTAACTAATAAAGTGATAATTAGAAAAGAAAAAGCAATTGTAAATCGATTGAGACAGTGGTTATTGGGATGGCTGTCATGTTCCAATGTTTTAGTTGGACTCCCAGTAAGTGTTTTTATCCTATGTTTTTTAATCAAATTTTACAATTCAATCCTTTCAAGTTTGATGGATTTACAATTAGGCCCTCACACTCAAATTTATTCTTTAATAATGTTTATTTTTTTTAAAAAAATATGAATGAACTGAAATTTAAATAGATCTTTAAGGGAATAAAGATTATATCCGTATTATCTATGGAATCTTTGTGATACACGAATATCTGTGTAATTTTAAAAAATATATTTCTAGATTAAGAATAGATATTTGATTCGTTGATCGAATATTAAAATTTAAATCTTTGATTTTGTTTAAAAGATGTGGTACTTTATCCTGTTAGACTAACTAATTGTTAGTAAAAAATATGTATTTTAAAAAGATAGGATCAAGTTAGACAATATAAAATTCTTTATATTATTTGAATCGATAAATGATTAAAATAGATGATTCAAATTAATTCTTTATTTTTTCTCAAGTGATAATTTTTACATAACTGAATAATAACCTGAGTTCTCATTTAAAATTTAAAAACATATATAAAATTAAAAAAAATATTGTATGACTTAATCATATCTCTTCGTAGAAGAGATAGTTATATTAAATATGAATATATCTATTTTTGATTAAAGACCCGTCTTAAATATTTAATAATAATAATTTTAGAAAATATTTGTTTGGATAACATAAAATTATAAAATAAGTTGATTGGTAGAAGAGAAATTGTCAAATCTAGTGGGTGATGGTGATTTGGATTTCTGTTGAGTCCACATTGCAATTTTCCCTTTCAAGATAAATGGGGCCTACATAGGCGGCTTTGGGGAAAATCTGATGATCTTATGGGCTAATGTGGTATGTTCCATTTATTAATACTTTAAAAATCAAAGCACGAGTCTCGTTAACCTTATTCGATCAAGTCGAGTGAAGTCAATAAAATATTCGAACTCATGGATAAACAAAGCGCTTCTCCATGTTTTTCTGCATGAAGATAGAAACAAGTTTGCACAATCAAATTCTCTGCAACTATGAAAGTTTCTCAACTACTGTGCTTTAAACAAATGACCAGTTCCCATCAGAAAGACATAGCAATTCGACAAAACGGTTCGTTCCGGCCGGTCATGTGCAGGTAATATTGAACCTTACATACATTACAACAGTTGGTAACGAGCGAAAACCGGTGCTAAATTGCCATTCTCGTATGTGTAGATCTCTAAGGTATAAAGTCCTGCTAGTGCATATATGGTTCAGTTACAGACTAGCTTAAAGTGAAATATGGCGACGCATATGTAGGATGGATATATAGCTCGGATTAATTCAGAATCGGAATGAATCACTGGATCCATACTTGCTCCTCATGTTGTAATGATCAAACTTTGAGTTATCGTAATTGACTGGCTTTGTCTCGACATGTTTTTGATCTGTCCCACCTGTTCCAAAACTCACTTCGGCTGTTTTATCTCGTTGGCGATGCCTTGTTCTCTCTTTCTGAGTCTTAGACCTACTGTAAGGAGGAACCTCACCTGGCCTGTAGAACTCTGTGTATTCTTGTCGTTTCGATGAACGGTGCTTGCTAGCCATAGAAGGATCCCTAAAACTGCTTGATTTTAACTTCGGAGGCTTCATTTCAGAGTAATTGTCAGTTGTATTAGTTGTATGTGTCTGCCGGGTTTCAGAAAGGGGTGCCGGAGTGGTCTGTCTTTGAACTAATGGAGGAGGGATTTCATCTTCAGGCATTATAAGAGAATCCTTCTTCGGTGTAAGACCCTTTGATCCATTTGATCGGAAACGAGGGGGGACAAAACAGAGGAATACGCCTGCTGTTGCTTCAAGACCAATTAGACAGATCTGCGACAAGTTGACCAAAAGATGGCCACCCAGGTTCCTCTTTCATGCTATCAACAATTGGAGCCGGCTTCTCCTTGCTTGGATGGTCTTTGAATTCAACATCAGAAGGTTGCTGCAGCAACATTTTAAGCATCAGATGAATAAAGAAAAAATTCACGAAAACAATGCCGAATGCCACAAGCAAAAAAAATATTTGGCCAAAACATTGTATTTGCTTGCAGAAAAAAATGGGATAGGATAAAAATGATACTGACAGGATTGCCAACGTTGCTACAACTGTAAGCTTCAAGCATTTTATGTTACATGGTTGAAACAAAAAGGGAAGAGCCATACCATCCTCGAGTAGAAAGAAGGTCCATAGCCCTGCTGAAGTAAGCATGTAGCATATCCGGCCAAGACTGCACCAATAACCATCAGGATATCTGCGAAAAGGCAGTGTGGACAAAGTAAGCAAGTAATTTGATCTAACAAGACTACAGATGCAAAACCATCATAGACGACCATATTCCTAATGTTCACCATTTTGGCAACCCCGACAATATCATTAATCGAAAAGAAAACAATAGACAAGTTACTCCTATGCTCGAGAAAGTTAACAAATATCTAACAAATGGTAAACTAATTTCTCAATATTTAAGTTAACTAGTCTGATTCTTCGTTCCGGATGAGCTTTTTACTATATCAATATTCCATTTCAAAACCAATGCAAACCAAATAAATATTAAATAGGAGTACAACCTGTGGGTGAAACTGAACTATACTGATAATCACAATCATCTAGGTTAAGCGAGATCTGTCGAAGCGCAGCATTTCCTCTATCGATAACTAACAAGGAACAGGTTGGTCGAACATATACCACATCAAAATCATTTGAGAACTTTGCATCCTCACTAGGCCCATCCCTATATCCTGCAACATTTGATTTTCCTCCTGCAATAGTTGTGACACCTGCAAATAATTCCAAGTCAAACCTTTTTTTTTTTTTAAAGTTAGAAATTACTCTACAAAGAATAGTCTTAGCTTCGATGAATTCCATTATCATTTTTCCTCGATGTAAGTTGACAAGCAAGGCTTTCAATCAGCCATGCTTAGAGTTGTTTCAATTTTTAAAGGGGCATTTAACGTCTCCACAGAAATGCTATGAAGATGTTTCAATCTAGTAACCGTTAATCGGCATATATGATATACCTGCATCTCCGATCTTTCTAATGGCAAGATTCATGGTATCAGCAACATATACGTTCCCCTTATCATCCATGGTTACACCTTTGGGATGATTGAAACGGGCATCACTCGGCTTTCCATCAACATGCCCTGTGTAACCCTGAAATGACCCAGCAACCAATCTTCCCCGGCTATCTGCAAATCGACAATTGCATAACACAAAAAAAGAGCTCAAATGTTACGGAATTAATAAAGCGAAAAGCAAACAAGTCCATAACATAAGATGCTTGCCATTTGATCCACCAAATAAACAGCTTAAAATAACTAGAGTCTCTAATATTCAAAAAGATTGAACACATACATTGAGACAACGGTGGAGTAATCTTAACAATGTTACTATTAACTCCATCAACAGCGAATAATTCGCCATCCTCGGAGACTCGGATTTTGTAAGGAACAACTCCTATCTCATTGCCTTCAACTACAGTCTCAACTAAGTAACCATCCTCAAATTGAAGAACATTACCATCTACACAAACCAAACAGAAAACCCATCAAAAAAATTATAGAAGTAAAATATAAGAAGAGAATCACACTTTTTTACCAGAATGTGGAGTTTTGGTGGAAGACCTGGTCCATTTAAGTAAAGAAGACAAGTGCTTTATCAATGGCCCTATTAAATCACATCACATATCAATATTCAATTCAAAATTATTATAACCAAACCAAACCCAAAAAAAGGGTTTAAAAAGAAGGAAAAAGGAAACCCATTTGAGCAAAGTACAGATCAGAAGAACTACTAAAAAGTTAACAACATTTAAACCAACATAAACAAGAGATACAACAAATAATCACAGAAAAGAAAGGTAGCATTGTAAAATGAAAGCATAAAGATGGAAATCTAAATTTGAAAAATACCCATTAAACAAAAAGATGAGTAGAGTGTAAGATCATTAAAAGAAAGGTTACCAGCAGGGGCAGCATGAGCTTGGAAGTGAAGGGGGTAAAGAACTAAAAGAAGTATTAGCTTGAACAAGAGATGAGATTCTGTCATTTTTTCTCTAACAGAGCTTAGCTAGCAGCCAAGCTATCTTCTTTTTTCTACCAGAGAGAAAGTGAGAGAAAAGGAGAGAAAGAAAGAGAGACTTCGGGGTTCAAAGCCTGGTATAAAGTAAAATGCGAAAGAAAATTACTTTTCGTTTTTTTTTTCTGTACAGTTTTAAGTTTGTTGTGTGCACTGTACAGTTAAGTATTAAGCTGTAAATTTAGTAGGTGGATAGTTAATAGTAAAATTAAAAAATAATTGAATTATCATGATTGAATTTTCATTTAATTTATAATTATTTTTATAAGATAAAAACAAGTATTTTATGAATATTTATGAATAATATATTAAAATTTATTTTTTAATGTTCAAAAATTATAATAAAGTTATATAAAATATCTTGTCTTAGGGGTTAAATGAACGGTTGTTATTCTTGTAGGTCATTAATTCGAGCATCAATAATACCAGTATAATGATTGAACGATCAATATTTAATGATTAAAAGTATACTCTAAAATATATACAATAAAATCGATGATTACTAAAAATTGAATCGTATACACCCCCAACATTAAGGATGAATTGAGTTTGAATTTTTTATATTATTCAATCGCATCAACCTTATTATTCAAAAATTTAATTTAACCTAACCTAAAAATAATCGTTTTAAAATCGGTATCGTACTAATCCGATTTTTTTAATAATTTTATAACGGTTCATTTTCAATAAATTTAATAACTATTTTTTATTTAAAAAATTAGTAATACAGACCAAAATTTGTGTAGATTATCTCATTTAAAAAAAAAACAAATAATAAGTTTATAAGGTTAAAATGACTTCCCCTTCCAAAATTCCCGATCAACACCTCTGCCTGACCGACTCCCTCTTTTGCTTTCAAAGTTTCCGACTGACCATGAAAATAAATAAGACAAGTTTTGAGATCCTAAGTTACTAACCTAACTTAAAGATTCCTACTTGAATCATGAGATTTTAAGTTGTGGTTTGTTTTGTGTTATCTGCTCTTTTCCGTTATCGGTACAGTGGAAATAGGAGATCGTTTCGCCGCCATTATCTGTCACACTGCTACTTGCAGCCGCGGTCCGCCGTCATTATTCTGTTGAATATGTGTTGTTGGATATGAAGACTTGAACAAAAATGAAGCTTTTGAATCATTGTTGTCTTCTGGGCATATTAATCTGCAGAGAAGATGTTGTTATGTTTCTAGTTTGGAATGAGGAAGAGAAGGTAGGGTTGAATTCATAGGACTCGGAAGATCTAATCAGTGTTTGATCCACGCTCGAGATGGTAAACAGGCGGCGTAGGTATGTGTATCCCTCTTCCATGGTTAACGATGAATATAATTTTTATATCCATCGTTAACGATGAATATAATTTTCAAATTCATGTCGGTAGATACATTTTTAAATTCATCCATATATCTAATATCTAATTGGATATATGTCACTCAAACCATACCCATTTCTGTACTCATCTATAAACAACTATTAATATCCAATCAGGGGATAAACTATGTTCAAACATTGGGAGAGATAAAGATCTATTAAATTTTTAAATCTAAAAGTTAGGAGGAACAAAAATTTTATTTTATTAATATTATTTAAATTAAGAGAGACCTAATGTATAATTATATTGCCCCTTCTATACAAAGCATAGCTTCGTCCCTGTATCCAATTATATAAAAATAAATATAAAGAAGAGCAAAACTATACCTACTCTATTAGCTGATCAATTTAGGGGTGAGCAAAATTTGACTTGACTCGAGGCAAAAATACTCAACTCGTTTTGACTCGATTCGAAATTTCTTAGACTCAACTTGAAAAAATTTCAAATAAAGTTTGAGTTGTAAAATGAAAACTCGAATAACTCAAAATTTTTAATAATTAAAGGAATAATTTTTAAGTTTAAGATGAATCTTTCAATTTTATATGATATATATACATTCATATATAAAATATAAAAAAATATTACTACATATGAAAAAAAATATACATGTATATCTTATATGATTAGAGAAAGTCGTCTAAATTGGAATCAAATCATACTATAACATGATAAATAATTATAATTAAATATTTATAGGAACTCGAAACTCGAAACTCGACTCGATTCGACTCGAATTTCTTAAACACGACTCGAACTAAAAAAAATTCAAATAAAGTTTGAGTTGTAAAATATGACTCGTCAACTCGAATAACTTAAAATTTTTGACTCGACTCGATCGAATACTCACCCTCTAGATCAATTATATATAAATAATAACACATTTATACCAATATAAAATTAATTACAGCTAACTAATTGACGATAACCAACTTAACTAGAACATATTTTTATTGGTATAAATTCTACCTAGCTACAACCGACTAATTACCTATAGCTAATGTAAAGCATATTTACATTTGTATAGATTTTACTTGCCCACGTATATTACAAATTTACAATATAATTAATTCAAGTTCAATTATAAATTTATAATCATCTAATTTTAAAATTAAGTTAATTGAATTCAAAGTTTACAAACTTAAAAACTAACATACATTTTAAGACAAACCAATATATAAAACATCATAATAAAAGGTATAATAAAAATTTATAAGTATAAATGGTCTAAAATTTATATGTTAAATAAATATGAAATAAGTAAATACAAAGTAGGTAAGGTATTAAAACTATCATTTATCTACTATTTATAACGGGTATAATTTTTTGCATTTTTACTCATATCTTACCCATATGTTATCCACCAAACTTATACTCGTCTTTCCCCTAACTAAAACAAGTATGATACAAAATCCGTAAAACTATATTCATTTGTCATCACTAATTCTCATTTTACCCTTTTTATTGTTTTCTCTACAGATCCATATCGCGAAAAGAACAACAACTTTAGAATCTCAGCCGTCGAAATGAAAAAAAAAATGCCTCTATTTTTTGGGGGTTAATTCTCAGTTAAAATTTCGACAATCCAACTAAAAAAATGTTTAATAACTTGAAATCTGGACCGTATAATTCGAAAAACCTGAATAAGATACGGCACTCAAATTCAACTAAGGGTAAATTACAATTTTCACTATTTTTTTTCTTTTATTTTGGTCATTAATATTTAAGTATTTTCAATTTAATCATTAAAATTTTGAATTACTTCTATATAATTTCAATTTTAAAGTAGGTTGGTTGGTGACAAATCAAAAAGGAACAAAGATTCTCTATTGTTAATGAATTTAACACTTTTCTCTCCGTGGTTGCTCTCCTTTATCAAAATTTTAACCCTAATTGCCTTTTACTTCAATCAATTTTTTATCAGTGGTTAATAATCAATTTTAATATTAATTGTTGACCATCGAATTTATTACTTTGTCTTGTTTTTAATTTAATAAAAATCTCTGATTTTTTCTGTCTTTGTGACACGTTTTTCTTCTGTCCTTGCGACATGTTCTTAATTTTTGTTTTATGGATTGATTCATCTGTCATTGTGGCATTTTCAGCATACCCTATCAATCTATTGTTGTTTGTACATAGATTTAATCGACGCTACTTTCTGATTTATGTTTTTTCGGTGATCACTTAAAATGATTTATCCACTACTCGGTTGATGGTTGTTTGCCGATGAAATCAGTCTTGGGTAGTAATCTTTTTATACAATTTTGATCAGGAACCACTTTTTCTTCCTTCTTTACGCATTTTGTTTGGACAGACAAAAAGATTTAGAAAGCTTTTAAATTTTGTTGTTCTACTTATCTCCAAACAATTTATCATTTATTTAATCTAAATAATTTTCTTTTCTTGGATGCATTATAATTATAATTTTTTCATGGTTTAATAAAAATCCAGTGGTTATTTATTAAAAAAAAAGATATTCTATTGTTTTTGGTATTTCTTTTATGCCGAACACTAATAAAATAAGATTCTAAATTTTAACCTTGAATTTTAAATTATAAAATTTATGGCCTAAAAACATATTTTATTTTTAATTTTATAAATTTTAACCTTAAACCTTGAATTTAATTTTTTAGTAGAAAATATATGAATATCACAATGAATATAATTTCCGTAAGTCCATGTTTTGAGTAGAAAAAAAATCTTTGCTTGATCTTGATTGATTTTGAAATTTTATATAACCAATTAGAACCTTCTGAATTGGAAATTTTAGTCCATACAGACGTAGTCTATGGGAAATTTTTGATGTGATTTTTTAATTGATTGGGACGAATTAGATGATATCGTGTGAATGCTTCATAAAATATATATTTTTAATTCTACGATTGGAATTGATTAAAGAATATTAATATAGAATTTAAAATTATAATTATTAGCCTATGTTAGTGACCGGACTTGACACTCAATTTTAAGGGGTCAATTAAAGTTTTTTTTTAATAAATCTTATATATAACACAAAATTATAATGATATTTTTTATTATATTTATTCGATATATAAATACCTATTAATTTAAAAAATAAAGAAATAATTAAGAAGTTTACAATATCTAATGTGTTGCAATGTAATATTTTGAAAAGGTCAAATTATATTTTTTATAAATTAAATAATATTTTTTTAAAATTTCTGTTGTCCATGACTCTATCGGTCTGCATCCAATTCCTCGGTTGATGCGTATAGCAACTAAAAACCAACGTATTTCAGACTCAGCCGCGTTGGGTACCATCTGTCGGAATCTATAGAAAATGGTGGCGTAACAAACACCGTCAACGGTGGCCCAATCGAAGCATCGTGCGGGGCATGCCGTTAACGTTTGTCTGGATACATAGAAAATGGGGCAGTAACAGACAAGAATGAGGACTCACACTAGTTTACATTTAAAATGTAACAATTTTAATCTTTTAAGAAAGTTTATTTTTATATTAGTCTAAAACGGGTGATGCACGTCTCTAAACACTACCAATACGATTAAGGGTTAGCGTTCGAGCGAGTTAAATAAAAAAAAAATAGTTATTCGAGTTAAGTCAACATATATTATAACAATGTTTTTTTTTTTTTAATTTTTTGATTTTATGTATGAATTTAATTGTACTATTTATAATACTATAGTATATTTTGACTCTAATTTAAACGACTCTCTTTATATCTATATATATTTTTTATATTATCTTTACGTATACAAATAAGATTTTGAATTATTATTATTATCAAATATTTTAGATATGAATATGTCATTTCATTAATTTACGAGCCCTGTTAAAAAAAAACTCTTAACTAAAAAAGACCAAAACGAGATAAAAATAATAACAAATTAAATATAATATAAATACATAAATTAAAATATAAAATAATTAACATAATTTAAATAATATAAAAATATAAATAAAAATTATATTAAATAAAATAAATATAGAGAAAGACCATATCGTAAAGAAAAGAAAATTAAAATGTAAAATAATAAAAAAAGAAGTTATGACTGAAATAAAACTACAAGATTCTGTGTAATCAGACCTGGAAAGTTTCAAGTTATTTGATTTTTTGAGTAATTATAACTTTAGAAATTTGAATTCGACTCGAAATAAAAAAAAATCAAGTTATTCAATTCAACTCGAATAACTCAAAGTTAAAAAAATGATTTTTTTTAGTCGAGTTTTATTCACCTCTACTTACGATTTTAAAAATTATCCTTTTAAAATCGTATTTTATAAAATATAATTATTTAAAAATAATTTTATAAAAAATATTTATCTGATTAAATTTTTAAAGATGATATTTACGTGATTTAGGCTCAAATCTTTGTTTCCCAAACTATGCGCCAATTAAGTATAACACTGTAACATTTGTCTGAGTCTGTAGAAAATGGGGGCGTAAGAGACAAGAAGGAGGACTGACACTAAATATTTTAGATTTAAAATGTACTACTTTTTATTTTGATTTTTTTAAAAGTATGCTATATTATTCAAAAAATAAAGAAATTTTATGCTGTAAATATTAACACTAAATCAAAATTTCTAAGTTTGATTATATATATAAGATTTTTTAATAAATTTTATTTCATAAATATTTAATGCTAAATTAAAATTTTAAGTTTGATTTTTTTATATATAAAACGAGTTTTTTTAACAATGGAAGAAATCAGAATTATAACGCACTTAAGCATAGAAAAAAATATCGACAATAGTTACCGATAAAAAGAATTCAATTATTTTTTATAACTACTGATATTTGATTTATTGATTGACTAATTTTAATCGAGTATTTCATAGATTTATTTTTATTAACTCTTCCAATCCAATTTTCTTTATTCACAATATCAAAATTCAAGTATCTAAACTTACTTAAAGAATTTAGTATTTTATCTTACTACACGCATTAATTATTGGCGAGAATATGAGTATTTAAAACGTAAATGTTACTTCTTAATAAGAATTGCTTATTATATTTAGTGTAGATTTTTTAATTGATTTGTCAATTTTGAATTTTCTAACCTAAAAATAATTTTATTTTTAAAAAATTGACTTGATTGTCATTTTGTGTAGATATTCAATTAAAAATTATATATTTTTTGAGTATATATACACATGCATTGAGTGGCTAGTTCTTCACCACTTAGCAATTAGCAAAGAAAAACCTCCCTTGTCTTCGTATTTCATCTTTGTATATACTGCAAAACAATGAGTCTAACCCATGTCTTCTTGCTTGCAAGTTTTGTGACATTGACATCTCTGGTCATGTCCCGAACAATCCACGACATCGCCATTGTTGAAAAACACGAGCAATGGATGGATGTTTACGGTCGAAAATATGAGAGCAGCTCGGAGAAGGAGAAGCGTCTTAATATATTCAAGGCGAACTTGGAATATATTGAGAGCTTTAACAATGGCGGAAATAAAAATTTTAAGTTGGGTCTGAATAAGTTTGCCGACATGACACATGAAGAATTCATTACTGCTTACACAGGATACAAGATGCAAGACAACCTCAAAATGTCTAGACCAACTCCATTTTTGTACGAGAATTTCACAGATGCTCCGACAAGCTTCGATTGGAATGACCAAGGTGCTGTCACTCCGGTTAAGAATCAGGGAAACTGCGGTAAGTCTTAGGCCATGTTCTGCAATGCTTTTCGATTACATGTTTGGCCTTAACAAAACTTGTTAAGAGTTTTGTTTTTCCTACATATTATTGCAGGATGTTGTTGGGCATTTTCAACCGTGGCAGCCGTGGAAGGGATAACCAAAATCCAAACCGGTGAACTCATCTCATTATCGGAACAGCAACTGTTGGACTGCAGCATAAATGGAGGAAACAATGGTTGCGGTGGCGGAATGATGACGAATGCTTTCGAGTACATAATTCAAAACCAAGGGATAACCACAGAAGACAGCTACCCCTATGAGTCAGAGCAAGGAACTTGCGACATGGAGAGAGAAACGAACCAAGCGGCCACCATTACCAGATACGAAACAGTGCCTGAAAACGACGAAGACGCGTTGCTTCAGGCCGTCGCAAATCAACCAGTCTCTGTTGGAATCGAGGCGTCTGTGTACTTTAAGTTTTACCAAGGTGGCGGGGTGTTTACCGGAGAGTGTGGAAATAATCTTAATCATGCTGTCACCATTGTTGGTTACGGGACAAGTGATGAAGGTCTAGATTACTGGGTGATTAAGAATTCCTGGGGAGAAAGTTGGGGTGAGAATGGATATATGAGAATCCAGAGGGGTGCGAATACACCAGGTGGGCTATGTGGTATCGCCATGCGTGCTTCCTATCCACTCGTATAACTTCATAGAATCTACAGTTCTCTATTTTTTATACGTCATAAATATGGCGAAACGATCCAACATATCCATGTGGTAGGATCTGTTGGTGTTGCAGTTAGTTCCTTCTTCTTGTGTTGTCGTATGTGGTCTGTTTGAACTGTCCCTCTTGTATTCGGGCGTTGTTATTGTTGTTGTCGGTATACTGTACGTATTAAGAAGTTCCTATGTTTATGTTTGTTGTGATTATTTTATAAAAAAAAATATTTATCAGAGTTATTTTCATAAGCTTAAAATAGTACCTATAAAGATAATTTAAGAAAAGAATACATGCATCAGAAAAAATCAACAAACATAAACCCATAAAACGAGTCAACTTTAACTATCACTCTAAACTCCTTCACGATTAACAATCACCAAGTCTAACAAATGAAGGAATCTCATAAAAGATTTAGTTCTCAAGTGTATCGTTCCTCAATAGTTTCGTCAAACAATCTATAACTTTGTTCGTCTCACAAACACATGAACAATCTAAATAATTTAATCACATCGAAAAAATTCTTATATATAATAAACCGAGATTAAAGACATCACACCATTAACAGTAACCAAAAATATCTAACTCTATCTACAATTGTAGGATACCAATCTGTCAAGCATGGTGAAAACCCTCATAGATACCCCATAAATTCATTACCCACTGTCATCTCATCGTTAAATCGTAAATACAGATGAATCAGAATTAAAAAAAATATTGGGAAGTTAAAATATTAAATTTAAAATTCGTAAAAATAATATTTAATTTATTTAATATTTAAATTTATAAAAACTTAAATTATTGTTAGATAATTTTTTTAAATACATATTCTTTTATTAGAGATCAAATTACCATTAAATCAAAACTTATCAATTATTTAATCTATAACCGGAGCTAAGGTCCTTGACCCTAAAAGCATGTCTCTTAATTGTAAGACATCATATTCCAATCATTAACAAAAACATAAATAAAAAATAATATTGTATACCAATAACTGTTAAAATTGTCAAAATTTAATGATTAAACCCTATCAAAATATTTAATTAATTTAATTACATAAAAGTTTAGAAATTTAATTAATTAGAGAACTTGTTGAATCTTCATTCATTTCACCTGACCAGGCCACAATTTTTCATCTTATGTCTGGTTATGAAAGACAAGAACACGAACTTACAGTGTTTTGTTCGGCTGCTGACAAACTTTCTTTAAATAATAAATATATAATGTAATTAACACACTCAGAGCAAACTTTCTTTACATGGGTAGTTATTTAGACATTTTTAAATGTATAATATAAAATAAAATTAAAACAGTGTGGCAAAAAGGTAGACAGTAATATTTTTTTTATCAATGGAATCTGAATTCAATAAAAATCACAAATATATGCTTAACAATCTTATTTATTCAGATCGAACTTAAATTTAAGTTAATTTATTTTTTATAATGTAAAATTAAGTGTTATATATTAAAACACTTGGTTTCATAAGTGTAATATAACGGTTTGTAGCAAAAAATATTATATATTACAAATAATAAAATGAAATAATTCGTTTAGCATAGAAAAATAATAAAATCAGGGACGTTATAAATTTAAGGATTTAAATTTAATTTTATGTACAAATATTAAGGAACTTACCATAAAAATACAATTTAAAATTAAAAAATATATAATTTTAAATTAGTCGTGTATGGTACCTGACAATTGGAAAAAATTGGCCCAAGCCTGGGCCAATTATTCTCGGGTTGGGTACCCGAGCCGTCGGGTATTTTTTCGGGAATTACCCGTCATTTTTGTTTCGGGTAGTCAGATCAGGTCAATCGGGTCGAATAATTTTAAACAACCCTAGTACCAGATCTAAAAAATCAAGATTTAGTCTCGATCCCGGTTGTGATAGGGACCTAAATTTTGGATCTAATCTTAGTCCTATCAAAATCAATATCAAATAAAAATTTACTGAATATATAACTAAAACCGAGTAATCGGGGTTTTTTCCACCACTACGTAACTCACATCAAAAAATGAAAATTAAGTTTATTTAAAATAAATAAACTACATTAGATGTCTCTTAATTATATTTATTGATTTAAAAATATTATTACTTTAAAACCTTTTAAATTTAACGCAAAATTTATTTTTAATTCAAAAATGTTACTCCATCGTTAATTTTTAACGTTTCTATTAAATCAAGACGATATCGTTTCAATGCGATGGTTTTGAAGCTTAATTTAATGATAGAGTGATATTTTAAATCAAAAATTAAAATTCATTGTAAATATTTTTTATTTTAAATTTGATGATAATTTTTTAGATGAGTCATAATTCAATGACACCTGATATAATTTATCTTAAAAAATAATAAATTTTTTTTTAAAAAAATTGTTGTCAACATGTGCTCAATTGGTGCGCCAATTAAGTAATGTAGTATGGCGCGGGGTATGCACAACAATAACTACAGGATATTTTTATAATTATTAATATTGAATTCGTTTATTAATTAATTTAAATTAAGTTTATAAAAATTATTATAAAACGACAGTTTTAATTTGCTTTTCATCATTCTAATCAGTTATCTAACATTATAATTCAGGATTTATTAGAATCCAACTATGAATTGTGTCTGTATTAAAAAAAATAAAATATTATTTAAAGTCGGAGTTTTTTGTTCCTGGCTTTAATTTTTTAATCTAAAAAAATAAATCACTATTCAAAGTCAGATTCTAATGAATCCGACTTCACTTTTATTATAAAAATATTAATAGTTTATGAAATAATTTTAAAAAATAATATATTAAAAAATAATTTATAGAATCAACTTTTTTAATTTTTTCATTGATTTTAAAATATAATATAAATGTTCTGGAGTAGAAATCTTTTATCTCTTAATGATACTTTCTTTCATACTTCATGATAAAATATCTTAAAAAATTATATTTAAACATTAATTATAATTGTTTATATACTAAATCTTTAGAATATCCAAATCGTACTTAATTAGATAAGATATTTTTTTAAAATAAAATTAAATATTTGAATTTTAAAATTATTATTAAAATAATTAAATTTAAATAGTTATATTGTTAGTAAATTTTTATATATTTACTAAAAGTAAATCTTTATTTTTTTACAAGATAAATATTAACTTATTTTTATCATGTCATTAAAATATTAAGTTTTATTTGATAATAATTTTATTAAAATAATTAAATTAAAATATATCCATAATATTATCTTAAATCTTTTTAAAAATTTGACTTGACATTTTAAAAATTTAAATTTTGTTTTTGAAATTTTGATTTGATTGGCATTTTATGTAGCTAATTGTAGTATATATATGCCTGCAGTTAGTGCTAATTCTTCACAACTCAGCAAAGAAAACACATACGTTAACTTTAACTTAGTGTTGTATCATTGAATAGATAGCAAAACAATGAGTTTCATCCATGTCTTTCTGTTTTTCACTTTTGGGACATTGACATCTCTTGTCGTGCCCCGAACGATTCCGAAAACCGCCATTTTTGACAAACACGAGCAATGGATGAACGATTTCGGTCGAAAATACGAGAACAGTTTAGAAAAAGATAGGCGTCTTAACATATTTAAGGAGAACTTGGAATACATTGAGAGCTTCAACAGTGGTGGAAATAGGAGTTTTAAGTTAGGCCTCAATGAATTTGCAGACATGACACATGACGAATTCGTTGCGTCTCACATCGGATACAAGATGCAAGACAGCCTCCCAATATTGGAATCAACACCGTTCATGTATCAAAACTTTTTCGATGTTCCGAAAAACATGGATTGGAGGGACAAGGGAGCTGTCACCCCTGCTAAACGCCAGCGCAAATGTGGTAACTCTTCATTTATATTTTGGTAGTACATTTCATTTGAGCTTAATGTGACATCCACCATTACTTATTATATACTCAACTTGTGCAGGATGTTGTTGGGCATTTTCAGCGGTGGCAGCCGTTGAGGGGCTCATCCAAATCAATACCGGTACTCTAACACCGTTGTCGGAGCAACAACTGTTGGACTGCAGCATATACGGAAACTACGGTTGTAAGGGCGGATGGATGATGAATGCTTTCGAGTACATTAGACTAAACCAAGGGATAGCCACGGAAGAAAGCTACCCATACGAGGGAATGCAAGAGATTTGTTACACCGAGAAACAGATAACAAAAGCAGCTACCATCGCCGGATATGAAATGGTGCCTGAAAACGATGAATATGCCTTGCTTAAGGCGGTCGCACATCAACCTGTGTCGGTTGCACTCGATGGCAGAGGACCATACTTTCAGTTCTACAAGGAAGGAGTGTTTGAGGGAGTATGCGGCAATGCTCTCACACATGCTGTCACCATTGTTGGCTATGGGACAAGTGATGAAGGTTTGGACTATTGGGTGATTAAGAATTCATGGGGAGAAACTTGGGGCGAAGATGGATTTATGAGAATCCAGAGGGGGGCTAATATACCAGGTGGATTATGTGGCATCGCCAGGAAAGCTTCGTATCCGGTTGCTTAACTTCATGGAATCCATGTTCCTCTGCCTACTTCATGGGTGATCGGTTTCAACTGTGTCACTTTTGTTGTACTTAAGGCAGCTATTTTAGTAGCAGAAGTCATAGAATTATAACTATTTTGTATTTCTAAAGTCATTTAGATTTATGTTTTTAGGCTTTTTTTCAGAATAAAAAAGAATAATTTTAGTAGAAAGAAAGATAATTTATCAAGAAAATTTGGATCCGAACAACTGTTGATATGGAAAAAATATACGAAATACAACACTCATCCTAAATTAGCTGCTTAAAATAAAATTAAAAATCTACATGTATTCATTAAACAGTATATGAAAACATTTTCATATATTTCCTTCACAAAGAATCTAAATCATATGGAAAAGAATTTCAAAGCATGAAATCATTCAGGTTTGTTCTCTTCAGCTTTTTCCATAAGCATTCTTGATGAATGATATTCAGTCTCATCTGGTATAGGTATTGAAGAATCAATCCATGCTCCATCCATGGATGTGCTTCCAGGGACTTGACTGTCATGTGACAATATCGAGACATTAGTTTGGCTGTCGTGAGAAAGTATCTCGAAGGCCCTGAACCTCGCATCCCGGTCTGAATCCTTTCGCTTGATCAATGGAGGCTGGACTGGAATCTTTCCTTCCATCATGCTTACAACTGAAGACATTGATGGCCTTAGAGTGGGAGATGGATTGGTGCATAGAAGAGCCAGGTTAAGCATCTGTAAAGCCTCTTCGTCTGAGTACTTGGAACCGAGGCTCGGATCAACAAGCTCCAAAAGGTTTCCTTGCTCTTGCTGGACATAGGCCTGCATAGCATGTAAGATTCATGAAAAAGGTTCATTCCCATGTGATCACAAAAACAAGGAAATAACTCGAAACCGAAACTTTAGGTTACCCAATCAAGAAGATAAACAAACTCCTCCTTTGGCATGTAATTTGTATTGCTCTTCCCGCTGACAATCTCCAACAGAACAACACCAAAGCTATAAACATCAGCCTTGTCAGTCAAGTAACCCCTCATTGCATATTCTGGTGCCATGTAACCTCTGATTAATAAACACGGAAAAACGTTGAATATGGCAGCAGACAACATGAACCCTCAAATACTATCCATGAACAATACCCGATTTACGATAGCTATCCATGCACAACATCTGACATATTATACTATGATGTTTCTTAGATCTGAATTAAGTTATAGGAAGTGCAATTCGAGATAGACTACACTTACATTGTTCCAGCTATTCTTGTGCTGATATGAGTGTTCTCTTCTTCATCAAGCTTTGCTAATCCAAAGTCAGAGATCTTAGCATTTAGATCCTTATCAAGAAGCACATTTGTTGCCTTAATATCTCTGTGGACAATTTTAAGTCTTGATTCCTCATGAAGATAAGCTAGCCCTCTTGCAATCCCCATGCATATTTTCTTTCTCGTAGACCAATCCAAGGTAAGTCGTTGCTCCTTGCGACCTAAATTGAAATGATTAAAAAAAATTAAGAGATTGTAGTCATAATTATAAATCTAGAAATGGTGTTTAATGTTTTATATCAGGTGTTGGTGAAAGGAACTACCGAAAAGTGCACGAGCAAGACTGTTGTTTTCCATGTACTCGTATATTAACAACAACTGATTTCCTTCAATGCAACAACCATAAAGCTTCACAAGGTTCGGGTGTTGCAATGCCGAAATCATCCCTATCTCATTCACAAATTCACGATTTCCTTGCTTAGATTTAGAGGATAGCTGCTTTACCGCAATTACTGTACCATCTGGCAGCATTCCCTACAATCAAACAGAGTTCAGAAAAAAGTAAAAACAAAAATAATCCTGTCATTAATTTTGCAAAAAAATGGACGTTCCATAATCTAGAAGCTTCTGTATTTTAAAATCTATAATTATGTTTCTGATCAGAGTAAAATGATAAATTATTACCTTGTAAACTGGCCCAAATCCACCTTCGCCAATCTTATTTGCAGAATCAAAGTTATTCGTTGCAGCCTTAATTTGTCTTAAACTGAAATAGCCAGTCTGAAGTTCTAGCCCATTAAGCTCTGCAAAATGAACAGATCAAAAATATTTAAATAATAGCAGCTTCTAATCTTCTTTTGAGGTAAGATTAATACAGGTGAGTCTTCTTGGGGTTGTCCAAGGACTTCTAGGCGGGTGCGGTTTGAGTCGTTCATATCATAGTGCATAGCTAATGGGGTTTAAAACTCATTTCAGTTGATGTTTGAATATAGTGATGAGTTTTAGGAGCTAAAAATGGTTTCTTACCATTGTTTTCGTTGTCCTTGCCACCCCGGTAACCAGTCAGTCGGAAGATGACTAACAGCAAGACAAGAACCACACATGATCCTATCACAATACCAGCAATAGCTCCAGCTGGTAACTCTTCTCCAGTGTCGACCCTAAAGTCTAAAACATGAGATCAGAGTTAATGGCAATGAAAAATTAGAAATGAGTCAGTTCTTCGATTCAATGTGCACTTACTCGGAGTTACTGCAATAGCAGATATAAGTGGTCCATAGACCCCTCTATCCGGAATGGCTGTGGTTCCCTTCCCTCTCCAGAATAAGTGAATCTCCAAAGTACTTCCATTTACGTCAACATTGAATTCCCTGGTGATGCCCTTTCCAGCACCACCGGCTTCCTCCATGATATTGAAATTCTCCAAAACTACCTGCCCCTGTATAAAAGTCGAGTTTTAGTGGTTACAATCATAGTCTGAAAACTTCCAAAATATGAAATACAGGAGAAAAGGTCATTGAACATAGATATATTTAGACTTACTTGAATTGATATGTCAAATAATCGAATTCCAAGACCATCAAATGTCTGATTATCAGAGAACATTATTTCAGCAAAGTGAAGCTGAACTTTATAATTTCCTTGTAGCAAACATAAGCCATAGTACTTCAGTGATTGTGGCGCGAGGCGTGCGGTTTTGTAGAAGTCCAGACCATTCACAGCCGATGAAGTTCTTACAGTGTAAGGGGAATTTTCCTTTCCCATATAAACCCCTGAACTACTATAGGCCCACCTATTAGCTGAATTAAAGAAGTTTGATGGGCCAAGGTTGCTTAAATCCTCTTCATAGTCATCTTCATTTACACTCATACACTCCCCTCCACAATTAATAAACAATGAATGGTCTGCAAATACATGCATATGTGTGTATCAGAAATTTTCTGATGAGAAGCATAAGAAAATTGAATTAAAAACTTAAAAGGAATCAAAATTAGTAAAATGAAGTAATTATAATTACAGCTAGGGTTTTGCGGACAGGGCAGGTCCTTCCTTAAGCACCATGAAACCCTGAAAATCACACATTTAGTTTGAACACCAGTTTCTTTTAATTCTGTCACAATGGAAATATATATACAATACGAAAGTAATAATACTTACGAGATGCTATTTGCTGTAGATGAGGAACCAGATACTAAGTTCCTGTTGTTAAGTGATAATGGGATGATTTTGGAGAATACTGAAGATGAACAAATTAAGCTTTAAATGATTTCAAACTTGTATGAAATTATTAAAAGGCTTACACATTAGATTGTTGGCAACTTGTTTGAGCCAAAGTTGTAAAATTGTTGTAAGACAAATCTCTGCAATGAAATATTTTTAGAAATAAATCAGTAAGTTTATGAACCAACCAGTCAATAGAAAACAACCAACATTCTGAACAATGGTGACCAGAGATGAACGGACATGTTTTTCTCACTCCTTAATATCCAAGAAGGTACTTCTCCGCTCAATGAGTTGTTGTTGAGAAACCTAGATCATGAAACATGAACATCTTGGTTTTTGTCATACATGAAGCAAAAAGATATCAAGGTAAAATGGCATAGCCTTACTGAAAATAAGCTTTTCGATGTTATAATTGTACGTGAAGTTTTTGTTTATCTGACTTACAAGTAATCTAAGCTTGCCGCATCCTTTAGTGTCCCTGGAACTGGACCAGTTAAGCTGTTGAAGCTCAGATCCCTATGATAGAAATCAAAAGTAAAAAGTGTTATATTAGTAACAGTTGAGCATTTCAAGAAATTTTAGGAATAATTACCATCCCTAACATCTTACATATTTCTCATTGTTTACCTATGTTAGCCGAACTCAGAAGTGAGTGTAGGATGCAGATCAGTGTACTAAACAGAAGCTCAATATTTTAAAAGCTTTTCCTCATATTCGAAGATCATATATTGACACCTATGCTGTTATAACCTTTTCTTTAGAGCTTTTGGTTTTTGAAAAAAATGCGAAAAAATGGGACAAATAAAAGATAACACAATTGTGATGTCTTATTCGGGTACAATACATGTCCAATAAAAGTTTGGTTAGATTTTTCTATGTTTTTCCATGTACTTTGAGTATCCTTGAAGGTCATATCCCGTAATCATATGTCGAACACATATGCTTCAAGAAAAACAAAGAGTCGTGTATCAACAAGTATGCAACTTACAGTGTTTTCAATGATCTCATTTTCCCAACATAGGCAGGGATTGAACCAGTAATCAAGCAATTTCGTAGCACCCTGAGTCACAAAATTCAAACAAACTCTCTGATGAGTTGAGGATAATTAAAACAATGAAACATATGGAAAATAATTCTTACAGTAACTCATTGTCAACTCACAATTCTTCCATATCATTCATTACGTTCAAATTTGGGAAAGCTGAACTTGCCCCACTCAAATCAGATATCCTCCTGAAAGGAATAATGAGATTAGAAAATTAACAGTTACTTGATACCTTAACTTTGATAAAGAATCTGTCGAATGTCATTACTAAGAAATTTCATTTTTACTAAATATGTGAAAAACTTGAAAAAGAAGACAAACTTGAAAGGAAAGCTGAACTTGCACTTGGGTTTGACATACATTCAAATATGGATACAGACAGTAATCCACTAAATATGTGAAAAACTTGAAAAAGAAGACAAACAAAAGACACAACCACCACCATGTGTACCTGTGTTGGACATATGCTCATATCTAATATTGACCCTAAGATCCGGGTAATGTATGTCTATATGAAGGAAGAAAACTCACAATTCAGTTAAGTTCTTTAAATCAGATATGGTAGAAGGAATTGGACCTTCCATTGATGTGCCTTGCATATGCCTGCAAGAGATTTAAAGTTCTTTAAATAACAATGAAATGATTTTAGTAAAAAGATGGGATTCGAATTTAAATTAGTTCTCATATTAAAATGCTAAACGTTTGGTTTTATACTCACAATCTTGAAAGTTTGGTCCAGTTCCCAATAAAACCTGGAATCTGTCCAGACAAATTACTTCCATCAATCCGGCTGCAAGAAGTTAGCATTTCAGATTATCAGGATTTTGCAAAGCACGTTTTCAGTCGTTACAACACATTACTCATATGTATGATGCAGGAAAGAGCCAGAATCATAAAACAATACAATAACATTGAAATATAATAACACTTACAAATCAGTTAAATTCTTCAAATTTCCAAAAGATTCTGGTATTGTCCCTGTAAAATTGTTTGCAGAAAGAAGGCTGCATTTCAAGTCACAAAGAACAAATTAGGTTGCATGTTCAATTGATAAAAGATTTTCGAACTCAAACAAGGGAAAAATTAAACATATCCCAATGCAAATTTCATCACATTGATTATGTGAATCATGAATGAAACGTTTCAATGAGTGAGAGGAAAGAACTTACAGTCTCTCCAAGCGACCCAAATTTCCTAAATTGGAAGGTAGAGATCCCCCAATTAGATTATCTTCCAAAACCCTAAAATTCCAATTCAATTTGTAATCAATGTACTATTAAGGAACCATTTTGTTCAATTAAACGGATTTATGCTTAACTTACAGCTCTTGAAGTGTTGAAATTTCACCGATTTCCGGAGGAATCGGACCGGTAAGACGGTTGACCAGAAGAGACCTAAACCAATCATGAAAGATCAAACATTTATATTACTCCATTGATGAATAAAATGCTTCTTAAACTGCAAACTGAAACTAATATCTTACAAATTGGAGAGAGGGAGCTGAGAAAAGCTCCACGGGATCGTTCCATTAAGATAGTTGCGAGAGAGATCGCTGTTCAACAATAGAAACCTTTGCTAAGTAATTTCCAAAATGAAGCAATCAAATCAACTGAATTCATAAATTCGACTTACATTACTTGCAGATGAGTAAGATTTCCAAGTTCAGGAGGTAAAATTCCAGTCAAATTGTGACCCTTTATCAAACTGTTACAGCAATTAAAACCAAAAAAAATGAATCACTTCATTGTGTAAAGAATTCTTGCTTAAAAAAGGCGAAAGGGATCAGAATATACATATAAGTGACGTGACATATAGTGTTGTTTCCATCAGAACAATCGCACGCAATGCGGCTTTCAACAAGATCGGAAGTGGTATAATTCCATGAAATTTCACTGCAAAAGGATTGGCTGATTCTAGAAGCATTTGGATGATGCAATTTAGAGAATACTGTTTGCAGAATTTGCACTGTTGCAGGCAAAAGGTAGAAATTAATCAGTAAAATAGAAATAAATGCATGAGGTTATCAAAGTTGAACTGAAAACCCAGATCTTTTTTTTCTCAGGTACCAAACAGGGTTTGAAAGAGAAATTCTTTTTTTTTCCTAAAAGAAAATGGAGGCAACATGTCTAAATTATTTTTCTTATTTTGAAGCCCAAGAGAGCAATCAATTTATGAGTTAGAAACCATATGAGAAAATTTCTATAATATAATCTTTATGTTTATGTTTGATATTTATTATTTAATCGTTCTGTAGATATCACTAGTGCTCGAACCGTAATCTCTAAAAACAATAAATATTCCTTTAATCATTTTGGTTAGAGTATTCGTATTTAAAAATTGATTTTTAAATTTGTGTCTGAAATCCTAATTTTATTATATAAATGTGAAAAATATTTAAATTAAAATTAATTAATATTATAATTATTTATAATTAAATTTAAATAAAAACTCAAATAAATTAAAAAAAAAATAAAATTTAAATTATAAAATAAAATTAATAACTTAAATTCTCTTTGGCTCAACTAAACTCAAATTTTATAACACTATCAAACATGGCATGTAACAGAAAAATAATCAAATAAATTCTGTAAGACTTCAAAAGTTGTTAAGTTGCAGATATCGAGAGAAAGGAAAAAAACTCAAATTTTGCAAGCCCTTTTTCCTTTGAATTCTCAGGAACCAAACAGACTAACATTAATTAAAAAGTCACTTGCAAAGAGAAAACAACAATAACAAAAAAAAAAGAACACGCATGGAGAGTTTACATACCTTCAGTATCAGGCAAAACTTGAGCCTTTGATCCAAACTCAGTGCAGCAATTCAAAGCCAGAAAACCCAGAAAAAGAACCGAAACCATCTTAAACACGCAGAAAACAAACCCCATCTTGTTCTTCTCCCACACTCCCCGGAACTGTCTCTATTGTCTTTAGAAAAACACAAACAGTAAAAACACCAAACACCCTTTGAAACAGCTGCAGCAAGGCAAAAGAATCAACGGTGAAAACAAAGCAGAACTCAAATGTATCTATGCTCTTGTTTGAACTATGACGATTTCCTTCGGGAAACGATGGGGAGCAGAGCAGTAGATGTCATTATAATGGAAATTGCAGTTGTTTTATTGAAACAAAAGCAAACGTAAGAAAAGGAATTAATGTCTTTTTTTTTTTGTATGTATGTGTTTGGTTTCTGTGTTTTTTTTAATGTAAAAAAAAAAAAGAAATAAGACTGAGAAGATGGACTGGGACCGGAGGAGCCGCCGTTTTAAGGCTTTCTACATAAGCTGGCGCAGTCACAGCTTTCTGTGGCCATCGCCGGCATTAAATACTTGAGGTTAAAAGAGTCAAAATTAATTAGTATTAAAAGTTATATATATTAGTTCTTAAATTAGTTTTTTTGATAAAGATAAGTATTAAAATTATTATTTATTCCCATATAAAATATGGGAATTATTTTAGGTGTATAATGGAGTTAAAAAAAATTAAGGAAAATAAATGTGTTTGAACATATTTAGGAGAATATATTAAAAGAAACAGTGTTTTTTTTTATCTTGTCATCTGCAGATGGCGAGGTACATCGTTAAAATCAATATATTTTTGGTTCAATATAACGGTGTATATCGCAAGGTCTAAAAAACACTATTCATTTTGGTTTATTCTTTTTAGTATTTTTAAATACATTTTTTTTAAAATATTTTTTCTTAAACCCATTATTCACTTATGTTTGCTTAATTATTTAAATTAAAAAAATTATTTTGATCTATAAGATGTCAACACGCCATAATTTTTTTAATCAAAAGTAAAAAAAAAAAACTAAAATTTAGGGTGCGTTAAAGAAAGAATATAAATAATTATTATATTATAATTATTTTATTATTATTAAAAATATTAAACTATACTAATAAGTGTTATGTGTAATGACAAGACACATTATTCTCGTAAAAAGAAATTCGGGTTCAAATTTTAAAGAAGAAAATGTTAAAAAAAAATCACAATTTTAAAACATAAATCGTAAAATAGATAAATATTAAACTCTTAAACATGTTTAATCTTACGTCTTTTAAAATATTGTATTAACAATAATACTTATTAAATTATATTTAATTAATTAACGTATTATTTATTTTTATTGTGTGTAGAAAATTATATTTCAAAATTTAATTTTTGTGATACGAGGGATATTATTTTAATGACACAATATATATAATATTAATTTTATGAGTTTTTTTAAATTATTTATGTGTCGTTAAAAATAAATAAACTTTTCTATTAATATTTAAATAATTTGAGACTCTGAAGAACTTTGATGTTCCCTTTCGATCTTATGTTAAGAGAATCGAAATGCTTTTTCAATGAATTGGTTAAAACCAATAAAATAATAAATAATTTTCACAATAATTTTAGAGCAGTTTAACTATAAAATCAAGTCTATATCTATAATTTTAGCTCAACATTAAGAATGTTTTAATTCATTAAATATTTTTTAACGATTTAAGAAATAATTATTATAATTTTTTTATTAAGATAAAATTGAGTGTATGTCTATAACCTTAGCTCGACATTAAATTTTTTTTAATTCATTAAGTATCTTTCTTTTTAACGATTTAAGAGATAGTTATTACAATTCGTTTTTTACTAAGATAAAAATAAGTCTATATCTATAGTCTTAGTTCAACACCGAAAAAAATAATTCTTTAAATATCTTTCCTTTTAACAATTTAAGAGATAAGTGTTACAATCTTTTCTTTTTTTACTAAGATAAAATCACTCTAAATTTTATCTAGGGCTAAACTAGAATATATTCTTTTATAAAAGATTTAATTGGTAAATTGAATACCTCATAAGACGTGTTTATAAAACTTAAGGTCGAGTGTATAAGATGAAAACGATAAAAATACTCTATACAAACACTATATACAAGAGAAATAAAAAAAAAAATTAATATTTAGATTCGATTTATATTAATTATATTGTTTGGATGTGTTCTGTAACAATCTTTAAGGGTTCAAGGTCCTTTTTACGTTGTGGAATAATTTTCTAGCCGTTGAAGATCATTGGAATCAATTTGAGTCTTTAAGGACATATTTTCAAGCTAAATTTTCTCATTGGAATATGTCTATATCGGTATATGGGTGTACGTATCAGTTCATTTCCTCTTATAAAAAAGTAGTTACGCTCACTTCAACCTTTGAGTATCATTATGATTTGTCAAAAAATGAGATGCACTAATTGACGAAATAATCGATGATGTTCATGTTTTCTCATCTTATATGAATTTAAATCTTAATATTTATCTTAAAAATATTAATATCTCTCAACTTAATCAAAAAATATTTAATAATTTAAACAACTTAAATAAATTATTTTTAAAAATATTTTCTTTATATTAAATTAAGTTTTATTCATTCTTATATATTAAATCAATCTATATCCCTTTATATGTTAAAATTTTCATAAAAATATTTAAATAAGGATTCTAAGCACCAACACCATACTAAATTAAAAAATATATATATATTACATATTATAAAGTTTTTACGCAATATAAAATACATAAATTTTATACTTATTTTAAATTTTTAAATTTTAATGGTGCTTAATACATTAGTAAAGTTCGTAACACGAAAATACACTAAATTTTTAAAGATAAATCCTTAATTAATAAAAGAGGAATGTTAAATTAACTTTTAGTTAATTTTTTTACTATAAATAATTTAATAAAGGTTAATTTATAACTATAGATTAATTATTTATTAAAATTTATAACCGTAATTATAATTATTAACTATTATTTTAACAATTTGGTTAATTAAAATTATTTAATTTTAACAGTTTGATTAATTAATTTATAAAATATAATAATTATAATAATTAATGATTATAGTTAATTACGTCGGTAGTGAAATTATTTAAATAAATATCCTAAATTTTAGTAAAAATATATCAAGTCTTCTTACCTACCTAGATATTCCTTTGAGCTTAGATAATTATTATTTAAGTAATCATTCTTATTAATAATGTATTTTTTTACCCAAATACAAAAAAAATGTGTTAAAATACTTGAAATTTGCTTAAAGAAAAGGTTAACAAAAAATAGAAGCAAAACGTAGAGGAGGAGGTAAATGGAAAGAATATGGATGTTATCGTATATTCAGTGACAGAACTTAAAAGTAAAATTCAGAATAAATTAATTTAAATTTTTTAAGAATTAGAATCTTAAGCAATTTTTTAATTTAAAGATTTAGTTAAAATTTTTAATAGTTTTGAGAGATTTAATTAAAAAATAATCAAAAATGTTTAAAATTTTAAATATCTTGAGAGGTTCAAATTAAAAAATTTAAAAATTTTAGAGTTAAATTAAAATTGAAGGTTTGATTCATTGTGTTTATTGTTTGTGCTGGTTAGTACATCTTTATTTATGTGTATAAATTAGGGGTGTTTTGAGCTGCTCTTGAGTTATTCGAACTCGACTCAATTAACATTCAAAAAATATTTAATTTGGGTTAATTATGTGTATAAATTTGAGAAATATTTAACTCGAACTCAGCTCCAGTGGTTTCAATTTTTTCTTCTTTGTATAGCATTTACAGTACCTCGAAATCAAATGCATTTGAGAATCTTTATGGACGATGACCTGGCTTAGTTGTGTCCCATGGCGTCAGACCGCCTTCCTCCGACCTGGACAGGACCTGCCAGCTGAATAAGATTACAGCCGAAGTTAGGACACAACATTGTACTGCCTGTGTTAGATACTGAATCATGTGCTTTTAGTTGGTTCACTAACTTTAAAAAGTTACAAACTTTTATAAGATTTCATAACAGAGTCCGAGGAAAAGAAATCCAAAGCCTACACTTCTTTTCGATCTTAGGGAATTATAATATAGTGTTCAACTCAATGGGAAAAACTTATTGAAATATCCAGTATTTGGTATAGTTAAGGACACAAACATCAGTTGACCACCCTGCAGTTCCTTCTGATCTCGCCACTTGTTCCGGTGAGGGGACTAATGTTTCCCATCCTCACCATGGCAGCCGCAAAATCGGATGAAAAGGTATTAGCGTTGTTGCTGTAGGTTCGAACGAGAGCATCCTGCGATCCTCCATTGAACAGCTCCTGGTCCGAGTGGAGCAGACCCCTTTGAGCCACAAGGTCACGGTAGTAATTGTTGTCGAATCTGGTTGGAGTCTGTATCTCGAGAGGAGCCAAGTTGTTGTCACCACCGGAAGCAGGGCAGTTAGCACGTCTGGTAGCTGCGAAATTTGCATCGATGTTGGTGTCGTTGTAAATGCGACCACGGAACGTGGTGCATCTAGCCAGACCGATCGTGTGACCACCGGATAGAGCGGTTAGGTCCCGGGCGCTTAGGCCTTTGGCAGAGAAGGAGGAGATTAGAGCAGCAAGGTTGGCAACTGGCGAGGGGATTTGGCTGTTGGCAGCACTTTGGCTGGCTGTTCTTGCATCTCTACGCCCCAGGGGTACTTGCCATGTAGGTCCTCCAAGCTGCCACAAAATTAAATAACAGTAAGTATATATTTATTCGAATAACTAATTCGTATTCGATATACTAACTGTTCGAACTCAAGTTGTTACATTATAAACAGAAACACTAACCAGGACCACACCATCTCTAGCAGCAAGTGCTAGGATATCTGCACAAGAAACAGTAGCATTGCAAGCAGCCTCCACATTAGACTTTATGGTATCGATCACTTCGAAACCTCGAGCCGAGTTTCGGTTTGGTGCCGCATTCTTTTCGCCCGTGAACGTCGCTGTGTCATCCAACAGTATCGAGGCATCACAACCCTGCATTAACATAACACATACAAATACAAAACAACCATTAACAATGCATACATCTATAAGCCAGTGTTTCAATAGACAATGATGTTACATTAACAAAGCAGTCATGAAAAAACAATCGGAGAATCGAGGCACCGATCCGAGCCTCTCTATTAACGGCCCGGGTCATCGCGTTGCGGACGATGGTTTGAAGGTTAGGGCAAGAGTTTGCATAGAAGTTGGCAGAAAGCTGAGCATTTGCAACCCAGCTGCAAAGCATCAGAATGAATAGAATATTAGAAAGAGTGACCATGGGCATTATGGATGCCATTAGAGAAATAAACCAGCAGAAGCTGCCAAATTACAGTACTTAAGCTATGATGAATAATCCCTGGATTGGAAAGTGTGTTTATATAGGGAACATAACGTGCTTAAAGCTTCAAACTTTTCTGCTAAACGCAGTTCTAGATGTGTTTACTTTGTGCCAAAGAAGTGGGAAAAGGCATGCATGCAAGAGATTTGCATGGAAATATAACAAAAGTCTAAACACATTAATCAATGCAGATGGACTTAGTGCTAAATCCATATATCTTGTTATTGCTTTTTTCAAGAATGGTGGGACGACTTGTTCCAGTCATTCTCTATGCAAAATGACACTGATTTTCTATATTTTGCATTTAATTCTGGTTTAATTTAGAATAATTCATTCAAATAATTCCATTTTCTTTAATAATAAAGCACAAGCTTAAGTTTTGTACGAATAGAAAAGAAAGAAAGTGAAGATCTCTTCATTATATACGAGCTCATTAAATCAATGCAGGCTTCGGAGAATACAAATATTTTTGGGGAGAATGTAATAATTATATGATAAATGATATTAGAGTAATCATTTAACTGTCTGATTTCACATTGTGAGGTTAGGATAATATGGTGAATGATAATGACAAGTGGCCTATCGCAAGCGTGGATGATTTGAGATGAGGGTATCATGAGATTAAATAAGAGAAAATGTCACATCTTAAAAAAGACGAAAACATTAATCTCATATCAAAAAATAAAATAGAGGTCTTGAAATATATAAACGGTAACACTGTATATCTTATTAAATATATCTTTTGAGAAAAGGGTAATTATATTTTGTATCGCGTGACCAGGGACAGAGCTGTGTTGCGGTGGGAGCGATTCCCCACCCGGAAGAATTTTTTTCCACTTTTATCCTTATATTTAAATTCTTTTAAAAATTATTTTTTATGAATTTGCCTTCCCTACTTCTGAATATTTATGTTTTGCCCCCTCACCCCTAAATCTTGGCTCCGTCCCTGTGCGTGACAACCTTTTATCGGGGCACACCGTCCTTTATTCTTGTAATAGCAATAACATAAAATACAGATAAAATAAAGATATGAAAAACAAATTAAAAAAAATAATACATGGACTGAATTGTAAATTTATATAAAATTCATAGGAATATATGTATTTTTTTTATATTCATCAATTATTCCCGTCTCATTTTCAATGTGCTTAATCGTAAGATATATAGTGACAAATAGTTTGTCCATTTTTTTCAATAGAGAGATCAAAATGCAATCCACGACATAGACTTATAGTACATAAAATCTTGTGATACTTTAAATGCTAATCCTTTTTAAACACTAGATTAAATGGAAATTTGTATTTTTAGTCCTTCATAGATCAATAAATTTAATCTCAGATACAAAATTTTAACTTTAATTCTAAAATTTAACTCAACTCTCGAACACGAAATTCCGATTTGGCCATGGTTATTATTAATTACGGATGGTTCAAAGATTTAGAGGATTTTATGTAACTTATTATTATGAGATCCCTAATTGTTTTTAAAATGTTTATTGATTTATTATGTGCGTAATAGAATAAAAAATGAGTATAATAAAATTTAAAATCTATGAAGCATAACAATATTTTGTTTTTCTCGTGTGTTTTTATCATCAATCTATAATTAATTTATTTTTAAACTCAATAAATGGTCCAGTAAAAAAGAGAGTAATATTCATCATAGAAAATCTAGGTTCAAATCACTATTTATAAGGTGTGCGTATTATTAAAGGATTATAAATATGTATGAACAAAAATTTAAAGGAACGATTGTTGTTCTTAAAAGTCACGGGTTCGAGCACCATCGATGCCAGCAGCAGTGGCGGATCCACCTTTAGAATAGGTGAGCCCGTGTACCCTGAACTTTTCAAAGTTTACATATTTACCCTTATTTTTCAATTTTTTTACGAATTAGTCCTTAAATTTTTATAATATTTAAGCTTTGTGTTCACCCTGAGATTTCGAAATTTCATATATGTCCACCCTCAAATAAATTTCTAGATCCACCACTGACCAGCAGAGTGATTGAGTGATCAATATCGGTTTGAGATTTTCTTTTAAAAAATTAAATTAGAATTTTTCTATTCATATTTTTAGAATTTCAATATTTAGTTTAATCATTCAAATTTAAGATCATATTGTTTTAAGTCAATCATTAAACAACAAATATAGTACAATGGCGTGATAAATAATCTGATGATATATCAACGATCACGTTTTAATTTCTTCACAAAAATAAATTTATATCAAAATAATATTTTATTTTGAATTCTTATAAAAAGTAATTTCATAATATTTTTTTTTATTTTTCGCTTTTTTATTTTCCTCTTTATTAAATAATCATGTTGTCCTTTATTTTATTCATCGATATAAATATTACAGACGATCGATAAATTTTAATTTTTTAATTAAATTTATTCTACTTTTTAAACATGATTTGATGTATATTTTACCAAAAATAATTTCAAACTTCCTATATCTAATATTGAATGCTTTGATTATTTTTTTTCTATTGTTAGATGAAAGCTAGATGGTGATATGTTTCCACCTCCAAGAGACTTTTCTACCGTTAGAATCTTCAAATGAAGGTTCTAAAGATATATATATATATATATATATATATATATATATATTTCTTTTTAAATTATTGGATATTATTTTTAAAACATATCTATATAAATATAATATTTTAGGTCATTCACTAAAACTTCCATTTCAAAGTTGAGTAGGTTTTTTAGGGTTATTGTTCGATTGAAACAAGTTGAATTAAAAAATATAAGTTTGTCAATTATATTTTATGATTTTAAATTTTGATTATATATTTTTTTGAATCAAATCGTGTTTATAAAATTTGAATCGAATTGAACCGAACCAAGTAAAATTTTCAAATTTCTCTATAAATTTAATTATGATTTTTTATAAAATTTATGTTATATATAATAATTATTTAAAACTTAAAAGATAATAAAATAACATCACTTTTTAAGTAAAAAACAGAAATTGATTGTTTTAAGTGTTTAATATTTAATTTTTATACTCAAAAGGAAAATTAATAATATTTTTTATTAAGGTATTTTTATAAAAAAAATTATATATCTTTAAATAAATTGTATAAGACCATCAAATCTAATACTTTTAATAAAAATAAAATCTTATCTTAATAAATTATGCAAAATCCTAAATCTTTGAATCTCCGTTACTCTTTGATACGAATCGTAGGGTATTTATGAATGCCTCAGTCTAGCACGATATCTTCGCCATGCCAAATAACATCTTCACACAATCACACCACATAATATTATTTTAGTATTAATTATCGATATTAATAATTTTTAATTATTTATTTTTATTTTAAAATTTATTAATTTTGTTATTGTAACATATTTTTATATTTTTTGATATGTATCCTTTATTTCTTTACATATTTTTTCTTTTTATTTGGACATTTAATCATTTTTTTCGTATAATTTTTTTATAGTTGTTAGATTAATTTTGTTAGATTTTTTCTTTTATTATTATATTGATTTTTTATTTTAAACTCTTGAATTAAATTTAGATACAAACTTACGATCATCATTTTCGTTTGCAATTAACGTGCGATAATAATCGTGTTATCAATATATCATATTATTATAATATATACCTTTAAAGGATAAAATTTTAATATTCAAGCTGTGAAAAATAAATTTTACACAACAAAGAACATAAATTAAAATAGTATATCCCTTTGGGTACCATTTTCTATATCCATAATATTAAAAAATAATTAATAGATAAAGATTCATTAAAAAAATTAAGGCAATGTTACATTCCCTAATTACCCTCGCAATCACCAGCACAATTGTCCCCTCTCCTGTGCCCTAATTCTAAAGTCTAAACGACAACTCTTCCCCTGTCTAACCGTGTGCGAGCTTATTGTGTTGAGTTGGGGACGCCTTTTCTTTACAGACCACACCGTTAGTTCTTCTGCTACTACCGCCGCCATCCGTGGTTTCCTTTCAAGATCAGCTCTTGTTTTTCTATTTCGATTAGTTTCAAGATATGGGTAAGCTTAATGCTTCTCTGGTTCTTCCTTCTGTTGTCAATGGCGGAAGGTATCTTTATAATTCCCACTCTTCTTTTTCTTCTTCTGTTAATTCCGTTGCTACCCACATCGATGCTTTAAATAAGAAACCCATGTTTGTAAGTGGAAAAGGGAAAAGGTGTGATCGCTTGGATAGTGTTGGTGATGCATTAATTGTGTTCAACAAGATGATTGCTAACCACCCAAAGCCTTCAATTGTGGAATTCACTAAATTATTAGCTGCCATTGTTAGAATGAAACATTATGCCATTGTTGTTTCTATGTGTAGCCGTATGGAATTGCTAGGAGTTTCCCATGATGTTTATTCTTTGAACATCGTGATTAATTGCTTTTGTCAATTAGATCGTGTTGATTTTGGTTATTCTGTTTTGGGGAAAATGCTCAAGTTAGGTGTTGAACCTAGTGTTGTAACTTTGTCTACTTTGATTAATGGACTTTGCAAGCAGAGTAAGATTTCTCAGGCTGTAAGTTTGTTTGATGAAATGGTTGGAAAAGGGTATCAACCTGATTTGATTGTTTACAATACACTTCTTAATGGTTTGTGCAAGATCGGCGATACTGATAGAGCTGTTAAGTTTCTAAGGATGATGGAAAGACGAGGTTTCAAGCCCAACATTGTAGCATATGACACAGTCATTGATTGTTTTTGCAAGCATGGGTTGATAAAGGAGGCTCTTGATCTCTTCTCTGAATTGAAGGTTAAGGGCATTAAACCGGAGGTCATTACTTACAATTGCCTTATTCATGGTATGTGTAATTCAGGCCAGCAGAAGGAGGCAACTAGGCTTTTGAATGAAATGGTGGATAAAAGTATTTCGCTCAATATTGTCACGTATAACATATTGATCGATGCACATTGCAAGGAAGGGATGGTTTCCAATGCTGAGGATTTCATTGACCGAATAATAAAGCAAGGTATTGAGCCAGATGTCTTTACCTATAATGCATTAATAAACGGCTATTGCTTGCGAAACGGAGTAGATGAAGCTAGAAGAGTAATTCAGTTGATGATGGAGAAGGGTTGTGCACCTAATATAGTTAGTTACAACATAATCATCAATGGATATTGCAAAGCTGAAAGGTTAGGTGAGGCAATGGTACTTTTTCATGAAATATCTCAAAAAGGACCATTCCCGAATATTGTCACGTACAACATTCTTATGCAATGTATGTTTCAGTTAGGGAGAGATTCAATTGCATGTGAAACAAGTAAACTCGAAGAGGTATTGGAACTTTTTCAAGCAATGAGGAACAGCAAATTGGAACTTGGTATTGTCTCTTATAATATCGCGATTGATGGACTGTGCAAAGCTGGACGTATTGAAGTTGCGAGGGAATTATTTCATGAACTCTCATTCAATGGTTTAAAACCAAATGTTTACACATATACCATAATGATTAATGCGTTAGCTAAAGAGAGATTGCCAGATGAAGCACACCAATTGTTTAGGAGCATGGGAGATAACAATTGTTTGCCTAATAGTTGTCATTATAATGTAATGATTCAGGGGTTTCTTCGAAACGGTTATACTTTGGAGGCAATCCAACTTCTTGCAGAAATGGTCGGTAAAGGTTTTTCTGCAGATATTTGCACTACCACTTTATTTCTGAATCTCATCCTAGGTTCTGGAGAGTCAATTTTGTTGTAGATTTACAACTTTATGAATAGTGTAAAGATTTTTTTTTCCTTGCCATTGCAAGTCAATTTATTGATCACCACTGAGCTGTGATAACTTTGATTTTTCTGGAAACTACAAGGTCAATGAGTATGAAGGTCTACTCTCAATTTAGTTGATTTTCTTGTTAGAGCTCTTAAGTAGGTGAGAATCATGTTAATGGTAATGTTTAAAACCTAAAAACTAGGGGATATCTATATCTTCAGTAGGGAGTTAAGGCCTTCAACAACTTGCCGGCAATCAAGTCTCCGGCTTGGAATGGTGGATCAGACACCTTGCTGTGCATCAGAACCAAACCGAGATTTTACCAAGAGTAATGACATCATAAAGTATCGAGGCTTACCGAGATTCGCTATAGGCAACTATTACCAGGTATAGAGGCTTACCAAGAATAAAGACATTGTTTAGGTTCCTTGGTCATAATAGTATCATTCTTATATGAGACATTCTTTGTTTATGGTACTAGTTGTTGATTCTTATATGATGTTTTTAGAGTCTGCATGTGTTTGTTTTAGATTTAAGTTGTTTATGAAATACTCAATATAGGATCATGAAGTTTGTTTACAACATTGTGGCAGATGTTGGATGTATTCCTAGGTCTGGGAGAACAGACTTTGAATTTTTGATAAAAGATTTTTTTTTTGTAAATATTAAGAGCTGAATTTATTAAAGCTTTTAATAAATATCAAGGACTACATTGTAAGCATGTTAGATTACACACTCTCATGTCATTATCATGTAATGAGTGAGTTGTAAGTTCTTCACAGGAAGTACAAACTCATGTGTAGATTAGAGGTGTTGAATGGAACGGGCGTGAATATTTTCTCCCTATACTCATTCATTTAAAATATTTATATTTATTACCTATCATTATATATAGTGGATATAATTTTTTTTGAATTAGCTAATAGTGATTACAGTAATATTTGTTCTAGAATATAATCTCTTCCACTTTATATTAATCGTTCAATCACTCTACTAACATCAATGATGCTTGAATCCGTGACCTCTAGAAACAACAATCGTTCATTTAAGTATTTGGGTTGAAGGGTTCATTATAGTGGATATAATTTTTAAATCTACATTCGTTTAGATAGATATATTATTAAATCTATCGTCGCACTCATTATCCAACTGAATATTCATCTCAACGTGTATCTGTTTGACAAGTAGTCACTAAAATTGAGTTGTATAAAAATAAATTGAACTTCTATAAATAAGAGTAAAACTTGACGTACTTCATTGATCGATCAAGTTCATGTATATAATACATTTACACCGATAAAATATATATAATATAATTTTTTGTTGGCATGTTTATTATGACATGCATTTAATTATCATTTGTTTAGTACTTGTTATTTATTTTTATATTTACATTGATAATTAATTAACCTTTTAACTATAAAAAGAGATTTATTAACTTGAATATTTATGTTATAATATCTTAACTTAATAATATTAATTAAATATTTGAATTAATATATTATTTAAAGATAAACTTAGCAATAATAAAATTTGGCAAGTCGTAACATTATGCCCAAGTAATTGCATCATGCACGTAATGTGTTTAACTCGAACCATAAATTAATACGACACTCAAATCTTATTTGACCTTGATTTAATCTATAATCTAAATTTTAAATTATCTTTATTAATTAAATGATTAATTAATTCAATCTCATCAAGAAATAAAACCTAATTGTTAAAAATTTATATTGAATTGAGAATATTTATTAATTAGTCGCTAATAAATTTAATTTTGTTTTTATCTATAAAAAATATATGATTTGATATCAATTTTAAATATTGTAAAAATATTTATTTACCTAATCAACTCCCGAATTTATTTTTATTGAATCTTAAATTTTATAATGTTAAGTCTATCTTATTCAAATGACCAATAACGGCTTTAAGTTTTATTCAAAATATATATATAATCTCTCTCTGATTAATAAAAGTAAATATTTCATAATTATTAGTGGCTACAAGAAAAGAAAAAAATGAAATCCAAATCGTATAAACCAAGAGAACCCCACTAGCTAAAAGCCCCAAAATATACATTCTCAATGTATAAAAAGAGTTTATTTTTGGGGGTGGGGGTGAGAACATACCTCTGAACAAGTTAGCAACGTAGAAGAGGAAGAAGATGGTGTTTTATGTGATATTTGTAAAAATACGGATCCAATCCTATTTTGTTATAGATGTGAACATTAAACATGTTATCAAACTAAGAATGATTAGCCCTTTTATTGTTGCTTATATCCGATCACAGTAGGCGCGATGAAACCGGCGGCCGTCGACAGTTAGTCACCTCATTTGGCTCCGGAGGTGTTCTTTGAGGAAGGGAAAGGATTGATTGTTGATGGATTCCCTAAATCATTAGTACGAGTACATTTATAATGGAATACTGCAATGATGGCAAATGTACTCAAGATGAAAAAAAAAAAAAAAAACAGATATCAAACAGTATATGCATTTGACACGAACACTAAAATATTGCCATGCAATTTATACATAAAATTTTAACCAAAAACTTGATTTTTTTTTCATAAGTTCTTCCTAGGTTGAATCATACAACATTGATGATCCATAACATGGAGTTGAAATCAAAGGTTTGTTTAGAGAGATTCTCTATAAATTGCATTTTTGTTCGATAGTTGGCTAAGTACCTGTATCGTATCGTATGACCAATTCAACGACTTATATAAGTTCCACTTCCGAGCAAAGAAACCGAAATCACATCATGTTAATTGGCAGTATCATAACTTCTTACTGGTCCAAATTTCAAGCTTTAGGCTTCTTTGGTGCGCTTGAATTCCCTGGCTCAGCCTTTCGCTTGATTCCCAAGAAGTGCTCCACCTATTGAATTGGAATGGTAAACAAAAATTAACTAAACATAATCGCTTAAAAGTAGCAAAAGTGTAAAATTTTAAAACACCGACGAAACTATCCCATTAATGTGAAGAGGTACAGCATCAGAAGCTTCTAAATAGAATTATACCTGAAAACCGATTCTATGGCAATAAAACATGACTGGATATAAACTTTTATGTGGTCTAGGAGCTGCTGCTCAATCAATTAATTATGAATATCTCCAAGTGCGATTAGTTGGAATATAAACTTTTATTTTCCCTGTTCCTTCCTTTCGTTCTAGAAAATAAGTTGAATGGATTGAATAGACTTCGGGGGGGGGGGGGGGGGGGGGGGTCTTGTAATGCAATTGTTAATACATGTGCTAGGTAAGAATTAACTTGCCTTTCTATCACCAATCATAGGCGTCAAGCTTCCTGGAAAATCCTTCTCAACAGTAGCAAAGCCACTTGCAGGATCACTAGTTTGCCTGAAATTATCCACGTAAAAGAAATGAGGAACAATTGCAACCTATTGAAAATGTTTTGAACAAGCACTTAAATTAGTAAAGGATAAAAAATTATAAGCAGTGGTAAGCCATGTCAACAGCATAAAATGGTAAACCAAGCTTCATTTCCCACAAGAACAAGTCCTGGTACTGCATATCAGACTAATAGCCACAAAGTCACAAACCCAGAATACAGGATATACTAACAAAGGAGTGGAGTGGACCAAGTTGATTTCAGGTACCAAGATCGTTGAAGGTCCATTCAGAAAATAAGAAGATCACTATATATGGACAAGAAGAAGAAACAGATAGTACATCCTAATTCTGAGTAGCTGATATTAATCATGAACTTGTTTCAGTTCTTGAACTAAATTTAGTTTAAATCCAGCAAGCTGAGATCACAAGAACCAAAGGAAAGATGAAACATACCCTGGTTTGACATGACCACTAAGGACAAGGTAGGGTGTTTTCAGCTGAGCTTGAGCTTCCCTCATCCGCTCCACTGAAAGTGAAGGTGTATCTGAATTTTTCATTTGCTTCAGCTTCAATTCTTCCTGATATTGCTTCATCCGTTTTTCTTGCTTCATTTTGCCTGGCCCCTTGCCATGAAATTTGTGAGAAAGATTTCGGAAGGCTTCCTTGGGAGTCATCTGGAGAAGATAATAGTCATCATTTGTAAGCTCAAATGCATATATAATAAGACATAAATTATTATTATTAGATATGTAAACATTGGACTTGTTCTAGATCACAAATTTTGATACCAAAAGCAATACACTTCCGCATGCCCATCAGCTTAAAGCATTTCTAATCCTTGACAAAGATAGTTTTTTTCCTTCTATTATTTGACATTGAAGGGGGAAATATTCAATACACATGCTGTGTAGTCTTTAGACTACACAACCCTTGCTTTTTTAGGGTGTTAGGGATTTAGTTTATGGTTTAATTTGTAAAGAGTAGGGTTAGGGATTTAGATTTTGTTTTTAAGGAGTAAATAAGCAGTCATATCAAAATAATTACTCTAATATAATAGAACTATACTTCCAAGGTATAGATTTATGAAAGGAATAGATCAGATTGAAGTACTTACAATTCGACCAAATTCATCTGTCCTTTCGATGCGAATATCTTTAAATCTATCATTTTGACGACCTTCGTCTACAATGCCAACAAGTTTGCTCTTTTTCTTATCCATGTTCCGGCCACCCCATTCAATAGTTTCTTTAAGTGTTCCTCGATCCTTAAGCAGCTTCAGTGCACCTGATAATCCTTTGCCAACTGCAACTTCGTGAATGGTTTCATCTGGAACAATCTCATCCTTATCCTCATTAGCAGGCTTTTCATAGGCACTAGTATCAGCTACTTCCGACCACCCACCCACATCATTTTCTGCATTTTTTCTATCTTGTTCAGAATCTCCTGGCACTTCATCCTCATCCATGAAAACATCTTCACTGTCAGGTTTATGGGCTTCTGAAGACCAAACCAACATTAAACATTATTATTTACCAGAATGAAATGCTGAGCATAAAGATAAAATTCTGTTTATTATTATTGATAAAGAAGTCAAGTTGGTTGGTCTAACCATGTGTAGCCAAAAGAGAAAAGGATGGAGGTTCGAAAAGTAAGATCAAATTTAGACAAAATTGCATGACTGGTGTAAAATCTATAACCTACAACTTCCATGAAATTACCCCAAACAGGCAACGTTGATGCTAAAATATATAATCCAGATTTTTAACAGATGATATAGTAGCATAGGTACACAAAAAAGAAGTAGTTATGTTTTGAACAAGATCACAGTGATGTACATTTTGAAAGAAAACAAACCTTCATCAAGCTGAAGACCCCATACAAACTCCTCCATCTCTGTGATTACAACCTTGTTTTCTTGTGCCTCTCCAGTGGAGGTGATTTGATCATCTGTAGTTTGATTGTTGGCAGCTGTGGAAGCAAGAAGCGCAATAGCTTGTGGACCTGATTTTTCGTCTTGCTTTTTAAGAGCCAATCTCCTTGCCTTTTCAAGCGATTTATAAAGATCCTCTTCATCATCAGCAAAAACTTGATTTTCATCTTCCTCGGGTTTTACTGTAAGGGTTTGTTCAAGCCGCAGTAGCTTAGATGCCTCATCTGCTTTGGCATATGCTGCTTGATATGCATTATTTCTCTTTTCAGCTTCAGATCTGGCCTCCTCCTCTTTAATTGCTAGTCTTCTAGAGTCATTTCTAGAACCAAGATCTCCAGCACCAAGCCCAGCAGAGATGGCTTCTGCTTCAAGGGCATCTATATCCAACTTATCTTTCTTCCGTAAAGCTTTCTTCTTTTTGGGCTTTTTAAATCGAAGCATTTCCTCTTGGGTATAATAATCTGATGAAATTTTCACAGCATTATTAAGATCTTCAACACGGTTATTAGTTGGAACTCCTTGTAACCTCTTACGGAGCTGCCAAGTGAATAAAAGGAGTGAGAACATCAATAGCAGAAAAATGTTAAAATATGTTTCAAACAGCTCAAAAAGACCATTAAAATTACCTCTTCTAATTTCTTTTCAGCTTCACCAGTAAAGCGCCCCCTTTCATCAAGAGTTATGCCCTGAAAGTAAATAAATAAATAGTAAAGACAGCCATCAATGACCAAATGCCAATTTTCTTCCAATAAAAGTACAAGGAAACTTTGAAAGACAAGATTGTAATTGAAATTCGAAAAAAGGGAAAAAAAAAAGATTAAGCATGAGGGCAATGCTCAAAAACAAACCTCATCTGTGACTGGATCATCATATTGTGGCAGTATTTTTTTCTCTGAACCAGGCTCATTATTGAACCTAGATTGACAGAATACATATTGAAAGTAAATAATAAATTTGTTAATAGGCAAATTACAATTCAGAAAAATGAGTACATTGTAATATAGACTAAAACCTAAACCAGAGTCTAAACTTAGATTAAAAAAAAGTCAACAAATTGACATGTTATATTTTGTTTCAATCTAAAAATTACATATTAAAGGTAAATACTAAATTTGCTAATCGGAAAATAACGCTAATAAAATACATACAATGTAATTTAGAGATAAACCTAGATAGGTATCTCAAATTTGATTAAAAAAGGTTAGAAACTTGATCTATTATTTTGTTCAATCTATGATTAAATATTTGATTTTACTCAATTGAGGTGAACTATTAGATCCATCTATATAGCTAGAAAAGGGAGAGATTTAAACATTTTAAGTTCTTAGTTTTGTATTATAGGCATAATTATGTGAGAATCGAGCATATGCACATTCATCAAAAAAACAAAGACAAATTCACACGTTATAGATCAGAATCTTACTTGTCATCGTAAACCCCAGTTTTCTTCTTAGCAGCATTGTAAGCCTCATCCCGACGCTTCTGCTCTCCAATTTCAGTATTTTCAAGCATATCAATATCTGTCGGATCATACCAGAAAGCTCTGTTACACAAAAATCTACGTCACCTCACAAATATGGACAAAAAAATGCTTGAGTAGCACCCCAACACTTGTATACCTTCATTAATGTCACCATTAGCAAGTATGCTTTGATCTTTTAGTGTTAAAACAACAGCTCCACCATCCATCACTTTGTCAAGGCCATGAAGAACTTTAACCCCTGCTAGATCATCTGTTAATAGATTGTCAATTAAAAAGGCCAATCAGTCACGCGCTGAGATACAAGAATAAAAACAGTAATGACACTTAAAATGAAACATTAGCTCCTATTCTGCACATTGAACTATACCTTAAATACATTACAACAATAAGAAGACCATTAGGCCTACCAGTATGAAGTAATTTTACAGATATAGTAGTTAAAACACAGTTTGTAAATAACAATAAACTTAATCCAGGGTAATAAGCAATATCGTAAATTATCTGCTCTGTTTATAATTAATGATTCAGTTGTTCACAAAATCAAATGCAGTGTTTGGTTTGGACATCTCAGATTATTCACAAAGAAGGATGGATATGGAACTAACAAAAACAGACTACATTAAACACATAACTGATATAACAAATAGAAAATCTTAAAAAGGAAAGCAAACGTACGATTAGGGTGATTAGAAGCCTCCTCATCCTCATCTTCTCCCTGAACGAAGTTATCCTGAGAAATTTATTCCATATCATTAATTATTACTATCATTCATGTCATTTCCAAAAAAATTATTACAGTGAAAAGAAATCAATTAACCAAGTATTGTAGGAAAGAGAGAACAAAGAAATAAAACCTGCTCCTCGAAAATTTTTGATAGCTGCAAAGCTTTCTCCTTTTCAGCATTCCTTTTCTCCTCAATTTTCCGACTTTTACCAACCCATGCTGAAATCTCAGAAATACCTTCAGATTTCTTCTTCAATCTTTCTTCTTTCATTCTGTGCAGACAAATAGAAGTGAAAAAAGCAAAGAAAATACTTACATTAGGTTAAGCGTTATAATTAAGAAAAAAAAGACTTTGAATACACTGTCCGGTAGCAAAGACCAAATGTCATAAAATTGAGAAATAAAACTTGAGTCATGCAACTAGAGAGCCTTCTGGTCTGATCAGTGATCACCAAATATTTTAAAGATTTGAATATCATAGTCAATTTTTATAAAAATGATCTTCAAAATCACAGCATGATCTTAATACACCCATCTAAAATATGCTATAGCAGAATGCCTTTCAGAGTATTAATTTTACATGACAAGTAACATTTCATAAAAGAGGGAATCAAGTAGTAAGATTTTTTTAATATGCAGGCAAGTTAAGATCACCTGTGACTAAATGATTCACTCACCTCAGAATACGCTCCTCAATCTCTGATGAAGCTGCCTGCACTAAAACAGAATTGCTTACAGCATTCAATTCATCTCCATCCTTATCCCTACTCTCTTCATAGTCTAATGCTAGCTCTCCATCTTTGCTTCCTTCATAATCTTCCCCTCTATTCTTCTGTTTACTTCTCTCCTTTCCCTTCTCTCGATCTCTATCCTTCTCACCTTCCCTCTCATTCTCTCGATCCTTAAGTTTCTCTCTCTCCTTTTCCCTTTCCTTGGCCTTATCTCTTTCCTTTTCTCTGTCTGTATCTCTCGTTTTATCCTTTCCCCTCTCCTTCTCAGACTCTCTATCCCTCTCCCTCTCCTTTCCTCGATCCTTTCGATCCTTCTCTCTCTCACGATCATGTTCTTTATCTCTATATTTATCCCTGTCATAATCTCTCTCCTTTTCCCTCACCTTACTATCTTTACTTCTTTCCTTCCGATGCTCATCTCTGTCATCCTTCCTCCTATCCCTGGTTGACACTCTATCCTTTTCCGAGGATTCTTTCTCCCTTTCTTTCAAGACATCATCATTACTTCTCTTAGAACGGTCCCGCTCTCTATCCCTACTTCGGTGATCCTTTTCTTCCTCTCGACTGCTCTTCTTCTTGTCCTTACTCCGATGCTTGTCATTTTGCTCTAATTCATCACCGTAGGCTCCTCCATCCCAGTGTTCTTTGGAAGCATCATCTTCCCTATCATACCTATCCTTCTCCATTGTAAGTAACGGAAACACTCGTAAATTTAGCTGCAAATAGCTGCGAATAAACCATCAATAGTATGTCATTCATTCGATACAATAACCTAAAAAATAACTCAGATGCAGAACCCAAAATCGTACCAGTGGTGGGGAATCAACACATAATCAAAACTACAAATCTAAAACAAAAACAAGCAATGCTCTACTTGGTTATCGCTTTTTATATTCACCTCCCCCCTTTTAAAATATACACAAAAAAGGGAGAAAGTTCAGAGTAAAAATGCAAAACCATAGGTAATTGCAAATTAAACAAAAATAAGTAAAAAAACACATTCGTTTTCTACGTTAGAATAGAACCATGTACTTTTCTAATTCTTCTAAAATAACAGCGGAGAGTAACATTTTTGGTTCAAGTTAGGGTAAAGTATGTAAATTACAAGATATTTCCTTCAAAAATTGAAAACGAAACTCACTAGAAGAATATAGTCAAAATATTATCTAAAACATAATACCATAAAATCTCACGTCGTCATAAATTCTCGACAGAGAATGAAAAAAAAAGATGGAAATAGAGGAGAATTAAAAATAAAACTAGCGACATAGATGGATGTTACCAGAACTCGAATGAAAGTCGAAATACAGGATAGACAACGGCGAATGATGAGATCCGGCGGCCGGAGATAAAATATAGGTGACAGAGTTTAGAGAGTAAACTAGCTTCGCAGAAAGAAAAGCTTGGCAAAGAACTCTCGAGTCTGGATTCCGAGCAGACAAGGTTTGGAAGGGTCGAATTGGTATATGTTTGAAATTTTCGATTTTAGGAGAGACAATATGGGTTGGGGTTTTCGAATTTTAGGGATTTAAAAAATCCTATCTAAAGCCCAACTTATACGGGCCTCTCGTATAAATTTTAGTAATATTTTAGAGTTCAGGGTTTATATTAATTTTAGTATTTTAAAGTTTAGGTTTATATTTAAGGTTTTATCAAACTGCTTAAATTTAAGTTTTTATAAAATTTTAGAGTTATATTTTAATATATAGGTTGTTCTAAAATTTAAAACATTAAATTCTGATGTTTTAAAAATTAAACTCTAAATTTTAAAGTTTAATCATAAATTTTAAATTTTACATCTTACATAGTAAATCCTTAAACTTTAATTTAAAACTTTAAACCCTAAAATTAAAAGGCTTGTTTACATAAGCTTGTGAATTAAAGTATTTTTCATAATTTTATACATGATGATTTAAAATATAAGGTTTAAGGTTATAATTTAGATTTATAATCTTATTACCTTAAATAAACCTTAAATTTTAAAAAATTTAATACACTTCCCCCTAAACTATACATTTTTTTCGAACTTGCCCCTAAACTTTTTAACTTATTGTGCCCCGAAATTGGACTAAAATTACCCTTATTTAAGGGGTAACTTGGAAAAACTGATATAGTTTAGGTAGCAATTTGGTAACTACATAAAATTTGAAGGGGAAAACATATAAAATAACAGTTTATGGGACAATTCAAGAAAATATGTATAATTTAAGGGGAAATATATTAAGTCAATTTAAAATTTAGCCATGAACTTAAAAATTAAACCTAAAAATCAAATTATTAACTTCTAAACCATAAATCAAAACTTTTTTAGTATTATATAAATCATGTTTGGTTTATGTGGATGAAGTGTAAGTCATTACTTATTCATATATATATATATTGAGCTAAATTCTGCAAATGATTTAAATGAATATGATGTAATATTTGGTAGTTTAAGGTCCATTTTAAGCCCTTGGTCCAAGAGTATCAATAAGCCCTTGGTCATAGTGAAGATAATGAAAAAAACTGTGTTACTCAAGCTATAGACATGATCAAAGGTAAGGCTACGACGGCCTACGAACTCCGGTCGGATCGTAAAATGTTTCGTATAATGCAAGAAAACTCAAGGCATTGTCAAAAACAAAGGCATGAAATGATGAAAAAAGAAATAAAAGCTGCTCAAAGTTGTTTCAATCCAAAGCATGATTGAAATCTTTCAGTCAAAGATGAAATTAGATGTTGCAGTAGAAAAGATGGAAATAGTTTGAAGGAAAGTTTCACCATCCCTTCAATATAACAGAGTTTCTCACCCCCTTGGAAGCCACCAAGCTTGGTTGATCGGTTAATGCAATGTCGGACGGGTAACTTGCGGCCTCACCGGTGTCTTTGAAGGACTTACCCTGAGAGTTTGGGATTTAAACGTAGTAGGGTTAAGTTTTTTGAACTATGACAATCAAATCAAGGAATTGAAAGGAACAATTCAGGGACACACCTGATAGGCTGAGTTCCGAGCACCATCCCGCTACAATTCAGTGCAATTATGGCACTTTCCGCCTGACCGTAAAAGGGAAGAAAAATATCAGTCCAATTCAAGGCACAAAGCATCATGCAGGAAATATTATAAATTTCGAAACAAATAAAATGTGTTTTCATTAACTGTCACTAAATCGTATCGAAAACAAGCTGTAATATGGAGAAAAAGTGTTCCATGGTAAACAAACAATCAAATGAATAGGCATTTATCGAAATGATCTGCAATATTTGAATGAACTATGGAAGAAGTCAATCGATTCACAGGCATCCTTTGTAAGCAAAAAGAACAAAAATACTCCGTGGAATTATCGAGACATCGACGACAGCAAAAAATCAGTAAGAAATCAAAGAAGATAGAAAGCCTTTCTTCGATTTAGCTGGTCTGGGGAAAAGTCACAGAAGTTCAAGAAAAGGGAAAACATGGATTGAACAAGCATGCAATCAACGGAATCGCAATGACAGAGTTAAAAGTGGGATTGAAATTACATATGGAAAAGCTGAATTATAAAGATTGTGAACAGTCATGGTTGGGACAAGGCTGGTGAATCCCATAAACATGAACTCACCATGACAAATTCAACAAAAGCAATACCAGTTGAATGGACTTGATCCCCGAAAATCCTCAAGCAAGTGACCTGAAAATTACATAAAAGATGACAGCCTTAATGATAAGCCCCTCTAACTTTTAATTTCTTTCTGATAAGGTGTGAAGTTCTGATAGTGTACTAACCTCACCACAGGTTGATTCGAAGAAATTCTTCACTTCATCTTGAGACACCTTCAGTCGAAGTGAAATGTTGCTCGGATTAGATCAACAAAGTTACATTAATAATATAGATGATAACCGATTACTTCAGTGACAAATATCCGGAACTCAAACATTCATGTGAGTAAACAGGGAGGGAGTTACCTCCTTGTCAATATTAGTACAATAAACCGTCCTGTTACACATTTCCCTTTCATCTTCTGACTGCAATTGTAATTATTATCCATATAAACAATGAGACTCAACAAAAATATAGAGAAATTATGCAAAACCAAGACAGCTTAACAGCCAGAAAGTTATTCATTCATACCCTAGGAAGAAATGTAGGGTTCACAGGAAGGATGGCAGTTTTTGATGGCAAGACCCTAACGGGATAAAACCCGAGCATTGCCCCATCAATGGTCAAAGCATCTCTTGCACCTTCTGTGAAAACAAAGTTCATATAAAATTTAAATAAATGTACATCTATTTTGTAAAAGAAAAGTTTTAAGTTCTGTCCATAGAAGCTGCTTGCCTTCATCTGCAAATTCCACGAATGCAAAGCGAAGAACTGAATTTGGATCACCACAAATTCGACAATCGACAACCTGCAATAATAAATTCCCAAACCACTTGAGAAATTTCGTATATACGGTAGTCACATAAGCCATCATATTTACAGTAATAACATTTTTTTTAACTCAAACAAAGTGGAGACACCAACCAAAATATGAAATAAAACCCATGATTTAAAAAGAGTGGGAAAAAGGAAAACTCTAATCTTGTGCATACCGCAGCAAGAGGGAGAGAGAACTCTATAGACAGAAATGATAAAGCTTTAAAGAATGGAGTTTCGCTACAATACACTATTAGCCAATAGTAAGTGAAGCTACAAGAAAAGCTTTAAATCATCATTATAGCTTACTTGTCCACAATTACTAAATAAGCCGGCAAGATGTTCTTCAGTAATCTAATACAAAGAAGGAAATGAATTTCACAAGTGAGTTATCCAAATCAGAATGAAACAACAAAAAGAAAATCACTATTGTTTAAACTTACGGTCTGATCAATCTCGGAAACATAGACTGTTCGCCTAACGTTATCATCTCTTTGAGCTCGAAAAGATCTACCATTAAGCCTTCTTCTACCCTGGTTGAAGTTATTTTTACCCAGAAAAACACAATTATAATCATTTACCAAATGTAATCGATGTAAAACTCTAAACAAATATAAGATCGTCACGTGTCGATAACTCGATATTCAGCATAATACCAATTACCACATATGATGACAAGTAGAGGGAGTAAAGCTAACTCCAAATGCATCCGGGTTCCAACAGGTCTATCAAATTAATGATTAGAATTTAGAAGATAATTAGGCTTATTAAAGCCCTTAGAATCATAAATTCAAGCAAAACATACAGTTTATCGATCAAAAGGGGAAGAAATATCATAAATCAATTCAAAATGCAGAGTTGAATAAGCATATAAACAGGAATCAAACTGCCAATTTAGCAATTAAGATTACAAAATAAAACAAATACTAAAACCCCAATTCAGCTATGCCATCAAAGTTATATCCATCGACCATCAATAACCCAGAATTCTCAAATAAAACCCATTTTCCCACAAAACAAAAATGAAAAAAAAATAGCAAACACCCATCATTCAAAACAAAAAGGAAGGAAGAATTCCATTAGAAAATGTAAGTGATCAGTGGAAAGAAATTACCCTTTTGTGGGACAAATTCTCAATCCCAGCTGATTGGTTGTCAACAGGAACCTGATCAAAATTATCTATTGTTTGGGTCTGATTCTGATAATAAGATGATGGGAAAAATTCTTCGGCCAAAGGATTCAACTTTGTGCACATATCAACCAGATTTTTCGCATTGAGTTCCTTTGATTCAGATTTGGCTTTTTCCACCACCAAATCGTTGTTTTCAACACTTTCCACTGCTTCACCTGAATTGTCAACAACTGCAGCCATTGGAGCAAAACCCAAAACCCACTAAGAAATTAAAAAAAGAACACCAATAATCAGAAGAAATGGGAATTTTGCTTTTGTGAATTTATTCTCTTCATTCCATCTTTCTTACTGGAGAGGAAGAAAGTTGAGAACTTCACAGAGAAAATAAAAATAAAAGCCTTTTCTTATGAATAGACACCCCGTTTGGATCAAACAAAATTCCAGAAATGGAAGTAAAAATAAAATGCAGACGGGTTTCCTTTTTTGCTCCTTTTTGGATATGTTCAAATTAAATGGATAAATATCTCAAATTAAATAAAAAAGAATTCAGGGGTCTGAAGGAAGTGGAATGAGGATTAAAAAAGAGAGAATAATGAAGAAGAAGAACATCCTGTTTATGGTATTTTTATTTTTTAATTTTATTTTTAAAAGACAATGAAAATAATTTGGCTTATTCTGGATATTTTTATGACATCAATATAATTAAAATGATTGATAATTTCATAATTGAAGAAAGAAAGTTAAAAATCGCAGCAACCTATTTGCAGAACTTCTCGTATAGATATGTTTTTTTCAAAGTACAAATATGTCTGTTACATTCATTCAATTATGTGTCTGATTCTTTGCAAAACCTTCTCCAATTACCACTGTAGTGCTCTGAATTTTGTGGTATGTACACGGATTACACCATTGACTTCCTCGTCTTCATCAGATTCATCCGATTTATCGGAGATCATGTAGTCGATTGCCGGATACTCTTAGAGGTTTTATATGCCCTCGAAAAGAACTCGGTGCTCGAGAAGATCTGATAGAACACTTATCATTTTATCAAGTGAAACAGGTTTCAATATAAGACCATCCATGCCAATCCTCATGCAGTTCTCCTTCGTCGACTTGTCCGTGTTTCCGGTGAGCGCCACTATTAGCGGCCTGTCATTGCGCTTTGCAAATTTCTCATGTATTCTGCTGGTGATCCTGTGACTATCTGTACCGGGAACACAAATGTCGATGAAAACAACCTTGTGCTCATGAGAAACCAACTGCAAACACTCGTCGACGGAGCCAACCATCGTTACATCACACCCTAAATGCATAAGAAGCTCCTTGGTCACCGCCCCGTTAACCCTGCATTACACCATAAAAGATTTAAATGTTCCTTCACACTAAAAAAAACTCGAAAAAGAGCAGCTTGCCAATCGCCGAGCTACATTATGCAAGTGCTTGTAAAACCCGATCGAAGAATATTACAGGAAAAATGTTGTGTCTACTGATTTAATCATAAACTAGACATTCATTAGAAACCGGACAGATAATTTTATACCATCAGCTTGTTCTCATGCATAGACTATCCCCCATCAAAAATATATTAAAGGAATTCGTAAGCTAAGGAAGTACGAAACAAGATTATCAGATAGGATCCGTTACTCAACATGCGGTTTAGGAAATAAATAAAATAAGGATTAAAATGAACGTAACAGAACTTACCCGTTCTCATCCATAACCAGAACTTTAAGCCCCGGAAAAGCTGTCTGCCTGAGATTTGTTGGAATCTTAGGCATGTATGGAAGTTTAGATTCGTTCATGCATTTCGGGATCCCAAGTTTTACAATGAAGATAGCAGTAGATCCCTTACCGAGACCTTCGCTCTCGATCCAAATATGTCCCTCCATTAGATTTACAAACCTGATTATATCATTATAAAAATGTAGAAAATCAGAAGATGGCTTAAAATTTATAACACCTACAAGTTAAGCCAGTATATTGGTTCAGTCAAAAGCCGTGCAAGGGGAAAAAATGGACCTCTTACAAATAGCAAGGCCTAGTCCGCTGCCACCGGAATTTCGTGTTGCTGTTTGATTTTCTGCAAATTTGGTAAACAACTTGGGAATATCTTGAGGGCTAATTCCACAACCTGAATCTTTCACCTACACCAGAAGCAAAGATGGAAACACATTATCAACCTCGAACTTACATTAATAGCAGCCTATAGCAGATTATGACAATCGACGATGACAGGCCGACCTGTACTCGCAAATAAAAGTGATTATCACTTGGCATTGGGAGAAATTCTGGGGCTCGAGTATCTCTCAGTGTTTCTGCTTTCGCAACAAAAGCAGTGATTGATATGCTGCCTTCCTTTGAAAATTTCAAAGCATTACCAGCAAGATTCAAAATTGTTTGCATCAATCGCTTCTCATCACCAACAGCATATTCCGGCAAGTCTGGAGCCAAACTTAATGAAACACGAAGCTTTTTAACTGATGCAATCGGCTTGATCAATTTTAGGACCTATGATGAAATGAATGCGCATTGTTAGAATACAAAACCCCATCGTTACTTTAGAGATTTCCAAAAGCAACAAAAGAAATGGAATTCTACCTCTTTGAATAGAGAGTAAAGATTAAAAATTTCGAGGTCCAGCTGAAGACTACCATCTTCAAGTCTCGAAAGATCCAATACATCATTTATTAGAGTAGCAAGAAGGTTACTACTCTTGAGAATCGTTTCAACCATTAGACGCTGTTCAGGTGTCAACTCAGTTTCCTGCAGCAATGAAGACAAAGCAATAATTGCATGCATTGGGGTTCTCATCTCATGATTCATAACAGCCAAGAAGTCGTTCCGAGCACGGATTGCTGTCTCAGCTTCTCTTCTGGCCAGATCAAGTGCAACATTCTGCTCCATAAGAAGATTCCTTGCCCTCATTGACTCTTCTAAGATTGCAGCATGTGAAAGTGCAACTGCCACCTGAGTTCAGTACACCGATTTTGAATTACAAAAACGAAATCTAAAATCGATAATCACAATAATGTAAGTATTTATTGTTGCAGCATAAATTACTCAAACTTCGGTGCGAGTATTGAATATGAGTATGCGATTAACATGAATATGGTAAAACTTTCTAAGTTTCACCACGTCTTTGGAGGATCATATCCGTATACTAATGTTCCAATATTGGTCAGGCGTGATTACTTCATAGAAAAAGAGTCCAAGCTCTCCAAGTTCCATAAATAGCTTGAACACGATGTCAAAGGACTGAAGAATTAGTAATAGCAAATTACATATATCGCCTAAGAAAAAAGCGTTTCTGTCAACTAAAACAGATACTTGAAACTACTCAAGTAGCTATTTATCAATATCTCAAATCATTTACTATAATAGGCCATTGAAATATATACTTATATATATAGAAATGGCGTCATAAACTCGTATTACTATTATTGAACATGCATAAACAAAGTATTTAAAAACATAAAATATTAGAAATGTTTTTTGGATAATGAAGTATTTAAAAACATAAAAGATTGTGGAAGGGTGCTACGAAATAATTAACCACATGGTTGGGAAGCAAAACTCGGCAATTTTTTACCTGATCAGCAACCACTTCAACGAGCTCCAACTCGTGAACATGCCATTTCCTTGCACTATCTGATGGAAGCATCAAAACCATCAAAGCATATCTTTTCGTTGAAAGTTCAGGCCAATCATTAATATGGAAATTTGAGAGATGCAGGAGTGGGACACGAACAGCAACGACCTCTCCAGGCAAGTACTTCCCTGCAGGCCGTAGTCTTGCCACTGGACAATTTGGTGATATTTTTACGGCTCGATTGGTACTAAAGACTTGATTGATCACAGGAAGATGGATCGGTACAGTATAACCAACTGGATTATGTTGACGAAGGGTGTAGGAAAGTTGCAACTCTAATCCGGTACGTGTTGGCATCCACAAGGCACATTCTTCCAACGACAAAGTTCGACCCAATTCAACAAGAGTCGTTCTTAATATTGTATGTCTATCCAAAGTACTTCTGATCTCATGTGTAAGCATCCGAACATGTCGACCTATTTCTTCTTGAGTACGAATCAAACCCATTTCTCTATCAAGCTCGGCAGCCTTATTCTTTAAAAATAATTCCCGTGTTTTTACACTCAATAGATCTGGAATAATATGTACAAGCATCAAGGCAGTCACACATGACACAAGAGCGGTCAAAACCTTTGCAGTGGTCATTACAGATGCCACGGTTCTTGAATGTGGCGTAAAAGTCCACAAGTTAATAAGATGAGTTGCACCACAAAGTACTATAAAGGCACCAAACTGAACGAGGACCCATCGATAAGGAAACACGGCAGATTTCTTGACAAAGTATATAAGCTCTAAGGGGATAGAGAAATAAGCAAGTGCAATTAAGAAATCAGAAATATATTGATATTTCATCAACAGGTCATCAGGAGGCCATTGCGGTTCAATACAGTTGCACTCCATCCGACTGAATCACCTAAGCTCCTACTTCTTCTTCTTCTTCTTCTTCTTCACATACCTGAAGGGAAACATTGTAGATCATATTGAAAAGAAAGAAGTACTTTCATATCTTGAGATAGGATTTTGCAAGGGACGAAACCAGGACTTTATGTTAGGAGGGCCGAACCTATAAAATTCTAAGGGTCAAACTTATAAATTTTACAGGCAAAATAGATTTAGAAAATACATAAAAAAAAATTTAAAAAAATTAAATCATATACGAATTTTAAATTTTTAGGTGGTTCAATCCATCCTGATTCTGCATTCCATACCCTTATTTTTACATATCAACCCTAAAAAGCTATGATTTTACCCCCAAAGCATTGATTAATTTACGCTAATGGATAGTATCAGTACGGGTCACATCGATAAGATCATATAATCCCATAATCCCACCCCCTTTCTTACTTACCAAACATAACCTTAAGCATAAACAAGAAAGAAAAGAAAATTAAACAAAACATACAAGTTCAAACTAAGTATTTACAGAACAAGTGCACAACCAAGGCAGTTTCTAACATACACTAAATTTCTAGCATTGAAAAAATAAGAACTTACCCAAACAAACCAATCAAGCTAGCAAGATCATAGAAATGAATTTCACCAACAAGATGTCCACAGCACAAAAATCAGACATCCAAAATAATTATAAGAAAAAAAAATCAAACATGAAAACAAATTAAAAAGGAAAATTTAAGATCAAATTACCCTGTTGAGGTTTTTTCTTTGGACAGTTTAATTGTAATTTTTTTTTTCCTTTCAGACAACCTTTGACGATCTGTGTTCTTTTAAGGAGGTGTTTTTTTCCCTTTAATATTGGGAGTGGAAAAGTAGGCACCAGAAACAAAGATGCGGTTTATGATGTTGTTACGGATCTGTGACTTTTAGTGAAGAACGGTCTAATCATAGCCGTTTGTATTCTCACCGGGGTTACAAAATATGGTGGAGATTAAAGTTGATTGTCACAGACTTGTAGCTTTATCAATCTTAGCTAGAGTGATCCACCATGGACGACAGTTGTGCTTCTTTAGTATTTAGGGTAAATTATTGTAGATGTAACTTATGTTTAGCATTAGAATATTTTTATAATTAAAATTAAAAATTGAATCTTTGCTTACCTTTATTTTGAGTCGTAGAATTTATCATTTTCGTTAATTTTTAATAGAATGATAATTTGATAAGTATAAAGATAATTTTTACATTTAATGTTTATATTTTTGTCATTTTAGCCTTTATTTTTTTTAAGATAAATTTAACCCTTAACCTTTATTTTTTTAACAAATAACTTATTTTTTAACTGTCATAATAACTGAACCGTAAAAATTTAATAATGATGACATGTCATATATATATGTAATAATATATTTTAAATGACTTAACATCTAGTATATCAAATACATAAACGCGAGATATAGTTTTATTCTAATATAAAAATATAAAAAATTTAAATTTAAATAAATTATTAAAAATTAATTTTTTATTTATTAAAAATTAGTTAAATCTAAAACAAAAGGGTACTAAATATTCTCAACCATAATTACAATAAAATCAAATTTTTATCTAAAAATGTATGAACATAATCTGAAAAGAAATGATTTTGTATAGTTTGTTACCGGTGAATCAAAGATAAAGAATTTTGATAATAATCAATTGAATTTTTATTATTTTAATTTAGAATTTAGGTATTTTAGTTTTAATCTAAATCGGAGTTTTAGGGTTTTATAAATATCTTTTAGTTTAGTTAGGGTTGAAAATATTTAGTAATTTTTTGTTTTGAATTTAATTAATTTTTAATATTTTATTTTAATTTTAATTTTTATATTTTATACTGGAATAAAATTATATTCTATATATATATATATATAGAATTTATTAGATTATATGTCATTTAAAATATATTATCACATGTATATGATATGTTACCATTATTAAATTTTTAACGGTTCAATTATCATGATAGTTAAAAAATGAGTTATTTGTTAAAAAGACATAGGTCAATGGCTAAATTTATCCCAAAAAAGAATAGTGGCCAAAATGACAAAAATTATAAACGTTAAGGGTAAAAATTATCTTTATGTCAATTTGATAAAATAAATATATCTAAATAATTTCAAAATTATTATTTAACTTATATTTTAATCACTAAAATAAAATATAATTCGTATAATTATGTATTCAAGTTTTTATATTTATAATTTTTATATTTAACTTAAATCGATGTAAAGTAAAGTTTATGACTAGATATAAATTAAAAGTTAATGTATTTATTATTTTTTTAGAGTAAAGTAAAAATAAAATTTTTACATTTTATAAAAAATTTAAAATTTTGAAACTTTAATTTAATATTAAATCTCTAACTAAAATCTTAAATCTTTTTTATTCAACTAATGATTCAATCATCACCGATTATTCTTTTATTCGTCGGACTCTCACAATCGGTACAAATTTATTTTTAAAATTATATATTAGATTTTTGGCCATCCTAATTCAACAAGTACATAGAAAAATGACCATTAGATTTCCTTTTAAAAAGTTTTACAATTTTGTGATGAATAGAAAAAACATCACCAAAATTCAAATCATAATAAAGAGTCTAATTTGGACTAATCTGGTTCAATTCTACAGCTTATGGAGTTAACAGTCAAAAGGAGGGTTTACAGAAATAAATTGATTTACAGTTGCAAGTAAACCATCTGCAGAAATAAATTGTTAAACCTACATCAAGATTGATTTATTAGAACCTAAGACGAGATTCACAAATAAAGTGGCAGTGCAAAGATCAACAGAAAAGCCCTTACCGACCATTTCCGAAAGAAGTTGTGTTGCCTTCGAGGTATAATCGTTTCGAAGAAAACCCCGAATCATTACATTATAACAATAACCATTAGACAAACAAGCATTATCTCCCATGCTCTGGAACAAGTGGTATGCTTCATCTGGTAATCTCTCTTCAGACAGTCCACTAATCATCATGATATATGTGTAAACATCTGGTTTTAAAACATTAACTGAGGTTGTGAAATAATTCCTTTGCAACATCAATATGCCGAGCTTTGCACAACCCATTGATCAAGATATTATAAGAGAAAATATTAAGTTCCAATCCACTGTTCTGCATTACTTGAAAAAGTTTCAATGCCTCTTCGAGTTTACTTGTTTTGCATAAACCATCTAGCAAAATCGAACATGTCACTAGATCTGTTACTTCTCCAGAAGCAAGCATCTTCCTGAAAAATTCACATGCAGTTGAAACCTTTCTTAGCTGAAACATACATTGGATGAGAGTGTTGTAAGTGACAATATCCGGGGTTGGTCCTTTTCGAGATATTTCATGAAAGAGTTCCATTGCCTTCGCTAACCATTTAGTTTTGCAGTATACATTGATCATCATGTTGTAACTAACTATATCAGGTGCACAACCCTTCTCCATATCAACTGAACTACTCTTCTCATGCATCAATCAATGCATTATATGTGCCAACATCAGGTTCAATGCCTTACTTTCTCATCAGGTCAGCGATATGCTCGGCTTCAAAAATCATCCCTGCCTTGCCACGCGCATCAATCAATGCATTATATGTGACAACATTAGGCTCAATGCCTTGCTTTCTCATTAGGTCAATGATATGCTCAGCTTCAAAAATCATCCCTGCCTTGCCATGTGCATCGATCAAGATATTATATGTGACAATATCGAGTGGAATATTTTTATCCACCATTTCATTCAACAGCCTAGTTACCTCCTTTTGCTGGCCTGAATTACACATACCATGAATTAAGCAATTGTAAGTAACACTACACTACATGGTTTAATGCCCTTAACCTTCATTTCGGAGAAGAGATTGAGAGCTTCCTTTATCAACCTATGCTTACAAAGACAATCAATGACCGTGTTGTATGCTACAATGTTGGGCTTGAAACCTGTCTTTCCATCATCCTTAGAAACTTAACAGCTCTATCGGTATCGCCGATCTTACACAAACCATTAAGAAATGTACTGTAAACAATCAAACCAGGTTGATACCCTTTTCCAACCATTTCATCAAACAAACTCACAGCCTGAGAAATCTTACTCTGCTTGCAAAGTCCATTAATCAAAGTGGACAAAGTTACAACACTAGGTTCAACACCAAACTTGAGCATTTTCCCCAAAACAGAATACCCAAAATTAATCCGATCTAATTGACAAAAACAATTTATCAAGATGTTGAAAGAATAATCATTATGGGAAACTCATAGTAATTCCATCCTCCTGCACATAGAAACGACAACGGGACGTTGTTTCATTCTAACAACGGCAGCTAATAATTTAGTAAATTCCACAATGGAAGGCTGTGGGTACTTGACAACCATCTTGTTAAACACAACCAATGCATCATCAACATTATGGAAGCCATCGTAATTTTTTCCCTTCCCACTTACAGATATGGATTTCTTACTTAAGGATTCAATATGGGTAGCAATGGTGTTGAAAGAAGAGCGGAAATTAGAAAGATTCCTACCACCATTGACAACAGAACGAAGAATCAGAGAAGAATTAAGCCTGCCCATACCTTAAAAGTGAGCTTGAAATGAAACCATAAATGGCGGCGGCGGAAGAAGAAGTAATGTTATCGTCTGTAAATAAAGAACAGAGGAGTCATCCCCAAATCAACAGAAATACACAATAGCCGTAAAACAAACTTACGCCATTGAAATATGGGTGACAGTGAGGGTAAATAGGGAAATGTAAACTTGAATGTAAATCCAAAATTTCATTTCATTAATTTTAAAATATTATTTAAATTAATTTTTTTATAAATATATATTTTATGTACAAGTGATAAAAATAAAAAATCTATTAGTGTCTTGATTTTACGATATATAAATTTTATTTATATTTTAATTTAGAATTTAAAGATTATAATTAAAATTTAGGATTTATATTCTAAATTAATATCATTATAGGTTTAGATTTTAACTTATAATCTTTAAATTTTAACATTAATTTTTAAATTAAACATTTAAATTTTAAATTATGATCTTTAAATCTTAAATTTTATGTGATAATCGAGAAAAATAGACAAATCTAAAATACATATTTTTAAACTAATATGAATATAAATAACTTAAATTATTAATAATATAAATATATATTTTTAAAAATTCTAAAATATTAATAAAAATAATATATTTATATTTTTAATAAAATAGAAAAATCTTAAACTTTAAACTAACCTATCAATTTACCCCAATATTCATACTTAAACTTTAAATCTTAAAGACCAGAATTTAGAGTTTAAGAATGTTTTACATATTAATGTTATGAATATTTTTTTAAATCATATATTCATATTATAAAAATATATATAAAAATAATATATTTTTATTTAAATTATGTAAAATTATTCACTTGATTCAATCAAATTATTTTATGAAAAATAATATTATAAATAATATCCATATAAAAATAATTTAAAATATATTACATCTATATTTCAATAAAATATAAACATAAAATCTAAACCTCAAACAATAAAACTTATGTTTTGAAGTCTGAATTTGGTAGTTTAATTTTAAGATCTGAGGTTTAGAGCTTTTATATATTTATATATATAAAATATTATTTCTATGAATATTTTAAAGATTTTTTATACAATATATAAAATAAAAACAATACGCTTTTATTTATATATACATATTAATATATATATAATATAATTTATATATTAATATAATTTATATATTAATATCATTTATAGTAATTTTATTTTATAAAATAATTTGAATTAATTTGATATATGTAATATTTCTGGTAATTTATTATATAATATCACATTGATTTAGTGATTAAAGTTAACCCTTATATATGAAGGTTTTGGGTTCAAACTCTTACAACTACATATTTTTATTATTATTTTTAAATAAAAAGACATCATTTTAATTTAATGTGGTATTAAGAGTTAATTAACGAAGTATATTTGAATGGCATAAAGATAATTTTAACCTTTAACGTTTATAATTTTTGTCGTTTTGGCCTTTATTTTTTTTGGGATAAATTTAGCCTTTAACTTATATGTTTTTAACAAATAGCTTATTTTTTAATTACTATGATAACTGGACCGTTAAAAATTTAGCAATGATGACATGTCATATGGATATGATAATATATTTTAAATGACATGGCATCTAGCTATCAAATACATATATATATATATATATATATATATGAAATATAATTTTATTCTAATATAAAATATAAAATAATTAAAATTCAAATAAAATTTTAAAAAATAATTAATTCTAAAATAAAATACTATTAAACATTCACAATCCTAATTATGAAAAAATCAAAGTCCTATCTTAAAATATATGAACATAATTTGAAATTAATTATTTTTTTAGGTAGGATTTTAATTCTATCGTAATTAGGATTAAGAATGTGGTGGCATTTTAAAATTATCTTTATGCCTTTTTGAATCACAAACTAAAATTCAGTGCTAGTTTTGAAAATTTTAAAATGTGGTGGCATTTTCGAATAAACTACTATAATTGAGTGGTATCTGCTACAGTTAACCCTTTTAATTATCATATAGATATATGTATATATAATATATACATGCATACACATGTGCACATTAGCCTAAATAAACCATAAAGCAGTGATCCACAGCAATGGCAGATCCAGTGAAGAAGATGTTGAAAGAAGAAATCATTACCTACGCCTATCTCATTCTCTACATCGCTCTCTCCAGCGGTCAAATCTTCTTCAACAAGGTGGATTTTTCTGTTCTCTTTTGGATCTCTCGGTTTTTTATTAGCTTTATATGAATTTGAGACGGTTTTAAGTTTTTACTTCACATTGGTGGAATGTTTGTAGTTTCAATCAATTACATTTGATTTAATTTTATGTTTAGCTTAGTTATTCTACAGGGGATTGTCTTTCTGTCGAAAGTAAGCTCGTAATCTGATGTTTTTGGATAGTGATTTTTATGTTAAAATTAGCGTATTTTTTAGGTAATGTTTGGCTTGAATTTTGTAAAGACGTTGATGCTGAATTTGTCAAAGTGTTCTTATGTAAACTGCAGTGGGTTTTGTCATCAAAGGAAATTAATTTTCCATATCCCCTTGGGTTGACTCTGCTTCACATGATCTTCTCCTCTGTTCTATGTTTCGTACTCACTAAGGGCTTCAAGGTAACCTCAGCGCTATATGTTTATGTAAATTGGTATTCAGTGATGATTTTTAGTTTCTTTTATGTGGAAACCTCGATCACCCTTTTTCCCCATGTCAGATTTTGAAAGTTGAAGAAGGAATGACCTTAGAAATGTAAGTTAGTAACAGATCACCTTAATTATGATGCTTGAATTTGTAAGTTTTGTACTTTGTATACTTAGCAGCAGGTTTATATGCTGGATGATTTCATTGGTGTTTTAATGGTGATTGAATATGAATAGCCTTGGTGCTCTTTGATGAAAGTTTAAAGGAAATAAATGTGACTAACTAGGGAAAGGAAACGGGAAAGAGTGTAAAACGTGGGAGAACACTTATTAGAAAATTGGTGAAAGAAATAAGGACATATCAGTTGCAGAAATAGAGAAATTAGACAGAATGGGAAGAAAATATTAAATAGAGCGGAAAAACAGAGTTAATATGGGAGAGGAATAGTAGAAAGAAATGGGCTGGTTGATTTTTCTTTTGGTACTCAGGCAAATCATAAACTGAAATGATATAAGCAGTTATAGATGACTTTCTACAAGTAATTGATAATGACTTTTTTTCCAGATAATTTTCAATGACTTCAACAACCCAAAATACTTGAAACTGGAAATAGAAGTTGTAATTGTATGAAGTTATCATATTAAACTCCTAAACTATGTAATCTCTTTACTTGCATCCTCTCTTGAATCAAAGATTCTTAACAAGTTGACTATAGTCTCTTTTTCTCTCTCTACAATAATTGCATAGTGTAGCTGGTACTTAGACCTTGGCTCTGTTGGGGTTAGTTACTCTTTTTATTAGAACCTTACTTATTTGGACTCTTACTAGAAAATGAAGTTGTTTTTAACCTAGTTTGGTTGTCCCCTATTGTTTTGGCATCAAGCCATCAAATACCCTAGAAAATAGACAAACATTTCCAATAAGTTTTAAAAAGTTATAGAAAGATGAGATAGACTAAATGATCATGTTAATTGATTTCATTGTTTCTTATTCATTGTGTTTCCTGCTCCAGTACTCGTCCTGATCTAAATATTTATGACTCATGCCAGTTCTATTCTCTCCGTGGAAGATTGGTAATGAAAGGCAGTTGTTGCAGTTTGATGTTTCTGTTGACGATGATAAATGGAGAACCAAAATGTTAGTAGGGTATTCTAGCAAAGAAAAAAATTAGAAACTTAAAGTACAAATACAAGCCCAGAATCCAATTCAATTATGATTGATTTGGAGCGACCCTTATCTGAAAGTTAGCAAGATGGGGACATATTTGTGAAGTAGAGAAAGCTAAAAAAATATGATGATAAATTGAAGTTCCCTTCCACTGCCGTTCATGTCATCTCTTTGGCCATAACATATCTTTCTAAGCATTCTGATGTAAAAATACATTATTATACATCTTGTCTTTAATTGAGATTATCTTATGAACTGTATTTCGTCTTTGTTTCTACTTCATCATTCTATATACGTTGTTATTCTTCTTTTGTATAATGTATCCTTAATTTGATTTAAAAATGCACAGATACACAACATCTGTGGTCCCAATTGGTGCCATGTTTGCAATGACTCTTTGGCTAGGAAACACTGCCTACCTGTATATATCTGTTGCATTTGCACAAATGCTGAAGGCAATTAGTAAGTTGTCAAACTTCATTCAGAAAATTACACTTAATACCCATATTTTCTTTGTTGATTTTTTTTTCAACATGTGCCATAAAAATATAGACTTAACCCTGTCTGTTGTTGCTGTTTGACTAATGGGGTTGTGCTGTCAAGATATATGTGTAGTGACGTTTTCATCTGATTAGTTTTTTGAAATAGAAGAGTATCCCTTGTTTCAGTTTCTTGTCTCTTTTCTTGATTTTGAAGTGAAGCAAAATTCTCTAAGAGATAATGTGTATGAGTAGATATGTACATATATTTGGACATATTGATAATTTTTTTTATTGTACTGATAAGGTTATTTTTTCTACTCTATTCAAGAAGGTAGTGGTGTGACTTTTTGATAAGTCAAACAGTGAGAATTGCACTAGGTCAAGTGAAGTTTTGTATATCTTGTTATATGAAGTTAATTCTGCCCTAACCACAAGGGATCAACTGTTATTGTCTCTATATTGAGTTTCAGGTGGCAACTAACGCTTGTATAAAATAAGTTGGTCTCAATGCTTTAAAATACCTTTTGATTTTGCTAAAGTTTTTAGGCTGGTGATTAAAATCCTAGGCACTCAAAAACCAATAATTAGGGGCACGAATATTCTGACAAATACATTACTAATATGTTACTATTACTTATGGTAGATATGAAGATTGTGATATCGGTATTTTTCTTGTATGACCTCTCAGTGCCAGTCGCTGTTTTCATCCTTGGAGTAGCAGCAGGACTGGAGGTAATGAGCTGCAGAATGCTTTTAATAATGTCAGTGATAAGCCTTGGTGTTCTGGTTGCTTCTTATGGAGAAATAAATATTAGCTGGATTGGAGTTGTTTACCAAATGGGCGGTGTTGTCGGAGAAGCTTTAAGACTTATATTCATGGAGATTCTGGTTAAGAGAAAGGGTCTCAAATTAAACCCTATCTCTCTCATGTATTATGTTAGTCCTTGCAGGTACTTATTACATCATTCTTCTAATTTAGTTTTTTTTTCTTTTGCCAACATCCCATTTCTTCCCCGTATACAAATATAATGCTAGTTGGGATTGAAGGTTTATGTCTCTTTTGCAGTGCCCTTTGTCTGTTTATTCCGTGGCTCTTTCTGGAAAAACCAAAAATGGAAGCCCACAGGATGTGGAACCTTCAGCCTATTGTGCTAACACTCAACTCTCTCTGCACCTTTGCACTCAACTTGTCAGTTTTCCTAGTGATCTCGCACACTAGTGCTCTAACCATTCGTGTTGCTGGAGTTGTCAAGGACTGGGTGGTTGTTTTAGTATCCGCCCTTCTCTTTGCAGATACAAAGTTGACAGTCATAAATTTACTTGGTTATGGCATCTGTAAGTATCTTAAAGTGATTTCTTTTGTTATGGCATTTTGAAGAAACCATCTATGTCAGACATAAACTCCGTCAGTGTTTTCTATTTCTTCGAGTAATTTATTTACTGTTACTATTCTGTAGCCATTGCTGGTGTGATAGCATACAATAATTACAAATTGAAAAGGGAAGCATCTCGCAATATTGCTGACGACTCCCAAGATGCCAAGACCATTCCGATGACTACATCCTCGAATCAGAACAGATAGTTATGTTTAACCCTGATCTGCCAAGATGGTGTTGAAAGTATAAAATAATTGCAAGAATCAGAGCTCCTCGGAACCACCGGTTAATCTCAGTGCTATTTATTTCGGATTGTTCATCACACTGCAGGCAACAAAAAGCACCATGCCCTGACTTTTCATTACAGATTTCTTGTAGTTTTAACTTGTTTTTCCATTGATTCTGCAGCAGATTATTCGGGGCACTTCATTGTGCCACTATCGAGCTGCCGCACCGGCTACATTCGGAGATCATTCGGGGTACTTCATTGTCCTGCTGGGATGAGGTAAAGTAGAAAAAACTGTAAAAATATTTTTAAACTGTTTTAAACGACAGTGTTACTATGATCTTTGCTTTTGTTCTTGTCTTAAATGTACATTACTTTATTGGATCGGTTTAGACTCTTTAGAGCTATCCATGCTCATGTTGGCTCGGGTTTGGGTTTAAAATGTAAAAAATATTTGACTAAACTTAATTAGATTTGAAAGCTCGTTTTATTGTTTAAAATAATATTAAATATGAAAATATATTTTTTATATGTCATTTCTGATTATTTTGTTAGATTTATATAAAACATTTTCCATTATTTATAGTAATTTGGAACTAGCATAAATTTAGAACTGTGTAATTCTTGGCCTGAACAGAGAACAAGATGATAGGGAAAGGATTTTTTTATACAAGTATTATGTATTTGTATATCAAATTTAAATAAAATGTTTTTATTATTCAAATAGTAATTTGATTTTTTTATTTAAAGTATTAATTTCATTAATTTTTTAGTATAAAATACTGTAATTTCTTTATTTTCCATTAACATATTATCCCAACCTCTAGTGCCTAACAATTGTATCATTTTTTAAAGATGATAATAATAATCGAAACCACGAAATGTGTCTAATTATGTAAAATAAATCAATAAAAGCAAATTTTATTTCCGGGTTTAAATTTTTATTTAAAATTTATTAAATATAATTAATTTTATTTATAAGTACTAATTTTTACCTTTAAATTTCTTTTATTATCGATCAGACGGTAAGATTTAAGTAAGCCCAAAACACTAAAAGCCCAAGGTAAACAAAATGGTGGACCCTGTCCCTTAGCATAAGAAAGGCCCAAATTGAGGAGAAGAGAGGAAAGAAAAGGGAAACTGAAAATATAATAAATAAATTAATTTTGGAAGCAGCGAGCGAACCCTCGCGAGATTTTTCTCATTTCCTTGGACAGGTTTGTTAACGGGGGAAAGGGGGAATTTTGATTTTGAGAGCAAATTTTCCCGGAAAATTGGAAGGATATGCGATTCTGGCGGTGTGGGTGGCCGTCCGATGAGAGATCGGCGAAGGAGTATCATCGCCGTTGATGGGATTTGTCGAGTTACAAATGACTTGGCAGCCGAGTTTACTCAGTGAAAAACGGAAGAAGGGCCCCCCTTTAGGCTTAAGAAACCTCGGCAACTCGTGTTACCTCAACAGCGTTCTTCAGTGTCTCACCTACACTCCGCCGCTCGCCAATTTCTGCCTCCGCTCCCAACACTCCTCCTCCTGTGACGCCTCCGCCTCCAAAAAGCCCCGCGACTGCCCCTTCTGTATCCTTGAAGCGTGGATTACACGCTCATTAACCCTCGATCTCACCCTCGACTCGCCTTCCAAGATCCTAAGCTGCATAAAAATCTTCGCTGAGAACTTCCGGTTCGGTCGACAAGAGGACGCCCACGAGTTCTTGAGGTACGTCATCGATGCTTGTCATAACACCTGTCTTCGTTTAAAGAAATTGCGGCGAAAGGGAAGTGAAGGCGTGGTAGGTGGAGGAGAAGCAGTGAATGGCAATACCGTAGTTAAGGAGATCTTCGGGGGTGCTTTGCAAAGTCAGGTTAAGTGTTTGGGGTGTGGTGGGGAGTCAAATAAAGTTGATGAGATTATGGATATTAGTCTTGATGTTTTGAATAGCGGTTCACTTAAAGAAGCTATGCACAAGTTTTTTCAGCCCGAGGTTTTGGATGGAAATAACAAGTACAAGTGCGACAAGTAAGTTCATGTTTCAATTTGATTGAATTATCAGTATTATTTGGGTTAGGTATGGTTTCATTGTTACTTTTGCAACTTTGGCATTTAGCTTTCAACTTAGGATGACAACAAACAATTCTTTTGAAGAATATGACATTTCATTGTTTACGTTTTACCCTTTAAGAACCCATTTAAGAAACAGAAAACAAATAGAAAGAGTAAGTGCCAAAATTAACAATAAAATGGCGTGTTGTTTCTTTATATATTGTTGTTTGCTTTTGATGCATGCTTAAACTTTGGTGAAATACGACAGGAAGGAGAGCTTAAAAATAGTAATGTAGTGTTTCTAGAGAACAAAATTTTACCTCTGTATGTCGTGTTTCTACACTTCTAGTGAACATAATTGAGGCTTTGGAGGGAAAAAAAAAATTAAGTACAAGTGTGAGAAGTAAGTTCAGAGTTTTTATTTTATTTAGGTATGATTTCATTGCTCTGCTTTTATGACTTGCCTTTTCTCTTTTAGAGTCAGAATGACAATGAACATTACTTTTGAAGAATATCACATTCCATATTGTTTACTTTTTACCCGTTAATAACCATTTGAGAAGCAGAAAAGAAGTAGAAAAATAAGTGTCAAAGGTAACAATGAAATATGAAAGAACTTAAAAAATAGTAATGTAGTGGTCCTACTGTCCTAGTGAACAAAATTATTTGTTTTACCCTTGCATATGTTAGAATTGGTCTTTTACATTTGTCATTTTAGATCTATTATGATGTTGTAACTTTATATCAAAAGTTTTTACTTTATTTCCTCTCTTTAAGAGGAAAAGGTCGAATAGCGAAATGCAAGAGCTAGTAACAAACTGAATTGAGCTTAGTTAAAGCTTTGCTTGTAATTTGTTTATTTATTTTGTTTTGAATGGGAAAATTATGGTTGTTTAGTTGTAAGAAATTGGTGGCAGCAAGGAAGCAACTGTCTATACGTCAAGCACCAAATATCCTTGTTATTCAACTGAAGGTAAGTTGCAGAATTTCTTTAAAGTTTTCATTATGATTTTATAGTTGCTTGTTAATTTTTTTTTTTCATTTCTGGAGTAAGTGAATGATTATTAGATTGTTTATGGCAGAGATTTGAGGGAATACTTGGTGCGAAGATTGATAGGCTTATTACATTTGATGAAGTTTTGGTTCTTTCAAGCTTCATGTCCAAAGCTAGCCAGGTTTGTTAATTGTTAAGTTGTTAGTGTTGCATATAAGTTTGTGTGGTCGATACTAGTTACAGTTGCAGCATTCTAAGGATTCTAGAATCCATGTTTGATTTGGCGGATGATAATGATATAGTAAGAGTTACAAGTCACAATTTTTTTAAGTACATGTCAAATAAGAACATTTCTAGATGAGATGTTATATAAGAATTCTGTGCAAATAATTTATAGCACTGGGGCAGGCTAATCGCTTGCTGCTGTGAGAGTTCTGTAGATGTCATAATAGCATTAACATTTATGGGCTTTTCATTTGCTTTTGTGGAGTAGATATGAGCCTGCCCGGTATTTATTTTACTTAATGATTGGGGCGAAGTTGTTGTATCTTAATGTGTTTACTAGCAATGCTTTCCTTTTGGCATTTCTAGGATAGTGATGTCCTTGAATATCTCCATTATCTGTTATAGATAAGGTATGGTTTTTGGGTTAGTATTCTCTATGGGTCTATGAAATAAATATTACATTTACTTCAATCATGTCATTGGTTTGCTAGCAATGTTGAGTAAGTCTGGCACCATTGCCTTAGATGAAGGAGAATGAATGTTATTGATTGACAAGGATTACATGGTTGTTGAAGTTTATGCATGGTTCTACTGATAGAATTTAATACAATCAAAAACGTTTTTCTTTGTTATCATGTACAAGTAATCTCTTCTACTGGTTGTATGCCGTACATCTTATATTCTTTCTTTTGTGATATTTTGGGTATTTTCTATGCAGGATCCGCAGCCAGTGTATAACCTTTTTGGTACAATTGTGCACTCAGGATACTCACCAGAATCTGGGCATTATTATGCATATATTAAGGTGTTTATGTTTTCCTGCGTCTTCAATTTTTATGTAGGCTTCCATACCAGCAATGTTGATTTTTTACTGACATTAGTTTTCTATTTGTAAAGGATGCAATGGACAGGTGGTATTGCTGCAATGATTCCTTTGTCTCCCTTTCAACCCTACGGGAGGTCTTGTCTGAGAAGGTTTATATTCTTTTCTTCTCTCGTGCTAATCAAAGGCCAGGGTCTAATGGTACCACAGTTTCTTCCAACGGTGTTAAACGGCATGATTCTAATGGAAGTGAGGCATCCAAAATCCTGAAAGCGGTTCAATTGAAGCCAGCCCAAACAAAACCTTGTGTTGAACAATCTTCACAGAAGGTTGGAAAACTGTCTTCTAACCCACGTGTGAAATTCAATATTTCTGAAAAGCCTGGTCCCAGAAAGCATCTTCTTACAAGTAATGGAAAAGTTGATTTCCATAAGACTCAGATCATTGCTGTGAATGGAGCTTCAACGGATTCAATTTGTACAGAGAAGGATGAGAAAGACACCTTGTCACTGATGAACAGGAATGGTATGGAGAAAATTGGAAAGGTTGATGATGTTTCTGGTGGAAATACCCCTCAATTTTTGTGGTCAAACGGAAATAAATCAGACTCTTTTATAGTTAATGGTACTAGGAACATGGCAGTTGGAGGGCAAATTCGTACTGCTCTTTCTGATAACTCAGGGAGAGAAAAAAGTTCAGAAAACTCTTGTGCTATTTCAGTGCCAAAGAGAAAATCAGAAGAGTCTTCTGATATTTTAGGGACAAAGCGAAAATCAGAAGATTCTAGTGATGTCTTAGGCGCAAAGAGAAAATATGAAAATACCTGTATTTTCTCAGGCCCAAAGAGAGTATCTGAAGATTCCTGCAATTTACCAGGGCCAAAAAGAAAATCAGATGACCCTTATGATAACTCAGTTCAAACGACAAAGCCGAAAGACTGCTCTTCTAACATAGAGGGAAACAGAAAATTTAAAGACTCATGTGATCATTCAGGGCTAAAGGAAACAGGTGACACTGGTGATTTCTCCATGCTAAAGGGAAAACCCTGTATTTTGCTTTCCCAGGATGTTCAATCTCGAGCAGAAGTTGAAAATATGAAAGAAATGTGAGCTGCATTTTATCTTAATTGCTTTAAGGATGCCTCTACATGTTGCATGTTATTTGTGAGTTGTGATAAGAGGTTCACTTTCTTTTAATGTAATTGTTTTTGTGTTTTTTCATGCCTGAAATTTCTTTGAATTGTGAGTTGAATTGGTTAGAACTAGGATGTTTTTCTTTACCACATTTGCCTGAAGTTATACAGGTTTAACTTGTCAAAGTTATGTAGGATTTCTTTACTATTCATCTATATTTGGGTTGTGTTTAACTTTGTCAGAAGTTGCTTTTTGTTCATTTTAAGATGTAATATTTTACATGTTTGAATCCACTACAAAATTTACCAGGTTGAAGAACAAAGCTTCTTCTGTTTTGCGATCATGTGGCTGGTATGTTGATGTTCACAATTTCATGTATTCAAGGAAACAGTCATACACACAGGAGACTGGAAGCACCCAGAGTGACACTGATTTAGAGTAAGCCTTTCTTATACTGTTAAGTAACGTGCCTATATGTACACTTCAAGTATACTTTATTTTCTTTAGGAATTTATGTGCTTTGTTGTGGTTAGTTTTTGATGCATTTGGGTTTCTATGGATTTCCATCTAAATTTGTCTAGATAGTTTTACAACTTTTGTAGTTACAAACTAAGAGTTGATGATTGGATTTGGCACAAATGGCTTTTTAGTAAAGAAATCGACTTCTACCACTGTTTAACTAATAGCAAAATATGTTTTTTCATCACAGTGCCGAACCTTTTTTAGATTAACAGTTACACGGCGGATATATGTAGGTTTGCTCCCCAGGTTTCTGAAATTGGTAGTCAGGGTAGAGAAGTCTATAGGTGTCATGAACCAATTTTAAGTACACTTCCTCAAGCTATGTTGCCTCGGCCTGTTCTTTTTCCTGATCCTTGTCTGATTCTCATGTCCCATACATTGCAATGCAGATATGACCTCCTTAGGGTTTTCCGAGTATGGGAAAAAGTCAAAATTTACCATATTCGACACCCCACACCTGATTTGAGTAACATAGTTTCCTAGTGCATTTCATTTATTTCATTAAAGCATTAAAAATGGCTTCCATTTTCTTTCCTTTGCTAGATGCACACTATCCAGATCTCATAAAATTTCATATTTGTATTTGTTTTTGCCACCTAAGTATCCACATTCAATACTCATGTTTAACGCGTATCCAAATATTTTTATGGAAATCTGACCTTTTAAATATACGTAAAAGGCGTACTTCTATCCAAGAAAACTCCCGAATTTAAGTTACATAGATTTCTCATTGTTATTTTGTTTCATAAATAGAACTATTGTTCATTCCTGTACTACTTCTATGCAGGAAGAAGCTGATTGCAGATGCGAAGCCAACCTTTATTCCACAAATACCCGAGTCACTGAAGGAGGAATTAATTAAACATCTTCAATCTTTCAGCCAATTTAAACGTCAATCTCCTGATCCTTAACCGGTATAGCTGGTAACGCAGTGTTCAGTTATTCTGGATTCTGGTAATTATTGATGCGAAGAACTTAGCTAACAACTTCCATTCTTGCAGTCATGATGTGTTACCTCGGTGTATAATCTGTATTTTAGATCGGTATTGTAGCGAAAGAACATTGTCCGGCGTACATTAATCCTTTCTTTGAGCAACTTCCAGTGATGTGACCAGAGATTTGCCTGTCATTTTCCTGATGCCCGATGACAGTGCCCGAGTTCAAATATTTCCGAAAGATTTGAGGTTTATTTTTTTCCCTGGCAAAGAAGTAATGACTCTTAATTCATTGTGTAAGATATGCATTTTTGGAACATGATTAGCCTGAAAGATGTTCCCTTTTTATGGATATGCATACATGAGAATTTTCCAATAAAGATTGTGTTCGGATAATATCTGCTATAATGAAAACAATGACACTAGAGACATTTAAAGTACACCTTGCTTGAAACATGCTTCCTACAATAACCACTCACCATTTTTTTTTATCCAGAAGCATATTTTCCACTAAATCTCTCCTTGATCAACAAGTCGTCTGATTCAGGAACAAATAGGCCTCATCAGTGTTACACTTTTGGCACCCAAGTGAATAGGGTAGAACTATAATCAGTAGGTAGACAACTGAAAGAGGCAGAAAATATTCAACAGCTTTAAAAAAGTCTTCCCTAACAACGCTCCAAATAAACTGAAAAAATTTAGCAGAATAAGACATCTTATGCTCAGTCATGGCAAACAGAACATCCTTGATCTTTTTCGTAGTAACAGGAAAAGTCAAACCAGCAGCCATATTAGTAGTCAACACAATTCCAAGGATATCTTTCAATAATTCGTCAGCCATTACCCTTAAATTTTTGTTTGTTTGTATCATTTTTATTATTATTGTACAATAAAGTTATTAACAAAATATATTCTTGAGATTTATTAATTAAATGGTTAAAGATATTCATATTATCTTATCTTATACCAATTCAATTGAAAATATAAAAACATCTCTTTACTTAATATAAAATAATTATTATATTATACAATGATTTTTTTCCACAGGCATATCTGAATTTACCTTAAAAACTAAAATTTAAATATGTATCTTAAAATTACAAGACCTAAACCTTATCTCCTAAACTCTAAAATTTAAAAAGTAAGAAGACAGATCTAACATGCCACATCAACATTCTGTACCTGTAATTAGCAAAAGTGACTTTAATGAAAATAATTAAAAATTCAATGAATATATTATAAATTTTAAAAATTTAATAACTAAAATAAAACACCCTAAAAATTTGAAGACTATTTATATAGTTTACCTTTTTTAATATTTTAAATTGACACTCCACATTACTTTTCCAAGAAAAGTCTTGGTCAGATGATCCCAATCCGTCTATAAACGCATTCCGACTTCTGGCATCACCAAAAAACCCAAAACAAATTCTGATTTGCTTCTACAATCTCTGAATGGCCACCGAAGATGTTATTCTTCTTGATTTCTGGGCAAGTCCGTTCGGTATGCGAGCCAGGATCGCTTTGGCCCTGAAAGAGATACCATACCAGCACAGGGAAGAAGAGTTGAAGAACAAGAGTGGTTTGCTGTTAGAAACAAACCCGGTTCACAAGAAAATCCCGGTTCTTATCCACAAGGGGAAAGCCGTCTGCGAGTCACTCATTCTGGTCGAGTATATTGATGAGGTTTGGCCTCACAAATCGCCTTTGCTCCCTCTTGATCCGTACCAAAGAGCCAACGCTAGATTCTGGGCACACTTCATCGAGAACAAGGTACTATTCTACTCGATTTTTGATGAAATAGAAAGCTAAATAGAGTCTTAAAATAAATGTTGATATTCGAATACATACAAGATATAATAATATAAAATTTTATTTTAAAATTTAGGTCAAAAGCTATAATGCAAGTAATAAAATGTCACATGTAAATAGCGTTTTGACGACAGAGGTAGAAAATTATTTAAAGGGTATATTATTTTTAGAGTTATATTTAAAGGGTGTCAATTATTATAAATTAATATTATTTATTTATTTTTTTAAAAAAATTATATATATAGATCATATAAAAATGTAAGCCAAAATTTTTTAAAATATCGTTAAATATTTGGTTTAGAATCTAATATAGTTAAATATTTTCTGTATCTTAAAATTTAATTTTAAGTTAATTTATTCTCAAAAAATTTTCACAACTGGCATCGAATATTTTTTTAAAATAGTGATAACATTTTTTTATTTCTCATATAAATAGATTAAAGAGTTAAAGATTTATATTTTAAATTTTAATTTAATATAAAATTAAGTATCTAATTATAGAGAAATTTATTTTAAAAATTAGGGTCAAATTGTACCCATAAAAAAAATTGAAGTTACATTATCCTTATCCAGATATGAGTGGATGACTTTCAAGCTAATAATATATTCTAGATGGATTTTTCTTCTTCGTTCTTATTTATTATTTTAAACTCTAACTTTAATTTTTATTTCATAAATCTTAAATTTTAAATTTTACATTTTATAAAATATATTTATCTTTAATTTTTATATCTTAATCAAAATCTCTAATTTTATTTTATCTTAAATCCTTATTTTAAAATAAAAACACTAAAAAAAAACACAATTAAGAGTGAACATTTTTAATTTTTTACTATAATATCAGGAATAGTTAATAATCTTATAAATAAAAATTATACAATAAAGATCGTATATTAATATGTATCATTAATTTTTAAATTAAAACTTTGGGAGGGGGAAATAGTAAAAAATATCAATATGTTTTGAAAAAGATTGATATTTAATTTTTCTATCAATTTTATAAAAATATATCTAATTATAAACTTTAATTGATTTAACGATTATAACGATATAATTAATAATAGTAATTATCGGTTTATATTTTATATTGACAATAAATATAAGTGGGTGACATTTATTTTAAAATCATTCTTCTATAGGAGAGATTATTAGGTGAACCCAGTTCATCATATCATCTATGGTCCAAGCAATCAGGACCGTTGATCTTTAAATAACCACCTAATAACTATTCACCCACTAAGTACATGTAGGAAAGAGGTGATGATTCACTTAAAAAAATTAAGATCAACGGTCCTGATTAATCGGGACTACGGATAACGTGGTGAACATGGTTCACCTAATAATTTTTCCTTCTGTAGCTGAGGAGATCGAATAGCTACATTAATCTATTTTCCTCTCATTATATAGGTAAATACTCATGTTTGAATAAGAAGATATGACCTTAACATATAAAATGATTCGAACATATATTCATATTCGATATCCGTTTCGAGTTTAGATACCAATATGGTGAATGAAAATGCAGATATACAGTCTTGAGACCCGGAAAGTATGGACAAGCAAGGGAGAACAGCAAGAAGCAGCAAAGAAAGAGTTCATCAAAAGCCTGAAACTATTGGAAGGAGAGCTCGGAAACAAGGCGTATTTCGGCGGGGAATATCTCGGTTACGTCGATGTCGTGCTGATTTCGATGTATTGCTGGTTTTATGCGTACGAAAAGTGTGGGAATTTCAGCATCGAGACCGAGTGCCCGAAGCTGATTGCGTGGGGGAGAAGGTGTTTGGAGCACGAGAGTGTTTCCAAGTCCCTGCCGGATCAAGAGAAAATCTACGAGTACGCTTTGCATTTGAAGAAAGTGTTTGGATTTGAGTGAAGTTTAAGACGAGACCAGCAAGAGCAAGACAGTGTTATTAACTATGTTTTGAAATAAATGAGGGCACTACCCAGGTTGCTTATTTGGTAGTTGTGTTGATTGAAGGAGTTGAATTCATGCAGGTTTTAAGGTTTATTTTTGTCGTTGTCGTTATCGTTATCTTATTGTGTTACTTTTTAGTGTTTTTCTCTTTGCTGTCCAATTTTGAATGTCCGGTTGTTTTGTATTAGTGCTATAAATGAGATGAGACAGATCGTGAGCTACTTGAGTTTGACTCGGTTAAAACTTGGTTAAAACTTGATTTAATTGATCTCGACTCGAAAAGCTCACGAGCTAGTTGAAAACATAAATATACTATTTTTTTTTCTTTTTACAATTTAAAATCTAAATTTTTAAATTTATAATCTTAAAATCTAAACCTTATATATAAGTCTTAAACCCTAAATTAAAATACTATAACCTAAAATTAACAAGTTTGAGTTTACACAACTTGTATATCAAAGTTTTTTCTCCATTAGACTTTGAGTGAGATGTGAGAGATGATAGTTACTTGAGTCAAACACGGTCAAAGGTCAGTCAATATTTTTCGATTAGGCTCGAAAAAAGTTTAAAACCGGCTCGAGTTCTTAACGAGTCGAACCAAACTAAGATATTTCAGGCTCGTTTAAAATTACTTAAGCTCGAGCTCAACTCAAAATTTAAATGAGTCAAATACTACTCAAGCTCGACTCGACTCATTTACACCCCTACTTTATACCGTACAAACTATGCTCTAGCACTGTTAATGGGTTAAAAATCTAATTAAATAATACAGATGAATAATAGATACATAAATTATATTATTTTTAAGATGAAAAATAAACATTTTCAATATAAACATAAAAATATATAACAATGACATAGGTTAATAAATTAATATTGTCTTAATTTAATAACCGCTTATCTTTAACGATTACAAACAATTCTTAATAATATTCAATCTGAATGTCCCAAATAAAGATAGACCAATAAATTAACATAAAAAACGCCGTTCGAGCAAATGACTATTAAGCCAACACCAAGTGAAAAACAAACAAACAAAAGTGTCACAAAGGTTAAAAAAAAAACAAAGGCGAACCCTCATTAGAGCTTGTAGAGGTCTAGGCTCTAGGGATCTCAATGAGTCGAATTGAATAAAATTTTTAATCGTCCCGATCTTGATTTAAAATTTAAATCATTTGTCTGATCTTGATCTAATCTAATTCTAATGTATTATATTTTTTATTCGATTTAACTTGATATAATAAAAAATATAATTTGACCCTGATCGATCTTAATATTTTAATAAAAATCTAATCCTAACTAAATTCGATCGAACCCAAAAACTAATAAAAATATTAAATATAATATATTAGATCAAAGTTTTCACCCTTAAACTCCATTCTGCTCCGACCTTGAATATTTTTTTTTATTTCAATCCGACCTGACTCAAAATCCAAAAATTATTAACAAAATCTGATCTTATCAAATCAGATACGTTCAACACCATTGAATTTGATTTTTTACCAACCCTACTTGACTCACTTTAAAATAAAAGAAATTAATTTTTAGTCTTTTAAAATTTTTAATTTGACCATTTCAAAAAATTTAAAATGTTAACTTATTTTAGAATTTGAATATTTTATTCACCTGTGATGAGAATGAATAAATTTGTTTTATATTTTTTTAATAATTAAATTAATCAGTGTTTGAGGATGGAGTGTTAGAATAATTTGCATATAAATTTATTAGTCTTACATCTTTGGTAAAAATTAAGTATTTTTAAGCTTAAGAGTATTAAAAGTTCTTAAATTTTTATTTTTATTTCACTTAATTAAGAATATTAAATCTAATATTTTTAATTAATTAATGTAATGTATAGTGTTATAATGTTATCATCAACATTTTAAAAATGTTATTTAATTTGTTTAAAAGTTCAAAAATTAAAAAAAAAAACTTTTAATTCTAAAATATATTTTTTAGAAAATTTTATAAATGTCACATGAGAAAATTATCTAGTGAGTTATGTAACAATAAGATATTAAAAAATTATCAAAAATAAATGATTAAAATTGATAAAAATTAATTAATTATATTTATTAATTTAAAAGCTTGATTAAATATAAAAAATAAAAATTAATTAGTTTTTCTTAAAAAAACTGGGGGTTTTATACACCCTTAAAGCCATTTTTATTAGGCTTAGTATCATGGTGCGTGGCGATATAATGTTAGACTTTTGTTGAGTCAGGCCGAAAACAATGTTAAAAGTTTTTAAAAAATAATTATGTTCGAAAAGTGTTTGTAACTCAAACGTAAAAATTAAATTAAAGTTTTAATTTTTATGCTTGAAAAAGTGTTTTAGAGTTAAGTTATATTCGTTATTGTATTTATTTATAATTTATATGTTTATAATTTTTATAAAGATGTAATTAATAAAATATTTTTAGTTTTAAATTATATATATTAAATAAAATATTTTTAATTTATTATATTTTTATAGAACACATATAAATTATAGGAAACATATATATTTAACAATAAAAATATTTTTATGATAATATAATTGGTATATTTCACATACTATTACATTAAAGAATTTATATATCATATATATAAGTATAATATCATGTCTAAAATGATCATTTATCTTTTTAAAATATTTTTTGATAATAAAATTAAATACTTAAGTCTTAAATCCAGAATCACTTATGAAAAGAATTTTCAACAGAACTTTTTTACTATATTTTTCAAAAGCAACCCTTAACTGTGTTGGACGAATCTAATATATATTTTTTGTTTTTATTTATTATTGAACTTATATTTTTATGAAATAGGTGCCTCAACTATATATTTTTTATGAAATAAGTGCCTAATAATTTGTTTGGTTAAAATAAGTGTCTAAACTATATATTTTTTCTGAAATATGTGTCTGATATTTCTTTTTTGCTAAAATAGGTGCTTAAAATTTTATTTTGTTAGTTTTTAAGGTAATACTGTTAAAAAATTTATTTAACTTAAGTATATATGTCTAAACTATACATTTTCTTTAAATAATTACTTAATATTTTTTAATTAAAATAAATACTTAAAATTTATTTCGTTAACGTTTTAAAGTAACACTGTTAAAAAATTTGTTACGTGCCTAAAGTTTTTCTTATAAACTTTTGGGTCAAAATCCAGAGTCGTTGGGAAAGAAACAAACTTAAGCAACACTGTGCAGACCCAATCGTTTTGACGGTAGCACTAAGGGGAAGTTTTTTTAATTAATGTTTAACATATTTTTTATTCTTTTAAAATTAAATTTGAATCGTAAGAGGCATGGTTGGATAAAAACTGTGCTACCCTTTGCTTGTTAGTATCTGTCGAGGCACTGAAAATAACCGGGATCGATGATCGGAGATATTAAAATCGAATTCAAATAAAATAAATTTTAGATATTTATTTCAATTAAAAAATATTAAGCACTTATCTCGGAAAAAATATATAGTTTAGACACTTATTTATAAGTTAAATAATTTCTTTTAACAATGTTACCTTAAAATACTAATAGAATGAAACTTTAGGCACCTATTTCAGTCAAAAATATATTAGGTACCTATTTTAGAAAAAAATATAGTTTACACACTTATTTCAACAAAGAAAATCATTAAACACTTATTTTAAACAAAAGTATATAGTTAAAGCATTTATTTCTGAGTTAAGCCTTTTATTTATTATTGAACCGATATTTTTTTCATTCAATTTAGCTAATAAAGTTGTATGGGGTGGCTATTATAGTTAGTAGGAAGAAAAAACATCTAATAAGATGGTTTTAGGTCTGTTTTTATCGGGTCAGATTATAGCGAATATAAGTTATTTTAGATTGATTTGATATTTTGATTTAATTTTGATTGAGTGTGGGTTAATTTTATATCGGGTTCACTTTAGGTCAAGTTTCTTTGGGTTCTAAATCAATTAATTGACGGACTAATTTGGATTCGGATGGCCTTTAGGTCGAGTAATTTTATGTCGGTTCCATTTCAGGTCAGGTTAATTAGTGTTTTTAATTTGTTTTAAGTTTGAGTTTGGCACAATTAGTCAATACACTTTGAATTGCGCCATTTCGAGTTAATTATTTAACATCTTTCATGAACATAAATCACATTAAAAATAAATATTAGGCACTAGAATGACAAAAAAAAATATAATCATATCATATGCTTTATATCTAAAATATTGGTGTAAATTTAAAAATTAGAAATTAATAAGTTCAATTTTGATGAACAATAAATTTTTGGGTCTAACATGAATAAAAATATTAAATTAAATTAAAAAAATGAATAAGGGGCAATTTAGAATAAAAATAAAGTTTTAAGGATTATAATAAACAAAAATATTATTACATAAAAAGTATTGAACTAGATTAGAGAATTTTAAAATAAATAGTATTCAATTCGAATCCATGAACCTCAAACTCAACCTAAATCTTACGATCACTAAAAATAAAATATAGATTTAACCATTATGTCTTTTATGTGTAAAAATAGAAGCTTAATATAACATGTCATTAAAAATTAATTTAAGTAGACAAATAATTGTCTTAAATGCATTAGTACTAAGTATATTGAATTATTATTAAGCATCGAAATATTTAACAAAATTTTAAATTTAATAGTGATAAATTAATATTTAAATCCAATCTTTTATGTATAATATATATTTAATTTATTATATACATATATACACTAAAAAAATATTTATCACTCTAAATTAATTTTAAAAATTAATAATTTACATTTTTCGACACTTAATATTTAACGTTTATTAACGTTTTAAATTCATCAAACATAAACTTTCTCAATTATATGTTAGGTAAATATTAAATTATGTCAATATCAATTGAGGACAACATGTCAAGTTCAAAACAAGATAGGTTGAATTTAAAACAACTCAAGTTCAAAAATAGGTCAGGTAAAATTGGATTTTGGGTCAATTCAGTTGGGTAATATCAGTTATTTGTAAGGTTAGTCTCATATTCGGGTTCGTATCAATCGGATGCAAGTCAGGTTTCGGGTTCACAGTATCAGATTTACTTCAAGTTTCAATCGTTTTTGGTCAGATGCAGGTCAAGTTCGGTTACTATAATAACATATCTAATTCGAATTTTAAGTCAACAACAATCGATTACAATTTTGGATTATTGTATCGTTGGGTCAAACCAGATTTTAACACGAATATGTTTCAATCGAATTTTTGAATCAAGTCAAACCTTTACATTCTTAACCATTAACCTGCCTTCAATAGGTAACAGAGTATGCGAAAAAGTTGTATTTTTCAGATATTCTAAAAATAAAAATTTTTAAATTATTTTATGTTTCGTACTAAAAAATATTAAAAATTAAATACTAAATTATAACTCTAAATTTTAGACCATAAACTTTATACCTTAAAAGATATTTTCACCTTTAATTTCTTAAACCTTAATCGTAAACACTAAACTTATTTTTTTAAGGTAGAACACCAAAAGAGATATAATTAAGTACAGATGATTTTCATCGGTCTTGTAAAATATTAAAAATAATATTTATTTATTATATTCCTATATAAATTTTAATACTGTATTATTTTTGACAAAATAATTTAAAACCGAATTTCTTAATTTGGTTATATATTTTTAATGTCAGTAGAGAGGACTCAAATTATTTCCGCAGTCGGCAGTCGCTAAGCCATAATTTTAGTAAGGACCAAACATATTACAATATACATGCATATAGCATATATTTTGTTATTATTTCCTACATATCCCTGATAGTTAAAACGGCTGATACAGTTCATCTGCCGGCAAGCGAGGTGTAGCCATGGCATGCAAAGGTTTGGCCAAGGAAAGATCATTCTTGGACTCCGACAGATCGATTTCATCCTCATTTGGTGGCAAACTCCATGAAAACCCTTGAATCAGCCTGGCCAACAGCATCACCGTCACAGCACTTCCAAGAGCCACTCCCACGCACCCACGTCTCCCAGTACTAAACGATATGAACCTCAGTTCTGTCTCTGTCAGATCAACTTCTTCATTGGAACCGTCTTTCAAGTGTCGCTCAGGTTTAAACACCAATGGTTCGTCCCAAACCTTGGGGTTCCGGCCTAAGCCGATTCGACTGAGCAAAACATGGCTGCCTTTGGGAATGTAGTAGCCAGCCACCATGCAATCGGCATTCGAGACATGGGGTAAGTTGAAAGGTGCCCTGGGGTGAAGCCGAAGGGATTCCCTTGCACATGCCTTGACGTAGTTGAGTCTCGGGATGTCGGATTCTTGAACCCACCTCTGGTTTCCAACGACTCTTTCTATTTCCTCCAATGCTTTACGTAGAATTTCGGGTCGGTTCAGCATCTCCGCCATCGCCCATTCCGTCGCATTCGCTGGATTGTCCACCGTTGCCATCATTATTTCCTGCATAAACAAACAGATTAAAATACTCATGCTTCATAGACGAAGAACACATGGCACAAAGGTCTTACAGTGCTTTGGGCTTTGATTTCTTCGACTGAAAGCAGTGGTTTTCCTTCTAAATCCTTTGCTAAAATGAGGGCATCAAGCAGGTCTTCAGGCTCCTTCCTCTTCCCCTCTTTCCACTCCTGCACTCTTTCATCAACTATAGGATCATTGTAGCCATTGACGATTCTCATCGCCGCACTTACAATCTTTTCATGTCCCTCAAGATCCAAAGGTCTTAGCCAGGGTACATAATCCGATACGATGAAAGAGTACAGATGATTGAGCACTGTGAATAGTGATTCAACATGTTCCACTTCTTCATGTCCAGGGCCTCCATCTTTTCGACCTTCCCCAAAGTTCCGTCGGTTGAACATCATCTTCCTGATAACATTCCCGGTGTATTGCCTCATTGCAAGTCTCAGATCTACGACTGCCGACGAGCCTCCGTTGCTCTTGCACTGGTTGAATATGAACCGAACGAGATTATCAGCCTCTTCGTTTCGCTTATCTAGTAACCAACGTAGTCTTGCCGGGGTAACAATCTCGGAGGACACCACTTTCCTCATTTTCTTCCATTGGACTCCCCATGGAACCACGGCTATGGTCAAGAACCCTCGGCTAATATACTCAGTCGCCATCGTAATCGGCCTCGACGCAAAAACCGAATCATTCTTTCTCAAGAATTCCCGAGCAATCTCAGGTGAAGTGACGGGAATGACATGAGTGTTCGCGAGCTTGATGCAAGCAATATCAGTGTTAAGTTCCTTCATAAGTCCATGAATCCACCTGAAAATTGGCTTATTTTTTCGCCATAAAATATCTGGAAGGTTCCCGATAATCGGCCAGGGAGTCGGCCCAGGAGGGAGAGCAGAGTTTCGTTTTCCCTTTGCTCTGAGGATTAAAAGCGAAACCAAGAGACACGAAACCAGAAATGTTGACTGAAGAGAAACCAGTCTAGAGGTAGCAAATTCATGCAAACCCCATGGAAGAGAAGAAAACAAAACATTGGTTGAAGAATTTCTATCCATGGAGAACTGGGTCTGTATAGCATCTGTATATATAATAAGGTAGCTAGAACTCACCAGGTACTCATGCACAACTTTATGTTTAAAAAACGAACCAGATAAATTTATAAATTTTAAGAGTAAAAATAAAATTTTAATAAAAAATATGTAATTATATATAAATTTTAAATTTTTAAAAGATTATTACCCTCGATACATCCGTAAATACATTTAACGCACCGTATGTAATGAGGTAAGTGGAGCTTGCCATGTATGTATAGGGTCATTGTATAATATATGATAAGTTTTAATTTATAAATCATATATTTATTACACTTAAAAATATTTAAGTCATGAATAAAAAAGTAGGTATGTTTTTTTGATCTTAGATAAGGTTGAGATGACTAGAAATAAAACAATTTACAAGTCATAGGCAAATGAGAGATAAATATATTTTTCTAAAATAAATTATAAAATTTTTAAGATCTTTGTTAATATTTTTTGAGATCCTCACGTCTCATGATGCAGATATAGCTTCAAATTTCGTTTTTTATTTAAGCTTCGGGGTGATAATATATATATATATATTTTTATTTTCGTGAATGAATATATTGATTATTACTTATTTTTATCGATTTATATCTCTGCGATTTTTTATTATTCATCACTAGATTACCATCCAAATAGAAATCATAAAACTAAATAATTTCGAGTTATTTTTACGATTTTTAACTTATTAAAAATAATTATATTTAAAAAATAAAAGTTTAAATTCAAACTCGCTTGTTTGAGTTATTAATATATTACGTTGTAAGAGTTGTATTATAGAATTAAAATGGATTCCACGTGAAATTTTTTTTGACAGACATAATTACAAAACAAAAAGATGATTCCCGATATAGTTTAACCACTCTCGATAAACTTTCTTATCACCTATAATCCCTTTAAAAAGAAATATTTTTATTTCTGTTTCTTGATTTTAGACTTCAAACTTTATCTTCAATTAAAAGAATAAAAATAAAAGTTAAGTTAATATGGTTCGGCTAAATTACATAATTAATCATAAAAATATTATCAATTTTCTACTTTGGTTTTCAAACCAATTATAACAGTAAAAATATAATACCATACCAACACTAATATTTAAATTAACACGTGTTGCGCTATTAAAAATACTTAATCAGCGGGAAATTATCTTTTAAGATATTTGAATTTAAATTATTTTATTTATAAAATATATATTATATCATTAAAAATTAAAAATATATAAATCTATAATAATTTATAATTACCTTAAACTATTAAAAATACTCAATTAATTAATCCAGTAAAAGAAATTATGGGTCATATATGTTAAATAGAACGGTTTTACGAGTTGGACCGATATATGATATTTAACTGAAACAAATATATAATTTTTATTTTTTTTTATACCTTTTATATTCATTGTTAGGCGAATTAAAGCGTAGGCCTAGTTAGGCCATGGCTCACTTATTCCAAAAATTATTTTTATATTATGGCTCTATCACGTAGGGTAAATATTTAGGGTTATATTTCAGTATAACGATAAAAAAATAAAAATTATTATCGATCACTTGAGTTACGTAAATTAAACATTAAAGATATCAGAGATTTTTATTATCTAGATTCAAAAATTAATTGCGCGTATAAAAAGATTTATATCTTCGTCAAGGCTGAACTTAATAAAAAAATTACCGTTTTATTAGTATTAGATATTGTGGTTAAAGTATAAATTTAATTATATGCGTAAGTAAAATTTTAAAGGTTTTTGTTATTTGAGAATAAACGACGATTACTATCATTATACTAGGGATGAGTCTACAACGTGCATCGAACATCGCTGAACACTATTAATGTTGAACACCGTTAATTTATAACTAATAATAATATATTGAGTCTATCAGTCTTTTATTAATTGCACGTCGAGTCCTTGAGATTTTTAATTTTGTTATTATTTTATAAATGTTTAGCAATATTCAACATTAATGATGTTTACCGGTGTTTGGCGTATATCGTAAAATTTTCCCTGCAGTAAATATTAATCACACTTATTATCAAATAAAAAGATATTGTATTACAAAACAAACAAAACAAGTTAATAAGATGTTAAGCACGCAATTCTGTAATAAAAATAAACCATATAAAATAGAAATAAAAAGATTACAGAAACAAAGAAAAAACCAATAAAACGTTTTTGAAAAACTTAAACCGAGGCCTGTGCTAACACAATGTCCTTAAAACAGATTCGTTCTCTCCCGGAGCTGGAGTTTCTATGGAACGTCTGTCTCCCATGATACAACGGTAAACTGCAGCAAAGAGAACAACGCAACTTTAACTGCAACGGCGAACTTCACAGAAGCAGAACACTATCAAGAATTTTGGCTAGAGGATGTTTTGTTTCCAGTGTGTTGAGATAGGAGCAAGAGAGTTCCTTTTATAGTGTTCATGCAAGGGACATGTTTAATTACAAAATTAATCTGTAATTACAATTTCTTGAAGAGTTACAACTCCCTGAATTCAAAATGACATTTAACATAGAATTAATCCAAATAAATTGAAGGTTACAACCAGCTGAAGGGTCTGCAACTCCATAAAAGGTGGTTTAATTCTATAATATCTGTTGGAAAAATAAAGTCAAAAAAGTAGAAAAAAAATTATCATTTTAGAACCCTAACGGCCCCAAGGCCTAAGACCCATCTTTTGACTTTTATAATAATCAATCAATAATAGCTCAAAATGCCTAGCCATAGGCTAGACACACCCAAACTTATTTCCAATAATAACATGAAGAACTTTTATATATAAAGCTTTCCAAATCAATATTCCCAACAAATGTGAGACATTCTACTTTTCATATTTTATATTTTATTTTTCCAACATCATGGGTGTCACATTGAGCAACAATTTCTCATTCACCCATTGAACATTTTGATCTTGTAAATATATAATTCCATCTACTCTTATAGTAGATTAATCATCCACTTAGTCTCAATTAATTTGGCTAATGGAATCCACATAAATTTAATCTCCAAAATATTCATCACCGTACCATTCTTTCGGCAGATATCACATTAATAATATACAATAATAAATGGCAAATGAAAATAGACATTAGATAACAAAAATAAATAATAAAATAAAAAACCAGAAATGTTAACAAATAATAGAAGTATGTCGAAAGATACGATTCGGCTTGATATCTTTGCAGTTTCATCATTTTGTGCATCGCGTGCTTCTATGTGAGATCAGATTCGCGCACTAGATTCTGAAAATAAGTTAACGGAGGTACAGGAGAGGAAAAAAGATAGTTTTTTTTTTTTTTTTTTTTATCTTTAAAGAGATTTTTTTATTTAATTTTTTAAATAACTTTTTTTAAAAAACATATTCTTTTATTATTAAATATTTATATTTTGTTTCCTTTCGACATTAAATTTTGACGCGGTTCTTATTAAGAATGATAATTTTTGAACTTTTGGGGGATGATTTTAATGTTGTCTATATTGTTGATGGATTGTGTTTGCTCCTAATCTAAGAACGATAAATATTTTTGACCACTAGGTCAATCAATGGATCTCGAGTACTCTTTCTTTTAATTAAATTAAAAAAAATTAACGAGATTCGCGGTGATAATCTCCTTTTATATCTAAAAATATTAAACATGATTCACAAAACGGTAAAATTTATAATTTTAAAAAATATCTTTTGAAATATAACACTAATCATTTTATTTTTTAAAATATTTCACTTTGAATAGTAACTTTAAAGATGATTTTAAAAGGTACCGATTTTGAACAATAATTTATGAAAAACACTTTAAAAATTATCAAAACACTATTCAAAGTCGACACCTCTTGGTATCAACTTTAATTTTTTTATTCAATTTAATATGTTTTATTATTTAAAATTGATATTTTTATAATCATCTTAAAAATTATAATCCAAAGTATAATATTTTAAAAAATAAAATAATTAATATAATATTTTAAAAAATTAAAATATCAAATACAATATTTATGTAAATTTCCCACATATAACCATAAATGAGGCATGAGAAAAATCTGCATACATACACGAATTAAACATGTATTACGTATCATGATGTCTGAACCATACATTAAACACCATAATTATATTCATACGTGGCATAATAAAAACCAAACACAAAACAACATTAATGCTTAAGCAAACGTATAACATTTATACAGGAATAAATATTTTTTTATTTAAATCAACTATTAAGTACTCATTGAGTTATATATATATATATATATATATATTTTATAGTATTTATACTTTTAATTTTTTTATCTTATCACTTTTATTAAGAGAATCTTTATTAATTTTTATTATAAATTAAATTTAAAAACAGTTTTTATCAAGTGAAGATTCACTTAACAAAAATAATAAGATAAAAAATAATTAAATAAATACTTTTAATTGATTGACCCCTTAAATGACATGACAAAAATGACCCATAATATAATTTCTTCGTTAAAAAACTCTGATATTATTTATTGAAATAAAATATAATTAAATATAAAATTTAACTTTATATTTATTATGTCAAATTATTAAAAATAATAAACTGAATAAATTGATGCGACGAGACAATAATGATACAAGTTAACCTATTTTTTATCACTACCTAGTTGATTTAATAAATTAATTATTAAATATTTATAATATTATCTCTCATTGATTGACTCTTACGGATTGAATCAAAAACAATTTTTGAATGAGATATTCAATTTCAGGGTCGAATTAAAAAAGAAATCTTTATCGGTTCTACCTCCTATTTTTTATGAAAAAAATTAAATCATTTTATTGAAGGATCAGAAAAATAGGTCCAATCTCATGCGAGAATGATTTGAAAGATCCAAAACTAAAATAGTGATATTTGCTAGCAACAACATAACGAAGACAGTCAATCATGATAGATTGATCCAAAATCCGATTTAAATCCAATATAACACCTATAAATCTTATAATATTTATATTTTTCTGACGCTTTAATGTCCACAAACATATTAATATAATTAATTATTTAATTGTGTACCATATTTTATAATAATATCATATTATATATATATATACTCCCAATTACAAATTTTAATTCAAGCTTACTATTTTTCAGTGTCAAATTAATAAAAAAATGTAAGCGTAAATAATTTTAAAAAATATAGTTTATCCTCTTTTATAGCTGTTAGAACCTAAATGAGCAATTAATTGTAAAATTAAAAAAAAAAGTTGGGATACGCTACTAGATTTTAAAATAAAAATAGTACAAAAATTTACTCGTAAAATTAAATCATGAAAATTAATATAATATTCGTTGTAAATATATTCGAAATGATAAAATAAAAAAAAATTATTCTTCATTTGGTCTGACCATAAATATTTATATATCGTTTAAATACACGATTTTATGTTAAGAGCAAATTTATTAAATTTTAAAAAGTAAATATTTGACCGATAAGCTTTAACATGTGCTTAATTATGACATGGTGACAGTAGATAGTTTCTGATTAATTAATACTTTCTACTAAAACAATCTAGCACATACCCTATGTACAACTCTGGAAATGAAATCAAAAGCAGGATAATATATATGATTCTCAAAGAAATAAAACCACCTCCTCCGCCAGTAAGGATTCACGTAGAGAAGAAGTACGGAAGTAAGAAAGAAAATGGTGTATGCTGTGCCAAAAGTCACGTAGAAGACCACAGCATCAATGGCATACCATTTCTCCTTACTGTTTTGATCCACAGATTTGATCGGAGGATGCGGTGGCTCGGTGCTGCAGTTCTGGTTCAGTGGCTGTCCGCAAAGAAATCGATTCCCTTCGTAGCTGCTGCTGTCGAATGTCCCGAATTGAGCTTTCATGTCTGGGATTCGACCAGACAGGTTGTTGTGTGCTACACTGAACACTTCGAGGAAATAGAGACTGATCAGTGATGAAGGGATTTGTCCACTCAAAGCATTGTGCGAAAGGTCTAAGCTTTCGATTTGAGTGAGATTGGAAAACGAATTCGGGATCGGTCCGGTCAAGTGGTTGTAGGACAAGTTCAGTGCGTGAATCCAGGATAGGTTTCCGAGCTCATTCGGGATCCGACCGGACAGATTGTTACATGACAAATCTAATCCCGACATGAAATTTAGAATGCTGCCTTTGTAGGTGCTGGATCTATGTTTTGTGAAGAAGTCAACTTCCACATTTGTCACAGATTGTTCGGCTGTTCTATGATCCATGTAGTCCTTCTTTAAAGTTCCATATCTGAAATATGTGGTGTAGACCCATCCATTAGAAACTTTTTCATGTGAAATGTCCAAATTCCAAGGATCGAACTTTCCGAACTCGATATCCTGGAAACAGGACGGAATTGGTCCAGAAAAGGTGTTGATGGAAAGATCCATCATGCTTATATGTTTCAATCGACACAATTCCTCCGGAATCAAACCAGTCAGGCGATTTTGACTCAACAGCAAGACTCTCAAGCTACTCAGCGAGTCGATCGTATCGGGAACGTTCCCGGAAAGGCTATTGTCTTTGAGGTTCAACACCAAGAGTTGTGAAGTGTTTAGAAAAGTTTCTGATATTGGTCCATTGAAATGGTTCCCTTGTAAGTGTAAATGCTGCAAACGAGAGCATATAGGCAATGGACCAGAAAGGTGATTATGAGACAGGTCCAAATAGTACAACGAACGTGAAAAACCTTCGCACTCGAATCGACCCTCCAGATAATTGTTCCGCAGTACGAGTATGTCCGGATATGTGACATTACCGATCCAGCTACCGATATTCCCCGTCAAGAAGTTGTAACCAACGTCTAATAGATAAAGATTGCCGAGTACCCTTCCTTCTGCTTTCACATTGGACTGATTCCCACTGAAGTAATTGTCCTTCAACTGCAGCACCCTTAATTGACTCAAGTTGAAGATCAGGGGAAAAATCTGTCCATGTAGTTCGTTACCGGATAATATCAGAACGCGTAAATAACCGCAGCCATAGATCAGTTCTTCGGGAATTTCTCCGGAGAAATTATTATAAGACAAGTCCAGTACCTGCAGATCTCTCATGTCACCAATGGAGGGCAATATGACTTGATCGAATGTGTTTCTTGACAAGTCCAGATACTCCAAGTGTGGAAGAATTTTTCCGATATTCACCGGAAGACTATGAATTTGATTGCCTGATACATCCACCATAACGGTGTCGATCATAACGAACGGCGGTAACCGAAATTCCCCAAAGAAAGAGTTGTTCCTTAGCATCAGAGTTGCAAGGTTGGTATTGTTTTCGAGTAACCAACCAGGAAAACTTTCGCATAACATGTTATGCGAAAGATCAACAACCTGCAAATCGAACTGGTGGCGAAGAAAACTAGGAACATTGTTGGTAGGACTGTTCAAACTACAATTGGATAGTGCCAAAACCTTCAATTGGAACGAAGGAAACCACCCTGGAGGACTCTCGGTATCAACCTGCAATCTTCCATTGTTACTTACCAATTGGAATACTTCGAGCTTGGAATGATTTTCGATCGAGCTCAGCAAGAATGAACCCTCGAAATCGTTGTAACTAAAATCAAGATACCGAGAGGCTGTGAGATTTTGCAGCAATGAAGTCGAAAAAGTTCCATTAAGATTGTTATTCGAGACATCTAACAGCTCAACAGATGTTAAGTTGGATAGACAAGGAGGAATGATTCCTTCAAAGTGATTTTGGCTAAGATCCAACTCTTGTAGTCTCTTCAGTTGGCACAAACCTGTCATAAACCGAGTTAAGACTCAATCAGACAATTTATCGTGACATTAATAAATTCGTACCCGATGGTAAAGAACCCTCGAGTAAATTACGAGCAACCGAGAAGGCCTTAAGGTTGTGCATCTCCCCTATACTTGGAGGGATGTAGCCCTCAAAGTAATTGTAGCTCAAATCTAGTATCTCCAAACTACTGCACCTCATCAGCTCTGCCAGAAAGCAACGTAAATTTGTTTAGCACTTGGTAGAACAATTGCATTCCAAAATAAATGAAACGAGTACCTTGGATCGGCAAAGTTCCATTCAATTGATTCCAATACAAATTAAGCACCTCCAAGTTGTTTAGATTCGCCAATTCTGCACCAAACATACAGGAACGAGTCAGGGAGGAACTAACCTCATACATCAACTATTGAGGCATGTACACGGTAGGCGTGTTCAAAACCGACACTATAAGTACTCAGAAACCCGATATATCCAATATCACTATTATATTATTATGTTTCATCTTTTCTTCCATTTTTTAACTTGTATTACGAGATTTTTAGGTCGGTTTTGAACACCTACATGAACAAGCGTACCTATGTCTGAAAGGGGGCCTTCCATGGAATTGAACGATAGATCGAGGTCGAGGAGGGACGGCAGTAAGCTCAAGAACTTCAAACTTTCCTTATTCATGTGATTCGATGCCAGATTTAGGTACTTCAACTTCTTCAGCTTAGACACATTTTTAGAATCTGATCAAACATAAAATGATAAAAAAAAATGTTAGGAATCGTCAACCTAACAAATAAGAAAAATAAAATGAAACAGGGAGAGTTGTAAAATTTTGAGCTTGGGACACAGGTAGTCATAATTCTGATAATAAAGATCTAAATTATACTAATTTTAAAATTTTGATGGTAAAATTTTCACAAATATCTTAAATTTAGATGTAAGGATTCAATTTAGAGTTCAGTGAATTAAGTTTAACAATTTAGAATTTAGAACCCGTGGTTAGTATTTAAAATTTAAAAGATCAAACCAAAATCCATAGCTATATTACCATAGACCTTAAACGTTAACATCCGAATATTAAATTCTAACCACACCCTTTCAATAAACAAATATAATCAATATTAGTCTCTTAAGACAATCACACATTTTATAAACAAAACGATTTGAACTCGAGTTTATTATGATGAATATCATTTAACGAGACCACTGGTTGAGTTTAAAAAAGAAAAAACTTAAAAAAACGATCTTGTGGGATAAGCTAACATTTCAAAAATTAACTTTTTTGATTAATTTTAAAACTTAACTTTAAATTCACATATGCATCATATATTTTTGGGTTATTAATGAGAAATTTAAAAAACTTCAAAGAAAAGAAAAAAATTCAAACATTTTAGAGAACTAAACAAAAAAAATTTATAACTTTAAGGGTAAATTAATATTTTTGGGAGAATATCAACTAAGTTAATACACAACCTACACTTTATTCATGACAATTATAAATTGGGTTATTTTATCAAAATATCTCATTTTTAATATTATTTAAATTTTTAACACAAAAATATTTTTTGAATTTAGCACTCTTTGAGAGAACTAGTGTCTGATAAGGAATATTTATATATATAAAACATTAAAAATAAAAATTTATAAGAGTGAGTTCTTGCAAAAAGGTGTTAGAATTAAAAATAATTTTATGAGTGTCAGAAACATAATAATATTAAAAAATAGGATGTTTGTAAGTAAAAACGCCCATAAATTGTTTGTCTGCTTACTTAGTGCTGTCAGTGGACTGCCTCGTAGCTGGTTTGAACTTAAATCCAGATATTCCAAGCTTTCGAAAACGGATAATTCTGCATTTGTACCACATAATATCAACAATTAGAAAACTACCCAAACCAGGGATAAAGCTAAACCAGAGCCACCACCTGACTATCCTTTATTCATGCGGAAGAATACTCCGATGGATAAACATAAAGCCGAGTGGATAAAGGAGTGGCGTTCTACATGTAACAAAGCCATCTGAGCAGTGGTAGAACAATTGCTCTTCTTCATCGTCAAGATTCTTTTTAAAATATATTATTTTAAAAATTTGTCTCACACTTTTAGATATTTATATTTTATTTTTAATTTTAGATCTGTCGTTATTGTTACGGGTTGCGAGTTAAGATCATAAGTCTAATTAGGGGTACATTCGATTCGGATTCGGTTTAATTCGGTTAGCTATTTTAGAAACCATCGGTTTTCGGTTTTTCCATATTAATGTTAATTTTTAAAAAATTGTATTTTATCTTGGGAAAATAAAAATATTTTATGACTTTTAAACATTAAAAGATAAATATTTTAAAATATTTTTCATAAATATTTATTTAAACTTATTTTTTAAGTAAAAAATAAAAATATATTTATAGTATTTTAAGTATAAAATATATATTTTTATCTTATAAAAATAATTAAAAACTATTTAAAAAATTAAATTCGATTAACCGTGGTTAACCACAGTTCATAAATTTATGAACTATGATACCTTCGTTCGGTTTTATTTTCGATTATATGGTTAACCATGTTTAGCCCTAAGTCTAGTCCATGACACTATATCATACTTGAGCTAGCCTATGGGAAATGGTGCTAAACATACCTTGGACAGGAATGGTTTCGTGCGACTCTTTGATTGGATAGTAACTTCCTTGCCTGTATAATGCTTCTCCCATGTTATTGTCACGTAGATCAAGACTCTTAAGGGAAGTCAGTCCACTCAATTGTTTTAAGCTGCTCTTGTTCAAAAGGTTGTGAGAAAGATCCAACATCTCAAGCTGTTCAAGTCTCAAGTAGCTTTCAAAACCTCCTAGATATGATCATGTCAAATACCAACAAAAATAAAACATTAGTGTTCGATTAACTCGTAACTCCGAACTCGGTTTTAAGACAACAGAGCTGCATACCGTGATTTTGTCTCCACCCACCAAGGGTATTGAAGGACAAATCTAGAGACTTGAGATGGACAAAGGGCTGAAACAGTGCGAGGTCTACATACCAAATAGAGTCACCGCCAAATAGCCTCGTATTGTTGAGGGAGAGTTGGATTACTCGAGCAGTAGAAGAGTTGCAGATGACTCTCTCCCACCCACAGCAGTCGCTGAGTGGATCATCGGTCCATGAAGGGAATATATGGTCTGCATCATAGCTTTCTGATTCGACGAACGCCTTGAATCGTAGCAGGCCCGCCTTCTCCTCTTCCACGCAACTTTTCAGGCCTTGAAACTGTGACAGAAAGACCATCGTAACCAGTAGGAACAACTTCATGAACTCGAGACTCATTTTCATTAGGGAATCTGCTCACACTTGTGGCTCGTACACTTGGCTTTATGGCATGGCATTTATACGAGCGATATGAGCCAGTTTTTCAACGCATGCAGCTTGAGTGACGACTTTACGGGTACAAGTGGGGACGGAATTATTTCATGCTCTAAATAAATAAACTAGAAATACAAAGTAATAAACTATGAGGCACGAGTACTTCAATCTATAGAGTATAGAGGCATCAAAAGCAAAAATAGAAGTAAAACAAAGAGGCGTTTGGGAAGGGGCGAAGGGCTCCAACTAGCTTGGTCTCTTGGCTTTGAGGAGGTGCAGGTTCAAGCGGATTCGACCGAGGTGGCGAGCCTGCTGTCCGACGATGCTTCTTTCTCGCACCCGTTAGCTAGTGCTGTTCGGGCTATTTGCTGCCATTTGTAGAAGAGGCTGGTTCAGCTGGTTTGTTCCGGTAAATTAAGATAAATTACAAGATAAATCTTATTTACTGTGTTATTTATATTTATTCTATAAATTTATTTATTTTAATATAATTTTTAAATAATTACACATCAGATAAAAAAGAGATGAATCTACTTTTAAAAAATAAATAATTTTTTTTATTTTTTTGAACAAATACAGCTAATTTTATTAACAAAAAAATACACAATATTACAATAATGTTTTACAATTATCATTGTAAACTAAAAATATAATTTGATCATTGTCTTAAAACTAGCCACTCTAGATTAGACAAGGACCATTCATGAAAAAGTTTAAAACTTATCCAAAAACTCGATCGAAAAGATAGATACGAACAAATCTGATTGCATCAGTAAACGAACCAAAAGAGGATTAATCTATGAAGATCACTGAAAAATACAAATCAAAACAAATTTTAAAATTTTAAAAAAAATAAGACATAAATAATATGATCAAATTTTTCTCTAATAAGATCTGAGGCCAACATGGTAGCGGATTCAATTGCTGAGCACTACAAAGGTGACAAGTCAGCTTTGAGTGCAAGTTGGTGCATTACATTTATATTAATTTATAAACCTAGTCCAAGTGGCCATTTTTTATTTGAGCAAGACTGACCCGACTTGAGTCAGTCCATGTCGTGTCTCCTCCCTCTGGTCTAGGAACTAGAGAGTAGAGTAGCCTGATTTTGCGGGAATACGCGTTCACCTCAGTTTCAAAAGGATTTGATTTTGAAGACAGTTTGTACTTATCTTAGACGCGGGGATGGACTAACTGGTGGAAGCCTAACCTTATCTGCATTATTTTCAAAGGGAAAATGATTTGGGAGAACCTTTTTTATATTATATTTTTATCTTTATAAAGTTTTATAAGCTTGTTTTAAAAAATTTATAAGTTTGTCTGTTAATACTAAATCATATATTAAATCATGTATCTGTATTTGTCTTCTCTGTTTCAATGATAAAAATTAATGAGGAATAAAATTCAATTCAGTTTGAAAATTATAAATTTTTGATCTGATTTGTTTTGAATCATAATCTTATAAGTTTCACTCAATTTTTTAAAAAATAATAAATTATTTAAGTATAAATATATAATATATCGTATATGATTGTAGAAAATTGTTTAAATTAAAACTTATAGTATCATAATATTATATGTGTTTACAATTAAATTTGAATAATTTTTTTAATTAAAAGAATTTTAAATAAAAATTAAATTTTAAAATAAAATGTATTAACTTTATTAATTCTAATTTTTTTATTTTTACTCGAACTAATATTCCTCACTAGCCAAAGCAATCCATCCCATTGGTGTTTGAACTTATCTTCCCCTATGGGCTGTGAGAAGCTTCCCTCCGAGCCCTTGGATGTGGATCTCAGCCCATTACTAGATTCAAATATTGTCACAATAAGGTCAGGCAATCCCAACACAACCTTCCTTGTCCCATGAAGTATAAATAAATCAAGTTTGAATAAATAAAATTTTATTTGAACTTATTTATTATTTATTTTAAAAATGTTATATCCGGTTCATATTTATTTAAATTTCAAATATTATATTCATGTTTGTTTATTTTTATCATGTTTGTTCAGTGGCGGATAGATACATAAGATTGGGTAGGGCTAGGCCCACCCTAAACTTTTTAAAGTTCACACATTTGTCTTCATATTTTTAATTTTTTTTGAGATAGTCGTTAATTTTTAAAAAATTTATGAGTTGTGTCCACCCTAAAATTTTAAAATTTCATATGTACCCACCCACAAATATTTTTTGGATCCACCACTGTGTTTGTTTAATGTCACATTAAACAATCATACACAAACATTCGTTTAACATTCGTGAACATATTTTTTAAAGAAAATTATGAGATTTTACAACTAGTCCTAAACACTTTGAGCTTTACGGTTTAAACTCTAAAAGTCATTATGTGTTCTATTTAATATCTAACTTCACCATTTATCATTATTAGAAATGTAAAAGATAAGGAGAAAAAGAAATCGGATAAACAATCTTTTAAACAAATCTATAAATGAATTCGTTCGTAAATATAAACGAACTAGACACTTATTTGCTCATATTCATTTAATTATTGAACGAACATTTTTTTTATTTATATTTATTTATTTTACTTAATAAACGAACATTATATATACGATTCACAAATAATTCATCGAATTTTACGTTTGATTTAAACCCTACTTGCCACTCACATCCACTTTCTCTCGAAGATAAATTTTATATCTTCATTTTTATTTCACGGACAAAAAATTTATTTTTTAATAGTCCTAAAAAATGATGATCGAGACAAAATTAAATATTCTTAAACTAAAATATGCTCGATTTTTCGTTTTAGCCTCTCAAAAGGGTATGAACAACAATCTGGACTCGATAATATTGTATTAATTCTTCTTAATTCTAGTAACAATAGTTTTTGGTTAAATTACGGAACAAATTATTATATTATGAGTAAGTTTACGATTGATTATCGTATTTTAAAATGTCATAATTAAGTCACTATTTTATCGATTATAATAATTAAGTTGCTTTCTCATTGTTTTTAGGTATATTTTCGTCACAAACCATGAGTAAGTTGTTTATTAAAAATTATAATAAAATATACACTCTAAAAGTTTTAAAATCTCCTATATTTTACATATTTTATTAGTACTTTTTATTGATAATTTAATTTTAATACTCTCAAACTCTTATAATTTTGTATTTTTTATATTTTTAATATATATTTTTTGATAGTTTGCACCCTTATATGATATTTTAGGTCCGTTCTTGATGAAAAGATAGTTTAAAACCGTAAAATTTTGTGTCGAAAATAAGTTATTTTTAAATAACATAATAATGTTTTAAGTTATATATACATAAACCGAAGGGAAATAATAGAATTAACCATGATATTCCTACAAGTATGGTACTACAAAAACCATTATTTACACACTAAAGGGATCAAAAGCAAACTCTACAACTGTCTTGAGCTCATCCCAGTTTGCATGAGTGAAGAAATCATTATTTTCTGGACAAATTGGAAAGCTCGAAGATGATGCCATTGACGAAGCATGATCCAAGCTCACATGCTCCGCATGCCATTGGTTTATTCCGTCAATAGCACCGAAAACCGTCTTCTTGTCACAGTTCCGAACAACCGGAGAGCCGAAGGCGATGTAATTCTCGCGAATGTCGGATCCAACACTGCGGACTCGAGCGCTCGGTGTTGCGATCGAACTGCGATTCGGTGTGATTTCTCTCCAGTCTGGTGTGTATTTCCTTTGCGATGCGTTCCGCTTGAATATCCGACAAAGAGTCCATACTTCCTGCAACGATCCCAACAAAGTATATCAAACATCGAACAAAGGAAAACTTAAATGTAATGTTTTTGTTTGTTTGTTTATTTTTTCTTACAGCTTCTGGTGCAGGAGATTTGGGATCGGGCAGACTGGTGTTAGTGTCATTGGGAAGGCGAAACTCGTGCATCATCCAATCGGTTTTAGTGCCTTTCCCTGCAGCTCCACGGTAGTACACTAACGTTTTCTTTAGTCCGATGGAGGCTTGGGGATGACCGGACGATCCCTGATGATCTATCTGCGAATAAACAGGCTTGTCGATGCCGGTTGCTTTCCAGAATCCGGACCCCGTCACTTTGTTCGGTCTAATACTGTTTTTGTACTTTCTCCCTCGTCTGCAGAAGAAATACCACGGCTGGTTTCTGCTTCATTGATCGTCATATATTTAAGAAAAAATACTAATAAATCGATATTATCTTGTAATCACGTAAAATAATTATAAAAACAAATTAAATAAACTAAGATTAAGAGTAATAAACATACTCGGGAGGTCCCCGGGATCAAATTTATAGATATCGATCTGTTTGATAAGCTCTATTCTTAGTGGTTTATTGTCGACTTTCCGTCGAAGATAAAACCCTACTAGCTCTTCATCTGTTGGATGAAACCTGAACCCTGGAAGTGGAACATGTTCATCTTCTTCCTTGCTATGACCGGGCAGTGAAGCTTGGACGACGTCGTTCATCTTCTTTAATCCCTGTTGCAGCTAAGTCGAGCATAGATGTGAAGGTATTGTAATTTAGCTTCTTGGCCGAAGTGCATGACTGGGGAAAGGAACAGCGAAAGCTATGTTTGACTATTGTGGAACATTCTTTAATAATGTCACTTTTGGAGTCATGTGAGTATTAAATATTGTTGTTCAGGTCAAGTCAAATTATTGACTTTTGGGCAAAAATGAGAGCCTGATTAGCTTAGAAAGAGTCTTTCTTACAAGTTTCAAATACCTATTGTCAGGCAAAAATCCAATGAATCAGGGATTAAATGTTTGTACTTTATCAAATGTGGTGTATATGTATACAAAAAATTTAACTTCATCTTTATATTTTTTTATAACCAAACATCATTTAAATATTTTAATGTGATTATATGGTAGCATATATTTTATTTATTAATATTAATTAAACACAAAAATTTTATGTTTTTAATTATATCTTATTTTATGTTCTACTCTAAAAAATCTTTAAACATTTAAATTTTAAATTCTAATCCTAAATTTTATATTCTAAACTCGAAAAATATACTATACCATTAATTTCTTAAACCTTAACCAAAACCTTTAATTTTAACCTTAAATTTTAAATTAATTACTTTAAATGAAAATACCCAAAAAATATATAATTTATTTGTACCGTATTAATTTATGGTATGAAATGTCAAAAGAAAGATCTGCTTTTGAACATTCCATGTTGCGCGAGGTGGCCCAGTATATTGAAAAAGAAAACAAAGAAGAAACTACAAGTCTTTGGAACATTAAAAAAATCACCAAGTTTTTATGTTAAAAAATGGCTTGAAACACTCTTTTAAAAAAATCAATTTGTCATTGATTTCCGCCCTGTTTTTGGTTGCTTTTTAAGCAACTAAAAATACTTTAAAAAGTGTTTCTAACCGATATAAACTTTTTTTTGTTTTTAGTTACTGTTCAAATCAGTTTTTTTATCTAAACTCAAAAATTAAAATTTTTATCTCTTGAATTAGATAAGCTAGTTTGAAAATAAAATTACTTATTTGCCCTTATAATATATTTGTTAAAATAATATTTATACATATATAATTATAAAATAATATATATTTTATAATATTTTATATTGAGAATAAAATTATTTTATTTTTAATTTATTTTAAATTTATTATTAATTTATAATTATTATGTTCGTATATAATCTAAAATATGTATATATTTTTAAATTAAATTTTACAAAAAAAATATTTTTTATTATAATTTAAATTTATTTTTTAATAATCATAACATTAATAAAAATTAAAATTTTTTAAATATAATTTAAGTTCAGTAATACATCATGTCTAAAATAGACATTTTATCTTTTTAAAATCACTTTTTTACATCAATGACAAACACTACTTAATTTTCTAAAATCACTTTTCAACCACAATTTTAAAATCACTTTTTCAACTGCACTTTTTATAAGCAATGCCAAACTGGCCCTTCGTCTTTCACCATCGCATTTCATATATGAAGCGAAGGTGTAGCAAGGTGAAAAATGTTACTATCTTGTTAATTATTAACTTTTAAAAAGTTAAATTTTTTAAAATTTAATTATATTTATATTAAATATTTTTAATAATTAATTTTATAAGATATATATTTAAAATTTTTTGATGAAATATTTCTAAAATATATTTTTATATTTTATTAATAATAAAATTTAAATAATTATAAATCAAAATAAAATAAATTTTAAAAAATCAATAATGAATAATTTTTATAGAATGGTAAGAATAATAATTATCTCTTAAACGAATTAATTATTGATTTTGTCATAATGCATACATTAAAGTAACATTGTGACCACTAAAAATTATGTAACAGTTTTACGGTGTACATTTTCGGCAAATAAGAGATACGGAATTTATATCTTAATATAATTTGTTTCATTCACAATTTTTGGATTTAAACTTTTAACCTTACTTAAGAAACCTAATATCTCATTTGACTAATTCATTAGTAGATGGTATCAATGCTTTGCGTATTTTCTAAAATTATAATTTGACCCAAAATTATCATACTTTTGCAAAAAGATCCTTGACGATTAAAACTAACTTCATTGAATACTACATCTATAACCTTGCACAGTAGCGGATTCACTTACAAGGCCTAGACTCATCTTAAATTTTTTAAAGTTTATACATTTATCTTTAATTTAAAAAAATATATAAGTTAATTCTTCTATTTTTTTAATATTTATGAGTTGTGCTCACCTTAAAATTTTAAAATTTTATTTATGTCCATTCTCAAATATTTTTTTGGATCCGTCATTAATCTTGCGTGTTCTAAATGTGACATTTATCAAACTGAAACTGAAACTAAAACTACTATAACCGGAGGACTTTTTAACTGTAAGGAAAACCAAAAAGGATTTAGTTGAGTAATATATAATAAATTAAGGTTCCATTTAATAAATTAGCATGGTAATTATTGAATTTTGTTGGACCAACCAAGGTCAAAGATTATAGAGGACCCTGTCCAAGTGTAATAAAATAAATAATTATAATCTCGAAAGCGACCTTTCAAGATAGAATTCCTCAAAGCTGAAACTCAACGAATGACTTGAAATTAGGAGGACCAAATGTCAAATTATACCTTTTCATTTTAAACATATAAAAAATTGCTTGTACGTATAAAAAGTTGTAAATTAGATATTATTTATACTTTGAATTTTGTTCAAACATCATTTTATAGTTCAAATTCAAAATCACGTGTTTAGATGATTTATAATTCTAGAATTCTGATAAATATTTATTAATAAAATTATTATTATTATTATTATTATTATTATTATATTTTTTTCCTACGTGCCGTATGAGAACTGGGAAAAAGAAAGTCTGGAAGTGTGGAAAATTCATATACAAAAGAAAGGAATTTATAGCATCAATATATATCCATTCATCTAATAAAGAGAAAATAATTGAATATTTATTTTAATGTATTAAGTTTTTGTTCATTTTTGGGTATAGGGGTTAACCAAAGGATCCATAAAAATGAATATAAAGATAAAAAATCTGAAATGTTTAAAAGAAATTTCATTCATACTCGTAAATATTGAAGACAAAATAAAAAATACAGAATCATTCCGTCTTGTCCACCCGCCCATTATCACCCTTAATCGATGGATATGATAATCATATAGTTGAATGATTATTGTGTAATTTTTTCTATGAAAAATAATTTAATTAAATTTTATTTTAAATAATTATTAATTATATGTTAAGTCTTTAAATTTTTAATATTTATTAATCAGTTTAATAGTATACAACAATGTTCAATATTAGTGTTCGACCTAATCGTAAAATTTTTCATTAGATGCTTGTTAATCCAAGAGTCAACAGCATTGACTTGACTTTTTCCTAAACTCCCAGTATAATCTTCCTTCCCTTCACTGCAAACAAGCGATGAAATAATAGTAATAAAGAATAGCTAAAGCAAAGATGGAGGAAGATGTTCCACTTCCTGGATTCCGATTCCATCCGACCGATGAAGAACTTGTTCGGTTTTATCTTCGACGAAAGGTTGAAAATAAACCGATCAAACTCCAAATCATCAAGCAGATGGATATCTACAAATTTGATCCTTGGGACCTTCCAAGTAAAGATTTCATTAGTACCATCTTCTTACAATTTGATCTCTACTTAGTATGCATGTCCAACAATGTTTTAGACATGTCTTAAAGTTTAGATAACCTAATTTTTAATTTTTTTTGGAAGGGAAAGGAAATTTAGATGCTTGATCTTACTTGGTCCAAATCCATTCTTCTTAGTTTTGTTTATCATGCAGGATCCGACTGTGAAGGGGAAAATGACTCATATTTCTTCTGCAAACGAGGAAGGAAGTATCGAAACAGCGTTAGACCGAATCGCGTTACTCGATCCGGGTTCTGGAAAGCAACCGGAATCGATAAACCGGTTTATTCACATGGAACTGAAGGCAACCAATGCATAGGGTTAAAGAAAACATTAGTTTACTATCGTGGAAGTGCAGGCAAAGGAACCAAAACGGATTGGATGATGCACGAGTTTCGCCTCCCTTGCAATCATGGTGACACCAATGCTATCCAAGAAGCCGTAAGCTTAATATTCGAAACTCGATTGATTCATATAATTATATTTCGGTATGATTATAAGATACGAACATGACATGAAAAATAATCGAATATATATAACGCAGGAGGTATGGACCGTATGTCGAATTTTCGAGAGGAAAGTGTCACATAGGAAGTACACACAAGATTGGAGAGAACTTGCAGGTAAACGCAGTTCAATTACAAACATAAGAAGCTCTCCAAAATGTAGTTTTGAATCCAATAATGGTGATGAAAAATATATAAGTTTTGATGCTCCAAATATTCGAAACGATGATAACGACGATGATGATGAGAAGCAAGGTGTTGAGCAAATTAATGGAGGAAGCCAGCTATATTGGACTATGGCAGCTGATCAATTGAATAATGTAGCTCAAACTCCATTATTTGCACCATCTCAAAGCTTTGCAAATCAAGGAAACGATTTCTTCACTCACGCAAATTGGGATGAACTCACATCAGTTGTAGAGTTTGCTCTTGAAAATCCGTTCACGAATTTTTAAGTTTTATACGTTTTTAGATGGCTAGATAAATAAAATGGATGATTGAAATTAACAATTTATTAACTGAGTTTTTAATCTCAATCGTTTATTTTACACATTCAACGATCAAAATGACGTGTATAAAATTATTTTTACACTAAATAAACGGATTATATCGCATATATATAATTAACATCTATTTATATTGTGTAAAACTTATTATTTTTGTAGCCGTTAGATTATGATATAAATGATTATATGACGTACCCATAGTGTATAATTTTATGAAACAGTATACTTAGTCGTGTTATATCATGTTTAAGAGACTTTAATATAGATTTTTAATTTTAATTTAAATTTGTAAAATCCTTATTATTGATGAGCTATGTGTGTAACAAAAACAACCACTTTTATTCATATTATAGAATTTAAACATTATTAACATCAATATTAAAATAATTTAAAGTTGACAATATTTGAGAAATTAATTCATTTTTTTAACTCGTAAGTAGAGTTTAAAAATTTTATTTGTGAAACTCGTATGTATATTTTTAAAAAATAAATAAAATTTATCAGCATTTGTTAATCCAATTTATTGAATTAACTTTTTATAGATAAATTCAAAAAATCTAACTCGATGATGTCGAATTACTCCAATAAATCTTAACTGATATAAAAATAAATAAATTTTTTTTGATACACGATCCATATAAACTAAAACTTATAATATGGTTTTATTTTTTTATATCATCTAATAATAAAGACCCATAAATTAAATTAAGCGCCTAGAATCTATCTATACTCGTATCACTCTGATATTTTCTTTAATTAAATCTTAATTAATGTCCTTGTAAGTCCAATTTGTAGTTGAAATAATTGAAATAAAGTAAAGTCTACATTTGATATTAATTTTTTTCTATGTTTATAGACATGACTGTTAAATTAATTGCATAACATTTCAAAATTTTTGACAATCAGTATGTTTGTTTCTCTTGTACTTATTTGTAAGAATTATGACTTTTAGATGCTCAATGTCCCAGACTTTTGCATACGTGTCTCGATGTATCAAAAGTCTTCATGATGGACTGATTTAGACGGTCCAAAATCTGAATAAGTTCAAAAGAAATGAAGTAAATAGAGATTTGTTTATCTAGATAGAAATTAATTTTTTTAGTTAGATATTTTATATTTATGATTTTAATACGGGCTGATCTATGTTAGGAATGAACTTATGGAGTGTTAAGGATAGTCGTACCTCTTAAAATTTTTATTTTTTTATATTTTATATATTTTTTTGTATTTTTTATTGATAATGTAATTCTACGCTCTTTAGCATTTTATAATTTTATATCCCTATATTTTTAATATAACTTTTTAATAATTTATAATCCTTAAATGAAATTTTAAGTTCGTCTATGACCCGTACTATATACCTGATTTTGATAGTTGAGTCTTTAAATAAAGATATTTTATGTATAATATCTTAAATTAAAGACTTAAATAATATAAAATTTATTATCAAAACTAAAATTATATTTTAAGTGTTCTTTATTGACAAGGACAAGTTCAAGCATAAGAGAAGACTATTTAATGTCAAAAGCAACACAAGAATAGAAATTGGACTTTTTTCAGAAATCCTTTCCTGCCATTGTTGAATATATTAATCAATTTTAATGAATTATTAAAAAAAAAAAGTTCCCTAGTTTTGAAAATTCATAGTTATAAAAAATCTAAAAATTAGATTTTTGTTTGAATTACAATTGTCTTTCTTATATTAAAAAACAAAAATATTTAGGGATCTAACAAGTAGTTTCGATAGAAAGACAGATGATATTCATTTTAGAAGACTCGAATTCAATCGTTTTATCTGTAAAATATGTACAATATTAAAGTGTTGAAAATATATATAAACAGATACTAATTATAATTAATTTAAGACTATTCAAAAAATATATAAATTTTAAAATTATATATATTCAAAATTTAAGAAAATTATTTTTGCATACATATTTGACTAAAAGTTACAAACACAGATATAGGAATTAGGAAGTGATTTTTCTGTAAATTGAGTATAATACCAAAATTAATAATAAATGTTAGTGTCGAATAAAATATATAAATGTAAAATTATACTTATTCAATATATTAAATATTAATTCAAATATATTGTCACTGGACTAAGATTCAACTAGCGAGACTGTGCGACCGTAGTCACAGAATTTCTCGAAAGACGGTTAGATCAGCCTGAAAATCAAATAAAGAACTTGAATAAGCGAGCGAAAGAAAGAGCAAAAAAGAGAATTATTGAGTGAATAACTTTTTCTTAAAGAATGATCAAGTTATTCACTCTAAATCTTCTGTATTGTTCTTCGTGTTCTTATTTTTTTTTTGGATTTGTAAGACCATTTTCTATAGTTATCTTTCGCTTAGAATAATCTTATATTTTTGAAAACTTTAAAGTTTAATCTTTCAAAGTAAAAATTAAAGTTTATTTAATTATTTGTCTTGAGTACTCGATTAAAGTTGCACGAATTAATTAGTTCAAAAATCTAACCTATGACAATATGATTTTCATGCTTACCATAAGCCTAGAATTTTTTCTTATAGTCCTATACTATAAATGCTTTAAAATATAATTTCAATCAATTTTTATTAAATTTAAGTGCTATTAATTAAATCATATAATTAAATAGATGGGGTAAATTACAAATTTCATCTATCAACTTTCCTTTTACACTATATTGAGCCTACAAGTGATTGGTTCCAAGATAATACTCAAAAAATAAAATAAAACTTAACAAAATTTATTTAGGGTGCAAATCGTTTTTCCCTTCCTATGCTTCCATTTATACTTTTACTTCAAATTAGAGAGTTTAAATAAGGATTAAGGTTTAAAATTTAATTTTTTAATAAATTTCAAAGGAGACACATAAAAGAAGCAGACAATTTTTGTTCGGGTACAAATCGTCTACCCCTTCCCATGTCTCTATTTATGTCTCCACTTCAAATTAAAGGGTTTAGAGTTTAATGTTTTAGTTTTGGGGTTTTGGTTAGAGTATAGGGAATCAAGGGTAGGGTATATTTTTTTAATATAGGATTTATGATATAAAAAATAAGGGTTAGGGTTTAAAATTTAATTTTTTATTAAATTAAAAAAAAAACATTAAAAAAATCACAGAAAAGAGGCAACAAATTTTTGCTGAACAAGTAATTGGTTCCAAGATAACACTCAATAAATAAAATAAAACTTAGCAACACTAATTCATTCCCTGATATGGCATGGCAAGTGATAGAGTTAGATCCATCCAAGATTGATGCAAAATTTCCTCTGTCGACACTAAATTGCTCAATTCTTTCGTCCTCTTTATCACACCAACATCTTTTATTCTCTTTATACTTTTCCGTTTTCTCAAAAGTATCGATCTCGGGTCGGGAATAGACGATTCTAAATCGCTCCTCCTCTCGATCACATCATCTTCCTCTTCATGCTCTGTACCCTCCGTTCTTCTTGAAATTATCAATCTCGTGTTCGGAATAGACGATTCCTTATACTTGGTATAAATATCTATAACGACTTCCGAACCCGGAAACAACCATATCTTCCCCTTCTTGGAGATGATAACAACCGCGACCCGTGCACCGCATAACGTTGCGAGCTCTTCAGCTTTCTTAAACAAGTTCAGTCTTCGTCTCGAGGCGGCTATTTTGCAAAATTTCTGATTCTCCATGGCGAGTGAAGCAAAGGGAAGAGATGAAGTTAACAATGTTCGTATGTTGTACAAAATTTAGATCCCAATTTGGTTTATATAGGCGTATGGAAGTATTCCAGCAGTAGGACTGCGCTTTATAAAGAAGTTTAGGTGTGTAAGAAAAGCTAGCTTGCGCGACAAGGTAAAAAAATTCAAAAAAAAAAAAAGATAGTTTCCCTTTTTTCATATACTAAATATAGAAAAAATAGCTTTAGGGTAATTAATTTCAATATATTTCAATATATTTTCCGTTAAGTTAGTTAAATAAAGGTTTAGCTTTCCAAAACCTAGTGGAGTTCTAACGGAACTAGTTAAGTCGTGAGGTTTATCCGTTTATGTATATGGATGTTTATCCTCAAGCTCCCGTTTATATATACAAAACAGGAAAACATAAAGCCCTAGTTCTGTTTTTTTAAGGCAGCTTCGGCGGTATTAAGCATCGTCCCTGGGCCTAGACAACGGAAAAAATAAAATAATAATTATTAAAATTAATTAAAATTAAAAAATTTTATTATTGGGCTATTAAAAATTAAGAGCGTTTAAAATATAATAATAAATTTTATGAAACTTAAATTAAAGTTGGTTTTTTTCTTTACTTTAAATATTTTTTAAGTTTAGTTATATCTTTATTATTATATTTAATTCTGAAAAATATCGTCAAAAAATTGATTGCTTTCATTATTAATTATAAAGTTATTAATATCTAATTCGTTTATGTATTAGTGTATTATAAGATTTTAAATGAGATTATAATAATATTTTAATGTTAAATTTGAAATAATAAATTTATATACATCTATAAATAATATTTTTATTGTTCTTGTTTTTTAAATTTTAATTTCTCGTCATATCATCTCTTTGTCATGTTATATTTTTTAATTTATTTTAATTTTTTATTTATAATTTCTGATTCGATATTCTAAGAAGGTAGTGATTCATTTATTCAAAAAGATTATAGTTTATAAGATTTATTGTTAATATGTTATAACTAAGTTTGAGACAAAATTTCAACGACAAAAATTAAGTTCTATCATTCTATACTTTTTCTATATAAATTGCTTGGTGTTTAAATAAAATTTTTGATATTTTTATTTGATATTTTTGTGTATAATAAAAAAATTATAAATAAATTAATTTATTTTTTATACCCTTTAAATTTAATTTTTAATACTTATTATTTTGACTCCTATTTTTAAATTTTTCTTAAACTACTGAAATCTCAGAAACGACTCTAATTAAGCATGACAGTAGCAATAACAGGACGAAGAAAATACAATCCGTCTAATAAAGATAAAATAAAAATAAAGAACTAGAAGAAATTATGCATATTATTTAAACACCTCTGTAGTCTATATAGATAATGCTATAATCAGGGGTGGGACTTAGTGACGATGGATGGGGTCATGACCTGCTCAATACTTTTAAAATCAAAAATAAAATGGTATAATAATAAAATTATATTTTAATTTTTTATAAACATAACAATTTATATCTCTTAAAATGGGTATGGTTTTTTTTAATAAAATACTAATTAAATTTAAATATTTATTTATTTTTTATGCTAAGAGGAAATTAGACATTGATTGAATAATGTTTTATATTGTTATGAATATTATCTATGTGGATGTCTATCATAATAAGAACTCTATCATTAGAAATGTATCTTCATTAATTAGAGTTTAATACATTATGTACTTCTTATACCTATAAATAGATGAGTTTGTGAAGGCATTGTACATAAGTTAATATTGAGAATAATACAAATATTTTTTTTATATCTTCTTTTTGTTCTTTCATTCTTGTTCTTTATTCTTGTTTTATTTCTTCTTTATTTTATTCACAACACATTATCAGCACGAGACTCTAACCAACGAAGGTGTTTGTCGTTTGAATCTTGAAGGAGTTATTGAAAAGAATTTGTTATTGGCATAAATCAAAGATAACTTCTTCTCCCTCAATTATATTTTAATTACCGATTTTTTTTCTTAATCTTTAATTTGATTTTTAATTTATTAAAAATCTTTGGTTGTTTGGTGTTTGTGTAGCGATAAAGTGAATCAATTATCGTGGTTCTTGTCAACAATTCCAAAGCTATTAAGTTAAGCAAAGGGTAAAAACCGATCACTATGATAAAAGTCAATTATATTTTAATTAATCAATATATTTTTATTTTGTTGGTTTAGTCCGAGTATATTGGCTGAACATCTCGTTCTGCGAGGCTACTGATCTCAAATGAGGTTCTTTTTTAAAGGACCTTGTGGACTGGTTTAACAACGCCGTGTATGAGGATTATTTTTTTTGTTTTTTATATGTATTGTATACATATTGGTTGATTAGTTACTATTTAATAGTATGGATATTATAAAATTTATATTTTCTTGAAAGCAATATTTTTGTGTCGAAAAACTCGACTATAAACTTCTCTCAAGTTCAAGTTACGAAAATCGTCTTGATCAAAGAATTTTTATGGGAAGCATTCCCTGAAGTGAATGCAAGCATGATGATTATTCCATGCGATTATTTGATTTATGTCATTCTCTAAAGTGAATGCAAGCATGATGTTTATTCCATGTGATTATTGAATTTGTTTCATTCCTTGAAATGAATGTAAACATGATAATTCACTATATGGTTAGTGAATAAAACTCAATTATGTGCAAGAGTATCACTGATGAGGATATGTTAAAAAAACGTACTCCACTTTTCACACATTAATGTTATCTTACAGACACAATATCATATATGGGTTTTAAATACCTATCAAGTCTCTGCTCCATTCCCTGAAGTGAATGTGATATTTTATAGCGAAATGAATAAAAGCCACATTAGTAATTGTGGTTGCGATTGAGGTCATAAAATAAACATGGATAAGATGATTCTTTTGAGAATGTTTATATCCACCAGAAGTGGAATTATAAAGATGACAAGAATGATAGAGATCATATCAAAATCTTTATATTAGCAATGTGATGGTACAAACCATTGATCTTGTACTTGTCAAACGCCGAAATATTATGGACTTTATCCATAATCATGAATGATAAATGAAAGAAAATATAAACAAATTTTCTTAATGGCGTAAATAATTATGGCGTTGTTGTTCCAACTTAATTGGATATTGTTAATTTTCTCATAATCTTCTAAGAGAATAAATTCGCCATTTATTTTATTTTGATTTATGTTAACTTATTTTGATTTACTATTTATTTATCATTAATTTATTTTATATATTATTTATTTATGTTTTATATTATTTTATCCTTTGAAAATATAATCACTTCCGGAATAAAATCTATAATAAATTGTGGTTATTTATACCAAGCAGACAGTGCAAATACCCATACAATATTTAAGCATAAGAAATATTTTCTCATTTAAATACAAGGGAAATATGAGTACTATATCTCAAAGTACTGAAATATTAATGCTTCGGAAGATCTTTTGAGAGTTTATCTTTGATAGATAACTGATTTGATATAATGTACTATATTTAATATTTTACCATTTTCTGAAGTGAATGGTACAAAGTACAAATTTTTTATTTCCCGAAGTGAATGAAATAAAGCACATATTAAAAGGTACATGGTATTGTATATTTTCCCATTTTAAATTCAAGGGAATAATGTGAGTACTATATCCGGAAGTACTAATATCACAGAAGGTTCCGATTGAGCAAATATATTATTGCCAAATGAAACTTTATTCCATATTTATAGTGCATTATACTCGTCAAAGTCACAAAGAGACTTATTGAGTTTTAAAGATATTTAAAGAAATATATTGAGAATATCTATCAAAGGGATGTTGATTATTTCAATGTTACGAGTATAACTCAAGGCAATAAGAAAATTTCGACAAAATTACATTCACTGTTATCCATATTGTACTACATAAGAGTTAGTACAAATTAAAGCTCATGTTATTGTAAACTAGATGTTTACTGATAATTTTATTTGGCATGACCAGTTAGACTATCCCGGTTCAATTATGATGCGAAAATTTATTGACACATTTATGTGGTCACTTATTGAAGAACTAAGATTTTCTTCAAGGTAATTTTCATGTGATACTTGCTATGAAAGCAATTTGATTATTCAATCATCAACGGTTAATATAGAGTGTAAATCTATTAATTTTTTGGAACGGATACAAGGTGATATATATGAGCCCATACACCTTTCTTAAAAACCATTTAGGTATTTTATGATTTTTATCGATGCATCGACTAGATGATTATGTGTATCCTTGTTATTAACTCGCAACTTGGTGTTTGCGAAGCTACTTGCTCAGTTAATAAAATTATTAGCATATTTTCCAGATTATTTTCTAAAGACAATCAGTCTTGATAATGTTGATGATATGTAATTTTACATATAGTATCAAAAATTCGCATCAAGCCAACAAATGATCATAAGTTCTCCCCATTATAAATGGTTTTTAGTCAGGAACCAAATACTTCTCATCTTAGATTTTTTTTGTGCGATATATGTTCTAATTACTCCACCACAACGCACAAAGATGAATTTTGTTAGGAATATATATTGGATTTAAATATCTTAAGTTTCTGATAGGGAATTTATTTACAACCCAATTTATTGACTATTATTTGAATGAGTCAATTTATCCAACATTAGGGGAAGAAAATAAATAGCTGGGGAAAGAAATAAATTGAAATGAATTATCATTTTCTCTTTTTGATCCACGTGTTACACAATGTGAACTATAAGTTCAATGAATAATTCATTTAGCAAATCAATTGCCATATGATTTTGCTAACCCTAAAAGAGTGACTAAGTCACGTATATCAGCTATGAATGCTCCGATTAAATTTGATGTCATGGAATGACAAACTCTAGTTGCTAATGAGTCTAACTTATGTTTGAAGCGTAGTAGACACGTAAGTTCTAAAGAAATCCTCGAAAAAGAAAAGGAGCTATATTTTATGATGGTTTGATCGAGGAATCAATGATTATAAAAATCTCTATAAGAGATTAAATGGTCTCCAACAGAGACATTGACATGACTCAAGTACCTGATAATAAAGAGATCTCTATTTATTATGTCATGTTTGTTATAAGTGGATCTGAAATTAAATCGACGTCGTTTATATATTTACATGCAATATAGCACTAGAGATTTTATTTGATGATGTGGATCATGAATCATTGTCAATTGGGCAATGTAAACAAAGAAATAATTGGCCAACATGGAAAGAGGCAATTGAGGCGAAACTAAAATCTCTTTCAAAAGAGAAGTATTTGAGTCTATAGCCATACATTGAAATGTGTAAAGCTCGTGGATATAAACGAGTCTTTGTGAGAAAGAGAAATCAAAAGGGGAAATCATGAGATATAAGCTCATTTGGTTGCACAATGATTCTCACAAATATATGAAATTGAATGAGGAAAATATATTCATCTGTGGTGAATGCAATTATTTTTAGATACTCTGTAATAAATGAAATAACTTAGCTTCGTCTAATAGATGTTGTTACATCTTATTTATGTGAGCCTCTTGATAACAACATTTACATGAAGCTTCTAAAAGGATTTAAACTGTCAGAAGCAGTTAATTCAAGTTCTCGAGAATATTATTCAACCATATTGAATATATCTTTTATGGATTGAAACAATTTAGGCGTATTTGATATAATCGCCTCATTGAATACTTATTAGCATAATGTTATATGAATTATTTTCCTCGAGCATTTTTATTAAGAGATTTAGCTCTGAATTTTTATTATGGTGTATGTCGATGATTTGAATATCGTTGAGACTCGTGAAGAGATCTCAAATCCTTGTGCATCAATCGACATACAGAAAAGATATTTAAAGAGACTTCACATGCATAACGCATATTTATTGATCACCCTTATGGTTGCTAAGTCTCTTAATGTAAACGATCTACCTCAACATTTGAAGATTGTATTCAATATTGAATCATGAAGATTAAAAAATCTTATGTGATATTTTCATGAGGAGGAGTAAATACGCGTTACACTCTTTTTCCCTTAACTGAGGTTTTGTCCCAATGGGTTTTCCTGGTAAGGTTTTTAATGAGGCAACATGTTATGCGTATCAAAGATGTGTGTACTCTTTTTCCTTCACTTAGATTTTTTTCCCACAGGTTTTTTTTTATCTTAGTAAGGTTTTAACAAGGCACACTATCTTCATAGACATTCAAGGGGGAGTGTTATAAATATTATCTATCATAATAAGAACTCTATCATTAGAAATATTATCTTCATTAATTAGAGTTTAATACATTATGTACTTCTTATACCTATAAATAGATGAGTTTGTGAAGGCATTGTACATAAGTCAATATTGAGAATAATACAAATATCTTTTTTTATATCTTCTTTTTGTTCTTTCATTCTTGTTCTTTATTCTTGTTTTATTTCTTCTCTACTTTATTCACAACACATATTTATTATTCTATAAAATTAGGAGAATAATAAAAATAAAAAGTTATTACATCTAAATCTATTTCGTTTAATCATCAGTGGAATTGGTAACAATGTTGATTTAAAAAAAAAAATGATATATCAATTACTCCATTTATTTACATTCATTATTCTCTGCATATGAATTTTAAGAAAATAAAACATTTGAAAAATTTAAATATAATTATAAAATTAATTTTAATATTATAAATAAAAAATATAATAAAATAATTATTTTTGTAATAAAAATGTGAGGCGGTTTAAAATTTCAAAAGTGTACGGCTTAATTCAAGGAATATTCCAACAGAAAAACTAAGTTTAAATGGAAACCCAATAATTTCACTCTCATTGAAAAATATTAAAAAAGAGCCCTAAAATTATGTCGCCGCCGCAACTGAACGGAGAACCACAATATCCGATTTCCCGGAGAATTATTCGAATAACCGTTACGGACGCCGATGCTACCGATTCTTCCAGCGACGAAGAAGCGGAGTCGCCGAAGAAAACCCAAAAGCGACCGAAGAAGAAGCTTGTCAATGAAATCACCATCGGAGTTTCCGCGAAAGAGAACGACGTAATAGAGGAGCCGAGCAAGGGAAAATCGAAGAGGTACATAGGGGTGAGACAAAGACCGTGGGGAAGGTGGGCGGCGGAGATTAGGGATGGTAGGAGGATGAGGCTTTGGTTGGGCACTTTCGATACGGCGGAAGAAGCGGCCGTTGCTTACGATCAAGCGGCGCTGAAGCTGCGTGGACCTAACGCCCCTACTAACTTTAAGTTGCTTGATTGCAATGCTGTTCAGTCCTGAATTTTCTGTAAATATTTACCTTCTTTTTCCCATTTTGCCTTTTGACGTTGTTGATGTCTATGTTGCTAGGACTTTTAGTGTTTGTATCTTTGACTTTATGCATGCAATAACCTTCAAACAATTGTTCCTCTTGGTTTTCTCCTTCATCTGATCATAATGTTGTACATTTTTCAACTCCATTTCCTAGTTTGTGAAGTAGAACTACAATTTCTGTTATCTAAATTTGAAGAAGCGTGCTAAGTTTAAGGTAATTTCAATATCCTTTCTCATCTTATATACCTTAAAATGTCGTCAGAACTAAGAAGTTAAACTGCTATGAGCTACAGGAGGAGTTCATTCCTTTTTCCAGGAGCTTGAATGGAAAGCAAAGATAATCAATCTGTTAAAGGTACATACTTACTTGCTTTGACTTAATTAGAAGAAGGTTTGGCTGATAAAATTCTGTTATTATTATTATTATTCTTTCTAAAGAGTGAAGATATCTTAGGAAATATTTGTTTTGAAATATACAAGTTAATGGGTAGTTATTGATTTGTTAATGAATGAAAGTTGGAGCAATTGGTGTTCTTAGTAATTATCAAATGTTTTTTTTATCATGTAGATTATACCAGAAGTGATTTTATAGCATATAAAATGGTTAAACTTGAAAAAGCTCAAAAGATGGAGGCTTTACCTTGCAAAAATATGGCTTTTTCGAGTCTGAGTTTATTTTTTGGGGGGCAGAGTTTATGTAAATGTAATGGTCACTCTAACTTGTGTTCATTGATTAAGGTGGTTTTGAAAGGAGAGGGAGCTTTAACAAAATGATGGTACAAGGGGAATTTCGTCCTCAGCTAGTCGATTATATCGACTGTTTCTTGATATCTTCCTTGCATCCCAAAGGTTAGTTATGTTCATTAATGACTTACTATTGTTGGTTAGAATGTCTTGGGATGTTTTGCAATGTTTCGTCGATGATTAGATTTCTATTGGATGCCACATGTGCACATTGGTCATAGTATATTTTTGATGCTGAAGCCTTTGATCTCTTTTAAAGATGCATTCTGATGTAATATAACTCTAACATACATATGGAACCTCGTGGAGTGTAATACACATTGATGTAATATTTTTTTCTACACTGACAACAATCAGGTGGATAGTTATTTTCAATCTGTCTTGCTGTCTGTTATTCTATCCTTCAGCTCGAATGTGGAAGAGAGTGATCTTGAATTGTCCCGCTGATCATTCTTGATCAATCTGTTTCCCAACCACTCACACAGGCTCTTCCTTGTGATAATTAGTATTACTAGAAACAGTCGATAAAATTTTCATATGTTCATTTGGTCCGGGTGAGAATTAAGAGATCTAGATGCTGAATTCACCTAAATCTGGTTGGGTTTTTGTGTTGCCGGTTTACTCGTTCTACGACTATGTTTTCTTTCTAATTATGATCTGGAGATTAAGGTAAACCTCTTGTTCTTCTTACTGCAATAAATTTCACGTGCGGAGATCATGACTTACTTCCATTTCCTCTTCCTGGTTAGTACTATCAAGTATACAGAGTTGTGGATCCCAAGTGAGTCAAAACAATGGCAACAACCCCAATGACCCATATCAAGACTATGAACCCAGAGCTCCCTTCAGACTGCCGAGCAATCATCCTAGGAATCCAATCTCGAAGCCAAATATTGCATAGCCTGTTGATTTCTCTGTTGGTGCCTATTTGTTCACTCGATAAACTGTTTTATCTTTTATTCCTTCCGTCCCCAAATAATGTCTCTTATTGGCTTTTTGAAAGTCAATTTTTTCTTTAACTATAATTATATTAAATATTTTAAATAATTAAATTTTATAAAATATATATTTAAAATCTACTCAATTAGAGGTTTTTAAAATATTTTTTTTCATATTTTTATCAACAATGAATTTTAAATAATCAATAGTCAAAATTCAAAAAGTTTGACCCAAAAAGTTCATAAGAGACACTATTTTTAAGACAGAGGGAGTACATTTTTAATATCCGTTCGCATTTAAATGGAAGAGTGAATTAAAATATTAATTTAGTGATTTAATTGTAAGTTTTAATAAATGAAGGATTCAAATGTAATTTTATTAATAATTGTGTGACCTCTACTGTAATTTACCAAAAATCATTTATAATTTGATATATATGCATATTATTTTCTTAATGTTAAATTAAAATAAAAAAATGACAAATTCATCTTACTTTCAAATAAAAGACTATTAAACCTCACACATTTGCAAAAATAGAAACACTCAAACGCACTGATTTTAGCCTTAATATTATAAAAAAAATAGTGTAAACGATATACTATTAATTTTACGTACCGATATATCATTAACTATTTTAATAATTTTTAAAATTAGAAAGAAAAAAAATTAAGTGCGACTACTTTTTAAATATAAAATATACGAAAATACTTTCTGTGGTGCTTTTTTATATTTTTAAATTTAAAAATAATAAATTTTTTATTAAAAATGATATTTTTAGTTTAACTTTTTATTAAATTTTATTAAAAAATATTAAATAAATTAAAAGTTTATTTTTTATTATGAGTTCATTATCTACTACCATAGTAGTGACTAATCTTTCAATTATTAATAAAGCTACGACACATTGATTTACCCTCCCCATTATGACTTCGAAACCATAGCATAAGATTCTTTGGTTCTTTATAGAACAGAAGGTATTGGCAATCAATCTAAATCCATTTTTACACATCTGGGTTTTTGTTCATCTCTAACTAGTTGTTTTAATATCGGTTTTGAGAATTGCACACTAACTGTTTGAGGTTTTGTTTCAGTGGGAAAAAAAAAAAAAACAGTCCTTATGATGAAAAGATTCATAATAGCGTGGTCATCTTCTGCAATCAGATGTCAAAAATCGGATTCTATGTTAGTTTCAGTGAGGCAAATATCGAATGGAGGAAAGAGATCAAAGAAGAAAATATACCACAGGGACTATCAACTTGACAAAGTAATGGACTTGAAAAAGAAACCATCTTTAATTCTTCAGCTAAAATCCATCATCCAATCTCAAAAGCATCAACGTCTTCTTCTACGTGACCTCGAAAAGGAAGTTGGGTTTGTGGAAAAATGGAACTTCATGTCCACCATTGAGAAGTACCCTTCAATATTCCATGTTGGAGGCGGTAGTGGAAATGAACTCCCTTTTGTTACACTAACTGGAAAAGCCGAAAAGATTTGCTAGAGAAGAGGGTGAAGCGAGGAATTTGATGGAACCCATTTTGGTTAAGAATCTAAGGAAGTTGTTAATGATGTCGATTGATTGTAGGGTGCCATTGGAAAAGATTGAATTAATTGGAAATGAACTTGGCTTGCCCCAGGACTTCAAAAAGTCATTGATTTTCAAATATCCCAAATATTTTTCGATCAAAGATGTCAATGGTAGAGCTTGTCTTAACTTGGAGAGCTGGGATTCTTCACTGGCTATGACTGCTTGTGAAGAGAGATTCGGGCGTGAAGGGATGTTGCAGTCAGCTTGTGGTCAAAAGAAGTTGAAGATCATGAAAGATGGTAACTATTTTGGTCCATTTGCTTTTGTAATGTGTTATGCTGCTGGTTTTAGACCGAATAATAGTTATCTTGAAGAGCTTCAGAAGTGGCAGAAAATGGAGTTCCCTTCTCCATACTTGAATGCAAGGAAATTCAATGTTGCAGATCCGAAAACTCGAAAAAGAGTGGTGGCCGTACTTCATGAACTCCTCAGTTTGACCATGGAGAAGAGGATGATATCTACGAAATTGGATGCATTTCATTCCGAGTACCGACTACCATCTAAGTTATTACTATGTTTGATAAAGCACCACGGTATCTTTTACATTACAAATAAAGGTGCAAGGAGCACTGTATTTCTTAAAGAGGCTTGTGATGTACAAGATTGGTGCACAAATGTCCTATCTTGATGTTTAATGATAAGTTTGTTGCACTTAACGGTAGAAATGAGACCAGTCATGTAACAATATGAATTCTTCAGAGGCTGTCACGTAATTGATATGGGATAATACCGCACTACAACTATGTTAATGTATGCTGTCAATGCAGTTTATATAGGAGCTGATCCTTGTTAAGTATTTTTTTTTGGATAGAGAAAACCAGGGATAGTGGAATTCTTTTTCTGTCTATCCTCATTGAGAATGGGATATGCACGGCACCATTTTCTGCTTTGAGTTGCTAGCTTTTTCAGAATAAAAGCAGTCCAGAATTGTAAGCATTTGGGAAGAACCTCAATCATCCAATGTTCCTATTTCTCTAAGTTTGCAGCGGTTCCTTAAAATACTACATTTGGCTAACAAGGGTCAACAACGAAGGCTGGAGAACTACAGATGAAGAATGCTCTGCAACTAAGGTAAAGTGCTTATTAGACCTCCTATAATAAAGGGGTCTTTTGTGGGAAGTCTTATGTAATTGAAGGAGCAGTTTCATAGCGTATGCTCATTCATATGGTATCTAATGAAGTTTGTTTAGCTTGTAATTTGTTATGGCAGAATGAAGTTTCAGACCATCTATTTAACTCTGCAAAAATGGTACTGTGAGATGTAGTATTGACATTTATTTCACATAAGTAGCCAAATGACTTCGCCCATTTCTAAGCTGAAGTTCAGTTCTTCAATCTTGTGAATGCCTTTCTTTTCTTTGTCCTTTTGTTCCTGCAACTTAATTGTGATGTGTGCTCTGGTTTTCCTTTGAGTTCATATTCTCTTCTTGTGATTGGTACTGGCTATGGAGACTCCATATTACAATGTTGAAATAAAGTCAAATTCTCGGAGGAAAACCAAGAAATAAAGAATGAATCCTCAGCTTATAACATTGTTTTCTGCTGGAGAACAGGATGGTTCTAATGGATCTTCAGTTGTTTATTCTCACATACAATCTAGGAATTCTCTGGCTACGTTTGATTGAACTAGGAAGGTCTAGCCGTCTAGGAGCATTATATTGCATACAAATGGTAACTTGTATGTAGGTTTGAGTGTTGGTTATAGGTATATGTCTAACACAAATATGTTAAAACTTTCGAAGTCCTTTTATGGAGGGTTATATCTCCATATCTATATCTAAATACGCATCAGATACGGATACGTAAAGGAAAAATTGTCAAAAAAACATGAGAGTTTTTTTTAATCTAATATATGTATGTTAAGATAATTGATGTAAATTTGGTTTAGAAGTCAATTTACTCTTAAAATAAATATATCAATATCCATATATATACATTTGTTTAAAGGGGGTCTAATATTTTTTATTAAATACGAAGAAGGAACATCATCTACGTGTTATATTAAAGATGACATATCTTTTAAAATAAAATTTTGAATTAGATTATTCTTAAAATTTCTCCAAAGAAGATAACTTTAAATTACAAAATGACCCTCGCACGTGAACACAAAAGTTACACACGAACGAACGAAGTAGGGTTTGGGAAGCGTATACCTTTATAAATATCAATGGAAGCCCTCCCCTGAACATAATTCTCAGTTGAAACGTCAGCTTTTTCCGGAGTGATCATCTGTCAAATCCAAAGCAAAGCCCTAATCCAAGATGAGAGCAAAGGTAAATTTCTTCTTCTCTTAATCTCTCTCTATTTTCGTGATTTTTATTCCATTTTTTTCCTTCTTCAAATGTATAAATTCCGTTTTGCTGTTGGAAATCAATTTGTTTCTACTCATTCCGTTTTACAATTCAATGTATGATCTGTTATCTATACGCAAAAGAAAGGGGAACCTGGATGGAATTTTTGTAGTTTTAGCTTAGTGGATGATCGAGCCTTGAAATGTTTGATGATTATTTCATTGTTAATCCGAACCTTTAGTTTTAATTTCAATGTAATGTTATGCAACTCATGCTAAAAATCTTGAACAAATTCTTGCCTAAAGCATTATTTTTGTTTACTTATCTGATGATTTGAAGTAAATTTTGTATATTTCTCTTTAGCAAAGGGTTTTATCTTGTTGATGAAGGATTTACATTTGTTTTAATTGTCATAAAAATGGAGTGCTTTGGATTAAGTGATTGTATGGTTGACCATAGTTATTATTTTCATTTGCTTGAACTGAATGGAAATGGTGATATTTCAGAGTCATCTGCTGCTTGAGTCATTTGAAGCAAAATGTTAAACTGTCTCTATTCTTTTCAGTGGAAGAAGAAGCGCATGAGGAGGCTGAAGAGGAAGCGCAGAAAGATGAGGCAGAGATCCAAGTAGATGCATTTTGCATTGGATTAGATTTGCCCTGACAACCCCTTGTTTTCATGATCATCCGGCTTGTGTTGGGTGAAGTTGTGAAGATTGAAGTGTGTTTTCAGACAACTCATCTGTTTTGTCTTCTAAATCTAAGCTGAAGTTTTAAGACTGTTTAGGTGTTATCTAGTACTAGTAGATGTTATATTGGGATTGTGTTGTTTGATCTTTGTAAACAATCATCTTTAAGCATCCTAAATGTTTGAAATTGCAACTTTTATTCTCTTATATGGTCTAATATATGAGATAGACTGTCCCCATATATATACAGGGAGAGAGGTATAGGAGAAAAAGTAAGGAGTTAATCTGAGTCTAACGATTCAAAAGATGTGTAAAACTTATATATATATATATATGACATAATCATGATACGGAAAAAAAAGCCTTTTTTCAAAATAAGTGTCTCAATTCGAAGCCTGCTGAAAAGGGGGTTAAATAAATCATGTCATAATGCAACCATAATACATGTAAAGAGGGATTTACAACAAAAATATTGACCAGCTCATTCAATATTCGAGTCCTTGTGCTGGAACTTAATTCATCTTCGTTCTGCCTTCAAGAAAATTGGATCTCAATGATCTCCTCTGACAGCGTTGAAGGATGTGAATTCTCAGAATCAAATTCACAGACCGACGACCTTTCGTTTCTTTCCGTTTTCCTCTGTATTTTGGCACTCTAAGAATCAGAAGTTATCAATGGCAGAAAGGTTGTATTGCATTATAAGTCTTTCTACCACATGTTGACTCACAACTTCTCTCATATGCAACTCCTTCAATACTTCTGCTGCCAGCTCCATCTGCCCTTCATGCGCAACCCCTTCCACGAGTATGGTATATGTCGTCTCGTTAGGCATATAGCCTTTCCCGATCATCATCTCGAAAACCTTAAAGGCTAGATCAGTTCTCTGGGATTTGCAGAATCCTAATACGAGTGCATTGAAATTGTCAACATCAGGCTTAAAGTTGCTTTCTTCCATTACTAAGAATATTTGCATAGCCGCTTGCAGCATTCCCTCCAAGCACAATCCTCTGATCAGCGAGGAATAGGTGTAAGAGTCCGGAGTGAAGCCGGAGTCGGCCATTTCATATAAAAGCTGAAATGCTGGATATGTGTTCCCTTTTCTGCATAAACTAGAAATCACACTCTTGTAGAAATCATTCGGAGACGAACTCTGTTTGCTTGCTAGGCTTTGAAATATGGAGAATGCCTCCTGCACCAGTCCCTGCTCACAGAGCACAGCAATAGCATTATATGTTCCTTCATTAGGTTTACAACGTCTATAGATCATCTGGTCTAGACACTTCACCACAAGATCCACCTTCTCCTCTTGGCAAAGTCGAGCGATTATCGGATTATAACTTGTAGCACTGGCCTTAAAACGCCCTCGTATCATTTCATCTAAAACATCCATAGCATGAGAAGTCCTGCCATGGAGGGCAAGAGAACCAATCAATATATTGTATGTAACTGCAGAAGGAGAACAGTCCTCACCATACATCTCTGCCAAGAGCTCATTCGCTTCTTTCCACCGTCCCTCATAACACAAATTCCGTAGCACGATGTTATAGCTCACAACATTCGGTTCGAACCCTTTAGCAGGAAAATCCCAGAAGAACCTAATCGCTTCATCCGTCCTCCCTTCCTTGCACAACCCAGTCAACAAAACATTGTAACTAACCAAATTAGGCTTCCCACCTTTGGCAATGATCTCATCCAAAAGCTTCATTGCCTCATTCACACCCCTTTCCTTATAAGCAGCTTCAAGCAAGAAAGAATAAGTGAATTCATTCGGAACCAATCCTTTCTGCATCAACCTATCCAACAGCTGCAAGCTTTGCTTCAAGTTTCCATGCATACAAAGCCCTCTAACCAGAGAGTTATAAGTTACAGTATTAGTAGGATAACCATGAGCCTCCATCTTCTCCACTAATTGCATTGCATGCCCAACATTTCCCCTCTTGCACAAATAATTCACTAAGAAAGTATACGCAGCCGCATCGGGTATGATACCGGAATCGACCATCATCTCCATCACTCGAATCGACTTCTTCATCTTATTAACCTTGCACAAATCATACAACAGCTGAGTAGCTTGAACTACATCAGGCTTCTGTCCTTTCCCCACCATATACTCCATATGGAAATACGCATCGCTAAGTCTAAGTTCCCTACTTTTAGTGTCGTTTTTCCCTGTTTTCCAATTGGGTAAAGTAAAAACGGAGTCTTTAGGGGAAATTGTGATGTGGGTGGTTGCTAAAACCTTGGAAAAACCCTTGTTGAGTGTGAAATAATGGAGGTTTGCGAGTTGGTAAAAGAAACCAGGAGGTCTCCTCGTTGTTTCAGACGATGGGTTTGTCATGGAACATGTGAAGTTGATTAAAGTTGCCATGGATTTCCCAGAAACAAAGAAAAAAAGTACTTATCAAAAGAAACAGAAAGCAAGAACCTAATTTCTAGCAAATAGTTTCGTTTTCATGACATAAAATGGAGAGAAAAGGAAGCATGGAACGTACGTATAACTCGGTTGAGTTGCCTTCGAATTGTTGAGTGCTTTCCTTCAAGGAAGAGAGCTTTGTTGTTGGTGTTGTTTATTTTCTGTTTGGTTGGAGGGAAAGGGGAGGGAGACTCAGCTCATCGTCTGCCCAGTGCCATCCACTGCTCTTTCCCTCGTTATCCATCTGCAACTGCTATTTACGCGCTCCCTTTACTAGTCTGCTAATCACGCGCTGACTCCCCTATTATAATTACAAATTAGAGGACATTTGAGGGGGATTTTTTTTTTGTTTAAACCTATACGTAATGTAGAAAAATTTTAACATTTGACCGAGAATTATTTTGATTTTATTTTTTAAAGTATTTTAATTTTCAATATTTATTTTAAATTAAAATAATTTTATAGAAAAAATATCAGTTAATTGATTAATAATTTTTATTTAGAAATTAAATTTATCGTTAATAAGAATATATTTTGGATAAACAATTTCAATGATCATCGAACTATATAGGTATACCTTTTTTGATTATTAAACTATAGAATTTGCCAATTAAATTATTGAATTTATTAATCTATTTTGATCAATATCACTAAACTCATAACTGAAGGATAATGTTAGTTAATGAAAATTTATAAAATTATATATTTAATTTTTATTATTTATTTATTATATTAATTTAATTTTAATTATTCCTTATTATTTAATAAAATTAAATAAAAAATAAAATGCTAAATATATAGTTATATCTTATTATTATTTTTTTTTTCATAACGACTGAATTATATTTTTCTGGACATAAGAGTTCAATTGGTGTTTTCTATATTTCAATAAGGGCTTTTAGAATAATAAACCAAAAATGATAAAGCATATCAGGAGGACACATTTACAGGAAAATATACGGAATTAGAAGAAAAGGAAACTAGTAGAGATAATTTCGAAATTAATAGAATATATGGACTGAAATTTAAATTTCCCAAAAAACTTGTAAAACCTGAAAGCCATAAGGCAGCCAAAATCAAACCAGAACCAGTGGCCGTATCCTTTTATCCACTGAATCCTTCATCTTCTAAAATGGCTAGAACAGCCTGCAACACTCTACTTTCTTCTCTAACTCTTCTTCCAGCCAAACCCTCCATTTTCACCAGAACTCCTCGATTCATCACCGCTTTGAATGGGTCCAAAACGAGATTTTACTCTTCCAAAGTAACCATGAGCTTAAGAGCCGGCATTGTTGGTCTTCCCAACGTCGGCAAATCGACTCTCTTCAATGCTGTTGTAAGTTTCTCTCAGTTTCGAGCTTTGTGTTTTCTTTTATTTTCTTGACTAGAACTGATAAGATAGATTTTGATGAGTGAATTATTGAATTTTGAATGAAATGCTGTAGGTTGAAAATGGGAAAGCACAAGCTGCTAATTTCCCGTTTTGTACAATAGAGCCAAATGTTGGGATTGTTGCGGTTCCGGATCCTCGGCTTCATGTTCTTTCTGAACTCAGCAAGTCTCAAAGAGCTGTCCCTGCTTCTATTGAGTTTGTTGACATTGCTGGTCTTGTTAAAGGTGCTAGTCAAGGGGAGGTAAAACTTCTAATATTTATTTTTGTTGGACATCTTTTTATTTTCCCATTGAAACAAAATGCTTTCACATGTAAGCAAATTTTGATTTTTAATACTATTTTATCTGTTTCTTTTTTCTGATTCTGTTGCAATTAGGTTCTTAATTTCTTAGCTGTGGTTTATTTGTAGGGATTAGGAAATAAATTCTTATCGCATATTCGTGAAGTGGATTCCATTCTTCAGGTTCTTCTCTGTTCTCTTCCACCTTTCACCTGTAATCTATTCTGCATTTGCATATGCACAACTGGTTGCTTTTCTTATGTGTCTTTTAAGTTGACGGTGGTGTCGTTTAAATGGAGTTTTCCTAATAGAAAACACATGATAAATGATGAAAGTCATAAAATGCTAGCTCGACCATCATTTTGCTAACTGAAATTAATGGAGTTCCAGTTTTGTAGTCTTTCCTGAGAGGAGTTTAGCTCCTTAGCTTATGCTTGAATACATACCATACTCTGTGTTAATCATTACCTCACTTATAACATTAAATATCTGGTGCTTGCCTTTATAATACTTACCCAAATCTGTATATCTTTCAATCTCAGTAGAGCTATATGGACATGGAACTTTCCAAAAGAATAGGACACGGATAGCAGGATTGATCGGATAGGGTAATAAAAAGAAATTTATACAATAATATAAATAAAAATGAAAAATCGATGCTTTTCAATCAAACATAAGATGCACATGCCAAATAGCTATTCAATTTTTGAAAATCAAATCTGAATTTAAAAACTTGAACTGTAAAAAACTCATTGGGATCGAATAGCTCAAGCTTAAAGACACTAAATTATCATACTCTTAAGTCTAAATTACGCTATAATAGAATTCTTTTCATACATCTTTCATTTTGCACCGCCTCAGCCTTTTTTCTCTCATTCTCAATCCTTCTGTTGTAACATATTTACGTTGATACATTGCTTAATACTCTCTCTCAGTCTATCATTTAACTCTTGTTCTTGTTTCTCTATGTTATCCCTTTTTTGTTTATTTTATTTTATTTTGCTTTTTTTTTTTTTTTGCATTTGATGATTTCCTTAGGACATGAGCATTCGCTCTTTGTTGATTCAGTATTTGGGACAAAAAAGGAACTCTTGGTCATGTGTCCTGCCGTGTGTTGACTATTATTTTATGCATTGCTTAATACTCACTTTGAGACTTTGTTGAATTTTATGCATTCTCATTGTCCAATCAAAAGCTCAGCTATGTTACCATTAACTTTATTTTTAAAAAATCAAATGCTGATTTTATTATTGTTTCAGGTTGTACGCTGTTTTGAGGATAATGACATTGTTCATGTGAATGGAAAAGTTGATCCTAAGTCTGATATTGATGTTATCAATTTGGAACTTGTTTTCTCAGATTTAGATCAGGTATGCTTGTCTGCTTGATGGAGCTTTAATACAACTTCTGCATTTTCTCGAAAAAAGTGGGTATTGTGATTTAATATTCTGGAACACATTATCATCATATTCATATGAGTGCATCAAAAACATCTCTTACAATGTATTCTTTCTGCATTGTTTGTGTGGTGTCTAAATTCTAATTTACTTGTTAACAGACAATTTTAAGAAGATTTTGCTCATTTACTGCTCCCCTCATACACATGGGATGGCATTGATTCAAAGAGATCTCTGATCTCAAAACTTACCCCCTCTTTTATCAAATAAGTGTGGACCTGTTTTCCTTGATTTATGTATTTATTAGAAAATCCTGGTTATATCTGATTGATAAAACACAGTCCTGTGTTTAATGGCTTATAGTGATGTGAATCAAATTACTATTTGCATTTTTTGTGTATCTATTGTATCATGTGGATCCATACAGCTAAGTTATTTGTATAGCCATCACATATTGAATCCTGTAAATGATATGCTTGTATACATTTCATATCAATGTCAGTTTTCCAACATCTGGTAATGCTTGGGCTTCTTGCCATGCAGAAATATTCGTTTTGCATATCAATTGTATCATATGGATCCATACAGTTAAGCTATTTGTATAGCAATCACATATTGCATCCTGTAAATGTCAAATTTTCCAACATCTCGTAATATGCTTGGGTTTCTTACTATGCAGATATATTTGTTTACACATTTATCTACGAATTAAAATTAATAATTTTATGTTTATGTGTTATGTTTTTACTCGTGCATAACGGCCAAAAAATTTGCTTAGCTGTTCTTTCTCAAGGAACCTTAACCTTAAATAGGATTTGTTTATTTTTTTTCCAATAACCTTTATGAACTCCTCTATGGCCATATTACATTCCTGTGGCAGCCTAAACCCAAGTGGGGATATATGAAAGTATTGTATCTTTTATAACAACTGCAGATTGAGAAAAGATTGGAGAAGCTTAAAAAGGGAAAGGCGAGGGATCCACAATCTAAAGTAAAGGTGGGTTTATTTTTCCTCTTCCAGTTTTACCATAAGCAACCTCTTATTTTTTTACCTGTCGTTCTATCTATTCTATTCTCCAATATGGTGTGTGTTTGTGCTAGCATTGACTATCTTAAATTTATGTTATTTTAGGAGGAAGCTGAAAAGTCTGCCTTGGAAAAGATTCAGCAGGCACTTATGGATGGAAAACCAGCACGATCAGTTGCACTAAACGATTACGAAAAGGATGCTGTGAAACATCTTTGCTTGCTGACTATGAAACCAATCATATATGTTGCCAATGTAGCAGAATCAGATCTTGCTGAACCTGGAAATAATCCCTATGTTAATGAAGTGATGAATCTTGCTTCTGAATTACAATCTGGAATTGTAACAATTTCTGCACAGGTTTGGTGATACTTTTGAAAAGCATATTATGTGGAAAGTAGCATAAACCTTTACCTTCTCTCTCTCAGATGTGCTTGAGCCTGTTGTCTGACATCAATGTTCTGCCATCTTTTACTTATATATATAAATATATATATATATATATATATATATATTCATTTAACACCTGTTGTTGACTGATGTTATATAGCTAGTATTATATCCTACATAGGAACTAAGGAAGCTTAACATTGCAGGTTGAATCAGAGCTCACCGAACTTCCATCAGAAGAAAGAATAGAATTCTTGAAATCCCTTGGTGTTAGTGAAAGTGGACTTGGAAACCTTATTAGAGAAACATATAGCCTTCTAGGGTTGCGTACGTACTTTACATCTGGGGAGAAGGTGAAAAGACACTCAGATTTAGTTTGTCAGTTTTTATTTAATCATATGAAGTTATATTTCTGCTTGAATCCTTAGTTGTTGCATTAGTTGAAAGTGTTGTTCTTAATGCTGCAGGAATCAAAAGCATGGACAATACTAGCAGGTAGCTTTAGCTGTGCTGATGTTTAACCTGTACCATGTCCAGGCAGTCTTATCTTTGTCATGATTCTTAAATACATGTTCCAATGTTGTCTATTTTTTTTCTTTTATTGATCAGGAATGACTGCTCCTCAAGCTGCCGGAGTTATTCACTCTGATTTTGAGAAAGGCTTCATTCGTGCTGAGACGGTAAGTATCAACAGTAATTTGGTGGTTTCCGTTCCATATATATTTAGATTTTTTCTCCTCCCATCTGTATCAGCTTAAAGTGGCTGAATGGACCCTTTTTCCCCTTTTCCTGCTATTTGGTTATATCCAGTCTGTTGTCTTGAATGATGTTTAGCTCCATAAAGGGAAATTCAATTGTTTTGCTTCTACAAGCTTGGCAATGTTTAAAAAACTGATTGGATTTTAGGATAGAATTGAAAGATTAAAAAAGTAATGTTAATATTAAATGTATTAAAATAAGTTTTAGCACCAGTTCAAGTGATTTTTAGCCAACAAAAAAAAATTGAATGGTAAAATGATTTTTGCTTGATAGGATGTGTCACTCCTTCCGTTCTGACCTGCTGAACTTGCCTGTAACACTGCAGTGGTTATATTCCCTGCAGTCATGAGCAACCTGTATAGAAAATCATTCTATTGAAAGACATGGAATTCATTGGATATTGGCCTAAATAAATGAGGAATAATGTTATGGGGCCATTTTGTTATGTCGAAAGGCATGATTGTTCGGTATATGCCGAATAAGATAATGAAAAAAGAAACAATGTTTTACCTTTTTTAAGACATGATTCAATCTGAACATGAGCATCTTTTACCTTTTCACACATCCGCTCCTTTCTAAGTTACATGAAAATTCAGATATGCATTCACTTGCATCTTGTGTCACCTTAAGATGTTTAATCATTGATCATGAGATGAAATATATGCTTGCTTTGTTCTTTCCGTACCCGCCTCTTATGAACAACTTTCTTATTCTTAACAGGTATCCTATAATGATTTTGTCACGGCTGGTTCACTAGCAGCAGCAAGAGAGAAAGGACTTGTAAGTTGTTTTATTGTTATTAGCTTTTAAACTTCAAATCCGTATATATTTTTTCAATGTCTGAACTTTCTGCAGTTGAGATCCGAGGGCAAAGATTACATAGTACAAGAAGGAGACGTAATGCTGTTTCGATTCAACGTTTGATGACTGTACTTCCAAAGCTGAAGGCTAATTCATCATTCTTTTATACCTGACAGTGGCCTGAGACCATGTTCAGCGTCAGGAAAATAGTATAGGATTGAAATTATACTTTCACCATAGCCAAACCAAGAGATGTTTTCGGAGTTTTTGCTCGACGTATTATTTGTTGTGATTCAAAAGTAAAACAAAGGTAAACCTGAGATTTAGTCTGGTTTGCAGCAAAAACAAAGGCAAACATTTGTCTCATTTCTCATCTCAAGGTTGTACTTTTATTTGTAGTATCGTTTGCACCAAAAACAAGAGACAAACATGTCTCATTTTTCATCTCAAGGTTATACTTTTATTTGAACATATGTATTAGTATTTGAAATTGTCATTATAGTTAAGGGTCACTGAAAACCTATATTCCAATAAGAAAAACTCCATTAAAATCAGTGTACGAAACCCTACCATGCATGTGCATGGTCCAACATAATGTCTTTTGTATGATATTATAACAATAGCCTGAATAAAATTACAATACAGTTGCAGGAGTTAATAGGCAGTCCGAACTGCATCGAGCATAACGTTTGCATAAAGTTCAAGATTAAGCCACTCTCAGATGTTAAAAGTTTCACAGCTTCCTCATGAGAAGAAATATCTTCTGGTCAAGTTCAAAGTGGGCGACGTGAGAAGCTTCTCCCCTGAGCAGCATTAGAAGCCCACCATATGAAACATAGAGCTCCCTGAGAATAAGATCCGATGTATTTAATTCTAAGATCAAGTAAGGAGGCTATAACAGTGCAAATAGATCATATAGTGTCATGTAGTAAAATAGCAACAAGTTCAGTCCTCTCAGATAGGAAGTCAGAGCGCAACCGTGCAGCAATAATGGTGGAATATACAAGATATTAGTTGGACACAAAAAGGTAAAGGCTAAGAATGTTAATAAACATACGCTTTAAGTCCTCTCCCAGAACCGTCATCTGATATCTTGTATAGCTTCCCATGCATGACATACTCGTACTTATCTGCAAGAGACTTCCTCCCCTGGAAAATAAGTCCAATTTGTTAGGCATGTGGCAACAGAAAATTGAGCATCTTAAAGATAGTGGTTCCGTTACACATATACATGGAACATGTATGTAGATAAATGGCAAGATAGAGTCAAAGCGCCATGGCAAACTCAATTTATGCTAATTTTCTAATTTACTTTAACTGTGATAGTGTTTTCACATAAGAATGGCAATTAGAAACAATTACAACTGGCAACCGAAGCACAGTTCAAAGTGCACATGATTTATACTACAATTCGAATACCAATCACTTCCAAGTTCCAACAAGACAGTCTTTTGTCACAGCAAAGAAATTAGAGAGGAATATTAGATTATAAGACTAAAACTGCAAGAAGACTACCGGAGTGAAATAGCCAGTGTCGGGTGTTCCATCCAAATTTAAAGTGTGAGCTAAAGCCATTGTGAACTTGTCACCAACATGCATAGGGTATATCTCTGTATTCACATCTAGGTGCATGAACATGTCACAGTTCTGGCTCCGCGCTTCAATTCGAGTAACTGCATGATTTACAAACATGTAAAATTGTAAATGGGAAATCCTAATAGAACACTTAACCGAAGCAATGAAAAAAAAAATGATCGGTACTATTTATTCCTTTGTTCCAAGTTCCAACATCATTGTACACACACTTTTATGTCTAAATTTTGCAGAGAATAGAGAATTGTCCAATTAAAACTGCTTCATATCTACAACTACCATAGGTAAACATTCAAAACAAGCACTCCTAACCCTACATAAAGAATACCTAGAATATTTAAGATGCCATATATATATATATGAAGAATAATCTAAGCAATTACAACAAAACTTGAGCATATGTATAATTACAGTAATATATTTTTTCCATGTATAGCTCACACACCCATTGTAGGTTTAGACTAGTACCAAGTAAGTCAATTTAGAAAACAAGAAAATAATCTAAACTCCATAGCCAAAACTCACAATATAAAAGCTTTGGTGCTTAAAAAATAACTTTTTCACAACATAGGTAAGTTGACAACACATGAATACACTTTCAAGATGTTACAAAGAAGAAGGGTATACTCCAAAACGAGTAAACTAAGGATGAACAAAAGGAAAGGAAAGGAAAGATTAGAGATTTTGACCTTTATCAAACTTTTTACCATCTGGGTCAAGCTTATCGACCACGAAAATATCCTCGAAAAGTATGATGCTTGACATCTTCTTCACCGGATTTTACTCTCCCGACAAAGCAAAAAACTGTTCAAAGGAATCTCCACAATGAAAGTGGCTGGCTGTGTTAGAGAAGGGAAGGGTTTAGTTTATAAGGAGACAGAAACCATGCAACGCCCAATTATGAACTTAGAATTTGGGCTGGATCTTCTTGGCCCATTTGATTTATTGCCTGTTTGGTGATATATTAAACCTTTTCGGTCAACTAAAAAATAAAAAGTTTAATAATTTATTTTTAATAATTAATGAATTTAAAAATTATCTATTAACTATTAAAATTTTAAATATCCTTTTTTTTTATCTTACTTCTATACCTTATGACTGTTCGTAAAAAATACTCGATAAATTAAAAGAAAATCAAAATTTAGTTTTGAAAGAAAAATTTAAAAATTATGCATAATTTAAAAGTTTGAAAAAATTAAAAAATATTCCTACCACATGTCTTATTTTGGTTGGATAATATTAAACAATCATTAATACTTTAAACATTTATTTTTTATTTAAACCAACATAAATTAACATGAATATTCTTAATAACTTAATAAATTAATGCGGCGTTAAATCCATAGTGAAATCACCTTTGCTATAGTTTACTCATAAAACATTAACATTAGCTTATTAACCGTAAAGAAATTCAAAGCCACTGAAAATTCATACTCGATCTCCTGTGGCTTCAGTTGATTTCAGGACATGCTTTCTTGGGTTGATAGACTCTTATCCATTCTTCAATATTTCCGTTAAAGGTGAGATTTTTATCTGTTGACGCTCTATTAATTTTCTGGGAAACTGAGATAAGGTAAGTTAGAACAGAAATGGTACTGCACTGTTGCCCATCAATTTCGATTCAGACGCCAAAGCCCTTGTTAAACTTAACTAATCGTCGAAAACCCAAGCCAAAATTCAGTTGCTTTGTTGTCCCCAATATCGGGGTTGACGATATTGCTCAACTCGCTCACAACAAGGTGCTGGTGGCGGCTGCCGTCTCGGCAGCAATCGGGCAGCTCTCAAAGCCATTCACTTCTGTTCTTTTTTATGGGAAAGATTTCGATTTCAGGACTGCTTTTCAAGCTGGAGGCTTCCCTTCTACCCATTCATCCGTAATGCCCCCTTTTGTCTTTCTTTCTTTTTGGTAACATTTCATTTCTTCATTCACTTGGCTTTTATTAACCAATTTCCAGATTATGCACTCATTTTTATCTTATTTATGGACAGTCTGTCGTGGCTGCTGCAACTTCTCTTGCACTTGAAAGGTATGTGCTTTTGTCTAACCATTCAAACCTTTGCTTGCTTGTGTCTTAGCTGTATGCTTCTAGGATTAAAAAATTTATTTCGAAAAGAGCTCTTTATACCTATATATATGTGTGTGTATTGCAGGGGTTTCTCTGATTCGATTTTCGGGGTGACGCTGGTCTACGCAGGCCTTGTCATGTATGATGCTCAGGTATGCACATGCTCTGCTGTGGTTTTCGCCTTGTTTGTATGGGTGAATACATCTGTCACCTCTTTGGCATTGCACTGTTTTAGTTCTGCCACACTGGAAATTCATCTTTTTTTCTTTCAATGATGTTTTTAGCGAATGTTTGTTCCTGTTTCATGTGGATTCTTGGCAGTAGCAATTTAATCTTCTTGTAAACTAGTTTTATGAAATGAATATTTTCCATCAAAATTTTGATTTGAAGATGGCTGCATAACTCTAAAAAATGTTTTATTTACAATTCCATTAAGTTGAATCCTTTTGACTTTGAAAATGATTATGAACTTAGAGTGTTTGCCTTGTTTGAATGAATGAATATATTTGTGTTTTCTTATTGTTCTGTTGCATGCTCTGCTGTATTCTTGCTTTGTTCTTATAGCATTTCCATGTTCCATCTCAGATTTTCTTTTTGTGTAATTTGCCATGTTTCTGCAGCATGTTTCATTATGTCAGATTTTCCTATGTATTGTGCTGCTTCTTTCTCTCGTGTTATGCCGCATCAAATTTCATTTGTTGTGCAACATCTTTCCGATCTTGCTTCGCATTTCATCAAACCAGATTCCTGTGTTGTATTTAATCATATGTTCCTTCCTAAGTTAACAAACACTAGTTAGCATTCACAGTATCACTTCAAGTTTGAGAAGATTGTAAAACTAGTAAATGCAATTCAATATAGTAAGAACTACCACGTGTTATGATTATGAATCAGAATATTAGAAAATATGGGACAATATTCATCCTTGATTTTTCCCAAATTTCTTAATATAAATAGGGCATTTTTGTACAAAATAATATACAATTCATAATATCAATATTGTACTATTCGGTCTTTTTTAGTAAATGTAGGCAACTATAACCGAATCACCTATTCCTTTATGCTTTCCTAGTCTTGTCTTCTTTCTTTGTTTTATTGTCACTCATGATCCCTAACACAAAATTTCCCTCCTAAACATGGTATCAAAGCATCTTACCTTGTAAAAGTTCCCTATCAAAACTCTTATGACAAGTAAAAACTTTCACTTTGTAATAAAGTGATGTGGCCAAAAACATTTCTTAAGCCAAAACCTCTTGGCTTTATGGCAAGAGGTTTGAATGGCTCTGAGAGATTGGGTTCAAACCTTTCAAAATAATATGGTTTAAATACTCAAATACCCAGAAAGTATCAATGCACCAAGTCAAAGCCCCCTCATATAAAAAATTACATGGGTATTTTTTTTTCAAAATCGATTTAATTAGCCTAAATCTATATAAAGTGGTTTGATTAATTGGTGCCTCTAGCTTATAGGCACTGGTTAAGGGTTATTTAAATACTAATCTGAAGGATTGTATTGTCTTTGTTGTTGTTGGCTTTTTTAATATCACGGCAATGCCATCGCTGCTTGTATATTCGTAATATTCAACGTACTCACACAAGTACACATACAGCTGAAAGATCTTGTTTGGTATACAATATGACATGGTTATCCATTCATAAAATATTGTAAACATCTTTACTCGTGATTAGCATTTACCTCGGGTTCTCGGCCGAGAACTGAAAATGGGTAGACAATTTGGTTCTTTGAGATATTTTATTTTTGTGGAATCTCTTTGTTAGCAGCAAGGACATTATGGTTGAATGTGAATGACTCATAGATGTTGGTTTTGTAGGGGGTGAGAAGAGAAGTAGGGAATCATGCAAAAGTGCTGAATGCAATACTAGCCAAGAGACGGATTAATTCGATTGTCTCCAATGAAAAAGATAATTTGATTGATTCTCAAGAAGAAACCTCCAAATCTTCCGGAAATTACAAGGAGCTCGGTCCTATATCATCCAAGAAATCAAGGTCTTTAGCTTCCAAAACTGTGAATCTTTCTCTATTAATTGCATCTGACAAAGAAACAAGGCAAAGTTTTGAGTTTTCAGGAGATGATCGTGAAGATTTGGATCAAATTCGATTGAAAGAATCAATCGGACACACAGAGGTTGAAGTTATAGCAGGGGGATTACTAGGTTTTATTGTAAGCTTGGCAGTCTATTCCATAATTGTGTGATGTTATGCTTATATCATAATCATATGCATTCTCCCATGCATCTTTCACCTGTTCCATTTAGGGGATTGGAAAACCAGAGAGTCATTCTTTTAGCAAAATTGGGTGTTCCAAATTAGCAATAGTTTAATTCTTCATGTAGCTGAACAATACAGAGTTATGTGCATATTGATTATATGTATGTCTTCAAAACATGTTATCTTTTGGTTGTTTCGGGTGGACAGTGAGATTAAAAGCAATGAAGTATTTTTTTTAATAATCTGAAGGCAATGTTTGTAAGGTAATTTATGTTCATACATTTTCTTAATCCTTTCGTATCGAATATTATCTGTTTTTTCATTGGATTACTTGTCGAGTTTAGTAAATGTTTAGATTCAAAGCCATTAGTTTAATATTAACCTTTAAAATCAAAGAAGTTATGTATTTAGTCCATGTTATTTATATATTATATTAATTTAGTCTATAATATTAATTAAATTTAATAAATTTAATCTTTCAGTCAGATTATGACATATTATTATTTATTAATGGGTAGAATAGTAGGGTTCATTAGGATGAAATTGTTGAGTTTAGAGTGATTAGAGAAGTCAAACCTGATTTGAAACTTCATAATTCAAAGAAACCTGATTTAAAATTTGAATCTGATTTATGTAATTTAATTTAATTCTAATCTTAAAATTAATTCGATAAATATCTAATGAAATTCTTAATATACATTCAATCTTTTATATTTATACATTGAATTAATATAGTTTTAATAAAAATAAATAAATTTAACCATGTTATTTTTCCATTTATTTTAAATTAATCTATATTTTTAATTAAAGATAATAAAAGTATTAAAGTATTAACAACTTTGTTGTATAAAAAAGAAACTTAAGAGTCGTATTTGATAATAACCAGCAATAGAAAAAATAATGAAGAAGAAGAAGTTCTCCACGGCAAAACCAAACTTCCAGGAAAGAAAGTTCCTGCAAGAAATAGAATATTAAAAAAAGGCAGCGCCTTTAGGCTTTAGTTCCCAAATCTTTTTCCTAGAAGTTTTCTGTTGAAAAATGAATATATCTGTTGCAAGTTCACCATCACTAGTTGAAGATCATGACCGCTACACAAACCTCTTGACTTTGACCTTATCAACTAATATACAGTATGCCACTTTTTCAGATCATCATTTTACTAGGACAACTCCATTCATTTTCAGATTATAACTAAAGTTTCATCACTTGAAACATATGCATCAAATATTTGCTTTTTAATGTGGACTCTTGGTTTGATCTTTTTCCAGTATTGCATGATTTCAGGCTCATACCATGCTTCTGCAGATGATACCTTAGCTCCAAATCAATCCATCAGCAATGGCAGAACCTTAGTTTCTTCTGCTCAAACATTCGAGCTAGGCTTCTTTTCACCTGGTGAGTCCAACAAATATTACTTGGGAATATGGTATAAAAGGTTTCCTGGCACTGTTGTATGGGTTGGTAACAGAGAAAAACCAGTAATGGATTCACATGCATTCCTTAATATTTCCACTGCTGGTAATCTTTTCATCTTTGATGGACAAAACAACACCATCTGGTCAACTAATTCATCTAGAACAGCCAAAAATCCGATTGCAGTACTGTTGGATTCTGGTAATTTGGTTGTTAAAGAGGATTCTGCTGATGAAGATACAGAAAACTACTTGTGGGAAAGTTTTGATTCTCCATCAGACACTCAATTAGCAGGGATGAAGATAGGAAGGAACTTTGAAACCGGTGTAAATCGATATTTGACAGCATGGAAGGATGTTAATGATCCATCTCCTGGAGATTTTACTTATGGAGTTGACGATATCGGCTCGCCTCAGTTTGTTGTTCGTGAGGGGACGAAGAAGAGGTTTCGAACAGGTCCATGGAATGGAGTTAAATTTAATGGTCATCCGTTACAGATAAGTCCTATTATTAATCATGTTATTGTTTATAACACAGAGGAGGCTTATGATATGTTTGAAGTGATGGACAAATCTGTTATCTCAAGAACTACCCTGAATGAATCTGGTTTAGTCCAACGACTCGTGTTGTATGAGAACGCCGATGAATGGACCGTCATGTATACATTGCAGAATGACTTGTGTAACGATTATTCACAGTGTGGTCCTAATGGAATTTGTAAAATCAATCAAAGGCCAATCTGTGAATGCTTGGAAGGGTTTGTTCCGAGATCGGAGCGCGAGTGGCAAGTACTCAATTGGACCAGTGGATGTGTTAGAAGGACTCCATTAGATTGCCAGAAGAGCGAGGGATTCTTGAAAATTAAGAATGTGAAATTGCCAGACCTAATGGAATTTAAGTTAGACAGAAGTATGAACCTCAGGGACTGCAGGGCCGAGTGCTTGAAGAATTGTTCATGTACAGCATATGCTAATTCGAATTATGATGGACATGGATGTTTAATGTGGTTTGGAAATCTGTTAGATATCAGGGAATTCATTGAAGAACAAAGGGAGCAAGATATTTATATTCGAGTTCCGGCTTCAGAAATAAGTAAGCAAATTTTGTGTTCACTGGTTCCATTGTGTTATCTGCTGCATTTTGTGAAAAATAATGGCTAACTTGATTTGTTGGTGATAAAGGGACAGGCGATTCGATATGGAAAAGCAGAAGAACAGTCATTATAGTGGTCTCAGCGATGCTTTCTGGGCTGCTTGTTTTAGTCTTGGCATGCTGGTATACGATTTCGAAGTATAGGAGAAAGAAGAAAGGTATATAAACTCATGAACACTTGCTTGTACCGATTATATTTCTGTTGCGGTCGAAATCGTTATGAATATAACATATACTATTTCCTTTCACATTCAGAATCCCAAGCAAGTAAAGACGATCTGGAGTTGCCATTATTCGATTTTGTTGAGATTGCATCCGCCACCAATAACTTCTTCGAGTCGAATAAAATAGGAACAGGTGGCTTTGGACTTGTGTACAAGGTAATAGCTAGAGATAATATCTGCCTCTATGGACTAGTACCATAGTTCTTATACAAAATAACATGCAGGGTGAGCTCTTCAAGGGACAAGAAATAGCAGTAAAGAGGTTGTTTAGCAATTCCCAGCAAGGTGTTGAACAGTTCAAGAATGAAGTTGCAATGATATCTAACCTTCAACACAGGAATCTTGTCAGGCTTTTAGGCTGTTGCATTAAAAGGGATGAAAGGATGCTTATCTACGAGTTTATGCCGAACAGAAGCTTGAATTACTTTATTTTTGGTTCGTTTTCTTCTAATCTTATTTCTATTTCACCTAGATTTCTAAATCTGTACTCAAATTGGTCATATGACATTACATGTTAAAGAAAAATGAAAAAACTTTGCAGATGAAACCAGAAGAAAGCTGTTGACATGGCCGAAGCGGTTCGAAATCATCATGGGAATTTCAAGAGGGCTTCTTTACCTCCACCAAGATTCAAGACTGAGAATCATTCACAGGGATTTGAAAGCTAGTAATGTGTTGCTTGACAGTGAGTTGAACCCCAAAATCTCAGACTTTGGGATAGCTAAAATGTTTGGAGGTGACCAAGTTGAAGCCAAAACCAAGAGAGTGGTTGGGACATAGTAAGTTCATTGCTTGTTTTCATCACTTGATTTAAAAGCTTTCGTTTTACTCCATTGTTTGTTGCAGTGGTTATATGTCTCCGGAGTACGCGATCGACGGGAAATTCTCGGTTAAATCCGATGTGTTTAGCTTTGGGGTACTTCTGTTGGAGATTGTAAGTGGGAAAAGGAACAGAGGCTTCAACCATCCTGATCATTACCACAATCTGTTGGGACATGTAGGTCATCTGTCCTGCATTCTCATATGATTTCATCATGTCATTTGCCTTACTATGTCGGATTAAAAACTCAATCTGTTGCAGGCATGGTTGCTATGGAACGATGGGAATACCTTGGAGCTAATGGATCGTTGTTTGGAAGATTCCTGTGTTGAAGCACAAGTGTTGAGGTGCATTCAAGTAGGTTTGTTATGTGTTCAGAAACACGTAGCAGACAGACCAACAATGTCGTCCGTGGTTCGGATGTTGGGTAATGAAGAGATAACAACACTGCCTTCACCCAATGAACCAGGCTTCTACGTGGAAAGAAGTTCTGCTGATACGAATGCATTAGGTTTACATACAGAAGCTTCAACTGAAAATGAAGTCACCTTGACTCTGGAAGAAGGTAGATAAAAAGATTCTTAGAAAATTGAATGCAAAACTTTTGGATTTAGGGTTTTGACATTATTTTTGAATGATTTAACTCAGAAATAAGTATTTAAAATTATAATATTTTTCTTCAGAAATAGATGTCTAGTGTTTTTTAACTGAAATAAGTAGTTTAAGTTTTATTATGTTTGTTTCAAGGTAACACCGTTAAAAAATTGCTTAAAGGTACCTAAACTATACATTTTTTCTTAGATATATGTCTAATTCCTAAAGTTTAATTCTATTAGTGTTTTAAAATAAAACCGTTAAAAAATATCAACCAATTATAATTTAACATGTGTCTATTTTAATTTTTATAAATAAATTAAAAAAAACTAATTTAAAAAAAAAGTCTAAAAAAATATATATTTTAAAAATCTCAAATCTCTAAATCTATAAAACACAACGATCGTCATCGATAGTCTCGTCGGATTTTATCGTCGCCTAAGTCACCACATATTTTTTTTCAATCACCCATCGTTTCTTTAGCGTTTATTGATTAAAATCTTTTCTTGATTATTAACGATGTGTGGTTCAAAAAATCTACAATGACTTGAAACAATGACAATAACAAGGTCTGATAAGACCATCATCAATAATAACATTAATTTTGGTTTTAAAATTAGAGTTTTAAAGACTTTAGGAATATTTTACTAGTTTTAAAAACTTTTGGAATGATGTTTAAATTGTTTTTTTTAAACAAGTTAATAGTGATTATAGTAGTATCTGTTTTAGAATATAATCTCCATCATTTTAACATTAATCGCTCAATCACTTTACTGACATTGCTGGTGATCGAACTCGTAATGTTTATTATTAAGTGATTATAGTAGTATCTGTTCTACTGACATTAATCACTCTATTGTGTACTAATTTATTATTAAGTGATGAATTTTTTAACAGTATAACTTAAAACACTAATAGAATAAAATTTTAAACACCTATTACAAGAAAAATAAACATTAGGCTAAAACATAAAATGGTCCCTTATTATTGGTAGCTAAGTGATTGGCATAATCTCATAGATTGTTAAAAATATTTCAGCAAAAGTACAATACAAAATTGATATTCTTATTATTGGAAATTCAAAAGTAACATCCTATTTTCCTTCAAATGTTTGCTGTAATAAATAAGGGAATGATTCAAAATAATGTTGAGTCAACCTCAGGATCTCATTTGACAACAGCTATTCTAAAGTAAAAAGAAGACAGAACCAAATTGTTCCTTGGACAAAATGGAGCTCTGCTTTGTTGCAGTGGAGATGGCAAGAGTTGTGTTCATTTTTAAGATGGTAATTAAGCTTTAATCACTCATAATCAATCTTCCCACCAGATTTTTCACGCTTTCTTTTCCTACTCCTTTTCTTTAACAATCCTTTCTCTTTTAGTGTCTTGAGTTTCTGCTTTTTACGTTCTTTAACTTTCTCCTCAAACCCATCATCCATCATTTTCATCGTGGCCACACGTTTGGCCTTCAATACCTGGCATAAGATAGTAATTAACTGTGATTCGGATAGATACCCGAAACTACTATGTTGAAAACCAAGTGTTTAGTAATGTCAAAAGCCTTAAAACAGCACAAGTAAATAAGTGATCAGTCCTTCAAGTAGTGTTCATATGCACTACATTTGCACCTATCCATCATGCCTAAATGCATCAACATGATGACCAGAGGCATCCTTTCGCAACAGCCAATTTCATTTTATTTCTCTCTCAAGTTACGGGAGACAAGAACTTCGAAGCCTAAATGCATATTATTGCACAGTTCTAAGGATTGACTATGTGTTTTTAATGTATGAGCATTAGTTGGAATTGCATAAGTAGATCACACACTGCTGATCCTGAGAAGGTTGAGTTCTGACAGTTGTCTAAACGAATAACTCTGGAGTTCAAGCAGAAAAACTAGGAAAGAAAATAAAAAAAAAAAAACCAACAGATCGTACCTTTGTGAAATCAGACAGGACTTCATTCTCTTTGCATTCAAATTTTTCCAATTGTTTCCCTAGTTCTGCTTCTATTTCATGAACAAGATGCACATCATTCTGCAAATTACAACACTAATAAGCAACTCAAGCAAATGAACAACTAGGACCTTCAAACTTAAAAGACATCTTTATTAGATCAGAAAAAGAAAGATAATCCATAATAAACATGAAAACATTAAAAGCCATACAAATGAATAGACATTGAGGGTAATAAAGAAACAGACGATGGCAACACCATATTATCAGAAAGTTTTAAATCTGAAATATGCGAGAGGGGAGACATTATTGACGGAATTCAAACTCAATTTGGTTTCAGTTAAGTAGCTTCCTTATCTAACAAAATATCTTATGTTATATAGAATTGACCACAAATAGAGCATACATTACAGGAAACATTTGTGAATATCAGCTAAGGATTGTTTACAGATGACAATCCTCTTTGGGGCATATAACACATGCAATGGAGCATGCCAACCCCTTCATGCATTGTATATGATGAAAAATCTCTTTACAGTTTTGAAGGTAAACTTCAAAAGAACAAAATATTAGATAATTCTCACTTCTAAAGTTTGTGTTCTTTAAGATTTACAGGGAAACCTTTCTACACTGATCTTCAGGGTCCAACAGCCCTCAAAAACCATATTCAATGTCAATAACCACTTCATAGTTCATACTCACCTCGGTAACAAAGCTCACAGCTAATCCTCCTCTACCAGCCCTTGCAGTCCGCCCCACACGATGAACATAATCCCTAGGATACCTGCACCAGGTAGCAGCTAACCTTCAGTGCCCAAGCATACTTTAGAGACACTAAAAACTAAGAAAATTCTGAATTAAGAGAACCTTGGAAGATCATAATTGATGACAAGATCAACAGTAGGAATGTCTAAGCCGCGACTAGCAACATCAGTAGCAAGCAGTATAGAAACTCTTCCAGATTTAAAATGCTGCACTGCTGAAAGTCTTAGAACCTGTGATTTTAATGAATGCAGAGCTGCAGCCTCCACTTCAAGCTCTTCTAACAATAAACTTAAAATATGACAATCTCTGTTCCAAAATTTCAAGAATAAGAAATGTCAAAACAAAAATTTATGAAGAAACTCAATTTTGTTTTAAACAAGAGAGAAAAACCACCATATAAAACCTGTCAGGTAAGCATGTGGAGTGGTTTGAGGAGAACACAGCAGTAAATCAATAGAAAGAAAGCAGGAAAATGAGTAAGACATTTGAACTCTAGAAAAACATACGGTTATAAAAACCTGTAGTTTCTGTCTAGCACTCAAGAGAAATATCAATAATGTAGCTCTAAATATTTGACAGCATAATCCTAGTCCTAAATTTAAACCCTAAAGATAACTAATAATCCTAGGCTAGCAATCTATCTTTATATCTAACAATTAATTAATAAGTAAACAAACAACAAAATAACATAATAATAAAGAAAGCTCCAACATCAGCATGCCATGCATGATGCAGCATCTTTCTATCAAATGATAAAGGCAACATAAACATACTAATTGTTGCAAAGACGATCAATTTGTCAAGAAAATTACATGAAAAGACAAAATGACCATGCCAAAGATTCTATGGCTAAGTAAGATGCGTAACAAAGCAAAAAAAAAAAGCAATAGAAAGTTGAGAGAAACATATTAGAAAGAAATATAAGCAAAAGATCACCAGAGATAGGAGACATCTCAAATATGAGTAGGAAAGAAAAAAGGTTCCCTCCATTAACAAATCCCTACAACCTAATGAAATATAATAGAGCTTGGCACTCAACACCAGCACAAGCACTGATATGACAGATTCACATTTTTTTGCAACCTCATTTGAAGTTTAAGTAAAGGATACCGCATGCCACATATTCTAGAAGAAGAAAGAGAGAAGTAGGAATAGGATAATTGAACATGAAGAGAATTATAGTACAGACAAAACAAAATGAAAGTTTAAATAAATTCTGATAAAGCTACTAAGGAGAAAAGAATCAAAACTACTATAACATCTAGAAGGTGTAATATTGTAGTTTGTACGCAACTTAAACAATTGTAGCGGTTAAAACGACAACAACAACAAGATGACATACTAATCATAGAAAGGAAAAGAACCAATCAACTCAATGATTTGATACCTGCATCTTGAGGCAAATATCATGGCTGAGTGGATATTCATGTCTTCCATTTTAGACAAAATGTGAACGAGATAAGCATCCTTCACAGTCTTTGGCATGAAAACATACTGCTGCTTAAGAGTTTCAACTGTCCTGAAGCCTTCATAAGCCTCATAGAAGTAGGCCTTGTTGGCAGAAAGCTCAAGCAGTGTTTGCAGGTCACTGGTCAGTGTTGCAGAAAATAACAAAGTTTGCCGATTCTTTGGCAAGCATTGGAAAACTACTCTTAGTTCCTCCTCAAAGCCTGCATCCAAAACTCTATCTGCTTCGTCCAAAACTAAAAACTGAAACAAAATAATAACATAAAAGGAATAAGTAAACGAGGAACAATTTCAATACAAGCATATTTATTTATTTAGCATGAAGGATATAAAGAGGCCAGTTATCAGACAAAGAATCTCAACATCCTTAACCTGCTTTCCTGATATGAAGATGACTGTCAAGGGTAGTTACAAATATAATGTTCCAGCTACTCACGTTCAACAATCTCATAATAAAAAGTTAATCTTGCTTTCTGACGGAAAAAACTCCATTTCTGAAGATATCCAAATCTTCCTGTCAACTACTAATAAGCAGTGAATACAAAATCATTTAGACTCGACCCCAAAATGACATAGTATTAGATGAGACAACCTTCTCCATCCCTTAGCCCTTATCATATATCTCAGCATCTTATTCTCAGGTTTGGAAGATTTTTGACTAGCAAATTGCTCAAAACTATTGATATCCAATTAATACAAATGCAAGTAAATGATTAAACCGGCATCCTAATTTGTCCTCGATTTCAACAATTCATCCACCAAGTTCTTGAATTTGCAAGACAGAAACACATACAATAAGCAATGAATTCAAATGCTTTATCCGTCATTCCCATTTTTATCAAATGAAACACAAATTTCAAGGTCATTTTAAAGCAAATAAGGTCACCGCTTACCAGGTACATCATCCACATTAAGTCAAATTACTAGCTAATAGCAATGGATTATCCAAATACTAAATCAATCGAAGTTACATTCTAAATGTCAGTGTCAGTTCCAAATCACCTACTGCATAAACATACACTAGAAAACAACTTCCATCAAAATCCGCTCGTAGTAAATCATGAAAAACAACAATGAAGATGAAGATGAGGGATTCACCTTAGTGCTTTGAAAAACTTTGGGAATATCGGGATTTTCTTCAAGCAAAACTTTGATTCTTCCAGGTGTAGCCACAACCACATGCGGCCTCGATACCAATGCTTTCGCCTGCGTAATCATATCCATTCCACCCACCACCACTGAACACCGCAGATGCAAACAAGACCCCAATGCTCTAAACTGCTCTGCCAACTGGAAAGCAAGCTCCCTCGTTGGAGTAATCACCAACGCAAAAACCCCATACGGGTCCTCCGCCAAACGGTTCAATATTGGTAGAGCAAATGCCGCCGTTTTCCCACTTCCCGTCTGAGCTATCACCAGCACGTCACGACCGGCAATTATTTTAGGTATGCAGTGGGTCTGAACCGGCGTTGGCTTTCGCATCCCTAGTTCTTTGCATGCCTGGATGGCCCATTCGGCTAGGCCAAGGTCGGAGAAAGAGGAAGTCGAGGCAGAGGCGGTGGCAGAAGCTGAGGAAAACTTTTCTAGTTGGTGAGTTTGTGGATCATGGTTTTGGGTGGTTTTAGGATTTTCATTGGCTTTGGGTCTTCTGGATTTTGAGAAGAGCGGAAAGTTTTTGTCAACTGAAGTTGGAGAATTTTCTTCATCCTGTCCTCCTTCTTGATCCATCAGAAATTTAACGTTTGGAGAAAGAAAGACAAACCCTGCGGCGGAGAGAAAGGAAGAAAATAAGAGCGTATTATTTATTGATTTAATTGTGAAATAAGTATTTAAATTATAATATTTTAGTTATATATTTAATTTTCTTTTTTAAATTAATGTTTAATGTTTCTAAAATTATTCATTTAAGCATTTCATCGTTAGTTTTTTTTAAAAAAAATCATATTTATTATAATTTCTAAAATAATTTAAAAAATAAAAATCTTTAAACTCAGTTATTATTATCGTTATTTATTTCGACGGTAGTTATATTATTTGTCGATTATTAATAAAAATATAATCATAAGAGTCTAATAATGAAAGTAGTAAATACTCAAGGCTGCCCCATTGACACGGTTGATTCGGTAAACCCCAAACATTTCCATTCTCTTTTTCGTGTTCGATTGGTAACTTTTGCCTTGTTACAAACAATGGTCCCCCCTCCCTTTTTCAGTGAAGCTTTAAGCACAGATAATGGCCTAAATGAAGCAAGAATGAAGCATATGTAGTCCAAAAAGATCAAATTCGAATGTTCTTCCAAGTAGGTGATGAAAAATAATTCAAATCTAAGTCATTGGTGGACAGTTTCCACATGTTAATTTGATGATTGTAATGTTTTTTCTAACTAAATATGTATTTTTCTATAAAATTTACAGATACTTGAGTCTCGTGTGTGTAGGAAAATTTTATGACAGACATCGAATATTGTTGAACACCACTGATGTTAAAATTTTTTAACACCATTAAATTAATTAATAAAAATTAAAAATCACAAGAACTGAATATGTAATTAATAAAAAAGTGGTAGGCTCAACATCTAATTAATAATCATGTGTTGAGTCCTTCAAACTTTTAATATTTATTAATTAATTTAATAATATTCAACAATGTTCAGTGTTAGTGGTGTTTAACAGTATTCGACACTCGTTATAATAATAAGATTAGAATTAAAGAAGATAAGCTGAATGTAAAAACGTTTTTTTAAGTTTCTTTCTTAGTATATTTGTATTTAATTTAATTAAAATAAATAAAAATGACATAGCATGGATCACTTCATTTGACACGACAGCTTATAATTAGGACAAAAAAAATTTACCTACAACTATTTATGATTTACTTTTTTATATTTTAAATAGTTCTAAATTAATCAAGAAAATTATTTATCTGATTCTAAAGTTTTAAATTGAACATAGGACTCGGATGTAGAAAGAACTGATTTTAAAGAAAATATATTTGTAAATCTAAATATTTCGAGATAAAAATCTTAGTGTTAAAGTTAAATTAAATTTGAATTGATCTAAATTTAATATTATTTAAACTTAAATCAATTCGAACTTAATCATAAGATGTGATATAATGATTACTTTAGTTTTTAATCACGAGGTAGAAGTTTGATTTTTATTAATAAAAATAAAATATATTTTATGGTCAACCGTTTATCTCTTAATAAGAATTATCGTAACAAGAAAATCAATCATTATTATCGACGTTGAAAACAAATTCAAATAAACTTATCTTATTTCATGTTGAGGTGTGAGGCTGACCCTTCTAATAATATCATTTATAATGTTTAAATTTACATCTTTACCTTAAGTAAGTAATTATCTTACTAATATACTCAACACTTATCAGTAACATATGCTATCATTTGAATATTGCTTATATTATTATTATTATTATTATTATTTTGTAAGGATAGCGTATTAAATAATAACATATATACATAAATATTCAAAAATGTATAATTATATTATACATTTATTATTGTAATATTTTAGGTTAACCTATATATTATAAATATTGTAATAATTTTTGTCTATAATATTATAATTTTTTAATTATTGATATCGAATTGATTGATGAATTATTCTAAATTAAGTATTATACAAATCCGTTACGTGATAATTTTTTCAGTCTAATTTATTTCACTCATAGATAAAATAATAGTAATTATATTTAATGTTAAAATATAGAATTAGGGCATATAATATAAGATAAATAATATAAATTATAAAAATTAATATTAAAATTTAATGTTGAATTTTTAGGGTTGAGTACAAATAAAACACTAAAAATGTATATGTTGTAATAATATTGTTGCAAAATAAATTCCTTTTTTTTATCATGTTACTCTTAATTAAATTTAGAAAAATAGAGGATATTAAAATATATTTAAAAATATATAATAAAATCTATAATACAACTTTAAAATATTATAAATAAAGACGATTTAATATTTTTTAATTATTTTTTTAAAATTATCATACACCAAACATTTAACATTATGTAGAAGAAATTAAATAACAAAAATACAACTGTAAATTACTGTAGATTATGAACTGCACTGAAAAACAGATGAACCAACGGCCGAACGAACCAAAAAGACAACGCGCGCAAATCTCGATCGAAAATAATAAAGTGATAAATTACGTAACAGACCACTTAATTATTAAATAAAAGTATATATGGTTATCGAATTTCTAAATGTTATAAACAAGTCACCTTCTTAATGGATTGTTACAAATATATCATTAGGTTAAAAATGAAATGGACTTTAGAATGTGTCGTTAGAAAATACTTTTAATATTTTATTAAAAGTATATTTATTTTTAAATTAGATACCTAAAATATATATTTATTAAAATAGATACTTAAATTTATTTTTAATCAATATCACATGACAACTTTTAAAAATGTAGATGATAAATATATATTTTAGGTACCTGTTTGATTAAATTATTTTGATAAAAATATATTACATATCACTAAATATATTTCAAACAGTTATTTTAATAAAAAATAATTTAAATACTTAAATAAAAAAATTTATACTTCAAATGTTTATTTGTAATGGGGTAACTCGTGTATAGTAAAAAATAATAAAAATTCTAATATGCCTTCTTATATTAAAAATTATTAAAATATTAAATTCTAAACTATAAACTTTACCCCTAAAAAACATGCAATATCCCTAAGTCTTAAACCCTAATCACAATAATTAATCTTAAACTCTAAATTTAAAACCTAAATCTATTATCTTAAAATAAGATATAATAAAAGAACGTACGATTTACCGCGTATTTTATTTTAAATATAACATCCCAATTCTAAATTATAATTTTTGGACAACTAAATATAAAAATAAAACAAAATGTGAAGTAATTATATTTAGTCAATTAATTATTTTTTATATTTTTTATATTTATATTTTTAAATATATTTAAGATTAGAATTAAAATTTATAAAAATAAAATAAGATTCAGAGGACTAATTTCAAGATAAGATCATAATTATTTTCGTACGACTTTGACTTGGTCATGGGGATGATAGACTTTACAGTGTGAGCAATGACTTCGAAGAAAGAATGCGTACGCGTCGTCGAACGATCGAAGAGAAAAGGACAGAAAAAAGAAGTAAAAATTGTAATGAAGAGAGTTCAAGTTCAAGGTGGGGTTATAAGAATCGGAAGATGTTAAGTCTGAACATCATTGGCCTTTGTTGTTTCAGCTAAAGCAGGGAAGAAAGGTTCCGTCCTCCTCGTCTACAATCTGTTTCCCAGTCAAGTAAGCAAGTAAAGCCTTTGTATTTATTTTTAAGAATGTTGTTTCAGACATCTGGTTGGATTCAAGATTTGTTTTTGTTTATTGGGTGTCTGTGTTTTTGTGTTCGTTAAACATATAGTAGTTGAAGAATGAAGATGTATCATGGTCATTCATCAAGTCCAAACTTGTCCATGGGGGGTTATTCATCAGATGGATCCACTTCATGGATGCGCGATAAGCCCCAATTTCCACTCGAAACTGACCGATTGAGCTTCAATGGAAGGTCGCTCATGGAGAATTCTGACTGGGCGGCTGCTATAGAAGGTGGAGCAATGGATCTTGTTCAAAGTCACCTGTTTAATGAAGCCGAACCATCTGATGCTTCATTTCAGTTTCCAAATAACCAGATTAATGAAGCCGAAACATCTGGAGCTTCATTTCAAACAGAAGCAGGATGTGGCCAATCTAAACTTACTCCAGCACAAAGAAACAGGAAAAGACAAGCTGATGTAAACTACAGACAAAAGCTGGAGGTATAGAAATTGTAAATTTTCTTCTCACTTATTCCTTGTAGTAAATCCTAAATTGGTTGTCGTTTTATTTTGTCTGTTCTTCAATATTACTCTTGCTTGACATTTCTTTCATGTTGATTGTACTTGTATGGTAAGTTTCTTTGGTATCCCCTTCCAGTTAAACCATGATTTGCATGTGGTTTGATATTAAAGTTGGATTCCTTGCTACTTGGTTCTTCAGGACAAGATGAGAGTTCTTCAGGGACTTGTACCTGGTTGCAGTAAGGTGTGTTTTCTTGGATGTTATAGCTGAAAGATTACCTTTAAAACAACACCTAACAATCATTTAGAACAACTGGTTATGTTTATTTTGTGAGGATTTTATTGGTTTCTGCAGGCTAAAGGCAAGGAAGCAATACTAGATGCGATCATTGAGTATGTACAGTCATTTCAGCGACAAAATAAGGTATCATAATCCATGACCGAAATGGTGCACAAAGTCCATATGTCCTGTGCTGTTTTGTTGTTCTTCCATATCACTCTTGCTTGATATCTCTTTCCTGTTTGCTGTATGATAAGATCCTTTGTTATCCAGTTTCAGTTGAATCAAGAATTGCTTGTGGTTTGATATTAAAGTTGGAGTACTTGTTAATTGCTTTTAGCTTGGGTATGTTTGGCTTTGCAAATTCCTTGTTTTAATGTTGACAGGTTGCAGAGGAAAAAGCAGCTGAGAATATACAATTGAAAGCGGAAAATGAGCGATTATACGCCGAGAACACAATGCTAAAAGAGCAAACAGGATTGCAGCCTTTCAGTGGCAAGAATCTTGAGCATCAAAGTGTTTCTCTTCAGGTAGAAACTGTGAGCTAAGCATTTGTTACATTATGAATTGGATGCATAAAACATACATTCTAACCAGTATGATAAGTTATTCCTATCATATCGGTTTTTCGTGATTTGCAGGATCATCATGGATTTCTCTGTGAAGCTGTGGACAAGGTATGGTGTTTTATTCTACATCTTTATGAGTCCACTAGGTTTGAAAGATCTGGAGTTCATCTCATACATTATAACCATTAGAATCAATCAGTTTTACCTATTTTTTTTGTAATTTGCAGGATCACCATGGAACTAATTCTGAAGCTGTTGACAAGGTATGGCATATTGTTCTACATACTGGAATTCTTCTATGGACTTCAATTGGATTAAACCATATTAAGTTTTTCTATAAAGCTTGTAAATATCGAATCTTGATGTGCTTTTCCTCATTATTTGGTTGTCTCAGCAGGAAATCGTTCCAGTGAATGCAACAAGTTTAATGTCTGGAGGTGTCATTTTACCGAATGCGAACCTCTCGCAGTTGGAAACCGTTCCAGCTTCTAATTTCTCGAGCTTTACCCGTGTTGGCTTGATGCAAGAATCGCAAGACATTTCCGAAGTCAATGGGGTGAAATCAGTATCTGGTGTGGAAGCTCCTGGAGATGCTTGTTTGCAAGCTCAAGAAATCTCAATCAAGAAAAGAAAAAGGAGTGTGCAGGTAACGAAATGATTTCCCATTATATATTTGTTTTTGTTTGTAGTCTAAGGTTTGATTGCTACGATTATTGCAGGATGCTGAGGTTGATCAAGCTAAGGGAGGCCAACCCCTGAACATGGCAACACAGGGTAGTGTTGAAAGTCAAGAGAAGGGGGTTTGGAACCTAACTACTACGACCAATAAATCTACAAGGAAACAAGGAAGACAAGGGTCTCAAGCTTCTGATCCACCGGAAGAGGAAAACGTCCATACCGGATCCCAAGTAGGCCAGAAAACACTAGGTCATGGTCTTGTACAACAGGTAACATTGTAAATCATATACTTTTGAAATTTAGCAATATTTAGATCATTTGCTTGGGGTTATTTGGTTATGAATTCAGATAAGAAGAGAAAGGATCAAAGAAAAGATGAGATTGCTTGAACTACTCGTACCTGGTTGTAGCAAGGTGTGTTTTTCTTTTTTACGTTGTAATTGTTAAAGAATATTGCTGGCATAACCGAAATCAATTTTGGAGGGAGAGCTGGTGACAGCTCATAGCAATCTGTTAGGGTCTATCATCATGCTTTTCTCATGCCTTTCATATGAGCTAATGTGTATAAATACCCAGCCTTTTCTTCAATAAGAAATACACTCATTTATCTCTGAATTATGTTACTTCAGTAGCTTTCTTTATAGTTTTCACATGGTATCAGTTGTCCTTCTCCTCTCGATCCTGGCAAACCTTCAATAGTCTTCCATAGTTTTTTTTTTTTTTCCATGGCTCATCAAGATGATGCTGACGACGATGGCGATTCTCAGTCCTTTTCCAACAAGCGTATTAGTATTCGCTTGGATGACACAAATTATCTCCTCTGGAAACAGCAAGTCTTGTTGATGATGCGTGGTCATGGCCTGGAGGATTATCTCGATCCTGAGTTTCTTCCCCCACCCAAGTTCCTTTCAACTGATGCTGGAGATCCGGTGGCAAATCCTGCTTACAAGGCTTTTATTAAGCAAGACAGCTCCCTAGCCTCTTGGCTTCTTTCCACTGTTAGTTTTGACATTTTGCCGAACCTTGTTGGTGCTGAAAGTACAGCGTCGATCTGGAAAATCATCTCTGGTCTCTACTCTCAACTCTCCACCACAAAATTGATGCATCTTCATTGTCGTCTTCGCTCGATAAAGAAGGTTACTCAGTCTATGAGAGCTTATACCGTTCAAATTAAAGAGATATGTGATCTTTTAGCTTCTTGTGGAAATTCAGTTTCCATAGTCGAGCATATCGCTACCATTCTTAATGGCCTCCCTCCTGAGTATGATCCGTTTGTTGCGGTTATCTCTGCAAGTCGTGTTCCTTACACAGTTGATGGTGCTACCTCTGTGCTGATTGATGCTGAGACACGACTTGCTGATCCTCTTTGAATGCCAATTGGCATTCATCACACTCGATTTACTGATGAAAGTAATCGGTCTCGAGAAAGGTTGCCACCTGATGCTGTTGGACCACAAGTGAATCGTTATAAGGGGCGCCCTCGCATTCAGTGCCAGGTCTGTGGCAAACTGGGACACCTTGCTGACAGATGCTGGCACAGGTTCGATAAAAATTATAAACCAAATACCTCCCCAGCACCACGTCGTGACATTACTTCTCAGGCGAACAATTGTTATGCAACTGCTCAGCTTGATATCACTTATGATCCTTTTGTTGCTGAGGGTGCTCCTGATCTTGCTTGCCCTACTCCTCCAGTGGAAGCTCCTCAAGTTAATTCCTTAGTAGCTGAGCTTGGATCTACTGCAATGACCTGGTTCCCTGATTCTGGTGCGACTCACCATGTCACGAATGGCTATCCTCCTTCTTCCTCCTCGAGCTCGTATTCTGGTAAGGGAAAAGTGCATTTGGGTGATGGTTCCTCGTTGGCTATCTCCCATATCAGTCATACTGATTTAAATACATCTGTTCGACCATTGCTCTTATCTCAACTATTAGTTGTCCCTCAAATTACGAGAAATTTATTATCCGTATCTAAGTTTACAGCAGACAACAATGTATTTGTTGAATTTCATGCTAATCATTGTTCTGTAAAGGATGAATATTCAGGTGCTGTTTTGTTAGAAGGGGTTCAGAAGGATGGCTTATATTCTTTCACAGCTGAAGGCTTGGTCACCCATCTCTTGAAGTCTTAAGTTTAGCTTTGAATAAACGACTCACTTCTCATGAGCACTTTACATGTAAAGCTTGTCAGATTGGGAAGAGTCATGCACTTCCTTTTAAGCAATCTAGCACCAATTATTCAGTTCCTTTTGAATTAGTTGAAATTGATGTATGGGGTCCTGCTTCTATTGCGTCTAATGGATATACGTATTACGTTTCTTTTGTGGATATGCATACTCGACATTGCTGGATTTACCTGCTTAAACGTAAGTCTGATGCTTCTTCAGCCTTCTCTTTATTTCATGTCATGGTTCAAAATCAGTTTAATAGCAAACTCCAAGCAGTTCAGACTGATGGTGGAGGCGAATTTCGTTTTCTCGATACTCTATTACCTCAACATGGTATTCAGAGACGCATCACATGCCCCTATACCTCCCAACAAAATGGGGTGGTTGAACGCAAACATCGTCATCTTGTTGAGACAGCTTTGACAATGCTTGCTCAAGCATCTATGCCTATTAAATTCTGGTCCTATGCTATTCTGAGTGCAACTTATCTCATCAATAGGTTGCCTTCCAGGTCACTGGGAAATTGTTCTCCATACAAAAAGTTAACTGGACATGACCCTGATTATACTTTTCTAAAAGTATTTGGATGTGAATGTTTCCCCTATTTGAGACCTTACAACGCTCATAAGCTTGAGTTTCGATCAAAATCTTGTTTATTTCTTGGATACTCTCCTCGACATCATGGCTATCAGTGTGTTGATGACACTGGAAGGATATACATTACTCGTCACATGGTGTTCAATGAGCATGTATTTCCTTTCCAAAAGGATAGTTTCCCTCCATGTACGGCTGCACCTCATATGTCTTCACCAGTTCCTTTGGTGCCCTCAAAACAAAAACCTCAGGATACTCCTATTCGTGACAATGTATGTGTCCTTGAAAATTCTTTACATACTGCTTCCTCATCAGCTGCCCCTGATCCTCCAGAAGGTTCAGCTTCTCCAAATGTGAGTAATCCATCATCTGAAGGTTCTACTTCTTCCATGTCTCCAGAAGTAACTGCACCACCAGTTTTAGTACCTCTTCAGCAACCCCCTGGTAACTCACACCCTATGGTTACTCGCAGCAAATTAGGAATATATAAACCGAAACTTTATCATGTCTACTACAATGATACACCGACAACTATTCAGGAAGCTCTTGAAGATTCTAATTGGAACAAGGCAGTAATGACTGAGTATACTGCTCTTAAAGATAATGAAACCTGGGAGTTGGTTCCCTACCACAAGGAAAGAAAGCCATTGGCTGCAAATGGCTCTTTCGAATAAAGCATCATCCTGATGGCTCGGTTGACAAATACAAAGCACGTTTGGTTGCTAAAGGGTTCACACAGGTGCCAGGCAATGATTTTTTCGAAACCTTCAGTCCAGTAATTCGGTTTTCCACTCTCAACATTCTTCTCTCAGTAGCTGTCACACATGGATGGCATGTTCACCAAATTGATGTAAACAATGACTTTCTCAAGGGGGACCTTGCTGAAGTTGTCTATATGCATCAACCTCCAGGATTTGAGCGTTTTGATTCTACTGGATCACCACTTGTTTGTCGTTTAAACAAAGCTATCTATGGCTTACGCCAAGCACCCAGGAATTGGTTCATGAAGTTGAAGACTTGCTTGGTACACCTTGGCTTTCATCCTTCCTTAGCTGATACATCCCTTTATATTCGTGAAAAGGATGCAAATGTTACTTATATCGTTGTCTATGTGGATGACATATTGCTCACAGGGAAATCTGAGGAAAAAATTCATGAAATTATTTCTGTCCTTCATGCTCAATTTTCAGTTAAAAATCTTGGTTATTTACAGTATTTTCTGGGTCTTGAAATTCAGTATGTCAAGGGAGGAATACTTATACACCAAGCTAAGTATGCTAGAGATTTACTTCAACGAACAGAACTTATGACCAGTACTTCAGTATCCACTCCAATGGTAACCTATCCAAAGCTAAGTAAACACTCTGGTGAACTTTTCGTTGATATTCATGGCTATCGGAGCATTGTTGGGGCACTGCAGTATCTATGCCATACACGTCCTGATCTTGCCTTTGCTGTCAATAAAGTGGCACAATTCATGCAAACTCCTACTGAAACACATTGGAAAGCAGTTCAAAGGATTCTTCATTATCTCCGAGGCACACTTGATTATGGATTATGGTTTTCACCTCAACCATTGTCTGAAACATCCTTAACTATCTTCTCGGATGTTGATTGGGGAAGTGATGTTGACGATTGTCGATCCACATCAGGCTACTATGTTTTTCTTGGCCAGCATATCATTTCATGGAGTGCTAAAAAACAGAAGGCGGTCTCTCGGTCCACCGCCGAGGCTGAGTATCGGAGCCTTGCGGATGCATCCTCTGAAGCTATTTGGGTGACTGCTGTTTTAAATGATATGGGTGTACAGCAGCCTGCGGTACCGAAGATTTGGTGTGATAACACCAGCACCATTTCCATGGCTGCTAACCCTGTTCTTCATGCAAAAACCAAACACGTTGATCTTGACCTTTATTTTGTACGTGAGAAAGTTGCTTCTGGTGTCATACATGTGGGTTATGTTCCTGCTTCATGTCAAGTAGCCGATATACTCACCAAACCAATTTCAACATTACACCATGAGGAACTTCGAGGAAAGCTTTGTGTCCATAGCTTACATAATTTCAAGCAGACAGGAAAAGAAGAAGGGAAAATGTTAAAGAATATTGCTGGCATAACCGAAACCAATTTTGGAGGGAGAGCTGGTGACAGCTCATAGCAATCTGTTAGGGTCTATCATCATGTTTTTCTCATGCCTTTCATATGAGCTAATGTGTATAAATACCCAGCCTTTTCTTCAATAAGAAATACACTCATTTATCTCTGAATTATGTTACTTCAGTAGCTTTCTTTATAGTTTTCACAGTAATTACTGCTAGCCTTGCCTATTTTGTAAGGGTTTATTATTGGTTCTCGCAGGTTACAGGCTCAGCACTCATGCTAGATGAAATCATTAAGTATGTACAATCACTTCAGCGACAGGTTGAGGTATTTGAGCTTAATTCAACGACTGAAACGGAGCACGCTTCAGTCGTATCAAAACCATACTATCTTTTACATTATTATGTTTTATGCAGTTTCTATCGAAGAAACTTGCTGCATCCCGTGTCATATCAGATAGTGATGCAGCCATTCGTGACATTCTCTTGAAGCTTGAAGCTGATGATGAGAGTACAGTGAAATTGTCAGACTTTGCTGGTTTAGATGGTGAAAAAATAACAATAGGCAAATATAACTTCCCAATCTCTCTACATCCGATCGTAAAGAAAATCATTGGTGTATACGGTGATGTTTCTGCAACAAGTAAAATGAATCCGAGTATTGCTGAGGTGACTTATCAAATGTTCTGTGCTTCGGTCAAGGAGATGAATGATCATCGACTAGAGGAAGTTACCGAGGGTCTGATATTGAAGTGGAGAGATGCCATCAGGGATGCTTTATACATTCATTTCAAGGTGGATTTCGCCATGGAACATTTGAGGAAAATTGCTCGAGGGTACATTGGTTTAATGGAGCAATCTAAGATACGCAAGTTAGAGGATGAATTGAGTGACAGGAAAGAGAGATCAAAAGTATTCATGGAAGCTGCAGAAGATTTCTGCGGTAAGCCTGTTAGCTCCGGATTGTTTCCGGACGCACAAGCAACTTAGAAAACACAGGATTCAGCCCTGGTGATAGTATTTTGGTGCTGGGATTTGATCACTGTTTATGCTTTTCCTCTGGCGGAGCTTAGAGGTCCTTTTTTCTGTTGCCCGGTGGTGTTTAGAATATAGGGTTTAGACTCGATTTCCGAAAGTCTTTGTTCGGGTTAATCCGACTCATGTTGCGTTGCATATCTAATATTGGTGACTGAATCTCTAGACATGAATTTTATGTGTACATGATCTCGAACTCATGAATTTTTTAATTTTTTCTTCTGTTATATAATATGTATTACCTTTAATCGTAAAAAATATTAAATTATATTTTTAAATAAAATAAAATATATAAATAATACTCTATAAGATATTCAAGTTTGGAAATATTAAAAGGTCAAGAATATTGAAAATCCCACTCAATTTCTTATATAAAAATTTAAATCCACTGGCTGTAGTTCATAGAGGCGCGGAAACAGGGATACTTTCTCTTTCAATAAAGTAGACATTGAGTTTGAACAATTAAAAGAGGCTTAACTACACAGGTGGTTATCAATCTATTTAAGAATTGCTATTTTAGCCATTAAACTAAATAATTTGTCAATTAAATCATTAAATTTTTTTAATAGAAAAACGACAAAGAGTTGACATAACAGGTAACGAAATTTGATTTAAAATACGACATAACAGTTAACAAAGGGATAATAATGTACAAAATCAAACATGAGATCATTTGGGTGTTATACTAGTATTTAATTTTAAACAAAAGAAGTTTAATTTAAAATATATGAATATTTTAAATCAAAATTATTTTTAAAATAGAATATTATAAATTAAATTTATTTTATTTTAAATATAATTACTTGATTTAATGATTTTACACATTCAAAATAATTCAAGTTTAATTCGCCTTTCAATCGATTTTACGTAGCATTTACTTCATTATAAAATATGCATATAAAATAGTGCATTTTGTATCATTAAAAACATGTTAGTGTAGTGATAAATGTATGGTCCTAGGTTCAATTCCTCAAATTGTATTTCAAATTAAAAAATTTAATGGCCTGATTGACAAGTTTTATAATTTAGTACGAATATATATATATCTAAATAGTTCAGTGGCGATCTGTATAATTTACCCTTAAATGAATGACAATCTTGCAGTAATATCCATAACTAAGCCTACTTTACTAATTCAATTAGTTATTACAGGCAGAAAAATTTTCAAGACAATGTCCGGTGGATACCCTCAACATCCTCCCGGCTACGGTTACGGCCCCCCGCCATCTCAGCCCTATGCAGTCAGCTCGACGCCTCAACAGTACGGCGTTCCATACGGAGCTGCACCATACGGGACACCTTCTCCATTCTCTGCTCCTCCAGGAGAGAAGCCACCAAAGGACAAGCCCCAGGCACATGGCGTCGGTGGCGCTCCTCCAGCACACGGCGGAAGCTATCCTCCCATGGGAGGTTATGCGAGTCCCTTCGCAGCTCTGATTCCGTCGGCGTTTCCACCGGGGACAGATCCTAACATCGTGGCCTGCTTTCAAATGGCTGATGAAGATGGAAGTGGGTTTATCGAGGATAAGGAGTTGCAGAGCGCGCTTTCTTCTTATAATCAGAGCTTCAATTTGAGAACTGTTCGTTTGCTCATGTATCTCTTCACGAACACCAACACCAGAAAGATCGGTCAGTTCCTTTTTTGCTTCTATTTTCATCTTAATTCTTCCACCGACTTTCCATCCCAATTGCAATTGAATTATTAGGTTAATTTCACAAAAAAATTAAGAATTAGAAAAAAGAAACCCTGCATTTGAATACAGTAGCTTAATTTTGGTCATTTGAAGCGAGTTAGGAATGCGAGTTTCTTCAAGTCAAGCATACCTTAATTTTTATCAACATATTAACTAGTTGTCTTCCATGGAAACTTCTGAATGCAGGTCCGAAGGAGTTCACTTCAGTGTTCTATAGTCTTCAGAACTGGAGGGTAACTTCCATCCTTTAGAAAGGGATTTGATTAACATGATTGCATTTATCTGTTTACTTTATTCATCTAAAAACTGGGTTTGGTGCAGGCCATCTTCGAGAGATTCGATAGGGACAGGAGTGGCAAAATCGATGCCAATGAACTGAGAGAAGCACTCTTGAGTCTAGGATTTTCAGTTTCTCCGGTTGTGTTAGATTTGCTCGTATCAAAGTTTGATAAAACCGGAGGCAAATCCAAGGCCATTGAATACGACAACTTCATCGAGTACGACTGCGCTCTATCATGTCGAATCTAATTACTTGTATCATAAAAACATGACCAATTTGTGCATATAACATCAACTAATCTATCTTTTTCCCCCTTCTTTTATGCAGGTGCTGCCTTACAGTTAAAGTAAGCTCTCTTTTCTCTACTTCGCTTCATTTCACTTGATGGATCGTTAATGTTTGGTTCTTTGGCTTGATCATGTAGGGGCTTACCGAGAAATTCAAGGAGAAGGACACGATGTATAGCGGTAATGCGACGTTTAGTTACGAAGCCTTTATGCTCACCGTCCTGCCATTCCTGGTTGCATAAATCAACAGATTATGAACCCCCCCGGGTTCTGTCGATTATGGAGTCAGTTCCTTTATGTCTTTGAACTTCTGTTTTAACTTCGTTGCTATCTATTAACATATATCTAGAATAAAGAAGTTTGTACATTAAAGGGTTTCATGTGTATACTTGTTACATTAGGCACTGTTTTGAAGTTCATTGCAATCCCCATGAACGGGTTACTAGTGCACATCATTCCTGATTTTAACTAATTAGATTTATTCAGATAAAATGAATGATTATCTCTTTCCTATATATAATTGAAGAATAAATAATTATTTTAAAATAAACGAACTAAATTAATTAAATTATAGATGACGTTACAAATACGATTCATCTAATAATTAATTTAAAGATACGTGATAACGCCACGTATAAAATGATGGTGATGTGATAAAGATAATATGACAAAAATATTTTTAATTTTAAAAATTAATTATAACCAGTAATATATAATATCATCAATTAATTTAAAGAAAAAAAGAAAAAGAAAAAGGTTTTGCTGCTGAATCAAATTTAGGTTTTATTTTTAATTATTCTAACCGCCGAATTAACCAGTAAGTAAAAATATTATTACTAGTTTATGTATATAACCAAAGAGAACAACTTAATTACCCATAAAAGAGTACCCACAGTTGTCTTCTTCCTCAACTATAAAACAAAACTCAAGCCGCCGCCGTGCACCCACAAATTCGCCATTGACGCTCCGGTGATCTTTTCCGTTCACCGAGACCACCAACACGAAACCATTTTAATGGATTAAAAAAATATTTAGGGGAAATTCAACCACGTTATTCTTAAAAACATTCTTATCAACTATTTTTTACAAATATATAATAATCTGTATTACTTTCAATCCACCCTGAGATCTAATAATGTAAGGATTTTAATACTACATAGATATGACGTCAAAAAATATTTATAAAATTTGATTAGATAGTTATTTTATTTTTAAATAATTTAATTTTTAAAATTTTATTTTGATTTAAAATAATCTCTTTATGAATGGAAATTGTTAATAATTTGAGGATAAACAATATAAAATTACTTAACACAATGACAAGCTAGAAAAAATATTATATATTTTTATAAAATTTTATAAATATATTTTTGATTAACGTGTTATTATGTAAAGTCATCGTATTTGTTTATATGACACTTTTATTGTTCGTGCACTGTCATGTAGGTTTATTACATCATTTCAAGTCATTTATCATTAGTTGGTTTACAATATGCATTAGTGATGGCAACGGGTCGGGTCGGGTTTTTGGTCGCCCCGAAACATAAGTCTTCCAATCCCACTCTGATCCAACCATGATATTTCAATAAAAAAATCCGAATAACTTGACTCAACCCATAAAAAATAATAAATATTATATATAAAATATAAAAAATATATAAATATATTGGATCAGGTCGGGGAAATTTTACACTAAACCAAACCCCGACCAACCCCGACTTTATTTTTTATCACCCAACCCGAGCCGACCAAAACCCGTTTTTTAAATAAAAAATGTCCAGATCGAGTCGAACCCGACGAGGACGTGTCAAATTGTCATCCTTAATATTTATCCATAGAAAAGTTATTTTGACCCTAAATGAAACATTCAGAGTTAAATTATTAAAAAAAAAATATTAAAGCAACTATTTAGTTAAATATTTTGATATTTTTTAGTATTATACATATTAGATATATGATAATATGTATTTAAATTTTAGGCAAACTACTTACATGGTCACTTACCTTTTTGGTGGATCATTTTGGTCACCTAATTAATTTAAAATTATTAATATAGTGATAAAATTATATTACTTTTATAACAAGATTGCTATAATTAATTGATAAATAGAGTGATCCATTTCTAACTTTTCAAAATTTAATGATTCATTTATAATCATTTTAATAATTAAACGAAATGTGATGTAATTTATTGGTGAGTATTTGATTTAAATCGAATAAAAAATTTAATTAATTGAGTTGATTGTCCAATTTTATAACTTAAATTTTATTTAATTTTTAATTCTACTTGTTTGAGTTTTAATTAAATTTTTTAAATTAAATTAAAATTTTTAATTTTTTTGAATAATATTTTACTGGAGATACGTAATTTATATACTAGTAAAATCATACCTCTTTGGATTGAAGTTCTCATTATCCAACAGTTTAAACACATATTTTTCTAACATAAAGTAAAGTTTGTTCAATACAACACGATTTAACTGACAACAAAAACAAATACAAACATAAAGCCATAAATAAGGCAACTTCATGAATCATGCTTCAGATTGTTCCCGCGCCATGGTTTCACTGAGAAAACAAGAGAAAATTTTACGTTAACTTCATCATTCTGTAAGAAGCACAACACCAACAAACCCCGATAAACTATGAAACAGACCGAAGCAGTTGAGTTATAATTGAAATGTCTTGTCAGAGTCGCCTTCTTCTCGTGCCTTGAGGATGTTGAACATAAGGGCCAGGCGGAGTTGAGTGTTGGCGCTGCGTCGGATGATTCCCTTGGCTTCTTCCCTCAGTTGCTCACAGTCTTCGTCCCAACTTTCCTGTGCCCTTCCTTGATAAATCCATGCTCCATGCTTATATCCTCCATCTCTGTCTTCAACCTCCTGAATCTTGCTGCCATATTTCTCTTCCCAATCTTTCTCTGTCAATGGTTACGAGTTAGAAACAAGGAAATTAAGCCATCTGCAACGCTAGAAAACCATATATATTACCTTAATCTTGAGGCATTTATGTTTATTTGTCTTTATTCATTAAAAAATAAAACTAAAAAGAAAGAGTTTATTTAATTGATACGATTGGTTGCTCATCGTCACGTGACTTACGTATGATTAATGAAATTCTTGCCTTTAGCTTTACGGTTTTGACACTTTCAATGTGTAATAACCTTAGGAAATTGTCCAGAAAGTTCAATGTTATTACCGCACAAATGCGTGTGTATATATATATTATTGATAACATGCGTGTGTATATATATATTTGATAATATGCTTGTGTATATATGCTAAGGCAATTGTTCTTGCATAGAATAGTTGTCTGAAGAGCAAAGATCCATGGGAAAGAAGAGTAGGAACAAAAGAAATCAATTGCAGAAGCAGAAATATGATTCAAATCCAGGAAGAAGATGGACCATAGACCTTTCACATGTTAAAAAGTAGGTATTTTTTCAGAGTTTTTCATATAAATTCTATTGTCAAACTCAAAACAAGTTCGATTCCTGAGAGAATCACTTGAATTTTCTGGCATTTTCGTTTGCAGAGAACTGGACTTGGAAATACAGAGTAATGAAGATATTATCAGTAGCATGCACGATGATATTCTCAGACATGTCATATCGTTTCTTCCTTTCGAATCCGCCGTTAAAACAACTTTCCTTTCCACCCGGTGGAAGGATCTATGGAAGAGAAACTTCACAGAACGAAAAGGAAACATAGACGAAGCTTTTGATGCAATTTCAACCTTCCTACATGGCTTTTCCGATTCATACTCAGACAGGCAGCCGACGGGTTATTGGGGGTTCAAATTCAATTTGGATAAACTCAGTTTCATCACAGTAACGGGTGACCCTGATAAAGCATTTCACCTTGATTTCTCCAACGTGAAACATGAATTTCCATGGCGGTTTGATTGGTTGCTGGATATCAGTGGCCCCAGCTACAGAACATGGTATTATCATTTACCACCATCATTGTCAGTTAAAGTGAAAACCCTTTATCTGAAATCAGTTTCCTCCACTTTTAGCCGGGCAGTTTCTTCCATGATCACCAAGTTCAAGTGCCTCGAGGTTTTGACAGTAGAAAATTGCCATGGCTTACGATCTTTAAAAATTGAGTCATGGGCTTATTCGAGGCTTAAAAAACTAACAATCTTGGATTGCCAACAACTGGAATCTATCCATCTCGATGTTTACAACTTGCAATCAATTCGGTTTCGAGGCAAATTGTTGTTTTTCCAACGAGATTATCAGAACTCAATTGGATTCTGGTCTTGGCTTGATGATGTTCGCCTAGAGGATGCCATGCTTGATTTCAGACAAGGCCCTCAGTGTAGTAAAATTAGCAGCAGTGATTTCTGGTCATTCTTTGGTGGCTACCAACAAGTAAAATCTCTTACACTTAGCGGCTGGATTTTTGAGGTATGTTTCGGCTGTAACATTACTAGTTATCCATTTTGTTTTACACACATATTTGATACGGATTCGAACATAAACATGAGATATATCTGTAACTCGTTTTCTGTCTGAATTTAGCCCCTGATCTATCCCATGCTACAATCACATTCTTCTCCCTGGGGCTTAAAATTCAACCGCCTAGTAGAGCTTTGGTGGATCGATTACGCCAAGGAGAGATTCAATACTAATGCCTTGATGTCGTTTCTGAAGCTCTGCCCTCGACTCACACGACTTTACATCACTGTAAGTTCATTTGCATCACTTTCGAAGAAAACATAACACAATACTAAATGATTATGAATTTGGTCCTCATAGATCGATCCTAAAAGCTACAGAAAAGCCAATGCGACGACTAACGATTCGGTAGAAGTCGCAAGTGTTTCGAGATTACTCGATCTTAAGGTTGTGAAACTGGACGGATTTCCAAATGAAAAAGAAGAGATTCTGTTGGCAAGGAGGTTGAAACAAGAATTCGACACGGAGCCTGTAATTATAGCGAAGTCGAATTATCTGAATTGTGCGAGACTTCTGGTAAAAGCACCTGTTGTTACTGAGCTGCAAAATGAAGGTGAAGATTCATACAAGTTTATTGAGGCGAGAGTTGAACATTTGCATGATTTATGGTCTAAGCATCTTCACATGTGTATCTAAGTGTAGCTGCAAAGAGTTTGGCTCATGATTCATTTTACAATTAACAACATGCTAAATTGAGTTGGTAAGTAGCTCAAGCTCCCTTTGAAGAACCAAGTATGAGAATGACTCCTAGCACGGCAACAATAAAATTCTTGAGGTAAATGATCAAATCATGTTATATAGAAAACAAAACATTCGAGTTAGAAGCTCTCATGTCATTATAGAAAAGCAAGTTGGATAGATTATGGTTACCAACAGGGGTTGATTCAAGTGGTAAGCAAGTTAGAAGCTCTCATCTCAGATTCGAGACGTTGTGTGTACCCAAAAAATCCTTACTGGAAGACTCACCCAGCAAAGCTAGGTGTACGATTTGGGCCAGTTCAGATTAGTCAGGCCAAGACCTTGGAAACCGGAAGAATAATAAAAAAAAGAGATTCATAATATTACCTTATCTTGATATTTGTAGCGAGAATATATTATATTTTTTGATAAATTTTAATTTGATCTAATCATTTTTAAAAAGAAAAGAAAAAAAAAAAGAAAAACAAAGAGACTGTCGTTAATAAGTTTAAAATTTATAATTTAAAAAGTATAAAAGAATAAAAATAAAAAATTCAAACAATCGATAAAATATATTTATGTGCGATCAATTTATATATATTTTATAAAAGCAAGTCAATATTTAATAAAAAAATTAACTGAGAAAAAATATTTCATTTGATTTATATAATTGGTCGGTCAGCGTAATATGACTTACGTTGGTTAATAAAAATATGAGATTTTCGCCTTTAGCATTATAATTTTGACACTTCCAACGAATACATTATTTTAAATTTATAAGCTTAGAAAATTGTGATCTGATTTTTCATTTTCAAACCTAATAAAGAATAAAGATAGTAAATGTAATCCCTTAGACTGATTTGAACAAATAAATTTGAATCTAGAAAATCTTAGTACTTACTAAATGTTGAAACAACTAAAGTTATAAAAAAGTCTAAGGAAAAATAAATGTTTGTAAAAGATAAAGGCATAAAGATAATTTTAACTCTTAACGTTTATAGTTTTTATCATTTTGGCCCTTATTCTTTTTGGGATAAATTTAGCCCTTAACCTATATTTTTTTGACAAATAGCTTATTTTTTAACTAGTTTAATGACTGGACCGTTAAAAATTTAACGATGATATATATGGAATATAATTTTAAATGACATGGAATGTAACCTATCAAATATATATATATATATATATGGAATATAATTTTATTCTAATATAAAATATAAAACAATTAAAATTTAAATAAAATATTAAAAATTAATTAATTCTAAAATAAAAGATTATTAAACATTCTTAACTCTAACTACGATAAAATCAAAATCTTATTCGAATTGTGTTTATTTTTTTATTATATTTTGTTTATATTTTTATTTTAGAATAAATATAATAAAAAAATATAAACACAATTTGAATATAAAAACATAATAAATATAAAAATATAAACATAATTCGAATAAAATTTTGATTTTATCGTAATTAGGGTTAAGAATGTTTAATAATCTTTTATTTTAGAATTAATTAATTTTTAATATTTTATTTCAATTTTAATTGTTTTATGTTTTATATTAGAATAAAATTATATTCCATATATATATATTTGATATGTTATATTTCATATCATTTAAAATTATATTCCATATATATATCATCGTTAAATTTTTAACGGTCCAGTCATCAAGCTAGTTAAAAAATAAGCTATTTGTCAAAAAGATATAGGTTAAAAACTAAATTTATCCAAAAAAGAATAAGGGTCAAAATGATAAAAACTATAAACGTTAAAGGTTAAAATTATCTTTATGACAAAAATAAATGATAAACGGGAAAACCATGAGTAGGAATATATAGCTGAAAAATAACAGATTTTATCAAAAAGGAAAAAGTTGGTTGCAACCGATTAACAAATAATTTTAACTGAATTAATCGATTGAACCGAAATTATTTCAATTAATTCGATCAGTTAATTTTTAATAATTTCGATTAATAAATAATTTTAAAATAATTTTCACCACGTAATATCTATATAATTTAAGGTGGGGGGCCGAATTTAAGGATCTAAAAAACTTCTAATCCAATGCAAATCCTGTTTAATAAAAAATTATATCATAAACAATTTTCACCATATTATATCTATATAATTAAATTTGTTTATCTTCAATTAACTATCTAATAATTACGGTTCACTGATATTCGTCAATTGTGTCAACAATTAATACGATGATAATGATGTTTCTATTTTTATATAATTTTTAAATAAAATGAATATATATTTTTATATAAGAATAATTATATTTATTAAATTACTAGATATGAGTGGGGAAATGCAATTTGATATTGGCTAATGGCTCGTGGCATGTTTCAGCCTGCACGAAGTCCAAACGACAATCGCAAGATTCGCGCAGGCTAACTAACAAAATCGCGCGGGATACAAACATAGGGCGGCACTCGATGGAGACCGGCGGAGCCACGATTATAAAAATATTAAAATTTAAAATTAAAATAATAATAAAATTATATTTTAATTCTTTTAAAATATATAATTTATATAAGTATTTTCTTAAATTTACTCTCTTAATAAATAACATTCATTTCTACCACTAAATATTAAATCTTTGTCGGCAAAATAACTAACCCAAAGTTGACGTTGGAATTTGTTGAGTTAATGAAAGCCGTGATTCACGCCATTTTTAATGAATTCGTGTTTATTTATTAATTTATTTTTAAAAGTGTCTGTATTTCTTTATTTAAATATTTATAAATTTATTTATTTAAATGTTTATAAAAATATTCGTTTAAATATTCACAAACGTTATTATTTAAGTGTTTTTAAACGTGGTTGTTTAAATTTTTATAAACATGTTCATGAACTTATATAATAACCTTAGCAGCAATAAAAAATAGTATTTAGATATATCCTCAAGCATTTTTATCCCATAAATGAACTTATAAACAAGCCTATAAATAAGTTTGTTCATCGATATAAACGAATCAAACATCTCTATTTATTTTTGTTCATTTATTTTTTCGATAATAAGGGATACAATTTTAAATAAAAATTTTAGTTAAATTATTTGACATCATTATTAATATATTTAATCAACAAGTGTTGGGTGCATTGATAAAATATAATTCACTTTCAATGTAACAACATGAGTTCAAATCTTGAAGACGATATTGTTGGAAGAGGCAGGACCATAAGATAAACATACATATTACTAAAAATAATTTAACGTGTTCAATATTTTTAACGAAATTAATAATAATGGTCGTAATAAAAGAAAAATAAAAAGTTAGTGACGAAGATAATTTTTTATTTCTATGACTAAAATAAAGTAGGGATGGATCTAAAGAGTGTTGGGAGTATAGTCGTATTTTCTAAAAATTTTAAAATTTTTTATATTTTATTTATATCTTTTATTAATAATCTAATTATATATCTCTAAACTCTTATAATTTTGCAATTTTTATATTTCTAACGTACTTTCTTGATAGTTTTTTATTTCTATATTTGCAGATTGAATTAGAAAAACTAAGATCCAAATGCAAAACCTGGTAGAGAGAGATCCAAAAAACTCATAAAATAATTGCAAAGTTTTTAAACAGCCCCAAAGCTTGCAGATTCCAGGAGTTATTAAAAACAATAGTTTACAGTTTTCAATTTTTTTTGTGTTTAAGTCCTGATTTGATTTATATTAATTTAATATTAATTACCTGTCGGGTCTTTTATTGGAAAACTACTTAACGCCGCTATAAATACTTGAACATGAAGCTTTTAAACATCGAACCGATGTATTCTTTTTTATGTCCAGACTGATACTTTTGGTTTGGTTTGTGATTTCAGTTTCATGTCTGAACTGAGTTTGGTGAGTCCAACTATGGAATGATAGGCAGAAGAAGGATAATGAAAAAGTGAAACGTCCTGGAACAGAGCAAGCAAAGCTGTGAGCTGAAATGAACCTCCGGAACTGGAACTGAGTCCGGTTCATTTATGCTGTCAGCTCTGCTTGCACTGCTCCTTGGTTCAGTTCTTTTTCTTATCCTTTTTCTTCGTATCCTTTTATTTCTATTCTGGACCTTCTGCTTCATTCTACTACCATTAGAACCATGAAGATCGATAAACCAGCAGTCAGCATCAGCTACTTTTAGATTCAAAGGTTCATGATTATTTTCTTGTCTGATTGTTAAAATTAGAGAAATACAAACCCAGAATCTGCAGCTACAGTTTCATTGTGACTTCGTATTTTGCAGGAACAGATCTTATATTATACGTGAAGATATAAGTTATCAATAAGTTATATTAAAAATATAAAAATATATTATAAAAACATATTTAGAAATCTTTAAATTTTTAACGGGTGCGTCTGCCCAGTATTCTTAAGTCCATCCCGATATTTTAAGTTTCGTTTTTTCTTCCTCTGTATACTGTATCAGCATATAGACAACTTTATTGTGTTGATCAGGATATTGTAGTTAGGTTTCGATTTCGAGGACTTATATTTAAGTTTATTTTTTTATTATATTAATTAAAGTCAGGTCTACAATATAGATCAGATGGAATTATTCATGTTAAAATTTTAGAGAATATTCAAAAAATTTATTGTTTCATTTGAATTTCAAGTATTTAATTTTATTTTTAAAAAGTATTTCAATTGGATAAAATAATTATTTTAATATTATTATTTAAATTTAAAATAATTGATAATATAAATAAAAATTTTTAGTAAAAAATTATTTATCAAATTTAAATTCATCATACGAATCGATTTTGTTTAATTAAAATAAGATCTTAAAAAATAAAAAATTGGGTTGGACTTACCTTAAGAGTAAATGTAATTAAAATTTGAAATTTAATTCTCTAATTTTTTTAAGAATTTAAATTTTAATGTTTAATGGAACGGTTCATGCGTCTACTAACTTTATTGGTGTGATGCTTTAAATTTAAAATACTCATAATGGAAATATAATAAAAATATATATAGATCGCTGTAGTGCACTTTCATCCACGTGAAAAGAATTATTTATTTATTAGGTATGACGTGAAAATTGAAAAAAAAAATACCATGTCATCTTTGATATAAATAATAATTTTATTATTTTAATTATTACATGATTTATTATAGTATAAGTTTTGAAATAGTATGTTATAACGAAAAAAATAAATTTAAAATTATTATATGAAAATTATCATTTTATTTATAAGATACAAAAAAATTATATTATAAGTTATTTTAAATTAATTAATTTTATTAATTATTTTAATTATTTTTTTTACAAAGGGAAGAGTCCTTACCTTGTGATAAAGGGCATTGGGCACATCCCATCCACCCATTTGGAAGTCAAGGGTCAACCATACTTATTGCTACACCAAATTTTCTTTTAAGAAAAAAGAAAAAAGAAAAACTATGTTCCAAAGTCGAATTCAACCGTCTTATACGATGGTTGTACGAATTCATTGACAATACACGTACTTCAAAAATAAATTGGTTCAAATTAAATTATTTTAATTTTTAAGATGAATATTATTTATTTTTTACTAGGATCATTTATTAAATTATAACAATGTTTATATTAATCGTTATGTACAATATTTTTAATTTTTTATAATTTTTATCTCACGTCACCGTAGTGTGTATGATTTTTTTATAAATAATAATAAAAAAATTTGAATAGCTTACGATTGTTTGAACAAAATAAATTGACGCCTTCGTGATTTTGTGAAATTTTTAACATTTTTCTCAGCTATGAAACTTTTCTATTTAATACTTAATGGTTATAACATATTTATTTTTTCGTTTTTCTTAGATCATAAGTTTTAAATTTATTAAAAATACCCATTTTTAAATGATACAGATTTATCTTAGTCGGTGATAGGGTTAGATCTTTGTCATAAAGATAAAAGAAGTTTTAAACTTGTAACCAATATTTAACAGTTATATGGGCCAACAAAACAATAAGAATTGATTAGAGTTGATAAACGGTTATTCGAGTATGGTTTAATTTAGATCAGGTTTAATTTATATTTGATTTTGGTTCAGTTCAAACAAGACTTAATCTAATTCGATATTAATTTAGGTCTATAATAATTCAAGTTAGGTAGGGTTACATCGGTTCAATTGCTTTTTGAGTCAATTGATATCGGGTCAGATATTTTTTGATTGGGTTGAGATTGGTTCAATAAGAGATTAATATGTTTCAGTCAAAATTTTAAATCAGATTAGTTTTTTACACCCATATATAACGTTATAAAGCCAATATATTTGACATTTTAGTGAATCATGTGACTATTCACATCAAATTATTCTTTATTTCTTTTAATATATTTTCTTTATTCCGGGTTATCTTCGGTTATGTTGCTTTCGGTTTATAAGAAATTGATTCAGGTCTATCCGATTCACTTAAAAAATAATTCGTATCTATTCGGTTTGTCTTAAAATCAGATTGGGTCCACATCGATTCAATTACAAATTATCAATTTTAATTCAATTTTATTTTTTAAATTTTACATTAAGTTCGGATTATCATGTTTGAATCAATTTCAAATCTCAGATGGATTTGCCACCTTTAGAATTATTCATTGAACTTGTTTTTTTTAATAAGCTAAAGTAATTACAGTAATATCTATTTTAGAGTATATTCTTAATTATTAGACATTGATCGCTCAATCATCATACTGATATTATTAATGCTCAAACCGGTAATATTTAAGAACAACAACCATTCCTTTAATCAATTAGACTACATAGTTGGTGCTAATCATTTTACTTGTTAAATACATTATATATATATATATATAATGTTAGATTCAATTTTGATTGAGAAAATAATGTTAGACTTGGTCTTCAAAGTGTTCTGCGTTAATCTGTATACTCTACCAGTCGATCGCACGTTACTCTCGAAGAACTGTTCTTTTACGCACGTTGTCGGTCGATCCTTACAACTTAGCTGCTAAGTTAAGGTAGGAGTATTATTTTGTTCGAAAAAAAAGGTATTATCAGTTTTTTAAGAAAAACTTAAATTTAATATTTTAAAATTTTAAAAATATATAATTCATATAAGTATAATTTTATTTTATTTTTTGGATTGAAAAGGCTCCATCATATAAGGAGAACTAAAACAGTGATCAGCTCAAAAAATAATTTAATTATAAAAGAATGATATATGTATATATATACACAAAAAAGAATTATTTGAAATACGCACAAAATGGTAAATTAATAATAAATACATAAAATAAATATGATTTAAAATATAATAATAATATTTAAAATACACTAGTTTATCGACGATATTTAAAGTATTATATCAATTTAAAAAGGAAAACTTAAAATATAATCTTAATATATTATTACTATTTACTAAATCATATATAAACATTTCTGAAAAATTAAAGTATTATAATAATTAATTTTCTTAGTATTTATACTATTAAAATGCTAAACTGGATTTTGCTTTATTTGGGTCGAACCAAAAAATAAAAATCAAAATCAAAAAGTATTATAAAAACAGCAGCACAAGGTCTCTTCCGGAGCACGAGGGTTCTACACTTCCATCATTTCCCAGTCCTCACTCCTGAGTTCATCCTGTTGCTGTGAATCACTGGAAAAAACAACAACACAAATTCAAGGTTAGTTTTATAAACTACTGAGTTTCATAGTTATCTGATCTTTTCAAGCTTATAGGATTTCTGCAGACAAACACCAGTTTCTCCTTGTATCTTTGACGCTATCAACATGCAGTTTATAGACTTTATACTAAGGATTCTTCAAAGAAAGTAACACTAGTTTTTGAATGATTGTTTAAAAACACTGATCTGATGATAACTTGCAGAGATGGGGAAGAAAACGAACAAATCCATGGATGCAACTGCAACCGACCAAGCTATATCCGGAGCTTCAGAAAAGAAACATCTTAGGTCAAGGAAACCAAAGTTTGAGGTAGTTCCGAGAAGCTGGGTTTTTATTTATTCTCTTAATATATGAACACTTTCTGGGTTTCTTCTTCTTCTTCTTTGATAATCTTTAAATTTCCGTTTAGGTCGGCAAACCAAAGCAAGGAATTTATAAAAAGAAAAAGGATAAGAAAAAGAGAAGGAAGGAGGTTTCGGCCGCCCGGACTCCGAAGCTGTTTGACAAGTTCCGTTTGATGTTCGAGAACATTAGGACAAGCAAACATCAGCTGAAAGAACAGAGATCTGAGATCAACCGGATTGCCGAGCTATTAGACAACTTTTCTTTGATGTTCGCTGAGACTAGGGCAAGCTTTCGGCAGCTGACAGAACAGATATTTGAGATCGACGCTGACATTGTTTATCAGCTTAATGCTTTTGATGGTGGAGACAACGGCTTTTAACTATTTCGTACACAGATGTGGTTTGTTTTGCCCTAAACTTGTATCACTAATTTGTTATTACCCATTTGTCTGATGGAATTCAATTTGCTCTTCAGGTGGGGAACGAGAAGAGAAAAGGCAACACGTTTCGATATCTTAGGGTTTATATCACTTGAAAGTTGAATTCACTACCGGTTTATCTATTCCTGTTTGTTTGTCGAGTTGTCTTGTCTGTCTGTTTGTCTGTCGAGAATAATCGAGTTGGTGTGTTTAATATCGAAAGAAAATCCATTTGCTTCCTTTGATTTCAGTACTATAATTTGAAATAAAAATTTCATTTCTGATTCCGGTGGTTTATATATATATTTTTTATAAGATTATAATTTAAGACGTAAAACTTAATTTTAAGATTTAAATTTTTAATATTCGAGATATAAAACAGCTGCATAATCATTACGGTAGACCTAAATATTTGCACTAATGGAATTTGTATGCATTTCTCATGTAAATTCCTTAAGAAAATAATTATTATATCATACAGTGATTTTTTTCCACTAATGAAGATTAATGCTTAAAAAAAGTAAAGGGTTAATATTATTATTCGTTTCACTCGTCTAATAATTAAAAAAATTGTACAAAATTTATAGTTTTACGTGTAAGTGAATCCTAACATGTATATATATTTTCAAAGCCACGACAAAACAAAATTATATTTGTATGGATTTATATTTAATACATTATTAGCATACAAATTTATACATTTATAGTTCAAAGTTTATTTGGACTATTTCTTTTTATCATTTACACCGTATTAAAGACAGTGACGAAACTACATGGGGTGGGGCAATCACCTCCCACCCTATTTTTTTACACTTTCATCCTCCTATTTAACTTTTTTTTAATTCAGTTCTTTTTTTATAAATTTATCTTTTTACTTTTAAATATTTATGTTTTGTCCCCTCAATTCTAAATTATGGTTTCGTCCCTAACTAACAAGATATATAGTTTGATTAGTTCGATTTAATACTATTTTTTCAACCAGATATATCGGAAAAAAACTTTAGTGATCCCAATAAATTTAAGAGGATTGTTGATTATGGAAAAAAATATGAATCAATAGGGAATAAGAAGTTAAAAACAAGTATAAAAGACAATTTTTTTAGATTTAACAAGGAGGTAAGAATATAGCTGATAAATTGATTCGAGACAAAATTATTTTATTCGACCTGAAATTTTACCTAAATCGAAGGTAATCAAAAATAAAATAAAGATATTAAAAAAATTGGGTGTGAACTCTCGTACAACTTACCCAAAAATCAAATATATTGGCTTTATAAAGTCATATAGGACTTAAATTAACTTAAATTGACTTATCTCTTATTAATCCGACTCGAAACCAACCAACTTGATACGACTAGTGACGGAGCTAGGATCAAGCATCGGGAGGGACAAAGGTCTATTAAGTTTTTAAATCTAAAAATTGGGAGGGACAAAAATCTTATTTTACTACTATTTAAATCAAGAGGGACCTTAAGTGCAATTATACCAAAAAATTTAGGAGGGCAAGAGCCCCTCCCATGATATACATAGTTTCGTCCCTAGATACGACACTAACCCACCCAACATCAAACTGAATCACTATAGACTCGAACTAAAATAAAACCAAACTCGAATCAAAAGTAGTAAGACTCCAAATAAAAAAAACCCAAATGACTCGAATCGAAGTCAACTCAAATAATCCGTTTACCGCCTCTAAACAAAAACATAAAAGAACACGCAAAGGAAGAAAAAAGAAAAAAGAAAGTATATATAGCTAAAGCGTAATGTTGCGACTTACTTGTATTTGTTTGGTTTCTCCATTTCTGGACCTGTAAGCTTGTTTTTCTGTGTTTATGGTAGCAATCTCCGCCATTTGTACTGGTTTCTGGAGTCAATGAAAGGCTTAAACAAAGACCATACGATGGTTGATCCAATCACAAGGCATGTGGAGTAATGCTCCAGGTCTACCACTTGCACTAAAAGACAATTCATTCTCTAATTATAAACAAGATCACTTAATGTGAATACGACATGTAATACTAAAAAAATATAAATATTTGAAAATTCGAAGGTAAGAAAAAAAAATATTAAAAAGCTAATATATTATATATTTAGTATCCTAACTATACCTCAATCGTTATTTTAGTATTATAGCTATTATTCTCGGTAAAAGAATGTCTAATGTTGTATTTTTGTTCTGTATTAGTATCTTTGTCGTTTAAAATTAACAAAAATAATGACATGACTTGAATTAATAATAGTTTGAATTTAAAAATTTATACAATCTATCAATTTAATCTAAAATTTTATCAATTTAAATATATTATTTTAATTTTGAATTAAAATTATATATTCTTTATATATGAAATCATATTCAAAAATCAAAATTTAAAATTATTATTTTTTGAATCTAAAAACATTATTAGATTTATTTTATTGATTTAAATATTTTTATGCATCCTAAGTGAGCCCCTTAAATCCATATTTATTTCCTTTTTTTTTTCTGCATTAACACCCAACTAAAATATATATTAAATGTTGTAAGAGCACACTCCTTACACCACTGAGACAAGAGTTTGATTCCCCTCAAAGCTAAGCCTATTTTCGTTTATTTTCTTTCTTTAGCCAGGTGATATATATCATAATATAATTAAAAATAAAAAATAAAATTATTAAATTAAATATAAATATAGACTTATATGATTTTTGTAGTTACATCTACATATGTATTATTATTAAAAATAAGAAAATGACAAATTCTTCTCGTTCATCGATTTCAATTGTTTTCCTTCTTATGTTGGTTCTTCTAGCAATAGGTTAGTTTTTTATCTCGTTTTTTATCATCTCTTGGGCTCGGAATATGATTTGCTATCAATTTCAGTTAAATATTAGTTATTTTCTATCTCATGTATGCATGCATTTTGTCTAATTTTTTTTATGATTTTGTAATTAAATAGAGATGAGTCCTATGATAGTGGAGGGTAAAATATGCGAAAGATCAAGCACTAAGTTTAAGGGGATGTGCTTTAATGATGACAATTGTAAGACTTTGTACAAATCAGAGGGTTTCAAATATGGAGATTGCGATGGCTTCCGTCGCCGATGCATGTGTAGTAAGCAGTGTTGAGTAATCCATTATCCACAAGAACCGACGCCTTCAGACGTTATTGGTACATACGTTTTAAAATTTAAAAAACTGAGAGATTTTAATATATATCCTCAGCATATTTTTCCAAACAAAAATATAATATCACTATATTATTACTCTAAATAAGACATTGCGATATTTACGACACATAAATAATTTACATTCAGGTTTCTTATATATTTTATGTTTCTTTTGAATTGCATGTCTAGGAAGCAATATTAAATATGAAGACATATCTAAATTTAATTTATTTAACATGATATAATCTATAGTGATAATTTTATGTTTAACAAAAAAAAATATTTTTCACATTTAAATGTAAGAGAAAAATATAAATAATACAACTAAAAGTAATAAACTATTGATGCTCTGAAAGTTCAATAAATTCTCAAGAGAAAATATATATGAAAGGTGTATAATAGAGAACATTATAATAATTATTGTTAATGGTAATAATATTGTCTGCATCAAAAGTAAAAATTTTAACAGTTCTCAAAATAATCTTTCAAGAATTATAAATAATATATTATCAATTAATATATAAAATAAGGTAATGTTGATATAAATTTTAATAATGAAAAAGTCAATTACAAACTCTAGAAAAATTATTACTAAAGAATAATATTCATTGAAAGCTTCGAAGGAGCTTTTATTATAATTAGAAAAGGCAAAAAAAGTTAGATATAATAAATTATATAGTTACGATTTAAATAGATGTAATTTAAGATTACTTTATAATGCAACATATGTGAGTTTTTTTTTATTCTCTTGTCTCATCAGTTATTTCTTATATTATTTTATTATAAAGCTCTTACGATAAGTTACTTTCATTATATCGAATAAAATCTTTTCTATCGATTGTTCACTTTATAAAATATAATAAAGAATGATAGCGTTCACTCGTTCATCGATTTTTATAATTTCTTTCTTATGTTGGTTCTTCTAACGATATGTATTTTCTTCACCTCTTTTAACTTATCATTTCTTGCGTTAGGAACATGATTTGCTATAAATTTAAGTTACGTAATAGTTATTTTTTATCTCATATATGCTTATATTTTGTCTAATTTTTTTAACGATTTTATAATTAAATAGTAATGAGTTGTATGATAGTGGAGGATAAAAAATACGAAATAACTGAATATATATTAAGTTGGATTCTGTACCAATGATGAAAATTGTAAGACTTTATGCAAATCAAAGGATTTTAAATGTGAAAATTGTGAAAAATGTAAGTGATAATTTATGTTTAAAAACATTTTTCCATTTAAATGTAAGTGAAAAATGTGAATAGTAAGTCTAAAAGTAATATTGATACTACGATAGAGTAATACGTTCTTAAGAGAAAATAAATATAAAAGGTGTCTAATTGAAAATTTTATAGTAATTATTATTAATTGTAATAATATCGCCACGCTAACACCAAAAATTAAAATTTTAAGAGAGAAATAAGAGTTTTTAAAATAATCTTTCGAGAATTATAGATAATATATTATCAATTGTAGTATGAAATAAACGAATGTTGATATAAATTCTGAAAACAAAAAAAAAATAAGTTGAAATCTTTAGAAAAGTTATATATTGCTACTAAAAGATGATTATTATTTGAAACTTTCGAAAGAGCTAAATATATTTCTATTCGAAGGAAGAATTTTATTACCAAGTTCTAAGGGAATTTATATTTTAAAATTTGTACACAAGTGAGACTGAATCGCATGTTATGATAAAAATCGTGCACAATTATTAAAAAATATAAAGTTATTATGGTGCTTGTTGTCAAAGGAATTGAATAAATTTCATTTACTAAATGAAGCGAAAATTCTTGTATTCTTGTTATAAAAGAATTTAGTAAGATCTGTTAAAAAAATATATATTCAATACGAATATAAATCCAAGATCTATACATATTAAATCATTAAGAACAATAAAATAAATAAACTGAAGGCGGAAGCGTACTTGAATTAATTGATAGAAAATTTTCAAAAGGTTTGATCTTCCAAGAAGTTAGATTATCTCTTGCCACACAACTCTTAGACGAGAAAAAGAGATGCAAGTTAACCTAATTCTTGGATCATATGTTAGAATGTAGTTACTAAAGAAGTTATAGTTAGTTGTATTAGTTTGTTATTTGTTTCAAATTCAATTATATTTTGGGTATAAAACCCACTAATGCGATAGGTTATAGGCATAACCTTTGTAATTCATATTCTCTTAATAAAAGTCTCAAGTACTCTGTCTTAAATCTCTATCTTCTTTTATACATTTCATCCTTCCTCTGTTACTCCGGCTACCATGCCGGAGTTCTCACATCATAACCCCTTTTATATAGTTGAATTAAGTATTTATAACTCTGTCCCTCATCAAATTATAAATACACCTTATGATATCTACACTTTCAATTCTATGACAATTTAATACCTATAACACATGTAACGTAATTGTTCACTTAATTACGTGTTAAACTTTATAATAGCAATATATGTTATACATATGTGCTCGCTATTTGAATGGACATGAGAGATTGTATAGTTATGATTTAAATGGGTGTAATTTAAGATTGCATTCAAATGCAACAAATGTGAGTTTTCTCCACTTTTTTCGTTAACTATTTCTCATACTAATTTTATTATAAAGCACTCACGATAAGTTACTTTTATCGTATCGAATAAAATCTTTTCTATCGATCGTTCACTTTGTAAAATAATAATAATAAATGACAAAATTCAATCGTTCATCGATTTCCATTGTTTTCCTTCTGACGTTGGTTCTTCTCGCGATAGGTTTGTTCTTTATCTCTTTTCAACTTATCATATCTTAAAGCTAGGAATATGATTTGCTATAAATTTAAGTTAAATATTAGTTATTCTTTATCTCATGTATGCATGCATTTTATCTATTTTTTTTCATGATTTTATAACCAAACAGAGATGAGTCCTATGATAGTGGAAGGTAAAATATGCGAAAGACCGAGCACTAAGTTTAAGGGGATGTGCTTTAATAACGACAATTGTAAGACTCTGTGCAAATCAGAGGGTTTCAAATATGGAGATTGCGAAGGATTCCGTCGTCGATGCATGTGTAGTAAGCATTGTTGAGTAATTCGTTATCCACAAGGACCGACACCTTCAATCTTTTTTGGTGCATATGTTTGAGAATCAAAAGAATTGAAAGATTCTAATATATATCCTCAGCATATTTTTAAAACAAAAAATTATTGTTATCATATTATTATTTTAAATAAGATTTTGTGATGTTTATGCCATATATAATTACTTTACATTTAGATTTATTATATATTTAATAATTTTTTAATTAAATATCTTGAACGCAATACCAAATATGAAGACATGTCTAAATTTAATTTGTTTAACGTAATTACTTATCAAATATAATATATGGTGATAATTTACATTTAAGAAAAACATAAAAATATTTTTGTCAATTAAATGTAAAGGAAAAAATACAAATCATACATCTAAAAATAATAAAATACTGATGCTCCGAAAAAACAATAAATTTTTTAAGAGAAAACGCATATGAAATGTGCATAATTTATAATATAATAATTAAAGCTAATGATAATAATATTGTTACCACCGAAAGTGGAAATTTTAAGAGAACAATAAGAGTTATCAAAATAATTCTTTAAGAATTATAGATATATATTATCAATTGATATATAAAATAAGTTAATATTAATATAAATTATGATAAAAGAGTTGAAAATTTTAGAAAAATTATATATCGCTGCTAAAAGAATAATTTTCATTGAAAGCTTAAAGAGCTAATTATATTTATATTCAAATGAACGATTTTTATTATAAAGTTTTAAGAAAAATTGTATTTTAAAATTTTTACTACAGATATATTATAGTAAAAAAATATAAATTTATATATATATATATAATTGACGTGATCGGTTCAACCATCATAATTAAATTATGATATAAAAAATTATTGAGATACATATGCACAATTATTAAAAGAACATGAAGTTATTATGGTACTTATTCTTAAAAAAACTGATTAAATTTTATTTACTAGAAGAATCAGAATTTCTTATATTGCTTTTTTCTCAAAATAATTTAATAAGATTTTATTTACCAAAAGAACTTGACGTTTTTGTATTAAAGTTGAAACTGCGTGTACATCTAAATAAAATATGAACTTATTTATCCACAAATGTAAAATACTTTATATAATTTTAGTAGGTGTATCTACTTATGTATTAATTTTTAATTTACAACCAAAAGTTTGTGAGTTTGAATAGAAAAAAATTCAGATTATACAATTAAGATTATTCTTCCTGCTAAAACACGTGAGTTTATATTTTTGGACGATATTAGTTAAAATAATTGTTACAAAGTGTACTGATTATGAAAAATTATCTAGAGAATTTTTAATTGGATGATTCCTCTTTAATTGCTAAATTATAAGAACAAAATATTTATTATTAGAGATTTCAATACGAATTTAATAGATAAAAGACAACAATAATTATATAAACTTATTTAACAATTAGAAAAGGTAAAAAAGAGTTAGATATAAGATATTGTGTAGTTATAATTTAAATGGATGGAATTTAAGCTTGCTTTCAAATGCAACAAATGTGAGTTTTCTCCACTTTTTCCGTTAACAACTTCTTATACTAACTTTAATATAAAGCTCTCACGATAAGTTGCTTTCATCATATCGAATAATTTTTTTTTACCAATTGTTCACTAACATAATAATAAAAATGGCAAAGTCCACTCGTTCATCGATTTCAATTGCTTTCCTTCTTATGTTGGTTCTTTTAACGATAGGTTTGTTGTTTACCTCTTTTCAACTTATCATCTCTTGAGTTAGGAATACGATTTGCTATCAATTTAAGTTAAATATTAATTATTTTCTATCTCATGTATGCATGTATTTTGTCTAATCTTTTTTCATGATTTTATAATTAAATAGAGATGAGTCCTATGATAGTAGAGGGTAAAATATGCGAAAGACCGAGCACTAAGTTTAAGGGGATGTGCTTTAATGACGACAATTGTAAGACACTCTGCAAATCAGAGGGTTTCAAATATGGAGATTGTGAAGGCTTTCGTCGTCGATGCATGTGTAGTAAGCATTGTTGAGTGATCCATTATTCACGAGGATTGACACCTTCAAACTTATTTGGTACATATGTTTAAGAATCGACAGAATTGAGAGATTCTAATATATATCTTCAGTATATTTTTGAAAAAAAATATTGTTTATTATTATTTTAAATAAGATTTTGCGATGTTTATGTCTCATATAATTATTTGACATTCCGATTTCTTATATATTTGATGTTTCTTTAGAATTAAATATCTTGAAAGAAATACTAAATACGAAAACATATCTAAATTTAATTTTTTTTAACATGAATACTTATGAAATATAATATATGGAGATAATTTAAGTTTAACAAAAAACATAAAAATATTTTTCTCATTTAAATGTCAGGAAATATGTGAATAATACATCTAAAAGTTATAAATATTACTCTGAAAGAGCAATAAATTTTTATGAGAAAAGGCATATGAAAGGTGTATAATTGATAATATTGTAATAATTTTTAGGCATAAAGATAATTTTAACCCGTAACGTTTATATTTTTGTCGTTTTGGTCCTTATTTTTTTTTTTAAATTTAGCCCTTAACCTATATCTTTTTGACAAATAACTTATTTTTCAACTATTATGATAACTGGACCGTTAAAAATCTAACAATGATGACATATCACATGGATATGATAATATATTTTAAATGACATGACATCTAGCCTATCAAATGCATATATATATATGAAATATAATTAAAATTCAAATAAAAATTTAAAAATTAATTAATTCTAAAATAAAAGACTATTAAACATTCCCAACCCTAACTATGATAGAATTAAAGTCCTATCTTAAAAAAATATGAATATAGTTCGAAATTAATTAATTTTTTTAGGTATGATTTTAATTCTATCGTAGGGTTAAGAATGTTTAATAGTATTTTGTTTTAGAATTAATTATTTTTTAATATTTTATTTGAATTTTAATTATTTTATATTTTATATTAGAATAAAATTATATTATATATATGTATTTGATAGGTTAGATGTCATATTATTTTAAAATATATTATTATATGCATATAACATGTCATCATTGTTAGATTTTTAACAGTCCAGTTACCATGATGTTAAAAAATAAGCTATTTGTCAAAAAGATATAGGTTAAGGGCTAAATTTATCCCAAAACTAGAATAAGGGCCAAAACGACAAAAATTATAAATGTTAAGGGTTTAAATTATCTTTATGCCTAATTTTTATTGAAAGCTTTAAATGAATTAAATATATAAACTTGTATTTTAAAATTTGTACTACACATATGTTATGGCAAACCAAATTTTATAAATTCATATATATATAGAGAGACATATATATAATTGGTATGATCAATTCAACCGTCGTAATCAAATAATGATATTAAAAGTTATTTACAAACAGAATCATAAAAAGTACATAAAATTATTGTGGCGTTTGTTTAAAAAAAATTGATTAAATTCTATTTATAAAAAAACTCGAATATCTTGTATCGATTGTTTTCAAAATAATTTAGTAAGATCTTATTTACCAAAAAAAAACTTGACGTTCTCGTAGTAAATGCATGTCTTCCTTGTCTAAATGAAGTATAAGCCTATTTATCCAAAAATGTAAAAAATGTTTATATAATTTTAGTACGTGTATCTACATATATATTATTAACTTACAAATAAAAGGTTATGAGTTTGATTGAAAAAAAATATTCAGATTATACAATTAAGATTATTTGTCTTCCTAAAATAAATAAGTTTATATTTTAGACTATGTTAGTTTAAGCAACGGTTGCAAACATGTCTAAATAACGGTTACAAAGACACATCTAAATTTAATTTGTATAACATGATTAATTATCAAATATAATCAATGGTGATAATATATTTAACAAAAATATGTTTTCACATTTAAATATAATTGAGAAAATTATAATAATTACTACTAATGATAATAAAATTTCGGCACCAAAAGTAAAAATTTTAAGAGAGTAATAAAAATTATCAAAATAATCTTTCAAAATATTATCAGTTGATATATGAAATAAGTCGATATTAATATAATTTCTGGAAAAAAAAGTTGAAAACACTAGAAAATATATATATATCGCAACTAAAAGAAAAATATTCCTCGAAAGCTTTGAAAGAATTATATATATTTATATTCAAAAGAAGAATTTTTACTACCAAATTCTAAGGAAATTTATTTTTTTAAAATTTGTGCTACACATATATAAGCGAGATTGAATCACATATTATGATAAATCTTAATTTAGACGATATTAGATGAAAGAACCGTTACAAAACGTAAAAATTATGAAAAAATTATTTAGGAAAGTTTTATAAGATACAAGATATTTATTATCAGAGATTTCAATAGAATTTTGATAAAATGCAACAAAAATTATATAAATTTAATCAATAATTAGAAAAGGCAAAAAAAATAAGATATAAGATATTGTGTAGTTATGATTTAAATGGATGTAATTTAAGATTGTTTTTAAATGCAACAAATGTGAGTTTCCTCCATTTTTTTCGTCAACTGTTTCTCATGCTAACATTAATATAAAGCTCTCGCCATAAGTTACTTTTCTCACATCGAATAAAATTCTTCTATCAATCGTTCAATTTATAAAATAATAATAAAAATGACAAAATCCACTCGTTCATCAATTTCAATTGTTTTCCTTCTTATGTTGATTCTTCTAGCGATAGGTTTGTTCTCTACCTCTTTTCAACTTATCATCTCTTGAGTTGGGAACATGATATATTATAAATTTAAGTTAAATATTTATTATTTTTATCTCATGTATGCATGCATTTTGTCTAATCTTTTTTCACGATTTTGTTACTAAATAGAGATGAGTCCTATGGTAGTGGAGGGTAAAATATGCGAAAGACCGAGCACTAAGTTTAAGGGGATGTGCTTTAATGGCGACAATTGTAAGACTCTGTGCAAATCAGAGGGTTTCAAATATGGAGATTGTGAAGGCTTCCGTCGTCGATGCATCTGTAGTAAACATTGTTGAGTAATCCATTATCCACAAGGACCAACACCTTCAAACTTTTTTGGTGCATATGTTTGAGAATCGATAGAATTGAAAGATTCTAATACATAGCCTCAACATATTTTTGAAAACAAAAAAATATTGTTATCATATTATTATTCTAAATAAGACTATGTGATGTTTATGCCACATGTAATTAATTTATATTCAGATTTTTTTATATATTTCATGTTTCTTTTGAATTAAATATTTTAAAGGCAATATTGAGTACGAAGACATGTCTAAATTTAATTTGTTTAACATGACTAATTATCAAATATAATCTATTAGGGGTGAGTATTCGATCGAGTCGAGTCGAGTCAAAAAATTTTGAGTTATTCGAGTTGACGAGTCATATTTTACAACTCAAACTTTATTTGAAAAATTTTCAGTTCGAGTCGAGTTTTCGAGTTCTAGTAAATATTTAATTATAATTATTTATCATGTTATAGTATGATTTGATTTTAATTTAAACGACTTTCTCTAATCATATAAGATACGCATATATGTACTTTTTTCATATTGTAGCAACATTTCTTTGTATTTTTTATATATTAATGTATATATATCATAAAAAATTGAGAGATTCATCTCAAACTTAAAAATTAATCCTTTAATTACTAAAAATTTTGAGTTATTCGAATTTTCATTTCACAACTCAAACTTTTTTTGAAATTTTTTCGAGTTGAATCGAGTCTATGAAATTTCAAGTCGAGTCAAAACGAATCGAGTATTTTCGCCTCGAGTCAAGTTGAGTTATTCGATTTTTTCGAGTCGAGTCGAGTTTTACTCACCCCTATAATCTATGGTAATATATGGTGATAATTTAAGTTATTTCTCATTTAAATGTAAGAGAAAATTTAAATGATACATCTAAAAGTTATAAACATTGATATTCCAAAAGAGCAATAAATTTTTAGTAGAAAACTCATATAAAAGGTGTATAATTGATAATATTATAATAATTGTAACTAATGATAATAATAATATCATTACCACCCAAACTGAAAATTTTAAGAGAACAATAAAAGTTCTCAAAATAATTCTTCAAAAATTATAGATAATATATATTATCAATTGATATACGAAATAAGTCAATATTAATATAAATTCTGATAGAAGTGTTGAAAACTCTAAAAAGACTATATATTGCTATTAAAAAATAATTTTCATTAAAAGCTTTAAAAGAACTAAATATGTTTCTATTAAAAGAAATTTTTTTATTAAGTTTTAAATAAACTTGTAAGCTTTGAAAGAGCTAAATATATTTCTATTCAAAGGAATAATTTTTATTACCAAGTTCTAAAGAAATTTATTTTTTAGAATTTGTACTACACATTACAAGTGAAATTGAATCACATATTATGATAAATTTAAATTTATAAATTCATAGATATATACATATAAAGTTACAATATTAGTTCGATCATTATAATCGAATAATGATATAAAATATTATTTTAGTAGATGCCTCCTCTTTAATTGGTAAACTATGAGAATAAAATATTTATTTTAAGAGATTTCAATACAAGCTTAAATAGATAAAAGGTAACAATAATTATATAAACTTATTCAATAATTAGAAAAAGCGAAAAAGTTGGATATAATAATTTTGTAGTTATAATTTGAATGGATGTAATTTAAGATTACTTTCAAATGCAACAAATGTGAGTTTCCTCCATTTTTCTCGGCAACTGTTTTTCATACTAATTTTAATATAAAGCTCTCACAATAAGTTGTTTTTCTCACATCGAATAAAACTTTTTTTTATCAATCATTCACTTTATAAAATAATAATAAAAATGGCAAAGTTCAGTCGTTCATTGATTTCAATTGCTTTCTTTCTTATCTTGGTTCTTCTAGCGATAGGTTTGTTCTTTACCTCTATTCAACTTATCATCTCTTGGGCTCGGAATATGATTTGCTATCAATTTAAGTTAAATATTAGTTATTTTCTATCTCATGTATGCATGCATTTTGTCTAATCTTTTTTCATGATTTTGTAACTAAATAGAGATGAGTCCTATGATAGTGGAGGGTAAAATATGCGAAAGACCGAGCACTAAGTTTAAGGGGATGTGTTTTAATGGCAATAATTGTAAGACTTTGTGCAAATCAGAGGGTTTCAAATATGGAGATTGTGAAGGCTTCCGTCGCCGATGCATATGTAGTAAGCATTGTTGAGTAATCCATTATCCACAAGGATCGGCTTGATTGAGAATCGATAGAATTAGGGGATTTTAATATATATCCTCAAGCATATTTTTGGAAACAAAAAATATTATTGTTATATTATTATTCTAAATAAGACTTTGCGATGTTTATGCGGCATATAATTAATTCTCAATCCGGTTTTTTATATATATATTTCATGTTTCTTTTGAATTAAATATTTTGAAAGTAATACTGAAAACGATGATATGGATAGATTCTTTTTAACATGAAAGGTGTATAATTGAGAAAATTATACTAATTACTACTAATGGTAATAATATCGATGAGAGATGCATGCCAAGTGACCAAATTACATAAAAGCATGCACGACGTAAAAGCATCTCTCAGCAAACATAAATAAATACATGATTAGAAAATATAATACAAAACGCAGGACGTAAGGAAACTAAATATGCATGCCAAGTAAAAAATTTACATAAAAGCATGCACCAAAATTTTAAAAGATAATAAAAAAAAACACGTAAGAACACTCGTCGTGTTATTTATAAACCTAAAAATAAGAACACCAATTCAGAAATCTGCCGTCATTTCTAGAAATCATCGTGCCGACCACAGTGATCTAAAAACCGCCTTAAAAACCTTATTTTTCTTCGCTTTTAAAAATAGAAACCCAATCTCTCATTGTTCTATGAAAATAGGAAGTGAGATCCCCTCATTCTCTAGAAAACCGAAACAAAGTTAGCCCCCTTTTTGGTGTTTTGAAAACCCATAAATGGGAAAGCAAACTCCCTCTTTTGAAATCTTCGATCGATTCACCACAAAATCGTTTTTAATCGAAAGCGAAAAGGCTTATCATCGATGAGATTTTAGAGCCCGAAGGCGATTGAAGATGATGAAGGTAATGGTGCCATCCTTTTCTTTTCCCTTTTTTAGATATGCATGCAAAATGATAAACTGGAAAACCAAGAGGATATACCTCTAGAACTCTTTTTTTTTTTTTGTATTGATCTCTGATTCTGGGAATCCTAATTCTCTATTGGCTCTGTTTTTGGTTTGTTTGTATTCATGTTCGTTCTATGCTACTGTTGGTTTATCGATTCTGAAATTCTTTTGTATTTCTGTCATCCAAGGCATTTCTGTGATTTTGGGTACATATCTGACATTCTACTTTTTTTTTTTTTCTGTGTGTGTGTGTGTGCATATGATACTGTGGCGGCCGGAGAGGAGCGCGAGGCCATCAAGGATCGTCGACGTAGCCGCCGGAGCAAATGAGGGAACCACTGGAGCGGTCTAAGGAACCGTGCATGGATCGTATACGGCCGATAAAAGTCTGCAAGAACATGAACTAGCTTGCGTGGAGCTCGGTGGCTGAAATGGCGCGTGGGCGCGTGAAGAATTCCAGAATCTTCCTCTGTTTAATAAGATCGTCAGATCTATTCCAGATCTGACTGTTGAAATGTAATTGTGCAGAGGATAAAATAGTACTCTTTCTGTCCCGATTTTTTTCATTATTGATTTTTCACATAGTTTAAAAAAAAGTTTGTATAAGAAATATAATTTAAAATAATTAAAAAAATAATTTTATTTTTAAAAAATTAAATTTTATTTTATTAAAAAATAAAAGAAAGGATAAAAAAATGTATCTTGTATTAATTTTTTTAATGAAACATTTTAAATGAAACAATTTTAAACACAAAAGTGATACCATGTATAGTACAGAGAAAATATTAGGGTTTTCATAATTAGGTAGATCATAATTTTGGGCTTAAACGGGCTGATATGATATTTTTTTTAATTTATTTTTTTTCTAGTTAAGATATTGAGTTTTATTGGGTTTGTTTTATAATAAACATGGACTTACAGCAATATATTTCTTAGGTTTTAAAAATTTTAAACATACCGTAAATTTTTAATTAAAATGAGCTTTTATTTAATAATGGGTGTTTACTTTACTATGATATGTTTATAATAAAATAAGACAGACATTGAATATCGCTGAACACAACTAACGTTGAAAATTATTGAATATCATTAAATTGATTAATAAAAATTAAAAAATTTTAAGGACTTAACATATAATTAATAATTATTTAAAACAAAATTTTAATTAAATTGTTTTTCATAGAAAAAACTATACGGGTGATCACTCAACTATGATAGTTTTTATATTTCAGTAATACAATTAAATTTTTATCAAAATTGATACTAATATTTTATTTCGTTACCATTTTATTCATCGATCGTTAATTTAATGGAGATTATAACATGACATGGTTTTATAACAATTTTAATCTCTAAAATTATTATGTTATATCAATTAAATCCTAATAAAAAATAATTTATCAAATATTTAGTCTAAACCTTAAATTCTCTATTATTTTTTCCTCTACAACATATGATATTTTTTTATTTTTTCAATAACCAAACAAAGATCTACAACAATTACCATAAACTCGTCAAGTTTTAGATCGATTCTTTTCTGATTATAAATATTTATAAAATAATTTTTTTATCAATTTTTTAAAAAAATAACGCCACTTTAAAAGTTATTTCAAATTATGTATATAAAATAAAAAGTATTTGAAAATCGACATTTTTGGTGTTTTAATCTAAAGTTATTATTTAATATATTAGGGCAAAACAACCCAAATTATAGACTATGGTTGGATTAGATTTTTATACATTGCACTTTTTCTTGTAAAAACTGAAAATACATATACCATGGAGGATTTGTAACGGTTGCAGTAAACCCAAATTGTAGACTTCTGTTCATATTGCAACGGTTTCATAACTTTGTTATAGGAAATTTTTTGTGCTACTGTTATTATTGATTTTCTCAGTTCGATTGACTATTTATTTTAAATCGATTGTCAAGAAGTCGGTACATATACTATTGGTTCATGTATATTTTTGATTTTTAATGATTATTTTTTTACTGTTAAATGATATTATAAAAATAATTATCTCGATTCTTTAATCTTAAAAAATTACAGTAAATGATTTAATATTTAATTTTTTCTTATATTTTATTTCGTATACATAGATTGAAACAATGCTTGAATTAACATTGTTTCTTTAAAAAAATAAAAAAAAATGATTTATAAATACTTATAAAAAATTAGAGTTAATCTAGAACTTGATGAGTTGAATTTATAAAAAAATGGTAACTCTTAGAAATTTTTGTTTGTTTATTGTGAAAAGCACAACAAAAGAGAATAATATAATATTTTTAATGAGTTATATTTTTATTAGGATTAAATAGATATAATATAATAATTTTAGAGACTCAAATTGTTATTAAATAATATCATATTATGATTTTCGTTAAATATTTAATGATCAGCGATCAAAACAAAAGTAAAATAAAATGTTAGTAACGATTTTGACAAAAAAAATTTAGTTGAATGATCAAAACAAAAAAAAGGTGATAGTTGGATGATCATTTGTATAATTTTTCTATCTAAAATAATTTAATTAAAAATTTATTTTAAATAATTTTTAATTATACGTTGAGTCCTTGAGGTTTTTAATTTTTATTAATCAATTTAATGGTGTTCAATAATGTTCAACATTAGTGATGTTCAGCAGTGTTCGACGCTCGTGGTAGACTCATCCAATACATTAATATAAAATACCAATAATTAATATAATAAGTAGTAATAAAAATATAACACTAGTGGAAACCGAAATAAAAATAACATAATAATCGAAAAGGAACAAAGAGATTAATAATACTAATAATAGTATTTTTTGTTTGTTATTTTCTTTTTATAAAAAAAATGATAAAGATATATATTTACATATAAAAGAAAGTTAGTGGTAAATAAAGTAAAAGTAAATAATGGTGACAACAATGGCACTAATAGGAACCGAAAAAAAATTACTATGGATAAAATAATACTAATAGAGGTTTATAATATTTTGGGATTTTATAAAAAAATCAAACTAAAGCTGTTATTCAAAACTTAATAAAAATTAAAAACGATTTTATACTCCGGATAAAATTAATGATTATAATATGTATTATTAACTTACAACCGAAAGTTTATAAGTTTGATTAAAAAAAGAATTTAGATTATACAATTAAGAGAATTTTTTTGCTAAAGCGAGTTTATATTTTAGGCGTTAATAGATAAAATAATTGTTACAAAACATAATAATTATATAAAAATATTATTTTGGAAAATTTTAATCAAATACCTCCTCTTTAATTGGTAAACTATACGAATAAAATATTTATTATCAGAAATTTTAATATCACTTTAAATAGGTAAAATGCAACAATAATTATATATACTTATTCAACAATTAGAAAAAGCAAAAAAAAATCGATATAAAATATTATATAGTTATGATTTAAATGGATGTAATTTAAGATTGCTTTTAAATGTGACAAATGTGAGTTTCCTCCACTTTTCTCGTCAACTGTTTCTCATACTAACTTTAATATAAAGCTCTCACCATAAATTATTTTTCTCACATCGAATAAACATTTTTTCTATCAATCATCCACTTTATAAAATAATAATAATAATGGCAAAGTCCACTCGTTCATCGATTTCAATTGCTTTCCTTCTTATCTTGGTTCTTCTAACGATAGGTTTGTTCTTTACTTCTTTTCAATTTATCATCTCTAAAGCTAGGAATATGATTTGCTATAAATTAGAGTTAAATGTTAGTTATTTTTTATCTTATGTATGCATGCATTTTGTCTAATTATTTTTTTATGATTTTATAACTAAATAGAGATGAGTCCTATGATAGTGGAGGGTAAAATATGTGAAAGGCCGAGCACTATGTTTAAGGGGTTGTGCCTTAGTGACGACAATTGTAAGACTATGTGCAAATCTAAGGGTTTTCAATTTGGAGATTGCGAAGGTTTTTGTCGTCGATGTATGTGTAGTAAGCATTGTTGAATAATCCATTATCCATGAGGACCGACACCTTCAAACGTTTTTGGTACATATGTCTGAGAATCGATAGAATTAGAAGATTCTAATACATATATCCTCAGCATATTGTTGAAAACAAAAAAAAAAATATTATTGTTATATTATTATTCTAAATAAGACTTTGCGGTGTTTATACCGCATATAATTAATTTATATTCATATTTCTTATATATTTTTTGTTTCTTTTGAATTAAATATTTTGAAAGCAACATTGAATACGTAGACATGTCTAAATTTAATTTGTTTAACATGATTACTTATTAATATAATCTATAATGATAATTTAAATTTAACAAAAACATAAAAAAAATTCTCATTTAAATATAAGAAAAATGTAAATAATATTATACTAATTGCGACTAATGATAATAATATCGTTATCATCAGAAGTGAAAATTTTAAGAGAACAAGAGTGCTCAAAATAATCCTTCAAGAATTATAAATAATATATATTATCAAGTGACATATGAAATAAGTCAATATTAATACAAATTCTGATAAAAAAGTTTATAACTATACAAAAACTATATATTGATATTAAAAGAATAATTTTCATTAAAAGCTTTAAAAGAACTAAATATATTTCTATTTAAAGAAACAATTTATTAAATTTTAGATAAACTTGGATTTTAAAATTTGTACTACTCATATGTTATGGTAAACCAAATTTTATAAATTTTTATATATAGTAATAATTTATGTTTAACAAAAATATTTTTTTCACATTTAAATGTAATTAAAAAATGTGAATAATACATCTAAAAGTTAAAAAAAAAGAGAAGATATTGATACTTTGAAAGAGCAATAAGTTCTTAAAAAGAAAAAAATATATGAAAGATGTATAATTAAGAAAATTATAATTACTACTAATGGTAATAATATTGCAAGAGCTAAAAGTAAAAATTTTAATAGAGCAATAATGATTCTTAAAATAATCTTTCGAAATATTATTAATTGACATATAAAATAAGTCAATATTAATATATGTTCTGAAAATTAAAAATTAAGTTAAAATCTCTAAAAAGATATATATTGCTATTAAAAGGAGAGTATTCATCGAATGCTGTAATCACTAATTTTATTCAGGTCTAGACTCGATTTTAATTTTCGTCTCCAAATTCGATGTAATGGGTTTGTAGTGGTTAATCAAAAAATAAAAAGATACTTAATTTCCTTAAATTCGGGTTTTATTTCAATTTTATTATTATTAAAACAAAATTTCAAAAATAGTTATAAGTTTTTCCATTTTGGTTTCTTTTATTTTGTTTCGGTTATTTATCATTATTATTATTATTTAAACTCTTTTACTTTATTTCTACTAATATTATTTCTTTTATGGTATATTATTATTATTTTCATTATTTATTCATTTTCTTCAGTTTATTATTATTATTATTATTATTATTATTATATATAAGTAAATAAAACATATTCAAAAATATAAACCCAACATTTTAAATAATAACATAGCCCAAATGTTTATTAACAGTACATTACATATTAAATTACATCTAGCCCGCTTCCAAGCCCAAAATCCAGATAAACCCATTACAATGAAAACCCTAATTGGCTCCTTTTCTGATGTGCAGCTACATCTCGACCTTTGGATCTAATCCATGATCCAACGGCCGAGATTAAAGAGAGAAGAAACGTCTGGAACAAACACGCGCCCACGCGCTGGCCCTTCGTCTCCCGACGCGCGCGTATATGTCACGCACAAGGCTCTTCAGTTTCTGGACACTCCATCTCCCCGCCGGTCACCCTTCCGATGATTATCTCACTGCCGCCGACGGATCGAACGGTTGCCCATTTACCCAGGCTAATAGCGATTTCTTTCGATCAAATCCCTCGCATAAAAATAAACCAGAAATGTCAAAACACAGACACTGTAAATGACACAAAAACAAACCAAATGTGGAAATTTTCAGAGAGCAGCAGCAGACCAATCGACAATTACCAGAGGCTCACATGAATACGTCCAAAAAGGACTCTGAGAACCAAAAAAATCGATTCTTTAATCGTGTAATCAGAAGGGATAAAAGAAAAAATTCATGGTAACCTTTGTAAGATTTTTTTCATCAAGTAAAAAAAATTTAAAGGTAGCTACTTTCTTCTCTGTTTTTTTTTACATGCATGTGAGGAAGAGTTTTACCTTCGACTTTTGAGTCGAACCATGGCTCCTTCCTTGAGAGAAGCCTCCTAGGTTCCTTCGGGAATCTGAAAAGGGTGAGCTCGAAAGGGGGGTTCCTTTCTCGTTTCCTCAGGGCCTTCAAATCCCAACGGCAATAAACCAACAGTCCTCCTCCGGGAGTTTCGACCGGTGAGCCAAGGGGAAGAGGGTCATCTTCGCTTCCTTTTCTTCTCATAAAAAGGGGAGGGTCTCTGTTTCATGCGGTTTGTTTTTTTCTGGGTTGAGAGCAAGAACACTGTGAATGTTCTTGCTCTTTCTGGGCATGGTATGAACAAGGGAGAGGATTCTTAATTTCTCCTCTGGTTCAGCCCGAAAATAAAGAAAGGGGCTTATCTTTTTTTCCTTTTGTCTTTTATATTAACCCCCTGTTTTTTTAATGGAATATTAGCGTTTTAAACCCTTCTGCGTACCTTTTTTCATACTCTGAGTCCTCGGATTTTTGAAATATTTTGCAATTTGGTCACATTTACGATTAAAATCGTCTTTGTCTTTTTGGTTTAATCCTTCACAAGTCCTTCCGCACTCTGAAGCTTACATTTGGGGCCCTTCCCCGTTTCACAATAACGATGCGAGAGCCTGCTTGTTTTTCAAATTCTTCCATCTGGCCACTGTTTGAACTCAAAAGTCGATTATTTCTAGTGTAGCCCCTGGCTTTTGTATCTGTTTTCATTCTGGTCATCGATTTTAAACCCCTGTTGTTGTTGTTTTTCTGTTTTAAACCCGATACTTTATTTTATTTTGATTTGCCCCCTTTCAAAAACTTTTTGGCATGCATTTTATTTCGGATTCATTTATTCGTTTGCCTTATTGATGTTTATTTGTTGTATCATTGTTTACTTTCTATGTTTTATTGTTGTATTCATTTTTTGTGCATCGTATCCAAATCGAAAATACAATCAACTCATTAATTAAAGAATTAATTAATTCTTTACTCGGTCTTAGTGCCCGACACCAAATATAGTGGTGGCGGTGTATGCGTCTATCTCCGAGTAAAGTGGCGTTAAAATGTACCCGAATTTTTTAAATAAATAATCAATTTAATACCACTTTAAATTAGAAATTTCAAAACTAATTAAGAGAAATTTTTATCGAAGGTACCAAGTTTGGGCGATTTAGAAACAACAACCTCATTTTTAAACCGTAATCGACTCCCGAATCCTTTTAATCCCGAATCTCTAATTTTACGGTGTCCGGACTACCAAAAGTGACCGGTGGCGACTCCACTTTCCTAACCGTTTTCTAAAACCCTAGGTTTCCGTCCTCGATTTTAATTTCAATTTCTCTTTTTAAAATCTAAAATCTCTAATTTTTAGCCTTAAACTCCCAAACCTAATTTTTATTCAAATTTAATTTTCCCAAATTTTCATTTCCATCCACAAGTTCCACAACTTTCAAAACTTTAATTTATGACTTTCCACTCTTTTTCTAAGTGAAGTTTTTTTTAAAAATCAAACCCTTTAATACATGCACAAGTGAGATTAAATCACGAGTTAAGATAAATTTAAATTTATAAATTCATAGATATAGATATAGATATACAAATAAATAATGCGAATAAAATATTTATTATCAGAGATTTTAATACAACTTTAAATAGGTAAAATATAACAATAATTATATAAACGTATTCAACAATTAGAAAAGGCAAAAAATAGACATAAAATATTGTGTAGTTATAATTTGAATGGATGTAATTTAAGATTACTTTTAAATACAACAAATGTGAGTTTCTTCCATTTTTCTCGTCAACTATTTCTCATACTCACTTTAATATAAAACTATCAACATAACTTGTTTTTCTCACATCGAATAAATTTTTTTCTATCAATCATTCGTACTTTATAAAATAATAAAAATGACAAAGTCCACTCGTTCACCGATTTCAATTGCTTTCTTTTTTATCTTGGTTCTTCTTGTGATAGGTTTGTTCTTTACCTCTTTTCAACTTATCATTTATAAAGCTAGGAATATGATTTGCTATAAATTAAATTTAAATATTAGTTATTTTCTATCTCATGTATGCATGCATTTTGTCTAATCGTTTTTTATGATTTTATAACTAAATAGAGATGAGTCCTATGATAGTGGAGGGTAAAATATGCGAAAGGCTGAGCACTATGTTTAAGGGATTGTGCTTTAGTGACGACAATTGTAAGACTATGTGCAAATCAGAGGGTTTTCAATTTGGAGATTGCGAAGGCTTTCGTCGTCGATGCATGTGTAGTAAGCATTGTTGAGTAATCTATTATCCATGAGGACCGACACCTTCAAACGTTTTTGGTACATATGTCTGAAGATTCTAATACATATATCCTCAGCATATTGTTGAAAACAAAAAATATTATTGTTATATTATTATTCTAAATAAGACTTTGCGGTGTTTATACCGCATATGATTGATTTATATTCAGATTTCTTATATATTTCTTGTTTCTTTTGAATTAAATATTTTGAAATCAATACAAAATACGAACACATGTATAATTTAATTTGTTTAACATGATTACTTATTAATATAATCAATGATGATAATTTAAATTTAACAAAATCATAAAATATTTTTCTCATTTAAATGTAAGGAAAAATATAAATAATACATCTAAAAGTTATAAACATTGTTACTTCACAAGAGCAATAAATTTTTATGATAAAATTTATGTGAAAGGTGTATAATTGATAATATTGTAATAATTGTAACTAATGGTAATAATATCATTATCATTAGAAGTGAAAATTTTAAGAGAACAAGAGTACTCAAAATAATCCTTCAAGAATTATAAATAATATATATTATCAATTAACATATAAAATAAATCAATATTAATATAAATTCTGATATATATTTTTTAGAACTATACAAAAACTTTATATTGTTATTAAAAGAATATTTTTTACTGAAAGCTTTAAAAGAATTAAATATATTTCTATTCAAAGAAACAATTTTATTAAGCTTTAAATAAACTTGTATTTTAAAAATTTGTACTACACATATGTTAATTGTTATGGTAAACAAAATTTTATAAATTCTTATATATAGTAATAATTTATGTTTAACAAAAATAATTTTTTTCATATTTAAATGTAATTAAAAAATGTGAGTAATACGTCTAAAAGTAAAAAGAATATATTAATACTTTAAAAGAGCAATAAGTTCTTAAAGAAAAAATATATATGAAAGATGTATAGTTGAGAAAATTATAATTACTAGTAATGAAAATAATATCGTCAGCGTCAATAGAACAATATGAATTTTTAAAATAATCTTTTAAGATATTATCAACTGACATATAAAATAAATCAATATTAATATATGTTCTGAAAACTAAAAATACGTTAAAAACTCTAAAATATTTATGAAAAAAAAACTATTTAGCTAAATGTTAATTAGATACCTCCTCTTTAATTGATAAACTATGCAAATAAAATATTTATTATCAGAGATTTCAATACAATTTTAAATTTGTAAAAATGTAAAAATAATTATATAAATTTATTCAACAATTAGAAAAGGCAAAAAAAAATTAGATATAATATATTATGTGGTTATAATTTAAATGGATGTAATTTAAGATTGTTTTTAAATGCAACAAATGTGAGTTTCTTCCACTTTTCTCGTCAACTGTTTCTTATATTAACATTAATATAAAGCTCTCGCCATAAGTTATTTCGCTCACATCGAATAAAATTTTTTTATCAATCGTTCAATTTATAAAATAATAATAAAAATGGCAAAGTCCACTCGTTCATCAATTTCAATTGTTTTCCTTCTTATCTTGGTTCTTCTAGCGATAGGTTTGTTCTTTACCTCTTTTCAACTTATCATCTCTTAATCTAGAAACATGATTTGCTATAAATTTAAATTAAATATTTGTTATTTTTTATCTCATGTATACATGCATTTTGTCTAATCTTTTTTCGTGATTCTGTAACTAAATAGAGATAAGTCCTATGATAGTGAAAGGTAAAATATGCGAAAGACAGAGCACCAAGTTTAAGGGGATGTGTTTTAATGGCGACAATTGTAAGACTCTGTGCAAATCAGAGGATTTCAAATACGGAGATTGCGAAGGCTTCCGTCGTCGATGCATGTGTAGTAAGCATTGTTGAGTAATCCATTATCTGCGAGAACCGGCACCTTCAAACTTTAATGTTTGAGAATCGATAGAATTAGGGGATTCTAATATATATATATCCTCAAGCATATTTTTGAGAAAAAAAATATTGTTGTTATATTATTATTCTAAATAAGACTTTGTGATGTTTATGCCGCATATAATTAATTCATAGTCCGATTTTTTTATACATTTTATGTTTCTTTTAAATTAAATATTTTGAAAGTAATATTGAATACGAAGACATGTCTAAATTTAATTTTTTAACATGACTACTTGTCAACTATAATCTAAAAATATGAAATAATTTTATATAATTTTAGTTTTTTTCACCTTTTCTCATCTATTATTTCTCATATTAATTATATTATAAAATTCTCACGATGAGTTGCTTTCATCACATCGAATAAATTTTTTTATTGATTGTTTACTTTATAAAACATAATAAAAAATGATAAAGTTTATTTGTTTATCGGTTCAACTACTTTATTATGTTGGTTCTTTAAATGATAGATTTTTTTCATTCCCTTTTTGACTTGTCATCTCTTTAGTTAGGAACATGATTTGCTATAAATTTAAGTAAAACATTAGTTACTTTTATCTCTTTATGCATGTGTTTTGTGTAATCTTTTTTAATGATTTTTTAACAAAATAAAAATGAATCCTATGACAGAGGAGAGTCAAAATTGTGAAAGTTCGAACACTAAATTTAAGGGATTGTTGACATAAACCCTAAGATTATGTGCAAATTAAAGAAATTCAAAAATAAAGTCGTCGTCGAAGCATTTTGCGGTAAGTTTTGTTGAGTCATTCATTATCGTGTGGACTGACACCTTTAGATTTATTTAGTACATATGTTCGGGAATTGACAGAATTAAAAAATTTTAATATATCCTCGGCATATTTTTAGAAATAAAAAAATATTATTATTTTTATTATTCTAAATAGGACTTTACAATGTTTATAGGACAAATAAATAATTTACATTCAATCTTTTTATATATTTCACGTTTCTTTTAAATTAAATTATTTGTAAACAAATAAATGATAAACATCCGTGATTAAACAATCAAATTAAAACTAAAAAAATGTTTATTTATATTTAAAATAACCTAAACAAAGTTTGAGCCTTATCAATTATCGACTTAACAATCACTTTGGATCTTTCTATAATGTGTAAGAAAATCTTCAATTTATATTTAAATAATTAATTATTACTCCTATTATTATTTGACAAAAAAAAGAGAAAAACACTAATTTACATCCGCAGTTTCTGTACTTTGCTCAAATCATCCTTATGCAGAAAATCAACGAGCTGAGTTCAAAACTACTTTTTTTCATTACAATGAGATTAATAACATATAAGGTTGAAGACTATATTAATTTCATTTAGAAATAAAATAAAATCATTCAATTTCCAGCATTTGTTAATCCTTATGCAGCCGTGTGTTGCTGCTTGGATGAGTGAAACATTATAGTAAAATAATTTGTGGTCCCATTTTAATGGTCTGCACATGTTAATGTCATCGTCGAGTGGTTGGGCGATGACTGAAGACCAAACCAAGTTATCGCTCGATCCCATCACTTGTCTCTCAGTTTCCCTAAAGGCTGTGCTGACTGCTGCAGACATCTCAGATATTTTCCCAGGAAAAAGTGAAGATAGTTAAGAGACAAGAGAGTGCTTAACTAAGCGATGGATAACTTCGGGAAACATAATTTTTATGGAAGTTGTGCCGGAGAGTATACCGGAGAAGACATCCTTCAACGCCCTCTCGACACCACTTTCAACTCTTGTAATGTTCATGTTCCAATAACTTGTATGATTTTTCTAGATAAAAGTTGCAGGCTAATCTAATTTGTTTCTAGATAAAATTGAACTGCTTAACTAGTTTTTATTTGAAAAATTTATGTCCAACTCCAACCAGCAGCAAATAGTATGGTAGAGGAATTCTCATTCCCACCAGCTTCAATGGTGGCTTCTGCTGCTGATCTTCAAAAGGCTGAAAAGAAAAGAAAAGCAGATAGAGCATATAGAGAAAGATGCAAGGTAATTCACTATCACTCACTGTTTTTCTATCTTTCCTGGTGAATTAATTCAGCTCTTCTCTTCAATTAACCTTGATATATTGTACAGACGAAGAAAGATCAGATGACGCAAGCTCTGGAGAGTCTTGATAAAGAGAATGAAGATTTAAAGATGGAGAATGGAAAATTACAGCATGAGAATCTGTTACTCCAAGTGCAGATAGATGCTTTACTGGGACAGATTCTTGATAGAAGTCGCAAAAATTGTGAGCATCTGAGCATAAATAAAGGGGCAAAGGGGATTTCATAGATGTTGCCGAGGGACACCAAGTAGTACTTTCGTTCATAAAAGTAACTTCTATTATGGGTAGGTTATCATTACAGATTTATTCTGATTTAAGTCTTCTCCCTGATTATGGCACTAAGACTGCTGCCACTTTCCAAAGCAGCTCGATGAGCACGTCTATGCCATTTAAGCAGATTATAAGACTGTAGCACTGACCATCTCGCTTGGTTTGACATCTTCTCAAAAGTAATGGAAAACTCCGGCAATATTATATCAAAAAGATTTAAAACTACGAGTTCCAAAATGGTACCTGCGCTATAGAGAGAGGGGGTTGCTTAAGTACACAGATGCTTCTAAACAAGTTCTCATCATTCTCCCCTCCCTCGGTTTCACCATAAACAAGAGCTTCAGCTGCAATGCCAGCAAAAAGTATCATGCAATATCTGCCCAATAAACATACCACATTGTAATTATTTGAGGCTTAGGCCTTCATTAAACACTTAATCAGTTAAAAAAAAACATGCCATTGCATAGATTCTGATGCCGATGATGACTTTATAACCTGGCATAAGCAAGTTCTAATTAGATTTTATAGCACAAGACAATGCTTTTTCAAGGATCATGAGAGAACAAAATGGTTCAAGTTTCAGCACATATGTCGGAAGAAAAGAACCCTTTATGAATAAAGTTAGAACAGATTACTCCATATGGAATTTTTCGAATGAATTTAGGAAAGACATGCATGACAAATCAGATGACCATATAGCATTAAGTTTAATTGTTTAATATATCAAAAACAGGAACCAACTTGTCCCACCAACCTGTCAAAACTGGAACCACTCAATTGTCCTTCTTGATTCTATGTTCTTCCGACTATTATACAAGTGACATATAGAGTGAATTAAATTCGGTCAACAAAAAATAATTCTTATTAAATATGATTTGTTCTCAATTAAGTTAAAAAAGAGGTTAAATTTGATTATAAATAATAATTCATTTAGATTATATAAGCAAACATCATATGCCATAAAAAAACATTTCTAATACAAACCAAATTACTAGCTAGACTTCAGCATATGTTTCGTTTTTATATAAATCATGACAGAGTGATCCACGCAGACCATTCCAGCTAACTGCACAAGATCCTGGAAGCATAATCTATAATCCATGATGAGAATCCCCCGCCGAAGAGTAGGAAACGTCATCAACTGCCATTATTTCCGGCAAGCAAAACGGCAACGAGTCGAGCACATGGCAACATGGGACGGATCATTTCCCTAATTTGTGTGATTGTGAGGTGAAGCTCTTCAAAGGCTCTTAACGTGCTGGTGGTTTCCGACTTCATATATTTGTCAACTCCGATTTAAGCCTCCTCACTTTCAGTTCCTCTTTCTTACAATTCCAATCATCGGAAAACACAAACCAACCGGCAACAAAAGGAAACAAAGATGTGTCAGAAAAAAAAAAAGATTTAAAACAAAGATATACAACCGAAAAGACTGTAATTTTTGTACCTTGACCTTGTTCCATGAACGGTTCTTGCTTGCTTGCTTTCCAATTCTTGGTGCCATGAGAAGTGAACTGAGCCTACAAATCCAATGAACAACCTCTGTCTCTGTCCCTTTTATAGTCGTAGTAAGTTTGACATTTTTGGCCGGCCTTTTCTCAGACACATATCTAAGACAAGTAGGTATAAGAATTATCCTATTAAGTGTCGGTGGCGGGATTCCGTCTTACGGAATACGGATGTGGTTGGAAAAGGAGGTTTCATGTAAAAGGCGAAGACCAAAAATTTCCAAGCCAACGTGCCTGATGACGGATGTGGATTTTGATGATTAATTTATGTTTTAAAGTTTAATTAGTAGTCTAGTCCCTCAAATTATAATAGTGAACTTAATTTTCTTTAGTTTCCTTTAATTTCTAAATAAATTTAAAGAAAAATATCTAAATTTTCTATAAATCTTAATAAAAAATATTTAAATTATCAATTAAATTTATTTATTAATAATATGTGAATGATATGTTAAAAATGTCCATTTCAATTTTTTATATTAAAAGTATTTATCGTTACCAATATAAATGATTTAATTTATAAATAATAAATATTTTGATATAAATAAAAATAAATAGTAACTTTAGTGATCTAAAATGTAAATTATCCATTGAAATCGAAGCTTCTTTTTATATTTTTTTTTTTGTAAATAAAAATTATTTTCCTCGTTGATATTCAACGTCTACATCTCGACGACGCCAGATCGGTCGATCCAATCTCTTGACTCGCGTTCATAACTAAAACATCGTTCGATTTCCCAATGGTGTGGCAACTGGCAACTGGCAAGTGTGACGGCTTTGAAAAAGTTGTCACTTGGCACGCAGATGGTCTCGACAAAGCCAAGGCGTAGATTCTGGTACTCTCCTTGCTTTGCTGGCATGCACTTTCCTCGTCAGGTGGGGCCCCACTATTCGATAACAATAAAAAAATATTTATTTTTTTAATGTGTTCATGTATCACGTGACTTTTAATTTTAAGGTTGTGGGGACAGAAATTTAACGTGAAATGCAGTAAACAACAGATTCCAGTTAAGGTTTTTTTCTCTTAACAACAAAGTTTTCATTAATGTAGGGAAAATATAATAAATACAACGCAATTAAATTAAAAAAAACTTTTAAATCCACTACGAAAATTCAATTAAAAACATGTAAATATATAGGAGGAAGAAAAATAAAACAAAAACTTTCTCATATATGTCGTCAATAAAAATCCAATAATCATCATTACAATTTTATTAGCGTAATTTATTTTTATATATAACAAGCTTAATTAAGCTAGATACTATTGTCACGCGTAAAAAGAGGTAAAGAGTATTAATCTCTCATTGAAAACGAAAACAAAGATCTTAAGATATATATATGGTGAAACTGTACATCCTATCAGACATGTATTTTAATAAGAGAATAATGCCTCGTGATAAGTGGTATCAGAGTAAACCTTTGACTGCTCGATTTCACGTGGAGCGCCCATGAGAAGGATGAGCAGAGTGAACAACTGTGACAAAAGGCCAATCACGAGAGTAAAAGCTCGTGACGAGGGCGTCACGAGGTAGAGTGGAAAAGAATGTCACGCTTGAAAAGAGGTAAAAAGTATTAATCCCATGTGTCGGAAACAAAAAGGGAGACCTTGTGATACATATGTGGTGTCATTGCACATTTTATCAGGCATATTTTCTAGGAAAAGGGTAATAGTCTTGTGCCATTTATTTTGATCTTAAAAAAAAATCAAAAATAATTAATTTTATATATTATTCTACTAATAATTTTGATTGTATTGATAAATTTTGACAAACTATTAGAAAAAAATCCAAAAATATTAGATTATTGATCTTTGCTAATCACAGGATGTATCGTATTAATCAATACATAAATATCGAACTACTACAAATATATAAAAAAAATTTATAGCACAAGATAAAAAATATATAAATAACGAAAAAAATAATCCAATAATAAAGGTACTCTTATTTAAAACTAAAAACAAAACAAATTAAAAAAATCAAACAGCGACATTAAAACCCTCTTTGGAAAAACACTTAAAAAAATAGAAAAACACTTTAATATAAATATATTATTTTATAAATATTTTGAGTTTTTTAAAATATGTTTATATTATAATATATAGAAATTGTAAAATATAATATATATATATATATATTTATATTAATGTATATAATATGTTTTATATTATTTATATATTAAGGGTCAGGATCCATTACACAATATAAAATTTATTTTTTACACTATTTTAAATTATTGGATGAAATAAATTTTTTTGAACCGTTAAATAAAAATAATAAATTATTAAAAATTTTATTTATTTATGATAATTTTCATATTTTTTATTATTAATTTTAACCGTTCATTTATCTTCATTCAATATTTCTAAAAAAATACATATTTAGTGAAGGTAAATACTATTTAGACACTAAAATCTATAATGACAAACATTTTAAGTCGTAATATGTCGTCCTTTATAATTTTTTTATTACAATAATAATAATTGTTTAAAAAAATGGAGTTTTGGCTTAAATACTAAAAAAAATCTAAACGATTTTAATTCATAATCGATGATAACAAGTAAAACGATAACACCTGACTTTTACTTTGAATAATATTTCTTTTAAAATACCCTTGTTACTGTTAGAAGTTAACTAAAATCCGATTTAATTTCTTGTTATTAGAATGTAATCAGTTAGTTAGTTACATTTTTAATTAGTTTGTTGAACCATGAATATTATGTTATAAATATCCATATGATTATAATATGCATGTTAAACAGATCATTTTATTATTTTTCTAATGCATAATACATATTCTTTTCATTCTCTGTTAACTCCTTACTATTCACCATTGTCCATTCTCTTTGGTAAAGATGTCGGAATTTTCACAGTTACAACATCAAGAATGGCTTAAAGTCGGATTTTCATGTATCTGTCTTTAAGAATATTTCTGAAAATTTACTGTTTAAAGTCAGAGCCAAATTTTGACTTCAATGGTATTATATAAAATGTAATATTATAAGAAATAATTTTTATTATTATTTTATTAAAAATTATTTTTTCCTGTAATATTAATGGGAAATCTCTTTATCACAAATATTATTTTTTTTATCACCTATTCGGTACTATTATTAATAGAATTTTTTTACATTAAAAATAAATATATCATTTCATTGATCCCACTGGAAAGAGGCCTAATCCAATACTATACTAGTTTGAGGCTTTATGCCTTGTCCATTATTTTTATGATCTCACTACTTGGGCTTGTCTGAATGGCCAGCCTCATGTCCTAATCGTTTTATTCTTTATTAGTTTAATGTTTTATTGCATTGCTTCATTCCTGATTATGTCTGGTTTAGCAGGAGCCAGGAGAATGATTTTTTCTTAAGGATTTTCTATACATTCTTAGTTACAAGTTTACACTTGAGCTATTTTTATGTTATGACAAACATTTTACTACTCGAGTACTCGTGTAATAATTAAACTTGTCATTGTGTACATACTTCTCTAACCAAACAAAGCAATGCAATTTAAATGCTTACAACGACGGATTTAAAAATATTTGTAAGAGGAGACACAAAATAAAAATTATAAAAAAATTTAAAATTTTAGAGTGAGCACGAATTATAAAAATTTATAAATTTATTCATAAAAATTAAAATATTGAAACCAAATATATGAACTTTAAAGATTCAAGATAGACACAGGTCCACCTTCCATCTATGTACATCCACGGATCCACCGTTGAATGCATACATGAGTACATAACCCAAATTTAAAAGAATAGAAATCATATACCATTTTTATGTCCTTATCGATACTCCTTTATGGTTTATGTTTAAAATTTCTGGATCTCTCTCCCAGTGACGAAGCCATATGAGGGTGGGGTGGGGAAATCGCCCCCAACCCGATTTTTTTTTTTATACTTTTATCTTTTTATTTAATTTTTTTATGAATTTGTCCCCTACATTTAAATATTTATGCTTTGTCTCTCGATCTTAAATTTTAACTCCTTCCCTGCTCTCTCAACAGTATCACCTCTAAGGTTAGAATCTGAATTCTCCCTTAGTAGAGCAATGTAACTTGTCACCCTTATTGGTTCAATAAAAAAAGATGCTTATCTATATACCTGAGATGACTCCATATAAGGGACTCCGACTGAAATCTTTGGACAATCTTTCCTGCTAAAGACATTATTATGTGATCTCTGAGTAGACTGCCGTGGCTGCATTCATCAAAATGTTTTATAGATTTGAAAAGAAAAGGAAATTGACCACATCAGATTTAGGAGATCTTTACATATATCCTGCTCAGATATCAGTGGTAATGATATTGCAAGTGAATCCTTTGTTGTCTGCTTTCTTAGTACATTGTGGTGGTTGGAGAGACTTTTTCAGAGTTATAAAAGTTTGGAAAATGAAATTCCTCAAATGTTAGGGTACAATATAATAATAATAAAATGTGGGTTAGGGCAAGTCATTGACTTAGATTTTGAAACTTAGGGGTGTGGGTTTATTTTATGTAATTTTGAAACTAATCAAGACCTAAGACATGGCTAAATAAAAGATTATGGATAAGTTTAATTTGTCTAATTTTACAACAACATAAAAAATTCCCTGAGCTTAATTAATGAATATCATTAACATTGAATACCGTTGGATATTATTAACTTAATTAATGAAGATTAAAAATTTTAAGACTCAACATGTAATTAATAAATGAATGATAGACTTAACATATGGTTATTAATTGTATGTCGAGTCTCTAGATTTTTAATCTTTATTAATTAAATTAATAAATATTATCAATGTTCAGCATTAATGATATTCGACGTGCTATACTCATTCTAAAACTAAACTTTAAAACGAATCGTGGAATGATAAATCCGAAGTATAATTAGCTCTCCTTCTCACCATAGTTACCGTGTCTGAATTTATTTATGTATTAGCTTCCATGCAGTGAGGTATTGCTGTGAGATGCTTTGGGCCTAACATTTTTAGGTCTAATTATACCTAGATCTCTTTTAGTTGTAAATTTAAGAAAAATTAAACCCCAAATCCTTCTACTTTCTGTTTAAACATCTCTTAAGTCCCTGTTAATTTAAAATTAGATAATTAATTAAATATATATTAATTATAGAGGTTTTTAATAAAATATACAATTCAGAATAAAAACATTTATAAATTTTTAATAAAATTTTATTTATCGAGAGAAAAAATTAGTCTCCATTCTTGGTTTAAAAAGTTTGCAAGTCTTTATAAACTTTGAAATTTGTCTAATTAAACTCTAACAACTCCGTATTTAAATTTTAATTTTTTAATTTATAGCGATTATAGTAGTATCTGTTTTAGAGTATACTCTCAACTATTTGACATTAATTGCTCAATCACTGTATTGGTATTATTATTATTTGAACCCATAACCTCCGGTAACAACAATCGTTCCTTTAATCAATAAGACTAAATGGTTCATGCTAAATTAAAAATAGTTTCATAATTAGACCACGACATTCATTTTATTATAATTTATAGACGATTCTTTTCAGACATTCCTCTTAACATTTGTGTTTTTATTTATACTTTGTTGATTTTTTTATTGTCCTCTCGATTTCTCAAGGCTTTATATTGAAAAATCTAAACTGACTCACATTATATATTTAATTTTAGTTAATCAATTTTTTTAATATAAATTTTATTACATATGTAAAACCTTAAATTTAATATTTGTTTAAATAATATTAAGTTACTTATTATTTTAATCAATCTTGTTAATATACTTTTATTGATTTTTGTTAATGAATATAGCTGATGTTTAGTTAAGAAAATAAGACAAATAAATAAATATAGAATGAAAGATTCTTTCTTCTGCGTGTGGAACCCTCCACACAGACAAATTCCGCTATTGGGGGTCTGTGGATGCATCAAATATTTCCATCAGACTAATGGTGTTAACCAAAAATGTGGACAAAAAGATTGTAAATAATGGAATGAATTCAAGCCCCACATATATATAAACCTACCCTTAAAAATATTATATTTAATAATAAAATTAGGAAAATTATATTGGTAGGCTCTAAATTTTTAAAATATTTTTAATATAATCACTAAACTTTTAAAATTTACAATTGTTAATAAATTTTTAAGCAGTTTTTATTATAGTTATTGTTATTAACCACCTTACAAAAAGCTGACGTGATAGTTTAAAATAATTATTTATAATTAATTTATTATGCATTTTCTCTTTTGCCCCCAATAAACCCCTCTTCTTCCTCTCCTTTGTTAAATTTTGATATTTCAATTTTCTGGGGAAAAAATTCTGCTCAGCATCAGACAGCTATCTTTAAATCACGAATCTCATGATCCATGTCTGATGAACTATTCTTTAACATATCGATTCGATCTTGCAGCTTGGAAACCCCTATTTTCTCTATATTCGGTTTGGATTTCCATTTAATTATGTCTCTTTGAGGAAAAATTATTAGGTCAACCATGTTCATCACGTTATCCGTGATCCCAATGAATCAAGACCGTTTATCTTAATCTTTTCCAAGGTAAATCATCATCTCTTTCCTATATGTAATTAGTAGGTGAACAGTTATTAGGTAATTATTTAAAGATGAATAGTCTTAATTGTTTAGATCATAAATGACGTGATGAACAGTAATTGACGACAGTGTTCGTAATAAAAACGGTTTAAAAGTTCAATGATTGCGAAAGTTTAGTGATAGTATTAAAAATTTAGAGACTATCGGTATAGTTTATCCTAAAAATACCAAACTTGAATGTCCAATATAATTATTAAAAAAACAAAGCAACATAAACTCAAAGGAACATAAAACATGACAAATACAAAGAAACCCTAACTTGCCTAACCAATAAGGAAACATTCCTATAACAAAGGACAAGTTGTGACCGAAAATCATAGAACAGCATGCAGATTCTCTCAGTTTTGTTGGTGCAATAATAATAGCAGTAGTAGACATGGAATTGCAGGCCAGCTAGTTTGATTGACATCTTGGATTTCAAGGATTTCATTCGTTAAAATTCGGTCCAATCCTTGTTTTAATATTTTTCCTATCATTTGTTTTTCTTTATTTAATTATTCTCCCGATTTTTTAGTGTTTTAATCAAATTAATCTTGACTGATATATGTTGTATTTATAATCTTATAGATGAGATTTTGAGTAAAAATTTTATACATATATAAGAACTCAAATTCGAAATTTAAATAAGTGATACTAAAATACTTACCACTTTAATTAATCTCTTATATTTTTCTGTTTTATTTTAATAGTTAAATAACTGTCTCCAAACCACACTCTTTTATCATATAGGTGTTTGAATTATATTATAGATTAAATAGGTGTTTAACGTTTAGTTTTATAACCCATTTAAGTTTTTATATGACTGATGTTATTTTTCGTTATCCAATAAAAATTGAAGATATAATATGATTTCTATTTTTTTCTAAAATTAAAAAATAAAATATATAAATTAATCCAACAATATTAATTTCTCTAAAGTACCCGAACCCTAAATCTCTAAATTCTTTCATTCCAACCATCGATTTAATTAATATCGATCATATTATCTTTATCGAAATCGCTTTACTAAAAGTTTCATCATAAAAATTCAATGAATGAAAGTATTATTATGAATAAAGTAAAAAATAGCATTAACAAAAAACTAATAAAAAACAAAAAAAAGACATTATATTTTTAATATGTGATTATATATGGTTAAGTATAATGTTGTCTTCAAATTTTATATTTACAAACATAAAATAAAAAGTTTAATTCTAACAGGTATTAAACCTGATAATAAAATATATTTAAATCTCATCTAAATATACGAATATTCATTATAAACTAAGATATTCTTAACATGTTTAACTAAAAAGTATTTAGAGAAATTATATCATAAATCATTTTTATCACGTCATTTATTGAACTAACGAATTAAATACATTCATTTAATTAATTTTTTTACTTTATCTATTTTACCATGTAAATCTTTATTTAATAAAAAATTACTTTATTTATAATAAATATTAATAAAAATAATTTAATAAAAATAAAAAATTAATTAAATATACACTTTTAATTAATTAATTTTATAACTAACATAATAAAAATATTCATAATATAATTTTCCCGATATTAGGCTTTACTAAGGTAAGTGTAGGTTTTGAACCTAAAACTTCCACCTACATGTCCTAATCAAATCATAATGACAAGCTGAACATTTAGTATAACCAAAGCGTGTTGCGCTGACAGTGTTTTCCAAAAACACGTCTAATATGATTTATTTTTACAAATAATTAAAAAATAATAATATTTTTATTTAAAGAGTTGAATAAGTGTCTACCCTGATTGTTCAAATTTGGACCAATCCGACCAAACATAAATAAAACAGATGCCACGGTGGCCATCTAGTCTCTCAGTTAATCAAATTTTAAAATCGGGAGAGAAAATTGAATGAAAGTTGTACAAAACAATACATTTGTACATAAACTTAAAAAATAAATTTCGAATATATATTGTAAAAATTAAACGGATTAATTAATTTTAAATAAAGATTATGGGTTCGAGTCATCTAGCGTCAGTAGTTAAAAAATAATTGTTATTTTTAGAAGTTATAGATTCGAACACTAATAATATCAGTATAATGATTGGACGATCAATATCTAATGGTTGAGAATATACTCTAGAACAGATACTATTATAATCATTATAGTTAATTAAAAAAAATCAATAAAGTTTATTTTTAAGATATTGAAATAAATTAAAAAAAAAACATATTCAACCATTTTGTTCGATCCAAAAAATTATTGTCCTCGTAAAATCTATAATTTCTGGGAAGAAATATTTACTTCAGACAAGCTTTATAGTCTTAGACAAAGAACCGACCACATATTTATCAATGGTTTTAACATCCCTAGGCTTTCTAGGTCGTTGCCTCTAACCATAAATGTAGCTTACTTTTTTTTCGATCATCAATATTTATTTTATTAATCGATTAATTTAAATTAAATATTATAAAAATTTATTATAAGATAATTTTTAATTTAATTTATCTAATTAATAGTGTCGGAATTTAAATTTTTAATTTTACTTAAAAAATCTAATACTTCATTCTACTATACTAACTAATTATTATTAACGTATATGTAGCTTACTTTTGGGGTTTCTTTATTTGCATCATCTTTAACATATTTGGCTTTTTCCTTTCTAATTTTCTTAGATTTATTTCTTTATGTTAGTGTATAAGCAATATAATTAGATTCTTAATTAGTAAACCATTGATTCGGCAGTTGAGTTAAGTGAGGAGTCTGTTAAGAAGTTGTTAGATAAACTTTTAACTAACTCATTGCTTTAGGTTTGTATATAATACCTGATCTTCTCTTGAAGATGTTACGGGTTTTCTTTAGAATATCTTAATATAATTATATAATAGTATTTTTTTAATTGTTTAAAGTTATATATTCTATACAAATAAATTATTCAAATCTAAATTTTAATAAATCACAATAGTTCTTTTTCCATCCGAAAAAATAGATCGCTCAATGGTTTCTCTTTCAATCACTTTCTCGTTTGGCGATGCACAGTTCTAATACACTTTATGGAACGTTTAATTAGCTTGTCCTTTAAACAGTGTATACAAATTTTAATTATATAATTGTGTTTTTTAATTATTTATTTTTTTATCGTAATTTTAAGATAGTTATAAAATAATATTATTTATAAATATTTTTAATTTTTTGATAATGTATAAATATCTTTCAGATAAAAATTAAAATTAAATATTTTAAAATAATATTATCCTATTTTTAACAAGACCACTCATTGACTTCAATTCATTTAAAATTTTAATTTTGAAGCCTTAAACCTATCATTTCCATAAATTTGTAATGATAAAATATTAAATAATTCAATACCTGATTTAATTGTCTGCCTATTTTGTTTATATATTTTCAAAGATTAAAATTTTTATTTTTTTATATAATATTAATGTTTTTGTCTTTTTTAGGGCACTCTCCTTCATTCAATCTCAAAACGTTCTCATTACGAGCTTTTGTTTTTATGATTGATCTTTTATCATAATTTTTAACGTAAAATTAAATAATTAAAAAATCATTTTATTATCATTTATCATATGAGATCATTATTTTTTTTAAAAGATATATATTTTAAAAAAATAATTATCCCGAAAAAACAAAAAGTGATTGGCCATGACTTTTCTAGCAAGTAAAGTAATATTATATTTTACCTGTCAATTTCCCATTATCTTCAACCGCCCAATAGATTATAAAATGCATTCTTCACGCAACAAAACTAATTTCGATGATCGTACGGGTTTCTAGGCTTCTTATTGTTTCCATCTTAATTAATTTGACAGGTAGTATAGGATCGGAAGCAAACAATCTTTTGGTATATACACGGTTACGAAGCGAGAATCCAAATCGAAAGTTAAATGAATAGATATAAATATTTAAAAAGTGAGAAGATAAATATATAATTAATTTATTTTTTTATTAATTTTTATAGTATGTAACAAATATTTTTACATGCCTTACTTCGTCCAAACCGTTCTCTTTCATAAGTGAGAGGGTGTTTTTTCGTTGGAAATAAGGAAGATTTGGTGATTTGTGTATGTGTGTTGTGTAGGGAGATCCTTCTTTTAGATGTGAATGGTCTCTTATAGCCTTCGACCCACCGTAGGATATTACACAACTATACAATTAGTTCTGGATTAGGTCGAATCAGGTATTTTATCTTAAATTTTATCCGATCTAACTTAATTTTATTTTTAGTAAAAATTCGACATGACTTGATTTATACTAAAATTTTTTATTAAGATTCGATCAAACTAGATCGAATAAAATATCTATCTTTAATTCTACAAGCATTTAATTCTCAAATCCATTCAAACTTTAATAATAATATTATTAAATAAAAGAAAAAGGAAACAAATTATTTAATGTCCATAACATTCTTTAAAATTAAAAAAAAATAAGTGGGGTGAACCAAAAGATCAACAAATCTTCTTTTTCTGGTCCCACATAAGATTTCCGGTCACTTAGTAATCTCTATATAACACCCAATCTCTTCCCCCTTGCAGTCCCCCCTGGGCACATCACAGATCACTATCACTACCATCTCTTCTCTTCTCTTTCATTTTCAACCTTGCTTGCGTAGAAGAAACGTGAAATATAAAACAAAGGTGCTCTGGGAAGCTTTTAGGGTTTAGTTGGGTGATTGGTTACCAGGAAAATTAAATCGTGTAGAAGAGTGATGAAGGAAAGTAGTAGGAAACAGGGTAGTGGGTCTCCCTGCGCGGGATGCAAGTTGCTTCGAAGGAGATGTGCTCCTGACTGTGTTTTCGCTCCGTATTTTCCAGCCGACGAACCTCAGAAGTTTGCCACTGTACATAAGGTGTTTGGTGCGAGCAATGTCAACAAGATGCTGCAGGTGCATTCCTTTTCAACGTACAACTAAGTCAGTCTTTTGGAAAACTAAGGCTTTTTCTACGTAGGTGCTTAAAGTATTCTTTTTGTTAAATATAAATTTTTAAAATTTATATCGTGATAATTTTAAGTGTTGGACTTTTAAATAATATTAAAAAATTGTTAACCAACCAATCCTTGACATGTGACATTAATTAAAATTTTTAATTTAAAAAAAAACTCATATTTTTAATTTTTCAAAAAATCCTATTTCTAAAATTTTTACACAACTATAAAATTTCTAAAACCCCAAATTGTCACTGTCATGAGCATACCCCTTGGATCATGGGACTTAAATGGTCATTTTCTTAATACGACGTCGTAAAAAAATCGAACAACATGATAATGTGATAATTAATGTCAAACATTTTTCTTTATAGTTATAATATTTTAGTAAAATTAATTATTTTATTGATAGTGTATAAAATTATACAGTAAATCTATCTAATGTATTCATCATTTAAATCATTATATAGGTTATATAAGTGGGGAATAAGAGATTATTAGTGCTTATTTTTTAGATTGAAACGACCGAATGAAGTTTGTTTTAAATAAAAAATAAATCAATTGAATTTAAGAAATATAATTAAATTAATGGAGTTAAATTTTCCTCTTAAAGCTTAATTTAATAAAAAATATTATCTTGGGGACCACAATAACACCACATCAAAAAGGAAAAAAATCTTTTATTATCATTTTAATATTTGTATATATATGTTCAACACTAAAAAAAATAATTTTTAATTTTTGGTATAAAGATAATTTTAACTCTTAACGTTTATGATTTTTATTATTTTGATCTTCATCTTTTTTAGGATAAATTTAACCCTTAACCTATATCTTTTTGAAAAATATCTCAATTTTTAATTAGCATAATGGTTAGATAGTTAAAAAAATTAACGATGATGATATGTCATATATATGTAGAATGATATTTAAGATTTGAGAATACTTAGTAGCATTTTATTTTAGATTTAATTACTTTTTAATGTTTTATTTAAATTTTAATTATTTTATATTTTATGTTAGAATAAAATTATATTTTACATGTATATATTTGTCATTATCATAAAAAATTTAAGGATAACGACATGTTATATATATATGTAGAATAAGGCTAGATGTCATGTTATTTAAAATATATTATCATATATATATAATATATTAATATCGTTAAATTTTTAACGGTCTAATCATTATGTTAGTTAAAAAATAAGTTAGTATTTGTCAAAAAGACATAAGTTAAAGGTTAAATTTATCCCCAAAAAATAAAGACCAAAATAATAAAAATTATAAACGTCAAAGGTTAAAATTATGTTTATGTTCTTAATTTTTAAATTTTAAATAAAAAATTAAATTTTAAACTTTAATAATAAAATTTAAATGTTAAACTCAAAATTTTAAAGACATACTTATTTAATTTTTTACTAATTCCTTAAGAAATCATGCAACACATATTTCCATGTAAAGAGACTGACCCAAAGTGGAAACTCTACTCCACATCCAATAAAAGACTATTGAAACTGATGTTTTTGTGATTCAGGAATTGCCAGAGCTCCAACGAGGTGATGCAGTGAGTTCCATGGTGTATGAAGCAAACGCCAGGGTTCGTGACCCCGTCTACGGCTGCGTCGGAGCTATTTCATCACTGCAACAACAGATCGGTTCATTGCAGACGCAACTGGCACGAGCACAAGCAGAGGTCGTTCACATGAGAATGCGGAGTTTGGCTTCCAACTCCGATCATCTGGCAGGCAATGGTTCGCATGAAAACTTTCCACCGGCTTCGACCTCCGATCAGACCAAGTCATTTTATTACATGGACACGGCTGATCAGGCTAATATGACAGAATCTTTATGGTCTTACTAGGGAGATTGAATTTAGGGTTAAATTAGATTAAAATGATGGTGATGATTATTACCATTAACATATTGTAAATATTATAGAATAATTAAGAAAAATATAATATCAGTAGCTGTGTACATATTAATTAATTAATGTAAATATGCTTCTCTCTCGCACGTACGTACACATTATATATATATTTATTGTGTAAAAAATAAAGCTACACCTAACACGTGACAAAACATCTACATACAAACACCCTAACGTAAGCTACAGGATGTCGGAATTGAAAAGTACTGGAATAATATTTAGTCGAAGATGATGTAGGTTTTTGTGGCTTAAGGAAGAAGATGAGCTGGAAATCTACTAGGGGACGAATAGTATATTGTAGAGTAGAAATTATATAATGGGTCAGTTTTACTATGTCATCCATGAGACCAACCACTAACAACTATCTACGTCATCATTTTTTTCATATCATATTTTTTAAAGTGAATCTTCACTTATATTTACTATTAATTCTTTTTAAAAATAATTTTTTAAGTGAAGATTCACTTGAGAAAAAATATGACATGTAAAAATTATGATGTGAATGATTTTTAATGGTTGGTCTTATGGCCACGTGGTGGGACTAACCCATGATATAATTTTTCATTGTAGAGGTATGTTTTGGGCTTCAGGTCACGGTCAAGATTTTGTTTGTAAATCTCATGTGCTGAGCAAAACAGGAAATTAAAGTTATGGTTATAATTTATTTTTTTAATATTAGGAATAAAAAGGATAAATTGAAAAGAGATATGAGATTTTTATTTATCTTATTACTTTAAATAAAAATATTTTAAATATTAATTTCATTGTTAGGTTTATTAAGAGAATTAAACTTTTGTCATTAAATTTATTTACTTATTTAATAAATTAAAAATATAAATAATTAAATTTCAGGGGGTTAGGCTTTTTCATATAACCCGCCCTGATATTGAGAGTTGTAAATGGTTTAATTTTGTGTTATTTTAAGTATGGTATGTTTTTGTCACATGATTACGTTGACTTAAATTTTAGAATAAAAATTATTTTTAATTTAAGATAAATATTTTTTTTATTTTATAATATAAAAAATTGAAAATTACATCTAAATTTAAACTTAACCTAAATCTAAATTAAAAAAAACACTATAAAACGAGATTGGATTAAAATCCATCGGATACTATAATTTAACCATACGTGGTCTTTAACTCTATTGTTATTACTTATTAGGCCTTGAGGCTGGGCATATAATGCGCTAAACCCTTCATTAGAAAACGGTCCAATTCCTACAAATTTTTAGCAAAATATTGATTTTATTAAAAAAATAAAGAAAAAAACAATAAAATATTATTATTTAAATTCAAAATCTCACCGTAAAGAGTTTAGATAATATAATTCTCCCAAAAAATGATAGTAAATAAAAAATCTTCTTCACCAAAGGACACCAATAATCTTATACTAAGTTTTGTCTTCAGTTTCAACTGTATCAAGATTTTATAAAATTATTATCTAAATATGAGTTAACAATAAACGCTATATAAAATTAACACGTTCGAATATAGTTAACTTGACCATAAACACTAGGGTGCCGAGGAACCAAGTCTGCAGCATTAAGATCTATTGATCGAACCACCGATGCAACAGTTTATTGAAGAAAACCAAACATACCATAATTTGTGAAGACAAATTAAAATTAAAACACAACACATGCATTGAAGAGAGTCTTGTCCTCCACGTTCTGCAGCTACACGGTATCCCTTGCTATTATTTCACTGCCAAAAAAACAAGGAAAATTATGTCAACCAAGTAAACTAAACCATGATATGTAAAAAGTAAAACCCACCGTAGCAACATTGTGATCTGCGCAGCCTTGTCTAAATCTCCTTCCTCTCGTGCCTTGAGAATATTGAACATGAGAGACAGACGAAGCTGGGTACAGGCACTTCGCTGGATCATTAACTCAGTTTCTTCTTGTAAGAGTTTACACTCGATTTCGATGGCCGTAAGTTTCTGTCGTACTTGTGATTGTGCTGCTCTGATGCTGTTATGCTCGTTTCTTAAATCTTCCATTTCTCCCTTTAATGCTCTACATTTCGCATGCAGATGTCTCCTGGATTTTTTCTGCTACGCATTACCATTATGCTTAATTTGCATAATATATATATATATATATATATATATGTATATCATTTTCAGTTACAGGAAATGAAGACAGTTATCTTCTATACCTTAAGCTTAATTTGCATGCTTCAACGTGTCTTGGACATTGTTATCTTGGATGTTGTTTCCTCTGGTTCCAGGTGTTGCAGCTGTAAAACAATGAAGCAGATTACCAATATTTATGGGGAGAGAATATGATCTACTTCTTGATCGGTCGAGTACTACACAATTTCGACAGGTTTTGCAGAGAAAGATGAAACTAGTCGCGCGATCACTCATGATGCTTTTACTTAATTTGTTGTTGCAGACGTATCTGACCGGGAAAGTTGTTGTTTTTGGAAGTATAGACGATTAGGATGACCTTTATGACGAAACCTAGTCATTGCCACGTAATTAGATAGGTTCGCCAACTAATTATTTCTACTTTAACAATCCAACGACGAGTGTTTTGATAAAAAGATAGATGACGCGACTTAAAATGTGATAATTAATTATAAAATCTTATTGATTATTTTTATTCTTATCAATTCTATAAAACTAATAAGGTTCTGGACAAGCGCAATAAAAATAATCGCACAAAAGTCTTAAAAAGAATAATTACTTCCAAGGTTACATTTTTAGAACTAGCGAAAATTATGAACAATTGCTTTTAGGAGACACATTTTAATAAATTACACAAGACCCCTAAAATTTTTGAACCGCCCCTGAATAGAAAATACGAATTTAAATCGTTTTGTTTATAAGATATACGTTAAAAATTAAGAATATATACGAACACTATTTAAAATTATATTTAATTTAAAAAAGAGAGGAGGTACGTTACCCTAACAACATTGATTATAATTAAAACTTTTACCAAAATGATTTTTTTTCTTCGAAAGACCGTTGGAAAAGGCAATAGATCATTATAATTTTATTACTTTAATTAATCTCTCAAAGTATTCTGACGCCAAACTTAAGCCTATTGGCATTGGTAATACTTAAACAATAAACTTTAAGTATTAATTTTGGATTTTAAATTCTAAACTACAAAACTTAAGTCCTAAAAATAAATTATACCTCTACTTCGCTAAATGTTAATGCTAAACTTTAATTTCCTTTAACAAGATGATTACAAGATAATATATATTCATAAATTTTTTTTAAAAATTTTAATAAAATACACACCTTACAGAAAAATCGATTTGAATTCGATAAAATTAAATATTTTCTAAAAATAGAAATTTAATAAATGAACGTATTCAATAAAAATAAATATTTTTAAATTACTTATTTTATATTTTTATTTTTTAATATTTTTGACAAATCTTAAATCTAATTCAAATCTTATATAGAGAATGGAAGAGGGAACTAGGGGAAGGGATAAGAGTGTTCCTATTGGCTTTAACGTTTAGGGTACCGTTAGGGATACAAATTTAGGTTTTAGATTTTATAACTTAAATACGAAAAATTATATAATTTTTTACGTCATTTATATCGCAAAATATAACTCTATAAATAACGAGTGTAAATCGTCTATCTCTTTCTCATACTTTCATTTGTCCCTCCGTTTCTAATTAGTGCGTTTAAGGTATATGGTTTAAGGTTTAGTGTTAAGGGTTGTGATTAAGGTATAGGAGTAAGGTGTAGGTTTTAGAGTTTAGAATATAAAAAATAAGGATTAAGGTTTAAAATTTAATTTTTTAAATTTTTTTTAATAAAAACCATGGATGGAATCATGATAAAGAGGTTACCGGTAAACAATGAATTATAACTTTAAAATTTGTAAATTAAGTAAAGAATCTAGTACAACTAATTAAACCAAAGCCATGCATCATATCCCAGGTAATCTAGCTATATCTAATGTCTAATCAAATTCCAGTAACTTGTGTCAATTTTAAACAATTTCTTTGAACAATTCTGAAAACACAATCACTTGATAAGATCTAAACATATGTGGCCGGCATCGAGGAACTGGTGAGACAAATAGCATTAAATAGAGTAATGAAAGCTCTATAATTTGTGGCACTTCAGCTTCTATCTTCTACCTGTCGATGTAAGGCAAAATTTCCTCCTTAATCATCATTGTTTATACGCACAGGTAAAACCATTTTGGTTTCAAACATGCTATCATTGCGACATCGATATGGCATCAAATCTAATAATCCATTTTGACTGTAACTGCAAATGGCCTGCATGATCTACAGTGCAGTCAAAATCTAAAGCCTTCACCTAGAGAAGCTGAGAAATATTTTTCAGAATTTGCTGCAAGAATGTGATAGTGAAGGTCAACCCTATACAATATATACATGGTTGGTTTCACTGCATATCCCCAAATGGGGCCAGACGCTCCTCATTCTTGTGGAAGTAATGATAGAGCTTGGCCATAATCTTTGGTGGGACAACACAGGTGTAAGATAAGCACTTCATCGACCGACAAATCTTTTGGGGTGATCCTTTGATTTGATCTAAGTTTTCTGCTTGATTCTAAGGCCTTGCATCTCAGCAACAGTTGGGGAATTATTCATTTCTTGAATTTGTTCTTGGCTTGGATACAGTCCACTAACACATCTTAGCTCTCCCTCCCTTCAAAGGACACAGTTTCTACATCTGTATTCGTAAGTTATTCGAGTTTGGTTTGAAAAATATTGATTGGATGAGCATTTGTCAAATTGCATTGAAAATGACAACAGAGGCCCTTTCATTAAGACCATGGAAGAAAAAGACTGAACATCCCATTTTAGTAGTTTGCATGAAATAGACAGCAGCAGAGTTCGGATTGAACCCTCTCCCTTATTGGATATGTAGCAGAATAGTTTGTACCCAAAGTCCCAGTAGTGAGGGGACTTCTATATATTAGGGACAAGCCGTCATTGTTCATCAGTCGTGCGAAATGAGAAAAAAAATAATCATATATAGAGGAAGTAGAATAATAATGGGGTCATTTCACTTCACCTCGAGATAGTGGTTTCTTACGACTGTTAGAAGGCTACCTTGTGACACCCATTTGCATGCCTCCCTCTTTTTTTTTCATATTCATTTCCCCTTGTTGAATAACGCACGATCTTTTCGAGTTAAATATCAAGTAATTCAATTCGGTTTATTAAAAATTTAAATCGAGTATATACCACCATCTCTTATATATATGTGTGTGATAGAGTCCAATTACAGAGAGCGTAAAACTCATAGTTTTACACGTTTTTTTGGATCATTGAATGAGTGAGATTAACTTCTTATATTTTTTTCAAACGATAATCTTTATATTACCTACTATTAATCTCGGTCATTCATTTCACCCATCAAATAATTTAAAAACATATAAAAATTAAAAATATATAGATATAACTGGATCTTATCCATATATATCATCTGTTTTCCTTATCGTTCATGATGACTCTCATAAATTTGCTAGTGTAAAACCTGCTTATACTGATACACTCAAATGCTACTATAATCAGTTAAGTCTTAAGACCTGTTTAACGTATTGATATAGATGGACCTGTATCAATAACGATATATTATTCTCAACAGTAATAATGATCGTATAAATGTACCTATACAACCTTTCGAATATTCTCATTAATCTTGTTCGTAAGCTTCAACAAAACTAACCTCTTTTCTAATTTCCTCTGACTTGGTTAATTTTAATCTTAATTTAGTATTTTCAAATAAACATTATTAACCGGATCAGTAAAATTTTATTTTTACCATAAATTTATCCTTACCAACTATTCCTTCCTGCATGCCAAATGTTTGCACGACAGTTTAGCAAATTGCAGACACGTTGCCAATTCCATGCTTGTAAGAATCTCAAATTCCTTTTTCTTCAATTTTTTTCCATTACACATATTATATATATTATATTTCTTAACCAGCTATATAAGGTAAATACATTAGATTTGCCATTGCCTGTTGCAGCCAATCATCCTCATCCTGCTTCATCTGTTGCAAACCAGAAACAAAGTAACCAAACATCATTAATTGCCTCAAAATTATCATCTTCTTCCACCTTATAATATAATCAAATTATACATATATATATACCTGGACTGCTTCAGTGAAATTATACAAGTTTATATCAATGGGTGAATTATCATCTTCCTTTTTCAATACCATTTCTTGATCTTCACAAAGTTGTGTGTTCCTTGCAAATCTTCCCCTCACTCTAACTCTTCTATCAGCTAGGGTTTTCCTGCAAGCATACTGTAGGAAAAAGATCAGTCAATGTACATTCATTTTATATATAATTAAATATTATCATATTTGAGAAAATTAATGAACACAGACCTTAATGGTCTTGTTAAAGTTCCTTTGATTTCTCTTCTTCAAGTATCTAAGAATTCTGTCTTTCTTCTCTTCTACCGAATACCGGCCGATCTTAAGATTGCCGTCTTCCATGGCCGGTCGAATTAGATTTCCTTGAATTCCCTGTTAAAAGAATCCATTCTCATTGATCTTCATGAAATTGTAAGAAAAAATGCATACATGACAGGAATAAATCTGTATATGTACCCAATTTTGTCCCAAAGTTTGATCAACTGCGCTGAAACCATGATGAACAGATCCAGTGCATTCTTCTCCAAGCTCATAGACATCTTGAGATTGATATCTGTCACCAAAATTTTGGATGGTTCCATTAATGCCGCAAAAGCCTGTTGCAACGTTATTGTGATGAGACAATGCAGTCGGGACATCCAAGTCCGACGATATCCCGATTAGCTCCGGGAACAATGCTGCCGGGACAGCGGATGTCAGATTAGAATCCTGTTGAAAAACATCGATCCCACCGGTGTCTAAAAGCATCGGAAAGCTGGTTTCTTCGTCCCACGTTGCACCGGGAAGTATTGTACCAGCAGCAGGTGTATAGTTTTCTTGGGGAACTGTCTGTGGATTTGGAAAGTGAGAAAAATCATTGGAACATGCATAATTAGTGTAGAACTTTGGAAAGGAAGCCATTGAAAAGGAAATAGGGAAGGTGTGGTTGAAAGGAAAACAAAATTTGAACTATTTGTTTATGATTTTGAGTGGCTTGAAGTTTTAAAGGGTTCCTATATATATATATATGTATATATACAGTTGTGAAAGTGCACCGTATTATTCTTGCAAGTTGTGGCTGTGCACTAATTTGATTTTGGTGTGAATAATTTACGACAAACTATACATACTAACACCGTATCGATTATGTTATTCGAACTTAAATCTAATGATACCATATTTTTTATGTTCCGTATAAACAACTAAAAATTTCAACAAAATCAAATTATGTATAATAAAGCTGATTATTTTTACCACCTGATCTTATTATAAATATTAGACTTTTCCATGTCCATGCCTTCACTTCTCTATTCCACTAAACAAAGGTAAAAGTTGTCCACATGCATGCAAGAAAGTAATTAAATCATCATTGGAAAAAGGTGAATTTTTATGTTCATGTTTAGGGTGAAAAGATAAGGTATGGAGGACCCCAAATAAAGAGATAGAGGCAGAGACAGAGCATGAGATTACTATTCCTTATACCCTTTAAAGCTGTACACTACTTAAAGCTCCCTATATAGACTAAGAATCTAACACATGCCTCCTTCAACCTATCTAAACCTTTTTATAGTAATAACCCATAAAGGTTTTTAACTTGGTTTAATTTCTTATAATTATCGATATCTAATTTATTAATTGATTAATATGAATCAGGTACTATAGAGATTTATTATAGGATAATCTTCCAATTGAAATTGTATTGTTTATAACATTAGAATCGAAACTCGTGAATTTCTTTAAAAAACTAGTAGCTTATCCATTATACCAAATGACATGCTTGGTGTATTGATCATTATAATTATAAATTCTTTTATATCTCTCTTTACACACTACATGTTTTTAACCAAAAAAGGGATATAAAAATTTCTGCTACTGCTGCAACCAGTTTTTGTTCCCGCCTATCCAATTCAGGCACCATATCTAAAAGGACAAGTCATGTTTTAGTTTCATTGTAGAATGTTCTAGTTTCATTGTAGCATGTATGAAATGTTCTGCCCATACTAACTATGAACATGATTATATGTATATCAAAGGCAAGATGTCAGTGTCAGAATGCTGAAAACTAGTAATAAATCTTTGGAATTTTGGGACCAATGGTACTGATCAACATTATCTAAAACCTTATTATCCCGGTCAAAAAGATTATAAAAGATAAGGGTTCAATACCTTTTGTCACTTTGAAGTGTATAGCGGCACTAAAAAACGTTGTCATATGACTAAAATACAATGATTTTTACAGTTCAAACACAACTGTAAACAGAACAGTAACTCAACTGTTGAATATGTTTCAACACAGACATGTTGGTGCATCGTGCATGTTGCCGGGATTGAAGCTCACCTGATTTTGTTTCTGGTTTTTACTTACATGAAAACTTTGGAAAGGTTATTCTGTGTTTGTTCTATTCCCTGGTTCACTTCTTTCGTTAGTCTTAGAGATCGAGATTCTTGTTCAAAGATTTTTCTGGCTTCCCTTGTCATCTACAAGAGGACAAAACATATTATCTTATAATCCAAACAAAATTCGATTAATTTAGAATACTAATAAGGATGAGTGAAATATTGAAATAAGAAAATCCCATATTACAGTAATTAAATATTTTATATTTTTTTAAAGTTAAATATACGATATTCATGGTCTCAATCAATAAAAATCATACATTTCAATATTAGGTGAGGTTTTGGACAAGCGCAATAAGAGCGACTGCACAGGGGCCCTTAAAATAGAGAACCCAAATTTTTGATAAATTATATTCATTAAATATATTAATCTTGAAATTCATTATAAAAATTTTGATAATTGATTATAATTGTTAAAACGTTATAATTATTTTCTAAATATGATAATTGATTATAAAATTTTATTGATTATTTTTATTATTATTGCTTCTATAAACCAGTAGAGTTCTGGATAGGCGCAGTAGTAGTGACCGCATAGCTGCCTCTAAAAAGATAATTATTTTTAGGGCCACATTTTTAGAACTAGTAAGGGTTGTAGACAATTACTTTTAAGAGTTACATTTTAATAAATTGTACAATACCTTTAAAATCTTTGAACCGCTCATGTCAATATTTTCTCCGTATCATATTTTTACTAAGTGAATCTTCAATTATATTTACCGTAAACCAAATTTAAAAACACCGAAGAGGGATAAGGTTTAAGATTTGTTTTTCTCTTTTCTTTCCTTTTCCCCTTTTTTTTTTAAAGATTTTCTCCTATATATCTCAAACCAAATTAGAGCTGCACGGGTTGAGCACACAAAAAGAATCTTCCCCCCTAATTTTTGAGTGGTAGTACACAAAAACTGAAGAAAATCCTTGAGATGCCTGTCACAGTCTTGAGATATGTCTGAACATGAATATATGCAAGGTCACAAACAGACAGACAAATTAACATTTGTAAGAATCTGTAAAGATTGTATAAAATCATTTACACAGACTTAAACAGTGAGATGGAATAAGGTCAGATATAGGAAATTAAGTATCTTCAAAAGTTATGGAGTCTCTTCTAATGTTTTAAAATTCGGTTAAGAGTTTGAATACTATATTGTAAATAAAATAAATTAAGAAAGAAACGTTTTTATAATAAATTTTTATAGTATTCGATCTAGGTTGATCGTATAATAAATTAAATTGAAGATAATTATAAAAAAAAATATTCCAAGAGAATTTCTATTCCTTGGCATTATTTGAGTAATTTTTGCACGAAATTTGCATGAAATGCATAAGCAACTTGTATTACAGCATCTGATTCACGTTAAAACATCCATACATTAGGTGTCGAAAAGTTTAATTTCGACAAGATATTGGTTTTCTCGAAGCTAAAATAAATGTAGCTTATATGATATTTATATTTTTTTCAAATTAGTATTAAATTTTTTATTATAAATTGATACATAAATTTGAATAAAAATAAATTAATATTTAAACTTAAAAAGTACTTACATGGATATTATTGAAGGTTGATATAATATTTAAACGACTAATTAAATTATAAAACGTAACATCAATAATGTCACGTTATTAAGCTAATTAGTTATTGTGATATCAAATAAATAAAGATTAATTTGAGAAAAATAAATTAATTAATTTAAGAAAAATATTAAGTTTTTATATAAATTTTGAAACTAATCATAATCCTACATAGAGGGTACGGAAAGGAGAGACTGTATAGAAATTTAAAAAAAAAATATTCCTAGCAGGTCTAAGATTCTTAACCTGAAAAAATACCAAAATTAAATATGAACAGTCTGATCAACCGGCTAAATATATTTGCTAAAAAATTAAGAAGTTAGTGTTAGTAACCTAAAAGAACCTACAAATCATAAAATAAACTTAGACCTCGAGATGTTGAGCATTACACAATCATATGGCAAGTACACTACACGAGACAAAAATGCTTAATTAAAAATTTAATCCCTGAAATATATATTTATTTCTGTAATGACTCGAATTTTCGACTTCAGAGGTTAACGCTAACTCCGAATCATATAATTTATCTTGTTGAGTCAAAGAATGAAACTTTTGGGCTTTAAACTTGGACCTTTGGGTTGGACTTGCGGCTAAAGAAGAATAAGTGTTTTTAGGGATTTAATTGGTAATTTGTCTCAAGATTTACCTTCAAAAGTAAAATTCCATAAAATAGTGGTAGAATATATACAGTTAAACCAATCGACCAAATATGATGGTTGATGTATTAACAAAGCACATGTTTCTGTTATAATGAGAGAATATGATTTTTCACAGTCGTTTATATCTGTTGTTGACGTTATATATGTGAATATTAGTAATACTATGGATTAAATGGTTTTTGAGATTTTTAAATATATTTTTTCCGTTTATTTAGAGTTAGGAAGATTTTTAAAAATTAGTGTCGATCCCTCGTTCGTTCATAAGAAATATACTTGTTCAATTATTAGTGTATTTAAATATAATTTAAACCTAACAGAGTGATTGAGCGATCAAAATTAAATAGTGAAGATTATATTCTAGAACAGATAATATTATAATCATTATTAGTTTATTAAAAATAATAATAATTTAAACCAACGTAAAAGATTAGTTAACCTACATTAATAATTATTTAACTATTAATCTATTTCTATCGATTGGACAATATAGTTAATGTCATTATAATAACATTTAAAGATTCGAGTGCGTTTAAATTTAATCGACTCTTATTTAAGATTTAAGTATCGTAAAAGTTTAGTTACTGTAATTTTTACTTTAAAAACTATTACAATGTATAATAACAAATTTAATCCATTTTTTAATGTCATCATTATTCATTCATCACCAATATCAACGGAAGTGTCATCGGGTTTCATGTTGCCACGTCAAATTTCTGACATGAAAAGTTTATGGTATAAATAATTCTACTTGTTTGCTTCGTTTTCTGCAGAAATGAAATAAAAATAATCATTACATCCGTACTTGGGTACTGCAACAGAAGAGCTGAGAGTGTTACAGTTTAAGGTTGTCGATTCTCCCAACGTCTCGTGTTGTTTCATGCTCCATCCTCAGCAGCTAGGCCTGCAATTTCCTTGAGTGGTTTCCACATGAATTTCCTCCTGTGTTATTCATAAAAATATAAAACAATCTCTCTTTCAATCGCTCAAATTGGAATCACAGAGATATAGGAAGTGTGATTGTATACCAGTTTCCGCACTCGGCAATGACCCTCACTTTAGGCCGGAGACTGGGAAGCAATGCAAGAAACTGCAGCTCCGACTTGGACAGAACCTTGGCTTCGATTACCCACACGATAAGTCCTTTAGCATCGGGAGGCAAAGCCTCCAGCCTATAATCAACTTCAGGAGGGAAATACCACCTTGCTATCGGTTGCTTCCCGACGTGAGGCTATAATTCAATAAAACAACTCAATAACATGAACAACACAAAGTGAATATAGAGCAACATGCAGCATGTAAATTGTAATCCATACAGGGCAAACGGGATGGATCTTGGTGAGTGTGGTCTCGGGATCACCGAGGCCACGGGCGGTGAGGTCGAGGAAATAGTATCCCTGATACCGGAGGCGTGTGAAGTATCTGCCCTCGTAGCCTCCCTCGTGCGGGGTGTAAATAGTGAGGGCTTTGTGCTGTTCCACGTCTGATAGCCAGCGCCCCAAGTCGAACCGTAGTAGATCTCCTCCAATGAAGTCGGCTATCCCTCTCTCGTTCCCAGCACTGCATTTCACGGTTGTTCCACATCTCTTGCTGATCTTAATTGTCCTGCGGTGATGATCCTTTGCAGGTCTTAATGCCATGTCCAGTCCTCTTCCTCGGTTGTTGGTGGCCCAAGTTGACACCATTTGCTGCAAGTGGAAACATGTTGCGGTGCTGGTGGCCATTGCTTTTCCGGGTTTCTTTTTTAGATGTTTGTTTGTAATATTATGAAGGAAGCCATTGATGGTTTGCAGATAGAGTGGAAGTGAAAGTGTTGTATGGTGGATATGAAAAGAAGATAAGAAAGCTGGACAGTGGACACAAGCGACTGAGAACGGACAAATGGCATCATGGCCGGTCCAATTTTGAGCTGGGATAAAAAAATTGCGGAAGATAAGTCTAAATTAACGAGTAGTATTAAGAGTTTTTATTTAATATTTTATCTTAATTAGTTGTTTAGATTTAATATAAGTTTTATTTAAATTGGGAATAAATATTATTTAAATTAGAGATAAAATATAATTTTAGTTATATTAAACTTTATTTTAACCAATTTAAAGGCTTATTCTGTAATCATTTTCTGTTGAAAAATACTATTTTTTTATTGTTAAACTCTAGTATTTTTTATTTTCTTGTTCATTGTTCATCGACATTCGTGTGTTTTTCGGCCACTATGGTCCCTTTCTCACATGCTCATACCTGAGTCTGCCTTTCGGCTTCAAATTAGAGGTTTATGCCCCACTTCAAATTAGAGGTTTAGGGTTCTAGGTTAGAGGTTTAGGGTTCTAGGTTAGGGTTTAAGAAATTAGGAGTATGGTGTATTTTTTAGGATATAGGGTTTAGAATTTAGAATATAAAAAATAAGAATTTAAGGTTTAAAATTGAAATTTTTTAAAAAAATCAAAGGAGGCCGAAAGAAAAGACAGAAAATTTTTGTTCCAAAAATGAACCGATAGAGAGCGAATGTATTTGCAGAAAGTAATTAATTAATTTCCGTTTTTACGATTTTCCATGTAAATCTAAGCTTACCTGAACTTTCGATTAAACCTGCAACGTAGCTGTAAAGATTTTTATTTTTTTATTAAACAAAAAAATAGTATGAAAAAATAATTTTAATATTTTCTATTTTCAATTTTTATAATCTCACTGTTTTATGTTTTCTAATGTTTTTATTTATCAATAATTTATATACATCTTTTGTTTTTTATATTTTATAATTTGTAGTTTTTATAATTTTTATTAGTGCAACAATTTTTAGAATGTATATTATTGTTATATTATTTTTTATGATGATGTATATTTTCATCGGTGATAAGAATATACGTTTATCTGTAATTTTTTTAGTTGTTTGATTACGTTTCCTTGTTTGATCGTATTTTATATGTTAGTAGATAATTTATATATTTTAATAAGTTTAGGAAAAATAGTTAGTTGATGTGATTAGTATATTATAAATTTATAGCATCTTTCTGTACTTATATTATATTATATTAATCAAAGGTGTTCAAAAATATCTTATTCGATCAATTTGATTCGATTGTTATTGTTCTGATCCAAAAATTAAGCTATTATACTCAATTTGGTTTTTATTTTTAGACTGAATACTAATTCGACTTTAAATTTTTTAGATCGAATATGGATCATAATATTATCGATCCAAATATCTAAAAAAATCAGATCAAATCTGATATCTAATAATAAATACCCCTAATATTAACTATATTGAAGTAAGATAATTGGGGTCCATGGTATGAGTGATTATGCAATTAGAGATATGATTTTTTACATCAAAGTTTACATATTTGTTAGAATATTAAAAGAAAGTAAATGAATGAACAAATTAATAATTAAAAATAAAAATTATTTATAATCATTATTTAACAATTTAAAAATATAAAAATAATTAAATTTTATACCATATAAGTATATACCAGACGGTGGGATCCTCGTCATGGTTGATCAGATTCATGTTTTCATTTAATTGCAGAACCCTGCAACTGTGTGTCCGAGTCCGACTTCAATTCACGTCAGTTCTTGTCTTTCCTCCGCCGCCCTATCACTCTCTGAATTCCACGTGTCTACATACCAATGGTTGCTCTGATTTTATACATATGGAAACACAAGAATTTGCATTTCAGGAAGAAACCACACAAAAAAGCAAAGGCTCTGCTTTTAAAGACAAAACAAAATAAACGAACCTTCGTCTCGTCTCCGTCTACCTTCCTCAGTCCGATCATTCTCTATTCGATTCCCTATGCGCCAAAACTGTGTCGTTTCTTCAGCTCCAGTAGTATCACTGTCTCCCTCTTCCAGCTCTCACTGCTATTTTCTTTAGACTTATGATCCAAAGGTCAGTTTTAGTTCTTATATAGTTTCTTCTTTTAAATTCATATTTCCTATATAAAGAAGTTGTCTTCTTCTTCTTCTTCTTCTTCTTGAAGGTCATTCTTATAATCATCTCCCATTTCCTTTTATTTCATTGTTTTAATTAAACTTATATGAATTCACCATAAATATTCTATCTTTTTTATTGATTGTACTGTACGTTTTAGTGCATAAAATTTATGTGAAGCAACCCCAAATTTGCATTTATATCCTTTTTGTTGTTAAAATATTTTGGTGTAAATGTTTTTGAGGTGAAGCAAATAGAAATGGGTTTTTCCTTATAAATGATTTTATTTATTATAAATATTATTTCTTGTTCAGTGTCTTTAGCTTTATAGTTCATATTTTAGTCATATTGGACATGGATATATGGGCAATTGAGAGTTATATGAATGCCCCTTTTGATTTTTTGTTCAGAAGAAAACACTAAAAAGTCCTATGGGTTTTGCTTTCTCATCTTATAGATATCCTTGTTTATTGTTTTAAGATCATTCCTGCACTATTGGTAAGTTAAGGGTAGTTGGACTTTAACAAGAACATAGCTGATACTTTTCCTGTTTGGTTCTATTAATTTTTGCTACTTTGTTTATTGGTTTAGTACAAATTCATCTCCATGTTTTACACTTTTGATTGCTCTATTCTCATCGTTTTGTTTGTAACTTTAGTGCAGAGATTCTGGGAAGAAGTTTTATTTGATGGCTGCACCAGCTATTGATTCTGTATGGTTATCCTCGCCTAGTGAGCCCTTTTGTAAATCTTTAAATGTATGTGTAGAGGAAGCACATCCAGCAGATATTTTACCTGTGCTGGAAGCTCCTAAGCCCTTTGCATCAGATAACTCTAACATTCCGAAACCGCCGCCTCTCCCTAGTAAAAATTGTACAAGAACCGAGTATTCCAAGCGGCCTCGTGAATGTAATTTTGTCCCAAAAGAAACAAAGGATACATGGGACAGGGTTTTCAAGGAAGGGTATGGTGCAGATGTTTGTATTATCACCAATGAAAACTCATGTGTTCTGGCTCATTCTAATGTTTTGGTGAGTTGATTATATTTTCCTTTCAATCTCTTGAAGTAGAACAATTAAGGTGGACTGGTTTACTTCATAATGTCACAAACGTTTCTTCTGATTACTAGATTGAGAATTTACAGTTGTGGTTTGCTTTTAAACTTTAGTAGAAATTCAGCCAATGGTCTTATACTGCTCTTCTTCAAAAACAGAAATGTTGTGTAATGGTCAAGCTTCAATTGGTTTCCTTTTATACTGCATCTAATTTACCATATACATGTGGAAAGGTTGAAGATACAGGAATGTAATGTTATCAATTCATCACATTTTGATTTCTGCTTTCTGAGCTAAATTTTCTTCCATCTCGGTTCCAGAGTAGTGCATCACCTGTGCTGGGCAATGTTATCAGGCTATCTAAAGTCAAGCATGGTATGAGATACATCAAAGTACCTGGAGTACCCCATGGAGCTGTCTATGTGTTTATTCGTTTTTTATATTCATCTTGGTATGTCTGAAATCTTTTTCTGCATACTTATTACATAAAACATCAGTGGTAGTTTGTGAATCTGGTGCTAAATCGTTATACGATGACTGTTTCCCGTTTGTTTCCACCATTATTTCAAGTGGCAACCAAAACCAGGAAACATGTTAGTTATGTATCACTTGACAGTTATAGCATGATACTAATAACTAATTTTTAGTCTCTTCAACTTGCTCTCTTTGTTTCCTTTCTCTTCATTTTATATACGTCATGTTATTCAACGGAAATGCAGCTATGAAGAGGAGGAGCTGCAAAAGTTTGTTCTCCATCTGTTAGTCTTGTCACATTCCTACTCAACTCCATCACTGAAAAGAGTTTGTATTTGCTCACTGGAGCAAGGCTGGCTTACCAAAGAAAATGTGATAGATGTTCTTCAGTTAGCAAGAAATTGTGATGCACCTAGGCTTGCCTTAATTTGTGTACGTATGGTTGTAAAGAATTTCAAATCTATATCTTCCACTGAAGGATGGAGAGCGATGAAGCGTGCCAATCCCGCTCTTGAGCAAGAGCTTGTAGAGTCTGTTGTTGAAGCAGATACTGTAAGTGTAAACCTTCTTCATGTTTTGACTTTGGAGTTTATATTTGTTAACAATTTCTTTAAGAATATAATCCACCTTTATGCTTTCTTTCCCTCGGAGAAAGCAAGAGAGGCAGAGAAAAATGGAAGAGAAAAAGGTCTACTTGCAATTGTACGAGGCGATGGAGGCCCTCCTTCACATATGCAAGGATGGTTGTAGGACAATTGGACCTCGTGATAAGGTTCTAAACGGAAGCCAGGGTGCCTGCAATTTTCCAGCTTGTAAAGGACTTGAAACTTTAGTTCGTCATTTCTCGACCTGTGAGACTCGAGTCCCCGGAGGATGCGTTCTCTGCAAGCGCATGTGGCAGCTTCTTGAACTGCATTCCCGCATGTGCAATGAGCCTGATTCCTGCAAGGTTCCTCTTTGTAGGTAAGCATTAACATTTTAACAAAATATGATACCAACCACTTTGGAGAAACATTGTAAAGAGGATACTAGGATGTTTTGCTTAACAAAAACATAAGAATGGCATGTAGGTCTTAGTGCAAATGATATCAAATACCCTGGCTCGTACTCATTCTCTTGCATTTTGATTGAATTCGATGGAAAGATTCGATCCATTATCGTAGTTGTCGATTAAAATCCAGTAAACCGATTATTTTTTCTTCCGATATTTGTATTTTCTAGGCATTTTAAGGGGAAAGTGCAGAAGCAGAGCAAGAAAGATGCGACGAAGTGGAAGTTGTTAGCGAGCAAAGTTATGGCAGCAAAGACTGCGGTTGGATCGATCTCATCCCGGTGTTCAGGTTTATTGTGAGCATGTTATCATCGTAAACTGGAACATGGCATTGTCATTTATCTCTTTTTATCGTATTTCTTAACATTTTATTTTAAGTTAAAATATCTTTTTTATGGATAAAAATTGTTAATTAATAATTTGAAATTACGTGATAAACATAACAATGCATATTATTATAACAATATCATATAGACAACTATACTAATTTATAGAATGATATATCAGTTAAAAATAATTTAAAAATATATAAAATATTATTTCTTTTATGTGTCATTTTGTCAAATAATTTTAAGTTATTTATGGTTAATTGACTAACAGATCTCATCTTTAGAAGAGATACTTTTGACTCAAAATAAAAAATTAAGAGTTAAATTATTAAAATTTAATGACATTTGTAACAACTAATATATTACACTAATTGTCCAGTCAGCCCGTGTTTGGCGGTTCGTGGTAGTGTCTTATTTTGTATAAAATCTAAAATTTAATGTATATTTTGTAACTTTAAAATTTTTAGTAATTAAAATAACTATCACTAACAGTAGGAGGTCAAAATTACCCGATCCGATTGATTCGACCCAATAACCTGAAACAAAAATAACGGATAATTCCCGAAAAAAAATTACCCGACCCAAGAATTAGTGAGTCGGGCTTGGGCCGAAAAATTTTAATTTTCGGGTACCCGACCCTACTAATTTTATTATATGTATTTTTTAATTTTAAATTATATTTTTATTTTAGATTTTTTTAATATTTATACATAAAATTAAATTTAAATCTCTAAATTAATTTTATGTTTGTGTTATATATTTTTAAGTTTTAAAATTTCTAAATATATTTTTATTAATTTATTAATACCGAAAGAAAAACGAGATTAATACTTTTAACGTTATTTTAGTGATAAAGTTTAATAAATATAGATGTTTATATACATTCAAATATTCTAAAATTAACTTTAAATCACTCATTTTTATATTTGGTTATGTATTATAAAATTTTAAAATTTATATGCTTAATATATATTTTTTTAAATTTTAAAATAAAAAAATAATAATTGTGAACCGGGTGTCCGTTACTCGATTAGCCGGGTACCTGGGTTTTACAGGTACCCGATAACATATATCCGATTTAAATGGGCTAGGACACGAGCCAAAATTTTATGACCCGAAGAAACTGGGTATCCGGTTTTTCGGACACCCGAAAACCGGGAACCCAGTAATGAACACCCCTAACTACCAGTAATTATTCACTTTAAAAAACTACTTTTTATATTTTATATTTTATATTTTAATTTATCTTTATTTTTTAAAATATAATTATTTTTAATAAATACTCTATTGCTATCATTTTAAAAATATTTGTTGTCATCTGATGGGTACAATTTTAGTGAACAAGATGAAGCGAATTGTATGCATGAGAGTAGATTGAAGAAATTCAATTTGCCCAAGACAGGTCTATGAATTGCCCTCCAGTTTTCAGGACACACATCCAAAAATGTTATATACTCTGACCGTCGTACATTCCGGCGAGACACGCCTAAGAGATCGGCACAATTCAACCGTCATACATCCCGGGCCTAGAGGCGTGACACGCCTAAGACATCGGCACAATTCGACCGTTGTACATCTTGTCAAGCAACTTCTTTGCATCAGGCCTCCTTAGAAGACCTTTGTTATTCGGTAAACCAGTACCTAAACAAACAGGGCAAACCAGTTTCCCCCGACCTGCTCACACCAGTAGCCACGGATCAGACATAATATACATATAACTGCATCACGGAGGGTGCGGATTCAGCTCGACTATCATCGAGTATCATAAAAAATGTAATTCCAGCAATCTTCTGAGGTACTAATACGAATTCGGAAAGCAAAGATAATGATACAAATCTGTGAGAAGTTTAAAAGTAATCCTGAGGCAATCAACCTAATGTGAAATAATCTCAAGACTAGTTCATGCTCAAGGCAAGAAGTGTAACGATCCGAACAATAAAAGTTAACTAAAGATTTATCTGGTAGATATAGCAAATTAACAAGTAATGCTAGTGGAAGAAGAGTGCTTACCGTAACAGTTTGGACATTCCGTGAACTCGTAAACGTCCTTGGCACGTTTCCGGTTGAGAGCTTTCCATTTTCCTGTACCACCACACATATCACCTAAATAAAGAACAAATTAACATCCTGTGAATAATAAGAGGATTAACGATTGCAGTAGATGTTTACAGGCTTCTTTAGAAGACAAACGATCACGTCGACAACAGAAAAGAGTTATATGCCATGAATAACAACAAGAAGTAAGGTTTAAGCTCTTTAAAAGATAAAATCAACCCAGAATATTAGCATACAGCAAGCAATTCCCGTAAAAGATCCGTATAATTTGAAAAAGAAAGGGCCCCATGACAAGGAAAATACATGAAAAACAGCAAAGAGCAAAACAAACCAATCTAACCAGCTTGCTCTGTGGCCATTATCTAATGCATCGAAATCAATTAGTGGTGTCGAGACTTTTTGCACTATTTAAGACTAATCGATTTATTATACGATGCAGGCGAGGAGTAAAACGTAAACAAGAGCTGATAAGAGCTTTGCGTTGGGAAAGGACAGTATATGTAAAGCAGCTTAAAGGAAAAATCTCAAAGAAGATTACAAGATGCATACATGCTCAGTTCACTTGGTTAGTATAAAGTGTATTAAAAAGAAGTACGAAAGAAATTGCGAAGTGACACTCACAAAGTACAGCACCACTCCCCAAACAATTCCGGCATACAGCCCTTTCGTTCCCGTCCATAGTCATTGCAACTGTTGCAGAAGCAGAGTTGCTAGAACTGCCAATTAAAGCTAGACTTGAACACAAACATGCAAGACACATACGCCGTGACGATGATAACTCAACCATCTGTAGAAAAAAGTCGGAAGCAGAAATCAAGACTATAAGGAAGGTTGCAAATAATGAAATATTCAACCCAATGCGCTAATCTGAAGTGTAAAATGGCTTTAGGATTCTTCAGGTTTCGACGATAAAAATGAAAGATGTAGGTAGTCATGACTTTAAAGAGTACTAACAACATAGATGTAGGAAAAGGAATAATTGAAACCTTCTTCTTAGCAGGTTCTGATGAATCATTCGAAACTCCGGTAGTGGAGCTCTCATTCTCCAAACTAGATCTTATCTGAACTGCAATCGACCTCGAGTTTACTGTCGTTTAAAACAACAAAGGACAGTGTTTCAAACACTTGTATTGTTAAAAAAAATCCATAAACACAAAAAATATATGTTTTGGCAGCAGAAGGTACAATCCCCGAATTCAAAGTTAATTGGGAAATCAAATCAACATAAATAAGGAAAAATTCAACTCGTTTCTTTTCGAACAAATCCTATTACATAATCCAGAATTCAACATAAACTTGATATCCTGAAAATTCTTGGACTTTTAATCCAACTTTCAGTTGGAGACATCATTTATATCCACACTCAAAGCACCCTAAATTTTCTGGGGAAAAAATCATTTGTAAAACAAACTTCCATAGATTTTATTGAGAAAGTTAACATAAAGGAATCAAAACCCTAATGGAACAGACCTAAAATGGAAAGAATTTTAATCATAAAGTTCCAGAATTGGGATAAACAAATTTAGCATGAATGAACAATACATAACAAACAATGAACATAAAGTTTCATGTCTAAAAGCAACCCATAACTCCAATTCTTTACAGCTAAATATACAAGGAGAAAGAAAGAATAGCTTACAGTGAGATGATGGGGACGATTTTAAAGTGAAGGATGGAAGCTGTGGAATTGAAGAGTAAGCCATAGCTTGCACTCTTCTCTTTTTTCTGTGAAAATTTATCCACTGGAAAATCTGTGAATCCTATATCCAAAAGGGCATGGCACTCTTGGATTAGATCCTGTGGCTTACATTTTTGGCACTGGGGGGACCCATCTCATCACCATGCATGTCTACGTGGCATGTTTCAAAGACTACTACACACTACTGGTTGAAATTTTTGGTATCATTAAATTTGAGATTTAGAAATAAATAATTGAGTTAGATACTGTAAGATATTCTTTTAACGAGCCAAATGATAAAGATATTTATTTATTTATTATGTGTTTGAATTATGATATTTATATTAAAAAATAAATAATGAAGGATATTTTTTATATCTTTTAATTATAAAGATTTGAATTTGGAATTTTAATTAGAAAAAATATAAATAATAAATAAATGTTTTCCTTGTGTATTGGAAGACGAGGAAAGGTTTCAGGGGTTAAGCATGTGTAATGTAAAAATATCTTTCTGATAAATAAGTATTTTAATTTTTATTTTATTGTAAATGTATTTTATTTTTTAATATTTTATTTTAAGTTAAAATAATATATTTAGATAAAAATTATTAATTAATATTAAATAGTGTAAAATAAATATCAAATTTATATAATAGTACACGTTAATAAAGCATTATTGTACATTTGTATAGAAGAATGTGTTAATTTTATAGAATGATACATTAATAAAAATGATTTTAATTAGGGTTTTGGACATACACCAGATGAACAACCGCACAGAGCCCTAAAAATGATACCTCAAAATTTTGATAAACTACATTTATTAGATTACATTAATTTCGAAATTTATTGTAAATTTTTTTTAAAACAATATTAAAAATGAATTATAATTGTTAAAACGTTATAATTATTACCTAAATGTGATAATTAATTATAAAATCTTATTGATTATTCTTAATATTATTACTTTTATAGAAATAACGACATTCTAGATAAGCGTAATAAGAATGACTACACAGTGACCTTGAAAAGGACAATTGCTTCTAATGTCACATTTCTAGAAATAGTGAAATTATGAACAATTACTTCTAAAAGTCATATTTTAATAAATTATACAAGATCCTTAAAATTTTTGAATCGCTCCTGAACAGTTTAATAAATTTATATAAAATATAAATTTATTTTTCTGATCATACGTAAACTTATTAATTTATTTATCGCCAGTTTAATAACAATTTTATCCCCTGAAAAATTATTTTAACTAAAAGTATTACTTTTTTCCCTTTAAAATACAGCTTGACAGTTTGTTTGGGCTGTTCTATGGGCTGCTTCAGACAGTTTGGACCGGACCCTTTCAAATCCCATAAAAATTCCAGTTCAAGCTACCCAAATCGTAGAAAATTTATTTATAGACTTACACGAAAAATAAATGTTAAAATTATATTATTTTTTTAATTTCAAGTATTTTATTTTATAAAAATAAATAAATTTTTAATCGTTATAATTTTAAATGTTCGAGAGTTAATTGTTAAAACATCTATTAACTAATAAAAAAATTGACGCAGGTCATATTTTACTTTATAATTTCTTTTACTTCATTTTTGTTTTTAATCATTTAAAATATTTTTAAAAATCTTTGAAATTCTTAAAATTTCTAAAACAGTCCCCAAATCTATTGCCAATGCTTGAGAAGAATGATTCATGCTTCAAACCTATTAATTATTAATTAATCTCTTTTATTGATGCCATATGATAACACTTCAAATCTGGGCTAACATCTACTCGCCTTAAAAGGCATTAAGCTAACATCCCTTATATGCAACTAGAAATAGTTAAGATTCAAGGGAAAAAATATTTTTTTTTTAATTTTAGCTACGGTGATTACAATAATATCTGTTCTATAATATATATTCTCAATCATTGGACATTGATCATTCAATCACTGTGTTGATAGTACTGGTGCTCAAACCCGTGACCACCATGAACACCAATGGTTCCTTTAACCGATGAGACTAGATGATTCGTGCTTCAAGGAAAAAAATATTTAGTATGCAGTGAAAGGCACCATTAATTAACAAAAAATATTAGATAAATTTAATTTATCGTATTATTTATAGTCTTAATTAATAACATTTAGAATCGTCGATAAAGGACAATAATCGTCTCTCACTCTGTTTTACCTCTCGTGTTTATATGAAAAACTCAAAGTTAATTTTACGGTTTCAGTCGGTTAGTTAAAAATCATTTTAAAATGAATGAATCTTATTGATTAAGATGATAAATGACATAATAAGTTAGATATATTGATTTTTTTATCTATTTTAGCAAGTATTAAGTATGTTAAATTTATTGTCTTGATATTATATATAAAGTTAGATTCATTTACACGGTATAAAAATTAAAAAATATATACACTCCTTCTGCCTTATGTCATACATTGATTTTTTACGAAATTTTAAGGAAAAAAAATGTTTGCTTCACTGATTAAAAAAATCATTTGCTTCACTATATCACATATTTATTTCTTTTTCTTTGTTATATTCTAATTTTTAATAAGAATAAGCATGTTTTTATGACATCTTTTCATGGTATATTTTTATATTTTAATATATTTTATTTACTTTATTGATTTTATTGATTGTTTATTCAGACATCTTATAATTTTTTTACTTTAGTCCTTTGGGTTGAATTACTTAAAATTATTATTTTTTTATTCACGATTAAATTACGAGAATAATAAATTTGTTGATTTACTATGTTGCTTGTATTTATTTTTTATTTAAATCTTTTAGTTAAATTTTTAATAATTTTATACAATATCTTACGATCTTCAAATAACTATTTTCCTATAATGTGCAATTTTAAATATTTATATTTTTAATAAATTAATGTTTTTTTGTTAAAAATAAAAATTTATATTGAATTTTAGATTATTGAACAAGACTAAATTTACATTTAAGTTAATTCTTTTCCTTGAAATTTCATCATCAAATAAACATAAATCAATGTGAAAACTAACGGCGTTTAGGGATTTTTCTCTGGATCTTTGTTTCTCTTTGATTCTTGCTTACTTTTGATCGTTTCTTGGAGTTGCATGTTTGATTATGGATTGGAGGAAGCTGTTTGGTGGTGGATCTGAACAATCTTTGGAGTTCTTTCCTGTTGCGGATTCTGGGATTGTTCATCCTGCGCCTGAAGTGTTCGATGAGGGAGTCTTTGAGTGGAGGTTTGCGCTGGTGGGTCAGTTCATCGGAGGGGCTCCGAACTTTAGTGCTCTGCAAAAAATTGTTTCTTCTTTATGGGGGACGGATGCATTGAAAAAGGTAAGTCTCGTTGGAGCCAATTTGTATGTGTTTTCTTTCTCTAGTGTTACTGTGCGTGATTAGGTGTTGGATAATGGCCCTTGGAATATTCAGCATAAGCCCTTAATTTTGAGAACATGGGAACCTAATCTTAGAAAATTGGATTTTGATCTTTCGAGGATGCCGATTTGGGTCCAACTTTATAATGTTCCTCTTGAACTATATTCTCGAAAAGGAATCAGTTATATTGCTAGTGTTCTGGGTGTTCCATTATACATAGATTCTATAACAGCATCTAAGCAGAGGTTAGAGTTTGCTAAGGTTTGTATTGAAGTGGAGGTTGGTGCTAAAATTCCTCGTGAGATTTCGGTGCAAATGTCGGATCATACTGTAGTCAAGGTTTCTGTAAATGTGCCATGGATGTCTTCTAGTTGTGATCATTGTAAGACTTTGAGGCATATTACCAAGTATTGTCCGGCTTCGCAGAAGATGAAAGCTGTATGGTGGGCAAAAGATGGGTCGATTGTTGATCGAGATGTTCCTGAGCAAAAGATTGATTCTGATCGGCGAACTACTGTACTAGAGAATTTTTTTGGTCCTAGAGGACTTGATGCGGTAGTTGCAAGTCCTTCGCCTTTGGTGTTAGGAGCTTCTTTTGGTACTGAAGGGCTTGTTGAGACAGTTGTACGGGTTGATAATCCTTTGCCTTCTGCGCTAGGAGCTTCCTCTGATTCTGAAGCTAATGAGAGGTTGATGGATGAACAAGAGTTTCCCGGCTTGAAAGTTTCTGCTTTATCTAAAGAAAGGGGGCGTGTGGATAAATTGGGAGTTATTGGTCCTCGTAAGGATACTTCTTCTGGAGCTGAGGGGGTGAGAAAGCCTAGAGCTACTGCTTTAGGGGTTACTAACCTCTTGCAAGAATTGAAAGTTAAAATAAAAGCTGCCATAGAGAAGGTGGTGAGTGGGGGTGGTCATCCTTCTACATCATGACAATTATATTTTGGAATGTTCGAGGGTTTAACAATCCTCAAAAACAGAGAAAAGTTATGCAGCGTGTGATTAAGTTGAATGCTGATATTGTTTGTCTTTTGGAGACTAGGGTGCGAGAAAATAAGGCTAATGCTATACTTTATGGCTTTGTTGATACTTGGAATTTTTGTATTAATTACTCTGTATGTGAAAATGGTCGAATCTGGGTGCTATGGAAGAAGGAATTAGGATTTGGGAAATCTCTTATTACTGATCAAAGTATAACTATTAAGGGAGCTTTGCAAGGTAGAGAGGTTTTTATTACTGCGGTGTATGAAAGTAATGATGTTGTACGGCGTCGAGTGCTTTGGGATCAGCTAAGGCATTTCAGTGATTCTTTATCAATCCCTTGGCTGGTTAGGGGTGATTTTAATGTTACGCTTGATGTAATTGAAAGTTCAACAATGGAAAGGTTAGGTTCTATTATTTCAGCAGATATGTTGGAGTTTCAAGATTGTTTGAGTGAGTGTGAATTGTTGGATCATCCATTTACAGGGCCTATTTTTATATGGACAAATAAACAGGAGGAAGGTTATTTGGCCCGAAAGTTAGATCGAATATTGGTTAATTCTGCATGGGATGTGACGTTTCCTAATTCTGCTGTCGAGTTCTTAGCTCCTGGAATTTCGGATCATTGTCTTGCAATAGCTTGGGAGTACAAGGAGGCTTTTCTAAATAGGCCTAAGCCTTTTCGGTTTTTTTTAATTTTTGGGTGCAACATCCTGATTTTAATAGCATTGTAGCGAACTCTTGGAAGGAGGAGGCCTCAGGTAATCCAATGGAGATTCTTTTCTTTAAACTGAAACGACTCAAAGGTCCTTTGCGTGAGTTGAATGAGAAGTGTTATGCCCATCTTTCTAAGCGTGTACGAGTTAAGAGAAAGGAGTTAGAGGAGCATCCGTTATTAAATCTTGCTGATTCTGTTGCTAGTTGGGAGCATGAAAAGGAGCTGCAATTAGAATTAGCAAATTTGGAGAAGGCTGAATTGTCTTTTTTCCAGCAAAAGGCTAGGGTTCATTGGCTTCAGGATGGTGATCAGGGAACCAAATTCTTTCATGCAGCTGTCGCATCAAGGAAAAAGAAAAACACGATTAGAGTTTTGTATGATGATAGTGGGAATCGGTTGGAAAGCTTTGACAGTTTGTCTAAGGAATTGATAAGGTTCTATACGAAGCAAATTGGTTCTGAAGATGATAATGTTTCTGGATGTAGTTTGCAGTTACTTCAAGAGCTTTTGGATTTTGCACCTTCTGAGGTGGAGAGTCTAACTAGAGAAGTCACTTTAGAGGAGGTTAAAGGTGCAGTGTTTGGACAAGGAAGTGATAAAGCTCTTGGTCCGGATAGGTATACTACTGGTTTTTTTCAAGCTATTTGGCCAATTGTGAGGGACGATTATTGTGCTGCTGTTAAGTATTTTTTCCTCTCTTCTGAGATGTTACCAGCTTTCAACGCTACCACGATTGCTTTGGTTCCAAAGACTTTGAATGCTTCTCTAGCAAAGGACTTTCGTCCTATTGCTTGTTGCTCAGTTGTGTATAAGTCTATTACAAAGATATTGGTGTCTAGACTTTCGAGGTTGTTCCCTATCATGATAGCTGAGAATCAATCAGCCTTTATTCAAGGTAGGAGTATCATTGATAATACACTGCTTGCTCAAGAACTTGTACAGGGGTACAAAAGAAGGGGACTTTGTTTTAAAAGTGGATCTTCAGAAGGCTTTTGATTCAGTTCATTGGAAGTTTCTTTTGCAGGTTTTAGAAGCTTTGGGTTTGCCTTTGTAGTTCAGGGAATGGATCAAAGCATGTTTTACTGGATCGAGATTCTCTATCTCGCTTAATGGAAGTTTAGTTGGATACTTTAAAGGGATGAGGGGTATTCAGCAAGGTGACCCTCTTTCCCCTTACTTGTTTGTTATGGCAATGAATGCGCTATCTAGAATGTTTGATGCTGCGGCAACTAAGGGTATTTTTCAGTTTCATCCTAAATGTAAGAAGCTTGGCTTAACTCATTTATGCTTCGCGGATGATCTCTTGATATTTTGCAAAGGAAAATTGGATTCGGTTTTGGGAGTGAAATGTGTTCTGGAAAAATTTTATGTGATCTCGGGACTGAGATTAAATGCTTCCAAGACTGAGATTTTTTTCTCAGGGGTCTCGATCCATAAAGTTGAAGAAATGAAGACGGCTACTGAGTTTAGGCTTGGTGTGTTGCCTGTGAGGTATTTAGGGCTTCTATTGGTTACAAGAAAGCTTAGTCGAAAGGATTGCGCTATGCTTATTGACAAGATCAAAGCACGAATGAATAGCTGGGCAGGGAGGCACTTGAGTTATGCTGGGAGAATGCAACTCATAAGGTCAGTGTTATACAGCATGGCTAACTTCTGGTGTGTACAAGTGGTTCTTCCAAAGGGTGTCTTAAAGGAGATTGAGTCGTTATGTTGCCGATATTTTTAGAAAGGGGAGGATAAGTCTGATGCGGGTGCCCGCGTAAGTTGGAAGCACATTTGTCTTCCTAAGAGTGAGGGGGGCTTAGGGCTGAAGAACTTGCATGAGTGGAATATGGCTTGCATGATAGGTTTGATGCAACAAATTACTTCTGGGAAGGATACACTTTGGATTGCTTGGATTAAATTATATGTAATCAAGCAAGAGGATTTCTGGACTATGGAGAGTAAACAACACTTCAGTTGATTGTTCAAGAAGCTTCTCAAGTTGAGAAGTGTGGCAGTGTCGCTCTTAGCTGCAGGCAGAAGTCTCCCCACAAGGGAAATCTGGAGGGGCATCCGTGAATACAAGGAAGTAGTAGCATGGAATAAAGTGGTATAGTTTGGCATGCATATCCCTAAGCATACGATGATTACGTGGATGACAATTTTGGACAGGCTTCCTACGAAGGTACGGTTGGCTCGAATGGGGATAGTTGATGAGGAAGGTTGTATTTTATGTAATGGTTCAGTTGAATCCAGAGATCATTTATTCTTTGATTGTCCATTTTCCAAGCAGTTTTGGAGATTGAGTCTATGTTGTTGTGGCATATGTCGGGAGGTCTTGAACTAGCCTGAGGAGCTCTCCTGGGTGGTGTCCAGGTTCAAAGGAAGGTCAGTTGTCGCTTTGATCGGTCGACTTGCATGACAGGCTTCTATATATTTGATATGGGAAGAACGTAACCGTAGGATTTTTCGATTCGAGGAGTACAGAGGTCCTGCACTCAGTTGTTTGATTGTCTAAAAGATATTATATGCATTCGTTTACATCATAAAAATATTAAGATACGAAACGTACAGGACGAGTCATTAGTTGCTTGGGGGATTAGTTTGTAAATGAATAGCAGTTTTTACTGCTTTTTTGGATTAATGAATTATAAAACTTATCCAAAAAAAAATATATTTAACATTAACTCGTATTATATCATTTTTAACGACTCTTTTTAATATCTAAACTTTTGATGATCAAATATGTAATATAATGACAATATACATAATTTTAATTGACATTAAAATTTTAGATTATATCCAAACAACTCTTTTCCCTCTCCTTATAAAAACAAAATCGTAGTAATAATTAATAGGGTTGGTACAAATGATAAATATTTTAATTCGCTTAAAACGGTTTTCGGGTTTAAAACATTATGTATACAGAAAATCTTAGTTAGAAGATTTTTCTAACAATAATAAATATACGTTATAGATCAAATCGTATTAATCATGATAAAACCTGAAAACCAAATAAAAATAGTAATATTTTTTTTACATAATACCTAAACAAAATCACTTTTTTTATATCTTAAACCAAACCATGCCCAAATATTAAGAAAGGAGTTTCTTATTGCAAACTAAGACTACAACTACAAAACAACATTGTCACCGTCATATGAAGTTCTTAGGCTACTATTACAAGGACCATAACAGACACTATCAAAAACATCACCTAAAGCTATTACAATGGCCCCCAATGGGGACATTATTATGACTTAAGAAGACAACAACGCATCCAGGAAACAAATGCTACCCTAACCAGAGCCACACAATTCCTGCAGATACCATACAGCATAAATATAAAGAGAAGATGCATTCAGCTTCTTAATGTTTGTTTCCTCACTCTTGTTCGAGACCTTAGAGCTTCACTTCTCTGTCAAAGATCCAGCTGAATGGCATACTGGGTGCTTCCTTGGCCCTTTCTTGTGCTCTCTCCTCCAGACGCCTAATTCGTGACGGAAGTGCACACACGTAGTCCTGAGCTTTACGTCCCTCGTCTGAAAGATGGGTTAGATCATTCACCTTCCATCGGTTCACAAAGTACTCTACTATATCGACATAGTCCTTGGCAGTGTAAACTCCGATCCTTTGGGCAACAGCTGAGTAGTGGTCAAATAGGTTGTAATCTCGACCATCATAGATGAACTCGGCTGGCATGGTGATTTTCTTCTTCATCATGTCGGCCAATGCACATATCGTTCCATTGGGATCAATCTCAAAGAGCTTTTCAACAATTTTGGTATAGGCTGTCTCATGGCGCTTCTCATCCGAGGCGATGCTACCACAAATTTGGGCCAAGTTAACATCCCCGTACTCCTTGGCAAGCCTGCCAGTGTTCCCATGGGAGATAAAAGTTGCCCTTTCTTGGAACGAAGTGTATATGAATCCACGATATGGACTATTCTCCGTATGCGGATCCTATCAACATAAAGGAAAACGAGTTCAGCATAACAAGGATAGAATGCAACAAGAGACTAAAATATGACATCTTGCATGATTATAAGTAATGAAATGTCGTTATTCTTACCATTCCTGATCCGATCAAATACTGGATTGTCTTCTCAATTTGCCTCATGTCCACTCTCCCAGACAAGTAGAGATACTTATTAAGCAGATCGCCATGCCGGTTTTCTTCGGCGGTCCAGGCCCTGGTCCAAATGGCCCAAGGGGTAAGGCTAGCACCTGTTTCATCCCGAGTTCCATCCAAGGTATTAAGCATTGTTTGATAAGTAGAAAGGGCTTCCTCCGTGATCATATCGCCGACCAAGACGACAAAGTAATCATCCGGAATCTCCTTCGCCCTCTCCCTGAGCTCGTTGATCTGCTCTTGAAATCCATCGGAATTAGGATCCGGGAGAAAGTCGGCAGGCTGCCAACATTTCTCGACAGGTTTCAGGTGAGTGAGAAGGTTGTTCTCCGCCCACCCCTCCAAGGACTTGAAGATCTCAACCTTATGAGCAGGCATGGAGTGGGTGATCTGAGCAGGCACCTCCCTTGGCGGCGCGAAAGGCTTTTTCAGATTCCCGACATCTCTGCATTCAGTAAAAACAAAATCAAATTCACAAACATCACAAATGTTCAAAAAAAGCACAAATCACTTCTTTCCACTATTCATTCAAACTTACCCAATAATTAGAAACCAGTAAAAACACTAAGAACGTTAAGAACACAAAAACACAACAAATAAAAGTCCCGAAATCCAGGTTATTTAGACAAAACAACATAAACCCAGATCTAAAATCAGCTTTAACTAAAAGGAAAGATCAATGATCTAAGGGAAAAAAATGAATGAAGTGACTTTATAGTAATGAATATAAAAGGCAAACCGGAAGATCATGACAAGACATACTTGGAGCCAGAAGGGATGGTGGAGACCATGCAGAACTTGGGAGATCGGAGGGTACCCTTTGCCGGAACGGCATGGAAAGTGAGTTTCTGAGATTTCGAGGCGATGGGATTGAAACTCAAAGCCATTTTCTCCCTGCTGATTTTGGTCTTGGACGTTTTTTTTAGCTCTGTCTTATATTTTTGTTCTTGAGAGAGATCACTTGATCGATTTTTTATTGGAGACAGTTTGTTATATTAGCCCTGGCTTTGGTCAAAATTACTGATTTGACCTCATGTTTCTTTAGAAAGCTCGTGTTCTAATTTTGAAAATAATATTGCCGCAAGAAAAAAAAAATATGATTACGAATTTTAAATATAAATCGTAAAATGAGCATAGATTTTATCTAAATTTATTTTCTTATTATTTATATCTATGTTTGTGATTTTCTTTTTGATAATATAATCCTTAAGTTTTAAATATATATTTTAATATTTAATGTATAATATTTATATTATTTAGATTTCTCTTCGGTTATTTAAGATATTAACACGTTCGATCTTAATACCTTTTATATATTATAACAGCGTTATTATCAATCGATAGCTTTTATATAAATGATCATTCAAATAGTTAACTCTATATTATGAGCATGTAATTTTTTTCTAAATTAAAATATCATAACACTGTTCAATACATAATATATACTAAATACATAATATATATGTTAAAAATAAATATAATAATAAGACTTAAATGAGATATAAATTATTTTTAAATTTATTTAGTAGTTGAAGGTTTAGTCCTCATCTTTGTTAAGAAGCCTCCGGAGGTGGTTGATGTACCAGCAGGTGGTCGGTGCAAGCGAAACAATGATCAAGCAATGGAAGAGGAAAAATAGTCTAGAAAGAATGCTTCTTATTTTTTATTTTTATATGATGTTAAGGGTTACATTATTTATACACTCAAGCAGCTAGAAATAACAACCCAAACTGCTTAACAACCCCATAACCGAACTAACCTACTCTTCTCAACACTCCCCCTCAAGTTGGAGGATGATATACATCTTTCATTCCCAACTTGCCTACAAGGTAATTGTGTTGTGTAATACCCAACCCTTTTGTCATGATGTCTGCTTGTTGTTCTTTAGTCGAAATATGTTGTGTAGCAATAATTCCCTTTTGAATTTTTTCACGTATGAAATGACAATCGATTTCAATATGCTTGGTTCTCTCGTGAAATACCGGATTTCCAGCTATCTGAAGCACGGCTTGACTGTCACAAAACAAGGTTATTGGTGTGTCGTGTCTAACTCCAAGCTCTGTGATCAACCCCTTTAACCAAACCAATTCTGCTACTGTGGTTGCCATACACCTATATTCTGCTTCTGCCGAAGATCTCGAAATCGTATTTTGCTTCTTCGATTTCCAGCATACTAACCCATCTCCAAGTTTAATGCAATATCCTGATACCGACTTGCGAGACATGGGACAACTTGCCCAATCCGAGTCACAAAAAGCCTTCAATTCTGGTTTTGAATCTGCTGGCAAAAAAATTCCTTGAGCTGGATGCGCTCTAACATATCTTATGACTCGTAACGCTGCCTCATAATGGACCTTCTTAGGGGTTTTCATAAACTGACTCAGATGTTGAATGGCAAAAGTGATATCTAGACGTGTGTGAGTTAGATAAAGTAGTCTTCCAACCAATCTTTGATATAGTGCAACATCATCCATTACCTCATCTGCTTCATCTTTCTTAACGTGTCTATCATATTCATATGTGGTGAGTTTTTGATTTTGTTCCAATGGCGTCGAGACACACCTGGCTCCCCCTAAACCCGATGCAGCTATCAACTCGAGGGCATATTTTCTCTGATGTAAAACTATTCCTTCTTGAGATCGAATTACTTCTATGCCAAGAAAGTACTTAAGTTGTCCAAGATCTTTCATCTTAAATTTTTGGTTCAAAATAGCTTTAAGTTCATCAATCAACTCCTTATCATTGCCAGTAATTAAAAGGTCATCAACATAGATGAGCAACAACACCAACCAATCACCCTTCTTCTTAGTAAACATCGAATAATCGTATAAACTTTGTACATAACCATTCGCTATCAATGCATCTGTCAGCTTAAGATTCCACTGTCGAGAGGCTTGCTTAAGTCTATAAAGTGATTTGAGCAGCCTACATACCTGTGGTTTTGACTCCCCCTGGCTGCGAAAACCGTCAGGCAAGCTCATGTAGACTTCTTCATTAAGATCGCCCTAGAGGAATGCATTGTAAACATCCATTTGGTGCAAGGGCCAACCATTCATTGCAGCCATTGAAATTACTGTTCGAACAGTAACTAATTTTGCCACTGGTGAGAAAGTCTCATGAAAATCAATCCCTTCACGCTGATTGTAACCCTTAGCGACAAGTCGAGCCTTAAACCTCTCAACAGACCCGTCCGAATTATATTTCACCTTATACACCCATTTGCAACCAATAGGTTTTTTGTCGAGGGGTAAGTCAACCACCTCCCATGTGCCATTAGCTTCGAGAGCCTGAATGTCCTGTTGCATGGCCTCTACCCAGCGTTTGTCAGCAACTACCATATGATAAGAGGGCGGTTCCACAATGGAGGATAAAGCAAGAGCATATGTTTGTGTATGTGATGGCAAATGAATATAAGAAACTAAATTGGAGATAGAATTATGACCTGTGGATGTCGTGGTTGATGAAGAAGAATTTGTAGAGCAAATGAAGTCAGTCAGCCAAGAAGGTGGTTTAGTAATACGAGTAGACTTTCTGACTTGAACCGGTTGAGGTTGTGGAACAGGCTGAGGTTGTGGAGTTGGCTGAGAATGAGGACACGAAACATTAGCATCCTCATGAGCAACATGGTTTTGAGGGACGACAGAAGGATTTATAGAAACTTGGGGCACAGGTGACTCATGATCCATAGTACTTGACTCATCTTGGTGTTCAAATAAAATGTCACCTGGAAGGTTAGCATTAGGAATCTGTGGTTGAGGTATGAAAGGAACATGTAAAAACTCATGATCCATAGTATTTGACTCAGACGATGAAGGGAATAAGGTTGAGGATAAATCAGAGGTTTGGAAAGGAAATATTGTTTCATGAAAAACCACATCCCTACTAATGAAGAAATTTTTAGTATCAATGTTGAACAATAAGTAACCTTTTTGAACACTTGAGTACCCCATAAAAACTGAAGGAATTGCTCTAGATGCAAGCTTATCATGGTTATTTAACACAGTGGCATAACAAAGACACCCAAACACACGTAAATGAGAAATATTTGGTACCTTGTGGTAAAGCATTTCAAATGGAGATTTCCACCCCAAGACTGCAGTCGGTAAACGATTAAGCAAGTAACAAGCTGTTAATACACATTCACCCCAAAACTTGACAGGAACAGAAGACTGAAATTTTAAAGCCCGAGCCACATTTAAGAGGTATTTATGCTTGCGTTCAGTCACTCCATTTTGTTGTGGAGTGTAGACACATGAACTCTGATGCACAATCCTATGAGAAGCAAAAAACTCTTGTCCTTCTTTGCTATAAAACTCTAACCCATTATCACTACGAATGGTTCGAACATGATGTTCAAAATGGTTATGAACATAAGTCACGAACTGTTTTAGAATTATGATGGCATCACTTTTGAGCCTAAGGAGATATACCCAAGTCATTCTAGTATAGTCATCGACTATGGTCAAAAAATATCTATGGCCACTATGAGTTGATGTACGATAAGCTCCCCAAAGATCGATATGAATGAGAGAAAATGGTTAAGTTTCATGTGTGGAACTAACAGGAAATGGCAGACGAGTTTGTTTCGCAAGAGGACATATACCACATTGACTAATGTGTCCATGATCATCAACGTTAGACACCAAATGTGAGATTTTATTCATAGTTGACCAAGAGGTATGACCTAAACGTGCATGCCATAATACAAATTGGTTCTTTTGTATTACATTGGAAGACAAACAAGAACTGGAGTTTAGAAACAAGGATTGGTTTAAATTACATGAAGAATTTTTTGAATTCGAGAGGTGCAGCATGTACAAACTTCCTTTGACTCTACCAATCCCCTTCATCTTTCCACTGCAAAGGTCCTGTAGAAGGCAAAAATTGGGATAAAAAAGGATGCAACAATTTAGTTGTTTTGTTAATTGAGAAACTGAAAGAAGGTTGTAATGGAAGTCAGGGACATATAATACATTGGATAAAGTTTGAGTAGGTGAAATTTTATAACATCCAACGTGAGTAATTTGTGTTTTCTTACCATTTGGCAGCTGAACAAAAGAAGGAGAGTCACAAACAACAGGATCATGCAAACACTCTAAGTCAAATGTCATGTGGTTGGTACCTCCTGTGTCAAGGATCCAAGTCTTAGAAGTAGAAGGAAAAACAGTACCTGCCATATGTGCAGATGCTTTGATGTTTGATCCTTTGCTAAGTAGATCTGCTGATACTGTTCAGGAGTAAAATGAGGCACTCCCTGTGTGAAACTAACATTGTCTACTTTCCCGGATGGAAATGTTTCATTATCCGAATCAACAACAATCGCATTGTGTGCAGCAGATGGACCTTTTCTCTTAGTGAATTTAAAATCGGCGGGGTAACCAACTAGCTTATAACAAGTATCCCTCCTATGACCCTTGATATGGCAATGATCACAGACCCCATTAAACCTTTTTTTTTTGAGCTAATTGTCCAGTTCCAGAATTCGAATAAAGAACAGTAGGCAAAACGTGCTGATTGCTTGCATTCTGTCGTTGGCCTTCTTCTTGTATCAACATGGAATACGCCTGATTAACAGTTGGTAGTGGTTTCATAAGAAGGATCTGACTACGAACCGTGGAATATGTCTCATTCAATCCCATAAGAAATTGAAAAAGCCTCTGTTGTTTTAGATTTTCCGTGTTCTTTTCAGTTGCGGCACAAGCGCAAATAGCAAAAGGACTGATAGCATCATATTCATCCCACAAAAGTCTTAATTTTGTATGGTAGATTGCAATCGAGGACATACCTTGTGTTTGAGTAACTATCTCTCGATGTAAGTAAAAAATACGGGATCCATCCACCTTGTCGAACCTTTCTTTAAGATCTGCCCAAACCAGTGCAACACTAGAGGCAAACACTACTCCGGCAGAAAGATCTTTACTTACAGAATTCAAGATCCAAGACAATACTAAAGCATTGCAACGATCCCACTGAGATTTCAACTCATCTTCAGTGTCTTCACGCGTGCAAGAACCATCAATAAAACCAACTTTATTCTTTGCCAGTAATGATATCCGCAAGGACCGACTCCAGACGTTGTAATCCTCAACTCCGGTGAGTTGATGAGAAACGAGCAAGATTCCTAGGGTATCTGAAGGGTGTAGATACAACCGATGGGAATAGTCAAGTTAAGATTGCGGAATAGCCATTACGCAGCAAGTATTTGAAACTCAGAAGTGATCCGATCAAGCCTGTAATCTGGACATGACCTTCAGAGACGATTGGCCGCCGGCGGTGGCTCTGATACCATGTTAAGAAGCCTCCGGAGGTGGTTGATGTACCAGCAGGTGGTCGATGCAAGCGAAACAATGATCAAGCAATGGAAGAGGAAAAATAGTCTAGAAAGAATGCTTCTTATTTTTCATTTTTATATGGTGTTAAGGGTTACATTATTTATACACTCAAGCAGCTAGAAATAACAACCCAAACTGCTTAACAACCCCATAACCGAATTAACCTACTCTTCTCAACAATCTTAAATATAAAATAGTTATAAAACTTGTATTTATCTTTATCTTTATATAAACTATAAAAGATTAATCATTAAATTTATTTTAATCGATATTCTAGAAAATCAAAGGAATAACGTATACATGTCTTAAAATACACGTTGGATGGATGTGTATAAATTCGATCTTGCGTGAGGCATCATATACATGGGATGGATGTGTATGTACATATAGTGATGGAGCATGGTGTGACATTATCATGTATGTGGCTTTTTCAATTTTTTTATATAATTACATTTAAAATTTTTAATTTAAATAGTAAAAGAATAAAATTTTGATCTGTTTTAAATTTAAAAATTTAATAAATAACTAATTTTCTTAATATTTAATAATAGTTTTGTCCCTGTATACGTAGCTATATAAAGCTGTTTACACTTTACAAGGTAGCCCATAGGTAGTTGTGGTGCAAGTGGGGGTAGGGTAGGTACATGAATTATTTATAGATTTAAACTTGTAGTTTTTATTTTTTTCGAAAATCAAGATATTTCATTTATAATATATATACTTTTATCATTTCGAAAATGATACCAATACGAATCTTTTATTTAAAAAAATAATAATTTGGTAGTAATAAAGATGGATCCACGAATTAAAACTAAAAATCGCACTTTAAAATTTTAAAAATTATATATATTTTTAGATATTTTTGTAATAAAAGTTACTTTTTAAATATTTATATATTTAGTTTTAAAATTTTATAAAATCTGGAGAGGGTATATCTGTAAAATAAGGTACATGCAAGGTTTTTGTCGTTGGATCCAACATTTGGAGGGATGCCCTTCTCGATAGTATCGAAAAACAAAATTCAGAAATTAAAAGTGGTGTCCAAAATCTAACCAAAAATTCCACATAAGCTATGAATATATACAGTCAAAGAATGCGTAGCCTGAAATTTTTACGGTGTTTATTTTTTAATGGTTTAAAAAAATATTTATTTATATATCTTTAATAAATTATGCATATTTTATAGACGATCAAAATTTTTAAAAATAAATAACATTCCTTTTTATTAAAATCATTTATAATTAATCTATTTAATAAAACGTTACCATATTATTTATAAGGTTTACCGAGAAATTATTACATGAACTCTTTCTACCACTTAAGATATGATCTCAATCAATTAAATTAAGACACATATTATATTTTTTTATATTATATTACACATAAACATCATCCAAATCATTCACTATAATGCATTTAATTTAGAAAAGGAAAAAATATTATCAAATATTTTTATGTTGTCTTCCTCTTTATTGTTCAATTTTTTAATTAATTTTTTCTAACCCCTAACCCTAAACATTAAACCCTAAACCATAACACTAACTCTAAACCCTAAACCATAATACTAACCCTAACCCTAACCTTAAACCCTAAACATAAACAATAACCCTAACCCTGAATCATAACTCTAACCCTAAACCTAAACCATAAAAACATAAATCATTGATCCCTAATCTTAAACCCTAAGCTCTAAACATTAAACCTCAAATTTATATAAAAAATTAATTAGAAAAATTTTAAAGAACAAAGAAAGATGACACAAGAAATCTTTAGTAACATTTTTTTTCTTTTTTAAATCAAAAATATTAAATTGGATGATTTGGACAATGCTTATGTGTAAATTTCTTATGAAAAAAATATAGTATATGTCTTAATTTAATTGGTTAGAATCATATCTTAGGTGATGAAAAGGATTCATGTAATAATTTATCAAGTTTACCAGTTAAATTACTCAAAAAAATAATAACGAACTTTTGCTTCCATCCATAAAACAAGTGAGTCTTTATTTTAAAATTGAATATTCCATTATTTTTGTTGTTGTTGGGTTTAAACATAGTTTGAAATTAGTTTCCATCTATTTAATTGATTTGCGTCTTTTATGAACTATTTAAATCGTGTTTTGTTACTATTAAAAATCTAACAATAATGATATATTATACTCATATAATAATATATTTTAAATAAAATGATATCTAATCTATCAAATATATATAATATAATTTTATTCTAATATAAAATATAAAACAATTTAAATTCAAATAAAATATTAAAAAAATAATTAATTCTAAAATAAAATACTATTAAACATTCTTAACCCTAACTATGATAAAACCAAAGTCCTATCTTAAAAAAAATATGAACACAGTTCGAAATTAATTAATTTTTTTAGGTAGATTTTTAATTCTATCGTAGTTAGGGTTAAGAATGTTTAATAGTATTTCATTTTAGAATTATTTATTTTTTTAATATTTTATTTGAATTTTAATTGTTTTATATTTTATATTAGAATAAAATTATATTATCTATATGTATTTGATAGGTTAGATGCCATGTTATTTAAAATATATTATTATATGCATATAATATATCATCATTGTTAGATTTTTAACAGTCCAATTACCATGGTATTAAAAAATAAGCTATTTGTCAAAAAGATATAGGTTAAGGGTAAAATTTATCCCAAAAAAGAACAAGGGCCAAAATGACAGAAATTATAAACGTTAAGAGTTAAAATTATCTTTATGCCTAAAAACAAAATCAATTATTTATAAAAAAAAATAATTTTATTATATATCTTCAATAATATTTTATACATATTTTAATTTAAGTTTTGAACCTAACAAGTCTAGATGAGTAAGAAAATAATATATATTTTAAAATATTTAAATTTAAATTATTTTATTTATAAAATATATACATATTTTAAAGGTTTTTACAAAAGTACATGTATATTGTTAAAAGTTAAAAATATGTATTAAAAAATAAATATTACTTTATAATCATTTTAAAATTATTAAAAAATAATCACTCTTGTCCTAAAGTTTAAAAAAAATAATTTAAATTTAAAACAATTAATACTATAATATTATAAATAATTATAATTAAATTTTAAAAACTTGGATCAATCAATCAATTGATTAATTTTTTTTAACTAAACTAGACTACTTTAAGAGTAAGACAATTACGTATCATCTTAATTTTTTAAAAATTTATATATTTAATTTTAATTTTTATAAATTAAATTTTAACCTTTTATTTTTATAAGTTACGATTATCTAAAAAATTTTATATTTTTATTTCTTAGGTCCTACATTATAAATATTTTGTGACCATCCTAAACAAAATTATTCTGGATCTGCCATTGGCCTGGATCTTGCACTCGGTACTATATTTGGCTATCAAAACTGGCCTTCTAGTTTCCGTTTAGCGACTTTCAGTTTCGAAGAGAAAGGCTTGTTAAAGGAAAGTTGCAAATCTAAGATAAAGAGATGTCGAGGAACACATTATATCATCGCCTGTTGATGTTTGTTTTAATTTCATCTGCCTCATCCGTTATCGTATCATCCTCGAAAGACCATCTAAGTCCAAAGCAATGCGAGGATCTGGGTTTCACGGGTTTAGCCCTTTGTTCTGATTGCAACACTTTTGCTGAGTACGTCAAGGATGAAGGTAGTGAACCAATCCCCTTTTATTTTATTTTGGCTTTCCATTGTTATGCTGTCATAGTGGTTTGTTTGATTAAATTCTGGAAATTTTAAGGGTTTGAGTGTTTAATGATTTATTTGGATTAGTTTCGGTGTTATATGTTTAGGGTTTGCCTTTTTATATATGGGTTTGTTTTGATTTTATGGTCTCTTAGGCTTTCTCTAATCTTAAATTGGGGGCAATGATGCATCAGTTTGATACTTTTGCCAGTAGAAAGTAGTGCAGCTCTATGTAATAAGATCAAATTTCAACTAATCATCATAATTTTTTATATAGTCGTCTTTGTAGTTGGAAGCAACAGTTTAGACTTTAGGGTGTTTAACTGAATTAGAATTGCTAGTTTAAGACTTGTTTCTATGTAGAATTTCTCAAGTTGTGGCTCCATTCTATTGGAAACTTCAAATTCGCTGAAGTGATTATCATTTGAATACCAAATCCAAATCCGCTTTGTTGATTTCCCTAGGGAAGCATGGTTTTACTATTTTTGTTTCTTGTAGGAAAATCATAGTAATTAATTTGAAAATGTTTCAGTTTATTGTTGTTCAAATTTCCCTGCCTCCTTTTGTATAATCAAATCCCTTAGGCTCCATTCGAGTTTAATTTCCCTGTCGCCTATGTGCAATCAAATTCCGTAGGCACCAATTGGATTTTAACTGCAGCACCAGCTAGCTGCAGTGAGATGTATATAGCACCTAAAAACTCACTGGACACTTATTTGGTTGTCATTCTCCTGTGCAGTTGGGAACATTTTAACTGCACTGGCTAGATTCTACTATTTGGAGCCTTTGGTACAAAATGAAACTGCCTTGTGAATCTACTGTTTTGTGATGTTATTGTCGAGTATGCTGGATCATAACATAATTGTTTAAGGTGGGAAGATTTGGTGCGATGTGGCAACATCATTGTGTGCTACGCGTAATGCATGTCATTAATGGGAAAAAAAAAGTGGCACTGGAGATTTTAAAGAACACAGTTGCATTGGTGTGTGTATGTGACATATTAAACCCAACATTGAAGACCAAACAATTGAAAAATACATTATATGCATCAATCTGAGTGTAACTATATGGTTTGATGACAGAGTTGGTATCTGACTGCAAGGAATGTTGCACGGAAGACTCAGATGATTCTACAAGTAAGGTATGGAATATACTTTGGAAATGGTGTCCAATTTTTTTAATAGGTTTTCAACCTCAAATGTTTGTTCATTGAGTCTCTCTTACTCTTCATCCTCTATTTTACTTCTTTGAAATAATCTTTTTCGGTTTAATACACATAGTGGAAGTCATTTAATCCTTGATTAGATTGAGAGCTGTGAGAGGATGTTGCTCTTTAGCGAAAGAGTTAATGGATTCTTACATTCTTATTGAACTCCTAGCATGTATTATACTAATGTTGGTACCTCTGATAAATCGACACTTTTTTTATCATATTAAATGTCAGCGTTTTAGCTTCTTAGACTGTACATGTAGAACATGAAACATATCTTCTTTCAAAATTGTCTTTTTACCAACAATTGTATTCTGAGATCCTATAATGACAAATTCCCCGACTATAGTCATCTTTAAGGGTACGAATCTCCATAATTGAGACTTGCACTTAATTCTGCATTCCTTTAGTCTGCTCATTTCATTTTTCATTTTCTCCTTTTTCTGGGAAAGGAATGGTATATATCCCAAAAATTAAAGGGAAAGGGTGGAAATGAGCCATATGATGGGACTGCTGAACAAAAAGCTGCTAAATTCTAGATATTTTCTGTTTCCTTGTTCTCAATCACCCTTTTCGTTTTCAGTGGGAATACAAGTTATTTCTTAAATTTTGGTATCACATGCTGTGTTTTTTCTCTTTCCTTAATTTTGAAAGTTGCATCTATATTTGTGCAATTGCAGATTACATATTCAGGTGCAATACTGGAAGTATGCATGAGGAAACTAGTATTCTATCCGGAGATTGTTGGTTTCATTGAAGAAGAGAAAGACAAATTTCCAACAATCAAAATTCAATATCTTTTCAATTCTCCTCCCAAGTTGATCATGTTGGATGATGAGGGCCAACATAAGGAAACTATAAGGTTAGGCTCCTTCTATTGATGCACTTAGCTCATGTTGAATCAAAATGCAATATTCAACAAAAGAAGAGGAATTTACTCCCAAAGTGACTTTGGCTTTCTCACCATTTAAATTTTGGCACTTCAACTCGACATTCTAGCACGTTTTCCCTCTACCTCGCACCTTCTGCTTTCATCGATTCTTGCTCTCTAACTACTTAGAAAGATACAATATGAATAGAAGTGATCTTTGTTTATGCACTAAGTTTTACTTTTGTTTAAACCATAAGTCATACCTTGTTATTCTCGAGATATATGCATATGTGCAAAAAAGCAAGCCTCTTTTAAGACCTAGAAAAATATAATCTCCCCTTTTTTAGCTTTCGTTATTCTAACATGCATTTTGGTGAAAACAATGAGGCTTTTTACTCCTGTGATTCTTGTGCAGAATCGACAATTGGAAACGTGAACACATACTACAATTCCTGCTGAAGAAAGTTCAACCCAATTCTGCAAGCTCATAGGCTTCTGTTCGCATTCAGCAAGATTGGATATTTCTTCGTGCTAGCCTTTGTCACTTATAAATTATGAGCTCGATCATGACACATTGATTTTCTGTCTTCAAAGAGAGATCGAACTAGAATAATGTACCATTTCCCTTTAAGAGAATTCTAAATTGGATTAGCCAGACGCTTTGTTTTTGTTATACCCCATTGTTTGCGACCGAGTCACTTGAACCTGTGAACTGAGTTAAAACTTCCTAATGTGTTGGCCATGAAATAAATCCTTCGAAGACTTTTGTACGCAACCCTGAGCAGTTGAGGGAGGATGCTCGCCGGTTTCAATGTAGGGGTTAGTGCTCAATATTTGTCAATATGAAAGCGTCCCTCAGTTGGTCAGCAATGGCTGCTGACGGTGGTCCACATTTCAGACCAATGATGATACACAAAGAAAACGCCATTACAAAAAACGACCTTTCAACAGCAGATGCCAAACTCATCATTAAATTTAATGCCACTGTTGAATTTTAAGGTACCACAGACAGCTCTAACTGCTTTTATAATGTGAAAATGTGTATGTTCATCATGACTTGTACGTTCAGACCCTGTTTTTAGAGCCATGGGTTCCTTCAAAAGGACACCACCCCTACACTGACCATAGCTTTGCACATTACTTGTCTCGTCTACCACTTAATATACCAATACCAATAGATACAACTAAAAGCAATTACAAAGTACATGTCATGAAGCTTTTATAATCGAAGTTCCTGGCACCGGCATAAAACTCGAGAGGTGCAGGACTGCATTTTAGATACAGAATTCTACCAACTCAAGACTAATGTATTTTTCCTTCCACCATATTCCTATCTCAGTTCATTACCTACTAAGCCGATTTAGTGGATTTCAAAGCCTTCCGGTTGTCATGGAAAGTGATGTCAACTGAACTGTGAGATGGCTTAATCAAATTTAGGAGATGTGGTCTTGATGGGAGCCCAAATATCAGCACCATTGCTCTGAGCAACTCCAACGGTACAAGAGATTGGAACCAGACATAACCCTCGGTTTCGCAGGTTATAATGCTCTACACTCTGGAAGAAAAAAAATCCGGTTAAAATGCACACATAACCTCTGAACTACGATTCCTAATTACTTAACGTCGCTTTAGTGTTTTATGTTACATATCATAAATTCTTAGTGCTTTGAGTACATTTGATGCTCACCTGCATATTATTTGTAGGTGTGGTTTGGAGGTATGGAGCACTCAACACCTGCAAACACTCGAGAAAACACAGAAGGCCAAGAAATTAAAAGTTAAAGTTGCCATTTATACATAAAAGCTTCTTAACATACCGAAACGTAAATTGCAAGGATAATTTAAGTACAGAAGGGAAAAACAACAACCTTAACTTGTTCATGAAGAAATTGTATGTATTCCATTGCCTCCAGGAGGACAGAAGCTGTATCTGTCTGCAATGAACCAAATCGGCTTCACAGTTATAACAGGATAGGCAACTTCTGTCATTAGAGACATAAATAAATGCTACTCCGGTGTAAAGAATTAATTGAAAATGTTACCTTTCCATATGGTGAAACAAGCTGCTGCAGGGCGACAATGTGTTCGCCGAACTTCTCTTTTCTATCCTATTGCCATAAAGAGTAAACTAAGATTAATACTAATATCAGCAACAAACAACATCAAACAGCATATAGCACTTAGTTTAGTTAGTACATGGTGAAGATACGAATGTTAGATTTAACGTGGAGTAAGATAGCAGGAAAAAACCTTTGTGGAGATAGACAAATCGGCCTTCTGCCGTTTCGATGCCAAAGAAGCGTGATTGCTTTGGTCAACAGAGCAAGGGACCCTTTTGTTTTCCATCATCTTTCCGATCTCTATCCCTTCTTCACTAGTTTAAAAGAAAAGAATCACACTGCAAAACCCAACTTATATGAAAAGCATAGTCAAAGATATCCAAGAAAGAATGGTAACTAGATTGAAGGACAGTGATTACAATAAAATATTCACGAATTTACAGCCCTTGAAGATCATCTAATTAACATTTGTTAAGTATGAAATCATGGCCATGTTACTAATATGAAGAAAAAAAAATCATCCATACGCGCATAACCCATATCAATGATTCAAACTTACTTTCCCCCAAACCTAAACTTCGGTCTAGTTTTAACAAAAGAAACGCAAGAGCAAAACTAAAACAAGAATACAGGAAAGCTTGAGGCCTTGTTGAGAATGGTGATTGTTCCTTTTCATATCATGTTTTGACATCAGAGATAGGTATCCAGCTATATAAATGGCGAAAAGCACCCGTGCGGTTAGATCAAAAAAGAACTTCGATACTGCAGTTGAGTCGTTGCCCATCAACGAAATTTATTCAGATCATCCAAGAAGCATACATGGTAGAAGAATTCAACCAATTTGAGCATGCAAATGAGCTCTAATCACTCCTATCACACACTTTAAAAGAATTAAATTATATATAAACCACATAGACACACATTGAATTGTTTATAAATAAGATAAACCGGGGGGGGGGGGGGGGGGGGGCATTCACTTCCATGGTCAGTGGATAATCATACATTCAAGTATCAGATGCATAATTTTATAAACATCCATCCATTAATGAAATCACAGCTTCATTAAAAAAACATTATCATCAAACTGTTGGCTTGGGAGAATAAATAAATAAACAATGCATGAAACAAGAATATGTTAATACATCAGAAATATTCCATGATACTAAAACTTAAAAACCACTACAGGACCATTGATTACTCATGCCAAGCACAATAATCAATCTTCAGTGAAAGAGTACATACTGATTCATGTAAATGATTTTGAGGGAGGAAAACAAAGTAATCATTTCTCCGTGTGATTAAAAAAAGAATTATGCATGGATGAATCATGAAAACATCTAATTTCTAATTGTAATCTTCTAATCCCATCAGTTTAATTCCAAAGAACAGCATAATGATACCAACCAAGGATTATTTTACTTAACAAAACCATGATTAAACAAACGATTTCAAGGAAACATTCAAGTATACAAATACAAAGCACCATCATAAGGAATCCACTTTCATGGCAAAAAGAGTAACATTAGGTACACATATATAGAATTAAAGCGAAAGAACAGATACAGAAACTAAAGGAAAACAAGGGTTGGAGTGAAGAAACTCACCAAGAATATAAAGTCTGCATTGCCAATAACAGAGCTCAAAGCAAAATCTCGAACCTTATACTACAAGTTGAAAATCTTCAAGACCCGAATCAGGAAAAAGCAAAAAGTTTCAGCAAAAGCTTTTTTCTTCATGGAAAAGGCAAAGTGAGAAGCTTTATGGTTAAGTTCTTCATTTTTTTTTCAACAACAACAAAAATCATCAACATCCCAGAGTCCAAAGGTCAGTTTTGTTCCATTTTTTCTTCAACAAAACAATTAAGAACAGTTTGGGTAACTGAAATCTGAAGGATTATTGCCAAAACCTAGTCAATTTCTTTCGCGTCTGAAAAAGTTGAAAACTTTAATGAAGAATCAAAATTCTTTAAATCCCAAAACTGCAATATTTGGCTTAACCCACCACCGCTGACGCTGGGAAACAGAGTGTATAGAAAATGAAAGCCCGGGAAACGATAGCAGAAGAAATGGGATTGTAGAAGAGTCTTATAATGATTTTTTTTATTTAATTTTTTTTCATAACAATTTAAAATTTTAAATATTTAATTTTACGTAAAAAAATATAATGTTTCATATCATATTTATTCCATAGTTTAATGCTAAGGTGATAGTGTTGTTAACCTAAATAATTAATTATTATTATTTGATATGAGATATTGTGAATTTTTTTTAATTATAAATTTATTGTAAATTTATTTGATAGGAGTATTAAATATGAGATATTTTTGGTGTAATAATTTATATTTTATCCAATGATAAATTAATTTATATTAGGTATATATTGTGTTTTTTTAGTTTAATTCGTTTTATTTATAATATTATAATTTGAATATTAAATCATTTTTAAGGATTCAATATTTAATTTTATTAGATTAATTGATAATTGTATATTAAATATATAAGTAAAAAAAATGTATTAGAATAAAGAATACTTAATTTTCATTTGAAAGTGATTTTGTTTTGATCGACTGAAAATGAAATTTTTGTGAATCGTTTCTTCTTGGTTGCTTATTTGACATTCAAGATACAACCTTGCAACGAGATAAGAGATTATATCATGAATTTTTTTATTAGAGCTGGACAATATCAGATAATTGGTCAATTTAAATAAAATTAATCTTAATCTCGGTAATTATCGGTTTTTAAATATTTTAATCATTTTTGGTCACATCGTGTTCTAAACTTTAAGAATTTGTCCTATTACAGGTGAGAACCGCTTTCAATACTGGATACCCGATCAATTAGTTTATTCTTAAAAAAATTGAGTATTTGAAGAAAAAATTTCAAACACCAATAATAATATTAAATAATAAAATTAGAACATTGTAGGCTTGAAAATTAAAAGTTTTAAAACTAGTTATACTCATAATATTCATACATAAAAAGAAAATTTGATAAAAATAAATAAACAAAAGAAAACTAATATCGGATATTTGGTATTAATCCCGGTCCTATTGGGTACCCACCAAGTACCGGGTTCAAAAAATCAAGATTCAGTCCCGGTTATGACTAAGACCTAGATTTTGAATCAATTCCCGGTCCCACCGAAACTAATACCATATGAAAATCTATCGGATCTTACTGGGTCTGGGACTGGGTAATCGGACCCTACTTTCTATCACATCATCTGTGATCCATGTAATTATGTTCGTTCATCTTGAAGTAACTAACCGATAACTATGCATTCACTTACTTATTACAAATAAAAAGAAATGATAATTTACCTTAAAAAAATATGATATGAATAAACTTAATTAGTTGAGATCACGGATAACGTAATAAAAAAGGTTCGTAATATAATTTTTCCGACCAGACTTAGTTACACTCGTGTGTATATATATATACATAGTTTCAATATTTATGAAAAAAATCGAAAAATGTATCATTAATACTCTTACGGTTATTTGAATAAATATATTTAGTTGGTTATTAATATTAACCTAATAGAGGTAAGTGAATTAATAAAATAATTAAACTCGTATCGATAAATAAAAGATTTATTTGTTGAATAGATAAATTGATAGGAAAAAATAAATAAACTCTATGAAACTTTAAAAGATTAAGAAAAAAAACATCTATGACGATTTATGTTTGATTTAGATAGCATATAGTAATTCGTATTTGGTTTAAATCTATATTATTTTAGATATCTGGTTGAGTTAGTATTAAATCAATTGTTTTTTGGGTCGGATTAATATCAAATTAATTGAATTTCTATCAGATTAATATTAAATCAATTGATTCTTCGTGTCGGATTGATATCGAGTTAATATTTTTTGATTTGAATCAATATATAATGATAATCATTTAAAAATATATAATCTTAAAATTATTAACTAAATGCGATTCTAACACGGTTATGCTATTATATATCTGCTATAAACAAAATATTTTATATTCATTTTATTATTCATAAAAATCAGTTTCTTAATTTTATGATATTTTAATAATATTTTTCTAAAATTTTAAGTTTGAACTTATACTATAGATTTAAAAGTATCATAAATTTGGAAAAAAAAATAATTATTCTTCTATTTCCACCCGATTAATCTCTATTTTATATTTTATCAATTCATTTATTTGATCAATATTAATTATTGAATTTATCAAATTTTGTCAATTGGTACAATATATCATATTATATCACTGTCCCTTGACATTTCAATATTCTTTTATTTTAAATTTAAAAAACTCATAAAAATAGTTTTACAACAAATACGTAAATATCACTGTACAAAATTATAATATTTTATATGATATTGTTATCTTAAAATACATAAAAATATTAATTAAAATATAAAAATAACTAACTTTAATTATATTATTATTTTATGAACATAACCCAACACTTCATATTTATTAATCATTCATTTTTGTTGTGTTTCTAATTTGGCGCGAAATCGTTGTCAGAGCAGTTTCCGCATTCAGGAGGGCGGTTTCTGGAAGTGGGTCCCAGTCCATCTGTCTGGAAATGCAAATCTCTAAAAGAAAGGAGGTGACGGTGCTCTTCTCCCCCAGTCCACATCGATCGCGTCAATTCCACTGCCTTGTTCGTTATGCACGCGTGGTTAACACGAACGTGGATGTGAGGAACACGAGCACCATGCGAGAGTGAGGTAGGAAAACGTCTAGGGGGGATTGTTGGGTCCCTCTCGAAAGTAGATTGCGACCGTGGGGTGGAAAAGTCAACCCATAGATTTTGTTCCGAAGCGAGGATGGTGAGACCCACACGCTCTGTCCATCACTTTTGTCTGTGAACTCTGAACTTCAAACAGACCATCCATCCACCGCTTCGGACCTCTCTTCCTTCCTATACATACGAGTTTATACGGTTAAATTCGATTCGATTAAATTTAATTATTTTTTAATTATTATTATTTTTTATGTTACCATTATTGATACATTTAAAGATGTCGGAATGAATGTTTTGTTTGTATGGAAGTCGTAGGTATGTCCTCTGGGTTATAGGTCAGCATGATGTAGAGCATGAAGACAAATGTGATTTCGGTCCAATAATTTTGTCGAAGGGTAGACAACCTATGTGTCAATGGGACAATGTGGGATATAAATTTATATTTTTCACGATAAAAAGGATCTAAATTTGTAACATAGTATACAGTCCAACTTAATTATGACCCACCCTATTGAACTTCCCACAAAATCCATTCAAACATTAAAAAAAAAATTATCCCATAATATTTCAAAATTATACCCCATTGTAAATATATGCTAATTTTTATATCATCGTAAACATATGTCTCGTTACTATTTACTACAACGTAAATTTTAAAAATATAAAAAATTATTTTTTAATATCTTAGAAAATTTACTCAAACATATCTAAAATACTAATGTGAGTTTGTTTTTCATGTATTTTTTTTGTTTAGATAGCTTTTTGACGCGATTTTTATATTATTTATAATTCTTATATATGTCGATTTTTATATCAATTTAAAGAGAGTGCTTCAGTACTACGACGTAAAAATTCAAAAATACGAAAAAAAGTATCCCTAACATCTCGTAAAATCACATAAAATATGTTTATCGAAATTTATTTTAATAATAAAATTAAAAATAACTCAATGTTAATAAAAGACAAGTTCCATAAAGATAGCACAATAAATTTATGTCCTTTCATCTTAATTTCTCGTAAAATTTGTGTCGCGTTAAACCTGAATTTTTACTCAAAATATTAAAATTCAGTCGACAATTAAGATACATCACATCAGATATATTTTACATGAAAGTTCTGAAATTATTAATAACAGAACATGAATCGTTTTTATAAAAATTATATGAAAGATGTTTTCCAATAAAAAATATAATTCCAAAAAAATCCTTATAAGAGAAAATATTCAAAAAAAAATTCCTTAGAAAATGATGTGAGAGTTCAAAATCGTAGATCATGGCAGAAAATATGGATTTATTTGTGTAAGAAAATGACTGCAAATCTTGAAAATTGTTTAAATTAAGATTTCAATTGTTTTTAGTAAGTTGATTGATAATACCCAAATATATCAAATCATATATATTTATAAATTTACAGCTGAAATTACAAATACTTAGAGAAACACGGATAAATTTAAGATATAGTTAAAAGATAGTAAAATTTAAATTTTGTATAAAAATTAAAAACATTAAATTATTTAATAATATTTTAGATTATTTTTTTCTTTTTATTCCAAATATAAAAAAATATTTTATAAATATGGATACTATAAGAAACACTAGATGAAATGATGAGATAGGTTTTGGCAAAACAGTGTCAATATTTGAACCTTTAAAATAGATATTAAACTAAAATAAAAGTTTATACTATTATTTTTCTAGATTTAAGAATTCATATAATTGATGCATTTCATAATATTTTAAGCAGAGACAGGACTTAACAAAATAATTTGAAGGGACTTATTTAAAATTTTAGAAACTTTAGAAGCTTTACCTGAACTTTTCAAAGAAAACTGAGATTTAATGAGAACTTCTAAACAAAACCAAAAGAAATTTAATTAAAAATATTTTAAAAATAAAACTTAATAAAATTTTAAAAGAACTAAATTAATTTTTCTAAAATGATTATAGGACCAAAGGGGGGAGTGGATAGACCGTCATGCTTTCGGTCAATTTTATAGATCATTGTTTGTCCGACATGGATGGGTTATGGGATTTGTTTCCCTTAGCTTTGTGTTCGGTAAAGACAAAATTAAGATTTAATGTTAAAAATATAAATTTATTAATTTTTAAATTAAAATTAAAATTAAAAATAAAAATAAAAAGATAATAATTTATTATATATAAATTCATACGATGTTGATAAAAATATTTGGGGGAGCCAAACCTTTTCGGCTTTCATTTAAGCCTATCTCTGGTTCTAAGATTGCATATCTATACGCGTTTCTTAAAGTAATTTGTATTTTCTACATATTTTAAGATTATATACATAACTTAATATGCAAGTGTATGTATGATTACAAGTATTTTTTTTAATTATCATTTTTATTAGTATTTAAGTCATGCATATGTGTACAAGTACAATACATATGATTCTAAAAATGTTTTAAATGAATAAATACATATAAAACATGTACGGAATTTAAATAAAGAATAATAAATGAAATCTATTATTTTACGTCTCGTTTAAAAAATATATTCCCAAATATTTAATTTTTTCAATCCGGTTATTATCGTTGTCGTTGACCACGTTGTCCGCAACAAAATAGAGCGTTCTATCATTGTCCAAACACCCACATACCATTTGCCGTCGGTGCTCGTCGCGAATCGTTCAAATAATTTTTTTTTAATATTTTAACTTTCGTTCAACACTGTGTACGACTTTAATTCAAATAGCTTCGTTTATTTATTAATGGTCGTCATTATTGTTGCTTTACAACCTCCTAGACCTGTTGAATGCTACATTTTAAAGATCTAGTGCATAAGCCAAACTAAGCCTTGGGTTCCTGTTGCCATGACTATTCAGATCAATGTGAGTTATAATCTCAATAAATTTCTGGTTCAGGCCCTGGTGTTTAACAAACAATTGACCCCTAAGTGGTTAACAAATACTAGCCGCAATGCCAAAGAAAAATGTCTCCACTAGGACAATGTAATGAATAATAAGTACTTGGATCTGATCATTGGGGTATATCATATATTCGAGAAAAGAAGGTACTTAGGAGAAAGTAAGATGACTTAACCTATCAATCTTCAGTTTCAGATTCAGATTCAGAATCTTCTTCTAATTCCAGCACTGCATTAAACCCGAAATCCTTTCCCGGAGTAAACGAAACTTTGAGCTCTTCTGCTGTTTGGCTTGTGGTAACCTTCTTGTCTTTCACATTCAAATTTTCCTATTTCAGACGTGGAGCAAGAGTTAATCGAGATTTAGATAAAAGGTGAAATAAAAACCGGGTGAAATAACTTGCCTCTTTTACATAATCGGCTATCGTGGAGGTAAGTATTTCTTGTACGACAAACTTTGTAACACGGTCTTCGCCAAGAATTTGTAACAGGAATTCCGTCGGAACCTGCCAAATTTATCCAATGAGTCTTTCTGTACAATCCAGAAGCAAACATAATTCAGTAGGAATCAATTGGTTCATGCAGCCACTTTTAAAAGGTCGCATTCAATAGCTTGGGGTTCGAATCCCAACATTTGGATCCCTTATCCAAGTTGTGGCCTGCGTTGTAGCCAAAAACAAAAATCTATATAATAGGTTCAAAAGTTGATATGAGAATAGTGCTCTTGCATAACTTCAATGTTACCAAAATTCATTGCAAAAAGTTTAATAGTAGAAAGCCTCTCACCTTGGTTGTTTTTCCTGCAGTAGCAGCAAACAAAGATAAAGGAAAAAAGCCAGAATTAGAAGTCGGGTTTGGAATTGCATAGACCAGCAAATTCATGAACAAATTATAAGATAAAATTGACATCCTGCAAATATACATGAATTGATAGCAACGGGTAATCAATACTTGGCCGTAACGATGAATTTGATGATCCTAAACCCTATCAAAATATCATGCCCTTCAACATTAAATTGTGTTTGTGCATAATTAACACAAACATGCACAAATTACAGATTAGTCAAAAAGCCATAAAGGTATCGAGTACAGTATTTTATCATTCGAGACTCAAAGGGCAATATTTGTGTATCTATTTCTATACTGAAAAAAAATAAATATAGTGATACACAAATATCTTAAATTTAAAAGGTTGAACCCATTTCAACACCTAATATTAATAAAGCCTATCAAACATTACTACATATAGTCATCAGTAAATTAACTCTAGCATGAAGAAACCTTAAATAAGTTCCAACTTCAAGTCCAATTCTTGGAAATACATATGCAAAGTAGTTTAATTTAATTGATACTTGATTAAATCATCACAATTTAGAACTAAATATGTATACAATTACATCAATGCATTACCTCCTTTATCTCTACGAAATCCAGGAATCGGTGGCGCTTGACGAGCTAAATCCATCAAAACCTTGCTAAACACCTTTTGTGTTTCAATCCCAGTAACATCCACTCTAAGCTGGCAGTAGAACACAATGAGAGTTATTCCTCAAAGAACATAACCATGAACCATCAAAATCAACAAATTCATAACTTCCAATAGGTTTAAAATGATGGACTGATCGATGAAGAAAATAAAGGCTTCAAAAGTTTCTTTAAACATGGCTCCAACAATCAATTTCACTATACCACAAATAACATTTTGGTGCAAAAAACATGCTTATGCAGGAAATTGCATTTCAATTCCCAATCAAGACAAATGTGTGTGCCTAATTAAAAGAATCGAATTGTTAGGATCCAAATGAACCGATAGGTATGCTTTGCAACCACACAAGCAAAACCACAGCCTACAAGCCAGTTCCATCAGAGCTAGTCAAGAAGAACATGTCCGTAGATAGGTGTTTGAAATTTTCCTATGTTCACTAGAGCTATTCATGGAATTTTGCACCAACTTTAACCACAAACTAAAACACACATGAATCATATATATTTACATTAACATAACAAAACGTGATTTTTAATGACAAAATGTTAATGTTCAGAGCTACACCTGTATCCTGTTTTCGTCCCTAGACTCAACGATGATCTTAGCATCTTTCAAGGCTATCAATTTGTCATCTGTATCTGAAATAGATGCCTCCAAACCTGAAACATTAAAATCAAACAACAACGAGCAACATCAAATCATTTAAATCATCCACTCAATTACACTAGAAAAATTAGGGAAAATGCTAGGGAAATTAAATAAAATTTGAAATTCACCAGAAGCAAGTGCAGATATTGGCTTCCTCGTATAGCTAACAACTCTAAATTCCAGTATTACAATAAACAAATTAGCCAAAATAAACTATATAAGAAAAACAGCAAAAGAGAGTAAAAATGGGACTCACTTGTGACTAAGAATTTGCTGATTGTAATGTAACTTTATTCTTCTGTTGAAGCAGCAGCAGCTACTGAAAGAGACCTGCTTCCATTAAAAAAAACTGAAAAATCAATAAAGTAAGCCAATATTGAATTAATTAGAGAGAATTCTAGGTTTCTTTCTCACTTACTCTATGATTCTGCAAATGCTGGAAACTTAAAGAAATTACTGCCACGCTTGTACACGCCATTTCTTCTGTTAAAGGATTTTTTTTTCAAATTAGGAAATAAAATTCTACTTTGAAGAAAACAGAACAGGGAGAGAAGATATGATATTGAATATGGATAACGCTTTGAAAAAACGATGTCGTATACTAGAGTCTGTCTGGCGGGAAGAACTGCATTGTTGGGCCGATAACGAGAGCCGAATTGAGCCCAAATTTGATAAGATTCGGCTCGACTTAAAAATAATTATATTGTATTTGACGAACTCAAAATGTTAAATTTAAATGTGTAATTAATTATAATTGATTTTTACCTAATTAGATTCATTTAGTTTATTGTTTTTGATTTAAAGGATTAATGCACATTTTGCGATTAACGTTTATATATTTTTATCAATTTGGTATCTATAAATTTTAGATTTAAACACGTAATTAATTATAATTTATTTTTATCTAATTAGATTATTTTTTTTACACATAATTTGAGTTTTGCTCAAAGCATCCAAAAACGTTCGCTGGCTTGTTTGTGGAACTGATTGCTACATGAAGCAACAGAGTGTGAAAACAATCGAAGCTTACGGAGAAAGGATTGAGGTTGCTCGGAAAGACCTGAGGGAAGGTTATCTGAAGCCGCCAACGTCTGTCTGACGACAAATTATCGCCGCAGCTCTTAACTTTGGGCGCTTATTGGCCGCATCACCAAAATTATCATTCATCCGATACCTATTTGATGAGCAGGGGTTGATGGAGGATTCCTGATTCAGTTGACATTGTTGTGTTGGGTGTTGCTGCTATGATATGTTCTATTTGTTCTGCATTTCAGTAGGTTTTGTGATTTTCTCTACAATTTTGCTGTCTTCTAATAAAATGGTTTAATTTCTATTTTTACCCTTACATTATATGGAAATTTTCACTTAGCTCATTTTTTAATTTCTACGACCAATTTGATCCGTATACGATCAGAAATACTGCCGTGGCCAATTCTTGTTTCCTCTCAGACATGGTAAACCAGAATGCTTTCAATGGAAAGCAGAGTTGTACACTAATACTGTATAATACATTGTCCGAAACAGGAGAATGATCATTTCGTATCATGTTACTCGGACTCGGATAAAAGTGCTGTAAACGGGTATATATCTTATACGGGATTGGTTAAAATTTTCTAATTTTTTCGATATATTTTAAGAATCCTTGAAGTCCTACTCGGTATGGGTACTTAATGAAAAATGAAGAATCCGAACAACATAGATTTCATGTAACACACATGTACATAACCATGCAAATCCAAAACTTGCTATAGTTGACCCAGTTTTGAATGCAGCAGCTATAAGAAGGATCTGTTTCGACAACGTTGGACTCTAATTTTCCCCAGGCTAAAGTGTAAACTGTTATTGAAATAGTTCAGAGTTTAGGGTATGCAGATTAGAAACCTTACAAATCCTTTGTCCTTTGCCTCAGTTCATTAAGCTCCATCTCAATCTCAGCATCTCGAAATGGAAACGGCTTGTTGGTGGAGGCAGAAACAGTTCTTCCAGGTGGAAGCTCTCCTTTCTGTTAGTCGGAGGAACGAGAAAAAACAAAAATTAAAACCTTTCAAATGGTTGGAATTCAAGATTAGTTTCTAGTTGCAAAATCAGACCAGGGAATGGAAAAAACAAGATACAGAGAATAATGTTGAATGTCTGATTAATTCTGGGTAAATATGTTTAGTCCAAATACTATACTACAAGTTACAACCGAGTAAACAAATCAATATGCCAGAGAAACCTACCTAATCAATCCATCATAAAGAATTCTATTTATACATAGAACAAGAATGAGACATACCCGCGAGCTACTGGATAGTTCCTTTTTCAAGTTTGCAAGATCATCGTCAACTGATGTGCTCTCAAGTAACGCAAACTGCGTATTTACATAACAGGTTTCGTTATGAATCAAAAGGAGAAAAATTGTAAAAAGGAACTTTCAAGTACATAAGCATATATATATATTATCACAGCAAAAGGGTCTTACATACATAACTTCGGTACAAATTGTATTCTTATTAAGAAATTTCTGATGGTAAGACAATCCAGAATATGAAAAGCAACTTTTCCACTAAACTAAACGCATTTCTGATCATCTTTAGAGTTCACAAAAAGTGTGTTCATATCCTTTGATTACAAAAAGAATCGAGTCAGTATAGCCCTGCCAAAAGCTAAGTAGGCATTTCATGGTTACGTCGACAAAAATCCATTAACATTGTTATTTGTTAAAACCAGGCCTATGATGGTCACCACCAACAAATGACGCAAATTATCAGATAACAACAATGGAAATTTGGCCATGGAAAGGTTAGATTGGATTGAAAGATCACAAAAATAAAAGCAGGGTAGTAAATACCTTCCCGTCAAGATCATCGGTGGTTAACTGCCCAAGAGCTTCAGCTTCGGACTCCATTGCCAAAACTGCCCGGGAAAATGAAGAAGCAGGTAAGGGACTTAGATCAAATCGACTTACTATAGAATGACTACTAACCACAAGAAATGCAAGATACTATCAATCTTGACTGATTGAAAACTGCAATTGAGCAGGAGAGATTGCCACTCATCAAGTGCATGACAAGGTTGATATTAGATATATTAAGATTCATAGTAATGCTTAATGAAATATTTAGTTCAGAAAAATATAGTTCACTAAACAGCAGGGTTTTCTAAGAACTGGTAGGCCAAAACATACACACATCCTCACATCCCTTGGCAACACAGATGTTTATTTTTAACTCGGGAAGTTTCTTCACGGTGCACCTAAGTTTGAATTGGAGATATTAAGTCATGTAGTAGAAGTTATCTGATAATTTTATTGGATAATATTTTATATTTAAGATATGTTCCATTAGAAATATATAGCATAAGTTACACGTAGAAGCTTATCAAAGGACTGAAAAGGTTTTATTAGGCACACCTCTGGCGTCAAAATCATAATCTTGTAACCTGGAAGCATGAAAAACAGGATGCAGACTTACAACAAACAAGCTTCGAACCTAAGATTATCTCACCTTTCTCTTCCATCTTTTCAAAAGCTGCTAAAGCACTACTAGTGTTGACATTTCCCACCATCTCATTTACTTTTGTAGCAGTTCTGAAGCAATGCCAAAGTGGTCATGACTCATGACCAGAAAGCCCCATATGATGAAACACGGAGAAAAAGGAAGATAGCAATCGGAATAACGGAAACTACCTTGCCGACTGAGCCCGAGCTTTTAAAGTGTCTTTCTTTGATTTCGCCTCTTGTATCTTGCTTTCCAAAAGCTACACCAAATGGAATTCAGCAAATGTGACCTCAACAAATCCATCAATGTGTACAGATTAACAAGAAATATGGCACAGATAATTTCTTAAGTATTTCATCAGTTTTTTTCTTTTTCTTTACAGCAAAACCATCTGCCAAGAATGTCATTACTGAACAATTATTTATTTCAGTCATAATTCTAAGGCTAAAATTTTACGTTTCAGTCTAAGAGTTTAAATGCTATACTTCCTGGTTCATTCATTCCATGTTTTACCCAATAGTCACCCAAAATTTCTCTATGCTGTTGTGTAGACTCTCAATTCAATGCAAAATGCTGACATATGGATTTTATAAAAATAACATTATCACAGGATTTACTCATAAACTTGGGGACCTAGTCAAAAATAATCCTAATTATAAAAACAGAACAAATCTCCTTTACCTCCTTCAAAGAAGAGAAAATCCCACTATATCCCATAAAGTTTCAGAGGTTATTCCTCTTTAATTTGGGTGGAATTCATAAGCATAACTTTTATTAGTTGAGACAAAGTACTAAGCCTCTCATTTGTAGAAGACCACTTTCATAAATAACAGTCATTAATGCAAAAGTCTTTGGCCCTTGTGTGATTTGACAATCCCTCTTCAGTTTATCATTCAAAAGACTACGTAGATTTTCTTTTTTGTCACTTTCAAATCATATATACTTCATTACAAACATTTAAACACATAGCGTTTCAGACCTAAGGCAATATATAGCATATTCCTAATAAAAATCCAGACAAAATAATCTAATGAATAATATACCAAAGGAATTAATAGTAGTCAAGATACATAGAGACGTACCCGTGTGTTAGAAACAAGATTATCAACTACACTTTTCTGCTGATCAAGTTGAGCTTTCAAAGAATTAGCATTATCCTGCAACAAAAAGGAAAAAAAAAACATGTTTCATCAATTATTCATTAGAAAAGACATATCCACTCTAAAACCTAGGAATTAATGTTACAGATTCCAAGGGGATACAACAAATTTTATCCATAAAAAAATTATCTGGATCAGTTAAACAGTAAACGATTCATTCAGATTATTAGGCCACTGGTGTTGACATAAGTTTGCGTTGAAAGGAAAGGAAATTGAGACTAGAGTAGACACTGAAGAACCAAGAACAATTAAAAAAATCTCAAATCTCAATTCCAAATGCAAAGCTTATGGGAACACAAATGGAAAAAATACTTATATCTACACCTTAAAATGAGTGCAAAATGAACATCCTACAACTTGAAATTAAAGTTACACCCAGAAAATATGATAAAGCAATTGAAACTGTCAAATTGCCCCTAATTCTTCTATTAACCTTTTTTAGGACTCATCTTCTCTTTCCCTACTCTTATTTTTTCTCCACAAAGTTCAAAAATCCTTTTGTAACCCTCTTCTTTTTCTATTGAGCAGAGATACTAGAACCATAAAGCTCCAGCCCAACATTATAAATCTGATATTGTGTTCTTTGTTGCAAACCCAAAGCAAAGCTTCTCCGACATTGAAATAGTAAACTCTAAAAAATCGATCACACTAACTGTTCAGGTAAACTATGTTAATTGTTAAGGTTGTTAATATAATTTTCCATTCTCAAAGCCTTTTAAGACATCAAAGAGTTTAGTTCTATGTTACTCCAATTATTTGCTTTTCTTCAAGTATCCACCCATGTTGGACACATTATCCAAGATATTACTTCGATGTGATCTCCAAGGACCATATAAATACATGGAAAATCTTTTTTTTAAAAAAAAAATTGAACACCTCGTTTCAAAAACATACCACCATCTGACACTCACACTGAAGTCCAAGTAAATAGGTTAGGGAAAGCTTTGACAACTTTTACATCAATTTCTAAGTGGCATATCGTCTTAAGGAAATCAAATACCTAAGGATGTTTGTTTACTTGTTTTGAGGAGAAAGAAATAGAGGATCAGGAATGATTTTAGAAAGAATGCTCAGAAGTCAATTTTCTAACAAGATGACATCTTACAGCAAAAGATTTACGCCTCTTGAGGGCTTCACGTGCTAGATCTTCTTCTCCTTTCTGAAGAGCCAACTGTGCTTTACGGTACCTATATGAAATCAACACTTAATGAGGACGTTTGAACAACAACATTTTCTACAGGCTAAAGACACATACTAAATCAATTACCAATCTTCAGAAGCCTGTTGTGCAGCTTTGTACTTATTTTCCAACCGCTTTTGAGATGCTAATACCTTCAAATGAGAAAAGGAAATTAAGAGAAAATAAAGGAAGGAAGCAAAAGACAAATCAAGAAACCCGAGAAACTAGAGAAATAAAAGATTACGACGCTTACTTGTGCTGTGGCTTGTCTCATCTTCACCAAGTCATCATTCATTTCAAGAACAGCTTGATCTAAGATTTTCTCAGGGTCTTCAAAAGAACTTAAGAGTGCATTTGCATATGACTGATATTATCAGTGACATGAGTCAAGTTATTGAGATAACACGGCAAAAGTTGGAATCAGAAGCCACAATATCATTATATGAGTGGATAAATGATTCCTAAAATCTAACCTTAACAACTCTAGCAAACCGATCGAAAAGGTTCATGCGCGTACCAAGAGCACCACCACCTTGTCTATGACAAAGAGATCTTCCTGGAAGGGTTCTTATGCTTGAAATTTTTAGGGAAGCCACTGTTTAAAAAGAAACAACAATGTTATACTTCAGGTTGCATTTAAACGGTTTAGATGATGTTAGACAGTCCTTTCATGGGAGTTTCACTCTTTCATATTACCCTCTACATCACCTAGAATGCAAACAATCTAGTGTAACAATAGAAAAATGGGATGCAAATCAAACTACAGAATCAATAAAGTGGATGTCCAAATGACAAGCAATTCCAGCCATTAGAGTTTTAACAAATAAATGTATTTAAGACTTAAGTAAACATTGTTTCACCATTTTAAAAAGATTTAGAGCTTTAATTGAACCATCCACAAATTACCCAAACAAACCAAAACGAAAAATATCATCACCCATACAACCAGCTAAGCTTGAAAATGTTTTAACTTTGAAGTGTACCATTCGAGTTAAGCAAACTAGTCAATCTTCTTACCAAATGGCATTCCTTGGCAACCCTCTTTCCCATTTCTCAAGCTATCAAAGAACAAAGCTCTAAACATATAAATAAACGCAAATACACACACATGATATTATCCCATCATAGTACATAAAATTTAATTCCAAAATTTCAACATCAATCTACTGGTTCTAACATGGAAAATGAGAAACATGATCAAGTAAAAGGCAACGGAGTACTCTCAATTCACCGAATTAATAAGAAAGACATAACTATTACCCAATTAAATTGACCGGAGGAAAAGAGCCAAATGAAGGGTAACTCCGCCTTTAAAGCAGGAAGAAACGACTACCTTTTTTTTCACGATACAACAATTACCCTTTAAAATTGAAAGTAAGAAAAAAGCCAAGATAATGATATATCCCCGCCATTAAAGAAGAAGTGAGCAGCTTCTTGACTAAACAACAACAACCCATTAAAATTGAAATTAAAAAAGACAAAGGAAAGATATTAGATACCTCCGCCATTAAAGAAGGAAGAAGTGAGTGGCTTCTTAACTAAACACAGGCTGCTACGAGTCCCGGAGCTCGAAGAAGCAGCTGCGGTGGGTTTCAAAGGGAGGGTCAATCCTGTAATTATGTGAGATTTGACAGCCATTTTACACTACGCAGGATAAATGAAAGGTTTCTTCCTGCTTTGGGTCTGTCTGGATACAAAGCAAGAGACTATAATATCGCTCTGCTCTTCGATATAATTATAAATTTTCGTTTTTTTTCCTTTTCCTTTTCCTTTCTAAAGTATTAACTATTTACCGGCATTAGTTTCTTTATTAAATGATTATTTATTTGATTTTTTATTTACTAAAATTAATGTAATTATGAAAAGTGTAAAAATATATAAAATTATCACTAAATTTTATTTTTTTATTTATTTTAGTCAATTTTTAAACCATTCTTATTTTTATAAGTAATTTTAATATTAATTTTATTATGATATATCAATTTTATTAATATTAAATAGAGAAAATTGATAAATATTGTTTTAATTTTAATTTTTTTAAGAATATGATTGTTTTTAAATAATAAATTCTATAAAAAAAACTAAAGATTGATAGAGAAGGATTCGATTCTAAACATTTTTAAAAAATAAAAAACAAAAAATATTATTCAAAATTAAATTTAATTAGATTCAACTTTTAAAATATCGTAACAAATATAATATTTAAAAAATAAAATAAAAACCATATATTAAAAGAAAAATAAAACTATATTTAAATAAAAAATTTACTATTAAATATCAAATATAATTTAAAAAATTTAAAATAAAAATCCAGATCATATCTCAAAACCTAAAATTCAAATTATAACCTTCCTTTCCACTAATGATAGATTATTAGGTGAATCCTATTCACTAGGTCATTTATGATCCAAACAATCAGGACCGTTGATCTTTAAATAACCACTTAATAACTATCACCCACTAAATCTATGTAAAAAAGAGGTGATATTTACTTGAAAAAAATTAAAATCAACGGTTCTGATTAATTGGAACCTAATATATATGATTCACCTAATAATTTTTTCTGCACTAACAAATGACGGCTAATCGGCAACCTCACTCCAAATCCTATCACCAACCAACTCTAAATCGCAATCCAATTGACTACTTCACCCCCTAAACATCTTCTTATTCCCTTATTAAGACCCTTACAGACACAATTTTGAATAAAATCCTTATCTACACCTTTGTCTCAGTTTCATACATGACTTTGGATATAAATTTTTGAACCAAAACTTTTTTATATATAAAAAACTTTAAATTTTAAATTTATTTAATTAATATTAAATTATTTATTACTTCTTTTGTCAAAATATTTAGTAGTATAGAGTACGAATTAAAAATTATTTGCATGTTAACATTTTAATACAAATCCTTAACACATGAAACAAATATAAATTCTGGAAATTAGGTGCAGTTAAAAAAATATAAGTTTCAAAACTTAGTTAAAAATTTTAAATATTAGAATTTTTTTATAAATTTTAAAACTCGCCAAAAATCACGATAAAAATAATTTAAAAACAATACTATCAAAAAGACAATTTCTTTTATATTTTTAACCACACGTTAGATATATTTTGGGTAAACTATATAAATAGTCCCTTTATTATACTTCAGTTTTTTTTATATCCTTCGACTATGAAAAGTTATAAATTGATCCATTACCGTTAAAAAAGTAACGAGAGTCATCCTGATTACATGCCCCCTTCATATAGAAAGTCGGAATATGAAGCGAAATCAAACTATCAAGACTTATGCAACACACATTTCTCGTACAGAGCGAGAATTTTTTTTTATTCGGATTCCTTAATGCAAGAAGCTCAACGCCGTAATTATGTTTCGTGAGTTCTTACTTGAGTTTTTTAACGATGAACTTTGTGTCGTCATCCTGATTGTTTTGCTGATTATGGTTGTCATCGTGACCTTTGAATATTAACCCACCGTCTTCTAAATGTGAATGTCTCAGGGGGATGATTGTGCTCATGGACTTCTTATTTGCTTTTAAAATTCTGTCACTCGTGTCCATATCTTGAACAGATCCCACCTCGAATTCATTACTTGTCCTGAATCACTTTCCGTGAGAGGCAACTTTTAGTTTACTATCCAAAGCAGTTTCATTTAAACGAACGGAAGTCAATTCTTGCTGCAATGAATCGAGTTTTGCATGTGCAAACTGTAGCTGAAGAGAAAGGGAAAGAAGATTTTAAGGATTCTAAAATTAGGGTTTATGAATCCTAATTTTCTAGAGTTTTGGGATTAAAGGGGTTGGGATGTCATATGGACTGCTCACTCAGTATTTTAACGTCAACGTAAGACTCTCGTTACTTTTTTAACGGTAGTAGACCAATTTATAATTTTTCATAGTCGAGGGATATGAAAAAAATTGATCTATAATCGAGGGACCATTTATGTAGTTTACCCATATATTTTTTAAACTCCCCATATTTCTACAGGTCATTTTCGTTTTTTTCTTTCTTTTATTGTGTGTAGTAATTTTTTAGATCTATTAGTTGTGTAGCTTAAATTTATTTAAAAATTTTAGTGTCTCTCTTATTTTCTTAAATAAAATTTTTTATATTTTAATATCATGATTTGAACTCATACAAAATAAAATAATATAAATATTTTAATCACTGAACCAATTAATAAATCTCACTTAATGTCCCTTACTATATCATTTTGATAATTAATATTATAAATGAGTTTAAAATGAACAATATACACTATTAAACATCATTATAATTATCGCATAATATATGATTAATATTATTTTGACTATCCATTATACTAACTATCAAAATAATACGCCACTAACATAATATTATTTAAAAGACATCAAGTAAGGCCCAAGGACAAGGAATAATGCAACATTTCCCCGCCAAACACCTCCCTATTTCACAACGTCCATAACTAAACTCCACCCTCCGCAGAAAAATCGGAAACATCGACGATCCTATTCTCACAGGGAGAAGCAAAGAAGAAAAAATATCTAAAAATGGTTGTGACGACGGCGGAGAATGACGTGGAGTGTGGAGATGGAAGCGAGACGAGGACGTGCGTGGTACTCGGAGGTCGAGGATTCTTAGGGAGATCGCTCGCCACCAGGCTGCTTCGACTCGGAGGATGGTTCGTTCGAATAGCCGATTCATCTTCTCACTCGCTGCAACTCGACCCTTCCGCCGCTTCCGACTCTATCCTCTCCAGTGCTCTTTCTTCTGGTCAAGCCTCTTTTTGCCATGTTGACGTTCGCGATGCATCTCAAATCATCAAAGGTAAAAAGAAAATTTTCTTATATTTCTTGTAGGATAGATATAAATATTAAATATACGATCGATATGCATTTATACACCTCTATATATCTGCATTTCGGATATATGCATTCTGCCTTTTGGTTACCGGAGAAAGGCCAGAGAATAGCCTTGATTAAGTATCTTTTTATTTGTATTTTCAAATTAAGGATGATTTTAAGTTAGTTTAGGTGAGCATCGAGTATGTGCCGTGCATTTTCATTTGGATTTACTTGAATTTTGAAATAATTTTTATAAGGTTTCGTTGATTGTTGCCTTTGGTTTTCTAAAGCTGGGTTGCATTAAAGGTAAAAACAAATGACACTAATTAATAATAATAATAATAATGCATTTTGTTTGAATTTATTAAAATTTTCAAAATGTTTTTATTTGGAATTTTAATATTTTTCTTCTTCTTTGGAACTGAAAAGAAAGTTGCAAAAGCAATAAATAATGCTCTGTTTAGTTGGTGTTTTCACTTACTGTTGTTTATCCCTTGTTTTCTGTTAAGTTTTTGTTTTTGTTGTTTCTATTAAGAAAATAATTTCAAATTTCCTTTGTTAATTGAAATGGAGACCCTTTTTATTTTGTCACTTTCTTTTTATAAAAATAAAAATAAAAATAAAATTGAAGATTGTAGAAATGTTTTGTTTTCCTCAAAGATTAATATTCCAGATAGTTTTAGTTTTAGATGGAAAGAAAGTAAAATTAATGTCCATGGTGCTGATATTTGGTTTCTCCATGATAAAATTTTAGTTTGGTTGAAAAAATCAGATATCAGAAAGCGATATCTGAATGTAGATTGAAATGGGGAGGAAATAAATTGAAATATATTTTACTTTTTTATCCCATTCTCAATTTTGAAATTTCCTAGCAACATTAAAGATGTTTGACAAATTAACAATGTCTTGACTTTTCACCCTCTTGCAGTAACAGAAGGTGCAGGTGTTGTATTTTACATGGAAAGGACTGATTTAGACACACGTGATATCTACAATTGCTACATGATTATTGTTCAAGGTAATGGGGTTTCCCCCTGTTTTAAAGGGTGTTTTTCCTATCTTTTTGATGTTGTAGATGTATAATCATATACCATAATTTTCTAAAATGGCACCCTTGGGTTGATAATATGATCAGGTGCAAAAAATGTCATTAAGGCATGCCAAGAATGTAAAGTTAGACGACTCATATACAACAGTTCTGCAGATGTTGTTTTTGATGGTTCAAAGGATATACTTCTCGCTGATGAATCATTCTCAAGCCCGGGAAAAGTATGTTTCTTATTCATGCACTGTTATGAAACTTTTTGGATTTGAGTTGCCACTTTTTGTTTGCTAATTGTCCTTTCTTTTATTGAACCTATACAGTTTCCAGATGTGCTGATTGATCTTAATCTTCAAGCGGAAGGACTAATCAGGTCAGCTAACAATATTGATGGTCTTGTAACGTGTGTACTTCGCCCTAGCAATGCCTTTGGACCTGGTGACACATGGTTTGTGCCTTTGCTAGTGGATCTAGCCAAATCTGGTTTGTCAAAGGTTTGTAAACTGTCTCAGCATCAGTTTTATTTGTGTAGAGCTGTAGCTTTACTGTTAACCTGGTTCTTCAGTTATCAGTCATAATATAACAGATGGATGTTTCTACGTTGATAATCAGAATGCATGCTGAAAGTGAAAAACATAAATGCACCTTTAAGATCCTCTTCATTTTTAACTGTAATTTCCCATGTTTGGATTCATCTCAAGTGAGATTCTTAGTTGTTATGCACACTATATTATTGATACCTTTTGGCAGCGTGCAAAGTTATTGCTTATTTATCTTACCATGGAGCATGGAATACTCCGTTCTAATCTTTTTTATAGTAACAGGGTTTCTCATTTCAGTTTATTACAGGAAGGGGTAAAAATATGTCTGACTTTACCTATGCGGAGAATGTTGCTCATGCTCATATCTGTGCAGCAGAAACTGTAGATTCTCGGATAGTCTCTGTGGCCGGAAAGGTACTCCTTGAGAGTGTTGCATGTAAATCTCTCTTTTACGTTAATTTGTATTGAATTATGTATAAGGGAGGTGTTCTCAATGTAGGCTTTCTTTATCACGAATCTTGAGCCTATGATGTTTTGGGAATTTGCTTCTATGATACTTGAAGGCTTAGGGTATCAAAGGTAAATTGTGCTGTTTTTCATATTTGTGAAAGTCATCTGCATCATATTGATTCTCACTTTCTCAGTAGGCTAATATGCTGTGGATATACTAAACTAACATTGTGTAATACAATTACTTGGCTTTTTAAGACTGGTTCAAATAGTGTAAATTTCAAGCACTGCCACAACCTAGCCTCCTAAATGCTCTGCACTTCCCAAACTAAAAGAGGTAATAATGGCCAGAGGAGAGAACAAAGAAACTGCAATATGCTGTGGACCCTTATTCTTTATTTGGATGCTTCATTTTGGTACTTGAATTTAAAAATTAGCTGTTTAGTGCCTATCCATCAGAACAGATAATGCCATCAACAAGGATCTTAGCATAAGAATGAGTTTTTTCTTGCTTGTTTAGCGGTGGATTTCCGATTCCTACTGTTTAGTTGATATCTTTATGTATTTTAGCGTAATGTTAACTGCCTTCTCTGAAATCTCATTTTCTTTTAGTTGAGAATTTACATGAACTTGTCTTTTGCTAGATTGGCTGCTAAAGCAATCACAAAAAATAAATCCTTTTTTTTTTCTTGTTATTTTAAAAAATGCCTGATTTTTAATATTTTCTCCTAACTATAGCTGTTATTTCATTGCAGACCATTCATAAAAGTTCCCGCTTGGATGGTTTCCTATGTTCTCTCACTTCTTCAACATATACATGAGAAATCACACTTCAAAATTAAAAAATATTCGCCTCACTACATTGTTCAATTAGCTTCACGTACCAGAACTTTTGACTGTTCGGCAGCTCAAAAGCATCTTGGATACTCACCCGTTATATACCTAGAAGTAAGTTTCTGTCATCTCTTTTGCATGTAAACATATTCCTTCCTTCCATATAATATTCCCATTATCTATTATTCTTCTTTACCTGTTGTCTGCCTCTTTGACTGTAAATGCATTTCTTTCTCTTCCACTGTCTTTCTTTGTATGTAAATGCTTTTGTTTCTTCTATATAAAATCCACGCTATCTGTTCTTTACCTATTGTCTGCCTAGAAGTAAGGTTTGGTTGTTTTTCATGATAAATGATGGGAATTTTTAGAAACTAGAGTACTTCTTACTCTGTGACAAGACAAAGATTTAACTTAGCTGCATTCAGTTTTTTTATGTCTTTGAATACTTTTCTCATCTCTTGGTATTTTATTTCCATATTATTAATCTTTAGAGTAAAAGCAGTGCTCTTTGTCTCCATTTCTAAAGCTTCGACTGGATTATACTCATTAGTTTGTGTGGTGTGCTGTCAATTAAACGTTTTCCAGTTCAATTTGCTTGTTTTCTGGCAAGCTGTAATGTAGATAGGTAACAATTATATATCCATTTGTGAGGACAGTTGGATATCTACTAAGGGAAGTTAAATATAGTGAACTTTATCCTCCCTGCTTATAACTTTAAGTGAAAATGATTGGATAACTGGGACTTGATAGAATTTAGTATCCTTATTGCTTCCCCAAATTTAAAAGCTGTAGGTTGAAGAGAAAATGGCCTTTGGGCGCAAGATTTTCTTGTGAAATCTAATAACTGTTTTTGTCCTTGATGCCTTTATCCTTTTTCTTCCCCAAGTATTTTTAGCTGAAAGGCAATTTCATTCACTATTATGCTTTTTTTCTTTTCCCATTCATTTGTGCCACACGCCTACCCTAGCAGGCTTCTTTCCCCTCCCACTGCCCCTACACACTGTCCTTGCGAGTGCCCCACTTGGACCTCTTTCATCATATACAAACCCTAAACATTCAGCAATCAGGGATCTCTTGGTTCCACTTCCACCTATCAATCTCGGCACCCCTGCCTAAACAAACCCCAAAAGATACGTATCGTTGGATATAAGCATGCACATAGAAATGTTTGATTTGAAGACATTCCCCCTTCTCATTTTCAATTACTTCAATCACATGGAAATGTTTTTTCAAGGTCATGTAGGGAGAATTCAAGTTTTTATCTGCAAGTTTGACATTTTTTATTGTTACTGCTAAAACAGGACGGTGTCAAGTCAACCATTGCATCATTCTCTCATTTAGCCAAAGACTCGTTGTTTATGAGACACAACGATTTTAAAGAACAATCAAAAGCAATGAAGCTTCTAGGCAGCGGGATAGGTATTCCATTTTATGATTCTTTTTATTCAGAATTTCATAATGGCATTGCATATGCATTTGAAGTTTATGTTTAACCAAAGAATTCAAAGTAGCATCCGTCATTGATTGAACAAATGATCAATTTGTTTGTATATTTTAATCTTGGAACTGTTTGCTTCTTTTTTCCTACTACTTTATCAACCACTCTTCCACTGGATTTTAAGTTCCATTCCGATGGAAGCTATATGTCAAAACAGGTGATGTGGGAAGAATGGTTGAAATTCGATTATTTCTATCTTCAAATTTGAGTTCAGCCTGAAACTAGGTCAACATCTCATGTCAAACTGTAAAGTTAGAGAAATAGAGCAAGATCCACCAGTTTATTACTAATTGATGGCTCAAGATATTGCTGTATAGTCTGTATCTTCATGCATCCAAATGGGTTTCAGTAAATAAATAAGTCATGATAATACAATTTTTGCAATGGATTGACCTCAAATTACTTTGATACAGTTGCAGATGTCTTGTTGTGGAGAAATGTGAAGAGAACAATTTTGTGCTTCCTTACTCTGGCTTCCTTATTTTATTGGTTCTTTTACTGCGGAAGAACTTTTACCTCATCTATAGCCAAGCTTCTGCTGCTGGTTACTGTCTTTCTTTATGGATATGGAATTTTATCAGCTAAGATGTGAGTATTAATAGTTATACCGGAGCTGTTTTATGGTAATTTCATTTGGTCTGTCTGTCTTCATTCCCTTTTATTTTTCAGTTTCCAATTTTTAACCTATCCTCCTTTGTGTTCTTTTTTCTGTTACTTTTTGCTTTTGCTCCATTCCAGGCAGGGATGAAAATGAAAAGGGGAAGGGCATGGGATCTGCCCTTCCCATCTCCACCCTAGTCTTGTATTGATCATGAAAACATCTGTTTTTATGGACTTCAGTTTTATTAATGATTTTTTATTAATGATTTTTAATTTCATTGCACAGTTTTTAGGAGTTATATAGTAATTTTAGGTGTAGGTGGAATAATAATTTACCGAAACCATTCCCCTTCACCATCCGCCTCCATTTTTTTTGAAAAAAAAAACTCCCATTCAAAGCAGAATGTTGTAAAATCCATGCGGCGGGAGGGACGGGGTCTGAAAAGGGTAGTTTTTTTGTTTTCGTTGAGTTTTTATAGTTAAAAGAGATTATGTGATGTACTTGTCATATTTCCCTTGGTTCACTTTTACCATTTCTGTCAACATGACTCAATCAGGCTTTCTTTCCATACAGCAAAACTAGCTTATTAGTTCCCACCAACTTCCCCCTAAAACAATCGGAGAATGTGGTTTAATTGTTTACAAGGTATAGAACACCTGAGATACATGAAACCTTTTATTCTTTCTAAAGTATTTAACACTTCCTTATTAACTTATCTTATAAACTCTGTAAGTTTAGTTTTTTCCTTCAGGAACCTGCTGCTCTTTGTAAAATTATGTGAAATATCTTTTTCAAGCACATGCACATGTATCTTGTCTCAATTATGATTATTGTCTTTGCAACAGACGGTTTTTTGCTGTTAAAAGGATATCTTCATCTTGTTTTGAAATCCCAGAATCAAGTGTGAAAAGTTCACTCAGATCCGTATCATATATTTGGAATAGAGGAGCTCGTCACATCAAATCGTTGTCAAAGGGGGAAGACTGGAGCAGGTTTATCAAGGTGCGTACTTTTCTTCCATGACATTGCTTTTTATTACTGTTCCTTCTTGTTTTCCTCCATGTCCAAGCTTCTGCGTCTAAACTATCTCAAGAAAACCCAATTTTGTCATCTCTATGGAATTCCATTTTAGAATCTGGATTATCTCTCCATTAATTCTTGTCAACTAGCTGTTCTACACATTTTTGGACATGAGTACCGGAATATGACCCTCTAAGGAACATCTAAATACATAGAAAAACTTAACATAGTTTCTCCCTGTTCTGCATAACCTGCAGGCTCTAGCCATAAGATCAAATCCAAATTTTGTTGAACATAAATCCACTAGTACGAAGGTCTTGCAAATAAGTGTCTAAGAAACCCGTTAGGGTTTTCAATCAAATAAATACTAAATAGGACAGTCTTTTTTACTTAATGCATTGTAAATCACTTTATTTAGACTCAACCTTTTAGTTTGAAAATAATTTTCATCGGTAGCACCTTAACAAGTGAGCTTTTGAGACTAACTGGTATGTTCTTTAAAGTATGATATGCATTGCTAGCCGGTTGCTTCATACTGCTTGATTGTTGGAGTAGGATGAAAATAATATGCAGTTTGGATGTATACATAGATTCCTATAGGAACTTAGAAGTGTCAACTATGTTACTCCGGTTTAGATGCGAGTGACAGCCGACAGGTAGAGATTGGATTTGTTTCGAACTCACAAACTACGCACACCCGGGACATTCTTCTAATGGTTGTAACCATACAAGCTATATACAGAATTCAATATAGTGCACAACCATGAGCAGTTCCGTGCTGATTTTACTTTACATATGCAAGCCATTGCTTCGATGTTCATCGAACTTACTGACCAATGTGTGTAACTTATTCAGATAACAATTTTCCTTTACTTCTTAAAGTGGATGCTAGAGTACTCCTTGGTTGTGTTTGTTAGCAGTGGTGAGTAACAATTTACATTTTCCAATCACCGAGAAGCTGTATGAGTTTATCCCCATATTGATCTTGGAAATAATCTTTTGTATCGCAGTTGTGGTTTTTGCCTTCACCGCATTCGTTGTCTACGAGCAACACGAACCGGTGATCGATGGATTGGGATTGGTTCTGTTGTATGGTATCATGGCGTCGAAAGAACTGGTGAGGAGGAGCCTTCCGATTCCGACCGCATCATCTCATCAAAGGTAAAAAATGATTTGCATCAACAACATGCTCTGATCAAGCTCTCAAAGCATTTTAGTTTCCATTACTGATCGGACTATCGTGGTTAGACTTGCTTCAAACTTAACAAAAATATATTTTCCTATCAAAGCTGTGAATGCTTGTGTTGAGCATTTTGGTGGCGGCTGAGGGGGAGGTATCGGAGTTACATTTTCTTTTTTCTTTTAATTAATTTGATTTCAAATAAGGTATCTTATTATAAATATAATTTAAATGATGATAAAAATACATTAAAAATGTGAAGCAACTTTGATCGAGTTAGAACACGATGAGACGAAGGTATTAGTTCATCTAAACAAAAATACAACAAATTAAAATGTCTAAAAGAATGCTATTGGTATTAATGTTATATTTTAATATACAAATCGTAAAAAAAAATATACAATCATTCTATAAAATTTAAAATATAAATCCTAAACTCTCTAGCACCCTAAAACCTAAACATTAAACTGTAAATTTTAATTATAAACCTAGAATTTTATGTCTTATACATTGAACCCCTAAACCCTAACTAAAACCTTAAACCCTAAAATTGATTTGAAAACTTTTATATCAAAGTATTTGCCCTATATTTTTGCCTAAATCGATCTGGTTTGATCTTAGTTTAACATATGTAATAGTGAATTTAATGAGAGCAGTTTAGCATTAAAGTTAGCATACGTTTAGTTTATGACAGTATACATAAGTCATAACATTTGTTCTTCTCTCTGAAAACAAGAAAACAGAAGTTCTTAAAATCTGTTGAAGCCAAACAGGTTTTGATGCTTAGTCATGTTCTCTACTTTTTAATTCCAATTCAAGTCTTTTGAGTCTTGTTTGGATATGAAAAATCCATGTTCTGATGTAACCAAAACCACCAGCTTTAGCCTTTTTCAACACATTTCCTCTGTATGGTTCAACCACCAAGCAATTTCATTTTACAATTTACACGAACTCTTACAACCCTATTAATTCCCCTCCACTTTATATCTTGTGAACTCAAAATTCTTGGCATGCTAAACTTCTTTGAACCCACCACCTTATCTTTCTCCCATCATGCCAAGCACCAAAGTCATTCCGGCCGCCATAATCCGTACTTGGCCCGACATGCATCGTTACGTTGATTCTCTCGAGCTTACCGATAAATGGGAAGACGACTATGGGAGTGGCAATCGCAATGGCCGTGATTATTGGCATGCTAGACGTGTGTTTTTGAGCAGTTACCATTTCACAGAGCAAAATGGATATAAAGATAAAGTGAAGAGATGTATAAAGAAGCTGAATGAAGCAGCCTTAGGCATCTCCAACAGCCTTCAAGATTTGTTAAGGAGAAGGCTTGGAATGAGGGGCTTCCGGGTGAAGTTGGGTATGCCATCTCTAGCTCTTGTGGGTATGGGGTGTTTTAGTAGGTTGAACAAAAGAGGGTTGATGTACTGAGTATCAACTCAGAATTTGTTTAAGTTGGTTTAACTAGATATATTAAAACATAGTATAATATAGATTCGAATATCTGCATATCCGATTTAATGTTTTATTTGACTTCCGTTATATAAAATATATCTAAATTAGATGGTTAATAGTGAAATTTTTATAAATTAATATTTTTTAAAAAATATATTTTATCTTAAATTGGATCTAAAGTTTAAATCAATAATTTTGATATATTAATAAGATAATAATTTTTTCAGAAGACTCTTATATAATCTTATAATTAATTTAATATTATAAATTAATAATTTTAAAAAAATATAAATATAACTAGGACAACTTAGTGAAATATGATTCCATTGTTGTTTGTTGTCTTCAAATTTAAATTTAACAGTATTTCATCTTTAACTTTACTTGTTGTATTAATAGTTTTGATGTTATATTCTCATACTACAACAAAAAATAAATTGTGAAAACTTGTTACGAGTATTTCCTTTCGCGTAATTGATTACAAAAACATTATATCATTTGTAGTTTCATTCTCAGTAGATTTTCAATAACACTAATTATAATTTCTTATAAACTTTAGACCTCTAAATATGTATTATTTTCACTCGGATAATCCAATAACTAATTGATATCGATTTCGTAGCGGTACCCAATCCCAATAATAAAAGTTCATTGAATTAATAAAAGAATCTTTAAATAATAAGTTATTAATTTATCGATTAATTAATAAAATTACGTACGATATTTATAATCCGAAGTAATTAGTTATTAGACGACTAATCAACGTAAGTCCCAATGGCATCCTTCAAACATACAAATAAATAATTCAACTTTAAAAAATCTGATATACTCGTATCCGACATTTACATCCGAATTTTAAATAAACAATAATACAATGTGAAATGAGATGGCTGTCTGCTTCATTTTCAGGCATTTTCAACTTCATATAATCTTCTGTAACCAGAAAACAGTACTTCAAACTATGTAATGTCAGATTATTTTCAGTAATAAAAGGAATCCCTCAACAAAACACATCCATGGACAAAACCAGCAAATGAACCAACCAAATTGAATTAAACACACCATGGGGGAAGCCTCACCTTGTACACTTTTGTCTGAAATGTATAAGATCACCTGGAACAGCAAGAAAAGTGACCTGTTGGCTTTGATCCATCAGTTTCACTCTTTGTAAGGGATACTCGATTGACGGATAATTCGGTTTTGGAAGTCTCGGAGTTCAGGACCTTCCTGCTGACATTGTTGTATATCTCTCGTATGACGATTTCAAAAGCCTCATCGACATTCGTCGAATCTAAAGCGGATGTTTCCATGAAGAACAACTCTTGTTCTTCAGCTAGGCTTTTGCCGTCTTCAACACTCACATCCCTGATAGTTTCCAAGTCACACTTGTTGCCGACCAACATCCTTGCCACGGTCGTATCGGAATGCGCTGCAGTGAAGTTTTAAGTAAGCGAAAACCTTAAGATCTCCAAACTTTTAAGCAAATACAAAATCACATACAGTCAACAATGAGAAGTAAATAGATAGTCCAAGGAGCAAATACCATATGACCGTCCAAAGAGCATGAAAATTTTGAGGGGACATCTTCACTTTTTTTTTTTTCCTTTTTCTTTTGGGACCTTGTTTTACTTATTTTCCGATCAATAAATCAAATATATGTCTTAAAAGAACATATTTATATTGGACATATACTCACATCTGATATTTACTCTTAAATTCGAGTAGCATAAACACTATGGTACGATATAAAAAACACTCCATGGTCAGTCAGTGCTGCTAGCAACCAAGGAAGCAGAACAAGTTGTCGGCCTTGCTTCACAAATCTGTCATGAAAAAGGAATTCCCTAGGATGGTGAAGGCAGTAAAAAGCCAAGTGACAAACAAAAACTACAGGCCGAATTTAACGAAAGCTGCCCTCACAAGGCTGAGTGTCATGCATAGGAGTCTGAAAGTTGCCAAGTCCCGTGAGCGTTGATCCGTGACAAGAAATAAGCTAGGCAAGTTTAAGGTGTATTGTGCTGTGATTTTCGTTCTAGACAATTTTTTTACAGAATTTTAAAGTTGCCTTATGGTCAATCATGGTTGTAGCCCGGGGTGGTGGATCTTATATCTAGATTATGAAGCAGACATTCATGGTCATTGCTAGTTTGTTTTAACGAATTACATAATATGGTAAACTTCCAGTAAGAAAAAGAAAGGGACTATAACATACAAACACCTCTAAACAACTCGGTTTTCCTTGTATTCTCAACTAATAAAGCTGCTGCAGCTCAACCAACAGCTCATAGAACACCTGCCTACTTTTTTTCCCTATTTTCTTACAGGGTAATCTAGTTATAGCTGTTTCAAGCTTTGTTCAAGGTTTAGCCTTAAACTATAATCATTACAGCATCAGATCTAACACTCTACCCCACAAACACTAACCAATTAAACAAATCGAAATGGAATCCTGAAAAAGGCAAAAGCAAAGATATTCATGGATCTTCTTATTGATGCCAAATCCTGAAGTTAAACTGTCAATATTCCATAAAAGATATTCCCCAATTCACATCAAGCAGATCAAAAGTTCCAAATCAAGCAGTAAAGCCATAATATTAGCTAACATAAAGAATCCAGATCGATAAGGAAACCGAAATCAAGAGAAAAAGTTGATTAACAATCCAGCAAACAGAGTAAACGACTGGAACTTACTCTTGAGTTCATCAAGCCATCGACCGACACTATCGAAGGTTGTTCTTCTACTGATATCATAAACAATAAGAGCACCAACAGCACCTCTGTAATAAGCAGAAGTAACTGCACGGAACCTTTCTTGACCGGCTGTGTCCCAAATCTGAGCTTTAACTTCTTTTCCATCGATTTCTAAGCTTTGTGTTTGGAACTCAACCCCAATCGTGGCTTTGGAATGCGGGTTGAATTCATTACGAGCATAGCGTGAAAGGAGGTTAGATTTGCCGACTGCTGAATCTCCGATTATCACTATCTTGAAAAGGTACTCTTCTCCGCCTCCTTCGTCGTCTGACATGGCCAGTTTCCGGTGTTAATACTGCCGGAGAAAAGGTTGAGAGCGAGAGAAACAAAGGGAAACCGGAAATGGGAGAATTAGTGATCGCAGCTAAGCTGGCAAAGACATAACGCATGAAGTGGGTTCATCATTATTAGTAATAATTATTATTTTTTATTTATGGGATTCTTTCTATTTTTATTGATATATATTTTTTTTACTTTAACGAACATGGACATCGAAAACATGACAAGCAACATGTTCCTCTTGCATTATTTGAATTCCTTGTCTGATGTTTTCGTTAGATCTAAAATTGCTTTTAGTATTATTTAATATTTAAATCGATTTTACATTAATAATAAATATCACTGTCAAATATTAAAATACATAAAGATTATATTTTATTTAATAAGAATGAATTTATATTATCATTATATTCCTACGAAATATTATGAAAAAATCACAATCACAATTTAAACATATTATGGAAAAAATACAAATCGTTGAATAATATTAAATGAATTAATCAAATTATTATTCAATCCGTATATACGTAATAACTAATAAGAGTTAAAATAACAGACCGATTAGTGTTCTCGTGTAGGATAATATTTTTACCTCTATTTTATATAAAATTTTAAAAATAAATTAATTATAAATTTATTCCCTACTTGTATATATTTTGTTAGGAGAATTTATATCAATATATTTTTTAATTTTTTTATTTTAAATATATTGTTCGAATAATATTATTTTTAAAAATATTATGATTTATTGTTGAAATTGAAAGTTCGGATGCTTTTAATCGGTACTCAAACAGTAAAGTATTAAAATATGATTTTTGTTTAAATTATTTTACCGTTCCGTTAACCACTTGGACTAGAGGGCTCGTGTGTAATATAAACATTATAGATCTTATTAAATAGGGTAAATTAGACGGATAGTCATAATATTATGAGATTGTATTGAAATAACCACAATACTTTAAAACGCGTCAAATAGACCGATGAACTATTAAAATAGTATCGAAATAGCCACCGACCATTAAAAACTAACGGGACTAATGACAATGTCGTTAAAAATAAAATAAAATAATTACACATTTACTCCTTATTATTCATATATATTTTTAATTTAATCCTAATTTTATTATAATAAAATAATATATTTATTTAATAAGATTGTGACACGTTATAATTTTATTATTCATATATTTTTTATACCACGATACAGTATTATGACTATCCGTGTAATTCACCCTATTAAATACTTATATCTTTTGATAGAAAGGTGATGACATTGCAACACTTGGTACCAAATATTTAGGAAACTTTATATTACACCCTCAATTTTATTAAAAATTGATTATACTCCTCAAAATTACTAAAGTTCTCAAGATTTTTTAAATACTTTTAATTAGATCTCTTAAAAATTTTAAAATTTTCCATACCCAAATGAAAATCTTAATCAGACCCTTATTGTAAAAGAAAACATTTTCATTAATTTTCTTAAATTTTAATTTTATATTTAAATCACATATGACGTAAATAAATTATTTAAATTCATTTTTTTTGAATAAAAATATTTGTTTTTCACTTAGATTACTCACTGAATTTAGATAAAATATTTTTAAGAACAACACTAAATAAAAACAAAATTATTTTGCGTAAACATTATCATTTTGATCATTAAATTATTATTTTTATTAAAATAATCATTATAAAACATTTTTTATTTTTATATTTTTCTCACTCGAAATTAAAAATTCATATAAAAATAGAGAAAATGAATAGTTTAGTGATAAAAAAAACAATAGATTAATAGCTAAAATAAAAAAAAATAAAAAAATTAATGACCAATGGTGATGTTACCCAATTATATTATACTTACTTATTATATAATATAAGCTAACAATTATATTTATTTAATAAAAAAATTATTTTTTTTGAAACGGTTACAACTACAGTAGGTATGAGTAATATCTGTTTTAAAATATACTCTTCCTCGATCATTGAATATTGATCATTTTAATCATTATGTTATAAATATTGACGCTCAAATCCATGAATTGTGATCTTTGAGAACAATAATCATTCCTTAACCATTGAAACAAGATAATTTATACAATTATTATTTTTTTTAAAAATAAATTCACGTATATAATTTTAAACAAAAATAAAATATAATCTTATCAAAATTTATACATTGAGATTGGTGTAGTTGGATGAATCAGTTTGAATTCCAAGGACTAATATGAACTGATCCGATAACAGAGGAACCTACCAGCAAATTTAATCCACGTACAAATATTTAGGTTTTTCGAATTAATGATATAATGATCCGTATTCTGTTCGGAAAAAAACGGATATCCGCATATTCGGATATCGGATATTTGAATTAGATAATTGAATATTCAATTATTTAAAAATATAATTTGATTATATTAATTTTTTAAATTTAAAGGTTGTATTTATAAAAGATTTAGAATTTCAAATATAATAAATAATAAATTATTAAATGCAATAAAATTAACAATTATAAAAAAATAACTTTTAAATTTTTTAAATATAACAAACACTAAATTATTAAATAAAACAAAATTAATATTAATAAAAATTTTAATTTTTAGATTTTCGGATTATTAGATAATCCAAAACTTAAAATATTATAATTCGTATCCGGTTAAAAATATTTAAATCTGATCCGATTTAAAAATAAAAATAAATTAAATCTCGAATTGTTAAATCAAATCAATAAATAATCAGAATCGAATCTGAACACCCCTAACGCCCTATCATCACCGACTTTTGAAGTGATCACTATGTGAAACACTAACGCACATATTTCTTTCTCACTCTTTATCGTTTTTCAGCATTGCTTTCAGATCTGCGGTTTCAGTTTCAGATTCAATCAGGCTAAGCTTCAGGTTTCGATTTTTTTTCTTTATTTTGGTTTTCCCCTCGCATTTAGATCTGATTCGTTACATCTTATTGGATCCGGATTTCTGAATTGCGATGTTATTGATTTAATTTCCATTTCTCTAATATAGTTTAATTTCAGCTTACTTTGATTTTTTTTTCTTCTTGAATTTGTGATTGTTCTAAAGTGTTCCTGACGCATGACTGGAGTTTTTTTCTCCTAATCTTATGGTTTGCATTATTTGTTCAATCGATTGTTTGTCATTGCTAACATTCTTTATTGCTACGACTGTAAACTCTAGTGATCTGTCAAAAATATTTTTCGTATATATGTTTTTATCCAAGCTGACTAGTTTCTTTTGTTTATTATATTAACTCATTTTTAATTTATATAAATTGGAATGTCGTGTAATTGGAGTTTAATGCAAATTTGATTTGATTATGTTGCCTGTAAATGATCTTGAAATATTCTTTCGAGTCCTTTGGCTTTTTTCTTTATAATGTTTCGTGCATTATAGCTTCTGATGATTATAATTGTATTCTATTGTGGTGCCTGTAGTCGTTCAAGATCTAATGTTTCCTGTTATCTTTCTCATGTGACAGAGCTGGTTCATTTTGAGAGCAGGGAACGATGAAGAAAGTTTTTGGTCAAACTGTTAGAGACCTGTAAGTGTATTATTAGATAGGAAGTTCTCTTATCATGATGATATATCTGATTTCTTCTGAATATTGAGAAGTGTAAAGCAATCCCTTGGTAGTGAATTTGTCTAGAAAGATGATAGTTTCAAGTTTGTTTTTCGTTCTATTCCTGCTCCTTGGTATCTGGTGAAACCACTGGCTAAATGTTCTTTTTTCCCTTTGTGTTTTCACAGCAAGAGAGGAGTTAATAAGAGAGTTCTTAAAGTTCCTGGAATAGAGCAGAAGGTAAGAATATTATTTAGCAATTTCACAGTCCACTTGAGTATGTTAAAGTTAATTTTTGCTTGATTGAAGTATCAGTTTATCAGTAGTGTCAAGCAAAATATAGTTTCCCGTTGTCTGGGGGCTTTACTAAACTAGCCGGATATTGTTTTAGTTGACGGTAAGAATATTGTTTTGCAATTTCACTGTCCATTTGAGTACGTTAAAGTAATTTAAAACTAAAGTAGTTCTACACATTCATAACAGTTTATTCGTTTAATATTTTTACAATTTGATTATCATATTTCATGTAGATCATACACAATCAGTTTTTTTTGTAAATTAAGAAGTCTGTGTTTGATATTAAAAACTTTTAGCTGTTAAATATATATTGATAAACTTGTCATTCCTGATGAATATGAGGGATATATCAAAAAATAATTGCAATTTTTCATGCATGACAAGTACCAAGATATATTGATCAATTCAACAATTGGATTGTTGAAATATTAATCGCACAAAAAATTATCAGTGCATATACAAGCATATATGTTGAGATTTACTTTGCTCGTTGTTGGGTGTTTGCACAGAAGTAGAGATTGTTTAAAATATATGATTGATTTGTGTGCAAGAGTTTGCAAGTATACACATCGACGAACAAGTAATAAAGTTGTGAGTGAGATCGTTCCCACAAGGATTGAGTAGGTTAATTCAAAAATAGTTACCATACACAAAAGATAAAGTAATCTTTTGTATTGACATATGCTAAAACAATTCTGCAAGTGTCACCAAAAATGCTTTAGCAAAATAAAAATGTCACCAATGATGCTGGAGCAAAACAAAGGTTGTCACGAAAATGCAATAGCAAATAAACAGATATTGGAGAAATAAATAAAGCTGCACAAACACAACATTGAAAATATATTCAAGCTTAAGACAGGCTAGGCTTGCTATGGCATGACTTCACTGCTCTCGTGGATGTTACTGTTCCCATGGTTTACTAGTGCTCGATAGAGTTTACTGAAAATGCCTCCACTATCCCTAGTCAGAAGACCTAGCACTTGAAAATGCTAAGGCATTACCTCTTGGTCTCAACCTTAACACTCCTAATGTTGATAAAGTGCTACCCCTTTTAGTAGTTGAAACTCTATCTTATCCCTAAGACAAGTTAGGATTCTACTCCCGCAGCAACCCCATTGTTCAAGTGGTCTAGCTTTGCCTATCCTTAGATCTAAGCTTCCCAAACCCCTTGAGCTATGGCTACCTCCCGGTGCTCTTACAAACCAAGGTTTAGAGTGAAAAAGTGTTGACATTTTTGAACAAAACACTAAGTGAACAGGAAACAATAAACATCCATTAAAACAAAATAAAAATCATCCAAAACAAGCCTTAGCCATACTAGTTTAGTTCATGGCTAGGAATGAAAAACTATTCAACTTTCGTCCTTTGAAATACATATTCAACAACTTAGAAAAGAGGTAAATAAAGTGAAGAGGAAGGAAGTCTCAAATGCTTGTGCCGTGACACTTCCTAGCTTGCCGTTCCTCCTGAAGTCGCACAAGTCCCTTGCTTGAAGCTCTCCAACAATGGTGGCTTGGCTAGAGGTTGAAGACGATCAAAAATGATCTCCTTTCTTCTTTCTTCTCCCTCGTGCTTCTTTAAATCTCTCATTTTTGTGTTCTTTAGCTACTGATTTTTCCTTTGCTGTGCATCCGGCTCCTTTGTTGTTAAAGGAGGCTTGACCTTTATAGGAGGCTTCTAGGGTTTGGTACCCTAAAGGTGCCAAGGGAATATCCCCTAACATTTGCTGCAGTAGGTGGCAGGAATGTAGGATCTGCAGGACACTGTGGCAGGGTGCAGGGGCGGTGCGACGTCTGCAGAATTTGCAGAAGAGGTACAGCTGGCCTGGAAAACGCATGGAGACAATGGGCTGTAGGTGTGTCCTTCCGTTTTGTTTTGTCCGCCCACAATTCTGTAGCATCCTTGAAGTTCGATCCAACACTTGAGAAATATGCTACGGCATCTCTTCTGTTCTTTCAACTTTGCTTCAAGATCTGCACAACATCACCAACAAAATACCCTTCAAAGCAGCATCTTTTAAAAATAAAAATAAAATAAAATAAAAACTTAAACTAAATGCAAATGCAAATGAAATGCAACTAAATGCAATGAAATGCAATGCAAATGAACTTGAAACCAAACAAAACCTTAAGTAAAAGCGTAAAAAATATACGCTTTTTAGAGCGTTAACACTCGTGCTAGTGCTATTTTTTAACCTTGTACCCCGACAACACTATGATTAAGTGCCTTTGCTTGGGAGAGTTTGTCCTACAAAGGTTTTATAGAAATAATATTCTTGAACAACAACTCTAAACAATAAAGGGACTATTTTTTTTGTTATACTGTTAATTTTTTTCCTGCTTTAAATAATATGTATTGTTTCCCTTTGTCTTTCAGGTTCTTGATGCCACTAGCAATGAGTCCTGGGGTCCTCATGGATCACTTCTGGCAGATATTGCATTGGCGACAAAAAGCTCGTAAGATTTAGTGAAATATCTTAGATCTATGATTTTCACTATTATTTGTTACATGAAAATTCATTTCCTTTTTTTTTAATATTCATGCAGTCCTGAATACCAGATAATCATGGCTGTACTGTGGAAACGTATGAATGACACTGGAAAGAATTGGCGTCATGTAAACAAGGTCAGCATTATCTTGAGGGTCATTTTCAATGTTGCATTTATTATCAGTTTGGTTTCTGCAACTTTAGAGAGTGATAGTCTAAAATTTCATTCAATCGTTAAAAATGTTGTTTTTTGTGTTCTATACCAATGTCTTAAGGTATTTGCTTTGTTGTGCTACAGGCTTTGACTGTTTTGGATTACCTTGTTGCACATGGATCGGAGCGTGTCATAGATGACATAAGAGGACATACGTATCTAATAACGGTAATTGTGGTTTCTTGATGCTATATAACAATTTTATATTCATTATTGGTGATATAACCTGCAGCTCACTGTATTTAAACGTTTTGTCTAATTAAGTATTTCTTGTGTGGCAGACTTTGTCTGATTTTCAGTACATTGATTCCGGTGGAAGAGACCAAGGTAGCAATGTCCGCAAAAGATCTCAAAGCCTTTTGTCCCTTGTAAATGATAATGAAAGAGTAATTGAAGTAAGACAAAAGGCTGCAGCTAACAAGGACAAGTGAGTTGGCAAAAACACCTTTACATTTAATCTCTTTGCTTTGTTGAACCATCCTCCCAATATGTATTTCTTATGGTGACTATTAGCGAGAGCAATACATATTGACATTGTGCAGTTTTCAATACCTATGTACATGAGCATGTTTACTTTCAAGTTTCAACATGGCATTTACATGTGTTTCAATGCGAGATGTACATGTCTGCAAGAGCATATTTACTTTCAATGTGACAATAAATAGTGACGTAGCATTGTAGAGTGTGGGAGGGGCCCTACCCCGAACTTTTTTTGATTTATTATTTTGTAGTCCCTGAGAGTTTAAACATTAAGCAAATTGAGCCTTGGCCCCTCCCAACTTTCTGGTTTTAATCATTTCTTAGTCTTACCAATTTCGAAATTAGACAAGTTGACCCCTCCTTCAATTTTAATTTTTAAAATGAAGGATTTCAGAAACTCTTTCCTATTTGTACTTCTTAACCTTTTCTTATCTTCCCCATTTTTTACTTTGCACTAAACTTTTCGTTGTCTTCACTCTCCAAGTTGATACACATTTGTGATTTTCATTTCCCCTTTTTTCTTATAAAGTAACAAGTGGTAGTTGCACTAAACTTTCATTACTTTCACTCTCCAAGTTGATTTACACTTGTGATTTCTGTTTTCCCTTTTTTCTTATTAACTGACAAGTGGTAGTTCGTATTATAAAATAAAATCATAAAATAATCTCCTTTTTTCATTTGTATTTTTTCAACTTTTAAATTTTATCATATGTGTTTCTTTGCTATATGATTTCTTACTAATATTTAGTTCTCAATTGGAATTCCTTTTATTACTATACTTTTATATTTGAAAAATTATTTATTTATATATTTTTTCATATGGATAAAAATTATCTCATATGGTTTATTAATATTTAACATATAAACATATATGTACTTTTCTATAGATAAAAACCCATTACAATTGATGCTGTTTTTGAAAAAAAAGAATGTTGAAACATCAAGTTCAACTGGGTTGTCAAATACATGTACGAATCTTGGTCCTTTAGTTTCTAGTAAGTAATAGTACTAAAACTCGAAGAATTGAGGTCAATGAAAGTTTTGATATCAATTCACTCATAGATGACCTTCATTACATGAAGGAGTGATGTGTCGTTTCTATTTTGATGGGTTATGTATTTCAAAATTATTTGTAATAAATGTTATTGCATTTTGTTCGATTCTGGTACAGTTTATCCCCCGCCCTAATGTTTGACCCTGGTTCTGTCACTACATGTGTTCAAGATCACACATATATACAAATGTAGTTTCTCTCTGCTCTTGAACTTCTAATTCTTTTTTGGGTTATGGAATGGGATAGCTTTACCCGTTACTCTAGTAGGAAAGTTCAATTCTTGTTCATGATTGTTGTTATCTGTATAAAAATTTTGCCACAGAAGTTAGTTTTGGATATGATGGATGGAGGTAGAATTCTTCCATAATGTGCTACTGATTGCAGGTTCCAAAATACTTCAGCAGGTGGAATGTATAGGCAAGGATCAGGGGGATATGGCGACAGATACGGTAATGTTCACTATGGAAGCAGGGAAGAGAATCAGAATGGTTATGAAAGAGACGGAGAATATGGCTGTAGAGATAACGGTCGGTATGGCAGATATGGGGATTCAAATGGTCGTGATGGAGATCGTTATGGAAGAGATTATGAAGATCGCTACAGCAGTGATGGTTACAAGGACAATGACTACAGTGGTAGAAGTGTTGATAGACACCGAGCTTTTGATGACGACGATTCTTCATCTCGGTATGCTTTTATTTACTTTTGTTTCCTTTAAACTTTGTTAATATTGTTGAAGTAAGTTTTTTTGGACACCAAGTGATATGTCTTGATTTAGTGTTTTATATGATCCTCCAATTTGAATTTTAGTTATAGTTTGCTCATACCTTCATTAGATGCTTTATTTGGAGAATATATAAATAGCATGACTATCTTCTCTTCAGGGGCAATGGTGCTAGAGTCGATGATCATTCACAGGATGAAAGGTATTGGTGACTGGATGCATTTTCAACTTGTCTTAGGGGATGCTTTTTTTGTAGACAAAAAATATTGCTTTCTTGTTTCTGTAATTTCGCTGGAAATCATTTTTGTGCAGGCAAATTGAACAAAAATTTCCTGAACAAAATATTGTTGCTCCTAGTTTTGAAGCAGTAGATGAATCTCAGAGTACTGCCCGTAGTGAAAGGTATTGCCTTTTATCTTAAATTTTCATGGGCATGTTGCTTGCAATTTTGTCTTTCTAGTTGATGGTTCATAGTGCAAAGATCGATGATAGGGATGGAGAAATTTCAGCAGCAGCTGCTCCCATGGCTTCTTCTGCTAGCAATAATCCTAGTCAAGTAGCCTTTGACTTTGGTAATTTGGAATCTCCTCCAGATAAAAAAGTTGAGGCTTTTGATGAATTTGATCCACACGGTTTAGTTTCAGGTACAAAATTCCTGTCTAAATTCTGTGGTTGGATGCTCCAAAGGCGCATTACTTTGATGATCACAGTTGTCTTGCTTTTGGAATTTGGTTCCCTTATTGCTTATACAATATGAACATGAGCTGTAGTGATACTGACTTGAACAATCACTGTAAAATGTATATTTCCATGTCATCAAAGCATTAAGTTTGAATTTGATAGAATCTTTCTCTATTTTTTTTTCTGTTTCAGATTTTGTATTTCATGTGGTAGGTGTGTGTTTTTCCTCTCTCAAAAATGCTTATTTACTGCAGATTGGATTTCATCATTTATATACATCATAATGTTCCGGGGTGCTAAACTTTTGAAGTTGATGATATACTAGTTAGAAATTTGAAAAATTATTGTACATGGTGTTGTGGTCATGCAGCCTTAAAACATAAAAAGGCTGTCTCAGCGACTTCATGTTTACAATATTGTTTTTCCTTTACTTAATTTGACTGAAATTGCTGGTTTGAGTTTTATGTAATGCTTTGTATAACTCTCCTACTTTTAAGTAACTCAGATTGGATAATGGTTGGTGCTCTTGCATTTATCAATTACAACTGGTACTTATTTTTCATCCTTCGCTCATCTATTACAGCTGCCCCTGGTACTGCTCCTAGTGCTACAATCACCCCTGCTGCTGCACTTCCGACTGCTTCAAGCTATCCTGAAATAGACTTACTTGGTGATCTATCTGGTTCGTTGGTTATTGTACCAACTACGTCTACAACCCTTTCTGGTGAGGCTGATGCCAGCTCCCGCTCTGGCGATATACCCACCTTTGCAGCTAATCAATCCGTGTCTAATTTTGGCAATCAGGTAGGCATGATTTGTTTAATTAATGAACTTCAATTTTTTGCTTGGTTCAAATGCAAGGACCCATGACACCTGTTTATAATATGCCTATTATTGAACATGAATGTGGATATACAGTTCTGTTGTTGCCATATGTGCTGTCATTTCTTCAAAGTATCTTTGTTTGAACGTTAGGTGAAACAACATTGGATAGTTAAATTTGAAGCAATTTTGTGTAACCATTGAGATGATATGCATATTTGCATTGAAGGGGTCTATGTTACTTGAACTCGGATGTGAGTTTTGGATGCGAGTGTGTGTCGATTCGTGTGCTTTCAGTATTTTTTCTAAGTTTCCATGTATTTGTAGGATTCTTTTAAGGTCATAACCCGTAGACATGTCTGAATATGCCTTAAATGGACACTCGAAGAAAAATTTCAGAGTCAAAGCAATATAGGAGTGTTGGAATGAATTTGATATATATATATATTGGTTTAGAATCATACCAGTGAATGTTACTTAGTATTCACTAAATGATTATAAATACATCCATTTGGTTTAATATGCTCTATTTCCTCTTCTTTCTCCCACATATCACCCTCTTTCCTCTCTCTCCCCCTTGTTTACTCAATGAACTTTGTTCTTTAATTCCATTAGATTGCAATGTTTTTTAAATAAACTATTGTCATTATTCTATTGTAAAGCGATAAGTTAGTTTTGTTCTTGATACAGGGTTTTCATGATCAATTTGGTGATGGTCCTTTCAAAGCTTTTCCTTCAACTGATGCTGGCCAATTTCAGCAACAAATAGCAACTTCCATGCCTACTTTCCCGCCTACAACAAATCAAAATGTGGAAGTTCCTCAGGCACCTTCTATAAAATCTAATACAATCACAGACTTCAACTTTGGAGACTCAATCTCTGCTGATGCTTACTTTGGATCTGGTGTCTCTGGTTTTCAGCCTCCATTAGCAAACTCACAGTTTTTCCTTCAAGAGCTGTCAACTCCGATTCAGGAAAGTGATATTTTAGCTGATATCCTTCCACCTTCTGGACCTGCACATGATGCGGCTTCTCATACAGCATTTTCAGCACCAACAAGCCAATCTTCTCCACCAGTACCTAATTATAGCCAATCAGCACAGCAAATCTATGGTGTACAGACAGAGTCAAGTGCTAATATGCACGGTCAACCTACACAGGCAAGTGCTAATCTTTATGGCCTACCTGGGCAGACAAGTTCTAATGCATATGGCCAATCTGCACTACCAAGTGTTAATCCTTATAGCCTACATGCACAGACAAATGCTGATCCATATGGCCAACTCTCACAGCCAAATGGTAATCCCTATGGACAACCTGCACTGCCAAATGCTAATCCGAATGGCCAACCTTCACTGCCAAGTTCTAATCCCTATGGCCAACCTGCACTGCCAAGTTCTAATCCCTATGGCCAACCAGCACAACAAAATGTTAATCCAAATGTCCAATCCGCTCAACAAAATGCTATTCCCTATGACCAACCTGTACAGCCTAATGCCAATCCATATATCCAACCTGCACAGCCAAATGCGAATCCCTATGTCCAACCTGCACAGTCAAACACTAATCTAAATGGCCAACTCCCACAGCCAAACACTAGTCTAAATGGCCAACCCCCACAGCCAAATGCTAATCAGTATGGCCAACCCACACTGCCAAATGTTAATCAAAATGGCCAACCTGCACAGTCAAATGCAAATCCATATGGCCAACCTACACAGCGAAACACTAGTCAAAATGACCAACTCACACTGCCTACGACTAGCCTAAATGAACTCACACAACCAAATGCTGATCAATTTGGCCAACCTTCACAGCCAAATACCTACACATATGGCCAACTAGCACAACCAAATGCTGATCTGCATTGTCAACCTGTCCAAGCAAGTTCTAACCTATACGCTCAACCGATGGAATCAAGTATGAATGATACATATGGTAATTTTAATACACAGTCCGTGTCTAGAAGCCCTCAAATTTCAGTATCTGCTGCACAGAGCAGCAATGGGAGCTTCATCTCTCGGGTAGGTTCATACACTCCTGTTACTTCACTTGTGGCTGCTCAACATCAAAATGTAGGTCGATCAGCTGCCCAGGTTAACACTGGAAACTTCACTCCACAGCAGGGTTCTGGTGTGTCATTTGCTTCGCAGAGTGCTTATCAAAGCACAAACGCACCAGGTGCACAAGATAACAACAATGTCCCAGGTGGCTTATTCTTGCAACCAGGATCAACCACTTCAATATTACCACTGACATCTCCTCTGTCAACAGGAGAACTAGCTATAGTTCCGCAACCGTCAAATAAAAAATTTGAACCTAAGTTGGCTGTTTGGGCGGATACATTAAGCAGGGGGCTGGTCAATTTGAATATATCTGGACGTAAGTACTAACATTTCCTTTAGTGAAAAAAATGTCACGAAAACCTTCTACAAGATTAACTTTATTTTGTTTTCTTCGTGCAGCTAAAACAAACCCATTGGCTGATATTGGAATCAACTTTGATGATATTAATAGGAAGGAAAAGATTATGGAAAGGCCTGCCCCAAATACAGTAACATCTACAGCCACCATGGGTAAAGCTATGGGGTCTGGGTCTGGGATTGGTCGTGCGGGTGCTAGCATTCTCAGATCTCCAGCAACTCCTATGATGGGTTCCGACATGGGTATGGCTATGGGAATGGGCATGGGTATGGGAAATGGTGGTCCTGTTTGGAGTATGGGTATGGGAGGAGGCTATGGTGGTATGAATCAACAACCTATGGGTATCGGAATGGGGATGAACAACATGAGTATGAATCCAAGCATGGGAATGGGGATGAACATGGGTATGAATCCAGGCATGGGAATGGGGACGAACATGGCTATGAATCCGGGCATGGGGGTGAATATGGGAATGGTACAGGGACCACACATGCAACCACAAACTGGAATGCCTGACAGCTATCACCCTAGGATGGGCTCAAATGGTTATGCTCAACAGCCATATGGTGGCAGTTTTCAATGAGAATAATTTGCCTCCCAAGACATATTAGGAAGTTGCCACGTGCTTATGAAGTAATGGTAATATAGAGTAAAAGAGATTGGAGTATGAAACCCATCCATTGCCAATGGATCCTCCCTCACAAATAGTCAAGGCAGCAGCCTGATGTGATCCATGTTTCTTCTTTCCAATTTTTTCCCATTCTTAAGAAATTGCATCATTTATGATCCTTTTGGTTCATTGCTGGTTTGAACTGTTTTGGAATTGTGTAGCAGTGAAAGACAACCTCTCTCAGAATGCCTTTTTCTCTTCTGTTTTCTCGTTCCCCCAATATATATTTATACACATTTGAGTATTTGTAGTATTTTTCACTACAACATCGAATAATAAATTTGATCATTTTCCCTCATTATCCATTGTCTCATAAGCGGTACTAACAACTTCGGTGTACTTACAGGGATGAAGCATGGGAGAATCAGTTTATATCAATGGCCTGTTTACTCAATAGATGAAATCAACTACAAGGTTAGAATCACTCGTATCATATTTGAGGGATGCTTAATTCTGGGGAATTTTCACCTCAAAATTTGTTTATATCAAATTGGACATTTGATTATGGTCAAGAATTCATATAATGAATGTGTATTTATGTGACATATAACTTATCCTCTTAAACACATTATTTTACACATCTAGATTAACTGCAATATGAATGTTTAGATTCGAATTTTCAACTTTTTATACCGTTTCTCCAGGGATGGTTGTATCAAGTTTGTCATTCCTTGAGAAGGAAAACTTACGCAGGTCAAGCATAGGTATCCTAAATTGTACATTATGGTATGATATGTTTCACTTTAATTGTTTTGTAGACATGATATGAATGCAGTATGTCTCATTTAAATACGATTAATGTGATGTTATACTTATTCATGTTTAAAATTAAGGACGTTAACAATGTTGTGTTGCCCATGATTATACAATTGATATAGAGATATAAAATATAGAATGCATATACGGGCTAAATAAGGTCGAAGGAGCCAAGTAAATTTCAGATTTTACTCAAAAATCTGTTAAGATAAGACAATCTCGACACTGATCGAAGATATCGGGCAGTTGTAAGCCTTTTTTTATTTCACACCAAACTTTTTGTGTGTGTAAGTGGTAGGAAGAAATTATATCATGAGTCTGACTTATCATATCAGTTATGGTTTCATCTAATTATAACTACTAACTTTATCACTATTTTCAAGTAATTTTTTTAACCAATGAATCTTTACTTATTTTTTACATGTGATTTTAAAAATATAAGTTCTAAAAATTATATTAATGACATAGATGATTAGTGGTGAAATGGGTGGTTTTTATTGGTTAGAGATCACGGCTGACGTGGCGAGCCAAGCCTATGATATAATCTATCGGGGAGATTTTTTTTCCGAATGCACTTTTAGATTGGAATAACCGTTTAAGTATACGAGTGAGCATCAGATCGAGATAAATCAAAAGGTTTTAATTTATTTGAATTAATAAGTGTTGTTTGACTCTAACTTTATTTAAAAGAAATAATTCAAGTCGAATCAAATTAATAAATTTTTATAACCATGCATGATATATATATGATATTATGGTAGTAGTTGATTTTAATTTAAATGGTTTTTTATAACCATGCATGATATATATATTTCTTAATATTTTCTATATGCGATATATATTTATCATAGAAAAGTTGTGGCATTCAACTCAAACTTAAAAATTAATCTACTAATTATTAAAAAATTTGAATTATTCAAATTCTTATTTCATAACTTAAGTCGAATTGATAAAATTATGAGTGGAGTCCAAAAAATCTTATATATTTTTTTTAAATAATTTTTTAAGTCAAGTTTTGCTCGCCTTTACACTTATATATAAGTTATAACTTGGAAAATAATAAGAAAAAAATATCTCAAGCACTAGGAGAAGAAAATAAAGTTTTTATAAGTGACTAAGTCTAATTAAGGATTAGAAATTGATGTTTATTTTAGAGTAATATGGATAAAGATTAAGTTTTAACCTATAAACCTTAAATTTTAACCATAAATTTTATATTACAATCTCATCTCTTAAATTCAAAAGTCTTACACTTAAACCCTTAAATGCTAAACCCAAAACACTAAAACTAAAATACTTGTAGAAACAAAGTATTAATATACTTATCATGTTAAATAATATAATTAATTCTTATTATCATTATATAATAATAAATTATTAAATAAATCTTACTCATTATATTATTTATACTTTTGTCTGATAATACTTTTTTATCTTATTTTGTAAAAATAATTTTTTACCTTTTTATACAAAAATGACAAATACTAAAAAATTATACTAAAATAATTAAATATTATTCGATAAATCATAATAAACAATACGTTGAGCCCAGTTTATTTAACAATTTCTCAAAAATTAATATCTTGCCAAAAAAAGTCTTTCTAATGTCAATTAATTAATTTATTTAATCTTAAAAGTAGGAATCCTGGACAGACCTTTCCTGCCTACGTTCATAATAATACACTGCCCCTTATCCTAGTCCTAAAGCGAAAATGACTGTTATGTCCACTACTCGAACCTGTTCCGTCTGGGTTAGTAACGGACATAAATGTTGTTTACAAAATGATGTCTGTATTCGGTTTCACTGATTTTTTTAATATTTTTTCTGATGAATCTCTGTTTCTGACAAAACATATTTTGATGGATCGATCATTTTCTATTTGTCTTCTCTGATCCCATCTCAACCCGTATCCTTTCATGGCGATCGCAGCTGCTTCTTCCTTCTCCGTCGGTAATTACATTCAAAACTCAAAACCTTCTCTTTATTGTATATGGTTTTTGATTGATTGGGAATAGACGAATGAAGAACACTGATTTATTTATTATCTTTTAGGGTTCCCATTTCGATTTCGATTTCTAATTTTTCAATGCCTGATTTGATGTTCAAAGCCTAAAATTAGATGATTTCATTAGCTTAAATGTTCCTACATGCATGCTATGTTTATTTTTCGCTTTTGAATGAATTAAGGAAAGAAATGAGAAAAGCATTCACTTGGAACAGTTTGTTAGATTCAACAATCCTTTCTATGGATATCATCAGAATACCTACATGCAAATGGGCATACTTCATGTTCTTCAATTTAGTTGGTTTTCTGTTTTTTAATTTAATTTTTTAAAAAATATTATTATAAATTTATGGAATGAGATAAGGGAAACAATTTGCTGTGTCAAATAGTTACCAATTTTCTCTAGAAGGGAATCTCTTGCAAGGTAATTGATATCAAGGGAATCATGTCAAGTAGAAATAGTTACCAATTCTAAAGTAATGCACATTTTGTGAATATTTGTTCACAAGTTTTACTTATTTTTATTTAGTGTGGCTGATGCTAATATTTGCATTTGTATTTTCATGACATCTTTTGGTAACTTTTTCTTGTTCACCATTGCTATCAGGTCCTCCTTCCCGGTGTCATTTCTGTCAAGTAGAAGGGGCTTATTACTCATCATTACTTGGTGTCAACAAGGGTTCGATCAAACATACATTTGATGGCTGCAAAGCGACAGACTTGCATGGCACAAGGTGTGTACTATTCATGCGTCTCGGTTTATATTGAAAATAGAAATTTGTTTCTGGATTGTGTAAAATTTTTGTCATTCCGCCTCAGCATTTTTCTTAAATTACTCATGTTCAAAACTCATATATGATGAGCATTCGGACATTGATATGGGGATATATCCCTCCAAATACATGGAAAAACTTCAAAAACATTGAACCTGCCCGTTGGACTTGTGTGCGGTAATTATTTATGTTTTGGCTCACTGCTTGTGTTTCGGTATGATTGTTTCTGGGGAGAGTTTTATGTATTGTTGTAATTTTGTCCAGCGAGAAGGTTATCACCGGATGACATATTTTATTATCTGGTCTTCTCAACTGGTTTGTCTTTAAATTCAATTGGTTAAGATGCTGCTTTTCATTTCAGTTTCAGATGCAGGGATCCGTTCTTCGGATCAAGACAATTTCATTGGTTATCTGTGGGACGTGATCTTTCCCTTTCAAAAGTTCTAGTTGCTGCGGATTATTCTGATTCAGTTCCTAATTCATCGAGTTATGAAAGTAACCAAGGGTATCATCCTCTTGAAGAAATTAAGGTTTGCAAAAGGATCCAGGAAACAAAACTGTCATCAGCTGAAATAGCTAGGACAACTGTCGAGGTGAATCTCGTAAAATCATTTAATTACAGAATTGGAAAAAAGAATTTAGAATTCTTATCGTTTTGAAATGAGTAGAATTAATTTTATAGCATCATCAGTGTGTTTGTTAGTCCGATGACATAAACATCCATGCCACTTGGATTTGGTTGTTATGAGTGCCAGACATGCGAATGTGTCCGAAACGGGTATGCTCCTAAGATTTTCCTTGTATTCGGAGATTTCTTGGAGGATCATTTCCCCATACCTATGTCCAGAAATGTGTTAGACACGAGCTTCAGACGTCTACTTGAAGAAAATTTAATATTCGAAGTAACATAGATAAACACAACTTCCTCTACAACAAGAATTAATGTTTATACTTCTCTAGTTTTTTTGCTTGTCTTAGGCTAACAGCAATGCTTTGCTAGTCTTTCCCGGGACAGTACATTCCGAACCTCACGAACAGATTTCATGGGCTGAGTTTCGGTATGTTGTTGACGATTATGGAGGTAAGTTTATTGAAGACCACTTTTGAGCTCTATTAGGCTTTTATTTCCATTATGGCTTTTGGGTTTGTTAATTTACTCATGTGTGTGTGTGATTTTCAAAAAAAAAAAGTGTGTGTGTTTGTGTGTGTATGCACCATTAGTTCTTACATTTCAATAATTTGGTACGGGATGTGTTATGCTATAATGCTATCTTAACCTAATTCACGCGTTATGTTTCGTTTCAAATTCAGATATCTTTTTTGAAATTTTAGATGATGAAAACATCTTACAAGATCGTGGAGCAAGTAACCTTGTGGTGAGGATATGGTTTCTTCTCAAAATTTGCTTTGATTGTAACTTAAATTAAGTTCTGTACCACTCTATTTTTACTTCTAAGTTGCATAATCATTTATAAGCCACTAGCCTATCACTTTTTGTTCATTGCTGTGTTGTCTCCACTCTTCATTTTTTTGAAGTATGCATGTCCGTCACACGTGTTTGGTGCATATTGGGACATGAGTATTGGAATATGAACCTCAAAGGGTCCTCCTAGTCCTAATAGGTGGAAAAACTTAACATACTTGTGTTAGACAAATATCCGACACTTACGTATGAGTCATAGTATCATACAGAATGGTGATTAGTTATGCTTGTTGAGATATTACAATAAAACCTAGGTTATTTGGACTTGAGTGTGTCCGAAAAAGCCGTGTTCCAAACATGTGTACAGTGTATTTAATTTTTTCCATGTATTTTGAGGGTCCTAAGAGGGCTATACTCATGCCCAAATATATGTTGGACATGGTTATTTCAAGAAAAGTGAAGTCAGAAAACAAAGACTACATCAAACGTTCATAATGGAAATGTTAACAGTCAAAAGATGGATCGAATCATGTTTCCTAAGCAGCTCCATCTTCTCCCTTAATTTCTATTCAACGAGTGTCACATTCTAAATTTGTGAAGATTCTCTGCTTTCAGAATGTTCTGATTGGGATGGACATTCCAATACGAGACCATAATCAGGCACTCAGTGAATTTAACTTTTCAGACATTGGGACCGATGACGAATTTCTATTAGATGATGAATATTTTGAGGTTAGAAACCACTGATTTTTGACTTCTGAAGCGAAGCTTGTGATATTCTTTTTTGTTAATTTTTCGCTAATGAAGTCACATTCACGTAAATAGGTTCTGGATTCTGAAATCTCTGAGGCTCCAGTTTATTGGGGGATGCCAGATTCGGCAAATACCAGCTGGGTTCATCCTATTTATTTTTCCAAGTGCTTGATGAAGGTGATCATGGCTTAGTTTTGCTTTAGTACAAGTCATATTTTTAAGTTTTAGTTGTACTCAATGACTGTGTTACTTAGACTTGGGAGTGAATGTCTGAATTCTGATACGGGTTATCTGGTACGGGTATGTAGAAAAAATGAATTCAGAATTTTACGCATTTTGGTCCATGTATCTCTCCAAAAGGTTGCTAAGAAAATAGTTCTTCGATGAATGGGTGCATGAGTTTCATAGTCTTCATAGAATCAAATAGAATTCTTGAGTAGATGTAAACTGGCATTTCTAGTTTTACGGGTAACTTTGTGACACTTCCCTTATGCATTCACGCAGGCTGTTCATGTGGAACATGACAGAAAAATGGACCATCCCTCAAACGGTGTTTCGATTGTCGGCTGCCTTCGACCAACCTTTGTCGATGAAGAATCACATCTAAGAAGGCTATTCCATTTTGAAGATGACGAAGGATACACCTCAGAATGGAAAGGTTTCTTATATTTCTACCCTAATACCACAATCAAGAATCTATATTGCTTCAACTCTTCATTTTGTTTGAAGTAGCCACATTCGAAATTTTTGTCCGACATATATTCATACATGGATGTGGAGATATGACCGTTCCAGGATCCTATGAGTAAAGAAATAAACTGAACCCGTATTTAGGGATGACAGACGGGTACAATTTCGTGGATTCCGTACTGTGCCCGTCTTAGTTGGGACAGGGATGAGTATGAGTTTGGTGGGTAGTCGGCGGGTGCAGATGTCAAAAGTCATACCCGTCGTTGGGGGTATAACCTTCCAAATCCAGTTGGGGGTACCAGCTTTTCATGTATTTGGAGGATTTTGGAAGGTTATATCCCATATCCATGTTTGAATATACATCTATATGGAACTTTGAAGAGAATTCCTTCATTTGAATATCTTCAAGCTTTTTTAGACCTTCCTATCTATTTTCTTGTAGCATTAGCTTGTGGAAACTTGCAAACACCAGCTCTTTGCTCACTTTTCTTGTTCTTCAATTAGTCTCTGATATCTTGGTTTTGCTCGTGTAGACAGCGAAGCTCCCAAATTGAGTTCCAAATATGGTGGATGTAAAAGTGGCTCAACACTTTATCGGTTGGAGATGATGCAAATTGAATTATTCTCTGTGTATGGTGCCCAGGTATGTAATTTACTTTAGTATGGAATTAGTTAGAGTTCGATTTGTAATGGTGATTGGTCATAGATAGCTTAGGTGAACAGAAGCATGGATGAAAGATTTTCATTTTGTTTCATTCTACAAAGTGATTGGCTTGAAAAATGCTGTAGTCCTGAATTAGATGATTCGAGAGCTTTGTGGTTTCGACTGTGTTTTTCTTGAAGTACTGTGTTTGAAACATGGATAAAGGGATATGACCTTCAAAGATCCTCGAAATTCAGGAAAAAACTTGAAAAAATCTGACCATATCTTTTCTGTGTATCTGCAGTCCTTAATTAGCTTGGAAGACTTTCAGGATGCTGAGCCTGATGTCCTTGTACACTCTACTTCGGCAATTTTAGAGCGTTTTAGTGAGAAGGGAATCCGGTGCAGTGTTGCTCTAAAAGCTCTATGCAAGAAAAAGGGTCTCCAAATAGAGGTAATAAATGAAAGGTTAAAGTTAAACTACCTGACGGTCACAGATCTCTATATTATAGGCTGAAGAGCAAACTAGTCTGCCCTCTATAAAAACAGAGCAATTTAGTCCCTATACATTTATGTTTGAAGTAAAGAGGTACATATTACACGATGGTAAACCTGAATGCTAAAAAATTCTGTTCTTCAAGAGTTTGAAATAGGTCCAACTTATTTTCCAACACGTGCAAATTTTCACCTCGTATATCTTCCGTGAGTTTGAAATATTTTTATCTTGTTTAGAAGAGCGATAATACATTTGCATGCTTCTCATTATTTGCAACATCCATATCATCACCTACTTTAGCCGAAAAAACGAAAAAAACAAAACAAAACAAGATATCATTATCTACTATTTCAGTTGGAATCTGAAGCACTGATCTTTACTATATAGGGAGCGAATCTGATTGGAGTTGATAGTCTTGGCATTGATGTAAGAGTTTTCTCTGGAGTGGAAGTACAGACTCGTCGTTTCCCATTCAAAATTCGGGTAAGCGATTATGAAACAGTTGATGTTATTGAGTAGAATAAAATGCTCTTTCACTTTCTGAAAATTTTGGTTCATTTCTGAGATCATATGAAATATCAAACTACTCATGGATTAAAAATTCACAACACATCATGAAAATACGACTAACATAGTGATGGATATAGATACATGTCTGATATGAGTATTTTTTATTTCCTGATTTTCTTATTTTGGAATGTATGCATAAGCCATTCAAAATTTATGCAGGCTATGTCCGAAACCGCAGCTGAGAAGCAAATCCGACAACTACTCTTCCCCCGGTCTCGCCGGAAGAAATTCCAGTCTCATGGAGATGGACTTTGAGACCCATGTCAGTTTTTCCCCTTCCTAATCATCATTAGGAGTTGATTCCAATACAGTTACAGGCATCTTTGTTATCCGGACTCGCAATTGAGCATCGGATATACATGTGTTCTACATGGATATGCTCAATTATTTAGGTCGTATTCGTATCCCAACATCCATATTCAAATATGTCTTGCATCAATGTTGGATACGAGTGTTTTAATCAAAATGAAGCCCCTGTGTTGTAACATAGATTTTAAGGTTGTTAGTTGAAGTGTTTAGCTTTAGGTTGATGTTGTAATAAGGGTGTGTCCAGTTGTGTCACCTTGTACATTCCTCCGATGGCATGATGATCAAGCTTTGTCTCTCAAATACCTTTTGGATCCAATTGGTTCGTCTACTCAGTAATGGTGATCAAGCTAGCAACTGTTTTTTTTTCCTGGGACGATTTGGTTTGGGAACAAAAATATTGTTTACATTCGAACTAATATTTATACAACATAATTAATTGGATTGATGATCGGAGTATATTCAGAAAGGGTGAACCCTTTAAAATCACTACCATCGCTTTAAAATAAAGTCATATGTTGTATTTACGAACCATCTAGTCTCAATGGTTAAGAGAATAATTGTTGTTCTTAAAGGTCATAGGTTTAAACACTTGTTGTTTTTAGAGGTTATAGGTTCGAGAGCAATCAATGTTCAATGGTCTAGAATATATTCTAGAACAGATACTACCGTAACATTGCAGCTAATTAAAAAAATATAACATAAACAAAATGAATACATCTTTATTAGTGTTTTTCGTTTGTTAAATAAATATAAAAAATTTATTCATACTCATTTATTTAATTTGATAAATAAATATAAAATAAACAATTCACAAATATTTTATCGAAGTTCTGTTCATTTACACGCTCACCAATTTGTCGAGTTGATATGAATTAAATTGCTTCTCTTTATGAGAGGGACCAATTTGCCAAATTGCGAAATTGAGAGGATCTAGGAGGTCTTTTACCAGCAAAGATTAAGTTTATATGCTGTTTGGACACGTGGCGCGACTAAAACGGACAATTTGTCCATCTTATATAGATTCACCGTTAGACTCAAAAGTCTTCGTTCAGAGTTCCTTCTCCACATTTCTCTGGTTTTAAGATTTCTCAAAGGTACGCCCCAATTATTTTCTGTTTCTAATTAATTTAGGGTTTTCCTTTCTGTCGGCTTGTTGTTTTTTGGGGTTCTGGATTATTCAATTTTTATTTCTGGACTGATACACGTACATACAAACCGAACTGCACATAAAAGTGTCTGATTGAAGATTCAAGTCAAATTTGATAAGGAAAGAGACGTTTAATTGCGATTTTTGAGTTTTCTGAACCCAATTGTTTGATAACAGATGGAAAGGTCCGAAACGTTGTCATCTCTTACATTCAAAGGCTCAATTCCTGAAGCAATTATCGAAGCTAAGAACCAGAAGAAGCTTTTCGTGGTCTACATTTCAGGTAGCTTTTTCTTCTTTATTTGATCCATTTTTACTAGTTCTTTTATTTAGGTTTTGTGATCGACAAATACTGTTATCTTTTTTAAGCGTAAATACTGTTCTTTTTCATTTCAGGTGATTACTAATTTTTATGTTTATTGGGATTTAAGGTGAAGATTCTGAGTCGAAAAACATGGAGGATTCTACATGGACTGACCTGAAAGTATTTTCTTATTATTTTTTATTGATTTTAAAGTTTTTTTTTTGTCTCAAATTAATCCCTTTATTCTTATGTTCTCGTTCTGTATCTTATCATGGTGGATTCAGGTGAAAGAATCATTGTCAAAGCATTGTATAATGTTGCATATCCGAAGTGGAAGCACCGATGCTGCAAATTTTTCCGCCATATGTATCCTAATTTTAGAATATAAATTATATTTTTTTTGGCTTATAGTTACTCTTAAGGGTATGCTTGGTAGGATAGATAGTAAGGTGGAAAGAAAACGAATTTTAGATGTGCTTGGCTGGAAGTAAAATTGAGGGGAAAATAGGAAAGAATATTGGTTTCCACATCTATTAAAAAAAACAAAACACTTCAAATTTGATAAAAAAAAATGAAACAAAGTGAGAGTTGCTTGAATTAACGTGCTTATTTACAAGACATTTCATCTTTTTTTAATCTTTAACTTACAGTGAGTATATGGTTAAACAATATACTTTTCATTTCTTTCTCATTTTTCAATGGATTGAAAGAAAAAAAATCTCAACGTTTCCATCCTACCAAGCATACAAGGAAAATAAATTGTTCTTTTTTTCTTCTCCTTTTCCATCTTTCCATTATTCTATCCACCCAATCAAATAAAGCTTAATACGAGCTAAGTTTTAGGACTTTATCCTTTTACTGTTTATGCTAATTCAATCTATGTGATGTTTTTGCTTCAAGCTGTGAATTAAGTATTTGGCATTGAACTGGTTTATACTTTTCCCTATATGCATTTATAAGAGTTGTTGAAGAGACTAATGACCTGAAATGTGATAGCTAATTTTCCTTGTTATGAACTATTTACTTTAGTTGTTTACTTACCCAAGGCTTATTGCACCATTAACTGGTGGAGCTTTTTAAATAAGTGTTCATCTCTTGGATCTTTTGGTCACCAATATATGAGAAGAAGAGTGTACTGGCTCTGCACAACCTTTACATTCTCTTTTTCTGAAAGTATGTTGTGTTATGGGTGCTGACGTGCCGTATGATTACCATTTTGGTTTCTTCTTGTATATCCTACCTACCGCGTTATCCATCTTTGCATGAGTCTGTTTAAAGTAATGAAAACCTATTTTGTGTGGTTGCTGCTAAATATCTAGTGGCAATGAGTAATAATTATCATAGTTATGTCGGATTTCTTATGCCATGTTTGATTAGAAAAGAACAATAAGAAAGTGATGGGTGGGGAAAGGTATAAGGAAGCTTTTAAAAAAAAAAAACAAAAAACTTTCCATGTATTTTCTTACTGTCCTTCCCGACATGGTTTTTCTGGATTCTCTCTGTTTCCAAACTTCATGTCACTTCACTTTCCATACTAATACAGCACATTCACTGCCCCCTCTTAAAGTGGAGTGCCATCATTCTTCTTTCATTTGTAGATAGAACCTGTAGCTGTCTTTTGGTATCAGGCTGAGTTCTCTAGTTCACCATTTCAATAGCCACTATAGTGTGCAGCTACACGAGACTTGTTTAAGTTGGTAGTTCTTGTTTCCTATTGTACATATTTGTTACCAGTTTTAATGAGAGAACAAATCCTTGCATCAACTTTATACAGACCCACAGAAGTCTGTCCCGTGCATAACAGCAATTGGATACAATGGGGTACAAGTTTGGCAAAGTGGTATTAGTATTTTCTTTTTATGTAAAACCTTTTTTCCCTCTATTTTTGAGCAAGCATGTAATATTTATGGAAAGGTGTTGTAATTAGTCAATTATTTTCTTTTGTGGAACTCTTCCAGAAGGATTTGTCTGTGCTGAAGTTTTGGCATCCAGTTTAGAGAAGGCATGGTTGAGTCTTCACATCCAGGTTCTATAGTGATGATTGAGTTATTCTCCATTTCGTGGAAAGATTCTCAATGTTCATTTACAACAATCAGGATTTATTTTTAGATTTCTTAGCATTCTTAGTTTTCTGGTCAAAACTGCAGGAAACAACGGCAGCTGTCCTTAGTGCTGCACTTGCTTCAAAGAAATATGAATCATCTAGTTCTGGGGAATCTAGTGTTAGCCAGTCTGAGCAGGGAAGTTCTTCAAGTGCTTCTGTTCCATCAACCACTATGGACAATGCTGCCCGGAACTTGGAGTCTAACCTAGCTGTTACTTCTGGGGTGATCGAGGAAAACAAAGACAGTGAAAACACTGTTAAGGTAATTGGGAATGCTGTCTGTCTTGATAAGTGTCTTTAATTTTGTATTATCATGGGAGTTCTGGGTGGAGGGCACTTAAGTACTTGGAGATTTAAAAACTTTGCTTGATATAAGATAATTTTCTGTCCTGACATGGCAGGAGAAAAATCCCAAGTTGGTTGAAAAGAGTAGTTCTGAATCATTTACCACTGAAGAAACGAGGACAGTTGTTAGTTCAGTCCCTTCAAGTCCGCCAGGTCAAGCTACTGAGAATGCATCCTCTCAACCTGAAGATGATCATCTCATCCCAGTAAAGGGGGTCGATCATCAGTCAAGTTGTCCCAGTGGAAGTTCACCAGTGAGTACTGTGGAAGCAGAGAAAACCATGCGATATGAAAAGGATAAAGGCATAGATTCTGCGTTAGAAAACACGACAACTGCAAACATACCAACTGATGTTCATCTAAATATACGATTACCTGATAGTAGTAGCCTGCAGGAGAAATTTCCTGCGACATACACTCTGAGTATGATTAAAGACTATGTGGATAGAAACCAATCAAGTGGCACGAGCTCCTACGATCTTGCCATTCCTTATCCTCGCAAGATATTTGGTGATCAAGGTACAACTATGTGCTTCTACTCATGCACTGTACATCTTTAAATTTGGTGTGGCTTGTTTATTTTTATCTCAATTCAGCTATTGCATTACTTTAGCTGAGCTTTACCCATCTTCAAGCTGGTGTTTAGAAGAATGTTGCAGATTTGATATTGTTAAACTTCTGGGCAGATTATAGGATGGTGGATGCTCTATTCAGGTGCTTTATTACAGAGAATGTAAATTCTTTTTGGCACTTGAAGAGCATTCTTTCAGTTCTATGAGGGGTGATCCTTTTTTTCTTATTGTGAACACTGTTCTATGTGATCACATATTAGTATTTACTATTGCTGATGAACTTTTGTTAATCTCTTTGCATTGAAGATGTTTTGAACTTGACTGAAATGTTGCTACATTTGCATTGCCTTAACATGTGAGGAGTGTTCCATCTCTTTAAAATATGCTTAATATGAAAAGAAACGTTACTTTTGAGCTATGTGCCATTCATCAGTATTTCTTCCTTCTTTCCTGCAGATTTGAGTAGATCTTTGTTGGACTTGGGTCTGCTAAACAGACAAGCACTGATAGTGGTTCCACATCAGAGAACCACTGGTTTCCAAGGGCAAAGATCATCAGATGAAAATAGAAATTTAACAACCACTGAAGCTACTCGGGGGAGAAATGGGGGATATTTTGCATACGTCAGAAGCCTTTTGTCTTATGTAAATCCTTTTTCGTATCTCGGTGGTGGTGCCAGCTCTTCAACTACTGGACAGGAATCTCAAAGTGGCATTTGGGAATACAGTGAGTCACTCTGCTGTTAATGAAAATTTCTTGTTCTGATGGCTGAAAACCTTGAGTTAAAATGTCTATTCTGTGACCTATTTATATCTTCTAAACTAATTTAGGAAAAATATACATGTCTGTGCCGTTATACCTAATCACGTAAATATGTTGTATGTGGAAAGAGAGACAGGGTGTAATCCTGTATATACACTGGATTTACTTAGAAGATAGTGGTTAATGAACGAGGATTGCAACATAGTATGCCACCTATAAGTAAAAGGTGGTATAATTGAATATTACTCTTTTCTGTCCTTATTTTAAGTCGATTTGTAGAAAATTGTATTAATTAGGATTTTAAGAATCATAGTGTAGTCTCAGGAAGGTAGTTGCTATCTGATTTAACAATAATGCCTTTCCTAGATATTCTTATTTTCATACATCTTCGTAGTTGTAGCTTTGTAACCTAGTTTACTTGGACCCGGGTCAGCTATGGATATGTTTATTATTTTCATGTATGTGGTGCATTCATGGTGGGTCATATCTTTATACCCATTCCTGCATATGCTTCAAATAATTACTCCAGGAAAAAAAAAGATTCAGATTTCAGAACAACATAGTCTGTCAAAAATTCTTAATTGATCCAAAACTTGGATCATGTTAAATACAAGTTCGTAGTGGATTCTAAGAAAATTGTTGTTGAAGGGGTTATCCTAAATTTTGGTAACAGTATTTTCTGTTTAATTTTCCTTGTATGCAGCCTTTATTGTTTTTGTTATAATCTGTTCAATCAATTAGGTCCATACTCCATACAGGAAAAGTTGCCTTGCAAAAGTTTTTTCTCATTCATCTGGCTGGGTAACAATTACAGGTCCGAATCCTACACTGCAGTCTGGCAGAAACAGAACCACTTCAACAGCCAGTGAGGACAACAGGAACAGGCGACCTGTGACCACTCGATATGGCAGCAATATTCACACTCTGAAACGTGAAGAAGATGATGACCGTTTCTCCGATAGGAATCGGTTCTGGAATGGAAATTCTACACAGTATGGTGGTAGTAGTGACGACCAATAATTAGTATAAATTTATACTTTTATACTAATTTTAGACCAATAATTAGTGTCTACGACCAATAATAAGTATAAAAGTAAAACTCTTTAAGTTTTCTTTTTCTACCAAGGTATGCTGTTATCACATGTTATCTCTGATATTTACAATTTAGAACCTTTTAAAGATAGTTGGTCTCTATGTGAATTAACTTATATCCTAGTTGTACATCATGCCATGCCTCGAGTACTTGGCCATGCTCAAAATACTATATTTTTCTGTTTTTCGATTTATTAAGCTATTGAAAGACTACCGAAAATGCAAATATAAATCAAACATTTTGAAAGAAAAATTATCTACGGATACAAATTTGTATTTTTCAATCCACAAGAAAGATCAACAAAATTATATTTTCATTAAAGAAGACAAAAAAATAAAATCACTAAAATAAAATTTTGTATCAAAAGATATTGTTGAAACTAATTTTCGAGACTCATATTACTAGTATTATATTCTTTAAAATATCGGATGAAATATTTAAATTTAAATACATAACAATTGAATAGGGTCTAATACACATTTGTTTTATAAAAATCTCAAATGTATTTCTCACAATTTCCCCCTTGTAAATCTACAATAATCATGTGGGAAATTTAAAAAATAAAAATTTGTAGTCAAATATTTGAATTTGAGTTTCAATATATAACATATATAATTATAATTGGCCAGATTGTCTTAATATTTTCATGCTGACAGCATTAAGCAAAGCTCTGGAATATTGTCGAGAAGCCATCTTCCAGTCTATCCCTGTTACCATCATGGCCTTAAACTCTTCGTAGCTGATTCGACCATCCTAAAATATCAAACTCATGAAATTATATCAAATTCGATAAGTTAATCGTGGTAACTTAGCAATCAAGTCAACTTGAAAGAAATGCGAATCGAAATTTAAACCTCAAAGTTTACTTAAACTTAAATGACTTCAAATTTTGAATACTAAGCTTTATACGAAATAGTACCCTTCAGGAAATTGAGTTGCTAACTAGTTAATATACATGACTTTCTATAATTTATATTTATTTTATTAAAAAATAATTAATCTTATTTAAAAATATTTAAAATTATAACAAAGTTTATAACTATCATTATCATCGTAAACTAAATATATATAAACTAAAATTTTTGGTCATTGGATACCTGCAATGAATATATGAGATTAACAGTAGAAAATGTGAAGATTATTACTTGAAAAAAAATAAAAAAATAATTTTAATCATTTATTATTATCATTTAATGGTCTAAAATTAGTATAAAAGTAGATAAATTTTACATCATGTAAGTTCATCTTAACCTCTCTCTCTCTATATAGGTTAAGATCAACTTACATGATGTAAAACTTAAAGAGTTTTGCACTAATTTTGGACCGTTTGATGATAATAAATGATTAAGATTATTCTAGCGATAATCTTCACATTTTCTATTGATGATCTCATTCGTCTATTTTATTTATCCAATAACCATGAATTAATATAACTCTTTAAATTTTACGTGGTGTATAATTTAATCTCATATATATTAAATGCATGAAGATCCATAATTTAAACGTGAAGATGGTATTGTATGGAGCAAAGGAATACCTTATTTTTATCTACATCGGCCATGATGTCTTTGATAAGCTGTTGATGAAGATTGTCATGGTCATGGCTTAAAGCTTCCTGCAGATCTTCCAGTTCGATGTAACCACTCTGGTTCTTGTCGAACACACCAAAAGCTTGAGACAAAAGCTCGTCGCTGCCGTCCATACGTTTCAGGTGAACCACAAGTATTACAAACTCATCCTGGCTCAGGGTTCCGTTCCCATCCATGTCGGCCTGCGTATTATATAGTACAAGATTCAGACAATATTCTACTTAATTTCCCAATTGTTTTTCTGAAAAAGAAATAAACGTACTGCTTCCATTAACATCTGAACATCAGGATCATCGAGAGTATGTCCAATTTTCCGAAGCCCATCTCTAAGCTCCTCGAACGACAAGTTCCCGTTTTCATCGGTGTCCATCATACGAAACATCTCTATAATTGAATTCGCCTGTTCATTCGGTAAGTTGTCTGCCACCACCTGCAATAATATATATGAACATTTCTAGTGTCTATAAACGAAGCTTGTTGAGGTAAGATTATCGGTAGGGGTGTATAAAATCGGGTTCGATTAACTATAGGCAACGGTGAAGTCGAAAATTTTTGCACCAACAAAGCTTATGTACTAAACCTAGGAGAGTCGAGGAAATGTGTTGTCTGTATTTTTCTTACCCTAAGAACTTCTTTCTTGAACTTGTTCATCAATGAGAAGTGCTTAATCCTTGTTCTCACGTGTTCCCCAAGATTCACATTCCGAGCACTCTCCAAGTTTTCAATCCAGGGATGTTCTTCATATAATGCACAACAGAAGTATCATCATTTCTAACAAATAAAGTGTACGTACAAATAAGGAATTTAAATCGTATTCATTCTCGAACATGTTTCCGGTCATATATATTTTAGGATAAACTACATAGATATCACTAAACTAAAAATCGAGATATTTTAAGAGTGAACTTTAATTTAGACTTTAATTATACCATTGAATCATTAAAATCGATTTTATTGATACAAAGACAAAGGTATCGAGTCATTAAAATAGTATTTATTTTTAATTCAGTGATATAATTAAATACTAACTTAAGGTTCAATAACCGGATTTGAACACCCTAATATATATGGTGAAGTTTTCCCTTTTCCGACAGACTCGGAATATGTAACAGGCATGGCTAACATGCAAGAACAACATAATAGATATCTGTCTCTAATATTAAGCAATCTAACCTTAAATTAAATAGAACATAAAATTCAAACATTTTAAGATTTTAATCGATTTAAGATGATATATCAAAAAAACAAACATACCGAAAACCTGTTGAACTGTTATTCGAGTTCTAGGATTGGGGTCCAGCATTGTCTTAACAAGATCCTTTGCTTCATCAGAAACTTTAGGCCAAGGATCCCTTTCAAAATCTATCATTCCTCTTATTATTGCTTGTGCAATGCTTTCTTCATCTTCTGCAATTTACTTTTATATGTTATTTGAATACAGATGCGAATTTTAAATATAAATATTTTTCGTCGAAAAATATATAAAAAAATAAATTTTGATAAATGTAAATACTCGAATGTGAGTGTAAGATATATATGCAATATTATAATTACCAGCCCAAAAAGGAGGAACTCCACAAAGCAAGATATAGAGGATGACACCAGCACTCCAAATATCAATTTCTTTGCCGTAGTTTCTTTTTAAAACCTCCGGAGCCATATAATAAGGACTCCCAACAATGTCATTGAACCGTTGACCTGCCATTTAATACCGATTAATTTTGATTTTATTCGATTCGATTTCATTTTATAAATAATTCGAGATGGTACGTGATAGGGTTCGTATAAGCTCACCAGGTTTATAGAATATGGAGAGGCCAAAATCAATTGCTTTTATAGGAGCATTTTCACTTTCATCTGCCAACAAGAAATTCTCTGGTTTTAAATCTCTATGTAACACTCCATGTTCATGGCATACCTGCAACAAATATGAATAAATTATACATATATATATATATATACCGTAAATTAATGGTATATTTCAATGGAATTTAAAAATTAGGAATTTACGATGATTTCTTATTTTTCGTATAAAAATAATTAATTAAATTACCTTTATAATTTCTAAAATGGTTTTTAAAATTCTTGCGGCAGCTCGTTCTGTATAATGACCTTTAGCAACGATTTTATCGAAAAGTTCACCACCATGACAAAGTTCCATTACCAGATAAACAGCTTCTTTATCTTCAAAGGCTTCCCTAAATGTCACAATATTTGGATGCTTAGGCAAATGCTTCATGATCTCAACTTCCCTCCTCACATCTTCGATGTCGATCTCCGATCGCAACCTCGCCTTCGATATCTTCTTGCACGCGTAAGACTCACCGGTTTTTAAATCAAAACATTTGCTCGTAACTCCAAACTCGCCTCTCCCTAACTCTTCTCCGATCTTGTACTTTTCCAAGATGTTGCTTCCCGACGAATCCTTCAAAACCCTATTACGCGGGTTTACCGTTTTCCGTCCATGTTTTGATTTGGATTTCGGTTTAGGTTTAGGTTTGGAGCTATATTGATTTTTCTTCGATATTAAACCTACTATTTTTTTTGGTGTCGATACGCAACTTCCCATCGAACAAAGATGGTAGCCTGACGACGAAGGTAACCGACAACGAAAACGATGAGAAGCAAGTTGGTCAAGTTTGATTTGATTTCATATTTCGAATAAAAACATCCCATGAGAAGAAAAAACAGTTTTATTATTTTTTTAGCATTCGAGAAGGAAAAATGTAAACCCTAGCAACTTGCAAAAGAAAAAATATACTAAATTTGGACCATTTTCTTAGGACAGTTTAAAATATAGTTATCTTTTTAACATAAATATGCCGTTTATATGGTTTTCATTACAGCTAACTAAAAATAAAACATAGTGGATTCAAATATTAAAATATCGGAAAATTCTACCACGGACGTCGAACACTGCTGAACATCACTAATGTTGAACATTGTTGAACACTATTAAATTAATTAATAAAAATTTTAAATCTCAAGGACTCAATATGTAATTAATAAAAAGTGATAAATTCAACAAATAATTAATAATTGTATGAATAGTCTTTTAGATTTTAATTTTTTACAAATTAATTTAATAATGTTCAACGGTGTTCAACATTAACAATGTTCAACGGTGTTCGATGTCCGTTGTAGACTCATCCTAAAATATCTAAATTCGATTAACCTAATAATTCCACCTACACTTGAGAATAAATAACCCCAATTTGTTCATTTTGAACCAATCGTAGCTTGCTACTAGAAATGTCTCATTTACGTCCTAACTGTTTCTATATATATATTTTTTACCCTATTTCTATTGTTTTCTTTATGGGAAAATATTCTATGTATTAGTGATGAAAAATATATTTTTCATAATTATTTAATTTTTAAGGTTTATAAATTAGGGTTTAGTATTATGGTTTTAGTATTTTTAGTTAGATTTTAATATTTGAGAATAAATTTTAATCAATTTTAAGGTTTAAGAATTAAAATTTAAATAACCTAAAAAAATATGACAATTTTAAAAGAACACTCGTAAAAAAAACCACCGCATCAAATAATTACCCTTTCTTTATTTTGTTTTAATTTGAACTTTTATATGATATAGTTGGATGTTTTGTCTTGGTTGAGATGTTATTTCAAATGTTTATTTAAATCATACACTATCCATATTTTTAAAAAGGATAAAATATTAATAGTCTCTAGACTCTTAGAGTATTCACTTTGGTAAAAAAAAAACATTTAAAGCTTGTAATATAATTAATAAATTTTTAATTTATTTTTGTTATTTTATTAAAAAAACATTACCGAAGCAGAGATCTAGCTTGGGAGCGCCGATAAAGCTTCGAGCGTAGAACAGAAAACGCTACAAAGTGCGAGTAAAACGACGGATAAAATCCTCGAGGACTTCGGAAGAGAAAACGCGAAAATTTTCGAGTAAACCTAGAAACAGAGTGAAGTTATTCAATTTAATTATAAATACTTTTTATTTTAGTTTTAATTTAAATAATTTTTAAACATATTAATATATTTATTTGTTTTTATATTTTATTATTGGTAATGTATATATTAGGTAGAGTTAAAAAAAATTTGATTTAAATTTAAAAATTAATTATTAAAATTTTTAAGTTATTTAATTTTTTATTTTATAATTTAAATTATAGTTGTTTTTTTAAGTTGAATCAAATTTATAAAATTATAAATCCAATACAGATAATTAGAGTATTTTTGTATCGAGATAAATTAAATATATTAAGTTTTTCGAATCTAGTTTTGTCTATTATATCGAATAAGGCGACTTTAATATACTATTTTAGGATTAAAATAAAAATTTATACAAATTAAGTAAAAAATATAGTTTGAACATTTATTTTTTTAATTAAAATTTTTATATATAAATAATTAAATATTTTAAAAATATTCAAAAACCCGTTTAGTAATATGAATTAAATTAAATCAAAAAAGTTATAAAACTACTATAGCTTTACAGAAAATCCAGCAAATAATGGAAGAAATATTGGTAATTAGAAAAAAAAAGGCATGATTTAAATAAATAGTTTATGACAGGAAGTGAGAGATGGCTTGCGAAAAAAGACAAGTACTTAAAAGCTTATGTCCTAGAATATTTCCATCTGATGTGAGAATATTGGTGTCTTGATAACCTGCAATATTTGCACCACTTCCGTCATGGAAGGCCTACTGGATGGTATCTGAGAAGTGCATACCAACGCCAATTTCAGCATCGGCAACACCTCGTCTTCAGGATAATCCGACATACTTCTATCCACGCAATCTAACACATTCCCTTGTTCGAGCGAAATCCGTACATGGTCACTTAGTATCACGACGTTATCTTCACCGTACTCGACCGGCCGTCGTCCGGTCACAATCTCTAAAATCAACACTCCGAAACTGTATATGTCACATTTCTCGTTAACCCTCAAGCTTTGGCATGCTAATTCTGGTGCAACATATCCTAGTGCACTCTGAAACCTGTTGTTAATCACATGCTTTTCGAGCTTCGTTAGAAGCCTGGCCAACCCGAAATCTGAAATCTTCGGATTGTTAATCTCATCAAGCAGGATGTTAGATGGCTTCATATTGTAGTGGATTATCGGCGGTCGGCAGGAGTGATGCAAGTACGCGAGTCCCTTTGCTGTTCCGAGAATAATTTTGAACCGTTCGGGCCAAGAAAGTGCTGGGGTAGAACTTAGTCTTTCATGAAGCTTGGTCTGCAAGTTACCATTAGGTGCATACTCTGTAACCAGAAGCTGACACTGAGGAGTCCAGTAATATCCTTCTAATGCTATCAGATTCGGATGCCTTGCTTTGCTCAAAACTCGAACTTCTCGGTCGAAGTCATCAGGATATTCGATTATTTTCGATGTCACGAGCTTTTTGATTGCCATTAACCTTCCCTGTGCACCCAATGAGACCTTGTAAACGGATCCGAATACTCCTTCACCAATCTCCGACGCTTTCTCTAGGAGGACTCCAGGATTTTCAACCCCATCAGGCAATAACTTCGAATCAAACATGATCAACTTCCCCGTGGGCAAACTTCCCGATCTCGTTGAACTCGAACACATGCTTTCGAGCGCAGCCTCCACCATCCCTTGTCTCCTCCGAGCCGAAACATTCAATAGACTTATAATGATCACACCAGACACAATCAAAACAGCTGCCGAAATCGCAATGATAGCAGAAACACTAAAGAACCTACGATGGCCGGATCTCGTGTTGCTCGATGACTCGTTTCTTCGCCTATGATCACCCATTTGGTCATTATACAAATCCGGATCGAGAACCAAAGGTTTCGGAGTATTCATCTTACAAGGTCCTTTCAACAATGGTGAACAAAGTCCTACATTTCCCATTAAAGAACTTTGATCCAAGGTTGGGAATATGCCTCGTGTTGGAAGCCTGCCTGTAAGTTGATTATATGATAGGTTTACAGCCAGAAGATTTCCCAAAAATCCAAGCTCGTATGGTATTTCTCCACTTAGTTCATTGTGTTCCAAGTTGAGAATCTTGAGCATGCTTAATTTAGACATTGATTTGGGGATTGAACCACTTACATTGTTGTGAGACAAGCTCCTACATGCACAGATATAGCAAAAATAATATCAGTCCAAGAAAAATCGAGTATTTTCATGAATTCCGCATTAATTCGAGTACTAATTTTAACTAAAAATATATTCTAAAGATTTAATTTTACCGAAAAATATAATTTAAATACTTATTTGACCATAAAATAATTTAAATACCTAGGTATATATTGTAATATAAGCCAATATATTTATTACGGTAAAGGGATTCAATTACTTTTTAACCTATAGTGAAGGGACCAGTCACGAAATTTAACCAAATAAATTAAAGCACGAGAAAATTTATGAACAAGGAAAATCAGATCATGCAAACTTACAGCAAGTAGAGAGATGAACAGTTGCCAATCTCATCTGGAATTGGTCCGGTCAATGAATTTCCATCCATTTGAAGAACACCCAAATTTCCAGCTTCACATAAATCCGCCGGGATACCACCAAGTAACCCATTGTTTCGAAGATCCAACACCGTTAGATTCTGTAATAAACCGATCTCCGGTGGAATCTTGGATCGGAGATTGTTCCACGACAAATTCAAGTACTTAATCTTCGCAAAAACACCCGTTTCTGCAATGATATTACCTTGAAGACTGTTTCTTGAAATGTCTAAATCTTGCAGAGATTGAAGCTGAAATAAACCAGGTGGAATGCTGCCGTTCAAGCCATTACCTCTTAAATCAATGGCCGATAACTGGAAACAGTAAGACAATGACGGTGGGATGTTTCCTTCAAGCTTGTTGTTTGATAGTTTCAGTTGTTTTAAAGCTTTCAGGTTACCGATCGACGGTGGCAGATTCCCGGTTAAACTGTTGGCTGAAAAATCCAGGTGATCTAAGTTGCTGAGTTTACCGATCCATTGAGGGAAATCGCCGGTGAACATGTTGTTTGATAAATCGATGAAAGAAATAGAGTTTTTTAAGCTTTGGATTGAATCTGGAATTGGTCCGGTAAAATGGTTGTTTTGTAAGTGAAGCTCTTTGAGATCATTCATGGCTGCCAATGCCTTTTCTGGAATAATCCCAGAAAAAGAATTGTACGAAAGATCTAAAGTTTGAAGCTTGTTCATCGAACCCAGATATTTTATGGTTCCAGAAAATTGGTTTTTGGAGAGATTAAGGTTTTTCAAATTGGAACATTGGGATAATGTCGTGGGAAGTGTTCCTTGGAGTGAATTTTCAGCTAAAGAGAGAAATTCGAGTGACGAACATGTTTGAAAAAGATCATCTGGGATGGGACCGGTAAGAAAATTTCCAGAAAGATCAAGAAATTTTATGGAATCCATAGCGAAAAAGCTTGGGATTTTCCCGGAAAAACCATTATGGCTGAGATTAAGGCTTTCGAGAGAAGTGTAAACCGAGCCGAGTTCATCAATGGAGCCATTGAAATCGTTGTGAGACAACGATAACACCTTCAAAAACTGCAATTTTTGAAGCCCTTTACCGATCTTTCCCGATAACCCTAAACCATTAAGAGATATCTCCGAAACTCTTCCGTTGAAAGGATTACACCTAACGAACCTCCATGAACACGGGGAGCTATCGTCCTCGTCCCATGACTGGAGATACGAAAAAGGGTCTTTGATACCGGATTTGAAGACGATGAGTCCGAGAACATCGTCGTTTAGTTGTAGCGAAGGATCGTTGTCGTTTCTCACGCAGGCCACCATTGTTAAAAGGAACAAGAAAGCCAAGAGTTGCAGAAACCCCATTGTAGGTATTTTTCTTCTCCACCGTAAAAAGAATCAAAGCATGCAAAACAACAGTAGTTTTAGTGACGAAAACTTAAAACTTAAAACTGCAGTATCTGTCTTGAAGTTGTACTTTCTGTGTTTCTGTAATCTATGAGAACACGGTGAAAACCATAGCAGTAAAGTTGTAGAATGATCTATCTCATATAGAAGACAGACCCAGTTCAGAAAGGGATGGAGATGGAAAGTGAAAAGACAAGGGAAAAAGATACAGAATCTAAAGCGGAAAATGAACAAAAATTTTCAACCATTTTAAAATAAATTTAAAAATTAAAATTATAAAAATAAAATATATATTTTTAAATTTTAAATTAAAGTTTTAAATTTTTAAAATTAAATATATCCAACTTGTGGCCATTACTGTGAGTCTTCCCAGCGCATTTCCACGCCTTTTTTGTTTTGTCCCTGTGTTTGCCTGTGACCAAATCTGTCGCTTCTTTCCTCCCCAGTGCTTCCTCGTCCCTTCATCTGTCAAGTATTTATCTAGTAATTATTGATGTGATTTGTGATAAAGTAATACAATTTATATTTCAATAAAAAAATATTTAAAAATTAAATTACTATTTTAACCGAGAAAATTAGAATATAATTAAGACATGGAAAAGGATTGAAGTGTCCTTGGCTCCAAAGTAACGTGCCTAGTGTTCGCAAGATCCAAACCACAGTCACGAGATGGGTTAGGACTTTTCAATTCTTTTATAAAAATGACTGGCTTGTGGGTCCCACTACACCACTCCCCAGTCCTCACCTTTCCTTGTTTTGTTTTGGATCCTTGACCTGTCAGGTTGGGTGGACTTGTCCCGGTCAGAATCGGGTTCGGACAAGAGATCGTGTATTGGATTCGGTTATTCACTAGAAATTCACTTTTATTTGTCTCAGTAATGTTGGTTAATTTTAATTATAAAAATGGACAAGTGTATTAATATGTAATGTATCCGTTTAGTTGTTTAAATAAGAGTTGTAGTTTTTTTAAGTGATGTCTTATGTTTAAAAAATATGAAATTATTAATTTTATATTAAAAAAAATAAGATATATAAATGATGGTGTTGTACATTATTTTAAATATATCTTTTAGAAAGATAAAATAGTTATATGACAAGTGGCATCAAAGTGATCTTTTAACTGTCTGATTTTACGTCAAACACCCATAAATGAAGTATATTGAGTGAATAACCGTAATAATTAATTTATAACAAAAATAGTAACTTATGACAAGGATATATTGAGAAACTAACGAACCTTGAAAAGACATGACGATGATCAACCATGTGAGAAAAGCACGCATGGTTATTAACCTAAATTCCATTTAAAAATAATTATTTTAAATTTTAATTTGATTCAATCTAAATTTATTTTTAAAATATCGATTTGATTCAAAAGTTATGTGTTTTAACTCGAACTTTATTTGATTTATATAAAATATTTAATTTTATGGATCTAATTATAAAAAATAATTTTAAAAATATTATAATAAATATCCTTAAATATATGAAAAAAGTTGCACTATTAATCCAGATTAAATCAGACATTTGTTATCCTAAATTCGAATCCGATTATGCACTTAATGAAAACACAATCCCACTTAACTTAAAATTGATTTTTTAAAATAAAATTTAATTTAATTAAATTAGATCAAAACCTAATCGAACCGTGTAAAATATCATCCCTAAATCCATAAAACATTCCGAACACATTTTGATTCTTAACTGAAAATTGATGATTTTTTTTAACGTAGAAGGAAGAATAGACTAAGGTTGTTAGGATTTCACATACTTTTTTTTCGATTTGTATTTTGTTTGTTTTATATGACGTCAGATCTCACGATTTTGCTCTCTCTTTATCACCGGGAGACATAAACAATTGAAATATAATTTTAAAAATGATATTACTAAATTTAATAATGTATAATATTAATATAAAGTATTCATATTATGTATTAAAAAACTAATAATAAATTAATATTAATTTACTAATATCAATGTTAAATTAAAAACCATAATATTTTTTTTTCAAAAAATAACTAAACAATTAAAACGATTTACATTGAACACCATAATATTTATATTTTTCCTGAATAATTATATGTTATCCTATTTTTTCCAAAAAACTATTTTTCATTAAACAAAGAACTCTTAGTACATAAATATCTGCATTAGTTCTATAAATTGATTGTTTTAATATTACTAAAAATAATTCAAGAATTTAAAATATATCATGTTATGTTTGGAAATTTAAATTTTTAAAATGTGAATTTAAGTTTCACTTCAATATAAATTATAAAAATAAAATGCATATATTATATTAAATAAATGATATAACAAATGATGATTCGATTTTTTTATCATATAAAATTTAATAAAATGTGAATTAATGAAAAATAAATGATATTGAAAAAAATAATCTATAGTACAAGTGTTTGACCTTAGGATGGAAATAAAATAAAATAAAATAACTGTATCCCTAGTGTATTCTCATGCTAATAGACTTCGATTATCGATTTTGAAACTCGATCGATATTATTTTAATATTTTAAAGTGATATTTTAATTAATAGATCTGATCGATGTTGATATGATTTTGTTCGAGTCGAAAATATGTTTATTTTGATTGATTTCTTTTTCGAGCATCTGGATTATCTGATCTTTCCTAGCAATAGTGTCCAAAAGCCTCGAATTTTCATCTCGGAGTGCATCAAATTGACAAACGATAGCTTCAATCTGTGCTTCAATGGCTTCATCACTCAACTCCATAGCACTTTCCACCACCCTAACTACCCTCCATAAACTCACTATCACAAGCAAACCTCCGCCTTTCGCCTCCACAGCAGTTTCCAAAACCAGTGCCCCGACTACCACGACGCCATCGACAACATAGCCTGGCCTTCTCAAGAACCCTCCGGGGCCAAGTGCAACTGCTAAACCCACCATCTTAGCTGAAAGCAACGCCAGGATCGAAATCCCCACCCAATGAAACCAAGCTGATTTCTCCACGGTTTTGTTACACGAAACCAACGTCAAGGATAATTCGAGGACAGTGAGGATCAGATCCGCAAGAAGCAACGATATCGCAAGAATTCGGATTTGAATCGATTCGAGAAACTTGGCCAACTGATCTCTCCAGGGTGCTTTGCTTGGTGATGATGATCTTGGGTTGAACATGTGGTGCCATTGCTGTCTCTTGTACCAGTTGTTGATGAGAGTTTGAATTGATATCTCAACGGCTTCAATGGCGATTGTTGGATTTTGAGAGGAGCCATTGCTGCAATTATTCGAATTCATTTGTGGGGAATTTGAGGTGGTGGAAATGGATATATAGATATAGATACATAATTAAATCTGTGATTATTATAGAACTTGGCGGAAGGAAGATGACAATGGTGATCGATGTTGGCTTGTACCGTAAGGCAAGTTTGGGTTTCAAGAATTGTTTGCTTTGGGGTCACGTTGATGGTCGCTTCACTGTTGATACGTATTATGTTAATGGGGTTAAGGATAATTAGTCTGTACACTTGCGGTGAAAATACAATTGCCTTAGTTTTAGGGTTTGAGGTTAGGGATTAAGTCTTAAGGTTTGAAAATTAATGGATTATGGTTAAAATTTAGAGTTTGGGGTTAACTTTTTATTTTCACCGAGTGTTAGATATAAATCTATGGGTTAACTGTATTAACATGTTTTAAATTATGATATATATTTTTAAATTGGTCCTTAAATTTTAAAATTTGTCAATTAAATCCTTAAGTATCAATATTATATAATCAAACACTTTTTATAGTGTGACCATCGACTCAGGCATTAGATTTTAGCTTGGACCTGATGTGATGCGGATTTGAAACCAGTGGATCAAATTATAAACATGCATGTTCCTATCAAATGAAGAACGTAGATAATTTATATTAATCGTTAAAAACATTTTTCCTACTAAATTTTAATGATACTATATTCTTGTTCCAATATGTTACATTCAAGCAATTCATGCAGTAAGTACACATGTTTAAAATTCAATCTACATGGTAAGATTTCAAGGTTAAATCAAGCTTTTTTTTTAGGTCTCAAATACTTCTTAAAGTTTGGGACCATTTTAAAATATATCTAGAATCTGGGGACTTGTAGTGGAATTAATCCTATATATTTATGAACATGAAGTCATTTGAAGTTAAAGCTTCAAGTAAAATCCAGTTGCCAAAACCAAAGACTATGGCGGCTCCTTAAATTGAAAAGAAAAAAGATGCTTCAAAGCATTACAAAGTTACAGTGCTACACTTACCAAAAATACGACACATTCATTATTAGACATCAACTAAACAAACAAGTGAACCAAAAATATAATGGTCCCCTATTGGCAAGAACTTTTTGTAAGCAGATGAACAACAAAAATCATATATGACAGCAAGTAATAGTACATACATACACATACTGTTGCTCCGGTTAAAGTCGATCTATATATTGCAACGATCGTATCCAAAGAACCATGATGAGTTTTCTGCAAGTTTTGATGATAACTCACCTTCCTCCTCGTGATAGAATGGTTCAAATTCTTCTCGCCACCGCTGATCATTGGCATCATGGATCTCAGTTTCATCATATTTGGGAATATCAAACTTGTCATAAGGTGGGATTGCTTCTTTAGGTAGACGCGATTCTGCATGCAGCTTGTTAAGAGTGCTAATCTCGTGTTCATGTTTTTGCATCAATTTATCAATCTTTTTGTGAGCCTTCTCGGTTTCTTGTTCTGCTTCCATTGCTCGCTTCTGCATTTATTAAATGAGAACAGTCTAAAAAGCTTCGAATACAATGGAGGATCACATTTAAATACACACTTGGGAATATTGAAGATCATTGTGTTGAGATATATAAATTGAGAGACAATGTTACCTATTACTCTTTCAACATATAAGCAATATGAGACACAGACTGAACAGATACTTTAACATTTAAAATTCAAATATGAAAAACTACCTTCGCAGCATCTGCAGCTTCCTCTGCTTCTTTTAGTCGTACAAGCAATTCACCTGCAGCCTGGACTGCTTCAGCAGTATCTCTCAATTGATCCTGGAGTCCTTTATTTTCATCCCTAAAATATTGTCTCTCCTTTTCCCTTTGCTCTTTCAATGCGGAAATTTCAGCAGCAAGGGCATTTATGAACTTGGATTCAGCACCCCTGACCCCTGCCCTAGCAGCTGCTTTTTTAACATCATCTATTCCCTCTTGAATTCGTCTATGTCTTGCAAGCAACTGCATATGTCTTTCCTCAAGATCTGCATACTGTTCAAGCATTCTTGCATGTCCTTCCATAGCCATCTGCATTGCTTCCTTTAATTCTTCTGCACATTTCTTCTCCATATTGAGTTCCTGCTTCCTTTTCTCAGCAAGCAACCTGGAAGCATCAAGTTCAGTTCTCAGTTCATCTGCAAGAGAAATCCATTTGCTTTCAGCCTCAGTCCACCGAATTCTCTCTTGTTCAAATTTCTCTTCAGCACTCTCCTCACTCATCTCTGGTATTGCACTAAGAGGTGGAGGCACATTAGGAACACACGAATGTGTCAGCTGCAGTACAGAATTTTGTCTTCGAGCTAATGTGGAAGAAGAATTTATGTAATACTGTAACTGGTTTCTTAAATCTTGAATTTCTTCTAACAATACTTCCCTCTCACAGTCATAATTTCGAACTTGCTCCAACTCATTCTGAACTCTTTTTAACTCAATCTTCGTTCTTAAAACCTCAGGATGGTTCTCATATTTCTCCTTCAAAAGCTGAAGGCAATTGTTCAAGTTATAGATGCACAAAAATGTTTAACAAAAACACTTAAAAGACCAAGCATATACCTTGTGCTCATGCATGAGGGAAGCCAACTCTTCTTCCAAGAATTCCTCAGTAGGTAAAACACCATCCATAAGGCTCTCAAGGCGAAGAATTTTATCTTCCCTTGTCTGTTCGATAATTGCATTGCATTCTCTCTCATGTTTGTACTGTTGCACCTGCAAATAATAACCCAATCAATATAACGTCAACACTTCAAAATGATGAAGGCCACAGGTAGCTGCGGATTACTAAGAAACCTACCAAACGGTTTAACTGCATTATCTCGGAAGCTTGCTTAGCACAGAACTTTTCAAGAGCCATTTCTCTTCTGATAGATCCAGCCAAAACCTTCTCTGCTGCCTGGGCAATAGAAAAGTAAAATCATGTCAATTATGCTGAAGATACAAATCTGCAATGCTATGACTAAGACCTATTACCTTTGGAACTTGCTTCTTGGTTTTCTCAGAAGCTTCTGACGCATTGAATAATACTAACTGTAAGTTTGATCTTTCATCAATATCTTCACCCTCCAGGTTTTTTCTCTGCTTACAATTAGTACACAGATTTTCTTCTCCTTGAATCTCATAATCTTGACTGAAAGTTTGAATTCCGACATCAACTTTAAATGCTTGAAGGGCTGGCTTAGAGTCAGCATGTTTTAATGAATAACGATATGATCTCCTCAATGCTAAACTCCTACCAATAACCTCAAGACCACGATGGAGGCTAGCTGCCAAATGTTCTGTCGGTGTGAAAGATATGCGCATAGCCTCTGAGCCATCATCCTTAGGATCTTTATGAGAAGCAGTGAACACTGATGATGTCCTCAGACTCTTCCTACTCTGATTAACTTTAGGTGAGACACTTGACGTTGGGGATTTAAGAATCCCAGAGGAATCCCTATCAGTTTCAATAGTTGGATAGCCCGGATTCTCTTTTACACTATCATGATCAGTAATAATGTTTGGGGTGTTTGTAGCAGGTTCAGCATAATCAACAGTCATGCTTTCAGAGGTTTTAGGCTCATTGTATATTTCTTCCTCAATGTGCTGATCCTCAACATCTTGTGCTTTGCCACATTCAGATGCATTAATTCCTGGATCACCAACACATTTAATCTTGGTCGTGTCCGTTCCTGAATCTGATTCATTCATCTCTAGTTTGGTCCCTTCAGTTGACTGGTTATATATATCAGCATATTGTAAACCTACTTGAGCACAAAGATTCTCAACAGCTTCCTCATCAATCTCCATCTCCTCATCACCGTCTTCATCAACATGAGGTAATGCACTTGGATGATTGAGGCTAAATTTTAACAAATTCAAGCTTCTACGGGCACTCCATCCACTTGAGCAACCTGCATTTGGGTCGGTTTGGTTGTTGCCATTAGCTTTCATTCGATGGAGTTCGTCCTGCATGATTCCACCCACATTTGTTTGAGGTTCACTGTTCACACATTTTATAGCATGACTGATTTAAAGGGGGGAAAGGGGGGATTATGAGAACATACCTTCAGTTGTCGAATCACTCCACGCAGAAAATTTACATCATCCTGCATGACTTCATTGACAACTGCCTTGTTCTTGATTGCCTTTGCACGCTGAGCAAATCGTAATGTGCTGAATGTTTCACTCTTACAGCTGTAATATATTACATGCTTAAACTTCCCTTTCAAAAGAGACAAAAAAAGGGAGGTCATCTTAAATCAAATAGGACAGTTTTATTTTTACCTTGGTGCTGGAGAAATTGCACAGACCATTGCTAATTTTGCATTGCCACCAAGAGATTCCTGCAATAAAAATGTCAACTTGGAGTCTCTGTAGGGGATATGCCTTTGCTTTCCAGTTTGGGAAACTTCAGCAAGAATGTTTATCAAGTTCCTGAACTCCAAATATTAAGTAAAATTAGCCAAAGGGCTAGTTTACAACACAAATAAGAACAAATTTCTATATTTATGCAATTTGTAACTGAAAACCTACATTGGTCAAGATAACATAACTCTCGGAGATCAACAATTTTCAGTACTATAATTTGTCAACTACTTGAAATCTAAAAGAATCCAAGTTCAGTAAGAATGTCTTTCAAGTTCCTGAACTCCAAATATTAAGTGAAATAAGCAAAAGTGCTAATCTACAACACAAATAAGAACAACTTTATGTATCTGTGCAATGTGCAACTGAAAAACTACATCAGTCAAGATGGCATGACATTTGGAAATCAGCAATGTTCAGTACTATAGTTTGCCAACTATTTGAAGTCTAAATGATTCTGAATTGTCAATGCATCAAACTAGAAGATGAATCCAGAGTCAGGAGTTAATGATGGAAGGAAAGAAAAGATAAAAAGCATACCCAAGCTGCGAGAGTGAACGATTAATATTGCCTGCCTCCTTTAAGCGCTCCCCTGCAGCACCAGTTGACTTTTGTCGCTCTGAGCCAGCTAGATCAACAAAATTTATTCGGCTTGTTTTAAAGCTACTTACACCATCGGCTACACTCTGTAACAATAAAGAGTACTTCTGAATTCCTCAAACATGATTGAGAGAAAAGAAACCCAAAAATTAGGTAATGTTCCACTTGTTTAGCAGATCATTAGATCCTTGTAAGTTTATTGGTGATTTGAATCATTTGATACCACCGAATTATAATTGGAAAAAGAGTATATCAACTCAAAACTAAATACTAGAAACTCAAAATAAGACACCTAACATTCAAAGCATTATTACCTTGCATCGAGATTCAACAACACAAGTAAAAACACTATGTGATCGAGAACTTTCAGCATTGATACTAGTCGCACCCGTCCTTCTACTTGATAATCCCTACATCGTCCATTGAGAAGCTTATAAGTAATACCTTTTCGCTACTGGAATAAATGGATCAAGCTATAGTAGGAAAATGAAATCATACATAAAAGAGAAATGGACACTAGCATTTTAATCATAGGAATTAAAGCATCGGCCAAAAGAAAAAGAAACTAACCTTTAGCAGTAGCTTAGTCACATCCTTCATTGAATTCACGTACTCTTCTGTCAAATTCTCAACATACACTCCAGATTTTACATCTTCTCTTATCTGGATGAAAGTAATAAGACAGTAAGAAAACCCAATTTTTTCGTCCCCTAAGAAAATGGTAACTGAAAGATAAATACTAATCCATTCTACCTGCAGGTTTCTTTGATTTGGATCCAATAAATCTGTTATTTGCTCATTATATATCTGCAAAAGGAAATTGAAAATGAAGTTATAAGCAACAAGGATAATACAACACTAAGCAGTCCAATTATGTGAAGACTAAGAATAACTCAACTCTACCTCAAGAAAAGAACAGCGACATTGATACTTGAGCTGTTTATCAGCATGCTTAATTTGCTCCTATAGAATAAAGAAGGTCAAAACACACTATTGAAAATGGTCCATTCTTAAAGTTTTTTTTAATTAAAAAAAACTGCAAATTCATCGATGAACATAAATTCAAAATTTTACCTCATTTATACGATCAAATAACCGCCGAAACACACGAGGAGTCAAGCCTTGTTGATCAATTGATAAATTTTCTTCAAACAAGGCATTTGCTGGACCCCAAATTGTATAAGTCTTTCCACTTCCGGTCTAATGACATCATTTTATTCAGACCCAGAAAATGGAAAACGTCATAAATCAAAACAAAAGTTATTCACGCGTGAAATCAAAGAAAATGAAGAAGCAAGTACCTGGCCATAAGCAAACACGGAGCTGTTGAACCCAGCAAGGCAATTTTCAACAAGAGGCGCTCCTACGAGATGGAAGATATCATGCTGCAGTAAAAAAATTGGGCAATTAAAAAATTATTAAAATACGGAAATTAATAAAAAAATAATTTTATTATTAGTGCCTGAGTTGCATCCGTGTTGGCGACTGAGTCAAAAGTGAAGATCTGGCCGTTGATGCTCAAGGAATCACCATTAATTTTCTCCACAATCGTTTCCGCCTCTTCATCTTCTTTAATCGGTGGTCGCATCCGTACAATCACCTTTTATGTTAAGATTTGAAAATTTAAAAGGTTGTGAACCTAACAATTAAATAATTATATTTTTTTTGTAAAAGGAAATACCTTAACACCGGAATCGGAAGCTCCAGAGACGGGGTTTTCATGGAGGGTTTCGGTGAGAAGTTTGCGCTTGAGAGGGTTGGAGGACGGAGGACGCGGTGGCAAGGGGCACTTGATCTTAGCTGCTGCTGCGGGGGAGACATGGGAATTGGGATCTGGCGGCGGAGCGTTCTCCTTAGATGATTTTTGATTCTGCTTTCGTTTTGATTTGGTAGGGTTAGGGTTTGGGGAAGAAGGATTCTCCATCTGATCTCGCAAGATCGCGTTTCTCGGTAACATGGAATGCTTCATTTTCTGCTATTTTCTCCTTCTCCCTTCTTTTTCTTTGTTTGAAAAGCAAATAGAAAGAGCTGAAGTGATAGAATTGTAGCCGTTAGTGAAAAGGGGATTTGAATTTGTGATTTCAAATTATGCTGGATCTGGAGCTTACTTGACGACCCGTGAATCGGGTCGGTTTGACCCATACATAAATTGCCTTGAAACTTTTTTATTATTGTTTGTTTTGGACGGACTAGTCCGCGGGAATATCCTTTTTTTCCCAGCTGGCCTTGATGGATTACTTTATCATTAAATTATTAAATAATATTAAAAATTTTATTATATGTAAATTTAATCATTGATTAAGTGATAAAAATACTATTAAGAGTATACGTGTGGTCGTTTCTACTGGGATTTAACAATAAATAACTAAACTTAAATCAATTAAATAATTTAATAATATATTTTTAAAATTAAAATATAATAATTATATCAATATTATAATTAGGTGATCATATGTATAATTTACCTAAAAGACTAATATGATTGTGATCTAAATAAATGAATATTTTAAATATTTTTAATATATATATGAAAATATTAAAGTTTATAAATGAGTATAAAATGAGTATTTAGTAACGATAATCCCAACCTGCTAAGTTCACTTCTCGTGGGCCACATCCGGTTCCGGCCCAAACCCTGACGAAAGGCAAAGAAATTCCTATCGCACGTCTATTTTACTAAAGCATTTGTAGACAACCTGCCTTTGATCCGCCATGAATTCAACACTTAATTTTTTTAATATTTAATTTTTCAGATTTTTTTAAATTGAAATAATACATTTATTATTATTTATCAAATAAATGCACTAACAAATTTATATATAAAAATAATATTTATTTTTTAATTAACTAATAACGATTACAGTAGTATATGTTTTAAAATATTATCTTTATCATTTGACATTGATCGCTCAAACATTCGGGATTCAATTTTTTTAAACAATACCTTTTATACATATACAAAATTATAAGGGGTGAAGGAAAAATTTTCCCACTTTTGATTTTTTTTTTTTATATTTTTGTCTTCTTATTTAGAATTTTAGAATCGGTTAATTTATGAATTTTATCTACTTTTAAATATTTATGTTTTGCTCATTCAACTCTAAATCATGACTTCGTTTCTGCTTTTACATAAAATATTTTGTTTTGTGATTTTAAAACAATTGTCCTATATGTATACTGGTGGATGGATGATATATAATGATCTTATGTTCACCCTAAACTTTTTAAAATTCAGATATATACTCTTTAATTTTTTAATTTTAAATTAATCTTTAAATTTTTATATTATTTAAGATTTATGTTCACCTTAAAATTTAAAATCTTATCTATATTTATCCTCAAATATATTTTTGAAACTTCCGTTATATATATAATATTTATCCTATTATTAAAATGTTTGAGTGAGTTTGGTGGCATTGTTATTTTTATTTTTTTCATTTTAGTCTCTTAGCAAATATAAACTCTATTTAGATGTAGCACGTGGACCAAAACGCCTAATTTAAAAAAATATATATAGCATGAATTCTTTTTATCATGTCATCCGTGATCCTAATCAATCAGATTGATTTATCTTATTTTTTTAAGATAAATTATTATTTTTTTTTACTTATAATATGTGAGTAGATAGTTACCAAACGGTTAGTTAAAAATAAACACACTTAACAGATCCATGATATAATATTTTATAATTTTGAGCCTACTTTTACACTAATTATGTTATTTTCTTAAATAATTGAGGATAAACACGGCCAATTCTTACAAATATTGAAGAAAAAAATTTTATTTCCAAAAATATTAAACCCTCAAAAATATTTCTCGAAGTATTGAAGTTTCTATAGTGAATTTGAAGTCGGATTCTTTTGAATCCGACTATGAACAATGTTTATAAAAAAAAATGTTCAGGAGCCTGTAAATAAAGGGAAAGTCGGAGCCATGTGAGTCCGACTTTGAACAATAACTTTGAACAGTGACTCAGAGTCGGACGCTCCTGAACATTTCTCTTTTTTTTATACTGTTCATAATCGAATTCAAAAGAATTTGACTTCAAATTCACTCTGAAAACTTCAATACTTCGAAAAATATTTTTAAGGGTTTAATATTTTTAAAAATAAAAAACTTTCCTTTAATATTTGTGAGAATTTACTAGATAAGCACTGCCAATTCGTTAAATAATTAAAAAAACATTTTATTTACATAAAAATATCTAATTTTTTGTCTTAAATTTTCAATTTCTTAAACATCACTTTACCATACTAAAAGAACCTAATAATTCAAAGACTTTTCTGACCCTTTTACCCCTATTTATTTCTGTCTGAAGTGACAACTATCTGCTTACCTGTTTGTAGCTCTGATATTAATAAGCGCCAATAATTAGTCGATGAAAATCATCTTCTTCAGAAACATTTCACATCTGATGTGTATATCTCAAAGTAACACACGTCAATATCTCATCAGACATGTTGGTTTAAGACACGAGGAGTTTCTATCCATAGATGTACTCTAATAAAGAATAGGGTAAGAAACATTATTGTCAATAAATTATTTTTATTTTTTTAGTTATTAAATTATTATTTTAAAAATTATTATTATTATTAAAGTTATATATTTTTTTATTTTAGTACTCATCATAAAAAAATTACGGAAAACCTATACTTTTGTGACCAAAACGGGAAAGAAGCAATATATCGGTGATTAATACAGAAAAAAAATAATATTATTGATCAAAATAAAAAATAAAGTTCTATCTTATGATGATATTTATATAATTTTTTTAAAATATCAAGAGTTTATGAATTTTTTAACCCTAAAATATTTTTTAAAAAATTGGAATATATTTGATTCTATGGTGAACACTGAATATTTCGAGTTCGAAAACTTATTAAATAAACTCGATTTATTACAGAATTTACAATTTCAGCTAATAAAATCTATTTATATCATTTTTAATACTCAAAATGAATTTTTATTTCTTTTACATATAAAAATATATAAATTTTAAAAATAATATAAATAAATTATATCAGTTAAAATCATAAATAATAACGTGATTTATAAATAATTTCCATTAATGAGGCACTGAATGTGTGGGAACAATCACAGTTTTATGGATTTCCAAATGCCTACCCAATACGCTTCCCCTCACTACTTTTATGCTTAGAAAATGGAAGCATTCATTTTGCTTTAGGGTTTCCCTTATTTTAAGCCTTTCGTTAATCTAGAATTTGTATGAATATCCGTAAAAACATTCATAATTTCGTTAATCTCTCTCTATATAAAAGAAGAAACAGAGAAAGTTGATATCATTTAGAGTGAATTAGGATTTTTTTCATTTGTTAAAACCGAGTTCAACATGCTAACTAATCGATTACGATAAGTTAGATCGGATTTTGCAAATTTTTTTTTTCTAAATTAAAATCTATTGATTGGTAAAGTGACTAAAAAAATTTGTATTATTTTATTTTATATAAATTTAAATTTTGATAAAAGAATATAAATGTAGTATCTTTATTTAATAAAAATAAATATAATATTTGACGAGCATGCAAAAATTATATTAAAAAATTTGTTTGGATTAAAAGAAAAAAAATCCCGGACATTGTTTTGTATAAAACATACACCTTAAAGATAAAATTATTTAAACCTGAATCCCTTTAGATGAATAACATCTATTTTTATATTGGAACCACTCGTTAGATTTATTGCTAATTACTTAATTATAAGTTCAAATAATAATAAATTATATTTTAATATTTTTTAAAGATAGTTCTATTCTACCCATAACAGTTTTTAAATTTCGCCACTAATAATTAAACTTTGGATAAACTCTTTTGTATAATTTCGTTGATTAAAATATTATAAAATATTAATATCAATATTAAAAAAATATGTATCTAGTTCATTTATCTATTAATCTAAACTAAATATTATACAAATTCATTATAAAGATAGTTTTTCATTCGATTTATTTTATTTACGATATTAAAATTTAAAATCATAATATTATTTAAAAGTAATATCTTATTTAATTGAATCAACAACAATCAATAAAAAATATTTTTATTTTTTAAAATAATTATTTTTTAACATCGAATTATTAATCATCTTTTAAAATTATTATTATTATTAATTTATTTATAAATTTATTTTTTTATTTTTAATTATTCATATTTTCTCTTGATTTTAAATCTTATTTCTGTTCCTGTTAACGTCTATCTTGTTACTTGTCCCTAGACCCTATTGATGGTGAGACATCTCTGTCTTGCATCATGTCTACAGTCCACAAGTGACCCGACCCGTCCGACCAAAGCTACAGGTTTCTTTTTCATATGCATTTATTGAATCTGGAATTAATCGCTACATCAAACGGGACTAAAGATAAAATAAGAATAACAGAGATTAGTATTATCAAATTAACGTCTTAAAATTACACATTACGAAATTAAATATATATAAATAAATTATTATAATATACAATAATTCACTAATATATTGTGTTATATGATTATCCAATTATTCGATATTTTAAAGATTATTCATACAAAATAAGATTAATCAATATAAAATATCATACAATATTCATAATAAAAATAGAAGGGTACTACATAAAATAAAAATAGGTGCAACATCGTACACTAATAGCCCAACAATAACATTTAAGTTGGATTTAAATAATATCAGAACATATAATTCTATAAAATATTAATATTATAAGAAAAACTTTGTGTATCCTTTAATTAAATACAACCAGAAAATATATTGATTATATAACTTCTCTTAATTCATAAATCAATAAAATTGAAAATATAATTAAATTTTTTAATAATTTTCAAATATAGAAATATATGATCAGATACATGTTTTAGGATAGGATCATAAAGAATAAGAGTTTTTAATTTTTATTTGTTTTTTAAATTATTAGAAAATTAAAATGGATGATTGAGATTAATAAAGGGTTATGTAAATATTATTACTTGAAAAAAATAAGAAATTAATCTCGCTATCCAATCTAACTGTTTAAAAAACGTATAAAACTATGAGTTACGTATTCTGTCCCTTTAAAATATAAAAACTTTTACAATGTATAAACGGACTGTATCCCTTTAAATGGTTTACGATCCATTTACATACAACGTAAAACTATACGTTTTACATATTTTTTAAAATCATTAAACGAGTGAAATAGATAATTAAAATTAATTTTTTATCCGTGTGATATCTTCACATGTCATGTTGTTAATCTCGCTCATCAATTCTTATCGACCTTTAAAAGTAATTATACCTTCTGTTTTCATAAACATACTAATTTTAAATTTTAAGGATTATAGTTAAAATTTATGTACCTTATCTAATTCGTCTGCACCGTAACTGGGCTTTCCCTCCCATTCATTTCAAACCGGTGAAGATTTAATGCAACGCGTAAGTGGTCTGGCCAACTGTTTTTCAGGCAACGAACCAATGAAGAAGGCTCACTTTTAATGTTTACCATTAACTCACCCCACCCGCACTGATTTAAGAACCGAGTTATAACCCCCCAAGAATAACCCGTTCTCGACACAACCATATCCCATTTTTCGAACAAAAAACCATGGTTTCCCTCCAACAAGACCACGATCTGGTCTACAACCTCAAGCTCTCGTCTGTCGGGCCAGGTAGAGTCACCGGTTCTGACGTGGTCCATAACCTGACCGGCCTCGACTTGGCCATGAAACTCCACTACCTGGAAGCCGTGTACATGTTCAGCAGCCATGCAACGGAGGGGCTGACCTTAACGGCCATGAAAGAAGCCATCTTCTACTGGTGCAATGATTACTTCGTGACCTGTGGGCGGATCAGGAGATCCGATCCGTCTGGTCGGCCGTACATCAAGTGTAACGACTGCGGCATAAGGTTCGTGGAAGGTGTTTGCGATAAAACGGTGGAGGATTGGGTTGAAATGGAGGAGGAAAGTAGGTGGAAGTCGCTTGTTTATCATCGAGCCATCGGACCCGAGTTATCATTCTCTCCTCTAGTTTACTTGCAGGTACTATAATATTCTATCCTATCAACTTTGAATAATATTGTTCTGATATCATTTATCATATATTATTATTTTATTTTAATATAAAATTAATATTATCATCTCTTTTTATACACGACAATATCAATTAATAAATCATATGTGATAATATAATATTCATATAAAATAAATATATCAAGTCTAAAAAACAATTTAAATCCGAAACAATATAAACTTTACAAAAATAATCCAAAAAAAAATCTATACCCAGAAAAATTGAATCTAAAAAGAGTCCGATACGACTGCGACCCCTAATTCTAAACGGTAAAAGAGTCGTATTGTTTGCTGCGTACAAGAATTTTATTTTTAAAAATTAAAATTTAATGTTATTTGTTCACATAAATTTTATATTTCTTATTTTTTAGGTTTCAATATTAAAAAATTAAATTTTAAGTTACACTCTTAAATTTTAAATTTTAAATCATACCTTTAAAAAATATACACTATTCTTAATTCTTGTAGCTCTAACCCTAAACACTAAATCTAAACCCTAAATCTATTTTTTTTTTAGTGTGGAAACATACATAGAATCAATGAGAAGGAGAAGAAAAATTTTATTCTGTCTGTCCATCTAAAAACAAAATCCAACATACATATCTATTAATTGATCAAGAGATATCGATGTTTGTATTATTTTATTTCGCATAAAAAAAATTATATTATAAGTTGAATCAGATAATTTTTAATGGCCGAGACTAGTGATGAACTTGGAGAGGGTCGAAGGGGCAGTTATCTCCTTAAAATTTTAAAATTCATAAATGATTTAAGTTTTTAACGAATTTTTTTTTATGTATTTTTATTAAAAATATATTTTCTTTTATTAAAATTTTATAAGTTTGTCACTCTAACATAAAATCATGTGTCCGTCTTTGATTGGGGCCATGACTGATACGATAAGTCATGTTTATTCATGTTTAATTGAATGTATCTGTGCTATATTTGCATGTATCCATGTCAGGTCACATTGTTCAAATGTGGAGGAATTTCTCTGGGGATAAGTTGGGCTCATCTCCTGGGAGATGCATTTTCTGTCTCTAATTTCATCAATGATTGGGGACAATACATGGCTACGATCAAGGCCAATAGCTCACCAACCATCGCACCAAGGTCCCAGACCACGGTTCCAAAGCTCGAACCACCTAATGAACCACTCTCCGCAAAACAAGTGAACCATGTCGGAGACCTTTGGGTCATTGCCAACAACTGCAAAATGGAAACATTTTCCATCAACGTAACCCCACAACACGTATCAAACTTATATGATGCATGTCACGGCACTAAGTGTAAACCGGTGTCGGCTTTCGACTTGATTTGTGCCGTGATTTGGCGTTCGATTGCCAAAGTCAGGGAAGGGTTTGAGCCACAAGTTGTGACAGTTTGTAGGAAAGATCCAAACCATGACAACAAGAATGTTCTTGGTAACACTCAAATTATAACGTGGATCAAGGCAGATTTCTCGGTCGTTGAATCGGATTTGAACACGTTAGCGTCGTTGATCGCCGAGGATCAAAACCGAGGGTGCGATGAAAGGAACACGATTGAAGCAGCGGTGGAGAAAGATAAAGGGTTGACGGATTATATCATATATGGATCAAATTTAACATTTGTGAACTTAGTAAATGCTGGTTTTTATGAAATGGAGTTGAAAGGAGAAAAACCCAAGTTTGCATATTATTCAATCCAAGGTGTGGGTGATGAAGGAGCGGTTTTGGTTCTTCCGGGGCCGCCGCCGCCGCCGCAAGGATCCATGGTTGGAAATGACGGCGAAGGAAGCTATATGGTGACCCTAACTTTGCCTGAGGGTGAAGTCTCTAAGCTCAAGGCTGAATTAAGGAAGAACGGTTTACTTTAATTCAAAATTCAAAATAAATATAAAAATGCCTTCTTTAAACTTAATTATAAAATAATTTTATAATATGTTATTATGAATTGATGTGTCGAGTCTTTTCTTGTCTTGGATAATAAAATACACACTTATCTAAAAAAATTGATGTGTCGAGTTAAGTCGAGTTCGATTTAAATTTGGGTTGAAAATGTTAGTCTATTTTACTTATTTTCTGTATTGAACTTGATGCATTGCAAATAATGAAGCTTGATTTATTTATACCAATAGTTTATAAATTGATTTTATATTGTAATTTATATTATATTACTTTATTTAAATTGAATCATTAATTAGATATCACTTTCTAGTTAATTATTCAGAGAATATAGATATGTATGATAAAAGGACCAACGTATTTAAGGATTTCTAACATACAGTAATTTCAATAGATTTATGGATTAAGTATAATTTCATATTTTATCTATTATTCCTAATGATTTGATATAGTAAATCTTAATAATATCAGATTAATTTAATTTTAACAAGTAATATCATAATCATATTACTGAGAATGAATTTAGTCTAATGGTTTAAAATCCTAATTGTACTTATGGTAAATTTATCGTAGAAATTTTGGCAGTTATTTGTTTAAAGACATTTTGATAAGAAAATAAAAAATAAAGCTTAAATTTTGGGTTATAATTTTGTTGATATATTAATTTTGATATAATTTAAATAAAAAAATATTTAGATTTAAACTGATTTATAAAAATAATTTATAGTTCATTAACTTGAAGAATATGTTTAATAAACTTTATAAGGTATTTTTGATTTAATCGAATATTTTTAAAGTGATTTTAGTTAAAAATAAACATTTAGCACCAATACCTTAACTCCCGGTATCGATACTCAAATAATCACATCGACACGCTTTTTTTTCATACCAATATGCCCTTTATTTCTCAAGGCTTTCCATATTTTAAGAAGCAATACTTGAACCGATACAAACTTAGCTGTACCGATACGAAATAATCGTGTATCAATGTCTAATATAAAAATAATGTAACGACTCTTTCTACTTTGATACAAGTACTGATATCTAAAGTTATATACCGATATAAAAAATTATATAATTTCAACGGCTCCGAACTAATACCAACGGCTAATAATGATTGCTAAGTCTTTAAAAGGTTTAAAAAACAAGTTTCAAGCATCTATGAAACAAGAAAAAACATATTGTTAACCTTCTTTATATAGAGAAATTGTCTTGGTGCTTAATTTGTTGAAATTGTTGTCATTATAATCCCAGTAGAGTATAAAAACTAGAAGAGAGAAAGATAGCTAACCAGTCTCCAGAGATGTTGCCCATTTGTTTCTTGTACAAGGGGTATGATCCTGGATATAGCTGGGATGATGATTTAACGAGAATGGGTTCGGCAAGTTTCGAAGATTGGTATTGACATTCGAGCTTACAAAGTGATACAGGCTGCATCACAGTCGCTTATTGGAGGCATCATCAGATTCAGACCGAAGCTCGAAGCGCATCTGGTCTAAGAGTAACTTTTCAACAGCATCCACAAAAGTCGATACATTTTTTCGAACGTTCATGTCCAAGGAATTAGCCGTTTCCTAATGAATGGAATCAAGGGAAAAGAAAACAATGAAGTAAGAAATTCATCGAATTGGTAATAGGGAATCCACAAATGGTTTTCTATGCCTTGAAACTAGAAACACAGATAACCAGAACAACATTAAAGAAACAACTCAACTGAACTAACTAGGCATAAATCAAAAACTAATTGGAGTTCACCAATCGCTGTTCTAACCTCCGAAATAAGTTTAACAGAACGATTCCACTTTCAGGAGAAGGTACTAGAATCTTCAATCTTCACAGTGGACTTTAAATAAAAAAAGTAAATAAATGCCACCTACCTGAACCTTGCAAAGCAAACTCAATGATATTCCCCTTGAATGATGATCTGAGCTCTTGACAGATAACAATTTCAATGGAGATTCTAATAGCGGCCAACCTTGAGATACCTTTATAAATGCATCAATTCCCCCAACCAAATGAGCTGCAATGGTCTCATCTTTCTCGATGTACTCGAAGCAATGCCTACAGTAGGTATTTTTCAAATATAAAATGTTTCTCTTTATGTCTATTGTCTTAGCACAAATGATACACTACTTTGGAAGTTTCTGAAAATATTATATAAACACTTTTCAAATTTTACATATGTGTCTCACCTAGACTTGTTTGTACTCTTCAAAATAAATCGTCTCAAAGTGCTTAAGACAATTCTATCCTGCACTTTTCCCACAAGCCACTCCAATGAAGACCATGGCTCTGTTGTCACTAAGTTCGAGGATAGTTGCCTACAACATTACAATAGAATATAATACCCCTTAAATAAGGAATTCAAGTTAAGGTCTGTTGTCGTCGAACTGGATAAAAATATTGTTTCCTGTCAGGTATATTAAGGCCAAACTAAAATGCACATCTATATAAATAATAGATGCATATGGAACAATTACTGGAAAGCTCTGTAAAAGGGGGCAAGAACTACAAACTGTGACCGGTACTTTTAGAAAAAAGAAGAAAAAACAAGGATTATTAAAGCTTATATACCTAAAGATGACCACCTTGGCAAACAGGATCTACAATGGAGAAAAAGATGGGAATTTAAAGGTTCAAATGAGCAAAAGAAGGGAAAACAGGTTGCTGCTCTGGGTCGAAAAAACTACCCGTCAATAAAAAACTTGAGAGTTTGAATACAGAACTGTGGTTGCCAATAGATGCAACCATAATTTGATAATACCCTATAAATGATGGATAAATAGATGTATCAAAAATGGTTGTAAGGTTATAAACTTTATTTAGGGCAGATAGCAGCAAGGGCGATAAAAGAGATACAAGGTAATTTTAGGTTTGGATACTTAAGACATTGAAAACTGAAAGAACAAGAAAGTAGATTGTCCTTCAGACGACTTCCTTCTCAAGAAACCGCACTAGGGTTCAATATATTTAATAAATAATGGTAAAGTATATTCCCACTTATGGCCCTTCTAATACTACACGTGCACAAATGTACAAAACCAAACATGATAAATTAGGAAGCAACCTCCAAGTCAGAAAAAATTGGAAAACAAACAAACAAACCTGAAAGACTTTGCAGCATCAAGTATATCACCTATGTAAACATCATTTGGGAACATCTGGACAACATGGTACATTAATAAGCATTTCAATGCAATTGAACAAAAAGACATGAAGAACCAATATGATTCTTCTTTAGCAAGTACAGCTTTTCTAATGCATGTTTAATTTGAGACAAAATGAAAACATGAGCTGAAACTAATGAATTATCACTCAGAAGGGAAATTGTATGGCAGCAACTTTTGTGAAAAGATTTATGACAATTAATTTTGAATTTTTTATTCTTTTCATTTCCAGTTTGATTACATTAAATGGAAAGGAAACTGAATCTCTTGGCATCCCTAAATCCATTCTTCCCGTTTCGGTGTACTTCACATGAATATCAAACTTTTAATTCTTCTACTTTAGAACAGAGATGAAGAAAAGAACAGATGATTTCAATTTTTCATGAAAAGTAATTACTCATACCTCAACGTTCTTGACCACCATGGTCCCATCATCCATAATCTCTACCAGCAATTCATGATTCATTTCAGATGGCACATCAATATCTTCAATCATTGTTAGCCCTAAAACACCATCTACTTTTGGAATATATGTCTGTAATGACAACCTAATGAAGTTTCCATCAAAGCTAATGACTTTCAAGCCTGTCAATGCATCTTCAATCTGTTCTAAGGCATCTAATCTGAAAATAAAACAGAATGATAAGATAAATGATATAGAAAATATACAATTAAAGAAAAAAATTGAACTACCTTTTGAATGTAGAATCAAGATCCTGCAAAGACTTCAAAATTATGTTGTTCTTCTCAATCTGACTTTCTAGTTCCAAAATCTGAAATGCATATATAGAAGGATATTGAATGCTCGATGAAGTAAAATGCATTGTGCTGTTCAGAACTCAGAATTTAGCATACATTAGTAGCATATAGACACAAGTAATATCCTAATTGAGTATATCAAACATCTTAGATAACTAAGAGAAAGTTAGAACTTAGGTAGTCACCAAAGAAAAGATTTCTTTAAAGATGCTTACAGTGCAAAAAAACAATGCTAAAATTCCTTAAGTCCAGCCATCAGTTTAAACCTAATGTAGTATTCGAGAAGCAAGTGAGAAGAAACAAAAGAATCTCAAACTTTTGCTCCTCATTTGCATCCATCAGACATGATTGATGTTCATCATTCATAGAAGAGTCTAAGCATGAATCCTCCTCCACCATCTCCTACAAAACAAAATAAGAAAAAAGAGCTGAGTATTGAAGTTTGGCTTCCAAATTGACTTCAAACTGAATGCATCAACCCATCAAGATTGGTTCGGAGAATGAGTTAACACATAACATAGGAGAAACAACCTGAGATGCAATAGAATCCAATGCACATTTCAAGCCTTCAAGGTTGCCTTCCAGTATATTTGATTCTGTAAAAATAGAAGTTAATGGTAAAAGGTAAATCAGCATAAGGTAAAGCATGCAAGAGTAACCGCATGTGAAAATCAAACCCAAGTCAATGAAGCCTCACCTTCGATATGATTTCTTGATAGATCTTCAATTTCATTAGAAATCTTAGCACTTTCAGCCTCCACTTGATTAAGTTCCTCTTTCAAGTACGCTAGGTATTTATCTAAATGAATAATTAAGAAAAAAGAACATATTTACATCAATACAACCATGCATTGCTACCAATAGATATCTTTCTATGACGTGCTAGCCGCCAGGTATTCATCTTTTCTGACCCAGAAGCTATTACTATTATTTTCTATTAATTTAGTGATATTTATTAATTATTAGACATATAGGTAGATGGCTAGGATTATAAGATATCTTTAGGGTTTAAATATAGAATTAACACTTTATTTGTAACCCTAGTATAAAGAAGGTATAAATTACTTACAAACACAACATTATTATTATTAGAACTAAAATAGACAAAGTATAGTTTTCTTTTGTTTTTTGTCAAGAGTTTCAACTTCTATCTTACTCGCTTTCCGCCTCATCACTTTCAATTGATGTTGTTTATCTCCATAAACCACAGAATTATGGCATCTGAGCCTAAGTAGATCATAAGGCTTGCAATTAAGCCATGGTTAGACACAATAGAGGTTGAAGAAGGGGGAATGAACCTCAATAAAAAGAATTGGCTACAACACGACATAAAATTGAAGAATTGTGTGCAGTTTATGCTAGGCTGTGAGGAGCAAGGGGACTCTATATAGAGATTCCTGAAGGTGCCCGCCCATAATTAGTTTGACATACCAAAGGGTAGTCCCGTTCGTAAGTACAATTGCAGTGAAGAGAAAACCCTGCAATTACTAAGTGGATTTAAGAAGCAGTTGGTGCATACCCTTGAACTGAACAGAGTGGTATTATTGATATTCCTGACTTCATGGAAAGACAAATGTAGAAGTGCAAGAGTATGATATATTAGATTTAAAGAAAATGAAGAAATTGATGTGCATCAAATTCGAGTCTTTGGTTTTTCATAGCGTGATGACAGAAAACCTCAAAAGAAATAGTCGATAGGAAGCAAGTCGAAAATCTTCTTGATATCACGAAGGACATAAGGTTACTTCATGATTCCAGAGGAACATCTAGCAATGATGCCATAAAATTATTACTTGATGTAAGGACTGTTTTAGTTTTTATATTTGAAACAGATTCTGCCAAGGGTGAATTCAATGCCAAACTCAAGAAAAAGCAATAAAGTTTGAAAGCAAGTAACACTGCAAAGGTGATGCAAAATTCCGAAGATAAACTACTGGCATTGGGCATCAAAGTTAACTTTCTGAAAGCTGCAACTTGGAATCTTGGATTCAGGTTCCAATGGTTTCAAGTGAAACAAGCAGAGGTAGTATATCCTCAAAAAAGGGAGAGAAACTTGTTGAAGCAATGTGTTATCAGATTCATCTACATTCAAAGCACTTTGCTCACACACGTGTCTTGTTTTGCAATGCAGGCATGTTACTTGGATAATTGATTCAAGACCTAAATTCATGAAAGGGCCATGAAACAGGGGTGCATGACTATTCTCCTTGGTGTCCGGACAACAGTCATTTGTTTGAAGCTCTTGGCTAGTTCGTTTATACTCTGAGACAACATCTATGTGGTTATTTCCACAGAGAAAAACTAGAGGCTTTATTATCCTACGTTTTTTTAAAAGTTCCACCTTCTATCTTACTGGTTTTCAACATTATTTCTTTCTATTGTTGCAGTTTTTCTCCCTATCCACACCATTTCATACAGTGTTTCTGATGATTTTTTTTCTCAATTCTTTTAATTTATAAAATACTTGCATTGCAGGCACGTATTGTTCCAAAATTAAACACACTGGATATATTATCCAAAAGAACATCAAAAACCTTGAATGGATCCTAAATTATCCACTTTGTCCCATATCAGGTTATCTAACTAACTTTTCTAAATCTATATTCCACCAAAAGCGAAGACTTTCCGCGAGAAAAAAAAAATCCATAATTATAACTAAAAATCCATACAATCGGATCAAACAACTAAAAGGAACCAACGATGTCTCTACTTAATAAGATAACCTCTTGAAAACACAATACTCCATTAAAAATGGGAAATTAGGGGGTATTTTCTTTAAGTTGAAATTGTACATGTACATAAGCAATTTAAAAAAAAATCTAAAATATTAAAGGAAACATACCTAAATCTTCAATGCCTAAGAAACTCACATCAGAATATTCTTCAATAATTTGCTTCACTTTCCTCTGCATAGATCCACTCTTGATTTATTTAAAAGCAAAAAACAAAACCCTAAATTGTAACAATTTAGAAAAAAACACATAATCACCTCGAGGTGAGAAGAGCAATCCTTGAGCAACTTCTCCGACTCCGAATAGAGAGCTTCACTCTCAACTTCATTTTTATTGCTACTATGAATCTCTGAAAGCTCACTTATTCGGCTGGAAACAACATTAAATTTCAGGTGTACCAAGAGAGAAAAAACATATGCATAACAATTTGTTGCACACTAAAAGATAGGGGGAAAACCTGCGGATAGATTGAAGATTGAGAGGTTCTGCTGCAGAAGAAATCTCCATCGGCTCCGCCATTTTTTTTTTTTTTTTTTTGTATTTTGTAAATAAAACTTGCCTCCCGCCTGTTTGAAATTGGTCGAGTACGTTTTATTTTCTTCGAGGAAATTAAATTGGGGCTATTTTATATATATATTTTTAATTTTATTGATGCAAGAAAAATAAAGTAAATAAAAGAGACTTTGAGGAACTTGAACCTATGCATTCTAAGGAATAGCTGCACCAAACAAATATATGACTTACAATTTACACCATTATATATATATATATATATAAGGATGAGATTATATTAGGAATTTTCTTAATAATTCACGAATACATCGTTAAAATAAACATATTGTTAAATAAAAAATAAAAAAAATATTAAAAAAAATAGTTTTTCGGTAACAATTGACATAAAGAAAACAAACATTACAACCTTTTAAATAATTTTTTAATGTAAAATAAGATTAAATGAAAAGAATGTTTAAATAATAAGACTGAAATCAATACTTTATTTTAAATTAAAACTAAATTTATTAAATGTATAAATATAAAAAATTAAATATATCATTATATAAATTTTTATAACAGTCACATAATCTAATAACACTTAATGAAAACTAGTGTTACTGATTAAATATATATTTATCAAATATAAATAATTATTATTTATTTTCTAATTAATTTTATATTTCTCTCTCTAATATAATTTTAAATACAAGAGACACAAAAGGGTTCAAAACAAAGTTAGTAAAACAACGAAACAAACAACAACGTTAAACAGTCCGAAACGAAAACTCAATCCAGCAAATAAAGAGAACGTATCAAAAAGGATCAACGGTTCCTAAACATAGCTAGGCGTGTAGACGAACCGAGTTTGAACAAACAAGGGTACGTCTGTGTTCGTTTATTTATTTTTGAAGGTGTTTAAACTCTGTTCGTATTCGTTTAAATTTTTAATGGTATATTCAAGCTTGGTTCGTTTATTTTTTGTCCTGTTCGGGCTCGGTTCGTTTAATGTTCACGAACGTGTTCGTTTATATGTTCGATAATTTGTTCGTTTAACGTTCGTGAACATGTTCGTTAAGTGCTCGCGAACGAGTTCGTTTGTGTATATTCATCAACTTGTCTATTCAGTGTTCACGAACATGTTCGTTTAGTGTTCATGAACATGTTTGTTTAGCGTTTGTATATAAAAGAACATAAACAAGCCTATAAACGAGCTTATAAATGAGTATATAAACGAGCTTATAAACGAACATAAACGAGTTTGTTCGTGAACATAAATGAACCGAATGCACTTATGTTCGTGTTCGTTCGTTTATTAATCGAACATAAAATATTTGTTCATACTCATTTATTTAACTTAATAAAACGAACATAAACGAACATTATACGAACGGTTCACGAGCAGCTTGTTGAACACCCTGTTCATTTACGCCCCTAAACGCAGCAAGAAAATCGATGCAAGAATAGAGTTAACAACACCATTCTTTAATTGTATGATATTTCGGAATTTATCGAAAAATATATATTATATAAAAATATATAAAAAATACTATTAATAATTATCGTTTTAAAAATATAAAATCGTAGATGATAGATGTCTATCACTGAAGAGGATTAAATCAAAGATTCTAACTAACGATGTAATATGAAAAGAGAAAACCTTGATTACCGTTAAAAAATTTAAAAACTGAAAAACCAAAGGACACTAAACATTCCAACGGAGAAATTAAAAAAAAAAGGAAAAAAAAAACGTTCCTAAATAAGACTGATAAATAATGGTAGAGTCGAGATTTTTATGTAGTAAAATTAAAATAAATTTTAAGATACGATACTTTTTATATCATTACGATATAAATATTGTTAAATTTTATATGTTTATCTTTAATTTTTTAAAAATTTATGAGTTAGTTTTTAAATTTTTTGATATCTAAGAGTTATATTTACCCTGAAATTTTAAAATTTCATGTATATCCACTCTCAAATATTTTTCTGGATCCGTCACTGCCTAATAACAATAACTAAAAATAAAGAAGGAAGATTATCTACTAAAGAAATGGTAACGAGTCAAAAGTATATCTAAAATTTTAAATAAATAATTTTAGGATATTTTTAAAATATAAAATAATTAAACACGTCTATTAAAATAAATATTATTAATTTTTTTTATTAATATTACTTGTTAAGTTTAGAAATATTAATACTTAAGTCGAAACTTTACCCCTCTTTAAATTCAAATAATAGTTTATAACATTCTCCCCTTTGTCTAATCGGTCCATTTAACAATTCACCGGCAACCGAAGGTGTTTCCTAATGCCTAATGAAGCTTGGATCCTGTTTCTCGACATTGGCTTTGTGTTTCACCAACTATCGTCGAAAAGGAGATTTTACCAACCATGTGGCCATGCATGAAAAAACAATCCGGTCGAATTCAAACAAACTACGCTGAATGCGGTCCTAATCAGGACACTGACCAGGGGGATCTAAAGGTTCCAACATCAGGAATATGCTGAAGGTGGTCCTCAGGAAAAATGACCACAGGGATAGAAAGATTCCATAACAAAAAAATATGTGTATTTTAAAAAACTATGTTCGGTTAATAATTTGAACAAACTAACACTGCGGACATGAGAAAGACCACAAGATTCTTCCACCAACAAAAGCTTACCCCACCACCAACTGATAGAACACCAACAAAAGCTTGCCCCACCACCAACCATCTAGCAAAGGGGAGGTTAGAAGATAATATTGTTCGAATCTAAATACAAATTCGGATTCTGGGTACGAGTATACATCCAAATCATTTCAAACAAAATGGAAAGTACTAGCTATCAAATATGACTTCAAATCATAGTGATAAGCTTGCATTATTATTGTCGTCGTCATCATCAACATCAACTTTTTTATGCAGATGGAATTATCAATCAGAATTCCATTGCCCCACACAGACAAAAGAAATGCCAAAACTTAACTGTGAAGATCATAAGAAAAGATTCAGGAAAAGACAATGAGAAGGAAAAGGGATCATTTTTATTCCATCATTACTAGTATAGACAAGCAAGGAAACTACAGTGCAAAAAAAAGATAGGAAATTCTGTACCGATTCGACTGATCCTAACGTTCCTAAATCTTCTAAACATTAGCCTTCATCCTCTTCAGTCCTCCCTTCTTCCTAGATGATCTGTTAGACAAAGGACTTTGATTTCTAAAGTTTGTGTAACTCATTACCTCTGTTATGTTACAGACCAGTAGTCTACATGGTTTTTCTTTTATCTTTCTTTACAGGTGAATTAATGGTGATGGAAAATGGAAATGAACACCATCACCTACTCTTTTGAAACCAAGTGAGAATTGGCAGGAAAGTAAGTCCCTATGCAACCATTACTTTTGAAACCAGGTGAATTAATTGTTCAGTTTCTCCCATTCATAACGTCCCGGGAGCGGTTTCTCGTTCACGGGATCAAAGTTGTACCTGCAAATAAACCCACATCTTTTATCAGATCTTAACCACAATAATTCCAAAGAGGTATAGAAAAAGAATGTGGCGTATACTTCTCAATGAACTGTCTTTGCTGCTCTTCTTCTGCAATGGAAAAGAACTCGTCTATTTCATGTGTTGTCGGGATATGTCCACGCATTGAATTATGTACTCTTTGGTTAGTCTCTGTTGAGCTGGTAGGCCTAGTAGTAGAACCAGGGGTTCTTATACTCTCTGGGTCCCTTATCAAGTTGCAAGGAGTTGATTCCCTGGTGCTCCTGTACAAGCAATGTATTAGTCAATGAAAACATTGCAACTCAAACTCGTCTGTTAAATATGGATATATGTATCTATCCATAAGAGGTGTGTTCATTTTTAAATTGTTTCCATAAAAATGAAAAATTGTAGCACCATACAATGAGAAGGAACTGAACCTAAAGGCAAACAACTAAATCAAAGGAAGCAGTAAAAAGTAATAACAATAACAGACCTCTTTTTTCTGCTTTACATCTAACAACCAAAACAACATTGAATGGAAAACCAGATCTATGTAGTTGGGACTCTTCATTTTTCTTGAAATACACATTTCAAGACGCAATGGAATGGGACATGACCTCCGAGTATCCTCCAAAAATATGGAGAAACTAGGAAAAATCTGGTCATACTAATTTCAGACACATACCTATATATGACACTAACAACCAAGTCCAAGCAACATAGAACATAGAACCAGATAATATCGATCATTTTAGGTATAACAACTGAAAGTACTAAAGCACAGAGATTCCTACACATATTTTATCGATGTTCAATCAATGAGGCTCTTGAAATTCAGAGGAAAAATAAATGAAAGGTACTTGAATCATTTTGCTTTAGATCCTACTTCAATCTCAAATATTTCAGCAAAAAGAGACTCAACAAATATATGGAATTCAATAGACACAAATAAAATCATAAAAAGCTGTGTTATGGGGCAATATCAATTAAAAAGAAATAATATATATATATAAATATCAAGAACAAAAAAAAAGATTTTCTGATACTTTGATTCATTAACTAAATAACTCTGGCCAGAATAACATTGCTGTAATTTTTTTATCCAGAAAAAGGCACAGCATCCACCATGTGAAAAACAACAAAGGGTTTTATTTCTTTCCATTAGAATAATTGATCAACAGACATACCTAAAAGTACCTAAACAACAGACCCTACAGTGCATGATATATATTATTTATATGAACACAGAATTAAACAAAACTCAAGTTTTAAAAGCATGTAACCACTAAATTTAACAGGGTAAAAAGGAAAAGTTGGGCCAGAAATGAAAAGCAGAAGTTATTAATGGAAAGTGGAGGATTGTAATAGTTTTGGTTCAGAAAGAATGGTTTCCTTCATAATAAGGTGCTTCATGCTTGTTTCCCCCAAGAAGAAAAGACTATTATTCAGAAATAACCAAAGTTCAAACATTTAACAATACTTAACTTCTATTTGTGACCATTATAAAGGGAATAAGCTTTACTGATTTAAGCAGAAACACATGAAAAAACATAAACATAAACAACAAGCTTCAAGTGAGGGAAAAAAACAAGAAAAGGCACAGCAAAAATTAAAATTTGAATCCAAATGTAAAATGGTTTTTTCTTATCTATCATTTAAAAAGAAGAGCATGGAATTTCTCAAACAAACGATAGCAGAAATCTATGAAAAGTGAGATTTATTCCCTTCTTTCAACGAAGGATTAAAGCAAAACCCATCAGAAAAAGAACAGAAATTAAGGGTATTCCCCTGTTTTGGCTGGAAAATCAAAGGTTTAAAGATGCATGATAAAATATGTCCAAATATTTTATATTTGTCATTAAAAAATACCCAAGAAAGCGATAATTTTGAAGGAAGAAAAGAAGCAACCTTTCTCTAGCTTCATTGTCCAAAATATTTTCTCCGAAGGAAGCTTCAATTCCACCAAAATCCTTGTTGTCATTGTTATTAAAAATGGTAATAACATTATCATGTCCACTAGTCTCTTGCACATGTTCTTCTCTCCCAACAGCCTGAAAATTGGAATTAGGGTTAGGGTTTTCCTCACTGCCCTCCTCTTCAACCCCCCGTTGCTTCAACCTCTTCGAATCATGGTGCCGCGACACTACCGGCGGTTTTTCTAGCCGACGACTTCGTAGTTGGAGATAGGATCCGTCACCGGAATCTGGAGGAGAAGATGTAGCCGACTTTGCCGGAGAAGTAGAGGATTTCTGTAGGCGTTGAAGCGCAAGGGTTCTGGCCCGGGTTCGAACCCCGAGGGAAGACTGGGAGACGTCCATTACGGCAACTTCCATTTCCGTTTTGGCCTTCCAAATGTACTTTCCCATTTTGGGTTTTGAATATGGAAAAAAGGGGGTTTGGAAGAAAGAAAGGCTTTAAGCTTTCAGAGGGAATCTCATGAGAAAAGAGGAGGGAAAGGGAAAAAAGGGGGAAAGAAAATTAATAGTTGTTTGTTTAGGAGAGAAAGTGGCAAAGGAAAATTTTGAGTTTTGTTTATATCGTCTTATTCATATATCTCGTGATATTTTAGATGTTCTTCTAGAACAAATAAACGGTTCGAATTTTTTGAAAACTCCTTCCATTAAATCTCTTTTATTATTTTAAGAATAATTTATTTATTTTTAGGGGAAACTGTTTACATAGTCCCTCTACTATAAAATAGTTCTAATTTGACCATCAACTATACAATTACAAATTAATCTTTTAAGTTTGGGTGTACATTTTTGGATACTTCAGCAGATTTGATTTGAAAAATTAGATATTTAAAATTTTAAATTATTAAAATAATGACTCATATTCAATTTAAAAAATTAGATCTTCAAATATATAATTTAATTTAAGTATTTTTTTTAGATTTGATAATTGTATCTATATAAAATTTAGATTTTTGAATATAACAAATAATAAATTTTTAAATATAATAAGATTTGTATTTATAAAAATTTAAAATTTCTAAATTTTCGAATATAACAAAATTAAATTACTAAATATATTTAAAATTTTGATTCATATTTCATCTAAAAAAATCAAATCTTATATACAAATTTTAAAATATAATCAATAGATAAACGAATTGAATTGATTTGTGTTGTGATCAAATTTATATAATATTATTAAATATATGATAAACAAATAATATTTAACTCAAACGATTTTAAAAATCATCTTATTTTTTAACTAAAAATGAAATTTAATAATATTATATAAATTTATATTAACATAAATTAATAATTTAACAAAAACATTAAAAAAGTGTATAAAATATTTACAAAATCTACGTTTCAAACTAACAATCCACAAATATGTCAAACTAGTATATTAAAACTAAAATAACAATATACAAATTATCGAATTAAAAACATATCGATATTTAGTTAGAATTTGATTCGAATAAGTTAAATTTAGATTGTTTTTGGTTTAAGTTATTTCCGATTTATTTTAAACTCATATCAATCTAGTTAAAGTTTAGGTTAATTTTAATTTATTTAAATTTATTTTCGATTTCGAATCAAATTTTAATCATCATATTGGACTATATCGAGTTTTAAATCGAATATATCGATTCATGTACTCCACATTTATTTTTCTGGGAACATGGCCCAAAAGGCAGACCTATATTGGGTTTGGGTTTGGTTTATGGAGTCTCGTATTTTAAGCCCAAATGAACAAATCAGTTTAAGAATGTAATAAAATGGAGGAAAATTATTTATTTAATATTTTAAGTATATTTGTATTATTGTTTTAATACCTAATTATTATTTTTAATAAAATATTATTTAATATTATATATATTTTATTTCAATATCGATCATTAAAAACTAACATAGACGATACCAATTACAAAAATATAATTATCACATTACACGTAAATACCAACACTAAGTATAAAAGGGTCATATTTAAGTTTAACAATTTATCGAATATAATACAATACGAGACAAAAATATAATATTTTTATTATTTTATGTTCGAGTTTCATTATAGATGAATATCATATATAATTATTTTAAATTTTATTATGTTCGAGTCTTATATACACACATTATGATTATTATTTTGATACGTATAACATATATTTACAATTATGATGTAGTATAATTATACTTGTATTTATACATAAATTTAAAAAATTAACATCTCCACAATAAATTATGAATCGGATCAGAAATTATCAAAAATTTGATATATGACGCGGATCAATCCAGATTAACCAGAACAAAGTCTTTGAGAATCGAGAGACAGCCAAAATAAATAAAATTTAATATGAATTTTTAATGATCTAAAGGTGATTATAAGATAACATCCGTTTATACATATTTTTAATCTTTTGATACTACTCGTACACCTTATAAAGTATTTTTGATTGAAGTAGGTGTTAAATATTTTTACCGTTGTTATTTTATGTGTCTAACTATTAACAATTGTTTAAAATTTCTAATCGATCAAAACATGAAACGTAACTTTAATTTTAATTTCTTTTAATTTAGTTTTAATTTTTTAAATTCATAAAATAATTTTAAATTTTTATATCCCTAAATTTGGTCTTTCGATGACGGAATGAAACCTCCTTTTTTATAATAAAATACGCGGCACTCGTAGTCTTATTAATCGTCGTTTACTGTATATTGATTCGTTTTTTTTTTTCGTTATATAATTTTATTTTAATATTAGATATACTAACCATCAACTTCTGACGACGGAAGATGAAAGAAATGATCGTGGAGGGTCTGACACACAAATAGTGGGGATGACAATGGCAATCGGCAGCTACGAGGGTTGAAATCGAGAGGTTAGGTCAATTAAGCCTAACTAAGCAATAAACACTTAACAAAGATGCAATATCTTACCTAATGAACCTACCCTTACCCTCAAATTTGGCTTCAATTCTTCTCAAAGTTAGTACAAAACTTCATCTAGTAACCATTCAACAACCTTAAGAGTTCATGGCTTCCCATCAATTAGGTTAATTGCTTTCAAACTCCTTAACCACATGAAGTGGATTGTGAATTTTGCATTCACTCTTGTTGGGGTTGGTGATTTCAATTCATTTCTATCCAACTAATCCATAGCAATTGTAATAGCTTGGGGTTTAGGGTATAATCAGCGATGGAACCAAGATTTGAGATTGAAGTGGGCAAAACATAAATGATTAGAAGTCGAGGGCAAATTCATAAAAAATAATTTTTAAAAGAATTTAAATAGGAGGACAAAGTGAAAAAATTCTTCGGGCTGGGGGCGATTGCCCCTCCCTACCCCTAGTAGCTCCGTCCCTGGGTATAATTTGAGTTTGAATCTCGGAGACTGTATTATTTAGAGAAATAGTCACCCAAATACTTTAAATATGGATAAAAAATAGATGTAGATTCAAAAATTATACATGTATGATTTCTCGAACACATATATTATCCCATTGAACAGGTAGAATTCAATTTCAGATTTTGTACACAATATTTAATTCTTAATCGAATTGATAATCTAATTTAGTTATTTTCAATCAAACTCAAAATGATAGACTAAAATATAAACATGAGGAATTTTTCTAAGGTTGTTATGATTATGATAATGGTTCCACCATTTTCACATGGAGCCATATATGCTTGGTATACATGTCACTATTGAAATACCCTAATATGCATGAATCAACACATAAATTTGGGTCTCAATAATAAGATCTTGAGGGTCATTTAAAATTTAACACTTTTACTTAAATTTGATTTGATATTTTATTATATTCATTCTATCTGAATTTTAGAGTAAAAATTCAAACATGATTCGATATAAATTAAAAATATTTTTTTTATTTTAATTAATTTCTTATTTTATTGAATAAAAATTTAAACTTGATCCAAAAGGATTGAAACCGTTAGTTTGGATAAGATGACCATCCACATCAAAGTATATGAAATATGGTTGGGAACATTAGGGGTCAAATCATAAAATTCATGTTCATAATTTTTTAAGCATTGACCTAATTGAATTAATAGAGGTAATAACTTGCTTCAATTTTGTGTTTTCTACATATATAGTTTAAAGTCTTAAATTATGGATGTAAAATCTTATAATGTACATACATACAGAGAGAGATTGGTGTACCTAATCATATAATATTTTTAAAACAACCTAGTCACATAATTAAATATAGTAAATCCATTGAGAATTAATAAAAACAATAATTTAAATATAAACATATATATTATCATAGGGTTATTATCTTTTCGAAAGATATATTTGATAAAATATACAGTGTCATCATTTATATATTCAAAGATTTTTTTAAGGTGTGATTTTGTCTTTTTTTTTTTTAAATATTATATTCTCTTACGATTATCATTCTTACCTACTTAACTCATAGATGTAAGTATTAAACGAGCATAAACGCAGCGAAAAAAGATCGAAATAAATACCTCCAGCCATTGTCAAAATTTTATGTCAAATGAGATGTGGTTGCACCACCGTCTAACTCCTCGGACCACCGTGGTAACTCCTCAGACTATCGTAAAATATAGAACTCGGCCACAAAAATAATTAAAACCGCCAAGATCTTCTAAGCACTCAAAAGCTCACTAGATGGAATATGTGATTCTTGTGTTTTTGATACTTAGAGACCTTAGGCTAAGTTGATATTTTTAGGGTTCTTCCATCAAGAACCAACACCCATTACTGGTTACCATAACCCACATAACCCCGTCCACCACAATTAAAAACCTGACAATATGGCATCATGCAACTAAAATTGACATGAATTGCCAACTTTAGTAACCACTCATGTAGTGGAACGTGGGAATGGCCACGAACCAAACGTAAACATGGTTTACTAACAATAGACGCTTGGTGTGAAATCAAACAGTTAAAGAATCAATTTGATACCACTTACCAGTGGGTTATTAATTTATTACTCTCTTCTTAAAAGTTTATATATTTTAAGATGTATTTTTTATTTCTTTATGAAATAAGATTAATGAATTTGTCTCTTTTCATACGTGACATTATACGTTCGATTAAAAAAATTATCCATTTAAAATATTCATTTATATATTAAAAAATGGTTCTTCTTCTACCTACTTAATGGGTTCCTAATAATTTAGTTATTTTAACTATTTTTCTAATCCATTTGCTTTATGTCTATTCATATGCTGCATCAGTTTTAGCTGTTTAAACAGCGAAGGGAACCCACACAAAAATGTTGATTAAATAATTGAGTGATACCCTTCTTGTTTAAAATTTGATGGCAAATAAAATTTAGAGAGGGAAATCGTCCCTTATTCTTGAAGAATTTTTTTATTTAAATTTTTAAATTATTTTTTATAAATTATCTTTACTTTTAAATATTTATATTTTGCTCTCTTAACCTCAAATCCTAACTTCGTCCTTAGTTATAGATAATATAATTTCAAATAATGGTGGAATTAGATATTTTATTTTTTTAGGAGGAGGGGCCATTACTGAAATTAATTTTAACAATAATCTCATCAATCAAATCATATAAGTAATTACTATTTATGAAAATTATATTTTCTCTCAAGATTGGTCCTTGTTTGGACCCTAAAAATAAAAATAAAGTTGATGAAGTCGGAGACCAGGGGGATTTTTGGATAACAATACTGGACCTACAAAATCTTGCTTTTACGAAGCAATTAGGAACAAAAGGATTCAATTCAAAAAAATATATAATATTTTTAAATAATAAAAATAAAATTTATTAATTAATTCGAATCCGACCCGAATAAATTTAAAACACAAATTAAAGTTTTTGGTAACGACTTGACCCATGCAAAAATCTTTCTTTCTTGCTTATATGTGAAGGTAGGAAATAGCTTTGTGATTGATAAAGTGGGCCCTCCTATAATTTTATCTACATGAAAATCATTATTTAATAGTTTAAAATTTATAAAATACTTTAATATAAAATATATTTTAATATTATATAAAATTTAAAAATTTTGGGTATCAATTGATATCTTAATAAATAACGTGGTTTTGTCATTATCTTTGTGTATTTATAGATTATCAATTTTTTTAGACATTAATTAAATATTATCTAATTAGTGATTTAATGTTGTTTTTATTTTTATTAAATTATAAGAAATATTATTTATATGTTATTTTTTTATATGTGATGAAATTTTAAAAGTTCCTTTTCGTTTAAAAGCTTCAATGGTCTATTCCTAAAAAAGCTTGAAAGGGAAGGTTTTGGTCCATATTTTTTTACATTGCTTTGGAATAAAGTCTCACATTCGTTTACAAGTTTTACCTTTTATAATATGTAAAGGAAGAAGCGTAGGTTCGTTTAAATTCGGGGTTCAAATTTTTCGATCTATAATTAGAGGTGGTAAACGGGTCATTAGAATTGGGTTAGGTTTGATTTTAACTACATTTGGTTTCGATTTAGATCGAGACATATAATTTAGTTCAATTTTAATGCAGGTCGGGTATCGAGTCAGATTGCTTTCAGTGATTTTCGGGTCTATTAATTTCAAGTTGGGTCGAGATCGGTTTAATATGAGATCAATATATTTCAGTTGGATTATCATGTTAGATTAATTTTTTAAACTTGGATATGACTTTATAATGCGACAGTTCACATCAAATTTATTATTATTTTTTAATATATATATTTTTTTATTTTGGGTTGCCATCAGTTCGGGTTACATTCAATTCAGATGATTTTGGTTCACTTAAAATTTGGTTTGAATCCATTCAGTTCGGTTGAAAATCAGATAAGGTTCATGTTGGTTCAACTGAAAATTAAGTCAATTTCGGTTTGATTCAATTTATTACAGGTTTCATATCAAATTCGAATATCATATTTGAGTTGATATCAAATCTAGGATCGGGTAAAATCAGTTCGGATCTCGAATCTCGGTTGAATTTACACCTCTATCTATAATCCTACAAAATTTAGTTTGGCCAAATTGAAATATCAGTCTCTCCATATATGTAAGGTTTACATTTTAGTCCTTGTTTAATAATTTGAAGAAATGTAGTAATTAGTATACTTTTGTGATATAAAATGTTAGTCCAAAATAAAATAGGGTTAAGCAATCATCATAAAATTAGTAATATTACCATTTTAACTATGTGGATTGGTGATGTGGCATTTTCCATCATGCAAAGATTACGTCATCAACTTCTTTAGCATGCAAGTCAACTAATTTTGCATTAAAAGTGTCGTCGTTTTAGTTATAATCGATCTGAATTAAATAATAAATATTTTTTATATATTTTTATAAAAATATAAATTTTAAATATTCCTTAAGGAGTACATTATAATTATTGCTATTTGTTAAACCAAAATCTCCTCTCTTTTTCTAAGGCCGTGATTGGCGCTCATGTACCAAACCTGTAATAAAATGAAGTAGTAATTTTAGAACACTTTATTTAATGCCGCAAATTCAGCGGGACGTTGACATTCTGCCCCGACCCGTACATCCGTAGTATCTGACGTGGCTTAATCCTGTTGAGGTTAAAATACAACCCGGGGTTAAAATGAACGCGGTGAAATAAGATGAGGGAAACGGCGTCGTTTAAATAATTTCGGGTCGCTCGTGGCTCTATAAAAACCGTTTCCTCGAAGCTGGTACTCGTCTCTGTCCTTTCTTCGTCTTCGTCTTCTTCACTTTCTCTCGTTTTCCTTTTGCTTTTCTTTACTTTTGTCTGTCTGTTTGGATAGAGAGAAAGCATTCAAGTACAGAAGAAAAAGCAGAGAAGGTGGCAATGGCCGTTTCCATCAAACCGTCTTTCTCTGCTTTACCTCTTCTGTTTCTGTTTCTTGTCGGAGGATCAATGCCCGCTGTACGGACACACGAAACTTCCAGGTCTCTTTCTCTGTCGATCTACATTTTCCTTTTGGATAAAATTATACTGCAAATTATGTAGAATTCCAACGACTCCATTAATGTCTAACTCCAAGAAAATATGCACACTGGAATTGTAACGGCTGACTATGAAATCTCTTTCTTATCGAATATTCTTATTTCTTACAGCAATGTGGAGACAAGAGCACTGCAAAGCTCAAACAACTCAACAATGGCAACTAGGTAAGGATCTTGGCCGTTGTTTTTGTCTCTTTTCGTTACAGCTCCCGTTTTATCCATTCTAAACCAAGGAATAACAATCCCTGGCGTTAAGATCTGGATCCTTAGATCTCGACCGTTTATTATCCGTTTACTTGTTTCTATCTCTTTCTCCAGCGAAGCGTTTTTTAACGGTTTTGGGAATTGTTGGTGGCCTGCGCAGCTCCTTTATGATTAAATATACTGTTGATATACAGTTAACTTTAACATTTTATCACGAGCTATTAATTTCTTCCTAAAAAATATATTTAATAAAATATACAGCGTTATTTTTATATATATATTTTAAATAAAATTAATATTTTTTTTGGACGTGATAATTTGCACATGAAAATATAAAAATTGGCATGATCGCAGGTACAGTGCAGAGGAGGTTGATCCATTGTCTGAGCATGCGGTGGCTGATCCGGAGGCTGTTGCGGCAGAGGTCGAGACACTCATTGACATGTGAGTTCATATCCTTTTTTTTTAAAGAAAATAATATGAATTTTTGGTAAAAAAATCGAGATAATAACTTTTATTTTATAACGGTAATTATAAATTAATTGTAATAACGACATTTTTACGTTCTCACCCTAAGTAACACCGATCTTTTTTAAGCACAAAATATCATTGTTCATACATGCTTAAATTGAAGACACAAGAGTTTAATAGCCGTTTTACATCAATTTATGTCCTGTTCTTCTTATACTCACATTTTCCCATATTTTATAATATATATTTATTTTTTGTATTTATATTATTTTTTATATCAAGTTTTATATAACTCGATTTTATCCGTATATCTGTATGGCCAGTTTTTTTTCTTCTTTCTATATAATAGACAAATGGACAAGGTGAAGACCCAAAGGGCAAGGTAGCCGTTATACCCGAAATGACCCTCTTGTCCTCATAATTTGACAAAAATATTCCACTACAAATTTGTTTTTATGCATTGCTTTCCTAGTGGGGGTAATTTGCAACCACCGACAATGATTTACCGACACCATTCACCATTAAATTTAAGAAATGTTCATAATTTCGTCATAAATTATGACAAGTTATGATGTAAAGCATGTTCAGGGAATCATGTTCATGGCATCATTATTTATGCTAAATATGGCTAAGAAAGTCCTTTAACTTTACCTTTTCCTCTACATGTAAGTCCTTTTTTCCAAGGAAAATATTGATTAATTTAAAAAATAATGAGGAAATGTGTGAATTGGATGGTAGGAATATCCGCAATATGACTAAAAGAAGGGAGTTGGGGTTCTTCTCTTGTGGAACCGGTAACCCCATCGATGATTGCTGGCGTTGTGACCCTATCTGGCATAAGCGTCGAAAGAGACTCGCACAGTGCGGAATTGGTTTCGGGAGGAATGCAGTTGGTGGACGTGATGGGCGCTTCTATGTCGTCACCGACCATACTGACAACGACCCTGTTAACCCTAAACCCGGGACCTTACGTCACGCCGTGATCCAGGACCGCCCTCTTTGGATCGTGTTCAAGAGCGACATGGTTATCAAGTTGAAGCAGGAGTTGATAATGAACAGCTTTAAGACCATTGATGGTCGTGGAGCTAATGTTCATATTGCGAACGGGGCATGTATCACGATCCAATTTGTTACCAATGTGATCATTCACGGCCTTCATATCCATGACTGTAAGCCTACAGGTAATGCCATGGTGAGAAGCTCACCGTCACACTTTGGTTGGAGGACGATGGCCGATGGAGATGCGATCTCCATCTTCGGTTCGAGCCATATTTGGGTTGATCACAACTCCCTCTCTAATTGTGCTGATGGTCTTGTTGATGCCGTCATGGGATCGACGGCGATTACCATCTCCAACAACCACTTCACCCACCACAATGAGGTGATGCTGTTAGGCCACAGCGACTCATACACAAGGGACAAGCTGATGCAAGTGACTATTGCCTATAATCATTTCGGAAAGGGACTTATCCAGAGAATGCCAAGGTGTAGGCATGGATATTTCCATGTGGTGAACAATGACTACACGCACTGGGAAATGTATGCAATCGGCGGGAGTGCAAACCCGACCATCAACAGCCAGGGGAACCGATATGCCGCCCCGATGAACCCGTTTGCAAAGGAGGTGACCAAGAGAGTGGAGACCGCTGAACGTGAGTGGAAGAACTGGAACTGGAGGTCAGAAGGAGACATGCTAGTCAATGGTGCCTACTTCACTCCATCAGGTGGTGGAGCCTCGGCCAGCTATGCCAGAGCCTCCAGCCTGGGTGCCAAGACTTCTTCAATGGTTAGAGCCATGACTATAGATGCCGGTTCACTTCCCTGCCGCAGAGGCAGACGATGCTAGCATTAATCAACTAAATCGGCTGAAAAAAAGTCTGCACCAAATCCCCATCAATCCATTCATTGTTTCTTAGCATCAGTATCATCATCATCACATTTCAACAAGTTTTGCTTTTGTCTACAAATTGTCATCATATTGTTGTACCAAGTTCACCACTCTGTTTGTGATAGTTGCTTTGTTTTTCCAACCTCGGTCGGCCGGTGCCGAAGCGTTGTCCGTTTGTTTTCCCTCACCATCAATTTGTTGAATCCTTTTGGGGTTTTATAGGACTGAATGATTTGCAGATTCCTTTTTCTTTTCAAAAATGTGTAGCCATACCAGCAGTAATGGAAAGACTTTGTCACACTCAATATCAGAGATGTCTATTTTGCAGAAAATCAAATGTTCATGTTGATTACGTCACGTGAGTAAATAGTCATGGTGTCCAGTTGATCCACCAGTTGTGTAGGCACCCGACACCGACAGGCGACATCCCCACATGATCATCAAGTACTAAACCCGTGACCTGCTCTTGTTTGGTTCTAGCTTCTGGTCTTCACAAAAATAATGCAAAGCCTGTTCACTTGCTATAAAAGTTGAAATTGGGGATTAGTATAGTTTAAGGAGGGCAACAAGTTGTCAAACAAAAATCATACAGCTCTTCTTATACAAAATTATTATTTTTTAGTGTGGGATATAAATAGGACACTAAAAAGGAGACATGAGATTTTTGTTCCTACTCGTTTGCTTTACTGATGATTTATCCAATCATAAGTTCCGCCCACAATTCTGGGGAACACCTTGTTCTTCTGTCGAATGCAATGGAACGGGATGTCGCATCGGTTCGACATCTACGGCAAAACATGGATTCCGGTCATTGGAATGTCTGCCTGTGGAATGTAAGACCCAAAGGTCCTTGCCTGTGTTGTTTATCTGTATTAAATCTATATTGTATTAAAAAAACATCGCAAAAGACTTATTTCGATTTATTTTATTCTAAAACCCCTAAAACTCACCTAAAATTAATAGGAAAAAGTATCTGATTATAAGATATAATATAATAATATAAATACTGTTATAACCCCGTTTTATCAGGATTAAACTCGAATTAAACTCAAATTTAATTGAACGACTCGGATTCAAATAACTACCGTATACTCACTGTGTTATAAAAGGAAGGGTTATTCTTCCTCCTCTTCCGGCTTTTTCTACTCTCTCCCATTTCCGACCGAACCGCAGAAACCACTCAGCCTCTGTTCCTCTCACCGTAGAAGCATTTGGGAAATTTTGGTTTCGGGGAACTGTTCTTCAATCTTTGGGTAAATTACCACTTTAATCCTGCTTATTTATTTACATTTTGTTCTTCATTTTTTCCTACTGTTTTTTTTCATTTGTTGACATGCTTGAAGTTTTATTAATAATAAAAATCTCAAAACAACACTACCTAACTCAATAACACTACAAACTATTGAGTGGTTCTAATAATATATAGTTAATTATTTTTTATTCAAATGAATTAAATTTAAATAATAATATAATTATGTACGTATAGGTTTATATTTATATATATACGAGGACGGAACTAGGATTTGAGTTTGAAGGGGCAAAACATAAATGTTTAGGAGTAGGGGATAAATTCATAAAAAATAATTTTAAAAAAATTAAATAAAAAAACAAAAGTAAAAAAAAATATTCCGGGTGGGGGGCGATTATCCCTCCCCTACCCATGCAATTTCGTACCTATATATATTTTCTAAAAAAATAATTTTTTATCGTTTAATAACTTTTTGATCGAATTATTTTTTAAATATTTAAACTTTAAAATGTCTTATGAAATATCGATTTTTTACATAGTGAGGCGTTATAATTTTCATTATATCAAATATTTTTTTTAATTTAATTTGTTGATTCGGTTCAATTTTAATACGTATATGTAATTCTGGAAATTTGTAAGATCTCGTTATACTAAAACCAATTATTATTGTGTATATGTTAATTAAATATTTACTTTTTAGGTCAATGTAAACTTTATAATTAATTATGGAATTATTATTACATTTATATTTTAATTACTTAAATAAAAAAATCAATTTCATCACAACCATAATCAGTACAATTTTGGTCCCTCTTTTATATTATTATTACTATAAATAATGATAAATACGATGGTATACGTGGTCCAGTGTCAGCTTCGGCCCAAGGCCACACCTAAGAGCTCTCCTGACAGGGGTGAGTATTTAATCTAGTCGAGTCGAGTCAAAAAATTTTGAGTTATTCGAGTTAACAAGTCACATTTTATAACTCAAACTTTATTTGAAATTTTTTCGGTTCGAGTCGAGCCGAGTCGAGTTTTGAGTTCCTATAAATATTTAATTATAATTATTTATCTTGTTATAGTATGATTTGATTCCAATTTAGACGTCTTTCTTTAATTATATAAAATATACATGTATATTTTTTTCATATATAGTAATATTTATTTATATTTTTATATATCAATGTATATATATATCATATAAAATTGAGAGATTCGTCTTAAACTTAAAAATTATTCATTTAATTACTAAAAAATTCGAGTTATTCGAGTTTTTATTTTACAACTCAAACTTTATTTAAAATTTTTTCGAGTTGAGTCGAGTCTATGAAATTTCGAGTCGAGTCAAAACGAGTCGAGTATTTTTGCCTCGAGTCGAGTGGAGTCGAGTTTTGCTCACCCCTAGTCCTCTCAAGAAGTTGTTAACTGAATCTCCGACGTGGTGGTTGACGGCGACCTGAGCTGTTGCCGGAGCTAGGCGGAGCAGCCGCTGTAGGTGTTTGAGCATCAAGCTTTGATACTTGATTTTTTGTTATTCTTTTTTAATCCTGGCATGTTTAATGGGGATAATAACCCATTTTTCCTGTTTTAGTTTTAATTTAAATTATTAAACAGAGCTATTAAAAAAATTATTGAAATGATCGTTTTAGATTTAAAATATAAATTATTAAGTTTGTATTAAAAAAATATCTGTAACATACTCATCGATAGATAAATTACACTCCAATTATATTAATACAAGTATATAATGACATAAAAGTTGAATCCTAAGAGAAAGCTGCAGATTAAATGAGGACAAGGGGTACTTAACTAAGTAAATAGTTCTTAATATCATGCAACTTTGTTAAGGTTTCTCTCATGCACAAACGGTCTTTGGCTGATTGAGCTGCGCAGCATAATCCAACTCTGATAACAGCTGCTAAACAGTCTTCGTATTTCCGACCGGTGTGATCAATGTCAGTGCTGATGCTGATGCCGCGGTCGCTGCTGTCACTGGAGGTGGTGCTGAACGAGCTCTGTACTGAACTTCCATGGTTCATCAAAAGCCTAGGATCAGCCATCTCAAAAACTTGATTTCTGTCCATAGCTGAAGCCAATTTTTTAAGGCATAATCCTTCTTTAAACATCCCATCAGTTGGTTTCTTGGCGATGAACATTTCAAGTAAAAGGACCCCAAAACTATAGACATCTCCATTGGTTGAAGCTTTGCTCCCTAGGCCGTATTCTACAGATAGTTCACCAAAAAAGTTAGATCGGGAATGCATGAAATGTGTACTTTTAATGTTGGTAAATATGGGTTTATAGTGCACTGACCTGGAGCAATGTAACCAACCGAGCCTTTCAATCCCATTGTGCTGCTCTCCCATTGGGATGGACTTGGAGAAAGGAACTTCGCCAATCCGAAATCACCTACATGAGCTGCCATATTTTCATCCAAAAGTACATTTGCAGGCTTCAAATCGCAGTGCACAACAGGCGGTTCGCAGTCGTTATGCAAGTAATCCATGGCAGAAGCTACATCGATGGCGATATTCAATCTTTGTAGTAAGGTCAAACAAGCCCCGGATTCGATGTCTTCTGGATATAGCCACTTCTCGAGGTTGCCATTTGACATGAACTCGTAAACCAAAGCCTTGAATTGATCTCCTTTATGATCGACACTGGAGCATGAGGTGATGATCTTCACAAGGTTCCGATGTCTAACATTCCTTAAGACCTCACATTCGGCAAGAAAACCTTGAACGGCTTTGGTTCGTTGCAGGTCAAGAACCTTGACGGCTAGTGTAAGATTGTTGATGGAGGTCCCATTGTCGCCATTGTTGAATCTAGCTTCATAAACTGACCCGAAGCCTCCCTTGCCGAGCAAGTTTTCGGCTGCGAAATTGCCTGTAGCAAGGTGGATATCGGAGTAAGATATCAATGGAGGCAACCCTTTCACCGAAAGCGATGTTTTACTGCCTTTCGCCCGCTGTTTCTTCCTTCTGGATACCAATGTCAACACAAAGCAGCAAACCAAACATATAAACAGAGTAGCTCCAGCAGCTGGAACTAAAATTCTGATCAATTGATTCCTTTCTCTTCCCTCCTTGCATTGAGGGAGGTCCAAGTTTCTGGCAATTTCTTGATCACTACTGCAGAGCTCGCCGTTTCCGCGGATCAAAAACAAGGTGCGGTTCGAGAAGATATTTCCTGTTGGAACTTCTCCTTCCAAATGATTGAAAGATAAATTCAACATCTTCAATGACTTAAGATTTCCCAAGTCCTGTGGAATTGACCCTGAAAGATTGTTGTAAGAGAGATCCAAAACCTCTAGTGGCACTATATTTGTTAATGAATTCGGGATGTCACCACTGATGTTGTTCATTGACATGTTGAGATATAGCAAAACCAAGCAGCCGCTGATCGACGGCGTTAGCCTCCCGAACAAGTTATTCTCAGAAACATCAATCACTTGAAGCTGCTTCAAGTTGCCAACTTCACTTGAAATAGGACCCGAAAGCATATTATGCAGCAAAATCAAGTAGTTTAAATTAGAAAGTTTGAAAATCTCTTCTGGTATGCTCCCATTGAGCTGATTCCAAGACAGGTCCAATGTTTGTAGCTGCAGACAAGCTCCGAGACTGATGGGGATTTTACCAGAAAACTGGTTATTTCCCATTGCAACGTCGGAAACTCGTGTTAAATTAGCAAAGATTTCTGGGATTTCTCCAGAGAACATATTTTCATAGACCAAAAGGCTCTGCAAATTTCTGAGCGTAACTATGCTCCTAGGAATATCACCTGTGAAAGAGTTTTTCTCAATCGAAAGAGATATCAGATTTTGAAACTTGTCAATCCCCTGAGGGAAGCCACCGGTCAACAAATTGCCAGAAATGCAAAAATGCTGCATATAGCTGGAGAGATTCGAGACCGACGGAAATTCACCGGAGAGTCTATTCGAATTTATCATCAGATATTCGAGTTGAGTACAGTTTGCAAGAGAATCAACGAACTGAAAATTCCTAGCAGTATTAGAAGAGAAAAGATTTTGACCAAGGTCCAGCTTTACAAGTTTCCTCATGTAGCCAAACAGTGGAATGGAACCATTAAATCTATTCCTAGACAGATCAAGCCGTTCAATGCTTGAAGCATTCAATATATAACCAGGTACAATTCCTTCAAACCTGTTTCGTGCCAAATACAGTTCTTTTAGATTCGGGAGAGCTTGGAATCCATCAGTTGACAGAATTGGAAGGTTTCCAGACAGGTTATTTTGTGTTACAGACAAGTAAACCAAAGAAGACATGTTGAAAATGGAAGCAGGGATTTGTCCAGACAGATTGTTTTCAGAAAGCTGGATCTGTTGAAGTTTTGTAAGCTGACCAAGCTCACTAGGAATTCCCCCGACCAACATGTTTCTAGCCAGACCAAGAGATGTTAAAGAGGAAAGCTTCCCAAATGTAGAGGGGATTGAACCAGTGAGATTATTGATAGAGAAGGTAAGGGTTCTAAGTCTTTGGAGATTGCCTAGTTGAGGTGGAATATGTCCACTAAATTTGTTCCCTTGGAATCTAACTGTTTCAAGGTTATAACAATGGGAAAGAGAAGCAGGTACAGTTCCATTAATGGAGTTGTTTCTAAGGTCAACATGTTGCAGAAGGGAAAGTCTAGTGAACTCCAACTGAAATTGGCCATGAAATGAGTTGTGGGAAAGGTTAAGCGTAGTAAGTGAAGTAAGATTTGAGAGAGATGGAGCTAAGGGGCCAACAAGACCAAGTAAACTGAGTTGGAGGGATTCAACTCTGGAACCATTGTTGGTGCAAGTAATACCAAACCAGTTGCAGTGAGAAGAGTTTCGGGTCCAACCTGAGAGTGCATTCTGTGGATCACTGAGTTGGAGTTTGAATGAAAGCAGGGCTTCCTTGTCGGTTGTGGAATCCAAGTCCGGCAGCTGCTGGCAGGTACAAGAGTTTAGATGAAGCTGAAACAAGGAGAAAATCATCAGCAAAAACTGCATGTGTGCCATGGTTTGTGATCTGTGTATGTAAAACACTGAATGAAGGGTGTAAATAGCCAATATTTACGAGTTTTTGGACTACTTTTCTCGAGAAAAAGCACCTTAAAGTCTGCTAGAAAAGTCCCCAGGAACCAACTTGATTGAACTGGTTTTAATTTTAAAAGTCGTATAAAGGAAGTGGTCAAATGCATTCATTGTGCCAAATTGGTGTTGAACTAGTCTAGTATGGAAGAATGATGCTTTTCAGGAAATAATGTACATTTTTTAGGAGTAATTAAACAAATATTGTTGTTTGAAATAATATTTCCAAAAATATGGTTCAGCATTCTTTATTTCCCAGAATATGGTTGTTCACTGTAGCTTTCAGAAGGATGAAGGTTTATAACCCGACTTCGAATAGTAATTTGGGGAAAAATTAATTTTTTATTGAAGTCTACGGGTTTATAACCCGACTTTGAACAGTGTTCGAAAAAAAAAATGAAGGCTGAAGGCCGATTGCTTACAACCCGCCTTTGAACAGTAACAGCAGGTGAAAGCCGATTGCTTACAACCCGCCTTTGAATAGTATTCACAATCAACTATTTTGCTGTGATTTTTGGCAGTCTTGCAGGCATAACAGAGCTCAGACTTTGCAGAGGCATGGGAGCAGCATGTGAGCAACGGGTTTGGGGGGGATAGGTGGGTTAGGTGGTGTGAATAATTGGGGTGAATAATTGGTGTCAGGTTAATGAAATTGATTGGATAAATAAAAGATGGAATGTGTGGTAGATATTAGGTGAAGATTGGATTAAATAGAGGTGTTGAAGAGTTGAAATTTAGTTGAAAATTGAAATGAAAAAGTTGAAGAAGAAGAAAAAAGGAAGTGTAGAAGAAGAAGAAAATTAGAGTTGAATTTGTAAGTAAAATATTTTTATTTAGAATTTTTTTTAATTATGTTTTGGTATTTATAATATTCTGTTTTAACATTGTTAATTTGTTTATATATTTTTAGAGATCTAATTTAAATTATTAGAGTTAAAATTATAGATTATATTAGTTATTTAGTGATTTAGTAGTTGATTTCAATCTTGTTGATTTAGTTATTTTAAACTAATATGACTTGTTTTAGCAAAATAATTAAAAATAATAATTTAGAGAAGAAGTTATTACTATTTTTAGTTTAGCAACATAATTAAAATATTAATTTATCAAATAAGTTTAGCAAAATAGTTAGTTTAGCAAAATAATTAGAATATTATTTTAGAAAATAAATTCGTTAGTATTATTTTTATAAATTATTTTGTATTTTAACAAAGTAATTAGAATATTAGTTTAGTTAGCAAAATAGTTAGATTAGTAAAATAATTAGAATATTATTTTAACAAATAAGTTAGTAGTATTTTTATAAATCACTTTTTAGTTTAGCAAAATAATTAGGAAAAAGTTTTAGGTTTATTTAGTACTATTTTTTATAAATTAGTTTCTAGTTTAGCAAAATAATTAGAAAATTATTTGCAATTTTTTACTATTTTTGCAAATAAGTTTAACCTAAAAAAGTACATTTTTATAAATTAGTTTTTAGTTTAGGAAAATAATTATTTTTTTAAATAAATGTAAAATATTTGTACCAATTTTTTTAATACATATTTTTGTCGTGTAGGATGGATGAGCAAGTTTCTCTTTTGTGGTTACAGGATCGACATATTAGCAGTTTACCAATTCCTGAGATGGTACTAATTTTTTTGAATTTTATTTAATAAAAATTTAATTATGTTAAAACTAATATTTGTTATATATTTTAATGTGTTACAGGATTATGAGGATACATTTAAACATCATTTGACCATGACTCATAACCATCCAGACGATCGGATCATTGATTGGTTAAAAGGTGCTGGATTTTATCATGCGACATTCATTCGGGGTTATAAGTTGGTACCCGGATTGATAGCTGCTCTGATTGAGCGCTGGAGGCCTGAAACCCATACGTTCCATATGCCGTGTGGGGAATGTACGATCACACTTGAAGATGTGGTCATGTTGATTGGGCTCCCAGTAAATGGAGCACCATTGATCGGTAGTCCATTGACTGGTGACCCGAACATTGATAATGTCAAAGCTACACCGGAAACCATCTGCGAATTTTATCTTGGAAAAGTTCCTAATAAATCTAATTTGAGAGGAGGTCGGGTAAAATTGAGTTGGTTGCAAAATAATTTCCAACTTGATGAATATAGCTCTGTTGGTGCAATTTATAATGCTAGTCGAGCTTACATTCTTCAACTGATTGGGGGAATATTAATGCCAGATAAATCTGGCAATGTTGTTCATACAAGATATCTACGTTTTTTAAGGTATCCGTGGGAAGCTGTCACCTATAGTTGGGGTTCTGATGTATTAGTATTCTTGTATCGTGAGTTGTGCAAGGGTGCTACTATAGTAGATGGTCATAAGGTTCGTGGTATCGGCGGGTGTTTGTTGTTGTTGCAAGCGTGGGCTTGGCAACGATTTCCTTTTTGGACACCAGTTACACGGACATCGCTTCAGTTTCCTCTCGTCTCTCGGTAATTTTTTTCTTCTTCTTCTAATTTTAAGTTTAGGGTTTTTTAATTTAATTATTTAATAGAATCTTTTATTTTGTTCAGCTGGTGCGGCAAAAAAGCTCACACGGGGTTGATGCATAACAATGTAAAAGTTTTTCGAGCTCAAATCGATTTGTATGCTCAAGAGCAGGTATTATTTATATTTAATTTAAATTTAAAAATAAATAATTATTTATATTCTATGTCTGACTAAAATAATATTTTTTTGTAGTTTATTTGGATGCCGTACAACACTGATGATATAAATTTCATACCTGAAGAACTGTTGGTGGATTCTTTATTCTGGTGTTCTGTTACACCATTAATACACTTCGCCTTTATTGTGTTCGCTTTCTCCGATAGGGTGCTAAGGCAGTTTGGCTTCCACCAACCAATTCCGAATAGTCCATTTAAGCATGACTTTCTGCATGAGTTGGATGGACGCGGCAGAGCTGACGTGCAATGGGAAATTGTTCATGCAGACTACATATATATGTGGAATAATAGAGCTCAGAGTTTACCGTTATGAGCTGCACTCCAGGAGGATGATTTTGGTTTTGAGAGGTCTGAATATTTGATCTACTTTCTTAATAATGGAAAGCCTTACCTAACTTCTGTCAATGAGCGAGACCAATGTAGAACATATAAGAAGAAATACGGTGGTAAGGGTGAATCTTCTAAGATTTCAACAACAGAAACATCTCACAATACCGCATGGAGTCGTAATCCTGAAGGTTGGCCAACCACTTGGGAACATCCAGCGACAGAGCCAGTTGTATGGGAAAAAGAACCGGATGTAACCCCTGTGCAACCAGAAACTTTCCCGACCTCCTCAGATACTCATGTGTTTGACGATCCGATTTTGTACTCACCTGAGTTCATTCCTTCACCGCCACGTCGTTACTTGAGCTTCGAACAATCTATGTCTTTTCAGGAATTCCAAAATATCTTGAATTCACCAGAGATAGTCGATGAGCATACCGGTGGTGATGTAGATAGATTCACGACACCGCCTCCAATGGCATCAACGATCGAGGAGGCGGAAGAATATGCAAGCGAAGATCCGGATACCCAAGAAAGGCAACAACGTAACCGGAAGAAAAAGCACACCTATTTTTCTACCATATCCGCTCATTATCAAAAATTACGTAAGAGAATGCAAAAAAAGAAGTGATTTTTTTCTTACGTACTTTATTTTTCATTATGTATTTTATTTTGTCATTATGTATTTTAATTTTCATTATGTATTTTATTTTTATGTATTTTAATTTTCATTATGTATTTTAATTTTTATTATGTATTTTGTCAATACATATTCAATTAAACATCAAACATAATCATATATATTAAGTCAATACATCAAATCAGAAAATATTTAATACCCCTACACGAATTTTAAAAATCACTAATAACCATCAAATCAGAAAATATTTAATACCCCTACAAAATTTAAAATTATTATAATTAAAAAATACTAACCTATAACTAAAACACTATAAAAATATTTTATAGTATCCTATCCCCCAAAACCCGCTGCAATTTCCCATCAACACTGCCATTTCTCGCTATCATTTCTCCCTCTGCAAACCCCGTGACTGAACAAGACAAAGTCGGGCTGCTTGCATGCAGCCTTTACCTGTTGCTACTATTCAAAGGCGGGTTGTAAGCAATTGGCCTTCACTTGCTGCTACTGTTCAAAGGCGGGTTGTAAGCAATCGACCTTCAGCCTTCATTTTTTTTTTCGAACACTGTTCAAAGTCGGGTTATAAACCCGTAGAGTTCAATAAAAAATTAATTTTTCCCCAAATTACTGTTCAAAGTCGGGTTATAAACCTTCATCCTTCTGAAAGCTACAGTGAACAACCATATTCTGGGAAATAAAGAAGGTTGAACCATATTTTTGGAAATATTGTTTCAAACAACAATATTTCTTTAATTCCTCCCATTTTTTAACTCAGAAATAATGTAATTAAAAGGAAAAAAAAAGAAATTAATTATCATGAAAAATATCTTATTTTCTTCTTATTTTTTTTATTCTAAGAACATTTTCTGGGGAAAAAAAGCCGGCGAATGGTGAGCTGGAATTAAGTAATTAATGGTCCTGCAAAATTTTCAAGCTTTATAATTTGACTTTCTTTTAATTTTTTATGATAAATTCGTTAACATTTCTAATTTAAATTGGTAAATTGTTATAAAGTTATATATAAATATTAATTTAGATAAAAAATAAATTTAAATGATAATAATATCTAAACACAAACTATCTCTCTATTATTTTTTATGATAAATATTAATTTGATAAAGTAGAGTCAAATAATTATAATATAATGTAAATCAAACATTTAATTTATTTTACTTTTACGAAATGTTAAATAAAAATTATTCTGAATTTAAAACACCTTATTTATATTTAAAAAACATCTTTTATGTGCATAATCCGACCTATTTTGAGACGTATATTTTATATGAATAAATATAATAAAAACATATAATATAAATATTTACAATCATCTTTAAAAGTTTTTAAGTGAGTTCTAGATTTATTAAAAGAAACTCTCTTAAGTAAAAATTATTCGATATATATTAATTAAATTATGAGTTAAAATCCAATTATCAGTGACAGTCATAATTTTTATATAATGAGGTTATGAGTAAAGTATGAGATATTGAAGATTTTTATGCCTTATACTAAATATTGCTAATTTCGAACTCCAATAAATTAACTAAGATCAAATATAATATTTCTCATAAAAATATATATTATATCTCGAAAATATTATACTCAGATAAATTAATTGGGGTCAATTGCACTCAAATTTTATATAATACATACATCAATATCACTTATATATTGTTGGACGAGAAAATAATTTATTAATTTATATATATATTTTTAGATCGTTGGTTAAAAAAAATATATCAATTTTAATTAATAAACATATATTTTATCATTAATTTTATTCATCCATTTTATTCATTTAATAATCTAAAAAACAAATAAAACTTAAAAAATTATATGCCACATAAATGAATCATACCCTTAAACTATTAGTCTTATAATATACATAGTATAATATTTTAATTAAGATTATCATAAAATATATATAAATAGGTTACAAATAGGGATAAACATAATATTTTATATTAAATAAGAAATTTATAAAATTTCAAGAGATAAAATAGTATTTTAATAAAAAAATACATTTTTTTAAAAATTATAATTGTCACGATGCCTTTCGACACAAATAATCCAATACTCTGTTTTTGTCAAAATAAACGTCTGCTTGGTGGGTCAAAAATTAGAATAAGAATATATGGATTTTGTTTAGGTTAGGCGCAGAAGTTTATATTTTTTCTTAATTCTTTAAAATATATATTATAAAATTATTTAAACACGAGTTATTAAAAAATTAATAGTGATTACAGTAATATCTCTTATAGAATATAATTTTTATCATTTAACGTTGATTGCTCAATCACTCTACTGACATCATTGGGCTCAAACCCGTGATTTATAAGAACAACAATCATTCCTTTGAACCACTTGGGCTAGAATGTTCGTGCAACTTTAATTTTAAACTTTAAACTTATTTTTTTGGTATCGGAACATAATAGAGCAAAAATTTCTTATTACTAAAAGCTTGCACCATTTAACATTTAGGGATGGAGGCATGTGAGAGTGAAAAGGATCTATCGTTCCCTCACAAAGAATGTTTTCATCTTTGTTTTTTATTTAAATATTTTAAAATTTATATTTTTTTATAAATTTATCTTTTACTTTTACTGTTAATTATTTATATCTTACTCCTAATCTCAAATCTTGACTTCGTCTATATTAATATTTATTAGATCTTATAATGTCTTTGTACCCCAAGTCAATGTTTTTTTTATTCAACGGGAAGGAAAAAGTCAACGATTTTTGTGTATGAAATATGAATACTAAGTTACAAAGGCTGCCAATTCATTACCCTCGTTCACTATTTTCAAGTTTAAATATAAAAGAAATTTGATATAATTATTATTGAAAAGAATTTATAAATAAATAATCTTAAAAATATTAAATAAAGGATAAAAGTTAAAAAAATTAAAAATAACTGTTTTTTATCTTTATGTAATTTTGTTATCCTTGTGTAGTTTTGTCTCCGGTGATTATTCAATTTAGAGATATAAATTTTATATTAATTTTATACAAGATTGATTCAGACATTTTTTCAAGTATTCGAAAACTTAAAATAAATCCTTAAAAATAATATCTTATTATTTTGAACAATTAATTTAATATTTTATTATTAAATAATAAAAACATGATTAAACTTTATAAAACATATTAATTTTATTATCTCGTTAAAGAAACGCTTTAAATACAATTAAAACAAACCTCAAATATACCATAAAAATATAATTTAATATGTGAAATGTTTGGGCCTGGATTCAAGATGATAAAATCATATAAGATAAACTAAAATCAATTTTGATGATTAAAATATAAAATATATTTTTTTAAAAGTTGATGGACCCAAAAGACTTTTTTAAGTTATTCGGACCATAAAATTTTAATTTATTTAAATTTTGTCCTTTTTATTTTGAAGGTTAGTTACACCTTAACCCTTGACTTAAATTCATGGTTTTGTTCTTGATTGAGATACATTAGATTCATTCCAAGAATATTTTAGGTCCCAATACTGATAATTAGAACTAAATTAAATTCTAGAAACAATTATATTTCTGTCTACATTTATCGATTTTTATAACGTCATCAAATACGATATGTCCGGGAGAAAAAGTTGCTCACGAAATGAGTTTTTTAAAGAAGTTGGTGATGAATTCGAACCTGAATTTTTGGCCTTGAAAAAGAGTGTGGATACGAAAATCATCCGGGTGAAAAATGATATTAAAAATCTTTGTTGAGAATAAAATTGATGATACAATACTTTTGTAACCGGTTACGTGAAAGAAACTGTCTAATTAGAGATATGATATTTATAAATTTATATAATTATTAATTTATAATATTAAAAAAATTATAAATTAAATATTAATTTACAAAGATTCTACTATATTGAATATTTTTTCAATTGAGATTTTTTACCATTCGAATTTTCAAACAAATACCTAAAACCTTGAAATTCGAAAAAAATTTTGAAACCCAAAAATGTGGATTTTTATGTTTAGTTTCATGATTTTTGAAGAGATTTTAGAAAAATTTAAACCGACAAAGTATCCGAGGACTACGAGTGTAATTTATCCTTAAAATTTTAAACTGGTATTTACTTTGAATTCCAGTTTTAATACTAATCTGGTGTGGTTGGTATAGTAAACGAATCCCATCCATAGCAGGTAGTATTATTTTACTTGAAAGAAAAAACCAAAAAACAGATCTTTATTTTCTCAATCTGTAACGAGCATCTGAATGTTGTTGAATTTTAATCTTGTTAGTTACTAAAGAAATGAATTCACTCTCCTCATCTTCTTCTTCTAACTCTCCAGCATCTTCCACTTCATGGTTTTCCGGCGTTATTAGAGGCCGTCCACAGAACTCCTCTTCCCTCAAGATGCCCACCAGCTCCTCCTCGGGCGGAGGCGTTGCTTCCAATAACGAAGGACCCATCAAGGGTAAGAATCAGTTCCGTGGTGTGCTGTTCAAGTATGGGCCTAAGCCCATCCAGGTTCGTCCAGTTCAACTTTTTTAATTATTTTCTTTAATTTGGCATGGCTGAATTTGAGTTAAAAGTCAGTTTTTTCCAGTGAAATTGTTGGGATCTTGATGATGGGTAGTTTTCAATTTCATTTTGATTCATTCGTGTTTAGGGTGAGCTTGAAAAGGGTTCTTGTTGTTTACTTGGGGTAATAAATGGTTTTGGATTGTTGATTTTTAGGATTAATTAGTATCTTTTGATTTAAATACTGAGGGTCAGTCTCAATCCTAGCTTTGAGCATAAGTTTGTTCCTTTAAAATTGTAATTTTAGCTATAGTGGTACAGCTACTTGATTCTGAACAATCAGAAGTTTTATGATGATATATGTTCATGTTCAAACAAAAAAGAAGCTTTATGATGATTTAGTGGTTTATATTCATTTTGGGAAAGCTTATTCTGATCTATTCTAGTTACTAGTTAGTTGTTTATTGCTAGATACCATGTTGTCGATCTCAATGAACTACTCTATTAAGCACATTGAAGGTAAATTTTTTGGGTTAGTATTTTTAGCCTGTGAATACAGGGGCAATTTGGTTGTCGTGGACTATAGTTCAGCATGTTGGTGGTCGTTAAAGTGGCTGGAATATTCCCATTCATCTCTTGATAGTTAAATCTACTATTGAGCAGGCATTTTATACTGTAGGTCATACTTGCAGTCAATAATGGGGGATTAATTTTATGCCTTTTGATAACAGTGGTCATTCCTTTCCTAGCTTTACTTTACCATTTATTGGAATTGTAAATGCAATTTGTTTTTATGATAATTAGATTTTAGTAAAATGTCAATTTGTCTACATGATGATACTATTTACCTAGATTTACAGGTAAATTCAAAATGATCTTTTTAGTTTGGCTTCTTTGTAATGTAATAATGTTGGAACATTATTGAGAAGCAGGTATATTTTGCATGTATGGTTTAACATTTTAGGTTGTAGGATATGCGGGTTATTTGTTAGTCTTGTTATGTATGGCTCAGATGCCAAGATGATGCTCTCTTATTGCAAATCCAACTTCTATGGCTTCATATTTATTTTTACATTAGATATTTCTTATTTCATCTTTTACCTTTTTAGGTTGCATTTAAAACAGGTGACTATAAGCAACAAGTCATTTTCATTGGTGGACTGACAGATGGGTTTCTAGCAACCAAGTATGTTTTCTATCCCATTACTTTCATGGAAGAAATGAATATCTGTTTATAGGAATGTGATCAATCATAATGGTGGAGATCACTGACATGCACTTTCTTTAGTTATTGTTTCCATCCTATTGAACGCTTCTCTCTATTCAAAGACGAACATTTTAAGTGTCAATGCCTTTGTAGACTTTTTCATTTTTAAACTCGTTTTGTAGTTAATCTCTATAATGCTAAAAGTCTTAAATGAAGTTGTAACTAAATATTTTCTGTTGGCAATTTGAGAACTGAGACCAAGGAATTACCTTTGAGAAGGTACAACCCTTTTTTGCTTGACTATAATAAGAAGAGAAATGAACACACATGATATATGTTTCTCTATTCCGTGGTTGAGTGTCTATTATGAATTTCAACCTTTTGATTCTTAAATGTAATCCTTCCATTTGGTTTTTAGATACTTGGAACCTCTTGCAATTGCTTTGGATAATGAAAAATGGTCACTTGTTCAGCTACTTATGTCATCTTCATACACTGGATATGGAACCTCCAGCTTGCAACAAGTAAGATTGATGATTCCGCATGAATCTAGGATTTCTTCTTTTTCATTTACTATGACATTAGTTGGGTAACTCCCTTTGCTTTCCATGTTAAATATTTATTTCTGATTGATGCCACTCTGAAAAGACTGGGATCTAACTTCTGGTAAACTGTTTGTCTTATCTGGAGATAAGGATCTTTGCTGCCAAATTGTAGGGGGGAAACTTGTTTTGTGGGATTCATTTTTACACTCGAATATCATGCCTTGTTAGTGAAATTATCGAAAATGTTGCTCATAGAATTTATCAAACTACTTCACCAATTTTGCTTGCACCATTTAAGAGGTCATTTTAAAAATGACGGAAGGGTAGTGAGCTAACTAAGCTTGCTGCTTACTCTTGCTTCTTCCCTCTTTGGTTGGTGGTGATAAATATTTATTGTTTTCAGATGTTGGCTATTTAATACCTGCCAATATTTTCAATAACTTAACCTTCCGTCCAAAATTTTATGGTTTTAAACTAAAAAAAAATTATTGATTTTTCATTTTTGTAGCAGTTGAGCTTCAAACAAGTGTACATACCTTGATTGTACTTTGTTCCTTGCTGTGTCACTCAAACTTCATGTTATTGTTCTCCTTTTTTAAGATGTTCTTGCACCATATGTCTTGAAGGATGCCATGGAGCTCGATCAGCTTATCAGTTATCTAATCAACAAAGAAAATTCCGAGGGTGTGGTCCTTCTTGGTCATAGCACTGGCTGTCAGGTAGCTGCCGATTTTGTGTTAGATTTGTTCTGTATCCAAAATTCATGTGGCTGCTTACCAAAGCAATTTCTGAGGTAATAAGGGTGTCCATTTACTGTTTTTGCATGAAACTAGGATATAGTGCATTATATGCGCACAAATGCAGCTTGTTCCCGAGCAGTCCGTGCTGCCATTTTGCAGGTAGCTCCTATTCCATCAATTGGCTTGTTTTCTTTAAGTATACTTTATTTGCATCTCTTGTACTTGACTGTATGGGTGTGAGAAAGGGAGTTTTACTAGTCTGTTACCATGATCATTTAAGCGGAGTTTCTGATGTAATCTTTTTAATGGTTTTCAACTGATATGTGAATATTTTAGTACAGTAGTACATCTTAGGACCATGAAATAATGATGACTTCCTTTCCTTTATTATTTGAAGGGCCTTTTCTTTTCTCCCCTGGGTATGTATTATTTCCACTTGCAGCTTTAGTCATATTGCCTGATTTGAATGTTCAGGCTCCGGTTAGTGACCGAGAATACCGGGCAACTCTTCCTGAAACTGCTTCCATGATTGACTTGGCTTCAAGTATGATTAAGGAAGGTCGGGGTTCAGATTTAATGCCTAAGGAAGCAGATCCTTTTGCCCCAATAACTGCCTATAGGTAGATACACTGCCACTGTCTTCCATCCTGAAATGATCCTATGCTTTCATAATTCCTCATTTGAGAAAAGTTTATTAGAAATCTTCTTTTTCCCTATGCTTTCATTTACAAATTTAACTGTATTGGGACTGTGCTAATCATATATCCAATGAGATCAAGAAACTTTGTATATTTTTACAGAAGCTTTGAGGTCACATTAGTCTTTTTTGTGATTGATTTTACTCCATGGTTCTTTTCCTTTTACTGCTTTTATGTTATTGCATTTTTCTTCTTTGTTGAGAATTCCAGTGTCTTGCCAGATACAACTCCCTTTGTGCCTACATGGGAGATGATGACATGTTCAGTTCAGACCTTAATGACCACCAGCTTAAAATGAGACTTGGACACATGTCTAACACTCCTTGCCAGGTAACATACGCCTTTCATATTCTTTTGTACTCATGGTTTCTGTTGTGTTAATTGAAAGCAAACCAATGAACATTGTAAATTTATAATCTTGGTAACTCGCCATTTTTTATTTGTGGTGTAGCATTTTCTTTCTCCTTTGAAATCAGTAGGTAATATTATCATCATGTTTCGCTTAACAACTAGATTCTCAGGTTTACGAATGTGGCGGTTTTGTTTCAGGTTATCTTTTCCATGGGCGATGAATACGTGCCGGAGTATGTTGATAAGAAGGCCTTGGTTGAAAGGTGAGACCAGAAACTCCCTTCCAGTTAAAGTTTTCCTGGAAACATTTCCTATTAGAACATCTCTTTATTGCATCCAATAGTTTGTGCTACCGGATGAGGTAATCTAGTCGGTTTCTCCTGGAAACAATTGCACGTTCGATTCAGCGTATCTTGTTGATTGCATGCATGTGTTCATCAGAGAGTTTGCATGTTTCCTTATCCGAGTAAAATGGTGTTGCTGATTCATACACCCCTGCAGATTGTGCAGAGCCATGGGCGGCGCGGAGAAAGTCGAAGTTGAACACGGGAATCACTCGCTCTCTAACAGGGTCCATGAAGCAGTGCAGGCCATCGTAGCCTTTGTTAAAAGAGAAGGACCCAAAGGCTGGGATGACCCATGGAGCTAATGCTCTATTGATTCATGGTTTTGATTCAGAGATTTTGATTATATTCACAACATATTTAACAGAAGAGTGTGCATTTCTTGTGAAGGAAGTTTGATATTTTGTATGGGTAAACCTTGTCATCTACAACAGTGAACCTAAGTTTCTTATTCTATTTTTAAGAAATATGTATGAGATTTCGACATTCAAATATTCATATATTTTAAAAAACACGTGTATTTTAAACAAAATTAGTTTGAATGATGTTTTATATAAATCACTTTCTAATTATTTTTTATAAAATTTATGGAGAATCTCCGATTTATTCTGGTTGGTCATGCTCAGATTATAGAAGATTATATTTTTATTGAAAATAGGTAAATTATTCTCATGATCATCCAAATTTATAAAATATCGAAAATTTCTGTGAATTTTTTTGGATATTTTAATAGTAGTTTATATGGATATGATCCGGTTATCCTATGATTTAGATATATAATTCGTATTCCCATTTCTATTTTAGCTTCGGTAATAGAATTCTCCTTGTTTTCATGAGTAAAAGGTTTCTATCATTCCTCATATTGGTTGATTTAAATTCCTATAATTTTTATTATTATTTTACACTCAATTACCACCCTTATATCAACTTTAATAAAAGAATACAAAAAAATAATATCTAAAATCGAAAGTTTTAAAACTTTTATAAAAAATATAAAAGTAAAATTGTAATTTATTTTAGAATTAGGATAAATATAAAATTTTATAATTTAAATACTATGCTGTTTTAAGTAATAAAAAATAATATTTCTCCTATTTTTCACCTACTTTTGTTTAATCTATTTTATACTTTAACTCATGACCTAATTTATTCTAAAATATATCTTTCTTTCTGAGCGGTCAACACTGTCGAGTCAGCTCACCTCGTTGGACGGATAAGATCAAACAAAAACAATATTAAAATACTTCACTTGATTTAGGGTTTAAAGTCTGTTTCAAACTCATTTTTATGTGGTCACTAAAGAGTAAAAGGTAGTTAAGTAATGCATAAAAAACAAAAAGAATATATATTTAATCATTAATTATAAAATGAATAAATATTTAAATTATATATATTTAAAATTTTATAGTTTTTTTAGTTATAGTATATCTCTAAAGTTTACTCTTCAGATAACTATGGTTAAAAAAATATAAAAAATTATAAAATTAATTAATTTATCAGATAATTTTAGATTTTGACTAATGATTAAGAGTTTTTTAATTTTAAATATTGATTAATTAGATTTAAAATCAGTTAATTAGTTGAAATAATTTAATTAATCTAAAATATTAAATATTTATCTTATTATATACGTTCATTTTTGTTTGTTTATATTTGTTTATTATTTTAATAAACGAATATGAACGAACACGAATATACTGTATTCCTTAATAAATGAAAACAAACAAAAAATTTTGTGTTCATATGTCCGTATTTGTCATTTGTTTGGTTCACTTACAGACCTAACAAAACTTATCGCTTTCAAAAGATCTAACAATCTTTTGATAAAAATCAACAAAACTATTACTTTTAATCAGAATGTTTTACGAAGAAAACAAATTCTTTCAATACTTGATTTTGACCTATCGAAAAATCGTAAATGAGAATTAAAAATCTTATAAGCCACTAATTTCCGTTATTAACAACGCTAGATTGATATTCATTATATAAACATTTACTATTACAAAACATACAACAATATTGTCACGGATCTAGACTCGATCTAGCAAAACCGTGCGGCCTTAGGACTCGACTCGCCTAAGTCAGCCTCTAAACAAAGCCCTCAAAGCTTTGTAGTTTACGGAAGCAAACAAGTGAAGAAAGACAAACAAAGAGAGAGAGAGCTTATGAGTGAAATGCTTTGTATTTCTCAAAGATGAAGTGACAAATGATGGAGGGGTGAGCCTATATTTATACTTGGCCCCCATTACATCCAACGGTTACAAATAAATTACATCAATGGTCAGGATTAACTCCCACCAACCACAAGGGCATCATTCCAAGAATATTCCTATCTAAATAAGGAAAGGAATCTCCTATGTTCACATAGGATAAGTGGGCTATCTTCATGGGCTTGACAATCCCAATACCTTGGTGAGATAGGCTTGGGCGGATTGGACTGCAGCAATCTTACTGTTGGGCTCGTTGAGCTCGCGGCCCGTGACATTCTCCCCCACTGAATTCAGCAACGCCCTCGTTGCGTCTTGAGAATGAAAATCGGCAATCTTGTCTTGAAATTGCCAAAGGTCCTCGGCTGGTTCCCAACTCCCTTCACTGTCGGGAAGTCCCTTCCATTGGACGAAGTACTCCTGCCTTGGTCGATGATGTTTCCGTCGGACGATCCTGTCTGCTAGGATCTCTCGAACCTCCTTCTCATAGGAGACCTTCGCTCCTACTGGTGCTCTTTGTGACTTGCCTCGATCCGGATCATCAGTATCCGCATGGAATGGTTTGAGCATACTTACATGGAAAACCGGGTGAACCTTGAGCTTGGGTGGTAACTCCAGTTTGTAGGCCACAGCACCTACTCGCTTTATAATCTTAAATGGTCCCTCGTACCTTCGCACAAGTCCTTTGTGTGTTCCTGGTTTCCTCAACAATAAGTGAAGCTTGGCAAGGACTTGGTCGCCAACTTGAAACTCTTCGTCCCTGCGCTTTCGATCAGCCCACTTCTTGGTACGCTTACCCGCCTTGTGCAAACAAGCTCGGGCTAAGTCAAAATGCTCTTGCCACGCCTTGGCAGTGCGGTAAGCTGCTGGATTAGGCCCCTCGTAACCGAGCACAATAGCGTTGGGAGTGAGTGGCTGTTGTCCGTTCACGATCTCAAAAGGACTTCGGTTTGTGGCCTCCGTCCGCTGCAAGTTGTATGAAAATTGGGCCACATCAAGCAACTTCGGCCAGTCACGCTGAGTCGCACTAGCATAGTGCCGGAGGTAAATCTCCAATAACGCATTCACTCGTTCGGTTTGCCCATCCGTTTGTGGATGAATACTCGTGGACATGTTCAAATCTGTCCCTAACAGCTTGAACAACTCAGTCCAAAACTTGCCCGTGAAGCGGGGGTCTCGGTCACTCACGATCGTCCTTGGCACCCCCCAATACTTCACCACGTGCTTGAGGAAAAGACGAGCTGCTTCCTCAGCTGGGCACTTCTTGCTGGCAGGAATGAAGGTGGCATACTTCGAGAACCTGTCAACAACAACAATAATACTGGCAACCCCGTCAGTATTCGGCAAACCGACTATAAAGTCCATAGAAATACTCTCCCATGGACGCTCCGGAATCGGCAATGGCTGCAACAACCCTGCTGGTTTCTTGGCCTCGATCTTGTCTTGTTGGCAGATAAGACAAGTCTTCACATAGACCTCCACGTCATTGTCCATGTGTGGCCAATAATACCGATCCGCTAACAATGCCATCGTACGGTGCACTCCTGGATGGCCAGCCCACTTGGAATCATGGCATTCCCGTATGAGCTCTTTCCGCAGCTTCATGTACTGCGGAACATAGAGGCGCCGTCCCTTGGTGTACAAGAGGTTGTTCTCGAGCCAGAACCGTCTAGACTTGCCCTCCTTGGCATGATTGATCAAGGACTGAGCAGTCGGATCCTGATCCAATCCCTCCTTGATGCGTGATAACAGTGGTCCTTCGGGTCTGCTGATGAACTCTAAATTACACCTTCGACTAAGTGCATCGGCCACACAATTGGCCTTTCCCGGCTTGTACTCCATGATAAAGTCGAATTCCGCTAAGAACATTTGCCACCGAGCTTGTTTGGCAGACAATTTCTTTTGGGTTAGAAAATAACTGTTGGCAACATTGTTGGTGAATACCTGAAATCTCGAACCCAACAAATAATGTCTCCACAGCCGCAAACAGTGGACAACTGCGGTCATCTCCTTCTCTTGGACGGTGTATCGCCTCTTTGCATCATTGAGCTTCCGACTCTCGAAAGCTACCGGATGTCCTTCCTGCATAAGGACTCCTCCAATGGCTACATCGGACGCATCGGTATGGACTTCGAAAGGCTTGGCATGGTTCGGTAATACTAATACCGGCTCACTCACCATGACTTCCTTCAGTTTCTCAAAGGCCCTTTTACACTCTTCACTCCAGTCCTACGTCTTGTCCTTTTTCAGCAAATCGGTCAAGGGTGTGGCGATCTTGGAATAGCCTTTGACAAAACGTCAATAGTAGTTGGCCAATCCAAGGAATGATCTAAGCTCCGTCACCTTGGTTGGCGGTCCTCATTCATCAATTGCCCGCACCTTATCTCTGTCCATTCGGATTACACCTCCTCCAACAATGTGGCCTAAGAATGGTACTTCCTTCTGGGCGAATGCGCACTTCTCTCTCTTGACAAAGAGCTCATTCTCTCGAAGTACCTGGAACACTTGTCTCAAGTGTTCTACATGCTCCTCCAAGTTCTCACTATACACCACAATATCGTCAAGGTAAACAACAATAAAACGATCCAAGAATGGATGCAATACCTTGTTCATGAGGGTGCAGAACGTCGCTGGAGCATTCGTGAGGCTGAAAGGCATCACAAGGAACTCATACGAGCCATACCGAGTCACACACGCGGTCTTTGGCTCATCGCCTTTGGCTATTCTCACTTGGTAGTATCCCGATCTGAGATCCAACTTGGTGAACCACTTTGCACTCCCAAGTTGATCAAACAAGTCCGCAATGAGGGGGATCGGATACTTGTTCTTCACTGTGAGCTTGTTCAAAGCTCTGTAATCGATGCACATCCGAAGAGAGCCATCCTGCTTCTTCTGGAACAAAACAGGTGCACCATAAGAGGCTTTGGAGGGTCGAATGTACCCGGCATCCAACAGCTCCTTGAGTTGTCTTCTCAACTCCTCCAACTCCGGTGGGGCCATCCGGTATGGAGCCCTTGCTGGCGGCTCCGCATTAGGGATCAACTCGATCTTGTGATCCACTTCCCTCTTCGGTGGTAATTGCTTTGGCAATTCGGAAGGCATCGTATCAGTGAATTCTTCCAATATTTGTTCCACTTCTACTGGAACTTCTATCGACGTCAAAGACTCGTCACCTTTCAAGGCCGCCAAGTATGTTGTAGTCTCCTTGCGCACAACACCCTTGGAAAATTGGATGGCTGAAAGCATCTTTCCCTCCATTCCAGTTTCTCGATTTGTGGGAACAAGGCATTTTTGATCCGGATCCAATATGCAGATACAATCGGCAAATGGAGCAAGCAGCGTATTAATCCGGTCAAGAAAGTCTAAGCCAATAACGAAATCGAAGTCATCAAGTGGAATTACCTTGATGTTTTCTTTACCGTGCCAACTTCCGAGTTCAATCTTGACTCCCTTGGCAATTCCCACGATCGGTCTCTCCTTGGAATTGACAGTTTTTATCATTCCACTTGCCTTCTCCACATGAAGGTCAAGTTTCCTGGCAGCTTCATCTGACATGAAAAGTTCAGACGCACCCGTATCCACTAATGCACTCAAGTTCTTCCCTGCAACGATGATGTCTGCGAACATCAGTCCCCTATGTTTATGGCCCCTCTTGACTTGAACGGAGCTCATGATTGAGTTGAGTTTAACCGTCACGTTCTCGGTTTCCTCTCCTCCATCAATGGCATTGATTTTTGCCTTCTGGGGACAATCTCTATGTTTGTGTGGACCTTGGCATATGTAACACGCAATGGGACCCTCCCTCTTCTTTTCAAACGAGAGTTTCACGTTCTGCAAATGGTTTGATGGTCTCCGGTATTTCCCATATGTCTTTCCGGATTTTTCCTTTTCTCCCCCACCATTTCCGTTGTACTTTGGCTTAGGTTTGGAAGAATCGGATTTCGGATGCTCCAATTTCTCAAATTACGCAATGGACTCTGCTGAACTAATGGCTTTGGAAAGATCCGTAGCTCCCATTCGATTCAACTCCATCTGCGCCCATCGTTGCAACCCATTTTTGAAGGCGTAGTATCCCTCGTCTTCATTCATGTTCTTGAGGAGAAGCTTGATTTCCTTGAACTTTTTGACATAGTCAAGGATTGACCCATCGTGCTTCAAGTTATGCATTTTCTTGCGGGCGTCCTCGATAGCATTCTTTGGATAAAATTGCTCCTTGAATTCGTCATCGAATTCCTTCCATGTCTTAATAGTGTTCTTCTCAGTACACCTGTGTCGCCACCATAAAAGAGCATCACCAACTAAGTAAACAGATGTCGTGTTTACCTTAGTAGTATCATCCTCGATTCCCATCAATCGGAAATACTGCTCCAAGCCCCAAATGAAGTTCTCCACGTCCTGGACAGTCCTCGCCCCGTTGAACTCCTTCGGCTTCGGAATATCAATCTTCGGCTTTGGTGCTGCTACCTCCCCTAGCACACCACTTTGCATAGCCGCCTTATAGATGCGCAACTCACTCTTGAGTTCAGCCATCTCTTCCTTCATAGCCACAACAGTAGCCTCAAGAGAATCGTCCCTCTCACTCAATTTTGCAAAAGTCTCATCCAGCAACTTCTGCATTATTTTGGAAACGTTCTCTTCAATGGAATCCTTCGATGAGATGATATCCCTCGAATTCCGCATTATTTTGCATTATTTTGGAAAAGTCTCATCGAATTCCGCAGCTTCTTGAGCCTCCTTGACCTCCGTCATGGATTCTTCAAGCCTGCTAACCCTCTTTTCCATCGATGAGATGATATCCCTCGAACTTTCCCTCTTCTTCCCGGCAGCAGCAGTAGCACGAGTCTCACGATCGGTTGCTGGGACCTCAACTGCACTTTGTCCTGCCATCTCTCTTGAACACAGGTTGTCGGAACTTGGCTCTAATACCACTTGCCACGGATCTAGACTCGATCTAGCAAAACCGTGCGGCCTTAGGACCCGACTCGCCTAAGTCAGCCTCTAAACAAAGCCCTCAAAGCTTTGTAGCTTGCGGAAGCAAACAAGTGAAGAAAGACAAACAAAGAGAGAGAGAGCTTATGAGTGAAATGCTTTGTATTTCTCAAAGATGAAGTGACAAATGATGGAGGGGTGAGCCTATATTTATACTTGGCCCCCATTACATCCAACGGTTACAAATAAATTACATCAATGGTCAGGATTAACTCCCACCAACCACAAGGGCATCATTCCAAGAATATTCCTATCTAAATAAGGAAAGGAATCTCCTATGTTCACATAGGATAAGTGGGCTATCTTCATGGGCTTGACAATCCCAATACTTTGGTGAGATAGGCTTGGACGGATTAGACTGCAACAATCTTACTGTTGGGCTCGTTGAGCTCGCGGCCCGTGACAATATCATAAAGACATTAAGATTACTATAAAAAAAACAAATAAACTATCATAAAAAATATCCGAAAATCTAATCCAGAACACCAAGCCTTCAATTAACACACATGTTCAGCATGAAATTTATCTACAGAGATAGCAAGATTTGTTCCATGCATAAATTTAGTACTAATGCTTTACAAAATACCAGCATGATCGCCTCTACAAAACAGACAGATCATTTAGATGAACTGGTTCGGTTTAGAATCTGGTAAGAAAGAAGAACAAGATGTTTCCTTCAGCAACAAAGAAGAGCTAAATCCCAGCATTGCACGACCAAGATCAAACTCAAAAAGATTCTCCTCCAGTTGAAGACCTCCGATGACAATGGGGCTGCTCTGTTCCGATCCTCCGTCTAAAACACCAACACAAATGGTTTCTCTGCTAACTTCCACCATTGAGTTCCTCCTATGGATTCTCCACTTTACCATCTCAATCTGCAGAACCAGATTGATCTCCGGCATCGAGTTCCCGACCCCTTTTGAACTGAAGCAGAGTCCGAACGGAGCCACGGCTGCCACCCTTGTCATGTTCATTCCAGCGGCTGCCTTCACATAAGCTTCGGAAAACACTGCATAGATTGAGCTTTCCATGTTTGTATATGGCACGACTGTGCTTAGCTTTGCCTCTAGTTTTGTTTCTCCTTGGAAACTCAATCTCCTTCCGTTGATCTTGACGGATTGAACATGGATGAAGTAGTCGTTTTGTTTGATGACAAGGGGTGTGTAAATCAGTGACCTTGTTATTTCTGTGCCGAAAACGGCGTCTCCGTTGCCGGTTAACACCGCGCCGGTTGACGAAGATAAGCAAAGACTGAACTTTTGAGGGTGATTCATCGAGGAACTCAGCTGTGACGGTAGAGAAACGGGAGCTTTCCCTAATCCCATCATCCCCTTGGCGCCTCTGGCCAAGCCTTGCAAGTGAAACGCCGGTACACAGGAAAATAGGAAGTGATCTACGGTTGTGATTCCGCCTACCTTTAACCGGTCAACGGAATCAACGGCTACGGTATCCTCCACCAGTTCCCCTACTGAAGCCAATCTCGTGACACCATTGTTTGGGAACACTAAGCAGTTGGTTTTGGAAAGGCAAGTCTTGCTTCCTGGGTCCTGAAACTTGGCTCTGGAGCAGTTGACGGAGCAGCTCGGGATCAACTCTCTTGATGAAGACAGGTGTCCGGAATCGCAATCCATCCAAAGCAACGAACTGCCGAGATCAACCACGAGATCTGCTGGTCGCAAAGGAGTGCCGTGGGAAATCCTGGCAACGTACTGAAGAGTGTCTGCATCTTTAAATACAGGAAACAAAGCGAAATTGGAGCGGAAACCCAGCACGGGGAATGTGTTTGCGAAGCAAAGAAGAAGGGAAGAGAAGAATAATAGAAGGACGCGGTGAGTCATGGAAGCCATGGGAGGGGAAACGCGTTTGCTCTTCTTTAAATGGTTTCCAAATATGCGATGCGGCTGTTGGGATTGTGTGGTCGGGAGGTAGGAAAGAACGGATAAGATTCTGATTGTAGGTTTCATGCGATTGGAGCTGGAATATATGGGGACCACCACCGTGTTTATCTTCAACGTGACTCACTCCACTCTGACTCAGCGCCAGCGGCTTCTTTTTTCTTCATTTTTATCGTCTCTCCCACTCCAACTATTATTAGGTCCTATATTATACGATACAAGTCAGAGATCGAGTCACATCGAATATAAAAAAATAAAAGTAAAATCTTTAAATTTAAAATTTAAAAAAGATAAAAAATTTTATTTTATTACTATTTAAATTAAAAAAAATAAATACAATTATATAAAAAAAATCCATCCCACGATTAATATGGTTTCGTTCCTCTATAAGTTATAACTTAACTCATTATATTCTAATTTAGTTATTTTACTATTCATATTTCTTTAATTTTAAATTTTGTTTATCATAAAACAAATAATACAATGATAATAAAATTATAAAAAAATATTTGGTCGGTAATAAATTGATCACATTTATTTTCTCGTATTTTCATAGATTAAGAGTTCTCTGTTTTTTTTTATAATCTTCTCTCTCTTTTATATCTTAGTAGGTTTATAATTAAATTTAAAATTATAAAAAATAAAATTAAATTATATAAATTAAGAATGATTGAATTGAAGAATATAAATCAAATATACAATACATGTATATTACATAGACTTATAGTATAAGTTAACTCGATATATTTAATAATTATTTTTTTTCACATCAATTAAATAACTTTATTAATAAATCAAAGTAAAACAAGGGCACAATTTGTTAGAGGTTTTAAAAAGGTAAACAATTCACGATTATATCGGATATTGTTTTATACCGATAAAAAATTACAGTTTTAAGGGTCTATGAAGAGTTTTCAAAATACGAAATAGATAAAATCTCTAAAACTGGCAACAATCTTTTACACGTATTCTTAAAGACGACGATCTACTATAAAAAATACCTATAAACAACTTAAAAATTAAATTATCTATGACCATCGATAAATATAAATCAAGAACAAACGTCGTGAGAACCATCGTACTATTCAAATAGCAACCAAATTTTCAAGACTTGAAATATAAAATAAAAATAACAAATTAAAAGTATAAAGACAAAATCTGTAAGATATTGATAGTACAATATTAATAATAGAATTTGACCAAATTAAAATATAAGAATAAATTCATAAAATATGCATAGTACAAGGAGTCATAACATAATTTGACCAAATAGCTTTGGATACAATTACTAAAACATCCCTAGGGGAAAAAATGATAAAAATGTGCGTTTATTATGTGACGGGGATTTTTCTTTTGTTAATTATCCTTATCTTTTATCGTGAGGGATCCACGTGTAATAAATAATATAAGCCAAGATCGAATAAAGGTGTACAGGAAAGATGCGAACACTTTTGCCATACCCAAATTTAAAATAATTTAGAGAATTATCTTAGAATATTAAAGATATATATAAATTAAAGTTAAAATTAAGATAATTTATAGATTTATCTTAAAATAATAATAATAATAATAATATATAATTTGTGTTTATTTGTTTTACCTTTATCTGTCGTAATTTTTTTAAAAGTTTATTTTATTTTATGGCACTCACCATAGGTAGTTTTTTTTTTACTTTTATATTTTAATATTGTATGTTATTTAAATTTTATTGGTATTTGTTCTTATTTTTTAAATGTTATTTGTGTTATATTTCATAATTTTTTTTATAATAGATTGAATTTATATTTATTTAATTTTATGGGTTGCGGAGTCGTGAAACAAGAATAAATATAAAAATTCTTGACGAGAAGAATGTAAAAAGAATATTCTTTGCCTTCTCTCCGCCCAATTAACATTCTTGTATATATAAAATCTTATCAAGGTCATAGATTTAAAACGTGTTAAAAATATTTTTGTTGATTATAAAGTGTAAATATAAAAATTAAAATTATTATTTAACTCGATTAAAAGAAAGCAGCGTCAGCTTCCACACTAGAGATTAAACGCGAGGTGACTTGTTAATTGACCAAATTAAGAAACATTAATGATTCGATTGATATTTTTATTTAGTGACCAGAATAAAATTGATTTTATAATTAAGTGACTAAATAAGTAATTTACCAGAAAACACAGATTCCGTCAACATGCGGAAGCAAGAAAAAAACACTTACTCGATATATACGTTTGATAATGGCAAAATTAAGATTTTTTAATTTAAAAAATTTTAGAATCAAAATTACTCAAAAGTAGCTGAGTTGATTCCGTAACATGAAAGGTTAAATTATGTTTGAAGGCTCTTCAATCTTTGTATATTTCAAATTTAACACATTTCATCTTTATTTTTAGAAATTTAATATCTATGTTTTAAATTTAAAATTCAAGTCCAATTGTTAACAATAAAATGGCGTTGTAAGGCACTTGAATTTAATTAAAAAAAGCTAACTATTAAATATTTGAAATTAAATTATTGAATTAAAAAAAAAACATAAATAAAATCTTGTCCTGAAATATGCATGGCCATTTTATTAGATTTAATTTCATGTTAAAATATGCAATGAATAAACGAAAGTCATGGATCGATTGGATCCACTGAAAAACAATTGCAATGTATACTACTTCCTCGGATTATTATAACGTGAGGCCGATTAAAATAAAACAAGACGAAACCAAAATTATTACAAAAATTATAAAATTTTTAATATATATACTAAAATTTTATTTTTTTTTAAAAAATGATATATACTGAAATTATTACACTTTCAAAAAATTTATTTTTTTTAAGAAATTCGGTATGTACTGAAATCCATATACCGAAATCCTAATAATTTTATAAGAAATTTGATATATATCGAAAAATCAATACCGTATTTCTTATAATTTTTATAAGAATTTCAATTTCGTCTTATTTTAGCGTATTTTAACCTGTTTAACCCTAAAACTCCCTGTTTCTAAAAGAACTCTCAACAAAGATCTTGGAACTAACATAAGATAGCTTTCATGGTCAATCCTACAGAACTGCAAAGAGAGATCATTTTACAGAAATGCAAATGTCATCATCAAAATCAAACCAACCATTTCTTGACTTTGTTATTTACCTTCTTCCATCCCACAGCTTTATCACCGATGTTTCGGACAAAGAACGCCAAACCCCTGACACCAAACTTCAAACAAACATCACTCAAGAAACCAGGCCAGAGTACAAGTCATTTGCAAGCAAATGCACTGAAAAGAAGAAGAAAATACCGACCTATGTTCATCACTCAACTCTCTTTTCAACTACAGACCTATGAGGCTTCGGAGCTGAAAATAAGATTTGACATTAAAAAATAAACAAAAAGGGAGGATGCAGAAACATTAGTACAAACTTAACAAGTTCCACTGTATGATTATAGTGTAATCTTGCCTTCTTTTTTCCCATTGCATACTAATACGCGCATTAGTTCTAGGTTCCTTTCAGATATAATTTGAGCAGACACAACCCTTTCCAGACTATTAGTCATAATTGTACCAGTTTCAACATGTTTGGCATTGTTTACAGATTCAGGACTTCTGTTTACTAGGATATGGATTAAAGCAATATGCCACAATGATATATAAATATCTCTTCGTTTATATCATTCTTTCATGAATTTTGACTTAATAGATTAGGACCTTGTATTTTACCCAATGCAGTGATGCAGAAATTGCATACCATTAGGATTCCCTTGTTCGTAGAAACTTCGGAAAAGAGAGACTGCTTCTGAGGCCATTAATCCTCCTGTACATTTGAAACCTTTCCCTTGTGGAACTTCATCACTAAAAGCACAAAGAAAAATTAGAAAACAACACATGCATTTGAATTACAAAATGTTCCAATAAATTGAAGAGGATGGATGTAGAAAGAAAGAAATTTCAGCATCAATGGCTTCTCACTTTCCTCGATAGAAAAACCATATAAAATTAAAATATTACGGTAACAAAGATGGTACTTCCTTCTAAATGTTATCTGTGATGATGTGTATGGAAGCACTTTCTTTTTTGAACTGTTTCCTTTTTCAAGAGAGAGAGAGAAAGAAAGAAAAGACCTTCAGGATTTAGTCTCAAATTAAAGTGGAAGAACATTATTAATGTAAAGCATTCAATAGGCAAGGGACAATAATCAATCAACCATATGGTTTAGACCCCAAGTTTTTGGCAATCAAAATGCTTTAGAAAGTATATTTAATGAATTTGAAGGGAATTAGTTCAGAATTGGATAAGTGACCTGAATTGTCACTTATTGTGAATATGGCCAACATTAAGACTACAACATCTGCAGCTATATGCAAGATAAATAGGGAAGGAGAAATGTTGGCATTGTGTCATCATCAACATTATAATGATTATATGAAAACGAGATAATGAAGACAGAATAAGTTAAAACTCAGCTAAATGAGGACAACGGAAAAACAATGGTTACGAAAATAAAACAAAATGATAGAAAAACATTTGCATAGAAGAACGGACTCTATAACAGACCTGATGGATGACTCTGAGCAACTGGAATGCAAGGATAAAATCGATCCGCATCCTCCAAATTTCTCATTTGCACAACCATAATATACTTCCCTTATCCCTAAATGAATAATATCAGTAAATAACCAGGCTAACGGAAAAAAAGCAATGAAACTAAAATGTATTCGTAATAATATATTGCTACATTCAAGGATTGTAATTGGAAAAGAATTATACCAAGAAATGACAAAGCTGCAGCACACATTATGCATGGTTCACATGTAACATACAAAACACATTGTGAAAAGTTTTTAGCAACTTCAGCTTTTGAAGTCCCGTCTTTTTGCCACTTCTCCAGAAGGATGTCTATGGCTTCCATTTCTGCATGCCTTGTAGCCTACGCAATAAAAAACAAAGTTGTGTAATTTATATGAGCTGACAAGGAGGTAACTTTGACTAATAGTCTTCTGACATGTAACAATTAAACCATAGCAGAAGTCTAGAGACTCTAGACACGACCAAAAGTACGATTACTGACTTGTGATCAAATTTTGTAAAAGCAATACTATTATGTAAGTCAGCCACCTACTCCCCATAATTCAGGGGTGGGGGTTCATATATTATTTTTCCCTTATAAGAGGAAATTCATAAAGCACGGGAAAAACATAAAGCCAATGCTCATAGTAAAATGATAATAGAAAGAAGGGATCAGAGTTCAGTTAGCCTTTGAAAATGGGAGAAAAAGAATAAGAAGAGAGGGAAAAAAAAGGCATTTTTGTATTGCTTGTCTGAGATAAAAACACACCCAATTTTTAGTTTTGCTCTTGGCAGACTACCAAAACATCCACTCATACAAATCAGGGAACTCCACCATAAATATACCAAAAAAACTTTGGTTGTTACTATTTCAAAAATTTAAATTGCAAAGCGATATGTGAGGATATTGTATATTCTTGGGGACAACATAAGCATCCTTGAGAAAGATGAGAATTCTAAAGATGCTAAATAAGGACGAAGACAAAAACAAATGTGGCGCAAATTTTGGCTGAAAAAGAATAAGATCAGCTTTTCATTTTACATCTTTGTAGATCATCTACTTGCATAGGTGCAAGTTAAAACAGTGAGAGATAGAAAAGACCAATGGATTTTTCTTAGAAAGACTTGGTTAAGAGGTTGCCTACGCAAAACTAATTAATTTCATGTGTACTTATTGACTTTTACATCTTTAGATAAAATTGTCCATAAGAATAATCTACAGCATAAATCGTTTTCCAGTTTCTAGCCAATTAATAAGTTATGTCACTTGCAACATCCAACAGATTACTATTACAACAGGATGAAAAGCATATGAAGACCAAAATGATGCACAAACAAAGCACTCAAGAGACACTTTTTTAAGTACTAAATACCTTCATGGGGATTTGTACAATCAACATAAATCAAAAGAGATCAAACAGGCATACTATGAAAACGTTGAATTGATCAAAAAAAGGGAGGAGATTTATTTACATTTCGTGTCTCAGTGGTTCGATTTCTACCCGAGGCAACGACGTTACCATCCTTAATGAATACGCAGCTGGTCAATAAAAAGTACAGTGAAAAAATGCATTTAAATTTTGTATTAGGGACGAGTCACAGACTTTAGAGAAAAAGACAATTTAGTTTCAAAACTAAAGCACAAACAAAGAGAAATGGAGAACAATAGAAGTTAACTGATATCTGATAAAGTTTACAGTAGCTTGGATTCTGAGAATAGTTAGAGCCTAGAGGGGTTGCGACATGGTTTGAAACTTTGTACTAAATTACATGGATGTTAACAATTGTTTATGCTTCAATACACGAAACAATGAAGAACTTAATCTATGAGTCTATAACAAAGTGCAACCAACAAAAAACTAGCACTCAGCTATTATGTTGATTTATAAATCTGGTGAGACAAAAATTATGCGCTGGACAATGCCATTTTATTTTCAACTTAAGCTTATAACTTATTTTTTAATGGTCAAATCATCGTGCCATTTAATTTTACAATTTTTTAAGTAGAACTGATGCACCTTAGTGTTTAAATCCTTGAATTTGGTGAGCCTTTAAGGCAATAATTGCAGTTCTTTCCAAGTGTGCCTTCAGGTTTTGGCAAAAAGGTATTTGAGCTTTGTGTTCCCCCCTTTGTATGTTTCCTGACATCTACCATTCAAAGGAGATTGCATCCAAGCTTAGTAATCATAATATCAAATTGGGCACGCATCCACAACTTGAAACCTTTTCAAGCATTAGTAAATCTTAATAATGTTAATTACAAAGGCTATGACCAAGGTTATGCCTTATGACATAAAGTTAACTAAAAAAAGTGTGTGTGTGTGTGTGTGTATGTGTGCTTAAATTTGGTCTAAATTCATCTGAAATTTAGATAATATTTTTTTCAAACTCCAAAAAACTGTAATAGTTTCATATTATTCAAGAGAGTAGATGATTATAACACATGAGAAGATACAATAGAATAAATTTTTGCAAAGTACCATTACCCAAAACCATAGACAGATTTTAAAAGATGATGTATTCTTTTACTTGTTTTTAGGACAATTCATGCATTCATATCATGTTCCTACATTTTCTCATGTTATAATTGTGGTAAAGTTATTTCATATTTATTTAACTTTTAACAAAGTAGTAGTTTATCTTATACAAAATTTTAGCATGTTCACTTATTCATGTTGTGTTCTATTTTTTTGTGTGTGTAGTTGTATTCCATACCACGTTTTAATTACTTTTTCGGTGTCTTGTGTGTGTCTAGCAATGTCATGTCCATGTTCAGTAAAAAACAAAGAAGCTAAACTCAAATTTTCATCCGAATTCCAATAGAAGGAAAAAGTAGGCTGAGGGAGAAAAAAATGATGAGATTAATATTTACCCAACAGGAACTTCAAGGCTTTCCATAGCAAGTTTTGCCTGAAAAGTATGGGATCAATTAGCAACATTTCCAAAATTGGATTACAAAAAGGCAGAAAAAGAAGGATTGGGATTACCTGGTGAATTGCAAGTTCCATGTATGCAAGATTATCACTTTCCATCTAAGTCAATAAGAACAAAAAAGTTTGTTGCAAAGGAAGTGAAACAAAAGCTAATAATGACAAGGAGAGAAAAAAGAAGAAGAAAAAAGATGGATTTAGAGGGAATGACTAATAGCTACTGAGAGAGGGAGGAAAAGGTAACTGCCTGGATCCTGCAATTCCAAAACCAACATTCAAAAACCTAAACAAAGGCAAAGCCATAAACAAAAACAATGTACAGAACAAAATACTGAGGCAAAAAGAATGAACGAAGAGAGAAAGAAAGACAAGGTAATCTGAACAATAAAACACGTTCCTGGACACTCTACTCTCTAGAACAATCAAAACTCAATTCAATTCCAACTAATTCCCAAATATCGAGCTCCTATAATTCAATAAGCTAATCTAAATTCAAACGGAAAACAGTTGAGATTCAAATTTACAATCATCCCTAAACTGAATTTCAATCAACTAATCCAAATTTCAATTTCCTTTTGCATTAACTTAGCTTCAGCTTTAACTAAAAAAATCTATTATTTCTCAAAACCTTTTCCCAAAACAATCAAAAGCTACAAAGTAAGACTAACCGGCGTCGCTTTAGCGGCGTACACCTTCGGTGGCAGGCCTTCGAAGATCTACACGATAATTTTGAAGGAAACTCTGATCAAATTAAAACCGACAGCGTCGTAAAGGTATTTGCGGAAGGCGAGATCTAAAAAGTGATAGCTTAATAAAAGGTAAAAAGAAAAATATTAAAAAAAAATATTAATTTTTTTAATATATATTTAAAAAATAGTATACATCGAAAAATCAATATCAAAAATTTTATAATTTTTATAAAAATTTAATATAATCTTTTTTAACCGTTTTTAAGTTTATCGTTCTATAAAACTTTCCAAATGCTATAAACAAACCAAAAGTGTTCATTAGATAAATTACATAGGTAACCATTTAGTTATAAATTTAATATTAATTTAATTATTATATTTTTAATGTTAACAATTTTATCATGTATTTATTTATTTAATTCTAATTAAATTATCAATCGCAAAAGAAAATAAAAAAAAATAATTGTTAAATAAAATTTATATAATTATACATTTGAAAATTTTGTTTATATAATCTATTTAAGAGAACGAACAGATTAATATGATTATTTACACAGATTACCTTTTTTTTTTTTCTTTGTCTGCTTTTATTTCACTTCCTTTGCAGCAAACTTTTTTGTTCTTATTGCAGCAATTCCATAATATAAATAGTATGAATCACATAAAAACACATATACGTATGAATCAAAAGGAATTGTCCCATATGAAAGTCTCCTCCATAGCTCTTATTATCGAGTTCATCTCCCTTTGCAGCAAGTCATCTGCAGTCAGGACGTTGTTGTTATCAGAAGATGGGGTCCGTTTAATGCGCTCGCTAAGCACGAATCGGCATACCGGACAATCTCCGCGATCCTTCACCCACGGCACGATACAGTCCTCATGGAACATATGCTTGCATGGAGTCACCATCACGTTCTCTCGGGCCTCGAAATCTTCCAAGCAAACTGCACACCTTTTCCCATCTTCATCTATCTCCGTCCCCTTCCCATGACCAAGTTTTTTATCTCTATAGTACGAATTCAGTCTCTTCGTCATCTGTTTCGGGATCGGATTATAAATTTCCTTCTTTAGCTTGCTTACTACTTTCTTTTGCTCCTCTTGATTCGATCTCGAATCCTCTTGCAGAGTCGGGGACCTCAGAAGAGTCCCCGGAAACCTTGGATTAACTGGTCTTGTGGGGAATGTGTCGAACAATACCATCTCTATCGGATTCGGAGCACGTTGATTGTCCATGAAGCTACAACATAATGTTTTTAGGACTTATATTAGACGCACCGATTTCATACACCGATAACGAATTAGATAATGACATATTCGTGAAAATCGAGCAATAAATAAGTGAATTTACCCTGAAAAGCCGAAGGGTGGTTCTAGCATCTGCCATGGATGCCTTGAACCTATAACAGGGTCCTGAAACTAGTGCACCAACGGGGAAAATAGTTGTAAATCAGTGACTTCACACGCAAGAAAACATATATTCAGCAAATCTTCCTAAAACAACTGAACAAACAAAACTTATATGTAGAAGTATATGTACCGGAACGGCTTGTAAGGGAATGGAGCGACGGAAAAACGGTTCGATGCTGTCTAAATCGAAGCTGGGGTACAGAGCCTCATATCGTCCGTAGGGATTTCGAGTATGCTGAGCCGGCCAAAACGGTGCGTTGTTCATGACTTCCGGTCCCGGATGATTTAATTATTAATCAGGTGTGCGAAACGGAAAGTGGGAATACGATTCATTTTATAGCATTCATTAAGTCCTGAATATATCCTTGTTATCGTTTCAATGGTTTGTTTGTGTTTCCTTTTCCTGGAAATTGATGTTAAGTAAGATTCTGTCTCCATTTTGCAGATGCTTGCCTCCTGGAGACGCCTACTGTTGATGAAATATTGCAGCACTTGCTAAGAAAAGAATCATATTCTAGTAATCTGACAATACTTGCTTATGTCTGAACCAGCGCATGTCATAACATCAATGGCTACATCTCCATGGTATGACACTGGTTGTGTCATGTGTGGTGTGTTAGAGAATTTCTTGATGTACACTGCACCCAACAGTGGATCTAAAAATATATACGAGAGTGCATACGAGTTAAAATATTTTTTAAGGTAAATACAAATCATAAAAATCTTAAACTTTCGAAAGGTACAAATCATAAAAACTTAAAATTTTAAGATTAATTTATAAAAGTTTAAAAAATAAAAATCAAATATATAAACTTTAAAAAAACTTAAGATAAACTTGATTACATGTGGGTCCTCACTGCCTGCACCCTTAGTGCTTGCTCAATATATAATATTTTTTGTATTACCGGATTTGGAAAAAAAATTAAATAATAAATAAGTGTTTAAATTATATTTTTTAAAATTAATATTTAAAGTATTTTTAGATTAAATAAGTATTTAATATTTATAAAATTTATTTTGTTTTGCCGTTAATAATCGTTAATTCGCTTGTGCACTCTTTTTCTTCCATTTAGGTTTAGGGAGGTTTTTTAACGAGGCATAATCGTATACGCTTCTTTATCTATCAAAAAAAATAAATTTTATTTTTTTAATAAAAACAAATTATAATTTTTTAAATATTTTAAAATTTTAAAATAATCTTTAAATTCTTAAACCCTAATTCATACAATTAATAAATAGATAAATTTTAATTTATACAAATTATACTCGAAAGTTTTTTCTATAGTATGATTTATACCCGAAAAAAACCCGAACTGCAACTTAACCCAATACTAGGCGTACCTTAGCCCAATAGTCATGTCCCCACGTGATTAAAGTGAACCCGGTCCGGTGTTTGTTTTTGACCCGTAGACGTGCGCGGCTACCTATATAAATTCGTACCGCTCAGATCATAGATTTCTCTAGAAACAATTTCCCTAGGTCAAACCCTAATCTATCTCCGTCCCTCCATCTCTTTCAGATCTGCTTTCGTGTTTCCTTTCGCCTCTCGGAAGTCTCTCATTATTCAGGTACGATTGCTGTTACATCACCGCCTTGTTTTCATTTTTGCTTTTATTTTTGGGTTCTTTCGTTGTGATGAATTTAATTTGTTGTTCTAGATTGGAGATTTTTATATATTTGTTGGTTATTATCACGAACGTTAATCTTTGTTCCTGGCTGTGGATTAGACTTTGCTTGCTTGCTGTGCGATGGATTCAGCTTTACATGTTCATTCGGTCTTTGTTTCTCGGGAAAGTAGTATCTGTTTTTGAGGAGGGAAATTCAACTTGGTTTCCGAAAAATGGGATTTAATGCTCTAATTCTAGTATTGATATTGCATAAAGATGAATCACATATCCTGTTACTGTTATGTTTTGATTATTTAATTCTAGTATTGGGTATCTGGTTTGCTCCAGGATTATGCTCAGAATATAGTACTAGAGTGATGGAATGAAACTTTGACTGAGAATTCATTGATTCGTTTAACTTCTGTGTGGTTAGAATGTAGATCTTTAGTTTTTCAACAAGGATTTTGCCCAATTTGTTCCGGTTGTTTGAAATGAACATTAAAATGATGTTTTTTAGTTTGAAGGAATTTCAGCTAACCACCAGTCATTTAGTAGAAACTATTTTGAAGGTGGATGTTTGAATAGTCATCTTGAAGAATCACTATGTCATTGAAACATTGAAGTGTTCGACCAGTCATATTTGAAATGCTAGGGAATCTGCCTCCGTGTCTTCATGGTTTCTTGGTTTAAACAGTTGGTGTCTTACTTGTTAGCTTTCCTGCATAAAAAGGATTTTAAGATCTCATTGCCTTTCTTATCATGTCAATTCTATCAAATGATGGAAGAACTAACATTGTTTTTTCTCTTCTGTGAGATGTACTTCCGGCCATCATCATACGAAAATGCAGATATTGAGTTGGTTTTCTTTTACAAATGGACTGCAAGAATTTCATCCAACTTGTTGAGGAGAAAAAGAAGAGAGCTTTGGAGAAGAAAGAAGCCCCTTTGAAATGGGAGCAGAAGCTAGAAGCTGCTGCAAAGGCGACACTGGATGCTGAGGCCAAAGAGAAGAGGTCAAAGAGGGCGAAGCATAAAAGGTACGAGTCTGATACTGACAGTGAGAGTGACAGTACTGATGGAGGGATAAAAAGGAGAAGACGATCCCATAAAAAGCATAGGAAGAATGCCCACAGTGATTCGGGTGACAATGAGAGGAAAAAGAAGTCAAAGAGAAAGTCGAAGAGACTTTCCCCGGCCTCCAGTGATGAATATGGTAGTAGTTCTGAAGAAGAGAGGAGGAAAAAGCGAAGCTGCCGGAAATGGAAGCATCATGATTCAAGATCAGATTCAGAATCTATTGTCTCCTCAGATGATGACGATGATAATGTGATAGTCAAACGAAGGCGTGCAAAGCACCACAAACGCCGTCATGGTTCCGTGTCTAGTGCTTCAGCTTCTTCAAGTGATGAAGATGATCATAGAAATCGAAAGAAAAGTCACAAAAGACACCACAAGCGCCATCATCGTGCAGGGTCTAGTGCTTCAGAATCACCGAGTGATGAAGCTGTTCATGCACACAGAGGGCAAAGCCATGCGAACCACAATAAGCATCATCAACAATCAAATAGTATTGTCTCTGGTTCAATAGATTCTAATGATCATAGACTTCAACGAGGCCAATCGTTAGGTAACTCATCGGATGATGCCCCCGAGTCAAGGCGCAATAGAAGTGGTCATCATCACCACCACCCTCGCAAACATTGACCTCATGCTGATGAGGAAATCTGCATGAGTCATCCGTCTGAGAATTCAGTTGAACCTAATAGGAAAAAAAAATCGTGAAGATGATGATCCAAGTCGACGGGCACCGTCCTATTCAAATGTTTGACTAAATGGATGTATTACATTTACAAGTGCTTTAATGTGGACACCAGTTACTGTTTCCTAATATTGGTTGGTGCTAAATTTGTGGTAGACTAAGTGTTCATTATTTCTTTTCACATTTATGGTGTTTGGTCCCTATGCAGAAAGTTACTGTACTCTTAAAACCTCCGTTCAAAAGGGTCTCTCAGACACGGCTGAAACACACGATTCTTTGATGGATGGTATTGAAGAATTACAGTAGACCAAAAGAGATAGGTCAATCCCATTGAAGGGTTTATATAGTCATAATGTTAGTATTTCAGTCGCAAAATAACACCCATGTGCATATAGGTGCAAATCGTCTTCGTTATGACTACTCAATGAGATAAATAGTTCGTGAGCTATTTGAATTTAATTCTGTCAAAATTCGATAAACATTTGATTCAGGTTAACTCGACTTAAATTCGAACTCGACTTAAGATCTTAAAGAGTTAAATCGAACAAAGTTTAACTTTGACTCAACAAGAATACAACTAGTTTGTTAATTTTGTAAAATATTTTTTTAGTAATTACTTTATAATTATTTTATTAAAAAATAAATCTAAATAATAATTATTAATTGGTGGATTGTTACTTTAGCTTTAATTTATTAGTTTGGTATATTTGTGGATTGCTACTTTAATATTTTTGGTTAAATTATACTAATATTAAGTCTTATATAATATTATTAAATTTTAAATTATAACCTTAAACTTTAAATTTGATTCGTAACGTATAAATTTTAAACATATAAACTTAAAATTTTAAATACTACTATATTTTAAATTTAAAAATTTTAACTCTAAAATTAAATTGTTTATAATTTTTATGAGGATATATAATAAAATATTTCTATAAAAGTACCCATTAATTCTAAATAAATATTTTATGTCCTTTAATCATGCATCTTCATAAATCTCACCTTAATTTTTTTTTAAATTTAAATTTTAATCTTAATTATCATATTTAAACCTAAATTTTATTTTTTAAAAAAAATAAATTATACATTGAATTCTTTAAAACTTAATCGAAAAAAATAAAGAGGAATTTGCGCTAATCAATTCCCCCAAATATTACGCCTAATAAACCTCAGAACAGGGTTTTCCTAACTAGTGGAGCGTCCTGCGTCGACTCTATTAACGAAGATCGTAAAGCTACGGAATCCGAAGAGACTGTGATGGGAAAAGCAGAGAAAGAACATCTGAATCGGGCACTCACTGCCCACCTCAATTCCATCCATGAAACCTTACAGGTTCTTTCTATTTTCTTTTGTCATTGTTTTTTGTGCTTATTTTTAACCCTCTTTGCGTTATTATACGTAGATGTTGGATCAAACACCTTCTTCCATGGAGAAAGTGACGTGGACCCAAGTTATACAGCTTGGCGACCAAGTTTCGAAGCAAGCTACTATCGGTTTCATTCATTTTTCCTTTTGAATTTTCTGTTTTGGGTCTGGGTGTTCCCCGCATGACTAGAAAAATCAATTTCATAACAAGATTGCATTTTTCTTCTTCTATTTGTTAGTGATTGCCAAGATTCTCTTTTGTTTCATACTGAAAGGAATAGCTTAAAATATGGGTTTCTTTTGTTTTCCATTGTAATTCTTTGTGGCACTTAGGATTAACTGAGATTAGTGATTGCTGCTTCGTTTTGTTTAACAGCTGGAATGCTTTGGAATGGTGAATCACCTGATGCTAAACAAGTTGAAGAGACGATGAATGCATTTTTCAATGTGCTGCAGGGCTTCCTTTTGCTCTCCCATGGAAGCACTGTTGGTGCTGGACCAACTCTCTCTTCCAACATACATGAATCCATTAAGCATGTAGTTGATTGCAGTTTTAGATTAATGAAGGAACATGTCTCATTATATGGTAAACCAATATCTTTTTTCTCAGAACTGCATAGCATAGCATAATATTGAAATCCCAGCAAGTAAGAATTGGAATCTAGGGTGAAGAGGTCAAAGGTTAATTCTTTGTGGCCAAAGATAATGTTTTAGTTCAGTTCATATAGGTAACATTTTTTCTGCCCACATTATTTGCCTGCAGGTTTGACTGTTTGAGTTGTCTTAACTAAAAGATGTGGTGCAGAACACATTAGAATCAGAATTAAAATCTAATACCTTCTCTATTAGTAAAGAGTTACTAGTATTTTATAAGGATAGAGCCCCCTTGTTTGTTTGTTATTAATTTTGGACTGCTATAATATACGGTTTGATACTTCATATATTATGCAATCATCTGATTACCAATGGGGTTGATGCTCATCGATCGGAGATCGGACTGCTTCATAAAGTGTGCATGTCTTCCTTGTGTGACCTTTGTTTGTACATTTATTTGTGTGCAGTAGGCATTCTGTTCTCAAAGAAAGAAGAAAAATAATAAAGAACTAATGGTGCATTCTATATTCCTGAGGCCATTCACATGCATCATCTTTCTTTTTGAACAAAATTTGTTTTTGGTCATCCAAAGTATGTTTTTCTTTCCTTAAAGAAATACAACAATACTTTTGTTCAATTCTAGCAGGATCTCGCAATAAGGAGAAGAAACTTTCGATCCCTCAGTTTGTTGGAGCAGTATGGGAGGCTTGCTCTGCACTTAAGAAGGTCCCTGCCACTAATGTGATAGCAATCGGGAGGGCAATGACACAGGTAGCTGTTTCTGTGAAGGATGTTCTTCGTGAGATGAATGAGCTCAAGCCTGCTTCCTCTGACCTTGAAAATGGAACCTCTGATGACACTCCTAGCAAAGCTGATAGCAATCCTGAAGATGATGATTTAAGTGACGATGATCTAGGCAGTGACTTGTCACCTGAAGAAATGAAAGTTGCTCAACTAGCACAAGGGGTTGTGTCTGAGACACTTGCAGCTATTAAGGAACTTATCCGAACAATCACCGACATGCTTAAGCTAGAAACCCCAGATGACAACGGTAAATTCGTGGATTCTTTGGAGAAATTATTGAAGATATGTCAAGGCATTGGAGCAGAGATCGATGAAATCGGAGCCTGTCTTTATCCCCCTCAAGAGATAGATGCAATAAAACTGTCTTTGGAGAAAATATCAAGTAGCATCAATGGAATACAGCAAGAGGTAGAAGGTTTTCAAACATCTGCAGAACCGTTTGTTGAGGCTTGTGGCAGATTGAGAACTGTGTTAAAACAAACGGAATCTGAACTTGATCGCTTTGGTACAGCCGCATTAACAGGTAAAATGCAGGACATTGCAGTCATAGATTAGATACATCTATAAGAAAGATAGCTATGTGAAAGGGAAAATTGTTCTGAAATTACTTTTAAACAGAAACAATTGGTAAGAGTTTTGCAAACCATGAAATTAAGAGCTCTAGATTAGAACCATATTTTTTTTATTCCTATTCCTTGCAACAAAAGAATAGACCAGTATGCTGCATGTACAGTTGATAAAGTTAAGACGTATGTATATTACCACCCACCAATAAAGGCTGTAACCTAAAGAATAGTGTATTGTATTGCAGTATCCTATATTGCATGGCCAAATTATAGTCTCTTTTTGCTGTAACTCCGCTGCAGTTTCCATGACCAAATCACAAGGAATAATATGAGAGCCGATCCCATCGAAAACCAGAAAATGACCAACCCTTTCGGCATTGGCTTAGGGTATAAACCTGATGGGTGGGGTAACAACACAACAAAAAAGTTAATGTGATTGCACACTGGCCAAAAAATATAATCAAATCGACACTGGAATCCCATTGTTAGCATAGAAATGGTTATGATGACTCGAACCAACTCTCATAATATATATTGTATGGGGGCTGGATCATACCATGTCCGAACTTGAAGCATATGAGAAGTTCAATTATGGAAATCGCGAGTGAAAGCCAACAAAAAGCTCCAACCTTTTTCACTGGTTTACTGAAAGAAAGAAAAAATCAAGCTGTTTTTAAGTGAAACAAGAAAATTATAGAGTTATACATCTCACAGAAATGGAGAAAGAACGAGATAGTACCGATCTTGGAGGTATGAGTTGTACTCACGAATTGTCGGTATTGCTATCAGCCACCACAAAATCAACCTATAGACGATCACAGGGTTTCGAGGAGGAATCCAGAGACAAAACTTCAGAAAGAATGTATTAAGTTCTACTGTCAAGAAGACGATGCAAAGGCTGAGAACTTGAATGAAACGCCATGGACCAAGCAATGGGTGCCATTCATCTTTGTCCCAGTGTGGCGGAGTAAATTGTCCTAATGTCCGTTTCACCTGACGAGCAAAGTGCAACAACCATTGTGGGACTCAAATTTTAACTATACTGGTCTATGAAAGCTTCAAAACTAACAAGGCAAAGGAAAGGTGAGGCCCAATGCTAAGTTTCAAAGCCAAGTAAAAGACATGAGTACAATACATAATAGTAATTACACAGGAAAAAAACATACTTTGCCCATGATGTTATGCAGGCGACTTATACCAACCCAGTCGTATGTTCTTCCGTCAAAGTACCTAACAGTATGCATTCCGGCCCAAATACCTACAAGCAGAACAAGTAAGTTGTCGATATAGGCTGAAGAATCATTAACTCTATATGTCTCGGCCAGAAACTTACAACAAAAGAGAAATGAAGACTATACTCATGACAACAGAACAGACAAGGCACTTGAGATCACAAGAATATAATAGACATGGAAAACTGTCGCACCAGCATAGGTTGCATGCGTGAAAAAAAAATTGAGGGGTACCAAAGGAAACGAACACATGGAAAATAAAAGGGTCAATAAAATGGAAATGCAGGATCTTACCAAACCAATTACATGTCAAGATATCGAGAATAATGCTGTCCCACCAGCACTCATTGAAGTTGGGTAGCATGTGTCGGAAGGTAAGCTGTATATGCCATCATAGGAGTCAGTTTATTGATGCAAAACAGACAGCATGGACATGCATCAACTTATTAATAGTAACACCTCTAAACAGGAAATCAGAACAATTAGAAAAACGGTAAGCATGTCGGGTCATAAAACTAACCTCCATAAACTCAAATCCAATCGAGAGGACCCAGAGAAGTGGCTGATTACGGATTAAAATGGCCTTGCCCCACCAACCAAAGATGTGAGCTAGAACAAATTCATCAAATAGTGTTTCCTAGAATGGTTTGTTCACACATAACAAAATTAGAATTGAGAAATATAAAACAACAGCAATTGCCTAAAGAACCACAAACTCAAGCATGCCTTAAAATAAATACCTAAAGGAAAAGAGGAAAAAGATCCGTACATAAACGTTCTTAAATTTGTTAGAGGGATTTTCAGGAATATAAATGTGACAATCAGCACCATAGGATCGTTCAGGAAGTTCTGCATGAAGACCAAATAATAATCAAGAAACTTCAATAGAATTAGTAACAGCTGAGCATATATGAGACCAATTATCTTTCTGATCCAAAAGCAGTACCAACACCAAGGTCAGGATGGAGAAACTTCATGAATTGTCTAGCATTATTGAGTGTCTGAAAAACAGAATTGCGAGAAATCGTCACTAATCATTTATTGCAACCTTTTACGCATACATATATGTATATTTCACCTTTTCTTATGTGTGCGTGATGTAGATAGAGTATATTATGTTTGTAAGTAATGCAACTCAGTTCCTATTTGTAATGGTAAGCGACTTCTACCAACTGATGACCTGTTACAGTACCAAAGCTTTAAATTGTGAAAAGGGCAAGGGTTTGTGCTAACAAGTATGATTAGCATGGTTTCCTGAGGGGTAAGGAATGCCTAGTTTTGCACAGATCTCTATGCCCATAGATGCCTAAGCTTCCTGATCCTACTCCTCTTGCACTTAAATCTTTTCTCAATTGACTGGATAATATCTTCCTTGTCTTAGTAAACTCCTCAAGAACCAAGTGTTTCGATTAAGACTCCAGGTGTAGTACATAATGTTAACCAACAAAAATAAATAAAGCTACCACAGACAAAAGCAAATATGCACACGTAATATATACAGTACCAAAGCAAATATGGACAAATAAAACTACAATATGCATAAAGAAAATAAATAAATAAATAAATAAAAACTGCATTAGGAAACCAACCTGAAAAAGCAAAAAGGTGAGTGCAACAAGGTAAACAACAGCCATCCCATGAACTAAACGCCAAATTGCCGGATGAGGCCGAATAAGGACCCTGCAAAGAATGGTAACTTATTTTAAGTGTCAAGAGCTTAAAACTAGCAGTTGGCTAATCACACTAACAAGAAATGCAGGTGAATAGAACAAAGATTTGGAAAGAAAAAAAATATTGAACTCCATAGTCATCCACAAACCCAGCCAACACAATCATAACAGCATTATTCTGACACCTTGAAAACCATTTTTGGTATAGGACAGATCAAATGGCCTTTATAGCAAATACGAATACATATTTCAACTTCAATCTTGTTTGAAATGGAAAATATCGAAACAAAAAGAACCACTTCCACTTGGGAAATAAAATGTGAACATGTACATAATGGAAGCACATAATGATGACAGGGGGGAGTTGGTTTTCCACTCGTCATAATATAGAGGCCCCTCATACAACACATTTCCTTTCAGCCTAAAAGAGACCAACTGAATGTCATTGACAATTCTTGAAAGCAAAATTTCGACTTATACTAAGAAAGCCTCTACTTTTTCGAGTATATTTTATCTATACATATAACATATATCTTCAGGAAAAGGAAATTTCAGAATTCTGTTTCTAAAAGGTTACAGAAGAATCAAGGCTGCACCTCTTCAGGAGGTTTCTTAATGAATCAAAATAATTGTAATATCAATGAATACAATATTTTTTTTTCTCAGGGGTAAAGGGATAAATTGCTTTGCTACAAAAGTGTAAGGAATCCATGTAAAACAATAAAATGGTTTAAGTTCTACAGAAAGAATTAATCTAATAACTTACGTTGATGGAGCCTGCAGCAAGCAATATGCAAGAAAAACTGCAATCATAGCCCAAACACCCCTATAAAAAGACCCACAAGTGATAATATATGTCAGCAAGTAAAAGCAACGACATTAAAACAGCATTAGAAACAAATAGAAACCTTTTTGCAGATGTCACAAGATCACCGGTTTCGTTGCTATCAGGATCAAGGGCACCACTTGCCCAACTGTTAAAACATATAGAGACTAAACAAATGAGCAATAATATGAGAATTGAAATATAAATTTAGATTAAAGCAGAGAAAGATGTTTCTTCTTAAAAAAACAAAGATAAAAAAAATACATATTCAGGTTATTTATGGTTTTCTGCTATATACCTAACAAACAGAATTTAATAGTGAGACATGCAGATTAAAACATGGTACAGGTTGCACCAGGCAGAAGACGATATTGAAGAAAACTGTATAATGGTCAGGCTTTCATAGATAATACCAATTGTTTCCTTTCAAGTACAGAACTACTATAGCTGAATAAGATTAGTTCATAAAAAGATTCGGAACATATAAATTCCCATGAGATTTTCTTAAAACTTTTATAATCTACAACAACCTTTATGACCATAGTGACCTTTTCAAAAGGTGGATCCCATCTGCTTACTCAAAATCCTTGACATTGTTGAACATGTTGCCAACACTATAGTAGCATCAATAATATATAGGGGTCGATTAGCCCAAAAACTAATTCAAACTGATAATTAAGCTTTTCAATTGCAATGTCATTGTCTGGTACATAGTGTATGTAACACAGGAAAGTTCCAAAATTAGGGCCCATAGGCAACCATATGATTGATGTCAACCAAATGATTCACAGAAAAAACATGAGCATAAATTCAAACCAGGAAACGTAAATTCTATCAACAAAAGAAGACTGTTACTGAAAGATAAGTGATCAACAATATAAAAGATGTCTGCAAATCTAAAAAAATACAAAAATGCAGAATTTCCAGACGAGGATATGCTAAGAGGAAGTATAGATTAAGCAGGGCACTTACATAAGAAAACATGCACCAATAAATAACAATGAAATAGTATGAGGCTTGTATGCCCATGCAGTCCATGTATCTAAATCATTGACAGAACAAGGTAAATTAGGATCTCCGATTTCTTGAACTAGATGATCCCTTCTCCTCGACCTCCTATGACCATTAGGTTCCATAGGCTCTTAGTGTTTAAAGAATACAAACTTGCTCACTGCAAAACAACATTATAAATCATTAGTAATATTAACTTGAGAATTTCTAAAATGACAATCTTTCGATTAACAGTAAGTACAAATCTAGCATGTACCACTGTACATGCATAAAGAACTAACTAGAACTAAAAGTATTTAAGGGAAAATCCAACATATATTACTGAATAGACATAAAGAACTGAGTAGAACTAAAAGTATTAAACCCAAAGGAAGGCATTAATAACTTATGTGAATGTGAAATGCAATAAATTCGAACACCAGATCTAACATTAGAAGAACCTGTCTTATTAACCAACTTTAGGTAGAGAAACGCACAAGTAAAAAAGGATGGACAATTTTACCACAAAATATGTTCTCCATATATGACTATTTTAAAATAACTACGGGAAAGGATTTCATTCGAGTTCTTAGGCTCTGTTGGTGGGGATGAAAATGTTTAACTCTAATAGTTGTAGCGCAACCATTAACTTAAACTTTTTCCCTTGATGTCTCTTTATTCTCTTGTTACCAAATGGAGTGACAAGAACTTTGTAGGGGGTGTTTTCGAATTGGATACTATACTATTTTCATAATGAGCAATGTTTTCCTTAAAATTATAGAAAGAGAATAGTTATATCCCCATTAAGCCATGCTGGCTCAAGGGGAGAGTGTACACCAACAATGTAAGCTCCATGATAATCTAAACTCTTACATCATTTTATGGGTAACTACACGTATAAGACTCTTGCCACACAAACAAAGATTACATAAAACTGAACTCACACCGATATGGTTGGTGTGGTGGCATAATCAGTTTTTTATGTCACCTTAACTTTAGGTGATGGTTTGACCAAAATAGTTACAAGCATGGTAATGAGACCTTTAATTCACAGGATTACTAAAGACAAGCCACATGTTCGGGCTGGAATATGCAAAATGCAGGATCAATTAAGCAAGATAAATTGTACACTACCCTAATGAAGGATGCAAGGGAAATGAATAACCTGTAAAAGATGAAAGGAAACCATTAAAACTTCCCTAATTATATTACTCCACACGAGTACTTCAAAAAAAATGAAAAGTCAAAGTAACATAACACCTTAAAGCTACAAGTCCCTACAGCTTACCCAAGAATTGGAACTCACACTAGACAGCACAGTTCATGCGATGTGACAATCCACTTTCCTATAGAGAAAGTCATGTTCTACGTTATAATCTATCTGCCACATGATAATTATCAAAATAGTTGCTTTATTATCTTTATAATTTTCAAAGCTACTGATCATTTCAACCCTCAAAAAGAAAAAAAGTTTCCACGACAAGATAAAAAGATCCAAACTTTAAGTGCCTCTAAAAAACTTCTTTTGAGAAGAGTTTTTTTTTTTCCAAGGACCATTACAGTAGATTTTAGCAGCAAGGACATTAAATAGTTTCTACATGGAACCAAGACCACTTACATAAAAACCCATAATGGTGATATCAAGTTCAGTAAGTGTCTAAATCACTTTAAAACAGAATAATAGTTGGTACATGGCATTATGATACTAAAAATTATGCTTGCATTTATGAATTAGAAAAACTCAAAATGCGAACAAATAAATAAACCTGTGAAAGAGAAAAGTAAACAGCTTTACCATGATGTTCAAGCTTAAAGCAATTACCATGCTTTGAATCCAAAGTAAAGCCGATTCATAGCATTAGCATGATCAAATCTAAGCGGAGTAGCGGACTATATAGAAAAGAACCCACCATAGAAAAATCATTGAAGAAAATGAAACTATGCAAATGATAGCAGTTATTGATTCAACCCTCCCTATATAAAAGAACAAATGCGTATTCCTTTCTGATTAAGGAAAAAATAAGTATTCACAAATCACTTTCCAGTTTCCATATAGAAAATCAACAAATTTCAAGTCGTAAAAGAAGAGAGAGCTTTCGAGCAAAAGTAAGAACTTTGTTTACATGCAGATCATAGTTCAAAAAAATAAATAAAACCCATTAATCCTATATAGTTGTTAAGACTTTTTTATTCTTTTTCATGAAGAAAAATAGAAATCCTGTAGGGTTTTAAAACAAATAACAACTTAAAACCGAAGCTGGAAGTTTGAAGAGAAAAAACATTGTATTCTACTGTGATTCAAGAATAAAAAAGAAGCTGCTTTACAATTAAGCTAATCAGGAAAAATAGATAGTGCTGAAGAAGAAGAAGAATCTCAAAAAGTTACATTGCATGTCATTAGAATTGCATTAGAAGAAAGGGAAAATAAACTTATTCTCATAAGGAGAAGAACATGAATACTCACAGTGGATTATTGAAAAAAATGCAGATTTGTGAACTGAAGAAGAAGAAGAAGAGGGGGAACAATAGTGCAAAGAGATTGAGTATTATTATGATTAGTATTAGTATTAGACTAAGGAAATGATTGAATAAATTATATATAAGGAAAGGTGAGAGAGAGATAGGGAAAAGGTAGGCCTAAAAAAGCAAGCTCATTTTAGTCCACTGAGAGAGAGGTTTTAGAAACTAAGAAAAAGAAAGGATATTTTGTTCAGTTTGAGGTTCAGGTCAGGTGGTGGGAGACTGCAGAGTGGATATGGACCTTCCCTGGGGACCGTACAATGGAAGCGAGAAGAATATTTCAGCCGACGGATCCCTTCTTTCTTTGGCACCCAGTCCGAAAAGACGAAACCAAAGAAGAAAGGAGGGGTTGGGTTTATTCGACGGAGACGGCGGCGGCGGCGGTGGGAATAAAGAAAATCTTAGTAATGAAGGAAGAGTGAAAGGGGAGTGTACTTTGTTGGTCAAAGATAGATTTGAAGATGTTTTGTGTTGAGAATGAGATACGGAAACGGGGGAGGTAGGACTGATGACGAAATACGAATATGACGCTGACTATGAATCAAATAGACCAGGAGAAAATATTGTTTTAGTTTTTTATTTTATTTTTCTAAAAATATAGGTTTTTTATTTTTTTTAATATTATATTTATTATAATATTTTAAAAGTTAAATTCAACTAAATTCGATTTTAAGTATTATTTTTAAAAAAAAATAAAGGTTGGTGAAGGAGGTATGGGTATGAAAAAATGATCCGATTAATTATATTTATCGATTTGTTAATTTGATCCAAAATTTTGAATATCCAGTTTATTTTTTTATATAATTTAGATTAAATATTTAAAAATCTTATACAAATAGTTATTTTTTTTTAATCGTATATGTAATTATCCAATATTCAAACTTTCAATTTTTTATAAATATAAATATTATTATATTTGATATTTTTATGTTATATAAAAAATTAAAATTTTTATAGATAAAATAGTGTGGTATTGAATAAGTTATTAATCATCATATTTGAAAATTTAACATTTTCATGTAAAAAAACTGTCAAATTAAAAAATAATAATTAAATAAAATGAGAAGACCATATTTTAGGGGAAAACCTAAAATTATATGAGTAAAAATTTTAATATATTGAGATATTTAGCTAAAAAAATACTAAGATATTTTTAATTTTTTTTTATTATTATAATATCTCTCAAAATTAATTTGGATAAAACTCGATAAAAAATTAAAAGGTTAAATTTTGTGTTATTTGAGTAATTCAAATCAATACGTTTTCAGGGATGGTAAGCAGATGGATTCGATCATGACTTAAATTTAAAATTTTAATTCGACTTTGATTCCAATTAGATTTAATATATTTTATTTATAATATAACTCAATATAACAAAAATATAATTTGATATTAATCGTATCCCAAAAATTTATAAAAATCGAATTAAGTATAACCGGTCTTAAAAGAAATTAATATAATATAATATACCTAATTATGAATCAAAAAAAATTTATTCTAAACTCGAATATAATTTAACTCATTTTTTTAATCCGGTTTAACTCGAAAATTAGAAATTAAAAAAAATCTGTCAAATTGGGCAAGATCCAAAATTACCGTATCCAAGTTTTTTTATCTATATTAATTTTTAAGTTTAAGTTTAATTTAAATTTTATCAATCTAAATAAATTATAAATTTTATTATTTTGTGGTTAATCTTTAATTTTTTTAATTATTTAACTCAATTCTTGCCCAAATTTCAACAACATACTCCTAAATCACTATAGTATACATATGTCTTCAATTCTTCTATTTAAAAATTATTAGCTAATAAACTAATAATTAATATTAATAAATACAAAATATTAATAATTAATAAACTATTTAAATAAATAACGGATATAATTGTATTTTTATTTATTATTTTACTTATTTAAATAATTAATTAATTGTCATATTTACTAATATTCATTTTGCTTATCTTTTAGATTCAGATTTTTAAATATTATTTATAAATTATTAAAAAATAATTATATATTATAATATGTAATAGTAGTAGTGTATAATGGAATGCATCGTGTATTTTAAATTTTTTCAAATATAGTATTCAACCAATAAATTCATATTGCATAAATGATAAGAAAAACATGTTTAATTAAGCATATTTTATAATTTAAATAAAAATACTTGATGACGTTAATTCTAAATTTAAATTTAAATTTAAATTTAAATTTTAATTTATAACAATAATTTTTAAATTATAAAATTTAAACCCCTAACTCTCAAACCATAGAACTTCAAATAAACGAGCTTAGTAAACGTGCATCAAAGATTCTTTTAAATAATTAAAAATTAAAAAAATAAATTAAAAAGAATTATATAAATTTTTTTATACAATTCATATATAAAATACAAGTCTTAAAATATTATAACCTACCGACTGACTGTGTTCTATAAGATGTCCGAAAAAGTGTTATGTAGGACAGAAGAGTAGCATTTATTTAAGAGACTGTCTCCTTGTACTCTAAATAAATATAAACAAGACAGGGATAAGATGACACATAATAATAATAATAATAATAATAATAATAATAATAATAATAATAATAATAATACAAATTATATCAAAACATAAATATACAATGATTATAGAGAAAATATTTTATGCATTAATGGTGAAAACAATTTAGCATCTATAGTTAAAATTCCCCATGTAATTTATTCAATTTCTCTAGTTTCAGGAGGCAAGAAAATTAAAATTCAAAAAAAAATGTCTAAAATAAAGTAATCCTCACACAGACACAGATAGCCAACCAAAAAAAAAACGAAAACCAGGAATTGCACCTTGCCAGAACTTAATTTAAAGGCCTAATATGTATAGCCCTTAACAAACATGCCTTTCTTGGCATCTTCACTTTCACCCTCGGCTGAGTATTTTCCGAGTTGAGCCAGAGAATTTGCCTTTGCACGAACCAAAAGAGCCTTTTGGGCAGCTTCAACATTCTCAGGACGTCCTTGCCATGTCTTGAGCACAGTGTTCTGCAATGCACGTGCGTATGAGAATGAAACATGCCATGGGTTGGGGCTTTGGTTCATTGCGTGAAGGTTCAACGTGGCTTCCATCTCGGACTGTCCTCCAGACAAAAACTGAAAGATAAACAAATGCATGCACCTTTTTATTAATCAAAGCTTCTCCAAATGGATCAAAAGTGTATAGCACAAAATAAAAGAATATATCAAACATGCTTCAAGAATCAAGATGGAACTGAATTCTTAATTATAAATTAATGTTCCATCAGTTGATTTTTCTTCTTCTTTAGTATCCTTTCTCTTTTCTTCATTTTCTTTAAATGAAAAGAAAGAACAGCAAACAAATGGAGCCTAGAAGTGAATTAAGGGTTTTTAGGTACCATGATTCCCGGAACTGCTGGTGGAACTCTCCTTTTCAGCATAGTGAGAGTATATTTGGCAATAGTCTCAGGAGAAGCCTTCTCTTTGTGTTCAGCTCCCGGGGTTACCATGCTAGGCTTGAGTAAGATACCCTCAAATATGACATTGTTCTCAGCCAGGTAGTAAAAGACTTCTGCCCAGACTTTCTCAGCTACTTCAAGGGTCCTCTCAATAGGGTGTTCGCCATCAAGAAGAATCTCAGGTTCCACAATCGGCACAAGACCATTGTCCTGGATATTAGTTAACATTGACATACGATTGAGCTCTATATGAAAACCAACTACAGTATAACATAAGAGCAAGTACCAGCTAAGCTAACCAAGCCAACATAGAACTCATGCCAGAATTTGAGAAGAAAGCTGAAAATTAATCAAATTTCCATTCACAGAATTCCAAGAACTCCGATTGAGTAGGGAAACAATGAGCCCTGCATTTGTTTTAGCGAGTTAAAAGAAACTGATAAAATCTATCAATACCTGAGAAATGGCAGCATAACGAGCAAGTCCCCATGCAGCTTCCTTAACAGCCAGAGCAGAAGGACCACAAGGAATGCAGCCGACTGTTCTCCTGAGTATTTTAATGAACACACCATTTCATGAATGAGAATTGCAATACATATATATTGCATAAACCAAACAGAAATTTGATTTGAACTTCGTAAGGCACAAGTTAACTACATAAAATTGACTTACCACTTGGCAAACCGAGCACCTTGTTTGTAGTACTCAGCCGATCTTGATGACAATCCATCCAAGCCTTGACACCACGATTCGTTGTTTGATCCAGGTAGAGGAACCAAACCCTAAAACACGGGAGAGTAGAGGTTTAATTAACGAGTACCAACAAAAAGAATTCTCAAGGCGCATAAATGAGGAAACTCAGCAGTGTCACCTTATCTACTTTGATGCCAGGCACAATTTTCTGGTCATGCAAGACATCAACAAACTTCTTCCCATCTGTTGTGGACTGGTAAAGTGTTTCTTCAAAAAGAATGGCACCCGAAATATATTCTCCGAGGCCAGGAGTTGTGAGCAGAAGCTGTCTGTAAGCCTGGCGGTTGGGTTCAGTGTTGTCTAAGCCAATAGAAGATAATCTCTTCCCACATGTTGCATTTGATTCGTCAATTGCCAGGATTCCACGACCAGGGGAAGCAATAGTTTTCTACACCAAGAGAGAAACAGATAAAAATCAATTCATCAGAGTCTCCTTCATCAAGCTGGCCAGCCCACAAAATTTTCTCATGATTCTCCATTAATGAATTTGAATTACGACTGAAAATCGGTCAACGGCCTTAATCACAGGTGCAAATGTGACGAATATTATTGTGATTAATAGCGGTAAATATCAACAGCTAACATAGAAGGTAAAATAGTAACAAATCCATGTCTCCGTCAAGCATCGATGAAAAATAGCATGCTATAATCCCAGACGGGAATCAATTTACAAGTAAAAACTAAATTCTGATCTACAGATTAAAGAAAAAACGATTGTATATAAGCTGATCTTAATCATTTTTCACGACAACGGATCTATCTTTAGCCAACCAAAGATCTAACAAAACGTCATGCGAAATAATCTTCCAAATATTAGAAGGAAAACAAAGAGAGATTAATGAAAACACTAACGGCTGTTTTGATGAGTTCGTCGGTGTAAGCGCCTGCACGGATCGGGAGTGAGACTCTGCGAGTGGCGAGCCGAGTTGACGAGGCGGATCGTTGAGAGAAAGACTGCTGACCGCCGATCCAAGTGGACGACGGCGCATTGAGCTTAGCGAAGCTGACGCAAGCCATGGTTGTTGAGAGGAGGCGGAGGCGACGAGGACGACAATTGGAGAAAGTGACAGAAAGGGGAGTTCGATTCTTACAAGGGAGAGTGCAGTTGTGTTAGGTGAGGGAAAGGCTTTCGGAGATTCTGTTGTGCATCGAGTCGCGTTTGGGGTGTCGTTTTTAAATATTGTTTCGTCCTAGGGAAATACGGAAGTGGGGCGTTGAACGTTTACGATGAGACAGAAACACGCGGCGTTCCCAAACAATCCCTTACAAATCAGAGGATTACTAGATTGCCCATTCTGAATTTACGATTTAAGCCTTGCTCGTAAAAAAAATTCATAAATGATCACTAACTTTAATAAATTATTAATTTAATAATTAAATTTCTAACTTCTTCGATATAAACATTAAAATTCTTAATTTTATTTTAATTTAATCATTAATTCATTAACGATCGTTAAAATAGTGACAATTGTTAAAAGTATTTTTAAGATTTTGACGATTTAAAAGTTTAGAGTTTAGATTAAATTATTTTTGATAAAAAGTAAGATTATTTTAAAATAATACGTAGATAATAGTTAAATCTATTATATCTTTTGTAATAAGACTAAATTATTTGAAAATATAAATTTAAAAAATTAAATATGTTATTATATAAAATATTTTAACAATTATGTTATTCTTTTAATCGTCGGTCAATTTCTAAATTGAAATAAAACTATAAGGTTAATAATAATATTAAAAAATAAAAAAAAATAATTATCAAATTAAATAATTGATCAAAATTTAGTGATATTTATAAATTTTATTCTTATTTAAATTCAAATTAATAATTACAACTATAAACAATCATGTATAAATAGCATATTTAATTAAACAATTAAATTATATACATAATAAAACTTAGATATTTAGATTTTCACAAATGTAAATCCTTTATATTAACAAATTTAAAACAATCGTTTTTTAATTTAACTCGTAGTTTTTATAAAATAATTGAGTTTATATTTATATATTATTTTTTATTACGTATTTAAAGTTTATATAAATATAAAAAAAATTAAAAAACTCTTATAATAATATTAATGAGTTGATGTTTAATTAATTTGTGACATTAATTCAATCATGAGATTTAAAAATAGCATAAATATAAATATTTTTTAAAAAATCTAATTTGTATAAATATGTAAATACTAATATATAATTATGCTTTTAATAATTTATTTTTTTAAATAGAGAAATAAGAAAGGACAAGTTAGATGAATTGGGCCTACATCCAGGCCCAAAACAGTTTTAAGTGCACCCGACCCGACGTATGGACTCTCTACTTGAAGCCCTTTTTTTGGACCGAATTTTTGAAAGCCATCCTCGCTTGATGGACTTTGAATATTTTCATTTTTTATTTATTAATATTTTTATTAGATAATAATCATTATTTATTATTTATATATTTTTAGTGATATTTATTTAATAGAGACTAATCCAGTGGGTCCCCCGTCATAACCTCTCTCTAATCTTACTTTATAGGGTTAATCTTCAGCAGACGCAAGTGGATGTTTCTTGAAAGATCCGGAATTCAAAGTAAGTAATTAAATAATTAATTATTATCATAGAGAAGGGAATAACAGGGTGATCGGTGGATACGCGTATCTCGGTGGACGGTAGAGATTTACGGATTATGTTTGGCGTTCAAGATTATTAAAAGGATAAAGAAATTAATTTTGTTTTAAAAAATAATTAATCCAACAGCAGAGATCATGGCAAATCTCCGATTCAAACTTGTCCACTGTCTTTAATCACATCTCAATTAATACATAATTATGGGAAGGGTATAAAAAAACGACGCCGGTTCATATTTTAAATTTTTTAATAAAATGTATACCTTAAAAATAAATATTATTAATTTTTTTACTAACGATAAAAATAATTAATTATGTAACTTATTTAATAAAATATTATATATATTAACGATAAAAATAATTTTTATAAATATTTTAATTATAAATTTTAAGTACTCAGGTTAGAGTTTATTTATAATTATAATTTATTAGAACCCAACCCCTCAAACATGCCGGAGATTCTGCCCACACTCTCCTTTTCGTTTTATTTTATTATTTGAAATAGAAAATGTTTGTTTTTTATTATAAAAATAAAATTACGTATAAATAAAATAAAATAATCAGATTTGGTTCGAAAATAATATTTTTAAATTTATAATTCATTAATCATTTAAATGTTTTAAATGAATTTAATCAAATTTTCATGATGTCTTATATCTGATAGAGAAATGAAGGGCATTTATTTTACGGATGATCGAACTCAATTAAGAAAAAAATAATTAATTATTTTAAAAATTATCAACTAAATTTTATTATAAATTTTAAAGTTTGTGTGTTTTTAATTATTTTGGATTAATGTGATTTTTTTCATATTGTTAAAATTAATTGATTCTTGAAATTTTAATAGGTTTAAAATTAAAATCTTGTTGAGTATTTTGATTTTTTTATTATATAGAGCGACATTACATTTTCAAATTAAATTTTAAATTAATATAATATAAAAATATAAATATTATTCACGACAAAATAAATTGCTCTATCTTAATATTTTAAAATCTTAATGAGTATAAGGTTAAAATATATATGTAATGTATAAAAATTATTTAATATTTAATATTTTATTTAATTCTACTAATCAATCGATTTAAAATTAAATTAATTAATAACTGATTCTAAAATATTTTTAATAATTAATAATCAAATATTTAATTAAAATAAATTTTAATTTAAATAATCAATTTAATTTTAACCGAATAATAAACTTACGTGTCGACACATGGACAGAGATTAATTTTTCTATACTCGCCCAAAAGTAACATAAAATAAACCTGAAAAAAAAAAGTTGATGCGACGAGCTTATTAATAAGACGTGGTCGGTTTGACCTTAGAAATTGTCGGATTAGTAGAAATCAAATGAATTTATATGGTCACCGCCACGTAATTAACCCGATTACTTGTCAATCAGTCATGACATATATTTATATACATTATGTCACAAAATAACTGACTCAAAAATTATATATTTTAATTTAAATTTAATTTGATTTAATTTATATAAAAAAAATAATTATAGAAAAATTTAATAATTAAAAGTTAATTCTAAGATTTAATTAGAAAGATTTATTCGTAAAAAAAATATTAATGTGAATATTTTAAATATAAAACATATTATTAATCTTAAATCAGATTTAATATTTTTAATTTAGATTCGATTTTAATCTGACTTTATCTTTAATAAAAAATTAATCCGACTTAAACATAACTTAAAAAAAACTTAATCTGATCAAGTTGGATAAAATATTCATCCTTAAAAAAATTATAACAAGATACATGTTAACATATAACTAAACTATTAGTCATGTTTTAACAGCAAAATTATAATGATTAGTATTATCGTTAATTAAATTTAATATTATTATAACTGTTAATCGACTGTTTAAACTAAATAACATAATTAATGATCATGAATACCAGTGAAACCTTTATGAGACTAGAGGGGGTAATGCCCCTAAATTTTTTGAAATCCAGATTTTACCCCTAAACATTTTAAAAATTAGTTTATCACAACAAAATTTTAAAAAAATATTTTATTTTTAATTTTTTTTAATTAAATCTCCTATTAAAATTAAAAAAAATATTTTAATCTCAAAATTTTACTTTAAATTCCGCAACTAACCCTACTACTGTTACTAATATGTAATTACCTATCGACGATGTTGACGTGTAATTAATTTAATCATTTTATTATAACTGTTGGTTATGATCAATTATATTAAAATAAAGAAAGTATTAAATTCCACGTTTCCACCGAAGCTTTCGCCCTCACCTGCCTTCAAACTAGAGTCGAGTATAATACTGGAGGGCATAATCTTTATGATTATAGGGTCTGTTGTCTAAAGTGTGACCACACATGAACCTTAATTAATGTTCTTGAATAGTTTTATATTATAAAGTCGGATTATATATTAATGAAATCTTATGTAGACATCGGATTAGTTGAACAAAAGGTAAGCATGTCCATGGTAAGTGCTGCAAGGCATGTGCTCTCCCACTTATGGGGGGTCACACTCACCAACATACATCTACATCCTTTCTCTTTGGCATCTTTTAGGATCACATTTATGTAAAGTTTATTTAATTTTAATGTTTTTTTTATTAAATATACGAAATAGAGTGTAACTAGGAGAGTGGTACAAATGATAAATAGTTTAGTATTGTTTAAGTTTAAAATTTAAGACGTTGTGTATATAAAATTTTTTATTAAAGGATTCATCCACTAACAGGGACGAACCCATGATTTCATATAAGAGGTACAAACTATAAGAATATATATTAGAAGTGTAAGGAGTGCAAAATTAAATTACTAACAGAAAATATAAATGAAACATATAAAATATAAAAGAACTTGAAAATTTTAGAGGGTGCAGCTGCGCCAACACCTCTTATGTTCATTCATGCCCATTAATCAAAATTAGGATTAAAATTATAACGTTTTATTAAGAAAATCTAGTTAATAGGATAATTCTCGTATTGAATCTCTGTAAACCTGATCTAAATTAATCGATAAATAAATCATTGTTGCTAATAAAAAAAACACCTTAAAGTGCAACCAACTAATTATAAACACAATATATTCTTTATTCTCCATTGGTATCAAACCGGGGGATGAAGCCATGCCACATACATTGTTATAAGTATGTGGTGGTAAATGGATGGGTCAAATTCTAACATGAAAAAAAGCATGTACAACACAATTAAATTGACAAAAATGAAAAATAATACACAAATACTATACAAATACACCAATTATAATACGTACAACAAAGCTCATTCATACTAAAATATGGAAATATAAAAAAATGAAGAAATAAATAAATAATATTTAGAAAGTGGAGCCCACCACACATGGCCTTAATCTGCCGTTCTTTAGCCTTTCCTCTCCTCTTCTTTTCCAACATCATCTCTTTCGTCTTCTCTTCTTCCCTATTGCTGTATATAAAAACCTCATCGCTTCCAGTCGCTTCCAATTCTAAACTGTTTTCTGAAATTAAAAAGAAGGATGGGATTACAAAGCCAGCTAAACGACGTGTCTTCAGATTCGATCCCGCTTCTCCTCGTAGCAATAATTGCCAAGTGCGTCGGCTATCTCCGAACTCTCCTATCGGGTCTCCTCCACGCGATTGGCCTTTCCCCTTGTCCGGACCAGCCAACCGCCATCGACGACGTCGGACTCCTAGGTTCCGGTCTCGCCACCCTCATGGTACTCGCCGAGCAACTCAACATAAACAAGGCTTTCTCCTACAAATACCGCGGCGGAGGAAAAGGCTCCGATTGCATCGTGTGCTTGTGCGAGTTGAGAGATGGGCAACAGGTGAGGAAACTCGATTGCTGCCACGTGTTCCACAAGGATTGTTTTGACGGTTGGCTCGATCATCTCAATTTTAATTGCCCGCTCTGTCGATCCCCTCTCAAAACCGATCACCAGCGCGTCGGATGCACGCATAGACGCATCGGTCAAGATTTACTCGCCTGGTTTTCTTCAACCTGACCGGATCGGATTGAATTGAGATCAAGATTTTGGCGATTCCGCTTTATGATTCACCTCTTCAAGTATTGTTTTGAGAGAGTTGTTTGGCAGCTTTACCCTTCAATTTTCTCTTCTTAGAATTAATTTTAATTTCAATTTTTACAAACTTTTTTTCCTTCATCTTGGGGTTTTCTTTTTTGAAGGATTTCACTTTTTTTTTCACTGCTGTAAATTTTCTTTATTTACCATTGTACAATAAGAAAATAGTTATCTTCGTGTACAAATCAGTGACAGACAAGGTGGGCTATTTATTTACCTCAAGTACTGAAGTAAATATGTTGTAAGGTAAATTTAATTTTATATTAATTCTAATCATTTATTATTATTATCTAATAGTTTAAAATTAATATAAAATTAAATAAATTTTATACAATATAAACCAATCTTAATTCATATATACAATGCTACAATTAATTTCACAAAGAATGAGTTATTGAATGAGACAAAGTCATGAGGTTCCCGGTTGTGGATTCAAAACCTCACACTAAACATCTTTTTGTTATTAAAGTTTTATTTTATTAAACAGCGATTTATGTCATTGTTTGATTGGAGGAAAAATATATTAAATATTAAATAAAATAAAATTATAATTATAATTAATATAATAAATAAATAATATAAATTAAATATATATAATTTTATAAAGTCTCATTAACTGTCACCTCATCTTTTTATCAATTTTTTAGTGTCAGTAGTCAAAATAGATCTAATTATTTTATTAAGTAATCAAATTTTGAATTTTTTTAATTCAATGATTAAAACACGTCACGCTTAATAATAGTTAGATGATCACTCAAATAGTTTTACCTATGAATTTATTATACTCTAAATTGAAAAAAAAACATATATATTCTATGGTAAAAATTAGGATGAAGCCATAAAAGGGTTCAAAAGTTGAATTATCTTTTTATTAACGTATGGTTTCTATAAAAAAACATATAATATTTAATCGTGTATCCCATTAATTTTTTTAACTTAATTAAAGAAAAATAATATAAACACAATTGAACATAATCGTTCAATAACTGTGATATAATTAATAATGGTTAAATCTATAACCTTCAAAAACAACAACCGTTCTTTAAACCACCGAAACAATATGGTTCATATATATAAACGCGATTATAAAACGAAGAAAACAATAACTCAATATACCCAAACAAAACATCCAACAAAGCCCAAAACCCCAACAAACCCACGAACCAACATCCAAGCACCCACAGACAACTACGTGCACTACCCACTGCCTAAGTCGACATCAATAAAGAGACGTGTAAGTAAATATACACACGTATGCACAAAATATACGTACGTTTAATTATCTTATTTTTTAAGATAAATTATTATACATCTTTTATGTGTAAGTAAAAAATATATAATTATTTAAAAGCTGTGTTAAGATAAAAGAATCCACCACAGATAACAATGTGGTAAATCAAATTTATCTAATATTTTATTATAAAAAATAAAAAATTAAATTAATTTTTAAAGAAAATATATTTTTATCATTATATTAACCTAAAATTAAAAAAAATATGTAGAATAACCATAAAATTTTTATTGGAGTCAAAATATAATCCTATTATTGTATTAATTTACTCATTTATTTTTGTTATACGGCTGTCAAATCAATATTTTACTTAAAATATTAAATCAATAGTAGATTTTTAATAGGGTTAAAACATTATGATTTGGATTTTAAATTTGAGGAAGACTGGCTAAATTTCTAGAAATAAAAGTATGAGGTCTACATTTCAAATGTACAAGGCGTATAAGTACTTATACCAAAATTTAGCCTTTTGGCTACTAACATTTTCTGGACACTAATTTTCATATATTAATATATTGTCAAAGAGAACATTAAAGATGTATTATGTATATAGTTAGATTATGTTTTTTTTTTAAAAAATAATCTATTATTTTTGGTTCGGTTAACTTTGATTATCGATCTTTTATATTAGTTTATATTTTATTTTTATATATTTTAATAAAAAAAATTATGAACAAAAATCTTCTACCTTCTTTATGTTTCTCCTTTCATGTCTCCTTTGTTTTTTTTAAAAAAATTAAATTTTAAAACCTAAACCCTTATTTTTTATATTCTAAACCCTAAACCCTACACGCTAAAAAATACACCTTACCCTTAATTTTCTAAACCCTAACTAAAACCCCTAATCAAAAACCCTAAACCCTAAATCTTTTAATTAGAAGTGGGGCATAAATAAAGGCATGGAAAATGAGCAGATGATTTGCCCTCCCCTCCTTTTATATATATATATATATTTCCTTAAAAAATACAGAACCGATCATCTCTGCAATATAAATCTATTACTATTTCCAGTTGCATCCACTTTCTTCCTTTAATCTTCCATAATGTCATCTGAATCATTGTAGATAGCTAAACCCTGGGAATGTAAGGTTGAAATCCAGTTGAGATGAGAATCCCTGAGGGTTTGACATGGAAACTGTTTCCTTGCGCAGACTGCAGAGCGTTTCAGAGTCATATTCTTTCATATATAAAAAAGAACCAGAAGCCAATCAGCCATCAGGAGTCAAGTCAAGCATCTTGCCTAGGGATTCCAGGGAGGAAAAGGACAACTCACCACGGCCAAGAACATGCAGGTTCTTCGAAAACACAAAGCTGGGCAGGAAAACTACTTTTACTTTCTACTTTTTAACAGCCAATGATGAAGGATTTAACACAAAAATAGAACCATCAAATTTAAGCAAATTACATGTTGGGTGTAAGCAATGCATTCCCAGCAGCATTTCCATCTTCAAAACCCCACACCATCGCTAAGAACAAAAGCTACCTCGTATGCAGATCTTACATCCCACATTCATATCAGGTCAAGTCATATATTTTACGAAAAAAAAGCAAAGGAAACGTACATAACTGGATATTAAACAAGCAAAAGAAAGTGAAATCGGACCGGAACCCTCAATTCCCCCAATGCAACGATGCGTCTCCTCCCTAGAAACTCAGGGACGGCGCAATGCAAAGCCTTGTTTGTTTCTGTCGACATTCTGTTTCACCCGGTTTTGGAAACCAACCATTGGTCGTCATGCCACCGGCACCAGCTCCGACAACATCTTCCGTTGTGTTTCCGGTACGTGTCAGCAGCTCCACGGAGGATTCCGGCAATCATCTTTCTTACAGTCGATGGATAAGTGTACCTAAAGTGTAAGGTAAAAAGAAAAGACGGTGAATAGCTTACGCCTTGCAGGGGACATGGTGGGTCGTATATAAAGGCCAGACCAAAGCCTTTTGCTTTCCTTCAAAATCTTGTTCATTTAAGTAATAAATAAATAAAGTTCTTTTTTTAAAACATCATTTTAAAATAAAATCAGATATTAAAATTGTTTTTAGAGATTTCACGAGTAAAATATATTTATTTAAATGTTAGATAGAAAATTATATCAACGAATTGAGGTAAAAATATTTTTTTAATTATTTTAATAGTATAATCGATATTAAATTTGAAGTTCAATGATATATGATGTAGTTTGTCAAAAAAATATATCATTTTAAGGGTAAACTACATAAATGATCCCCAAACTATATCTCAATTCTTTTTTATATCCTTCGACTATGAAAAGTTACAAATTGGTCCACTGACTATCTTTTTTGTTACAAAGTAGTCCACTGCCGTTAAAAAAGTAACAGGAGTCTTACGTGAACGTTAAAATACTGAGTAAGCAGTCCATGTGGCATCTCAATCCCTTCAGTCAAAACATTAGGGATGAAATACGACCGGAGATGGCTAAAGCAAGAGATGCAACGGAAACCATACTGTGAAAGTAGGATTCCCGTGGAGATGATTTCACAGGCGCCGGCCAGTCGGAGTTGGTGTCGATGAGGATGCTGCTATAATCAACGAAAACCGTACATTTTGGTCAAACTAATATGCCTTTGACTAAAGGGATTGAGATGCCATATGGACTACTTACTCAATATTTTAACGTCCACGTAAGACTCTCGTTACTTTTTTAACGGCAGTGGACTACTTCGTAACAAAAAAGATAGTTAGTGGACTAATTTGTAACTTTTTATAGTCGAAGGATATAAAAAAAACTGAGGTATAGTCAGGGGATCATTTATGTAGTTTACCCTTATTTTAATTATATTGTATTTTTTAAAAAAGTTAAAACTGAAAATAATGTCAAAATTAAATTACAGTGTCAAAATTTAGAAAATAATACAGTTATTCTTTAAAATTGACATTATATTTTCATGTAAATTTTTAGGATCATCAATTTAATTGATTTAATTTTTTTTAACTCAACTCGATTAAATATCAATGCTAATATTAGTATTGATTTCCATGTCATAAGAAGAAGAATAAAAAATATTAGTACTAGTGACGAAGCTTTTTGAGGTCCCTCGGCTTAAAAACGGAATTAGGATGAAATTTTATTAAAATTTAAAATTTAAAAAAAAAAACAAAAAATATCATTTTATTATTATCTAAATTAAAAACGATCTTAAATAAAATTTATCAAAATTCATATAACACCGTCCCTGCCTAGGCCCGCCACCGATTTAAAAATAAAGTTTGTTAGACACTGTACCTATTTATATCATTTTAAGCATGTCAAAAACCCTTAGAAAAACACTTTTAAACATGTTTTTAAGTTAATGTGTTTTTAAAATACTTTATAATTTAATGCAAGTCCAAAAACGTTTTTAATTTAAATTACATCAAAATTAATATCTTAATAAAATATTTACATATTGTTTTATAAATGATATTAATATTATAAATTGAATATTTTTATATATTAATTTAAATATATTACTTTTTAAATATTGTTTCTATTTATCATTTATGTTAAAATTATTATGAGATTTTAAGTTGATCAAGTGATTATGCGTTAATCTTTCATCTACAGATAATTTAAACCTCTTTTAAGTGTAATATCTTCTTAATATTCTTATAATAAAATGATTATCGATTTGGGTTACCTGAAGCATTAAAGTAACCATATCAAAATGATGTCATTTTAATTTAAGGCCCACATCATTATTATACTATCTCGGTAACGATTTAATGTTATAATCGAATATTTTATTAAAGTTCAATGTTATAATTGAATTATTTTATTAAAATTCAATACTATAATCATATATTTTATTAAAGTATCATTTTTAGTTTAATGGTATATCCAAGTCAAATCCTAATATTCAATGATATCTTATATAAAACTTATAATTTAAGAGAATACGAGAAAATAAAGATGAGATTAAATAAAGATAAAATTAAACATACGGATAATTGTCGAATGATAAAAAATTATTTATAACCGACATCATTGTTTTTATGTTTGAATCTTATGCAGTGTTTTTTTAATTATTTTATTTAAAATTATATAAAATTATAAATATATATATATAGGTGGTTGTTGCTCTCTTTTCTTTCTTTATCTACCACAGCTTTCTTTGATTTTTTTTTTCGCGTGGTGAGCGTGGAAACTATAAATTTTTTGATATAATTTTTATTAATTTAATATTTTTATTTTTTAATAAAAAACTATTTGTCTTAAATTTCTATTTTTGCACATTTTTTGAGAAATTATTAACATTTATATTAAAAAAAACAAAGTAGGGTTTTGAATTCTCAAACATCTACCTGACAAATCTAAATCAAGCTAAACCATATTTTTTGAGATACTTTTTAAATAATTCAAATCAATCTAAAAAATCTAATTTATTTATTCAAATATGATATTATTGTTTTATTTAAATTTAATCCAAAAAATCATTTTTATTTTTTTTTTACTTAAATATTTTTTGATAAATTATTACCATTCATTTTTAAATCTATTTTATTTATTTATTCCTTGTTTTATATTTTTTCGGTCAACATGTCAGGTCAATAATTTTTAACGAAGGATATTAAAATGAATCAAAATAAAAATGGATTAAAACTCAGGTAATTCCAATAAAAAATTTAAAATTTCGATAATTAAAATGAAAACACCTTAAAAGTTCGGTAACATCTAAAATACACCTTCATAAATTTAATCTAAATAGTACAAAACAAACACGAATAGCAAACGAGTTACATCATATCACGTAATTGATTAATTAATCCAAATCATATATTATAAAGATTCAATTTATAATAAATTTTGGTGCTAAGATATAAAACCAATAAAAATATATTCAAGTAAAGAGCAAAATGAAGATCGGGTTTACTATAAAAAAGTAAACGGAGTAAAAATATAATACTTCATTCGACTTAATATCTCTTTTCATTAGATTTAGATTGATCTATAATCAATTAAATTTATAATTATTAATTAATCATTTATTATATCTGTTTTTTGTGTGTTCATTTATGTCTTATTTACCACAAGTTAATAAAGTTTTTTTAAATATTAATACTTTTAATTATTTTTTAATAAAACGATGATCTCAAACGAAATCGATAAAATAAAATAAAAAACTCTTAATTCAAACCAAATTCATACCTTCGTCCTGTATGACACCCTGTTTCTGTTTGGTAGCCTTCAATTACTGATTTCCCGCTGCTCTAACGCCAACGTCCAACATTATAAACGTGACATTGGGTAGGTGATGTAATAATGAAGAATGAGGGTATATGGGTCGTTTATTTAAGAAAATCAGATTTCGAGTTTTTATTTTTTTTTAAAAATGTCAAAAATTTAATTTAAATCGATTTAATTAATAGAATATAAAAAAATATAACGTCCGTTTTAATTATTTACAAAAGTATTACTCGTTTAGGTAAATGAATCATATTTTAAATGGAGTGAGTCAACAGTAAATATTTTATAAATTTAATTATTTAAAATAATTTTTAATTTTATTTTTTTTAAAAATACTGCCTAAAGTCATTATTCATATAGATCTAAAAATCTGATTATATTTTTGTTATGTTATAAATATTAAAACCCTGATAAAATCAAATCAATACATATTACACGTCTATATTTTATAAACAAATCTTAATAATAATTTTTTAGATATATAAAGTTTGAATTAAAATATATTTAAATAATATAAATATTAAATTATTTATTACTTAAATTAATCTATTTTTTGCGTTATTATTAAAACGTTTCTTCGATGTCTTCGTCACAGTTTTTTTTTTCTTCCCTCAACTTTATGTCTAAAAAAATAATAAACATACGATGTCGTATTATAACCACTTGTTCAAAATATCATTTAAAAGTAGCGCGAATGTTTGTATTTAATTAATAATTAATTGATTAGTTTAAATCATGTGTCGTAAATGTTTGCATTATATAGTATTTTTTTATAATTAATTGTTTTATTTATAATATTAAAATTTAAAATTTTAATTATATGTAAAGGATTTAATATTCTTTCTTTGTTAGACCAATTATTACCGGTAAAAAAGTATACATATATTAACAGTAACTTTATTTTCATGGAAAAGTTGGGGTAATTTTATTTTAATTTAACGTTTTATATAAAATTTACGATTAATTATAAAATAAATATTTGAGTTATATATTTTTTTAAGAAATACTTAAAATATTTTTGAATTGAAATAAGTACTCAAACTATATCTTAAATCTTTAAAATCTAAAATCCTAAAATTTAAAAATAACATAATTATCACTTTCGATAATCTCGTTAGAACCCATTACCTTTATTGTCTGAGTCTCTTTTTTTCAAATTTTTCAACTACTTATTACCTATAATCAACATGAGAGATATCAATCAAACATTGAACGAATGAAGTTTTTGTGTTCAGCATCTATTGTTTGATTAATGTGTTTTTCGTCGATTATCAAAGATTGATAATTAAGAAAATGAGTGAAAAATTCTAATAATGATGTTAAGGATTTTTCGCATACGTAACATCTCAAACCGATAAATTGCTTATCGCTTGAAATCTCGTTAATTTTTTATTTTTTAGTATTAAAATTACTTTTTAAATTTTATAAAAAAATCATATTTACATATATTATCTTTAAAAGTATATTTTTACAGTAACACTAAACGTGAAAAATCACATGCTGAGGATCTGGACATTGGTAATAAGTTAATACCAATACTAACAACTCCCCATTCCTGGTAAGGAAGGAGACAGGTTTGTTCTTGTCCGAATATCTCTCCAATTATCCAACCCCAGCATTTCTTTTCCACGTTCTACTGGGGAAGTTTTTATTTTTTTTCCCTCATTAAATCAAGCAATTTGATTGCCTGCCTTTTAGTCCATTCACCCTCTCCAAAAGCTAGCCAATAACATCACTCATAGATCCACAGAATATCTTGTTTTACCAGAACTAAATTCTATCTTCCCGCCTGTCTATTCAAGCTAATAATTGCTCTGCTAGCTGCAGTTAACTTCACAAGGAAACACATAGGCAGAAGCTAAGATCAGGAACAGAGATTTGAGGGCTGAGGTTTTTCTCATATCTGTGAAAAAAGGTATCTTTGGAAGTGGGAGTTGAAGATATGGCCGAGGAAGATCGGATTGAAGAGGGTAGCGGCAGCCTGAGACATAGGGGTAGGACTTCCCATGGTGAGTCAAGGTGGGTGGATGGTAGTGAAGTGGACTCAGAGTCACCTCCTTGGTCATTGCTTGATGAAAATGAGAACAAAGAAGGGTTTGGGTCCTTTAGGAGGAGACTGGTTAAGAAGACAAAGAGAGTTGATTCCCTTGATGTTGAAGCCATGGAGATTGCCGGTGCTCATGGTCACCAACCCAAGGTAAACTATTTCATTCTTTTTTTCCTCGCAAGATGGATGTTTTTTTCTGTGTCCTTTCCTATTCAAAATCTGTGCCTTTTAGGTTCTGTTGTATGGTGTCATATTGCTATCATTAGTCATTGCTTAGGGTATTGGGAAATTGGTGTAAAAGTTCATGCTTTGAAGCTTTAAAGTTTAACCCTTTTAATCACCAATGAAGTTTAGCAGTGGGGAGAGAATCATTAGATTCATGGCTTTAGCAAGTGCTGTCTGTGATTGAAGGGTTTTCTCTGTTTTTGTTATATTCATTTACCACAGCCTGGCTAATTTATGACTCTTGTAGGATGGTCTACAATTTGGGCAAGTTCTTATTGTTTGTAAGGTGGAGAGTAAAAGCATCTAAACTCTTACCTGATGAAGGAGAAAATGATTACTTGATTAGTAAACAAGTTGATTTTCTTTCCATGTTGGTTGGATTCTATACTGAGAAGTGAGAATTCATGTACTTTTACAACTGAAAGTGAACTTCGGGCCTTATCTTGTCTTCGATAACTCAAAAGAATTGTTTTATGGTTTTGACAAAAGAAGTTGTTTTCAGGAGCTTTCGACTTGGTCCACTCTTGCATTGGCATTTCAAACACTTGGGGTTGTGTATGGTGACATGGGCACGAGTCCTTTGTATGTTTTCACTGATGTCTTCAGCAAAGTAAAAATAGAATCAGATGTGGATATCTTGGGGGCTTTATCACTGGTGATGTACACGATAGCTCTAGTCCCTTTGGCGAAATATGTGTTTGTAGTGCTTAAAGCCAATGATAATGGGGAGGGTAAGGCCTTTTCATAGTAATACTCTCATTATGATGATGATTCTCCTTGCTTTTGAAGGTGCTTTACAAGTTAGGGTATGAATTAATGTAATTTCAGGAGGAACGTTTGCACTGTACTCACTGATATGCAGATATGCGAAGGTCAACATGCTTCCAAATCGTCAGCCAGCAGATGAACAGATATCAAGTTTTAAGCTCAAACTGCCTACTCCGGAGTTAGAAAGGGCTTTAGGCATAAAAGAAACTTTGGAAAGGAGATCCTCCTTGAAGACCATTCTGCTGCTATTGGTTTTGATGGGAACTTCCTTGGTCATAGGTGATGGTATTCTGACCCCAGCAATGTCAGGTAGGTAGATTCGTAGCATTGAAGTTAATGAATTCAGGTTTTAAGCAAATATTGTTTCGATTTCTGTCTTTGTTTCTTTTGATGAATAGAGGAATGACATTAGATGCTTTGAACCCGAGTGTTGTCTCCGGTAGTTGCAGTCTAATTAGAACTCAAGATGTCTTAAGCATACTTACTTTTTCTAATTCACATGGTTCATGAAAATTCTTTGTAACTCATGGTTGTAATAATTTTGTGTTGCAGTTATGTCCGCTGTAAGTGGTCTTCAGGGTGCTGTTGAAGGCTTTGATACAAGTGGGTGCTTTTCATTTACTTTTGTTTCATATAAAATATTTCACGGTTCATTAACTGCCATCTTCTTTGAAAGAACTAAGTAAACTAATTAGATTCTTCATCGATGGACGTTATTACCTTTTAATTTATCTATGTGTTCACAGCTGAGGTGGTGGTTGTTTCGATCGTAATCCTGGTGGCATTGTTCAGCATACAGCAGTTTGGAACCAGTAAAGTTGGTTTCATGTTTGCTCCTGCACTCGCTTTGTGGTTCTTCTCTCTGGGTTCGATTGGAATTTACAATCTAGTGAAGTATGATATTACAGTCATCAAGGCATTAAATCCAGCTTATATCTATTTTTTCTTCAAAAAGAACAGCAAAGGTGCATGGTCTGCTCTCGGAGGCTGCGTTCTGTGCATTACAGGTGAGTGTGCTTTTAAATTGCAGACCTTTAGCATTGAAGCAATGTTTATTGTCATAACAGTCTTGCTTTCGTACAAATAATCGAATGTTAAAATTCTCAAAAGCTTTGATCACACGTCGAGTCTGGACGAAATTATGTTGCCACAACTATCAAACATCTATAGTAATGAATTATGATGCTCTACTGGGATGCCAAAGATGGGCAAGCTAGAGTACATATCAAAATGCAGGAACCGTTGCGCAAAGACATTTGAATTTGTCAATTTATATGAATATAATTTTAGAACCTGCAAAAATCTAGCTTACTACTTTTCATTAAAATTTGTCTTTACAGGAGCTGAAGCAATGTTTGCTGATTTAGGGCATTTCTCTGTACGATCGATACAGGTTTGCTCTTTATTTGATTCATCGTTCGTAATTCCTCAAGGAATGACCTTGGCTTTTTCGTTCACTACATGCTTTTTATAATTATTTTGCATATTCCCCTCCTCAGATTGCCTTCACCTGTGTAGTGTTCCCCTGTCTTCTCTTTGCATACATGGGCCAGGCTGCGTATCTAATGAAATTCCCTGATTCTTCTGAAAGAATTTTCTATGATTCTGTTCCAGGTTATAGTTGCAGACATGCTGCTTATCTTCATCCATTTCGTTAATTTTTCAAAATTCATAATCAGCATTTTTGTTGTAACTCATTGTTTTTCTTCTTATGAATGAACAGATAGCCTTTTCTGGCCAGTTTTCGTGGTGGCTACTGTCGCTGCCATGATTGCCAGCCAAGCTATGATTTCCGCTACATTTTCATGTGTCAAGCAGGCTATGGCTCTTGGTTGCTTCCCTAGATTGAAGATAATTCACACCTCGAGGAAACTGATGGGCCAAATCTATATCCCCGTGATAAATTGGTTTTTGATGATCATGTGTGTAGTTGTTGTTTCCATCTTTCGCAGCACTACTGACATTGCCAATGCATATGGTTAGCTCTACCGATGTCGGACTTTCCACCAAAAAAACCGATTTATGAACACAAGTAGCTGATCAAGCTATAGCTTCTACTTCTCTGATGCCCGTCTAAATTGTTTTTGCAGGCATAGCTGAAGTTGGTGTTATGTTGGTCACAACCACGTTAGTGACACTTGTAATGCTTCTAATATGGCAGACGAATTTGTTTCTGGCCTTGTGTTTTCCGCTCGTATTTGGATCGATAGAGCTTATCTATCTCTCTGCTGTTCTTTCTAAAGTCTTAGAAGGAGGTTGGCTTCCACTTGCTTTCGCCACCGTCTTTCTCACCGTCATGTACATTTGGAACTACGGCAGTGTGCTGAAGTACCAGAGTGAGGTCAGAGAGAAAATATCTATGGACTTCATGCTTGAACTCGGCTCCTCACTCGGGACTGTGAGAACTCCGGGGATTGGTTTGTTATATAATGAGCTTGTCTATGGCATTCCCTCGATATTCGGGCAGTTTCTACTTAGCCTACCTGCTATCCATTCTGCTATCGTGTTTGTTTGCATCAAGTACGTCCCTATCCCTGTGGTCCCTCAGGAGGAAAGATTTCTTTTCCGAAGAGTTTGCCCGAAAGACTACCATATGTTCCGGTGTGTTGCTAGATATGGTTACAAAGATATCCGGAAGGAGGATCATCATGCATTTGAGCGACTTTTGGTTCAAAGCCTCGAGAATTTCTTGCGGAAGGAAGCTCAAGATCTTGCCTTGGAGAGCGGTTTGCACGAAACGGATCTTGATAGTGTTTCAGTGAGCTCGAGGGATTACGGAACTAAGGGTGTTGTTGGTAACGAGGAGCTTAGAATCCCATTGATGCAGGACACAAGATCAGAAGCGGCAGAAACTTCTTACCAAGAAGAAACTTCACTGGCATTGCCTTCCAGCGTCATGCCGTCAGATATAGACCCAAGTTTAGAATACGAGCTTTCTGCATTGCGAGAAGCGATCGATTCCGGGTTTACGTATTTTCTGGCACATGGAGATGTGAGAGCCAAAAAGAACTCATTTTTCCTTAAGAAACTGGTCATAAACTACTTGTACGCATTCCTGAGGAGAAACTGTCGAGCCGGAGCTGCGAATATGAGTGTACCTCACATGAATATCCTGCAAGTTGGTATGACATACATGGTCTAAGCTGCCATTTTCAGGCATTACCATTTCAGATATTGTTCATAAACTTTGAATAAGTCTAAGGATTAAGCCAAGAGTGATAGAATATTTGTACATCGTGATTGGTTTTCGATGAACATTTTATATCGAACCTCTTTGTTTGCAAACGAAACATTCGTGTTTGTTATGTATTCGGAAAAAATAATCAAATTCGATTCAATTATTTTTGAGTCAATTACAATCAATTCAGATGAAAAGGAAAAGGAAGGTAGCAATTGTTTCTTTTCGATATACAATTAATGTAATTGACCATGAAATGTTTGCCTATATGTGCATGGAACAACTTTGAGGAGATGGTGACCAAGGAATGTTGGTGTGTGCCTTGAAAAACAATGGAAAGATGAGCAAAGTCACCAACTTCAACTTGGTAGTTATCCTATCCTTAGTTGTAAAAAATCGACATTAAAGATTTTAAATTCGAGTTTAAATTTATATAATTATCGAATATTAAAAATCTTATTAAAAAATCTTCAACTACCCTTATCACTAAACTTGTGTATGCTCTTATTGAACCCAACCCCACAATTAGAAGTAATAATTTTGTGGGCTATTGTATAAAAAACAAATCATGTCATGTGTTTTTCTAGGGCTAGACCTGACCACAACACCAACCACTAATTAATTTTATTCTGTCATTAGTGCCTGATATCCTCTTAATCAACCATGGTTCACGCTGATGTTCTGTTTTCTTGGTTTTGTGTTGTATCCTCTTTAATTACAGGACCAATTAACTAAACTCCTTTTTTTTTTCTCGAACAAACAAAACTTTAGATGAAAATACATTAATACCCTACTAATACACGAACATCTAGATATAACCACATCATATTGATTTCCCTTCTCTTGTTCACTGTCACAAGGAGACCCCTTTCGTTCTTTTGCTTTTTAGTAGTATTAATTTTTATGATTACTTTTTTCTTCATTTTCTTGTCTCTTTCCCTTTCCTCTCCCTCTACACACCACACTATCCTTCACTCTCACCCTCTCAAAAAACACCAAGAAAAAGAACCATCTTTTCCTGTGAAAAGCCCCCTGTTTTACTCAAGCTCAGACTGTTCTCTCACTTTTCTGAAAAAGACCAAGATTCCTATAGGGTTTTGCATTTCTTCTCAATGTGCAAAGCTTGAATCTTTTTTCATATCCAAGAGTATTTTGCTGCTGGGTCTTATTTTCTGTTTTGGCTTGACTCAAAAATGGCAGTGGGTAAGAATGCGTTGGTTTGGGGTGTTGCACTTTGGCTGCTTCTTTTTGGAGGTGTCACTTCAGCTCCTACTTCTTCTTCACCTGCAAGTAAGCTTGCATTGGTTTTGATCTGGTTCTAGATTTAAGTTAAATCCTTTGCTTTAATTGGAAATATGAGCTTCATTGTGTTTTTGTTCTTGCAGAGATCGTTAGTGGGTTCATCTCTAATGCTTTGTCTCCTTCTATGAAATGGTTATGGTCACTCAAAGCCTCCACTAAAACAGGTTGAGATCTCTGACTAATAGAATTCAGAATCGAAAACCCACATTTCCTTTTTTTTTTTTTGTTCTTTTGGTTTTGAGATTAGCATCTGATGTAGTGGTCTTCATGGGGTTTATGCATGTACAGCAATTACTGGCCGTCCGATGATGAAGTTCGAGGGTGGATACACTGTGGAGACTGTGTTTGATGGAAGTAAGCTTGGGATTGAGCCTCATACTGTTGAGATTTTGTCCAGTGGGGAGCTGCTGATTCTGGACTCTGCTAATAGCAACCTTTATCGGATGTCTAGTTCTTTATCTCTGTGTAAGTGAGGTTTCTTCTGTCTTATAGTATTATTATCCAAATGGCTGGATTTGTTATTTTTTTGTGTGTTTGCCTTTGATAGTTCAAATTGTTTGCCTTGTTTGTATAATGCTTTGTTTTTCTAGTGTGATCTTTGCTTACTGAATGTTCCAAGGCTTGTTACTAGTGGGAAAATGAATGAGGTATTTGCATCTGTTGGCAGTGAGTCTTGTTGCTGAACTTGCCTCATAAATGACATTACATGTTCTGCTGAATTGGCATACCTTCCCCATTTTCCAAGTTCTGGACTTTGCATGTTTCTACTGTCAAGCATTTTAATGTGTTTCACATGCCTTTTTCATTTAATTTATTGATTTTTTAAGTTAGATCCGAGTTGTAAAATTATTGATTAGTTTGAACTTTAGATGAGTGATGCAGTTCTACCTATATTTCGAATATTATTACATTCTTCTGCAAATAAAATAGCAAATAATTGGTCTTTCACTAAGAGCATTTCCATCATTTAGAGGATTATAGTATTTTCTGTTTCAACTTGGTAACTTGGGAATGCTGTAAACCAATAATATTTTGTACCTATAATAGATATTTGGTGAGTTAAATGAAATGTTAACTTATTGTGCTCCTTCTCGGTTTTATTCTTATAGGGTTACTCGTTTCTCTCTGTACTGCATGCTTATATTCCTGTTAAGATCGATTGCTTGTACACTTATGGACCTTTGGTATTCACCAATTCAATTCTGTAGTCGTGCTTTACCTTGCTTTTTCCATAGACAAGTCTTTTCTTGTAATCTTTTTCATTCAAATTATGGGAGAAATGCAGATAGTAGACCTAGGCTGGTTGCTGGATCGCCTGAAGGTTATCCTGGACATATAGATGGCAAGCTGAGAGAGGCAAGGATGAACCATCCGAAAGGGCTAGCAGTAGATGACAGAGGCAACATTTATATTGCAGACACTATGAATATGGCAATCAGGAAGATAAGTGATTCAGGTAAGCAATGTAATTACCTATTTTCCCGAAAGACGAACGAATCCCAATCACTTGTTATTTTGACTTGACTCTATAAGCTTTATATCCTTTATGCTCCCTGCACCTTACCCCTGTGCCTCTACCATACTGCATGCTAAACATTGTTTTTGCAATGTCTTAAAATGCTCGAAGAATTGCTAATATAAGTTAAATGAAATCTTCTTCAGGTATTACAACAATTGCTGGTGGGAAATTGAGCCGGGGAGGGGGACATGTAGATGGACCAAGTGAAGATGCAAAGTTTTCTAATGATTTTGATGTAGTCTACGTCGGAAGCAGTTGCTCTCTTCTTGTGATAGATAGAGGAAACCGAGCTATAAGAGAGATTCAACTACATTTTGATGACTGTGCCTATCAGTATGGAAGTGGTTTTCCTCTTGGTAAAGAAATCCACCTAAATTTGATCTAACATTACTTCCCGATAACGAGGTTTACACATTATAATATCTGTCATTGCAGGAATTGCTGTTCTCGTTGCTGCTGGCTTCTTCGGTTACATGCTAGCTTTGCTGCAACGTAGAGTGAGCACCATTGTATCAACCCAGAATGTGAGTATTCAGTGTTATTATTTATATCTAAATGTTTTAACTTTTTCTTTGGCCGAATATTGTATGCGAAAATATCATCTCGGAAAGTATTCCTCGATCATAAGCAAGGCAATCAAAACTTGAAATTCTTTTGATGATGCCTTTCATCAGTGAAATGCAAATATTGGCATTCGTCTAGTTAAGGATCCAAAATCTTCTAAAATGGTGATTGGTTTTTAATGTTTGTTCCTACTGCTCATGAAGGATCAGGATTCAGTTAAAGTAAATGCTGCTGTATCAAGTCTATATCAGAAGCCCTGGAAATCGGTCAGGCCACCTTTAATTCCAACCGAGGATGAGCAAGAGAAGCAAGAAGAAGGCTTTTTTGGATCCCTCAGGAAGCTTTTTGTCAATGGTGGTGTCTCTGCTTTGGAAATTTTCAAAGGCGTTTTCCACGGTTTTAGAAAGGAGTCGGTAAGTTACCAGTATCGGAGCCAGCACCAGCAACAACTGAAGCACACAATGCCTTGGCCTGCACAAGACAGCTTTGTGATACCCGACGAAGATGAGCCTCCGTCCATTGATACCCGAACCCCCACTCCACGCAAAACATACCCTTTCATGTCCAAAGATGCAGACAAAATCCATCAGTTGCGCCAAAGCCAGGCCTTCTACAATGGATGGGATGTTGATATGCAGCAGCAGCAGCAGAAACCTCAGCATCATCACCATCGCCATCAGTCATCTACTCCACATACATACTATCAGCAAAGCGATGAGAAAACGAATGAGATCATTTTCGGGGCAGTTCAAGATAAAGATGCGACTGTGGTGGTTAGGCCAATCGATTATGATCGTCACAATTTCCAGTTTCGGTCAAATTCTGGTTACAATTACGGTTATTGAACTACAACACCAGAGATTTTAGAGTTTCTTACCTCAAATCAAAGCTTTATGTTGGTCCATAAAAAACTAAATATTTGTGTCTGGTGTTTTGGAGAAGCTTAGTGTTGATTAAGGTTTGCAGTCTCAGCTGTCCTAAATTTTGTAAGGCTACTGCTATTATAATTTCTCTAAACTTTCATTTTTCTTATAATTCTTTATTCATTACAAAATGTCACATGGACACAACATGATGAACATATATGATATCGAATAACCTCATCACGAACATGAACATATACAATAAGCAAAAAACACCAGGCGTGTAACATTAATAATGACAAGAGAAGATGGAGCATGATGAACATACGATGCAGTTGTGTCATGAACTGCAATGTGGTTCAAAATATTACAAAGTTACAGTATGGTTTCAACTAAATCCATTTAGTACACGAGTTTGTCACCGGTGTCTGACATATCCGAAACAGGAAGTGTCTTGCACATCAAGTGCTTACGTCTCTGTAATGTCAACAGGATTAAGATATTATCCGTCCGGACAACATTGTAACCTGCTTTCATGTACATGTTGAACGGAGCCTCATCAATCATTCTGCAATGCAAGTACACCTCTTTCGAAGAAGCCATTCGAGATATCAGTTCCTCACTTGCCTTGAGAAGATGCCAACCGATGCCCTTCCTACATGATTCAAAACCAGACACCAAAAACTTGGTTGCAAACAACATGTTCTGTTTATTTACATGTAAGAAAAATAAATAACAGAACTACCTTCTGAGGTTTTTTGTGACAGTCATGTTACAGATATACGGTGAATTCTGGGGAGGCAAAGGTGTAGGGGGAGAAGCATTAGCCCCGCTTTTATCAAAGCAAACTTCTACGGTCCCGGCGAGTTCATTTCCCATTTCTCCATCTTTCTGTCTGAAATACCCGACCAAGGTGACGGCGTGTGGCAGCACGGCTCTCCTCTCGATCAGATACTGTTTCACCAAGAACCTCATTAAAGCCCCATATCCCAAAGGCATCAACATTGACTCGGCGAATGACTCGGCCAGCAACGCAGCGGTAGAATCCATCTCCTCCGTCCTCATTACCCGAACCGACAACGACCCAGATTCCAAATCTTGGAGATAAACAAAAGACTCCAAGGCTTTGAGCTTCTCGAGCTCCTCATTGGATAAAAACCGGGTACCCCTAAACGGGTCGTCGAGAAAGGAGTTGTGGTGAGATGGAGCGACGGAGTTGGTGGAGGAGGAAGAAGGGAGAGAACATCTGCAGTTGAAAAGGTGGAGTTTTTGGATAGGAAGAAAAGGGTTCTTCCTAGATGAAAGGAAGGGAAGATGTTTGGTGTGATTAAGGTGGATATGGAGTTGTTTTTGATGTTGTTGAGGATCTAAGTAAAGAGATGGCGAAAGTGCTGCTGCTGTTGCTGCCATAGAAATAGGATAGTGCTGGTTTTTAAAGCAGTTCTGAAGAGCATAGAAATAGGATAGTTGCTGCCATAGAGGGTTCTTCGGTTGCAACTCCTGCTGTTTTGAAGAGCAAACCCATCAACTCTAGGCCCCAACCAAGTCTTGGTCTTGGTTTTCCCCTGTTGGGCCTCAGCTCGTACTTTTGTAACAACCATTATCCCCCAAACCCCACTCACTAACACTCGAAGCATTGACCAGATGGACATGTGACTGTGAGACCGAGCACTCCACCGGCCAGTCCACACCCACCTAGGGATGGGCACGGGTCGGGTCGGATTTTCGGCCCACCCGCATCTGACCCAAAAAATTATACCTTCCACCCGTCATCCGACCCGATCCGAGATTAAGTTGGAAAAAATCCGACCCGACCCGAATCATTAAAAAAATTAAAATTTTAGGGACTAAACTGTAAAAATATAAAATTTAGGGATCTAATTGTAAAAATATTTAATTTTAATGACCTAATTATAAAAAAATTAATTTTAGTGGTCTAATTATATAAAAAATATATAAAGAGGTGTCATTATTGTAAATATCCCTAAAATATATATGAGAAAATTATATTATTAGTCCCGGGTCGGATCGGGTCGGATTTTTTTTCACCCTAAACCCGAACCCGACCCAAGACCACCCTTAAAAAAACCTGACCCGACCCAAACCCAAATTTTCACTAAAAATCCAACCCAATCAAACCGGGTCAGGTCGGAACCCGTCAAGTTCGGGTTCCATACCCATCCCTACGTCCACCAGAGCTGAAGTGATTGGCCCAATGGACCATCAGATTCCGGCCACTCCACCTCCACTCATTACACAAACCAACAGTACCTATGACACCAACCAAGAGTACAATTCGGTTAGAATAATCATAGTTTTTAAACTTACACACCATAAATCATTCGAATACTATGATTCGAATCGATATTTTTTACTGTTTCTTTACTCTAATATAAAAAAAAAAAAAAAAACTAAGAAAAATAACAAATAAAACCAAGTGGTCCTGATGGAGGAAGGATCGGTCTATTTCGGACAGGCTAATAACAAGTGGGAGAGAGGACCACTGGTGTGGTGTCCCCCCACCATTCCCGGAACTACCAATATGACCAAACTTCTCATCCCTCCATTGTTCCATTATACCATCAGTCATACCATACTCATCCGTATCATATTTATCGACACCGTTTTTTATTTAGATTAAAAGTGTTTTGTGTGTGAATCCAAACAAAATTGATGTCTACGATATTAATATCGCGTGTATGTATCTGTAAACTTATACCAAATAATTTAAATTTGAGTCAGTTCAATTGTTTTGCGTACCATAACCTAATCCAAGCTTTTTTAAAATACAACCTGATTTAAACTGGTTTTTTAATTAAAAATTTATTTTTATAGATTCGAATTGGAATCAGTCGGATCCGAATAATTTTAACCTAGGCTTGATTCGTTGCTTTTTTAGTCCTAAGTTAAGAATGTCCACCTTAAACGACGCCCTACGCTTTATAACCAAACAATATCTGCTCGAAAAAATGTAATGATAATACAATTATGTATTTTGTTTGACATCATATACATTTAGGGTAATTTGATAAAGGATGAGTCTACCACGTGCGTCGAACACCGCTGAACACCACTAACGCTGAACATTGTTGAACACTATTAAACTAATTAATAAAAATTAAAAATTTAAAGGACTCAATGTATAATTAGCAATTATTTAAAACAAAATTTTAATTAAATTATTTTTTATAGGAAGAATTACACAGATAATCATTCAACTATCATCATTTTTTTGTGTTGGTCATCCAACAAAATTCTTAGTGATAACCGTCATTAACATTTTTTTTATTCTCATTTTGATCGTCTTTCATTATATATTTAACGAAAATTATAACATAAAATGATTTAATAATAATTTTAGTTTCTAAAATTATTATACTATATCAATTTAATCCTAATAGAAAATAAATCATCAAATATTTGGATTAAACTCTAAATTTTTCATCCACTTTCTTTTTTCTTTACAACACTACTCTTGAAATTAATTAACCAACTCACTTTTTTTTTTTTTTGTCTTTGGGTAACTTATTAAGTTTTAAATTATAAAACACCATTTTAATTTTATGATTTATTTTTTAAATCTAATTTAACTTTTTTGATTCTTTAAGTTACTCATATACATTATTTTTTGAGTCAAATTTGTACAAATATTTTAACATTTAACATATAAATATTAAAATAAAGCAATGTCAATTGAAAAATTATTTCTGTAATTCAAAGATTTTTTAAACGTTTATTCTAATTCTAATCAAATTTATTGTACACAGACTTATTATTTTTAATAATAAACTTATAAAACAATAATTGAATATCAGTTTCTTCTTAATTTTAATCAAAGTTCAACTCATAACTATTTTTCTATTAAAAATCAGTTTTTAAAAAATACATTTTCGAACATAATTTTAAATTTAATAAATATTTTAATTAAATTATATTAGTTACAGTGATTGAATAGTAAAAAAATCAAAATAAGATTTGATGGGTATTGTTTATATTATTATGCTGGTTTATATAGAAATATAAGAACTTATTTGATGAGTTTTTTTAATAAAATTAAAATAATATAATATCATAAATTTAGGGATTAAAGTTATTATTAAACTATGTCATGGTATAATCTTATTAAACATTTAATGTTTGATGACCAAAACAATAATAATATAAAATATTGCTGATAATTTTGATAAAAAACAATTGAGTGACCAAAATAAAAATAAAATAAAATATTAGTGATAATTTTGATAAAAAAATAATTGAGTGACCAAAACAAAAAAATGTGACAATTGAATGACCATCCTTATATTTATCCCAATAAAAAATAATTTAATTAAAATTTTATTTTAAATAATTATTAATTATATGTTGAGTCCTTAAGGTTTTTAATCTTTATTAATTAGTTTAATAGTGTTCAACAGTGTTCATCATTAACGGTGTTCAGCGGTGTTCGACGCCCGTTGTAGAATTTTTCTTTGATAAATTATTGAAAAAATTTAATTTATTAAAAAAATTAACATTTTGAGTAGTTTAATGTTTTAAATATGTTTGGTAATAAAACATTAATATTAAATTTATCTCTTAAAAAATTAATAAAAAGGATAAGTAGTCAAAGATCTACTTATCACTTAATGGAGAACATTTCAAACATTTTTCATTATCCTTAAAATTTTATATCTACCAAATATCTAATTATATTCAAGTTTGAATTTAAAATAAAATACCAATAAGATTTATAATTTAAATTAAACCCTAAATTTTGAGTTTATCCAAATAAATTTTATCCTGATTCAATTGCTCCAACACTCTCCTATAACCGGTTCACATGTTGTACCAACTTTGAGAGACCTAACCTTAGCTTGAAAACTTTTGAAAAAGTTAATAGGAACCTTTCACGACAAGATAATTTCATGTTGCAAGGAAAGATTTATCTGCTACTTGACTAGGATCTCTCAATACAACTTTTTGGTTAGGCCTAATAAGTCCAACTCGAATCAGTTCGTGTTCGAATATTTTTTCTTACATAACTATCAATATTTAATCTTTTATTTTTTTTTTCATTCACAACATCGGGATCTAGATTCATGATCTTTCTTAAGAAATCTAATATCGTATTAAATTTATTTTTTAATATAAATATTATCGAATCGAAAAGAAGTCATTAACGGGTTGGTATAAGTGGTAAACAACTTGATTTAGCTTAAGTAAGTCTTGGGTTTGATGTATTGAGTACGTAGAAAATTCATATTAGAAGTCCCCCCACTCAAAACTAAGTATACGATACATATCAGTCAAGATTAATAAGACAAAACCCTGAAAACCAAGAAAAAAAATATTGTCATAGTATGTTTAATTGCATCGCCAACTAATGACACAATTCCCTTTAACAACTCCTATCTACAAGTGTTTGTGAAAGGAGGTGCAAACCCTACTGTATGATATGCTACAGTTGCTCCTCAGAATCTGATCATCAGACCAGCCTGTGTCGTGTTGTCCATGTCTGTTTTCTTGTGTTCCTGTTGACATGTCGTTGCCTAACCAACCAATAATTCATAGTTGTTCTCCTTCCACATGCATGGCAAAAGCAATCACCAAACTCTAAAACAAGGAAAGTGGAGATCCCTTTTGCCTCGTGCATGAATTTGGATGTAGTAGAAGAAATATTAAAGTTTTAAGACACAAAATGAGGTGGGGAACGGATGCTTAAAGTTGTATTAAGAAACGAAATATATGGATTATGATGTTGTGAATAAAAAAAATTAAGTTGAAAAGGTCATCTTTATATTAAATATCTGTAAAATTTATTCTGAATTAATTAACTAGTAAATCAGATACGGTAACTAAAAACATAATATTTTTTTATTTTATCTATTCCATATATTTTAATAGTATTATATATAATTTAATCAAATACTTTTAAAAAATTGATTCGAATCATAATAATCTAAATGGATGTAATGCGTAAGTAACGAGGTTCAAAAATGTAATTATATAAATTTATTTAATTGTTATGTCATCAGTTTTGTTAAAAAATAATTGTCGATGTCTTGATTAAAATCATTTTAATAATTTAGTGGTTTGATTGATAAACATTATATTTTAATAGTTAAAATAAAATTAGACCAATAATTTATTGCACTTAAAGATAATTTACCCTGAAATATATAGACGAGAAAGCCTTCAATACTATAATAGTTTTTGTTTTATTTTCCTCTTCAAATAACTCATTAACCTTTAATATACATGAAAAAAAACTTTTAGGGCATGTTTAGGCGATGAGTTTTGAATTTTTTAGAAAATTTGAAAATACTAACATTTTAAAATTTGTCGATTTAGAGCACTATTAATTATAGTTATATTGACGAGGGACAAACCTAAAATTTCATATAAAAAATAAATTATTCATAAGTTATATTAAAAATGTAAGAGATACAAAATTTGAACCAATACCCGAACTTAAATAACCGATACTAACCCGATCCAAAACCAACTAAACCTAAATAACCGACCCGAACATCTATCAAACCAATATTAATCAATTTAAACCAATACCCGAACTTAAATCACTATAAACCTGAATTAAAATCAAATCAAACCTTAATCAACCTTAACTGAATATAATCAAACCAAAAATAACCTTTTCTGACTAAAAATTATGTGCTAACACAAATAAAACGGTAAAGGACTTAAAAATGAAATAGGATTTCCTTTTAAAATTTCAGGGAGAGAAAAAGCATAGATGTTTTTTTAAGACAATAAGAAACATACTCTAAATTTTGAAGGACACAACCATACATATTTCAAACTCTAAACCCTCAAATATTTACGCCTATATTTTAAACTATATATCTTAATTTATAAATTTTAAATCTTAAAATTTAAAACTAAAAATAAACTGAGTGAATATTAGGATAATCACATCTTTAAAATATTTTAAATTATAATAATTTAAATATATATTTTTATATTTTTATTAATAATATAATTTTGTTTATTCTAAAATTTTATAATTTTACCCTTAATTTTTATATAATCTTCTTATAATCCTTATATTTTAAAAAATTATATATCAATTTAATTTAAAATTATAAATTTTAAATTCTAACTAAAACAGACGAGATTAAAATAGATATCATTGTGCATTTTAAATTCTATCCATTTTGTTAATTAAATGATTTTTTTATTAAAACAATGATTCCCCGTGAATAGTTTGGTGCTCAAAGTTTCGTTGGGATACTTTTTTACTGACAAGTTGACCGCACTAGGATTCATCAAAGTTGTCAAATTGATGTTTTCTTTTTATTACAATCGTATCATTTTATTAATCAAATAAATTATATAAAAATTATTGTGAGGAAAATACCAGAGCAACCGTTCAGTCAGGATCCTGATAAATTTAAGCGCTTAAATGTAATTATTTATATTTTTAAAATTTAATTTTTATAATTTATTTAAATAAATAAATTTAATTATTAAAATTAATTTTTTAGATATATAAATAAATAAATCTAATAATAAAAATAATATATTTAAAATACTAAATTAATTTTGCTATTATTTTTTATATTTAACATTAAAAAATAAATTTTAAAACATTAATCTTAAATTTTAAACACTACATCAATATATTAAACTTTCATCTTAATTTATATGAGTCTATTCTACCTTTAGTTTTGGTCAATCGATTTAAATATTTATCTTAAAATAGTCTTTTTTTTAATTTAGTTTATAGGCACAAAACCTTATCAACATATGAACAATTAATTATTTTAATAATATAAAATAAAATAAATAGAACGATGGACAAGAAAGAGAATCCTCCTACGTACTAGGATATTAGCCCACATCTTTGACCTAGGTTTTGCCCATTGCACGGGCGAAGCTAGAAATTATTTAAAGGATGTTATTGTTTAGATTTAATTTAAAAATATCAATTATTTATAAATTGGTGTTATTTATTTATTTTAAAAAAATAATATATATAAATTATATAAAAAGAATTAAACAAAAAAATTTTAAAAAGTCATTTGACCATCCTTTACAAAGGGTGGCTCCGCCCATGACCCATTGAAATCTCGTTTTTTTATATATAGTGCTATCATTTTCCACTTTTTATTTCCTTAAATGGATTTTTCTTGCAAAGATTTTTTCTTAATTTATTTGTTTAATGATTTAAATGAGATTAAATTTATTAAGTATAGGAACGAAGAAAAACACTATTTGTTTAAAGATATTATAATTTTGTAAATATAAATACATTGGTTTTATTAAAAAAGTTAAAAGCATAATAAAAATGTATAATTTAAATAAATAAATTTAGTTCAGATGAAAAATAATATTTTTAGATCATACGAAAGATCTTTAAAAAATTAAAATCTTTACGCTCAAAATAAGTTACAAAGTCAAAACTTTTTATAATAAGACTAAAGTAAATTTTGAGGTACGAAGATTTCTCGTATCATTATAATATAAACATTATTGATCTCATATCAATATAAATCAAGTAGAGTTAATTTTAATATTTTCATAAAAAATTAATACTAACTCTTTGAAAATTTCATTTAACTTTTTAAAAATTCCATACCACAACCAAGTGTGATCAATTGATTGGCTAAATTATACGTGGCTTTGCCACGGTTCAAAACAAAATAAGCTCGTTGATTAAAGATAAAATTTAATAACAAACAACATTAAAAAATACAAGTTACAGTGATAATGCGCGTTGACAATACAGTTATTATTATAATTCAATCTCGAACAAGAGTAATAACTATGAACTTGTATCTAAATTTAGTTCGAGTGTCTAAAATAAAGAGATTAACAAGATAATTAAAAGAACAATATCTTGATCAATTATGATGATGTCGAATCTAATTCAAATAAAAATATCGAATAAAAAACAGTGAGATAATCAATTAAAAGAAAATATATATACCAAAATACAGATAATACATATCAAAGAATAGAAAAATTACATCACAATGACATAATTATTAAATTTAAAAAAATAAAAAGAATTTATCGACAATTGATAATTAAAATTAAATTCGATTTTATTACCGACGATATAAAATTAAAAAAATAAAAAATTCAGAGCTGATGATAAAGATATTGTAATTTTAAACAGGATGAACCTAGAGGTGTTGGGTACAATCGCATCTTTTAAAAATTTAATTTTTTTAATATTTTATATATTTTTTAATTTTTTATTAATAATCTAATTATACACTTTTAAACTCGTGTAATTTTACACCCTTATATTTTTAATATACATATTTATAGCTTGTATCCTTTATAGAAAACTCTGAATTAAACTCAAAATCATTGATTTAAACTGTGACAATTAATCAAACATTTGATAGTTTTTAAAAATAAAATATTATATCATAATCAGAAAAAAAAAACATTTGTACGTATTGAAATTTAATTTGTAAACTTATTGGATATAATGTTTCAAAATAATTATATAAAATATTTGGTTTTAAAATTTAAATATGATTATTTTAAATGTATTTATAATTTATATTTGATGCATTTAACCTTGTCTATACTTATGTTATTTCAGCATAAAATATAATGAATCTAAATCAACTATCAGAGTTTAGGGATAAATGAAGGGTTTATAGGCATTACCTTACAATTTTAGGGTTCGGGAGATTTGAATAATTTTTGAAATTTTATAAAAAAATATAGATAAATAAGTCCCATTTAATTGTATAAAAATAAGGTTTATTTGGTCCATTATTTTTTAAATAAAATTTCATTTTATTGTATTTTTATATAAAAATTTATTTGATTCATTCTAATTGCTTTATTTTTAGTAAATTAAAATCGCGTTGTAGAGTCGAATTAAAAAAAATAGTCAAAATAATAAAATTTGACATGATATTCCTGACCTGTGGGTCTGAATTTATAAGATTATTCAGCCGACCATTCACATTAAAGCTAGTTTCATGAATTTTTTTTATATGGTTTGAAATTAAATACATTAATAGAGAAATAAGGTTTATCCAAGTAATATATAATTTAATATTATTTTAAATTTGTAATTTTATGTATATAAAATTTTTTCGTTAAATGATATATTCAATAAAATTAAAAATATAATATAAATAAATTCAAATTAATTAAGATAAATTCATAAAAAATTACCTTCCTCTATTACCTGAGCTCCTCCCCTTGAGTTGGTGGGACACCTCCCCGTCCCCTTCCATTGTTGTCTCTCTTTCCCAGGTTGTCTTTGTAGCTCCTGCACTAATCATTCGCATACAGACATTCCTTTAAGCCAGACTGGGTCTTACATCCATGCTTTTAATGGATTTGTATTTATAAGGGAAGAGACAAGAACACACAGAAAGCAACTAAAATAATAATAACCTTACCCTTTAAACTTAAGTATGATTTGAGCGCGAATCACCTAGTGTCATCGGTTAAAAAAACAGTATCCCTGAAAGTTATGGGTTCGAACGTCAATTATATCAATATAATAACTGAATTAACATAGTATTTTTGATGTTGTTTTATGGTAATATAAGAAAAATAAAAATCCATGTCTGCAATTTTTATTTTTATTTAAAAAATAACTAAAGGGCTGACCTTTCCACCCCAACCGAGTCATGTTTGAAGAAAAAGAATCGTCCATTTCATCATTTATGACGTGAACCAGACACCTCACATGGCATACATGGACGGACATGAATACTGGGAATAGGGATGTGTACACAACATAAAAACAAAGGTTGAATTTCATTGGGGTTAAAATAAAAGAACGTTTTATTTTATCATTAAAATTTTAAATTTGAATTTAAAAATAAATATTTGTTTACAATTTTTTTAAAATATTTATTTAAATGAAAAGATCGACCGATCATTTAATATCAGTTTTTATAGTGTAAATAAAAAATATCATACATAATATTATTTTTTAAATTTAAATATATATATTAAAAATGAAAAATATCACCTACAAGTAGGATTCTTTTCCTAAGTCGTCATTTATAAGTGATTTTTTTTTTGCTTACATAGTAACTTTTGATTTAAATTTTAAAATAAAATTTAAATATTATTATATTTTTAAATAAAAAATTTAAGTAATCTATATGTTCAACCTAAAAAGTGTAGCTTAAACTGTGACCAAACCAAAGGAATCTCCCTCTTTGGTCACACGCATGTATCCTCCTAGTAGTAATAGTATATCTCCTCTGCAATTATAAGTTCAAACCCCCCACAAACCTACACGTGTACGTCAACCACAAATAAAAACAAAAATTTTTAAAAAATAAATTAGTTTTCTATTAATTAATTACATTAAGTTTGTCACCGACACTTAGATAATTTTAAAAATAATCCAGTTGAAAATTAAATTTAAAATATAAAATTATATGTTAAATTTTAAATTAATTTTTACATTACATATAGTTGAACGTCATGTATATCTGATACTATTTTTTTATTTAAAAAATATTTAAAAAAATAAAAAAATATTACCAGTAAGTGACATCTTTCTCTTAATGGTTATTTGTAGACGACATTTCTTATATATATTATAATTTTTAATTTAGAATTAAAAAAACTTTAAACATCATATTAAAAAAAAGTTAAACACCCTACATATCTAATAAAACTCTAACATTTAATTGATTTAACAAGATCAATGTTAAATCTTTTAAATAAGATATTCAAATTATAATAATGCAAATGAAAGGGTTTAAATAAAAAATTACAGGGTATATAATACAGTAGTTGGGAAATGAGAGAAGGCCTGCATCCTCTATTAGTAGTAGGAGTATATCCGTAGGGCAGTGGGAAATTTGTATAGAAAAAGACAGCTTCTTCCTTATTAATCCTCCTCTACCCTCCTTATCTTTCAATCTTCTTCTAGAGAGATGGGGAATTGCCAAGCAGTGGACGCGGCGGCGATGGTCATACAGCATCCGTCAGGGAGGATAGAGAGGTTGTATTGGACGATCCCGGCCAGTGAAGTCATGAGAATGAACCCCGGTCATTATGTTTCTCTCATCATTCCGTTGCCTGTGTCCGATGAGGAACCAGGGAGTCAAGATCGGAGTACGGTGCGTTTCACTCGTGTTAAGCTTCTCCGGCCGACTGAAACTCTAGCCCTAGGCCACGCTTACCGCCTCATCACTTCTCAAGGTACTATTCCCTTCACTTTCCATCATCTTTTTTGTATTGATTTTCGTGACTTATTGTTGTTTCCTGTGCCTGTAGAGGTGGTGAAGGTCATGAAAGCAAAGAAGCATGCGAAAGAGAAAAGGGAACAGATGAAAAAGTTGCAGCAGAACGGACAAGAGAACACAAGTTCGGGAAGAAAATCGGACGCAGAGAACACAAACCAAGTATGTATCCTATGTATATGTTTTTCCGACAAATTTGTGTGTCTGGTTTGGAAACCGAGCTGCAATGCGCCATTTGATGAACATGTGTCCGAACCTGTTACAGGAACTAAAGCAAGAGAGACAAAGCTCGAGGACAACAACGGCAGCAATGAGGTCGAAATCATGGCGTCCGTCATTACAGAGCATCTCTGAGTCTGCACGGCAATGAAGATCCAAAATCAGCCATTGTCATCTTCAATCATCAAAGCAAAGGCTCCCAAATTGAAATCTTTTTGAATAAATAAAAAAAAAACATGTATAGCTTCTGAGTTTCAGATGATCTTCATCCTACATTGTATTACGAGTCATATTCTGAAATGAAATTAGTATTTCCAATCTTTCATACAAATCCCAGAAAATCTACCTGGTCTGTCTGAGCTTTGCAACCCAAGCTCCATTTCTGATTACAGCTTTGCCTAGCCGGTAGTTGATGAACAATGGCATCATCAAACTCCATCCCCAGGACCACATGTTGCATTGCTTCAGCACTTACCAATAGAATCATAATATCTTTCCGACATGATGAAGCAACCTGTGCTCTACTCAATTTGATTGGGCTGGGGGTGGGTAATTTAGTTTCAATTTTAGTTTGAAAAGTCTCCGGGGAGGGTGACTATTGAGACCTAATAACATTTTTGGGTTTCAAACTTTTTGGGTTTCCCAAGGTTAGCATCACACTCTTCGATAAAAAAAATAATTTAAATCCTTAAATTTGTTTTTCATTTTTTACACTCATTTTTAAAAATTTTCTCCGATTAAACCGACATAAAAAACTAAACAATACTATTAGTCATTAAATTATTTTTATTTTTTATTTTAATCATTAAATTATTATTTTAATAAAATCTTCGCTATTTTTTTATCTTTTATTAAAAAAATTAAAAAATAATTTAATAACTAAAATAAAAATAATTTAACAATCAAAACAAAATATAATATTAATAATCAAAATTAAAAAATATATAATATTAATAATATTTTTGTCCAAAATAATTATTTGATGAACAAAATAAAAAAAAAACACAAAAATCAATGTCAAAAACAGAGAAAGTATAATGTTAATAATATAACTTTATCTAAAATAATAATTTGATTACAAAATAAAAAATAATAACCAATGGTGTTATTTATCCAAAATAATAATAAATATAATAAATTGAGGTTAGTTATGCTGACTTTTCTTGTCATTACTAAAATCAACTATTCAGTTCGTTTATTAACACCGATTCAAAATGATACTCGAAAATAATAAAAGAATCATTATCTCAGACATAAATATTAAAAAAATATTTTTACAAACATTTTAATTTTAAAATTTAAAATTTAGATTTTAAAAAATAAACTTGTATTTTAAGATAATATGGTTAAGAGTTTAAGCTGTAACCTATAAATTTTAAATATTAATTATAAATCTTAAATTTTATCAACCTCTAAATTCAAAACTACGTCAAGATAAAAGCAAAACGACATGAGTACAGAAGGTTTAAGCCAGCTTCGAATCAAATTTCCAGACCCCTCCAATGAAACAGAACAAACATGTTTCAATTGTTAACCATGGACAACAGGCCCACTAAAATCAGAGGGGGAAAACTATAAACTAATATAGTCCACAACTACAACCCTTTTCTTCCCCAAATATATTGCAAACACAACGGGCAAATGGAGTAATAATGTTTGTAAATTATGTTTTGGGTCCAAAAATGTCATTAGTGAAGCTAAATAAGTATTATCTGTGTCAAAACTTGCCATATGTGTTTCTGGTCGACGGTTAGAGAAAGAATTGAAACACAAAAATTGGAGTTCTCACTAACACGTACCAAAGGAAGAATAAGCTCAAAATCTAACCCTCGACGTGATCCTAGAAGAAAATATTGACTTCCCTTTCACTCATCTCGTAAACATGATCTCTTGCGTCGCTCAAGGCACTCTGCGGGACATGAAGAAAATGACAACTTTAGAGACGGGTCAGAAAAGGAAGGAATCTAGACATGAAAATAGCATTAGCTGAAAGAAGAGGTGAAAAAAACCACAACTTTGTTGTATTAGAGTAGAAGATTTTAGGTGAGGGATAAACAATGACCTGCCCAAACTTTGTAAGGAAGTTACTTGCAAGGTTGAGCGATGTGACTGTGACATCTTCATTGGCCTTGAGTGCTTGAGCAATAGCAAAAGCACCATCATCCTACATAAAGAATCTAGTCAAATGGCGCGGTATGCGGGGAGTCATGGAATGTATAAATATTAACAAGGAAAAACAAAAATTACCCTAATCTCGTTGAATCCCAAGTCAAGTGATGTTAAAGCTTCATTCACCACTTTCAAGCTGCGAGCCAGGCAGGATGCACCCTGCAAAATAATGTTTACAACAGAGCAAAAATTAACATTCAATGTTTTGCCATAGTCTAATGAAAAAAAAACATGGAGTTTATTTGCAGGGACAAACTTCATCTCTAAGCCCATTTGCTCGCAAGTCCAGAATCGATATGGTGTTATTATATCTCAACATATCTGCAATGAACTCTGCACCCTTTGGCCCCATCTGCAAGAGATACCATTTTGCATTATTATACATGCAAAAATCAATCAAATCAGTTTTTATAGAGGTTTATGGATGTTAATTTACCTGACACCAACCAAGCTTAAGTGTCTTCACATTTCCATGGAATTTAAGAACTTCAGACAAAGCCTTTGCTCCATCTGCTCCAATGGGATTATAACCAAGTTCCAACTGAAGAGTGGGAAAGAAAAATGAGAGGGGGGTCAATCATGTATCCCAAACGGAGCATAGAAAGGGAAGCATAAAGGGCAGCTGAGTTGACTATCATGATAAAAGGACTCACATTAGTAATGACAGCATTATCTTTTAAGGCTTCAGCTATTACACCAACCCCCTTGGCTCGAATATTATTTCCACCCTAGGACATTAGAAACCAATGGTTGTCGTCATATAGTTGTATAGGACATAAACCAAAAAAATAACTAAATATCTAAATAATTTACACGTGTATCTAAATAAGTATGTTCTCACCAGGTCTATGGTTGTTACTGTCCGGTTTTCTTTCAAAGCTTCAGCAATCTTTTCTGCACCCTGATAAATTTTCAAAACTTGGTATCAGTGAATTTCAACTCCAAGTTTCTACACAAGTGTTGGCAATCAAATTCATTGTGATATTAATTCTAAACAAGGTCCAACATAGAACATATACAGTAATATAGAGTTCTTCATTGGTTGCCATATTTAACTCTTGCAAATAAAATTAGAGGTGAAAAACTTGGCACATTTACTGTTAACATATTGAATACCTCATCACCAATGTCATTCATGTAAAGATTCACCCATAGCAAGTTCTTGCTCCTTTTGATATATTCTGCAACGTGAAAAGCACCTTTCGCAGTAATGGAGTTGTTCCCAAAGTCAAGTAGGGTAACTTTTCCTAGAAAGAAAATGTTTGTTAGACAAATTGCTGCAATGGGCCAGGAAGTATAAAAGCCAATGACTATCAAAAAAGGAGAAGATTAAATATAACAAAATATAAACCTTTATGTGATGATAAGCCCGATATCAAAGAGCGAACTCCTTCATCACCAATTGAATTTCCATGTAAATGAAGTTCCTGAAAAAAAACTCAAGGAAATACAATCACTGAACAAATAGAATATACCTGCCTCACTCATTTCTTTGTCCTCTTTTCTTCTTTGGATGACCCAAAATTATATATTTTCTTTTATCGAACACTTAAAGCTTCGCTTGGTATAATGGAAATAAAAATGGAAAGATGAAAAATAGAAAGAAAATATTTCCCCCTTTCCGTACAGTGTTAGGTAGTACAAAGAGAAAAATGGAAAGAAAAATTAATTATTTCCATGCATTGCTTTGTAGAGTTGAAAAATGAGCAGGGAATTGAAAACATACTAAAATGCATAATATTGTAAATGTGCATGTTTGTATCTGTCTCACACTTTCTTTCCTCTTGTCATTACAATTTAGAATATACTGATTTTATGCATTTGAACAGAAAATGACCATCTTTCTGATTTTCTATCCTCCCACTTTTTTTTCTTACAAATCACACTCAAAATTTATTTTCTTTCCAATTTTGTACTCTCCTCTTTACATCCTTCCACTTTCCTTTCACCTATTAAGCATACGAGCATCACCGCTCTAATCACAACAGCATTTCATCCAATATATACGAAGGACTCTAATGCTCCAAACCATTACTTATGTACCGAAATTAATGTTAAATTGCAAGTACAAATTACCCTAAGGATGTCAAAACCACTGGACTTTCATCATGTAGTTCAAAACAAACAGAAGCAGAAGTTAATAAGAAATGTACCCGCAAGGACTTGTTCCCCTCGAGCCCTTTTGCCAATGCGTTAGCCCCCAGAGCACCTCCATAATTACCACTTGAACAGTAACATTATGTCAGAAAGATTTTTCAGGTTCTGGTTTAAAATGAAGAGAAAAAATCCACATGTACCAGAAGAAAAATTAAGCAAATTTTTCCTTTTATCAAAAATAGTTCAAGAATGGAAGGCACACTTACCATCCAGCCTACCATTACATAACCTATTGCATAAGAAACTCGAGATATTTTTAGAATCCAGAAGACTTTAACTTACTTTAGGTGTAAATTCCGGAGGGTGTTATTCTCAACAAGTGCTCCTGCTAAACTTGTAAACCCCTATCTCCATATAAAAACATAGAAATAAATAAATAAATTTGCCACTTTGCATACCTGAATTTGAAGCAATGATATAAGGAAAATGGTAAGGCAATTTCTTACAGAATAGTCAATCATATTGTTATTAAGTTCAACAACACGTATGGTTGAATTTTTCTTCAACAACTCAGCAATTGCCTTTGCACCCTGCATAGAATAGCGATTCAACATTAAAGTACATCTCAACTGCAAAGACCGTCAGTTGTTCACAAAGCAATTCCAGGGAAATCTGAGTGGATAATGGATATTAAATTTAACAGAATGCTAACCTCATCCCCCAAGTCAACACTGTTTAGCTGGAGCTTTTGAATGCTACCATTGTTAACCAAAATATCACATAGGCACTGCAGACAAACACAAATTACATGAAATAGACACCTGGGAATTAACAGAATTCTCAGAAAAATGTGATTCTGCCAAAAACGGCAAAAACAACATTTAACATATATTCAATGTAGTATTCCCATTTGAATTATTAGGAGCCTTTTGTTTGGGAAAGCAAATATGGTAGAAAGTACAGTATATTGCTTCTATCTATGTTTAACACGTTCCCCAAAAAAATAATATCCAATGGGATTGAAACCGCATAAATGAATTTACTAATATAATGTTAAAGAAATGCGAATGAGAAAGCACCGTATAAAAAGAAAATGCAGTAACCATAAAACACTGTTGAGAAATATGAAAGAAACAGGAATCTAGGAATGTAGATGAGAAAGCAGGGTATAAGAATGAAAATATAGTAACAACACAATACTGTTGAGAAATTCGAAAGAAACAGGAATCTCCAGATAGAGACAATGTATCCATATAAATATTAGGTACCTAAATAAAGACAGTTATCCCTCAATGTTGCAGGACAGGATCATTTAACCATTTTAAGTAGTCAATCATATCTAGGAGAATTTAGGCTGACCTTTACTCCTTCATCTCCAATGGGGTTTCCTGAAAGATTAAGTGTTTTCAATACCATATTTGCTTGAAGAACACCGTCAAAGGCTTTTATTCCTGTGGCTGTTATGCCATTTGCAGCAAAACTTACTTCCTCAACAACCTGAAAAGGAGAATGTACAGAGAACACATAACCAGTAGAATCAATGCTTCAAAGTTTCAATAATGATATAGAATAGTTTGTAGACAATACAGCGAAAATGAGGATTTTGCAGAAAATAAGGTGCAAAACCTCGATCATAATAATAAGAAACAATAAAATCATAAAATAATACAAGCAAATAAAGGCTAGGGAAGCATAACCTGATTGTAACCTAAGCTCTCAGCAAGAAAGAACAGCCCTTCATCGCCAAAGTTGCGACCTGATAAAAATGTATCATAAGGTGTATCATGTTTCATTCACATGAAATGAATATGTATGCAGTAAAAAAAAAATATTGCACCTTAAATCCAACTAGTTAACTTGCTAGCAATGCTAAGGAGCGAAAGCAATGACACCATAAAGAAAATTATCTAATATACTCTACTTTTACTATCTGCATCTGAGATCATGGCTATTGGCTACATCATTAAACTGAACACCAAAACTGAATAGGAATAAAATAGGTGTTTTAATTTATCTACGGAAATAGTCTACAATCAGAAATGCTAAGCAGTACAATTCTCTCTTTCCTACATCTATTCAAGAATCCAGTAACGTACCAGACATGTCAACACTGTTGAATGTCCTGAGTTCCTTGGCAAATTCATTGAGCGTCAGCATTGACTGTCTATCAATCTTAGCAGCAACCCCTGACAATAAGTTTGTTCCTGGAGCAAAAGACCATTTCACTCCTTGTGAAGGAGATTTATCTCCGGCAGATGAAGACCTTGATGGATTCGGCACAAGGAGTTTTTCCACCAATTTCCATAAAACTGTCAACTGAAGACATCAATTAGGTACACATGGGATAAAAATAGCAGAGAATATGTGTTGTACTCACATAAACATACCCAACAAGTTCTAGTGCAATCTAAAAGGAAAAGGGGCATTCTGAAATGTCATTCATATGCGTAGTGCATGAGAAAGAAATGGTAAGTAAAGGTATACGAATTGATACACGTTGGCTTAAAGACTAAAGAAATGCTGATATCGGAGTTAAAATCAAATGCTACTAACAAAAGTAATGGTTATAACTATGGCCTGAGTGGCAATAAAACAACACATAACGCTAGTAATTTGCTCTTATGTTTAACCAAATTGGGGAATTTCAACATCCTCAATCGAAATTATCCACAACACACATGAATTATAAACAAAAATGCAATCAGTTAACTTCCATCTAAATTCATCATCCGCTAAAAAGGAACAGAAACGAAAATCCATACCGAAAGTAGCGGCAACAAAAACACCAACGGGCACCACATAGTTTGCAATCTGCTTCACGGGAGCACTACTGAGAGGCTGCTGCGATTGCGACTGTCTGTATACGCGCCGCCTAGTGCCTCCCTCTGCACCGTACGCTGCCGTAACCACCAATCTCTTCGACCTCGACCAACGCCCATTGGCAATAAACCAAGATGTATCTGGACCAGGCCAGCGGCCGTGGTCCGAAGCCAACGCTTCAAATCCAAGCCTCTGCTTCTTGGGAATAACCTTGGGATAACGAAACGAATGAACAATCAAGAGTAATCTTATCATCTAACCAGATTTTGAAACAAGAGAGCGCGTGAGAATTAATTACCTTGGGTTGAGAGTAGAGAGCGAGAGTGGAAGTGAAGGCCATGAAAGATGGGGTTAAATGCGCATAAGGAGATGGTGGTTGCTATGGTGCGCCTACTGCTTGGTCTTTACAGATTAGAGACAGGTTGGGTTAGGAACGGCGAACAGAGCTCCAGAATGTTGCCAAATAAAAAGCAAACAAATAAAAGATTGTTTCGTATTGGGTTTCTGTAGGGCTGTTTGAAGGAAATTTTGAATTTATCTAATCTGAAGATAAATTTTTAATAAATTTGGTGTTTTATATTTTATTAATTATAAAAAAATATGGAGTATTATTTTTAGCCTTTTGCTTAAAAATAATTTTAAGTTATAAGCAATATTTTTATTTTTTTAGTTAAAAATCATTTAAAAGTAAAAAAGTGAAATCATTTTTCACCTGATTTTAAAAATAATAATTTTAGGGTGGAAAATGTGAAATTATTTTCTTACTCTTAAATATTAACATTAATATATTAAATATTTTATTATAATATTAAATTTATTTAATGAATTGATAATATTTAGTTGATAAAGTTGGTTTTTTATAAAAATATTTAAATTTTTAATATTTTATAAATAATTTTCAAATTTAAATTCTTATCATATTATCAGTTATAGTATATTTTAAATTTTTATTTTTAATAATTTTTTGTATATTTCATTTATTTTTATTAATTTTATAATTTTTTTAAGAAAAAATAAAAAATATTTTAATTTTTTTTGATAGTCCTTACTCGCTTATTTTTAAAATTATCATAGACCTAAAAGATATTTACACTAATTTTATTAATTATTTTTAATATTTTGTTTGTAAAAAATTAACTCAAAAAATCAAATTATTTATTTAATTTTATTCAAAAACAAATTAATTAAATTAAATTAAATTAAAATCTAAATAAATTATTTATCTAATTTAATATTTTTAAATTTTAATAATTTTTTTAACTTAAATATTATATAAGTTATCAAAATTTTAATTAAGATCAATTATGTCTTTGAATTTGATAAAAAATTAATAACATTTTAAATTTAATGAAAATGTTGAATTTAATATTTTTCATTAAATCATCATCTCATGTATATTATTGTATCAGTATTGTGAATCATTACATTATTATTCATCATTGTTAACTATTGCGTCAACACTTTAATAATTAATGTTAATTAAAAATTAATTTTATTAGTTTTAAAAATCGAAGATATTAAACTTTTTTAATAATACATTAAAATAATTTTTTATGTTAAATTAAAAAAACTTTAAAAAAAATCAAAGTCTATATATTATTAAAAAAACACTCTACAAAAAGAAAGACCCAAATCCTACGAGGAAAACTAGACCCAGGGCCCACCGTGAACCCAAATAACGTGGAACGTCACCGGCACCGCTAGTCTCTCTCTCCCGACTATTGGAATTCGTGGTACCGTTGAACTCAGGGTTATTGCCGTACAACAATTGAACTCCTGCGATATCATTGTTGGCCAGATCCACTTTCTTCGTTCTAGAGGAGATCGACGGGTACATAACCGCATCTTCCACCGACGAATGCCCTAAACCCAACAAATGCCCGATCTCATGTACCGCCACCGACTCTAAATCCACCGCTGACGGAAGAGACGCCGTCGTGACATCACCGGAAACAATCCAGTTCTCTTCCCCGTCCAAATGGAGCCTCCCGCTTGTTGGAGAAAAAGCGTGGGCCAACGTCCCTAAAATCCCGTCGAATGGCTCGCCGTCTCCATGTTCTCCGCTGTAAAACCCGATTCTGATGTCGGCGAGGAAGTAAGAATCCGTTTGCGTGAAGTTCAACGGTATAACAGCCGACCATTTCTGAAAGGCGCTTGTGAAGATGGATTTTACTTCGTCGGTTAGCTCGTTCGCTGGTAAGAAACCGTACGTTAAGTCTCGCCGGTTCAAAGGCCAACGCGGCGTTCCCGGAAAGAAAGAGTAATGTGCCGTCGTGTGGAAATGTTCAGTAGTGCGGAACGACGACGATCTCCCGGAATTCATGGAAGTCGTCCCGTTGATTATATCGGCATTACCGCATCTCGGTCGTACAATATGCTCAAGAGTCGAATCATCGAGTTCGCCCGTGACGTTAAGGTTGAAATTCTGCTGGTAAGTTCTCAAGGCCTTCTCTAGCTCGTCGTCGAAATCCTCGGTGAAATTAGCCTTCGAGTTCGGTATGTACCCGAAGTACCTAAAGTACCGCTTTAGCTTCGACAAACCATCCCGTCTTTCTCCTGGCCGGCAACCAGCGAATCTGTTGAAGGCATCCCATGCGGCGGTTTTGTTTACGTTGTGGAGAATCCACGGCGGAATACCTGTAATATTATTGGGAACGAATCTTGCTGAAACTGAAGCGAAATAGATCGAACAAACCCAAATCGTAATCACAAACATTTGAGACTTCATCTTCTCTAATCTTTATGATTTACTTCTTTGAAAAAGAATGGTGATGGGTGAATGAAAGAAAGCTTAAATGAGATTAGATGCAGTAGAGAAACAGACAACACAAAGTTATATATTTTTTCTCCCAATAAACATGTGATTTTTTTATTTTATTTTTTTTAATATTTCGCTCATTTAAAACTTATGTAATTTATTTATTAATTTAAAAAATCAATAAACTTAGCTATATATATTTTAAAATTTGTATTATTTTAACATTAATTTTTTCTTAAATTATTTGTTATTTTCAAAAAATGTTGTATTAATTTCTTCAATTTATTGTTACTTTACGTTGGAATGTAATTATTTAATGTTATTTTATCTGAATACAAATTTAATGAAATTTATAAATTCTTGAACTAAAAAATATCATTTATAGATATTGGTTTCAATTTTAACCATAATATTTTAAATAAATGATTTATTTGTACTTTTAAAAGAGAAAATAATATATTTATTAGTCAAAGGTCAAATTTGGAGTTGGAGGAATAATGGCGGTGGGGGGAACGTTAAGTAGCTAACTATTTCCAAAATAGGCTGCCTTCCTTTGAATTGCTCGTTCTAGAATATTATTGTTATTTCTAGACTTCAAATTATGCTTAAACCTAATAATGTGAAGAAGAAAAAAATTAGGATTAAAACAATACTAATAATTTTAATTTTATGTTATAACTTAAACAAATTAACTAGTAAAATTATCTTATAATTAATATACACAATATTTAATATGAATTAATTAATTAATAAAAATACGTGTTATCATGTGTTTTTTTATAAAATTTAAAATCGTGGGCAGTTCAAATATTTTAGAGTTCGTGTAATTTATTAAAATATAACCTTTAAAAGCAATTGTTCATATACTAGTTCTAAAAGTGTGGTCCTTAAAAATAATTGTCTTTTTTAGGAGTTTCAGTGCGGTCAATATGCCATTTTTATTGTGTCTGTCTAGAACTTCAGTGGTTCTGAAGAAACAATAATAATAAAAATAATCAATAAGATTCTATAATCAATTATCATATTTATAAAACAATTATAATATTTTAACAATTATAACTTATTTTTAAAAAATATTTTTAAAAATTTTATAATCATAGCTCTTTATTTTAAGGGTTTTGTACGATTATTTCTAATACGCTTATTTAACCCCAACGACTAAAACTAAAATAATTATAATTTAAAGCAAACATAAGTCAATTGTCGAAGAAAAGGCTGCAATATAATATATGTATCGTTGCCCACAGGATCATAATTTGCACGAATAAAAACATTAGGAAAATATAAGAATATTTACACCACTTGGAATCGTCACTTTCTATGCAAACTTTCTTTTTAATTATTACAACACTTTGTTTTGTTTTGGACACAAAAATACAATAAAAAGCATTGTTTTTACGATTAGAAGCACAAGTATTGTTCTAATCCTATCTTTTCCTCTCTTTCCATATTCTATCCTCTAATTGAAGCTTAAGAAAATGGAACCGCACGGCTCGTATGGAACCACATGGGCTGATCAATGGGACACCGGACCCGACCCCTACACGACCGAAACTCAAAAGACCGGTGCTGGAGGGTCCAAGGCCAAGTACTCGAAAAAAGTCGAAGACGGTGTCGGTAAAACGAAATCCGTGGCTATAACAGGGATGAAGAAAGCTAAGGTAGGAGCCACCGCGGGTCTTAATTGGATCAAACAAAAGTACAGCAAGACGAGTAGCAAGAAATAACATCGTGGCACATACCTCATGTCGGGTTTGGGTTCGGGTTCGTTTCCCGTTTTTCGTTCGTGTAACTGTACTTGTTTTAAGGTTTTGGTTGTAGTAGTTTGTTCTGCAACAACATACATGTTCTGATGTTCATGTTCAATACAGTTTCACTGATTTAATAATTTTATTTGATGTGTATAATCTGTAAAAATAATAATAATAATTATTCAGACAAACGTTAAAAGATTTCTTTTTATATTATACCTTATATTTTGTTTAAAATAAAAATGCTATATTCCAGAAAATGTAATAGGAAAAATAATTTATTGAGTATCAAGATGGGAAAAGTCATGTGGAAAAGTTGTTGAAATGTGGGGTTGTTTTATGAAACAGAGAAATGTAGGTGACCGGTAAGGTAGGCTAATGAACTAAGCAGTAACCCTTAAAACTATATATCCCTTTCTATTGTAAATTAATCTTTAAACTTTTAATTTCATCCTCAAACTATAAATTATATTATAAATTAAGCCTCAAACTTTTTAAATATTTTAATTATATCCTTAAATTATCATCATCATAAAACATATGACATGATATAAATAATAATTTAATAATTAAAATTAACGATTAATTTAAAATAAAGGTCGCAATTTCTAAGGTTAACCCAACCCATTCTGACCCAACTAACAATAAAATTTAATTTAATAAAAATAAAATAACGTTGAGATATTCTTTCATTTTTAAATAGTAGACTGCCCAGGTAGGCCAAGCTGGTCCATTCATGAATGAGAGCACAAATTGAGTGGAAGCATAGTATATATATATTGCAGGTACCCGTTGTAGGAGTTTTCAAGAAAGGCGTCTTTGCATTTAATACAAGCATTATAGACGACAAACAGATTGCCATCAGACTTTTAACATCTTCCGGGCCTATCATAAAGAGGAGGCAAGGAGGGGCAATTTTCATTCATATGGACATACGGCTCTAAGGTGTTGTACAATGGCAATTCCATCCAATACTCGCCAAGAATCTGACAGAACGGAAGACGACCATCACCGTTGTTGCACCAACCAGGAAGACGGGTTCGGTTGTTCTCGAATATCTTTAGCATGTAAGCATCGCGGATCTGTAAATGAAAAAAAGACATCTTCTAAGATCAAGTCAAAAGAATACTGAAATCGACAAGTGATCGTGTAATGTTGATACTTACGGTGAATTCGGTGACTTGAATCGAGTTAGAAATAGGACCAAAGACCCCAGCCTCTTTATACATCTCAAGGATAAAGGCAACGCATGTTGTTGATTTTCCATCACTGTATACCCATTCATCTTGTTCTGGGATGGTGAGCAATTGATCAAAGGTTATGCCACGCCTTTCAGTCTCCTCTAATATCCCGTACAGATCCAAATCCTACAATACACCAAGACAGGTTATCGAATGAGCTTATATCGAGTCCAAAATCATGTGTTGAGAGATGAGGGTGGGAAGTGGGGAATAACAACTTCTTGGAAAGTAACGGGTATATGTTTATAAAAGTAACAGAGGAATAAGCACGATACCTCAGTCCCTAATCGCTTATTTAACGCTTCATTCCACATATTTGCAGCATATGCTGGCTGCACTCTTGTCCACATAGACATGACAGAAATGACCTGCAATAAAAAAATCTAGTTAGGACTTGCAAAACAAGTTACATTTAGAGCAAGCTCGGTATCTTGATGTTTTGTTGGTAAAACTATCTGCAGCTCGTCCTGAATACAACTGCAGCAGAGAATGCTCAGAATTCTCAGAGGAGATGCCTACCAAGTGAGCATCAAGAGGAGGTGGATAGTTGTCCGCTACTGTGTCTATCCAACTAAATATCATGTTGTGGTAACCATATGGCTTGCCGGACATGCTCCGAGCATACTCCCATGCTGCGGTGGAGTTGAACTTTGCACGTACATCTGGATGTAAAGGAAGCAAAGCTATCTGAGGATTAGAACTGTCCTTCAGTGACAACTCCCACCATTCATCCCATGGAATAACCACTATAATTTCTTCACCCTGCAAAATTCATGCAAGTAAGGCCTAAGGAAGAAATCCAACCAATTAGAGGGGGCAGAGCACAGAAAAATGTTGAAATCAACTTGATACAGTGTGGATCAAAACCTGATAATAGTTAAAGGGGGCGGGGGGGTGCTACGTCATACAACTAGATAAGGAGTAAGGACAATAAGGTGTTAAAAACTTATCATTACTGAATCCTAGACATCATTTTAACACCTTTAATTTTTATTTTTTGGCTAGATAAATGTAACGGAGAGAAAAGGAAGCAAACACAAATAAATAATAAATATTCTTCACAATCTGCAACCGCTTGTTATTTATAGGCTGTTGTATACCTTTTCATTTTCATGTCCTGATTCAGCAACCCATAGATTACCCATATCATCCTTCAAGCAAACCGCAGTATGACCAGCAAAAGCTCCAGTCACCCATTTTTCTAATGTCTCAAATCCACCCCAACGACCACGGATTTTTGACACTGCCAAAAAGTCACCAGTATGCACATCTTCTGGATTTATCACTGCACGCCATGGCTTAGGACGTTTTTCAAATGAAGCACCCATGTGTGTTTTCAAAAAAGCGAGGTTGGCATTCTGACCCCAGTTAGTATTTGAAAATAAAGGTAATACATCCACTAAAGAAAGCAACGTGCCAAGCATTCCAGATGGCATTAGAAATACAGAGATTCCATGCTGTTTTACCTGCAACAACAACAAAAAAGTCAGAAAGCCATTTCCATGCATTAAGCATGCTACCAATGATATTCAAAGACAAAAGTGAGAAACATACGTATTCTAACTCAGCAGGTTCTTCCCAAGAATCGAATTTCAATGTGTGCTCTCGAGCAGAGAAGTAGTAATCCCAAGTAACCCTATAAGGTGTTGCAAAGACATAAAGATCCATACAAGTCCAACTGTGCGCTTCAGATGTCTGTAAAAAAAATTACAGTTCGAACGAAAATCAACACTCCAAAATTAACCATAGTATGTAAAACAATAACCATAGTCTACTAAACATAGATGAATAATACTTATTAAGCAACAGTAACCATAGCCTACTAAAGATAGATGAATAACACTTGAAGTTGCTAAAACTTATTAAGCAACAGTAACCATAGCCTACTAAACATAGATGAATATAACTTAAAAGTTGCTAAAACTTATTAAACAACAGTAACTACAGTCTACTAAATGAAAATTTATTAGATGGATCTAGTTCACCACGTCATACATGATCCATCCAATAATCTTCCCTTACGAGGTGAATCTTAGTAAAATACAACTATACAAGGTGAATCTTCACATTTTCTTACATATCAATAAATGGATGAATACCATGGTACCATGGATGACATGGACCATGTAAAAATTTCTCCTACTAAACATAGATGAATAACACTTAAAAGTTGTTGAAGCTTATTAAAATAGAGGAAACCATAGTCTAGTAAACATAATTAAATGACCTTGAATAAATTCATAACTCATAAATAGGAACAAAATAGGAAACAAATTTAATTTTATACTCAAAAGAAACTGAAACTAGGTGAAATTAAACTCAAAAGCCATCAATATACGGACAATTAACAACATGAAAACAAGTAAACATCTTGTCGGACACTCTAACGGACATGACGATCAATAGGCCAAAGATACGAACCTTGAGACGAAGAACTCCACCGCCCAACCCCGAGTCGTCGCGATCACTCTGGGTGAAGTCGAGGCGAGCCTCGTTCCCATGAAAGCAAGCTCCTTTCCAGTCAATCGACCCATTGTTAGGAGTCACGGATCCGACAAAGACCGGCAGCAAGTCAACGGCGGAATGAATACTGTTCAAAACCGGCCAAGAAATCTGTCGCGGGAGCGTCGGTAGAACATCGTTGACCCTAAACGGAGCTTTGAATGCTTGACCCGAATCAAATCCAAACCCTAACCCTAAAACACATAGAAACAGGCATAAGAGGAAACGATTGAAGAATCGAGACATGGGAAACAAAGAAGTAACGGAATTGGATGGAGGGATTGAAATTTTCCCTATAATTTTTGATCCATTGGGGTTGGATATTGAGGGAGAATTTGGTTCCTTTTTGTTTGTCGGGGGAAGTATGAGTCTACCTTTTAACTTGACTTTTGCTTCGTGTGGTTTTAGCGACGGTTTCCTGCTAACGTGGCAACAAAGGAGACGATACGTTTAAGGACCCAACATCGTATTTCCAAGGGTTTGTTTTTCACGGTTTATAATTTACAGGCAGGAGATGCGAATTTTGGGCGTATCTTAACAGAACGTGTTTTATAATGTTATTTTCTTACCATTTTCATGACTCTTCCCATCGCATTATTTATTGTTTATAAGTTTATTTATATAGTTTCATTTTATATATATTAATATTAACGGAAATAATAATTAAAATAGATATATATAATAAATTTTATATTTAAACTATAAAATTTAAATAATTTTAAAAAAACAAATTTATTCTCGGACACTAGACAAATCAATACAAATATAATATTAAAATTTAAATAAATAAAAATTAAATATAAACAATTTCGAATTTCGTTTATTTATGCCCATATCCCGTATATAAAATTGTTTGTGTTTCTGCACGAATCATCTAACCTTATTGGTTAAAGAAACAATTGTTATTCTAAAAGTCACAAATTCGAACACTAATAATTATAACATAATGATTGAGTAATTAATATTTAATGGTTAAAAGAATACTCTAAAACAGATATGATAATCGCTCTGAATAAAAAAACTATTTGTGTTTCTTGATTTATTGGGGTTTGAAAGTTCCACGTCAGATCCTTTTGAATCGGCGGATGACATCCCCCGGTGGCTTTGATATTTCCGATGGGTCACTTTTCGCCTATGATTTTCCGCAATGGATTAGGCGTGCAAGCATCAGCGGTTGTTAGGTATTTTTGAAAGGAAAAAAAAATCTGTACTTTTTTGCTGTTTCAATTCCAAATTAAAAAATAAACTTTATGATTTAAGATGTATAATTTAATTTTAAAATATAATTTTTATATTTTTATCATTTAGTTTTTAGTATTAAAATATATGTAAAAAAATTAGAAAAAATAAAAAAAAATGTTATTTTTTGACATTTCAAGCTTACAAAAATTTACAAGACTAATTTATCTAGATTATCTACATTAACATCATTTTTTATATTGGAGTGGAAAATTTATTTATTTTATCGAATCGATTATCAATCTCGATTTATTATGTTTTTATCACTGAATCGTTAATATCTATTAAATTAATAATACGATATGTTTGTTAAAAAATATTTTTATTTTTATTTTTAAATTTTAGATAAAATATAAACTTATTCCTTGGTTAAATTACAGAGTTATTATAGATTGTATTATGAATTTTATTTTTAAGTTTACCCTAAATATAAATACAATCTATAATATGATTGAATTAAAAATTATAAGGTTTAAGTGTAGTGTTTAGTATTGTTGGTTTAAATAGGTTTGGAATGCATGCAGCTTATATCCCATGTGAAATTATTCCTCGACAGTTTTATAAAATTTGATAGAGTGACGGTTAAGAAATTTGTTAGTGTCGTTTTTAACCTCTTTAAATAGTCTTTGTATATAAAGATTCGGTTCTCTAGTCGAGAATATTACAGTTTCATTAATAAAATGAATAATAAGAATACTACCTTTCTTTTATCATTCTTCCTTTAATTTTAAAAGTAGTTTTTCAGATCGTAACAATTGGTCGTAGTGAACATAGAATTTGTGTAAAAATAAAAGAACCAAAAGTTAAGAGATTAGATTGAAGTTTTATATAAAATTTAAGAGATAGATTTATATTTTGTATAAATTTTAGGGGTCAAAATAAAAATTATAATGTCCTATCATTTAATTAATTGGAATTAATGTGAATAGTTAATATAAATGATTAAAATATAATTTTCTAAAACTCGACGACAAAACTAAGATAAGGAGAAACTAAAAATGACCTTAAGGGTATTTTAGCCATCAAACAATTAACCGCCGCCACCGGTTCATTTTGTAATCGTTTTATCAAACTGGTTCAGAGCTCTGAGTAACTCGGCCCACATCCGTGCTGAAACAATCCCGCCATGAACACTCTCTCTATCCTCACATTTCCTTCCATTTTCCCACCAACCAAACACTCCCAATTCACTCACTTCCGCTCCATTTCTCAATCCCTCCCTTTCCGTCGCCCCAATTCCACTCTCTCTCCGTTTTCCTTTTCTTTATCTGTCAAATCCCGTCGCTCTCCCTTCTCCGCCGATATCCAACTCTCCGACGTCGATGAAGAAGAACTCGAAGATGTGGACGACGACGACGACGATTATGAAGTTGCCGACGAATACGACGAATACGATGACGTTTCCGGTGAAGATTCCGACGATGTGCAACAGAGTGAGGAAGAAGACGAAATCTCCGTGGATTTATTGAGCCGGAAAAAGGAATCCGCTTCGCAACGAATCGAAAAGCTTTGTAATTTAGTTATGGAATTCGGGGAGGAAATGATTGACGTCGATGCACTCGCTGATATTTACGATTTCCGTATTGATAAATTTCAGGTTCCTAATTTTTCAACATTTTATTTTCTTTTTATTTTTTAAAGGAGAAATTGAAGTGCTAATGATCTTGCCTTTTTTGCTTGAAGAGAATGGCCATAGAAGCATTTTTAAGGGGTTCATCGGTGGTGGTTTCAGCTCCCACCAGTAGCGGAAAGACGTTAATTGCGGAAGCTGCTGCCGTGGCGACAGTAGCCAGGAGGAGGAGATTATTTTATACAACTCCGCTTAAGGCATTATCCAATCAGAAGTTTCGACAGTTTAGGTAATTTAAGCTATTTTTTTCCCTTCTCAACATGCTTAATGAACTTAGGTTTTGTTTTCTGTTGTCTTTTTCACTTAATTTTAAGTTCCATAAGTTTGTGCATAATTTTGGGTTGAAACATACTATTACTATCTAAACTTTAAACCTCATCATAATTGGTGGGTTCATGACATGTACCTCCAAATTCCAAACAACTTTCACACAAGTCTTGCCACTATGCCTAGAGGGATTGGATCGTGATTATGCTGTACAACTGTAGTGAAAATAATTATATATGAATCCTTCGAGCTGATATGTTGATCTTTGTTGTTTTAGGGAGATATTTGGAGATAATAATGTTGGCCTTCTCACAGGAGATTCTGCTGTCAACAAAGATGCTCAGATTTTAGTTTTGACTACAGAGATTCTGCGCAACATGTTGTATAATAGGTACTTCAGTTAACAGTTTCAATATTTTCATGGTAAGAATGGTGGAAGTACTTGGTATTGCCAAAGATTACAGATGACATTTTTATGTTAATGGCACCTTATATCTTAAGCATTTTAATTTTAATCGGATTATATGTGTATATGTACTAAGTATTGTGTATTACTTTGCAACTTGTGTTATCTGTCTCTACCTTCCATTGGGAGGTTATTGGCTGCCTTCTGGTTATTCTTTCTAGCAAGAAATCTCATCTGTGTATTTCATGTCTTATAAATGTTTCATCTTCAAGTTGCAACCCCCATAAGTTCCTTCTTAAGTTTTTGTTAATTGATTAATTAAGCATGTCAGTTTTTGTGTCTGCTGATGTAGTGTTGGAATGGCTTCGTCTGGGAGTGGTCTTTTTCATGTTGATGTGATTGTTCTTGATGAGGTTCATTACTTAAGTGACATTTCTCGGGGTACTGTCTGGGAGGAGATAGTGAGTATATTTGACTTCTGAAACTTGTTTATTTCTGGATTATCAATAGTTGATACATTTTCACCAAGTTATGAAATATTTTCAGGTGATTTATTGCCCAAAAGAAGTTCAACTTATATGCCTGTCGGCGACAGTTGCAAATCCAGATGAGCTAGCTGGTTGGATAGGCCAGGTAGTGTTTTTGTCTTATCATATCTTATGCTCCAGCCTTGATATCAGTTCAGTTGCTTGAGAGTTATCATGATATATACTATATCCTGCTGTCTGCATCTTTCTTTGCCTTTGTTTGTCTTCCCTGCACTCTCGGGTTCACATACTTAAAATGGCTGTTCTGATGAAGTGTTCAGCCATGATCTTGGAGTTGGAGATACTCACTGGCAATGGCATCATTTCTATGTCAAAATTTATCTCTTTGTTCTACTACTTGCTACACTGCTTGTGCTTGCCGTACCCTTTCTTCTCATAGCTTTATTACTAAACGTAGATCATGTGCAATATACTGTCTGGTCAAGCCTAATCTCATGAGGCTTAGTGGTATTGATTTGATGTCCCACTGGATTGATTTGCTGGGTTTGACATTCTATTGCAAGATGAGCTTCGGCAGGAATGTGATAGACTGCTCTAGTTATATAATTTTTGTTACCTGGTTTTTATTTTTCCATCAGCTTATGTTAACTGAAGTCCGAACCTTAGTCCTGAAGGAGGAGTGTGTAGTTGAACTTGTGTCTTAACAAGTTATCTCTATTTACTATTGATAACTTTGCTGCGGAAATTTTATCTCAAGCAAGAACACTGTTTTGGACTCATTCATCTTATGAATGTCTTAAATGGTTTTGGGGTCAGGTTCTATTTGATAAGTCTTTATTAACATCTTTGCTGCCTTTGTTCGACTCTCCATTGGAAAATGTATTTATTCTACAGTTGAAGGGTTTTCTTGGTTCATATTCCAAGCCAAATTGGTGTTCACGTTGAACGTGCTCAAAGATTTGAAAATTCCCTCTTATCTATGTGATCTTCCATTCATTTATGCATGATTGTTGTGCTGGTTTTACCTCTTCCTATGAGATGATTGAGATTTTCCCCTTAATCTCCTTTTTTTCTTCTAGATTCACGGTAAAACAGAGCTTGTAACATCATCATGGCGTCCTGTTCCATTGACTTGGCACTTCTCAACAAAGACTTCTTTATTGCGGCTTCTTAATGAGAAAGGAACGCACATGAACAGGTATTTCAATAAAATTGCTTGCCTCATGGAACTCCTTTGGGGGAATCCAGATGCTAGAGAAACATTTAGCTGTTTAGTTTGACCGTTAAATTACGAGCACTTAACATCTGATCTATTTTTTATAACTTGCATATTTTGGTGTTAAGATTAAAAGTTTAGCACTGCTCATTTCCACATTTACGAAAATACTTGGCTCGTATCTGTGCAAGATGGAAAAAAACATCGGAATATGTAGTTTTCAGCGTGAAATCATGGACATTTGAAGATGGAAAACTGAAAGTAAGTGTTTAAAGATAGAAAGTATATTTGTTTCTTTTCCATTAGTGTGCTTGGTATGAAGGAAAAATTGAAAGAAAAAAATAAAATTTCTTTCCATTCAATGCTTGATAGAGTTAAATTGAGGGAAAAGAAAATGATTTTTTTAAAGATGCATAATTTTGTATCTTTCATATTTCCTCTCCTCTTATCATTCCTAATTGGAATGATTTGTTCCTATTCACGGGGATGGAAAATGGTCATCCTTCCCCTTTGCCCCCTTCACTTATCTTTCCTACCAAGCACTCTCACGATTGATTTTCTTTCCACTTCTCCTTCCATCCCTCCACTTTTCCACTCTACCAAGCATACCTTTAGTATTTTATTGGGTAACATAAGCACTCCACATTTCATGTTACCTAATTACTTTACTTAAATTAGCATATTAATTGTTGTTTTCCCCAATCCCAGACAGACAAGCATTATTCTCCAATTATCAATGCCTAGGAATGTGCATATCACACATGAATTATAACTTCATTGAAATCCTTTTTCTCTATGGACGGTATTTTGCATACTATCACACATTCCTTTTAATGATTCTGACAAGTTTTCAATTTCTTTTTGAATTTGAAACAGGAAACTTTCACTCAATTATTTACAGCTTTCTGCTTCAGGAGATAACTCATACAGGGATGATGGATCTAGAAGGAGGAAATACAGGGATGATGGATCTAGAAGAAGGAATTCACGAAGACGTGTAAGAAATGGTGCAGTTGATAGTATAGTTGGCATGGCTGAGCAGCCTCTTTCAAAGAATGACAAAAACACGATTCGCCGTTCACAGGTATAGTATAGTGGTTTTATACTTAGCTAGTGGTTGGCATAATTTGTTTACAAATCAAGGATACTTTCAATGATATCCTTTTGCGTGATTAATAATAATCCTAATGAAATATACATATTTTTGCTTACACACTAATTTTCAGGTTCCTCAAATTGTTGATACACTATGGCACCTCAAAGCAAAGGACATGCTTCCAGCAATTTGGTTCATTTTTAACAGGAGAGGTTGTGATGCTGCCGTACAGTATGTTGAAGATTGCAGCCTTTTGGATGAGTGTGAGATGAGTGAGGTAGAACTCGCATTGAAGAAGTTCCGGCTTCAGTATCCTGATGCTGTGAGAGAGACTGCAGTAAAAGGATTAATTAGAGGAGTTGCTGCACATCATGCCGGTTGTCTACCTCTATGGAAGTCATTTGTTGAGGAGCTCTTTCAGCGAGGACTTGTTAAAGTTGTGTTTGCTACAGAAACACTGGCGGCTGGAATCAACATGCCTGCTAGGACTGCTGTTATTTCATCTCTTAGCAAAAGGACTAGCACTGGACGCATCCAATTAAGCCCCAACGAATTGCTTCAAATGGCAGGGCGTGCTGGACGTAGAGGCATAGATGAAAGGGGCAATGTTGTGATAGTGCAGACTCCTTATGAAGGTGCTGAAGAGTGCTGCAAGGTTCTATTTTCTGGAGTTGAACCCCTTGTATCGCAGTTCACTGCCTCTTATGGAATGGTGTTGAATCTTCTAGGAGGCGCAAAAGTTACTCGTCGATCAAATGATTTGGATGAAACAAATAGCTTACAAACAAGGAGGACTTTGGAAGAGGCAAGGAAGTTAGTTGAGCAAAGTTTTGGAAACTACTTGGGGAGCAATGTAATGCTTGCTGCCAAAGAGGAACTTGCTAAAATACAGAAAGAGATTGAAACACTGACGTATGAAATTAGTGATGATGCTATAGATAGAAAGAGTCGAGAACTTCTATCAAAGGTAGCATATAAGGAGATTGCAGATTTACAAGAGGACCTAAGGGCAGAAAAACGCCTAAGAACCGAACTTCGAAGAAGGATGGAGTTGAAGAGATTTTCTTCTCTGAAACCTCTCTTGGAGGATTTTGAAAATGGGCACCTACCCTTCATTTGCTTGCAGTATAAGGATTCTGAAGGTGTTGAAAACTTTGTTCCTGCTGTTTATCTGGCAAAGGTTGAATCGCTTGTGGGTTCAAAACTTAAGAATATGGTTTTGATTGATGATTCTTTTGCACTGAGAAAAGGTGGAACTGAGTTAGATGCTGGTGAATCTGAGTCCGACACTCTTCAAGATGTTGAACCAACTTACTATGTGGCCCTTGGTTCAGATAACTCCTGGTATCTATTTACTGAAAAGTGGATTAAAACTGTTTATAGGAGTGGCTTTCCAGATGTTGCTTTAACTCAGGGGGAGGCTTTGCCCCGGGAAATAATGAGGTCACTTCTAGAGAAAGAGGAAATGCAGTGGGAAAAGCTTGCCGACTCTGATCTTGGTGGTTTATGGTGCATGGAAGGATCTCTAGAGACCTGGTCTTGGAGTCTAAATGTGCCGGTTTTAAGTAGTCTTTCGGAAAGCGATGAGATGCTACATGTGTCACAAGAATACATTGAATCTGTTGAACGTTACAAAGAACAAAGGAACAAAGTATCACGTTTGAAGAAAACAATTGCCCGAACTGAAGGCTTTCGAGAATACAAAAAGATCTTGGACACGGCTAAGTTTACCGAGGAGAAGATAAAACGATTGAAGGCAAGATCAAATCACTTGATCAATAGGATGGAGAAAATCGAACCATCTGGTTGGAAGGAGTTCCTTCAAATCAGCAATGTTATTCATGAAACAAGGGCATTAGACATCAATACACATGTGATATTCCCTCTCGGTGAAACAGCAGCCGCGATTCGAGGAGAAAATGAACTGTGGTTGGCAATGGTACTTCGAAACAAAATCTTGCTAGATTTAAAGCCCGCTCAGCTCGCCGCTGTCTGTGCGAGTTTAGTTTCCGAGGGGATCAAGGTACGTGCTTGGAAAAACAATAACTACATATACGAAGCATCCTCTACTGTCCTAAATGTCATTAGTTTATTAGATGAACAAAGAAACTCCTTTCTGCAACTTCAAGAGAAACACGAGGTAGAGATACCTTGTTGTTTGGATAACCAGTTTTCAGGAATGGTTGAAGCCTGGGCTTCAGGGCTATCTTGGAGGGAATTGATGATGGATTGTGCCATGGATGAGGGTGATTTAGCCCGCCTTTTACGGAGAACAATTGACCTTTTGGCTCAGATTCCTAAATTGCCAGATATCGATCCGTTGCTGCAGAAAAACGCAACAGCTGCATCCGATATCATGGACCGTCCACCCATCAGCGAGCTGGCCGGATGAAGTTCAGCACGTAACAAACTATAAATTAGGTTTTATTGTTCCACATTGTAATAATTTGTTGTATATCTATTTGTTATATATAAAACATAATCTAAACCTCAAATTGGATTCACTAATATTTTGCATATGAAAGTCTGATTCAGAAATCAGTGAACAGTAAAAGCATCCTCAAGGACGCCAGGAGTTTTCCTTAGTATTATTTTCTTGGTTACAAAGAATTTGAATATCCAAACTTCCTAGCCTTCAGTTCTTCAGTCTTTAAATCCCTTTTCCCCGAACATGTCTTTAGTTTGTTGAACCATGCAATGCCTCCAAACCGGACAGAACAAAACCATATCTCGATGGGTCATAGAATGTGCTGCGTTTCTTCACCTCGGAATCCGGCTTCCATGGTTCATAAGCTGAATGGAGAGACGAGTTGGTGTGGATGACTGCGTTCATGAAATATAAGATGCAGAGTGCATATGAGAGTTGTATTGAAGTTTAAAGATCAAATAATCAATTGATACAAGCAGACCAAAACGAGAATGAAAGACGTACACATTCGATACGATACATATTATCATTGCGAAGGAGAAGACGGGCGTTATCATGATAAACGGCATCAATTGCTCTTCCAGAGTTTCTTAATTTCTCATGTGCATGGAGTTCAAGAAGCTTGTTGCTCATTTCTTTGATTGCAACCGCTTGAAGCTAAGGTGAAAACACTACAGTCAGAAATGCAGAGGAAAAGAAATGGCCAAACTTCAGAAAGAAAGCAAAATTACCAGTTTGATAAGTTTATATATGAGCTTATCCAACGTGAATAGAACATACGACTGTGCTCCGATGATAGCTCGGCAATCATCCTCATATTTGTTAGTATCAGAAGAGCCGTTAAGAAAACTGTAAAGTGCACTCACGAACCTATATATCATAATAAGAGTAGAAATTAAACATGAGATAGTATTACAAGCAGCACCAGAAGTTAAACTGAATTACCTGCCATAGCGATTGGTATGACTTGACTCACTCGACGGCATCCATTTTCGACCTGCAGGGGATGAATTGATCTTTGCTGATTGTAGTCTCTCGTATAATATCTATTGAAATCGTTCAAAAGGGTTAATAAGTTGAACAAATTATGCAACAATATCATTAAGGTTGGTTAAATATTACTAATTCAATAATAGTATACTTACTCGGTGAAGCCTGAAAATCACATAAAATGGATCATTTCCGTAGAAGACACATGGATCCTTGTCATTCGAGAGGAACTCGCCTTCTTCTAAGTCCCCATTTGGGAAGAACTCACCTTCCCTTTCAACCGTAGAATTGCCCTTTTCGACATTGTTGTTCTTAGCCTTCACAATATCTTCAGTGTCCTCTTCCCCTTGAGGACGAGAAGGAAGACCAAGCATGGGTTCTAAGAATGTAGTCCATATTTTCATTACTTCATCCAACTGTTCAGTTGTACACCATTCTTTACAGGAATATTTGATGAGCTGATAAAGATCTTCATGGAGTTCATGATCAGGATATTCAAACTCCATATTAGGAATAATGGATCGTCTGTTTCCAGCAGTAGTAGCAAGATACACATCATCTTCTTCATGCTTCTTCTCACTTATTTCTTTGATCTCAGCCAATAGAGCTGTGCAAATATGAAAAATTGGCAATGAGAAGAGACAACATTCAAAGCAACCAAGTGTTATAATTACTAATTAGCCAAACAACTAAAAGACAAGTAGATCGGATATGCATGAAGTTCCCCAAGACATGAACCAGAGGGAACATGATAGTTCAGGAGTCAGGACCCTTTGTTGGCTCCATGGTAAACTTAAGGATTATTTATAGCAACCAGAACTGTTGCATGCACCAAATGAAATATACAGTGCAATATGAGCCTCACAGGTACCGTTTACCAATATATTCAATGATCAAGCTCTAGATCCCTTTTTTCCCATTATAAGGAGAAGACTAAAGAAAGATACCTTTCTTGCTTAAGTTCTTGCGGTCCTGCTGCTTAAAATTGAAGCTCCGGTGATCAAGCGATTTATGATAATTCTTAGCATAAACTTCAGCCCAAATTTTGTTAAAATCAGAACGATTGCTAGTCCATTCTTCTTGTTTCTGTTTCAACCGAGTTAAAATAACTGGCAGAACAGTATGGACTTTCTTCCTTAATATCTCCATCGTATTAAGTCCATGGTCACCATATATGCGTTCAATGCACCTAAGATTCTGAACTGCATTGACAATCATATAAGAGAACAGCAATCAGGAAAAAAAAAGTAAAGGATGCACTTCACAATGCATATATTTTATTCTTGCTAATCAGAGCATATAACCTGTGAAGTGCTTCTTGATATCGATTGGATCGTCTGTTTTGATTGTATTATTGTCAATCTTTTCTAATAGTTCTTCTACTTTCTTGGCTGTTCCCTTCACAGACTCTAGCAACATATCCATTTCAAACCTGACAACAAGTAATAAAAATATTAATAATTCCCAAATCAATTATAAGTGAAATATCAAGGTATATTTTAAGCAATGTCAGCAAAAGGCTTTACAGACAATCTATTTAGAAGCTAGGGGAAGGTCCAACCTGTCATCTTCACATCGGAATAGGACTTCTTCATACTGGTTTTTACGCACGGGTTTGAAACTCCCTGAAGGGACAGAAACCCAGTCATCATTGAGAAATTCGGAATCAGTCTTTTCTCTATGGCTTGCATTAGGTCTTGGATACTGGAAGGCATTAAACAAGTAATTAAGAACATCAACATATAAGCCGGGTCATAGAAACAAGGCTGATTAATAAGTAAAATCTGAATACATTCTCTGGAAGAAGTCGGTAACTAGGACTGCACGGTTCACAATTAGAGAGGTCGAGTTCACTAGTGGATATTCCGATGTCTTCATCCCTTTCGCGGGTTTCATGGTCTCTATCTATCATCACATCATCCATTTCTTGCACTTGATCTTTATCTCCGTCCTCTATCTCGACCAATCTAGGTAACTGTCCTTCAATCTGCAAGAACTCTGCAAGCGAAGATCTTTGAGCTAAATGTGCAATATTTTAAACTCAACCAGTAGAGGAAAGTTCAGTTCAACTATAATGCTTCTTTAGTTTTGCCGAACATGAAGCAACAGTTAATACTTAGATTAAAGTGATAACTCAGCTCTGTAATAAATTACGTGGAACTCTTGATTGCACACACATGATATGACTAAGTCAAAGAAGCATCATGACAAGGCAGGTCAAGGCAAGGAATAATAATTATGAAACTTACAATGATCCAATTTTGTACCTGAAAATCACACAGATGAACGATGTAACAAAAAGATAACATCCATATCAGAATCTTAGTAATGGAGGTTTAAGAGATAAACTCAAGCAAGACTGTGAAGAAGAAAATAAAGAAGATAACAAACAGAATGAATAAAACTAACTGATGAAAATACAATTTCTTTATAAATGAATGGATCTGGGTATTTATAGAAGCACAGTTAACCACATATGTAACTGATAACAACCTCTACCTGATATGGTTAACTGCTTAATTGCATTATTACTCTTAACAATCCATTCAGGAAAAGTGAAATTATTGGCACAAAAATGGATCCTTCCAGGAAAAAGGAGATAAATACTGAATTTAAATGAAGAATAAATTCGCCAATCTGCAAAGCAGACCCTCCAAGAGAAAATTAAATTAATATGAAATTGAACTTATAGTTATGGCATAATGTTTAACTGAAAATCTAAAATCTTACTTTTCATGCCATTTTTATCATCATATGTGCCGTTTCCAAAGTCTTGGTCTCTCCTATCTATCTCTTCTCTCTTGATTTCTTTTATACCATGCCACTTTTGCTCTTTTTCTTCTTTCACTACAACTAAATCCGTATCTGCGCTAGGGCGCTCCATGCTAGGGCCGCATTCAGCATGCAAAGATGTAGTACTATCTTTCTGTCAAATACTCACAAATCAAACGTTAGCTTAATTTTTTGTGTAATCCGAAAGAATTAAGGATTAGGCTAGAAGAAACCTTATCAGCAGGAACAGCATGCATCGATGGAATAGCACAGCTCATATCTCGTGGTATAGAGTTTCTACCAGAGTAAGCATAACGATTAGAGCCAGACAGAAGATGGGTGAATTCCGAAACCAAATGTGGGTGGTCTTGGAAAAGATCAGCAACCTAAGGAATTTAGTTTCTAATCATCAAAATCCAACATCCCAGGCTAGAAAAATCCATTCCAATTTCCATACCAAACGCAAAGAGGGAAAACATAGAAAAATATAACCTCACATACCTCCCGGTGAATCTCGGCAATAGAAACAGAATCGTTTTCTTTTCTTAAAATAATGTCTAAAAATGACTGATAGGCATGACCATCACCTTGAAACTTTGCCTGCAAGAATCCAACAATGAGATCACAAAATTCACATGCTAAAACCCTATCTCATAAATTGGTAATGATGCAAAACTCCTACCTTAACCGTGTTCATAAAGTTGGTGATTTTTAAATACTGTTCCTTTATGGTCAGTTGTACTCTTTTATCCCCCGGTGGAACGGGGATCCGAGATTCTTCAGGCAAAAAGATATTGAAACCCAAAATTAAGTCCCTGCGCCCTTCAAATATTTTCTTCACCGTTGCTATGAAATCTTCAGTCTCAATCCTACACTCAACATTGCCAAACACCACAAGTCACAAATTGCTTGACAGAAACATTAACAAAGGATAAGGGAAGTAATGATCATAAGGATCAGACCTTTGAGCCTTGAAGTTTTTAAGTACTTGAACAAAGTCACAATACTCCATGTTCTCAGGAAACCTCTGTTTAACCGTATTGAGATACTCCAATGCATAATTGATTGTCAGTTCCCCGTTAGGTCCTACCGCTCCCACCATCGACGGTTGCGCAGAGCTTCAACATTCAAAAACATAATACATGGAGAGATTAAAGAACATCTCCAGTTAATAATCACAAAAAAAATTATATACAAATTAAAACCTCATCATAAACGATACAGATTCTTCACAGACGAAAAACTTGAAATTGCAACCAGAAAAGAATATATATTACCATTGTTACCATCTCCAAAACCTCTTTAAAGGAAAAAGAAATTCCCAACCAGAACTTTTATCAAACAATAAACCCAAAATAATTGAAATTTTCATCAACAAGCAAAGACGATATACCATTAAAAAGAGCTGGAACTGAAGTAAACAATAACCGAAACGAGCGAAAACACTGATCAATCCACTAAACTAAACAACGCAAAGAAACTCAGAAACAAATCAATAATAAGGCGACCTATAATTACAAACTTAATCTCATTGTTCAGCTTTCAAGATTAAAACAATAAATTAAAAATAATAGTAATGATAATTGAAAAGAAAGAAAGAAGAGTTTTGTTTTACCCTTCACTTGGTGAAACAACCGCCGGTCTTTTAAGTGGAGAGCCGCCATTGTTAACTTCATCTGCAGAACGCTTCATCTCTTTCCTCAAAAAAATTGCTTTCAACTTCGACTTTTTTTCCCGCGGGAAAACAAAAACAATAATCGTTAAAACCTCAAGAACCAAATCTATCTGTCGATCCTTATATAATATTTTCAACAGGTAATTTATTACATTATTAGAATAATATTTTTATTTTAATAGAATTTAAACGTTAAAAGTGTTTTATTTAAATTAGAATTAATCTTTTACAACTTTCATTATTTGTTAATTATTTAATTTTAAGTTATATTAATGTTTTAATAATATAAAATTAGTTTAAATGAGTTGGCTTGTTTCTCAAGTAATCTTAAGCAATCTGCTCTTCTAACCGTTTGCAAATAGTAAGTCTACTCCTTCAAGCGAACTGAATATAATTTATATGTTAATTAGTTTAATAATTAAACTAATATTAATTTTACATGAAAAAATATATAATATTGACATTCAACGTATATGATTTATTTAAAAAATAGATGGGTTATTTTCATATTTTTAAAATATTAGATATATGTTGATTTAAATTCTAATAGATAAATAATATAATTTTAGTAATTAAAGATTATTTGGTAATTATATTTACTTAACAAGTGAATATTTATATTTAATAAGAAGTCTTATGATATAAGGTTTTATGAGATTTCTTGGTGATCAAGTAATAGACTCCATACCAATATAAAATAAGTTTCATAAAAATACACGGCGGGTATGGAAAATATAAGTATAATTATATTTTTGTTCAGAGTTAAATTAAATTTTTCAATATTTTTTGAATAAAAAAATAATTTTTTCAATATTAATATATATTTGCATAAATACTTGTTTGTTAGTTTTTAATTGATCAATATTTGTATATTTTAGTTACATTTGAATGAAAAAAGTTGGTATTAAAATAGCCATTCGTAATGGATTGTTTGGACTGAATTACAAGCTAATCCAGCAGCTAACTGTAGAGTTAATATTGAGATTGAATTTTAATTCAGTTAATATTTTTAAACATGTTTAAGTATATATATTTTTTATATTTATACTGGTCGGATATTATTAAAAAAAAGGTAAAAACTAAATACAATATTCCAAATAATAGGAGAACAAAACCTGAACAAAAATAAAAAAATAATTAATAAATATCGTCTCATTTTACTCTCATTTTACCGTAAAATAAATGTTTTATGCTCGTAAAATATGGTTAAATTAAAGACATAAAGATAATTTTAACCTTTAACGTTTATGATTTTTATTATTTTGACATTCATTTTTGTTTTGGGATAAATTTAGTCTTTAATCTATATTTTTTTGATAAATATCTTTATTTTTTAACTAGTATGATGATTAAATAGTTAAAAAATTAACGATAATGATATGTCATATATATGTAGAATGATTTTAAGATTTGAGAATGCTTAGTAGCCTTTTATTTTAGATTTAATTAATTTTTAATATTTTATTTAAATTTTAATTATTTTATATTTTATGTTAGAATAAAATTATATTTTACATGTATATATTTGTTATTATCGTAAAAAATATAACGATAATGACATGTCATATATATGTAGAATGAGGCTAGATGCCATGTTATTTAAAATATATTATCATATATATATGACATGTCAATATCATTAGATTTTTAACGGTTTAATCATTATGTTAGTTAAAAGATAAGATATTTATCAAAAAGGTATAATAAAAATTATAAACGTTAAAAGCTAAAATTATCTTTATGCCTAAATTAAATGACTTCTATACGTACTCCGCACATCAATCCAGCTCATTTTTATTAATCATTTAAAATTAATATTGTATAATATACATTCCATAAAAAATGTGAAATTATGTATTATATCAATTTTCTCTTTAAAATTATACATTAAAAAAACAAATGAACAATTACTATTAAAATTGTGTTGTTCTACCTCAATTTAATGAAAACATCTACTAAAAAATATCGATACAACCCTATGAAACACATAATATTTAGGTAAACTACATAAATAGTCCTTAAATTATACCTCAATTATTTTTTATATTCTCTAACTATCAAAAGTTATAAATTAATTCATTGACTATCTTTTTTATTATAAAGTGGTCCTCTTTCGTTAAAAAAAGTAACGGGAGTCTGACGTGGACGTTAAAATACTGAGTTAAGAATCTATGTGGTATCTCAATCTCTTTAATCCCAACAGTCTGAAGAATTAAAATTCAAAAACCCTAATTTTAGAAATCCCTAAAATCTTCTGCAATTTGATTTTGTTCTTACTATTTATGAAGGACGTCAAAATGTTTGACTCTGTTCTTGCTGTTTATGAAGACTTCTGCAATTTAAAACAGGTTTCGATTCATGATCTAGTTTTACTTTCCCCCTTTTTTATAGCTTGTTAATCTTTTTTTTTTTTTTCTGTTTGTTTGTTTACTTGGAAAGTGAAGGAAAATAATAAATTAAAAAGCTGGTCTTTTCATGCATGCTCAATTTAGATATACCTACATTGCAAATAACAATTGATTAAACATTTCTTATATCAAATTTTAATATCTTGTAGGTGGATCTCAAACTTAAGATATGCAGAAGTCTTTCAATTTCCAAAATTTTAGTGAAAGAAGCAAAATCTTATTCAAATCAGGGTTATTGAATTGCAATTTTTCAGAGTGTTGGGATTAAAGAGATTGGGATGCCACATAGACTTCCAACTCAATATTTTAACGTTTATGTCAGACTTTCGTTACTTTTTTAACGATAGAGGACCACTTTGTGATAAAAAAAATAGTCAGTGAATCAATTTATAACTTTTGATAATCAAAGGATGTAAAAAAATAACTGAAGTATAATCGAGAGACCATTTATGTAGTTTACCCATAATTTTAACATTGTAACGAAATAATATTTCTTTCTACCATAGTATACCACATGAAGTGTAGATCGAGATTTAATTTATTATCTTTTTTTTATTATATTTCGACAATATTAACCATAAATTAATATGTAAATCATGGTGATTAAAATTATAATAATTAATACTGACGAATAAAAAATAACGGACGGGAGCTCGACAGTCGACACTAAAGCTACATAATTCGTTTTCATGAAGTGGACCAAAGCATACGTTTTCATGTATTTGTGACATAATTAGAAGAACATTGATTTTCTTTGTTCCTAAACTACCAGAACGTTGATATTGATAATGGGAGTGAGAGTTGCCAATGGGACCGATTAGGGATTATCACATGGCATGGCGGGGGAGATACAAGAGAATGTTTTCATGGGACAACCAGTTATGGGTACTATATGATTAAATAATATTTATGTTCAGGGAAGTTTTCAGAATTTTAGATCGAGTAAAAAAAATTTGTTGAAAAAAATATAATCACTAAACTAAAATATTTATAAAATCTTTTTATTTTTATCTCCAGTAAATAAAATAACTACTCTCGTATAAAATATAAACGATGAATATAAAATAATTTAGAAATGATGTAAAAAATCCAAACACTTTTGTCTTTCTTGATTGTAAGAACTAACAATGGTTCAACATGTGACTTTGTTTCCTACCAATGGAACACATGGTAGAAGACTGAAGGATATTCCAAGGTTTTAGTCATAATTTTGGTCATTGGGCATGTGAAAGGGCTAAGCAAAATAGCCATGGCCATGGGACAAAACTTTATTGAATTGTTTTGGTCTGCCTATCAGTCAAACAATACAAAGATGAGAGGGCAGTGGCCAGCTTGGATAATCCCTCAAACACTCGGATATTACTACGACCAGCTTGAGGAAAGGAGTTTTAGTTTTAATTCCATGGAGAATTATTAAAGTATCGAGAGTGATTTTTTTATAAGTGTTTTAATTTTAGAGTTTATGGATTTAATTTATAATTTGGGTATAAAAATTTAGAATTTAAAAAATACGGTTAGAATTTAGAATTTATAAATTTAAATCTAAACCATTTATTATATTAACAATACGTCAGAGACTGCAGATTCAAACATTATAAATTTGAACATTCTGAGTAGTCTAAGTGTTGTATAAAAAAATTAGGACAAAAAAAGTAAACATTGATTTGAACTTTAGTGGTTAACGGATTTGTTGGTCACAGGTTTAAAATTAGTTTACACAATTATAAACTAATTATCTTAATTATAAAGTATCAAATTTTACAGATATGTATTAGGGGTAAGGATGAGGAAATAAAAAAATAAAATTTAAAATATTAGTTCAATGTATAAAATAATTTAAATAAGATTATGAATATGGATTAGGTTTAAAAATAATATTCAAGTAATGAAATATGATTTTAGATTTTAAACTTATTTATCAAGTTTTTTTTTCTTCTATTGAACGCATGATATATAAAAATTCACGCATGCTTACCTATTGAGTCAATTTTAAAAAATATAGGGGTTTAAATTTATTTTTAATATTATAAATATATTTGAAAAATAATTGGGAAAATAGGCCAATTGTTACAATAATAAAAGGATCTCGCCACATTTTTTTGGTGAGGTCTTCTCTCTCTTCCAGAACCATGCCAAGAAGAGATGACGAGGTACTGTTGATTCATTTAATTTATTTGTTTGAATGAGAAAGAGAGAGAGGACCACGCCTAAAAAAAGTGGCGAGATTCTCTTTTTACTGTAGTTTCTGGCCTACATCCTCAATTATTCCTTAAACTCCCTAAAACCCTAAAATTAATTTCAAACAACAATATTTTTCAAAATTTTTTTACATATTCGCTCTCTAAATTTTAAATATAAATTTATGATCTTAACCTTAAACTCTAAATTCTAACCCATAATTTTAAATCATATAAATTAGATTCTTGTATCGTATATTAAAATTTAAACTATACACCTTAAATTTTAAATCATAAAATAAAAATATATATCGAATAATTTTCCTATTCCTTTGTTTGATCCACCCACCCCAATCCAAATCCTGCCCATCAATATTACCATCCCATCCAACCAAGGTCACATGGATTTAACTTATATTCTACATTTTTCCTGCCCTCTTTAAATCATGACAAAGTATTTGGGTCCCTTCCCACGTTCAATGCTCAAGATAATCTTCAACGACGACAACTCATGTAGTGTATTTATGGACTGTGTGAGACTATAATTTATAGTATATATTTTTCTTATGCCGTGTTATGTCAAAATATTATATGTTTAATTATTTAATTAAAATAAATAATTTATTTAAAAATATCGTAAATAAATTATTTTTTTAAAAGATACAAATATGTGTTCAGGGATAGTTATATAAATAGGTACAGTGGAGAGGGTGGAAAAAAGTCTGTTTAGTTGAGTAAACCACCCTCTCCTCAGTTTCACGTGATTGGCCATTGGCCATCACATGCATTTCATTTTCTTTTACCACTTCCGTTGACATGGAAGAAGACCGGTAAGGGGACTATCTATATTGGGTTTTAAAATAGGTTTATGGAATAAGAAAATATATTTTTATATTAAAAGAAATAAAAAGGTTTAAAATAATTTATCTTTGAATTTTGAATATAAAGTATTAAAATATTATTTAAATACTATTTAATTTGCTTTTTTATTTTCTAACTTTATGTTTAAAATAAATATTTTAGTATACTTTAACTATACTGCTAAATATAATAGATTAACAAATCATACTTTTTGATAGGAGCGTACATTCGGTTCGGTTAATTTAGTTAATCGACCGAACCTAAATTATTTCGGTTCATCCGGTCAGTTAATTTTTGGTAAATTCGATAAACAGATAATTTTTTTGATAATTCAATTATCAGTTAATTCGGTTCGAAATTAGTTAATTAACCGAATTAACCGAAATTATATATTATATATATATTTATTTTTAGTCATTTAACTTTTAAAATATTATAAAATGTTCATTAATTTTTTTATATTATAAAATGGTCACTAAATTTTGTATTAAATTAGTATAAAATAATAGTTTAGTGACTAAAAAAATATTTTAGCTTAATTTAGTGACCTATTATGTAATTTAACCAAAATTTATAATAAATTTCGGTTAATTCGGCTAATAACCAAAATAATTTCGGTTCGATTAATTCGGTTAAAGAAAATTTGGTTCGGTTAACAGTTAAGATTTTAAATTTTTTGATTAATTCGGTTTTGGTTAATTCGGTTCGGTCACCGACCGAATTAACCGAATGCTCACCCCTACTTTTTAACATTCAATTAACACGCTGTTTTGTATTTTTTTGACATCGTATCGAAGAAAATAATCATTTAAGTTTGATGATTAAAGAGGTGTGTCCCGAAAAGATGACCGGTGATGAAAACGATATAATTTAAAGGTTTAAATTTAAATTTTTTTAAAGATTTAAAGATTATTTTGTAAAAATTATAATTTTTAATTTTTTAAATAAAATTTAATTTTTAAAATAAAATTTTAATTAATATCACATATTAAATATTAACTAACTAATATATTTTATATCCTTTAATAATACCTAAAATTACAATGATATAATTTTAAAGGCTATTTTTGAAATGTGTGCTTATCAACGTGAAGATTAGATTGAGGACATTGAATAGACATATCTTCGAGTCACGTAAGGGGCTGTTCAAATCTTATTACGAGAAATTATATCTAAAATTATTTTGTTATAACATTTATAAAATTAATATTATAAATAAAATTTACACGAGCCTCTAACCCTAGCGGTTAACGGAATGATTGTTGTTCCTAGAGATTACGGTTTTGAGCACCAACGATGTTAGTAGAGTGGTTGAGCGATCAATGTCAAATGGTGAAAATTATATTGTAGAACAGATACTACTGTAATCATTGTTATTTTTTTCAAAAAAATATTATAAATAAAAATTTAAAATATTTTTAATCAAATAAAAAATTCATTTAGTAAAAAACATAAAATAAAAAAATAAATAAAAAAATATATTTGATTAATTGATCATGTAAAGAGTATAATAAGAATAATTTATGATCTAATTTTTCATAATCATCGTTGTCGATAAATTTCTTTTCTCATCTAATTATAGATTGTCGAGATTAAAAAATTAAAGATTAAAATTAAAAGTTATATAATATTAAAGTATAGAATTTAGATTTTTTAAGTTATATATATTTTAAAAATTACAACATTAGTTAATTTTATATTTAACATAGTCTTCAATTTATTTAATTTTATATCTATAGATTAAGAAAATATTCGACAAGTTTATTTTTTCTCTCAAACATTTGCCTAGTTATAGGCCTTAATTGCGTTAATATAAAAAATAAATAATATTTTAAATTAATATAAATAAAATGAGTGATTAAAATTAATTATGTAAATATAAAAAATATTACGTACAAAATACTATAAAAATAATCTTATGGAGTATTACTTTTTATCTAACATTAAAAATATAAAATTAACTAGATTTTATATAAAATAAATCGATAATACTTTATTCATTTATCTATATATACGACGCGCATTAATGAACCAAGAAGTAAACCAGCATTTGAACTGAATTTTGTTTTAATGATTAAAATATTGTTTATATAATTACGATATAAAAATAATTTTAACTCTTAACATTTATAATTTTTATTGTTTTAGTTTTTAAATTTAGTTATTAATTTATATGTTTTTGACAAATAACTTATTTTTAACTAGCAGATAACTCGTTCGTTAAAAATTTAATGATTATGACATGCCATATGCATATGATAATATATTTTAAATGACATGACATTTAACCTATCAAATACATATATATATATATATGAAATATAAAATATAAAATAATTAAAATTTAAATAAAATATTAAAATTAATTAATTCTAAAATAAAAGGCTACTAAACATTCTTAACCCGATAAAATCAAAATCTTATCTTAAAAAATTAATTAATTTTGAATTGTGTTCATATTTTTTTAAGATATGATTTTGATTCTATCGTAGTTAGTTAAGAATGTTTAGTAGTATTTTATTTTAAAATTAATTAATTTTTTAATATTTTATTTGAATTTTAATTTTTTATATTTTGTATTCGAATAGAATTATATTTCATATATATATTTGATAAATTATATATCATGTTATTTAAATTATATTATCCTATGCATATGACATGTTATCATTGTTAGATTTTTAACGGTCCAGTTATCATGATAGTTAAAAGTAAGTTACTTGTCAAAAAATATAAGTTAAAGACTAAATTTATCAAAAAAATAAAAATCAAAATTATAAAAATTATAAACATTAAGAGTTAAAATTATCTTTATATCAAGATTTCATTTTTTTTTTCCTTGAAGGGTCAAGATTTCAACTTGAAATAGTAGCAATTGGGATACTCTTCACTCGACTAGTTTTCATGTGCCCTCTAATCAACCTCCACGTTTCTCCTAAATAATCTCTATATTAATTCCCGAGTTATTAAATAATTGAATTAAGTGCATATATGAAAACACAATATTAGCTCTTTTAATTATATATTAATTAATTCTCAAAATATCATATTTTTTTAAAAATATTTCTCCCACACAGTATTTATTTATTTATATTTTAAACATACCATCAGGGGTATTCAAACGGTCGGTTCGGTTAACCGATCGAATGGAACTTTCAAAATTTCATTAACCAAATTTTTTTTTCGTATTAACCGTTAATCGATCCGAAAAAAATTCGAAAATTTTAAACCGAATCGAAAAAGTTCGGTTAATACGATCGATTAAATCAGTTAACCAAATTTTTTTTAAAAAATAGATAAATTACACAAATGATCACTAAACTATGTTAAAATAATTTTTTAGGCACGAAACTTTCAAAAATTATAAAAAACCCATTAGACTTATCGAATTATTACATTAATTCATCATAAATTATAAATTATTAATAAATATTAAAAATTTAATAATTATTTTTTAATTTAATAAATTTAATTATTATTTTATACTAATTTTATAAAGTTTAATGATTATTTTATAACTTTTATAAATTTAATGATTAAAAATAAATATATAAAAATATATAATAGATAATAGATAAAAATTTTAATTAATTCGATTAATTCTGTTAATTAATAAATTTTGAACGAATTAACTAATAACCGAAGTTTTAAAACCGAAATTTTTAACTTCCCTGCATACCACGGTATTCCCATTTAAACCCCTCCTGCAAACTTCATTTATTATTACGATGACGACTATAATAACGGACAACCATCGCCTCCACTCCGCTGCCGCCAGTTCCCAAACCCACCAAAATTCACCGATTCTCTCTCAAATTCAAATACGATTCTGTCTGAAAAATACACCGCCAAAATCATAACGCAACGCCAAAACACCAATGTATTTGAAGAACCGATCTCCGACGACTCCGCAACCGCAACCGCAGGATCTCTCAAACAACGCGTTTGCATTTGCCTTAACAAACTCGCCGACCGAGACACTCTCGCCGTAGCTTCCGCGGAGCTCGAGTCCATTGCTCGGAACCTAACCGTTGATTCAATCGCTCCGTTCCTTAACTGCCTCCACAACACCGATTCTTCGTCCAAGTCTCCGGTTCGGAAACAATGCGTTAGCCTTTTGACGTTGTTGTCTCGTTCTTACGGTAACGCACTGTCTCCTCACCTCTCTAAGATGGTTTCCACGCTTTCTCGCCGCCTCCGAGACCCTGACTCCTCCGTCCGGTCCGCATGTGTTGAGGCGAGCGCCGCCATGTCGTCTCACATTACGAAACCTCCGTTTTCGGTTTTGTCGAAGCCGTTGATTGAAATGCTGGTTGTGGAGCAAGAGGTTAACTCGCAGGTAGGAGCCGCAATGTGCTTGGCAGCGGCGATTGAGGCGGCGCCGGATCCTGAGACAGAGCATCTTAGGAAGGTGTTGCCGAAGTTGGGGAAGTTAGTGAGGAACGAAAGTTTCAAGGGAAAAGCAGCGGTGTTTGGAGTTATAGGAAGCGTCGCTAGTGTTGGCGGTGCCGGAAATAAAGGTGTTCTGGATTGGTTAGTTCCTTGTGGGCTGGACGCGTTGAGTAGCGAAGATTGGGCAACGAGAAAGGCGGCAGCGGAGGCGTTAGGAAAACTAGTGATGGCGGAGAAAGAACTGACAATAGAGTTTAAATCGGCATGTGTGGCGGCTCTCGAAAATAGGAGGTTTGATAAGGTGTGTGTATCATTCATTACTCGGTAAATATTCGGGTAATTACACATTTTTTATTTGTCATCGAAAAATAAAAAAATATAAACAAATCACTAAACTTAGATTTGTTTGGCAAAATTTTAAGAATTGGATTTGAATCTCAGGTTTTTTTAACCCAGACTTCAACTTTTTAACCAACTAGAGGGTGATACATGTGAGTATGTGACCACTATAGTGATTATATGTGTTATTAACGAAAATTATGCATGGGTTAATAAAATGAAAACGAAACTTAAGTTTACGACCAAAGTAAAAGAAATTGTAGTTGGTGACTACGTGTGTAGTTTATCCAAAATGGTTATTTGTAATGTTTTTCGACAAGAAAAAATAGATAAAAAAGAAAAATATATGAAAGAAGAGTGCTTAACAATTTAGCATATCGTGAAATTTTGGTGGTACAGGTAAAGATTGTCCGAGAAACTATGAATCGTAGTTTGGATTTATGGAAGGAAGTTACCGGAGTTACTGAGGATGCCTCAATTCCTTCTCAGTCTGAATCATCTTCAGTAGGTATATTAAATACTGAATTTTGTTTAATTTATAATTTCCTGATCTTTGGAAGTTAACCATGTTCAAAACCAAAAATTTTGCACTATATAAAAATACTTTGATAGTTCCCATATGTTGTTTGACTCTTCATTTTTTCTTGAATCCCTTATGTCACATGGATATGCAGCTTTGACCCCAAGGATCCTCCATATACATATTCGTATATGGAACATATCCTGTGTGGAACACATTCATATTTGACAGTAATACGCGAGTCTGAGCATTGTAACTTCTTCAATGAGAATGCTCAATATGTTTACACTTTTTTAGTTAAAACTTTTGGAAGTTTCGATTCTTACTATTATTGTGTTTATGTAAATTTTATGCTTGTTAACTACTGCTGCAAGCTGCAACATTTTCTTTATCATTTACATGCCCATGTGCTTTGCTCTTAGAAGCAGATAATGGTGGCTTTGGATGCTTTGCGTCAGTTTCAAAAAGTGTAGATGGTGCTGGTTTTAGAACTCCCCAATCAAAGAGAGTAGTCCCGACTCGCAGGTCGCCTCCATCAGATGCTTCAACTGATCCCGCTACCAAGAAAGAGACTCATGCAAGGAGTAATAATTGTAATAGTACCAGATCGACTTTCAGTGAGTCGAGAAAGTCTCTGTTTTTTAAGGCCTATGATAATGTCAAAAACAGTGACCTTGGAGTCTTGGAGGCGAGACAAGTTGCAGACTGCGGAGATTCTAGGTTGGAAACAAAATGTGTGCTCTTTGCTAAGGCCCATGATGAAAAAGTTCAGAAATATGGAGGTTTGAAATCTGATTCTCGGGTGGTTCCTTTTCCTGATGAGAACTTAGATGTAGATGACAAAAATGCAGCTGTCGAAGTTGATGAGAACCCCAAAGAGGTTGAGGATCTGTATTTGATACGTGAACAGCTTGCTCAGATTGAAGACCAGCAATCCAATCTATTAAACCTCCTCCAGGTAGTTTGCCGAAGCTGAACATACTCTCTCTGTATTTACATAGCTTTTTTCCTCAGTTTTGCACTTACCATGGAATGCTTTTGGTGATTTCTTATCCGAAATTTACCGGTTTTTACTGTATTTTATTTTGTACAGTGAATTTCTTGTCTTGTTGTATTTGTGGTGTTGTCTAGTACTGTATGAAATTCTTTTGAAGCCTACTAGTGCTAACTTCAATTATTTAGCCTTTCTTTGGGTGACATTTTTGGATCTTCTTCCTAGAGTATATTCCAAATAATTCTGTTTCTCTTTTTTCCAGAAGACTAATGAATAATGTTCTTAATTCTTAGGACCAAGCAAAGTTGGTTTAGTAGACACTTTGTATTTTCAATACACTCTTCATAGAATTCGTTGTTAGCTTTTCTTTTTGCTCTTTCGACCCTACTATCTTCTTTGTACTTCATAGGTTCACTTTTTTTCTTACTCTGGTAGTGTTAAACCATTTTAATTTTCTTACCGCCATGTTTATTATTGTTGTTCTTGAATTGATTCTAGAAATTCATTGGGACCTCCCAAAGCGGTATCAATTCTCTAGAGACCCGTGTGAATGGCCTAGAGATGGCTCTGGATGAAATATCTTATGATTTGGCTGTTTCAAATGGAAGGATTTCAAACATGGGTTCTGCAGATAACACATGTTGCAAGCTTCCTGGTACAGAATTTTTGAGTCCCAAGTTCTGGAGGAAAACTGAAGGTCGGTTTTCTACTTCAAGGTTATCTTCTTCCGTCCGCATGTTTTCCCCGAGTGACACACAAAACATACCTCATAATGATCCTGATACTGAAACGTCTAAGCCGACAGCAGTCAGCCAAAGACATCAGCATCACGATTGCGTCGGATTTATAACGAATCGAGTGGCAGATTCTTGCAGTGACATACCAACGAATACCATTCAAAGTGACGAGAGGTTTCAGGTTTGCCATTCTCGTGATCCTTATGGGACAGCCTTGATTCCTTGCACTGCACCAATGAACCTTAGAAACAGGTAATGTAATTCCATTGTAAATTGTCTTTGTATGTAATTTTATTACAAAATCTATTCTCTATCCTGGTCTACAACTGCCCTTTAAATTTGTGCTATAGTTCATGGCTGTTTAGAATGCTTCTAGTACTTGAGTCAGTTACTTCAAAGTGTCAACAAGCGTTGCTTGTTATCTGCTTTCGTTGTACTTGCCGTTCCGGCCTGTGCCGCGGAAAACCCTGATAGGGAAAAAAAAAAGCTCCCAGCTTTTCAGTCTTTGTTTGGTTACTATTTTAGAATTTGTTTTTTGTGTTTGGTGAAATTACTAGAAAGCAAAAGTAAAAGGTATAAAGTAATATAGTTGTTGATCTGAAATGAAAAAAAAAAAACGCAGAAGTATAATCGCACGAACCCAAATAGTTAAAAGAACGATTATTGTTCCTATAAATCACGAGTTTTAGAACAAATATTATTTTAATCACTATTAAACAATTAGGGGTGAGCAAAACTCGACTCGATTTGAAAAATCGAATTTCTCAATTCAAATTGAGATGAAAATTTAACTCAAAATTTTATAAACTCGAATCAACTAAAAAAATTCAAATTAAGTTCAAGTTATAAAATGAAAATTGAATAACTCGAAATTTTTAATAATTATAGAGGTTAATTGCACATCATGTAGTTTTATTTTCAGCCCCTTCTTTTTTTATATTTTAATTTTTTATAATCCGGTTAAATTATAGATTTATTTTTTAATTTATTTAATAGAATTTTTATTTGTATCTTTTATATCATGTTATTTATTTTTAAATTTTTATATTTAATTTATTACTATATTTTGTCTAGTTTTAGTCTTACCTAGATAAGAAGGAATAAGTCTATAATTTAATAAATGACATATTCATATCTAAGATATTTGATTGATAATAATAATAATTTAATTTTTTTTATATATGTAAAAAATAATATAAAGAAATATGTATGTAAATATAAAGGGAAAACCGTTTAAAATACAATCAAATTATATTATAATATTATAAATAGTATAATTAAAATTTATACACAAAATTAAAAAATTGAATTAATTCGAATTCGACTCGAACTTGCTAAAATCGACTCTAATCAGAATTTTTTTAAAAAAATTTAAATTATAAAATATGATGAATCAACTCAAATAATTTATTTTTTTTTTCGAACACGTACCCCTAAAATCAATATATCACTTTATTGATAATAATTTATATAACCATTATTTTATAAAAATTTCTACTTTGATCGATATATAACTTAAATATACGTAAATCGTAAACTTTAAAACAATATTATAAAACTGGTATAAAGCAAAGTTAAGGGATAAACTCTAGTGTTGGGGTTGTGGTCCATTCCATTGGGAGTTTCTTCTTTAGAATCAAACAGTGGGAAAGTCTTATTTGCCACATTCTCATCCTTTCTTATTATATGAAATAATTAGTCAATTGCTCAAGAATTCCTAAATTTGTATATACCAGAAAAAAGAAAAAACACTACCCTTTCCTTCTCGACTTCCTCTAGAAGGATTTAAATGTTACCTTTGATAAAAATATTATTTTTATATATTTTTTATTAAATAAAAATTATTATATTTTTACGTAAGAATCTAAATTATTAAAGGCATAAAAATAATTTTCACCCTTAACGTTCATAATTTTTGTTATTTTGGCGCTTATTCTTTTTTTGGATAAATTTAGCCATTAATCTATGTCTTTTTAACAAATAACTCATTTTTTAACTACCATTATAACCGAATCGTTAAAAATTTAATAATGATAACTTGTCATATATATGTGATAATATATTTTAAATGACATAGAATCTAACTTATTAAACATATACATATATAGAATATAATTTTATTCTAATCTAAAAATATAAAACAATTAAAATTCAAATAAAATATTAAAAATTAATTTTTTATTTATTAAAAATTAATTAAATCTAAAATAAAAGGCTACTAAATATTGTCAACCTTAACTATAGTAAAATCAAAATTTTATCTAAAAAAGTATAAACATAATCTGAAAAAAAAAGGGTTTTGTAGAGTTTGTTACCGGTGAATCAAAGATAAATGATTGTGATAATAATCAATTGGATTATTATTATTATTTTAGTTTAGAATTTAGGTATTTTAGTTTTAATCTAAATCAGATTTTTAGGGTTTTATAAAGATATTTTAGTTTAGTTATGGTTGAGAATATTTATTAATTTTTGTTTTGGATTTAATTAATTTTTAATATTTTATTTAAATTTTAATTATTTTATATTTTATTGTTTAATAGGTTAGATTCTATGTCATTTAAAATATATTATCACATATATATGATAAGTTATCATTATTAAATTTTTAACAGTTCAGTTATCATGGTAGTTAAAAAATGAGTTATTTGTTAAAAAGACGTAGGTTAAAGGCTAAATTTATTCCAAAAAAATAAGGTTAAAATGACAAAAATTATAAACGTTAAGGTAAAAACTATCTTCATGTTATTATTAAATAATATGAATATTTTTAATCAATAAATCGTTTAATGGATCGCATGTTTTTTATATGTTAATATAAATAAACAATAAATTCATTTAATTTGATAATTTTCGGCTACTTACATAATTTAATACAAACAATGAAATTATTAAGATGTGTCTGCAGCATAATTTATAGAATAATTGTCCTGGTTCTTCTTAGCACTGTCTAAAAGATATACAAAATAATTGTTACTAGTAGTGGTACTAAAGTAGGGTTAGGTGTCACAAAATGTTTTTCCCTTTTTAATATTTTGATAATTTCTTCTTTGGTATATAGTTTATTGTTTTTTATATAATTTATGTTCAAAATTTAAAATGACTTTTAAGGTTTAAACTTAAATTATTTCTTTAAGAATGTAATATATTTTATCATTATGCTCAATCTAATATTTGTTTATTACAAGTTTATGCTTCACCATACTTTTAATTAAGATAAAAAAAATGGTACTTTTAAATGGAATATAGATTTGAACCCGTAGAATGGTTCTAATGTTAAGGATGACGTATTTTATTAAGTGGTTCGGGTTCAAATATTATTGTGTATAGTGTGTATCTTACTAAAACAAAAAATAAATATTATTTTGTATTGATATTAATATTTTAAAAGTTATAATATATATTTACGATTTTAATCAAAAATTGAATGCTTGAACTAAATGTGACTGCAAGATATATATTTTAAAAATTATTCAAATTTAATTTGGTTTCAATTGAGATTTGTCTAAAAATAGATTTCACTATTAAAACTAATATTTAAAAATATAAATTATATTTTTATAATTAAAATTCCATTATAAAACTCTATTTTATATCGAGTGTTTATCCAAATAAATAAAATATATTGATAACTGGATTCATGAATAATTTAATTAATTTATTTGTCAAATAATGTAAATAAAAGATGATGGTTTAGGTATGTGTATGCATGTTCATTATTCCGTCATTTTAAACGCTAAAACTTTATAGTTATAGCTGTAGCCTACCTAACAGGACAAGATAATGGTATAGGCATGTTCTTTTCCCTTATACTATTCTTAAAATGAAGATTTTTTTTAAAATATTGTTCAAATGAAGAATAGATACCCATTTATATCAATTTTATATTATATTTCTTTTGGAAAAGATAAGACTTATTTTTTAAATTAATAACATTGGTTAGCTTCATGGGTAATTATTTGATGCACGAGGAAATTCTTTTTATAAGCAAGTTTTTAAACGTGTTATATGTTTCTTTTAAGGATTTTAAACTTTAAACTTTGAATTTTAAATTATAATCTTTAAACTTTTTAAATTTTAAAATTTAAATCCTATAAACCTTAAAATTTAACTTTAAATATTAAAATTTTAACCCAAAATCTTTACTTATAAATCCTAAAAACAATATATTTTGTGAAAATAAATTTTTGAAAGCTAATATTTTTTTTAAATTTTATTGAATAAAGACATTTATCAATAAATTAATTTAATATCGTCAATAAAATAACGACTCTGACCCCCCCCCCCCCCCCAAGGCCAAACTCCGTTAATTGTTTAGCGTGGAGAGCAGTGCACCCTATGGGGTTAATTCTCTGTGGAGAAGACAATTCACAAACATAATATATATATATATATAATTTTTAAAATTATCTATTCTATGATAACAAAATATTAAAATTATCTATAAATAAATACTATTTTATAATTATTTTTAAATTATTAAAAAAATAAAATATTGTATTTTTATTTTGGAATGTAGGTTGGAGTCGAACCCTTATTATTCAATTGGACCACCTGTCTACCCCTATCTTCTTGTTCATTCCAATAACAAAATCTTATTTAGTTGGAAAATGGATTCATTTTAGGGTTGTTCTCTTCATGAAAAAATAATTTTCCAAAAATAATCATTATATTTAATGACATTACTACTATACCATATGTGTAGGAAATCTCAAATAAACCGAATTAAGTTTCAAATTTAATATTTTATTTATAATATAAATAAAAAAGTACTTAATCTATAAACTCTCAAGGTGGAGAGAGAAATAATTTTTTAAAGCATCAAAAGGGTTGAGTAAAATGAAAGGAACTTCGTAACGAACTTAAAGCAACAAATTAATAAATATTTTTAATAATAATAATAATAATAATATAAAAAGAAACGTGAAACTAAAGGGGCGTGTATGGTACGAGTAAAGCTCTTTCCGACTAGAACCACCGAATATTAGGAAGGAAACACGCTTTTATGCAGTAATTTAAGCATATATATATATATTAGAATCATAAACCCTAAAATTAAGAGTTTTATAGAAATTAAAATTTTAAATATTAATGTATCAAATAATTATCTTATAATTAATCTATTTATTATAAAATTTAAGAAAGAAAATGTTTATTTTTTTGATTTTTCAAAAAAATCACCAAAGTAAATTCGATGACTAATCATTCGTCTTATGTTAGCCTATAGTATAGATAAACACTAAGGACGAGTCTACAACGGGCGTCGAACACCGCTGAACATTGTTAATGTTGAACACCGTTGAACATTATTAAAATAATTTATAAAAAATTAAAATCCAAAAGACTATTCATACAATTATTAATTATTTGTTGAGTTTATCATTTTTTATTAATTACATATTGAATCCTTGAGATTTAAAATTTTTATTAATTAATTTAATAGTGTTCAATAATGTTCAATACTAGTAGTATTCAACAGTGTTCGACGTCCGTTGTAAAATTTTCCTAAACGATAATCATAAGTTGTAAAATTATTACCATTAGTGTTTTATCCTCTGATAACCCCAAAATTAAGACCTTAATTTTAAACTTTAAGAACTTAATTTAAAGTTTAAAGGTTTAAATTTAAATTAATATAATTATAAAATTAAATTTTAACCTATAAAAACAATTATTCCTAAACCTTTTGTACATAGGATAATTTACTATATAATTAATAAATATATTTTTAAGTTATTAATAAAAACATTTTTTTTAAAAATACTAATAATTAACCAAATTAATTTATAAACACTAATTAAAATAAATCTATAAAATTTGAAAAGAATAAGAGAAAGTCCAACAGAACACAGCACATCACCTTTGAACGTCAATGATTGAGCATATCCACCTGTCCACTCCACTGTCGAAACACCAAATAAATAAAGTATAAGCTGTGTGTAATGAAAATAGCAACAAAAAAAGAAAAAGAAGAAGAAAAAAGCTTACTTCTCTCTGTACTTGGACGGCGGACATTAACGTGTATCACCACCACTGCTTCAAGCCCTCCAGATCTGAACACCGTCATTACCCAGATTTCAATCTAATGGAGTCGGAGCAGCGTTTGAAGCGGAAGAGAACGTACAGGCCCTACTCCCGGGTTCAGTTTTTGTCTCTAAGGTCCTTCATGTTGTGCCTTTCTTTCTTCGTTTTCATCATGGTCTTGTCTTCAGAGAGGTTCCCAATCCGAACGGTGTCGTTTCACCCCGTTCTCACCGTCCCCAGCCTTTCAATCCTGTCAAAAAATTCCTTTCAAGATTCCTTTCATGGTAAACTGCGGTTGCCTTTGAGAGTCGAAGATCGAGTTTTGTTCCCCGATCACTTGCTCTTGCTTGTATCCGACAAGATCCATGAGGATGATAGGTTGGACTGTGTTTACCACAAGGTTTTGAGTGACAAGGATGTTGTTCGTCAAAGGGTTTTGTCTGTTGATGAATTTGATGGGTTTCGATCGGTTGTTAGGTGCCCTATTCCGTCTCGGAATTACTCGGCTGCTGCGGGTTTGATGTGGAGAGGAGATGGGGTTGATGGTTATAGTTGGTCTTTCAGGAGTAATCAGACAGTTCATTCATGGGATAGATTGGTTTATGATGCGGTATTTGATGGCGAAACCGCAGTTGTTTTCGCTAAAGGGTTGAATCTCCGACCACATAAAGAATCCGATCCGACTAAGTTCATGTGCCAATTTAGTTTGAAGAATTGGGATGAGGAAGAAGATGAAGGGTTTGCGGTAATGACTGAAGCAATAGTGGCTGCTCAAGAGGTTGTTAGGTGTTCATTGCCGATGAGTTTAAGACATAATATGGATTCTACTCAGGGAATTAGAGTTACCATTGTACATGACCCACCGTCATCGACCGTTAGAATTCGCAATTCCAGATCATATGAACACGGGAAGAATCAAAGAAGGCATAAGGAGAATGTAGCTATGCCTTCTGTTGCTAAACTATACAATCCAACTTCCTACCAGACGAAGAGGAATGAGGGGAAATACGAGCTCTGTGCCTGCACTATGCTCTGGAACCAGGCACCAGCACTGCGGGAGTGGATTATGTACCACGGCTGGCTCGGCGTTGAACGTTGGTTCATTTATGACAATAATAGTAATGATGGAATTCAAGAAGTTGTTGAAGAACTTGATTTTCAAGACTATAACGTTAGCAGACATACCTGGCCATGGATTAAAACTCAAGAGGCAGGGTTTTCACACTGCGCTTTGAGAGCAAGAAATGAGTGCAAATGGGTAGGATTCTTCGATGTTGACGAGTTCTACTACTTCCCTCCTCTTCACAGGAGAGGTTTAGAAGGACAGAACTTACTAAGATCCCTAGTAGCAAATTATTCGTCATCACCCACGGTTGCAGAGATACGGACAGCTTGTCACAGCTTTGGACCATCTGGATTGAGCACACCACCATCGCAAGGAGTAACTGTAGGTTACACTTGCCGGCTCCAAAACCCCGAGCGACACAAGTCCATAGTGCGCCCTGATTTGCTTAACGAAACTCTTCTCAATGTGGTGCACCACTTTGAGCTAAAAAAGGGATTCAGGTACTTGAATGTGCCAGAAAGTTCTATTATAATAAACCACTACAAGTACCAGGTATGGAAGACCTTTAGAGCAAAGTTCTTCAGAAGGGTAGCAACTTATGTTGTTGACTGGCAAGAAAACCAAAACCAAGGGTCAAAAGACAGAGCCCCAGGGCTGGGAACCGAGGCCATTGAACCACCGAATTGGCGAAAACAGTTCTGTGAAGTCTGGGACACCGGTCTGAGAGACTTCGTCTTAGCAAATTTAGCCGATCCTGCCACTGGAAGCTTGCCCTGGGAGAAGTCTCTTCTGTGACAATACCAAATATGGTTGCTTCCAAGCTTGGTGCCCATGGAAAACAGAGTAATGGCAACAACAAAATACATTCTTTTCAATTTTTTTGGCATTTTTTTCTGATTTTTTTAGATATGAGATCAATTGATTATAGGTTCTTAACACACCTGTAAATTTTGTGATATGAAATAACATTTTTTCCCTTCTCGTTCATCTCTATGCCAGCTAATGTGTGTGGTATTGATGATATTTACTATAGTTATTTCTGCTAATGTGGATAATACCAAAACATCATGATTTTCCTACATATAAGATTAACTAGACTAGGAAACTACTTCAAACAGTTCAATGAATTTAAGGGGAACAATTTAGATAAAAGAAAGTAGGAAAAACTCACAATTCTATTTTATTATTAAGAATGGGATGATGAACTGAATGCATGATGTGAAATGTTTTCAATTATCTTGAAGTAGAAGTACATCATAACCACATTCTCTACATATTAAACAGACTGTGCATAGCTTTTTCATTAGTAACTTCCTGTAAGCTGGAGAACTGAACTATCAATTTTTGAAGTTTAGGAATAAGCAAGTCTGTTACTTGGTCTTGCATGAGAATGTCAAATATGGTTGTTGTTGTTTTTTCTCTTTTGAGGTTTTTAATATGTTTGGAGAGAGATTCCTGTAGCTATGTCTGGATATAAGTTAGGCACAGGTGTAAAACTAGAGTAGTTCCAAAAATGAAGAATTAGATCAACATAGATAAGCTGAGGATATACTCTGTATTCATACACAAGCTATGTCTGGATATTTGTCGGGCACAGGTGTAAAATGAGAGTACTTCCAAGTAGAGGATATACTATGCATTCAGACACAGCCTACAGGCACATTCTCTACAGCTAAAAACATGTCATTGTGGGTTTTACGGGAATACTAAGTTAAAATATGTTCTTGTTTAAAAAGGAAACTTTCAACTGCATATTAAAGAATGTTTCAAGCGTCAGGCATTTAGCAAAGCAACTGCTATATTTTCAGGGAACAGAAAAAATTTGAATTATCAATTACATGGTAGCATTTACAGCCCTGCATCTGGATAACTTCAGTCCTTAGTTTCAAGAAACATCGCGTGGGAAGCCTAAAAATCTGAAAACAAGAACAAAAAAAATTATAATCAGTCTGAGGGAGAATAAAATCCACAAAGTAGAGAAAACAAACAGCCAAATGAGCATGTTATAGAATCGCAATAGATTAGACCAAAGAAACTTTTAATTTTTGCCCAATCAATCCTTGTCTCACCAAAACAAAATATCCTATTTCTATATTGTAGAAGTAATACATATTCGTTTTAAAATGCCCCATAATGTTGAATTGCAAAAGAAGAAATGGAAATAAAGAACTACCTTAAACAAAGTTCGCGGCAGATGATGTGAACAAAAGATCAATGCTCATAGTTTGCTTTGTTTCAAACTCATTCTTGCACCACTAACGGTATGTTACTCATGCATTTTGCAAGTGTGGCATCCAACTTCTCTCCAATGTAAGTGATCCACGCCTGAAAATAGAGGAAAACCATCACCATCAGGTCAATAAGATTATCCTTTTTCAGAAAGGAAAAACGAGGGAGAAATTAAAAAAAACACCCAAGCATTTTACTTTGTAACACATGTATTCCCCTGACCTTTCAGCATAGTTTGAATTCACCATCCATCAAATAAAGAAAATTTAAGAGAAGACAGCAGGTAACAAACTACCATAACAGCAATCAAACCAGAGTTACTGCTTGGCAAGACTGACTGAGAAATTAAGAAAATATTTTATTCACGAGTCAAAGCTCATTAAGAAAATGATTGCATCTCTAAAAAAATGACAATATGTATAGCAGTAAAAACTATGCATCTTTTGGAGATAAGGCTTAAAAAAATTTGAAGCCACTGTTATTCAGATCTATAGAATGACTGCATTAAAAACCTGAAAAACAATAGGCATGGGATAAGATACTTATGGCAGAAAAATTGCATTATTAGCATGCTTGATACTAACAAGGGATGGTATAATTGTCATCACTGAAAAATAAAGCACCTGGTCAGAAGTTGTAAAACCCCTAATTGTGTCCCCACCAAGAATCGCAATGCCTCTATCTCCCAATGGTTGCAAGATCACTGCCTATTAAAGTGAAAATAATATAAGTCCGATCTTTATACCCACAAACTTAACATTGTGAAATGGCAGAGGAAAATCAATATTGTTCTCTTCCGTAAGTTGTGTAGTAACATTTTCCTTTCTTTCCAAGAGAAAAGTTGGAATCTAAATGTTCTTCGAAGAATAAATATTATTTCAAATATTATGCTATTACTTTTACTGAAACTTAGGGTTATATTCAACATTAGGTTTACATTTATAACACTGTAGATTAAAGCTATTGTTTAGAACCTATGTTCTTAGAGGTTTAGACTGCTGAAGTTATCATCTTTAAATAGAAATTTGGTTTTGGATAATAAGATTAAGATGAGGAAACTATGAGCTCCCTCCTTGAGTTGGGGCAAAGATTCCCAAAGAAAGTCATTTTGTTCCCTCTGTCTGCTATATGACAAGGTACTATTACTTTACTGAAGGTTTGCTCTTAGTTTGATATCCAGTTTGCCCAGTTGCAGTGGCTAGGAATGGAAGATGAAATGTTAAAGATCATGCTGAATTATGCTTTCATTCAATTTAAAAACTCTTGTTTGCTTACCTTCTTTGAATGTTTTCTGAAATTTGTCAATTTAAGTTACCATAATATACTTTATTTCTATTTCTTGATTGTGACTTGTGAGTCGATATAGATGCTCAATTGAGATGTAAATTCAACTTTGCTTAAAAAACTAATGCAATCCAACTTATTTGGATTTCAGTTTGTTTGAAAAAATGAATTAACCTTTTGAAGTTGAGTTATCAATTTTGTTACAATAGTTAATATTTTCAAAATTCAGAAAAATTGTTCCTGTGAAAAACAAAAGAAAAAGAAGAAATTTTCTATACTGTATTGAAGAAATTAAAATTCTCCAAAGAGAAGATCTATAAAGTGCATTAATGGAATCCTAGCTCTCAGTCTCTGGTGCATGAAAAGAAGGTGTATTTGAGAAAGAGTAAAGATGGTTAGAGACCTGGGTATTTGATGGCAGAAATGGCAGCTCAGATCTCCCAGGATAAAGAGACAGATTGGCCAAGTAGCTCTCTGCAAGGAATTGAATTGAGTAATTGGAATCTTTCCCAAACCCCTTTCCACATAGATGATTTGAATAGTTATGACATAATAAAATGATTGAAGACCCAAACAAAAATAACTTACGTGCTCCAGACTTCAAAACACCTTGGCAAAGTGATCCCTGCATTAGTTTAGCAGCATCCACAGCGAAAGGTTCACCATCATTCATTGATTTAGCTGCCACACCAATTTGAACAATACACTGGCTGTCATAAACAATAACTAGAGACCTGCAGCATGTTGCAGTGGAAAGAGATTCCCAAGCCCTGTAAACAAGAAACAATAGCATTTTTTTAATTTCAAAATGGAACACAAGAAATAATATGTTTGTTCTTTGAACAACCTTTATTTTGAAGAAAGTACAGCATCTTATGTTAGCCAATTTAAGATAGTCTCACACGATTGAAAAACAAATAACTAAACAACAATGCATTGAGTGTTTATAAAACAAAGCCGCCATCTCCAACAATTTGTTACTCCCTCCATTTGAAATTGAATGTCCGTCTTACTATTTTAGAATATTTCAAAACAAAATCAACTTTTTCCAAAATGGAAAATACCTTCAAATGTTACCCTTCATTGAAGTACAAACGTTAGGAGAGAGCACTCTAGTTTTTACAACTGGCAGAATAGTTGCATAGTAAAAACAAAACATTTCATCTCCATAAGTTTGTGCATTCGAAAATGGGGTGCACAATTTGAAATCAAGATGTATTTTCGTTTTCTCAGAAAAATCACCATTTGTCCATTTAGAGCTCTACTAATACAGGAGATAAAGAAATGAAAAGAAAAAGTAGTGTTTCAGTAGTGCTCCCAATGGTGTTTTATCACAACAAAACATGATTCAAAGAACACATGTTTATGGTTTTGATTTCAACCAGTTTGAAACCTAAAGTTCCATGTTATTAAGACAAAAAACCCAGTAGGCCTAAACAAGCAAATTCTATAAAATGCTTATTCAAGTTCTGGGACCATTATGAATTTGGGTACAAACTTGAATTAAGAAGCTTTTAATAAAAGTGTAGTATTTCATTTCTTCCTGTTCAGAGACTTAAAAGTGATTTACTGAAAATCCACATATGAAACGTCTAAGCACTTGACAATGACATTATTCTGGGTTTTTGGGGATAAAATACAAATGTTATAAATCCGTATAGATTGGTAAAGCTCTCAAAATTATGAACCCACAATTGGAAAGCCATACACTTATGACAACTCGAGTAGAAAAAGTAAAGAGAAGCGAAGAATACCAAAGCATCTCAGAAACAACTGATTCAGGAAGGTGAGAATAAATTACTTGACATTCCACTCCTTGTGGTTCTACCTGATATTAGTAATCAATAACACATTATCTAAGGGGGGAGGGGAAATAAAGAACCACCTACAGAACTAATCAACTTAATGAATGTGTCTGAATTTCTTTGGGGATGATCTATCAATACTCTACCATCCAATTTAACATGCAAATAAACATTATCTGTGTGTGCATGCCTGTGGAATAAATGAGAACAGAGAAAAGGTATAAACGGGGTTTTACCGGAATAATAGATTTTGGTCGGATTGATAACCATACTAATCCAGCTAATGCATTGGTCACAGCCAGACCAAGTGTCAATAGATCTGATCTTGACTGTGAACTGATAGAGAGAAAGGAGGAAAGCACAATCACTTAAGTATCTTGCATTGATGACCACAATGACCTCAAACAGAAAAGATTGCAATATTAGCAGCAAAACCTTGAAATCAAAGAAAAATAATGCTCCTTAAAAAGTAAATTCTGGTTGTAGAAAAAAAATCCAACTAGGCACAGATTTGTAAAAATCATAATATTCAGAATAAAGAAATAAAATTTAGCTGAAAATATTTCAAACTCTTCATTTATCTTAAACTATTTCCAGCTCCTTTAATACATGTTTATCTTTCCTTCTGCTTTCGGTAAAAAAAAGTCATTGGTTGAGAAATTAACTCATTTGAAAAGGACAATTTGCAGTTTTCCATTAAACCAAGCAAAGGATTAATAAAAAAATTTAAGTTTAGACTAAAAAGTTGAACAATTAATTCATTTAAACCTATAGGTAACCCTCTAACCTAATTTAACTGGAAATACACGAAATGATTCATGAAAAATCTACCGCAGACAACCTTGAAATATCATTTTTTTAGCTCAATTAACATGGGTCCCATAGATGGGTGCTTAAAGATACCAGTTAGATACTGGAATTTTAAGTTTTTTTTTTCTTTCTTTTTGGTATTCAATGCATTAATATTTTTATGAATTCAAGAAAAATGTAATGCAATAATTTCTTTTATTTTCTATAATAAAAGCGGCTAACATTTCCATCATCATCATGATAACAACAGATTACCTGCTGGCATCGGCAACGGGAGCAATCCCCGAGACGGCACGGTTAAAGAGAACGGATAACAAAGAGGCTCCTCCAACGTAGATCGGTAAACTCCGAACGGCGTCATCGTTCTTAGAGACCCAGTCGGCGATCCAATCCCTCCCAGGCTTTGGTCCTTTGTAGCCTCCCTTCTTTTAGTTAGAGAAAATGGCGATTAGTTCGTTGATAATTACATTTTGAAATGCAGTTCAAAGAAATAGAGGGTAAGAATAAGATTACCCGCTGAACAGAAGAAGCGAAGATAAAGCGCGGGAAATTTGAAGCACGAGGAGGAGGAGGAGGAGGGCGGCCGGGGGTGCATGGAATGCCGACGTGGAGGATCCTTCCCGCTTCCATTGAAATTAAATTTACCAAAAAAAAAAGATTAAAATAATTGTAGAGACAAATCTTATCATAAATCCCACAAACTGAGGATCTCAAGCGTTCCACTTGTCATCCGTACGAGGAGGATAGTTTTCTTTCTCCTTCTTCAATTTGCGTGGACACTCCGACGACGTCGTTTATATGGGCTTTTATTACTTTCTTGGATCGAATAATTTGAAGGGTAAAATATATATTAGTCATTCATTTATATGTTCTGTTGATAAATGAGATGTTCTTTTCTCTAAAATTACAATTAAGTCAGCTCAAATTTTGTTAAAAATAAGTTATTTTTAACATAAACATATTTATATAAGCTAAATTCATTTTTTTGGGATGTTTCCCACTTTCTTCATATTTATAAAATTATAAATTTTAATAATTTTTATATCATTAAAATTTTATTATTCATTTTTATGTGTTATTTTTTAATATTTATAATATGATTTTACAACTCCTTCACTTTAAATATAATTATTTTATTTTCAAAAATACAACTATATATAAATAATTTCCCTATATATGCAAAATAACTACAAAAATGAATTGAAGAGGAAAAGAAAATAGAGAGGAATGGGATCTCGGAATTCGTCGTCTATTCTGTTCTTCTTTTCCTTGCCTTTCTTCCTTCTCGTCTCATCCTCAGCTTCTTCAATTGATTATCAACAGTAATTGCACAATTCATTCCCTTTTTTGATTATTATTTTTACACGGTTATGGAATGTTTGATTTAATATGATCTGATTTAAGCTTTAAACCCTAAATCTGTATTACTTTATGCAGTGAACGAATCCGGCACAGAGTTTTGATGAGCTTCAAAGAAATCTCGAAAGAAAGTAACGATACTTTTGATTGCTCTCCCTCCGGTCCTTGCGTTCCTTGCCTTTACTCTGAGAAGGTCTTCTTTCTTTCTGGTTTTTTTATTCTCATTTTTGTGTTTGTAATTTGTCAGTTACTTTGTTGAATTCCATAGCTTCGATATAAAACGCTGTAGATTTTAGCTCCAGTATGAATAAAATATGAATTTCCTTTTGTTTTCTAGGACTTGACTTTCTTAATTTACTTAAAATGAACGCTAATTTTCCTAGAAAATAATAAATTTCTCCAATCTAAGACGGTGTAATCAGTTACAGAAGCAATACAATTACAGGTTCCCGTTTTTAATCTAAATATTTTGTTCTTCCTTTACATTATGTGAAAAGATGGATTTGATCAAACATTTTAAAGGATTTGTTGCCAAGTCGGTTCTAGACCAGGCAATTTGTGGATCCCTCGTGTTTGTGTATTTCTCCATGTCGTAATTATGTTTAAGATATTTTATGTTAATAATTTGTATTATATACGTTTTGAAACCTTCATATATTCATGTTGTGCTTGTATTATTTTCATCATGATAGGGTTTTATGTCTTGTTTGTATGGTTAGGCCTACTTGCTACTAATTGGTGATGTTTTCAACTTTTTTCGTTTTTATCATTTCAAATCTGAAATTTCAATTTCATGTTTAGCTCTACGGATCACGGATATTTAGTTGCTATTATCCTTCAATCTTATTTCACTATGCATTTTTTATTTGCTCAGAATACAGCTCTCTGTAATCTTTGTGGCTTATATCTGTCTTTTCTATTCCTTCATTTGAAAATTGTTTGACGGTTTCATTAGAGTACTACTTTTCCTTCAGAGTGACAAGAAATATCGATGTAGTGAGACTGGATATCGTATCCCTTTCAAATGTGTTGAAATTGATGATGGTTCAAAGGCTGAAAATAAACAAAAAGACGAAAAGGATAGATCTAATCTTGAAATCTCAGTCACCAATGAGAATTCAAGAAAACGTAGAAGTTTACTTGATGATTCATCCACATCGGAGAGTAGGGCACGGGCCTACATTACGTATAGAAGCTGTATACCAGCAGTTAATGAAGAGAAGTTATCAGTACTCGGTTTTGAGGTATGTACATTTTGGCAATCATTATCTTTCATTTGTTTTTTGTATAACATGAATCCAGTTGCATACTTTATAGTGTTCATTCTTGAGTTTTGAGATATATGTAGCCATTCTGAAAATATATTTGAATTGGTTGACTGACTACTATGTTACTCTGGCTTTTCATTTATTAAGTACTCGTATATGGCACCCATGTCTGACACATGTCTAGACATGAATAGGTATTATGACCCTTTAATGACCCTCTAATCCTTGGAAAAACTTAGAAAGATGGAACATACCCATATAGGATCTCTGCCCATAGAATGTCTGTGTTTTCCGTTTTGCTTTAGATTGATTGGCTGCATAAGACATTTGAAACTCATACTAAAACTATTTCTTGTTAAATAGTAACTCTTACCATGATTGATCACACTTCTGCGTTCTTTTCAAATTCAGCTAGCCCTTTATTAATCTACAACTTGTGGAGGCCATGTATCTGTGGTTTGGTTAAGTAAAATCCTAGTTATATTTGTTGTGACCGATGTCTAATTTTAAAGTTATAAAACAGCTAAGAGAGGACATTTCTCTTGGTGACTATACGTGCAAACATGTGGGTGCATTGCCTAATAGTCTCAACCAAGAGTCCATGAGAATAAAAAATCATGGATTAATTGATTATTACATGGAAAAACACACATAAACCAAAGTTAAATCCCAAATATATTTGTTGTGGCCAATACCTAATCCTATTTTGGAAGGTATAGAACAGCAGAGCCCGGTTACATCCGTTGTGGCCATACCTAATTTAGAAGTTATAGAACAGCCGAGCGGGACATTTGCTTGGTGACTATATGCACGTAGCAATATGGTGCATTATCAACCAAGAGTGTATGAGACTACAAAAACACTGATTGATCAACTCTTGAAAGGAAAATTAGACAATTATTAGAGATGCCCGACTTGGATGATTATGTCATAGCTGATGCATTTTTTTCCTGATTTAATGCATAATACTCTGAACTAATTTGTACAGGGGATTATTTTTGGCTTACTGCTCATTAGTGGTTCAGTCGTATTCTTACGAAGAAAGCGAACCATTACCATGCCCGGAGTTTCTACGGGGAGGATCCAACCTAACTCTAGGTTTTGATTTAGAAGCCCTTTACATGAAACCAACCTTGTTGATTATTGGGGCTTTGAAGTAATTTAGTATAAAAGTACATCTACGAGGAGGTTCATATTCATGTTTTTCATGCATTGTAAGAAAATTAAAGTTTTTTTTTTTTTTGCAAAATTTAATGGTTAGTATCTTGGCATAAATACAGAAGATAAAGTGAAACAAAAAAAAACAAATCACATATGAACATCAGAACCTGAATGATCAAACCTGCATGCTAATTGATACTATAAATACAGAAAGATACAACAGTTTATTGTCTATTATTTTCTATACAGAGATCAGCCTCTGGCTTTTTCAAGATTGTGATTTTAACATTAAGTAATTAAAATAATCACAATCCTATTCAGTTTTATGTTTGCTCAAATTCATGTAATTTAATTTTTATCTTGGGGTCCCAGACATCCAGCAGGAATAACAGAAGATGACACAAATCTTGTGCTTTTACAAAAGAATTGCTATATAATTTTGGTGTTTTTATATCCAAGCATCAGATATTTCATTTTAGATTCATTTTCGATCGTCGCTTATCTATTTTCTTTCGTGCTAAAAGAGAAAAAAAAAACTGTAAGATCATTTTTTTAAATAACAATTCAATATTTCAATTATAGGGTTTAGTAATAAACATGTGACAGTTACTAATGAAAATGACGTGTTTATTTTTAAACATATAATTGATCAAATTATTTACGATAAACGATATATCTATCTTAAAATGTAACAAAATAAAATATTAAGGGTCTGTTTTGACCAAAATAATACTTTAAACACCTACAGCAAATTAAAACCTTTTAAAAGCAATGTAGCATGAATTTGAATCATGGGGGAGAATCGATGGTCAATTTTTAAAAGATGTCTTGTTATTTCCCTCCGAAACTTCCATATTGTGAACCTTATATTCGATTTAATATTCGATTGAACTTTAAATTAAAAAAATGAAAATTTTATGCAAATTGACTATTTTTTGCAGATTATCTACAACGACAAAGTTTAGACCATCAAAAAACGACCAATCAAATGTTTCTGCATCTAGTTTGGTGTTGCCTTAGATTTCATGCTAGCTCTCCGAGCAGCATCCCAAGCCTTAAATTATATATATATATATATATATATATATATATATATATATATATTTGATAGTTAGATGACATGTTATTTAAAAGGTATAAGGGCTCAATAAGCCCTTAAACTTTTGTAAAAAAAATCAATTAAGCCCTTAATTTTTTTCCACCTAATAAAACTCTCAAACTCACTAAAAAAATTAATTTAGCCCTTAAATTGTTGTAAAAAATCAATTAAGCCCTTAAAACTTTTTTTGCATCCAATCAAACCCTCAAACTCAAGAAAAAAATCAATTCGGCCCTTTGATCAACTATGACCATTAACTTTAACGTTTTTTTAAAATTTTTCTAACACTTGTCGCGACAAGATAATACCACTTATCGTTTTTAAGAAATTTTAAAATTTAAAAAATATATAAAAAATTTAAAAACTTTATAAAAAAATTTAAATTATTTAAAATATAAAAATATTTTTTATAATTGTAAAGTAATATTTAATATTTTTTATAATTGTAAAGTAATATTTAATATTTTTTATTTTTTAATCTTTTTAAGAAATATTATTTATCATTTTAAATTAAATTTTGAAATTATTTTTTTATATTTTAAAAATATTTTTCATGTTTTTTATATAATTTTAAAAATTAAATTTTAAAAAATCCTAGAAAGGAAAAAGTAGTGTTATTTTGTTGCAACACGTGTTAACTTAAAAAAAAAATTAAAATTAACGGTTAAAGTTGGTAAAAGGGTCAAATTAATTTTTTTCTTGAGTTTAAGAGTTTAATTGGGTGTTAAAAAAGTTTAAGGGCTCAATTGATTTTTTCTGAGTTTGAGGGCTTAATTGAGTGTAAAAAAAATAAGGGCTTAATTAATTTTTTTGTAAAAGTTTAAGGGCTTATTTGACCCTTAGGCCTATTTAAAATAATATTATCATATGCATATGACATGTCATCATCGTTAGATTTTTAACGGTCCAGTTATCATAGTAGTTAAAAAATAAGTTATTTGTCAAAAAGATATAGGTTAAGGGCTAAATTTATCCACACAAAAAAGTTAAAACGATAAAAATTACAAACGTTAAGGGTTAAAATTATCTTTATGCATAATATTTTTATTATTTAAAAAATTTAACATCTTAAAATTTTAAAAATAGTTACGACTATGTAATTTAAAATCTCCAAAATTATCGTTATTTTGTGGTCAATAATCTCGTCAAAACCCACCACTATTGTTGTTGAATGTTACCATTCATTTTATTTAATCGCTCATCTTCAATAATTGATAGTAAGTATATCGATTAATTTAAAGATTTAAATTTTAAATTTTTGATAATTTAGATCAAATATTTATTAATCGACAAAATAATAAAACTATAAACGGTAGTTTAGTAATAACTTAAACGTTGTAATTAAATAAACTACAACTTAACATTTTTAAATTTACATGTTAACGACAGCCATGTGTACCGTCACGTTTAATAATTTTTTTTGAACAAGTTAATAGTGATTACAGTAGTATCTATTCTAGAATATAATTCCATTATTTAATATTAATCGCTCAATTACTCTATTAATATCACTGGTGTTCGAATCCATAATTTTTAAAAATATCAACCGCTCCTTCAATTATTTCGGTCAGAGGACTCATGCAATATCACATTTAATACTACTTTAGTTTTCAAGGACAGACATAAAATAAAAGCCCATTTTGGGTTGTTGGTTATATTTTGGGCTGGCCGGTCTCAAGGAATAAAAATATTTATTTTCTTCTACAAGGAAGTTCATCGTGCTGTTCCTCACCAGTATAATTTATAATGTCAATTATTTTAAAAATAAAAAGGTGGGCCAAGTAAGACTATTTTATCGCGTGACTGCGCCTATAATTGTATGCATATAATTTTTTTTTCAATTATTAATATTAAATTAAATATTATATATATTTATAACAGAAATAAATTTTTAATTCAATTTTTAATTTATATCATTAAAATTTTGATTTTATTTTAAAAATTAATATTATATTCGACTAAATAAATTTCCGACTGTATGGACAAACCCAAAATTTTAATTAGAGGGTGTAAACTAGAGGTGGGTAAGATCGGGTGTCCAACCAATTTAACTAGAATTGATCTTAGCCTCGTTAACCATACGTTCCTGAAAATTAGAATCAACCTTAGTTTTGATCATATTGGGTCTTAGATTTTAAGAACCGATCTCATTACTAGTGGGAACCAGTACTAATATCAGGTACCGAGTCTAGAAAATCAAATTTCAGTCTCGATTACAATCAAGACCTAAATTTTAGATACAATTCCGTTCCACTAGAATCAATTCTGGGTAAAAATCTATAAATCTAATTGGGTCCAACCATCTAGGACCGAGTAATTAAATTTTTTTCACCTCTAATCTAAACTATCAATAAATTATATTAAAAATATAAAAGATACAAAATTACAAAAATTTTAAAAACATAAAATTAAATAATTAATAAAAATAAATATATAATATAAAATTTGTTGTGAATAAAGTAAAGAACAAAAATAAAATAGGAGAACAAAGATGAGAGACAAAAGAGAGAGATTTTATTATATTCTCCAAGTAGGGTTGTGTACAAAGCTTTGGCCAAAAATATATATTTATAGGCATAATATGGAAACCCTAATTCCAATGGATATTAAACCCTAATATAAAACCCATTAAACTTTAATTTAATATATGGATATCCACCATGAATAAATATATTCATAACACTCTCCCTTGGATATCCATGAAGATAATGTGCCTCGTTAAAACCTTACTAAGATAAAAACCACGTGAAAAAAAATTCTTAGTAAAGGAAAAAGAGTACACACATCTTTGATACGCATAACATGTTGCCTCATTAAAAACATTACCAGGAAAACTCATTGGGACAACCACGTGGAAAAAAATTCTTAGTAAAGGAAAAAGAGTACACACATCTTTGATACACATAACATGTTGCCTCATTAAAAACATTACCAGGAAAACTCATTGGGACAAAACCTTGGTTAAGGGGAAAAGAGTGCAACGCGTATTTACTCCCCCTCATGAAAATATCATATAAGACCTTTGAATCTTCATAATTCAATATTGAATACAAACTTCAAATGTTGAAGTAGATCATGCACTAGTGGATAAATCTTCCAAATCATTGCTTGAAATGATTCATTAAATAATATTCATCTAAAAATCATGAGGGACGAAACTTGAAGAAATATGTTTCGTTTTATCATATTTGATATATCCACCTTGAAATATAAATTTTGTATTATCTCTTTACAAGATAGCTTGCATCTTATCTTGTGAAAAACATTCACATATCTTCATGATATGTTTAGCCAAACACATATTTCGACTTTGCCTCATGCATAACAATTATTTAAAGGTAATGATCTCGTAGCACTTAAATTATATTTCTGGACCAGCTAAGATACGATGCTTCCAGATCAAATAATGTATATATTGTGCTTTTAGACCAAGAATATCATTATCCTTTTCTTGAGGCAGAAAGAATCTTTGTTTACACTAAGAGACCTAACAACCATAAGGGTGATCAATGAATATGCATTATTCATGTAAAGTCTCTTTCAATATTTTTTGTATGTCGATTGATGCACAAGGATTTGAGGAGATCTCTTCACGAGTCTCAACTATATTCAAATTATCGATAACAATAAAAATTCAGAACTAATCAACTTAATCAAAATACTCGGAGAAATTAAACAATTCATATAGCATTATGCTAATAACTATTCAATGAGGCGATTATATCAAATACGCCTAAATCTTTCAATCCATAAAAGATATATTTAATATGGTTGAATAATGTTCTCGAGAACTTGAATTAACTGCTTCTGGCAGTCTAAATCCTTTTAGAAGCTTCATTTAAATGTTTTTATCAAGAGGCTCACACAAATAAGATGTAACAACATTCATTAGACGAAACTATTTCATTTATTGCCAGAATATCTAAAAGTAATTGCATCCACCATCGAAGAATATATTTTCCTCATTCAATTTCATGTCTTTGTGAGAATCCTTATGCAACCAAATGAGCTTATTTCTCATGATTTCCCCTTGTGATTTCTCTTTCTCACAAAGGCTCGTTTATATCTACGAGCTTTACATATTTCAATGTATGGGCTATAAGCTCAAATACTTGTCTTTTTGAAAAGAGATTTTAGTTTCGCCTCAATTGTCTCTTTCATGTTGGCCAATCATTTCTTTGTCCAATTGACAATGATTCATGATCCACATCATCAAATAAAATCTCTAGTGCTATATTACATGCAAAAGTATTATCAACATCGATTTTATTTCGGTTTCATTTGTTACCAGACATGACATAATTTATAGAGATCTCTTTATTGTCAGGTACCTAAGTCATGTCAATATCTCTTTTGGATACCATTTAATGTCTTCTAGAGATTTTCATAATTATTAATTCATCGATCAGACCATCATAAAATATTGCTCATTTTTCTTTTCGATGATCTCTTATTTTTGGAACTTACTTGTCTACTACGTTTTAAGCATAAGTTAGACTCACTAGCAACTAGAGTTTGTCCTTCCATGACATCAAATTTATCGGAGCATTCATAGCTGGTATACGTGACTTAGTCACTCTTTTAGGGTCAACAAAATTATCTGGCAATTGATTTGCTAAATGAATTATCCATTGAACTTATAGTTCACATTGTGTACTATGTGGATCAAAAAGAGAAAATGATAATTCATTTCAACTTATTTCTTTCCCCAGCTATTTATTTTTTTCCCCTAATGTTGGGTAAATTGACTCATTAAAATGATAGTCAATAAATCGGATTGTAAATAAATTCTCTATCAGAAGCTCTTATATATATTCCCAACAAAACTCATCTTTGTGCGTTGTGGTGGAGCAATCAGAATATATATCGCACACCCAAAAAATTGAGATGAGAAATATTTAGTTCCTGACCAAAAACCATTTATAATGGGGAGAACTTATAATCATTTGTTGGCTTGATGCGAATTAATGATACTACATATAAAATGATATGTCATCAACATTATCAAGACTATTGTCTTTATAAGATAATCTAGAAAATGTGCTCATAATTTTATCAATTGAGCAAGTAACCTCGCAAACACCAAGTTGCGGGTTAATAACAAGGATACATATAACCATCTAGTCGATGCATCGATAAAAATCACAAAATACCTAGATGGACTGTATGAAAAGTGTATGGGGCCATATATATCACCTTGTATCCGTTCAAAAAAATTAATAGATTTGCACTCTATCATAGTTGTTGATGATTGAATAATCAAAATGCTTTCATAACAGGTATCACAAGAAAAATTACCTTGAAGAAACTCCTAGTTCTTCAATAAATAACCACATGAAAGTGTCAACAATTTTTCGCATCATAATTGAATCGGGATGGTCTAACCAGTCATACCAAATAAAATAATCAGTAAACATCTAGTTTACAATAGCATGAGCTTCAATTTGTACTAATTCTTATATAGTACAATATGGATGATAATGCATATAATTTTGTCAAAATTTTATTATTGCCTTGAGTTATACTCATAATATTGAGATAGTCATCATCCCTTTAACTGATATTCTCAATATATTTCTATAAATATCTTTAAAACTCAATATCTCTTTGCGATTTTGACGAGTATAATGTACTATAAATATAGAATAAAGTTCCATTTGGCAATAACATATTTGCTCAACGAGCATAATACACTAAAAATATGAGATAAAGTCTTATTTGGCAAATAACATATTTGTTCAGTCGGAGCTTTCTGTGATATTAGTACTTCTGGATATAGTACTCATATTATTCTCTTGCATTTAAAATGGGAAAATATGTATAATTATGTACCTTTTAATATGTGCTTTATTTCATTCACTTCGGGAAATAAAAAAATATGTGTTTTGTATCATTCACTTCGGGGAATGAAAAATATTAAAAAAATAGTACATCATATCAAATCAGATCAAAGATAAGCTCTCAAGAGCTCTTCTGAAGCACTGATATTTTAGTACTTTGAGATATAGTACTCATATTTCCCTTGTATTTAAATAAGAAAATATTTCTTATGCTTAAGTGTTGTATGAGTACTTACACTTTCTGCTAAGCATAAATTGCCATAAGTTATTGTATATTTTATTCCGGAAGTAATCATATTCTTTTTAAGGGAAAAAAATTAACATAAAAGATAAATAAATAATATATAAAGTAAATTAACAAAAATAAATAATAAATGAAAATAAATTAACATAAAGATAAAATAAATGGTGAATTATTCTCTTGAAGGATTATGAGAAATGATCAATATCCAATTGAGTTAGATCAATAACGTCATTATTTTCGCCACAAAGAAAATTTGTTTATATTTTCTTTAATTTATCATTCATGATTATGGTTAAAGTCCATAATACTTCGGCGTTTGACAAATACAAGATCAATGGTTTATACCATCGCATTGATAACATAAAGATTTTAATATGATCTCTATAATTCTTGTCATCTTTATAATTCCACTTCTTGTGGATATAATTATTCTCAAAATAATCACCTTATCCATGTCTATTTTATGATCTCAATCATGATCACAGTTACTAATGTGATATTTATTCTTTCCGCTATAAAATATCACATTCACTTCAGGGAATGGAGCGGAGACTGATAGGTATTTAGAACCCTTGTATGATATTGTGTCTGTAAGACAATATTAATGTGTGAAAAGTGGAGTATGTTTTTCTAATATATCCTCATCAATGATACTCTGTCACATAATTGAGTTTTATTCATTAATCATATAGTGAATTATCACGTTTCCATTCACTTCAAAGAATGAAACAAATTCAAAAATCACATGGAATAAGCATCATGCTTGTATAATTGCATGAAATAAACATCATGTTTGCATTCACTTCAAGGAATGACATAAATCCAATAATCGTATGGAATAATTATCATGCTTGCATTCACTTCAAGGAATGTCATAAATTCAATAATTGCATGGAATAAACATCATGCTTGTATTCACTTTAAGGAATGTCATAAATTCAATAATTGCATGGAATAAGCATCATGTATACATTCACTTCAGGGAATGCCTCCCATAAAAATTATTTGATCAAAACGATTTTCGTAACTTGAACTTGGGAGAAGTCTATAGTCGAGTTTTTCGACCCAAAAAATTACTTTCAAGCAAATATAGACTTTATAATATTCATACTATTAAATAATAATTTATCAACCAATATATTTACAATATATACAAGGAACAAAAAATTAATCCTCATACGCGGCGTTGTTAAACCAGTCCACAAGGTCCTTTAAAAAGAACCTCCTTTGAGACCAGTAGCCTCGCAGAACTGGATGTTCAGCCAATATACTCGGATTAAACCAACATAATAAAGAACATATTAATTAAGTAAATGTTTAATATTTGTTCCAATATCATGTAATACTTAGAACATGATTAAAAACATAAATTTTCATCATAATAATAAAATAAATAAATATTGGTTATAAATAAAGACAAAAATCTCAAATTAAATAAATAAAACATACCAGACTTTCCACTAACTTGTATATATATTTTAGATTTAGTTACCAATATTGTGTTAAAATCTTTTCAGATAATTGTCGACAAGAACTACGGTAATTGAGTCACTTTATCGTTACACAAACACCAAATAACAAAAGATTTTTTAATAAATTAAAAATCAAATCAAAGATAAAAAGATAAAAATAACTGATAATTAAAATATAATTAAGGGAGAAGAACTTATCTTTGATTTATGCTAGTAATAAATTCTTTTCAATAGTTCCTTCAAGAATCGGATGAAAAAAACCTTCGTTGGTTAGAGTCCCGTGCTGATAACGTATTGTGAATAAAGTAAAGAACAAGAATAAAATAGGAGAACAAAGATGAGAGACAAAGAGAGATTTTATTATATTCTCAAAGTAGGGTTGTGTACAAAATTTTGGCCAAAAGTCTATATTTATAGGCATAAGATGAAAACCCTAATTTCAATGGGTATTAAACTCTAATAATAAAGCCCATTAAACTTTAACTTAATATATAGATATCCACTATAGATAAATATATTTATAACAAAATTTTAAATTTTTAAGGATGTGAATACACTCCACGTCGCTAAATCCATCCTTAGTTTTGCATTAATTGTTGAAAAAAAATCAGAATATTGTTTTTTATCCTTCATCTTTGATGGTAGACGGCCGCAACCATACCTTCCACATGGGAAGAGAAAGTCAAAGCAAAATTAATTGCAATGTTAAGCTATCCAGTTCAGAACGGAGGAGAAATCATTCAAAATATTTAAAAACCACAAGTTCAATATATAAAAATGAGTTCAGATATTTTTTTATATACAGTTAGTCTTATTTAAAATATAAAAATATTATAAGAATCATAAATTAATTATATGATGCGAATATTTTATAATATTTACATAAAATTAATCTCTTTTAACCCTACAATGATTATACATGAAAAAATTAAAAATCCAACTAAAAAAATTCAATAAAAAATATACAGATAAATCTAACTATATTAATAAACGAATCAGAAAAAAGATTAAGACCAATGAAAAGTAAAAAATAGATTTAAACGTAATAAAAAATATCTATAAATACAAACCATGTATATAAATTTAATAACTCAAAACAATAATAATTGATATAATTATAAATAAATATAATCTTAATTAGTCGTAGTATCATCAAATCCGTGTATTTTTTTGTACATATGAAAAATTCCTTAAAATTAATAAGCACCACAAATAGGTAGTTGAGATTTGAGAAGTTTAAACGAATCTGCCCTACAAATCAAAGTCAAAATAATTTTATTGCCATTTGGTACGCAATTTCAGCGGTATGGAAAAGGTGAGTCCTCACGGCCATTTTCAGATGTACGCGGCACGAAAAGTCAATTCAAAATATATATATTTAAGGTACTCATTAATAATTTTATATATGTTTTAAAATAAAATTATACTTTCATTGTTAAATAAAAAATTATAGCTTATAAGAGAGAAAGAGATACGGTACTCAGAATTAAACTCAAATTTCATTCGTAATCTCAAATTCATTAAAAATATAATTCAAAAAAAAATAATCATTGAAGAGATACAATTTATTTAATCAATTTTTAAAGTGTCGTGTATATATTATTGAAGATCGAATATATATATCTTATAAGGGAGTACATGACACCTCACCTACCAACACCTTGATTAGTATTACTTTTGAAAAATATGGTGAGAAAGTGTAGTGAAAAAGTTCTTTTGAAATTTTTAGTTTAAAAAATGTGTGTTTAGTATTATTGTCAAGAAGTGCTTTTCAGAAAATAAATAACTATGTTAGACATGATGTTATAAGTTAAAAATATATATTTAAATGATAATAAAATTATTTCATATTATAATATTAACTTAAATTATAAAAAAATATAAAAATATTAATAAATGAATACATAAATTATTTTTGAAAAGTGTTTTTCAAAATGCTTTCAAGAAAATATATAATTTCACATGAATATATATAATTAAAAAAATAATTTATGTTAAATATAATTATGTATTTATAAAAATTAAATTATAATAAAATATAATAAATGAATGTTAAAATTGTGATCTAACTCTAAAAAACACTTTCCAATCGCAAAAGCTAAAAATTTTAGCTTTTGCGTTTGGATTAAAAATCATTTTTTAAATACAATTTCTTTTTTAAAAGTTAACTATTTAGCATTACTTCTGCGTTTTAAACCAGCTTTTGATCCAAAAACTGATTTAAAAAACAATCCTAAACGTAGCCTCACCTCCAATAAATTTCTATGGGTCAGCCTCCTAACTATTCAATGCCTTTCTTAATTGTTTATTTACCTTTGAGTGTCTTCTTTCAAGGCTTTTGGGGGCAAACCAATTCAAGCCATTCATTAACTACCCCTTGTCCACTTTCAAAGCAGTCTTTTTAGACAAAATCAAGGAGATCACACTCAATTCACGACCCTTGGGAGGGAATATTAAAAAGAAAGTTTAAAATATTTAAAATATCAAAAAAAATATTCAAAATAGGATTATAATTTATTTATTTCCGAATATATAACGTTTTTAGTTACTGTATAATTAAAGATCGAATATCTACTGTACATTTAAATAATTAATATGAATAATGTATTAAAAACTTTAATATTTTCGATGGTATATTTTACTAGTTATAAAAAGAATAACTCAATTAGCTTATAAATATATAATTATATAGTATAAATATATTCAGCTTGTAAAACAATAAAATATATTAAATAATTGTAATATTTTAAGTAATTCTGAAATATATAATAAAAGTTGGTAATAGGAATGGTCTTTAATTCTCTGTTCCAAGCTGGTTCCGTTGCCCATATTTCAGTACATATTTCCTGTCCACATACATATTATAGGAAATTGCACAGAAATTGAAAACAACTCATCTCATGTATATAAATAGATTTAGTTATATAATATAAAATTTATTTAATGCTATATTAATTTAGGATTATTGACGGAATAAAATATATGATTGAGATTAATAATAAAAAATATAAAAGTTATTTTAAGAAATAAAAAATAAAAAATAATTTTAATCGTTTATCATTATCATCTAGCGGCCTAGAAAGTGTAAAAGTAATTGATTTTTTACACAATATAAGTAGATCCTAACCATTTATATATGTATGAGATAGAATTAATTTACATAGTGTAAAACTTAAAGTTTTACATATTTTTAGATCGCTGAATTAGTGAAATGGATGATCCTAATTAACTTTTTATTTTTTTTTCAAATGATAATTTTTATATAACCGACTATTAATCTGAATCATCCGTTTCACTCATTTAACGATTTTAAAAAATATATAAAACATAAAAAATTATTAAGAATATATACGTATCGAACAAATATTTATAATAACAAAAAACAAGTTGTATCTAAAAAATAATGGAAATCTGGATTTTTGTCTTGAATCCCGTGAGTGTTGTCTCCTTCTGATCTGTTTTCTCATGGGCAGTGGCATTGCCTTTTTCTTATGAGGCAAAGCTTATCGATGCGAAATTTGGCATCTATAACTGGCGGTAAGAGCTTCAACATTTTTCAGACTCTCACTTTATAAAATTAAACTTTTAATTTTTATTCGAGTTAATATAATATTTTTTAAAAAATATATTTTAATATTTAATTTTTTGTTTTATTTGGTCCTAACACTTTTCTTTATTCGAATTTAAAATAAATATTTTTATCTTGAATAATCAATTTAACTATCTACAAAAACGTACTCAATTTAAAATGCCACAAGCAATGCGCGTCCACGCAAGATGACAAATTCACACGATTCAAAACCAGGTCTTGACCACTTCCTCTTGTGTTGTTGCTAGCTCAACCAACTGAATTTTTTAACTATTTTTTCAAAAATATTTTTTAAAATCGTATTTTAAAAATACTTTTTATCATAATTTTTAAAAATAATATCAAATTAGCTCGTACTTGCATATTCGTATATTAAATAAACATATTTATATACTGATTAATATATATTTTTATCATACCATACTCGTATAATGATTTAAACTATTTTTTGTATTATTAGTTTGGCCTTTAGAAAAAAGATGAAACCCAAAAAGAAAATAAAAAAGAAACGTGCGTTGGAAGGCAAAGCAACAGCCCGAAGAAGTAGCCGATGCTGTACACGGAGAATCTCCTCCTCCCACACGTCCGCCTAATCATAAGCTGCCACGTCGCATTCACCTTGTGTTGATGAGGACCCCACCGCTACACCAAATATCATTGGCCATTGTTGAATAATATGCCGTCGGTAGCGTGACAGAGACCTTGTCTCACTTCCCCCGAGTTATGATTTCTCTCTCCCAATAATTTTAGAAATACTTAATTATAAAATGTTCATATAAATCATATTATATAAAATGGGTTAAAATGAAAATTATTTTTTAAAATTATATATTTAAAAGATAAAAGGATAAAAGAATATTTAAAATAATTTATTTACTTATGCTAATTTATTAATTTTATAATATTTGTTTTTCCATTCTATTAGTAATAGATATAGATGATAATTTGATTTGAAAATGACGGATTCTAATCTAATTTAATTTAATAGAGATAATATTTTATTTAAAAAACAGATTCGGGTAGGATCAGATTATTGAAAAATAAAATTGAGGCAAATCAGGATCGAGTTTAGAGTAAAAATTTCTCGATCTGATATATTTTTATTATATTTTTATAAATAATATATAATATTTTTATTAAGTTTTGGTCAATCGGGTGTAATCAGATTTTTTGTTAAAATATCAGATCAAATTAAAGTTAGATTATAATTTTTATTATGTTGGATCAAATTAAAAATAAAATATATCAAGATCAAATTAAACTAAAATCGGGCTAAATATTTTGATTTTCAATATGAGAACATAACGGTAAAAATCTATCCCATTTCGATCCGTTGTCATCCTAATAATAGATTATTGTTTTTTATTGGGAATGTCCATAATACTAGCTGGTCAAGTTAATTTGGAGAATAAACTGTATGGAATAAATTGAAATTAAAATAATAAAATAAAAATGTTTTAATCTTTAAAAAATATAAAATCATTCATTAAAAAAGGTTTTGCTCTAAACACGGCAAGAATTTTTCGTGTTGATTATTTTTAAAATATAAAAATCCTAAATGATATTTATTATTATCTAGTTAATATATGGATTAATATTTGCTAAAAAATATTTAGATAATTTTTATCAAATTTAAATCATAAAAGAGATAATTAGGTTAAAAAAAAATAAAAGAAGTTTTTTATTAACAAGATAAGCCGAATTGATTTTAATAAAGATTATGCACTTAAATATTTATATTAAATTTAACTATAACTATTTTTAATATATACATATATATAATTTGAATTATATATTATATAAATCTTCACCAAAGTGTAACTACATACAGGTTACCGAAAACCCATGAAATCTTAAATGAAACTCTCCCACCAAAAAAGTAAATTTTTTTTGTACTTTTCTTTTGCAGTTGTTAATGGTGTTGCTGTCTCTCTTGGTTTGATTTTTGTTTTCTCTCTTTCTCTATTCTGTTTTTTTGGTTTCCTTTTTGAAGATGGTGATATCTTAGGGAGTTGAATTTGATCCAAGGAAGAGGAAGAGAGAGATGGGTTCTTGTGTGTCGAGACCTGTAGGAAAGTTAATGTCTTCTAGGAAGAACAGCAAGCAGCAACAGCAGAAAAATTGTAAAAGTAGGAAAAGCTTCGAGAAAAGAAGGGTGTCTAATGGGCTGCCCGACACATCTTCCGATGACTTTTGTAGCTCGGATGCTCCACCTGTTCATCACTCTTCCTTCTCAAACCCGACTGTTCAAGGTCTTTTCTTCGTTATCTCCCTGTTATCGAATCTGGGTTTTATGTTTTTGTGATTTTGTTTAGCCTTTTGTTTGTTATGTGTTCATGTATTTCCATTTTCTGGTTGATTTGCTTGGTGGGTTTTGGAGGTTGGGATGCTTTTGGTTGTTGCATGGAAGGTTTTGGGTGTTTTAAGGGATCGATTCTGATTTTTTATGTTACCAAGAATTAGTGTTGTTGTGAAATGTTGATGGTAGAGGCCAGCTCTTTAGATGGTCAATTCACTTGGTTTTTCTTCAAAGCATAATAATCTGATCGTATTCCAACACCGGGTTTTGATTTTGATATTCATATATATTCTTGCACTTCATGTTTGTTGATTATCAGAGGGACTCTAGATTAATGAGGGAGAATTCCAAGTAGAATGTATGAATAAAACTGCAGAATTTGCTAATTTTTTCTTGACAATAATGTTTGATCCATTAATGATCTTTATTGCTGCTCTAGTCTATATTAAGCTTTAGCAAATCGGGGTTTAAACAAGTATTGGATGCATGTGAACCGGTTGAAGTTTGATTGAGTAGGACTTAGCTGCTGCAGTGCTCTCATTGGTTGTTTCAAGACTACAATTGATGTTGCTAAGATTATTTATTTCAATTTGATCATATGAGCAGTAGGATGGTTTTGAACAATTTTTTCATATGGTCAAAGGCTTGTGTGGGAGATTCAGTAAAGTTATTCTTTTTTATTTCCTGTTGAACCAGATCAATAGTGTCCCTATTTGTATGTTTAACCTTTCGAGTTTCAAGCTTTGTTGTTAGGGAGTGTAGTTTGTTAGGTAAGAGTCTTCAACATCACTGTTAGCATCTAGATGCATAATCTACTCTGCATCTACTAGAAGAGGTAGAAATTTTGAATAGCTTAATGGATATCAATGCATATTTGCTCGATCTGTTACGTTTTTAAGAGTTCAGAACAAGGATATGAATTAATCTATATATATTAAAATTATAACCAGGCATCTGTGAATTACTTTCTGTTAGTCAAATTTTAAAAGAATGTTTCCTTTCCATTGATAGATATGCTGCTTTCGTTCTACATTGTTCATAGAATTCAACTTTCTTTCAATCTCTTAAAAACTTTTCTCCTAGTTCTTGTTTTCTATGCATTAGATTTTGAAATTAGTGTTTGTTAAGCTGATGGTTTGTGATGTTACCTTGGCAGGGAGTGAGGAGTTGTGGTTTGATCCAGTTGCAGCATTTGAATCCGACTGTGACGAGGAGTTTGAAAGTGTTCAGGAGGGTATGATGTTTTGAAAAGTTGCTTGGACCTCTCATTTAGACAAACTTTTGTTTCACTCGAAGATTACCAGAAATCGTTACCATTGACTACATATCTATTTACATGTGCAGATGTGTTATCTTTAAATGGTCTTGAAGGTGAACCTGTATCCAGTATTTCATCTTTAACAGATGCTAACTGCAGAGACCATTCTTCTTTAGTTGATCATACGAATAAACTTGGGGATGTATCGGATGGAAAAGCATGCAATGCTGTGCGCGAGGCCACATTAAATACCAATAGTGAGGTCTTCAAATCGGAAGATGGTAATCCCCAAACAAAATCTGATGGGACTTCAAATGAAGCAAAGGAACCTGTATTCCTTGATGATATTGCCTCTGTGGATGAAGGTCCCGGAAAGGGGGAAGGATTGTTGGATAATTGTGGCATTCTTCCGAGCAATTGTTTACCTTGTCTTGCATCTACAGTTCCATCAGTTGACAAGAGAAGATCGCTCATCTCTAGCCCACCTAGTGCAAGGAAAAAGCCTGGCTTAAAACTTCCATTTAAGTGGAAAGACGAGAATTCCAGCACTACATTATGTGAGTATCTAAGTTATCCATTGAACTTCACAATCTTTAGTCATTGTGTTCATCATGAACTGTCTTGTTATGAGACTGCATATGCATGTGAAGTTGTTTCCATTGCAGAGATATTAGAATAGTTTTCTCATCAATTTGGTGGCTGCTTCTTTTATGATTGTTTAGTACTTGATGCATGTTAACATATCAAGTCTCTTAGAAAGCAGAAATGTAGCACAAACGAACCATAATTTTTCTGTTAGGATTTGGTAAATTTATCCGGTTTCTATTTCAATTCAGTTTCTTCAAAGATGCTTCTTCAGCGACCAAAAGCAGGTTCTCAGGTGCCTTTTTGCCCCATAGAAAAGAAAATGCTTGATTGTTGGTCTCATATCGATCCTGGTAGTTTCAAGGTTCGAGGAGAAAATTATTTTAGGTATGACTAAAAAATTCAGTACCTAGTTCATTACTTTAAGCCTTAAGGTATACTTGGAGTTTATTTATTTTTATACAAAATTATTAGAGGCAAAAACATGTATGTAACATTTAGAATTTTAATTTGTTATTACCATGACAGTTTCTCACATTATTTGTTTATTGCAGGGATAAGAAGAAGGATTTTGCACCTAATCATGCTGCATATTATCCTTTTGGAGTCGATGTATTCCTATCTCCCCGAAAAATAGATCACATAGCTAGATTTGTTGAACTCCCGGTTATTAGCTATTCCGAGAAACTACCTTCTATCCTTGTCGTAAATGTACAGGTATGTGTTTGTTTATATATTGTCCTTGGGATGGAATCATGGAAGTAAGCATGATGCAATGGTCCTTGGTTCTGTTTGATTTGGTTATACTTTATTCATTTCCCCCCTAAATCTCTGTAGAGCTTAATGCTTAACATTTTGTGGCATTGCAGATTCCTTTGTATCCGGCTGCACTTTTTCAGAGTGAAACTGATGGTGAAGGGATGAGTTTCGTTCTCTACTTTAAGCTTTCTGACAATTACTCGAAGGAACTTCCGCTTCACTTTCAAGAAAACATAAGGGTACTACTGATACTTAAATATTGTATTTTAAACATTCCCGGATCAAGAAACTTATACCTAAAATATCGAAAATTACAAAAATGATTCACTCGACTATGAAACTTCGTGTGAAGGCTTCAGAAACTATCTTGTGGGTTTGGGAGCCTTAAATTAATAGCATTTGCATGACTGAAATACGACGATGTGTTTGAAACCTACCTAGTTCAAGGCCATGTCATGCATCCAGGGCCAAACGCACCTGCACATGGTGTGCACTCTAGGCTTCAGCTGAGGCTATGTTATGCGCCTCAGGCATCAAGTCTAAATTTAAATGTCTATATCTTCCTTTTAGCACTCAATAGAAAATTTTAGGTGATTTTGCTACTAGAACACTAATCCATTATCCAATTTCAGTTCAGTATGGTTTTTGGCTACAAGTTAAAAACCATTATTTTACATATATTTAATTTCTTCATAGATTCCTTCCCTGCTTCATACTTTGAGCTACACCCAAGTTTACAGTATTGAGTCTGTATTTCTTGTTTGAAAACAGAGGTTGATTGATGACGAAGTTGAAAAGGTTAAAGGATTCCCCGTAGATACAATTGTGCCATTTCGAGAACGGTTGAAAATATTAGGCCGTGTTGCAAATGTGGAAGATCTTCACATGGGTGCTGCAGAGAGGAAACTTATGCAGGCATACAATGAGAAGCCTTTTCTTTCTCGTCCTCAGCATGAGTTCTACCTGGTACGTATGCTTGTATGTTAAGGATGGAAGTAGCGTTAGAATCGTATAGATACACTGTCTCGTTATGGTTCTTTCTTAGGCTCACTAGTTACTCGATTGAATTTTTGCAGGGAGAAAACTATTTCGAGATTGATATAGATATGCACAGATTCAGTTACATCTCTAGGAAAGGTTTTGATGCATTCCTAGATAGGCTAAAGCTTTGCATCCTAGATGTTGGCCTAACGATTCAGGCAAGTTCCAATATCTCGCTTGCAAATTCAAGATCCCCCTCCCCACTTTCCCTGAACAAGATTCTTTTAGTTTTTCTTTCATTTTATAATGACATTTACCCAATGTTTCACTTTGAAAACAGGGGAACCGAACTGAAGAGTTGCCTGAACAGATCTTGTGCTGTTTACGCTTGAGCGGAATCGACTATATGAACTACCACCAACTTGGTTTGATGCAAGAGCCTTCTTATGTAAGTTCTGAAATGCTATAGTGCTTGTACAACCATGACTTAATAAAGCGCTTAATTCTGGATAAATTTCTTCACTTTCTTCATCGGTACTAGAATTTCTGAGCTTGATATCCCCTAGCCTGAGACAACAGACATTAAGAGCTTTATGGTACTACTTCCGGTTTACAATGTGTCTCGTAACGAACAATATTCGAGAGGGTGTTTTGGTTGAAACTCATATGCTCCGATGACATAATTGTTATGAGATATGCACAAATATGTTCATGAATTTGTTTTCGGAGAAGAAACGAGACCGGCGGTATGCCCTTCGACAGCCATATTGCTGTCCATTTTAATGCTTAGGATGCAGCATTCCCCTTCCCCTCTTTCCTTTTGTGGAAATGAATATTGAAAATATAAGAGTTACAAGTATTGACAGGGGTATGCTTTACAATTCTCTGTATTTCCTGGAGAACTTTCACCTGTGTTATTGGAAAGGGGTATGCTCATTTTATTTATTATTTTTTAAAAAATTTTAATCATTGCTTTAATCATTTTTAATTACATTTAGAATAGTCACTAGGTTATTGAGTCTTATTAATAAATATAAAATTTATATTTAGACATAATATACTTACAAGTATGTAATTGAGATATATTTGTATGTGTATACAATATATTTTATCAAGAAAATGAAAATCAGACTATATAATTCAATATATTTTGTGGGTTAATCATATTCTTAATCATTTTTTTATTTACGCTAAAATTTGAATATATCTTGCTTAAGGAATCTAGTACTTCATCACACTAGATCAACTGAATTTGGGTTGTTATACATAAATTAGGGGTTCTTATCAAGTGAGTTTATCGCGAGTTGAACAATGCTTGACTCGTGTTCGTTAAAAAATTTTATTGCTTGACCTGTTACTCGTTAAACTAGTTAAAAATTTTTGTTACTCGACTCATTGCTCGTTAAACTCACTAAAAACTTCACCTTATTTTTAACTAAAAGTAAATTTGAATAATACTATATAGAGTTTAATATTAACATAAATAAACAAATTTAACCAAAAAATATCAAAAGAGTGTATAAAACATTTTTAAAGTCTAAATTTCAAATTAACAATACTCAAATACAATAAACTATCATATTAAAATTAAAGTAACAATCCGTAAATTAATAATTCTTATTTATATTTATTTTTTAAACAAAATAATTCTAAAATAATTACTAAAAAATATTTTAAGAAATTAATGAGTTGTTCGAAAACTTATCAAATTGAGTTAAATTTCACTCGACTCAACTCGTTAAATCTTGAATTGAATTAACCCGAATCGAGTGTTTTACGAATTTCGACAACTCATTAACAGCTAACATGAACTATGATCTGATTTAATGTTGTACATAAATCAAAATAAAATCTTGAATACAAATAATTATATCTATATAACATAAAAATAAATACAAATACACTATTTTATTAATAAATATAACCGAACCAATAAAATTAATAAATTTTAACCGTTTATTCCAGAAATTCGTAAACGAATTATAACATTTATCGTATAAATCAACAATAAACTTTGCCATATCACAATAAAAAGTTTGTATTGTCTATTAACACACGAAAGAAGTGAAATTAACCCTTCCATGGGTGTCTATGACTGTATAGCATACATCCATGCTTCATCATCATCATCAGCCATCTCTTTTATTCACGTTTACCTTATTTATGCTCTCATGAAAACACAGCTTAATTACCAGTCAGATGTTTCTCAATCAGCTTCTTCAGTTCTGTCTTTTTAGCTCCGCCCAGCCTCGCTACCTCCGACCCTTTCTTAATAAGAACGAACGTCGGCATCGTTTCAAGTTTATAGTCCCCAGCTACGTCCTATTCATTCGCGATATTAAAATTCAAATCATTAATTTTATTTAAAAAATAAGAATATTTTATTCTGTTTAATCAACCGATAAAAAAAAAGTGTTACCGGTAAAGTATCGACATCAATCTTGATGAACTCGACGTTGGAATATGTCTCGGCATAGTCCTCGATCACCGGTTCCATCCCTTTGCAGGGTCCGCACCAGGTCGCCGTGAAATTGATCACCAGCTTTCATCACCCAAACGTTAGCAATTAGTAGGAGAAAATTACACCATACAAATATGAACATGAAACAAGAGTATAGGACTGATTTTTTAAAAACTAATTCGATTCGGGTACTGATAAACATGTTTAGATTTGTACGAATATAAAATATTTTAAGGTAAACACGATACGAATATATAAAATGTTGACTTTTTTACCAGCTTGTCACTTTGCTTGGAGGCCTCTAACTTCTCCCTCCACTGGCTCGAGGAGAGCATTTCGACGATTTTGGCACTAGAGGTTTTGTTCCCCATCTTAAAATATTAAAAGCTTGAAAATAGAGAGAGAAATTGAGATTTTATTTTTATGGTATGCAGGTCGATCTTGAGGAGGGAAGAGGAGGTGTTCGAGGAAAGACTTTATATACTGGTGGATGGAGAGAATTTTTTATTTTATAATATATAATGTAAATGAATATAAAAAATAAATATATCATTTATATTTTAAGATAAATCACGTAAACTAATATTAAATTTTATTTTTAAACTTAATTTAATCATTAAAGTTTTAAAGTATTCAATTTGTTTATAAAGAAATGAACTCTATCCGATGGTAGATGAGAGAGATCAATGAGAAAAAAATCATAAGTTTTTTGATCGATTTGTACCAATAAACGAAATTTTTTTTAAGATTCGAACGATAAAATATTTCATGGATATGAGTAAAGAAATATATAAAAAATAATATACAAAGAAACGAGTTTCATCCGGCAATGGATGAGCAAGAGTCATAAATTTTTTGATCGATTTGTGAATTTCTAAACACTTTCTGATAAATTAAAGGTCGAACTTAGACTCAGTGAACTGAAACAAAATGATGAGTAAAACTTAGAACCAGACGACCAACATCTATGATTATTTAGGGTTTAAAAGTGATAAAATATTCAATATCTAAATTTTAGTGACAAAAACATTTAATGTTTAAACTTTAATAAATAAATTTAACATTTTGAAAAAAATTAGTGAACAAAAAGATATTTAAAAATAAAATTTGATAATGATTTACATAATTTATTTTATATTTTATTAAACGAAATGATGTTATTCCCGAGAGATTTATGTTTGAGCAATTTATTTTATATAATATATATATATTATTAAAATTAATAAATATAATTATTTTATAATCAAAACAAAATGTTAAAAAATATATTATTCATATAATGTTATTGCGTTTTGTATCACAAATAGAAGATATGAACAATCGAATACAATTATAGAATATTATAAAGTAAATATTTAAAGTTGATATATTCCCGTCAAAAATAAAGATAAAAAAGAATATATTCGATCTAATTTGTAATAATATCTCGTCAACTTAATACAAACCGGTGGGGGATAGTTGACCCTAAAATTTAAATTTGATTTAAAATTTTAATGAATTAAATCAAGTTTAACATTACAGAAACTCGTTTAATACACCACTATAGATTTAGACGATTTATATTTTACTTATAATAAATATAAGAATACATATAATCAGAAATAAAATCAAAATTTAAAATTAAAAAATATATTTTTTTTTTTATATTTTTCTCGCCCCTTAATAATTTCTTCCGGGATAAATGTAAGAGACGCGTTTGTGGCTGATACAAGTAAGCATCTTCTTTCTTTTGTGAACATTTTTTTTTGTTCATATATATTTAATATTAATTTATAATTTAAAATTTAAAGTTTAGACCCTAAAACGTACGTAACAGATTTTAAAAGTTTAATTTTGAGATTTTTTTTTTCGTATTAATAATATATCAAATAATTATTCAAATTATAATAATATCATCTATAAATATATTAACAACGATTAAACTTATTCTTCTTAAATATTATATCTTATATTATTATTTTAAATATCATCTAAATATTAAATATAAACCCTCGAATATAAATTTTTTTATACGTTGAGATTCAAACTCTAAAAGATACAGCTTCGGATACTATGGTTTTCATACCATTTTAGTTGTCTTAATATTAATATTAATATTAATAAATTTTTATTTAAAAATAAAAATTTAGATTTTTCCTTCCTCCTTCCTTTTAAGATGCGTTGCCTAATTTCTACGACTTCTAGAGAATTTCTTTGAACCATTCGTCTGATAAAGCAACCGAAGGGGAGGCGGAAGCATAAATTCCACAAGAAAACGTAATTTTCAAGCTTCTTTTATTCTTTTAATTTAGTCAGAAAAATGTTATCGAGTGGTAATAAATACATGAAATAAGAAAAAATGATAATATTATTTTAGCGGTCGAAATGAGAATAATATATTTGTTGGATTCGTATTATCATTTGTATGTTATAGTTATATTTATAAATTTTAGGTATAAAGTTAAGTTTAATTTTTAATGTTTTAATTTATATTAAAATAATTTTATTTAGATAGAAATTATTAACTGATTAATGGTTAAAATTTTTTTATTAATGTGGTGCGTCTATATGGATTGAATTAATGACACGGTATGTACATGTGTAATTAATAAAAATAAACTCAAGTCTGATATAGATACCATCTAAAACTATTAGTTATTAGGAGAAAGATTTAAATAACAATTGTTATGTATAGATAATAATATCATATAAAATCGTGATATCTGTAATCTTATTAAAAATTATAGATATAATACTCGTAGTGATTTTAAAACGCTAATTATATTTGTAATCGGGATAAATATAACATAATCAAAAATAAAATTATTATTATTATTATTAATTATAGTTTAAATCATTATTTAAGAATAATTTTTAAATTCGTTTAGAGCCATTAAAAATCTAAAACCAACCTAAATTATATGAAAAAAAATACTCATAATGAATATTATTAAAAGATAATATAAAAAATTTATAACTATTTTCTTTAAAAAATATTTTTATTACCTGAGCTTTAATATTCCTATCTGCTGTTATCCTATTTATATTAGTTTCCGATTACTTAGTAGATACAAGGTTTCCGTGTATACCTATGATATGACATAAATGTGTTGTATTTCTAGAACCAGATCGAATCATGCAACCTAGAAGGAATTAATTGGGGTGGGAAATGGGAAAGAGAATCATGAAGAATTTAGAAAAATATTTAAAGATAAATATATATAAAATTTTAAGATAGATATAATTTATAAATATTAAAAATTTAAAAACTAGCTCATAATTCTTTTTAAAAATTTAGAAACGAATGTATGAATTTTAAACAAATTTAAGGTGAGTTTGTGTCTATTTTAAAAAATACATTCATTTGTCACTGGGTGAGAGATTCACTCAAACCATAGACAACACAATTGTAGCAACAATTTCCACAAAGACAGAATCAAAATTTAAGATTTAAAATATAATATAAAAAAAAAAAAAACATCCCACACCAAACATTTATAAAATATAGCATAGATACTTCTTATAAGATTAGTCTATTAGTCAATAAAATATATTTATTTAATGATAAATTTGATATTAAACTTAAAATTTAGTAATATTTAACTTGATATTTTCTTAAAAAATTCCAAATTTTGAAGGAAACTTTTAAATTTGGACAGATTGTCCCATCCTTAAATCTACTGAAGCTTAATAGTTCACCCAATAGTTGAAACAATCATCCCAAAAACGAGCCCGAATTTAAAAAATGAATAGAAAATAGACGAAGTTGTAATGTTTAAGGCCCAAGCCCAAATGATTTGACCCGTTTTCAAAATTCACGGTATCGTACTTTATTGTTATACTATTATATAAAAATTAAGTATATACTCCACTATTTAGAATCTAAAGACCAAATTGAATATAATGTAAAATTAAGGGACAAAATTAGATAAAATGTTTTTTCAAAAAAAAAAGGAATTGAAGTTCGGCAAATTTTCTACTGTGGTCGAAAAGTAGATGATTCAAATTCGACCAAACTAAACTTTGAAACAAACAAAAAAAATACGGACTGCTTATAAAATAAATACGGATTAAATCACAAAACAATCAAATTACTTAGCTAAAGATCACAAACACTATACATTTAAAAATCCAATTTTTCAGTTATTAGAAATTTTGAAATTCAAACTACTGATTCAAGTTGACTTGACTAAAAAATGTTTTTTTTAAATCAAATCGAACTTTGCTCACCTACGTATAATTTCAAAATGTGTATATGAAAAAAAAACATGAAGCTAGATAGTTGGTACCAAACTGCAAGTTGAAAAGCAAGGATATTGCTAGAAGTGTATCTGTTTTTCAATGATTTCCGATGCAAGTCATTGATTCACTGAACTAATGTGTCCTGGATAGTACTATATGAACATGAATCCACTATCAAACCAAGCTTTCCATGCAAACACAAAAAGAGGTACATTTTCACCACCCATTTCAAGAAACTGACCTCATAAACATGGCCTAAAGCAGTCACGACTCACGAGGCAACACCAACATCGGCTGAGGCATGACCACCATGAACTGCTGAGCTTTGATTGTTGTAAGCGTGGCCACCACCTCTGCCACCTCTTCCCCGGTTGTTATAATAGCTCCTAGAATAGTAGTTGTGGCCAGGCTGATCATAATATTGGTTACGACCATTTTGGTAGGCTCCACCTCCCCTTCCATTGCCTCGACCTCCACGACCATTGGAGTAACCCCTACGACCACCCCCAGTACCACGACTCCCTCTTTGATTGTGATAGGGTCTTCGAGGAACATACTGCTGCTCCCTGGGTTCTACATCTCTCTGATTGTGGTCCATATCAGCCTGAAACTTGCCACCACCTTGATGAACTGCAGTGTCCTCGGGATGATTTTCCAACCCCGGTTCATCCTGACGAGCACAAGCCTCATATATTAGATCAAATCAATGGAATCCTAAAGGACCATATATGATTACATCCAACTGAAAGCACCTTTTGAAGTTCCTCTGCAGAACTAAATTGACTGTAGCCAGTATCAGTTTCTTGATAATTAGATGAATCTGCATCCTACATCAAACACAGAAATAATTTGGAAACATTATCCCCTTTTGTAATCATAAAACTAACAGGGGAAGGATAGCTCTGAATGAAATTTAAACATGTTAATGCAAATAGCATGCATCAATCAGAAATGGAAGGCCTGATAATAAGCCATCCCAAACAATAAACATCAAGGCCCTATGTCAAGCAGAGGGAAATGAAAACTAAGAAACACCAAGGCCCTACTTCACCATATAAAAATCAAAAAGCATAACCGAGTTACGCAAAGGCAAAGGGGAACTAGCTACCATAAGATATTTTATTCTAGAGACCAGTATACTATTTATAAGTCTGAATTGTAAGAACCATTTAAACCCCCCATACTAACTAATCCAAAATATCAGAACCCTCAATTACACCAAATTTCTCGTATCTCGCAGCTTTCCTTGACAAACTGAAGGTAAAAACTCATCACAACCCTCTCTGTAATCCCTCTCAAAAACATGACTTTTTTTAGGCCAATCTATTTTCAGTTGTGTTCCATCCGTCTTATCTTCAAGCCAATGCGTGAATCCATCCCACACAAACCAACCTGCTGAGTCGATAAGACTTCTTGATTATCAGAATGAATAAATGTCATTCTTTCTGCTAAAACAACCTAACCAAAGAAATGGTTTGTGTAGGATGGATTCATGTATCCAGTATGTATATGAACAATCTTACACATACCAAACTTGTGATATCGGAATGAATAAATGCCATTCTTTCTGCTAAAACAACCTAACCAAAGAAAAAGTCGTGAATTATTTCATAGTCAACTTCTGAATTTACAACTGGTGTATGATTAGTCATTTCTAAAAAAATCTAAAACCTTTCCCTTTCAGTCATCTCTGCATATAGACCAATTTCACCTAGTGCTACAAAAGGTACAGCATGCCATTTGAGACTGTTCTAAAGGTACAAAATTGGATCTCAAAGGCATTTGCATGCACCCAAAGTCCAGAGAAAAAAATAGTCTTAAAATCCCCATGTGTAGACAATTCTTCTTAATTCTTATCATCTTATTCATAGAGTTTAAACTTTTATCCGTGCTTTTAGATAGGCTCAAACTCTACTATGGAACTAGGAAGTAGATACTAGAACTCTATGGATATATGGACACTTTTTTCCCACTAATAAGAAATTATTTTAAGAGATTGTCGGCCTAGTTATCAAGTTGCTAGATCTTGGGCAATAAGACTTGATAGAGTTTGATAACGTTGATGTCAAAGCCCAAAGGATCTTGCAACTTCAACAAATGATTAATGTTTCCTCTACTTGGAAAATGCAAATGATCTATTTTCAGACAATATAAGAATACCATTGATAGTCGTCGGTTCATAATGATAGATAGCCAACAAACTTACTGATCAAGTCTGGTTAAATATTAGAGTATCTCAGCTTGTTATGCGTACATAAATAACAAATAGCTACGCCAACAGCCATTTGGTCTGTTGGTAGTAGAGTGCCTGGACACTTTAGTTCCAGAGGCAGGGTCAGACTCAGGTAACGTGAAAAAAAAAATAACAAATAGCTATATCGATGATTGGTATCAGATCTTATATGTACAGATGAATGTCCTTAAAACCTCGCATTCTGTGGTTCTTTAGTCATTTAAAAAGATACTTAAGGACTCTCTCATTTCTCTTCCCTATTCCCCTCTAAACAATGATATAGCCGAAAAGCAAAACCTGAATGCTTGAAATCAAACTAAACAAAATAACAATCATTTCAACAATGATAAGAGTATAAAAAAGAGGGGAACCCAAGAGTTTTTAACAAAAACATATATCACAAATAATGTTAAATCCAAAAACTAAACTACTCATTCCTTTTCTTAAACTAAAACAAAGAATAATACCTTCCGCTGATACTGCTCAATTGAATCTTCCACCTCAACGGGCTCAGAAATGGGCACACTCTGCACTGGAACCTGGAAAGTGGTATAATTCCCCGCAGCTGCAGCCACCTCAACCGGAGCCTTCATCTCCGGGGTTGTTGTAAAATAATCCAAAGCCATAATCTTGTTAAGCCGCTCTCTCAGCCCAGCATCTGCAACACAAAAACATGCCAAGTTAGATAAAAAAAAAGAAATTTAACAACAAATGAACCCCGGAATTAGTGTGATTTATTACAGGAAACGCCGGTATCGGGGTCGATGGGCTGGTCGGAGTTCAAAAGCCAAAGCTTAGCATGTTGGACGCAACGGTGCAAAGCGTTCTTGTGAGACAAGCTGGAATCAGCAGGGCGTGAGGTCAATAGTACACTCAGTGCTGAAACCGAATCCAAATCTTTCTCACTAAGCAGGTCGGTGGCGTCGTCAGTGACGTAATCGTAGGTCAGGCAACAGCCCCTTTCGTGAGTCCGAGTCAACATCGTCGAAGTGAAATCATTCTGAGACTTGACATCAAATAACGACCCGAAATAGAGCAGATTGAGGAGATCCTCAATGGCCTGGTCGGGTTCATCTGGCGGCTGTTGCTCTTGGGTTTGTGAGGTAGTTTCTTCAGGCAAAATGGTTTGACTCTGTAAAGCGAGTGAGATTTCCTCGGAGACGGCGGCAGAGAGAGGATGACGAAGCTTCTCGAGTTCGTCGATGAGGGCGGAGACGGCTGGTTTTGAACGGAGAACTTCTTCTTGCTCTTTGTTTAAGGATTTTCCCTGAGCGGCTGATTCTTCCATTTGGAGGATGCGGTTGTATTTCTTACGTAAGGCACGGATGCGTTTGTTGATGAGGCTAAGGACTGGACCGTCGGAAGAAGGGGTGCTTGTTGCGTCGGAGGAAACTGCTGTCGTCGCGGTGGTCGCCATTTGTGGGGTTCTTTTCGGTTGTGGCGGTGGATGAACGGAGTTTGGAAGAGCACCACTGAGAGGTGGTGGCGGTGGGCAACGGGATAGGAGATTTTTAGTAAAGAATGGGAAAGTGAAGGGTCTTGGTATGGGCTTTTGGGTTAAAAGCACCGAAGTAATAGTTTCAAAATACAAATAATAGTATTAAATACTAATATATTTGTAAAACAATATATTCAAGAAAATATAAAGTAATATATTCATAAAGAACCTTTCAAAAAAAATCATAAATAGTTCATAATATATATATATATATCATGATATATTTCAAAAATAATATATTTATGATATACTATAAAATAATGTATATTATAGATAATGAATAATTTTTTTTATATAAATTCTCGTACAAAAGTAATTTTTGAAATTGAGTTTATACCTTCAAACTATCCCAAATTAAATTTATTATTACACAAATCCCATATTAAATATCTATTTTGTACAGTTAAAAATGTCATTAATCTATTCAACATATTTTCAAATATTACAAAATAAATATTAATCTTTAGATTTTTCACAAATGAACATACCCATCGGTTAAAAAAATAATGTCACATACTAAACTTAATAGAAAATATCTTATCTGATCCGAATTAAAATATTATTATTTTTTTACTTTTAGACGATAACGATATTAATTTCAATGCTATTCTTGAGCACCGGTGTTTTATTATTTTTCTTGTCTTTTATATTACATCATTTATTTGCTTTTATATTTTTTAGTTTTAAATAAAAATTTATTATTATACCACGTTTTTCTCTATTATTATAGCACGTTCCTTAATAATTTATATAATCAAAAAAACAATAATTTCAAAGTACTTCTAGAACTAAAAAAATGCTCCAACAAGAGCATAATTAAAATAGAAATAATGACAATTCCTATTTATTATTGTTAGAAATATCCAACTATAATCCTCTTCGTTTTACTTTAAATTTCACTATTCAACACCTTTTGGAACATGGATATAAGCATATACTCATTCAGGAATCCTCCAAATACTTGAAGGGAAAAAACTTAAGATAACTAAATATATTTGTTGATGTTAGACACATACCTATATTCGATATTCACACTCGAATCTGAAGAAGCAAAGCCACTAAGCTAGGCAATCGGACAACACATACTCCGAACACTTAATTGTGGTATGTAAGCCCTCAGCCAGGTTGAAACAAAGAAACAGATATTACCTTCACGCTTCTTCCATCTTCATAGAATAATGAGCTACTCAATCACTCTACACCCGAAACCTGACTCGATGCCTCGTAGTTTGCTTTGATTAGATCACCACCGAGAACTCTCCTCGACATGGCCAAGTCCCGTGATTTCTTTACCAGATCATAACAAGGCTCAAGCGTTGTCAACCCTTTGTGCACATAACTGCATTTCAACTTGCAGCTAACCAACCCGAGCTCATGACTGGCAGATAACTTGCTGGCTCTAGCAAACATCAAGCTCCCTTCAAGTATTGTCCAACGGGTGTTCATCATGTAGGTGTGCGTGCAATTTACCTGTTTTCCTTCCACATTAAACGTGTTCATGAACTGAAACTGAACATCCTGGGTACAAGAAATTGGAAAAAGAAAACGAAGGCAAAATCAGCAACTGTCTTTTCGACGAACACTTATAAAAGGAAGTTATCACCTTTTTGGCAATGTCGAAGTCTATGAGGAAATAACCACCGGGTTCTCAACAGAGATTAACAAGTTGAGGTTTAGGGTTGAGCCATCATCGGTGAAATTAGTGTCTGAAAACGAAGCTCAGAGCTTAAGGTCTCCAGGATTGACTGCTAGAGTTGCAGACAAGCCTTTCCTGTTGCAGTTGGATCCTCCTATAAAGGACACTGCAGCAGTCATCATCTTTCGTTCCTTTTTTTTTGTTTTGAGGCTTAATGATTGGAGGGGGGGTCCATTTTTTTCTGAATTCAAGTGTTCTGAATTCATAATATTTTTTGAGCATTCAACGTATGTACACCTATGCTACCCAAACCCATCTCTACCAATAAATTAAAAGATATTGAGTGTGCTTAAACATGCTTGATCTACATCTTCCTGTGTATTATACCAATAACAATGAAAATCGAAATAAGATTTTCAGATAATTGAATACAAATTCATTTAACACTGCCAATCTGTAATTAAAAAGCACATCAACATTGGAAACCAAGTATACATATCAGACACATACCCGTATCCAAAATTCAACCCAAGTCCGGAATCCGGATAACAAAGATGGAGATAATTCATGTCAGGGAAACACTTTAATCTTTTAAAACATATCAACTATATGTAACAAAGCTATGATCAATTTAACTAAAATGAAAAACATAGCAATTATTTCTTGGTACTAGAGGAATGTAATTAGAAGGCCATAAACACAACAACTACATTCCTTCAACTCATTTCCCCAATTCCAACACATGAACTATTTTCACCCTATAGACAATACATTCTAGAAATTAAAGTGAAAATGAAGCTAATCATATCACCCTATAGACAGATCCCATGAGAGTTAATGTCCTGCATTACAGTATATCATCATAGGCAACAATTTCCCTACCTTTAAACGGCAATTCAAACATTGAAGAACCATCATTAGTCGTTCTTGGGTTGACTACAGTTGATGCAAGCTTATTACTTCTCCCATGCCTGCTCAAAGGCACCTCAGGCCGCAAGAGCTTTGATGAAGATGTTGGCCCTTTACCGCTATTAGCATTAACCCCTACTCCATCACTCCATTGAGCTAAAGGATGAGTTGCCCACAAAACTTGAACCTGCAAGCAAAATCACAATTCAGAATATCAAAGCTGTAAATTTTAACTTCAGTGTCTTATTAAAGGATGAAATTCTCAATTTAATTGACTCTTAGATTCAATTCCACCTTAAAGCTCTAAATTTTAACTTCAGTATTACAGGGTCATTTAGTTTCAACTCAACCTTATGAACTTTAAGTTCTGACTTGTGCATTCCTCGGTAGGTGCTAAATTATGCAGTTTAATCTAATATTTAAGTTTCAATTCAACCTTAAAGCTCTAAATTCTTGTTTCAGTTCCTCAATAAGGTGTAAAATTATCCATCGAATTGACTCTTTTAGTTTGAATTAACCTTAAAGCTCCAAATTTTAACTTCAGTTCCTTGTTAATAGTAAATTTTCAATTTAATTTAGTTTCAAACCAAGCTTAAAAGCTCTATACTGCAACTTCAGTTCCTCTTTGAAGAACCTTCAATTCAATACTCTTTTAGTTTCAACTTGACCTTAAAGCTCTAAATTGTAACTTCAGTTCCCTCAGTAAAGGGAAAAATTTTCAACATAACTAACTCTTTTAGTTTCAATTCAACCTTAAAGCTGTAAATTCTAACATCAGTCCCTCATTAAAAGGTAAAGCTCCAATTTAATTAACTCTTTTAGGTTAACTTCAACCTTAAACCTGTAAATTCTAACTTTTTTTTGAAATATGTAAACTCTAACATTGTTTCATCATTAAAGGGCGATTTTTCAATCTAATTGACTGTTTAAGTTTCAATTCCACCGTCAATCTCTAAATTTAACTTCAGTTCCTCATTGAAGGGAAGAATTTTCAGGTTATGGACTCTTGCAGTTTCAATTCCACCTTAAATCTCTAAATTCTAACTTTGCATCCTCGTTAAAGGGTGAGATTTTCAATTTAAGTGACTTTTTTTTAGTTTCAACTCAAACCTTAATGTTATCCAACTTAGTTAAATTTAGCCAAATTAGGAAAGCAGCAATTCAATTACCAAAAAGTGCAAGCAAATTCCATCCTTTCCTTCTACTACTTTCTCACACTTCCAAAGCAACCAAACAAGAAATTTTGAGAAAAATAAACACATTAAATACGTAATTACCCTTTTGGAATCAACGGTAATGCCGAAAGAGGGATCAAGGGAAGCAGAAATGGCAGACTCGGAGGATTCCCTAGAACGGTATAGTATGTAACCGACAGCATCACCGTTGATGCGGATGCGGGAGATTGAACCGTAGATCTCAAACCTGGACTTCAAATCGAGCACAGAGCAATTGGGGGGAAGACCCATGACGACAACAGCCGGTGGCGGCTTAGGCTTGGCGACTGGCTCGCCTCATTCTCATATGGCGGCAGGTGAGGTGGCAGAGGACGACGCCGTTTAAAGACGGAAGCGGAGGGGTGGCGGGAGAAGTAGGATTTGTCTCTTTTACGACTCATGATTTGAGAGTGACAGCGAGTGGAGTCAGAGTTCGCGGGTTTTGTTGGTTTCGTTATGTATTTGTAACTGCAACGGTGTCGTTTCCAGGTTTTGATTCGTTTGTAAAAAACAAATAATTAATAAAGGGGTAAATTCCACCATAAGCCTCTCTAGTCTCTATCAGTTGATTGATTTGATTGTGACTTTTAGTATACGATGACTCAATTAGAACTTTTCTAATAATAGAGGGACATATAGTGTAATTTAACCTTAAAAAATCAAACATTTTTATTTGGTAAAATACAACGCAAGTCACTTAATTATAATATATTTTAGCTAACAAACGAGTCATTTCTTAAAAGTAATAATTTAATTATTCAATTAATATTTGATTACAAACACGTCGTTCTATCGTTAAAATTAAAGCAAATAATTTAGTATGATACTAATTAGTCCCAAAAGTTATATATTCCAGTAATTTGCTCTTAATTTCAAATAATTTAATAAATTTAAATATTATATTTTTAATTTTTTATCGGTGAAGTGATTGTGTTTATTAAAAGATGATGTTAAAATCATTAGTCTCCCAGTTATTTAATTGTAAAGTGATTATGTTTATCGAATTATAAATATATCAGATATTGAGTTGATGAATAATAATATACAATATGATAAGTGATTAAAAGATGTGTCAGATGAGTGTAATAACAAAATTTTAAATCCGAAAGAATCAAATTTATTTAATTATTTTTTGAATTATAAATCTATGAAATATATTCCAAAATCTCATTAGGACCGAACTCAATGATCAAGTCTTACATAAACACTCCGTGTCATTACCATCTCCTTTGGGCCCTGACTGGATGATCAAGTCCACTGCAGTAATTAAATATTAATTATAGCAATTAAATATAACAACCTCATTAAACAATGATTTTCATTATAAAACTATGTTAATCATTTTAATAATTAATTTTAATGCATGGGTTTCGTAATACAGACAACCTAATAATATTGTTTCAACTTCGTAAAGCATACCGTCGTCACGCTGTCCTGTTTCCTTATGTTTCACAACTCTAATATTATATATATTAATATTAAAATATCAAACAGTTAATGATTAATTTTTAAGAAAATTAGAGGCTACAATTTCTCCCTAATCTAATTTAGTTTAATTTAATTAACTACACTAATCTCAACGTCCACCTCGAAAGTAACACAACATGCTTTATATCTTGATCTATGTTCACTTGTTTTAAAATAATGTTTTGGAGTTTAATTATAGTTAAATTAATTATATGATAATACAGATATATAAAATGACAAAAACTAAAGGGTTAGTGGTAAACCTCATGCTGATGACAGTTAAATTAATTTAATCCTTTTCATATTTTATTTTTATCAAAACAGTTTTTGTACGTACAAAAATTATTAGTCAATTAAAAAAATTTAAAATGACTTGATAGAATGATATATAAAAAAAATTATATTTTATATATTTTTAAATTATTTTTGACTTACATGTCATTATATAATGTCAATATATTTATATGTATGACATTACTATTGCAGCGTATACTGTCAAGTAAGTTTATCATATTATTTTAAGTCATATATAGTCAGTGCATGAACAGATTTTATTTATAAGTAGATCATTTTTATTCGAAATAAAAAACTAAGGATTAAATATTTTAAAAAATAATAAATAAAATGACTAATTAGTCAATTATTATGGGCATTTTTTGATTTTATGTCATATATTTATAACCTTTTTAGTCCATTTTGGAAATATAATGACATCAGTCGCAATGAGAATAAGATATCCGTTAATTGACCGAGTTATAATGATGTAATTAATATTATCTTATCTTATACGAGTTTAAAGTTTGATATTTATATTAAAAAATTAAATATTTTTTATTTAATAAAAAATTGCATTAAGAAAAAATGTGAAGTAGTAAGATTATTTACTAAAAAGTAATATTTTTTTGACAATCCTAAATCATATTTTACCAAAATTTGGGGTCTTTTTTCTATTATAGTTATTAAATAATAAAAGTTGGGGAAAATAAGGGTTGGGAACTCGACCAGTTCCGCCTGTCCTAGGGTCGGCCCCGGAGGCCATAGCTTCTTCATGATTTCCCCGGCGTACGGTTGCCCCAAAAATTCCAAGTTATCATTGAAGACTTGGAAATCTTAATCCCCAAAAGATGGCATTTCGTTTTCAACCCTGTTAGACTGCCATATCCCAAGTAGACGAGTCAATGGTTTCACTTCCACCACGCAGTGTCCGAGTGCGACTGTAGCATTGGTTGGCCGGCTGGAAAAATGAAGGTTTTGGTTCACGTTTTCCATCGAGAGATGATGGTGGAGATGAATGGATGATGGTCGGCAGAGAAGATAAGTGGGTTTGCCTAAGAAGAAGAAAAATGAGATTAAGAAGGTGATGGGTGCTTTCAATAAGACTTGCTAATTGGTATTCCTTAATTTAGTCAAATCTCGTACAAATCTAGTGTTGCAAATTTTCATATTGCTTTATGAAGTGCACAATAGTTTGAAGAAGACCTAAAGGATCATGCTAGCAGTTGCGGTTTAAAAATTTTAGGGGTCATGTGTAATTTATTAAAATATGGCCTTTAGAAGTAATTGTTCATAATCATACTAGTTTTAAAAATGTGGGCCTTAAAAGCAATTGTCCTTTTTAGGGGACTTTGTGCAGTTGTTTCTATTATGTCTTTCCAAAATCTCACTAGTTCAACGAAATCAATAGTAATAGGAATAATCAATAAGATTTTATAATCAATTGTCACATTCAGGACATAATTATAATGATTTAAGAATTATAACTTATCTTTGTTAAGAGTATTTTTAAAATTTTTACAATGATTTTCGAGATTAACATTACTTAATGAATGTTGTTTAGAAAAATTTTAGGTCTTTTTTTTAAGAGACCCGGTACGATCGTTCCTATTGCGCATGTCCTGAACCACCACTACATGCTAGAATGATATTCTTTTTATTAAAAATACGAAAGAGATTGGAGATTGATCTTCCCCTGAAAATTTAAAATTCATATACGATTCAAAAAATAATATATTTTTATTAAAACTCTATTTTCGCCTTTTTAAAATTTTATAAGTTCGTCCGCTAATATAAAATTATGAGTTGAACCCTGGTTAGATAGGTAAGTCGGTGTTAACGTTTAAATGTGGGTAATTGATTCAAATGTATGTGGTTGATACTTTAGTGGCATACTCATGCATAACAAATGGAATGATAAAGATGTCAAAATTGGAGTTTATATGTTTGTTTATGAATTAGTACGCTTGATTATATATTCCAGTCATAACTCTTTATTTTAATAATATGGTTTTTAAGTTGAAAAATATTGTTGATTGAGTCAAATTTAAGTTTTGATATAATATTTTAAGTCTAATATACAATTGACTCGAGTTTGAAATGTTGTAAATTTACTCGAACATTAGTAACCATTGATTACTTTACATTTTTTTTTTAAATATTATAAAGCAATTTTATAAAAATAGATTAAAACTATATAAAAATAAAAATTAAAAAATACTACAGTCATTTTGTGTACTTTAACTAAAAATAATATTCATTTCACTATTAATACATATAATTATTATCTTATTTATAATGGGCGATTTTTAATTCATTTTCGGTGGAAGAAAATACCTTAAAGATATTTGCCATCACCTTAAGGTATTTTTGTAATTTTCTTTCTCACTGTGTACCAAATAATAATTCGTTTATGATTAACACTGGGCATAAAGATAATTTTAATTCTTACCGTTCATAGTTTTTATCGTTTTGACTCTTATTCTTTTTTTGGATAAATTTAGCCTTTAACCTATATTTTTGACAAATATCTTATTTTTTAACTAGCTTAATGATTGGACCGTTAAAAATTTAAAGATGATATATATATATGAAATATAATTTTAAATGATATGAAATGTAACCTATCAAATATATATATAAAAAATATAATTTTATTCTAATATAAAATATAAAATAATTAAAATTCAAATAAAATATTAAAAATTAATTAATTCTAAAATAAAAGATTAAACATTATTAACCCTAATTACAATAAAATCAAAATCTCATCTTAAAAGATATAAACACAATTCGAATAAGATTTTGATTTTATCGTAGTTAGAGTTAAGAATGTTTAATAATCTTTTATTTTAAAATTAATTAATTTTTAATATTTTATTTGAATTTTAATTGTTTTATATTTTATATTAGTATAAAAGTATATTCCATATATATATGTATTTGATAGGTTACATGCCATGTCACTTAAAATTATATTATATATATGTATCATCGTTAAATTTTTAACGGTCCAGTCATCAAGCTAGTTAAAAAATAAGTTATTTGTCAAAAAGATATAGATTAATGGCTAAATTTATCCAAAAAAAATAAGGGTCAAAATGATAAAAACTATAAACATTAAGGGTTAAAATTATCTTTATGCCTTAATACTAATACGAGATTTAAATTATATTATAGTTAATAAAGAATAATTACTTATCACTTAATAAAGAATAGATTTAATCATTCATTGAAATTATTTTATTGTTTGATTAAAAACAAATCATAATAATTTAAATGAATTACTTTTAATATTAGCCTGTGTAATGTATATTGTTTAAAACATTTTTCTACATTCAGCATTTAATTTTCGGTAAATATTAAATCATTTTTATAATTTAAATTTAAATTTAAATTCAACATTAATTTTTCGATTCTTATTTTTTCAGAATTAGAAAAATTCTACAACGGGCGTCGAACACTGTTGAACACCACTAATATTAAACATTGTTGAACACTATTAAATTAATTAATAAAAATTTTAAATCTCAAGGACTCAATATGTAATTAATAAAAAAGTGATAAACTCGATATATAATTAATAATTGTATGATCAATCCTTTAGATTTTAATTTATTACAAATTAATTTAATAATGTCATCAAATTAACATTTCTATACTGTGCGGAACGTATTTTTTATTTTGAATATTTTAGTATAATTATTTTAATAATATATATTTATTAATTTTAGTACTTTCATAATATACAATACTAAACATATAAATTATTCGAATTTATATCTTTTAGAATAATAATATTTTTTTTACTATGATCATTTGTGAACTAGGGATATTTTTGTTCAAATTTTTTATTTTATAATAAAGTTAAGGTTTGCGCTACTGTTCATAGATTATTGTATTTTTTATTTTTTTATTCGACAATAATATTAATTTTAATATTAATCATCTATTATTATTATTTTATTTTTAATAAAATAATTTTATTATGATGATATATTTGTGGTGGTCTTTTAATAATTCTTTTATAATTTGTTTACTAATATAATTAAATTTATTCGTATCTATTTTTTATTTAAATCGTTTGATTAGTTTTTAAATTTTTTATATAATTCTTATATCATTAAAATAACTAATTTCTTGTCTTCATACTATAAAAATGTTTAAACTATATAATAATTATAAATATTTTTTAATGAATAAAATTACCCGCTTTTATTACAAGAAATAAAGCGAAGATATGATTATCATCAACGTCGATTGATTGTGACTAACATTAATGAATCATTCTTGAAGCTTTAAGCCTCCTTTAGTTTATTAAGCCTTTCGCCTTCGTGGCAGTTATCAAACCATATCCGTCCAAATCCCTTGCTCAATATAATTATACGTTACCGTCAAACAAGTTGGAGATAGTGTTGACTACCAAACACATACTATTTTTTAGTTTAATCATCGTATTTAATTCGTTAATAATTAATTTAAATTAAATTAAAAAAATAATATTAAACGATTCTTCAAATTTAGTATTCTTTATTTATATATTAAAATTTAAAATTTTGATTTTATTTAAGCCTTTTAATATCTTATTCTATTGGACCAATCGATTATCTGTTTAAACTTATACTTTTTTTTTACGAATATTATTCCATCGCTTGGTTTACACTTGTTCTCATTTATTTTCTATTCGTATGATAAAAGTCGATGTTTCCATCTGTGTGATCTCCCCATCTTTATCTTGTGTGTCTCTACTCTGTGAAAGCATGGGTATCCTCCGTTACTGGATAGTTTAAATACCTAACCCATGTCATTTGGGTAACGACAAGAAAATCAAGGACAAAGGAAGTCGATGTAATCATTTGTGTAACGACCAATTACGACGTTGTTTGGCCTATGGGTAAGACTAAGGAGTGCAAATCATGCTTCCATTTATGTCCTCATCTTTAATTAGAGGTTTAGGGTTTAGGGTTTAAGATTTTAAGTTAGGTTTAAGGAATTAGGGGTATGATGTATTTTTTAGGGTGTAGAGTTTAGGTTTAAAATATAGAAAATAAGGGTTTAAGATTTAAAATTGAATTAAAAAAAAACAAAGAAACACCAAAAGAAGCATGAGGAAGAGACAAACGATTTTTATTCAAGACTAAGAGCAACATCATACGAATGGACTAAGCTTGGCTAAACTTGTAATAGAGGGGAGATATGATGTCCAAAATCGACTAACCAGGCACACAGGGCATTGCCCAAACATGACTTTTATTTATTGGTATGAAGAATAATTGATATTTTGTAGGCTCGTAACTAATACAAACCAAACAATCGGACTGATGATAAAATATATTTGAATAGAATTATACATGATGAAAAATGGCGAATTTAAAAAAATCTTTAAGGGTAGACATAATATTAACAACATAAATTTTAACAGTTTGAATTCAATTTATTTATTATTTAGTATATTCAAATCAATTTGTTTATGTATTTACGAATATAAATGTCTAGGTGTAAATAAATGGACAATACTTATTTACTATGGAGTAAATAAGTATATCAATTATTTGAAATTTATGTATTTTTATTATTATTTGTAAGGATATGTTTATCGGATATTATTTTTATTGAGATACGACCAGTTTTGTTAAATTTTATTTGTGTCCACCTCTATATTAATTTTATTGAATAAATTATTATCTATGAATATCTTTAATCAATATTTGATTATAATTTTTATGTAAGTGAGCAGAACTAAAATTTCAAGATTGACATAATTAATAAAATAAATAAATAATATAAAGAAACTCAAATTTTAAAATGAGCACTTAAATACCTGAGTATATTGTCACGGTCCACAGGTTGAGGTCTGAGACATTGGTATCATATGGTGCGTCTTGACCTGTCCAAGTAAGTCTAAGGGTAATTTTGGGCTTGAGAAGACCACCAACGTTGGCCCGATCCAGGGAGTGTTCTAAAAGCTTTATCCATTAAAGGTGAGTGAATACTTTGTGTGAACACAAAAGATTCTTTCCATAGTTAGGTGAGAATATTCTCAGAATTATGCTTTGTAAATGGGTAGAATTGTATCATAGCTGTCGATGTAAATTTGTATAGACCGTGGGATCGAGGGGAGTTCAAGTATAAATAGAGGTCTTCCCCACCTCATTTGATGTATCTGAGTACTCCAAGTTTCTAAGGAATAAAGGCATTTTCTCTAAAATCCTCTGAGTGTTATTTCTTTGTTCTTGAGCGTTCTTGAAGTGTTCTTCCTCGCTTATCTCTTTTGATCCGTTTCTGCTTAGAACGCTTCGCGTTTGTTGGTGCTTGGGAAGTTTACTCTTCTGAAAGTATTGAGAAGACTTACTTAGGCGTTTGTCTTCAGTCACATCGTCTAAGGCCGCACGGTGGGCCGGTTTAAAAGTCTAGTCACGTGACAAGTGGTATCAGAGCGAGAGCTCAGAGCCTTGTTCGAGCAACGTTAGGCCGTTCGAGGTACGAAGCATCGAGTTGAGATAACACCAAAGAGGAAGACTGTTGTTACTGCTAGTCAGAAGTGTGTGGAAACCTAGGTTGATAAAGAAAGTCGAGCTAACTCAAGAGACAAATTGTCTGCACTTGAGAACAAGGTCACCAGGCTTGAGAGATCCGTGAAGGATTTTGTTGAGCGACTTGACGTAGTGGACAACGCCTCGAAGAACTGGATGACCAAGGTGATAAGCTGGAGGTAAAGAGAAATGCTCTCGAAGCCAAGTTTCAGGCATTGAGGGAGAAAATATTGGGACTCAAGACGGAAAGTTCTGGAATATAAGGCTGCTATACGGAATGGTGTGTTAAATCCAACCACACCTAAGCCAATGAAGGACATTCCAAAACCAAAAGAGTTCAAGGGAACCCGGTCAACACAGAATGTTGAGAACTTCATTTGGTGCATGGAGCAATATTTCCGAGGAATTAGCATCGATAAGGATACCGAGAAGGTAAACACTACTGTTGTTTATTTGACTGATGTTGCCTTGTTATGGTGGCGACGTAGGTGCCGGGATGTGAGTAATGGAAGCACGGTTGTGGGAACCTGAGTAGAGTTCCAAGCGAAGTTAAAACAACAGTTTTGCCCGAGTAACACTGAGCGAGAAGCCAGATCCAAGTTCAGGAGGCTTCGACATGAAGGATCCATTGTGGATTACATTTGAGAATTTAGTGAGCTACAACTCTTGATACCCGGCTTGAGTGAGAAGGATGCTCTTTTCACATTTATGGACGGATTGAAGCCATGGTAAACACTACTGTTATTTATTTGACTGATGTTGCCTTATTATGGTGGCGACGTAGGTGCCTGGATGTGAGTAATGGAAGCACGGTTGTGGGAATCTGGGTAGAGTTCCAAGCGGAGTTAAAACAACAGTTTTGCCCGAGTAACACTGAGCGAGAAGTCAGATCCAAGTTCAGGAGGCTTCAACATGAAGGATCCATTGTGGATTACATTTGAGAATTTAGCGAGCTACAACTCTTGATATCCGCCTTGAGTGAGAAGGATGCTCTTTTCACATTTATGGACGGATTGAAGTCATGGGCCAAGAACGAGTTAGAGCGATAGGATGTCAAAGAACTTTCCAAAGCCCTAGCAGTTGCGGAGTCCTTGACCGAGTACGGTGGATATAAGGTGCAATACGATGCGAGACATTGGCATCACATTGTGCGACTTGGCCTGTCCAAGTAAGTCCAAGGGTGATTTTGGGCTTGAGAAGACCATCAACGTTGGCCCGATCCAGGGAGAGTTCTAGAAGCTTTATCCATTCAAGGTGTGTGAACACTTTGTGTGGACATAGAAGATTCTTTCCACAGTTAGGTGGGAATATTCTTAGAATTATGCTTTATAAATGGATATAGTTGTATCATAGCCGTCGATGTAAATCTGTATAGACCGTAGGATCGAAGAGAGTTCAAGTATAAATAGAGGTTTTTCCCACCTCATTTGATGTAGCTCAGTATTCTAAGTTTTCAAGGAATAAAGGCATTTTCTCTAAAATCCTCTGAGTGTTCTTTCTTTGTTCTTGAGCGTTCTTGAAGTGCTCTTCCTCGCTTATCTCTTTTGATCCGTTTTCGCTTAAAAAGCTTCGTGTTTGTCGGTGCTTGGAAAGTTTAATCTTCCGAAAGTGTTGAGAAAGCTTACTTAAGTGTTTGTCTTCAGTCACACATCGCCTAAGGCCGCACGGTGGGATGGTTTAAAAGTCTAGCCACGTGACAAGATGGTGGATCTATTAGTAATAACAAGATCTAAATTAAAATAAAATACGAAAAATAATATATATCAGATACACTCAAATTGAGAGCGACGACGGATGTAGGTAATATGTAGGGTGGGTGTAAGCTTATCCTAAACTTTTTTAAAGTTCACATTTTCATCTTTAATTTTATAAAATTTTATAAGTTAGTCTTTAATTTTTAATATTTATGAGTTGTATTTACTCTAAAATTTTAAAATTTTATATGTGTCTATCCTCAAATATTTTTTTAAATCCGTCATTGATTAAAAGTCGAAGGCAATACTCAATGAACTAAAGTCTCGACCTTTGTTAACTATATCAAGATCTCATTCACACAAACATCTTATCCAAAGAGAAAATAATAAGAATGAAAAGGTAGCAAGAAGAATAACATGCATGCTTTTCTTCCTATTTTTTTTTACCTAGCTTGTTTACATAATATTCACTGCAAAGGACACACTTTGTCATAAAAAAATGTGTGCGGAAGGACAAAATTATATAGGGATAGAGAGTAGGGGTATGAAAAAATCCGATCTGACTGATTCAATTTAATTATCTGTTGATTCGATCCAAAATTTTAGATATCTGATCCAAATTTTATTTTTCGGATAATTCGGATCGGATACCCGAAAAATTCAAATTGGATACGGATATATATTTTTACATTCGGATCGGATATTCGATTATCCGGTATCCCAAAAATTTAATTTTTATATATAAATATTGTTATATTCAATATTTTTACTTGTTATATATATGAAAAAAATGAAATTTTCATGGATAAAAATATTTAATAATTTGTTAATTATTATATTCGAAAAATGAAATTTTCATGGATAAGACCAAAATTTAATAAATATTGTTATATTTAATAATTTATTAATTATTATATTTAGAAACCAAAATTATCATGAATAAGACCATCAAATTAAAGAAAAACTTAAATTAAATCGTAAATTTGGATATTCAGATATATAAAAATCCGATTCAAAATTTTGAATATCCAAAAAAATTAAATATCTAATTTTTCGGATCGGATACAGATCGCTAAAATACCAATTCGAAAATTTTGGATATCTAAAATTTGAGATTGAATAATCCAAAATGCACATCCCTGACAGGGAGATACAATCATTCTTTTATTTTTAAAATTTTTAATTAATTTTTAAAATAAATTAATTTATTTTTTATTTTAAATTATTATATTTTATCTTTCTACTCTAAATTTTAATTTTACTCGTGTGTGTGCATCGTGAAGCATGCTCTGGTACTGCTCCCAGTTTTGACAAACTTGATCTCGATATTTTTCATACCCCAATGATTTGACACCAAGCTTAGACTGAACTCTCCTTGGACCCTACGAGATATCCTAATCTTGACATTTGTTTTGTCCCCACAGCGAAATGATCTAATTTCAACACATAATTTGGTGATTACGAAGCAATCATTTCAGTCAAAGATATGACTCCACCACTTCTTCTTTAAAAAGCAGTCGATATGAAGCTATTTTCCCTCTTAGATTGCACTTTAAAAATTTCTACCCTTGGGGTCTTCATAGTTATCGGTGGTTGTCAGTAGGATACATGCATACATTTATATATATCATGCTTTTACATATGATGTCAAAAATACTCGTCCCTGACTTGATCCAATATGACCCGATCCGATTTGTTTTTTTTTTCTAAATTTTGGGGATCGAGGCAGGGCAAGGCAGGGAAGTCATAAAATCGGGTCGGGTTCAGATATTTGTTTGAAATTCCCCGTCCCGCTCCGGTATATTTTTATATATTTTATTATATTTATAAAAAAATATCATTATACATAAATATTTTTATGGGTTTTAAGTATTTTTTATACTTTTGAAGTTTATTCTTATAATAAAAAATTATTAGATGTTGTTCAAATTTTAATATTTTTGATTATGTTAGTCGAGGATTCAAGTTTTTTTCTCTCTTAAATATGTAATTTAACATGTGTGTAATTTAAATTATATTTTATTTTTTACATAGATTTAAAGTTACTTAAAAACCATAATTTATAATTGTGATAAAAGATTGATCGAATTTAACTTTTATCGTTGACGAATATTATTTTTTTTATTTTTTTTTGGATCAGATCAGATCGGGATCGGGTTTAAAAATAATATATCGTGGCGGGACAGATAAATTAATATTTTAATTCGAGACGGGGCAAAATCGAGTTTAAGAATTCCCAAATCGGGTCGGGCTCAGGGCAGCCGAAAACCCGGCCCGCCCGCCCCGGTGCCATCCCTGCTTTCACATAAGAGAAAGTGTTTACTTGACGGAAAATATTAATTAATATGTAATTTTTTAAAGAACATATAATGTTTTATAGATTGTCATTCGGTAAAATTATGATTAAATATCGATAGAGATTAAATTATTTTATATTAAAATAATAAAGATTTATATTAATAATTTAGTAAAATAAAATATTAAATCTCTTAAATAATATCAGAGATTCGAGTCTTAACATTGTAAATGAAAAAAATTAAATTAGAAGAGATTTATATCATTTCAATATTAAAATTTGTACAATACATTCATTATTTATAATAGGTATCCATATAAATAAATATTCATAAAACTTTAATATTTTTAATTGAAAATTTTGAAATATTAATATTATAATTTCTTCCTATAGTTACTCGATTATATATTTTTCAAAGAGATGGAGAGAGCAAATTGCACTAGTGGTTACTGATTTATTTAGAAAATCAATTTAATCATTATTTTTTTAAAAAAATATTATTTTAATCATTTAAATTTAAATTATGTTAATACCACGTGTCTAGTAATTTTTTTATATGATTTGAGCATAGTATCTGTATTAATTTTAATGTTAATTGTCGATCGTTGATAAATAATTCTTTTTGTTATATTATATCATATTTTTTTAATGCCTGATAATTCTTCTGTCTTGTGGTACGTCAAATATGCTTGTTTTTATGTTTTGTTCGATTCTTTTAAATGAGTTTTAATATTTTTATATATGATTTAAAGTGATTAGATTATTGTATCATTGATTATAAAAAATATCTAAATTGTACATTTAATTTACGATTGCGATTATAATCCCTCGTTGTCGTTATATATGGATATTTTCTTTTTAATAAAATTAGCAGTTTTCTGTGATAAAAAAAAATAATAATGTCCAAATACTTGGAACATTGTTAAATCGTGGCATAAGAAAATAATAAGTAAAAAATCAATTGAATAAGGTAATTTTATGACTATTTGTATAGTTAAAAATTAAATTTATTTAAAAATTATCATTTTCTATTATAATAAAAATTTATTTGTATAGTTAAAAATTAAATTTATTTAAAAATTACCATTTTCTATTATAATCGAAATTAAAAATAATTATTTTCGTATCTACCTAAAATTAAATCAAATTAAAAAATATTTCAAAAGTTTACACAATTAATTTTTTTTTCATATTATTTGTTTTGAGAAAGAGATAATCAAATTTTAATATTCCACACTACATGTAATTAAGCTAATAAAATAGAAGAATAATCCTCACTACATGTAATTAAGCTAATAAAAAAATATTTGAGAAAATGTTTTTCACAATTAGTGTAATTAATTTGAGCTCTACCTTATCTCTTCTCTCAAAAGATTTTTTCTAGCCGCTCTTCACTTTGATCGATACTTTTGATCGGTGGTCGACAACCAATCTTAGTATTGTTTGTCGATAATCAAATTTATTATCTTTTTATTTTATTTTATTTTTTATTTTAATAAGAATCTCTGCTTTTATAGCACGTTGTTTTTGTCCTTATGACACGTTTTTCATCTGTCTTTATGATATGTTTTTGTTTTGTAATTTGATTCATCTGTCTTTGTGGCATGTTTCAATGTACCCTAGTGTTCGATTGTTGTTCACACAGAGATTCAATTGAAGTTGGTTTTCTGATTTATGTTTTTGTCACTTGAAAAGATTTATCCCCACTCGATTGATGGTCGTTTGCCGATGAAATTAGTCCTGGGTAGCGATACTTTTTGCATGACAGTTTGAATCGTCTACAACTCCTTTCTTTCTTCGTTACACGTCTCGTTTGGACAGAAACAAAGAGATTCAAGAAGCTTCTGAATTTTCTTGGTATGCTTATTTTCATAGATTTTTTTTTTGTTTTGGGTTGTAAAAATCTTTAGATTGTTTAATCCAATTGTTTTGCTTCTTGATTGCAATATAATTATAATTTTTCTATAGATTTAATAAAAATTCAGTGACATTTGTAAAAAAAATTGAGCTCTAACTTGATTTTTTTATTTATTCAGTGACTATCAAATATGATGATTTTGTTTGGTGGCTAAGTAAGGTTTTTGGGGGGAGTTGGGTTCAATCCCCGCGGCTGGTAATTAATATTTTTATCGAATCATATAAATAACGTAAGTGATTAAAATATTTTTTTAAAATATGATTATGATTGTAATTTATCTATATATATTACAATAAAATGAAATATATTAAAACTAGTTATTTTTATTTTAACGATCTAATTAAAATTAAATTAATAGTTTAGTGTTATTTAAATAATTTATTTTTTATATTATATTAAATCAATTTTTCGTTAAAATTTAATAACAATAAATAATTGACTAAAAATTTATATTAAAAAAAACGGACCTTATTTATATATATTTTTTTGGAAGCTTGTCCTTTTCCTCTAGGAGATTTAAAAGGGTCTAATCAAATATGAGATAGGGGTTCGGCTGAAATGATTGAAGCAAAAGAGGGGGAAAATATATTTCACCTTGTAGATTAAATTGGGATAAAGTAACATTATAGTCTTTCAATTTGATTTTTTTCCAGATTTAGTCCTTTAATTTTTTTTTCTGTTCATATTAGTCTTTGAAATTCGATATTTTTTTAATAACTTAAATTTTATCACATTACATTCATCACCCAAAAATATACAACTAAAAGACTAATAAAAATAATAAGATATCGAGATTTATTAATAGGTCTAGTGATTAATTTAGTATCTAATTTCTTTTATAAATTTATATTAGATTTTAAAAATTATAAATATTTTTGATTAAATATTTCTTATAGTTTTAAAAAGATTATTAATCTCTCAAAAATTAATTAAATTCCTTCAAATTTTTAAAAAATAATTTAAATTTATATTTTTAAAAAATTTAAATTGATGATCAAATTTATGAAATAAATATCATTTTAATTAAACTTAAACTCTGAGATTTCAGAGCACATGTTTGTGTTCAAATTTCTTCTAAATCCTTTTAATTTCCACTGGAGTCGATCTCATTCCTGTGCTAATGATGATGGCGGCTGTTATTTTCAACTTTGTCTCGCCGCAGATTTTCTTCTTCCCCGTCCAAACGTCCTTTTTGCAGGCCATTTTTGAACGAAAACAATCATTTCCTTTGATATTTACAGAGTTTCGTTTTCCCTTCTCTTTTGGGGAGACAGAGTCAAACAAATGGGAAACGAAAGCAGAAATATGAAACGAGAGCATAACGAGTAATTTTCATTTTTTTTGTTTTATTTTAATAAGAATCTTTATTTTTTATCGACACAGTGTTTTCTGTCCTTATGACATGTTTTGATTTTTATTTTGGGGTTTGATTCGTCTGTCTTCATGGCATGTTGCAGCATGCCCTAAAGATCGGTTGTTGTGCGCACAAAGATTTAATCGATTTTAGTTTTTGATTTATTGTTTTTGTCGGTGGTCACTTGGAAAGACTTACCTACACTCGGTTGATGGTTGTTTGCCGATAAAATCAATTCAGAGTAACAGTATTTATTGCATGACAGTTTGGATCGTCTACAACTCTTTCTTCATTCACCATGCGTCTCGTTTGGATAGAGACAAAGAGATTTAAAAAACTTTTAAATTTTATTAGTATGCTTATTTTTATAGGAATTTTTATTTTTCTTTGTTTTTAAGTTATAAAAATTTTTGAATTTTTTAATTCAATTATTTATTTTTTAATTACGATGTAATTATAATTTTTTATAAATTTAATAAAAATTTAGTATTATTTATCAAAAGAAAATATATTATACATACGATAGTTTAGAGTTTGAATGTATAGAAACTATTGCCTATTACGACATTACAAGTGTGAGATAGCGTAAACAAAATAGAAGAGTTGTCGAGATAATACTAAGGATATGTAAATATATATTAATTTTATAAGTGATAAGGCCGATGTATCGATGTTAGCTCGAAACGAATTCATCGACAAATTATTTGATACTACTATATATATAGTTTTAAGTTTTGTTAATAAAATGTATTATCTTAAAGGGTTATATTTTAATACACAAATCGAGTAAAAAATTATATAATTCTTCATATTTAAACTACAAAATTTAAACCCTAATTCTTTAAACCTTAAATATTATTCTTTTAATCCTAAATTTTAAATTCTAATACGGCTGTAAACGAACCGAACGAACACAAACGAGGGTGTGTTCATGTTTGTTCGTTTAACTTTAACCGAACAAACGAACGAACACGAACATAATTTTTCTTGTTCGTATTCGTTCGTTAAGGATTGTAGCTTGTTCATGTTCGTTTATATTCGTTCGTTTAAATGACAAACGAACGTAAATGAACGAACGTAAACGAACGAACATAAATGGACATAAACGAACGAACATAAATAACATATATAATATGCTAAATATTTAATATTTTGGATTAATTTGTTAAATCAGCTAATCAACTGATTTTAAACCAAATTAGTTGATAATTAAAATTTAAAAAAACTCTTAATTATTAGATAAAACCTAAAATTTAATTAACTAGTTTTGTTTTGATTCGATTCATTAACTCGGTTTAACAGAACAATAAACACCCCTAGCCTATAACAAGGAAGTTTTTTAACGAGTCATAAAATAAGACTTATCAACTCGAGTAACTCAAAATTTTTTGACTCGACTTACTTGACCTAATGCTCACCCTTAGATATATGTGAATAAATTTAAACGAACATAAATGAACAGATTACCGAATGTTCACGAACATAAATGAACGAACGAGCCCTTTGTTCATGTTCGTTCGTTTAACTAAATGAACGAAAAATCTTGTTCATGTTCGTTCGTTTAATAAATAAACGAACATAAACGAACTTCTCGCCGAACGTTCGGTTCGTTTACAGCCCTAATAAATTCTAACTAAAAGGTTACACAACTTAATTCCAACTAAAAGGTTTATGTAAACTTTAGTTTACATATATCAAAGTATTTTTCTATTTAGATAAAAAAAATACACAACCTTTTATATTTAAATTATAAAATCTAAACCCTAAATTTTAATCTTAACACTTAAAGCCTATTTTTTGACCTTAGATTATAAATTATAATCATAAACTATCAAGTTATTTTTTATTATAATTGGTATATAATTTAATACTCAATTTACCAAACCGGTACACTATTGATACATCATTTCACTTTACCTTAATACTAATCCTTGCATGAAATATACATAGTTGAAATCGTTAAGATAGTGATCACTTATTATCTATTACCAAATTTAAATTCGTTATTGAGTTTAATGTTGCAAACGGACCGTATTTTTTTAAATAATTTTATTTAGAAATGAAAAAAATAATTAGTCTATTAACTCATAATCTAGCAAGAGAAAAAAAATGTCAATTAAAATTTTTAATTATTTACTTTAAAGATTATTGAAATCAAATTTTAATTTTAATTATATTAAAAAGTTATCAAATCGTCTCAAATTAAATATAAAAAATAATTATAAAATTATATATTTTAGTGAGTTGATCAAAATTATTACAGTATAAAACCAAGGAATACATGCTTTGTCATAGTTACAATGCAGTAATAACCAGACAAAAATAATGAAAGGCAACCCATAGAATTCGATTTGATTCGAAGAAGACTGGCAACCCGCACTGCAGCTCGATTATTAGGTGAACTTTGTTCATCATGTTATTCATAGTTCAAATAATCAAGATCGTTTATTTTTAAATAACTAACTACTTAATAACTGCTCACCCACTAATTACATGTAGAAAAAATGATGATCCATCTTAAAAAAAATTAAAATAAACGATCCTGATTAATTGAGATCACGGATTATGTGATGATCAAGGTTCATCTAATAATTTTTTTTTGCAGCTGGGTTTGGTTCAGGATCACAAAGTCTACGAAAGTCATACGGTAAATTTACGTATATGACAATAAAAATAATATAAATTGTGATTTAAAACTTTTAGCAAGTGTTATTTCGACTTCCGCCTTTATTTTTTTAACAAATAATTTTAAGTGAATTTTACTAATAAAAAAAAGGAAAACCTACAAATTATAATACATTTTAAATCAAAAATATTTATAAAAAAGCGTAAAAAATAAAATTAAAGATAATCGTTCTCAAGAAATTTTTATTTTTCAAATGAAATTTAAAAAAATTAATTTTAATAAGAAAGTGTTGTATTTCAATTATTCATTTCACTGTGAGTTATTGGTATATTAATAAACTATCGCAAGTAAATTTAAAAGAAATAATAGATCTTAATTATTTTATGACTTGAAACATTCGATTATACTTATTTTTAATAACTATCTCAAAATAAGTAAAAATAATTTAATGACGATGATCAATCAACTGTTACACTTATTTAATTACATGCCATTATACTTTATCTAGTTTTAGATTTGTATTTAATTGTTACTTATAAATTATTATTTAAAAATACATATTTAAAACTGAATTTAATCCTTAATATAAATTTAGATTTAATAAATCTATATTTTATACTTTTTGAGCCATATATTATTTTTTAAAATATATATTATATCGAATATTAATCATTGACATATAATATATTCAAAGCCATTTTTTTTATCAAAATAACATTCCGTCGGTGGTACTTAAGTAAAAGCACGCTTAGTCTACCGAGCTTTTGACCAACATGTATTTTATAAACTAAATAAGGCAGTTATTCAATATTTAAGATTTAAAAGTTTGAATATATATTTAATGATTTAGAATCCACGGGTTTCGATTATAATTTAGAGTAAATTCTATACTTATAACCTCTAAGCTTAGAATTAAGATATTTGTATGAAAATTATTTTTATTGCTTATATATAGAATATAAAACTAATCAAATATTAGATACATTTTAACAATAGAGTGGTAAACCTAAAAAGAGACAATAAACATTAATTTTACATCGGAAAGAAAAAGAAAGGTCTTGAAATATATATACGGTGGTGTTGCACATCCTATTAGACATGTCTTTTGGAAAGAGGGTAATGGACCCATGACAAGTGGTATTGAAACAATCCTTTAACAATTCGATTTCATACTGAGCACTCATGAAAGGGGTAGGCAGGGTGAACAACCGTGACAAGATATCAATCACAAGAGCGGAAGACGATGGCGTCACGAGATTAAGTGAGGAAGAATGTCACGCCTAAAAAGAGGTAGAGAACATTAATTCCACATCAAAAAGAAAAATAGAGATCTTGGGATATATATATATAGAAAGAGAGTGATGTTATACATCCTATTAAACATGTTTTTTTGAGAAGAGAATACTTACCCATGAAAAATGCATGTTCATAGCCTAGTTTTAAGATTAACATCAAATATAAAAAATAAACAAAAGCTAATGAATGGACCAATGTTTTCAATTAAAATATAGTAAAAAAATCATTGTCACAAAAATCAAAAGTATAAGATTAAATTTTTAATTCTATATGAACATTTTCCATATCGAAACCTTTTTGTCTAAAAGAAACGAACAATGTCAATAAAGAGAATCAAGCCGAGACTAGACTATGAAATCACAAATGTATCACTACGAAGAAATTTAATATTTAGTTTAGGGAAGGGGGATAAGGTTTTTTTTTTTGCCATTGACATAATTACAGGTGACAAATAAAAATCATTTATTTTCGTTTCGGTTCAAGTTTGTACGATTTAAATAATTTTGGGTATAATTTTATTTGTTTTAAGTTCGTTTTTATGATAATTTAAATCGGGTCGGTATAAAATTTATTAATTTTAAGTTAATAAGAGTTTAATTATTATTTTTATTTATATCAATTTTTAGATATTTAAGTTATATTTAATACGAATTTAATCAAAATATACATAAATATTGATATATTCTTATAAAAAATATCTTTTTATTCATCAATTATCATTTAATTATTTCTTTATTAAATAGAAACTCATATTCTTAAATATGAACGATACAACAAAAATTGTTTCAATTCAGAAAACAAATTTTTATTGTAACAATTTCATATATATTATTATAAATTAACCCTGGAGTAATTATATATATATATATATATATGGTATTAATCTAATAAAACTGTTTGGTTAAATTTAGTTTGAGTCAAATAATTTGGGTTATTTTTTATTCCGGTAAAATCAATTATAATTATCTTTAATTTAGATTGATAATAATTTACCAAAAATTTTAATTGATTTTAATTCAGTTTATTTTATTTTTATTTTAAATCATTATTATCATTTTAAAATCAATTCTCGAGTCAGATAAATCAGTTCAAGTCTCAGGTATAAGTTCACCATATCTAAACTCTAAACGCGACTGATTTTATACACTGTTCGCTGTGTGACTGTGTCAATGGAAAGATGTTATTTTCATAAATAATTTTCTTCTTGTGTCAATTAGGTAATTAAATTATAAAAGAGTGAGTTTTTAGTAAACCCCCCATTCTTCCGACCGGGTAGTTCTGGAGAAAACCCTTTAAAAAAAACTTAAAATAAGCCTTAACCGGTTTACCCGGTCACATTTTGCACATAAAATTATATACACAATTTCTTACAAAAACTGTAAGAAAAACGATACATACAGAAATTAGCACAAAAATAGTAAGGATTTGTGTTTGTACACAATTCCTTACAAAGTATACACAACGGCTTACGAAAACCGTAAGAAAAAAGGTATGTACACAAATCCTTACCACTTCAAAACCATGAGCTAAAGGAGGCTTTCAAGGGTAAGGATTTGTGTACATACAGAATTTTCTATAAGAATACACAATATGCCAAAGTATACACAACGGCTTACGAAAATCGTAAAAAAAAAGGTATGTACACAAATCCTTACCACTTCAAAACCATGAGCTAAAGGAGGTTTCCAAAGGTAAGGATTTGTGTACATACACAATTTCTTACAAGAATACACAATATGTCACTCAAACGGTAAGGATTTGTGTTTGTACACAATTCCTTATAAAGTATACACAACGGCTTACGAAAACCGTAAGAAAAAAGGTATGTACACAAATCCTTACCACTTCAAAACCATGAGCTAAAGGAGGTTTCCAAAGGTAAGGATTTGTGTACATACACAATTTCTTACAAGAATACACAATATGACACCCAAACGGTAAGGACGTGTTTGTACACAATTCCTTACAAAGTATACACAACGGCCTACGAAAATCGTAAGAAAAAAGGTATGTACACAAATCCTTACCACTTCAAAACCATGAGCTCAAGGAGGCTTCCAAGGGTAAAGATTTGTGTACATACACAATTTCCTACAAGAATATACAATATGACACGAAAACGGTAAGGATTTGTGTTTACACAAATCCTTACAAAGTATACACAACGGCCTACGAAAATCGTAAGAAAAAAGGTATGTACACAAATCCTTACCACTTCAAAACCATGAGCTCAAGGAGGCTTCCAAGGGTAAAGATTTGTGTACATACACAATTTTCTACAAGAATATACAATATGACACGAAAACGGTAAGGATTTGTGTTTACACAAATCCTTACAAAGTATACACAACGGCTTACGAAAACTGTAAGAAAAAAAGTATGTACACAAATCCTTACCACTTCAAAACCATGAGCTCAAGGAGGCTTCTAAGGGTAAGGATTTGTGTACATACACAATTTCCTACAAGAATACACAATATGGCACGAACACAAATCCTTACAAAGTATACACAACGGCTTACGAAAACCGTAAGAAAAAAGGTATGTACACAAATCCTTATCACTTCAAAACCATGAGCTCAAGGAGGCTTCCAAGGGTAAGGATTTGTGTACATACACAATTTCCTACAAGAATACACAATATGACACCAAAATGGTAAGGATTTATGTTTGTACACAGTTCCTATATAAATATTTTTATTCGAATATTTATTATACGGATATTTTTATTCTAATATTTTTTATTCGAATATTTTTATTCCAATATTTATTATATGAATATTTTTATTCAAATATTTATTATACAGATATTTTTATTCGAATATTTTTTATTCGAATATTTTTATTCGAATATTTACTATACGATTATTTTTATTTGTATATTTTTTATTCGAATATTTTTATTCCAATATTTATCATATGAATATTTTTATTCGAATATTTATTATACGAATATTTTTAATTTGAATATTTTTATTCGAATATTTATTATACAGATATTTTTATTCGAATATTTATTATAGGAATACTTTTATTTGAATATTTATTTTACGAATATTTTTATTCGTATATTTTTTATTCGAATATTTTTATTCGTATATATATTTATTCAAATATTTATTGTATGAATATTTTTATTCGAATATTTATTATACAAATATTTTTATTCGAATATTTATTATACGAACATTTTTATTCGAATATTTATTATACGAATATTTATTATATAAATATTTTTATTCGTATATTTTATATTCGAATATATAAAAATAAATTGAATAACCATTATTTATAAAAAAACAAAGGGTTTACATTAGAACCGATTGTTAACCGATTCTCTATTACCCTTGTTACAGGATTTTTTTAGGCTCTACTTAAAGGTTTTTTTTAGAACCTCCCCTTCCGACCTATGTCATAATTGAAGTACTAAATTACTCTCAAAACTATATATTGAATCAAATACAGAGTGCGGTGAGAGAGTAATATAAATAGGCAAACGCAGTCCCCAAGGCCAAGAGTCCAGGCACCTCAAAACTTTCAAGGATAGAGTAGTTTTTAAAGGGAAGAACAACTTCCAAACCCTGCCCCAAGTATCCCTGTCAAGTTTCAAAACCTCCATTGCCACTCAGTTCCACACCTCTTGTATGTTTAGTTTGAAGCTGAAATCTTCATACCATCACAGCTTATATTTCCTGTTGGATTCGCCGGAAACAGAGAGATTACAGAGGGGATGATGCCATGGGAACACAGAAACAGAGGAAGAAGCAAATCTGCAAAGGGCTGATGAATGAGTAATATGCCAAACGCCATTACTCGACTTCATCGGCTTTCTCTCTCTCTTTGTGTAAGCCAAAAACAACGCCAGTACTGATTTGTTTATATTCCGTACATGCTCCTTCACAATCACAGCTCATAGAAAAATCCCATACCCAGCTTGTGTTTTTCTTCTCCAGCTATGGTACACGTTTTTTCTTCTTTTCTTTCTCTAGATTCTAAGCTGTTTTACCCTTCTTTTCCCCTCTCCCGCCGTCCACGGTGGCCCAGAATGGACTCCTCCGTAGTACCCCACCAGCGTACCGACCAAAGCAAGACCAAACTCGTCGTCCTCATGGGTGCTACCGGTTCTGGAAAATCGCGTCTCTCCATCGACTTAGCCAACCATTTTCCACACTCTCAAGTCGTGAACTCGGACAAAATGCAACTTTTCAATGGGTTGGATATAACCACCAATAAGATCCCTCTCCACGAAAGGAAAGGGGTGCCGCACTTTCTTCTCGGCGAGTTCGACACGATCGACGCTGACGTGGTGGCGTCGCAGTTCCGTTCCATGGCGGGTACGACCATCGCCGACATTGCCTCGCGTGGGAACTTGCCGCTTCTTGTTGGTGGGTCCAACACCTTCATTCATGCACTCCTTGTGGAAACTTTTGACCCCGAAGAGGACGTGTTTGCCGAGTCGGGCTCAGCGAGTCACATGTTGAGGTATGACTGTTGTTTCCTTTGGGTCGACATGGCGTGGTCGGTACTCAGTGAGTACCTATGCAAACGAGTCGATGAAATGCTTGACTCAGGGATGTTCGAGGAGTTGGCTCAGTTCTATGATCCGACCAAAGCGGGTGTCATGGTCGGACTGCGGAAAGCAATCGGAGTACCCGAATTTGATACCTATTTTAGGAAGTATCCGCCGTGGGAAAGCCCGGAAAACGGCATCGTTCCCGATAAGGACAATGATCCGATCCGGAGAGAAGCGTACGAGGAAGCCGTAAAGGAGATCAAAGATAACACGTATCGATTGGCAAAGAGACAGATAGGAAAGATCCTACGACTGAAACAAGCCGGGTGGGACCTCACTAGATTAGACGCAACGGCAACGTTTCAAGCATTGATGAAGAAAAAGAAAAGGCAGCCGTCGTCATCACCGTCGGCGACGGCGGAGTTAGAATGGAGGGAGATTTGGGAAAGGGAAGTGCTGGAACCAAGCGTGAAGATTGTGAAGCGATTTTTGGAGGGGTAGGTTTTCCAGCTAATTTATTCTTTGTTTCATTTAAGTAAAAAATGATGAAAAAAAATGAAATGAGCCGAAGTGGACCAACTGGCTCTGAACGTTCGACCCAGGTGATTTTGGTTCGAACCAATGGTCACTGGTGGGACTCCTGTTTGGATCATGGCTCGGGTGGGGAACCAGGGGTTCTATACAGAAACAATATTACCAAAAAAACAATGAAATTTTGTAGGTAAACAAATTTTGTGAGTTTTTTTCGTTGTCTGAATGTTTTTTTAGTACGAACCATTTAGTCTCAGTGGTTAAAGTAAAAATTATTGTTCCTAGAGGTTACAGGTTTGAGCACCAGTAATACCAGCACAAGTGTTTGAACGATCAAATATCTAATGGTTGAAAGTATACTCTAAAACAGATATTAATGTAATACTGTAACTGATTAAAAAAATAATATTTTAAATATTAAAATATTTTCCTACTTAAAACAGTATAAATTGCTTATTTTAATAAGTATGACTTTTAAAATTAAATATCGAATAATATAATAAATCGGAGTGATATTATGGTCGTGTGTAGTTGAGTATGTGGAACAGGAAGGGAAGAAAACGGTTGGAAATGGGAAACCCTTTGAAAGCAGCAAAAAGAGAATGCTACAAAAATTGCCTTTTCTTTTGGTTTTTGCCGATGTTGGCTTTGCGGACACGATATGTTCTGACTGATGTTTTTTTTAATTATTATATATAATTTTGATCTAATATTTTATTTATAAAATATATGTATCTTATAAAAATAAGCATGTATTATTATAAAATTTTATAAAATGTTAAAAAATTGTATATGCGATTATAAGTCATGTGTGTTCATATGAATGAATATATTTTTAAAATTTTTTTAATTAAAAATATTTTTTTAAAATAAAATTTGAAAAATATCCCATGTTAAATTTGTGTTTGACCAAACGCGAATTTGATATAATACAAATTTGATAGATTATTTTTTTCTTATTTTCAAAATTAAGATTTATTCAAACGCAAATTTCACATACGCTGACTAAAAGAGATATTTTTCTAAATTTTGTTTGAAAAAATATATTTTTAATTAAAAAATTAATCGAAAATATCCATCTAAATTAACCGAAAATATCCTTATATCAATACTATTTACTTTATAAATCATATCCTAGATGTGAAAAGAATTATTAAAGTTTCAATAAAAAAATACGGTATCAATACGTAAAGTATAACATTTAAATTCCTTTTCTTTTGGATTCTAAATTACCAAAACTTTCACAGAAAAGAAAATGCAAATGGAATCCCTTTTTCAATCAAGAATCTGCATGGCTTTTGTAGAGTATTTCCGTTTACAATATTTATGGACGGCGGAAAGTGTCATGGAAACGAAACGATTTAGAACATATTCAGATTCAGTGTCTTACCATTCAATTTCTTAACTAGTTTTACAGACAAAAAAAGTCAAGAAAGGTATAACCTTTTTCACGTTAGTGAATTCCTTCACATGAAAATCCGATACCCGATCGAATCGAATTAATTTAAACAAGTAACTGCAATGCTGCCGTACTTAGCAACACCAGAAATGATATAATGCAACGACTCTTCTAGAGGCAAGCATCCTAGAGACCAGAATATTAGAGGCATACATAATTTCGAGAACAAATATTATCGGATGTTATAATATTTTTATTAAGTCGATGTTGTCTTTATTAACTTATTTATTAACTCGTTTATTATAATTTTTTTTGTTTTTCCCCCCCTCAAGCTACTCTATTTTTTTATCCATTTCGAGTGGAAAAATCCGTACCATATTAAGGGTTTTATTATTATTATTTATAATAAAATAATATCGTTTTATTTTTGGAATAATGTAAGTGTAAAGTTAAATAAGTTAGGGGGAAAGGAAGTATTATTATATTGTTGTACTATTTAATGGAAGCTAGTAGTCCACTGTCCTTTTAAGCATGGCAAAGTCTCGTGGAAATGGAATGTCTTGAAATTAATAAAGTATACAAATTGGGTTCCATTACTGCCACCCAAGACCATGATCAATGTCTGAATATAGACATGATGCCGAACCTGTACTAAAAATGTTAAAAATTAGAGACTAAACAGCAACAAATATAGTTAAAAAATGCAGATCAATGGCAGAAAGTAAATGATGGAAAGGTGTTGGAAGGGAGAGAGATCCTAGGGAAAAATAGGACAAATTCATCAAGAAAATAAGAGTAACACGTCAGCATCAGAATATATATATAAATTAAGTGATAAATAATTAATACTATTTGTTAAGAAAAACTGGGTATAACTATCTAATATCAGAAATATTAAAATAAAACTTATAATGGAAACATGATTTTGTTTATTTGTTTTTGCAGTAACGAGGAAGAAGAGGCTCGGCGGGGGCTGGTGGCCTAGGGTTGCGGGCGGGACAGTGAGTCAGTGCGCGTGCGGTTTATGCCTTGCGCATGATCCTATACTTCCCAGGCTTTCCCGAGCTGCTGGTTTATATTATAATGTCTACATGAGGCAGTGTTGGTCGGTCTAATCCTCATAATTAGAGAGCAAGTGACTGATTCTCAGCTTCCAATAGACTGTTGTGGTCTTGTGGACATTTTTACAAACACAATGACTACAAGTATTGGGGTTTGCATGCTCTCCTTGATCTAATCTACTTGCTTCATTTATATCATCACCTTCAGCACGTCTTGGTTGACTGTGTTCAAACAAAACACATACTATAATTATAATTTATTTATACAGTATAAAATTTAAATATTTATTTATTTGAATTGTTGAATAATGGTAAATAAATGATTAAAATTATTTTTTTTATTTTATTAGATAATTTTTATATTTTTTTATTATTAATTTTATTTATTTATTTATCTTTATCAAATTATCAGTATATACCAATCATATCACATGTTAATAGAATTAGTATACAAATGACTTAAATAATAATTTGAGGATGAAATTAAAACGTTCAAAAGTTTGTAAACCTATTTAGAATAAATGTTAGCATTTATGGATTTTGTATTTATAAACTTATATTATTTGGAATTGGATTATATAATTTCGATCTTAAATTTTATATTTAGACTATGTTTAGAGGTTAGACTATATAATTGAAACTTATATATATATATTATTTAATAATTCAAAAAATGATAAAATATATGTATCCAAGATACCCACAAAATTTTAGTCAATATATAAACTATATATAAAATTGTTCAACGATCCGAGTATCCGATATTTTAGATATCCGAAATTAAAGATCTCAGAATGTCAGTCCATTTTAATATCAATGGGCTCTTGAATCTTAAATGATATTGAGATTCTATAAAAAGGATTAATTTGGGCCTAAGTCGCTTTTAAATATCAATTAGAAAAAAGTAAGGATTCATTTGTAATTTTAGAATAATTATTAAATTAATTATAGATTATGATAAAGAGTTCTAACTTTTATTTCTAACATAATTTATTTAAAATATAAAAAGATTTTAACTTACCAATATCTTTTTACTAGAGTGTTATTATATCTAGTTTTAATAATTTATATCGCGATAATATTAAACTACTTGTAAATTAAAAATATTGTTTATTTTTTTATTTTTCATAAATATTTTTTAATTATGAAAAATGAAAAAAATATAGTTTTAAAATTTTCACTCTCGGATTGCTTTAGAAGTTGTGTGGCGAATGTATATCAGCAGTTATTTAACTCAAGACCAGAAGATAAATAAATAATTTAACTAAAATTATTAATTAATTTTAGTAGAAAATATAATAATATTTATCGGAGATATAAATTCGAGTAATCTTACGTAGTATATTAAAGAGTTAAAAAAGAAAAAATATAAAAAAAAATTACTCTGTCAAGTTATCATTACTTTAGGACTATTAAAAAAATTAATATTTATATTAATTCATAGATTAATTTAACATCCATATTTCACCCTACACGATAATTATAAATTTTAATTATAGAATTAAAATAAATAAATAATTATTAATCCAATACAATTTAATTGAACTAATACTATCTATTACTTTATTTTATTTATACTCCAAATCCTTAATTTAACGATTTCTATTACTTGAACTAACACAATGTTCGATTGATATTTAAAAATAAATTTTGCATTTTTCATTAAAACAAGTTATTTAATTGACAATATCGATGAGGACATGGATGGAGCGTGTAGTAGGACTGAGTATGGTTAACTGCAAAATCGAAAATTAAACCGAACTGAGGTATTATGATTCATAAATTTATGAACCGTAGTTAACTAAATTAAACCGAATTTAATTTTCAATTGATTTTTAATTATTTTTATAAGGTATAAATATATTTTTTATACTTGAAATTCTATAAATGAATTTTTATTTTTTATATTGTTACTTAAAAATAAGTTTTTAATAAATATTTATGAAAAATATCTTAATTTTTTTATATTTTCATGTTTAGAAGTCATAAAATAAAGTTATTTTGTCAAGATGATACAAATTTTTAAAAATTAACGTTAATATAGAAAAATCAAAAACCAAAATTAACCGAACTGAAAACGGGTGATTACTAAAATAGCTTACTGAATTAAACCGAACCGAAAACCGGTGATTACTAAAATAGCTTAACGAATTAAACCGAACCGAATACACCCCTACCGTGTAGGATTAAAAAACGGTAGTTCCTCTTAAAATTTTAAATTTTTTTATATAATAAAAAATTATTTATTTTTATTGAATAATATTTTCGCTGTTTAAAATTTGAGATGTGTTTTAATGCAACATCATCAGCATGTTTTATTTTCTGTAAGCAAAAATAAAATAAATAGTTTTCCATTGACCAATCTAAATTGTTTGTATTTGACTTCCAAAGGTCAATACTTCATCTCCAAAAATGTTTGACAAATCTGCCTTCGTCACCAAAAATGTCGACTGAGCATGTTTTTCAATGGCCAAACAGTACTTCAAACTTAATACATTTGTCGGTCTATTTAATTGTTTAAATAATTGCATTTTTAATTCAATCTATTGGCTGGAATTGATTATTAGTTTTATTTCACCAACATTTTATTTATTTGAGAGAGAATAATTAGATTATTGGACAAATATATTTGACTTCGTTATTTATAATTAAATTTTGAGTATAAATTATATTCGGTTCAAATTTGAAACTTAAATTAATTTATTTACACTAAATAAGTATATAAATATTAAATATATTTAATAATTGATAAAAATATATATTTTTAAGGTCAAGTTAATCTTATGAGTGATTATTTAGATTCTATTAATTTATATAAAAATAAACACCGATCATAAAATTTAAAGATATTATATAATTAAGATAACAATCAAATCCTCGACCGTCGGATAATATTATTATCTCATCTAAAAACGAAGCTAAAACTCGAAAAGTATAAATTAGAAATCATATCACATAAACTACCTACTATTCAAATCAGTTTTAAATCAGATTTATACGTAATAATTTTCAAGAATTATTTTTCTTCCCATTATAACCTTTTTGACTTCCACTTTTTTCTTGAATCCTGCTAAAGTCAATGAATGGGATCTCATAACATGTTCCTGTTTTCACATAGGTTGGGTCCACCGGAAGATTAAAAATATAAGGCCTGGATTTTATGGAGGAGTTGGCTAATGGCTATCGCTATTGGATAAATATTAGACATAGTGGAGTAGGGTTTTGGTAGATTTGTATCCGATTGAAATTTAATACATCGACTTAAATCAAGTTGGATCAGAACCGTGGAGCAATGGCTAAGACAATTAATGGTGGAAATGGATGGTTGTCTTGAAGTCAAAAGACTCGTACTAAGTAGCGGTAGCTAAGCCGGCCTCGGTCGCCGGCAAAACTGCCTTCAAAATAAAACCAAACAAGTAATATTCAAACATACACTTCGCTTTCCACAATTATTTTAAGTCGCCGTTAAACACACACGTTCTTCCTTTTTCATAATTTAAGACTAACAGACAGTTTTCTCCTTCAGTTTCGTCAACGGTCGTGAATCGCGGGCTTCACAGATCCATGATCAGCTCTTGACATGTACAAATTACAATTATATATACGGCTTTCTCTCTTTCACCAATCTGTAAAAACTTTCTTCAGTTTAATTTCTAAGCTTTTCTCATCCACCGGCAATCCATTTTTACGACGATGATTCCTCCCAGAAAAGAAGTGACGATGAACGGAGTTCGTCCGTCTCCGTTGAAGATCAACAAAGAGTCTCATTTGATTCAGAAGCCGTCTTCCTCAGCTGATCAGCAACAACAGCAGCGGCAGCGGCGGCAAGGTCTGGTCATAATTTACACGCACTCGCCCAAGATTATACACACGCAGGCTCGGGATTTCATGGCCTTGGTTCAAAGGCTTACGGGGTTGTCCAGACCCGATCGAGAAGTTAACGAAAATACTGCAGCGGTACTACCGTCACGGCCTAGGAAGAACGACAACAGCAACAGACGGGAAGACAACGAATCCTTGTCTGCAATCACAGATGAAACTGTCGGAGATGTTGGTAATAATAATATCTGCTCGTCGTCAAATGTTTCGACGACGGCAAGTGTCGGTGCTATGAATCCCTTTTTCTTTGATATGCCTCTCTTCACGCCGGGTTCGACGGATTTCTTCTGCTCGCCGAGGCGTGTTCATAAGTTCGGTGATACGGGGACTTTGAACTCACCCACTCTGCTGGAATTCATGAAAGGGCTCCCGGATTACTGAAAAAAAAAACTTTTTTTTTTATAGTTTCTTTGCAAATAATGATCTCAGTTGTTTAATTAATGTTCATAATTGTTGGTTAATTCTTTGTGATTAAATCTTACTTGGATCGATCCAGTCATCAAATGTGTGAGCTAGAAGCAGATTTCATTCATTCTTTTAACCGAGTTCTAATTTTCTTTGAACTCCATTAATTGTTTTGGTCAAATCTTGAATGCTTACTGAATAACCCTAACAGACTGCACATTATCAATATTATTCATAAAAATTAGAATTATTCATGATAAATTCATAAAATTTTTATCAATAAAATCAAAATTCAATATTATTTATTAAAAGACTATTTAAAATTTTAATTAAAAAAGTTAATAATAAATTATATTTTTAAGGTTTAAAGAATAATATAAAATTCTTAATATTTTGTTCTGTCCATTATTCCACCACTAGTCCCAATTACTTCTAAAACATGCATGTTGGCAACTTGCCTCTCCATTTGTTCAAATATTATTAGCGTCAAACATGGTGGTTAGGTATTAAAATTAAAATAATATATGTGCTTACCTTTAAGAGTAGGGGTTTTAATGCGTAAAACCACGAAGAAAAACAGTATGTTCGAATTAACAAAATTAATTTAAGTAATAAGTAGTTTAGTTTTATTTAAACAAATTTTTAATTAAAAGTGTTTAGATTTAGATTAGTTTACTAATTAATTATATATTTACATGGGTAATCTAGAACGAATGTTAATCAATTATAGGTAAAGTTGTAATTAGGTCACCTAATTATTAAAAGTTACATTTATGTCACTTAATTATGAGTAAAGCTATTATATTTAGATCACCTAATTATTAGAAGATACATTTGAATTACTCAATTATAGGTAATGTTACATTCAGTTCACCCTTTGTATTTAAAAAATATATATCAATTATGAATTAAATTAATTAATAATTTTAAATGAATTATTTTAATATTAACAAGGATATACAAATAATTAAAAAATTAAATTAATATATTTTTTGAAAACGAAAGATAACCTAAATCTAACCTTACCTATAATTGATTCGAAAAAATAACATGTTATCCATTTGTGAACTAGTTTAGCACAAGTAGACTTCGACAATAATGTAACCATACGATAAATGGGCGGGGGGTTCTCCTCCCAAGAACATAAATATTTTTTATTATTTTTTAATATTTGTATTTAAAAATAAATTTATTATATTTTTATTTTTAAATATTTATATTTTGATTTTTAATTTTTAATCGTATCTTCGTTCATATGCTTTCCCACTTTATAAAGGCATTTTAAAGAGTATTGTGGCCTGCAAGGATGGAGCCGTATAGGGGTGGGGAGGGATAATCACCCTCACTCTCGAAATTTTTTTTTACTTTTGTATTTTTATTTAAATTTTTTAAAAATTGATTTTTTATAAATTTACTCTCTAATTTTAGATTTTTGTGTTTTGCTTTCTCAATCATAAATCTTAGCTCCGTCCCTGGTGACCGGGTTTTTCTTAATTCACAAATAAGAAGAAAAAAAAATCGATTACTATACTCTCAGAAGTAGTGGATTCTTCTTCACAACCACTTGGTCGGCCGAGAGAACCGACATAGGACGGAGCAACCTGCGGTTGCTAATCCTAATCACATCCTCATGAACCTGTGGCTGGGATTGTTTTAGCAACATTCCAGGCTATTCATTGTTAGAGAAGCAGGCTCTTCAATTTCCCTCAATGATATCGGAGTCCAATGAAATGATTTTGTTGATTCACAAAAATTTTAGAGTATTTATGCTCACGAAAATTTTATTTTAATTTCGATCGAGATAATATGTTAACAGTTAATAGATTTGTTGATATAATGATAAAATAAATTTTGATTTTGATTTTAATCGTAAATAATTTAATTATTTTAATCTTCCCAATTAGGCAGATTTGAACCTAATACCTAAGCTAAATATATATAAAAAAAGTATCCATACACTTTAAAGTAAATATAAATTTGTCAAGTAAAAGTCAAATGCTTAACTTAGTTCAATGATATCTCAGGTTTAAGTAATATAGATTAAATATATTATTACTTTAATTAAAATTAAAATTTATTTAACTGTCACATTAATAATTCTATTAAGAATTAACTTGACTAATAGAAATAACTTATCCTAATTATTAAATTGATTCCATGGAAATTGGATTTAAAATATATGGTTTCGTATTGCAACTTGGTTCATGAAAATGTCTTATTTTTTAATATAAGTTAAATTAGATTATTAAAAAAATAAGTTTTCGGTTAAAACAATAATATTATTTTTTTTTCTAATTTTATAAGGACGATTAAAACAATCAAAGTCTTATCGTTTACTAATGAATATCACTGAATTAATTAATATTAAATACTCCACGTGATAATGAATATTACTAGACTATGAATTTTCACATTTAATCAAAAGTCTAATCACTTCGAAATAAATAAACGAACGCGTTAACTCAGACGACTCTCCGGCGGAGACGATGCCGGAGTCAGCATCCAACCGAGATATCGCCCTCACATTCGGTTAAGTTCTTTAACGACGATATCACCATCCTCATATCCCCCACCGTCAACTTCCTTTGGACGCCGTCATCCACATTGACCGCTGCGATTTTCTGCACTGATTGTCTAGGCTTCCATTCTGCTACAATTGCCGGTACTTTACAACAAAGACGTGTGTCCCACGCTCCGAGAGCCACTCGTCGAGACGATAAGTCAACGCCAGCAGAAATGACAACCGCGGGTGACGAGAACGGCGCGGAAATCGCCCGAAACTGAAAGCCTCCCTCTCCCTGGAAAATGGAAGCGATATTCGTTCCTTTGTTAACGCCGCACACGTTCAAAACGTCGTCGCTTTTATCGACGTCGAAACCGAACCCTAAAGTTAGGTTTTCCCATAACTTCACCACGCCTTTCCCGCTGGTGAAATATCCATCTTCTTCCCACTCGTCACCTACAAAATGACCGGAGCCGGAGCCTCGAACCCGAAAAAACTCGCCAAATTGGTGCCGGTCATGGGAAATGGACGGCTCCTCGTGTTCTGATTCGTCATCCGAATCCGATGAAGAATCACTGTCACTGTCGAAATCTGTGTCGTAAACAAGATTTCCCGGTGGCAAAGAATCTTGTTGTCGGCTGATGATCAAAATCTTGAGTTTATTGATTATAGTAAACACGGAAGCTATAAGGGCAAGAATCAAAGCTCCCCACCTAAGAAAACGATGGGTTCCATAGATTTTCTGAAACCCAGAAAGCAGATAAAGTCGGGAACTGAAATATGAGCTGATGCCATCTTCAAAATCGCTTATTCTGTTGAAAATCGGGATTTCCATGGATTGTTTATAAATTCAGACAGTTTTATCAAGAGTTTTGGATATTGTAATAAAAGAAGATGATGAAATGGACTTAAATATAAGAATTTGGTAAGACATTCTTGGGGACACGTTAGAAAGCAAAGGGTGTTTTGTCAGAACATGGAATAGTAGATTGGAATGGGATCGGATGGATATGGTGAGTCAACAAGGCGTGGTTCTTCCATGAAACTTCTGTTTTCTTCTTCTTTAACTTGTAAGTTTTACCCAAACGTGACATAAAAAAAATGTCTTTGTTAATAATTAATTATATTAAAATTCATTCCAAATATAAAATGGTCAAACTTAACTTTTTTTTACGAAAGAAAAGACGTGTCAACGTAAAATCATGAGTAAATTTTTTTGTCTTTTTTATACCTCCTTTGAAAATTTATTAAAAAATTAAATTTTAAACCATAATTCTTATTTTTTATATTTTAAATCCTAAATCCTATACCTAAAAAATATACCCTAACCAAAATCCCTACCCTAAAACCCTAAACCCTCTAATTTGAAGTGAAGACATAAATAGAGGCATGAGGAAGAGGTAGACAATTTACACCCTAAAAACATTAGAACAAAAGCTCGAGATAAAAGCAACCATAATATCGGAATGGTTCATGGCAAACAAAGTTCAATAACAAAATTTGATAGGGCGAAAACTAGAGGCGATAATGAGTTGAGTTTAAACTCGTATTAAACGATTTAAGTTTAATTTGAGCTTAGTTTATTGACTTTTTTTAATTTATTTTTAAATACTTTTATAAAAATTTAAAAAATAACATTTAAAAACTTGTTTAAAAAATATAATATATATTTTGAAGTTTATAAGTAACCATCGACATAGTATATTTTTAAAATTATACAAATCTAAAAGAAGAAGAGGACTTAAAATGTTTAACCATGTTAACAAATAACAACACTAAAACATTCAAATATATAGAATTATGTGCAAACACATTTGGTTGATTGATCAAATTGTTTATCTTTCTTTCACTTTTTTCCCGTCATAGGTTCTAGACTTACTAGGAGTACAAATTTCTTCTCTCTCCTATTCCCATTCCCTCTAGGAGGATTAGGATTAAAATTAGGCTTTTTAATATATTATATAATTATAATTATTTCAAGTTTATCAACTTAATTTATTAAGATCATGAATCGAACTCAATCGAATCAAACTCAAATAACTTATAAACCGACTGGATTCATTATAACAACCAAAACAGGCAGAAGAAACAACCGATTAGCATAGACCGAAAAATCGCTGTCGTGTGAGTTGTATGATTCCTGTGCTGGTAAGGCTATCCTTTTGAGTTGTTGACTGAGTGTTTCATACTTGCTGGTGGCGAGTGTGAGTCAGAAGATTCATCTTATTTAACGTATGGATTAATTGCCATGTGGTAAATGCTTTATACATTTTTTATATTATAAAATATAATAAATATGTTTCTATTTTAATATTAAGATTCAACCTTTGAAAATGCTGAGGATAAAGTCTCAAAGAACTAAATACAATTACTCATTTTTCATTTATTCAACGATTTTAAATAGATAATTGTTTGAAATAAAAAAGATAATTATTTTATAATTGAGAATGATGACGAGATAATTAAATTATCGTATATGATTGATTACAATTACGAGAGATATATTTTTTTAAATTTTATATTTTTTATATAAAGTAGAGGTGTATTATACTCTTAAAATAAATAAATGTCATGATTTAAATTTACGTAAGACAAAAAAAAACATGAAAATAGTATTAATATTCAAACTTTTTTATTGTTTAAATATACATAGTTGTCGGATCAGAAGTTAATTTGTTGACTTTATTATTTTTGGGTTAAAATAATATTAATACTTAATAGTCCAGTGTTGAATAAATAATGTTGACTTAATTATTTTTGGGTTAAAATAATATTAATACTTAATAGTCCAGTGTTGAATAAATAATGAAAATATAGATTGTATATTTATTTTGAATGACATTACAATTAAGATAAATACTAAATGTCACTTTATAATTCATAAATTTAAGTGACGTACGTTTAATCACGTCTAATGCAAAAATAACTCCAAGCTCAATTTCAGTCACGAACCTAAATTTGAAAAGTTTAAACATGAAGAAGCTTAAATTTGAAAGTTTACTCAAAATAGGCACAATTGCCACCTTTCAACGCTATCTTTTTTATGACTACAAAATATATAAGAACCGTAAATATTCTACCGATACACTAAGGCTTCGTTCAATTATCTATTTAGAACGGGCATTTTGAGGTTGGTAACGGGCATTTTGAGGTTGGTAGCTGAGCGAAGCCTAAATCTCTTAAAATGCTATTTTAAGACTACCAAATACGCTAAAACTTTTTAGTTTTACAACTCAATTGAAAAAATCGACCAATGAATCGAATGCCGGTAGTTATAAAAACAAGAGTAATAATTTGTATTCAGATTCTGCTGCAAACCCATAATTAGTATGGCTAATTTGATAAAAATAAAATGTGGAGTGCTTAATTAAATTTCAGCAGGAGTTGTTGCTATTCATTTCAAATTCAACTTGAACGGTCCCAGTTAATCAAACAAAATATATCACACATTTTGTAATTCTACTTAGATAAGAACTGTAAATTTATCAAATCTATGTTTAATTCATTCAAGACAGTAAAACAAACTGTATTAACTGTAAAAGAATATCTTTTGCATAACGATGGCTTTCACAAATCTTAACAGCATTCTTAGTGTGTGCGAAAACCTATTATTTTCCAGCCTTACCGTAGGCATCCTTGAGCGTAACCGTACGATTAAATACGAGTTTTTCTGCAGTTGAATCCTTGTCGACGGCAAAATACCCTGAAATTACAAACCGAAATAAGTATGATAAATGAACACACTACACGGAGGCATAAAGTTCAAATAACAATAATAAGACTTTTAATCATAGCTCGATATGTACAACAAACGTGTTAGACTGCTGTGCATACAAGAATATTATATCGATGTTATAGTTAAACCTACCTAGCCTTTCGAACTGAAATGTGTCCCCTATGGCAGCATTCTGAAGTGATGGTACTGCATATGCAGCAGGTACCACCAGTTTGGAATTCGGGTTGAGATCGCCAAGCCAATCATCAAGTTCAGCAGGATTCTGATGAAATAGATGGAAGATGTAAGCATTCATGATACAATGGGCAGAAAGCAAGATAAGAATCCAAATAGTTAATAATAGCTCCCAACCTCGGAATTAAAGAGTTTTTCAAACAATCGAACTTCAACCTTCAATGGATCAGAACCCGGGGACGGTTCAGCAACCCAGTGGAGAACCCCCTGTGCAAATATTTAAAAATGGCTTAGGAATAAATACTGAGAAGAAAAAATATATATGATTCAAACATGTAGATGTAATTAGAAAACTCAAGAATTACTTCAGAAAATAGTTAGAAAAAATTAATAACCTTTGGCTTGCTTTTCTTAGAAGGATCATATTCAGCTCGAATCTCAAGCACGGTCTCTTTGTCATCTGCCAATATTACATCTGTGCACTTGATGGGGAATGCATATCTGCAAAATGGAATCATGTTAGACATTAACTAAAATTTTCTACACAGTTTACAATGTATGCAGAGTAGAACTGGATGGAGGGCCAGGAGGGGGATTATGTTCATATGCATACCGTAGCAGTACTGACTTGCCAGGAGCCAACCCATAGTAATCTTTAGAATCTTTCAGCCGGAAATCTGCGCGTTCAATATATACAACATTCGAAAAGGGAACCTAAAGTCAAGAGAACAAATAGTTATGATCACTAACTAGAATAACAAAAACTTTTGGAGCAAATTGAAATTTGGAGTTGATATCTGATTTTGAAATGGAAGCAAGATTCAAGAGCAGACGATACTCAATAGCAGTCCAACATGATTCTGAAGGGGGGAAAAAACATGCAGATCATTCAAATTTAAAATAATCTAAAAGCAGTCACTCTTCTTTATCCCCCACCTTGTAAAAGGCAGATGTGTCATCTGCTTGAGCATCAGGCCATTTTTTTGCGTCGAGATCCAAAACAGACCCGGATTCAAGGTTGGTTATTACTACCTGAGAACAAAAAGAAGATGAGGTGGACAGTGAATGCTATGGTTTTAAAGGAAGACACCAGACTAGACAATGACCTTCAAAGGATGCAGCACAACCAAAACACGAGGTGCTGTCTTGTTTAATTCTTCTCTTATGTGATACTCAAGGCGATCCATACGAATCATACTACAATCACTGTGGCACAAGATGTTGAAACATTAGCATAAGGCTCAGCAAATATGAAAATTCAGGTTTGTTTTTACTGCTCGTAAATATATTCCACTAGACCATCGCTACACATATAGTAAGTGAATAAGATGAGAATATGCGCATTAAACCTTCTAGTGATTCCAATTCCTCGAACAAAAGAATTTATCGCAGTTGAAGTCACACCCCTACGCCGTAAACCAGCTAATGTCATGAGGCGGGGATCATCCCAACCATCAACATATTTGTTCGTCACAATGTAGTTTAACTAAATCACATCATAGTACATTATATTAGACGTTATGTTAATGAAATTTGTAGAACAAACAGAAACTTTTGATTAAAAAGAAAACATTGTTTCACCTTCCGTTTAGACATCACAGTGTTTGTAATATTCAGTCGCGAGTATTCCCACACATATGGCTGGTAAAGGTCCAGTACATGCAACAGCCAATAGTATGAAGCACGCCTTGTCTCAAATTCAAGTGTACATAGCTACACAAAATAAAACCCAAAATATAAATATTAAGAACTATAAGCATTTAAATAATGGAATAAAGCACATTTTCCCCTAAAGTACTCCTGTTTTCCCAACATGGCACCATTTTTTTTTGCCCTTTTGCCCCCTTAACTTTAAAAGGTTACACAAATCACCACATTTTTAAAGCCAAGATGGCCAACAGAGTGACAAGTACCATTTTTAGTTAAATAAACCTTTTGAATTTAATATTAAATTACACCAAAATAAATAAACATAAAAATATTATAAACATTTTCCTTCTCTCTTACACATTTCTTCCTTCTTATTCTCCTCCCTTCACCACACCTTACACCAGCAATATTTTCCGGTAACAAAAGGCCATAAAATGTTCCCCCTATCAGAAAATTTAGCAGTCGGGTCTTCGTGACTTTGAGTTATGTTGCTCTTCTCAACAAAAGAAGGGCCATCCCCTTTCAGATTGTGATTTTGAGTTCAAGAATTGTGAAAATTGAGGTTGAATTCAAAAAAATCTAATGTTCAATTAGGATCGAGGAAGTCAAAATGAATAATTGATATGAAGGACAGCAGAGACCGTGGTGGCCAGTCACCTGTTTCTAGGTTTTAATGTTGAAGAGGAAGAATAAAGAGAAGAAAAGAATGTGAGAATTATTTATAATTCAATTTATTTATTAATTTAAAATGATACATGGCACACTCTGGCCAAAAAACAGTCAGACGACATTAAAAATGGGGGTGATTTGGTAACATTTTAAAGTTATGGGGTTAAAACAGGCCAAAAAAACTTCAGGTACCAACTATCAAGTTGGGAAAACAGGCATACTTTAGGGGGCAAAATGTGCTTTAAGCCTTAAATAATCAACTGAACACTTCATAAAGAATCAATAAACTATTTGTTAGGGAACATAGATATTCCATGCCCTAGAAGACTTCATACTTTTGAAATTTCTAAGTTTTATTCAGTTAGTTCAATAAAAGAAAAATCAAAACATCTTCTATATTATGTTCAAACCCACGCAAGCTTAAACTAAAAGGGATTAGTCAAAGAAATCCTACATTACACACATCTAGCAGTTTCAAGCTTTAGTAGATACAGAAATTACCCATGTCCTTGAATGTTGCACATTTAAATTGGATAGTTAAAGAAGAAAACATACTGAATGTGTGATATTCTCAAGAGAGTCCACGATGCAGTGAGCATAATCATAGCTTGGATAAATGCACCATTTGTCCCCAGCATGAGGATGAGGAGTAAACTTGCAAGAGAGCGAGATAGAGGAAATCATTGATAATGGCAGATGGAAACAGACTCATATAAGTAATTAAACATAAAGATAAACACTTACCTTGATACGATAAGCAATAAGGTCATACATATTAAAGTTATCACTCTGCATATCCTGCTTCATCCTAAGCGTTGCTTTGCCCTCTTCTATTAGACCTCTCTTCATGTCATCAAAGAGTTTTAATGACTCCGCAATTGGTCTATCTCTCCAAGGGCTGTTCATCTTCTTTTCCCTATACTCCTTTATCTCTTCAGGGGTCTAGCAACAAGATAATAATGATGGTTAGGTTTATTAAGTGTCAAACTAAAAACAAGAAAGTGCTGAGTGCATTTGGTGCTCCATGTTATGGACAAATAGAATCTATTAGTACCTGGTGATCAACATATGCATGACCCCTTCTTATCAGCTCCACAGCCAACTCATACAAATCTTGGAAATAGTCACTAGTGTAAGTTATCTACAAAATCCAATGCAAACAGATATCAGCCAAGAATTTGTACAGAACACTTGGATTATACTGTTGAGAAACGTTTTACCTTAAATGGTTCCCAACCCATCCACTGAACAATTTCTTCTATGTGAGTAATATATTCTTTCTTTTCAGCTTCTGGGTTTGTGTCATCATATCTAAAAATACCAAGGATAAGATTAGAAAAGTAAGCAGCAAACACAATACATTTGACTTGACAAAGCACAATCAGAAAATAAAGAATACAAGTGTGTTTCATCAATTATCTAGAAACAAAAATGAACTACTTAAAAACTCTAGAGGATAGCACAAAGAGTAACTCTGACCTGAGATAACAACACCCACCCCTATCTTTTGCAAGGCCAAAGTCAACAAACATTGCCTGAGAAATAGTTATAGCATTAGAACAATCATTATACAGTGTTTGTATCCTTCTGAATGAATTATCAATAGACCTTACTTTTGCATGTCCAATGTGTAGATATCCATTTGGTTCAGGAGGGAAGCGAGTAAAAACTCTTCCTCCAGTGAACTTCAAGTGATTGTCAAGCCTTTCCCTTGTATTGCAACATCTTAGAACAGAACCATTGCTGAAAAATACTTCTGTGTGCACCTAATATCCCCAAGAAAGCTATCATTTAAGGGATAGTTCAACAGATTTCCCAATGAAAAGGATAACATATGTCATGTAAAATCTTGCTAGTTGCTACTGCCCTAATCTTCTTTTCCTTTGTTTTCTTCAATTTTCCAATTCTAGATCTATTAGAATTAGGGAGTCTATATAAATCAGTACTCGTTCTGTTGGAAATTGTGGAATTATTATTGGAAAATGCAATCAACCTTGGCTATGACAACTAAGGAACCCTGGGTGCCAACTGCCAAGCAAAGGAACATTTTTCTTTTCTCTATTCAAATTTCATTAGAATTCTTATCAGAAAATTTCATTATAAACACAAGTAGTGCAATCATATAAAATAAGAAGTACAAACAACAAAAATAGATAGTAGCAACAATAGTACTGAAGTAAATAATGTTGTCCCTGAATCTTTGATTCATAGAAGGCAGGGGGAAGAAGAGAAACTCTGAGTGCCTAGTTTATCTATGTACCTTTATATTGTCTTCTGGAGCAGGAAATACCGAAAATGGATTAAGTTCTTCTTCAGATGGCTGAGCAGGAATGTCGACAACAACAGCTTTACTCTACACAATATAAGCAGGTGTCAAAGAAAAATTATTATCACAGAACACAACCATGTAAAATATGAAAAACAAGTAGTGATGCTCACTTCAACTTTAGCAGGTTTCTCTTTCTTTTCCTTCTTTTTTGAAGGCTTCTCATCATCTGCTGCTGTCTTCTCACCAAGTAACTCGTACATTTTTGCGTCTACAAGTTGCTGTTACAGAAGAAGAGAGCGGAATCAGAGTTTTTTTATATATATTAATTAATAGCCCTTCAGAGGCAGATTAGAAAATACAGAAGATCACCTTAGCTATCTTTGGATCCGCCCAAGGATGCTTCTTCCTGATGCTCCCAAACAGTTCACCAACTAGATGTGATGGTAAATGATGAAAATGAGAATTAGAAAAATATACTGATATGCATGTACACAAGAGAAAAGGTAAGTGTCTGTTATCTAGCATTTTTTTTATCCCCATATATGTGTACATGATCAAAAGAGAAAAGAAAAGCATGGCGAGAGAGAGAGAACAAACCATTCATTCGGTAACGTCGCTCTAAAATTACAGCCTTATTCTCTTCAAAAATTTCATTGACAGTCTGTGTGAGTTCCTCCAGAGAAACTTCTATGCCTGTTCAAACGTACAATGAAGCAAGATTGATACGATATGGCATTAAAGAATATCCAAGCTAAAACTAACAGCTCTGATGAAAGAAACACCACCAACAAAATTAGTAAACAATATCCATTACATCTCACATTATCTCACATGCATGAAGATTTCATGACATACCAACTCCGCATGCTTCTTCAAATTCCTCCTGCTTAAAATCATCAGATGCAACATTTGACAGAAACGAAAAAGAAGCTTCTAACTGTGCTGGAGTCTTAATCTACAAAAATATATATACTGTTTTAGTAATAATAATACAAATCTGCCACCCAAAACCATTGCGAAAACATAAATTATGTTTCGAACCTTGGAAGAAACAACATATTCAAGTAACTTAGGACGATGCTTGAGTGCATTCGCAGGGTACTTCGTGGCAACCTATGTGATACATATATATAAAAAAATCATCTCCAACTTCCATTTTTAAGAACATTATATAAAACACAGAGAAGTTAACCCCAAAAAAGGAAAATCAACTTGCCGTATATAAAAGATTTCCAATTATACGGTCACATCCGTCGGTTAAAGCAGCCTATATGAAACAAATCGAAATGAAAAACTAATAGTAAAAATTTAAAATACAAAGGAAAAAAGGAGTAAACCTAGAATTATACCTCGTGAATGACGGCGGTGAGATTAGCAGTAACCTTGTTGTTAGCGATTGTGTTACGAGCAGTTCGTTCGTCTAAACCAATCTTCAAGAAGAGCTCTAAGATTTTGTCAGATTCTTCGCCTTTGACCACCATTTTCTTCGATTTTTGGTTCCTTTTTTGAGGATTCGGACTAGGCTAGAGTGCGTAGGAATGAAGGAGGAGGGACTGGCTTTGAAAGAGCAAGGAACAGATAAATCGTGATATAAACCCTAACAAGAAAACGGAATCAGGCCAGGCAGGGTGTGCGCTTAGCGTTAAGGAATGGGTGAAAAAAAAACCCTGCGATACTTTTTTTTAAAGAAAATGCAAAATTTTAAATGGATAAATACACAACAAGACACTCAATTATGTGTTTGATAATAAACAAGCTAATTTTTTCTAAAAGAGTCAATTTAGTCACTCAATTAAAATTGTGTTTGACATTAGTTAAAAAATAATTTAATAAATTAAACTTTTTATATTTAAAAATGACATAATATTAAAACAAACGTCATTAAAGCTTGATTGAATAATCAATTTGTTCTTAATTTTTTAAATATTTTAATCTTAATTTTTTATTTTGAATTAAAATATTTCTTACATGAATATTTTATATTTTAAATAATTTTATAAAAACTATTTTTTAACTAATTATTCTATTATCATATTTGTTTATATAACATTATTATTATGTATGTTTATTACAATCATTTCAAGTAATTAATTATTAATTAATTAACGATTATTACAAAAATATCATTCAATCAAAATTAAAAAATTAAAGTACTTTAAAAAAACGTAAGGCAAATATTATAGGTGTATTTTTTATATTATACCTTTAAAATTCTACTCTGCATCCTCTTAAAAAATAAAATGATTTATTTTTAGTTTTAAAATTGTATATAATATTTGATATTATTTGTGATGTTAGATAAAATTTTAAATAAAATAATTTACCATTTTTAGAATGATTTGTTTTAAATATATTTTAAAGTAAAATCAACATTTTTATTTTTATAAAATTAATATAATTATAAAGCACATTTAAAAAATCAATTATAAAAATCAATTACTTATCCAACTATAGTTGAAGTTATTTTCCGATTAATCTAATTTAGCTTTTAAACTCCAAATTTTATCAATTATTCTTTGACTAACGAAAATTATGTTTAATCATTACCATGAAGACGCGGTTGTTTATGGTAAGTGTTACCATTCCATTACATAATTATTATATAATATGTGTATAAAAATATATAAGATTCATCGTAGACAGATTTAGGATAAGAGATAAAATATAAATTTTAAAAGCGGTAAATTTAATATTATTTTTTGGAAAAAATATAAAAATTAAAGAGTAAAAAATCTCTCAATCAAGAGTCAGCAATCCGAAAAAAATTAAGAATAATTCAACCTAAATTTTTATTTTAAAATATAAATATTTTTATCTATATTTAAAATTTAAGCTAATTTCTACGGTATAGATAAGAGAACGTCAAAACGCCATGTGTAGGTGGTATTCTCCTTTTGAATTTTATAAAAAAATATTTAAAAAATAAAAAAACTTACACATTGTCGCGACCTCTTTAAAAAAACGCAATTTTTTAGGTGAAAAATGGTTCGGCGATCGGTTTTGAAAAATCCGAATTTTATCAATTTTAATCTTGAAAAATACAAATTTTAGGAAAAAACATAATTTAATTTTGAAAAAATTGACTTGGAGTCGCCACCGGCCACTTAGGTAGGCCAAACACCATAAAATAAACCAGAGATTCAAAAAACATAGGGTTCGGGAGTCGGTTACGTGTAAGGACGACCCTTACAAACGCCCAAAAATTGGTACCTTGAAAAAACATTACGTGGTATTGACATTTTGAAGATAGATATTAATTTAATTTTTCATTGTTAAGTGAACATTATTTGAATTTGGATATCCTTTTGATTTAGAAGTTACACTACCTTTAAACTTGAGTTGAACGAGACGTCCTCTAGATAGGAAACCTCACCCAAATTCAAAGGAATGTAACTTCCGCCTCAAAAGGCTAAAGCAAAATGCATGACCATTTTTATCTTGTTCATTTTAAGTTCTAATCCTAAAAGGCTCCATTGATTAAGTGTTTACAACCTAAGTTACTAACGCCACTAGTTGTTTACCTATCAATTTTATTAATTCTAAGCCTAAGTTATTTTATCAAAATTCTAGGTTTTAATAACACATGAATTCGATGCCAAGATACACTCTCTAGGTCAGCATCATGGTACGTCAAAATACCAACCTCTTTAGTGTATCCGAGACATAAGATTCACATGCTATGTTACTAAATTTTCTCCCTAATTAAATTAATTAATTTAAGCGACTAGTCCTAAAAAAGGCTCTAAATTAATTAACTTAAGTTTATTAAATGACCTTCCTAAAATATGACATGCAAAAACATAATAAAATAAAAGAACAAGATAAAAGGAACTCATCAATTTTATTAGAATCATGGGTGTACATCGTTACATCAAAATTTCATCACAAGAGTACAAAAGGGACTTAAATTGAGAGAGATCAAAAAGGGACTCGGAAGCAAACCTTGAAGATCGATTAGATTTAATTAAGTGTGAAATTAATTTTAAAGCTTAGGATTTTTAATTGAATTAAATTAATTAAATTTTCCTTAACTTCAAATCTTAATTAAAACCTAATTTAAATCTAACTTGGTGAATTTTAAGTTCAAAGGTTTAATTAGGGTTGGATTAAACTTAATTAAGTTAATTTTTAAATCTTATCTTAGAAATTCAAATTAATTAAAAATCTTAATTAAAGTAATTTCTAAATTTTAAGAATTTAACTTAACCTAATTAAAGTTTAATTGGTGAAATTTGGACTAATTAGACCTAAATAGTTTTAAATCTTATCTTTTAGAAATTAATTAAAATTAATTAAAATAATTAATTAAAATTATTTTCTAAATTAAAGAATTAAAGTAAGCCTAATTTAAGTCTAATTTGGTGAATGTTTTAAGGTTTAAGGCTAAACTAGACCTAATTTAGGTGAGTTAATTTTAAAGCTTATTTTTTTAAAAATTAATTAAAATTAATTTAAAATAATTAATTAAAATAATCTCCAAAATTTTAAAAACTAAATTATACCTAATTCAAGTCTAATTTTTAGGTTCAAAGGGTTAAATTAATTAAATTTAACTAGGTTAAATTAATTTTAAAGTTTTCTTAAAAACTAAATTAAATTCTAATTTAGAACCTAATTAAATTTTTTAAAATCTTTAAAATTAATTTTAAGTCCTAGTTAAAGTCTAAAAATAACTAATTTCGAATCTAGGAGTCTAATCCATAAAAAAAAAGCCGAAACTAAAAAGGAAAAGAACTTACCGCCGGCGACCTCCTTTGCTTCCTCACCGATTGAAATCCTTCCCCTTACTCAAGCTTGTAATTGCTCCTTTGAATTCTGATCTCAACTCCCCCTTCTCTTCGTTTTTTCTCTACCCCTTTAAACTTGAAATCCTCCTCCTTTTATTGGATTCAAACTCAGACTTTTGATTGAAGTAAAAAACTCCAAACAAAATTTAAATCCCTACAAACACTCCACCAACCAAAAAATCCCCAACTCCCTTATCTCTTATTTTTAAATTTTATTCTATTTTTATTCATTTTTTTTACTATTTTTTGATTTTCTGTTATTTATTATTATTTTTCTATTTTATTATTTTTTTGTTTTTTTTCCTGTTATATGATTATTATTATTATTATTATTATTATTATTTTTAAGAGAGAAATTCGTGTTGACACACATAGGGGTGTTCAAATTTGGATACCCTGGTATTCAGATTCCCGAAAGTCCGGGTAGTTAAAAAACGACCCATGTCCCAATCCAGATTTTTCGGGTACCCGAATACCTGGTACCTTGGATAACTGGGTATCCGCACTTTAATTTTTTTATATAAATTTTAAATTCAATCCTAAAAAATATATACAAATATAAAATTTCGAATTACATAATTTAATATTCAAATATAAAATTTTAAAACCCTAATTACATAATTTAAACATAAAATTTAAGACATAAATTGCATAATCTAATTCGAATTAAAACATAAGACCTAAGAAAAGGTTTTTATAAATATTTTTAATTAGTTTAATTTATTTTAATGTACAAAAAATAATAATTTTAATAATAGAAAATATTTAGGTAATTTTTATCTTGGTTAATGCACATACAAAAATAACGTATATATAAGCGAGTAAAGTTTGAATTTTATCAACTCGAACAAATAAATTTATTATTTTACAATAAATCTTAATTTTTTGGCAATGATTCTGTAATTTTTTTTTTTTGAAAATAAAGTTTGAAGGATTGGAATTTAAGAATTAAGTTGTTTGATTTAAGAATATAGTGAATATAAATGTATTTTATTTAAATAATAATTATATTTTAAAAAATAAAAAATAGGAATGAAGTACCCGAAAATCTTTAATATTGTGACTCGGGTCCGACCCGGGAAATGACGAACCGGGTACCCGAACCGAACCTAGAAATTTTCTGAAAAAATACCCGATTATTTATGTTTGGGTAGTCGAGTCGGGTATTTTTGAACACCCCTACCTGCACATGGTATTCTACCCCAAATCGCTATGTGTAGATGGCGTTTTCCTACATGAAATATAGAAATTGACTTAGATTCTAAAATAAACTTAAGACTCTTGATTTTTCCAAATAAAAACTTTAAATGACCTATATATCCAACAGAACCGAATAACAACTCCAAAAACTTAATAGCTCCCGAAAGTCGCGACTCAAATTCAACTAAGTATTATCAATAAAAATAATTAAATAATATTTATCTTAAAATATTTAAATTCAATTATTTTATCTATAAAATAACACGATCAAAAGATTACAAATATATGAAAAAATATTTATATTGTAATCACTATTTAAATATATAATCTGATTAAAGAGAGGCGGTTCAATAATAAAGCTGAGATAAAGTCTGTACGGAGTTTGCATGTTCCTAATAAGATGGCTGTGTTCAACTACAAGTTCTGTTGCTACGAATTCATATTTAGTAATAAATACTCTCAGTTTTAAACCTTTTAGTTAAGATATTTGGTTCTGTGTCATGACAGTGTAGTCAAGGTTTAATTGAAAGAATCGTTAAGATTACAATAAAAAATAAAAATGTATATATAAATATTAAAAATATAAATATTATATTTAAACACGTATAATTAAAGAGGGACGGTTCAATAAAAAAGCTAATATCCACTAATTAGCCTAACGACTAACATTGTTTTTGAAAAGTACGATGAAAAAATATAATGAAAAAGTTTTTTTAGAAATTTTGGTTTGAGATATGTGTTTAGTATCGCTGTCAAAAAATGTTTTTAAGAAAATAAATAATTATTTTAGACATGATATTGTAAGTTAAAAAATATATATTTAAATGATAATCAAATTCTTTCATATTATAATATTAACTTAAATTATGGATAAATGAATAGATAAAATTAAAAGTGTTTTTCAAAAGTGCTTTCGAGAAAATATATAATTTCACAAGAATATATATAATTTTTAAACTAAAACAATTATTTATGTTAAATATAATTATGTATTTATAAAAATTAAATTATGATAAAACATAGTAAATAAAGGTTAAAATTATAATCTGACTCTTAAAAGCATTTTTTCAACCACAAAAGCTAAAAAATTTAGCTCTTGCTTTTGGGTTAAAAAATACTTTTCAAACGTAGTTTTTTCTTCAAAAGTTAATTGTTTAGCATTGCTTATGCGTTCTAAACCAATTTTTGGTCAAAAGTTGGTTTGAAAAGCAAAGCTAGACGCAGCGCAACCTAATGATGTTTATATTGGCTTATTTTTATAGTTTCAAATTCTAATATAATAATATAATATCTTTATTTAATAAAAAAAATTAACAGGTAGATCTCATATACTAAAAAAACTATGAACGAAAAAAAAGATTGATACCCATAAGTACATATAGAGATGGACACAAATTGAGTAGGATCGTATTTTTTGGTCTATTCACATTCGACTGAATTTTAAGTTTTAAAATCCATCTCGACTCAACTTGAGCTATTAAAATATTTTAAGTTTTAGAGACTTAATTATAAAAATAAATAAATTTTAAAGATATAATTATAAAAAATAAATTTTAATAACCTAATTATAAAAAATAATTTTAATGAACTAATTGTATAAAAAATAAGCAAATTTAGTTTTCGAATCTAAGCACGAGACAACAATAACAAAGTAACTGAGCTTAAATTATATCAACCAAACATTATGCAAGAGAAATGAGAGAATATAAATTTTTGAAAACACAAATATACTGTACCAGAAGAACATCGAACTTGAAAACACCCATATGTACCTTAAGTATCGAAAAACAATCCAGCACAAAAAATCTATAATACCCTTCTCTAGATATCGTAAAAGGAACTAACAAAATGCCACAAATAAGCTATCACCTATCAGACAGTTTTAATCCACTAAGAAAAACACTTCAAAAGGCTTAAAAAACAGATTTCATGTCTCTTATTGATCTTTTGGTGACAATCATATGTAGAAAAATGTTCAATTGAAGTTATAAGAATAATGAATAAATCAGAAAGTAGTAGAAAGTGTGATATTCATCATGTAAAACAACCCATCGATATTTGGCATAGATCAAATAAACTGCACAGCAAAATAGTAAGATTGAGAACAGTCACAAGTAACCTTTTTTACTTCATCACTTTCATCTGTATTTAAGATAATCGTAATATATTTGTAGTTTACAAAAAGAAAAAGTTTCAAATAGAATATTTTATTTAAAAAAAGTTTCGATCGTAATTAATTTGAATGATTTCACAGAATCTAAAATTACTAACCATTATTGTGGCTTTGTCTGCACCCCTTACCTAAATTTCTTAAGTCACCGATTGTTCTTCTTAAGATAGAAAAAGAATTGTTTTTGCACAATAATCAACACTAAGTCAAAAAAAAAAAAAAAGAAAGCAAAGCTAGGAATTATTCTAAATCAAATAACCTTTGATACATATGATCCAATTATTAAGGACAAGAATAACACCAGTTAATAACCTTTGATACATATGCTTAGAAGCTCCATTTCAAAGAATCATTTTATTTTTTGTCACTTGGTAATCATATGACAACAATTATTTGTGGGTAGACTTTAAATTGGAGTTATAAAGACAGATTACAGAGAATAAATATATATATATATATATATATATTATCCTTTAAGTTGTAACCATTGCAGCACTCAACTTCTTTCTATAGAGGGCCAAAACCCTATAGAAACTACAAAAAATTATTTTTGAAGATTTTATAACAAGCACCTCATAATGAGTAATATTTTTTTTAAAAAAAAAAGAGATCATGTTTTTTTTAGATTCGGCCAATCTAAAATAATAACTAAAAATATTAGAAAAAATGTATGCAAACACAAAAAAAAAACATACAAGGACAAAAAACATAAAAAATAATTATTTATCAATTCTAGTTGAGATTATTTTTTCGATTTAGAGTACATACATTTTTTAAATACTTTTATAAAAAATAGTTAAATTTATTTTTAAAACGCTAATTTAGCTTTTAAACTCCAAAATTTATCAATTATTCTTTGACTAACAAAAATTATGTTTGATCATTATCATGCGGACGTGGTTGTCTATGGTAAGTGTTGATGTTGTAGAGGAAGAGATTTAGAAAGGAGGTAAATTTATATTTATATTTATATGTTTTCTGAAAGAGAAAATATAAGAAAAATAAAGAATAAATATCAAAGTTAAAGGTAAATATCAAAGTTTTACATGTATAGTCTTATTAAAGAGAAACGGTTAAATAATAAAGTTAAAATCACCAATAAGACAGTTCTAATCTAAAAAAAACACTTTAAAAAGGTAATTTATAACTAAATAAACTTTCATACAGAAACCATATTAATTTAGTGCTAAAAAATAGATTTTCTGTCTTTAGATAATCAATTCGATTTATAAGAACAGAGAATAAATCAAAAAGTATGAAGTTGCATAATCATTAAGTCATACGACCACTTGGATGTTCAAACAAAACACAGACTGTACCAGGGAAACATCAAGACTGAGCTCGATAGTAACTAACGTTTGAATTTTATTACACCTATCTCTATTCAAGAGAATCTGTTTATATTTATTACTAACAGAAAAGTTCTAGATACGATATTCTCTGTCAAAAACTTTAATTTAAAGAATTATTTTAGATTTTGTTCTTTAATAATCATATGGCGACAATCATTTAGGGGAGGAGTTAAGTATTATTCACTTAAAAACTGACAAGTCTTTTAAGAAGCATTTAAAACAATAATTAGCATGAAAAATATATAATAAATTAATCAAAATAATCAAGGAAAAAAATAGCGTGAACCTGAAATTATAAATAGTAAATTTGATCATACCGAAACACTTTAAGATAGTTCCTGCAAATAAAATAAATAATAAAATTCAGTGTTCAAGTCGATCTAAAAATACATAAATTTAAATTAATGTAAATTTCATTATTGTGAACCACTTACATATATAGTATTAAGTAAATCTTAATACCTTTTTTAAATTTATAGTCTAAATATGTGTGGAGTCTAAATTTATGCTCTTTCCTCATTATCTTACTAGAATCTTTCTCAATCTGCTATAGAAATAGAAAAAACAATATTGTAACTAAGTTTATAAGTTATTTAGAAGAAGAAACAAGCCAATAACTAAAGCTAAAATAATAATAATATTTCAGATGAAGATAATATAAAATTTTACCCTATAAGTTGTAACTATTGAAGCACTTCTTTCTCTAGAGGGCCCAAATTCCAAAAAAAAACTGCAAAAAATGATCTCTGAAGATTTTATAACAAGCAATATAAGACATGATGATTTTCTTCAAAGTTATAAATAAAGTTTAAAAGAAAAAACCTTTTTGATTCGGCCAGAATGAGTCGAAAAGTTCACCAGTATTTCATTGAACTCTAATGATGAATGAGAAGAAACTGTGAGAAAAGGATAACTAACAGAAACATATCATAAATTGAAGACGATCCAAAAAGATATCATGTCAAGTTTGGCCAACCTAGTACATATTGAATATTAAAATTATATGCAAACATATGAAATATAATATACAAAAGAAATCCAACAGAGCAACATAAGATAAGATGATTTTCTTCAAAACTATAAACAAAGTTTAGAAGAAAAAAACCTTTTAGGTTTGGCCAGAATTAATCGAAGGGTCGTCCTAGTTTTTTTTATGAGCACCAAAGGTCAATGAGGAGAAAAATATCTTGAATTAAAAACGACCAAAAAGATAACATGTTCACTTTTAGGATCGACAAAGCTTAAATAATACAAATTGAACATCAAAATTGTATACAAAGACCAAAAAATAACACATGGTAATTAAAAACATAAGAAATTGATCAAAGCAACATAGGATCCAATGTTATTTTTCAAAGTCATACAGTGAATTCGAATCATTGAGAAAGAGACACCAAACATATATCCACCGAAAATTATGCAAGAGAAATGAACGAGAAATAAAATTTTGAACCTCACCTATCAGATAGTTCTAATTCCCCAAGAAAACACATCAAAAGGCGATTTCAAACATAATAAAGTGTAATATAGATGCTCAAAAGCTCCATTTCAGAGAACCATTTTATTTCCCGTCACTTTATAGTATGGCAACCTTCATTTTGGTAGGGAGATTTCAAATCGGATAAGAGCAGACTACAGAGGATGAATTAGAACATAAGGAGCTATATATTCAGTCTGTCAAACAACCCCTATAATGTTCGGCACAACACAAATATGCAATACCTGGAAAACATCGAGGCTAAAAGTGGTCATAACTTTATCCAGAAGCCTCTGGGGAAGGTAAGCATCCTGCAACCATACAAGAAAGAGTACTGATTCAGTCATAATTGTAAATATACTTTAGTGCCAAATGGTTCAACCACCTCACTTAGAAGGTAGACCTCTGGAAGGCTGGGGTTTGATGCCCGTGGCAATTTCCCTTCCCTTATCCCCTAGGCATTGCCTCTCTTGTACCAAAAATGCAAAATCATGGTGCAAAAGATGCCAAACATGCTCTTCACATAAATACTAGATGACAGCTATTTTTGTGAAACCAACTAAACTAGATGAGAGGAGGAACTACTATCACAAATGCCTCAAAAAGACTCGGACAATTAATGAGTTCAATAACACATCAAGCCAAAGAGCAAATCGAAGTTCGTTTCAATCACTAACAAGTAGCAACCATCAACCAAAGTGGAAGTCAAGCAAACAATTATATTCAATAATACGGACAAAGTGGAATCAAGTTCCTTTTAGCCTATCAAGTCAACAGAATCTGCTGCAACCATAATTATTTGTGCACTCAAGTTTTGCAAGTTAGACTGAAACCAACTATACACCTTCAAACAATACACTGCAAGATGCCTCCTGGTCTCAGCATTCCCATTCTGAAGATCTGATATTATTGAACGGTGAACATCCTCTTTCTGCACAAGAGCAAAGCTCGCACAAAACTTGAGTTTTGATGCATAAAACTTGGAGCAAATCAAATTGAACTCTCCCCTACACAGTAACTTCTTTGCTCTCCCTAGTTCCATACTGTCTGTAAAACAAAGCCAGCATCAGTAACCAGAAAATATACCTGTAAAGCAACTCATAATTCTTAAATCAACCAGAAACCCAGAAACAAACACTGGAGAAAAACCCACAATAGTTATTTATGCTATGACAGAAATATTATGAAACAAAGTGACAACAGCTATGTTAAAAGCTTTGGTCAACTGTTGAAGTTACAGAGAATATAATCTTCATTTTCTATAACCTCACTCTGAAAATTAGTGAAGAGTGAATTTCAATAAGGATATACATTGAAGAAGCTAAAAGAAAACGAATACACCCGTGGAGAGTGAATTTCAACCCTAAACATTTTATTTTATTTCTTATCCCCCCCGATAAGGCGATAATCATATGGCGACAATCATTTGTGTGGATATTTCAAATTGGAGTTATAAGAACATATTATAGAGAATAAATTAAAAAATAGAAAGTCATTTAAGAAACAACCAAACAATAATTTGTACGAAAATTACACAAAAAATTAATCAAAATAAACAGGAAAAAGAATAGTGTGAACTTAAAATTACGAATAGTAAGTTTGCTCATAATGGAACACTTTAAAATGATTCATGCAACCAAAATAAATAATTAAATTCAGTGTTCTAGTCAATCTAAAAATTACATGGATTTCATTGATGCAAAATTTAATATTATGAACCACTTACATATATGACGAGAAGTAAATCTCAATACCTTAGTCATTTGGAAGTAAAACCTGCATTGCAATCTCTCTTCTTCAGTCTAAAAACATTCGGCCATAGAATCAGAAATAGAATAATATTTTAATTGAATCTATAAGTTATTTAGAAAAAGAAACAGGCTGAATACTAAAGCTGGAAAGAAATAATATTTCTGATGAAGATTTCACCCTCCATGTTGTAAGCATTGAAACACTACCTCATTCTTTAGAAGGCCCAAACCCCAAAGAAACTGTATATGCATCCTGCGGCACAAACTTTCCTTAAAATGGCAAGGCGACAAAAAATGTCAAGGGTACCAAGGAGTCTCAAGGAAAATCTGAAAATGCAATGTGAAGCCATCCAATTATGAACCAATCAGAGATATCCTATTTCTAAGTGTTTTTTTTTTTTGTTAAAACAGTCGCATTCTGCTTGACCCGTGCTCTAGCACACTTCAACTCCTAGGTTTTTCCCATTGCATTAGATAATGGCTATATTGCACCAAAAACTTGTATCATACAACTAAATATTAGCTAATAAAGTCCTTGAAGCAAATGAAATCTTATCTAGAACACCACTCTGACATGAAGAAATTAATACAAAGGTGTTGTTATTTGGTACAATTATATTAATCTCCATCTAACAAGCATAGATTCAATCCTTGATAAGAACTGAAAATTAACCAATAAATCCATTTAGGGGTGAAATTTATTGATGTGTGCTGATCACATAAACACAGCAAATAACCAATTCATCATGGACAAGATACAAATATCAAACTAGGACTTAAATCTAGCCGGCTCCAATAAGACAGTGAGCAAAATGAAAACAAAAAATCTCAATTCATGAACAAAATCAAATGGCAACAGCAAATCCTCAACTAAAGGGCCAAAAAGCTTCAAAGTAATTAAGATTCTTTTTTCATGATAAATCCATCACCCCTCGAATTTTCAGTAAATACCCCCACTAGTATCATAATAAAAGTGGCACCATTTCACACTAAACTTATAAGTTCTAGCAGCACGTGAAATCTAGCTCTAGTGAGCAACTGAAAGTAAAACCAAATCTCAAATTGAATCAAAAAGATAAAATGATTACATCGCAGAAAATGTTTTGTGAAAAGGTGTTAAAGTTTGAGTTATACGAAAAGAGAATGGATTAGAAAGTATGAAGTGTTATATTCATTATGTCAAAAAACAATCAATGTTCGGCATAGCAAGAATAAGTTGCACCAAGAACACATTGAGGCTATGAACAGTCGTATATACATCATATACTTCCTCACCTCCATCTCTATTCAAGCGAATACCACAATGCTTATATTCTAAAAAAAAGAAAACATTCAAGTAGGATATTCTCATTTTGAAAATAAAAACATTACACAATAGATTTTATGTCCCTTGATCATTTGGTGGTAATGATTTGAGAAAAGGTGTTAAGTTGGAGTTATACGAAAAGAGAATGGATCAGAAAGTATGAAGTGCTATATTCATTCTGTCAAAACCAATCAATATTCGGCATAGCAAAAATAAGCTACACCAAGAATACATTGAGGCTATGAACAATCATAAATACCTCATTTACTTCATCACACCCATCTCCATTCAAGAGAATCTCGCAATGCTTATATTCTACAAAAAGGAAAAATTCAAGTAAAAATATTCTTTTTTTGAAAAAAAAATTTAGAAAATAGATTTTATGTCCCTTGTTGATCCTTTAGTGGCAATGATTTGCGAAAAGGTGTTAAGTTGGAGTTATACGAAAAGAGAATGGATCAGAAAGTATGAAATGTTATAACTTCATCACATCCATCTCTATTCAAGAGAATCCCACAATGCTTATATTCTACAAAAAGGAAAAATTCAAGTAGAAATATTCTTTTTTTTGAAAAAAAACTTTAGAAAATAGATTTTATGTCCCTTGTTGATCCTTTAGTGACAATGATTTGCGAAAAGGTGTTAAGTTGGAATTATACGAAAAGAGAATGGATCAGAAAATATGAAGTGTTACATTTATTCTGTAAAAAACCAATCAATGTTCGGCATAGCAAAAATAAGCTGCACCAAGAACACATTGAGGCTATGAACAATCATAAATATCTCAATTACTTCCTCACTCCATCCCTATTCAAGCGAATCCCACAATGATTATATTCTACAAAAAGGAAAAATTCAAGTAGGATATTCTTGTCTTGAAGAAAAAAACATTACACAATAGATTTTATGTCCCTTGATGATCATTTGGTGGCAATGATTTGAGAAAAGGTGTTCTGTCAAAAATCAATCAATGTTCGGCATAGCAAAAGTAAGTTGCACCAAGAACACATTGAGGCTATGAACAGTCATAAATATCTCAATTACTTCCTCACCTTCATCCCTATTCAAGCGAATCCCACAACGCTTATATTCTCAAAAAGGAAAAATTCAAGTAGGATATTCTCGCTTTGAAGAAAAAAAACTTTAGAAAACAAATTTTATGTCCCTTGTTGATCATTTGGTGGCAATGATTTGCGAAAAAGTGTTAAGTTGGAGTTATATGAAAAGAGAATGGATCAGAAAGTATGAAGTGTTATATTCTATTCTGTCAAAAAACAATCAATGTTCGGCATAGCAAAAATAAGCTGCACCAAGAACACATTGAGGCTATGAACAGTCATAAATACCTCATTTACTTCCTCACCTCCGTCTCTATTCAAGAAATCCCACTATGCTTATATTTAACAAAAAGGAAAATTTCAAAGGCGACTAAAATGAAGAATATGAAATTTTATAATTTTGAAACTATATATGCATCATGTGGAACAAACTTTCCTTAAAATGGCAAGGCGACAAAAAATGTCAAGGTTACCAAGGAGTCCCAAGGAAAATCTGAAAATGCAATGTGAAACCATCCAATTAAGAACCAATCAGAGATATCCTATTTCTAAGTATTTTTTTTTTGTTAAAACAGTCGCATTCTGCTTGAGCCCATGCTCTAGCACACTTCAACCCCGAGGTTTTTCCCATTGCATTAGATAATGGCCATATTACACCAAAAACATGTATCATACAACAACTAAATATTAGCTAATATAGTCCTTGAAGCAAATGAAATCTTATCTAGAACACCACTCTGACATGAAGAAATTGTTATTTGGTACAATTATATTAATCTCCATCTAACAAGCATAGGTTCAATCCTTGATAAAATTGTAAATTGACCAATAAATCCATTTATTGGTGAAATTCATTGACGGGTGCTGATCACATAAACACAACAAAACAAGGGCCAAAAAGCTTCAAAGTAATAAAGATTCTCTTTTTTCATGATAAATCCATCACCCCTCGAATTTTCAATAAATACCCCACTAGTATCATAACAAAAGTGGAACCATTTCGCACTAAACTTACAAGATCTATCAGCACGAGAAATCTAGTTCTAGTGAGCAACTGAAAGTGAAACCAAATCTCAAAAAAGAGAATGGATCAAAAAGTATGAAGTGTTATATTCATTCTGTCAAAATCCAATTAATGTTCGGCATAGCAAAAATAAGCTGCACCAAGAAGACATTGAGGCTATGAACAGTCATAAATACCTCATTTACTTCATCACCTCCATCTCTATTCAAGAGAATCACACAATGCTTATATTCTAAAAAAGGAAAAATTCAAGTAGGATATCCTCTTTTTGAAGATAAAAACTTTAGCAAACAAATTTTATGTCCCTTGATGATCATTTGGTGGCAATGATTTGAGAAAAGGTGTTAAGTTGGAGTTATACGAAAAGAGAATGGATCATAATGTATGAAATGTAATATTCATTCTGTCAAAAACATATCATTGTTCGGCATAGCAAAAATAAGCTGCACCAAGAAGACATTAAGGCTATGAACAGTCATGAATACCGCATTTGCTTCATCACGTCCATCTCTATTCAAGAGAATCCCACAATGCTTATATTCTACAAAAGGAAAAATTCAAGTAGGATATCCTTTTTTTGAAGAAAAAAACTTTAGAAAACAGATTTTATGTCCCTTGTTGATCATTTGGTGGCAATGATTTACGAAAAGGTGTTAAGTTGGAGTTATACGAAAAGAGAATGAATCAAAAAGTATGAAATGTTATATTCATTATGTCAAAAACCAATCAATGTTCGGCATTGTAAAAATAAGCTGCACCAAGAACACATTGAGGCTATCAACAATCATAAATACCTCATTTGCTTCATCACATCCATCTCTATTCAAGAGAATCCCACAATGCTTATATTCTACAAAAAAGGAAAAATTCAAGTAGGATAATCTTTTTTTGAAAAAAAAAACTTTAAAAAACAGATTTTATGTCCCTTATTGATCCTTTGGTGGCAATGATTTGCGAAAAGGTGTTATATTCATTCTGTCAAAAACCAATCAATATTCGGCATAGCAAAAATAAGCCGCACCAAGAACACATTGAGGATATGAACAGTAATAAATACATCATTTACTTCCTCACCTTCATCTCTATTGAAGAGAATGCCACAATGCTTATATACTACAAAAAGGAAAATTTCAAGTAGGATATTCTCGCTTTGAAGAAAAAAACTTTAGAAAAGTTTTTTTATGTCCCTTGTTGATCATTTGGTGGCAATGATTTGCGAAAAAGTGTTAAGTTGGAGTTATATGAAAAGAGAATGGATCAGAAAGTATGAAGTGTTATATTCTATTCTATCAAAAACCAATCAATGTTCGGCATAGCAAAAATAAGCTGCACCAAGAACACATTGAGGTTATGAACAGTCATAAATACCTCATTTACTTCATCATCTCCATCTCTATTCAAGAGAATCCCACAATGTTTATATTATAAAAAAGAAAAATTTCAAAGGTGGTTAAAATGAAGAATATAAAATTTCAAAAAATGTCAAGGTTACCAAGGAGTCTCAAGGAAAATCTGAAAATGCAATGTGAAGCCATCGAATTATGAACCAATCAGAGATATCCTATTTCTAAGTTTTTTTTTTTTTTGTTGTTAAAACAGTCGCATTCTGCTTGAGCCCGTGCTCTAGCACACTTCAACCCCGAGGTTTTTCCCATTGCATTAGATAATGGCTATATTGCACCAAAAACTTGTATCATACAACAACTAAATATTTGCTAATATAGTCCTTGAAGCAAATGAAATCTTATCTAGAACACCACTCTGACATGAAGAAATTAATACAAAGCTGTTGTTATTTGGTACAATTATATTAATCTCCATCTAACAAGCATAGGTTCAATCCTTGATTAGAACTGTAAATTAACCAATAAATCCATTTAGGGGTGAAATTCATTGATGGGAGCTGACACAACAAATAACCAATTCATCATTGACAGGATACAAATACCAAACTAGGACTTAAATCTAGCCGGCTCCAATAAGACAGTGAGCAAAATGAAAACAAAAAATCCCAATTCATGAACAAAATCAAATGGCAACAGCAAATCCTCAACTAAAGGGACAAAAAGCTTCAAAGTAATTAAGATTATTTCTTTTTTCATGATAAATCCATCACCCCTCGAATTTTCAATAAATACCCCCACTAGTATCATAACAAAAGTGGCACCATTTCACACTAAACTTATAAGTTCTAGCAGCACGTGAAATCTAGTTCTAGTGAACAACTGAAAGTAAAATCAAATCTCAAATTGAATCAAAAAGATAAAATAATTTTATCGCAGAAAATGTTTTACTAAAAAATTGGCACCATACAACAAGGAAATGAAAGTAAACTGAATAAACTTCAAGAAAATAATAATAAAAATCAATAAACTTACCTCAGACAAGCACAAGTTAGACATTCCTCCAAGATCCTTGTCCACCACTAAACACAAAAAGGAAAATTTCAAGTAGGATATTCTTTTTTAGGAAAAAGACTTTGTAAGCCATAACCACCATTGTTGCTTTGTCAACACACCCATCAAAACAGATTTAGTTTTCTTAAGCCAGTAGTTATTCTTTCTCAAGATATGAAAATAATTTGTTAGTTCTTTTGCATAATGATAATCAACACCAAATAAAAAAATGGGGAATTATTATAGAAATCCGAGCATCAAATATGATCCAGATATTGAGAGCCAAGAATAACACTACCTGACACTTTCAAGTATGTCATGAACTATACGAACCAAAATTAAACTTACACATCTGTACAAACTTGTCAACTCTTACCCAAATTAAATACCAAAGTTATATGCAAACATCAGAAAATAACATATAATGACTTAAAACACAACAAATTGGCAAAGTAACATAACACAAGACGATTTACTTTAAAGTTATAAACAGGGTATAGAAGAAGAAGAAGAAACCCTTTTAGATTCGGCCAGGATGAATCGAATGTCTCCCATTATCCCTAGTTCTTGACTTCTTTCGGTGAATACCAACTGTGAATAAAAAGAAACATATATTTGAATTGAAGACGATCCAAGGAGAGATCATGTCCTTTTCAGATTCTGTCAACCTAGAATAATACAAATTGAATATCAAAGTTATATTCAAACAACGGAAAAAATAACATTTGAAGATTAAGAACGAGAAGATTTTCTTCAAATTTAAAAACAAATTACAGAAAAGAGAAATAACAAACCTTTATATTCGGCCATGACGAATTGAAGGTTCTCCCAAATATCTTGAATGGTTCTTGGGAAATTTCTTGAAAATCTTGGCATAGAAATCGAAAGAAGAAAATAAATGATATATCTTCAAAGTTAAAAACAAATTACAGAAGAGAGAAATAACAAACCTTTAGATTCGGCCATGACAAATTGAAGGTTCTCCCAAATATCTTGAATGGTTCTTGGGGAATTCTTGAAAATCTTGGCATAGAAATCGAAAGAAGAAAATAAACGATACTTTTTCAAGAACGGTGAGGAAGAAGATATAGGCATAATCTCTCTTATTTACAGCTGTTGAGGATTTTAAGCGGTAAATTCAATCTAAGGGTACTTTAGTCAAATCCTATTTTGTTCATTTGACCTGGTCAGAGGTTATGGTGTAACGGTAAATTTTTTTATTGGGCTTTAATTTATTTTTGGGGCTCATAATTTTTTAGCTTAAGATTTGTTTTAAAATTTTAAGTATTTCAAATTCTGTTTTTTTTTAACTTAAACGCATATTATTAGCCTATTATTTTTATAATAAAATATATATTTTTATAAGTCTCATTAGAAAAATTATAAATTTAATTAAAAATATTTATAATAATGTTATAAAAATTATAAGATTAATAAAAATATATAAAAAAATATTTTTTATAAGCGTCTTAATTTTAGGGTTTGAGAATTTAATTTAATGTGTAGGATTTATGAGTTTAGGTTTAATAGTTTAAAATTTAGAATTTAGGGTTTATAAGTTAAAATTTAAATTCTTAACATAGTACCCTAAAAATCCATAAATTCTAACCATTACTCTTAAATTCTAAATCACTAAAACTAAACCTCTAAATTTAAAAATATATTAGATATAAATTCCTTTTATTTTAATTGTTTAAAGAGTTTTTTTATCAAAATAATGCCTGATATTTTACTATATTCTGTGTTTAATATTTTATTTTATTAATATTTTAAAATTAATCCATTAAAAATTTTAATATCTAATCATTGATTTGACACGTGAATAAATTTTTTAAAATAAAAAATTAATTTTAAAAAAAAAAACTCCTATTTTTCTCTTCAAATAACCCCAGGTCCTTAAATTCTTTTTCATCATAAATATTATACCGTCGTCGTCACAATAATAAAATACTTGTGAAATCCATTTTATGTTTGGTATTCAATTAATACATTTTTTTATCGGTTTATGACGATGAAAGTACGAAGTAACTGAAGCAGAGACGGACCACAGAAAAATAGGTGAGACGATTAATTTAAGTTCAACGGTTACGTTCAATTACCTGTTTGGAACGAACGTTTTGAGATTAACGGCCGAAGAAACACCGTTAAATGAGTCTTTCAGAATCATATTATCAAAAATACGAAGCCTTAGTGTTTTCAAAAATACGAATCAGGAGTTTATGAAAAAATATAATTTTTGGATAATGTTTCATAAAAATAAATTATTACTAATTATTTAAAATAAATGAAATTAAAAAAATATTCTACATGCCCACAAAGAAAATTAAACCTTTATTTTTTAAAATTAAGGATCTAAACGAGCGTTTGTTTAATTTTTTATTAAACAAAAAATCATTATAACTCTAACGAAGGTTTGAGCGCAACAATAAAAAGCAAAATTGATTCCATCGAATTAATATTTAGAGTTTAAGTGTAGTTTAAGGTTATAAACCGAACTCATTTGATTAAGCTTTTGATTAAATAAAGATGTATTTTCAACAGCGTCGATTGTAAAAAAAAAACTAAACATCAAAGATGGGAACTTGACCAATTAAATTCTTTATACGATATTATTCAGCTTTAGACAAAGAAATTAATGGAAGCGTCACCCCAAAAAACTGAAACTACACCAGAAAGTAGCAGGAAAATTCAACGTTTATATGAAATATTCCCGATTTGCAGAAATACCCTAACACTAGTTATGGTCAGAAAATTACCAGAAGTCAGCTAACGGAAAGTAGCCATGGCGCCTTGGATTAGTATCTCTGCACAAACAGTATTAATCACAAGTCAAGCTCACAATTTTTGATTCAGAATACAGAGAAAATGGAAACCATTTGTTTGGTTGCTGAGAAAATGTTGGAACTTGGAAACAGAGAGGGGGAAATGATGGGAAAGTTTTTCTTTTTGAAGTTATCGCGTTAAAGGGGTATTCAAACTTACATTGTTGTTTTCAATGAGCTCCTGAACGTTGTAAGCATCCGCCGTCACCTCCGTCAGCTGTAAGCCGGGAAACAACGACTACACGAACACAGGAAAACAATCGGAAAATCGAAGAAGGTCAAAACGATCGGAAAATCGTTACCGGAAAGAGTGAAGAAGAAGGATCAGAACTTACATCCAATTCCTTTTGAACATAACGTGAGCGTTTCTTTGGCCTCTTCCGAGGGCGACGACCGACCATAACCATGAAATCCTCCTCGATTTCTTGCTTCGAGAGCGTCACCGAGAATTCCGGACGTGCCCTATTCTTCTCGCTAGCCGCCGACGCCACCGGATGTCCTCTGTCTCTTGCTCTGAGTGAGTTGATCACCTCATTCCTCGTCGGAGAATTGTAGTTGTTATTCGTTCCTCCTTCGTCAATCGGAATCTTGCACGCCGCGCGCCTCGTCCTTAGATTCCACGGCCTCACTTCCACCTCCACCGCCGGCGATTCTTCCCTCTCTTTCACTTTCTCCTTCGGTTTCAGTTTACGTTCTTCGAATTCATTCTCACCGGCCTCCACCTCATCACCGTCGGAACTTTTGTCTCTAAAAATTTCATCCTTGATCTTATCCGCCGCCGTTTTAAGATCCTTCATAATCTTCTCCCTAACTGCCTCGATCCCCTCCGCCGACTCTCCCTTCGACACCCTCAACCGCCACGCCCCCCCAAAATCGTTGCTCGGACACGACTCCGGTTCTTGCCGCCTCGTCCCACCAACCATCAATCCCCCGAATTTCGACGACGGGGGAGATCGTCGCCGCTGAACCACCTGCACCCGGTGACGGAGACGACGATCATCTACGGCGGAGGAAGCATCGCCGAGTTTCATACACCTCAGATACCTCTGATTCCCCCACTTCAAACACGGAAGCTTAAAATTATGAAGAGGATTCAATCTCTGGGATCCCATCGCCATCTCTCTCTCATCGGAATACACCATTGATCGCATCAGAAAAATCACAGTGCCAAACGCCCGACGGAGAAAACTTTATAAGATTGATTTCCCGTTGATCATTCTTTCTCTGCTAAATACCGATACCAATCGCGGTTCTAACGTTCGGGTTATTGAGATTTATGGGGGTGTTTTGGTAATTTCAATTCTTCGGTGCACTGCTTCATTCTAAAGTACGCCATGGTGTTAAGATTAGGGTATTTTGGGGGGTTTCCTGACTTCTCCCGGGTGATACGTCGTTTTGAGTTCATGGTTCGCGTAAAACTACCGTTTGACAATAAAAAGAATATTAAAAAAAACACGTTTTTAAATTTAAATCGTAATCGGTTCGATTCGGTTTGCTTTAATGTATTTTTAAATTATTTATTTATATTTAATTACTTTTGCTTTATATTTTATATTATTTAGTAAAAAATTAATATTTTATTTTTATTATTTAAAATATATAATATTAATTTTTATACTACAATAATTATTACAAATTAAATTTAAAAAATAATATTCAATTCAATATAAGTAACCACAAATTTTGAGCTTATAATTTTTTTTCATATGATTTATCCAATTTTTTAAATTAATTTTTTTATCCAACACTATTCTTTTGTCTACATAGTTATGTATACTAAATAATAATTTTATTTAGATATAAAATAAAAAATAATTTTAAGAGTAGTATACTAAATAATAGTATACGTGTCTATTTTATTCGTTCAAAATTTATCTTTTAAGATTTAAGGACGAAGATAGATAACTCTACTGAGTCAAATAAAATTAAAAGATTATTTTATAAAAATAATATTTTTAAGAGTTTAGGCTTTCGATTAACTTTAATTATTTAATTTAATTGCAATAAAATTATTAATATGTTGCATGATTTAAATATAACATATAGTATATTATTAAATAATTTAATTACTTAGATTTAATTAATTGTTTGGAGTCATGGTCTTTTAAGTTCTTTATTAGTTTCAATAATTAATTAAGAAAGAGAATCATAACAAATTAATGAGTATTAAGTGAGAAACTTTAAAGTTCTTTATTAAATAGTTAGTATATATTAAAATTAAAATAACAATTTATACATTAATAACTATTATTTAAATTTATTTTTTGAATAAAATTATTTTAAAGTAATTATTAAAGAATATTTAAAAAATTAACGAACTGCTCGCGAACTTATCGAGTCGAGTTAGACTTTGCTCGATTCAACTCGTTAAGGTATCGAGTCGAGTTCGAACTAATCTAAGTCGAGTATTTATCGAGTTTTGACCGAATCGAGTTCGAACAACTCACGAACTACTCAACTCATTAAGCACCCCTAAACTCATCCTATACATTAAATATATTATATTTTTATGACATTAAAATACACATGTCATCCATTTAATTCTACTCGTAGAGTTTTAAAACTTTGTTAGTAATGTATGAAATATTTTTTTAATGTAAATATTTATAAATGACATTTCACAAGTCGATATTCTATATTTCGCTCATAGAGTTTTTTCACTATCAATATACAGATTTATAATAAATTTATATATTCATCTATAATCGTACTTAAATTATTTTAAATTAAAATAAAATAATAATATTTTGTAAAATTAAAATTGATTTTGATATAACAAATAAAGTTTAAGGACTATTTTGAAATAAATTTTTAAGCCTTAAGACAAAGTTTTAATTCTAAGACAAAACCAAGAACTTTAAAATACACTTACAGGCAGTTTTCATACGAGGGTATCGATACCATAAGGATATGTATCGATACACCTGGGATTTTTCAAGGCTTGTTCTTGAGATCAAAAACATGTATCAAAACAGGGTTCGATACCAAAACTTATTGTCAACTCATTATCGAAACAACTTGGTTGATTTTCAATTATTTTTAAAAATATGACTCCTGGTATCGATACAGGTATCGATACGCCCTTAATTCTCAACGGCTATTTTCAAACATTAAATGAGTCGACCGTTGGTGACAGTTAAAATTTGATTGATGGTTAGCCTGTATCGAAACAAGGTTCAATACCAAGCTTCACAATGACTTTTGGTATCGAAACAGGTATCGATACACCCTTTATTAAATGCACAACGGCTCTTTCTATTCTTGGCATATTTCGAAACAGGTACCCGTGTTTCGATACCACCTGCTGCAGAGTGCATTTATGATGGAAAGATGAAGCTCTAACGTCCCTATTTACATTTCCAACAACTACAACGATTAGAAATCAATGAGAAAGTATAAAAAGAAGCTTTTTCAACAGCATTAAGGACTATTAAACCTTAAGCAACATCCAAGCAAATCAAATCTAACTCCAAGCACTTATTGCATATTCTAGCCTCCCAACTTGTGATCTTAAATTTGATTCTTGTATTTTAAGTTTGGGGGGAGTTAAATTGTATTTGGGGCATTTATTTCTTGTGAGAGAATTTCTTTTAGCCCTCTTTCATCTCTTATAACTTCTTGTGAGTTCCAAATCAATTTTGGGTAGAAAATTGATTTGCTTGTAAAGGTTATCCTTGAACCTAGAAAAAGGTTGAATTCAATAGTGAATTGGTTTCAAAATTCTTAGTGGGAGCTAAGGTAGTGGATGTAGAGCTTGTTCGAAGCTTGAACCACTATAAATTCTTTGTTCTTTATTTCTAGCAATTTTTACCAAAAATTTACCCCATATTTTTTTAATTGTTAATTCACCCCCTCTTGGTCATCTTCCAAAGTTTGATCAACTCAACACATTTTAAATTAAAATAATCTTACTCAAAAAAAATTCACTATCAATATACTGATTTATATCAATCAAAATTTTATAAAATTATATAAAATACAATTATTTTTCATGCTAAGATGTCATTCTGTCAAGTCGTTTGTAGTTATTTATCATTATTTGATTAAAAAATTTTATCCACAGATAAATTATTTTAAACAAAATAAAATATTAAATATTAAATTAGTTAAAAATAAAACTAAAATAACTATTTATTCAAATATTAAAAAATTTATATTAAGTCTAATATATATTCCTTACCTTTGCTTAAATTATATGTGAGTGGCTAAAAATTATCGAATGAAATTAATTCATTGTTAAAATATATATGAAAAAAACTTGAGAAATAGGGATGAGCACGGGTCGGGTCGGGTCGGGTCAGATTTTCGACCCACCTGTACTCGACCCAAAAAATTATACCTCCACCCGTCAATTCGACCTGACCCGAGTTTAGGGTGAAAAAATCCGACCGACCCGATTTTTAAGCTTTAAAATTTGACCCGACCCGACCCGAATCATTAAAAAAAATTAAAATTTTAGGGACTAAACTGTAAAAATAATTTAGGGATCTAATTGTAAAAATATTTAATTTTAGTGACCTAATTGTAAAAAAATAATTTTAATGATCTAATTGTATAAAAAATATATAAAGATGAGTCATTATTATAAATATCCTTAAAATATATATGAAAAAATTATATTATTACTCCCGGTCGGATCAGATTTTTTTACCCTAAAACTGACCCGATCCAATCTGAATTTTCACCAAAAAATCTAATCCGATCCGATCAAACCAGATCGAAATCCGTCGGGTTCGAGTTTCGTACCCATCCCTAATCAGAAATAAATCAAACCCCATATCATATGAAACTTAGAATTCCTCCGACCTTAATCTTGCTGGATTGTCGTGGGTCCCCATCGAACGGTCCCCTCCCCGGGTAAACTGCATTGACCGTATGGGACGGTTGAGAAAGGGTAGGGACCAAATCAAAATCGAAAATTAAGTAATAAATATAAATATTTAAAATAAAGAATAAAATTTATAATTAATCTGATTTTATATACATAATTTAAAGATATTATTTTTATTCGTGAGAAGAGTAAGTACGACCGAGCAGTGGCATATGTACGTAGCTTTTTCCTATGGGAGGAACTCATCTTCATTTTTAGAAAATAAGATTAGTTTAGTGTTAATTTCTTCTTTTAAAAAATTAGTTTAAATGTGGAAGGATAAAAAGATTTTGCATACTCATTTGAAAAATAAATCCTAAAAAATAAATTATATCTTTAATTTTTTTAATCCTAACTATAATCTTTAACATTAAATCTTAAACCCTAAACTTTAAATTCATTAATTTAAAGTGGAGACACCAATAAAAGCACAATCAAAAGACAAACGATTTGCACCATATCGAGTGATGGAGCTTTATAGATACACAAAACCTGACCAATTTTAACTTTAAATCTTAATTTTTCTTTTAGATATCACTGCCACACAATAGATATACTATAGTTATATAATTCTTATAAATTTTATTTTTAATTTTTTGGACATTCAAAAAATTTAAAATAAAATAAATTTATAAATATAAAATAACAACATTATAACAAAGGATTTAATTGATTTAATTAATTATAAAAAATCTTAATAAAATAAATTATGAATTGCATTTTCTTTATTGGACAAAAAACTTCTTAGACTTTAAGCCAAAACCATAATATTTCAATTGAATCATATTTTTATTTAATAATATTTAAAATAGTGAAAATAACTTTATTATAAATTGTTTTTATCTACTTAACCCCTAAATAAAAATTATTAAAAAACAGTGAAACAACTTCACTATTAATTATTTTTACCTACTTAAAAAATGATTCTTTAGAACAGTTGTGAACGATTTTATAAATTTACCAACCAATATTAAAGAATCACCCAACAAAATAGGTTAAAAAAATCAAAACTCAAAATTTAAATAAAAAAAAAACAAGAATCAAATCAAATTATTACAGATAATTTAATAGTTTAAAAAATCTGATCGAATAAGGCCAATACCAACCCTAAAAAAGACATGTTAAAGTTATGTAAAATCAAACATCATGTACTAGAAATAAATTGTTAAAAGTATTTCGACACTGTAATATAATTGTATGAAAACATTATTAATGTCATAATAATGTAAATTATGTAATTACAACTTAGATTTATAATCCTAATTAAAATGTAATCAACCCTTATTTTCATAATTAATACCATAAAACTTAAAACAAAATAACCCAAAACACAGTTTGAACACTACAATATAATTGTACAAAAATAAGTTACATGAATATTATCATACTTTAACATAACCGAACAGACATAAACATAAAAAAATTGGAAAAAAATAAATACAAGACAAAGCTTATAGCAGGCAGCAGAGTACTGACAAATATTTAACGTAAACAGCACAAGAAACTATGTAGAATACCATTTTTCAAACAAGCTTTTTATCAGATCCCATCAGATTCAAATTGAACCATTTCTTTTTACCTGATTTATCTTTTCCGTCTTCTGTGGTAGGACTCTCGGTCTCGCCGGGAAGTTTGCTGCTACTTCCGTTACTTAAATTGCTGGTACTGCTTGGTGGCTTTGTGACGGTGAATGTAGCATGGATGCTATCACGCTGTTTCAGCAGCTCGTCTACCTGTGTTAATGTTTCGAAAACCGGAGTCAAATCAACCGATCTAACTTCATTATTTGTAAGGTACTCTGTCGAATACCAATATTCGATGCCTATTCAGATATAGGTATGGGGATGTGACATTCCAAATATTCTTCAAATCCATGGAAACATTAGAAAATTTGAATATATTGTGTCGGACACTACTTTGAAACTCACATTTAATATAACATGTACATGACTTTACTTTGGCAAAATCAAGATGCTCGGGAGCATTTCTATAGCCATTATCAAATATTAGAAGGTATATCTACAACTGTGTTTGTTTACGAGCGAACGCATTAAACGTGCATATATAAAGAAAAATATATCATATGTATGCAGCCAGCTTCCTAAACCGAACGGATTGCATAAACGCAGGAAAGACAATATCACTGCAAGATAAAAGTGTAGAAACATACTGACTGTTTTTCTTGGGTGTACCGGTTGGTCACTTCTTGAAAGCGTGCCAATGCCTACAAAGCATCCCACCAGAATAGTAAGATATTGTAAAGTTCAGGATTATAGCAACCTCAAACAGAACATGGTTCGATAAATACTTTTCTGTATTCTGTTTCAAATTGGCGCAACTCATTTCTCTTTCTTAGAATCTGAGCTTCGATGTCCTTAAGTTTCTGAGTAGTATCCTCGTATGACTTTGCACAAAGTGCCTCGATTGTGTAAGTGGCAGTCTTGAAAAAATTATCTCCTGAGAAATTCAGCCAACCCAGAATCAATAACGGAAATACTCAGAAACATACTTTTAACAAATTAACATGCAAAATAAAAAAGTCAAACCATAAACTGCGAATATATGAGTGCCGGCTTTTATTTCCGAGACCTCGCAAGGTTGAAGACCTTCCAACCTTTTAAAGAAAGCGGATTCGGGGTCTTTAGCTATTGCTAACTGCATAACACATGAATAAATCAGCATCAACAAGAAGCCAGGCTTCCAGCAGAGACAAGATAATGTCAGAAATGACAACTCACCGCGTTTACAGTAGAATCCAATCGGTATACTTGAAAATGTAAGAAATACATGCCAGCAGAAGTCACCTTGCCCGTCTTCTCACTGTCTTCCTGTACACAGACAGTGAAATCATAAACAGAAAGTGATTAATGTAAGAATAAATGCATATTGCATAATACATCAAAAAAACACAACTGCAAGTAATAAGTTATCTTTTAACTTCCAAGAAAATAACAGAGAAGGGCAAACACATCATAGCAACGACCATAAGATCTTTTGTAGCAAAAAGAACTTAAAGTCACTACTAGTAAGCATTAAATTAACTCCAAAAATAGAAAATTAACTCTAGCACCGCCAATTCTAAGCCTTTTCATACTCCAATCTGACCAATAATACACAGTACACACAAAAAATAAAGGGATCAAACTCATCATGATCATGCTCTGGTTGCTAGCATAGCCAATAGCTAGAGATTTCATTAATAACCACTCATGGGTTTCCTACTTTCCTCTGGCCTTCCCACTTTATGTTTCCGCCAATATTAAGAGAATGATATAGCAACGACCATAAAACAACAAATAAATGGAACAAATTATAAGCAAATAAAAAACAATGAAGGGGACAAGAATCAAAGACAAGTGCTTAGTACCTGTAAGGCCAAACCGTAGCCACCATTGATGTCATGCTCAAAATAAAGCAACTGGAAATTTTACATAAGAAACACTGAGTTAATGGATAATTTTAACATAGTGCTCACTTGAAGAGATGCATACTTGTGCATAACGAACATGCAGATACATACAAACACACAATAAAAGAGCTCCAGATAGGAAACAGTATGGGTTAGCGATCAATTAAACCATAATTTGAAAAGAAGATATTAGTTTCAAAGAAAAGTTTCACAGGTAATACACCTTGAATTTACTTTGGGCTGTTGAAGTTACCCTAACAACAATCCCAGACTCAGCTTGTTCATCACTTATTGTCACACCAAAGAAGTGGGCACATTGCTTGTCTACCTGCAGTAGCATGCGTGTGAACTTGGGAAAATATCGGAAAAGTATGGTGCATTGGATAGAAAGGAAGTACAAACCTTTCCGTTAACTGATGTTCCAAGAGGAAGGGGTCTGACTGTGACAGTTCCATTTAGAGCTTCCTCTAAAACATTAGCTGAGATAGTAGTCTTGATAGGGACACCAAGCTTACTGAAGATATATATTTAAGAGTCGGGTAAAGAAAAATAAGGGACTTAGAAGTAACTAAATGATGCAAACAACTTGTATTAACAGTTCTATCATGTCTCACCTGAATAATGCTGCAAACATTGTATTAACAGTTCCTAGATTGGACAAATCAATCTCCATATCCATTGAATCTTCAACAGCCTTACAAAATTTGTTGGGAAAAGGAGAAAATATTTAGGTTTTGACAAATTTCCGTCACAAAAGGAAAATTATAAATAACAGAAAGAAATATGGTAGGAGGAAAATGAATACAATATTAAGTTAATATCATCAAGGAAATTTATGAACAAAATTAGTTCAATCAATGATACATCAGAAAGATTCTTCGAATTTTAGTCAGTGACACAAGGTTGAAAAAAACATTTGGCGGGACTAGAAAGAAAGTGGAGGTGTTGGCAACACTTTGGGAACTCAAGTTACATGAAAATCAACTAAAGTACGTAGAGATCACAAAGAATAGTTAAAATTGATGGTTTCTTAGTTTCAAGTGGTATATATGGAGGGGAACTTTAAAAGAAAATAAAAGCAGAGATCATCAATTGGTGATCAGGAGAGATATTTATAGAGGGAAGAATTTCCATCAGTAGAAGTCTCCAAAGAATGTTTCAACCAATTGATCAAAGGAATCCCACAAATACCTCTCTCGTATATCTACCTTTCTATTTCCTTCTTCCTTCTCTTTCCAAGAGAGTGATCATAAACTGCTAAAAAACACTCAAGACATTTTGTAACGCACTTGTCCTGTGTCCAATTTGGGTAGAAAGAGAATTAATTGTATATAATAGGACTGCCTGTGTTGATCTCATAACATGCTTTTGCATCCAGCACAAAACTGTCTTTATGTGGCAGCGACTTCTATTTTCTCAATCAGACCTCCACAAATCACAATTCTCCATGACATTCCAAAGAAAGATAAGAACCAAAGAATTATATCATATACCTGGTCTTCATGTCAACCCTTGCCTTTTTAATAGACAATTATTTCACACCTAAAGATAATAAGAAAAAAATCAATCAGTAGCCATGCCACTCTAAAATGTCCAAGATAACCCCTTCCTCTACCTATTTTGCTTCTGCATATGGCTTTCCCGGGTTCTGTCTTTAGCAATCTCTACTTTAACCGAACATTGAAGAGAATTCATCCTCAGCATCAAAAGAAACAATTTTAAATGGTTGTCTAGTATTATATGATAGTCAAGTAAACATACTACAGAGGGGAAAGTCATTTTTCTTTCTCGACATAAAAATGTTCTTGGTCCATCAGAAACATTCATTCAATTTCTATGCCAGTTAGTAACTTTAGCTTTGTAACTGCAACTAAAACTGATGTTCCCAATAAAACTTGTTCTCATCATAAGCTCTTTTTTCCCTTTCGAATTGAAGTGCAAGGCTTAATCATGTACAACATATAGAAGGCCACTTTGAACATAATAAAGAAGACTAAATCAGTGAAAAGATAAAGGAAATGAAAGCACCTCAAACCCTGCAGTGTCATATTGTCTTCTCTTTTCCGGGTCAGATAAAATGCTATAAGAATATGCAACTTCCTTAAAAAGCTCTGAAGCTTCAGGGTTGTTGGCATTCTTGTCAGGATGGTACCTGTCAAAAGAACATAAAAGGCAAACATGAATGCATCAAAGTTAAAAGTAAACCAAACAAGCATTTGATATGAGGGGTGAGAAATATTTAGTAATTAGTGTATCTGTTTTCAAATATATATCACACATGAAAATATATGAAGAAATATACAAATGGAGTGTATATGGTTATAGAAAGTCTTTTAAATTGAAACTAATTAGTAGCATAATATTATAAATGTTTACAATTAAATTTTAACAAAAACACAAACAACTCAACTCATTCAAAAAAATAAAAAAAAATTGAGTTTTAAAATAGGACTATCAACTGACTCGATCAAATGCTCACCCCTATTTGAGATATGGCTTAATTATAATTTTTACATGTCACTACAAAACTCATGTGTAAATTTCCGTCAACAGTCACTCATTTATGTAGGCAAATGGAGCTTACTAGTTATTATTAGACTGTTTGCACAGTAATTCATAAATCAGAAGCACCCAACTTGAAAAGGGCAACAGCATAAATCTTCACCGAAGTGCATGAGGAATTGACACAGTGAAAGAAAGAAGATTTGCAGCAAACTCAGCATAATACATTGTTCGGTAAACACTCTGGGGTCGACTCTATTTTTCATTGTCAACAATTCCAAGACAAAATCAACTACCGAATAGCTCGAAGTCCAATCTAATACTGAACCAACTATAGCATTGTCAACAAAAACATAAATGTGAATTAAAGAAAAAACATATATCCCTACTTGAGAGCGAGCTTTCGATAAGCAGTTTTGATCTCCTGATCGGAAGAATCCCTTGAAACGCACAAAACTTCATAAGGGTCTCGACGCATAGCCGGGCCCGAAGGTCCTTCCATCTTCTGTGAACGCATCTCCTATTTTTTTCACCACTCTTTTCCCTCTATAAAAAACACTCTCCTTTATTTTATATAAACTCTCTTCAAATATGTTTAAATTACAGGCGCGGATCTACAAATCTAGAAAGAAAACAGAAAACAGTAAAAGATCAACATCTTTCGAAGAGAAAAATCGAATTACGCGAAATTCAACGCCGTTTTGGATCTCTCCCTTTCAGCTCTAGGGAAAAGAAAAAAGCACAGAAACATATAACAAAAGAAAGTAAAAGATCTGACTTACAAAAAATATAAGGAAAAATGAGGGAGCTAGGGTTTTGAAATTTCAAATCTACAGAAAATCCCGAATTAAAGGATGAAATTCCCCCTCCCCTTTGTTTTTCTGCTCTCCTTTTTCCTTTTTTTTAAGTCTGACCGTTTGTTGTGTTTTTTTCTACTTCTTAATTATTATTTTTTGAAAGACTTCTTAAATATGTTACGTTGAGAGGGGGCCTATTTTAGTAAAAATTATATTATGTGTCAGTCTCACTATCTGTACATAGGATCAACTAATAAAAATTGTCTACTTTATTAATTTTTTATGTCATAATTTTTTTTCAAGTGAATTTTCACTTGAAAAGTTAAAAAATAATGAGGTGAACAGTTTTTATTGATTGGTCTCATGAATGACGTAGTGGGACTGACACATGATATAATTTCTCTTATTTTAGTAAATAACTTTAATTGAATTGATAATTAAAAATAGAATAAATTAAAAGATATTTTAATATTTATGATAAAAATTATAATATAAGAAAAAATTATCACCACGATTTAAATGAAAATGTATCTATAGATAACATTTTTTAATTTTACTTTAAATTAATAAAAAATTAAATTATTTTAAATAAAATAAAATCGTCTATTATAAATGGTAAAAAAATACCAGCAAATATCGTACTTTTCATAACTCTAAGCATTTGTTAATTATTACTATTAAATTATGATTATTAAGATGCTCACAGGATTAATGCATTAAATCACTGCAAAATGTGGTTTGTAAACTTTGGTTAACTCTAGTGGTCGAGGATGGAAACTAGGGCGAATAATAAAAATGGCGTGGAAAACACGCGCCATCCACGTAAGCAAACAATAGTATTTGTCAGCAAAAATATGAATACATGATGTTGTTGATTTTAAAAATGAATAATTAGAATATGAATAATTTAAAACTTTAGTGATTAAATTAAAATATTTAAGTTTTGATGATTAAAATAAAAAATAGAAGAAAACTTAGTTATTTATTTTTTAAATATACTTTAGGAAAGATGGTTGGAGCCAAGAAGCTTGATTTAATTTTTTAATCAATTAAAATAATTATAGTAATATCTATTTTAAAATATATTTTTAATTATTAAATATTAATCGTATAATTATTGTGTTGTAATATTAGTATACGAATCTGTAACCTTTAATAATAATAGTTATTCGTTTTAATACTGAGGTAAGATAATTCGTGTATTTTAATCTATTTTTTAAAATCTATAATAAATTATTTTTATTTTTTATATGTTATATGGAATCACTTGGCTCAAGACATTTACTAAAAGAAAATATTAATAGCACGCCTAATTGATAAAACATGGTTGATTCTACGATAAATATTATATATTATATTATTATTATTTATATGTATTGTAATATTTTATTAATTTTTTAATTAATTTTAAAATTTTTAGGGCAAAAATATTATTATTTCTTTAAAATATATATTTTTATTCTTTAATTTAAAAAGTAATTAAACTTTTATTATGACAATAATTTGTACAATCATTTTAATTTAAGTGATAAATTTATAAATAATCATTAAACTTTGTTTAATTATTAAATCTGGTAATTAAAATTTTAATTGTTTTAATATTATCATTAAATTTTTAGTTTATTTCAACTTCACAATTGATCTGTTAATAATTGTTAAAAAGTGACATGACTGTTAAAATATTTTATACAATAACATATTTAATCCTCTACGTTTACACGTTTAAATAATTTAATTTTAATCAGAATAAATAAATAAATTTAACTTTCTATTTTAATCTCTCAATTATAATTTGTATAGCAACCGAATAAGAGCAAGCGACACAAAATCAATCAAAACACAAATATGAAAGTTTTTTTAAAAGGCATAAAGATATTTTTAATCCTTAAAGTTTATAATTTTTTTGTCGTTTTAGTTTTTATTCTTTTTTTGGATAAATTTAACCATTAACTTATATCTTTTTGACAAATATCTTATTTTTTAACTACCTTAATGATTGAACCGTTAAAAATCTAACAATAATGATATATCATATGCATATGATAATATATTTTAAATAACATGACATCTAACCTATCAAATACATATATATATATGTATGAAATATAATTTTATTCTAATATAAAATATAAAACAATTAAAATTCAAATAAAATATTAAAAATTAATTAATTTTAAAATAAAATACTATTAAATATTCTCAATCCTAACTACGATAGAATCAAAGTTTTATCTTAAAAAAAATACGAACACAATTTAAAATTAATTAATTTTTTAAGATAGGACTTTGATTCTATCGTAGTTAGTGTTGGGAATGTTTAGTAGCATTTTATTTTAGAAATAATTAATGTTTTAATATTTTATTTGAATTTTAATTGTTTTATATTTTATATTAGAATAAAATTATATTATATATATATATATTTGATAGGATAGATGTCATTTCATTTTAAATATATTATCATAGGAATATTACATGTCATCGCTGTTAGATTTTTAACGGTCCAATTATCATAGTAGTTAAAAAATAAGTTATTTGTCAAAAAGATATAGGTTAATGCTAAATTTATCCAAAAAAAGAATAAGGATCAAAATGATAAAAAATATAAACGTTAAGGGTTAAAATTATCTTTATGCTTTTTTAAAACTTAAATCAACCATTTTACCACAAAGTTTTGTTTTTGTTTACATCGGGAAACCTTGTAAACCAAGGTTTTGTAAAAATTAAAAAATAGTTTTTTTAAAACCGTGGTTAGAGAAGCTAATCTGAAAAAAAAAACACTCAAAATTTATCTTTTTTGTAATTATTTTGTTGTTTTTTATTTTTTTTTAAAAAAAAATTAGTTTGAGAAGTCGAACTCAACAATAAAACAAAACCTAAACAAATAGAAAAATTATTAAAAATATAGATGAAAATCAATTATTTTCCTATAATAAAATTCATTAATAACACAATAACCATGAATTCTATAAACAAAAACTCTCTAATGCCCATTAACATTCTATATTCAAGTTAAAATGACTTCTAAAATTTTAAACCTTTTTCCCACTGAGAAAATTTAAGCATTTCCATATTCGATTAAGATAAACTCTCACCCCCACCCGTTTGATTCATCACTCGCCTCTCTTCTTTCTCCTAAGGGATGGTTGATTAGGAAATGCTTAGGCCATGATAAAACTAAAACTAAAAATAAGACACGACAAGGAACCTAAATTCCTGCCCTCGACCACACACGACACATGGGTCGTACATTACAGCAGCGTGAAGCAGCACCTCGTTTCATGCGCATCGTCCAGTTTTACTTTATAACGCCCGGGTGGGGACGGTAGTTATTAAAGAGTATTAACAAGGAAATTAGTTAATATAATGGAAAATAATTAATAATTAAGTTTTTAGAGTTAAAGATTTAATTAAGAGTTTAGATTTTAATGTATCGAATAATAATATTATTTAATTCGAGTTAGCTTCATCCTCACATTTCCATGAAATGGCTGCTAAGTTTGTAAATCGTTTCCCTTTCTGTTTTCTCCTCCAAATCATGTGAATCTTTCATTTATTTCCAAACGATTTTCAGTACTTAAAACCATCGTCCACAGTCCTAATTTCCATGTAAACAATGATGAAGCTATTAGAAATGACAGGGTTCGGTAGGGAACTCTACTCCCCCATTAGAAGGAAGTTCCATATGACTATATATTCATTGTTTCTATTTTTGGTGGCTTCCTTTGTCGTCGTTCTAGGGACATTCACGTTCAAGTTGCTGCTCTCGGAAGGCTCGACTTCGTCTTGCTTCCCTCGACTCGACAGATATTCTCCGACGTCGATGAGCTCTCCGTATTCGTACATTTTATGTAACTTTGGTTTCACTTCATTCCCTCCGCTTCAGTCTTTCAACTCTTCTTTAGAATCGAAACCTTCAATAGGCGGCTCACGTGACGATGACGGCGTGTGGCATTTGGTGACGGATGATCGGGAGCTGATGCGACTTGCCGCGGTGGTACGTCCAAATGTTACCAATAATTCGTTAGGTAATCGAACCCCAAAGGTGGCGTTCATGTTTTTAAGCAGGGGATCTTTGCCTTTAGCACCGGTTTGGGAAAAGTTCTTCATGGGACATGAAGGGCTTTACTCCATTTACATCCATACGTCCCCGGATTTCATCGACGAGGCACCGGTAACCTCAGTGTTCTTCAATCGCAAGATACCGAGCAAGGTGAGAATCACAAATATGAATTCGCGATACGTAAACGTATACAATTTACGAATCAATTTGAGTATTTCATACGTAAATTTGAATCTCTTTTGCAGCCTGTCCATTGGGGGAGCGTGACAATGCTTGATGCCGAGAGACGACTATTAGCCAACGCGTTGCTCGATCATGCCAATGAAAGATTCGTGCTGCTCTCGGAAGCATGCATCCCACTTTTCAACTTCACCACAGTTTACAACTACCTCATCAATTCCGAGCGAAGCTTCATCGGTTCATTCGATGATCCAAGGCCAACCGGCCGAGGCCGTTACAACAAGAAGATGTTGCCAAGGGTCTCGTTAGCCAATTGGCGAAAAGGGTCGCAATGGTTCGAGGTTAATCAGAACCTTGCCATCAAGATAATATCCGACAACAGTTACTACCCTCTCTTTAAAAACTATTGCAATCCTCCGTGTTACGTCGATGAACATTACATGCCGACTCTCGTCAACATAATCTCACCGGAGCTTAACACGAATCGGAGCATTACTTGGGTGGATTGGTCTAGACCCGGTCCACACCCCAGAGAATATGTGAAAAAAGATGTCTCACTAGCCATGTTGAATCAAATTAGGCAAGGGTTTAACTGTACTTATAATGGTCGCACAACCTCAATGTGCTTCCTTTTTGCTAGGAAGTTTCATCGGAGCACGCTGGAGCCATTGCTCAGTATGACTTCAATATTGTTTGGATTTAATGAATGAAAAATTATATCAGAGGCAAAAAAATTGTGATTTTTGGGTAATTTTTTTTATGTAATGTACGATTCGAATTAATCGAAAAATAAATTATATACATGAAATTATACACTCTCACCATTTTTACATTTTTGTTTTCCTACTTACCTCGATTAGTAATTCACCCACTTTTCCAAGCAAAAAACCTTGACCACTCTTTCAATTCTTCTCCTTTTCCCAGCACTGCCTGTCTCTCTCCTTTCTTTTCCAACTCTCAATTGATTTTCCTGGTAACCAAAAAGGTGAGCCCTTTGAACCCCAAGCTCTGCATTTCAACACTAATTTCTCTTTTATTCTTTGGAGATGTTGTCTTTAGTTTTAGCTCTCTTGAGCTTTCATGGTGTTGTGACTTGTTTGAACAATGAAGGCTACGCACTTTTGTCATTCAAGCAGTCCATTTATGAGGACCCTCAGGGGTTTCTAAGTAACTGGATCTCTTCTGATGACAACCCTTGTTCATGGAATGGTATTTCATGCAAAGAACAAAGGGTTATTTCCATTGCCATTCCAAATAAGAAACTTTATGGGTTTCTTCCTTCTGCTTTAGCCTCTTTGTTTGATCTTCGCCATGTGAACTTGAGGAACAATAACTTGTTTGGGGCTTTGCCTGTTGAGCTTCTTCGAGTTCAGGGTCTGCAAAGCTTGGTTCTTTCTGGGAATTCTTTGTCCCAGTCTTTGCCAAATGAAATTGGGAAGCTTAAATATCTTCAGACATTGGATTTGTCTGAGAATTTGTTTAATGGGTCATTGCCTTTATCGATTGTTCAATGCAAGAGACTTAGGACCCTTGATATTAGCCGAAATAATTTCACTGGTTCATTGCCAAATGGGTTTGAGACTGGCTTGGTTTTTCTTGAAAAACTCAATCTTTCTTTCAATAAGTTCAATGGTTCAATTCCTTGGGGATTTGGAAATCTTTCTATTTTGCAAGGAACTGTTGATTTGTCACACAATCTCTTCACTGGTTCGATCCCGGCTAGCCTCGGGAAGCTTCCTGAGAAGGTCTATATTGATCTTACTTATAACAATTTAAGTGGTCCGATACCCCGAAATGGTGCTCTAATGAACAGAGGACCAACTGCATTTGTTGGTAATCCTGGTCTCTGTGGCCCTCCATTGAAGAATCCTTGTTCTTCGGACGCCGCAGGTGCAAGTTCGCCTTCCTCGAATCCTTTTCTTCCGGGTAATGGCTCAACTGTGAATGAGAGTGGGAGAGGTCTAAGTAAGGGAGCTCTTATAGCTATAATAGTGAGTGATATAGTTGGAGTATGCCTTGTTGGATTGCTATTCTCCTATTGTTTTTCAAGGGTCTGCTCATTTGGCAACAATAAAGATGACCACGATCATGGCTTTGAGAAGGGAGGAAAGGGAAAAGAGTGTTTATGCTTCCAGAAAGTTGAGTCCGAAACTTTATCCGAAAACTTAGAGTGGTATGATCTTGTGCCGTTGGATACTCGGTTGACATTCGATTTGGATGAACTGCTTAAAGCTTCTGCTTTTGTATTGGGGAAGAGCCGAATCGGTATCATGTACAAAGTTGTGCTCGATGATGGGCTTACTTTGGCTGTGAGAAGATTGGGTGAAGGTGGCTCTCAGAGGCTTAAGGAATTCCGAACTGAAGTAGAAGCAATCGGGAAGCTGAGGCATCCGAACATTGTTACTCTAAGAGCCTATTATTGGTCCGTCGATGAAAAGCTCCTCGTATACGATTACATACCTAATGGAAGCCTTGCTGCTGCATTGCATGGTATGTTTCGCATTGCATTGCCTAGTAAGAGTTGCAGTTAGTATAATTTGTTTTCAATTTGTATTAAATGTCTCCATTTTCTTACCGTACCAGGGAAGGCCGGAATGGCGTTCGCACCGTTATCTTGGCCTGCAAGAGTAAAAATCATTAAGGGTATAGCCAAAGGCTTGGTTTATCTACATGAATTCAGCCCTAAAAAATATGTTCACGGAGATTTGAAGCCGAATAATATATTACTTGATGAGAACATGGAACCACGGATATCTGATTTCGGACTTGAACGACTTGCTGATATTGCTGGAAGGTCCCCTACCAAGCAATCTGACCGAATGCCTTCAGCTGAACCCCGAGAGAGACTACAGAAGAGTGCTTCATCAGAAGCTGCTGCAGTTTATTCCTCGAGGAACTCGGAATCTTTTTACCTGGCTCCAGAAGCCCTGAAAGAGGTAAAACCATCACAGAAGTGGGATGTCTACTCATATGGGGTAATCTTGCTAGAAATGATCACAGGGAGATACCCTGTAGTTCGTGTAGGTAACTCGGAAATTCATCTCGTTCATTGGATTCAGCTATGCATTGAAGAGAAAAAGGCACTTTCCGATGTTTTAGATCCATATTTACTTCCCGACATAGACGAAGAGGAGGAGATAATAGCAGTTCTAAAGATCACAATGGCTTGTGTCCATAGCAGCCCGGAAAGAAGACCTACCGCGAGGCATGTTATTGATGCTTTGGAAAGGTTGATCATATCAACTGATTAAGAGACATGGTTTCAACATTATGGTTAGTTCTGATTCGAACGGAAACTATTTGCCCGTATGCACCACTATAACGATTCAATCATGCTCAAGCTAGGTGGTGATGTGCTAGGTAAGTTTATTAGCATGAAGTGGTTGTTACTTGTTAGCGTATATAGACACAAACATGATAGGTCGTATCGGTAAAACCGATAGTTGTATTTGTTTGTTTGTTTACCATGTTACTCGTACTCGTGTCTGGAGAATTATTAGAAGGTTTTATTATCGTACTCATGTTCGGAGATGTGTCGAGCACGAGTGACAAATATGAATACTTCAATGAAGATGAAGTCTCATCCATGGTAAGCTAAACTGAGCTATGGAACGAACACACAGCTACCGAGAGTTACAATCTTGATAAATTAATAGTCTGAAAAAATCAGTTGAATGATGGATGATAAACAGCTTCGTTCTTTCGGCAAATACGCAGTCGTTTTACTCGTTCCACGAACTCCCTATATTAAAATCCAACCGGAAAAAATGATTAGAACAACTAAATTTCCCGAATTTCTGGATGATGGTGATAGCAAGTAGTTAAAAGCTTACTTCCATGGAACATCTCCGACATTCTTCCAATTATCCACCATGTCTTCCTTGTAGAACAAGGAAAATTCGGACTCGAATTCGAACAACCTTAACCCTGATGCGGTATGTCTCCCTTGGAACCATAATCTTAACAATGTTAATAGTTTGATTTTGGAATCGAACCGTTATAGATCATCTCAACCTCAAGGATTGATTCGAACTTACCGAACATTTCTTCGAGTTGACGAGCAAGGCCCAAGTAACCACCATGATCAAGCATGCAAACTTTGCGACCAACCATAACTCCATCCATGTTAACCTTCACATAAGCCCACCTCTCCTTGCTCTGAACCCCTTCTGCTTCGTCGTCGCAGTCTTTAGGAGCAAGCTCGGAATATCCAGCATTCGAGCTTTTCCGGTGTGATGAACTCGCCTGTCCGGACCAACTTATCAGTTCACCATATCCACCTTCCAAGCTTACCACTGACTCAAAAGAGTTCGAGTTAAAACATTGTAAACAATGTTCGAAAGATCGAACTGAACATCAAACCAATGACATCACATAAAATAATTTAGAAAAATTCTTGATTCAATGAAATATGTCGTTGAACAAATCACCGGTTTTCGATACTACCAATTCAATCTGTTTATCGAATCCGAGAATTAAATCAAACAACTATAGAAAAATGAAATGCAAAGCAGACTTACAATGTGTAGATGGATTGTAAGGTTGAGGTTGGAAAGTTTTGAGACTCAGACCAAGATCAATCATGCCATTTTCTTCATTGTTTTGGTAATAAACTGAGTGGAGCATCGAGTTGTTTAGAAGAAACCCTGAAGCATTGGAATCCATTTGATTGTTTTCAATTGGTAGCAAAAGAAAATTAATTGAACTGCTTTCACATCACCAACGCTTGGGTTATTTATATAGTGGGAAAAATACCCTGAAAAACAAAAATATGTAGAGGAAACAAATAAAATATAAAATTAAGTACAATTATGAAATGAAAAGAATAAATGAACAAGATAAAAAAAAGGGTTGATTCTATGATATGAACATGAAACAATTAAAACATGAATTTTTAGCTTATAAAAAATATATGAAAATAAATGTGCTTAAAGTTTAGCTTCTAAAGAGTTTAGGTTATATGGCTTAGAATCTATGGTTCAAAGTTTATAGTTTAGGTTTTAGGGGTTAGAGATTAGGGTTTTAGGGTTTGGTTAAAGATTTTAATTTTTAGAATAAAATTAATCATGTTTGTAAAAAAATCATCGTTGGTGCATGAAAAAATATCTACTAATCATGATTTTAACACGATTAAATAAATGAACATGACATGGATTATTATTAGGATAAGGGAATATATAACTGCAATTGCCTATCAGAAGTTGGGGACCAAAATTGAGCAGTTCGGGAGGACAGGAAAGACCTCTCCATACCCAATGATTGATGAATGCTTATCTTGTTCTGGTATTGGTCTGAATCTGATACAACCAACATGCAAAGAACAAGGCATGGCTGAAGTGATCTTAAGAAAAGTTTGGTTGGATTTTGCAACCCAACAATTGCTACAATGACTCAACTTTTCACCTGCTTGGGAACAGGTGAGATGAATAGGCATGTTAGAAATGGGAGTTTTCTTTTGTTTGTGTTGTTTCTTGTCTTTTTATGAAAAAGTAAATACATGAATCAATGGGATTAAGACGGAGAGATTGTTGTTTTGTTTACGGCTAGAGGTAAACGGGTTCGGTTCGATTCAAGTTATTTAAGATTCAATTTTAATTGTTTAAGTTCGGTTTAAATCATATCAAGTCTGGTTCGATTTATGGGTTTATAGTAATTCGATTGATGTCAGATCGGTTGATTTCGGTTCGAATTAATATAAAATCCATAAAAAATCAGTAATTTTTTTATTTAAATCAATCTTTAAATTTTTGGATTGGGTAAGAATTCATTTAGAATACGTGTAAAATTTATTAGGTCCAATAAGATTTGGATAAAATAAATTCTGGTCGCTCTCAGATAAACTCGTGTTGCCTTTGGTTCACAAGTTCATGTTTCCGCTCCAACTTGATTTATTTCGGATTTCGAATCATTATGTTCCGATCAAAATCAGATCTTTGATCGAGTGAATCAATTCGGGTCTCGGTTAAGTTTGTCAGGTCTATGAACAAAATAGTGTGATTCCTCTTGACAAGAGGTGAAGCACTGCTCTTGTTTTGCAGGCTGCCCACTCCTCCAAGGATGGATATGGTCTGATGTGTCTCCAAATGCAGAAGGTAAAATCTGGTGCTGGATAAGGTTAATAGACAGGCAGACTCTTTCAATCAACACTGCTGCACCTCTACAAGGAGACATTACTCAGAATCTCTCATCTCATTTCCCCCTTGCCACCCAAAAGGGGTGTTTTCCGATCGTTTCGAATACGACAGGAGAACAGTAATTAGAAATATGACACTCCAATGAAAAAAAAAACAGTAATTGCAGTTCAAAACCAAGACCCTTCCAAAACAACAATAATACCAACAATGATACAACATGTCTACTATTGGATGGCTTACATGGGTCAAGATTACAGTTTCTATGATCATAATTTTACATAAACAATTCAACAGAGGACTCTAAGGATCTTCCAAATAAAAAAGTACACATATCTGCAACTGAGATATACCTTATCCGACAGTCAAACCCGATCTGAGAAATCAGATGTTTCATTTGCAATGCCTCCACCAAAAGTGACCGATCACATAAAAGTAACTGCGCATGGAAGTAAGCAAGATTTGGTGCTGCCAAGATTACTAAGAAAATCATATTTTAACACCATTGGGGAAAAAATGAATGGTTACCTCCCACACAAGCTTTTGTAAAGATGATTAATCATAGCGATTAAGAAACTGGATAATACATGGGTAAACTTGCTCCATCGCCTGCAGTTTGAACAAATTTGAGAAACATTAAACATGCATCACTCAAATAACAATCAAATAGCTGCTAAATTGTTTTAGGGTAATTTAAATTTCGAATCAACATCGAAATCCGTATAGGTCACAGACTTTTAATTTCGTTTAGGCATAACCAACATTTTAGTAAAAAAAACATATTGAAATTTAGAATGGAAAATAAACAGTTTTGCCAGCAAAAAAACATACCATATGGCATATGCATACTGAGTAAATCTTTCAGGATGTATCTTGATGAGAATTAAAAGATAAATCAAGTAAGCATGCAGAGATAACTTTTTCGTTAGAGTTAGGCAAGTGACATAATTTTTTAATGATCAATATTAGTATGTAATTAGATAAAATTAAATATTTGTGACGTAAATGAAAGTTTATACTGATTTCAATTGTCTAAAATGTCGATTTACCACATTTTCTATCAGTAATACTTACCAGTCGTCCTCCCACCAAATCATAATGTGCATAATGGGGACCTTGATGTTCTCCGAATATTTTATAGGTTATCAAATTCTCTGGAAAAAACTTCACAGTTTCTGGTTTTACAAATAAAGGGGGAAAATATAAGTATAGATTAAAACCATATGAGATTACATGTATTTAACTAACCACAAAGTTAACACCTACCCTCTACAGCCTCGGGTGGGCAAATCAGATCTTGATCGCCTGCAATAGCCAGGACAGGGACACTGCATTTATTTAGATGATCCCTGTAAGAAAATTTACCACTCCTATCGCATAACCCCTTCTCTCCGAAAGCTGATGTGAGCTGAAAAATAAGCTTAGTTGGTATGGTACCTGGAAATGATAATAGATGTTATGCAAGTTAAAATATACAGAAATTTGATAAATTCAAAATAAAGCAACTAGAGATTATACTTGGAAACAACTCTGGCAAAAAAGTCAATAATAAAAATCTCAAGGTATAATGTGTGTGATCAAATTATTAATTTGTCTGACATAAACAACTGTATACCCCTGCGTTCATTACCTAGTTGTTTTACCTTTGAGCCAAACCACAAAACTCCCTAGACCCTTGCAAGTGAGGGGAGTGCCCTTAGGTGTGCTTTTTTGCAAGGCAATACACATAAAGAATTTCTCTCTTTTTTTCATTAATTGTATCATTATTAGTAAAAGGGGGATAACATCAAGCTCTCAACTTCTCAATAGTTAACTATTCAACAACAAGACTTGAGACCATACGGAAATCATGCATATTAGCCAACAAAAAAAAGTAGAGAATCATATATAGAGATACACACACAAACAAGTATACTGCAACTCCACTCATTAGAATGCATTTATACAGCTTGCACCTTGGACAATATAAGGGTTTTAGTGCGTAGAAAATGCCTTGCACCCTTGACAACACTATTTACAATAAGAATGCTGCAGATTTCACATCATGTGAAGACAACGTATTCCAATACTTACAGAAGTTATTTAAGACTAGCTTTTCTAGTAACTCTGGATGCATCATGTCCTCCGCTGATATTAGACTATTAAGCCAACCCAAGACATAAGGAGGACGAGATGCTAGTGGATAAGCAGCTGCAAGTAATGATCCGAATGGAACAGCAGGGACATTAAGTGCTTGTGCAGGATCTGCCTGCAGAATAAGTGTGATGATGTTACTTTCTCAGAGAGTTTAAATATATAGAACTTTTAAGTAGTAGTCACCAAAATCACATCAACATAGGAATTAACAAGTATGAAACTAACTCATGCACTTACAAGAGGTAAGAGTACTTTGAGTGGCTTTGAAGATCTGTAATCAAGTGCTGATGCCATAGTTGCAACAGCATTTAATCCAGGTTCCCTCCCTTCAGAACCTAACAAGATGATATGAAACATACGAGCAATGTGACTTTTATCAACATGAAAAAGAAAAGGAAGTAACTATTAAGCTAAACAGAAGCACATTACAAACCAATACTAATAAATATCATTTGAACAAACAAGTCAAGTTTCTTCAGAAAGTATCAAAATATATACAGGCTCGCTGCTGTCTGTAATTATATTTGGAGCATTGGTTCTGCAGCAGCACGTCAATATGAAAGATTGAGAGTAAGCTTATTTGTAGCAGTGGCACTTCAATATGAACTATGAGGATTTAATTGCTCTTATTTTAGTCAGCTATTATATAGGTGATGATGCATAAAGAACTTGTACATCCTAAACAACATAACTTGTTTCCACTTTAAATCTAAACAGTTCTATATTTTAGCTGAAAAATTTCTAGTTTAAAGTTTAGGAGACAAGCTCATCCACAATATTTTCCTCAATAGGGTTTTCTAAATGTAGTTCAACTAACTGAGGGATAGTCCAGATTTCCCTTTATGAATTAGAATTTAAGCACTAAAAACATCACAATATGGCATAAATTTCAAATGTTGGTATCTTACCACACCGTGACAGCATTGCATAAAGCAATATGCCTCCCATTGAGTGACCAATTGCAAGCAGTTTTCCGTCCTTAGGCTTTGTTTGTGCCCTTATGTATTCCATCTATATGAAGGTGAATAAAAATTTTCAATTTAACCTAGAGACAGATATGAATTTCTGTAAAATGAAAATTAACAAACACAATTGATACACTCTAATTAATAAAATAAAAATGTATAGGCATTTGCAAAATGTCACCTTACCGCAGCAGGAACATCCTCCTCCAGATAGTGATCAAAATCCCAATCGTACTTCACAATCAGGTCAAGTTGTTTCTGAAAGTCTTCTATTGTTGATGAAAGCCTCTCTTGCATATCAATGAACTGAGGTGAAACAGATCGTTGGCCTCCCTCAATAATATTTACTAGTGTTTGACTCAGATCTCTAATTTGGCTAGCAATACCTGAGTTCTGTTGCTTTTCCAATAAGATGGAAAGCTTCATCCTTGCCTCCTCAAAGCGTTCAGATAATTGAGAATCCTCCAAATTTTTTGATATCTTATCTAATAATTTAGTCGACATAAGTCTTGATTGGCCTTCGTTGAGAAAACCTGAAAGTCTCTCAGACAAACGCATGAAAATTTCTGTCAACTCTGCAACCAATTTTGCTTCATCCCATGAAGTTCCAATCCCTATTGAATCTTCTCTAAGGAAATAAAACTCAGAATCAGATAAGTAACCGGAAACATCATTTGGCTGCTTCTGAGGAGCTCCATTTGCCACACTCTGAGCCACGGCTACTTTAGTTTCTTTGAAGTTTGATGTCTGCACACTCAGCCCAGCACCACGAAATTCAAGAATCCACGTGTCAAATCCTTGGTCGGACATATATCTTGCAAATGAAGACTGCAGATGCATATCAAATTTATCAGGAAAGGATCATATTTATAAGAAAGAAAGAAGGAAATAATATTTAGCATCTTGGAAGCTATATGTAAAAGTCGGAAACATCATTGTTTATTTGACCATGAATATAGGCATTCTAGTAATGATGCTACAAAGACGAGACAGAATAAAAGGCACCCAACAAAAGAGAATCTAGAATAGAAGATTTTGTTATACAATGTCTTCCATAAAAAGTATAAGCAACGTTTGTTGATTTTGACTAAACAAGGCTATCTGTGCAAATTGTCAAACACACACATACAGGTTTCTAATGAAGTCAACAGGTGATGACCGTTGGTGCAAGGGTCCATAGTCCATATGGATTAAACTGCCAACTGCCAAGTATGAGTTTCTCACTAAGCATGGTTCAGCAATATCTTCCTAATTTCTTATTGTGGATCAGACTCGGGCTTAAAATTAGACATCTCTCAGGTAGCTATTACTTGGGTAAACAAAAGTGATGATTTTCTATGTGATTATAATATCGGGCGCTAAAAAACTACAACACGGTAAACTAAATGGTCTTCCAGGGCTCGTTAGATTTTGGTTTCTCTAGAGCATCAAGAGGATTATAGAAAAACCCAAACTGAACAAATTTGAGTTGTATTAATTACACGCTAAAGATAAAATGTCCATTACTCCTGGCCAACCCATCAGCAAACACAGCTAAAAAACACCATGTTGCATAAAAACCATAGAATCCGAGAAAAAAAAAAGTTGAACGTCAATACTAAAAGCAAAAAAGAGCATACAGAAATTGAAGTAAAGAACCTACTCCAAGATACAAGAAGATGCCTCTTTTTATCATAAAAAATTCCCTTTGAAATAAAAAAAGCAAATTAATGAAGATTCTTGTTTATGATTTAACATGTATTCTCATCCCAAATTACAACTAAAAAAATATGTTTTTAAATCAACTAAAAATTGTGAGTTAATGATAGAATTAGAATTGTTCTTCGCATCTATTCAGTGCTTTACAGTTTACAAACACATGAAGAAGAATAGTAATGTCCAAAAAAATTGGAGGGCAAATATTTCAATGTTACCCAATTTCTACTCTATCAAAACAAAAACACATAAGATTGATGAAGGAAATTCGCATAAATGAAAACTGAAAAGCAAAACGTCATTTACCTCAGGAGAAAGATCATACCCAATGGCATTTGTCCCCAGTCCAGATAATAATAACAGAGGGTGATTTCTCGGGGGTGCCTGTTAAAATGGAAATAGTTTCATCTATCTATAGACTATAATTAAGAAAAAAGAATTAGGCTGCAAAAGATAAGTTTGCATTTCAAAAATAGTTAAAACTGAAAGTAATATTCATGATTAAATCACAATTCACGGTATGTTGGATGTCTATTTAGTAGTAAACTGAAATTCATGTTTTTACAACTTTCAAATATACAATCAATCTCAAGCATCTTTATCTCATATTAAGATAACATATCCCAAACCTTCCCATTCGATCATTCATGTAGCCCAGACATAGCATTCTAATCAATCTCAACCAATCTATACATATTTCTCTACCAATTTAGATCATAATCCAGATCCTCGCACTCATGTTCACAGACAAGCATTATTGAAAGAGAGAGAGAGAGAGAGAGAGAGAAAAAGAAATATATTACTAATAAAAGTCCCTGCAAAGTCAAAAAGAGAATCAAGAAAACCTGAGGAGGAGGGCGATAGCGCCATAGGGCAAGGCGCCAATCAGAATTAGGTATGGACACATAGTGGAGCTCGTCGGCTGTACAAATCGAAGGCTTATCGTTAACGGCAGCGGGTGCGGCGGCATCGGAGAAAGCTCTTGGGATCGGTGGGAAAGATGTGCGGAGAGGTGTACGACTAGTGGGAAGCTGACGTGGTAGGATGAAGTTCCGTCCAGGACAGATAGCGCGGGAAGTGGAGGAAGCGAGGCGGATATCAGATTGGAATGGAGGTTGGAATTGGAGCGCGGACATGTTTTTTTTTTTTTTGCTGGCGGTTGCGGTGGGTGTGTTTGGGCCTGGTTTTCAACGTTTTGAAATTTGATTCAAGCGTGGCGTGGCGTGGACATTTAACTACCTTTACTCATGCTACTCAGCCATCGCTTTATTAGATTAATTCGTCATGATTTAAATTAATCAGGTTCATTTATTTTAATTTTTTTATAAATTATTATTTTATATATAATTATTTTAAATAAATAAATCTGATTATTTAAATTATAAATAATATAACGAATATAATTCATAAATAATTTCTCTTTGATTTGATTTGAATAGAAAATGTGGACTTTCTGGATGATGATGATTGATTATCCGCGTGGCATCTTCCCCTGGCGGCTAGTGATGTGATAATGACCTTCGCCAAGATGGAATTGTGTTGATTCATGAGTTTTTTAATGTAAGGGGAATTGTTATGAAATGTATTATTAATATTTTTAAAATTAAATAAAAATAATATATCTAAATATTTAATAAATAAAACTCAACAATATAAACTACGAATTAAATTTTATCAAAAAAATAAAATAAAAAAGTAAACACTAATAAAATATTTAACTATATTCATTTATATGTAAAAATAATAATTATATCTAAAGGAGTATGATATCAAAAATTATTTATATTTTTACAGACTAATTTTAGCTGTCACTACCTAATCCTAGTTGTCAATAAAATAAACGGTTAATTCTGTTAAGATCAGACCCTTTTCGAGGAAGAACAAATGGTTTCTCTTCATGAAGTAGGTTAGGACGGGAAGCATGGGAAGAAACTCTGGACTCCATTATTTTTATTTTTATTTTTTATTTTTGTTTTGTTTTGAATTTTTATTTATTTACAACTTTGTCGGTGATGTTTGAGAGAAAAGTACTTATACTTTATTATTTTGTTAACATGCCCGAGGCCTAATGAATATTTTTATTTTTAACAATAACGGTTCAAAGATTTGAAATTATATATAATTTTTAAAAGTAAAATTTTTATTTATAATATAAAAATATATTTTAATAAAAAATGTTAGATTACTATGTTAAGGAATATAAATGTGATTTATAAAATTTTAGAAGTCTAATATTTTCAGTTAAAGATAATGATTTTTTTGTGTATTTTAAAGTCAAATTATTTACGATAATAATAGTTGTTCATAAGTATAACTTTCAAACTTTAATTTAAAAAATTTTATTATATAGAAACGATAATAATAAAAATAATTAATAAAAGTATATATCTTTGAAAATAATTAATACGTTGTAAAAACTTTAATAAAACCAATGTTTCTATTTTCCTTTAGACAAAAAATATTTAATTAATTCAGCTCAATAAAATTTTAAATCTTACCTATTTTGTACTAACCTTTGACATACTCCTCTTGCCATATGCTCCGAGCAACATTTTCTCATTTCCGGTGGGGTTTTGAACATGCGCAATAGGAGCGACCGCACAAAACTTCTAAAAAAAGTCCAAAATTTTGATAAAACATTCTTTAGATGATGTTAATTCCGAAATTCATTGAAAGATTTTGAAAATACAATTGAGAAAGATGCATTATAATTGTTTAAACGTTATAATTATTTCTTAAATGCAATAATTGATTATAAAATCTTATTGATTATTCTTATTATTATTGCTTCTATAGAACTAGTGAAGTTTTGGATAGGCACAATAGAAATATTCGTACAGGGGCCCCTAGAAAGGACATTTGCTTCTAAGGGTTATAATTTTATAACTAGCAAAAGTTATGGACAATTATTTTTAAGGATCGTATTTTAATAAATTACACAGGACCCCCGAAATTTTTGAACCGCCCCTTGCCATTTCCACTCCTCATCGACTTTTCTTCTTTCATTTTCGTCAAAAATTTCGAAATAATAAATTCAATTAGAGAGAAACTATCACTGGCCAGACTCGGTGAGTCAAACCACAGTCCTATCACCTTGTTTCATTCACCCACTCGGGTTACAAGCAGACGTTAGCCAGCTCGGCAAGCAGCACATGTCTTGACGTCTCCTCTCTGAATCGATGTGGGAGTTTTGCCTCTGTTCAAGTGATGATTTCCCCTAAAACCACCGTTTTAAGTTAAATACACTGATTGTCAAAGATCAAGGTTTCAAGTAATCTCCCCGAATTCCATTTTATCATCACCCAAAGTCGAATATTCAGCGGCATTCAAGTAGCGGGAACCCACATGAGAATCAGTGTATTTTTGCTTTTGATATCTGAAACCAAGTGTTTGGATCAAAGAATGGTTTGATTAAAAACTTAAACAAGACAAAGAAGAAAGAGAGGGAACTCATTCATAGCTCGTGTCAATACGAATTTCTCTCTTAAAAATAATAATAATAATCATATAACAGAAAAAAAATAATAATAAAAATATTAAAAATCAAAAATAAATAACAGAAAATCAAAAAAATAGTAAAAATGAATAAAAATAAAATAAAATTCAAAATAAGAGATAAGGGAGTTGAGAATTTTTTGGTTGGTGGAGTGTTTATAGGGATTTGAAATTTGTTTGGAGTTTTTTACTTCAATCAAAAGTTTGAGTTTGAAGCCTATAAAAGGAGGAGGATTTCAAGTTTAAAGGGGCAGAGAAAAAACGAAGAGAAGGAGGAGTTGAGATCAGAATTCAAAGGAGCAATTACAAGCTTGAGTCCATTACCGACAGCCTTTTGGCGTGAGTCCAGAAAACAAGTATTACCGGCAGCCTTTTGGCGTGAGTCCATTATCGGTAGTCTTTTGGCGTGAGTCCATTACAGGCAGCCTTTTGGCGTGAGTCCATTATCGGCAGCCTTTTGGCGTGAGTTTAGAAAACAAGTATTACTGGCAGCCTTTTGGCGTGAGTCCATTACCGACAGTCTTTTGGCGTGAGTCCATTACCGGCAGCCTTTTGGCGTGAGTCCAAAAAACAAGTATCACCGGCAGCCTTTTGGCGTGAGTCCATTACCGACAGTCTTTTGGCGTGAGTCCATTATCGGCAGCCTTTTGGCGTGAGTCCATTATCGGCAGCCTTTTGGCGTGAGTCCATTACCGGTAGCCTTTTAGCGTGAGTCCATTACTGACAGCCTTTTGACGTGAGTCCAGAAAACAAGTATTACCGGCAGCCTTTTGGCGTGAGTCCATTACCGACAGTCTTTTGGCGTGAGTCCATTACCGGTAGCCTTTTGACGTGAGTCCAGAAAACAAGTATTACCGGCAGCCTTTTGGCGTGAGTCCATTACCGGCAGTCTTTTGGCGTGAGTCCATTACCGGCAGCCTTTTGGCGTGAGTCTAGAAAACAAGTATTACCGGCAGCCTTTTGGCGTGAGTCCATTACCGGCAGTCTTTTGGCGTGAGTCCATTACCGGTAGCCTTTTGACGTGAGTCTAGAAAACAAGTATTACCGGCAGTCTTTTAGCGTGAGTCCATTACCGACAGTCTTTTGGCGTGAGTCCATTACCGACAGTCTTTTGGCGTGAGTCCAGAAAACAAATATTACCGGTAGCCTTTTGGCGTGAGTCTAGAAAACAAGTATTACCGGCAGTCTTTTGGTGTGAGTCCAAAAAGAAGTGGAGGTGGAGAATTTTGTACTGAGAAGGACAGCTCCACATTCTACTATTAAATCCTCCGGGTCATCAGTAAGTCCTCCAGGCATGATGTTAAATCCTCCGGGTCATCAGTAAGTTCTTCGGGAATGATGTTAAATCCTCCGGGTCATCAGTAAATTCTCCGGGCATGATGTTAAGTTTGAAGAATTTCTAAGTGAGAAGAACAACTTCAAGCTTCAGGATTTCGAATTCGTGTTTTTCAGTCTTTGCCCATCTCCTGCTCCGCAACATTGAGCAAAGAGGGGCAGCTGTCAACACGAATTTCTCTCTTAAAAATAATAATAATAATCATATAACAAAAAAAACAAAAAAATATTAAAAATATTAAAAATCAAAAATAAATAACAGAAAATCAAAAAAATAGTAAAAATGAATAAAAATAGAATAAAATTCAAAATAAGAGATAAGGGAGTTGAGAATTTTTTGGTTGGTGGAGTGTTTATAGGGATTTGAAATTTGTTTGGAGTTTTTTACTTCAATCAAAAGTTTGAGTTTGAAGCCTATAAAAGGAGGAGGATTTCAAGTTTAAAGGGGCAGAGAAAAAACGAAGAGAAGGAGGAGTTGAGATCAGAATTCAAAGGAGCAATTACAAGCTTGAGTAAGGGGAAGGATTTCAATCGGTGAGGAAGCAAAGGAGGTCGCCGGCGGTAAGTTCTTTTCCTCTTTAGTTTCGCCTTTTTTTTTATGGATTAGACTCCTAGATTCGTAATTAGTTGTTTTTAGACTTTAATTAGGACTTAAAATTAATTTTAAAGATTTTAAAAAATTTAATTAGGTTCTAAATTAGAATTTAATTTAGTTTTTAAGAAAACTTTAAAATTAATTTAACCTAGTTAAATTTAATTAATTTAACCCTTTGAACCTAAAAATTAGACTTGAATTAGGTGTAATTTAGTTCTTAAAATTTTGGAAATTATTTTAATTAATTATTTTAAATTAATTTTAATTAATTTCTAAAAAATAAGCTTTAAAATTAACTCACCTAAATTAAGTCTGGTTTAGTCTTAAACCTTAAAACATTCACCAAATTAGACTTAAATTAGGCTTACTTTAATTCTTTAATTTAGAAAATAATTTTAATTAATTTCTAAAAGATAAGATTTAAAACTATTTAGGTCTAATTAGCCCAAATTTCACCAATTAAACTTTAATTAGGTTAAGTTAAATTCTTAAAATTTAGAAATTATTTTAATTAAGACTCTTAATTAATTTAAATTTCTAAGATAAAATTTAAAAATTAACTTAATTAAGTTTAATCCAACCCTAATTAAACCTTTAAACTTAAAATTCACCAAGTTAGATTTAAATTAGGTTTTAATTAAGATTTGAAGTTAAGTAAAATTTAATTAATTAAAAATCCTAAGCTTTAAAATTAATTTCACACCTAATTAAATCTAATCGATCTTGAGGTTTGCTTCCGAGTCCCTTTTTGATCTCTTTCAATTTAAGTCCCTTTTGTACTCTTGTGATGAGAATTTTTGATGTAATGATGTACACCCATGATTCTAATAAAATTGATGAGTTCCTTTTATCTTGTCCTTTTATTTTATTATGTTTTTGCATGGCATATTTAAGGAGGTCACCTAATAAATATCTAAGTTAATTAATTTAGAGCCTTTTTAGGAATAGTCGCCTTAATTAATTAATTTAATTAGGGAGATAATTTAGTAATATAACATTTGAATCTTATGTCTCGGATACACTAAAGAGGTTGGTGTTTTGACGCACCATGATGCTGACCTAGAGAGTGTACCTTGACATCGAATTCATGTGTTATTAAAACTTAGAATTTTGATAAAATAACTTAGGCTTAAAATTAAATAAAATGGATAGGTAAGTAACTAGTAACACTAGTAACTTAGGTTTTAAACACTTAAGCAATGGAGCCTTTTTAGGATTAGAACTTAAAATGAATAAGATAAAATGGTCATGCATCTTGCTTTAGCCTTTTGAGGTAGAAGTTACATTCCTTTGAATTTGGATGAGGTTTCCTATCTAGAGGACGTCTCATTCAACTCAAGTTTAAAGGTGGTGTAACTTCTAAATCAAAAGGATATCCAAAATTCAAATAATGTTCATTTAACAATGGAAAATTAAATTAATATCTATCTTCAAAGTATCAATGCCACGTAATGTTTTTCAAGGTACCAATTTTTGGGTGTTTGTAAGGGTCGTCCTTACACGTAACCGACTCTCGAACCCAACGTTTTTTTAAATGAATCTCTGGTTTATTTTTATGGTGTCTGGCCTACCTAAGTGGTTGGTGGCGACTCCAAGTCATTTTTTTAAAATTAAATTATATATTTTTCTTAAAATTTGGGGTTTTCTCAAGATTAAAAGCGATAAAACTCATATTTTTAAAAAATCAATCGCCGAGCATTTTTTCACCTAAAAAATCGCGTTTTTTTTAAGATGTCGCGACAGCTCGTAGGATTCAATAATTGCTGCTGGAGAAACCCACACACTTCAATACATGCAGTGCATTGCATTTAGCCTCAAGATTCAAAACCAAATCATCTCTACATCTTTGTATTTGTTTTCATTATAATATCAGCATGAGCCTTGGCTAACACGACCATTATTCTTTCTCAAAATATCATCATTGAATCACATGATAAGCCTTAAAAGACTTGGTATCAAGTCCGCTGTGAGGAGAGCACCTCGAGCAAACGTTCAAGTCTTCGATCGGTTTAAAATCTTAAATTTAATTATTTATAATTTATAATTTAATTTTTTAATTTATTATATAAAATTATTTAATAATTAAAATTATTTTCAAGATATATAAATAAATATAACAATAAAATAATGTGTTTAAAATATTAAATTAATTGTTAAAATTAATGAGATGAATAAAAATTCTTTTTTCGATATCATTCTTTATGTCTAACACTAAAAATGATAAATTTTAAGCTCTAGCCTTAAATTTTATATCATAAATTGTAAACACTTCATCAATACCTTAAACTTTAATCTTAAATCATAATTCTAAATTCTAAATCTATTTTTTTATTGTTAGTGCATAAATAGAATACTAAAAAGAGGCAACAAATTTAGTTTTCACTCAGGGATCCCGAAAATTTCTGAGACTGCCCTGCTGAGAATGAGTACAGATAACAAAGGCATGGGGACAACTACTAGCTGAACTTTGACAACCTACAAGAATTTCCAGCAGAGGAAAAAAAATTAGCTTACATGAAATTCAAAGGAAATCATGCTATGCCAGTTAATATCTATCAATCGAAAACGAAGCTAATTATCCAGACAATATCTGAGACACAGTTTGCCAGCAGAAAAATCGGTAATCAAGTGATTTGAAGAATTACCTTGATTCAATGAAGTCGAGTATGGCAACAGGCAGAGTTTCTAAGAGTATGATGTGGATGGAGAAACAGATAATCAAGAATAGGGGGGGGGGTATGAGATTTGAGGAGCAATACTGAAGAATAATTCATTTGTGTAATCTATAAAACGAGAGGCATAAATAAATCTAGTGCACATTCCTATAAGAATGTAAATGATGATGAAAACTTAGCAGAGTTCATGGCAAGAAACTGGAGATTTGCAGCAATATAGATAGGTTTTATCTATGGGGAAAAAAGCTAAGGACAAAACTTTGTTTAAGGGGTCGGTAAGAGCAGACAGAGATCATAATCTCTGTTTTGAGAGTGAAGCATGACTCAGAGAAATTACAACCCACCAAATCAAAAGTTAGATAAGTCTCCTTTTGTCTTGGGTTTGAGACTTGAAAAGTGTATCCATGTCGAACTCTTTCTTCACAAAACGAGCTTCAAACAAGAATTTGCTTCTGCAAATATATGTCCATGCATACCCAATACCATAGGAACCCTGGATCAAGAACATTGTAAGAAACAAATAACTTGAAATCTTTCGCTATATGTATAACCATTATTTGGTATCAGATATGTGAATTCAACACAATAAAAGAGTTTTGAGTTTTTACAGTATAATCTTCAGATGACTTTCATTTCCTATGACAATACCAGCAATATGACAAACATGAGATAGTAAAAGACCATAGAGTTCCTTATTATCTTCCACAAATACATATCACAAACCAATACAAAATTAAAAGACAGACACTAAAACAGAATCTAAAGATATAAACCAAACCCTTCTTTCAAAATTGTTGTTGCTCCCTTCTTGACTGATTTACATTGGCTGTGAAGTTCTAATCTGTGACTTGGTGTTATCAGTTGGAAGTTGTGCTTGCACAGACGCATCGGGCAATACTACTCCAGTCATGGTTTGGTACTGAGAAGGCATGTTGGGTGCCAGAGGCTGAGTGTAATACATCTGAGCATGAGCAGGATCAGTGAATTCATATGCATATTGAGCAGTTGTGGCAGCAGAGGAAGGTGCAACAGATTGGGAAGGATGATGAATCTGAGAATAACCCACATATTGCTGTTGATGTTGACTGTTCTGCACCTGAACCAGTTGCGGATTACCGGTATTTGATGTTCTATATAGGCCGGTGGCAGCAGTCATTTCAGGTTTGATAAGAGGAACATTTCTCATAGGGTTGTATGCTACATGAGTGGGAGCCATGGTAGGATTAGAAGAAGTCTGCAGACGGCTTGAAGGGATTCCCTTGGGGGCTTCACTAATGCTAGGTTGCTGGATGGGCATGCTGTAAGCTTGGGGATGCCTTGCAGACACATAATACACAGGATATTGCTGATCAATCTGTGTTTGATGATGAGGTTGTTGTTGCAGTTGGGAAGGATATACAGGATAATAAGCTGATACTGGCACCACCCCAGATGAGTGATGGTGAATGAAATGTGGCGCTGCAGCTTGTACGAATTGCTGTTGTGGCGGATGTTGTTGTTGTTGCTGCTGCTGCTGCTGTTGCAATACATAACCAGAATCCTGACCTGGTTGTTGCATCAGAACTTGGCTAATTGTGTTGGGATCAGAGATGTTAAGCTTTGGATCGACGGCATTGACAGGAACCCTGTTAACCCCAGGTGGGATCTGAACAACTATGTCTTGATAGATCACAGGTTTAGAGCGAGATAATGGATTTGTAAAACTACTGTCACTGAACAAATTATAAAAACAATCTCAGCAACTTTCTAATGGTAAATCCAAACATAGTTGAAGAACGGAAACAACTACTGTCATCGAACAATTATAACAGCAATATCAACAACTTTTTGAACGTAATTACAAGCATAACCGAAGAACAGAAATGGATCTTGAAGATTATGAAAACAGTACCTTGAGATCGAATCTGGAGAAACCAAATCTTGACCACTGGTATGCTTCTGTTGATTCTGAGGAGGCAAACCCTGAGGCTGAGACTGTGGATCTTGTGTTTTCCTATTGCCCACAGGAACCCCTTGATCTGATCTCTCATCATCCGAAAGAACCCGATTTGTATACTCCCCGGGAACCATGCCTGAATTCAATACCACCCCACCCCCAGAAGCGGGGATGCCCACCGGCACCGGCAGTGTGGATGATAAAGCCACGAACACTTCATCCTGTTGCTTCACTCCAACACCGGCAGTGGCAGAAGAAGTAGATACAGACAATTGAGCAAACTGCTCCTCAATTCCCACCTTATGCTCCTTCTGATCCTCCGCATGGACTCGAATCGGAGGTAAGTTAGCAAGCGAAGGAGAAGAAGAAGTTGAACCAAAGGACGAATTAGTTTCAAGCATGGGAGAATCAGGAACCGAGTGAACATCTTGACCTTTGAAATTCATATTCTTCTGACTCCCACTCCCGTCATCTCTCGAACCAACTTCAACTACGTTTCCCTGACGATCTTCATCCAATCCCAACAAATTCACGTTCGTTATCGGATCCGAAAACCCTCGGTTCAACAACCCGGACCCATTCAACGCGTTAAGAAACCATTCATCAGACTTGGTGGAATTATTAATAATCGGCCCAATTGAATGAGAAGACGCTAGGGTTCCGTCCTGAATGAGAGGGAAAAGAAAGAGGCGAATACGGGAGGACTTACTTGACGACGTCGTTTGGGAAAAAGTTCGATCATATTCATCGATCATGTTTTCGAGGTCTTCGTCGGTTGTAACGGAGATGAGAGAGTCGAGGTCTTCGGAGGGAAGTTGGTATTTGAGAGTAAAAGGGCAACCGCGGAGAAGAGAAAGGGAGAGACGGTGGTGGAGGGAAGCGAGCGTAGTGTGGCGGTCAATGACAACCATACGAGTGTCCCCGCCAATGTAACATAAGACTTTGTCGTGGGGACGAGGGACGATGGTGCCACCATAGCTGCACATGAGGCGGAGCTTTGAGTGGAGAGCAGTTGGAAGAGCTGGGTCGTCCCATGTTTCCGTGTTACGGGAGCGCGGCGAGGAGTCTATGGAATCAGGATAGGTGGTGGGAACGGCTGCAGCTGCGATTGTGGTGGCGATAGTAGAAAGAGGTGGAGCCGCCGCGGCTGGAGGAGGCGGGGGTTCCATTTGAGGATTTCCGGGGGAGAGAGATAGAGAAAGAATGGAAAAATAAAGAGAAAAATGTGTGCTTGAGTAGCGGAAAGTTAATGCATAGCTGGTTTTGCTTAGCTGGTTTGTTTATCTTATTTTACTTTGGAAAAACTACTTTATAGGTCACTTAATTATAAATTTTATAATAAACATATTTTTTAAAGTTACCAATAAGTTATTTGATTAAATATTATTATAAATAAGTCACTAATAGTATTACTGAATAGTAAAATGGTCCTGTATAATAATTATTTTAATATATTAAAACAAATTTTTCATATTTAATTTTTTGTTTATTTTATTTTTTTATACTTCTTCTTTAAAGGTTATATTATTTTTATTATTATTTTATAATATAATAATAATTTAACAATAATTTGTTGTCATGATAAAATATAGTTATTCAACTATTTTATCGATACACGTTTTAAATATTTATTTTTTTAATTAAATTCAATATAATATATAAAATTATTCTAATCTCTAAACCTGCAACCGTAATCTAAATCTCACTTTTTATTAGATTTTATCTTGATAGTTAAATAATTGTATAAATTAAATGGGTTCTCATAGAAATATCTGAATTATATTTTAAGTGATATATATTTAATATATATATAATAATTTATTTAATATTTTTTTTATAATGGATGTTTTCGTTATTTAATACAATCTGAATACGTGATATGATTAATATTTTTTTTTGAAATTAAAATCTGAAAATTAGAAAAAAAAATAATAAAAAATAAAATAGTTAATCCAACGATCTTTAAATTCTCTAAAAATTTCAACTCTTACCCTAAGTTTCTAAAGATTTTCATTATGATCACCGAGTTAATCATTATTGGTCATTATTATATTCATCAAGCTCTTTTTATTAAAAGTCTCATCATTTTATTGTTAAAAATCAATAAAAAAAATCATGATTGTACATCCAACGAACATCCTACAATGAAAAAAAAGAAGTCGATTAAGTTTTCATCGTTAGTAGAAGATGGCAGATATCAATAGTGAAGTGCACGACATTATGGACGGTGAACGATGAATCACCAATTTGTGTAGATTCTAGACAATGAAAGATATGTTATTTGAGGATTAATCGACATAAATTAAAACTTTATTTTTAAAGGAATTTATCTAAAATAATAAAAAAATGTAAAATATAAAAAATAGTTCATATGTCATATTTTGATTGTCTGACAAAATTTTTTTAACAGTTATTGATGAATTTTTTTAAATGAATTACGGATAAAAAGTTACACATATTTGATTTTAAAATATAATCATATATTTATCTAAAAAATATAATTAGACACTTATTTAATTGTTAAATTTTATATTTCCGTCACTCAACTAACATATGTTAACAATTGAGTGACCATATTTTATAAATCGATAATATTAGTATCAAAATATAACTTATTAAATTTTAGTGGTGGAAAAAAAACTAATCAAAACTTTAGTGATTATTTGTGTAGTTTACCTTATTTAAAACCATCGTTTTCTTGAAGCCACTCTGTCAAATGAGGAAATCTGCCAGTGAACCCATGCCTAAAAAGAGGCGCTTCCAATCCAAACCTTGACTGCGTATTTGCGTCATCCGTAATGTTGGGCCCTCTCCTTCGCGGACAAAACGCAATCCAAATTCCAAAACCATATTAATAAATAATAATAGATTATAATTAGGGGTATTCAAATGGTTGGTTACACTGAATTAATCGATCAAATCAAATTAATTCAGTTAAATGGTCGATCATCGAATTTTGTTTGGTTGGTGAATGATTAAATTTTTTTAGAAGTTCAGTTAATGGTTAATTCGGTTTGAAATAGGGTAATTAACCGAATTAACTAAATTAATCAAAATTTTATATTTTATATATTTGTTTTTAGTCACTAAACTTTTAAGAGTTTCAAATTAGTCATTAAATTTCATCAAATTAATGGTGGTTTTATAATTTTTAAAAGTTTAGTGGCTAAAACAATTATTTTAATATTGTTGAGTGATCATTTGTATAATTTATCCAAAATTTTATAACAAATTTTGGTTAACCAATTAACCGAAATTTTAATCTATTTTAAAAAAAATTAATTTAATTAACAGTTAAATATTTAAAAAGTTCAATTAATTCAACTTCTTGTAATTTGATTCGATCACCGACCGAATTAACCATTTGAATACCCCTAATTATAATATATATTTAAGGGTATTTTTTATTACCCTTTTCTTTTTAGAGTGAATTTTGTTTTAAGTAAATCATATTAATTTATATTGAATATATGATTTTAAAAGAATGATTTTTTTAGTAATTTTTTTATATATAATTTTTTAAAAATTGTTATGTACTTAATTGCACACACAAAATTAAAAAAAAAAAAGTTTGGTACCCAAATTGTACCTAAAAAAGTTAGGTACCAAATCACACTAATAAACAAGTTATGTGACTAATTGCGCCATTTAAATGTTGGGTATTTAATTGCACCATTTTAAAAGTTAAGTGTTTAATTGCTCAAAAAAAAAAAAAAAATTAAACGTCACATTATACATAAATACCCAGAAGTTATCTTTGCCGTCTATTTGAATTTGATTATTAACAATATTTTTCAATGATATTTGAAGTAAAGAAATGATCTTCATCATTGAATAGAGTTAATTTATTTAAATAGTATCACTAAATATTATAATTCAAATTAGTCGAACATGACGAGTTTAAGTAAAATAAAAAAAATTAAAATTTTGATATTACGAACGAAATAAGTTATATTAAAAGGTTATTCTCATAATAATTTTTATAATATTTAATCTAAATTAATCTATTAGTGAATCGATATCGGTATTATACTAAAAACAATATGACATAAAGCTAAAATTGTTTCTACATAAAGCTAAAATTGTTTCTAACGTTTCATTGAGTTAATTTAGCCATCAATATTTTATTTCGGGTTAAAATAATTTTTATGCAAATGAAAATTGTTAGCCAAATGAAATAAACAACTTGAAATAATTTGGTATAATGACACGCTAGAAGAAAAAAATTATATAATTTTATAAAATCATTTTCAATTGATGTATCATTTTATAAAACTAATATATTTATTTATATAACACTATTATCGTGACATATACTGTCACGTAAGTTTATTATATTATTTAAAACTATTTATCTCCAATTTAAAAATAATTTTTATGTACAAAGAAATCATTATAATCGAAAATAAAATATTGCAGATTAAATTATTTTATACAATATTATACCCTTATCAATTCATTTTTCATCATATATGTATTCTCTAATCTAAATATCAAACTAAACCTAAATTTCTTACCTTAAAAAAATTAAAAAGAATTACAGTTATTCTTAGAATTCACGAGTTCAAATATTAATATTTACAATATAATGATTAAAAGGTTAATATTTAAAATTAAAAATATATTTTAAATTAAATATTATTCATATTTATTATAACCGATTAAAAATATTTTATTATTACTATGGTTTGAAAATTAATTAACTAATCACAATTCTATAACCAATCCCTCAAAATTTTTACGAACCCAAAGCAAAGTACCGAAACGTCCTTTTCCTTCACTGCCCTTTACAAACCGCAACCAACAAAAACACCGCATAAATTAACACTCACCCGCCTATTTCATTTCACGTCAACTCTCTCTAACGCCTTGTCTTCCCTGCTTCAAGTTCTGAATACAAGTCAAGAACAAGATTGTTGGGTTTCTGGGGAAAATTCTAAAGTTTCCAGGAAAAACAAAACATATTACTAATTTATACTACATTACGGTTAACGTATCTGTGATACCATACGGTAAGTTCTACGTTCGCTTTTACTTTTGCTTCGATTTGACATTTAATGGCTTCCTTATCTCATCTTTTCTACTATTTCTTGCTTTGAAGTTGGGAAGATGAAGATTCCTGTCGCTTTTTTTTTTAAAATTTGTTTAAGTGTAATTAATGATATCCGCCATGTTTATTTCCACACTATTCCTCACTTCCAGTAGATCTGTAGATTCCATGCTTCGCTGGTGTTCGAAACTTTGATCTGCGCTTTGTTTTCACTCCGTCATGGGTTGGGAAAAACTGGGTTCGCTGTTCTCTTTGCTCAATTTCCAGCGCATTTTGCAGGTTTGTTTCTTATAATTACAGGAAAGAATTTTCAGCAGCACGTATTTCTTTCTTCTTTGTTTTATTTTCTCAATTCTATTTTCAAATCTTCTTGGAATAATATTGCACGATTTGCTTCATTTTATTGGGAAAGGGTTGCATGTGTACGATGCATTTAGATGGGGAACAATCGTCCATGCCCAGTTGGATTTGCGTTGATTATATTTGATTTAGGCTCGGGTTTGGTTTAATTTTAATTTAAATTTATGTCGATTCTGTCATCACTGATTTTTCGTCTTAAATCAATTTCGATAAAAAATATAAAAGAAATTATCATAAAATCAGCTTTAAATCAGAATTAAATAAAAGAGAAAATGTGTCAAATTAGATACGAAAAAAATCAAGAAAAAATCATTTACAGATTATTTAAAAATTGTCAAAGATTAAAAAGGAAAGAAGATCATTTAATTTAAGCAGATTCTATCAAATTTGGACATGAATCAAATTAAGATTATTTTGGATGATTTTTTACCTAAAATCAGTGATTTTGTGTAATAAGTTTGACAACCCACCTCACTCACAATTTCTTTCCCTTACTCTTGTAACACTCCACAAACGTCTGAAAGTTTCAGAAAGTTTTTAAGTTTGTATTGAAAATTATAAGTTGAATACAAAAAGAAAAGCTTACTTTTATGATAGTTTGCTTTTTACTCTTTATTTATTTATTTTGAATTTATTCAAAGTAATTCTTTTTTTTAGTTAAAAAAAATCCTTTTTTTTAATTTTATCTTTGAATGAACACTTGTACTCATTTTAAATAAAGTGAGTTATTTTAATTTTATTTAATCTATATTTTAAGGGGTATATTGTGTTTTAACATTTTAATAAATTTCTTAATTTAAAATATTTAATTATTTTTTTAGTATTAGTTTAGGTAAAACTCTTAGGGTTAGGTTCTTTAGTATTACAATCTTAGTTAATTTAGAGCCTTTGAAGTTTAGTAAAATTTCTCTTCACATTTAATAAAACACACTTAATAATATTTGAACCCTAATAGGTAAAATTTATATAGATATTTTTTAGGTTAATAATCACAAATTTAAAATAAAAACTTTCAACGCAACTAATTTTCTTTGCTTGCTTGATTAAAAATAGAATCTAATTAATGTGGTCCTTTAGGTAACGTGTTAGCGCCAGAAATATTGACGGTGTTTAAAGTTTATTATCCTGGCAGTAGGACTGTTAAAATGAAATTATATTCATAAATGAACATTAATTAAAATTTTATAAGAACTTGTAAATTCCGACATTAAAACGTTTTGTAATCGGCTAGGTACCAATTTTTGGGTGTTGTGGGTGCTAACCCCTACCTACACATAACTGACTCCCGAACTCTGTTTTATGTTTTCGCAGACCAAAATTGTTGTTTTACTAAAACAAAAATGATTTTATTAAAATGATTTTATTAAAATGACCTATTTTTAGGTGATCCAATTTAAAAAAATTGGTGGCGACTCCGTTGTTTTAGTTTTTAAAGAAAAAACGTTGAACCGCTTAAAAAAGAGGTTGCTACAAATTCTTGTTGGTTTTGGGTGTATCGGGTCGGTTAATATCGGTCAGGTCAATAAGAGATTAAGTCTTTATAGTTTATTTTTTTAGATTGAGTCAATTCTTACATCGATTTTATAAAGTTGATATATTTGAATTTTTTGTGATTTGTGCAATAATTCACATTCTATTTTTCTTTATTTTCTTTTAATATCTTTTCTTTATTTTTTATTGTTTTCGGTTTTAGTATATTTATTTTGATTAAAAATCGATTTCAGTTCAACTAATATTCGGATAATTTTAATTTGATTTATTTCTAAGTTTTAAAATCGTCACGTCTGATTAAGTCTTAGATCAAGTTTACTATGTCTATACGTTCCTCGCATCAATACGACAAAATTAAAATATGTTTTCCACAAATAATTTAGAAAATATAAAAATAAAAGTTGAAACATGCCTCATCTTAGAGTTTGAATTTTGTGCTGCATCCTCAGCGGCAGCAACAGCCGCCGTCAGTGCAGTTGGGAGGAGCTCAGGCGGCGGCCGAGCGTGCCAGACACCCGATCAAAACACATGGAGCCAAAGTGGCAATGAACCATTTAAATGATTGGCTAATATTAATGCTTCTGGTCATGATAGAGGTTGGCTTGTTCATCATCCATCCATTTTATCGCTTTGTTGGAAAGGACATGATGGTTGATCTCAAGTATCCCATGAAAGACAACACTGTCCCAGTCTGGGCTGTTCCTGTAAGTGCGAGAACACAATACCAGATTATTCAAGTTTCATGAATATTTACAGTATTCATTTCCCTCTGTTTGATTCAGATTTACTCGGTTTTGTTGCCGGTCTGTGTTTTCGTCTTCGTCTATTTCCGGAGGCGGGATGTGTATGATCTGCACCACAGCGTTCTAGGTAATAGCCATTTTGCTTGTAAGAATTCATAATTCAGTACATTGTATGAGTATGGACTGTCATGATGTTGAAGTGCAGGCCTGTTGTTTGCTGTACTGATTACTGCTGTTATCACGGATGCGATTAAAGATGCCGTAGGTCGGCCTCGACCGGATTTTTTCTGGCGATGTTTTCCAGACGGGAAAGATGTAAGTACATTTTCTCAATGAAATGTTGTGAACCATTGGTTTAACCTCGGGTCGGCTTCAGGTTTATGATCTATGGGGTAACGTTGTCTGTCACGGAGACAAAGACATCATAAAGGAAGGACACAAGAGCTTCCCAAGCGGTCATGCATCGTGTAAGTTCCTGTCCGAGTCGAAACAACATAGATTATTACAGATTTTAAAAGAATTGAACATCCAAATCCGATACTCGGAACATGCACTGCAGGGTCATTTGCCGGGTTAGGTTTCCTGTCCCTGTACTTATCAGGTAAAATCAAAGTGTTTGATCGCAAAGGGCATATCGCCAAGCTCTGCATCATTGTGCTTCCTCTGCTCGCTGCATCACTTGTTGCCATTTCTCGAGTCGATGACTATTGGCACCATTGGAATGATGTCTTCGCCGGTGGCTTTCTAGGCCTAGTTGTGGCTGCGTTTTGCTACCGTCAGTTCTTCCCCAACCCATACGACGATAACGGTAACGCCTGATTCATTCTCGTCGATCTTTCTTGAAGTAGTACTTTCATAAATTTGTCATGTCCGATGAGTGCACTATTCATATGTAGGATGGGGGCCTTATGCTTATTTTGATGCCCTGTTGGATGAATCGGCACTCACTACGCAACCTATGGAGGGTCATACAGTTGGGTCGACAACTTCAAGATTAGATGATATAGAACTAGGAAGAACGTGACCCATGGTCGATCTGCAAATGATTTTTGTAGATACACAAATAAGTCGTGGACGAATTAAGATTGAATTACATATAATGCCTAAAAATAAATAAGTTGATTTTAAAATAAATTTAATTATTTTTTAAAAATTTTATGTAAATAATTTTAAAACTGAAGCTTCTTAAAATATGATTAAATAGGATTAAAGTTTAATTTTATAATTTTAATTTAAAAGGTTTCAATGAAAAAATAATATTGTTCATAAAATTTTAGTCGGGTATTTGATTATTATTTTAAGAAGGTTTAATTATAAAATAAATGTTTAAATTATGTATTTTTAATAAATGGTAATAAAAGATTTATATGATTTGTTATTAAATTTATACCATTTAAAAAAACTTAACTATAAAATAAATGTTCAATTGTATGAACTCTCTAGCCTAAGCGGTTAATAGAATAGTTTTTGTTTCAAGAAGTCACTGGTTTGAGCACTAACGATGTCAGTAAAGAATCTAGAACAAATACTACAAATACTACTATAATCATTATTAGCTTGTTCAATTATATTTTTTATATTAAATATTTAAAATATTTTTAAATTTAATTATATGCTTAGAGTATTTTTGATTAAAATAAATATTAAAGTTTTATCTAGAAAAAAAAGAGAATTGGGAGAAACTCTATTGGTGGTCACTAAAACTGTCATTTTTATGTTTTTGTTATCCAACTGATTATTTTATCAAAATCGTCCCTGTTTTGTTCCCCGGAATCGCTGACATGGCACCAGTGTAGTTTTCCCAATGAAAAAAATGCCGCCCCGTCCCCATCAGCAGGTCCTCCTCGAGTTGGACGCGATTTTGATTTTTTCCTTCCTCGGCATGCGATCATTTTCAACGCGATTCAAAATTTAAAGCAGTGTCGAAAAAAAGTTTAAAGCAGCTGTGGAAACCACATTAAAAGAGAAAGTGAATTATAGAAGCTTAACGCGCTTTTTAGTTCGCTGTTGACTGAAACTCCGTTGGTCTCTCCGATCCGATCCTTAATTCTCTGAAGAAAAGAAGTTCAAATTTTCTGACGGGTTAGTTCATAGTCTCGCTTAGTTTTCTTTTAGATCAACTCACTTTTACTTTTACTTTTACTTTTACTTTCATTTTCCTTTTGAGCCTTTTGTTTGTTTGCTGTGGAATCTAAAGCAAATAAACGGAAGGACGAAGGTAAAACACGAAACGGAGTTCTGCTTGTTTCACTTCTCTGGATTAATGAGAGTTTTGTGCGAGCGTTTGTTTGTTTTCTCGATTTCTTATTTTGGATTTTTTTTCTTCCTAATCTGTTGATTGGAATTGAATCTCTAGCTTTTATTTAATTTTTAATGGTACTCTCTGAACAAGCTTCGTTTGTCCAATTCATTTGCATTACTTTTGATAAGGAGGGTTTTAGATGAAGCCGATAAGCTTTGGTTTATATTTTCGATAGCTGAGAAAGGTATGCTTGTTGTTGACTCCAATTGGATGTGCTTTGGATTGGTGAAGCTTCTTTCTCGTGAGGAACACGAATTTGTAGAAATGTGAAGCGAAGTGCCCTTTGTTGAAGCAAATTAACCAACATTGAACTGTGTAGGACCTTCCATTGCTGTTTTCCTTTTAATTTCCTTGATCTACTCGTTGTGGATACTACTTTTACATTTAGCTAAACGTTGCCTCTGTGGCTATGTTAGTATTTGTTTAACATGGGTATCATCAAATTTTTTAACTTTATCCCGGTGTGCATGTCCGGATATCATTTGGATATGTTTGACAGATACAATACTAGAAAAGAAATGAAGAGTTGGAGCATTGTATTATGTTGATCTTTTCTATCCATGTGCATAATTTAGTTCTATCCGTACTGGGACAAGAATGACTTTTCCTAGTGACTAGTTTCATCCTTGAACAGAATTATGATTTCCATGAAACTATTTGTCCTTTACTTATTCATAATCTTATAGAGATATTAAAATCCACTCAACAAAATTACTCTGTACCCTAGAAAATTCATCTTACGGTTAACGAGTGGAGCATGGGAAGGAGGAAAACAAAGCTTTTTCTTTTTTGGATCTGTTCTCCGTTAATTTACATAAGCTTGTTTTGTTCTATGTTTATTTTTCTTTATATAGATCCTCTTTGTACTATTAATTTTGAATTTTTTTCTACTATGTACGAATGCATCAATTTTTATTATTAGGTTTTATGATTTATTCTTATATTATTTGACCTTTACATCATGCCAAATTAGCATTTTTTTTCTTTGTTGTGTCTAGTTTGTGTTGTCCTATTACTGTAACTGCTCCCAGTCACGGTCATGATCGTTGTTTTCTTGTTTGTTGTCTTGGTTGTATTTATGTGCTTCGCCATCCTTTTTCTTTTGTCACCGTGCATCAATTTCGTTTTTATTTTCGTGCATTAACCTTTTTCGTATGATTTAAAATCAGTGAGAATGCCAGAGATCCAGTTGGGTGCTCACACTGTTAAGTCCCATGGGATGAAAGTTGCAAGGATTCACATGCACGACTGGCTCATTCTTTTGCTTCTCATTGTGATAGAGGTCATTTTAAATGTTATAGAACCATTTCACCGCTTTGTTGGAGAGGATATGATGGATGATCTGAGATACCCAATGAAAGACAATACTGTTCCTTTTTGGGCCGTTCCTGTATGTTCTAGCTTTGAGATAAAATTACTTTCTGGCAAAAAAGTTTGTTCAGATTCAGTCAATGACAATACTAAAGTATAATGCTTATGTTCTTGCTTGTAACAGATGCTTGCAATACTGCTTCCATTTATTGTCATTCTTGTATACTATTTCATCAGAAGGGATGTTTATGATCTACATCACGCCATACTGGGTAAAATTGCTTTTCCCCTCGAGATTCTGAAAGTTCCATCTTTTATCTGATTGTTCTTGCACTTAGCAACAGTTGGTGCTTGATTGTATATTCAGGCCTTCTGTTTTCTGTGCTTATCACCGGTGTTATAACTGATGCTATTAAAGATGCTGTTGGTCGACCTCGTCCAGACTTCTTCTGGCGTTGTTTCCCTGATGGAAAAGGGGTTAGCCTCCTATTTTTGCGATTTTCTTAATTTAAGTTTGCATAATCGAGTCTTGACCAGTCCTGTAGTTTGTCAACATGCAATCGTTGCATCAATGTTGCAGGTGTTCGACCCTGTGACAAAGGATGTTATGTGTACGGGAATAAAGAGTGTCATCAAGGAAGGTCACAAAAGTTTCCCCAGTGGCCACACTTCGTGTAAGCAATCTAATTATTTCCAGCTTCATAGCAGTTCCATTGTGGTCACACTTTGACTTTGTATAAGCTCTAACTGGATTTCCCCTGAAAATATCTTTGCAGCACTAATTTTAATCTTCTCTTGTAGACCCACACATGTGCCCTATCTGATAAAAAATGTAATGCTATAAATGCACATATATATATTTGTTTTGAATATGAAAACTATAATGCTGTTTATATAAATAGGATTGTATAATTCATATTATGAAAAAGAGAATAAAAGATTCTTTGCAGGTATGCATATGTGTGATGATCGCAAGTTGGCTATATTGGATTGTAATGGATCTAGATTATAGCAAAGTTCCTATAAGGCTAAAGATTCAGTGGAACAAATTTGAGCTGCACTATCCTATGTTATTTGAACTTGGGTGTATGTTGGATACATGGGTATGCTAGATTAGCTGTAATTTTTTCATGTATTTGGAGGATCGTTGGAGGTCGTATCTTAATATCCATCATCCAACCATCCTTGATTGTACGTCTGTGCTTACAAGTGTGCTGGTTTAGATATTGGCTCTGCCATAATATTTTATGCATGCATTTATTTTACCTCTAGTTTATCTAGAAAATGACTTTCAATCAACCTTGTTCTTGAACATGCAGGGTCCTTTGCAGGTCTTGGATTTCTTGCATTATACTTGTCTGGAAAAATCCGTGTATTTGATCGCAGGGGGCATGTGGCAAAGCTATGCATCATCTTCTTACCGTTACTCGTTGCTGCTTTAGTGGGAATTTCTCGAGTTGATGACTATTGGCATCACTGGCAAGATGTTTTCGCTGGTGGTCTTCTAGGTTTGTCTATCGCCTAATTTTCTCTTCACATTCTATATGTCTTGCTATAAGTACTTTTCGCTTTATTCCAGTACCTCTTTTTACAGGGGTAACAGTTTCATCATTTTGCTATTTGCAATTCTTTCCGGCGCCATATGAAGTAGATGGTATGAACTATGAAGTCTAGTCATTTCAATATATTAAAAAAATTCAAATAAAATTACGTTTTATGCATGTTAGACACATACTCATATCCGAGGCTTGGTAATTTCGTATTCTAGTTCTATTCAATTTCCGAATTCCAAGTTCCGTATTTCTACCATGCAGGCTGGGGACCTCATGCGTATTTCCAGATGTTGACGGAGTCTCAAAATATCAATCCATCCAACACCATGAACGGCGCATATCTACAACAATCAGACCTGGAGGTTGTATATGTGGATTCGCAGCATGACAGGGAGTACTGAATGTTGTTAAGACTGTACATGGAATCATCAGATATTCAGATGTCCGTAGTGTTTGAGATAAGTACACTTCTTTTGGTCTTACATTTAACTAGATATTGATATATGGATTTGCTTGTCTCGATGTCTAATTGCTAATCCGTTTCCAAGGAAAAATTATATCATGAGTTAATTTCGTCATGTTATTTATGAGATCAATCAGTTAAATACATTCATTTAATTATTTTTAAGTTTAATTTATAATAAATATCAGTGAAGATTCACTTGATAAAAAAATAAAATAAAAAATAATTAAATGAATATATTTAATTAATTAATTTCATAAATAAAAATTAACTCATAATATAATTTCTCGTTTTCAAAATCATTAAACCTCTCATGATCAGTGTTTTGTGTGTGTCATATTTGTTGATTCATTCTCGTATTACTTTGGATTGATTTCGTGTATAGTCGGGCTCGTATATTTATCGTAATCACTATTTTAAATATGCATCGATTATTTTTCATTATTATTTTAATCATTATTATTTTATAATTATTTTGTTTGTAGATAGTTTATCGTGACGCTCAGTTCTGATTTGTAATTCTCAGTAGTCTTTCAATAGATTAAATCCCTCTTTTATGGTTTATTTGCTGATGCAATCAGATTTGTTCGTGTCTATTTTTTTGATCGAATCTTTAGATGAGTTTTTAAACTTTTCTATGTATGGTCCTTATATGATCTAAAGTGACTAGTTTTAAGAAAATGTTCAAATTATGTATTTAGTTTTCAATGATAATTATAAATTATTATTATAATATTGAATATTTTCTCGTTTAATAAAATTAGTTGCTTCTATTCAAAAAATATTTAATATATATAAATATAAAATTAATAAAATAGAAATATAAATACCTTGACTTAAGGATAAATTTAACTTCAATTAGAATTCTCAATTAAAAAAAACTTTTAAAATTCTTAATATATTTTTTTCAAATAAAGCAAGGTTAAAATACATAAATTGTCATTCAACTATCATTTATTCCTATTTTAATCACTTAACTTTAAAATTTTTAATTTATTAACCGAAGTTTCAAATTACTCATGTTTTAATCGCTCTAAATTGTTATATTATTATTTTTGTGATATGATATTTATTATTAAATATTAAAATAATTTAAAATTAAAATAAATATATATGCTAAGACCTTTATTTAATAAAACTTGAAACGTTTAAGTTTTGAACGTTGACGTGCGGCTTTTGAGAAAGATGAAAGTTCATCCGGTGAGGATATGGTTAAAGAAGAATCAAATTTGGGTTTATAGATAGGAATTGGGGTTTAGGGTTTGAGTATAATTTTTTTTTATTTAATAATAATAAAAATATAATTTTATTTTTAATAATAAAGAAATGTCTTTTATAGAAAAATAATAATAAAATCATTTAGAAAGATTAAAACAAGAGCAATTCAAAAATTTAGTTAGCAAATTAAAATTTTTGAAACTTTAAGAACGAAAAACGAGTGAGAAAATAGTTGAGTGATGAATAGTGTAATTTACCCATAAAATAATACTGTATCGAAAAAGTTTGAAATTCTCAGCCCTCCAAACAAGCCTTGTGTCCTTCTGTTTCTTCAATCTGATCCCTCTCTCTTTCTCCTGTCACTGAACCAAGCGCTCTCTTGCATTCAAGTTCCCAACAGATCATGAAATTAAACGAGGTAATTTTTGAAACCCTACAATAAGCTTGAACTTTTCTACTTGAGTCGTTAGATTTTGATTTGTCTGCTCTCTGCCTCTGCCTCTGCCTCTGCATCACTCTACTATATTTCGTTTCAATCGCTTGTTACTTTGATGAGTATGAGAATCTTGTTAAAAGGTATCGGTTTAGATGAAATTTCCGACCGCTATTGCCGATGTTGATGTGAAATTTCTTCACCCCGCTATTGTGCTATTCGAAACGCTGGTTTCGATTTTCTAATCTTCTGTTTGTTTTCATGGAAAAAACGAATTTTTTTGCAGGCGGATTCAATTACGGATGACCTTGAGCCTCTATTCGATTACCACCGTGTTCAACCCCTAAATATCGTTTCCATAGACGGTAAAATGACCCCCTTCCTTTTTTTAAAGGATTTGTGTTTTCATGCGTGTCTATTTTTTTTCAATTGTGTAAACACAAATACAATGTTGCTTTTAATCTAATTTTGTTGTGTGTCTTATACTGTTTTTTGTTTAGTTAACGTATGGATTTGTGAACATGTGTTTTCATTTAGAGTTTATAAACTTCAGTAGTACCGTGGAATTTGCATTTAGGTTTTAAGATTTAGCTCAATCGTAATTAGACGTATTTTATTGTACAGTTTTCATATGGTGTTCATAAATTTCAAAAATGGCATATAGAATACACATTTAGGTTTTGAAGTTCGGTTAATTTGTTTTTAGAATGTACGTTGTCATGTTTATAATACTGTTTTTGTTTTTAATAAACCTTCATTGTGACCTGTTTCCATATGTTGTTCATGAATTTCAATAATAGCATATACATCTTGCATTTAGGTTTCAAAATTTAGCTCAATCATGATTAAAAAAATTCTGTTGAATTTGCTATATTGTTTTCGTAATTAATAAATATGTGTTATGCCTTGTCTTCATATGGTGTTCATGAATCTCAATAATAGCATACATTTAGCTTGTGCACTTTATCTCATCATAATTTTGCAAATTATTCTAGTAATCATTATGAGTTTGATTGTAGATGACTATTCAGATACGTCACCAGTTCCGTCACCAAAACGGAGGAAACTTCCTAAACCCACTGTGAGACTTTTGCTCTCTTTGTTTATATTGACATATAAAAGTAAAATTGCATGATAAGTTTTCCTTTTTTAAATTATTATTGTGATGATGGTGGTGGTGGTGGAATTGGAAATGGATTAGGATGCGAAAGGAGATTCGGATGTAGATGTTGAAGTGGTAAAGGTGGTGGATGTTGAAGAGGAGGATTGGTTGGCTCCCCCTTCTATGGTTTCAACTAATGCTCATAGCAAGATTGGTGAGGATTCAACCATAAGGGAGTTAAGGTATTATACTTGGCAGTTTGAGTCTGCTTTTTAAGCTTGAATCTACTTCTGATTTGACAGATATCATGAAATTTTCTCATGCCTGTTTCTAATGTTTCAATTGTGTTTGTATTGCTTGATTATTAGACATGAACCAGTAATTTATGATTCAGGCAAAGTTGTAACATTTACATTACTTCTCTTTTTTCTTGAAATTTCAGTGTCTAATGCATTCCAAAAATCCTTAAAATATATGGAAAATCTTAAAAGAAACCGAACATACCCGTGTTTGATATATACCCGTTTCATACTTGAGTACTCCAAGTAACATAGTGTAATATATGTTGGTTACTAGTCACAAGATTTAAGAGCTATGAAAGAAATCAAAAGTCAAAGGATTTTGGAATGTTGTGGGATATGAAGCATACAATATGTTGGCTATTTTCTGGTTTAATGCTTAAAATAAGTTCTTTTCCTATGGAACTTGTTTTACCTATTTTTATTTGAAATGGTTCATGCAGGAAAAGGAAGCAGGAATTGCTTTCACTAGCACAATCTGCAAAAAGCATGTTGCTAGAAGCGGAGGAATCTGCAAAACAGGAACTGAGCGATTCGTTGAAACCTTCTTTAAATGCTGTAGTTGAGCAACCAACAATTCCGGCCTCCGAAAGGGCCAAAATAGTTATTTCAATCCAGAACAAGGACGAAGTCAAGCAATTTCGTGTATACACGGTATAGCTTTCTGTTGCGCTTTGATCTTTTATGTCAGTAACTGCATACAGTCCAGGCTATTAAATAGGAGAATGAAAAAGTTTTATCACTCTGCTTTGCAGCTGCCTAGTTCCGGATATGGGTATAGAAATAAGTCTAGCTAAGATCCCTAGTCACGAACAGTGTAATTGCATAGTGCATTCATATGATGAAAGATTCAATCTTCCGAGTTAAATTTTTGCCTTACAATGAAAGATTCAATCTTATTTGTGCTGAGGAAAAGAAAGATGAAAACTGATGCTAGATTTTCTAAATAAACAAATCTTGGATGAATTATCGACATCTATAAAGGCAAATATATGTTGCGTTTATTAATTCGATATCTTGTCATTCATGCATGTCCTGATCGCCTTATTTTCAATGTTTATTCTATGCACTTCTCATTCTTGATTGTGGAATCTTTCAAATGATTTGTTTTTACTTTAATAACATAAAATAAGAAACTTCCTAGAATCTCATGCTTATTTTACGTTTGCTGGATTTTTCATGTTTGATTTAATGCCTTAGGTTTTCTGTTATGTATAGGCTTTTTCTTGTATTCCTCCCTTTTGAATGCTATTATATTTCATGTTTTACAAAATAAGTTGATTTTTTTTTCTTTTCACTTTAATAGGATGATAAGTTTGAGAAGCTCTTCAGCTTGTATGCCACTAAAGCTAAGCTCGACCTGCAGAGCTTAGTATTTTCTTTCGATGGTGATAAGATTAATCTAGCTGCAACTCCTGCAAGTCTAGAAATGGAGGATGAGGACATTATTGAGGTGCATGTGAAGAAGAGCTGATCGAGGTATGTTTCTGCCTTAATATTGTTCAGTTTCTCAGAAGCATTTAGAACCAAAAACTAAAAAGAAACAGTTGAAATTCTGAATTGGATATATATACCGTGTTGAACATAATGGTATGCTAAAATTCAAAACTGCGCGTCGATTATCTTTTTTCTTACCAGATCTTTTCTTTTCTTCTTCTGCAGACAATTCTGTTTGATTCTCGATATTTTGTCCATGAGTTTCCATCTTAAGAACCTGAATGGTTTCCAGACATTGGTTAAAACTTCCGAGCTGCATATTCCTCTGTGTCTCTCTTTCGATGATCATCTTTCGTGTCTTTTACCGAAGTTTATGTTTCACATTTCACAATTGTACAGAGGGTTATGCAAATGTTTTGAAACTGATGTCTGTGCTTCATGAACTTGTTTTTTAAGCTTGGCCGTCCATTTAAAATAATGGTGTGTTTGGATGAGTGATTTAAAAGAAGGGTTCTATTTTCATATCATTTTTTTTCTAATTTAATAACAACATATTTTGGATATATATATTTTCTAGCATTTCTTAAGAGGTAGTTTCATTACTGAAAGAATAACATTCTTTTCAAAATAATTATAAAATGTGTAAATGTACTTTATGATGGACAAAAAAAATAATTTAGGACTATTTATTTTAATATATAAATTTTATTAATTTATATCAAACCATACGACCACGTGGCGAGGTTCTATTGGTTTAGCTGCTACACCTCTGAGGATCGCTTGACATGAGAACGGAAAACGCCAAACGAAACAGTTTCACTCACATGCACAATGGATAACGTTGCCGGGTCCCACAAAGGATAACGTGTTCGTTCCACGTCATCATAATTTCACGCCCTCTCTGCACACGTCAGCCAAACAATGCACAAGACAGGCAAGATAATAGAAAGAAAAATGCGAAAAAGCAAATCGAAAACAGAAACAAATGGGAAGGTAAAACGAGAACTCAATCAAAAGCTAACTACTTTTTTTTTTATCTTATTTTTAGTTTTCATGGAATTTTTCTAGTTTCTTGCTTTGTTTTTCTCGGGAAACAAACACAAAGGTATTGTTAACTTTTCGATCTTTGTATCTTAGATCTCATTTGTGTAGTGATTGATCAGCTGATTAGATGAATCGAGTTAAATTCATAATTCGATTGTATTTTTTTTTCTTTTTTAATTTTTAAAAGTTACTTGGTTGTGGAGAATTCCTAATGGATAAAAGGAGTTGCATGAGAAAGAAAAATTCTAATTATTTTCTGCTGAATTTGTCTTGTTAGTGATTTTAATTTATTATTCTCTCGTTTTGCTGTTAGAACTGATATAAATTAAGGGTTCGTTCTTTCCTTTCTCTTAAGGAAATCCTTTTTTTTTCATACTTCTAAATCAGATTTATGATTATCACGTGAGTGTCGGATATGGATATATGTTATGACGTATATATATTTGATATTGTTAAGATTTTAATATATTTTGAGATTTATTTTAGATTTCTCAATAATTTTCATGAACTTTTGTAGATCCTGTAAAGTGGGCTGGAGATTCATAGAAGGAACATCATCATTTTGTTCCATTATCAAGCTTACGAATTTGAAGTGATCATTTGAATACCAGAAGATTTTTTTTTCTTTAAATTTGGAGCTTTGACATAGAGAAAATCTGTGAATTCTGCACAAGTTCGAGACCAGTTGTTTATTGCGAATCTGATGCAGCACATCTGTGCCTTTCCTGCGATGCGAAGGTCCATTCGGCCAACGCACTTTCAAACCGGCATCTTCGTACCCTCCTATGTGACTCTTGCCGACATCGCCCATCACATGTTTGTTGTTTCGATCACCGGATGTTCTTGTGCCATGGTTGTGAACAAAGCATTCATGACGCTTCTTCCCAGCACCACCAGAGACGTGCAGTTAGTAGTTATTTGGGGTGCCCTTCAGCTAAGGATTTTGCAGCATTGTGGGGCTTGGAAATTAATGAATTGGATAATAATGCTCTTCAAGATCAGTCTCTATCCAATTCACGTGTTTCTATGAATGCCAATGCGGTCCAACTGGAGAACTTAAGACAGTCTTGTCTGCAAATCGGAGCCTCGTCGAGTAAATCTGGTTTAACTTCTCTTGCTGCCACAGGAAACAATTCCAGATCAAACAGTCAACAAATCAAGGTTAATTGGCAGGATTTACTTTCAAGTTGATCTTAGTGCTTTCTCAATGTTTTTCTTTAACTGGTATACTGATAATCTGCTATGGTTATGCATGCACCATTGACATTTTTTTTTTCCTACATGACATGAGAATTCTCCTAATATGCAGCAAACATATGCAAGCTACAGTTAACTACCCTTAGTACATTTCTTGTACTCCTCATTTTTCTTGAAGTGCTTTTGTCTGGCACATATTTGAAAATGGGTATTTTTGTATGACCTCTAGGTATCTACAAAAGGAAAACTTGGGAAAATCTGAACATACCCTTATTGAGAACATATTTGTATTTGATACTCACATTCGAGTTCGAGTGATATAGATACTAAATATTGGTGAAAGAAGATTTTGGAAAGTTTCTAACTGTTAAGGTTCATATTTTTAAGAATTATAATTAGTAGAGTTTTGTCTAAATAAGACAAATCTATCATATAAAAATAGAATGATTTGATGGATGATAAGGATTTTGACTTGCTTCTAGCATGGAGGGATTTTCATTTGCTTCTTAGGCACTCTAATTATTGCAGGTTGCTAAATTTGATCGTTCAAAACTTGGAATAAAGAGCTTGGTGAACTTTTTTTTTACCGTGCTCTTGTTATTTTGCAGGTTGTTAACAAAGTTCAGCAGATGAAAAATACTCCATTGATTCTGCAACAGATTCATGACCTGAAAAAGCTTCAGCTTACTGAGGGAGATGGTCATTTATCTTATATTGGTGGCCTAGAACAAGCTGACACATCTTCTTCAATATGCACCTCTTCAAAAAATGTTGATAGTAATCTAGTTCAAGAAAATGGTACCAACAATATGCTTGAGGAGCTGAATTCGGATCTGGACAACTTACTGCCATCTTCGACTTCCAGGGTGCCTTTCTATGGAGAATCTATTTGGCTATGCAAAAGTCCAATCCGTAATAGTCAGGTCTGTTCCACTGATCGCAAAGTCATCGGAATAGATCCTATGCAGAATTGATAGAACTTTTCATTTTTCTTGAAATACCAATAGTCATATATTTGTGTTACATGTTTTTCTTAATTGAATTCTGCAGTTATGGTCTCAAAATATGCAAGATCTTGGAGTTTGTGAAGACACATTTTGCCAAGATGATTTCAACATGCCTGATATTGATTTATCTTTCCGAAACTTTGAAGATCTGTTTGGTGTTGATCAAGACACAACCAGGGGACTGCTTGCTAATAAAGATGTTCCAAGCTCATCTACGAAGAAGGACATGACCATCAACAACTCGGATAATGTTAATACAATATCAATGGAGGTTAGTTTCATGGTACTCTTCTTTTATCTTGTGACTTTATATATAATACATATATTTTGCTACAAAACTTGACCGTACCAATGTAAGGCAACATAGACACTGGCCTTCATGTCTGAGTAACATAGGATATTAAAAATAGATTTCATCTAACCACATTTCTTTCATAACTTGTAGGGATTCAAGTCTTCTGCTTGCACAATTCAACCATCTTATTCAGCAATGTCGTCTGTTTCAAGGTTCAGTGCTGATACCAGCACTCCCGGCTTTCTTGATTATGGAGTTTCACCTATCATAGATGGGGATGCTTCATGCATTTCACCCGACATAGAGAACTTCCATTCAGAAGCCAGAGAAAATGCCATGATGAGGTACAAAGAGAAGAAGAAAGCTCGACTGTGAGTATCGATTTTCTCTTTTCTCACAGATTTTATCTGTTATCCGGATTCAGAGATATGTCCTTAGGGGATCACATCCAATTCTTTATTTGTTTTGAAATACCCGAGTTCATCAACCATATCCAGTATTTTGGACATGCATTTAGAGATAAGAACTTTCAAATACATGAACTCTGAGTATAGTGATGCAGCTAAAACCGATGTTACTCAGATTCTATGTTCAGGTATGAATATCTCCTATACATACTATTGTCTTGGTATACATGGAAAATGAGTATTTAAAAGAAAAAAGTCAAAGCAACATAGCCTAAAGTAATGTTTGATGCATGTGTCCTATCCTATACATATACATATATGACAAGAGTATATGAAGATAGGTGTATGATCATTCGTATATGTTAAAAAGTTCGGAAAAGAAACGAACATACCCGTGCTAAACATATACTTATATCCGACACTTCGCCTTTTAAATGTGGTAACATAGCCGGGGAAAACAGAGGTAGTCAACTCTTTTGTCACTGTTTCTTATGGTCTTTGACTGTTGTTCAGGCATGACAGACAAATTACTTGTGCATCCCGGAAAGCTAAAGCTGATGTAGAGAAGAGAGTAAAAGGGCGAATTCTGAAGACAGAGAACTATGATTCTCATCATCCAAATGAGGCAAAGAGCTATTAATTCCCTCTGTTTTTATTTCTATATAATATATATATTGTACTTGTATTTATATTATCAGTTCCAGATTCTGTAAGTACCACTTGTTAATCTTCTATTTAAAACCCAACCAATTCTTTCACCTCCATCTGTTCATAATTTTTATCCTAGTAGCAGAAAAAAATAGGCTTCTTGCATTCATGAAAATAATGTCATGTATGCGTTATGCATCCATATTGTTGGATGCACGAGCCCTCTAACCTAAGTGATTAAAGGAACGGTTGTTGTTTCTAGAGATCACGGGTTCAAGCACCAGCGATCCAACAGAGTAGTTAGCAATCAATGTCATGTACCGTAGTCACTTTAACTTGTTCAAAAAAATCCATGTTATTGGATTCAAGTTTGTATGTATAATTAATCATATGTATTAGTAATTATTTTAATATTTTTCGAATAAAAGGACTTAAAAGTGTGATTTTTTATTTTTGAAAATAAAATATATTAAAATGTTCTCTTTACCGTTTTCAGTTTTTTTTTTAAATATCTTAATTAAAAGTTGAATTAGAAATTATTTTCATTTTTTTTATTTTTAGATTAAAAAATAAAAAGTCTAAAGAAGTCTAAAAATATTTTTAATATATCTTATTCTAAAAAAATAATACGCTTTAAATCGACAAGATATCAAAAAATATGGAAATAATTAATGGCATTTGCCATATATAAATACATATAAATTAACATAATAAAAATAAAGATTAGTCCTAAAATAATTTAAAAAATACACATGAAAAATAAAGTATATGTATTTTATAAATTTAGATTTTATTTTTATTTAAAAAGTTAACATGTTAACCTGCTCACACTCACAATGATAACCTTATTTTAATAAATTATTGAAAACTTCTTAAATTGTTAAGCTCTCCCTTATATTCTATAAAAATAAAATAATTTTAAATACCTTTAATGTTTAATGAGGTGAAATTTTGGTAATGGCGGCGAAGCTTGGAACAGGCGGCGAGTATCACGGAGTCAACAGTGCCTTTCCCGGAGGGATTTATATAGCCTTTGTCGATAATCTTAGCAAAACGGAATTATTCAGTGGTTATGATAAGGTATAAAGATTTAAACCAATACATCAACAGTTAATCTCAGATGAACTAACAGAAGATCTATAGAAGATCGTAAAGAACAGATCTATACAAAAACAAAATGAACAGTAAGAAAATTAGGTAGGATTTACCGATCTGACGACGAAAGGCCGGAAATGATGGATCGGAAGATGAAGAAAGGTAAAAAAAATGGAGATGAGGAACCGGAAATCAGCGGAATGGAAGGAATTGGAAAGATTTTATTAAAAACCAAATACTAAAAACGATGCTGAGAAGAAAATACAAAAATCTTTCCACTCTCCCACTCCAAAATATCCGGTAACTCTCTCTCCTTATCCGTCTTCAAAACTGATCAGATCTGGCGAAAGGACAGAGAGGCAAGGCGAGGAGAAAGAGAAAGTAAAGGAAACCATAGGCATGGGTGGAATCGGCAAGAAAATTTACAGAAATTTGTTATTTTCTTGCCGAATCAACCACAACCGAAGACTTCCTCAAGCCTTCTCTCTTTCCCCCTTCTCTCGTCTTCTTTTTCTTTCCATTTTTCCCCTGAAAATTCCTTCTTTGAGTTCGGCGGCTTTTCCTTCTTTGAGTTCATCTATATATGGAAAACGCATGGTAGTACTTCATTTATTATTCACTACATTCAGAAATGCTGACGAATGCCCTACTGACTCAGCATACGTTTTTTTAGAAATATATTAGATTATGTCGGATTCAATATTCAAGTAAAGAAAATTTATAGGTAGCATTAGCACTTTCGGGTTTGAGGAAATTTAAAAATATACATCTCAAATTTCTATAAATTTTAATTAAATAATTACACATTTATTAGAAATCCGTATTACGTCATAAACTTAAAAAAAATTAATTAATTTATTAAATGATTATAAATAAATTTTTTATTTTTTAAAATTTTATTTATTCCTTTAAATTATCGCTTTAAGATCTACTCATGTTTATAAGTAAAGTGTTTGAAAATTTGTACGATTTTTTTTATTCATCACATGTTTGCATTAGTATGAATAGAAAAAAAAATTATTACAAAGATATCTTTTTATTCTCTAAATTGGTCAAAAAATCACTTAATTTTTCTTACTAGTAAAAATTTATTTCCAATAAAAACATATAAATAGATTTTAAATTTATTTTAATAAAATTTAATCAATTAAAATATTTTAACAATTATAACCAATGTTTAATTTTTTTTAAAAAGTCAATAATTAAAATATAGTATGATTCTGAAAGATAAATTGTTATAAGATTATTATTTAAAAGTTGATAACACGATTTAAGAGGAGAATACAATTTTTTATTAATTTATTAGAGAGTCTAAATACGGAAAATTAATATAAACACGAATACACATAAACCTCCAAAACGATTAATACAAAGTAATGCTAAGAGAGCAGGCTTAGATTATGTAAAAGACAATCGTAACATTAAGGCAGGCTCATTCCCATGCCCTGTCTTCCTAAATTTATTCAATAAATAAATATTAACATGTTCTGCAACATGCAAACTCGATAACTCCATTCTTTCCCTGTTTGAGTCCAATATACTGACCCAACCACTCATTTTATTTTATGCGATAAGTTGAAAGTGTCGGACTAAAACGGCTCATAAAGCTAAAGTGGGAACGATGTGGAAGTTGAGATCCCAAAGATCGAACTTCCCATTCACAAAATCATAGTGTGCACCTTTCAACATCAGGGTTTTCTTAACCAATCCCTCGCGCACAAATGGATAGGTCAGTAGGTTACCCAGGGAGACATTCACTGATTCCTGCAGGTAGTTTAGAAACAACAACATTGATATTTAATCCGGACATGCATAACAAGAAGATTTCTAAAATATTAAGACCGGGGGTGACATATTAAGCCATGGTCCCATGATGTTCCGCACCAGCGGGAGAAAAGGTCGGTTCATCCTTCCATGTTTGAATATTATGGTCGACTATAATAATGTAGACATAATCTATTAATCTCACCTTCTCGCAGTGATTGCATAGTTGTTCGAAAGTCAACTCACTGCATTCTGATTTCACCTTTTTCCTTGCAGCAGAGCAGATGCTAACCCAATTTTCTATAAAATCACTGCAATGTTCAAAGTTCAAGCATAAATTTGATAGAGGAGATGATCAAAACATTAAAGAACAATTATAATATCGCATTACAGTTGCTATTTATATATGCTAATATTTGTGGAGTCTTACCTGGAAGTGGTTCCATCGTCTGGGATAGACATGAGCCCTTTGATGCCTCCACAGCAACTGTGCCCAATAACAACAATATTCTCCACCTGAACCACCATTGTTTTTTAATTTTATACATACGATTCCAAACCCAGAAATTTCAGAAACCAAATCAAGACGGAGTATAAAAATAAACTACATACAAAACTAATCATGATAGAGTTTACGAAGATATATTATGAGGTGACTCTTTCAACCGTATTTTCTCTTTGAACATATTTTTTTAAATAAATCACTATAGTCTTAACTTATTCTTTTCATTTGTGTTCCTATACATATTTAGATTATTAGAAATAATTTACCTTTAGATGCAGGACTGCATATTCAATAGCAGCACCGACTCCGCTGTATTTTGTCTACAATGAACAATACAACTCAAGGCATAAAAATCAATAAAATCAATTTATTAAATTAAAAAATGTTTAAAAGGTAATTGAATCATTTTTAATCAGTGTCCACTAGTTAAAATAAACCATAATTATAATTTATTATATTAACCGTATTGAATCAAACTAACATAATTAAAAAACTAATAAATATAGAATTAGGCGAACCTTGTCGTAGGGCGGGACCATGCTGGCAATGTTCCGAACCATAAAAGCTTCCCCTGGTTGGAAATCCAGGATGTGGGACGGACAAACTCGAGAGTCCGAGCATGCAAATACCATAAACTGAAGAAAGAAATGGTAAATTAGTTTATTAAGTTCATCATTCAAATTGAACAATAATAAAGAGAAATAAATCATCGAAATCAATATTTGATTTTCATACAAAATCGAATATTATTATTGAAGTATAACAACCTGTAACTCAGGTAAATTGCACTGTTCAACACATAAATATAAAGAAAGTTTAGGTATATTTATACCTAACACTTATTATCAAATACCAAATAAAAGACAAACACGTTGAATGCACAAAATGACAATAACACTTAAACTCTTCTTTTCTAGAAAGGAAAGAGACAGATACTCTTTCGCTTCCCCTTTACCACCATTCCAAAAGTGAAGAAACTATGGCCACACACAGCACCATCCTGAGTTAGCATATTCTGGGTTCAAAACTTAATGCACTACCGTGCTTGAAAATGGAACAATTCCATTAAAAAAGTACAAAAGTATGGTAAAAAAGTATTATCTGATAGGATAGAGCAAAACACTGAAAATCGATGCAAATAGACTGCAAGTTGGGTACTTAAAAAATTCCGAAGATAGAAAAATATAATCGAAAAAAAAGGAAGAAAGACAATCATTAACGAACCTTGGGGCTTTGACCTTTGGCAAGTGTACCGTATAGGTCAGGATTTTTCCTGAGAAAAAAGGTTAGCCAAGCAGATTCACACTAAGCTAATTATAATTCAATTTCAAGGAGAAAAAAGGAAAAGTGCAGCCAGACAATTTCACAATCGAACCACATATTTTGTATCTTTTGGTGATACCACCGAGCAATTTTGTTAGTGAAATACTCATATATACAATACTTTCAAAAATATTTTTAGAAGAATCATTAATAAAAACTTATATATATAACAATTTTAAACATGATAAACGTGGGACTCATAAAATTAAAATAATATAATGATCATTATACATTTAAATATAATATAATGCTCATAATACATATAAATATATTTTTTCAGTAAATAATAGTAGTCATAACTCATAAGGTAATCATATTAGCTAATATCGCAGATTAATGTTTACTAATCCAGAATCGATTTGAATGAATTATACATGATAAACATGTTAGCAGTAAATTTGTAAACGTACTCGAATTTTTCTGTCTTGAAATGATGGAAACCGGTTTTGATCCGGTTATCCGCGTCGGAACTGCCAGCTGACTCTAAATCAGCCGTTATCTGCTTGATTTTCGCTGCGGCAACACTTCCGAGATCAGCTTTTTCACTGTAACGAGGACGGTACACGACGGATGAGTAATAAGGACGGCACTTACAGATCCCAGAAAATGAAATCCTCGGCCATTTTTTCAATAAAAGAATAGTTAAAATCGAAGAATAGCACTGTAATTATACCTGAGGAGCTTCGACAAAGCTGCAATGGCCTCCTCGTACTCGCTTCCCATATCTTCTTCCCTGAAAAAGAAAAAAAGACAAAAATAAACTGAAAATAATTCATCATCGTGATCAAAGTTCAAATTGAAACGTAAAATAATTTCCGTAAATCCATTAATTTCGGTGAATTTGAAAAAGAAGAATCCATCTGTTCACTGATCTTTGTGTTTATAGTAAAAACATTCAGATTCTTCATTTTTGTTGGACTAAAATGGAGATTGAATTCCCCAACCTGGTGAGTTGATACTTCAGTCTTGTGACGAAATCTATGTATGAAGAACAGTTTCCAAGTTTTTGGTACAGATTTGTGGTGTATTTATAGTGATTGACCTGTCCATATGAAATTAAAGAACCTAAAAAGGGAAATGATTTATGGTTTTTAAGCGGTGGACGCGGTTCTCTTGTGCTGTATTTATGGTAAGATATGAAAAGTAAGAGAGTAGTTTCCAGAAAATCGACTCCTCCGTTGAATCCTAATTCTGTTTCTATTCAATTTGACTGAATTTTAGTTTTGATTTAGTAATAACCCATTACCCATATATATAAATTCCATTTTATTTTCAAATTTTCGGTTGAGAAATATAATTATCGGAATTAAATTAATTTTTTATAAATAATTTAAAAAAATTGTTCATGTTAAAAGATTCAACAATACTTATAAAATATAAGTATTATCGAAAGGTTAAAAGTATTTATAAATAGCACGAGCCCTCTAACCTAAGCGGTTAATGAAACTGTTGTTGTTCCTAGAGGTCATGGATTCGAACACCAGCGATGTTATCAGAGTGATTGAGCGATCAATATCAAATGGTGGAGATTATATTATAAAATAGATACTACTGTAATCACTATTAATTTGTTTAAAAAAATATATTTATAAATAAATATTATCTTGTATTATCTTTAGCCTATTAAAATTAATTTTTTAATCCTCATTCATTTAAGGTAAATTACACTAATAGTTACTAAATTGTAAGTTTTAATGTTTAGAGCTACTTTCTGAAGAAAAGAATGGAAGTGTGATGGTTAAATTTCGAATTATAGCAAAATATACCAAATTACAAAGTTTCGGTAATTTGAGGTCAAAAGTGCAAAATCTAAAAAAAATGTTGTTGCATATGAAAACTAAAAAAAGTGAGTGATCATTATTAAAGCACTTTAATATCCTATAAAAGGATTTTTAAAATATAATTTAACTAATCTTATTTTTTTCGTATTAATAAATTAATAAAAAATTTAAAAAGTAATACAAACATAGTATTTTTAATCGGATATCTAATAACTAAAAAAATTAACTTCAGGTTTTACCTTCAAAAGTTCCAAATCATGATTTTTGGAGGAGCTTGAAGTGAAGCAGCCATGAATGGAATAGTCTCTGTCTCCCAGCTGAAAACTGTCCATTTTGACTATACATTGCTTCAGTCTCAAGTCTCAATCTACACGTTCTTGGTTAAGTTTGTCAACAAGTCTCTTAATTTCCTGGATTGAAAATCCCTGTTTGCGGAGCTGTTCATTTAGCTTCTTCCTTCGATTCCTCTCTGTGAAAAGATTCTTAGAATGGTATTTCCCTTTTTCTGGCTTCTCGGTAGTTCTCCTTCCGTTGTTTACAGACCCATTGCGATTTGGAACAAACCTAGCTTGTTGCTCAGGAACATTTTTGCCGCATCTTGTTCTTTTTGTTCCACAGTGTGTGCCTATTAGCTGCTTGAATTGTTCATCTTGAGAAAAGCAGGCAGAATCTGAAGCGAAGGGTGGATATTTGATCGAAGGACTGGAACCGCAGTACGATCCAAAAATGAGAGAATGAAAGAATGTGTCCCAACGGAAAGAGCTTCAAGTTGAGAGAAGACTGTTACCCGGCATAGAGAGAAATGACCAAAGGGAAATGTGAAAGAGCTTCACAAGCCATTGATCTTATGGGATGCTGAAAATGAGCATCCCTGCAGAAGGGACCCAATGGCTTCTGCAACTCATCTTTTTCCTCTTTGACATTAAAACAAGCACTACAACAACAATCTTTCCATTCAATAAACCTTAAAAAAAAATCTTCATTTAGCACGAGCCCTCTTACCCAAACGGTTAATGGAACGATTGTTATTCTTAGAGGTCACGGGTTTAAATACCAACGTTACCAATAAAGTGATTAAACGATCAATGTCAAATAGTATTCAAAGAAAAATGCTTCAATTAAGTTCCAATGAACCTAAAAAAAAAAAAAAAGAATGAAAGATAAAAAAAATACAATCAAAAACCTAAAATTCCTTGAATTATAATATTAAACTGTAACCCAAAACTTAATGTTAAACCCTAAATCATTTAATTTATATGAGATATAAATAGGGAGAACACACAATAAAAGAGAATCGCTATTCCGAATTAATCAATCAAATCAACCAACAAGCAAGTATATTTGAATGGCAACATCTCAAAAATATTGAAAAAAATTTAATAATTCCAAAAATATCGATCTCAAGTAAATATTTCTGAAACTATTGAAGTTTAACTATGTACAATAAGCGGTAATTATTAGAAAAAGGGTGGGAGAGTCGGACTCAGCAGAGTCCGACTTAGTTTTATTCTGCAGGTGTGCAGGCCGACAACCTTTGTTTTAAACATTTTGGGCAGTGGAAGGGAATTAATTTGGGGGTATTTCGGGAAACAAAAAATATTGTGTGTGAGAAGATAATTTTGGTTATAAATAGATGAGAATGTTAGATAGTTTAGGAATGTTTTGGGAGAGTGAAAGTGTTGAAGAATTTAAAATCCGTAAGTAGTTTACTTTTTTATTGTTATTGAATTATATTATTTTTTTATTTTAAATAGTTTAGTTAAATTATTTTATGATAGAATATTGATAATTTTTTTTATATTTTATTTTGATAGTTTAGTTAAATTTGTTAGATTATATAGTGATAATTAATTTATTTTGATTGTTTTTTAAGTATGTTTATTTTTTTATTATATTCTGGAAGTTGATTTATTTTTGAATTATTTTAAAATAGTTTAGTTTATTTATAATTATTTTATTATATTATAAGTTGATATTTTTTTAATTATTTTATGCTAGTTTAGTTTAGTTTAGTTGAATTCCTATTTTATGATATGGTAAGTTTGGTAGTTTATTTTTTTAGTTAAATTTGTTAGATTATATAGTGATAGTTAATTTATTTTGATTATTTTTTAAGTATGTTTATTTTTTTATATTCTGGAAGTTGATTTATTTTTGAATTATTTTAAAATAGTTTAGTTTATTTATAATTATTTTATTATATTGTAAGTTGATATTTTTTAATTATTTTATGCTAGTTTAGTTTAGTTTAGTTTGGTTTGGGTTTAGTTGAATTACTATTTTATGATATGGTAAGTTTGTAGTTTATTTTTTTAGTTTATTTTGATAGTTTATTTAAATTTGTTAGATTATATAGTGATAGTTTAGTTTATTTGGATAATTTTTTTAGCATATTTTTTATATTCTGTAATTTATTTTTTTCTTTAAATTTTTTACAGGATGACTGAGCAAACACCTCTGTTGTATTTAGATGATCGACACATTTCTAGCCTTACGGTTGTTGAAACGGTATGTATTTTTTATATAAATTAATCTATAAATTATTTTTCTAATTTTTAATTTTTTAATCATGTTGAACTTTTTTTATTGTAGGATACAGTTGAAACATTTAAACATCATCGTTGTATGGTCAAAATTGTACTCGATAATAGAATCTTGAATTTCTTACATACCTCTGGGTTTTATTATGCCACATTTCTTCGTGGGTATAAGTTGATACCAGGATTGATAACTGCTTTAATCGAGCGGTGGAGACCTGAAACTTATACTTTCCACATGTCTTGTGGAGAATGCTCAATCACTTTAGAAGATCTAGTTTATCTTATAGGAGTCTCGGTTAATGAGAGACCTGTGATTGAACGTAGTGAAGGTTCGACTGCTTCCATTTGTGAAAGGTACCTTGGCAAAGTCCCATATGAAAGTAACGTGAAAGGTTCTCGTGTAAAATTAAGTTGGTTAGAGAGTGAGTTTAAATTGCATGAGTATAGCCCTGTAGAAGAGATTTATCAGACAAGTCGAGCATATATTCTGCAGTTGATTGGTGGTATTCTACTTCCTGATAAATCTGGAAATTTAGCTAGTGTTAGATACCTCAAATTTTTTAGTACTCCTTGATCTCGTAATGAATACAGTTGGGGATCCACCATTTTAGTATGTTTATATCGGGAGTTATGCAAAGGCGCTTTACTAGAAAAAGGTAAAAAGGTCGGCGGTCTTGGCGATTGCCTTTTGTTGTTGCAAGCTTGGGCTTGGCAGCGTATGCCATTTTTCACACCAGTTACTCGAACTACTATACAGTTTCCGCTTTGTGCGAGGTAATTTAATTTTTTTAGTGAACTTTTGAACTTTATTTTATATTTTTATAAATATTTATAATTTTTTTATATAGATGGTGCGATGAAAATCATGATACTGGATTAGCACATAATAATGTAAGAGTATGCATAACTCTTATTGATTCATATTGTCAAGATCAGGTAAATGACGTTAATTTTTTTAGTTTATTTTTGAATCTTATATTTTTTTATTGAAAAAAAAATATAATTTTTCAATATTTTTGCAGTTTATTTGGAAGGTGTATGATGACGATCGAATTTTTGTACCGGATTATCTTATGTTTGATTCACAATTATGGTGTAGTGTAGCACCTTTGATCTATTTCTCTACGATCGAGTTCCACTTTCCAGACAGAGTGTTGAGACAATTTGGATTTCACCAGCCTATTCCTGAGATTCTACGCGACCATTACTTTCTTCATGCATATGATGGTCGTGGTAAAGCTGATACAGATTGGGAAGTCGTACATGTTGAATATATTACTTTGTGGAATAATAGAGCTCTATCCTTACCAGTATGATACCCAATCGAAAGAGCTGATTTTGATTTTGAGAGTTTGGAGTACATTCAGTGGTATCGTTATCATGGGAAACCGTTTTTGACAACTACTGAAGGACGGGAAGAATGCCAACGGTATAGGAGAAGATATGGTGGAAAAGGAAAATCTTCAGCTGGAACATCTTGAAGTTCAAATATTTCGAGTCAAAACCCGAAGGGTTGGCCAACAACATGGGAGCCAAATATGACCAATGTAATACCATATGCGGTATGAGATCCAGAACCGACTCCTTCCTCTGTCCCTCCAGCTACGTGTTCCAGTTCTGATTATCATGATCTTGTGTTTGATGATGCAACTTTATACAGACCTGAGTTTAGTCAGCATCAATCTCCCACTTTTTTTTATGACGATCACAGGGAATTTCTGAAAATGCAAAAGATCCTGAATTCATCAGATTTGGCGGGAGGGAATATTAGTTCTATTTTCATGACACCACCTACTTATCCCTTTGTGACTGAAGAGGATGCTGATGAAGGGGATGAAGATGATACATCACATAGGCCACAACGGACGAGACGTCCTCCGCGACGTTATCTTTCTACCATACCTCGTCATGGTCAAAAGTTGCATAAGAAGTAATTTATACTTATTTCATTTCCGACTTTGACGTTATCTTTCTGATTCATTCGATCAAAGCCGTGAACTCTCATTGACATTGCATTCATCACATTCTCTTGCATTTTTTTCACGAGGTCTGTAGCCCAGCTTTGACCCCTATTGATTAATGCCTCAATTTCTTTCCCTTTTACGGTCCAAGCTTTAGCCAACCTGTAGTATGTATCTTTTACAAGGCTTACGATCGGAAGATGGCACGATCCTTTTAGTACTCTATTGATGTACTCCACAATGTTGATTGTCATTTGACCGTATCGTCTACCAGATTCATCATAACATTGAGCCTATTTTTCCCTTTCTATACTGTTTGTCCAATTCCAATGTCGATCGCTATACCTTATTAGATTCGCCATTTTCCTCTCAAAATCAGGACGTGTTAGTATATATCTTGTTTATAAATATTGTTAGTATACATATACAAATAAAATAAAAAAAACATAATCAAATAAAAGATACTTACCCATGCTAACAATTTCACTACGAAAATATTGATTTTTGAATTGTTCCATACTATTCTTCCCGATATGACGAACACAGTACGCGGGGTACGCGCGGGGAGGTGTCCAACGACTTCCTTCTCGATTAATAGCATCTTTGATACCTGTCCTTCGATCAGATATAATACAGACACTATCTTCTCGAACGATATGCTCACGTAAATTTGTCAAAAAGAAATTTCAAGCTTCTGTCGACTCTTACTCCACAATTGCGAATGCAATCGAAAAGATATTGTTATCACCATCTTGCGCAACAGCAATCAACAATATATGAGAGTATCTACCATATAACCACGTACCACCTACTTGGATCATACGTTTGCAGTAAGGAAAACCATCAATGCAAGGCTTGAACGCCCAAAATAGTCGATGGAAAAACTTATAGCCTTGATAAACTTGTCCTTGTTGGTCGTAAGTATCTTTTGTTTGATATCTCACGATGGTGCCTCGGATGAAATGCGTCATTGCAAGTAATAAAACTGGTAGCTCGTTGTATGACTTATCATAATCACCATAAACAGAGTATAATGCTTTCTCTCTAGCACGTCAACCTTTCTTGTATTTCATTTGATATTAAAATTGTTGAGCAATGGTTGCCTGAATCGTTGAAACGGGAACCCTTGGATTTATTTCGACCAGATTCTTCACATGATGACTTATTACAGTCGAATCTAATTTTCGGTGATCTTGTACAATAGAACTTCGTAAATAGGTATGATCTCCACTGCACTTACTAACCTCCCAAAGATTTGACCTCTTACGTCTGGTAATTCGAACCTTTCAATTGCATTCTTGCCCATACTTGACACACTTTGCTAAGAATGTTTTTTGACTGGACTCTACTACAATATAGTCAACGTGGTTCTTGATGCTATACTCTTTCACTGCCAATGTAGCTTGATCCCTATCCTCAAATTGAAGATCATTCGATAATTCATCCGAGCCGATAGAAGATAATCGGGGAACATCCGGGAATTGAGCAGCTCTCATAGCATCAAAATCCAATGACACCATGTGAGTAGGAGGCTCATAAAATGTAATATCTCCTGCGGGTGGAACAAATTCTCCCACGCCATAATTAGGGGCATTTCCAACATCATCAGGAAACAAATCATTATCATCAACATCTTCATCCTCGCTAGAATCGTCAAGAGCTTCTCCCCATCGACCGCGTAGGTTGTTCACATCATCTGTTGAAGTGTCAACTGGATTAAATTCATTAGTTGTACCATCAGACAACATTGCGAGAAAACTACCTCCAGGTAGTTTTGTCTCATTAACGTAATTCATTTGAGAAGATTCCCCAATAAAAGTTCTAGAAGGGTTCGAAACATCAGAAATCTCCGCAAATAACTCAATATATCGAGTCTCCACAGATTCATGTTCAGTAATCATCATTGCAACATCATCATCATCTTCAAGATTAATTGCACAATATGTTACCAGATTTTCACATGTAAGCCACCGGTAACGCAACCCAAGAATCTTTGTTCTAATCTTTTGAGATATTTTTCTCTTCAACTGTTGAAGCGTGATTTCCTTTTCAAATCGCATTTTTGTGGTGTTTTCAGCTTCAAATATAATTTCGGCATCTGTTCTCACAATTTTTCTATTATAATGGATAATTGTCAGAAATTTATTCTGATTCATTTTCTGTTTCAAATCAAATTAATAAAATAAATTAATATAAATAAAATTAAAAAAGATAAAAGATAAAATTTTAGGGCTAAATAGCAAACTATAATTTAATAAAATAATCTCAAAATGTACATACATAAAATTAAAAATCAAATTTCGTATATAAATACATTTAATTTCACTATCATCATAAAATATATCAACTTAAAATTAATCATAAAATTTTAACATCAACTCCATGAACTATATAAATTTAAAAAATATGCTTACAATAAAAAATACTAGCATTAAAAAAATAAAGACATACCTGGAACAATTCTTCAAATTTTTTCTGGTTATTCTCCACCAATTTTTTTCTTACATCTATCTTTTATCAATTGCCTCAAATTTTTAAACTGGGCACTGGTATTATATATACAAATTGAAATTGGATTCTTTTGAATCCAATTTAACCCCTGTAATAACCCGTGCCTACCTACACTTATGCATACCCCTGCACCCGCTGCACCCTCGCCTGCACGCCTGCCCACCCCAGCCCGTCTGCAAGCCTGAGATAAAGGTAAGTCGGACTCTGCTGAGTCCGACTCTCAACCCGCTAAACCCGCTGCAACCGCCTACACGTCTACCCGCCTGCACACCTGCACAATACTGTAATAAAGCTAAGTCGGATTCTGCTGAGTCCGACTCCCCCCCTTTATAATTGCCAAATACTGTTCATAGTCGGATTCTGAAAAATCCGACTTTGTTGTTACAGTAGGAACTTCAATAGTTGAGGAAATATTCAGGAGATATCAATATTTCAAAAATTAATATTTCTGAAATATTGCCCATTTGAATGGTTAATCAAATTATTTATCTTTATTATCTTATATTTTCTTAGATTATCGATTTTAAATCTTTAAAATTAGATTTAAAATTTATCGATTTTTTATTATATTAAATAATTTATATTTTATATTATAACTTTTATAGAAATAAATTTAAAATTAACATGATAAATTAATATGGGTTGAGTTTTTTTTTTTCTTTCACAAGCGATTTTAATAATCCATGTGTCCTTAATAGTTTATTTTTTCCCAGTGAAATATAATCTTTATCATAATTATCCATGAGGTCTTATCCAATTGGTCTAGAAAGGAATAAAACACAATTTCCAGTCTCCAAATTCAGTTATCTCCAGATACATCAAAATAAAAATGGAACCTAATCGACATTTTCTAATCGTTTTTTACTGTATTTTTGGTCGGTCTGAAACAATAACTAAAATAAATTTAGGACCAGCTTTTTAGATCTATTTTCAGGAAGCTTCCCTTGGTTGAATGGTTGAACACGGTTTTTTTTTTCTTTTCCGAAGACCAAGCACGTTGCCGCCCTTGGAATACCGTGTTTCACGTGCTTCATCTCGTCTGCCGACTAACTTATAAACCAAAAAAGCTATCCACTTTCAATTTCCCATTGCCAATTTCCTGGATTTAAATTCTGGGTTTTGTTTATTTCACCAGGAATCTCAACTGGAATGAATATTCTTGTCCCTAAATTCATACGGTAAGTTGAACCCTTTTTCTCTTATTATTTTTTTCTTAAATTTTCATGCGAAAGTTGCTTGATTTCTGCCGGAATGTTCAGTTTTGTTTATGTTTCTGTATTTTTCGTGTCCCTGCCTTTGATCATTCTGGTTAGTACGTTTTAGGTAGCTTTTGGGAATTAAATATATATATATATACTTACAATTTGTGTATTTCTCGGATGTCTATTTTGGGTTGAATTTGAATTCATGCAGATATTTATGATTTTGAGTTTCACATTTTATATAATTTATATAACAAATGGAATCCGCGTTTAAAAATTCAAATTCATGTTTCGAGATATGGTATTGATGGTTTGTGATTCCAATTGATCTGTCTTGAAGGAGAATCTTGAATTTCGATATATGTGGCATTTCTTTAGATATTAGCTTTATTTGATTAATTGTAATTTGTTTCAGAGGTTTATCTAGGGATTATTGTTAGTTTAATCTGATTATAGAGTCTTTCCAAGTAGAAATTTGCTTCCTTTAAGAGATGTATTTTCGGTTAATTAATTGATGAAAAGATATATTGCTACGAACTCTTCGTTCTTCTCGAAGCATCCGTGTTTTGACCCCCTGGATTTGATGCATATTTAGACAATGGTAGGGTATATGATCCTCTTAAGACCTTCCAACTACATGAAAATCTTGAAATATATTGAACGTATCGATATTCAATATAGACTCATGTCCAACACTCGAACCGAATCTTAGTGATATAGATGAAATCAAATATACATCATAATGTTCTTGATCGTACCTGAAACACCTAACCAGAATGCCATTTCTTATTTTTGTCTATGTTCTAAGGTCTTATGTTACAGAGACCACAGATAATCCTAAAGAGTGTATAATTGTGTGTGGTTTGCTAGTTTAACTAAGGGTCTGTTCTTATCTTTGGTACATCGGATCTACTTTGCTTCGACTCTTCACTTATGTTGGGCACATTTTCGAAGATGATTATGATGATATGTTCCTCTAAAGACACTTCAAATTTATGGAAAAGTTTAGGGGGAAACAAAGAGAATATACATGTGATTAGGATGGCAAATTTGCATTTAACCTTGATAAATAAGCTATCGGTTTTATGTTATGTATTTCATTTGTACTTAATTTATTCAAAGCTATACAGAATTTTGCACCGAACATTTAAAATGCAACATAGTCAAGAAACGGATACTTTAGTGCATCTGTTACTCTATCTCAGTTGTGAGTATCAGATTACAAGTATGTTCATTTTTTTTAGTTTTGGTGGTCGTATATCCGTACCATATCTGAACATATGTCAGATACGAGCTTATAAGGAAAATGAAAAGTCAGAGCAACATAAATTAGAGCTATAGTAATCATCAAAATATCATGCTGCCAAGCAAAGATGAAAGTTTCCATTACTGCTGATCCGCCCAAAGTTTCAGTAATTTTGGAAGGATAAGAATGCATATTTTCATTGGTAATGGATTAATATGTGTCAATATTCATATTTCACAGGTGAGAATGGAAGGGAAAAAAATAAGCATAGATATTTCCAGGAGCGGAAAATCCAAGGTTCTTGATCCAGCGTTTTCTGCATTTCTTGTTCAACTTCCTCACAAACTTCAAAACTGCCTTAAGGTTAGCTGTAGCTCTTACGTTGCATGAAATTTATTTAATGGATGCCATGCTGGTAGATTTTTTTTTCTATTAGAATTTGACCGAAAAATTCCCTTTTTTTGTTACAGTCGCAGCTAAAGAGATTAGCCAAAGATGGTGACGGAAGAAAATTAGTGAACTCTTTTCTTGAGAAGAAGAACCGGTCATCTGCTGGATTGCGGATCGATCAGGAGAAACAATTGCAATCTTGGAGAGAAAATCCTTCATGGGTCAGTCCACCTTCAGAAATAGAGGTAAAGAGGTATTAGGAAATTTTATTGTTTTATTCTCCAGAGTGGTGCTAGTTTCATCCTTTGTCTTAAACATGGTGTTTGTCATAGACTAAGGATTTTAACATTCATATTGGATATGATCCTCCGATGACTCTAAATATATGGAAATTTTGAAGAAAAAAAAATGTAACATACTTTTGTAGTACCGTGTTTGAGACTCAGATCCGAGTTCTGTGTAACAAAGCATGACACTTTCGTAGTACTATTTCATTCATATAGGCGACAATGAAGAAAAAACTTCGTTTCAAGTAATAAAAAAAATATATAAACCCAATGTTAGCACCACATTCCTGTCAATTTACCATCTTGATTACTTCATCGGATCTTTTGTCCTAATGATCTATCGGTTTCCAAAGTACTAGAAATCTAACGTTATTTTCGGCAGGTCAGTGTAGCGAAAGGCTCTCTTTGCCACCTTAAGGCAACAGTTGATGTTGGATTGCCCCCAGATGCCGTATATAACATTGTCACTGACCCTGATAACAGGAGAGTTTTCAAAAACGTTGAGGTGAGTGTTACAGTTTCACCCACAATAATAAATCTGAAGATTTTTTTAATTACAGTACAGTAACCTAATGTTGCTTTGGCTCTTCATTTGGTTTAAAGTACCGTGTTTGACATGTTTTTGGACTTGGTTATGAGGATTCAATCCTCAAAGGACCCTCCAAACACATGAAACAATTCGAAACACATGCTCAAGTATGAGTAATATAGCAACTACTCGTATGGGGGAATGACATTCCTGTAGCGTCAATGTTTCGAGCAGTTTTTGAAATTTCCTGTTTTTATTTTGATGAACTGATATTTGGATTCAGGAAGTGGTATCAAGAAAGGTTTTAATCGATGAAGGTCAAAGACAAGTAGTCGAATTGGAACAATCAGCCATGTGGAGATTCCTTTTGTGGTCGGGAACCATCTCGGTTCATGTTCTAGTGGATCAAAACAGAGAAGATCACTCGGTATGGATCCCCCCCAAGTACATGCTTTTATGATTTCCATGGTAGAGCCTTGGCCGTAAGGACTTCTGTTTTTGAGGTGCTGAGTTTGTAGTTTTAGCCTACGATACTCCGACTTCTCATTTTTCTCACCCGAGTCCGACACATAATATCCGACTAAATACCAGAGTCTGAGTTTTATAAGTTCTGTTTGATTGCTTTTGCTTAAACTTAACTTGTTCATAAGTTGTTTGCAAAAAGATCGTGCAAGGGTTACAAGTGGTTAACTCTTAATTCTGATGACCATGGTTAACAGATGAGGTTCAAACAAATGAGCAACGGATTCATGAAAGTATTCGAAGGTTACTGGCGAGTTGAGCCGCTTTTTGTCGATGAGCAAAGCTGTTTCCCTTTCAAACCGAAAACATGGGCAGAGTATTGTTCATGTACCGGAGGTAAAGGAAGGATTGGATCGAAGGTGAGCTTAGACCAACTGATTCAACCAGCCATTGCTCCTCCCCCACCCATTTCTTGGTATCTAAGTGGAATACCTGCAAAAACCACCGAGATGCTTATAAATGATCTACTTGCCGAAGCCGATAGAATCAAGGGAAACCATGACTCAAAAATTTTGGACAAGGAACTTTCGTTATCGGAGAAAGTAAATGAACATCATTACCAACTCGAGCAAGTGTGTGATATTAAAGAAAGATGGAAGTCACGTCGGAGGAATCGGAAGCTCTTGCGGCGGCGTAAGAAGCTGTTGACAGGTGAATCCTCATGTTTTTGATTTGTTCGAATTCACCTGTATGTTGATGCACCAATATTTTGCATGGAATTTGTTCAACGTCGTTGTAACGATGTCTCCATTTTAAACTCTTTCGGATTTTAGGCAGATTATTTGGGCAGGTTCGGGTTGGGCTTTTTAGGGCCGAATTTTCCCGGGTTTGGATCATTTTGTGTCCGGGTCTTCCGGACTTGTATAATTCGAGTTTGTTTTGTAACATGTGAAACTATATCTACATAATATAAATGTTTATAACTATACGATTAGTTGTACCACACTTTTTTAACTTATGATTTTTATTTAAATTAATTTCTAAATTTTAAAATATATTTATTTTTCATCTAATGACCCTCATTCTAAATGATTTTTAAAATTTTTTAATTTTATTTCTAAATTATCGTTTATATCATATTATATTTTTATATAATATATGTATCTCATTATAATTGTTAATTTTTGTAAAAAAAAAATATTAACTATTGATAATATAGGATAAAATTATAATGTTTAAAAAATTTAACGACCAATTTAAATCGAGAATCATAATTTAAAAATTAAATTAAAATATTTAAAAATTTAGAGACCAATTTAAATAAATATCATAATTTAAAGATAAATTTAAATTATTTAAAATTTAGGGACTAATTTATGCATTGTTATTATATAATGGCACTAATTTTACACATCGTTACGCACTATATTTTTTAATTTTATATAATTATATATTTTATTTTTATTATTTATATATTCTATCAATTTATTTTTCATTATTAATACATTCTATCAATTTAGTTATCATGATTTACATATTCTATCAATTTAATCATTTTAATTTACACACTCAATCAATTTGATCTTAATTCGAAATAATTCAATTAATCTAACCTCAATATTTAAACAAATTAAACAATAATATTGGTCAAAACAATACAACGAAAACAGTTTAAATAGTCCTCCTATTGTTTCCCCTTTGAAAAACCTATCCCTTTGTACATTTCAGTTCTATATTTAAACATTACTTGATGATCCTGATGATTTTATTTGCCCCATGGATTGTTTTAGTAAATTAAATCCCGTCATTTCATATTTCTGGATTCAAGATTAGTCCAACAATGGCGGCTTCCTCTTCTTCAATGGCGTCGATTCTTGGTGTTCCTTTGAGTTTTCCTTCAGAACCCAACTCCTTTACCCCCCTTCAGTTCAGAAAAACTGGTGTTTTCCGGAGGTTTTCAATTTATTCTTCCAGGCCTGCCATTGTTCGTTGGAAAGCTTCAACAAGAAGGGTAAGCTTCTTAAACAATGCTATTTCATAATTCATGGGTTTGGATTCATATACTTCATCTTAGGTTGTGATTTTATTAATTTGTTAATAAAAAGAACAGAAATGGGTGTTTTAATGATGGCGATTTTGTTAATGCTAAGGAATCTGTAGTTTTTATATTAAATAGTGGTTTAATTAAGGTTATTTTTGTTTGCGTAGCAGTTCTATTTTATAATTTTTCTTGTATTTTTGTTAGGTTTAGGGTTTTAAATACTTTTATGTTTTATAATTATATTAAATTGATAAATTTTTATTAAAATTTAAAATTTAAAAATTAAAAAATTTATAAATTAAGATTAAACTATCAATCAAAGTTTATATATTTTTAATTCTTTTGATAATACAGTACCTATAAACAAAATAATTTAAACCCAAATTCTATTTTTTTTTTCACTAAAACTACGGCATAAACAAGATTTGGTTTCACTTCTAATTTATTTCGACATTAGCTTCGATATATAGATGATAACATTAAAATTAAACATTTAATGTTGTTTGATTTGTGAAAAAAAAATCATGGGTTAATTGCAACAAAGATTATTTCATTATGGGTATAATTATATTTAGGTCATCTAATTATTAAAAATTATATTTTAGTCACTTATTTATGGGTAAGATTACGTTTGAGTCACTTAATTATTAAAGGTTGTATTTAGGTCACTCAATTATAAGTAAGATTACATTTGGGTCACCTTTCATATTTAAAAAAATATATCAATTTGGTCGCCTTTTTCTTCTAAATCACTTATATAACCGTGTTAACATTAGAGTACTTCATTTGAAGTTATTAATTAATCTAATACACGAATTGTTAAACTTTTTTTCAAATATGAAGAATGATCCAAATGTAACCTTAAGTGATCTGAATGTAAGACCCAAATGTAACCTTACCCATAAATGAATGACCAAAATATAACTTTTAATAATTAGGTGATCCAAATACAACCTTATCCATAATTAAGTAATCTCTATCACAATTTACCCAAATTTCATACATATTTTTAGTGTTTTTTATACTTCAATATTAAAATAAATAAATTTTAAACTTTAAAAGTTACTATCTTTTAGCACTTAAGATTTAAGACTTAGAGTTAAAATTTGTTTTTATGTTGGAACATAAAAAAACATTGATAAATTTTTTCACAAACACCTTATTTTAAAGATTTAGGGTTAGAATTTAGGGTTTATATATTAGGAGTTTAGAATTTAGGACTTGAGGTTATAATTTAGGGTTTACTGTCTATGGTAATATGATTCAAGAATTAAATTATAACCTTAAACCCTAAATTTTAATCGTAACTCATCGATTCTAATCACTAAACTTAAAGGCATTCAATCTGATTCTAGACCTTAAATCTAAGACACCTGTGAACATTTTTTATTTCCAGCACGTGTATAGAATAATTACCCTTAGTTATTTAGGTTTATATTTGAGGTTTTATTAGTGTGTGTTTTTTTTCTACAAATGAGTATCAAATAATATCACATCATTTTAAACACTAAATTTTAAATACCAAAAAATTAAATCTTATATTTTAAAATTTAAAATTAATCTTAAACTTTAAATTTTAAATTAATTTTAAAAGTCACCACTTGTTCAATCTCCGTGCATCAAATCATTTTTCCTAGTTATTTATTAATTTTAACCCAAAAAACAATTGAAACCACGGTAATTTGGTTCCGTGAATGAACTATTGAGGTTATGAACCTGTCTCACATGCACGTCCAGGTGCATCTGTTCTCTTCTGTTTATCAGCACCTTTCAGAAATGCCAAAGATCTCTGAGCTGTTAGTTGGTTAGCTGGTAAGCTTTTAGTAGCTGGGTGGTTATCATTCTAACTGAACTTATAATGTCAGTTAGAGTACCAGGCTCAGCTATATAACAAAACTATAAGGGATGGCATGAATTATCTTTTATTCATTGCCTACACAGTAAAACTCCCATTTCTTCCATCTTCCTTCTCTTCGATATTCAACATGAACGACTGCTCAAATGTTGTGTATGTGCATGCACTACGTTGTAGTTGGGAGTTACGGCGGTTGGGAAACGTAAAAGGATGGTCCTATGCTCTGTTTCACCACACACGCAGTCTCGTGTTTTACTTTTCCTGCTCAAACTTCTGACAAAACTCTGATTGGTTTCGCCTGACAGTTCACACTCCGACCAAACCAAATCCATCCGGTTTCATCTTCTGCAAACACAAACAACGAATTGAAGAAACCAGAACCCAAAAGGTAAACTCTACTGAAACTCTGCTTCTTCTTAGCTTTAAGGATTACCCTTTTTTGGAGTTTTATGGTTGGTCGTTACCTAAGTTGAATTATTATTCATTCATTGTCTTAACATTGCCCAAATCTTCTGTTTTCTTACACCCATGTCGGAATAACATGGATTTCTTGAGTTTCTTAACAGGACCCTCACAATTACTAGGCAGTCCAACATGACTGCCGATACCACAACCTTAAGCTACTGGTTGAACTGGAGATTTGCACTCTGTGCACTGTTCATCTTAGCCTCCATGGTTGTGGCAGCTATTGTAATCTGGAAGTTCGAAGGCCGGAAAAGATTGGAACATGGAAGGAGAGAAAATCGGATTGAACCTACGGGGCTGTTATACGAGGATGAAACTTGGAATACATGTCTTGAAGCCATTCACCCTGCTTGGCTGCTTGGTTTTAGAGTATTTGCTTTCTTCATGCTTTTGGTTTTACTCATTGCCAATGTTGTCATTGATGGAAGTGGCGTATTTTGCTTCTATACTCAGTGAGTGACTCATCTACTAAGCTTGATTTCATGTATTTGAATAGCATTTCTACAACTCGCGATGGTTCATTATATATTATTTCACTATGTTATTTGGACTTAGGCGTCAGTGTCAGGTATGAGTATGTGTTAGAGCCGGGTTTGATTACGTTTTTCTAGTTTTGTTTCATATATTTGGAGGATCTATAGGATCGTATTCCAACATGAGTTACTGTCAATCAAGATGATACCTGTATGACCGGCTTTCGAATTGATCTTCATTGGTGCTTAATGTTTGCTATGTGTTTATTATAATTGATTCGTGTTTATTCCTGAACAGATGGACATTTGCCTTGGTCACTATCTACTTTGGGGTATGTTTCTTGCTGTGTTGTTCCAAGTAACTAGGATAACCTTTTGTATAATTTACTGATATTCACAACTAAAAATGTAGTTTGGGTCCGCAGTCTCCATATATGGATGTCGAAAGCACTGCAGAAAAACTGATGGCTATCGGGCTGATCACATAAGTTTAGATTCCGAGCAAGGCACCTACGTGCCTCCCACCATTGATGAAATCACAGATGTATCATCCAAACAGTACAGACATTATGACCCCCATGAAGCTACCTATCATCCTATGGTCGCAGGTCCTTGGATGTATGCGTTTCAAATTATTTATCAGGTAGGTTGACATTCGTATCTAATGCACATCTGGACATGAGCATCGGGAATTCGGGATATGATCTTCCAAGAACGCTTCAATATGGAAGTTTTGGAGGATAAAGGTCATACCATGTTTATACTATGGTCGCAGGTCCTTGATGTGTTATCTCTGTACTGATTTCCAAATATGAAAATCCAAAGCAATGTAGCAATATGCTGTCGGATTTATACTATGAATTGATAAAGTGAGATCGAATTTTAATTTATTTTGGCCTTAATTTTTATTATTTTGGTGTCTTCCAATAGATTTGTGCAGGTGCAGTAATGCTAACAGATACAGTATTTTGGCTCATTATTTATCCATTCCTAACACCCAAAGGCAGCGACTTGAATTTTGTAAGTCTGATGCTACAAACTCTAATTTTTTCTGAGGTCTTTTTCTTCTGTTTTTATTTGGAACATATGTTTCTGTTTATATGATCAAACCCCTTTGCTCTTGTCTGAATTATAATGGTGTCCACTGTCCACCATGCTCTGTCATGTTCGAATATGTGCTGAACATAAGACATGGAAGACTGATGTGTTTTCCACTATTCGATTTACTGTTTTTTATATTTATTTTCCTTTTATCTGTGATTTATGAACCATATTCTCAACTGCAGATGATTGTCTCTATGCACTCAATCAATGCTGTATTCCTAATTGGTGACACCATTTTGAATTCCATGGTAAGTTATGCTATTCAAAATCAAATGCAAGTGTTGCATACGAATATGTGACCTTCACCGGTATGTTAAACTCCCCTCAAGATTTTGAGGGTCTTCAGAGTATGATATTCTCATATTCGAGATCATATACTCGAAAGAAAAATAAATAGTTGAAGTATCCTTTCCTGTCCAGTATCAGCAGGTGAGCTAATATTATTATCTTTGCATTGCAGCGGTTCCCCTTGTTTCGAATTTCATATTTCATTTTATGGACAGACGCATTTGTTGTCTTCCAATGGATCATCCATGCTTGTGTTAACCTTTGGTAAAGCCTATGTTTTTACAGTTTTATCTGCAACAAGAAGAGCTTTGTTCTCATAATGTGGCACTCCTCTGTTTGCAGTTGGCCGTATCCGTTTCTCGACTTGTCTTCCTCATACGCTCCCTTATGGTATGTTTTGTTAAATATCTTTACGTATGTGTCGGATGCGGGAATGTTTGTATCAGGTGCATACTTGTGTAGAAAACATATTCGTATCCGACACTCGGTCTTCTAGTGTTTTTCTTTATCGAGCTGACCGTTTCGTGATCTGAACAGGTACTTGGGAATAGGGGTGATGCTCATCCCGTGTTATGGCATCTTTGGTTTAGTAGTTAAACTCAAGGACTTCTCCTTCTCAAGATCATGCCCAGATTCGTATATGAAATTGAGATAAGAATTCTTCTTTTCCTTTTATATCTCATCAATAATTTTATATCACGTACATTAGTAATTATTTTTAATATTTTATTAAAATTTTGTTTTTTATTAATAATATATATAATATAAAATCATTATTAAAACATGTAAATAAACATAAATTATTAAATGACAAAAAATTTAATTCCTTTGATCATAAAAAGAGGTAGAGAGATAGTACACTTCTGCTCCCTGCCTTATTTCAATCATAACATTCGAATCATTTGTTACCTGTACTTGGATTCATTGTGCACAATCTATTATTCTTGTATTTATTTCGTACGTAGAATTTTGTCCACAAACATTTCCTCGAGCATGAGTTTTTTTTTTTTTATATAATTTGGATAAGCCTCAGTTAAATAGTTAATTTAAACTAAATAAAAAATATTAATATTTTAGACTTTATACAAAAAATAAATGTTTGCTCAAGATGCTTGACCCACAAGAAATCTGACGATGGAATTTTATAAAAGCTTTCCTGTATCAAAAACTGAGTTCTATCCTAGCAGCCGCAGGGAAGAATATAAACTTTCACCTTCGGCTGACTTTAAACATCATCTTGGGTGAAAGGAACTGTGACCAACAGTGCCGACTGAATCAGTGCCGCCGGAATTGAGTGGAAAGCTCTCGTGCTCACTCGCATTGTTGAATTCCATAGTTTGTTCATCCATGAAAGGAGGACTTGTTGGCGCGGGGAGATCTTCGTCTGTCTTGGTTAGCATCTGTAGTACCTTCAACATGGATGGTCTTAGTGATCGAGCCTCTTGGGTGCAGAGAAGTCCGATATGCAATACTCGGTATATCTGATTCTTGACATCGGTACGTTGGTTGTTATCATTCGACATTAGAATCGGATCATAAATCTCCTCTGCAGTCCCTGATTGAAAGTGATTCCATGCCTATTTAACACACGAATACGTGAAAAAGAAAATTAAAAAAAAAAAAGGAAAACAGCTTTATTTGTGGGAAAATTTTAGGAGGGATTGTCTGAAGCTTACAACTGCAATAATGCTGTCTGAGTAATCTGTGTCTCTGCTTCCATTGTTTTGCTTTCCGGTTATGATCTCTAGTAAAAGCACACCAAAACTATAGACATCGGCCTTTTCTGTTAACTGGCCATTGGTTAGGTATTCCGGAGCCATGTATCCTCTGTCATAAAAGTAGAAATTACTAGTTTAAACATGAGATGCTTTTGACAATGCTACACAGTGAATCGCGTCTGGAGTAAACAAAAGGAAGATGATGCTTACAGTGTTCCGGCAACGGCAGTGCTGATATGACTACGATCTTCATCTAAAGACCTTGCCAAACCAAAATCAGCAATTTTGGCACGAAACCTTAAATCCAACAGGATATTGCTAGCTTTTATATCCCTATGGATGATTTTGTTTGTGGGGTTCTCGTGAAGATAGACTAAACCTTCTACAGTCCCGATGATAATTCGGTATCTCTTTTCCCAGGTAAGTTCTTTAGCTCTGCTGGGATCTGTTCATTTTTTCGGGAAGTTAGAAAAAATAGCTGTTATTGACATATCATTTAAGCTTTGCTATCGACATTTGAAGTAAATATCAATGTTTACCAAAGATGAAAGAATCAAGGCTCTTGTTAGGAAGGAACTCATAGACGAGAAGACTTTCGGGTCCAGAACAACTACATCCCAACAATCTCACCAGGTTTTTATGCTCCACACAGCTGATTATATTGACTTCATTGTAGAAATCTGCAGCTCGGTGTCGATTGTTAAAGAAAAGTCTCTTGACAGCTATCTCTCTTCCATCAGGTAGAGCCCCCTACAGATGACAAAAATAATCACTGACCATAGCAAAGCTGTTAAATGCCAAAGAAGAGCAGTGGACACTGGTGGAAAAACTACCTTATAAACTGTCCCAAATCCTCCTTGTCCAAGCTTGTTTGCCTCGTCAAACGATCCTGTTGCCTTCTCGAGTGTAGAGTATTTGAAATTTAAGCTACTATCACGAAGGACTTTCACCCACTGTTCTGCATCATTTAGACCTAGAATTCGAAAACATTTTAGAAACATAGACAAGGCTCACCACATTACCAGGTAGAAAATTGTAATAATTCCATGTAATTGAAAACTTTGGATGACATTCTATGACATTAGTTGATTCTTATGCTTCGTTAGCCTGATAGAAAGGAAAAGAAGTTGCAAATGCCCGAATTCAAATCGTACAGACGAGGTAACTGCATGAATAAATTGAACTAAACATATGATTCAGTAGGTTCCCTTTTTATTACCTCTTTTCTTTTGTATGTTTCTGCGGTTCCGGATATAAGCTCCGATTGCTGCAAGAACAGCCAAAACAAGGAGGGAACTGACAGTAGAAACTACTATAGTTATAATGGTTCCTGCAAAATCATGAATACAATTCACATTTGATTAACATTTTTAATCTGTAGAATAGGTGATAAGAAGCTAAAAGTTTCTTTACCTCTTGAACTTCCATTTCCAGGTTCTCTATTGAGGAAATCTATATCGGAGTATCTCATGAAGCAACCAGTGTAGAGTGCCCGTCCCTCCGACCACGGCAAGCACCGTAACATAGCCGCCGCTGCATTCTCATAACATGCTTCACAAGAACTCCGGTTCAATGTCCTCCAACAGTTGACCAAAACATAAGCTGTGTTATTTGTTCCCGACCCCGCCACCTGAGCCTTAGCATAAATCCCTCCATTATTCAGTGCAGTAGTCACCGCCTGCGACACTGCTTGTCTAGCTGCTGCTTGAAAACTTGATCCCTTGCGGCTTGTATTCCCACACACAGCCATGTCATATGGTCCCAAGTACTCATCATAGAAGCTATAGTTGTCTGATCTCATGAAGCACCCGTCGAGGAAAACTCGTCCACCGGTGTTCGGAAAGCATTGAGGAAGAACCGTACGGGCCTCCGCATAACACAATGGACAGTCGTTCAAAGATAGATCCCCATAACACTGAGCTAGACCATAATTAGTATCAAGCCCTGAACCAGTAACTGCAGTCCCCCAACCAAATTGCCGCATAAGATCATTGATTTCCTCCATTAAACTAATGAAATTGGGAACGAATACAGTCCTGTTATTCTCCTCTCGAGAGACACATGTCATATTCACTATTTGAGCCCTCGGTTGGGCTCGAACTATTTCGAATAATCCTATAGATCCGAACATAAGAACCATGAAAACATATCCAGCTGCTTTAACCATTTTCTTTTCAACCTGAGCACGAATCTCGAAGTTGTTTAACTGGCTTCAAGAAATTGGGATTTGATCATGCAAAGTCTTGTATTGGGATTAAACATGAAGAACAAAGAATCTGAATTAAATCAAACAGATCATTCAATATACCCAAATCAATCAAGATCCAGAAACTAAAATGAGATGAAATATAAGCAAAACTTAGAAACAAAGGATGCGATTCATACCTAGGTTTAACTTCCCTGGAGATCGAAAGATGACGGAGTTGCTTTGATTTGCAGAAATAAACGAGAAATCCGTTTGGGAAAAGGAATTGAAGAGAAAACAAATGGTATAATGGCGAGAGATGGAAGTCAAAGTACGGATTGGAAACGGAAACTGAAAGTGAGTGGAAAAGATTTTCAAAGCACGGCTGCGCCATTTCCCTTGGCGGAGGGGAAAAGCCTTTGGATCAAAGAATCAAAAAGTCTTCCACTGAGCAATTAAACAAATAAGAATAACCTGAAAAACGCGCCGCCGCCGTGCTTCCCTCTCCTCCCCCTTGACTTCAAACATTTGACTAACTCTCTGTATCATAAAAAAACAATCTTTGTGACCAAACCAAACTTTCCCTTAAATCTTTTGAAAAATTACCCCCCCAAAAGAATCTAGGACAGTTTGAGCGTAAACATGGACTTAGTTATTGTGACCAAAGGTAAAAGAAAACAAAATTAAGACGGAGAAGTTGAATATAATGTGAAGCTTCTGCTTCGGTTTTCAATCGAGTAGAATTTATAAAATTATAACTTAAATTAATTAAATTTAATTTATTTTAATCAAATTAAATTTTATTTATCTCTCGTATTAATTACATCAACCAACGGTATTTAAAAAAAAAGGAGACAAAAGCCATATAACCCTTGAATATTAAAAAAAAAAACAAGAGGAAGTTTCTTAAAAGATGAAACAAATGAGACCAAGCCATGCTGAAGAAGGACAAGAACTAACACCAAATCATTGTTGTCTAAGCCAGCGAGTCGTCCACGTTTCAACATTCTAGACTTCTTAATGTTGGCTTCGCTTCGCACCTGATCAGACAATTTCTAGAAATGTTGGTAATCTCAGTGGATTCAACCAAATTTATGTAAGAAAAGGGCTACCTACATAGTTTGACTTTGCTATTCCATGCACGTGTCGGAGAAAATTGTGTTTATAGAATCTTCTTAATTTTATTGTTTACGAACTATATTTAAAATTTACATTTTAAAGATTTTAAGTATAATATGTTTGAATTTAGGGATTATTTATAAAATTTTAAGTTTGAGGTTATAATTTAAGGATTGTTGACTTAACTTAAAATTTTTAAATTTTATTTAAAATTTAAGTTTTGAATTAATCAAATTTTCAAATTTTTATCTCAAAGTTAATGATTTGGTTTTTTAGTTTTAAGTAAGATGAAACAGGAAACAGAAGATTGGCAGATTTGGTGTTGGATTTGATTTCATAAACAAAAATTTTCATATATTTTAAACAGATTTTACATTATACAAATAATTTGATGTCATTCTGCATTTTAAGGATTAACTATCTATTCTACCTATTGTTTGCTCAAGATGCTTGACTTGGACAAAACTTTTCCATTACCAAAACAATGATTTGTGTCCCAAGAAAGGTACACTCTTTCACCTTCGTCTCGCTTTAAACATCATCTTGGGTAAAAGGAGCTGTGATCCATGGTGGCAATTGAATCATTACCACCTGCATTGAGTGGAAAGCTTTCGTTCTCGCTTGTGTCTTTGAATTCCATAGTCTTTTCATCCATAAAAGGTGGAGTAGTTGGAGCAGGGAGGTCTTCGTCTTTCTTGGTTAGCATCTGCAGTACCTTCGACATCGATGGTCTTAGTGATCGAACCTCTTGGGTGCAAAGAAGCCCGATATGAAGTACTCTGTATATTTGATCCTTGACATCCCTACATTGGTTATTGTCGTTTATCATTAGATTCGGATCATATATCTCCTCGGCAGTCCCCAATTGGAAGTGACTCCATGCCTGTTTGGTCCCAAAAAAAATCAAAAACAGCTTTATTTAAAGTAGTGTTTCATGTAGGAAAATTTTAGGAGGTGATGTCTGAAACTTACGATTGCAATTATGCTGTCTGAGTCGTCCGTGCCTTTGCTTCTGTTGTTTTGCTTTCCGGTTATGATCTCAAGTAAAAGCACTCCGAAACTATAGATATCGGCCTTGTCCGTTAACTGGCCATTGGCTAGGTATTCCGGAGCCATGTATCCTCTGTGGATCAAGTAGAATCCAATATTTGAACGTGAAATATATTATGCTATCAACAGTGAATAGTGTCTGGAACGAACAAATAGAAGATGATGCTTACAGTGTTCCGGCAATGGCAGTGCTGATATGACTCTGATCTTCATCGAAAGACCTTGCCAAACCAAAATCGGCGATTTTGGGACGGAACTTTAAATCCAACAGGATATTACTTGCTTTTATATCTCTGTGAATGATTTTGTTCGTGGGGTTCTCGTGAAGATAGACTAAACCTTCTACGGTCCCTATGATAATTTGGTATCTCTTTTCCCAGGTAAGCTCTTTACCTCTGCTGGAATCTGTTTGCTTTCAGAAGGTTAAAACAAACATTCAGTGATATATCAGTATCAATTTAAGCTTCGGCATTGATATTGGAAGTAAAGAATTGGTGTTCACCGAAGATGAAATGATCGAGGCTTTTGTTAGGGAGGAACTCGTAGACGAGAAGACTTTCAGGTCCGGAACAACAACATCCCAATAATCTCACCAGATTTTTATGCTCCACACTGCTTATCATGTTGACTTCATTGTAGAAATCTGCGGCTCGGTGTCGATTGTTAAAGAAAAGTCTCTTGACAGCTATCTCTCTTCCATCAGATAAAGCCCCCTACAGAAGACAAAAAGAATCACTGACCATAGAATAATGGATTAACGGTTAAATGCCAAAGAGGAGCAGCTGACATTGGTGGGAAAACTACCTTATAAACTGTCCCAAATCCTCCTTGCCCGAGCTTGTTCGCCTCATCAAATGATCCTGTAGCCTTCTCGAGTGTAGAGTACTTGAAATTTAAGTCACTATCACGAAGGAGTTTCACCCACTTTTCTGCAGCATTCGAACCTGGAATTCCGAAACATTTTAGCAACAAAAACAAAGCTCATCACAGTTCTATGTAACTGAATAATTTAGACTCTGACATTCCTTTGCTTTTCTAGTGAAAAGGAAAGGGAAAGAATTTGCAGATGTTGGAATTTGAATCATATGATTCCGGTGACCACATAGATTAATTGAACTAAAAATTTACTTCAAGTAAACATGTTTTTTACCTCGTTTCTGTTGTATGTATCTGCGCTTCCGTATATAAATTCCAGTAGCTGCTAGAACAGCTAAAACAACCAGGAAACTGAGAGTAGAAACTACTATAATTATGATGGTTCCTGCAAAATCATGAAGCTAAATCAAGTCACATTATGAATTTGGTATCATATAGAGTTGAGAAAATAACTTGAACACGTCAAGTTCTGATCCAATCTTAAAAAATGGGTTTTATTTGAAAATCCATTGCAATCAAGACGAGTAAGTTTTAGATGAAATCCACTTCCCAAGATATTTACGGACAATTCCTATTATGGTTTTTTTATATATTTTTGTTGAAGTTCCTTATCTTTTACAAGACTATCACACGCATTTAGTTTAATTAAGTAAAATCTTAAGACAGTGGGTTCGGAAGGGGGTTTTGTTCTTTCTTCTTTTACCTCTTGAACTTCCAGGTCCAGGTTCTTTATTGAGGAAATCAATGTTGGAGTATCTCAAAAAGCAACCAGTGTAGAGTGCCCGTCCCTCTGACCATGGCAAGCATCTTAACATTGCTGCTGATGCATTCTCGAAACATGCTTGACAAGAACTCCGGTTCAATGTCCTCCAGCAATTGACCAGAACATGAGCTGTCTCATTTGTTCCCGGAACCGCCACCTGAGCCTTAGCATACCCTCCATTATCCAGTGCAGTAACCACTGCATGCGACACTGCTTGTTCCGCTGATGCTTGAAAGTTCGATCCCTTGCGGCTTGCATTCCCGCATAAAACCATGTCATATGGTCCCAAGTACTCTTCATAAAAGCTATAGTTTGCGGATCTGATGAAGCACCCATCGAGGAACACTCGGCCACCGTTGAACGGATAGCATCGAGGAAGAACCGTACGCGCCGCAGCATAGCACAATGGACAGTCAGTCAAAGATAGATCCCCATAACACTGAGCTAGGCCATAGTTAGCATTAGGTCCTGAACCGGTAACTGCAGTACCCCAACCAGATTGCCGCATGACATCATTGATTTTCTCCATTAACGAAACGAAATTGGGAACAAATAGTGTTGTGTTATGCTCCCTTTCAGGACTACATGTCATATTCAGTATTTGGTCCCTCGGATCTGCTCGAACTCTTTGGAGTAGTGCTACATATCCGATCATAAGAACAACAAAAACATATCCAACTGTTTTAACCATTTCCTTTTCAGCCCGAGCTTGAATCATGAATTGTTTAGCTATCTTCGACTTGTTTACGCTTCAGTTCAAGAAATGGGTTTAAGTTCCACCAGCTCTGCATTTATCAACGAACCTGAAAAAGATAATGAAATTGATTAATGCAAATTCCCATCTTTTTGTCTCACACTCCCGGTCGATATTCCCAACTTTAGTCCATACTACCAATACCCTTAAACTTCTATTAAACAGATAATTTTATTCCTAAGATAAATGTTTGGATTCGAACACATAAAATGAGACAACATAAACATATTTGACCACTCGGTAAAGGGCGATGATATAGTTGATAATTAGATGATGGATTCATCAATCCATGATAAGTTCAAATGACTCCTAATAAATATCATTCTTTCACTATATTTATGCATTAAATTATAATTAAAATATTAAAATAAAGTCAATAACTAAAGTTTTCGTCTTAAAAAAGAATTAACTATAATTCAATCACTCTTATTTTTAGTATAATTTGAAGTTCAATAATCCTGTAATTTTGGATTCAAGATTGTGAACATGGCGTTATAGACTGCGGTTGAATTATAAAAATATTAAAAAGTTATGGAATTGTTTAGGCTTATGCAAGTGAATTAATCAACAAGAAGACGAAGAAAAAAGCCATAATCTCATGGAAAACCCTATTTTCATTCAATCAGGAGTTTGTAACACTTCCAATCACCATAAAAACTGAATTAAATTCAACATGAAGTCTAATCTACCTAAACTAATTAAGACCCAGAAACTACAAGTAAAATATAAGGAAAACCCAGAAATAAGAAGAAAAAGGAAGGCTGTTATTCGTACCTTAGTTTATCTTCCATGGAAATCGAAAGACGCGGGAGTTGAGTTGCAGAACCGAAGAATATCACTTTTGGGCAAATGAATTGAAGAGAAACGAATGATATAAATAGACAGAGATGGAAGTGGATGTAAGTAGTTGACATGGAAAATTTGAGTAGAAGTTTTTCCAATCAATTCAGTGCCATTCATCGTGTAAAATGGTGAGGAATTGTAAGGAAGGATCCAGCACAAAGTCTTTCATTCAAAGAATCGACTCTCTGGTTCTAAGCATTTAGAATTTAGAGGTTACTTGGAAATGGCGGGACCCCAATGCTTCAATCTTCTACCTCCACTTGGGAATTCAAACATTTGATTTCACCATCAAACCAAAAACTGAAGTGGGTCGGCTAAATTGCATTATCAATAATTTATTGATATTTTTAAAATGTTTTAAGTAAATAATTGTTTAAATTATATATTTTTTAATTAAATGTTTAAGTTGCTTTATTAGGCTAAGTAGGCAATTAATGTTGATTCTGTGACATATTTAAAATTTTTTGTTAATTATTAACGTTAAAGGATACTTAACATTTTGTAAGTCTCAAAATTCTTTTAAAATTAAATAAAATTATTTTATTTAAAAAAATTTAAAATTTTAATCATAAAATAATCTTTAAATTTAGAATCCTTAAAATTTAAATCTCGATTTAGGCTAATTTCACCCTCGATTGTTACGACGATGTTCATCACATCGATCACCTAATCTAATCATTTATTTTATCATTTCGTCATTAAAATTGATCAATGTTATGTAAAATATTAAATTTGTTAAATATTTTTTTGAACGATTTACGATGAATAATGATAAAAAAAAAAGATAAATTATGTAACTAATATCATTAAAAACGATCAGATTTAGTGGTTTATTTATTTTGTAAACTATTTTGAGACTATTTAAAATTTTCGGTATATATTTTTATTTGATATTAATAATTTTAATTATTTTTAATACAATTTTAAAATTTTTAAAAAATGATACGTATCTTTTTAGTGAACAAAATAAACAAAAATAAATTACAGAATAAAATATTAAACATATATATATTAATTTAAATACTTAACTAAAAAATATATTTTAAATATTTATTTACCTATTAAACCTTTAAAATCTTAGTTACCAAATTAACACAAATACAAATATTTTAGTAATTAATTGTTTAAATCGATATATTTCCCTTAAAAGCTTCAATCCAATATTTTTTAGACTATTTTTTTTCCTAATTAAAAATCTAGAACCGAAGGAAATACTAAACTCGGGTCCAAGTCCTCTCAACGTCTGGTTTAAGGTCAGGGTGGAAAGGACAGAAGTAGTGGAGTAGTTTTCCCGCCACTTTAATTACGAAAATGTCATCCACGGTTCAAACTTCAAGACTTTGAAAAGGCTTATACAATTTCTAGAAATATAATTAGGATTTATATTCAGAAAATTAGTAATATAAATGAAAAGTTTTTATAAATGTTTTTTTAAAGTTTTTAAATATAAGAGTTTAAAATTTAGGGATAACAGTTAAAATTTTATTTTAAAAATAATATTATTAAGATTTAAAATCTAACTCATAAATTTTAAATTTTAATCTTAAATTTTAATCATTATTTTTAAATTTTAAATTTTTATACCGAAAAATCAAATCACATTTATAAAATTTTAATTATTTTAAATAGCGTGGGGTTTTCATGTTGGTATGGACTTGGACAAGGAAGAAAAAAGACTTAGCAGCAGCAGTATTTAAATAATGATTTTTTATAGTAGTTATTAAATTTAGACATTATATTTTATAAAAAATTATAAAAAATCATATATATATATATATATATTTTAAAATTTCTATTATTAAAAATTATTTTCTCTGATAAGATAAGACATTAAATTTATTTAAATAAAATTAATAATTTAAATCTTGATATTATGAATAAAATAAATTAATTTGGGAAGATCTTTATAATACCCGATCTGAATTAATTAATTGAGTTATAAAACAAAAAACATATTTATATTTTGTAATTATTACTCATGAATATTAAAAGTATATAAAATGTTGGTTATAATTGAAAAGTCGAATAAAATATTTATAACTAATTTTAACGTATCATGTTCTCCTCTAAATATAAGTAATAACACTACTTTTACTTTATAAAAATATATGATCCAGATGAATAATTTAGAGTAATTTAATAATTATTTTTAACTTTATCCTGATAATATTTGTAAATTTCATTACTATTGTTTGATTTATGTCCGAAATAGTTTATTATATAAAATATTAGACATAAAGATAATTTAGTCTTTAATATTTATAATTTTTTTATTTGGGTCTTTATTTTTTAGATAAATTTAATCTTTAATCTATATCTTTTTGACAAATAGCTTATTTAAGCTATTTAACTATCATGATAATTGGACCGTTAAAAATCTAACAATGATGACATGTTATATGCATAAGATAATATATTTTAAATAATATGGCGTTTAACCTTTCAAATATATATATATGAAATATAATTTTATTTTAATATAAAATATAAAACAATTAAAATTCAAATAAAATACTAAAAAATTAATTAATTCTAAAATAAAATATTACTAAACATTCTCAACTCTAACTACGATAGAATCAAAATCATATCTTAAAATAATATGAACACAGTTCAAAATTAATTAATTTTTTAAGATAAGATTTTGATTTTATCATAGTTAGGGTTGAGAATGTTTAGTGATCTTTTATTTTAATATTTTATTTAAATTTTAATTATTTTATATTTTATATTTTATATTATATATATATATATGTATTTGATAGATTAGATGCCATATCATTTAAAATGGCATATCATATGCATATGATATATCACAATTATTAAATTTTTGACAGTTCAATTATCATGATAGTTAAAAAATAAATTATTTGTCAAAAAGATATATATATTAAAATTAAATTTATTCCAAAAAAAAAATAAAAGCCAAAATAATAAAAATTATAAACGTTAAGAATTTGTTAAGAATATTTTATTTATGGTAAATATCCATGTATTAGAGGAAGATTTAATGAGCTTTATAATTAGGTTTAATACCTATTGGAATTAGGGTTTCCATCTTATGCCTATAAATATAGACTTTTGGAGAAAGCTTTGTACACAACTCACCTTTGAGAATACAATAAAGTTATTATAATTTAAAACAAAAAAATAGTTTGTTTAATATTTTTTATGTGTATATTCTTGTTTTGTCTAATGTTATTATATGTTTATTTCATGCCATGAATATATATATATATATATTTGTTCATTAACATGTTATTTGTTTTGTTTATTTAATCCGAGTATATTGGTTGGACATCTCGTTCTACGAGGCTATTGGTCTCAAAGGAGGTTCTTTTATTAAAGGACCTTGTGGACTGGTTTAACAATGCCGCGTATGAGGATTAAATCATTGTTTGTTTATATATATATATATATATTTAAGATATAATTGATCTAATTTTTTTATTTGTCTTTTATTGTATATCAATAACAAATTTTGCAAAAATTGAGTTTGCGGCTCTTGATATTTCCGGAAAAAATTATTTATCTTGGATCCTAGATGTTGAAATACATCTAGATGCAAATGGCTTGGGAAATACTATTAAAGATGAGAATGCAGAATCTGCTCAAAATAAGGCCAGGGCCATGATACTTCTTCGCCGTCAACTCCATGAGGGTTGAAATCTGAATATTTAACGGTGAAAGATCCTCTTATTCTTTGGAATAATCTAAAGGAACGATATGACCACCAGAAAACCGTTATTTTGCCTAGAGCTTGATATAATTGGTTGCATCTGAGATTGCAAGATTTTAAACCAATAAGCGAGTATAACTCTGCTATGTTTCGAATTACTTCACAATTGAAGTTATGTGGTCAAAATATTATTGATGAGGATATGTTAGAAAAAACATACTCCACTTTTCATGCCAACAATGTTGTCCTTCAGACATAATATCGTGAAAAAGGCTTTAAGAAATATTCTGAGTTAATTTCTTGCCTTTTTGTGGCTGAGCAAAATAATGAGTTGCTCATGAAAAATCATGAATATCGCCCAACAGGCTCCGCTCCATTTCCTGAAGCGAATACGATATTCTATAGCGGAAAAATAAAGGCTACACCCATAATCGTGGTCATAGATATGGGCGTGGGCGTAGTCATAGCCACAGTCGAGGACATAGGCGAGGTGGTCGTTTTAAAAGTAACTATACCCACCGCAAGTGGAACAATAAGGAAGACAATGGTGCAAAAGATCAATCCAAAAAAGAGGAATCTACTTGTAATCGATGTGGTAGCACAAATCATTGGGCCCATGCTTATCGTACGCCAAAACTTCTTGTGGACCTTTACCAACAATCAATAAGTGGTAAAGGAAAAAAATTGAAACAAATTTTATTTATATCGATGACAATGATGATTATGGCCTTCACAAAGATGATTATGGCATTTCCGGCAGTGGCTAGGACAATTATGGCATTACAAACATAGAAGTTGATGATTTTCTCATATTCCCTGAGAGAAATATTTGATGCCTTTTAATTAATTTCGTATTTATTTTATGTTATTAGGAAAATATTATCATTTTATCATGATTTTTTTTCAAGAATAAATATTATGTTTACTTTATTAAAATAATTGATGTTATTATTTATTTTAAATATTGTTGTAACATTTATTTATTTTTTAAAGAACATGATTACGTCACAAATACAATCTGCAAAATATGGTGACGACTTATGTTTAGCGGACAGTGCAAGTACTCATACAATACTTAAGCATAATTTTCCCCCCATTTAACAATACAAGAGAATAATATGAGTACTATATCCGGAAGTGCTAATATCATAGAAGGTTCCGGAAAAACGCATGTGTTATTGTCAAATAGAACTTTATTTCATACTCAAGATACGCTATACTCTCTAAAGTCGGAAAGAAACTTATTAAGTTTTAAAGATATTCGCAAAAATAGATATTATATTGAGCGTATTAGTCAAGGAGATGTTGAATATCTCTATATTACGAGTGTAATTCAAGGCAATAAGAAAGTGCTAGAAAAATTACATGCACTGTCATCTGGATTGTACTACACAAGAATTAGTGTAATTGAAGCACAAGCTATTGTAAACTATAAGTTTACTGATAACTTTATTGTTTGGCACGACCGGTTAGGCCATCTCAGATCGACTATGATGCGAAGAATTATTGAGAATTCATGTGGTCACTTATTGAAGAACCAAGAGATTCTTCAAAGTAATGCCTTTTTATGTGATGCTTGCTCTCAAGGCAAATTAATTACCCGACCATCACCAGCTAAAATAGATTATGAATCTATTAACTTTCTGGAACAGATACAGGGTGATATATATGGGCTCATACACCCTTCTTGTGGACCATTTAGATATTTTATGGTTTTAATTGATGCATCGACTAGATGGTCAAATGTATCCTTGTTATCGACCCACAACTTGGCATTTGCGAGGTTACTTACTCAATTAATAAAACTACGAGCACATTCCAGATTCTCCCATAAAGATAATTCGTCTTGATAATGCTGGTGAATTTACTTCTAAGGCTTTTGATAATTTTTGTATGTCGATTGGAATTAATGTTGAACATCCTGTAGCTCATGTTCATACACAAAATGATCTTGCAGAATCATTTATCAAACGATTTCAATTAATTGCAAGATTGTTATTGATGAAGTCCAAACTACCAATTTCTGTTTGGTGACACGCAATTTTACATGCAGCATCACTGATTCGCATCAGACCAATAAGTTATCATAATTTTTCTCCATTACAAATGGTTTTTGGTCAAGAACCAAATATTTCTCATCTTAGAATTTTTGGGTGTACGGTTTATGTTTCGATTACTCCATCACAACGCATAAAGATGGGTCTCAAAGGAGGTTGAGAATATATGTCGGATTTGAATCTCTCTTGATAATTAAATATTTTGAGCCTTTAACGGGGAATTTATTTATAGCTAGATTTGCCGATTGTCATTTTAATGAATCGGTTTTCCTAATATTAGGGGAGAAAATAAACAACTGGGAAACCAAATAAGTTGGAATGAATTATCGTTATCACACTTTGATCCATATACCCAACAATGTGATCTAGAAGTTCAAAGGATAATTTTTTTATATTAGCAAATCAATTGTCAGATGCTTTCGTTGACCCTAAAAGAGTGACTAAGTCACATATTCCAGCTATGAATGCTCCGATTAATATTGAAATCTTAGAAGGACAAACTCTAGTTGCTAATGAGTTAAACGTACGCTTAAAGCGTGGTAGACCAGTAGGTTCCAAAGATAAGATTCCACGGAAAAGAAAATGAGCTATATCTTGTGATGGTCCGATTGTGGAGTCAACGAATCATGAAATATCTCGAGAAGAGATTGAAAGGTCTCCAGCAGAGACATTAGACATGACTCAGGTACCTGATAATGATGAGATCTCTATAAATTATGTCATGTTTAGTAACAAATGGAACCGAAATAAAATCGATGTTAATAATACTTTTGCATGCAATATAGAACTAGAGATTTTGGATGATAATGTTGATCATGAACCATTATCAATTGGACAATGTAAGTGCAACGATCTTAAAAAACGTTAGATTAAGTGTATCGCTAAAAAGTTCTTTTTGAGTTGGAAAACATTTTTCGATGTGTCATTTTGAAATTAATGTCTTCCACGTGGGGGTTTCGGTTTAAAATTGATTTTTTGAAAAATTGGAGTCGCCACCGGCCGTTTAGGTAGACCGGACACCATAAAACCAGAGATTTTAAAAGTTAGGGTTCGAGAGTCGATTACGGATGAGGAAGGATTAGCACCCCACACCGCCCAAAAATTGGTACTTTGTTTAATTACCGCTTTACTAATATTAAATTTTCCGGGCTAATTTGACGATCGGATTAATTTTTAATTAAATGTACGCATTTATTTTAAAGCACCTATATAAAACCTTTCGCGTCATGACGGATCTTGTAGAATAAGGTCCCTCCTATATAGAACTCTTACTTCTAGATCCGGAGTTAGGGTTTCTCCTATATGAAACCTTTCACTCTGAAGTCTCGAGTTGTTTGCCTCTCCTATATGAAGCTTCAATCTCAGAGAAAAAAAATGAAGATGGGGTCTCTCCTATATAGGACTCCTGACTTTGTTGTTGTCGGTTTCTCCTTTTGTGTGAAACCTTCATCTGTCAATCTTCTTTCATTTTCGGGACTCTCGTCAAGTGCCTTTCAATATTCTTTTTGAATCGAGACTCACGTCAAGTGTCTTTCAATCTTCTTTTTAAATCGGGACTCACACCTTAATAGGCTGTCAATCTTCAATCTTTCGGGATTCACGCCAACAAAGGCTGCCAAAAATCTTTTTCTTCGGGACTCACGCCAGGAAGGCTGCCAATCTTCTTCGAATTGGGACTCAAGCCAAGCAGCTGTCAATCTTCTTTCCGAAAACATCTAGGGTTTCTGGATTGCCCAATGTCTTGATCTTTATACTCGGTTCCTCTTTTGTTTTGGAGATACATTCACTGTCTGCCAAGTTCTGTCTTGAGAATATTTTTTTATTTTCTTCTTCTTTTCTTTTCTTTTCTTCTTCTTCTTTCATGATGTCCCAGTTCTACCGGTCTTGTTCTGCAAATTTGAAATGTTGAGCTCTCTGGCTTGATCTCCTTTTTTCTTTTTTCTTCTTTTTTGCTGAAAGGTACAAACGTGCACGGAATCTTTGTTACGACCATCTTCTTGACCATTATCTGTCTTTTGTTGTAAGACAATTTATAAAAAATGATGATGAATGAGCATTTTTACTATGCATGTGTTCGTGATGTATGTTCGAGATGCGCATGTGCAATCTGTGGGTATGCATTGACGCATGAAGTTTCTGTTAACCCTGTTTCAAAAATTTGGTACCCCAGTCCTCATTTCGTTTACCAGGTAAGCTTCATTAGCTAAACTTTGTCAGTAATCATGACACCTCTGGTCACATCAGATTCGAGCTTTGATTCTATCATTTCATGGACAATGATGCCCTGTTTGTATTCTTTATATTCTCTTCTGGATCAGTATAATGGTTGATCGGACGTCTTTGTATCTTGACTTCTTTTCTATACTTGTCGGGGTACCTCAATGGAGGGTGACTCTCATTTTTCTTAAAAAAATGATTTTATTTGTATGTATTTCTGATGCAATAAAAAATTTGGAAAATGTATGAAATTTGAAGCAAAGATGTTACCGCATCTAAAATTCAAGATCTGATGTGTAATGATATGTACATATATGTTCAAAAATGTTTGATTTTGTGTACATAGAAGAGCAAAGCCAACTCCTAAAAATTAATTTTCAAAGAATTAAAGAATGTAAAACCGTTTAATTGGTAAAAGCTTAATTCTTAAATGCATGCCCTTACAAATTGTCCCTACTACCTTCCGGGCTCAAAGTAGTAAATTGGACTTCATTTCACATAATGATTAAATATTAAAATTGGAGAGTCAGAACCTCCCACCACCAAAATTCATCTCGGTTGGTCTTTGATCCCCAGATCATAACCTCGATCAAGTCTCTATTCTTCAAACTTCAAAACACCGATATCGATTAAATTCTGCACGAGCTTCTTGAAGTAATGACAATTCTCAATAGAATGACCTGGAATGTCTCCATGATACTCACAATATGCAACAGCGTTGTACCATGCAGGGAATGGAGGCTCGGGGGGTGTAAGGATATAAGGCCGTACAAGACCTGTCTCGTATAGTTGAGAATAGAGCTCGCCGTATGAAACTGGAAAAGGAGTGAAGGTTGCTCTGTCCTCCCCCTTTCTAGAGCTTTCTTCTCCTTTTTGCTTTCTCCCAGTCGTAGGGTAATTGAAGGTCCCAGTAGCATTCACTTCACCTTCATTCTTTTTATCGTACCTTTGGGGCTTGTCACCATTGCTGATCCTCCCACTCTTGAGGGCTATCTCTAGAGATTCACCGATTCTGATGAGATTAACAAAATTCTGGGTAGTATGATGGATGAGACGATCATACAAAGCTCCTTTCAGCGAATTAATGAACATCGGTGTGATCTCATTTTCGGGGATAAGTGGTTGAATCTGAGCAACCATCTCCCTCCATCGTTGAGCGTATTGACGCAGGCTCTCGTTGGACCTTTTCCCCAAACCTTCAAGCATGATGCGGCTGGGTACCATGTCTGTTACATGTTTGTGCTGTTGTAAAAAAGATTTGGATAAGTCTTTCCACGACCTGATGTTCTCGCGACTAAGCCGAGCGTACCATCGGATTGCGGATCCGGTCAGACTATCCTGAAAGCAATGTATTAAAATTTTCTCATCTTTGATGAAAGCAGCCATTTTACGATAGTACATTGTGAGGTGTGCGAAAGGGCCCGATGTTCCATCATACTTATTGAATTCTGGACTTTTGAATTTCAGAGGTAGGATCAAATCGGGTACCAGACTTAGCTCACTAGCATCGTTCCCTGTCCCTTTTTGAGTCTGAATGGTCTTGAACCTTTCTTCCATCAGGCGGAACTTTAATTCCCACTTCTCTTCAATATCATGTCTGATCTTCTCGATCAGATTTAGGTCGGGGATCTCTTCCTCACAAAGCCTTTCAACATCTATAGGCTGGCTCCCGAGAACTTGAACTGGTTGTTTAGCAGATACTCTGGCAGGGTTTGCATCATTTGGTGCGACAAATTGAACCATATGATGAGAGGTATCTCCATTTGGCTCAAAGGTCTCTTCATTTCTTACTTTTTCTTTCCCGTGATTCTTGCCTAGTAGTGCCGTAAGCTCGAATAAAATAGATTCTTGAGACTGAGCAATTTGTGCACTGATACTCTGTTCAATATCCCCAAGACGATCCTCTAAGTGTTTCTGACCTCTTTCCAGATTGGTCACACGGTCTTCCATTCTTTTCTTTCGATAGTATGTGAAATTATAATGCGGTGTGGCCAATGTTTTAAAATGCACTGTCATAATATGCACATAGTTAGATGATGTCAAAATGGTTAAATGCATGTATGATGCATATATGGATGCCAATGATGCAAAATGTATGCGGGTTAAAGGTATTGACCCCTGTTGGTAATCACCATACTGGATTACTTTCACGGGAAATAGAGGGTCCATTACAAAATTAGGGGAAACTAATCTTATACACAAGTACTAGCCCTAATTCCTATTCCCTATGGCCCTAAGTTGTTTGCTTGACATAGGAATCTCTGTTGCATCATGTGTTTCGGTCTCCTTGGTTGACCTGGTCACGTTTTTAATTATCCTTCTGAACTTTAATCCTCAAGAATCGTATGGCATTGGTCCATGTCAAACATTGCCTGAGCGACCTTGTAGTGTCGGTGTTGCTGATCATCTTTGATAATCTCGAACGATGACCTTGATCCTCGTGAAGTGGGTCAGTAAGGTACTGATCTTTTGTTCTTGTTCTTGTAGTCTGATAAAAATTGTTTCTCCGTTGGCGCCCTTGGAAATTCAATTCATTACCTTATCAAACCGACGTTCGATATCTGACTCTAACTCAAACCCTGAACGGAGAATGGTACCGGTTCTGCACCTTCGACCAACCCTTACATTGTTAGGCTCTTTGAGGTTTTCTGTTACATATGGTCTTGGTGTTCTATATTTGATTCTAGCTCGACCTTTATATGGTGTGATGATATCGATTCTATGTCTCTGATAAGCAATTTATCCAACTTTGGTTTCTGTTACATCCTTCACGTTGGCTTGGAATCCCAGACGGTTATCTCTTCGTTGACTCGAGTAAAACAAAACACTATTACCTGCTCTCGGTATACGATGTCTGATTCTGACTTGAACTATAGATGTCAAAATGATGTCGGTTCTCTATCTCTACTAACTCTTTGATTAAACTTTGGTTTTCTTTTACGTCCTTTATATTCGCTTGGAATCTCGGACTGACATTCTGATGTAGACCCGGATAAACGCATGATCATTAACTAGTGTTGATGTTCGGTAGACTGTTGTCTCAAGCTCTTCGATCGTCCTATAACCGGTGTCTAATAACAAGGATCTGATGGATAGTGACCTTGCCAAATCTTATCCCTTAATCAATGTCTCTGATCAGTTTCTAACACTAGGGTTGAGGGTTTGAGATACCTCTCTTCCATTGTGAATGTTTCCTTTATAGGATGAACCACTCGAATCAATACCCTCTAATGCAATGCATGCAAAAAAGAAAAATAAAAGCATGAAAATACCAAGTTAGTATCGGGTACAATAATAAACGCAAAAATAAATTCGGAAAAATAAATTGCGTGAAAATAAACAGAGAAAGACAACCCTAGCTATCCCGTCTAGTTCTCCTAGGGTATCCGCATGGCTCTAGTGGGATGGGTAATCTAGTTCTCTACATGCAGTGTTGGTGTTAAAGGGGACCCGAATTGTCCGAGCTGTCCTCTACTAAGAGTAGCAAGGCCTCCGATCATCACCCATTATAGGCTCATCTTGACCGAGTTCAATTTAGGGGGACTCGTTCGCTTATGCCCATACGAAGGAACGATATCCTCACGAAAGCATAAGGTAGTGGAGCCCCGAAGGTACTTCGGCTAGGGCCCATACAGGAGAACGATATCTCCACGAAAGCATTAGCCTTTTCCCCTCACTTAAAAAGGACGGGTTTATATGTCATTTTTAAATGCGGAAAAATAAAAGTACAAATTTAATTGAAAATTAATTTGATCGTCACTTTAGCCCGAAATCTTTAATATTCTCAAAGCGGTAATCATTTAAAAGCTTGACACACTTTTTGTTTTTGAAAAACAAAATTTATCCCCAGCGGAGTCGCCATCTGTAGCGATCTTAAAAAACGTTAGATTAAGTGTATCGCTAAAAAGTTCTTTTTGAGTTGGAAAACATTTTTCGATGTGCCATTTTGAAATTAATGTCTTCCACGTGGGGGTTTCGGTTTAAAATTGATTTTTTTAAAAATTAGAGTCACCACCGGCCGTTTAGGTAGACCGGACACCATAAAACCAGAGATTTTAAAAGTTAGGGTTCGAGAGTCGATTATGGATGGGGAAGGATTAACACCCCTCACTGCCCAAAAATTGGTACTTTGTTTAATTACTGCTTTACTAATATTAAATTTTCCGGGCTAATTTGACGATCGGATTAATTTTTAATTAAATGTGCGCATTTATTTTAAAGCGCCTAAACCCGAAGATAAGCGTCCGAACCACTACCACCTTATTGGTACTGGCCTCGCTTACGACCGAATTTAGGGGCCCGCATTAACAAAACTAAATATTAATTCATGCAATTTAAGCAAATAAATTAAATGTATCACATAAAAAATAAATACATAAAACATAAATATTAATCTAATAAAATTAATATTAATCTAAAATATAAATTAAAACACACATAAATATTAATCTAAAACATAAACATAAATTAATATTAATATATAACACAAATTAAAAACAATTATTTTCATTAAAAATATTCAAAATACAAAGATAAAAATTATACCTAAAAATACGAACGGCTAACCCCGATGAACTCCCCACCAAGATCTACCACGACCCCTCCAAAATTTTAACTAGATCGAATCTTAAAAATAAGACCCGATCGAACCACCCAAAATTTGGGAAGAGCTAAGCTCTCAAATTAAGATCATAGGGTACTATCCTCACCCAATTGGTTATTCCCCCAAAAGCTTCCCCTCACCTCCTTTTATAGGTATTTGGAGAGAGGGAAGTGGGGTTTCTCATCAATGTGGGATTCCAATCCCACATCAACTTTCCTTTTATTTCCTTCTTCTTCTTTCTTTTTCATTTTTTCTCTTTTTTTTCTTCTCTTTTTATTAATAATATGATTACTACAATAATACTACAAATACTAAAATTTGATTAAAAATGAGTGATTATAGTAAGCAAAGAGATGATTGGCCAAAATGGAAAGATGCAATTGAAGCGGAATTCAAATCTCTCTTAAAAAGATAAGTCTTTGAGTCTGTAGTCCGTACACCAGAAGGTGTAAAACCAGTGAGGTATAAATGGGTCTGTGAGCAAGAGAAATGAAAAATTGGAAATTGCGAGATATAAAGCTCGTTTGGCTGTACAAGGATTTTCACAAAGACCTGGAATTGATTATGAAGAAACAAATTCCCTAGTGATGGATGCAACCACTTTTTGATTTTTGATTAGTCTGACAGTAAAAGAAAGACTTAATTTCCGCTTAATGGATGTGGTTACAGCCTATCTATATGAGCCTCTTGATAATGATATTTATATGAAACTTCCGGAAGGATTTAAACTGCCTAAAGCAGTCAATTCAAGTTCTTGAGAACATTATTCAATTAAATTGAATAGATCTCTTTATGGATTAAAACAATTTAGGCATATGTGGTATAATCGCCTCAGTGAATACTTATTAGCGGAAGGCTATAAGAATGATCCAATTTCCCCGTGTATTTTTATTAAGAGGTTTAGCTCCGGATTCGTCATTATTGCCATGTATGTTGATGATTTAAATATCATTGGAACTCCTGAAGAGATCTCTTTGACAGTTGAATATTTAAAGAAAGAATTTAAAATGAAAGATCTCGGAAAAACAAGATTTTGTCTTGGATTACATATTGATCACTTAAAGGATGGAATCTTTGTGCATCAATCAACATGCATAGAAAAAAATGCTAAAGAGATTTTACATGCATAACGTACATCCGTTGAGCACCCCCATGGTTGTTAGGTCACTTGATGTTAACAAAGATCCATTCTGTCCTCGAGAAAAGAATAAGGACATTCTTGGTCCAGAAGTATCATACTTAAGTGCTATTGGTGCATTGATGTATCTTTCTAGTCACACATGACCTGACATATCATTCGTTGTCAATTTGCTGGCAAGATTTAGCTCATGCCCAACCCGCAGACACTGGAATAAGGTTAAACACATATTTCGTTATCTTCAATGTACGAAAGATATGGGATTATTTTTCCCTAATATATCTAAAATCTAATTGGTCAGTTTCGCTGATGTAGGATACTTGTCTGATCCTCATAATGCTCGATCACAGATTGATTATGTATTTACATACGGTGATACAACAATTTTTTGGCGTTCAATGAAACTAACTATTACCGCCACTTCTTCTAATCATGCTGAGATTTTGGCTATCCATGAGGCTAATCGTGAATGTGTGTGGTTAAGATCTGTAACCCAACATATTCAAGAAAAGTGTGGTTTACTCTCTAGAAAATAGCTTCGACAGTCTTATACGAGGATAATACAGCATGTATTGCCCAACTTAAGAAAGATTATATAAAGGGTGATAGAACAAAACACATCTCACCAAAATTCTTCTTCACTCATGATCTACAAAAGAATGAAGACATTGATGTGCAACAGATTCATTCATGTGATAATTTGGCAGATCTATTTACTAAGGCGCTCCCTACTGCTCCATTTGAGAAGCTAACTTACAATATTGGATTGCGTTGTGTCAGAGATTTTGTCTGATGTATTTATGAGGGGGAGTCAAATACACGTTGTACTCTTTTCCTTATCCAAGGTTTTGTCCCATTGGGTTTTCCTGGAAAAGGTTTTTAATGAGGCAACATATTTTGTGTATTAAAGATACGTGTACTCTTTTTCCTTCACTAAGCATTTTTTTCCCACAGGGTTTTTATCTTAGTAAGGTTTTAACGAGGCACAATATCTTCATGGATATTCAAGGGAGAGTGTTAAGAATATTTTATTTATGGTGAATATACATGTATTAGAGGAAGGTTTAATGAGCTTTATAATTATGGTTTAATACTCATTGAAATTAGGGTTTTCATTTTATGCCTATAAATATAGACTTTTTGAGAAAGTTTTGTACACAACTCACCTTTAAAAATATAATAAAATCTTTCTCTTTCTCTCGTCTTTATTTATCTATTCTTGTTTTTTATTTTATTCACAACAAATTTAAAATTATTTTTATACCAAAATATTAAAATCTAATTGTTTTGTCCCAGTAAAAGATGTCACCACTCACCAGCCTATGACCTGTCTGCCTACCCCGCGTGCAAGGAGAAAACATAACAGATCAATCATCACGACCTAGTGTTGGACACAATAGGATAAGAATATAAAAATAAATGAATAATTAATTTTTTATTAATCAAAATCATAATATTTTTAAAATATATACATAAATATAATGAAATAAATTCCAGAATGGTCTTTTTATCCGGCTTTAATCACCCGTCCCAAGGAATCATGAACGTGAACGCCACTTCCCCCGGCTGCTCGACTCGTCAAACCCTAATTGTAGGGGTCCAGCGTCTAATAACAAAGAAGATGCCCATTTTTAAACATATAACTTTTTGTCTTTTTTAATTAAATAGTTAATATTTTTTTAATTATTTTAATATTTAATATTTTATTTTATTTTATAATTAAAATCATATTTTTTATTAATGACCGTTAAAAAAATATTATCATTCAATTATTATATATGATACATTATTTATTTATTTGTTTATAATTTTTTTGAAAATATAATTTTTTAAATAATCTTAAAATTTTATTTTTTTATTTAAACTCTCAAATTATATATTCACACGAGATAGTTTATCGTTTATCACTCAAACGTTACATACCTTACTGTTCAATATTTTTCATCTTGTAATCGTCAATTAGAAGTCCAATTAAGTCGACGAAACAATATATGATTCATTCGTAGGTTTTTGAAGATCAAATAATAAACTTTTTAGTCATAAAAAATTGACGAAGATAAATACTGTTGATGATGATTGAATCGGTGGTGAAAAGAGAGGAATTTAAAGATTTAAGATTTGGGTTTGAGTTTTTTTAAAAAAATTAAAAATTTAGATTTTTTATAAAATTAAATATTTTATTTTTTTAAATACAAAAAATATACTATATATTATATTTTTATTAGATAACCGAAAACTTTTAATGTTTATCTCAAAAAATTTAGTTTAAGTTATAAAATAAAAAATTATCGAAATGACTAAAAAAATGTTAAGCACCAAATTAAAAATATATATAGATTATTTTATATTATTAAGCCTGTTGAAATGGGTAAATAGCACTATCAGTCCCTAAAACTATAATTATTTAATAATTTGATCTCTAGACTTCTAGAAATTATAAAACAATATTTTAATTTATCCAAGTGTTACGTAATGATCACCCCGTCATTATCAGTTGTTAAGAAAATGATATGATGTATTAGTTTAATAGTTAATATCTCATTTAATCTTTGAATTGTTACTTAAATTTTATATCAATACATTTTAAATATTTATACACTAAATTAAAATATTTTTGAAATTTTCATACTTTTTCATAATATATATTTTTTAAAATAATTAAAAATATATTTTAAAATTACAATTATGTAAAACTTATTTAAAAACCATAAAGTTCTTTAAACCTTTAAAATTATTTAATATCAAATAAAAAGTATCATTTTCAAATTAAATAATTGCTTCAAACTCTTAATATATGCTTACTATTTTTTAATTGTCATTCCAATTTTTCAAAATTTTAACTCGATTAATTTATAATACAAATTAAATTTCGGTGATTGATTTTTTTTATATAAAAAATTTAATTTTGAGATTTATTTAAATAATATTAAATTATTTATAATTTAAACTGATTTCAGTTAATTTTTAATTATAAAATCATAATAAAATTTAGTGCATTAACACCAGTATGGCCGCACCCCCTTACTTCTTAACAAGCAGTGTACTGTCTTTTTTTCCTCGGAAAACTTAAAATAATTTCTTTTTCTTTCTTCCTTTTCCCGCTAAACAAACAGAATGTGGGTACGAGAGTGATTGCTTAAGTGTCCAACTTTCATTTGTCTGCAACTGAAAAACCTAGGACGACGAAGGACAGAGACGACCAACCCTCCATTTTTGATGTATTTTATATTTTTTTCCAATAAAAATCAAAATCAAAATATTCCTTTTAATACTTTCTAAGATTCTTTATCATATGTTAAATTAAAACAAGTGGATAATAATAATAATAATAATAATACTTTCTATTAAATTCTTGAAACTTTCCTTTACTTAAGTTCCAACAGAATGTCAGCACTATCCTTTGAATGTTCGAGTTCCAGTTCCTCCATTGTCCCTGTACAGGTCATTCATCCACTTCAAATCTATCCAATAATAGGAGAGATTAACAAAGTTATCCGATCAAAAGTTATACAAATAATAAATAAGAAACTCAAGTTATTCGAATTGGGTTAGTTCAGGGATAGACAAAGGAGTCGGAGGGACGGTGGTTACTTTTGATATTTCAAATAATTATTGTTATATCATCAAAACTAACCTGTCACTGTACTATTAAAAGATAATAATTTATTTAAAAAAATATATGCGACTATGTTAACTAAAACATTGCTAGTTATTTAATGATGAAATGTTTGACATGATAAAGGACGGTTGATGATAACGATTATGCTAGTTAACGATAATCAAATAATAAGGTTGATGCAATTCGAAGAGTTTGAGGATTAAGTTGATACAATTGAAAATGAGGTACAACATTGTGGATGTTAGAGAATTATAAGGACTAAGATGGGAAAATTAAAATTATTGATTTATGAGGCAAAATTACCATTAAGCCTTTATTTCGGAACCAATTGTCAATGAGTTTAAGTGGAGGGATAAAATCCTCTATTATTTTGGTATCCTTTTTATATACTAAAAAATTAAATTTAAAATTAAACCCTAAATCATATTAAACATTAATCTCTAAACCATATATTTTAAAAATATAATACATAATAATTAAAATCTTAATTTTAATTTTAAGCTTAATTTTTTAAGGACGAAGAACTGGAAATGGACATAATTTTTTTATCCAAGTGTAAAGGTAGTGTTAATTAACATCACGTTGAGTAGGGGTACAATTGCAAATTAGACCCCCAAGCAAGGGCATTATTGTAGAAGTGGGTTTATATAAACTGTCATTTTAACGACCTTTCCTCGTTCCAAACAACCTGAGCTCCCTTTCGTCGGTTTTGTCCTAGAGATATCATGAAGAGACATGGTAGTTTATGTCTTGTAGCTTTAATGGTTCTTATGTTCCTTGTAATCATCACGTCTTCAATAACCTCAGTCGAAGGAAGAAAGCATCAACATTACCATCATCATAAGCATGAAAAAGACAAGAAAAAGAACCACCACCGCCGCCACAACAACAACAACGGCGGCAACTGTACTATTCCAGGCTCAAACTTCGCACCAGAACCTCTTCCCGGCAACGCCTCCTACCCAACAGCATCCAAAGTCTTCGATGTCTTGTCGTTTGGAGCAAAGGGGGATGGAGTTTCTGATGATTCCAAGGTAACAAAATTGCAGACAATAATAGCATACAAGTATTGCTTGTTGTAATAATTCTCTGAAAATGTCACAAAACCAGGCATTTCTAACGGCATGGAAAGCTGCATGTAAGATCCCTGGTGCCACAGTTGAAATCCCTGCAGAATTCAACTTCTTAATCAAGCCCATAACTCTACAGGGTCCATGCATGCCTGACCTTGTTCTGCAGGTAAAAACAAAAGGATATTCCTTTGTCATATTTTATTGTAAATGCTCAAATATCGAAGATAATAGTCTACGAAGCACGAGTACTTAAATATAAAGTTGTACCATATATTCGATACGTCCCCGTACCCGAAACATATCGAATACAATTTGCGTACCTGTAAGTATTTTTTTCTTTCTTTCTTTCTTTAATATTTAACTTTGAAACAGATAAATGGTGCTGTTTCAGCCCCTCCAAAAATAGGTTCGTGGCCAAATTCCAGTTTATTTCAATGGATAAACTTCAAATGGATTCATAATTTTACCATCCGAGGTTCTGGTGTTGTTGATGGACAAGGCTCACAATGGTGGACTCAATCTGATCAGATTTATCAGATTCAGGTTAATTATATAATCTCTAATCAATTAATCGGATTCGAATGGAAAAACAATCATTCTCTAGTTATTTTTAGCTCGAGTCACAAGTGTAGTGTGTAATTCTTTTCTTTTTTTTTCGGTATATTGTTGTTTTATTCGAATTTATGCCCGGACTCGTCTACGATTGCATATAACTGAATTAACTCGGATTTAATTTTGTGTCTTTTGCAGAAGAAGTTCAAACACATTCCGAGCTGGAAACCAACTGTAAGAGTTTATTAAGTATTTTTTATCTCTGTTTTTTAGTGTATATATTCAGTTTTAATGTTTTCTATTCCCCATTGACAGGCTTTAAGATTCTACTCGAGCTTCAATGTGACAGTACGCGACATCAAAATCATAAACAGCCCCCAGTGCCACCTTAAATTTGACAGCTCCGGCGGAATCCTTGTCGATAACATCACGATATCTTCGCCTGAGACTAGCCCTAACACCGATGGAATACATCTACAAAACACCCGAGATGTCGAAATTCAACATTCCAATATCGGATGCGGTAAGCAAAGAAGAAAACATGACTCGAAGTTAATATTAAACCGTTTAAATTATCTATTTTCAATCGTATGATTGGATGTGATAAACTCGAATTCTTGCTTCAATAAGTTCAAACGGTTCGATTTTTATTTTGAATCGAATTTAAATTCTTAAACAACAAAGTTACACTTTATCGCATAGTGGCACTAAAAAAGACTAGGAAGTTGAGATAGTGCATGGCACATTAGGGTTTTGTAAGTGCCTAGAAAGTGAACAAACATGATGGGTTTGAAGATCCTTTTAAACGGTATCATAACTGTCGACACCAACCTAACAGGCATGAACATAAAGTGAACTCAACCCTGTTGTAGGGACCACTAGATAATATTTAATTATTTTTATACCTAATTGTTTGGTACATTTATTTAATTGATTAATTAACTAGGGTTCTCTTTTAGCAGGAGATGACTGTGTATCCATTCAAACAGGTTGCTCCAACGTTCACATACACAATATCAATTGTGGCCCTGGTCATGGTATTAGGTAAATTGAAATTTTCGTGATCTTAACTCGTGTTGCGATCGTTATTCGAATATATAACGAAAAATCGGCATACTTGAATGTAGTTTGGGAGGACTAGGGAAAGACAAGACTGTTGCATGTGTATCGAATATAATTGTTGAGAATATCTCACTGTTCAATACGTTAGCCGGAGTTCGAATCAAGATGTGGCAGGTATAATTATTTACCTTCTTTTCGGATTTAAATTCAGATTTTACGAGATTTAACTTATTCTTGTTAATGTAACAGGGAGGTATGGGATCTGTTAAGAACGTCACTTTTTCCGATATTCAAGTCACTGACGTACATGTTCCGGTTATAATCGACCAGTACTACTGCGACAAGAACATATGCAAGAACCAATCGATGGCGGTGGCAATTTCCGGTGTTAAGTATAACCGAATCATCGGAACATACACTTCGCAACCGGTCCATCTAGCTTGTAGCAATGCAATCCCCTGCACGGACGTTGATCTCATCGATGTTCAGTTGAAACCGTCGTTTCGAGGTTTCCGTCAGGCATTGTGTTGGAACTCTTATGGGAAATCACATGGACCACTATTTCCTTCGAGCATCGACTCTTGCTTGCGAAGGGACGGTGGTTATGTCAAGAGAATAGCTCGGTCTCGCGAACATGTCTGTTTTTGATTAACTCGAAAAAGGGGTGGTAAGGGACCATTGTAGCCTCGATCTGGGGCTTATTTTAGGGTTTGTTCCATGTTTTGCTTGGGTTGTATGTTTGGATGATGCTTCCCCTTCTGCTAATTTTAGAGTGTGAGAAGGCGAGGCTTTTGTAAAAGTTCTCTTTGCTTTAGCCATGTAATGTAATCCATTTGGTGTTCTTGTAAAGTGAATAAAGCCTTGTAGGGTGGGTAGTGGGGTGGGGCGTGCACCGTCCAATAGTACACATATTAAGGAAAGACCAAATTAAAATAATATGTTTGGAAACTAGTCTTATTCCATGATAACATATTATTTATTACAAACATTTTTATAATAAGATTATTACAAGCTTAAATTAGTTAAGTTATGGTCTAAAACTGAACAAGTACGTAGACTGGTCGATTAAATTATTTATTTTTAATTATTCGTATTCTCTTAAATTATAAATTTTAAATTCATCATAAATATTACTCCCTCTGTCCCAAAAATAATGTCTCTTATTGATTTTTTTGGGTCAAATTTTTTGAACTTTAACTAATGATTATTTAAAATTTATTATTGATAAAAATATAAAAATATATATATTTTAGAAACCTCTAATCGAGTATATTTCAAATATATTTTTTATAAAATTTAATTATTTAATATATTTAATATAATTATAGTCAAAGTTTAAAATTTTTAACTTTCAAAAAGTCAATAAGGGACATTATTTGTGGGACGGAGGGAGTATCTTTCTTTCTCTTAGAGTCTTTAACGAATTAAAGATTCATGGGTTTGGACTGAACCCATGTAACCAACAGTGAACCTAGTGGGCTATTACTATTGGGCTTCCATAAAAACAAACATATTTTGGAAATGGGGTAGTTGAAGGGGTTGAACCGGCTTGAATTCATATTCCATAACAAATTTATTATTAAACTTTAATTTTAAATATCTAAAATAATAATAAAATCAAGATCCGACCCGATTTAAGTTATGTTTGTGTCTTCTGAACACAATAATTTTGTAAGAATAATGTGTCATCCTTGTAAAAACAAAACCAACACCCTCATGATGGATCTGAGGATGATGCATTAGCATATATGGTTCCATGAGACGATGCCATAAAACCTAGGAAATCATGGTTTTAGGCAAAAAATGAACATGTTTTTTAACCAGATGGGGGATGTTGGTCAGCGACATGTTTCAAAGAGAAATGTCTATTTGTAAACCTTTTTTGAGGGATGTTGTATTACCCTTATTCTTATTGCTACCTTTGATTTCGCTAGACTAAGACTAAAATGCTAATCCCATGCTTTCTCCGACAATATCATTAGGGTTTCATGCTCTTAAACCCTACTTTTCTAGTAATACCCATCTCATCACCTCCCTTGTTTTATGTATATAAAAATTATATTTTATTATAAACATATAAAATTTTTTGTTAGGGCGTGAACTTAGAAAATTTTAGAGAGATCAGAATAGATTTTTAATATAATTTTAAAAAATCTAAATCATATACGAATTTTAAATTTATAGAGACATCCCAATAAACTTAAAACGAAACATAATTTATATAATATAAATTATAATCACACCAATGTATTTAAAAAAAACTAATAATATAAATTACCAGATAAATTGATGTAGCATGTGTTTGGAATTGATGATTTTATAAGCTTTAAACCAGTCGATGCCCACTCTTCCTCATCATGCAATGCTCTTCTTTTCATGTCAACTATTGGAGTCTTAATGAAAATAAAGTTTAAACTATTACAGTTCAGAATGAGCTTTACTGTTATTCGCTTTTTAAAACATTATATTAAATTTAATTCCTTTTTATTTCCAAAATGAACTATTGGAGTTTTTTTTCCACCGAATTTTTATAATTACTCGATATTCGATATCTCGTATAGATTTATAAATGAATAAAATGTTTGATTAATTCTTCGTGAACTATTTATATGATGTTTGTTTATGTGTATTTTTTTAAGCAAAAATGAGTACGAATAAAACTTTTATGTTCATTTAATACACGAACAGTTTGTTTATGTTTATGAACAAACTCGTTTCTTAGCTCGGTTTAATCACTTGTTTATATGCTCATTTACTTTTTTTTCTTTTTTTCTTTTTATATTTTAAATATAAGTAAAGTTAGAGACTAAATTGAACGCATGATGAACTTTGTAGTTTAAATCGTAAAGTCTTACTAGTTTAAAGACTAGTTATGTAATTCTACGGATTTTCTTTGGCTTGAAAATAAAAGGTAAAAGAAGAGCGGTCATGAAAACTAAATGAACATATTCACGAACGTTAAACAAATATATTAACGAGTATATAAATAAATATATTTACGAACATTAAAAAATTAATATGAATATATTTAAAAATAAATAATCAAATATAAACATAATATTATTCATTTAAACTCGATTCATTTATACATCTACTCTCGTATAGGGCTTTGGCTCGCCAGGTATCTGACACATCCTTTCTCTATATTTGACCTCAAGAATAGATTAATCAAAATTACTTTTCTTATCGAATAGTCAATATTTAATTATAAAAGATTAATTGATTGATCGAATCATCAATGATATTTATTTTACCTTTAAAAATATAAATATTTATCTATTTAATCATAAAAATAATTAATTATAATGATATTTTAATTCCTTTTACTTTATTTATAACACTATAAATTAAATTTTAAATAGTTTTAAAGAATCTAATATTTCCACCCGAAATTGGTTGATTGTAGGGTCATAGAAAACATGTAATCGAATCATGACTGATCATAAGTGCAAGTAGACAGATGGGTCCAACCTAAAAGCTGAGAATCCAATTGACCAAACACATTTCATTACAACAACATAGATTTTGAGACAACATCACTCTACCTGTTTTCTTTCAAACCCCAAAAAACAAAAAGAAACTGAAGCATGGATGTTTTATTTTGACCATGCAGGAAAGTAAAAAAAAAAAAGAGAAGAAGAAAAAAAAATCCATTTTAATGACCTTTCATATCATTTGGAGTTCGTAAATGTTCGGATACGAATATAATACAACATAAAAAGTTATATGTTTGGTTTGAACCACTCGAATCGAATCCAAGCACGAAACCGATAACAACATTTGGGACTAAAATGAATGAAATCAAAGTTAGAGTCCTAAAATGCAAGGTCTAAACAAGACATGCATGAGTGGGACTGTGTAATGAAATGTAATTGATGGAGCGTGCAAGACATTTGCTTGGATGTCTGCATAGGCATGCAACGAGACGCGCACATAACCAAGTGCATGGACCCATAGGTATTAAGAAATTGGCTCGATTCGATAATATCGGATAAGATATGATCGTACGATACAAATATACGAAACATATTAAAGTTTGTATAAACAAATATAATTGGTAAGTCGAAAATTATATTAATGTAAAAATAGAGTGAATAATTGAAGTTTTGGTAAACAAAGGAGAAAGGCAATTTTAATTAAGTGGAGATGGGTAAGCTTTTAGGTTGATGGGTACAAAGTATATAGCTGACACAAAGAACATACAGTGAAGTGAAAGAACTTAAAAAACCCAGATATTATTATAAAACCCTAAAAAATAAATTATACAACACATAAAGTTAAAAAAATTAAGCCTTTTATGTAAAGTGATTTTATTTTCTAAGCCTCTAAATGTTTGTTATTTAAAATAATATTGTTTATTAGTTTCATTCGAATCAACTAAATTAATTTATGCTTAAACCAGAAAACTCAAATGATAAGCAGTTTAGTATTATATAAGCAAATCTTGAGTTCAAGATCTTGTGTACATAAAAAAGAAATTATCGAAAAATTTCACTAAAATTAGGTATAAAACATGGATCAATCTGATTAGTCAATAATGAGAAGGGAAGCAAAAGAAAACACAATAAGAACATTGTTTACATTGGTATTTATATGGCTACGCTGACACTCCATTCCTCTGGTTTTCATTAACAAACCAAGGTGTGGGGCATCAAAAACAAGACATTATAAGAATCTGCAAGAGAAGAAGAAGAGGGAGTTGTTTTTTTCTTTAGGAAAATATTATTTTTGCCATTCTTGGATGTTCTCAAGAGCTTCGGGAAATGTTGAAAGAATATTGAAGCAGTCGAGCAAGTTTTTTCTTACAATGTTGATCTTATGTCGGATCAGATGTCGCCATTTCGGTCACGGAATAAGACAACTCCACCAATGCACAACCATCGCTTCTTGTTGTCGTAAATTCTCATCAATCATCCACATTCTTGTAATCTTTCTTCTTGTTTCTTCTTCGATTTGTCCTGTTTTCTCATCGGAACCCCACAACCTGAGCGGGAGAAATCAAACTTTCCGACCAGAAAAGGAGTTGAAAAAGTTGAAAATCATAAGGCAACGTGTCAACGAGATCAATAAACCAGCAGTAAAGACAATTCAGGCAATTTATCTAATTTTTGCCCGACATGTTCTTGTTGTGTTGGTATGTTTTGTCTAAGTTAGCCTGATCTTGTGTTCTGGTTTGCCGTTGCAGAGTCCAGATGGTGATATCATTGATTGTGTTATGTTGCATCATCAGCCTGCCTTTGATCATCCTCAACTCAAAGGACAACGACCATTGGTAATCATTTGTTACTCGAATTCAAATGTGTCGTGTTTTTCCCGGTTGTGTTGTACTCTTTTTCTGATAAAAGTTAGGCTTGTATGGTTTTATCTTTAATAAATCGTATTTGTCGAGAAAAAAAATAATAAACACGATATAGTGGAACATATGTTATGGTTATGGTTATGGTATGGGGTTTAACAATTTTTTTATTCCATATCTGCAGGATCCACCGGAGAGACCTAGGGATTATGTAGCAGAAGGGATGGTGATGGGGGAAGAAGAAGAACCTGTTCAGCTATGGAGGATGTCGGGTGAAACGTGTCCGGAAGGGACGATTCCGATGAGAAGAACAAAGGAAGAAGACATGTTGAGGGCTAGTTCTGTAAGAAGATTTGGAAGGAAACCAAGAAGACGTGTTAGAAGAGATTCAACCAGCAATGGCCATGAGGTAGGTCATTTCTATGCCATTACAAATGTACTTTACTAAACAAAATTATACTATTTATTATCCATGTTAGATGGATCGAGCGTGTTAGGTCTAGGAACAATCATATCCCTGAAAATGTTAAATTCTCATAAAATTTAATGAATTATAAAAATTAATATTTTTAATATAAAATTTTACGTCCGTTACCGACTACAGCACGCAGTTGGCTATGTGAATGGACAAGAATATTACGGAGCCAAGGGCAGCCTGAATGTGTGGGCACCTCACGTTTCTAATTCGTATGAATTCAGCTTATCCCAGCTTTGGGTCATCTCTGGTTCATTCGCCCGCGATCTCAACACCATTGAAGCTGGTTGGCAGGCATGTCATCGTCTCTTCTTAACTTGATTCGAATCGATTTTTTCACATTTTCAATTTACAATACTCGTATCGAATACATATTTATATTCTAAAATTATAACCAAATTCAAACAACATAAGATACAACAACATATCATATTTCAAGTTCAAATCCGTCGATTCATACATTATTCACTTGTATTAAATTTTATGCAGGTGAGTCCAGAACTATATGGGGACAATTATCCTAGATTCTTCACTTATTGGACCGTACGTGTAATAAAATTATTTTGAAACAATCTAATTACCTAAAGTAGTTTCTGTTTGCTTAATACTAAATTCAATATGTTTTTCAGAACGACGCCTACGAAACAACCGGGTGTTATAATTTGTTGTGCTCGGGATTTGTTCAAACAAACAATAGAATTGCAATTGGAGCAGCGATTGCCCCCATGTCATCGTACCATGGTGGGCAGTTTGACATCACACTTTTGGTTTGGAAGGTAAATTATAGACATATTTGTGAGTCGGATTATAAAATTTTATAAATTTAACTCTAATTAAGTTGTGTATAAATTAATTTTATGAACAATATTATTAAAATGGAACCTGACGAATCAATTAGACTGTAAATATTCAGACCTACATCTCTTTTTTGTTTGGTGTAGGATCCAAAGCACGGGAATTGGTGGTTGGAATTCGGATCGGGAGTTTTGGTAGGATACTGGCCATCATGCTTGTTCACTCACTTGAGGGATCATGCAACCATGGTTCAATTCGGAGGCGAGATTGTTAACTCGAGAGCCGGAGGTTTCCACACCTCCACGGCAATGGGAAGCGGTCATTTCTCCGGCGAAGGTTTCGGAAAGGCATCTTATTTCCGAAACCTACAAGTCGTCGATTGGGATAATAACTTAATCCCATTACCAAATCTACGACTCCTAGCTGATCATCCCAATTGCTATGATATCCGAGGTGGGATTAATAGAGTTTGGGGACATTATTTTTACTATGGAGGACCGGGAAGAAATGTTAGGTGTCCGTGAAAGAAAAAATACAAACATACTCATATTATAGGTCTACAAAACTCAATCTGGATTAGTTAGTGTATGAATCGAATATTAATAATTAAAAAATATATAAAACTTTAAGAAAAAATATATTTTTTAAAAAAATAATTGATATTGGGTTTGTTGCGGAGATCATAGTTGTAGCAAATTTGGGCTTTGGGGCATTCTTATAGTCAGTATTATTATTATTATTTGTCCTGGTATTGATACCTATGGATATCATTGTTTTTTAAATTAATATTTTGGGTGTATTAATATTTTTATATGTTATTTAATTTTAATTTCTTAGTAATATATAAATATAATTATATAATATATCTTAATTGACATGAATTTATTGAGTGATGTCAGTAAAAAAATATATTTTAATTTTTGGTTTAATTTTTTAATTTCTAAATCTAATTTTTTAAAATATATATAATTAAATAAAATTTAAAAGTTTCTAATTTTTTACTTTAATGTATAAATAATTAAATATAAAAAAGAATAAAGATACTTTTAACTCTTAACGTTTATAATTTTTATCGTTTTGGCCCTTGTTTTTTTTAGATAAATTTAGTCCTTAACCTATATCTTTTTGACAAATAGCTTATTTTTTAACTATCATGATAATTGGACCGTTAAAAATCTAACAATGATGACATGTTATATGCATATGATAATATATTTTAAATAACATGGCATCTAACCTATCAAATATATATGTATGAAATATAATTTTAATATGAAATATAATTTTATTTTAATATAAAATATTAAAAAAATAATTAAAATATAAAACAATTAAAATTCAAATAAAATATTAAAAATTAATTAATTCTAAAATAAAATATTATTAAACATTCTCAAACCCTAACTACAATAGAATCAAAATTCTATCTTAAAAAATTAATTAATTTAGAACTGTGTTCATATTTTTTAAGATAAACTTTGATTCTATCGTAGTTAGGATTGAGAAAGTTTAGTAGCTTTTTATTTTAGAATTAATTAATTTTTAATATTTTATTTGAATTTTAATTGTTTTATATTTTATATTAGAATAAAATTATATTTCTTATATATATACATATATGTATTTGGTAGGTTAGATGCCATCTCATTTAAAATATATTATCATATGCATATTATATGTTATTATTGTTAGACTTTTAACGGTCCAATTATCATGATAGTTAAAAAATATGTTATTTGTCAAAAAGATATATGTTAAGGGTAAAATTTTTTCAAAAAAAAGAATAAGGGTTAAAACGATAAAAATTATAAACATTAAGGGTTAAAAGTATCTTTATGCCTATAAAAAACAACTTAAAATATATTAGGTACTCAAATACTAAGTTTTTATGATTTTATGACACGAGATTAACTTAAGAAATGACAGATCGAATAACAACTCAAGACATAAATATTAAAAAATATATCTACTTTTTGATCAGATCTATGAGTTAATGAGTCGTTTTACTCCGATTAAATATTTTTAAACACCTTTAATTCAAAAAATCAATTGGTTAAACATTTATAAATTACGAATATCACGTTTAAAGATTTTTGAATAGTACGGACAATATTTATGTCATTATCCCTTTAAATTAATCTGATCCAAATGAATATTAAATAACAAAAAAATTATTGAAAACAAAACAAATCGTATACGTATTAATAGTGTAAAAATAATTTTTTATATATTTTATGAATAAAATATAAAAATATAAAAATATGTATTTATTATTTTAGTATAAAATATGTATAAAAATATAAGATGTTTTCAATTTCAACTTTATTACTAATAATTTATATTTAAATACAGATAAATAAAAACAATTTCCACATATTCAAATCAATTAAAAATATTTTTAAAATTAAACTAGCATTTAATAAATATGAATCCATTCAAATCATTTATTATATTGATCTGTATAAATTTAAAAGTCCTTGGACCCATTAAGAGAAAAAATTATATTACGAGTGAGTCTTACCACATTATTTATGGGATCAACTATTAAAAATTATTAACCTTATCAATTTTTAATTTTTTAAGTGAAGATTCATTTTAAAAAAATATGATATAAAAAAATTGATGAAGTTAATAATTTTTAATAGTTGATACATGGATACCTGATGAGACCCAACTATGAATTTGAAACTAACCTGTTTACTTCACGCAATATCAATTGGGCATATCTTTCACGTGCCCCCAATTAGCAAGTACAAGGGATTAATTATTCACACTTCCCAAGAAAGATTTTAAAATTGTTCACGACAAAGTCATGGCAGAGGTGTTAGAAATTAATGGGTTCAGAATTATACGATCTGATTGATTAGATCGAATCGAATTATTTATTGATCGGATTTGAAAAGTTGAATACTTGGTTTTGTTTTTTATCATGTCTGATTTGATTTTATTTTTTTAATATTTTAAGTTTTGAATACCTAATTCGAATATCCGGTATCTATTTTTTAAATTAGACACTGATTAAAATATCATTGATATAAAAACTCAAATAACTAAAAATATTAGATCAAATCCGATATCCGATACTCTTAAATAGAAGTAATACTTATCAGTCTCGATGGTTAAAAGTTTATATCTTAAAATGAAAGTAATCTTATTATTATTATTTTAAATTAGTGACTAATTTTATTATGAAAAAAATAAAAAAAATACTATTTTAGTGGTTAATTTATATTTTTCAAGTATTTAGTAGTATTATGTTTATAGAGCGAGAGCGTGGTGAAAGGCGCGTGGTATGAAGTTGAAAGGAAGAGTTGCGTAGAGACGAAACCTTCCAGCTTTGCTCCAGCACACATGGACTCAAATCTTATTTTATTGACATTAAAAGACAGACAATCTATTAATTTTTGGTATCAATTATTCGAGTACTCAGATATATTTAAATTTAATATTTTTATTATATTAAATTAATAAAAATATTATTTTTATATTAACGAATACATATTTTTATACTGAAATAATAGATATGTATTTTAAATTTTTATATTAAATTAATAAAATGTTTTATATTTAAAAATATAAATTTAATATTTAGATACCCAGTTATTCGATTTTATGGGTACTCATAACTTTTTAGTACCCGCTAATTGAATTCTCTATCAACATTTGAACACATCTACATTTACCATCTATCCGTTTAATAATATAAATATCTCGAATAAATAATTCGTTCGAACTTAAATCTTTTAAAAATAAAATACTATCTTTAATTTATTAAAAGCATTATCACAAAAAAATTAGTGACATGTATAATCATTTTATTGATTAAAAATAATTAAATAAAAATATTAAATTTAATTTATTCTTATATAAAAAAACATTGATGTAGCATAATATCACACTATTATTGTGTCATACGTGGTTTATCACATAAGCTTTATGTACCGACTGTTAATTGATTAATAGTTTACATTCGTATAAAAAGAATTTTAAATCAAATAAAACGTTGAGAATTAAAATACTATAAAAATGTAAAATAATAATTCAATAAAATATTAAAAATATTTTTGATATTATATAATTTTTAGTAATTAATTTTTTTTAATAGAATCTTAGATATAAAGACACATGTCATCAAGAGACCCAAGATTATCAAACAAGGACGAAGTTAGGATCAAACATTAAGAGAGATAAAAGTTTATTAAATATTTAAATATAAATTTAAAAGGACTTTAAATATAATTATACTAAAAATTTTTAAAATGACTCACTATCTACGCGACTTGGTCCCTACTAACAAGTAACATAATATTAAAATACATAATTATTTTAACTAATATAAATGTAATTATAAATTAATATTTTTATTTTTAATAATATATACATTATAAATAAATGATTAAATTTAAATTTTTTAAAATAATAATTATTATTATTTTATTAAAATCCGAGTTTGATTTTTGTTTTTATTTTAGCAGGTTCTGGATAAATGATATAGTTGGGCCCACTTTCACCTTGAAAAAGAGACAAGTGGTCAGATATGAGAGGGCAATGACTTGGTGTGGGGTCATCTACAGTAACCCTTCCCATTGGTCATGCTTTATATATGTTTGGAAATGTGGAAACCTTGCGGGAATTTGTGGTAAAACAAGTTTCAAACTTTCAACGTTGAAACCCAGGAGATCCATAATCAAACCCCCCAAAAAAAATTAACACGGGAAGAAATTGGTTTAGATTCCTTTTTAAATTTCGATTCTTTGGGGGAGAGTTTCCGAGAAGATGATAAGATGGTGGTGGGTTTCAGCTTTTCAATTGGCCGAGCTGTTTCTTAGCTCAGTGGTTCATCTTTTATACGGGTTCTATGTATACAGCACTGCCGTTGCCGTGGACCTTCCCCAGGCTTTGACTGATCGGATTTTCAAGGCAAATGCAAGCTTAGAGGTGAAAAAACAAGATCCCAACAAGACCAACATTGATGATCTGCCTCCTATTGTTTTGGTTCATGGCATTTTTGGATTTGGCAAAGGAGTATGTTCATCTTCATCCTTTTGGTGTTCTGGGTTTTTTTAAGCTGGATTTCATGATCTGATGTTGGGTTTTGTTTGCAGAAATTTGGAAGCTTTTCGTATTTCGGAGGGGCTGAAAAGAGGGATGATAGGGTTCTTGTGCCTGATTTGGGATCTCTTACAAGCACATATGATAGGTAAGTTGGTTCTATAAGCATAAAAATGGTTGCCATTTAGGTTTGATTTTTGGGTTGGTTTCAGGGCTCGTGAATTGTTCTATTATTTGAAAGGTGAGAGAGTTGATTATGGTGAAGAGCATAGCAAGGCTTGTGGACATTCTCAGTTTGGTCGACTTTATGAACAGGGTAACCTGACATTTCCCTGCTTTTTATTGATTAGTGTTAATCTATTATTGCTGTTTAGGTGTTTTAATGGATGGATTTGCTCACTTGATTAGCAAAATTAAGGGTTTTGTTACTAGAAATCGGTACTCTCCTGCGATTTCCGAGTTGTTGCACCCCATTAGCAAATAGTATATACTTCTATGATATTGCTGTTAAACATCAGAATGACTGTGGACTAGAGAAGACTATCTCGTAAACGATTAACATCCGATTTTCGTTCTTCGTACTGAATCGATCCGTATTCCGTGTAAGACTGGCTTAAATTGTTGTGTTTGTGACACTTGGATTGCAGGGCATTACCCTGAATGGGATGAAGATCATCCTATTCACATTGTTGGCCATTCAGCTGGGGCTCAGGTTGCCCGTGTATTGCAGCAGATGCTTGCTGATAAAGTTAGTGCATTTCGGATTCGAATGTAGAGTTGTCTTTTACGTACTTTTTTCTTCATTCGAGTGCTGATAAATTATGTCAGTCATTTTTTTTCCTTTAGGCATTCAAGGGATTTGAGAATACTTCTGAGAATTGGGTGTTAAGCATAACAGCCTTATCCGGGGCCTTCAATGGGACTACAAGAACTTACCTAGATGGCATGCTGTGAGCTCCCTTTATACTAATCTTCTTTTCTGTAAATCGAGAACTTTAATTGAAGTGAATTGTACTGTCAATGTTAAGTGTAGCAAATTTTCATATCCCGGATAGTGTTCGAATGATATTATAGAATCGATATCCCGAATATGAGCCGCTTCCGTGTTAAACATTTCTTGCATTCAAATCTGTATTTCACTTTCATGATCCTCTAGCATTGATATTCATACCATCTTCCTTGTAAAGAGTTTTCTGATTCTTGGTTGCTGTGATTTCAATTGGTTTCAGGCCGGAAGATTGGAGAAACATGAAACCTTTGTGTCTGTTACAGATATGCCGGTTAGGAGTTATAATATATGATTGGTTGGATATCCCCTTGCTAAAGTCCTACTACAATTTCGGGTTCGATCACTTTAACTTGTCATGGAGAAAAGTAGGTGTTTGGGGTCTTGTCGATTGCCTCTTAGGGAATGCAGGGCCGTGGGCTACCGGAGATTGGATCCTCCCCGATCTTACGATTCAAGGAGCCATGAAACTGAACTGTGATCTGCAGACGTTTCAGAATACATTCTATTTCAGCTATGTTACAAAACGAACAAGGAAGTTCCTTGGTGTCACAGTTCCGTCCGGCATTCTTAGAATACACCCTATGCTTTTCATGCGAGTTCTACAGATGAGCCGGTATCGGCATCCTCTCGATGTTCCTCCGCCATATAAAGGCTACCGGTACACCCCTAACAACATATGCATCAGCTTCTTCATATTAAACCATCTTATTTCTTTAAGTTGATCACAATGCTCAAGGTTTTTAGACTGAACATGTTCGTATTCTCAGGGACGAGGATTGGCTGGACAACGATGGAGCTCTGAATACAATATCCATGACTCACCCTCGTCTCCCAATCGAACACCCAAGCTGTCCCGTTACAAACGATTCCGAGTGCCAACCTTTGCAGCCAGGCATATGGTTAGTTTATCGTTACTGGTGTCGTGTTTTGATTTGTTTTTCGTTTTCGTGTTGCATCATCTTGACATAGAAATGTATTGACAAAACGCAGGTATCACAAGATTGTAGAGGGAGATCACATATTATTCATACTAAACAGAGAAAGAGCAGGCGTTCAGTTCGATCTTATCTACGACGGCATTTTCGAACGTTGCAGAAAACATGTTTTTAAGAAGACTCCACAAACTATACCCAACCAAGTTACCATGTAGAGAGGAAATCAAGCATTTGTGAGCTTTTGCAGAGAACATTTATGGTTTTTCAGGAAGAGTTGGAAAATTATATTAGTCAAAACCTTTTCATTTCTCACTAATACTTGTAAGCCAATGCTGATAGGAGGAATGAACTTCTATCAAATTTAATGGTAATATTTTTTCTCTTACTGAGTCAGTATCCCGATAATATTTTTTTCCCCTCTAGACGTTGGTATATTCGATTGGGATCTGACGAGGTTACCGCCAGTCAATGTTGCGTAGTTCTATGGCGTCTGACTCGGCAGCGATTCTCTCGGCAAGCGCCTTGGTCTCGTCGCAGTAAAAGAGGCAGACTCTTTTGACGGTTTTGACTGAGTGCTCGGGGGCGGAAGCAGATGACATTGTCATCGGAGATGGTGAATTCAAATGGAGCGGTTCGGTTCCGGAGAGGACGTCGACTCTCCAATTCGGAGGTTGATTCTCAAAGCTCTTGATCTGACATCGGAAACGACACCGTTCTTCGTTGTGTAAGGAAATCGAAAAATGTTTAAAAGAAGTGAAACTGGAAAGGGACTTCCTTCGTCTTAGGAAATAAGAAGGTAGTGGCGGCGAAGAAGCCGCCATAGCGGGGCAGTAGGGGCGGTTTCTGGGAGAAGTGTCGCTAAATACTGAAGTTAGAGATGGTTGAATCTAAATACAGCGGTCTCTGTTGATGGGAGTTTTACTAGTTTTCATTTCGCTGTACTTTTAGATTGTTGTTGTTTGGTTAGTGTCGCTGTCTAAGGATTTTGGTCTTTCTAAAATTTTAGGTCAAATTATTTTTAGTTTTTTTTTCTTAGTTTTGAAACTAGACGAGTTAAATAATCATGCACCATCATTTTTTTTCCATTTTGAATACTTCTTAAATCTTTATAAATGTCAAAATTAAACAAATAAAATCATGATACCTTAGTGCAGGTAACATAATCAGATGTTTATTTTTTAAAACATACTTGTGTCCGACACACGAGTACGAGAGAAAAACTTGGGAAAAGTTGACTATTCTCGCATCATACATACTTGACATCGACACCCAAATTCGAGTAACATAGCAGATAACCTAATGCATCATCATCATCCTAAAATGGAATGTTTAGATGAATTCAGTCTCTAATAGGAGAAATTATTACATGGACCCTTTCCACCACCTAGGATATGGTCTCAACCAATTAAAATAAGACACATAATATATTTTTTTCATATCATATTTACACATAAGTATCATCCAAATCATCCATTTTAATGCATTTAATTTAAAAACAAAAAAAATATTATCAAAGATTTTTTTATGTTGTCTTCCTCTTTATTGTTCAATTTTTTTAATTATTTTTTTCTAATCCCTAACCCTAAACCCTAATCCTAAACCTTATATCCTAATCCTAAACCCTAACCATAAATCCTAGACCCTAATCCTAAACCTAATCCCTAATCCTAAACCTTAAACCCTAACCTTAAACCCTAAACCCTAAACCCTAACCTAAACAATAACACATAACCCTAACCATAAATCCTAGACCCTAATCCTAAACCCTAATCCCTAATCCTAAACCTTAAACCCTAACCCTAAACCCTAAACCCTAACCTAAACAATAACACATAACCCTAACCATAAATCCTAGACCCTAATCCTAAACCCTAATCCCTAATCCTAATCCTTAAACCCTAACCCTAAACCCTAAACCCTAACCTAAACAATAACACATAACCCTAACCATAAATCCTAGACCCTAATCCTAAACCCTAATCCCTAATCCTAAACCTTAAACCCTAACCCTAAACCCTAAACCCTAACCTAAACAATAACACATAACCCTAACCATAAATCCTAGACCCTAATCCTAATCCTTAAACCCTAACCCTAAACCCTAACCTAAACAATAACATATAACCCTAACCCTAACCTAAACAATAGCACATAACCCTAAACCCTAACCTAAACAATAACACATAACCCTAACCATAAATCCTAGACCCTAATCCTAAACCCTAATCCCTAATCCTAAACCTTAAACCCTAACCCTAAACCCTAAACCCTAACCTAAACAATAACACATAACCCTAACCATAAATCCTAGACCCTAATCCTAAACCCTAATCCCTAATCCTAAACCTTAAACCCTAACCCTAAACCCTAAACCCTAACCTAAACAATAACACATAACCCTAACCATAAATCCTAGACCCTAATCCTAAACCCTAATCCCTAATCCTAAACCTTAAACCCTAACCCTAAACCCTAAACCCTAACCTAAACAATAACACATAACCCTAACCATAAATCCTAGACCCTAATCCTAATCCTTAAACCCTAACCCTAAACCCTAACCTAAACAATAACATATAACCCTAACCCTAACCTAAACAATAGCACATAACCCTAAACCCTAACTCTAACCCTAACCCTAAACCTTAAACCTAAACCACATAAACTCTAAACTCTAAACCTAAACCTAAACCACTAATCCCTAACCCTAAACTCTAAACTCTAAATCCTAAACCCCAAATATATATAAAAAATTAATTAGGAAAATTTTAAAGAACAAAGAGAAAGATGACACAAGAAATTTTTGATAATATTTTTTCCTTTTTTAAATCAAAGACATTAAATTAGATGATTTGGTCAATGCTTATGTGTAAATTTGATATGGAAAAAATATATTATGTGTCTTAATTTAATTGGTTGGGACCATATCCTAGGTGGTGGAAAGGGTTCATGTAATAATTTTTCCTCTAATAGGGTGATTAACGAGTTGAGCAGCTCGTAAAATATTTGAACTCGACTCGGTCAAAACTCAATAAATATTCGTTTTCTATTAGTTCGATTCGAACTTGAATTCGACTCAATACCTTAACGAGTTGAATCGAGCAAAGTCTAATTCGACTCAACAAGTTCGTGAGCAGCTCGTTGATTTTTTAAAATATTTTTAATAATTACTTTAAAATAATTTTATTCAAAAAATAAATTTAAATAATAATTATTAATGTGTGAATTGTTACTTTAATTTTAATATGCTAGTTTAGTGTATTTATGAAATGTTATTTTTAAATTCAGACTTTGAAAATGTTTTATACACTCTTTCAGATATTTTTGATTAAATTTGTTAATTTAAGTTAATATTAAGCCTTTATGGTATTATTAAATTTTACTTGTTAAAAATAAGGTAAGTTTTTTAATGAGCTTAAGGAGTAACAAGTTGAGCTTAATGAGCAATGAGTTGAACAATAAAATATTTTAACGAGCACGAATTGAACACAATTTTAACAAGCTTAACGAGCAACAAAATTGTTTAATGAGCACGAATCAAACAATGCGCAACTCGCGATCGACTCGCTCGATAAGCACCCCTAGTCTCTAGTGGCAAAATGAATAAATAAATAAATAAAGATGTTAAGACAAGATTCAAGGCACTAGAAGCACAGGGAAAACAGTTGAGACATCTTATATATTTTTAACTGCTACTCATCAAGCGTAAGAAGACAATCGAGAGGTATAGAAGCAATTACAGTAGTATAAGACAGGAGTCATGAAGTCTGACATACTTAGCGACATGAAGGCAAAGCACGCCAGTTGTCAGCGAGGAGTGCACGTTCACGAGCAGGTGCTGAGAGTTGTTGAAGGATTACATTTTTTACATGAGTTGCAGCTGTTTCACCGGAACGCGTAGCAAGTTCAAGATACACTACAGCTTTCATCATTTCCCCTTTCTGTCCAAGTATTACCATGAAAATCCACATTAGGCCAGATTATACAACGACGACATTATTAACCTATGCTACTCAGATTTTAGTGTAAGTATTGAATAAGAGTGTGTGAAGTCATGTGTCAGACAAGACTGCCAGGCACTAATACTTTAAGAAACATGAAGAGTTCAAAGAAATAGTTATTAGCACACATGCATGACCTAGAGAAGGGAAATAACGATCAGACAAAGAAACAAACTCAGATCATGAAAGAAGCTTGCACACATTTGTCTTCTCTTAGCCGACTACAACAGACACATCGTGTTTTTTTTCTTCTTTAAATGACACTCTCTTCATCCAAGAAACCCCAAAAACAAGCCCTTACAAATCAGCAGCCACACTGTTTTCATTCATCCATGTTTCTCCATTTTATTTCAACATGACAACATGTCTAGAGAACAAATTCAAAGTCGTATATGTTACTCAGACTTAAGTTTACCGCATTATTAGCATACTGCATACATGCATGCCTTAGAGAAGGGAAATAATGATCAGACAGGCAAAGAAAACCGGACTTGAATCAAAAAGCACACTTCCATACATTTTTCTTTCTCTTAACCAACTAGAAGTCTAGGACACCCTATTATTTTCATTCAATCATATTTCCCCAATCTACTTCAGCATTTCTTGAGCAAGAAATTGGAGGGTCATAACCCCATAATCATGTTTGAATAGGAGGTAAATACAAGGGATCTATATGGATATTTCAAGAGTAACGAAGTCTTTTCAGAAGTCATATGTTTGTAGAGAATCTTATATGCATTAGAACATAATTCTATTATTGTTTATCTACTCAGAAACAAAGAATTAAGAATGTGACATACAGAAAACAAAGCAAGTCCATGTTCAAATTGAGCTTTGCTGTGACCACGATCAGCTGCCCTCCTCATCCATCTCCTAGCCTATCGACGACTTTGCGACAAGCCAACCCCAGATGAATAACAAAGTGAAACATTGTACATTGCACTCACGTATCCACCTTCAGCAGCTTTTAGATACCATTTAGCCTGAAAAACAATAATCAACAAAGCTACTTATTAATTATTACTCATTAGAGAGGTGTTGGCTAATCACCTATATGCTAAATCTTCTTAAACAGAAAGGTTAACTTTATGCATTCAATTAAAATGGGTAAGCAAAGATGTTCATAGTTCATACTGCTTCGTGAAGATTTCGTTGAACTCCAAGACCTTGATGCAAGCAAAGAGCCAACTGGTACTGAGCTCGAACATGGCCCCCAATTGAAGCTTGACATAACCATTTCACGGCTTCCTTGTGATTTTGAGGTTGAGCTGAAAGATCATTTTTAGTTTTATAAGATCATATGAAATCGAATAATGAGCTAAGATTTATGAAGAAAAAAAATGCTTAGTAATTCTGGCGAAATTACCGTGCAAGTAAGATATTCCGAGATTACCTGGCCGGCAGGGTCGCCGAGGACCGCGGCTTTCTGATAAAGGCCAATTGCCTCTTCCTTTAGACCTCTTTCCCAGTAAATAAGCCCCCCATCGACCATCGCAAGCGTAGATCCACACGCAGCGCCTTTCAAGAAAGAGTCGAGAGCTTTATCTAAATTGCGTCGAACACTGCCACGGCCGGAGCCCATCCCTCCATGACCGGCAAACCAGCGACGCCGCTAGAAGGTTCAGGAAATTAAACGACGCCGCGATTTTCGTCAATATGTCGAAAGGGAGCGCCGAGAAATTAGTACCGTCGATCGGGGATGTTAACGTCGGTTTTGAACCGATATCGGAACGCCTGGACAAACTGATATTTTCTTCATTATCGTTGGATTTTGACAATGGAAAAGCAGTGAATCGTACGCCGTCGGATCGATCAGGCCATGTGTTTTGCTTCATGTCGCTGCCGTACTTCCACAAGGGCCAATCTCAATTATTTGCATCATTTAATTATTTGTTTATTATTAAAAAAAAAATCATAAATAAAAGAAGTCGCGTCGTGTTGTGGCCGTCCCAAGTCCGATGCCACAACTGGGTCTTTAGCGAGATGCCCCAGTTCAAGCATCTCAGTGTCTTAGGAAAGATATCTTTTCTTTTATGTAATTTTTCTAAGTTAGGAATAAGTGTCCCCAGTTCGAGCATTTAAATGTCTAGTCGGGGCATTTCCATAAAGTTTATTTCGCATATATGTAGGGAGTAGACAGTCGACAGAGTTTGGACTGATCCACTGGTAAAGGTATGTAACCTTCCTACACACCATCGAGGCGGCCCCTACTGCCTTAGTCGATGGTGTGGGTGAGTTTTCTTTGTAACCCGATTTTTATTTTTATTTAATAAAACTTTCCTATTTTCTTTTACGGGAAACTAGGGGGGTGACCGTGTGTATCCGCTATGCCCTACGGTTTTCTTATTGTGGTTCGAGACTCACTTGTCGCTTGTTGCCTGTGCAGAACTTTCGAGGGAAAAGGGCTGACTTGATCGGGAGAAATCCTTTTCAAGTGCCGCACGACTTAGCAACTCGAGTGCGAGAGGGTTAAGTCCGTGACATGTGGTATCAGAGCCAGGTTGCATAATGGGTCAATACAGTGTTCTATTTGATCCTGTCCTTGACATAAGGTGCGTATGGAATATGCTTATTATATAATTAAAGTGGAAACAGTGTATAGGGGTACCTGTCGTTAACCACTTTAATGATCGGAGCATATGTGGTGCTCGATTTGAGTTAGCACGGTGGTGCTTTATTGAATAATTGTTATGGAATTAGTGCACATGGGGTGCCTGTTGTTAACCATGACAATTTTTCGGACGCGTTGACGTTGGTGGGTTGGAGCACCGAGGTGTGTCACCCCTTCGTAATGTTTGTGTATTACTTTTGTATTGCAGGCATAGTGAGAATTATGTGCGACTCTTGCGATGGTGACAACGCGAAAACGTGGGGCCAGCTTGGCGGCCTGAGCAGAACCTCGTCCAAGTGTGGGCCCGACGACTCAAGGGGGCGGAACAATTGATCTTGGACGATTTGAGGAACTAGAAGCTGTAGTGGTAGCCCTAAGAGCGGTAACTTCGAATGATAGAATAAAAGCGATTGAGGATAGGCAAAAGATATTAATCGATGCTATCAAAGAGCTTGGTAATGAGGCCAAGGAGAGTATGAATCGTTTCAGTTTCGAGCTAGATGAGCTCAAGGCTACGGTGAACTTGTTACAAGTTGCAGTGGGTAATTCACCGGTTGTGGAGAGAGGACCGAGGACAAGAGTGCCTGAACCTCAGCGTTATGAGGGAAACCGAGATACAAAAGAGCTCGAGAATTTCTTGTTTGACATAGAATAATATTTTCAGGCCTCGCGTGTTGAAACAGATGCGGACAAAGTAGCGATTGCGTCGATGTACTTGTCAGGGGATGCCAAGTTGTGGTGGCGGTCTAAATTCGTAGATGGCGTTTGCTCCATAGAAATTTGGGAAGCGCTGAAGATAGAGTTGATAAGCTCCTTTTTCCCTGAAAATGTTGAATATAAGGCCCGGAAAAGGCTGAGGGATTTGACGCACACAGAGACTATCTGTGAATATGTGAGAGAATTTGCTGCGATAATGTTAGACATCAGGGATATGTCGGAGAAAGATAAGATGTTCTCTTTTCTGGAGGGATTGAAGCCATGGGCTAGAACCGAAGTACAAAGACAAAAGCCTCAAGATGTAGTGGCGGCAATGGTAGTGGCTGAGTGTCTTAATGATTATAGTGAGAATTCAAATAAACATAAGGCCGTCGGGTCTAGTGGGAACAATAACAATGCTAGCAACAACAAAGTATTAAGAACCGATAAGCCAATGGTTTGGGGAGCAGGCAGGAAGCCGTTTACTCGAGAGGAGACCCCGAACAAGGGGAACGGACTAAATGGAATTGGGGGAGGATAAAATCGCTTGCGATCGGGTTGCTACATATGTAAAGGTCCTCATCGGATGGCTGAATACCCTCATAAGGGAACGTTAAATGCATTGGAAGTGATACCCTTAAGGGCTGCTCCAGTTGACCCTCCTACTGAAAATAGCGCAGCACAACCACCTCAAGATGGATCTGTTTGGTTCATAACAACACTACAGTCACAACTGAGCAACTTAAAGAAAGAGTCGGAGAGGGGCTTGATATATGTGAAGGTGATGATTAATGGGAAAACAAGTTGGGCTTTGGTGGATACAGGAGCAACATATACCTTTATCTCTCCTGCAGAGGCCAAGAGGTGTGGCCTAGAAGTGTCTAAAGACGCGAGACAAATGAAGGCAGTCAATTCGGCTGTTTCATCAATTTGTGTAAGCTCTAAGGACGTACGAATCAAGTTGGGGCCGTGGCAAAGGAATGTAGATTTCACTATTGTACAGATGGATGATTTCGATGTAGTGCTTGGGCTCGGCTTTATGACAGTTTCTCAAGCGATTTCGATACCTACAACAGGTTGCGTGATGTTTTGGGGTGATTGTCCGTGTGTAGCCCCAGCAACGATTGTGCCGCGTGGGGGTAGAAAAATATTGTCAGCAATTCAATTTAAGAAAGGGGTAAAAAAGGGTGAGCCTTCTTTCGTAATAATGCCTGTTAGCAAAGTGGAGTCTAATGCTGGGATGTTACCGGAAGGGATTCGAGGAGTATTAGAAGAGTACCAAGATGTAATGCCTGACAAGTTACCAATGGGTTTACCTCCTCGAAGGTCAGTGGACCATGAGATTGAGCTAGTTCTTGGAACTAAGCCTCCTGCCAAGTGCCCGTACCGTATGTCTCCGCCCGAACTTACGGAGTTGAGGAAGCAATTGGATGAGTTGCTAGAGGCCGGGTTTATTAGACCGTCTAAGGCCCCTTTTGGAGCACCAGTTTTATTTCAGAGAAAACAAGATGGAAGTTTACGCCTGTGTATAGACTACCGGGCCTTAAACAAAGTGACAGTTCGAAATAAGTATCTTATTCCATTGATCGCCGATTTGTTTGACCAATTGAGTAGTGCAAAGTACTTTACAAAGTTGGACCTCCGATCAGGGTATCATCAAGTGAGAGTGGCTGAAGGGGATGAACCTAAGACAACCTGTGTGACCCGGTATGGGGCATTTGAATTTCTGGTAATACCATTTGGGCTGACCAACGCCCCAGCTATCTTTTGTACTCTAATGAATCAGGTATTTCGGGACTACCTTTACAAGTTTGTGGTCATTTATTTAGATGACATAATGGTTTATAGCTCTTCTTTAAGAGAGCATGGGGAACATTTGCGGTTGGTGTTTGAAAGGCTTCGAGAGAACCTTCTGTTTGTAAAGAAGGAAACGTGTGAGTTTGCATAGAGACAAGTTCGATTTCTTGGCCACATTGTTGAACAAGGTCATATCCGGATGGACGACGGAAAGATAAAAGCTATCAAGGATTGACTTATTCCGAAAAATGTCAGCGAACTTAGGTCCTTTCTTGGTCTAGCCAATTACTATCAGAGATTTGTAGAAGGCTACTCAAGAAGGACGGTGAGGCTCACTGAGTTACTTAAGAAAGGAGAGAAGTGGGTCTGGTCAGTTGAGTGCTAGAAAGCTTTTAAAGATCTGAAGTCAAGAATGGTGAGCGATCCTGTTTTGGCCTTACCGAATTTAGAGGAGCCCCTGGAAGTAGAAGTCGATGCCTTTGACTATGTAATAGGAGGGGTACTCGTGCAGAAAGACCATCTCGTAGCTTTCGAGAGTCGGAAGTTAAATGGTGCAGAAACAAGATATACAACTCAAGAAAAAGAGTTGTTAGCCGTAGTTCATTGTTTGAGGGCTTGGAGGCACTACTTATTGGGATCCCGGTTTGTGGTGAGAACGGACAATATAGCGGTGAGCCACATTTTAACCCAACCGAAGATATCGACAAGACAGGCTAGATGGCAGGAGTTTCTGGCAGAGTTTGATTTTCAGTTTGAGCATAAAGCTGGGAAGAAAAATCAAGTTGCAGATGCACTGAGTCGAAGGGCGGATCTAGCTGCTTTGAGGAGAATTGCTCCTATGTCGATGAGTAAAGTATCAAATAATATTCGAGAACTGATTGCTGAGAATTTACAGAAAGATCCACAAGCAGTAACAATCATGGCGTTGGCTAGGAGTGGGCGGTCAAAGACCTTTTGGGTCGAGGATGGACTGTTGATGACAAAAGGGCCACGAATGTTCGTTCTAAGGGCCGGGGAAATCAGGTCAAGATTGTTGCGCGAGTGTCATGTTACACCTTGGACGGGGCACCAAGGTTGGCGCCGCACTCTTGCTTTGTTAGAACAGGGATTTTACTGGCCTCATATGTGCTAGGATGTGATGGACTATACCAAGACATGCCTCATTTGCCAGCAAGATAAAGTGGATCGCCAAAAGACACCTGGGCTCCTGAAACCCTTGCCAGTGCCGGCAGGACCATGGGAGAGTATTTCACTTGACTTTATAACGAATTTGCCTCGAGTAGGGGATCTTGGAACAATTCTTGTGGTGGTAGACCGTTTTTCTATGTATGTAACTTTTATTCCTGCACCAAAATATTGTGTCGCTGAGGAGACAACACGGTTGGTTTTTAAACAGGTAGTGAAGTTTTGGGGCATTCCCCAAAGTATAGTCAGTGATCGTGATGCTCAGTTCACTGGGAACTTTTGGAGGGAATTGTTCTCGTTGCTGTGTTCTAAGCTAAATTTGTCGTCAAGTTATCATCCTCAAACAAATGGTCAGACGGAATGGTTCAACGTCTTGTTAGAGGAGTACTTGAGGCACTTTATACAAGCTAATCAGAAGAAAATTGACCTCCATTGCTGGATGTGGCCCAATTTTGTTTTAACGCACAGAGGAGCTCGACAACAAATAAAAGTCCTTTTGAGATTGTGACTGGTCAACAACCGCGTTTGCCTCACACGACCCTAAAGTCTTATCGAGGAAAGTGTCCTAGAGCTCTAAAGTTTACACAAGAATGGTGCCGAAATAATGATATCGCGCGGGCATACTTGGATAAGGCAGTTAAACATATGAAGAAAACGGCAGACCGGGAGCGAAGAGAACAACAGTTCCAAGTGGGTGATTTAGTCCTGGTAAAGTTGATGGCTGAACAGATCAGATTCCTGCAGAATAGAGATCGCAGGTTGGTGCGGAAGTATGAAGGTCCGTTGCCGATTGTGCGCAAAGTGGGAAACAATTCTTACCAGGTAGAACCTCCAGCATGGATGAAGGTGCACCTAGTGTTCCATGTGAGTAATTTAAAACCATATTATGCTGGTACTACGGAGGCCAGTCAAGGACAGATTAGTAGAGATTCGATAAGTAAGCAACCTCCATCAGAACGGAAAGTGGAAGAGATCCTTGTCGATCGGTTCGTGACAGTGTCAAAGAAAAGGCCGGTTCGAGAGTTCTTGGTCAAGTGGGAAGGTCTTGGCGCAGAAGAGACAAGCTGAGAAAGAGAGCACGATCTGAAGGCGTTCAAACACAAGATCGAAGAGTTCCAGGCAAAAATGTCGACGAGGGCGTCGACAAGTTAGGTGGGGGAGGATGTTGTGGCCGTCCCAAGTCCGATGCCACAACCGAGTCTTTAGCGAGATGCCCCAGTTCAAGCATCTCAGTGTCTTAGGAAATATGTCTTTTCTTTTATGTAATTTTTCTAAGTTAGGAATAAGTGCCCCCATTTCGAGCATTTGAACGTCTAGTCGGGGCATTTCCATAAAGTTTATTTCGCATATATGTAGGGGGTAGACAGTCGACAGAATTTAGACTGATCCACTGGTAAAGGTATGTAACCTTCCTACACACCATCGAGGCGGCCCCTACCGCCCTAGTCGATGGTGTGGGTGAGTTTTTTTTGTAACCCGATTTTTATTTTTATTTAATAAAACTTTCCTATTTTCTTTTACGGGAAACTAGGGGGTGACCGTGTGTATCCGCTATGTCCCACGGTTTTCCTATTGTGGTTTGAGACTCACTTGTCGCTTGTTGCCTGTGCAGAACTTTCGAGGGAAGAAGGCTGACTTGATCGGGAGAAATCTTTTTCAAGTGCCGCACGACTTAGCGACTCGAGTACGAGAGGGCTAAGTCCGTGACACGTCGCATATGCTTTTAATTCAGTATTTAATTATTTGTTTATTATTTGTAGCATTTAATTATTCGTTTATTATTCTAAACTAAACTTCAATATCAAAATAATATTAATTTTTAATTTAGTGATATAATCGATAGATGCCTAAAAGTTTTATAGTAATTTATAGGATGGGTAAAAAATTTGATTATTCGGTCTCGATACCGGATCCGATAAAACTCAGTCGATTTTTATTTGGTATTAGTTTCAATAGGACCGAAGTTAGATCTAAAATTTAGGTCCAATCATAATCGGAACGACACTTGATCTTATTTTTTGGACCCGGTATTCGGGGTACCCAATAAAACCAGGACCAATATCAAATATCTCATATTAGTTTTCTTTCGTTTATTTTTCTTATCAAACTTTCTCTTTATGTATAAATATTATGAGTACGACTAACTTTAAACTTTATTCTTTAAACCTATAATATTCTAATTTTATTATTTAATATTATTATTAATGATTAAATTTATTTAATAATTCGTTCCATATAAAAATTAACTTTTTATGCGTCGTATTTGTAATTATTATATTTTTTATGGAGAATTGTTCAGAAGGTCTAAAATAAAATTATATTAATAATCAAATAAATGCTAATTAAAGAGATAACATCAATTTTAATTCTAAAAAATATAAATTTTTATATAAGAGAAGAAAAACATCCACTATTTTCATTAAAAAATAATAAATGAAAACATAAATAATCAAATATGCTAAAATAAAAACTAAATAATATAAAGAAGAATAAAAACAAAAAGAAAAATAGAATAAAACATACACACTTATATTTTCTTGAATGAATGTTAATTATGTACATGTATTTTTTATTTTAATAAAAATCATATATTTCAAACACGTGTCGTAAATAAAATCTTTAATACCATAGCCCATAGGTAAGAAATAACATAAATGTCAATGGCTAAAATGTAATATATATATATTTATATTTGTGTGATTGAGATTGAATAATAATAAATAATCAATATATTAATTTGTTTTGTTGGGTCAATAAATTAATTATGGACTAAGAAATAACTTGATATTTCTAGGAAAGTTCAAAAAAATAACAATTATAAAAAATATATTTATAAAGAGTTAGTCAAAAGTCAAGTGATGAAAGCTGAAAAGAAAGAAAATATGTTAAATTAAAAGTCAATATTATTTAATGGTTTTTATTTTCAAGTGCAGCTTTTAAATCTATTTTTAAAATTTTTTCTGTTAATAATTGATATTTTAAAATAAAAATAGTTTGTCACATTTTTTAATTCTACTACTTTGTTCTTCAAAAATAACTTTTAAATTCGTACGAAATTAGTCAAACTTATTAACAATTATTAGTGTATTTAATGTACATCAACTTCGTTAATCGTAATTAGTGTGTTAACATTTAATATAATTAAAAAAGTTTAGATGAGTTGACATTTTAAATAGATGTTTTAATATTTCAAAATTAAGTATAAGTAATATAATTTTCATTTTTAAAAGAGTATGATAATATATATTTAAAATGTGATATTCAATGGCCACGGTAAAGGGGAATTATTCACCATCCTTAATTTTTTTAGTTTTGTATTTTTAAATGAATTATTTTATAAATTAATTTATTTTGGATTTTATTCATTATTTTTAAATATTTATATTTTTTCATCTAATTTTAAATTTTGATTTCATCTTTGATGACATTCGTAATTTAAATTAGGTTTAATAATTAAATAAGTATTTAGACTGTATTTTTTTAATATATAGGTGTTTAAATTATATTTTAGGTTAAATATGTGTCTAATGTTTTATTTCGTAATCTGTTTAAGGTTTTTTCGTCAACGATTATTAAAGAATTTACGTCATCTAATCAAAATATGGCATAGGTAGATTTTTATATTTTAAAATTTTAAATTTTTTTAGAAGTATGTTTTTTTTTTATAATTTAAAGTTTTAATTTCTTTCGGTCAAACCCTTTCAATCATATCTCTTTCACCGTTCGACATCCCCATATGTCGGTGATTTACTATTCATCTTCATATCGAATGCTTCACCGTTCGATGTTCTCCAACTTATAATCATTGTCAGAACCTAATTGTCTTCTTTTTCTTCATTAATGTGTGCTCTTCGACAATTCATTCGTTGATTTAAGGTTTATATTTAATATTTTTTAGAAAAAAACTAAAGATTATGACTTGATTAATATTATATTATAATTTTTTATTTCCAGAAATTAAAAAATAATATCACATGTTCGTAATTCATTAAGTACCAAACAAATAATATATGTTACAAAAGATTTTAAATGAATAAAAAAACATTACACATTTTTTTATTCAAAATATAATTTAAATATTTATCTAAAAAAATATAATTTAAATATTTATTTAACAATTAAATCTTTAAAGTATAAAACAAATTATATAAATATAAATATGAATACAACCAAAGCATCCAAGGTAGAATCTTTACCAAAAGATCCTAAATTTTCCAACCTAATTATCACCCATATGCGACTTATTTACGAGTTGTACTTTGGAAAACCTTATTGAGTAGTTGAGGTAAAAAAAGCATGGTTATGTTTCAGAGATCAATAATTTATTGGTATAAAAATAATTTTAATTTTTAACGTTTATTATTTTAATTTTAATTTTTTTAGATAAATTTAACCTTTAATCTATATCTTTTTGATAAATATCTTATTTTTTTTAACTGATATAATAACTAAGCTGTTAAAAAATCAACAATATTTACATGTCATATATATGTGATAAATATTTTAAATAACATGACCACTAATTTCATTCTACACATATATGATATGTCTCGTTAAATTTTTTTAGGATAATGACAAATATATACATGTCAAATATAATTTTATTTTAACATAAAATATAAAACAATTAAAATTCAAATAAAATATTAAAAATCAATTAGATTTAAAATAAAAGACTACTAAGCATTCTCAATTCTTAAATATCATTTTACATATATATGACATATCATTATCGTTAATTTTTTAACTATCTAATCATCATATTAGTTAAAAAATAAAATATTTATTAAAAAGATATATGTTAAGGGCTAAATTTATCCCAAAAATAAGACGTGAACTAAAATGATAAAAATCATAACTTTAAAGGTTAAAAATATTTTTATATCTAATTTATTTATATAATACGTATATATTTTTAAAAATTAAATACTAAATAACATATATTTTTAGTTTTTCATTTAAATTAAAAATAAATCGTACCCAACGGTCCAAACATCCCTAAACTATATATATATTTCAAATTGATTTTAAAACATTTAATTTCATCCTAAACCATGAATTGTATAAAATTAAAAGAGTTTTACACCCTGTAATTATATTAAATTTACCGTAATATTTCACTCATCTTGTATCCTCCGTCGCTAGAATTACGAGATAGCGTCACCTTTTATTATGCTGGAAGGCGGAGTTTTGTTTTTGTCACTAATAAATAAAAACTTGTAGGGACAGTTTACAAAAGCTTAAAACCTTTGTTAAAATCCCGTTTAAAAATCTGGATCGACATGGTTCCGGGAAAGAACTCCATTGACTCACTCAAGTCACAGCTCAAAAATCAAATCAGAGTCGTTGTAGCTTTCGTCGCGGATGCACTTGGGGAAGGCACGTTCACATCCTTAGTTCCACGTGCCGCACCTTCTCCTACCGAACTTTGTTGACCTTCCATCCTAAAATCCCATCAATTCCTGAATTTATTTTGAAAGAGAAATATTGATTTCTTTTTTTCACTGATTTTTCAGCTCTTGAGTTAATTCTTGTTGCTTGTTGTAACTCTGGTATTGATTTTTCAGGTCGTTGTTTAGAGTAACTAAATCCAAAGTCTCAACCGGATGAACCGAGGTTTGGTCATTGGTAATTCCTTTTTTGTTAGATTTTTACTTTGAAATGAAGATGATGACCCAGAACTGTAGGGTCTTTGATTAATATTAAATTGATTTGTTGCCAGGATATGGTTGGTTTATATGGAATAGTTGATTAATTAAAACGCACTGATTGGAAAGAAGAAGTGACGAAAATAGTGGTGATTGTCTGGTCGATTCATTTCTTAAAATTATAATTCTGGGTTTCCTTGTTACTGAGGTTGCGTATATAAATTAATGAATGTCACTTTCTTCATCTTTTACAAAGCATTTTGGTGTTTAAATTTTCTTCCGTTTTACTAATATAGAAATATGCATCAAAGTGTTTTACTTATCAAAATTACTTGCATAGGTAAAATTTTCTTTAATTGTCAGTTTCCAAGAATTTTCCTATGGTGGGTTGAATGTTTAAAATGGTTTCAAGTCTGGTTTTGTGCCTAACACCTTATAGGTTGCGGACTTATCGAGCTTATTGAAACGGTGTTATCGAATATTGATTGAATCTTGAGTTACTTATGACCTTATATTCGCAATCTATTGCATTAGATTCCAACACGGTATCAAACCCCAAATTTTATCCTGCTGTGTTTGCATGTTTACTTCTGTCCTTATCCTGGTCTTGAGTTTCTTATGGTCTTATATGCACACAGGCTTTCAATTGTTGCAATTAATTTATGTTAGATGTTTAAATTGGTAGGTAGATTTTGAACCAGTCTTTACCTGCAGCAGCTTTTTTGCATTTTGTTAGTATTTCCTTTCATGTATGTAAGTTCCATGGAAATTTCCTTTATTTGGAGCCTTTAAATAGTTTAATTTAGAATTAGATTTTAGTGACTGTAACCCTTCACCCTTTTCATTTGTCTGTCCTTTGATTCTTGAATCAAAGGATATTTTAACAGGTCTTAAGATATTTTAGTTAGATTTTCATTATATTCAATTATTGCAGTTATTTTATGAACTTAACCTCTAAAAGGTGTCTGACTTTCAATTATTTTCGTGGTTGATTTTATTTGTTTTGCAGGAGGAGATATCTTTTTTTCCCCCTTCCCTTGAACTCTTGGGGTAGCTTAGTTTGTTAAGATTATATTGGCTATGGGAGGTAAAAGCTCAAAGGATTTGAGTGGAAGAGGGTATCCCACAAGCAGGTCCGGTGGTTCAGATTCATGGAATCACTATGGATACCATCCACAATCAGGATATCCCCCACAAAGTTCTTATTATACACCACAGAATCACTATGCTCCACCGCACTCGAGTAATTACGAATCGAGAACACCCCGTCACGGGCATAAGATTGTGAAATACTCCAGGATAGATGATAACTACCAAACACTGGATCAGGTTATCTTCTAGCTGTGCAATTCTTATGAATGTTATCTGTATTGTCCTTGTTTTGGTTAACATGAAGAAAGGGTGTGGTTGGTGGTGATTGTAAACAGGAATATTTGTCCAAAATTAACATGATATATATGACCCTATTTTACTTGGACTCGGCTGTGAGTGTTGATTATGGAGTATACCTTTGGCACGAATATACCCAGTTTTTTCAAGTTTGTCCACATATTAAGAGAGTTTTTAGAGGTTCATATACCGATATCAATACCTGATAGGGACTGATGTTTGAGACATGTATTTCAAGAAAAGCGACGAGTTGGAGTAACAACATGGCTAATAAAAAATTGTTGGTCTTCAACTGTTTAGATGGAAAGAACATCGTTCCTCTTAACCTTTTTTTAGTCAACTATATATATATTGCAGTTGAGAATATTTTGAGCCTCTAGATGGATTATATATAAATGAAAAACTGCACCCGGATGCTATGTTACCTGATACAGTTCTGCTCAAAATTTTCTAAAATTTTCCATGTATTTGGAGGGTCATATTTATCATACTTGTGTCCATATATATGTTGAACACAATAAGTCATGGACTGCCAAAAGTTAATTGGGGTGTCTCATGAGGAGTGGAAAAGGATCAACTCCTGTTTTTTCATTTAGGAGATTCATTTAATTGACAACAATAATGTATTGTCTGTCTTCCTTGTGACATTTTGCAATGGTTTTAAGTTGATTTTTTTTCCTGCCTATATGTAGCTACTTGAATCATACAGATGTTGCATATGGAAAATTCTCCTGTCACGAAATATTATCTACGTAGGATAGTTTGTACATAAAATTATGAAAGAAACACATCTTTAATCAACAAAGTTGCTAACCGCAGGTTACCGCTGCCCTTGCACATGCTGGCCTTGAGTCCTCTAACCTTATTGTTGGTATTGATTTCACGAAGAGCAATGAATGGACAGGTATAGCTTTTGATTCTATCCAATGCGTAGCCTTTTTAAACTACCTGCAACACACCACTTAACTTTGCTGGAAACCAGGTGCACGGTCATTCAACCGCAAAAGCTTGCATCACATTGGGAATGGCCAAAATCCCTATGAACAAGCTATATCAATTATTGGCCAGACCTTATCCGCTTTTGACGAGGATAACTTAATTCCGTGTTATGGATTTGGAGATGGTAAAGTTCATTGAAAGTGTTTTCTTACAATTCTACATTAATTTGACTTCTCTATTTGGATTATTAAATTTATTTGCTTCATACGTCTTCAGCATCAACACACGATCAAGATGTCTTCAGTTTCTATCCCGATGAGAGATTTTGCAATGGATTTGAGGAGGTGCTTGCACGATACAGAGAAATTGTTCCCCAGCTTCGGCTCGCAGGTGCCGAATTTATACTTGATCCATTGGATTATTCTTGTTATATATACATCTTGAAGTCAAACCATTCGTTTCTTACAACAGCTGTTTTATGTTTGCTTATGGCAGGGCCAACATCGTTCGCACCCATCATTGAAATGGCCATGACTATCGTCGAGCAAAGTGGTGGTCAATACCATGTTTTGCTGATAATTGCTGATGGACAGGTAATATGTATAAAGAGACTCGGGTTTATTTGTTTCAACATGATTATATACAATCCGGTCTAGGAAGACAGAAACTAAGACATGCTCCGAAAAACTCAATTGGAGTAATAAAATATTTGGTTACAAGGATAGATCATCTACTAATCAGGTATAGGGGGTCTCTACCTCTCTAAATCCTAAGAGACTTTACTGCCGATATCGATAAGGTAACTCCAGATGATTTAGAGAAGCAAAAACTAGAAGAAGCATCCATTTGGTATAGGTCACTATCTCTCTGGATCCAAAGGCCATCTGATCACTCTGACGTTGATTGGACTAACAAATTGTCTGTGAAAGTCTGAAAGACAACATCGATTTTGCTCTTACTATGAGTCGTCCATAATATACGTCCGGGCAAAATCCACATCTCATTTTTTCGACATTTTGCTTTCATATTCTCCTAGGTGACAAGAAGTGTCGATACACAACATGGTCAACTTAGCCCCCAAGAGCAGAAGACAATTGATGCAATCGTTAGAGCAAGGTGACTACCTTTAACTAGCCACTTGCTTTAGATTGTCTCGCACCATATGATCTAACATGGTCCGTTTGGTTGCAGTCAATTTCCCTTGTCGATTGTCGTAGTCGGGGTTGGTGATGGACCTTGGGACATGATGAAGGAGTTCGATGATAACATCCCTGCTCGTGCTTTCGACAATTTTCAAGTGAGCAATTTTTCTCTCTTGTTATTGTTGAAAACTTTAATTTACTAGTCCTGTTTCACAGTTCTCTTCCTTTTTGTCTACTGTTGAATGTTCTTAGTTGTTCAATCATAAATGCCACTTCTTTTTTGCCTTACTAGTTTGTGAACTTCACTGAGATTATGTCAAAGAATACGGATTCATCGAGAAAGCAGACCGAATTCGCTCTTTCAGCCTTGATGGAAATACCTTCTCAGTATAAAGCAACTATTGAGCTCGGCCTTTTGGGGTTTGTTATCTATGTTACTTTGGCTCTTCATTCTTTTTCGTGGCCAGTCTTTGACTCTTCATTCTTGAACTGCCCATTTTTAACACATTTATAGGCCATAAGACCCTCTCCAAGGACTGCAAATATCCTGAAAAACTTATAATATTGATCTCGGTCACATATTCATATCCGACACTTATGTTCATATCTATAACTGTTCAGTAGTGTATCATTCATTCTTAACTGTTTTCTTTTTATTGATAACCAGAGGAAGAAAGGGAAATACTTCGGAGAGAATTCCTCTCCCAACTCCCATGTATGGTGCCTCATCTTTCAATAACCAAAAGTCCTTTTCTCGCTTGAGCAGTTTTCAGAAGGATACATCTCCATATTCTCAATCCAGCAGTATTAAGCATAACCCGTCTCCGTATTCTCCCTCAAGCAAGTTTAAGCAAAACATACCTCCTTATGCCGGATATGATAGTACTGCTACCTCAGCCACAGGTTCATCTTATGATAACGCTTCTGCCACAGCCACAGGTCCATCTTCGAGCTCCCTTTACGATAATCGGGTATGTGAAACCTTCTGTTGAAATAACATTGTAGTTTTTAGCATTACCATTTCAAAGAAACTGATGCTCTTTTTTGCGCCAGGTATAACGTATTTTGAAAGAAAAATTGTAGTTATGTGCTGTGTTCTTAAGCATGGTACCAAACTAACCCAAACTAAATTCCTCCAGTTTATATCAATTTTTAAAATTTATAAAATTCTATTAAAAATAAAATTTATAAAAATATATTTTTATATAATATCTTAAACTAACCCAAACATATTTACGTGTTATCCGAACCAAAATCAAACTAACCATTTTTTATTTTCTCAAATTCCTTTTTCTTTTATTTTACTTAGCCTTACAAGTACTAAGGTGCAAATCTTTTTTTAACCCTTTCTCTTTCAAACTTGACAGGTTTGCCCCATTTGTCTTAGTAATACCAAGGACATGGCCTTTGGTTGTGGACATCAGGTTAGTGATTCTCTTTTTCCCATTTCACTTTCAAACACAGATATATTCGATTTCTTTTAAGGTTCGATTGTATTCGAAAAATCTTTGGAGGATCGTATTCTGATAACTATAACTTGGAATGCAACTAATTTGAGAAAAATAAAGAGACAGAACAACTTTGATGTGTGTGACTGTGTGTCAAGACTGAGCATTGACATCTTCCTTTTCCTCCATTTCCTAAAATTTCGACAGACTTGTTGCGAATGCGGAGAGGACCTCCAAGTCTGCCCCATATGTCGGAGTTCCATCCAAACTCGGATCCGGCTTTATTGATCAGTCTTTTTATCCACATTTTTGGTTCAGTGGACAGAGCTGACTCAAGCATCCAATGTCCGGTTAGCCCTCGACCATGATCTGAAAAACAAAATAGAAGGCTTCGATCGATGAACCTTTTACCAGCTACCAAGGGATTGTAATATGTATAGGTTAAGGTCCATATTCTCCTCTGATGTGTTCCTTGACATGGTAAACTCTCTGCTGCTTTATCTTGATCGATATCGGCAATGCGATTCTAGAACTGGCAGTTCGTATATTCGTGTCGTGTTCATGCAATTTTCATGTTAGGGTGGTATGCAACAATTCACGGCTGAAAAAGGGACCACACAATGTCTGGTCTGATGAAACTCCTGGTCGTTCATTTTTGTGCATATGTACTGAACTCTATAAACTTAGTTTAGTATTACTGTTATGTTTGAGAGTGTTCAATATTATCTGAAAAGGTATTATAAAAAAAATAAATAAAAGATATCTTGTATTTATTTTAGGCATAAAGATAATTTTACTCTTTAATGTTTATAATTTTTATCATTTTATTCTTTTTTTGGATAAATTTAGCCCTTAACCTATATATTTTTGACAAATAGCTTATTTTTTAACCATCATGATAACTAGACCGTTAAAAATTTAACGATGATGACATGACATATGCATATAATAATATATTTTAAATGATATGACATCTAACCTATAATATATATATGAAACATAATTTTATTCAAATATAAAATATAAAATAATTAAAATTTAAATAAAATATTAAAAATTAATTGATTCTAAAATAAAACGTTACTAAATATTTCTAACCCTAATTAATTAATTAATTTTTTTAAGATAAGATTTTGATTCTATCGTAGTTAAGGTTGAGAATATTTAGTAATATTTTATTTTAAAATTAATTATTTTTAATATTTTATTTGAATTTTAATTGTTTTATATTTTATATCAGAATAAAATTATATTTCATAAAGGTTAAAACAATAAAAATTATAAATGTTAATGGTTAAAATTATTTTTGTGTCTTTATTTTAATACTTAATAATATGATATTTTTAATCTTCAAGATTAATAATAATAATTAGTGAAATAAAATATATCATATTAAAATAAATATATTAATTCTCAAATTTAAGTATACTCGAGAGACTTACTAGAAATATGTGAATATTTTCTTTTTGGTCTATTTGGGCTTGGAACCTACAACTTGTATAAAACTCTGCTAAAAAAATATTGTATATAGGGACAGAATCAGTATGTTAATTAGAAAGTGATAAAGTATAATTAAAATTTAAGTGCAATTTTTTTAATTTCTTTTAAAAAATTAATTAAACCGTTATTTTTTTAATATGATAAGTCATTCAACCAATTAATTGTATTATTTTTTGATTAATTTTGATAATAAAATTTTAATATTTTTTATTAGATATTATCATAATTTACAGTTTTGTGATATTTATAATTTTTTAAGAATGTTTTAATAGTTTTTTGACTTGTTTCTAGAATTTTTAGGGCTTTTAATATTTTTTAAATAAAATTTGAAAATTATGAAAATATTAAATGGCAAACATTGTAACACGAAATATTGTGTCAATTGATCTTAAAAAAATGTTAAACTTAACGATTAATATTAGTAAAATGCTTAATTGAGTTAAAAAGAACTTTAAAAATTTTATTAATTTTTTTCAAAAGTTTAAGAGCATCTTACATCCTTCGACTCTAGAATAAAATAAAATATCATTTATTATTAAAAATAATTTCGAAACTTATATATATTCGACCTAATAAAATAGAATAAGTTACTTTTTCTATCATAAAAGTTAATTATTCCGAAACATAACAAACAATTATATAAGAATTCATATTTAACTTTATTGTGAAGCTTATTTTTAATGATATTAAAAAATATCTTATTATAACAATTATAAAAATTTTAAAAATAATAATAAATATCACCACTCTTTATAAAAAAGATAAATCTTGAATTTTTCTGTTTTTACTAACCATCGATACAAACCTGGATTTAAGTTTTTTGTTTACTATGATGTAAACTCTCGTTATAATTTCGAATATATCCGTGGATCTGTATAAAAAAAACTAAAACGCACTGATTTTGGAAGCAGAAATGCCGAAAACATGGTGGTTGACTGATTTCTTAAACTTATAATTTTGGTTTTCCTTGTTGCGTATATAAAGTAATGCCTTGTCAGTTTGTTCATGTTTTTACAAAGACTTTGGATGTTGAAATTTTCTGTTGTTCAACCCTAATCTAGTTGAAGGGAAAAAACCCACCTGGATTTTCTTATGATCTTGACTTTTCTTACAGCTTCTTCAAGGGTTGTACTGGACCTATCAAAAGTACATGGAGAGATAAACTTTGCTTTTAAATTTACAAGAATTTTTGAAGAGGGTCGTTAAAATAAGTATCCTCAAATAATTCAATAATTATTTATATAATATTTTTAAATATAATTTATTTATTGTATATATTTAAAAATGAAATAATAATTAATAGTTATAATTAATGTCATAAGGAATTATGAGTAAAAGATTATTTTATCCCCACAGCACTTCTCAACCTCAAAAAAACCCTGAAATTTTCGACCTATGATTTTAGAATATCATCCAATTGTTATATAGTGTAGAAGAAAAAAAAAATATTCAGTAATTCTTTTGATAATTTTTTTGGACATGATCGACCCTTTTACTTTCTATTTTTATTTATTTCGTAGAATTCGATATCATCGAACTAAGTTTCGTAAAATCATTACTTAGAAACCAAGTAAAGTACACATTTTTTATAAGTGCTTTCTAGATGAACATATTGTAGTAAGCATTTGACAATTTTTATGTGTAAAAGCACTTTTTTTTGCTTATTTAATTAATCCCTCCAAACTTGCATAAGCAGCTTTTGAACTAGTCTGTAACCCCTAAAATTAACCTAATTTCTTAGATTAAAAGTTAGGGTTTACAAACTGAAAACTTGTTTCGTAAGTTAGGGTTTTTACAAAAATAAAAATAAATATAATATTCGGATAATTTTTAAATAATTAATAAATTAAAATAATAATGAAAATTAAACATTTACAGAATAAAGTTCAACCCATAATTTTATAAACAGTAAATGTCCCAAAGCCAATAAAAGTCTGAATGTTCGTTACACAGAAATATTATTCAAATATAAAATAATCCAGAATCCGAAACTGAAAACATACTATAAATCAGAAAATGAATCAGGAACCTCCAAGTATCGTACCGAGCCTAGGACTGAGATCTGAAACAAAAATCTGAGAAGGTGTAAGCTAGGGAGCCTAGTGTGTCTCTAGAACAGATAACGGAATAACAGAACAGAAATATGCAGAAGATGCTGAGTATGCATGATATGCACCCATCTCCGAACACCACAGAAGAGTAGGTCCCCAGACCACTCTAACACCATCACACCAACAGAAGTGGTATCTCGACCCGAAGGTGGAGCCACTGAACAGAAGTGATAAATCAGTAACTTCTCCGTACACAGATAATATACCCGATGTCATGCTATATGCTGATACAGAATCAGAATGTATGCCTTAAAGTCTAACAGGAGGCAAGCATGACAAATATCAGATTCAGAAATGATATGTCAGAATGATGCATGATCATACGGATTAACAGGAACCGAATATACAGAATAACAGAATTTACAGGATGAACGGGAGAGAACACACCTGTAACAGAAGACTCAACGTTGACTCTGATGTCTACTGGACTCGGCTCTACCACCAGATTGAGCAGGAGTAGAGTCTACAATTAACAAAATACGTTAAACATCCTACTATGCCACAATACCGAAAAGTATACTAAACAGAATTAATTCGTTACTCACGTGAAGGTCCCGAATGCGAATGAATCGAACCTCGTACAGGAGGAGGAGGAGGCAACTGCTCGGGTCAGAATCCTCGTCATCTGAAGCAAACAAAAATTGATTCAGAAACCTTTACAAATAATTTCTAGATAACTGATCTAACTTAAATCCCCCAAAAACGACACTTCGGGTTTGAATTTTGAAAAACGGACAACGCCATTGAATTCAGGACGTTGAAAAACTTAAAGTGGGCTCGGGTCAAAAAAGTCAACTACTGACGTCAATATTGGTCAACGCTGACGTCAGCAGTGACGTCATCAGTCAATGCTGACGTCAGCCGGGTCATGGGCCGGGTCGGATTCGGGTTGGACGGGTCAGATTCGAGTCGGGTTTTCAGGTCGGGTCGGGTCACTGTCGGTTTTCCAGATTTTCTGGGAAAATACCCAGACTTTCTCGGCTTCCAAACACGTATTTCCAGGGAAAATTTCACCTTTTTTACGTTTGATTCGACTCAAAATCTCACCTAATCGATTCTAACACTAACCAGTAACAAAATTGAATCAACACAGAGGTTAAAACCTTAAATTTTCCTTCAAAACAGAATCAACAAACCAAGACTACTCTCCCCCTTCTTGAACCGAATCATATCCTTACCTTCCTTAAACCGAACATCACTTAACCATAACTAAATCACAGAACCAATTTAAGTATACTAAACCCGAACAGAAACGAAAAGGAAACAAGAATCAAAACCTTACCTCACTTCGAATCGAGGAGGAGACAAAACCCACAGTAGTTTCGGTAGAAAACAGAGAGAGTAAAGAGCTTAATTCGAATTAAGGGAAAGGTTGATAACAATTCAGACTTTAATCCAAAAATAATAAAGGGGAAAATCAATTCTCCATTTATTACAGGATCGACAATTAGGAGAAGGAGGAAGAAAACGTTTCACAGGTAAAAAGGTATAATTACCCTTCAGGGGCTTGAAAATTTGAATTCTCTCATTTTGACCCCTAAACTTTTAAATCTTTCAATTTAGTCCTCATTTTTTTCAGAATTTTTAATTCCCAAAATTAGGGTTCGTTTAGGGATTTTGACTTTTAAATTTGGGGATTTTGACTTTTAAATTTGGGTTGTGACATAGTCATTGCCACCAGCACCCTTTTTGCATTTTGTGAGTCTTATCATTCATATCGGGAATTTTCCATGCAAATTTCCAACATATACCAAAGAACATTTTGGAATCACTTCATTTGACAGCTTTTTTTAAATGTAAAAGCACTTATTTAAACCCTTCCGAGCATTTGATCCAATCATTACCAGCAGCAGTCTCTTCGCCTTTGTTAGTCATTTCTTTCATATTTGTAATATGAACTTATCATTTAACTTTCAATGATTTTCATGGTTGATTTTATTTGTTTTGCAGGAGGAGGTATCTTTTTCTGTCATTTAGCTCTTGGGGTAGCTTAGTTTGTTCAAATTATATTGGTTATGGAAGGTAAAAGCTCAAAGGATTCGAGAAGAAAACGGTATTCGACAAGCAGGGTCGGTGGTTCGGATTTACGGAGTCCCTATGGAGACCCTCTGCAATCAGGATATCACCCACAACATCTCCATGCTCCACCGCATGGAGGGAATAAAATTGCGTATTACTCAAGGATAGATGATAACTACAAAACATTGAATGAGGTTAGTTTCTTGCTGTGCAATTCTTATGACTGTTATTTGTATTGTCCTTGTTTCGGCTAACACGAACGAAGAGATCATACTGGCATACTCGTGTTCATATGTATGTCGAACACAGATACTTCAAGAACAATGAAGAGTAGTAGACTGCCAAAATTTAATTGGGGTGACTCATGAGGACTGGATGATGATCAACACCTAGTTTTCGCAATGGTTTTAAGTTTATGTTGCTTATATATGGCTACTTAAATCATTCAGATGTTACATGGGGAAAATTTTGCCTGTCACGAAATATCTATTTATCTTCATTCAACGAATTTACCGACTGCAGGTCACTGCTGCCCTTTCACAAGCTGGCCTTGAGTCCTCGAACCTTATTGTTGGTATCGATTTCACGAAGAGCAACGAATGGACAGGTATAACTTACTTATTGTATCCGATGCGTAGCCTTTTTAAACGCCTTGCAACACAATAATTTTGCTGGAAACCAGGTTCAGTGTCATTCAACTGCAAAAGCTTGCATCACATTGGAAATGGCCAAAACCCCTATGAACAAGCTATATCAATTATCGGCCAGACCTTATCCGTTTTCGATAAGGATAACTTAATTCCTTGTTATGGATTTGGAGATGGTAAAGTTCATTCAAAGTGTTTGTCTTACAATTCTATATTATTTTGATTTCTCTATTTGGATTCTTGAATGTATTCCGTTCATATGTCTTCAGCATCGACACTCGATCAAGACGTCTTCAGTTTCTATCCCGACGGGAGGTTTTGCAATGGATTTGAGAAGGTGCTTGAACGATACAGAGAAATCGTTTCACATCGTCGGCTCGCAGGTGCCAGATTTATATTTGATCCATTGGATTATTCTTGTTACATGTACATGTTGAAGTCGAACCTATGGATTCTTACTACATCCGTTTTATGTTTGTTTGTGGCATGACCAACATCTTTCGCACCCATCATTGAAAAGGCCACGGTTATCGTCGAGCAAAGTGGTGGTCAATACCATGTTTTGCCGGTAATTACTGAAAGACAGGTAATATATAAACAGAGAACTCAGGATTTATTTGTCTCCACATTTTTCTGTAAAAGTCTGTCTGAAGGACAATTTCGATTTTGCTCTTACTATGAGTCTTCCATGATATATATCTGGGCGAAATCCAGATCTCAGTTCTCTAACATTTTTACTGTAATCACTCATTTTTTATTAAATTTTAGTATTTGTACTATTATTGTAGTAGTAATATTATTAATAAAAATAGAAGAAAAAATAAGAAAAAATGAAAAAAGAAAGGAGAAGAAGAAAGAAAGAAAAAGAAAAATGATGTGGGATTGGAATCCCACATTGGTGGAAAACATGACCTTCCCCTCTACAAATGCCTATAAAAGGAGGTGGAGGGGAGCCTTTTGAAAAAAAGAACCAATTGATTGAGGGTAGTACCCTATGATCTTAATTTGAGAGCTTAGCTCTTCCCAAATTTTGGGTGGTTCGATCGGGTCTTATTTTTAAGATTCGATAGTTAAAATTTTGGAGGGGTCGTGGTAGATCTTGGTGGGGAGTTCATCGGGGTTAGCCGTTCGTATTTTTAGGTATATTTTTTATCTTTGTATTTTGAATATTTTTAATGAAAATAGTTGTTTTTAATTTGTGTTGTATATTAATTTATGTTTATGTTTTAGATTAATATTTATGTATGTTTTAATTTATATTTTAGATTAGTATTAAATTTGTTAGATTAATATTTATGTTTTATGAATTTATTTTTATGTGATATATTTAATTTATTTGCTTAAGTTGCATGAATTAATATTTAGTTTTGTTAATGCGGGCCCCTAAATTCGGTCGTAAGCGAGGCTAGTACCAATAAGGTGGTAGTGGTTTGGACGCTTATCTTCGGGTTTAGGTGCTTTAAAATAAATACGCATATTTAATTAAAAATTAATTCGATCGTCAAATTAGCCCGGAAAATTTAATATTAGTAAAGCGTTAATTAAACAAAGTACCAATTTTTGGGCGGTGTGGGGGTGCTAATCCTTCCCCATCCGTAACCGACTCCCGAACTCCAACTTTTCAAATCTCTGGTTTTATGGTGTCCGGTCTATCAAAACGGCCGGTGGCGACTCCAATTTTACAAAAAATGATTTTTAAAAGAAAACCCCCACGTGGAAGACATTCATTTCAAAATGACACATCGAAAAATGTTTTCCAACTCAAAAAAGAACTTTTTAGCGATTTTAATTAATCGTGGATTTTTTAGATCACTACAGATGGCGACTCCGTTGGGGATACAAATTTTTGCTTTTTTAAAACAAAAAGAGAGTCAAGCTTTTAAACAATTACCGCTTTACTAATATTAGAGATTTCGGGCTAAAGTGACGATCAAATTAATATTCAATTATATTTGCGCTTTTATTTTTCCGCATTTAAAATTGACATCTAAACTCATCCTTTTAAGTGGAGGGAAAAGACTAACGCTTTCGTGGAGATATCGTTCTCCCGTGTAGGCCCTAGCCGAAGTACCTTCGGGGCTCCACTACCTTATGCTTTCGTAAAGATATCGTTCTTTCGTGTAGGCATAAGCGAACGAGTCCCCCTGAATTGAGCCCGGTCAAAATGAGCCTATAATTGGTGATGATTGGAGGCCTTGCTACTCTTAGTAGAGGATAGCTCGGACAATTCGGGTCCCCTTTTAGCACCAACACTGCATGTAGAGAACTAGATTACTCACCCTATTAGAGCCATACGGATACCCTAGGTGAACTAGACGAGATATCTAGGGTTGTCTTTCTCTGTTTACTTTAAACATTTTTTCAGAATTTATTTTTACGTTTACTGTTTCTACCCGGTACTAACATGTTTTTTTCATATTTTTGTTTTCTTTTCTACATGCATCATCACATCTTGCATTGCATCGAGGGTATTGATTCGAGTGGTTCATCCTACAAAGGAAACATGCACAATGGAAGAGAGGTATCTAAAACCCTAAAGTTTAGTGTTAGAAACCGATCAGAGACACTGATTAAGGGATAAGATTTGGCAAGGTCACTATCCATCAGACCCCTTTCATCAAACACCGATTATAGGATAATCGAAGAACCTAAGACAACAGTCTACCGAACGTCAATACCAGGTAATGATCATGCGTTTATCCGGGTCTACATCAAAATGTTAGTCCGAGGTTCTAAGAGAGCATGAAGAAGGTAACAGAAACCAATGTTTAATTAAAAGGGTTATCAGAGGCACAAAACAATATCGTCTCACTATTCGAAGACTGAGTCAGAATCAGAATCGATACTATCTCTCCATCTTGAGGACGAGTTAGTGTCAGATATAGATAGCCGATCAGAAAAGGTAATTGACCAATTTCTCAAGTACATCAATGAAGAAGTATTTTTTAGACAACAAAAACGAAGAACAAAAGATCGGTACCTTACCGACCTACTTCACAAGGATCAAGGTCATCGTTCGAGATTATCAGAGATGATCAGCAACACCGACACTACAAGGTCGCTCAGGCAATATTTAACACAGACCAATGTCATACGATTCTTGAGGATCAAAGTTCAGAAGGATAATTAGAAACGTGACCAGGTCAACCGAGGAGACCGAAACACATGATGCAACAGAGATTCCTATGTCAAGCAAGCAACTTAGGGCCATAGGGAATAGGAATTAGGGCTGGTATTTGTGTATAAGATTAGTTTCCCCTAATTTTGTAATGGACCCTCTATTTCCCGTGAAAGTAATCCAGTATGGTGATTACCAACAGGGGTCAATACCTTTAACCCGCATACATTTTGCATCATTGGCATCCGCATATGCATCATACATGTATTTAACCATTTTGACATCATCTAACTATGTGCATATTATGACAGTGCATTTTAAAACACTGGCCACACCGCATTATAATTTTACATACTATCGAAAGAAAAGAATGGAGACCGTGTGACCAATCTGGAAAGAGGTCAGAAACACTTAGAGGATCGTCTTGGGGATATTGAACAGAGTATCAGTGCACAGATTGCTCAGTCTCAAGAGTCCATTTTATCTGAGCTTACGGCACTACTAGGCAAGAATCGCGGGAAAGAAAAAGTGAGAAATAAAGAGACCTCTGAGCCAAATAAAGATACCTCTCATCATATGGTTCAATTCGTCGCACCAAATGATGCAAACCCTGCTAGAGTATCTGCTAAACAACCAGTTCAAGTTCTCGGGAGTCAGCCTATAGATGTTGAAAGGCTTTGTGAGGAAGAGATCCCCGACCTAAATCTGATCGAGAAGATCAGACATGATGTTGAAGAGAAGTGGGAATTGAAGTTCCACCTGATGAAAGAAAGGTTCAAGACCATTCAGACTCAAAAAGGGACAGAGAACGATGTTAGTGAGCTAAGTCTGGTACCCGATTTGATCCTACCCCCGAAATTCAAAAGTCCAAAATTCAATAAGTATGATGGAACATCGGGCCCTTTCGCATACCTCACAATGTACTGTCGTAAGATGGCTACTTTCATCAAAGATGAGAAAATTTTAATACATTGCTTTCAGGATAGTCTGACCAGATCTACAATCCGATGGTACGCTCGGCTTAGTCGCGAAATCATCAGGTCATGGAAAAACTTATCCAAAGCTTTTTTACAATAGTACAAACATGTAACAGACATGATACCCAGCCGCATCATGCTTTAAGGTTTGGAGCAAAGGTCCAACGAGAGCCTACGTCAATACGCTCAACGATGGAGGGAGATGGCTGCTCAGATTCAACCCCCTATCCATGAAAATAAGATCACACCGATGTTCATTAATTCACTGAAAGGAGCTTTGTATGATCGTCTCATCCATCATACTACCCAGAATTTTGTCAACCTCATCAGAATCGGTGAATCTCTAGAGATAACCTTCAAGAGTGGGAGGATCAACAATGGTGACAATCCCCAAGGGTGCGATAAAAAGAATAAAGGTTAAGTGAATGCTAATGGGACCTTCAATTACCCTACGACCAGGAGAATGCAAAAAGTAGAAGAAAGCTCTAGAAAGGGGCAGGACAGAGCAACCTTCACTCCTCTTCCAGTTTCATACATCGAGCTCAATTCTCAACTATACGAGACAAGTCTTGTACGGCCTTATATCCTTACACCCCTCGAGCCTCCATTCCCTGCATGGTACAACGCTGTTGCACATTGTGAGTATCACGGAGACATTCCAGGTCATTCTATTGAGAATTGTCATTACTTCAAGAAGCTCGTGTAGAATTTAATCGATATCGGTGTTTTAAAGTTTGAAGAATAGAGACTTGATCGAGGTTATGATCTGGGGATTAAAGACCAACCGAGATGAATTTTGGTGGTGGGAGGTTCTGACTCTCCAATTTTAATATTTAATCATTTTGTGAAATGAAGTCCAATTTACTACTTTGAGCCCGGAAGGTAGTAGGGACAATTTTTAAGGGCATGCATTTAAGAATTAAGTTTTTACCAATTAAACGATTTTACATTCTTTAATTCTTTGAAAATTAATTTTTAGGAGTTGTCTTTGCTCTTCTATGTACATAAAATCAAACATTTTTGAACATATATGTACATATCATTACACATCAGATCTTGAATTTTAGATGCGGTAACATCTTTGCTTCAATTTCAAAGATCGACTATAAAGTTTTGCATATTTAGAAGAGACTCAATGTCACGGGGATATTGCAAATGAGAGTCTCTACTAGTCTACTTGGGCCAACAAACTAACAATATGAGCGAATAGCAATGGGTAGTTCCCATTTTTAGGAAAACTCCTTCTCAGGCACTTGTTGTTCAAGATCCTTGAATCGGGAGTCGACCTTGAATCCTTTATCCCCTGAAGACCTTCTCAGGACTTCCTCGAATGAGATGACGAATGACATTCCTTAAAAGAGATAAGGTCAAACATATTAAGTGTAAAGATTAAGAAACCATTAAAAGAGACAACTAAAAGCAATGACATGGTAAAAAAAAGAGAGAGAAAGGAGACAAAGACTGAAATGAAATGAAACGAGATGAAAAAATTTTCTTTTAAAAAGCACTCAAATGTTCAGATCCTGGTAATAGGCACATCCGAATAAGAGTGCGGTAATCCTGGGGCACTCCGCTGAAGCTTTAACTTTATGAGTGATGGTAATATTTTCAAATCATGACTATGCCGAGTAATTCGGGATATTGTTGTTTGCTCTATCATTATTCTCGAAACAAAGGACTGTGATGAATTGATTTCCCTAGAAAAGGTAATGGAAACATTTATACATCGATCATGGATCTAAAATTGGTAAGATCATTATGATCATTCAGGGACATCTAAACTAAATGAAATTGTCTTCAAACCACACTTTCGCCCAAAGGTTAACCTTGCTTCAAGGAACGTCGAACTCCGAAGTGCCTGATCGACACCCAAATGAGGGAAGGATTGGGCAGGTTGAGAAGGTGAGATAATGAGTGCCACATGAAAAAGGGTAGCCACTAGGGAAAGGATTATTCCTTTTGAAAGCCCGATAAGTCTAGAAGAGACTACACATTTTCCTATATCCCCGTAATAGTCGAGGATCCTCTAAATATGCTCTTCATTAGAGTTGAGCTTTGCCAGATTGGGGCAAATATGTCATTGCATTTGATATTCAGGAAGGCAAATATGTTTTAAATGTTTTTTGCAATAAACTTCCAAATTTCATACATTTTCCAAATTTTTTATTGCATCAGAAATACATACAAATAAAATCATTTTTTAAGAAAAATGAGAGTCAGCCTCCATTGAGGTACCCCGACAAGTATAGAAAAGAAGTCAGGATACAAAGACGTCCGATCAACCATTATACTGATCCAGAAGAGAATATAAAGAATACAAGCAAGGCATCATTGTCACGAAATGACAGAATCAAAGCTCGAATCTGATGTGACCAGAGGTGTCATGATTACTGACAAAGTTTAGCTAATGAAGCTTACCTGGTAAACGAAATGAGGACTGGGGCACCAAATTTTTGAAACAGGGTTAACAGAAACTTCATGCGTCAATGCATACCCACGGATTGCACATGCGCATCTCGAACATACATCACGAACACATGCACAGTGAAAATGCTCATTCATCATCATTTTTTTATAAATTGTCTTACAATAAAAGACAGATAATGGTCAAGAAGATGGCTGTAACAGAGATTCCGTGCACGTTTGCACCTTTCAGCAAAAAAGAAGAAAAAAAAGATCAAGCCAGAGAGGTCAACATTTCAAATTTGCAGAACAAGACCGATAGAACCGGGACATCATGAAAGAAGAAGAAGAAGAAGAAGAAAAGAAAAGAAAAGAAAAGAAGAAGAAAATAAAAAATATTCTCGAGACAGAACTTGGCAGACAGTGAATGTATCTCCAAAACGAAAGAGGAACCGAGTATAAAGATCAAGACATTGGGGCAATCTAGAAACCTCAGATGTTTTCAGAAAGAAGATTGACAGCTGCTTGGCGTGAGTCCCGATTCGAAGAAGATTGACAGCCTTCCTAACGTGAGTCCCGAAGAAAAAGATTTTTGGCAGTCTTTGTTGGCGTGAATCCCGAAAGATTGAAGATTGGCAGCCTATGAAGGCGTGAGTCCCGATTCAAAAAGAAGATTGAAAGACACTTGACGAGAGTCCCGAAAATGAAAAAAGATTGACAGATGAAGGTTTCATACAAAAGGAGAAACCGATAGCATCAAAGAAGAGAGGTTCTATATATGAGGGACCTTATCTTCCTTTTTGTTTCTGAGATCGAAGCTTCATGTAGGAGAGGCAAACAACTCGAGACTTCAGAGTGAAAGGTTTCATATAGGAGAAACCCTAACTCCGGATCTAGAAGTAAGAGTTCTATACATGAGGGACCTTATTCTACAAGATTCGTTATAGCGCAAAAGGTTTTATATAGGAGAGATCGACAGCGTGAAAAAACAAGAGTTTCATATAGGAGGAACCTCTATCTTCGTCGTAGTCTGAGTGAAAAGCTTCATACAGGAGGGGCACATAACTCGAGGCTTCAGAGTGAAGGTTTTATACAGAAGAAACCTTAGTTCGAGATCTAGAGATGAAAGTTCTATATAGGAAGAGCTTTTGTTTTGCAAGATCTGCTTAAGGCGAATGGTCATATATAGGAGTGACCTGCAGCTTCAAAACCAGAAGGCAAGCAAGTTTGATACAGAATGAACTTACGAGCCTGAAGAGTCGATCAAGGAAGGTGGAGAGTTTCAGAAAAACATACAATTCCAAGATCACCGACTGAGAAGTCAGTAAAAAATGAGTGTTTTTTTTTATCTTTGTTTAGTTCTTGTTTCACAAGAACAAGCAAAGAGGGGTAAATGTAATCACTCATTTTTTTATTAAATTTTAGTATTTGTAGTATTATTGTAGTAGTAATATTATTAATAAAAATAGAAGAAAAAATGAGAAAAAATGAAAAGAGAAATGAGAAGAAGAAAGAAAGAAAAAGAAAAATAATGTGGGATTGGAATCCCACATTGGTGGGAAATATGACATTCCCCTCTCCAAATGCCTATAAAAGGAGGTGAAGGGGAGCCTTTTGAAAAAAAGAATCAATTGGGTGAGGGTAGTACCCTATGATCTTAATTTGAGAGCTTAGTTCTTCCCAAATTTTGGATGGTTCGATCGGGTCTTATTTTTAAGATTCGATTTAGTTAAAATTTTGGAGGGGTCGTGGTAGATCTTGGTGGGGAGTTCATCGGGGTTAGCCGTTCGTATTTTTAGGTATATTTTTTATCTTTGTATTTTGAATATTTTTAATGAAAATAGTTGTTTTTAATTTGTGTTGTATATTAATTTATGTTTATGTTTTAGATTAATATTTATGTATGTTTTAATTTATATTTTAGATTAGTATTAAATTTGTTAGATTAATATTTATGTTTTATGAATTTATTTTTATGTGATATATTTAATTTATTTGCTTAAGTTGCATGAATTAATATTTAGTTTTGTTAATGCGGGCCCCTAAATTCGGTCGTAAGCGAGGTCAGTACCAATAAGGTGGTAGTGGTTTGGACGTTTATCTTTGGGTTTAGGTGCTTTAAAATAAATGCGCACATTTAATTAAAAATTAATTCGATCGTCAAATTAACCCGGAAAATTTAATATTAGTAAAGCACTAATTAAATAAAGTACCAATTTTTGGACGGTGTGGGGTGCTAATCCTTCCCCATCCGTAACCGACTCCCGAACCCCAACTTTTCAAATCTCTGGTTTTATGGTGTCCGGTCTACCAAAACGGCCGGTGGCGACTCCAATTTTATAAAAAATGATTTTTAAAAGAAAACCCCACGTGAAAGACATTCATTTTAAAATGACACATCGAAAAATGTTTTTCAACTCAAAAAAAAACTTTTTAGCAATTTTAATTAATCGTGGATTTTTTAGATCGCTACATTTTTATATATCTCCTGGGTGACAAGAAGTGTGGATACACAGCCTGGTCAACTTAGCCCCCAAGAGCAGAAGAGAATTGATGCAATCGTTAGAGCAAGGTGACTGCCATTAACCCGCTACATGCTTTAGATTGACTCACACCGTATGATCTAACATGATCCTTTTGGTTGCAGTAATTTCCCCTTGTCGATTGTCGTAGTCGGGGTTGGTGATGAACCTTGGGGGATGATGAAGGAGTTCCATGATAACATCCCTGATCGGGATTTCGACAATTTTCAGGTGAATGTTTCACAGTTCTGTTCCCTCTTCGTCTAGCTGCGAATGTTCTTACTTCTTAGTTGTTAAATTCCACTTCTTTTCTGCCTTGCTAGTTTGTGAACTTCACTGAGATTATGTCGAAGAATACGGATCCATTTATAAAGCAGGCAGAATTCGCTCGTTCTGCCTTGATGGAAATACCTTCTCAGTATCTAGCAACTATCTAGCTCGGCCTATTGGGGTAGTTACTAAATTTGTCATCTATTATCTATATATTAATCTCGAACACATACTCGTATCCGACACTTTTTGTTCATTTTTATAACTGTTTAGTAATGTACCACTAATTTCTAATTCTTTTCTTTTTATTGATAAACCAGAGGAAGAAGGGGAGATACTTGGGAGAGAGTTCCTCCCCCACCTCCCATGTATGGTGCCTCATCTTTCAATAACCAAAAGTCTTATTCTGGCTCAAGCAGTTTCCGTCGGGATGCATCTCCGTATTCTGGCTCGAGCAGGTTTCAGCAAAACATACCTCCTTATTCTGGATATGATGGCAATGCCACCACAGCCACAGGTTCATCTTATGATAACGTTGCCACAACCGCCACAGGTCGATCTTCGAGCTCCCTCTACGATGATCGGGTATGTGAAACCTTCCGTTGACATAACATTGTAGTTATTAGCATTATCATTTCAAAGAAACTGCCAGTTTTTATAACCCTTTCTGTGTCAAACTTGAAAGGTTTGCCCCATTTGTCTTGATTGTCCCAAGGACATGGCCTTTGGTTGTGGACATCAGGTTAGTCCCTTGTTCCCATTGCTCTTTCAAACATGGCTATATACAGCTCCTTGTATGGTTCCAACGTATTCGAAAAATCGACACATATGTCAACACTGAGAATCGACATCTTCCTCTATTTTTCTTAAAAATTTGACAGACTTGCTGTGAATGCGGACAGGACCTCCAAGTCTGCCCCATATGTAGGAGTTCCATCCAAACTCGGATCCGGCTTTATTGATCACTCTTTGTAATCGCTTTTTCGGTTCCATATACAGCGTCGAATCAAGCATTCAGTGTGCAGTTAGCCCTTGACCATGATCTGAAATAATGGAAGGTTTCCATGGTAATATGTATAGGTTTCGATGTCGGCAATGCGGGTCTAGACCTGAAAGTTTCATATATTTGTGTCGTGTTCATACAATTTCTCCTTTAATTTAACTGTTTTAGCCAGTTTAAAAGATTTTTTTTATCAGATGATTCATGATACAGTACCACATATCCATTACAAACTCAAACCAGCATGATGAAAACCTCTAATTACAATACAATCAAATGATGCAAACAAAAAAAGCATCACATTTTCGTAAGAACAACTTTTATTTTCTCATACCAAAACTAGAGAAGCTGAAATAGTAAGAGAAACTAATTTAGATATTCAGAAGACGAAGTAGCCAACAATGACGAGGCCAATAGCTCCACCGGCGATGGAGGAAACAACTCGGGTGGTTGCACTGCTGGCAGGAGGCTGAGCAACAGGTGTATTGCCCTCATTGCCAATAGGACCTTCAACAACATCCTCAGGTTCACTACCCGGTGCACCTTCATCACCAGTGTTACCAATGGCATTAATATCATGGACGGGATTGGTGATTCCTCTCGGGCTGCTCGCCGGCGACGGATCGTTCTCAGCGGAAACCAACTCAATAAAGGCTACGTTTAAGAGCAAAACAAGAACAACGATTTGACGTGCCATTTTTTAAAATGTTGGAGTTTCTCTACGGTATTTTAATGAAGAAATAATTGGAATTTTAAGAAGAACAATTATGGTGGAGAAATTTAATGAAGAATTTGTTAAATGGAGTTGTTTAACAAAGGGGAGGGAGAGATTGCAGATATATGAAAGGGAAAGCAAGGGTTGAAATCCCACATCGGGAGAGAGGACTCAGGGAAACCATGCAATTTTTATTTGTTAATGGAACAGAGGAATACCGGTTGAGGTGAACTGTTTTCTTATAAATAGTGCATAGAATATTCACCCGAATACGAGGACGACTCTCTCGATCCAGTTTATTACATTCATAACATTAACATTCGAACCTCCGACATGATCGTACTATTAACTTTCTCCAATGTTGTTCAGAAGATTTCTTCTGATATTCTTGAGCTTTGAAGTCACAATCTTCATATCCATTCTATCTTCAGGTAACTCAGCTGAACAGTTTAAAGCTAAATCCATAATTGATGATATGCAGTTGGCTTTAACAACAAAATATTGATCTTCTTCCTGCACTATACTGGAATCTCCTACACCATTTATTCTATCAGATTCAGACATTTTCACCCAATGTTTCATATTCATTTCCCCAGCAAAGCTTTCATCTGTTGGTTTCTTCCCTGTGAAGGTTTCCATTAACAGAATACCATAACTGTAGACATCACTTTTTACAGAAATAATCCCAGCTGATCCATATTCTGTATGTTAAACATAGAATTGAATCATAAAAATGGTAATTATCTATTCTAGTATGTAAAGAAGAATCGAAAACGATAAGATCACCTGGTGCCATGTAGCCGATGGTGGCGAGTGTCATCGTTTGCTTGATAGAATCTCCTTCTCCTAGTAGTTTAGCAATTCCGAAATCTCCAACATGTGCAACCATGTCCTTATCCAGTAACACATTGCTTGGTTTCAGGTCACAGTGAATTATGGGAACATGAAATCCAGAATGGAGATATTCCAAGGCTAATGCAACATCCATCGCTATGTCGATCCTTTGCAGGATGTCCAAAGCATGGTTTTCGGAATATAACCATTTCTCGAGACTTCCATTAGGCATGAATTCAAACACCAAGGCTTTGAAATCAACGTTAGAACAGCAAGTTATGACCTTGAGAAGATTCCGATGAAGGATTTTACCCATCACTTCACATTCAACGTCAAAACTGGTATATGCTCCCTCTAGTTCCAAGTTGAAAACTTTTACTGCAACTTCCGCCCCATCTGGAAGTAACCCTTTGTATACAGAACCAAAACTGCCGGAACCGAGCAAATTGCTTTCGTTAAATCCATCCGTTGCTTCGGATAATTGATGATAAGACATTCTTCTCCATGTCTTGACAGGAACAACATCAGCTTCAACAATTGCCAAACCTGTACTCTTCTTTTGCCATTTCTTGTAGACAATTACAAATGCTGCAAGTAAGATAATCGAACCAAAGATTGGCAAAATATATTTCAAAACATGCAGAAAGGGATGGTTGGATTTTTCATGACTGTTACTCTTACAAGGTTGGACCTGTAATCTAGGTGAGCCACAGAGTGCATAATTTTCCATGAACGATTTGGATGTGAAGTTGATAAAACACCCCCTATCTGGGATTTCACCTTCCAGTCTATTAACAGACACATTAAAAAACCTGAGATAAGAAAGTTCTTCCAGAGACTTGGGAATGACTCCAGAGAGGTGGTTCTCAGATAAATCCAGTGTCACCAAGCTCTTCAAATCACGAAATGATTCCGGAATAGAACCTTCAAATCCATTACGAGAAAGAAGAAGATCTTGTAGATCAATGAGACTTCCAAAAGCCGGAGGGATATCACCTGAGAAAAGATTTCTTGACAGATTCAAAACCGTAAGTACCTTCAAATTCCCGACATCGATCGGAATCGAGCCATTAAAGTAATTCATCGACAAGTCGACTTCTAAGATATCTTTCAAGCTCCAAAAACGTGAAGGCATAGATGAATTCAACTTGTTGGAGGAAAGATTTAGCCTCCTCAGAGAAATGAAATCACCCAAACATGCAGGTAAAGGCCCATCAAGCTGATTAGCAGCTAATGATAACTCATACAACCTCTTCAAGTCACAAAGTTCATTTGAGATAGAGCCATGTAGCTTATTTTCAGACAAATCCAAAAGCTGCAGATTTCTCATATTTCCCATTGTTGAAGGAACAGTTCCTGTCAACTCATTGGTAGAAAGGTCCAACAATATAACATTGTTAAGCCTCGCAATATCCATGGGAATGCTGCCACTAATATTGCAGGCTTTGGCTTCAAAATACTGAAGTGATGATGGGAGATTTGAGAGTGAAGTTGGGAGAATGCAATTCAATGGGTTGAATGATAGTACTAAAACAGTCAGGAAAGTGCAATTTTCCAGGGAATTGAAAATGCTGGATTCAAGGGTGGTCAAATGGTTTGAACGGAGGTATAGTTGCTGGAGGAATTTCAATGAACCAAGTGAATCCGGAATAAGTCCGGTGAATGAGTTCCCTTCTAATTCAAGTATTTGTAGCTTAGAAACATTGGAGATAGAATCTGGAATATTTCCGCTGAGATTATTGCCATAGAGGTTAAGCAGCTCAAGATTTGAAAGAGCAGTCAGGTCTGGTAGTTTACCTGATAATCTATTGACTTGCAGAACAAGGCCTGTCAAAGAAGAAAGGTTGAAGATGGAAGTCGGGATTGAGCCGACGAGACTCATATGTCTGGCAGAAAGAATCTGCAATCGCTCCAGATTTCCAATTTCCCAGGGGATTTCACCTACAAAAGTAAGAAACAATAATTTAATATGATAAAATAAAGCTACAAGTCACCTATCCTTAATCATGTCATATTAATGTTTTTATTTTAAATTAATAAGATTTTTAATTAATTTAATAATTAAGAATACACGTATTATTTATTTTATGAAAATCTAATTTTTTATATAAAAAATATAATAATTTTTAAATAAAAAATGATTTTTAAAAAATTAATAATATAATCCTTAAATTATACCGTATTGTATTAAAATTAAGAACGTGTATTCGGTTAATTTGATTAGTGATCGAACCGAATTGGTTAAAATTAAAATTTTTAAATTTTTAGCCGTTAACCGAATTAAATTATTTACATTTGAACTAATTGAACCGAAATTATTTCGGTTAATTTAGTCGATTTTCGAATTAACCATTTTTTTATAAATTTTAGATAAATGACATAACATATAACTAAATTATACTGAAATGATTTTTTAGTCATTAAACTTTTATTTTATGTTAATTTAATAAAAATTTAATAATTATTTTATAATATATAAAAAAATATTTTATAATTTTAAAAATTAAATAAACAAAAAATATATATAATATTTAATATATAATAATTTTAATTAATTTGATTAATTTGATTAACTAATCAATTTCAGAAAAAAATTAACCGATATGATATTACTAAATTTATTTAAAATTAATCAATTAAATTAACCAAAATAATTTCGTTTTAATCGATTAACTTAATTAAAACCGAACAATATACCCATAATTAAGATTACCAGATAAATTGTTGTCACCGAGATAAAGAATCTCCAAGTCTCTAAGATTTCCAATTTCTTTTTGGAATTTCACCTGCAAATTAAGACTCAATAATTTAGTATAACGAAGCTGTCTTCTTTCGCGATATTGTCACAATAATACGAGGCTACGACTAAATAAGAAGAATAAAAAAAATACTTGCGATAATAGAAGATTATTTATATTATCATATGATACGTTATTTGTTAGGGAAAATCGACGATTTAATATAGATATTTTTTAATAAGTAATTAATATAATCAGAATTATTGACGAATAGATCTATAAAATTGTATATATACATTTTTTTATATTATTATATAAATGTTTATTTAGATACAAATTTTGAGATTTAATCGATGATTGTTTTTTAAATAAAAATCATATTTAAAGAAATGTTTTGTTTAATAATATAATTTTTTTTAGATATAAAAATATAAATAATATTTAATTATAATAAAAAGTCTTATAAAATCTGTCGAAATATTAAAATTTTATCCTTAATTAATAGTAATTAAGACAATTGATCGATGTAAAATATTTATTTTTCTTAATTGGGAACCAATAAAGTTTATTTTACATATTTAAAAATTATCTTTATTTAATATTGAATAATAAAAATTGAGTCAATGAGGATTGATTCAAATAGTAAATGACTTAGTATCGATAAAGCATGTTTCAAATTTAAGGTCTTTTGTATGCAGAAAATCTTCACTAAAAGACTCACTGACCAAAATCAAGTGTGTAACGTGAATTGGTCTGAATTAGGGGTGTAAATGAACAGAGTCGAGCTGAGCTTAAGTAGTATTAAGCTCGGCTCGGCTCATTAAGATTTTGAGTAGAGTTTAAACTTGAGTAATTTTAAACGACCCCGAAAAATTTGAGCTTGGCTCAACTCGTTAAGAACTTGAGTCGAGTTTGAGCTTTATTCGAGCCTAATCGAGTCAGTTGTTGACCAATCTTTGACCGTGTTAGACATGAGTAACTCTATCTATCACATATCATTTAAAGCCTAATGAAAGAAAAAAAAAACTTTGATACACAAGTTGTGTAAAGTTAAGCTTGTTAATTCTAGGGTTTAACGTGTTAATTTTAAGATTTAGTGTGTTAATCTAGGGTTTAATACTTATGTTTAGGGTTTAGATTTTAAGGTTTTAAGCTTAGAAATTTAAATTTTAAATTATATAAAATAAAAATTAGTATATTTATATTTTGGATTAGCTCATGAGCTTTTCAAGTCGGGTATTATGTAGTTTGGCTCGGTTTTGTCAAAAACTCGAACCGAATTCAAGTTCGAGCCAAGTCCAATCGAGTCAAGTTTTAACCGAATCAAATTCGAGTAACTCATAATTTATCTCGTCTCATTTATAACCTTAATTTGAATTAATTAGAATAAGAACAATCAAATAATAATAATAATAATAATAATAATAATAATAATAATAATAATAATAATAATAATCGACTGAACCCCTTAGATCACTACGAAGGTCTGCCCCGGCTAAAATAACAATAAAATTATATTTTTGATATTTCAAAATTTAATAATTTAATTTTAGTCTTAAAAAAAAAACTATGGCTTCGCTCGTTGTCCGGCTGAATTCTTATTTATAACCCGGATTGATATTTTTCACCGCAATGAAAATAAAGAATTATTTTAACCAAAGAACGTATTAAATGCAAAAACATTTACCTTCCAAATTATTGTAACCCAGATAGAGCCTTGTGAGGTGAGTCAGATTCCCAAGAGTCTTTGGAATGCTGCCGGTGAAACCATTGATGTCTAAATATAGCTCTTCAAGGTTCAGGCATACATCTATACTCGTTGGAATTTGACCTGAAATATAAATATTAAAAAATGAATGGATAAATATATGAATTTATAATTATGTACGAAATAAAAAATAAATATAGAACAAAATAGTAGATATATATTTGTTGTATGGATTTATATCATAATATTTTGCTTACCCCTGTGGTTTAGTTGGTGTGCATTGGTGCTCAAGGTCTTAGGTTTATTCTCCGTAGCAATAATTTGGGTGATTTTTTTTTCTTTAATTAGGATTAAATTTAAAAAATATATGAATAGCAAAAGGTAAATTATAATTATTTTATTTTATTTTTAATCGTCATCGGCCCGTTAATTTTTAACGGTCAGTGATTATATTGATATCATTTTAATAGTTTAATGATAGATTTGACGTTTTTTAAAGTATGATGATTATTTTGATATCAACCCCATAGTATGGTGACTACTATATAATTTACCTTAATATTTTTTTATATAATTACCCATTGTGTTTAATTTTTTTATTTTTATTTTTATATGTACAAATTTGATTTTATTTAGATTTTAATGCATTCGTATATGTAAAATGTAAAACATGTTCATCTTTTTTATATTTGATATATGAATTATTTTCTCAATTTAATTTATTTTTATAATATTTCATATTTATATAATTCATGATAATGATTCAATTTTAACAAAAAAATACTATTTTGCATAATAAAAAGTTTAGATAATTTGATATTATGATTTAGTTTAAAAAAACATTATTTTTTAAATATAGTTTGCAAATATGGAGTTTAAAATTATTGGTTCACACATTGACTGAACCGTCAATTTAAGATTCGTATTAAGATCAATTCAGGAAAAAATAAATAATATTAAAATATTTTTCCTTAAATTATTTTATTGGGTGGGTTCAATTATTTTATTAGTCAATAGAAAATGAGACATTTTTAACTCTCTTTCTTATATTTATTATCGTTATAAAGATGAAATTAATTATTTTTTTGCACGTGACATATGAATTTAATTAGATATATACACATAAATATAACTATTAGAGTAATAATTACACATAAACCAAATATTTATTAAATAAAATATATTTATTAATAAACTAAATATATATTTTTGTATCATACAAGTAAATACAGTTTAATATATATTTATAATAAATGTAGTCTATCATTAATCACAAGTTTCATTCTCATCCATAAGAAGCAATATAACACACATATACAGATATTTTCATTCATAAACAAGGAGTGGCTTTGGCTTAGTGAGTAGTTGTGCTTAATGTTATTTCCCATCCTTGGTCAGTTGTACTATTCTCTCTGTTATTCCATTTATCTTTTAGCGAGATAATGATTAGATATACAAAATAAAACATAATTTTTAATCGATATTATCGTTAAATTTTATTAATTAATTAATTAATTTATTTTTTATCGTTATAAAATGATTTAGACATAAAAATATTAAATTTTCTTTTTTATTTTTTAAAATTTTAATATAATATTTATCGAAGAGATATAACGTTATAACGGTTAATATTTTTTAATAATTAAGTTATTGTTTAATAATTATTTTGTATTTTTTAACGTTTAGACGATCAAAATATAGTATTTTATTAAAATTTAGTGGTAATATGTGAATTGTGAAGTTTGCTTTAAAATGTATTAAAATTATTAAAAAGATAGTAAAATATTTGTATCGGAATTACCGGATAAACTGTTGTTACTGGCGTAAAGAATCTCCAGGCTTTTAAGATTTCCAATTTCCGGTGGAATTTCACCTATAGAATTCGAATTTGTTAGTTCCCCGGTATTTAAAACCAGAATTTGTTCCGAATAAAAAAACTACCAGAAGGCACAAACCTTACCTTGTAAATTATTTTCGCCCAAATACAGTTTTGTGAGCCTCGTAAGATTCCCGATTCTCCTTGGAATGCTGCCGTCGAATCTATTTGTGTGTAAATATAACCTCTGAAGATTCTCGCAACCGTCTATACTTGCCGGAATTCCCCCGGTAAAGAAATTGTTACTCAAGTCGATGAGCTTCAGGCGATTCAATTGCCCCAACTCTCTCGGTAAATGACCATGGAGATTGTTGTAACTCAAATTGAGAGAGGCGAGGAACGAAAGATTTCCTATTTGCGGAGGGATTGTTCCGGTGAGATTAATGTTGGAGAGATCCAAGGCCCTGACTCTCTCGTGCTTAGCCGCGCAAGAGACGCCGGCCCAGTTGCAGACGGATGAATTGGCGGTCCAGTTGCTGGCTAATAAGTTCCGAGGATCGTCGATTTGGTGTTTAAACGCGAGAAGAGCATGTTGATCGGTAGCGAGGTTCCTAACAATCGCGGCGTGACTAAACATGAAATAGAGAATGAGAGTTAAAGCACGAGAGAGAAGATGAAAATTGATCATTTTGATTGGCGTGGAAAAAATTGGAGATGGGTGATAACTGGTAAGGAAGTATCATTAACGCACTACTTAAATGAAGTTTCTTTAAAAGTAAATTAAATATCTATTTTATGATGATTTATACTTCCGACTTTTTTTAAAGTGTTTCAAAATTATTCTATTAACATTTTCAGGTAATAATTATTATTTTTTAAAGAAATTCAAACACTTAAAAAATTATATAATTTAAGAAAATAATATAATTTGAGTATTTATTTTTTTAGTGACATTTGAACCTGATAAATTTGATTCAAGATTTAAAATGATTTATCAAATTTGAGCTTAAACATGATATTCTAAATTTGATCCAAATTTAAAAAAAAAAAAACTAAACCAAAACTGACCCATTTTTATTTAAATCGAAAACCAATCTAAATCACAGTTAACTAAAATAAAAAATTAATTTAAACCGAGAATAACCTAAAGCGAAAACAAACGGAACCAAAATCAAAACGAATCAAAAAACTAAACCAAAAATCAAATCTAACTAGAAACCATCTGATTTTAATTTTTTTAATATATTTTATTCTCATTTTGTATTATATTACTAATTAATAAGTACCGAATAGTTTAATATCAATTTCTCATTTAAAAGATCATATTCATATTGACTCAAATTAAAAGGCGATCGATTTAATATTGATCTGACTTAAATAGTAATTGATCTGATATTTAATTAACCCAAAAAATTAATTGATTTGATATTGATTCAATACAAAAATCAATTGATTTGATATTAATCAGACATTCAAAATAACATAGACCTGAACTAAATTCGTATCACACTCGGGCTTTGTTTTCGATTGTGGTGAGAAAAGATTTTATAAAAGCTAAAAAAATGAGCTTGAGAAGCTAATTTGAAAAAAGATAAAAAAAATTATATTCAAAAACTCTCTTCATTTGGTGTTTTTGGTTACTTTTAAAATTTTCTAAATAAAAAAACTGATTTGAGAAATTAAATTAAACTAAAAACGAAACCTGAATCTAACCTAAATCAAATCTAAACTAAAAATCAATACGATAGAAACCTGATGCGAACGACTTGATCACCGCCCCTAACGACAATTATTTGATGACAATAAATAACTGTCTAAACTAGTCCACTTTATTATTCTGGTTATTAAACTATTAATTTTAGCAAAATGATCACTACATTACTTTTTTTCTATTTTAATAACTAATATTTTTTGTTTTGATTTGATCACTAATTTATTATTATTATTATTTATTTTAATCACTAAATTATTTATCTTTTGAGTTTTCTTGACAAAAGGCGACTAAAATAAAATATAATATTAATAACAATTTTAATAAAATAATAGTTTATTGAAAAATAATAATTTAATGACCGATGATATTATTTACCCAAAACATTTAGACACTTAAAAATATGGGTAGTTCTAGGAAAAGCACCTTAAAAAGGGCCTAAAAAGAGCCTTAACCGGTTTACCCGGTCATATTGTGTACATAAAACTATATACACAATTTCTTACAAAAACTGTAAGAAAAACGGTACATACATAAATTAACACAAAAATAGTAAGGATTTGTGTATGTACACAATTCCTTACAAAAATTGTAAGAAAAACAGTACATACATAAATTGTTACAAACGTAAGGATTTGTGCACATACACAATTTTTTACGAGAATACATAAATTGACACAAAAATAGTAATGATTTGTGTTTGTACACAATTCCTTACGAAGTATACACAACGACTTACGAAAACCGTAAGAAAAAAGGTATGTAAACAAATCCTTACGACTTCAAAACCATGAGCAAAATGAGGCATCCAAGGGTAAGGATTTGTGTACATACACAATTTCCTACAAGAATACACAATATGGCACCCAAATCGTAAAGATTTGTGTTTGTACACAATTCCTTACAAAGTATACACAACAGCTTACTCAAACCGTAAGAAAAAAGGTATGTACACAAATCTTTACGACTTCAAAACCATGAGCTAAAGGAGGCATCCAAGGGTAAAGATTTGTGTACATACATAATTTCCTACAAGAATACACAATATGACACCCAAATCGTAAGGATTTGTGTTTGTACACAATTTCTTACAAAGTATACACAACGGCTTACGAAAACCGTAAGAAAAAAGGTATGTAAACAAATCCTTACGACTTCAAAACCATGAGCTAAAGGAGGCATACAAGGGTAAAGATTTGTGTACATACACAATTTCCTACAAGAATACACAATATGGCACCAAAATGGTAAGGATTTGTGTTTGTACACAATTCCTTACAAAGTATACACAACGACTTACGAAAACCGTAAGAAAAAAGGTATGTACACAAATCCTTATGACTTCAAAACCATGAGCTAAAGGAGGCATACAAGGGTAAAGATTTGTGTACATACACAATTTCCTACAAGAATACACAATATGGTACCAAAATGGTAAGGATTCGTGTTTGTACACAATTCCTTACAAAGTATACACAACGGCTTACGAAAACCGTAAGAAAAAAAGTATGTACACAAATCTTTACGACTTCAAAACCATGAGCTAAATGAGGCATCCAAGGATAAGGATTTGTGTACATACACAATTTCCAACAAGAATATACAATATGGCACCAAAATGGTAAGGATTTGTGTATGTACACAATTCCTTACAAAGTATACACATTGGCTTACGAAAAACGTAAGAATAAAGGTATGTACACAAATCCTTATGGCTTCTAACCATGAGCTAAAGGAGATCGTCTAAGGGTAAGGTTTTATGTACATACACAAATGGCTACGAGTATACATAAATTGCCACCAAAATGGTAAGAATTTGTGTATGTACACAATTCCTTACAAAGTATACACAATGGCTTACGAAAAACGTAAGAAAAAATGTACGTACACAAATCCTTACGATTTCGAAATCATAAGCTAAAGGAGGCCATCTAAGGGTAAAGATTTGTGTACATACCTTTTTTCTTATAGTTTTCGTAAGCATTTGTGTATATTTTCTAGAGATTTGTGTACATACATAAATTTTTACATCTCTTGTACCAATTTTATGTATTCTCGTAGTAAATTGTGTATGCACACAAATCCTTACCTTTGGATGGCTCTTTTAGCTCATGGTGAGAAGTTATAAGGAATTGTGTACATACATTTTTCCTTACGGTTTTTGTAAGCCATTGTGTATACTTTGTAAGGAATTGTGTATAATATTTATTCGTATATTTTTTATTTGAATATTTTTATTTGAATATTTATTATACGAATATTTTTATTCGAATATTTTTATTCAAGTATTTTTATTCGATTTTTATTTGAATAGTTATTATACGAATATTTTTATTCGTATATTTTTTATTCAAATATTTTTATTCGTATACTTTTTATTCAAATATTTTTATTCGAATATTTATTATATGAATATTTTTTATTCAAATATATTTTATTCAAATATTTTTATTCGAATATTTATTATACGAGTATTTTTATTTGTATATTTTTTATTTGAATATTTTTATTCGAATATTTATTATATGAATATTTTCATTCGAATATTTTTATTCGAATATTTATTATATGAATATTTTTATTCGAATATTTATTATACGAATATTTTTATTCGAATATTTTTTTTCAAATATTTATTATACGAATATTTTTTTTCAAATATTTATTATACGAATATTTTTATTCTAATATTTATTATAAGAATATTTTTATTTGAATATTTATTATACGAATATTTTTATTCGTATATTTTTTATTTGAATATTTTTATTCGAGTATTTTTATTCAAATATTTATTATATGAATATTTTTATTTGAATATCTTTTTATACGAATATTTTTATTCGTATATATTTTATTTGAATCTTTTTATTTGAATCTTTTATTTGAATATTAATTATTCGAATATTTATTATACGAATATTTTTATTTGAATATTTATTATAAGAATATTTTTATTTGAATATTTATTATACGAATATTTTTATTCGTATATTTTTTATTTAAATATTTTTATTTGAGTATTTTTATTCAAATATTTATTATATGAATATTTTTATTCGAATATCTTTTTATACGAATATTTTTATTCGTATATATTTTATTCAAATCTTTTTATTTGAATATTTTATTCGAATATTTATTATTCGAATATTTATTATACGAATATTTTTATTTGAATATTTATTATATGAATATTTTTATTCGTATATATATTTATTCAAATATTTATTGAATGAATATTTTTATTTGAATATTTATTATACAAATATTTTTATTCGAATATTTTTATTCGAATATTTATTTTATAAATATTTTTATTCAAATATTTATTATTTATATATTTTTATTTAATCTTATAAATTGAGTAACCATTATTAAAAAAACGATTTACATTAAAACCAGTTCTCTATTCTCTTTATTGAAGGGGCTTTTTTTAGGCTCCCCTTAAGGTGGTTTTTTTTGACCACACCCTTAAAAATATAAAAGAATACGGTCTGAACACTTATAGACAAAAGTCAACTGATATTTGTAAATGAGTCTTTTTAAATCGATTTCGGTCTCGGACAGTCTACTCTTAATTAGTCTCCTTTAACAATCATTACTGCCTGCATACGTGGCCGTGTTATGTGTTTCATGCTTGTTTTAATTGATAACAAAATAATTAATGAATTTCTAATTACAAAAATTAAAATAATCGTGGATTAAACGTTTATTAATATAAGTTGGACCTCGTTAAAAAATTATAATCAGATTCTATCAAGATTGAATTAAAAAAAAAAGTGACCATGATTTTATTGTACAACTAAAGACTTACAGATACATACAAACCTGACGTTGCCACATTAAAGTTCTGTTCAGCAGCAAAGTTTCAACGGAATTTTAAGGTAAAAAAGGTGAGAACGAATATTTAAGAAAAGTTAAATTTTTTTGCGTTTTTAAGAAATTTAATTTCAAGATTAATTCCGAAGAAAAAAACAATTATTAATATTTAAAAACTAATTTTAGTTTCGTTATCTAACACATCAAAAGTTCAAGACATACTTTAAAATAAATAAATATATCGAATCTTATACTTAGGGTTGAATATAATTAATCGTAAAATTAACAATCGGTCTAAATTAAAATATTTAAATGGTTTATAATTTATAAGTTTACGAATCATGATTAATCGAAATGAACCAAAATTAATTTTTATACTTAAAAATTATATTTTATACTTAAAATATTATAGAGATATTTTTAATTATTATTTTTACTAAAACTAATTTTTAATAAATGTTTGCAGAAAACATCTTAAAATTTTATTTTTAATATCTAAAAATAAAAAATAATTTATTAAAATAAAGTATAAAATTTTTAAAATTAACATTAATATAAAAAATTAAAAATTAAAATTAACCAAACCAAAGTCAATAATTACAAGATCCCAACAGATTCGGGAAATCTGGACAGCACCCTCCCCGAATGATTATAAATAGTTCCTAATTCTTGCACCAGATGAAAAAATAGTTTCTATTTCTTGTTCTTATTTTATTCGAAATGATTGTAAATATTATAAAATTATATTATAAATAAATAAATATGATTCTAATAATATTTATATATTATTTGTATTAAAATTATATCAAGTCTTTAAATTAATCTAATGATTTGATATAATTTTTTTATGTTAGAGATTTTAATTCAAACCTCCTCAAACATAATATTTTAAAAAAAATTTAACCATCGACATTGTTTTGATATGTCTTAAACATCAAAACAATTATATTAAAATAATATTATTTTATAATTAACGAATTGTTATAATTTAACGATGGAATACTTAGATTGAAAAAAAAACGAAATTTAATGATATATTAATATTATTTTATAGTTTAATAGTATTTTTATGTGAAGATTAAAGTTGAGTGTTATTTCGTAAAATTTACCCTGCATAATATTAATTTTTTATTTTCGAAAAAAAGCTGACAGGTGCGTAAAATTACAAAAGAACCACTGATTAGGGCTTTGAAAACCTTCCACATTCTTCTCATTTCCAAGGACTGAAACACCAAGGAAGAAGAAAAAGCGTAGATCGGCGACGAAACAGTGAAAATCGAGGAAGATGGCGTTGGCTTTCGACGAGTACGGGAGGCCATTCATTATACTAAAAGAGCAAGAGTCGAAAACGAGGCTTAGAGGCATCGAAGCTCAAAAAGCCAACATTTCCGCTGGCAAAGCGGTCGCTCGGATCCTCCGAACCTCTCTCGGACCTAAAGGCATGGATAAGATGCTCCAAAGCCCCGACGGCGATGTTACCATCAGTTAACTCCTTTCCACCTCTTTCTCCGTCTTTCTAATTGCTTGTCATTAAGTTTCTGGTTGCTTCATTATTTTTTTTTTTTTGAAAGATGATTTCGTTTTTGGATCTGTTTGACACGATCTTTGAAATGCGAAGGTGGATGGATTAAGCTATTTTGAAGATGAGTGTAGGTTTTAAATTCACTTTTAGGATTTGTAGTTACTTTATGGAACTTCACTAGTTTTTGAACTGTATACTTTTGTTTAGGTGAAGTTACCATATATCTCTTTTTCTAAACTGGGCTCATGAGCTTAATGTTTCAGTATATAGCTTTTTGAAGTTCATGTTTCCGACGTAAATGTAAAAGTTAAGGATGTTGGATTTGTTAGTGGAATTGTACATTTATTGTCTTCAAAGTTAAGGATGTTCTTGTTTGATATTGGCAGCCAACGATGGGGCGACCATATTGGAGCAGATGGATGTTGACAATCAAATTGCTAAGTTGATGGTTGAGTTGTCTCGAAGTCAGGATTATGAAATTGGTGATGGAACAACTGGTGTTGTCGTCTTGGCTGGGGCACTTCTAGAGCAGGCGGAGTGGCTGTTAGAGCGTGGGATTCACCCAATCCGGATTGCAGAGGGTTATGAAATGGCTTCTAGAATAGCTGTTGAGCATTTGGAACATATTGCTCAGAAGTTTGATTTTGGACCTACAAATTTAGAGCCTTTGGTTCAAACGTGCATGACCACTCTGTCCTCAAAAATGTAATTTCTCTAGCTCTTTTTCCTCTGTGGTCTATTGCTGTACCATATACAGTTTCTATTTCCTTTAGCAATGTTCAGATCACAATAATACATTAGTATGTTACTAGAAAGTAGAAACAATATTGTTATAACTATAACAGGATAATAATAGCTTCTTATGTTGCCTGGCTAAATTTTTTCTTGCGTTTTACTCTTATATAAGGAGAACAAATTGTCTAATCTGTTTCAAGATGTTGCTTTTCTGACGGCTAATTCATATGTATTTGTCATCCATCCTGTGTGTCTGTTAATTGTGATATCCTTTCTCCACCACCTGGATTTGCCAAGCAGATTAGATGATCATGGCTTCTATCAGTATGATGCTACAATTAATTGGCTCTCTGTAGTCTGTATTTCCTCTCAATCTCATATAGTAGTCTGGAACTAAAGTGGGTACTGGGTGGCACATTGCTTGATTAAATTGCTCTTGCAATTCATAAACTTGTTAGTATTGAGAAGTGAAGAGTGAATACTCCTATATTGGGATTCAGGAAAAAATGGTCAACATTTTTTTGTGTGTGAATCAAATGCTAGACTCATTATTTTGTTATATTTTGTGTATCGTGGATGTGTAACCGTTTTTAATTTTTGTAGTGTGAACCGATGCAAGCGTGCTTTGGCTGAAATTTGTGTTAAAGCAGTTCTTTCTGTTGCTGATCTAGAGAGGAAAGATGTCAATTTAGATCTGATAAAGGTTGAGGGAAAAGTTGGAGGAAAACTGGAAGATACTGAGCTAATATATGGAATTACAGTTGATAAGGATATGAGTCATCCTCAAATGCCTAAGCAAATTGAGGATGCAAAAATTGCAATATTAACTTGCCCATTTGAGCCACCTAAACCAAAAACTAAACATAAGGTGGATATTGATACAGTTGAAAAGTTTCAAACTTTGCGTCTGCAAGAGCAAAAGTATTTTGATGACATGGTTCAGAAATGCAAGGTATGGCCACAGATTGGAGTTCTGAGGAATCTCCTTTTTCAATTTTCAAGTTCTTTCACATTCTTTCTTGTTTCAGATTATCATCTCTTTCTTGTGTGTGTGTGTGTGTGGTGGTGGGGATCGAGGTGTGTGGAATTATTATTTTGGTCACCTTAGTAATTTTGGGATAGGGTTGAACCACTTGTTCTGATTCTAATGTTGTTTCAGGATGTTGGTGCCACCTTGGTTATCTGTCAGTGGGGGTTTGATGATGAGGCAAATCATTTATTGATGCACCGGAATTTGCCTGCTGTCAGATGGGTTGGTGGTGTGGAATTGGAACTCATAGCAATAGCTACAGGTTTGTTTCTGTTTAGTTTATTTTTCATTAGGTGTCATGGTGGCAAAGTTCACGTTAGATTAATATTTAGTTTCTAGTAGAATGTGCAACCTTAATCTGCAATGAGTAATCTAATAGTAATATTTATCTTTATAGGTGGAAGGATTGTGCCCAGGTTCCAGGAGTTGACCCCAGAAAAGCTGGGAAGGGTATGTTAATTGTTCCCTTGTCTATCCCACGTTGCTTAGAAATATGTGCTCGATAAATTCCTCGTCTAGATTTTTTTTCATGCATTAAATAATAGATAGAGGGCAACTGGTGAGAGCTCAAGTGAGATGATTTGACATTTAATGACTTCTTGTTTAAGCAAGCACTGAAGCTTTGCTCATTTGGACTAGCAATTCGTGTTCAATGAAGTTTTTATATTTTGGAATCTTAGGTTACCCCCCTGGCATATCATCTGTATCTTACAGGAAACACTTATTTGCTCCTTTTTCTTTTTTCTTAGGCTGGTTTGGTCAGGGAGAAGTCATTTGGCACCACCAAAGATAAAATGTTGTACATTGAACGCTGTTCTAATTCAAGGGCTGTAACTATTTTTATTCGAGGAGGTATATTTTTTTTCCTTGACCTATTTGGTTGCAATTGAGTTGTGGTTTATTACATTATGTTCATAGTTATCTGTAATCAATCATTAGAAACAATGAGTGTTCATGGCCTTGTGATTTGAGTTTGTATTTTGAACTGAGTTAAGCCCAACACTTGATCTTCCATGTGAATTACTTCTGCTTATTTTCTTGTTCCTAAATTATTGTTATGCCTCCCAGTCTACATGGTAGAAGCCCTTTGGCATCTTTAATTCTTTATTGGAGACAGTTTCGGAATGAAGCTTTTTACCTGCTAACTTTAAAACTGGATAAACAAACAGGAAGATGAATGCAATCTGCTGCATTCTTGCTTTCATTTTAGTAGTATGCAATCCACTGCATTCTTGTTTTTAGATGTTCGGACATTTTTCCTGTTCAATACAGAATTTATTGAGCATTTTTGAAAGTTATTGTAGTGAAACTGATGTAACAAAGTGATGAATATACCCAAGTGTAATGCACTAAGATGAATTGAGATGGTTAAGCTTATATGTATCTCATAGAATGTTTCCGTGTTTGATGGTACTTCAGGAAACAAGATGATAATAGAGGAGACAAAGCGCAGTATCCATGATGCATTATGTGTGGCAAGGAATCTCATTCGCAATAATTCTATTGTCTATGGTGGTGGCTCAGCTGAGACTGCTTGCTCAATTGCCGTAGAGACAGCTTCCGATAAATATCCTGGGGTTGAGCAGGTAAGAAGTAGCACATTAAATCATCTAATCGTTAGCATTCCTTTTTCGGTGTGGTAATTATATTTTCTATCAAATCTTTTATCTGCAGTATGCAATTCGGGCATTCGCTGATGCTTTAGATGCTGTCCCAATGGCTCTGGCTGAAAATAGTGGGCTCCAACCCATTGAGACGTTATCAGCAGTGAAATCTCAACAAATTAAGGTAATTACCAAGTAGTACAGTGATGACTTCGATCCTATAGGATCTTCACCTCCATGTAGTATTATCATTACTTTTGCTTTTATATCTGATGCTCAGGAAAACAATCCACACTTCGGAATCGACTGCAACGATGTTGGGACTAATGATATGCGCGAGCAAAATGTCTTTGAGACACTGATTGGGAAGCAGCAGCAGATCTTGCTTGCAACGCAAGTTGTTAAGATGATTTTGAAGATTGATGATGTCATTTCCCCATCTGACTACTGATCTTCATGGTCAGCAGGAGGTTAGCCTATTTTGATTTTTGTGTTCTTCACTGTGAAACCATGTGTTCACTTTAGACGTCAGAGCATGTTTTGCTTATCATTTTTGAACTGTCAGTCTCTTGGTTGATATAATTCTCACTCTTATTCCATGTGTAATTTGAATTTTGGTTGCTTCCCTTGAACTTTGCAGTAGTTTAATGCGTAATGCCGAGCATGAATATTTTGGAAAATGAAAAAAACAGCCAAATTTAGATTAAATTGGAAGAACAAAGAAATGGGTACATCTATGCTTTGCTTTTATACTTGAGAAATGGATTGTGAATAGGTATTTTCAGAGATGAACAATATATCAAAGATATAATTGATAATAGATCCTAAGTTGTACGATTTTGATTTAGAAAAGAATAAGAATTTCAATATAAATTGATTATTGTTTGAATTGTTTATTTGTTTAGTCGATAATTTAAAAGCTTCACATAAAATTTGGTATTATTTAAACAAATCTTGAGTTTAACGTATTATGTATGTAGAAAATTTTATCTACAATGATCCGAATTGATTGGAAGGATAACAAAAAGATGGATATGAAGCTGCCCCTACCCTTTTCCTAAAACCAAATTTTTAGTTTAAATGTGTAGCTTGTTCCGTCTTATGATAAATGATATCAGAAAGATAACAAATCTTGAGTTTAACTATTTTTAAACTGTCTGATGTAATTACAAAACTACATTTATATATTAATCTTAGTCTTTCAGAAAGTATGTATCGCGTAGATAAAATTATTAAAATAAAATGATTCTATACATGTGTTGTATAGAAGATATCAATAAATTTTTTGGTAATTTTAGATTTTTTAATATATTATTTTTAAAAACAACAATTAAGTACATCAATTGAATTAAATTTTTTATTTTAAAATTTTTAGTTTATATTTTTTACGAGTGTTGTTTGGTCTATCACATTATTGGCTTATTGTCTGCAAAGCAAATCATTTGCAGTAAAAGGCAGTATTACAAGCAATCATATTATTTATCGATTCATCGTGTCAACGTTATGAAGACGAGAGCACAACATAAAAAAAAAAAAAAAAAAAAACACGATTCATGTGCTTCTTCATGCGAAATTGAGGTTGTCTCTTCTTACACTGCAACAAAAATGATAAAAGGAAAAAAACACGACACATACGGATTGCTTTCGCTGGTAAATTATATACATGTGACGATAAATATCGTATTAAAATATATCCGCATCCGACACTTTCAACGCTTTTGAATAGAAAGTATGATGCTTCAAATACACTGAAAAATAAGTAAAAATGAACATACCCGTGTCGAAACACACTCATAACCGATGCATCTAAATCCGGGCAACATATATGAGTATATTCAAGCAGCGTGCCGACTTTACTTGAATCCCAAAATGGCATCTAATTCTCACTTAAGGGCTTTGAAGTATAGCGCCAGAGAAGCCCTCCAACAAGGTTGTTCAATGCATGGGAAGCCATGGGAACGATAACACTTGAAGATATGATTGTTGAATAACCATACATAATCCCAACAAAAGTTGCCCTGGAACATTGACCATCACTTAAATTATAAGATCATACAAACTTATAAGATCAACAATGTTATTCCAACTTTTTGATTTTGTTGATATGTGTGTGTTAGGCATGTATGTTCGACATATATATGAACATAGGCATGAAGATATGACCCCAAGGGTCCTCCAAATGCATGGAAAAGCAACAAATTATATTCAATGTCGGACACTGGACACATACTTATATTTGAGTCTCACACCCGAATCTGAGTAACATAGGCTATAAATCATTCTAACAGACTAACATTAATATCCCAAGGATGAGAAAACTTTTTTTGATAACCATGTCCATTATATGATTGTTCATGTTCGGAATTCATGGCTCTCCCTCCCAACAATGTCATCTCCAAGGTTTGAACCCAAGTTCTCTCCTTGGGAGAGCAATGTGCCTTGCCATTGCACCCAACACTTGTTGGTAGGATGAGAAAACTTCCACAAGCCTCAATTCTCAGTTTTGTCGGCATATTTGTAGCAATTGTGGAAGATATGAATAATGCTGAGATATAACACCGGCTTATTACAGATATTCTTAGTTAGATGCATGAACTTTATTGTAGTCAATCAAGTAAAATTATTGCATCAAATGCTAACATGGGTCAATGCTACATCAGCATTTCAGAAAGTTTTGTTTAATTTATGATGTATATTTGTACTTGAAAAAGAATCATAATATCTAGCATTAAATCTGCTCAAGTTACTTGGACTCGGATATGAGTGTTGGATAAGGATGTGTCTGACATGGGTATGGTATTTTTTAAAAAAAAATATTCCATGTATTTGGAGAGTCGTTGGAGGTTATCCTCGTATCCAAGTCTTAGATATGAATGCCTGACACAAATACTTCAAGAAAAATAATGAGTCGGAGCAACATAAGAATCAGTAAGGTGTTAGAATCATATACCATACTGCAAAGGAATACTTTCTCCCATTGCCCAAGTGCAAAACACCAAAAAGTGTGCTTACAATCAGGACACTCTTCCAGTCGAATCCGAAAACCGGAAGAAGTGCACCACGAAAAAGGAGTTCCTATACATCATGCCTACTGGGTTAGTAAGGTAATATCACATATCTGAATTATGAAAAAAAATAAGAGTTGACAGGAATCAGAAACAGTTTTTTGGTTACCTCACTCATCCCTGGTAAAAAGGCAACAACCAAGTAATCGTAAAGTTGTAGTGAAGAAAGAACCTGCAAAAGGGAGGAATATGTTTTTGAAGTTCAGCAAAGCAGTAAAAAGATGGGTAAATTATCAAAATCATATTCAAATCATTATATCATCTCGACTATCAATAAAATTGAAAACCGACCAAATAATAAGTTAAAACCAAACTATCAGACCATATAAAACCAAGACTGAACAACCTGAGCTGAATGAACCATATTTAATCAATCTCTGTAGGTTTACTAGGTACATTGACATTTTGTTCACCCTATCAACAGTAAACCAGTTAGGAGTCTGGGTAAAGACATGCATGAAAGTGAGCAGGCTAACCTACTTGCTTATTGGCTGTTTCACTTGACTTGGAAAAGTTGGGCCAAGTCTTCAATAGTATATACCGGCATGAAGAAATCAGCACAACCAATCCAGTGATTAACTCAAGATGCCATATCTCAAAATCAACTGCAAACAATTCAAGAGGCAGTTATTATGTTTGTCATATGATAGCCACATTACTTGGATTCAAGTGCAAGTGCCTGATATTTGTTAAATTTTTCTAAGTTCTTTCATGTGTTTAGAAGGTCATATCCTCATACTCATGTTCAAATATTTGTTGGTCATGGCCTCATGGGTATTAAAAGAAAAGTGTACAGTCAGAGCCACACTGTATGATACTCCAAATTCTCCCCAATAGCATAATACAACACCATGAACTTAGTTTTGCACGTTCGAACACATACATGAGAAACCTTGAAAAAATATTTTTATATCAAACTACTCCAGCTTCTTCATAGTTCATACAGCACTGGCCTACACTGTTTCTACAAAGAATCAAACCATTTCTATGAAGTGAATGCATTTTAATTACCTAAATCAGGTTTCAAGTTCTAGGCAGAACTAGTAGCCTCATTTCAAGTGTGAGACAGTTCTCAAAATTTTGAATAAATAAAGTATCGAAACAAATATGCACAGATAAAAATGAGACACACACTTCCAGCACTCCATTTCTTAAAAAGGGTCATCTCCTGCTAATGGAAATGCAGTTCCATCTAACATTAATGGCAGAAAAGAGGAAATGAAACCAACTTCTGAAAACAGTTTAGAATGGAGGCTTAAAGTGAAATACATACATGATACTTCCATAGAGCAGTCAAGTATCGGCAATCCCTCTGTCGACCCAACATGAGATACCTGCAGATTACAATTAAAATATACATCTTACAGAGTGATTTACAAGGTAAGAAAAATTCAGGTCACAAACTCATTGGTTTGTCCATTTGGCCATGTTGAACTAAAGAAGCCAAATTACTTAAGCTTCTACAAAGTGATGGATGTAAAAAGAGGCCGAAAAGAATAAGATAATTGAAATCGAGCTAGCAATCATGTGTGCTGAAGCAAACCTGTCTGATTATTAAACCCAAAGCAGCTATCAATCCGGAAGTGATGGTGCAGGCTTGAAGCACATTGCTCCTAGAAGGAAGGGAAATTGAATCCCGTGGAGCTGAATCTACACTTTTTCCATTGTTAATATCATCCTTAGAGGGTTTCGCTTCAGGTAGGACATTGCTATCTTCTGGTAAAGTCTCTTTAGTTTGCAACGTGAAACTTTTACTCGGTCGTCCCTCTCTTCTTGATTTGTTTGGTGATTTTCGACTAGCAAAAGTCTTTACACTAAATCTAGGGCCCTGCTGATGAAAGCAGATATGTATAAAACCTATAGGATCTAAAGGATACTACTTTTCAAATACAGCAAATACCAGGTAACTTGCACAGATATTAAAGAAGAAGAGAAAGATAGCTTACACTGACCAAGTTTTGGGGTGAAAGCTCTTTGGTTCCATGGTAGCCAACAATCTTCCCACCTATTCAAAAATCACCAATTGTGCATACTAAGTCATAAACAAAGAAACTAGATTTGGTTCGGCCATTGTAATGTTGAGCTCAAGGTCAAGTTATCGATAAAGTTGCATTCAAGTATTCTAGTGCTTGACTTGAGTAGTTTGCATGGCTAGTTGAGCTTTTTAAATCCTTAATTAGTATCAAATCGTGGTCAGACATAAATAATCAAGATTTTAATTCGATAATGGAAATCAAGCTTATTTTTATTAGATAAATGAGCTTAATCAAGTTTAAGCGAGCATGATGAACCAAGTTTTAAGTTAAGCATGAGAACAGAGCTTATTCTTCCCAGACAAACAAAATTAAGAAAAACAAGTAAAAATTTGAGCAAAGATCGATCAGTCTTTTTATCTTGAGGGAACTTTAAAAGTAAATCTCAATTAAATTTGAAGCAAGTTTCAGAATTCTGAGTCAAACTCGAGCTTCTTATAGCTTGAACACGCATCGGCTCAATCACACCTCTGCCAAATACGATACATAGACATTCAAAATCGAAACTTTCTCAATTTTATCATTCTTTTAGATAAACATTCTGGTTGATGAAACGGACAGAATACGAAAAGGAAGTCATAGAGAAGAAGCACTAACAGTTTATAGTGAGCAAACCCATAGCCGGTTTCAGTTCAAAATCGAAACGGATGCACCCTTTAAGCTGCCAGACCCAAAACTCACAGAAAAAGATAATCAAAACATGGAAAGAAAGAAACACATGAAGCGTTTGTGTTTATGTCTGACAGAGAGAAAGAGGAGAAACTCAACGGAAATCAAACCTTTATTCCAGCAGTTTCTGTGTGTAAGTTCCTAACTAGAATTTCAAAATGAAAATATATCAAATTTACCCAAACAAGAAGAGAGAAACAAGAATGTAAAAGATTTTAGGGGCGGGGAAGTCGGGAACTGGATGAAGAAGTTAAGAGCACAAAAATATGAGATATCAGACGCTTTTGAAAGCAACCGCTAAATCTGACGATTTTCATATAAAACAGATAAATTATGTAAAATAAATTTATTTCGTATAATTTATATATTAATTATAAATTTTTTAATTTTTTTTATTGTTTTTTCTGATTTTAAAGTCTAATCCTGACTAATTATAAACACTTTTGGTGGATGAGTCTTCTAGTAGAAATTTTTTGTATCTACAACGTCTCGAACTTAAGACTTGCTTAAGAAAACCAAATTATCCATATATTTTTAATAATTAATTGATATAATTTAAATAGTTAAATAATATGTTAAATTTAATAAATTAATAGTGAAATCAGAAGCTATCCATATATTTTTAATAGTAAAAGCAATTTATAATTAAATAGTTATTCATGTATTTTACAAATATTGAATAAATTGTTTTAGACAAATCATAAATAATAGTTATGTATATAACTCAATACGTATATATCTTTTGTTAAGTAATTATATTAAAATTACTATTTTTAATTATAAATATAAAATCAATTTAATAAGTATTTTTGGTAAAAAAAATAATAATACTTATTTTAAAAATTTTGATTTCAAACAATTTTTTATGCAATGTATATATTTTACTAAAAATTAAAAAATATAACAAATATTATCTTATAATATTTTTAAGATTATTTAAAAATTATAAATATAAATATAAAATATCTTTTAAATATAATCAATATAAACTTTTAAGTTTAATATTTAATGAATAAAATATCGATTTTTTTATAATCATATTTATATAAACTTTATAATCTAAATTTTTAAAATTTAATTTAAATTTTAACTCTAAAATTTAATGTTTTACCACATGCTTACGGTGCGTTATTTTTTTTTTATGGCTAGAGGCTCATCTAAAGGCAGCCATTGTAGAGAAAATCGAAGCGATGAAATGATTAAAAAAATGTTTAAATTAAATATTTAAATTATTTTTAGGTTAAATAATTATTTGATATTTTATTTTATAATTTATTAAAACTTTTATTAATTTTTATCGTTAAATAAAATATATTATCTCTTAAATTTATTTAAATTATATTAAAATATATAAATTTATTTAATTTTTAAATTTCACAATCTTAAAATTTTTAACTCACTTATACCTAAAATAATGAATTTATTTAATTTTATCATCGGATATTACGATTATTATTATTTTTTATTATTTTATTATTTAAAAATGGTTGAAATGATATAAAATATTAAAATTATTAAATAATTTTTTTAACAATTCATAATGTTAATTATATTACAAATTTAACGATTTATAATGAATAACGCTAGAACGAGCGAATGTCGTAAATAATAATAATAATAACGGAATAATTTTCTTATTTTTTTATAAATCTTATTTTCTATTTATATATATAATAGTAATAATAAATTCGAGTCAGAGTATTAATTATTTAATAGTTGTTTAACTATATACTCCTAAATTTCAAAGTAATGGATCCCCCACTCCGAAGCTTGGGTCAACTGATGCAGACCATGAAAATACAGTTGTAGGCACTCACGCCCGGCTACGCACGTCTGCTGCTAAACGCTTTCTTCTTCCTTCTACGGATTCAAAATCATTGATTCGATATGTACTTATCAGAGAAGCCCCGACCAATACACTTATACAAAGAGGAAGGTTCCGCCGCTGCCCGGGACATGATCATCGATGTCACCACCAATGGCGATTTGCCTCCTCACCACCCCCAACAGCAACAGCAAATGATCTTAGGTGAAAGCAGTGGAGAAGACCCTGAAGTCAAAGCCCCGAAGAAACGAGCCGAGACATGGGTCCAAGACGAAACACGCAGCCTCATCGGCTTCCGAAGAGAAATGGATGGCCTCTTCAATACTTCAAAATCCAACAAGCACTTGTGGGATCAGATTTCGGCTAAGATGAGGGAGAAAGGGTTCGATAGATCCCCCACCATGTGTACCGACAAGTGGAGGAACTTGTTGAAAGAGTTTAAGAAAGTTAAGCATCAGGATAGAGGGAGTGGGTCGGCCAAGATGTCTTATTATAAGGAAATTGAAGAGATTTTAAGGGAGAGGACCAAGAATGCCTATAAGAGTCCAACCCCTCCTCCTAAAGTTGATTCATTTATGCATTTCGCTGATAAGGGTATGCGTTTATATTTTTAAGCTTTTCTTTCTTGGTATTTTAGAAAGAAGAATCTGTACCTAGACTCACCCTATAATTTTGGAGATATTATATCATAAACCCTTTTCACCACATGATCCATGGTCCAACCAAACATATTAATCTTCACCTTTTCTAGTTATGAGTCAGTTACTTAAAAGATCAGACTTATTGCATGTATCACGTATGGCACGTATGGCTGGGTGAAATAATCTCTCATAATTTAGATTCCATGTTTTCTAACATTTCGGTATTGCCGTATTTTAGCCTTAAATAGGTGTTGTACTAAGACTCGCCCTATAATTTTAGTGGTTGAATTTTTTGAAAGTTACTTTCTAAAGTGACTTAAGAGGGAATTATGAGATACTATTATTTTAGGTTGAATTTATTTAAAGTTACTGAAGTGACTTAGATGAGAGTATTATGAATTACTGTTGAGAAAGGGGAAAAAAGAAGGGATTACTTTTTGTTCTTTCACTATAGAAATTTATTTGGTTTGGAATTTGACCGAGTAGGCTTCTATTATTTATGGTTATAATGAGTGTTTTACAAGAATGATTGTTTGCTTTAATCACGCTTATGAAGTTGATACTAACAAAATTGCTGCTGATATATTTATTGTGGAGTTTAGATGGTTATCCGCTATATATATGACATGTATTATACCTGCTATTGAAGCAAGGTGCCCATGCCCTATCAAAAGAATAACTGCATGATTCGAAATATGGTGTGGCGTTCAAGGGTCTTGAAGCATGAATCATGCTCAACAGGCCAGGAATGTTATTTTGTTAGGAAACCTCCAGAATCAGATATGGCTTAAAGTTTAGAATATTATAGGCTGTAAGAGCAGGGAGTCGAATGTCAATAAGCACTGCAGGATTCTTTGGTTTCTTTAAAGTTTCAATATGATGCAAGGATGTAAGCTTCCCTGATTTCTTTTAAGTTTCAATATGATGTAAGGATTGTAGGCTTCTATGGTTTCTTTAAAGTTTATGAAACAACCTGTAAGAAGAACAGGGAAGTAACATGTAAATATGTTTTAAGAATTAATCTTATTTTGGTAGATATAATTATCACTATTGGTCTATATACATTTCCATTCTGTTGTCTTTTTGTTGCTGGATCCCTTGTCCATTCACTTCATTCTACGTTTTCTTGGTTCCTCTGTTTTCCCCCCATAAACTTGCTGTCGCATATAACTTTACGAAAGCCTTCTAATATTCTATAGTATTAACCTCCTGCTTTTGGATATTTTGATCTCTCACTCCGGGGCCTTTTTTCTTTTCTTTTGGGGTGGGGTGGATGAAGGGGTCATGTGATGGTTTTAGTATTTTTGACATTCAAACTGCAGCATATACCAAGTCTTTCATTCTATTATAACGATTTTAATGACCTTCGCCAATATGGTTTGGTTCTTGCAGGCTTCGATGATGATACCAGCATGTCATTTGGTCCTGTTGAAGGTATGTTGTTGTAATTTGAGTTTCCTTTCTCTGGGTTTATCTTGGTTTTTTGTCAACTTAATTCGGAAAAATCATGGAATTTGTTGGTTGCAATGGCATTAATCTTATGAACTCTATACCACATCAATTTTTTGCCTGGATTTAGGAGCTTAATGAGAGACAGTTTTCATAAGACCATTTTTATTACCTGTCAGATTGATAAGGCTGTGTTTAGGTACTCCAATAGAAGGTTCTGTTTTTTATTTTACTTCAAACTGTACCTTTTCCCCGAGTAACCTCTCTTTATGGCCCTTATCTTTCCATTTATGGATTTCCGTACAATTTTTGGATTTCCGTACAATTTTTGGATTTCCTTACTTCAACAATAGGTATAAGTGGTTTGTCTGTCACCTTTGTTGACATTTTTAGTGGTTTAAACACCGAGATGTTTATCGAAGGTTAAAAAGTGGATGCCTATCTCTGGGGTTTGTAAGCTACAATCTATGTTCATGTTACATGATCTTATGCCTTCTATTCGTTTTCAGTCTTGATGGATTTTTTTTATTTTACTGGGAATAACTAGAGTGTGGAGCTATACAATGAAAAGCTCGTTGATGCATTTCCACACTGAATTAACAAGTAAAAATTATGTACCCTAAGGAGTGCCTGATCTTCAGCGAACAACTTTGTACTGAAGCATGTCTTCAATCTATTCTCAATATCGTGTGTTTGAAATGTGATGCATCTCTTTCTGCTTATGTTTTCCGGTGTGCAGCTAGTGGCAGGCCAACACTCAATCTTGAAAGACGTTTAGATCATGATGGACATCCTCTTGCTATCACAGCAGCCGATGCAGTCGCAGCCAGTGGAGTCCCACCTTGGAATTGGAGAGAGACCCCGGGAAATGGTAAGTTCTGTAAATTAGAATTTTCTCTGAACTGATTTTACCAAAATCTATGACAGGTTTGCACGTAAGACAAGGTTCAAGTGTCTGTTTGTACTTGTTCACTCAAGTGAACGTGATTTTGGGCTTTTGGTACACTCTTGATTCAGTGTTATGTTCCGAAAATTGTATGAGTTGAAAATTTTAAACTCAATGAATTTACATATATTGACTTCTCATTTTCTTTCACATTCTTTTTGGTAGGTGGGGAGTGCCAGTCATTCGGAAGGAGGGTTATAACTGTCAAGTATGGGAACTACATGAGAAGGATTGGTATAGACGGAACCGCAGATGCCATCAGAGAGGCAATTAAATCTGCATTTAGATTGAGAACGAAACGTTCATTTTGGTTGGAGGATGAAGACAACATAGTTCGCAGTCTCGACAGGGAAATGCCTTTAGGGAATTATACACTTCACCTTGATGAAGGTAACATCGGCATCATAGTTCTGTTCATGTAGGGAATTAAGTTGAGTCGGGTTTGGGTCAGAAATGACTGGTCAAACTCTGTCATGATCATTTTGCCATCAAACTTGCTTCGAGCACATGATTACTGACATTTTTTTCACTGATAGAAGAGAACAACACGATACATACTTATATTTTGTGTGTTTTTGCCTCTGCATTCAGGTTTGGCTATAAAAGTGTATCTCTATGACGAGTCCGATCATATACCGGTCCACACCGAGGAGAAGATTTTCTACACTGAAGATGATTACCGTGAATATCTAGCCCGTAGAGGCTACACAGGTCTCAGGGAGATTGATGGATACAGAAACATAGATAACATGGATGACCTTCGACCTAATGCTATATATCGAGGGGTGAGCTGATTACCAGTGGTGCAGTTGTGCTTTGCACAACTGCAGTCCTCTCGAGAGGCTACACGAAGTTGCCTCATCCCGACAATACATATGCATTCCGGATATTCATTCGCTCTGCTGCATTATAAAGATTATGATTATGTTTGCATTGTACTAACCCGATCCTTGTAACACGGCTGTAAATTGTTTGTTGTCTAATGTTTCTTCATAGGACATGGGATCCTGTCTCGGCCTACTGTCTCGGTTCTGTTCATGCAGCCTGGTCGTCTGATGTTTGTAAATATTCACTTCAGATTAATTGCAGGTCTGCAATTTGAACTCCCCTTTTCAGAACTTATTTTGAACAGAACAAAGATAATTTTAATGATTTTGTTTTGAGATTATCAAATATAATTCAATTGATTCGTATAAAAAAAAAATAATGAACTATCCTATTAAAATAGTAAAAAACTGTTGAACCTGTAACTTTCAGTTAAATAAAAACAAAAAAAAAGACAAACGTATCAGCCGTCTTAGCTCAGCCGGTAGAGCGCATGGCTTTTAACCATGTGGTCGTGGGTTCGATTCCCACAGATGGCGTTCGTATTTGATTGATTCTGTGTTAGTTGAGATTTGAATTATGCCAGAAAGAACGATTTGAGCCGTGCTAGTTAATATTTAATTAACTACTGGTGTAGGATCCTTACTGGTTCTGGTGTATGTTTGTATATCATGAGGAATTTTTTAGGGATAGATCTTAATGTATTATAAGAGTTGTTTTTTTGTATTGGATAATAATTACACTTATTCAAAAAAAAGGTAAACTACATAAATAACCAACTAGCTATGAGAAGATCTCAATTTGATCACTGTTCTTTCAATTGTGTCAATATAATTATTTAACTATTTAAATAATATTTTTTTTCAAAATAAACAAAACTATTTATTTTATATTAATTTCAAAAGTGAATAGCTAAATATAATGGGCTATATTATTATGATTTATCAATTTATTATTATTATTTATCAATTTATCTTACTTTTAATTGATTTAATAATATATTTAAGCCATAAAATTAAACACTCAATATTTAGCCCTTAAAAGTAAGGGTCCATCTAAGAGGGTATTATCGCTAATAAACAAAAAAGTTTGGGTTAATAGTTAACCGCAAAACCGAAAACTGAATTGAATTGATGTATTATGGTTCATAAATTTACGAATCGTGATTAGATTTAAACGAATTAAATTGAATTTGATTTTTAATTATTTAATTAAAATATTATAAATGTATTTTTATTTTTTACTTAAAAAATATGTTTAAATAAATATTTATGAAAAATATCTTTAATGTTTAAAAGTCATAAAATAAAACTATTTTGTTAAAATAAAATATATTTTTTTATAAATTAACGTTAATATGAAAAAACCGAAAACCCCAATTAACCAAACCGAAAACGGTGATTACTAAAATAATTTATGAATAAAACTGAAACCGAATCGAATATACCCTACATTTACTTATCCAAAACAAAGATTTCCCCGCCATTTCCCGCATCAGCAAAACGGAAACCCTAGATTAGATTCACAGAAATCAACCGAGAGAATCAGAAAGAAAGACGGAGGCAGCCATGGAAGAGGAGATCAAAGCAGAGTTCTTGAAGAGTGGGTTTACTCTTGACGAAGAAGAGATGCTCAGAAAATGTGAGCTTCCTTTTTTTTTTTTTTTTCTAATTTCAATTTTATCGTTTACCCCACTCTTTTACTTAATAACTAACGGTTAAACAAAGATCTGAATTCTTTATTTGTTTTGGTTAGGCCATAATTTTTGTCAAGATTACAGTCTCCAGCCTTCCGATCTCGTTTCAAGCTGGTAGGTTTATTATCTCAATCGGTAATTCTACTGATTTAGCCAACCCTCTTTTCTTAGTATTTGTGTACGGAGAAAATTATGGAGTAATTTCTTATATGATTTCATTGTCTTTGTTTTTGCTTAAATTTGAATATTTATTAGGTTTATTGAAGTGTTAATACTCTTGATTTAAAGCCTGCTTTTGGTGCAGACAACTTGATGAACCTGTTGTTAGGGATGCTGAAATGGATGGGCTTTTAGGACACCTACAGAACGAACAAGTAGGGGAGGCTGATTTGCATATGTACTCTTTTGAAGACGTTGACACTCGCATTTTTTTCATGCTATATTGTTACGTTTACCATTTTCACTTGATTCTTTTGCATTTGTACATAGTTTTTTTCTCCCTCGGTTTCTTTGTTTTCTTTTATTTGGTTAACTGTGGTGGAATTTCCTGTTGGAGGATTACTGGGTTCAAGTGCTGTGTTTTGGATGGCGTAGTTTCTGATTTGAATTTAGTTTGAAATCATGGGATGTGATTTGCCCAGGGTTTTAGATGCTGAAGATGAAGATACAAACAATGTTATTCTTGGAACTCCAACAGTGAAATCTGAGAAACTTCATTTGGACATATATGACTCGGCACGTAAAGCGAATGGGAACATTTATTCTTCTGAGAGAAAATCAAATCTAGTGACACCATTTGGGACACGAAGTAACAAATTTGTGATCAAATTCAACATTGATAACCTTTCTACTATGAAGGTTGTCAGTGGCATTGGAGATAATGAGAATCATGAGGATGGCATTATTAAAAGGATTCAACCTCTGAAAAGCTGTTCATTGATTGTCCACGGATCAAGGCCAGAACGAGGTTGCAGGTTCTTGTATGACAGGAATCAAGATAGGGTACCTGATTGTTATTCTATCATAAATCATTTGTTTCTTTTAACTGCAATGTATGCTACTAAATTTCTTATCATTGGTACAGTTCAATGCAATTGAAAACAGGATCAAGAAGCACACAGCTGCATTTGTTGCATGTAATCTCTACGAAGAACCAAGGGATCCATCAGTTGCTTCACAGGTAGTTTGTTGTTTCACCACTCCTCATCTCTCGGAGAGTCTTTTATTGTCCATGCATCTCAAGGAATTTATTGCTTCAGAGGAGCATATTTGCCGTTGGGATGATCTGCTGTGACAGTGAGGGTCATCTGAATGATAAATCCATCTTCTTGCAAAGCAGGTAAAATATCTTGGGCCTTATACTTATTGTATTCACGTCAATCTACCAATTAATAGGGAACCAAATAGGGTTTCTTTCTGTGTTAACTGGTCTAAGCATAGTCAAAGATAACAGAAGATTTTATTATTGATGAGTTAGCCACATAACAAATGAACAATCAAACACTTTAACATGTGCAATTGTTATTAAATTCTGAATAGAACTATCTTAACATACAGTGAGACCAATTTCGTTGATATAATACTTTTATTCAGCCTAAATCTGGACTTTCCACCATACCTTAGTTTATTGTTTAAGAGCTTCACCTTGCAAAGGAAGGTCTGGACTAAGCTTGACACTATCCAAATTAGGAAAATAACATTCATATATGCTGTTCTAACTTTCCTTTTTGGGGTGTCTCCTATTGTTTTGACAGTGTTGAGCATGCTGGAGGACGACGTGTTCGACTAGAGTTAAATAAACTGAGCCACTTTTCTTTTTTTCCTGGCCAGGTAATAAACATTATAAAACATTGTTGTTCTTGTTTGGTTTGTTGAAAAAATCCCAGATCATCTTGGAGATATTTCTTCTATGCAGATTGTAGGTATCAAGGATCACAACCCTAGTGGCCATTGTTTGATTGCATCAGAGATAGTAGATTATGTTCCTTTTTCCATTGCTGCTGATACGGGTCTGCCTCCTGCAAAGAAGCAAGCTTTAGATGAGGAGATTCAAGCTACAGATCTTTCCTCCACACCAACAGAGATAACAATGGTGTGTAGGATAATCTTCTATACAGATAACCATCTTAGATTTGTAATTTCTTGACTCATGCAACCTTGGCAATCTGGAATTCTCTTTAATGGCAATCCCTGTGTTACTCTGTAGCCGACACATTTTTGGCTGAGTATAGAGATATGTTCCTTAGAAAAACTTAGATGAACAATTGAAGATACCTCTGTCAGATACATATCCGTACATGAGTCTGAGTAACATAGGATGGTTTCTCTTCGCTGAAGTTTCTGGTTTTTGTGTTTTTAACATATTCTTTATTCTGATGAATGTTTGAATAAATTATTGCTGCTGGTCCATTCACTACTACAGACAACTTATCATTTGAGCCTCTTTCAGAACTGCTCGCCTATGCAACCAGAAACTCTCCACAGTTGCTGATACTGGTGTGAATCCACTGCACTCCCCCCTGGTTATTTTGTAGAAATTAACTGTTTTTACTAAGCAGGGGATTTCTTGATAATTTTCAGTTAGGACCTTTTATCGATTCTGAACATCCACAAGTCAAGAAAGGAACTGTTGACTTGAGTTTTGATGATATATTCCGATCAGAGGTTCTTAGAATGGTAAGTATAAAGCAATAGGATCCACTCAAGGAAAAGCACTTGCCATTCGTTGGTTATTACCACTGATGTTTTGTGTTTCTCTTTACCTTTCATTTTTCTGGAAGAATCTCTGTTTGGTGTGTATTCGGATATGGGTATAGAAACATGACACCCAAATCGGAGTAACACTAACCTTCTTTATGACACGCCTGAATCGGAGTAACATAATTGATATGTCTATAATCAGTAATCTCATGTTTTTCTTACTGGTATTTTCAGGTTCAAGATTATTTGGAATATATGGGACCCACTGCTCGGGTGGTTATGATCCCATCTGTACGAGATGCTAATCACGATTTCATTTTCCCTCAGGTGTTTTCCCCCTTATGATTGTACTTCTGTTTGATTTGTTGATATTTCAAAACAAAGCAAATGCTGATATTCGTATTCAAACTTTATGCAGCCTGCTTTCGATCTCAATTCTCTCGATGTTAGACATCAGGTCTGCTGATCTAGTGATGAATTCCTACTCAAGAGTCTGCAGTTTGTTTTTCATTAATAATGATCATGTTTCTCCATTCTTTTCCAGATAACCAGTCTTAATAATCCAGGGATTTTCGAAGCAAATCAGGTAAAGCAATGACAACTCCTACCTTTTATGACGCGTTATTTACCTTTCAGTCGAACTTTTGCTTTATAGCTAATGTTACTTGGAGCCGGAGGTCAGTGTTGGATAGTATACAAGTATGCATCCAAAACTGATATACTCATTTTTTTAAGCCTTTAATTATGGAGGGTCACTATGCCTGTATATGTTTTGGACATGAGTGCTTAACACGGATACTTCAAGGAAGTTGAAGAGTCAGATTAAGATAGCTTTTAAACTAGTTTCCAAATTAAAATGGTTTAACCTAGAATAACAGAGCATGTATAAGTACACCCCATGATAATTGTAGGCTAGTTTCTGATGTTCAATGCATATCTAAACATGAAATGGTAATATAATCCTCCAAGTACTCTTCAAAGACATGAAAAACTTGCAAAAGCTTGAACATATCTGTGTTAGATTCATAATTGGTAGTTGACACTAACACCCATGTTCAGTTCATATTCAAACATGGTACGAGGAATATATATATCCACAATGCCTTGTCAGTGTATATAAGAATTTGGAAAAGAAAATTACACGCTTTGGGTACACACTTATATCTGACATTTAGTAACATAAACTTTCAATTTCAGGTTAAGATAGGTTGCTGCACGGTAGATATTCTCAAACATCTTAGTGGGGAGGAGATGTCAAGATATCCATGGGACGGGAAGCATAATGATCGCCTGAGTAAACTTGCCGGACATATTCTTAGCCAACGGAGGTATCTTTCAATAAGTTATTATCTTTGTTGAAACTTGAAACTCGTTTCAATTTATGGTTTTCTTAGTTGGTTCAGTAGTATGATATGTTGATTAACCGATGTTATGCGACAGCTTTTATCCGCTTTATCCACCAGCTGAAGGTGTCCCAATGGATTTCTCCCTTGCTCCTGTAGCTCTTCATATTTTTTCATTTCCGGATCTTCTTATCTTACCTTCAGACATCAAGTATTTTGTCAAGGTTAGTGACGATCTCAGACCGTCCAATGTTGCTCCTACCCTCTTATTTCTCTTGAAATTTTCGTATCTAATATTCATGTTTGACATATTGGTCACGGAGATCGGGATATGAATATGATCTTCAAGGATCCTCTATAGAAAAACTTAGAAAGATAGCTCGGTTCTAACTTCAGTTAAGAGAAAAAAGGGATCATAGCTCGGTTCCAACAGTATCTCTTTATTTGCTTTAATTGTTTAGTATTTCTTTTAAGTACCCGTGTTGGTTACTTGTGTTGGGCTCTTACTCATACATCTTTCTGGTTACAGGTGTTATCTGTAGGGGGAACAAACGAAGGAGAAGAACAAATGAAAAGATGTGTTTGTATTAACCCGGGAAGACTGGCTAAGGGAGAAGGCGGGGGCACGTTCGTAGAGCTTAAATATCAAGGGAGTCCTGATAAGATGAATGCTTCAATTATTAGCATATGAGTGTGAGTCTCTTGATTTGTCTTAAAAATGCAAAAGACATTCTCCCTAAGAAGATGAATTGAGAAATAGGGAAACCAAAGGCTAGAGGGAACATGCAAATAAGGTAAAGTTAGTGGATTAAAGCTTAGGTAAACTTAAGTTCATGAAGTACTCTGGTATAAGGTGTGATATGAAGGTTAAGCAGGCTTTTTTGTTATTTAAGATCAAACAAATTGCGGAACTAGATAGAAAAATAGATAAATAAATAAATTAGATCAAACAAAGTGATCAAATCGGTATGGTTGCAGAACTAACCAATGAAAAGCTTGTCTGGTGAAGATACCATAATTTTACATGACCATTCCTCCATCAATGGTGAACACCTGCAAAACAACACCCCTATAGGCTATCAACAAAAACAATTTCCTTGCACCTCAGCAATGTCTTTGTACTGGTTTTCAATAGATCTCACTCCTTGTGAAAGCCATAATTAACAAGCAAGGAAGTGCTAGCGTGTAGAAAAAAATTGAAGATTCAGAGCAACAAAAAATTCCAAGGTGAAGAAAAGAATGCAAAGTAGAAAAATGTTCAGTGAGTTTAGCCTATCTTATAGCTCACAATCAAGTGAGACAATGAAAACATTAAAGCCGAAACGTAAAACACCAAGATGTAGCAAGGCAATATATATGCAAAACCAAGCAAGAAACAACCAATAAAGATTCATAATACTAGGTCAAAGTTATATCACGACATGCATGGCCAAGCCCCAAGGTTAAACTAGTATAAGTGCTGATGCGATCCACCTTAGCATTCACCTAGTTAACTTGAGGCATCCTTTATAGCCAGCAAACAGAACCATGGATACTTGTGAGTTGTGGCATAGCACAAGCTCGTCAAGTCCATGTAAAGATTTTATATAAGGCAAGATGATAATTGATAAAATTGATTTATAACCTGTCCTGTGATATAATTAGATGCAGGATTTATGGCCAAAAATTCCACCAGTCCAGCGACTTCTTCGGGTTGGCCATATCTTCCTGTATCCATAACAAATATAGTTAACTACTGTTGCAAATATGTTACTAAGCATCACTAATCAAAACATCCAATTCGAATCTGTGGAAACTAGGATATCAGGTGACAGTACAAGTTCATATTAATAGAGGCAATGAAGGAGGTTGTATGACTAGAGTCAAAATAAACAAATATGCATCATATTAGGTACATTGCAAGGTTAACTTAGTAGCAATAAGAGCACTCAGGCATTTCAACCAAAAGCTAGCAAATAGTAGGTGACGTTGTAAGAGCCAGGGAAAGCTAACAACTTAAGAAACATTAACAAGAAAAGTTCACAAAGATGGAAATAATGAAAATTGATTTTAAGTAATCATCCTAAGCTACTAGGACTCGAGTGTAAGTGCCAAACACAGATTCGTTCAATCTTTTCTCAGGCATTTCAACCAAAAGCTAGCAAATAGTCGGTGACGTTGTAAGAGCCAGGGAAAGCTAACAACTTAAGAAACATTCACAAGAAATGTTCACAAAGATGGAAATAATGAAAATTGATTTTAAGTAATCGTCCTAAGCTACGAGGACTCGAATGTAAGTGCCAAACACAGATTCGTTCAATCTTTTTCAAGATTTTTATGTATTTAGAGAGCCCGTAGAGGATCATATCCCCATGCCCATGTTCAGATACATGTGGGGGCAGGAGTGCTTCAAGAAAAGTTTTCTTACCTAAGGGAATTGTTGCCAAGATTTTCTTCTCAAAGTTATCCCCAAGTTTGGCTGTCAAATCAGAAGCAATAAATCCTGGGGCAACAGCATTGACCTGGAAGAAAATTTTCATATTACGGTATCAGAGTAAGCATATCCCAGCAGCATAAATCATACTCCCTCGGCCTCGTATCAGGACAGTGACCTAAATGTTCAGTTTCCATCTTTCGTCACACTATCCACATCACATATTCCAATTATTTTTCCTCGTAAGAATTAAGATAAAGGGAGAATCCGGCAAGAGAAGAATTGGAGCACATTACATCTAGAAAAAAGTGTGCAACAAAACTCCAAAACACAGCCCTGGATCTTTCTTATCAAGTACTAAAAGTGGAGTAGTTGGGGAAAACTTACATTAATGTTTCTGCCGGCATATTCCCTTGCAACAGTCTTTGTAAAACCAATAACTCCTGCTTTAGCAGCACTATAGTTGGCTTGCCCGATGTTGCCAACCAGACCAACAACTGATGCTATGTTAATTATCTTTCCCTGAAATTAGAACATATATCAAAACATGGCAAATATTCTAAAACAACAATCTTGAAGATAGCTTAGAAAACATTCCCTTTATTTCCTGTCACTACAAAAGAGCAAGTATCCATAAGAAAGATGCATCCTAAAGCTATGACATGTTAGAATACTTTGGGTCAAGTTATGGGCTGTAGACTATCAGTCGACTAGGATGCATGGAGTACAATAGCAAACAAATTGGCAAAGTAACCATACTACACCTTTTTCTTCTTCATCATGATTTTGGCTGCTGCCTGCAAAGACAAAAAGTAACTAAGTTCCAATAAATGAATCAAACATCCACCGGAAATACTTACTTAGAAGTTCAGCATTCAAACCTGCGTACAAAGAAACACTCCTGTAAGATTCAGATCAATAACCTCCTGCCATTGTGATTTCTTCATTCTCATCAACAAAGCATCCCGAGTAATTCCTGAAACGATGATCACCAACTTAAGGGCCTAGGTCGAAATCAACAATTGAGTAATTGATGCAAAAAGAAAGGATTTTCCATAACCTGCATTGTTTATCAATATATCAACAGTTCCCCATGTATCAACAGCCTGCACATATAAAATCATGAAACATGCATCTACTGTTAAATTATAAAAAATGTAAAGGGAACAATCACTCACAGTTTTCATCATTGCCTCTACATCAGCTTCTTGTGAGACATCTCCACCAAAAGTAACAGCCTGACCACCATACGACTCAATCTACAAAAGTCCAAGGTATTAATACTAGTGATTTCAACCATGCAGTATGATCTAAAAACTAAAGATCATTACAAAAAATAGAAAGGAAAAAAAACATAAAGGCATTTTTGCTGAAAGATTTTAAAACAAGACTTAAGTAAAGACTAAAAGTGACAAAAGGTACAAAATATCCAACAATTATTATATCTGGAAAAGGGGTCATATTTGCGATTACTTTCCCCTTTAGATGCATACAGCCGGATGAAAAAACGAGTACATAAGGAATCCTAGAATTAGATTCCAATATTTCATGCACCCTACAAACTCTCATCTGCAAGTAAAACTAACAAGAGCCCATTCAGGCAAACACAATGCCAATTGCCAAGTTACTCGTATGAATTCCTAGGCATCAGTTGACAAAATTCCTGGGAGCCAGCTGAGAAAAGAAAAAGTAAAATTCCCACTCAAGTTTTGATATACATTTCTTCCAGGGGTATACAGTTTACCTCTTTTGAAACTTCCTCAGCCTCCTTCGATGATCTGGCATAATTCACTAGGACCTGCAATATCACAAAGGCATCAACAACCATCATATTCAAAACAAATAGTGGTGCATACAAAGTAGGAAATATGTCTTTAGCAGTTTAAAAAGTTGTTCTTAAAGTACTTGAAGAACACTTGAGAAGCAAATATGCAATTCAGAGATAGAACTACATGTAAACAGTAAACCTAATGCAAATCAAAGTTTTATCATAATTCATACTATTTATAAAATTTAAACACCATGCCAAGAAGTTGTCTTCCAATTTGTAGTTTTGGTCAAGACCTCAGCTGCCACAAGTTTAAATCTTCGCATGCTTTACATCAAATTAAGGCAAAAATGACGGAAAGATCCTGAAAAGGAATACTCACTAACCTTGCAGCCAGCTTTACCTAGAGTCAATGCAACAGCTTTACCGATGCCTCTAGAAGCTCCAGTAACTATGACTACGGGAGCTTCCACTTTTTGAGTTGCTTCAGAGCTGGCTTGTTCAACAGTGGCAACCTGAGCTTTTACACCTGGGAAAAAAAAGCCAAATTAACTAGATATCTCTCTCTCGTAAACTATCAATGATGACTCAGCTTACTAACAAATGTAGGTTATTATCAGTTAGACTAGCTAAACAACATAATTCTACAAGCTCCAATAATAAATTTGACTGCAACTCAGCATCCTTAACTAAATTAACCGGAAACAGCTCTCTCGTAAATCATCAATAATCTCACAGATTATTAACACACATAACTTAATAACAGTTACATTAGCCAAACAACAAAACTACACAAGCTCCAACAATAAATTTGAAAATAATTCAGCATCCTTAATTAATTAGCAAACATGCTAAGCTTTCTTCGAAATGAACATAAAAGTATTACATAATCATGAAAAACAAAGTGCTCAAAAGCATTAGACAACAAATACCGGATGAAGCAAACGACCGTCTCGATTTGCACTGGAATCCGACGCTCGGTCGAGCCTGAACCGATCCGAAGCCTCCGGAAATCGGAGACCATTGCCTAATGTGAACAAACTTGCGGTCACCGGAATCAGTAAACCTCGCGGCGGATTTCAAAGCAATGACATTGGATCCGGCAACAGCAGCCATCGGTATCGGAGCTCGGTGGAATCCGCGAACGGCGATGAGAGAATAAGAACGAGGAGCGAAGAACGTAGCCAGGAAATGGAAGCTTTAAATAAAGCTTAAAGAGCTGAGACAAAGAAAGGTTTTGAAATTTTGTTTGAGTTTTGCTTTGGGAAGTCCGGAGTGTTAAAACTTAAAAGCGTGGACGAAGCTAACAAGGTGAGTGTGGGCTGTAATTCAATTCTCAGGATTGATTTGAACTTGATTATTTACAATAATGGGTCTTAGTTCTGCTGTTAATTGCAATGAAAACCGATTCCTTAAATGGCCGATGATAAAGCGATAATTTCTGGGTGGCAATGTAGTTAAATAAGAAGTGTTATGGGGAATTATTGTAAGTTTATTTCGTTTATTAGTTGAAATTTAGGTTAAACAGGAAAGTCTAGCTAGCGTAAGGATTTAAATAAAGGCTTAACTGATTCGTACTTAAAATATACGCTCTAAATAGACGGTTAAATAAAGATAATTTTAAACGTTTATAATTTTTGTCGTTTTGGCTTTTATTCTTTTTGACATGTTATATGCATATGATAATATATTTTAAATAACATGACATCTAACCTATCAAATATATATAATATAATTTTATTCTAATATAAAATATAAAATAATTGGAGTAAAATTTAAATAAAATATTAAAAAATTAATTAATTCTAAAATAAAATATTATTAAATATTCTTAACCCTAACTACGATATAATTAAAATCCTAACTAAAAAAATTAATTAATTTCGAACTGTGTTCATATTTTTTTAAGATAGGACTTTGATTCTATCATAGTTAGAGTTGAGAATGTTTAATAGTCTTTTATTTTAGAATTAATTAATTTTTAAAAATCTTATTTAAATTTTAATTTTATATTAGAATAAATTTATATTTCATATATAATATATATTTAATAGGTTAAATGCTATGTCATTTAAAATATATTATCTTATCCATATGACATGTCATCATTATTAGATTTTTAACGGTCCAGTTATCATAGTAGTTAAAAAAAAGCTATTTGTCAAAAAGATATAGGTTAAGGGCCAAATTTATCAAAAAAAAAGGCCAAAACGATAAAAAAATATAAACGTTAAGGGTTAAAATTATCTTTATGCCTTTAAATAAAGGCTTAACTGATTCGTACTTAAATTATACGCTCTAAATAAACGGTTAAAATATTATTAAAAAAATATTATTTAATTAAAACTTAATGTATATTGTTTTTTATTTTTAAATAAAAACAGAAAACAATTTTTTTAAAATAAATTTTTAAAATATTTAAAAAAATTCTTAAATCCCTAAATTCAAATCTTTAAAATTTAAAATTGATGTCACTATTATTGTTAGGAATGCTCTTTTGATTTGTATTTGATGAGATTCGATTTGATCTTATAAAATCAGATTTTGATGAAATTTTCAGATTTGAGTCTAATTTTTTAAGGATAAAAATAATCGAATTTGAATTTTAAATAAAAAAATTTTATTCAACTTAAAATAATAATTTTATTTTAAATATTTAAATATAATTACTATAATACTTCTCTCTTTATGTATATTTCAATTCTCTCTCAATTTTGTATAATTACCGAGGCCATGGCTGAACATGAAACTAATGAAGCTGCCACGGGAAATGGATCAAATGGACTGAATAAACAAGAATCCAGGATAGATGAAACTGAGACTTTGGATCAAGCTAGCAAGCAAAATACACTAGAAAGTCGAGCAGTGGCTTGAGATGAGGCTGAATGTGCTATATGGCAAGGTGATGTACAGTTAGTTTAAGCCTTGGGATTTCTATTTGATTTATAATGCAATATGTTTTTTTAAAGTCAAGCTCGGTGGATTCTAGACAAGAGTAATAAAATTGACCGTTATCTAGAAAACGAGATCCTAAAATTAAAATATATATATATATATAATATATATAATTATGTGTATATATAATAATTATCTAAAACTTAAAAACATAAAAAGAATATCATTTTTAGGTGAAAACTAAAAATGTTTGATTTTTAGATGTTTAGTATTTAATTTTTTATTGCTCAAGAAGATAATCTAATAATATTTTTTTATTTAAGTAATTTAAAAAAATTATATAACTTTAGTTAAATTGTACATAACCCAAAATCTTTGAAGGTAATAATATTTTTGATAAAGTAAGAGTCTTGTTTAATAAATTGTATAGGGTCCCGAAAACCTTTAAACCACCCCTGCTCAATCTGTCTGATTGGTATATGCCTTGCATTGTAAGTACAAGCGTGAAGAAATGAAGAAATAAGCCTGGGAAAAGAAGAGAAACAGAAATGGAAATGAAGAAAATGAAGGTAACTGATTAGCTTGTCTTATTTTAGAGAAGCGTGCAAATGCAGAGTCAAAACTGAATGAAAAGGCAATGAGAACTTCTGAAAGGGCAGATTATACAAGCCAATGCTTCTTACCAAACTGAACCTTGACCATTGCTGCATTTGATTTTCGTACATAGTATGCGGCTTAGCACGGTTCTATGATATCCGGTTTTCTCGACATACCATTCGTGTGACTATCACTCGAGTTCGAGTAATATACAGTTAAACAAGATAGAAACTGTAACATCCAAAAACCGGGTTAATAAATGATTCGAGTATGTTGTAATTAAATCAACAATCATAAGTTAATTGAGTTAAGAGAGGGGTCAAATTAAATGAGAAAAAGAGTATGAGCATTGCATGATAAATAACGAATTCCATAAACTACCCTTAGTAATAAAATATGTCTAGGCAAGTCATTAAGGGTAATATGGGTATTTTGTGCCTATTATCCATTAAACAAAAAGAGGCCAAATTTATCTCCTCCCCCATTTGAACGGCAAGAAGAGAAAAAAAATTAGGGAGAGTGAATTTTTTTAGAGAAGCCATGGAAGAGGAAGTTTAAAGCTTTGCATGAGAGTGGTTTTGGCCTAGAAAATCAAGCTTAAGGGCATTGGTAAGCTTCATTCTCTATAATCTAAGCCATTGCATCTTGAGCTCTTAGATTTTAAATGTTTTTATCATGTCTTGATGATAGATTAGAGGTTTTAATTGGTTGGGTTTAGCTATCGAAGCATGAACAAACTTATTAGGAAGCTTGAAACCTAGATTTCGAGAATGCTACGTATTTGGGTTAGAGGATTCGAATAATGGTAGAGGAAGGTGTTAAGTGATGTTGAGCTTAGGTCATAGATGCTGTAAAATTTGTGAAAATAAGTATGGTTGGTGTTCGGATACCTAGAATGAAAATTAGCCGAAAATAGCCTAGAATAGCTATTTCAAGTAGCCAACTTTGAGAATTTCCTTAGGTCGAGATTTAAGGAATTTGGAGCTGAAATCTTAGACTATGATACTCATGTATACCTAGTTTAAGAGGGAATTTACGGAACCTAAATCCAAGTCCGGTAGAGAAAGATATAAGCTGTTTTGTAGGGCTACCCGAGCAGTCCCGGGAAATCCGATCAGATCTGTTTCGAATGAAATCTGTAGCTTTTCGATTAGGAATTAAAATGTGAGGTTGATTATACCTTGTAGAGGATTCTTCTAGCTTTTCAACGAAGTATAATAGACTAAAATTGGACATCGAGGATAGGAGATAAGATTGTTTCGCTAAAGGGGTAGCAAAACTGTTCAAAAAGAACAAATGTACATGTTTGTATTTGTTAGGCTTAAGAATATTTGAAATGAGCAATTGAAAATGTATTGACACATAGCTATTATATGTTAATTGTTAGATACCCCGAGAGAAGAAATTAACGAGGATCAAGAGAGGATCGAATCAACAAGAAAGAGAGGCAAAGGGGTTGCGATCTACAACCCGTGATAGCTCGGAGTATTGGTGAGTGTAGCAAACCTTAGGGTTAGGACCTAGGGTCCTAACCATCTTTGAATATTTGATTTGTCTTGTATCGTAATCGGATTAAATGAATATTCGACATTATAGGAAGGAGGATTAATTGGAAATGACTTGTTGACTCTATGTTTGAGTACTAGATGATAAACTAGTTTAGAATATTTTCATAGCTCGGAAATGCCGAGGTAAGTAATGACACATAGCTAAGGATGCCAGATATGTTAGTCATGCATGAGTTATGTCCATGATAGCATGATATGTATATGCTTTTGATATGTTAACATGACTTATGCTTTGGATTTTTGATATCATGATGATATGTATATGTTTTGATATATTAGTAGCATGACACGTACTTTTGGACTTGATGCTTTTGATAATGCCATGTTAGGTACATCATCCGTGATAAGAAATTTGATTAAGTAAAATGGAAGACTAAGTGAATAAGAAACTCTGAGCCATGGGTTATATAGTTGGTCATAGGTAGTACGGTATGCCTAGGGTCTGAGCTCATTTGTTAGTACTTCGGTACTTCTGATCAGTACTTCGGTACTTCTGTTGGTACTATGAGTACCTTTGTTGGTGGTTAGTCACCATTTGTAGATACCATGGGTATCTTTTGTTAGTGTCCTAGTGACACTTTTGTTAGTACCTTAGGGTACTTCTGTTGACTCGCTTACCTAGTCTAACTATACCAAGGAAATGTTTGAAACTAAATCGAAAGACTAAAATTAATATAATTGCCATAGAACATTTGAAATGTAATTGCTAATAAGCATTTTACATGTACTTGCCATAGGGTATTTGATATGGTTTGAACTTGAGCATTTGATATGTACTTGTCATTGGGCATTCGATATGATTTGAACTTGAGCATTTGACATGTATATGTCATGGAACATTTGTTATAAACTTGCCATAGAGCATTTGAATAGTAATTGCTAATGAGAATTTGATATGTATTTGCCAAAATGCATTTGATATGATTTGACTTTAGGCATTGGATACGAGTTTGCCATAGGATACTTGAATATGTCTTGCCATTGTACATTAAGCATGTTCATGTGATGTACTAATTGCCATATGTAATTGAATTGTTGCTCATTTGAAGTATATCATTTGTTATAATTTATGTCTAAATTGGTTAGACTTAGGCTACCTCACTAAGTCCTTCTTAGTACTTACACTCTTTGTTTCCTCCTTCCCAAACAACAGGTTCACAAGTTAAAGAAATTGACCAAGCTTGAACCGGAGCAAGGACACGGAAGCAAGCCAAAGTATGGTATTTTGATAATTTTTGTAAATCCTAATATATGGTGGCATAGTGATCATGTTAGTTTAGAATATGCATTTTGTTAGCTAGCCCATGAGTTGTGTATGTAATTATGTGATCAATTAAGCTTTGGTTTGTAAGCCATAAGACATAACAATCATGGTAGGTTAGCCTTGTGTGTTTTGAGTTTGGCTATGGTTGGTATGTTGGCTTTGGAGGAATGCCTTTAGTATATGGTTAACTTAACATTGTGTCTAAGTCATGTGAACTTAGGACACTAATTTTTGATTGCTTAAGTAGCCATAGAAAAGATAAGGCTAGATGTTGGTCCTAGTAAGGGATGTTTCGAATATGGAAATGCATGATGAATTGGTTAAAATGAACAAGTTTGGTGAATCGATATAGGTTACCTAAGCATGTATAATGATCCTTATGGCTCAGGGTTGGGTTGAGACCTTTAGATAGTCCCTTTTGACATGTCTAAGTGTTTAGAAGGCTTGAAATTATCAATTTCGAGCAGGGGTATCGATACCACTAGCTTGGGTATCGATACCACCTTTGGCAGAAACTTTTGGTTCCGAAGCATGTTTCAATACTGGAGCTTCCAGTAGCCAAATTGGTTCGATACCCGTATCGATACTGGAGCTTCGATACCCGTATCGATACTGGAGCTTCCAGTAGCCAATTTGGTTCGATACCCGTAGATACCCGTTTCGATACTGGCTACCCAGTTTTGGTCAACGAGTCAACACCAAGGACCAGTATCGATACCTGGTTCGATATCCATGTATCGATACCAACATTAGGGGTATCGATACCTCCTTACTGCATGGGTTCAAATTTAATATGGATAATTGCTTAATTAGTAAGGTATAATTATTGGTGATTAAATGAATTCGAATTGATATAGAAGTTTAGATCAAATTAATTGAAGTTACAATTGAATAATGAATGGTAACTAAGATTCGAATTGGAAAATTGTTTAAGTGTCGAAAAAGTTTTAAATTTGTCTCGAATTTGTGTAAAGAATACAAGATTTGATCCGTAAAATAAGTATTATTAAAGAATTGACTTGCAATGTTATATAAATAAACACATCGTTAGATTTGGAATAAGTCAATATTATTAGAGATCGACTTACATTGGTATATAAATAAATAATTTGTTTGAATTTGATTATTTTGTTCGAGTTGGTATGTCCGGTTGACGCCCCCGTCTCCTAACCCGGGGCGAGGGTGTCACAGAAACAGTGAGGTAATAAACGTGTATGTAGTATTAGAGATTATAAGGTAATAAAAAAAGGACCTGTAGATTTTTTGCTTCTCTATATGATAACCAAAGCAAAAGATACAAGAAAAGTTAAATTTACAATACCCTTTTGCCACTCTTTTCAACATTGGTAAACTTGTAGCACTTGCACTTCTTTAGAAAACTAAAGGCTTTCCCTATTTTTCTTCTCGGTACCGATTTACAGAATGGCTTCGATTCTAGAGATGAGGCTGGAGCAGGCATGGGATCTTCACTGATTTCAACTGGCTGTTGATCTCGTTGCCGTTGTTCCCGAAAGAGCACCAAAAGTTTTTGTGCATTCTCCCTACCTCTTGTTGTCCCATTTACTGAAACCGACACCAGTGCAGGTATCACACCTTCTTGTAGGACAATTTGACTGCATTTCTCGTTTTCAGTGCAAAGAAGTAGAAAGCAAGAAACAACTTGCTCTTGCTCGATCGACTCCCCGGCATCAAGGACTGATGCCAGAACACTTATGAGACCAGAAGAAGATATCATCTCATCTTTTCCTGCTGGACTCGAAGCTAAATTTATCAAAACTGCAATGGAATTCTCTATCCAGGTATGGCCACCTGAGACCACAAGTGACTGGAGGGCATTCAATATGCCTGCAGAAAGAAGGCTTGGAATGTTAGAGTGCAGGGTAGAGAGGTTATAAAGAGTGTGAAGGGCATCAAGCTTGCATTGTGAACCAGTTTCACCACTAAGTAGCCGGACTAAGAACTGTACAACTTTACTTGAGCCTATGATAGACTTCGCTTGTTCGAGGCAAGAGAGATTAAGATAAAGAGCAGTTGCTGATTCATGGGCATCGGAGTTGGAAATCATATTCTCCAGCAATTGGATCACTCCAGCTGCTAACATCAATTCCTTGTTCCTGATTTTTGTTATTGAAAAAATAGAGAAATAAAATTGTGAGATTCACCTTAATAATTACATATATAATGACAATCAAACATAGGAGTAACGGCATTATAAAAGGAAGACACGACAATTCCCCCCCACCCCTACTATTGTTGCCCGCAAATATGTGTCAGGATTTAACTATGCAAAGTCATTAAACGCAAGTAACAAACCTATTATTGTTGACAGCAAGGTTAAAGACAGCCATTGCACCAATTTCTTGAGCCATTGTATTCCCTTCATGAACAGCTGAATCCAGAAATCGCAATAATCCCTCAACAAAGCCATTAGCCCCCATAAAAATCCTGGCCTCGTCGTCATCCTTCAACAAAAGCCTTAATCGCTCCACAACTTTAAACCTTTTCTGCAAGTTCTCTTCTTCATTCAGGACGTAGAGGAAATCCTGATAACTTTCTAGCACATTAAGGTCAGAAACTTCCTCCTGTGGGCATGGATATTTATTTTCAGCTTTATTTCCTTCTACTTCCTCAACAGTGCCACTCTCTTCTACAGGAACCACCTTAGACCCCTTCAAGTTGCACGAACCGATATTATCCTTTGATCTTGAATTTGCAGTCTCAGACTCAAACAAGGCAAGTCTCCAGTAGTTAAAATCAAGAGACTCTGGGGGACCATTTGGAATAGGAACTCCATTCTGTTCACACCAACTAGAGACGAGACCCTTAACACAGTAATTAGGAGTCAAAGAGAGGTGTTGGAGTTTCTGTTGAGTCTTTGGGCAAGTGTCATGCTGATCACTAAACCATTTCTCGATGCAGATCCTTTCATATGTTTGTCCAGAAGCAATTATCACTGGATCATGCATAAGCTGCAATGATATTGGACATCTTAATTCTTCAGGGGGAAGGGACATATGACCAGATCTAATATTTGGCTTGAAATTAAAAGAACTGAGCTTCGATAGCTGTCGGTCAAATGCCAGGCCATTACCACCTGCCCCTCCACCCTCAAGAGAACCCTCAACAGTGGGGGAACAAGGTGTTGAACCCTGCGAATCATTACCATCTAAAACCTCACTTCGAAATAACTTGGAGTATTTCCTCATGAGATGTAAAAGATAAGCCACGATAGATTCCTTCCTCTTGTCTTCCTCGGCACGAGCCCTTTCTATCAACTTCTTGAGAGCCCTTCTTTCAGTTAGGGCTGCTCTTGAAGAAGTTATACCAAGTCTCATAGCAGCCTGGTGAAAAGATTCAATCTCATTATTTTCGTTACAGTCATCGAACTTTCTCCCATGCTGAAGTAATTTAATTATTTCATTACCAACTTGCTTCTCAGACTGATCAAGTGAGAAAACAGTCCCCTCAAGTTCACTTGCAATCTCCAAAATCTGAAGTTCAATCAAGAAATTAGAAACACAGTGACTATACAGTCCAGAGCACCAGCTACTAGAGGATGACACATTGGAAGGATTACACTGCAAGTAAATCCAATACACCATGACAAGGCATATTTCCTTAGGAAACTATTATAATGTTCTTAATTTGAACAAGAATTAGGAAATGTAAGAGAGCATTGAGCCAATGTGGATAAATAGAACAGCAGCAGCAGCATAACCATATTGAAACTGATAGCCAAAAACAGACCCTTATTATTTAAATACCAAAAAAATAAATAATCTTTGTAACTCAAACCGTAGGTGGGTTTGTTTTGTTGGGCGTGGGGGGGATAATTACCTGACATCCAATAGACTGCGGAACGATATCTTCTACACGTCTAAGACTATCAATAAGAGCATATTTTGCCTTCTCAAACTTTGAAAGAACAGAATCTCCAGTAATAGTCTACATGAGGGGAAAAAACAAATACAATTAGCAAAAAACATTCTAGGAGAGAGAGAAAATATAGTGGAAAACAATTAAAAAGGGAAAAACACCAAAGAATACAAATTTGGACATGCAATTATGCATGCATGTATCCTGTGTGTGTCCAGAAAATAAACTCTTACCAAGTAAAGTTTACTACATGTAAAACAGTGCTGAAGAACATTTTTGGCCTTCTCTAGAGCTATATGCAAAGAGCATAAAGCCTGAATGCCAGATTTGCTCCTTGGTCGTGCTGATTCTAAGGGAATATTGACAATACTTTGCAATAATTTTCTGAAAGTGTCTTACACATATCTCCATGCAACTGCATGGGGGGGGGGGGGGGGATCAAGAACAGAAGTAAGAAAACACTGAACGTTAAGCACATTTTGTCTTCTGCCTTAAATAACACGTGCAACAAGATTCAACCATTACTGCTGCACTAAAACTAAAGGCCTCTGATATTTTGAAAAACAGTTAAACAGAAACCTAGGAGATGGATTGATGCACACAAAAGGATTGTGCAGAAAGTACACATACAAAATATAAAAGTAATTACTGTCATGCTCCCATTTTATGAAGTTAACTTGAATTAAAGAAACAGCAAATGTGTAAAATGTCGGTTCCAGTTATTCGGATTTAACATGTCCAAATGCTTTCAAATTCATACCTTGGCATCACTAGCTGCAAATAGGTTCTCTTCAACCTCAGAGATATCCATAATTTAGCATTCACTGCAAGAAACCACTAAAATGCAAGCCTAAGTAAACTGAAATGCAAGATAAAATAGAACATAGTCAGATAGTTACAAACTAACCATTAAAATCTATTTAATAAGCAACAAACAGAAAGTTGAAATTACATGACATCCTGCCTGTTTTAAGGCTAAATACTAGAATATAAACCTCTAACCCTAAAAACCTAAATCCTGAATTCTAAATATAAACCCTAAACCCTAAATCCCTACACCCTAAAAATAACAAACTTGTGTATCACAAATATTTTCCTAACTTTAAACTCTACTCCTTTAACTAACATAAAAATCCAGAAATTTTCATATTTTTTCTTCGACACAAATGTTCATGACCAACCATGCCATGCACCATGGACATGAAAGAAAAATTCTCAAGCCCTATTTGTTTTGATTGCAATGAAACCAAGTTTTATTATTTTTCCCTATAAAGATTCACCTTACCAAAGCAAATGTCTTCTTAGTCTCAGTTCAATAGTTTCTTTTTATATGAAGAATAAGAAGTGTTATCAAGTCATATTAATACTTTTGAAACATTTCCTATCCGATTGGTGCACCATAAAAATAAAAGGTCAAATGAACAATATTGAAAAGAAGTCGGCAGACAAGTTCACTAGGCAGTATGAACATTCTTCAATGAGCAATTGATCATGACATCATTGTGATATCGGAAAAAAAACATGAATTTGATTTAGACATTTCATCAAACACCGGAAGATAGAACCTGGAAAGAAAAACTTTCCAACACAAACAAAAAACTTATGATTGGTACTGAGATTTTTTTTTAAAATCTGATTTAGATATCTCATCAAACAGCTGAAATATTCAACATTTTTAACAGAAACAAAGAAACAGTTCAATCAAAAGGATCTTTGAAAATGACCTGAAATCCCAGAGATCATTAACCAGGACAAGAAACAATAATCGCCATAAGCTTTAATCAATATTCCAAAAACACAGTAACAAGTAAAAGACCAAGCTAAATCTATAATAACGAAAATCACAATTTTCCAACGGAGAAACAGAAAACACAGCAAACAGAACAAAAAAAACCAAAACCAAAAGAAATGATTCCTATTTTCTTAAAGAAAAAAAATCAAGGGGAATCGAATCGAGCTCTGTTCCAAAATTTTTAAAAAAAAATGCATACCGGGGGGGAAACGGGGATAGCCGAGGAAACTTCATATGAAAGATTGTTTCTAGATAAGGAAATTAAGATCCAAGCATTGAATTAGGGTTTTGGGATTCAAAGATTTATAGTTCGAAGTATCAAATTTGTCTGAGTGAAGATATATAGTATACAGAGAGACACATAGGCATTTGGAAATGTGTTTTAGAAAAACAGTTTACTCTAAAAGTGGGATAAAAATATTATGGCTTAAAATAGCAAAAATATTTAAAGTGTCGTTATAAAAAGGGTAAATTACATTAGTGACCATCCAATTATTTAGGGATACCTATTTTAATCATCCAACTAATGAATTCATCAATCAGGTATCCCAATTTTGAAACGCTACCTATTTTGGTCACTGCCGTTAAAATTCTGACGGAAAAGTTAACAGCAGTGACGTGGTTATTAATTAAAATCGGTAAAATTACACATTTAATCCCTCTAATCACGTGTCATCAATCGATTAGATGATTAATTTTATTTATTAATTTATTTTATGATCAATTAATATATTTTTCTCTCCAATCAGGTGGTGACACGTGCCACCACCTGGTTGGTGAGAAAGAAGGAAAGAATGAAAATGAAATACCGATGCCCAAGAGGGGATTTAAACCCTTATCCTCTTGCTTAAAAAATAAAGGGCTAAACTACTAGACCAATTTAATTTTGTAATATAAAACCCGAAAAAGCAGTATTAAATGGTTATGTCTTAGTATTTGAATTACCCTAACAAAGGTCAACTGTTTAAATCGATTAATATTTAAATAAAAATATTAAATATTTAGATTTTAATTATTTGAATATTTGAATTTTGTTGTTTAAATATTTTTATATTTTTTGTTCCAAAAATTTAAAATCTAAATATTTTTATTTGAATATTTTTAAATTTAAATATTCGAATATTCATGATTTTTATTCACATATTCTAATAAAAAATATTTAAATATTTATGATTTTTATTCGAATATCCAAATATTTTTATTCGAATATTTAAAATATAAATATTTTTATTCGAATATTTTTAATCAAATATTCGAATATTTATTATTTTTCAACTAATATTTTTATTTATATATTTAATATTATTCATATATTTTAATTCAAATAATATTAAATAGAAATATTCGAATATTTAATATTTGTATTTTAAATATTTAATTATTTTGATTTATTTATTAAATGTTTTATTATTTTAATTTAAATATTTAATATTTTAATTTAAATATTAATCGACTTAAAATTTTGTTATTCTAGGCTTTTACTAAAACTTGATCACTTAATAATATATGTGAATATACAAAAAGTATATTAGTTTTGTGGTTCATTTGTTGGTTGGTTGTTTGCTATGTTGGAGGTTGTGGGTTCAAATCCCTTTATATGCAAAAAAATTTACATTTTATTTCTTCCACTAATCATTCACTAATCCGGTGGTGACATGTGTTACCACCCGATTGGAGAGGAATATATAAAATAATAAATAAAAATAAATTAATAAATAAAATTAATCATCCAATCTGGTGGCGTATCATCAATCGATTGAATGATTAATTTTATTTATTAATTTAAAATTAGGATTAATTTAAAAAATAAATAAATTAGAGGGATTAAATGTATAATTTTACCGATTTAATTTAACAGCCACATCACTGACGTTAACTTTTCCGTTAAAATTTTAACGACAATGGCCAAAATAGGTAGGGTTTTAAAATTGAAATACCTGATTGACGAATTTTTAGTTGGGTGGTCACTGATATAGTTTACCCTTATAAAAATATTACGGCTTAAATAATCTTATCATTTCATTTATACGTGAAAATCTATTTAATACAATATAATGACAGTTCAAGAATTAGAATAAATTAATATCTATTTTTATAATATTTGTTTATATATATTAAATTTGATATTTTTAAAATAAATATCATTTATTTATCCATAACCACTTGTTTCTAAACAGTAATTAATGGTTATCTTATCACGATTTTACGAATTTTTTAAAGTTCAGTAGAATATTCAGACTGTATTCGATAATAATCATAAAAAAGAGTAAATTACACAAAATATTAATAAAATATATTTGTATCAGAAATATCATCAAACTATAAAATATATTATTATACCATTATTTTTTTTGTTTGAATTAAATTACTCGATTATTAAATTATAATAGACCGTTTAAATATAAAATAATATCATTTTGATATAGTTACTTTGATTCTAATATACGTTAAATTTTAGTGTTGTTATTTTAATGTTTACACCTAACCATCAAGCTAAATTAAATATTTTATATAATATTAATGTAAATAATATATAAATAATACTACGATTAAATTGAATTTCATTTATCTCGTGATATAATTTTATAAAATTTATAATATAATTTTACAAATATATAAAGTTTATAAATAAATACTATTACTTATGATTTATATTATAAAATTAAAATATTATTTACCATATATATAACTAAATCTTAAACTTTAAATTTTAAATTACATCTAAATTTTAGATAATATATAATTAAACCCCAAATACAAAATTACGACATTTCAATAAATTTATAACTCAAACGTCTATGTATTTTAATTTCATATATTCAACATTTCACTTAAAAGAATTTTTTAACATAATATTTTTGTTTCAGTCCCTTATCATTTTAGTTTCTTTCATTTACGTCCCTTAAAGAAATAACGTTTTTGTATTAAAATATTTCTTATTTTTCATTTCCCCCCTAAATTAACTGAATTTCCTTTTAATGTCTCCCTGTTTTGTCGGCCGAGAATTGCCGACCTCTTCATTTTGTCGTTTAGCAGATTCGCCTTAAATTTTCCGAAATGACTCTATTGTCCTTTTGAGATGTAGCAATTTAACTCAAGTCTTATGGTTTGGATTTTCTTTACATTAATAAATTAACGAAATTTGTTAAACGGTATTAGTTATTTAAATAATATTTTACAATAGTAATAAAAAAATGAAATTAATGTGCCAAAATTTATATGTTTAAAATAATGAGAAAGAAAAACATAATTTAATATAAAAAATGAAAATATGATTTAAAAAAAAACAATTCCGTGAGGCTAGTGTCGGCGGGAATGTCCGTTAAGCCATCCACGTGGGTATTTTGGAACCATTATTTCTAACTGACCCACCGATATTTTTACGGACCGGTGAGTTGTCAATTTCCGACATCCACGGAATTCCTACCTGTATTTGTACTATTTTTTTCGCACTTTCCCGGTAAAATGTAAGGGACTGTGTATTTTTTTTTATTTAACTAGAGTTAGGTACGGAGTTAAGATTTGAAGTTGAGGAAAATAAAATATAAATATTTAAAAATAAGGGGACAAATTTATTAAAAAAAATTAAATAAAAAAACAAAAAAAAATCGGGGGTGAGGTGCGATTGCCCCACCCAACTATAATGTGGTTCGGTCCTTGGTTATAATGATTACAGTAATATTTGTTCTAGAGTATATATACTTAATCATTGGACATTGATCGCCCAATCACTGTCACTGTGCTGACAGTACTAGTGTTCAAAACTATAACCTCTAAGAACAACTATTCCTTTAATCGATGAGGTTAAATAATTTTAACGTAGGAAAATTCCGAACCATTACTTACAGGGAACAAGGGATATGAAGGTGGACAAGGATAAGTGTTTTTTACCCTCAATTTTTTTCTTTAATTTTTTAAAGATTATTTTTTATAAATTAATTTTTTAAGTATTTACATTTTGTCACTTTAAATCTTAATTTTGTTCCTGATTACTTATAACCAAAAGTTTCGTAATTTTTTATATTTATTTTTTGATAAATTTTGTAATTTTTAATCGATTATAAATTAATTGGATGAGAAAGGTTTAAAGATCTAACTGATTTCTTAAATGTTTAATTGCTTTTTACCCCTTAAATAAAAAAAATATTTTTTTGAGTCAATTGTACTGTACGTTTCAAATTATGATCTTTATTTCAAGTTGATTTTTAATATTTTAAACATGTCAATCTAATCTTAAACTATGACACTTATTCTAAATTAATCCTTAAACTTTTGAACATTTCAGTTTTCCCTCAAACTTTGACTCTTATTTTAAATTGGTTTTTATATTTTTTGAATATTTTAATTTTATTTCTAAATTATCAGTATATGTTAATCATTATAAAAATTATTTATTGTTATGAAACATCGATGCATACTATGTTATAATATGATACGATATAAATTATAATTTGAGATTAAAATTAAAACATTCAAAAAAATTAAAGATCAAATTATAATGAGTGTCAACAATTAGGATAAAATTAAAATACTTTAACGTTTAAGGACCAATTTAAAATGAATGTGATAATTTAAAAATAAAATTAAAATAAAAGTCATAGTTTAAATACACGTGCAAAGTAGTTTTAATTTAATGGTTTTGAATTTATTTTTGATAGATGTAATATCGTTGACATTTAATCTTAAAATGTATTCTCGTAATCTTAAAAACAGATTTGATTTCCTTTGTGTTTGATCAAAGGGTGGCGAAGTTCATTGACTTAAAAATATGTAGTATAAATGATAATTTGAGGATAAAATTATAATATTTAAAAAGTTTGAAGATCAATTTAAAAAAAATGAAAATTTTCTGAAACTTAGGTCTCTAAAAACAATAATTTTGGCTTAAGAATCAATCCAAGCGTCTTATAGAAGAGGAATATAACTAAGAAATTTCAAATTCATCATTAAATAAAATATCCAACATCTAACAAGGAATTCAAGCTGACAAACACAACATCATAAACTATGCAACACTAGATTGAAAGGGGAAGAAAAAGAAAGTATATTTTTAAAAAAATTAAATAAGCCCGTATGTGATATACGCTCGTATCGAATACACTTGTATCCGGCACTTATACTTGGATAACAGAGAGTGAGGAGTATACTCACTAAACTATATAGGTAGAAAGAAAACTGGAAAAGGCAGTGACATCTGCCCAGGGTGGGAAAAGCCCTTTCAACTTCTTTGTTTCATCTACCAGAACTTGGTCAAGCACTGCCAAATCCACCCTTAAATCTCCAGAGTTGCTGGCCTGAAAATCCATATAGAACAAGTTTGCCATTGGATCATTTGCATGTAGGGAAACCAAAGTTCCTTGGTTAAAATAATAAAAAAAGCACTTGAACAAGGCATGAAAACCAGATACGATGTTGAATCGACTAAGACGTCGGGTTTTTGGTTAAACTGATAGAACCAAGTGGTCCACTCTGGCTTGTACACCATTGGATTATGTCATGATTCAACCAGCTGGTTCGATTCTTACAAACACTAAACAGGGCTTACTTTTTAAAGTGTGATAGTTTTGGATTTTCTTTTTCATATTTCAAGCCAAGTATGTTTTAGTGCTTCCGAGGATGATAAACTTCCATGCATAACTAAATAAAATAGAATTGTACCTCTAACCAGAAGTTCCATTTTTCATGACTGGCTCCGGTAAGTCTACAAATGTACGACGGCGGACCCCCTTCGGTGGTTTCCGGGACTGCAAAAAGTTATCACAATGAATCACAGAAACCAGATTAAACTTCCAATGCAAAATCTAAATAGAAAAGAAGAAAAAAGCATTTTATCTACCTGGTAGCTTATTGTCAGCAAATGACCAATTCGATAAAGGACCAGTAATGTTAAGAACTGCAACCCAAACCTCCTTTAAGGAACTGCAAAGAAAAAACCCCAGAACGTGTGATGTCTGAAAATTTTAAGAATCTGCATTATGTTAAAACCGAGGACAGTCCCGTGTCCAAAAGTCTTAACTCACCCTAAGGAAAGTTCCAAATGAACTCTCCGAGAGCCATCGCTAGATGTCAATTGTGGCTTATTAGTATACAAATGAGGAAACTGTGTATATTGCTTCAAAATCTCATCACGTCTTGCAGGGAACTTCAAACTTCTTGAGAACAAAAAGTTGACTGGAAAAAGTGTCTGCAAAGAAATAAAATTTCTGTTCGTCATATGCATAAATGATGCGTTCTCTATGTTAATTGGACTCTATGTGATAGCTAAGGGAGGCCATACCAAAAAAGTATGTTGGTTAGAAATGTTAGCGGTCTCAAAAGAAAACTCGGGGTCAATGTGCAACTCCTTTGCCACTTCGGGTGCATATTTAAAAAGAAACAGCAATGAGTTCGAATCCACCACAGAAAAGTCATAACTTGAATCAACAACCCGATTTGCATCTGTCAAGCGCAGAAGTAAAACAATGTTTAGAAATAACAGTATTGAAACTTTTCAACATATGGGATATTACAGTTCTAAACATCAACTAAAATTCTAGTCGTGAACATCACTTATAAAAAATATTAAGCTCATATAAATCAAGTAACTAACACAGATTTCAAGAGGCTTCTGAATTGCAATGGTAAATTTTAAAATACCTGCAGTCAGAAATGTATGCTGCATCACAACTCTCTTAGGTGCATCTGTACTATAGGGAAAGAATTGCGATGAAAAAGCCAAAGCAATCACACTAAGCTGTAGTAAGAATTGCAAGATGGACGACCTGGCTAACCATTTGCCAAAAATAGGTATCAGGGGGCCCATGCACCAACTGGTAGCAACACCAATGATTGCTGCCACCACGATATCAGGAATGTAATTCCCTGCAGGAAAAATATTGAACATCATCGGATTCTGACGTGTACTTACACAGAAATGAGTCCAACATTGGATTGTTTATGTTTTTCCATGTATTTGGAGGGTCGTATCTCCAAACCTATGCCATATGTGTTGAACATGATCACTTCAAGAAAATGAAGAGCTAGGGCTAGATCAATGTGAATTTTATAAAACCAAGATTAGGTAAGAAGTGTAGATGTCGAGAAGAACTAACCATAAGGCGGAGGAAGAGAGCCCATCATGCCCATCTTCTCAATCAAAAATTGAACAAGAAACCCACCAAAATAAACAGAATATAGAAGGCATGGAATTAGAGGTATCACGTAAAAAACGGTTGACCTGAAAGAAACAATTTTATCAGTATATATGCGGCATGTACTATATTAATGCTATTCTACAGAAAGACATAGAAACTTAAGATTGAAGAAACAAGTATGCCTATAAAAGAAGAAATTTACTTCCGAGCATGAGATGAACTTTCTGGAATAAAAATAAACAATGTCAAACCTCCAAATCTGAAACTAAAAGAAATGGAATCATAAACAAAACTTTTTGCCATATCATCACTGAAAGTCGTTGGCCAAAAGTTCACTTAGTCTTATTAGACAATCTTGGGGTAAAAAAAATTCCATAATACCAAAACAGATTTTTGTTTTCTATCATGGTTAAAATCCCTTGCAAACAAATGGGTGGTACAACAAGAAAGACAGTGGAAAAAGACAAGTAGTTACGAGATAGTGTGCAATTTCATCATTCATCAGAAATGGAGAAGGGGAAAGAGACATTAAGGACTCCGGTGAAAAAATGATCAGTAACAACTAAAAAACAACCATACCTGAGTGAGTGATGACCATAATACTTGATTGATAGGGAAAAGGCAATCCACCCAAGAAGCATAGACACGGATGTGAAAAAGTTCAAGAAACCCCCACTTAACCCAGCTACAAGATAAGCCTGCCATTTCAAAGTTGTTTATAGAAGTTGAGAATATTAATGCATCAAAAACCAATGATCTGAACTAGTGAATGAGAATGATCACGCCACATACCAAAGTTAATAAAGCACAGAAACCAAATGCTCCCCAGAACCTTGCCTCCTCAGACAATGCCTGTTTATTCTATGTCTGGTTAAATAAGTATTAACATAAAGAAAAGCTTAACTATTACATGAGTAAAATACCCCAAGATAGAAGAACATGCATAAATCTCTCTTTGTTCCAATCAAGTGAAAAATAAATCTCCTACCAAACGTAGGATTGGTGATATACTTCTTCAGTGACCACAAAGAATTTTACTTAAACAAACTAAAAGTCTAAAACCAACCATTACATGCATAAGTCTTCCCAATCCACTCAAAACTATATGTTTAAGTATTTCGGCGTTTTTTGTGAGATTCATGTTTCCAATAACTTGAATGCTGGGAAACTTGACGGGGTATATTATATAACAGCGTAACTACTAACTCCTACATAACAAAACCACACAGGAACCTTTTTGTAGAAGAACATGCAATAAGATAGGTCTCAATCAATTTATTAAAGAAAATTGAATCTATAAAGTTTTACCTCTTTTGATGTCTTTAGAGATGAAACATTTTGGGAGAGGGGAAAACCAGGAAAAAACGTCCTTGGAAATAATAGACCAACAAGTGAAATGGGAATGAACATCATGAAAGCTAAGAAAGGATTTGCAAACCTGCATGCAATTTCAGCACATCAACTAATATTTCAAACATTTGATCATTCATTCACTGTCACTACTATGAGAAAATATTCATGTTCTTCAAGCTTAAGATGTACAACCAACCAGTTCATTCCATAACTAGAAACTAGCAATCTCAGGACAGAAAATATAACCGGAAAGATAATAGCCAGCATCATTCCAGCAGTATGGAGGATCATTCCTGCAAAATCAACAAATTCGAAATTTTAAGGTAGTTCAATACAGCTTGAAGAGAACTACAGTACACTATTAAGGACCGAGAAGCAAAACTTGTTAAAGGAAATTATTAATTAATTACAAAACAGATGAAAGATATGTGGTCATTTACCTTTCACAAAATCATAGAAGGTTGCAAAATAACACCTTGACCCAGAATTCCGAAAACAAGAAAAGAAAGGCATAATGAGAAAGATGATGATGGGAATGCTATGAAGCACCACAGATATCCTTCTTGAGTAGAATATCTGAAACATTCATGATAAAAAAAAAACAAACTGATATATCCATCATTGATGATATGCAATTATTATCCAAGAATAAAAAAATTCTAAGTAAAACTGCATAGTATACAGATACAAAACCTACCATGAACCAAGCTAAGTAATCAAAGAACACAGCTCGTCCATCATCATATTCATCACTAACACCAAGGGATTCTCTTTCATGTGCATTTTTAAGCTTAGAAGACTCCGCAAAGCCCTTAACTGCACTATACAAATTGTCCCCGCGAGCTTGCATGCTACCTGGTCTGCATTAGAAGTGGAAGGCATAAGCTTAATACCAAAAATATATATTCCCAATAAATGAATTTTATACCACAGGAGCAAATGTAATGCATACACTAGTCTGTCCACAGTATCATAGCTAGTATGGTAATAATAACCACCCAGAAGAAAAATGATATCCAGGCCAGGAATATTGCCATAATCTTCAGAAAACATTCTGTAATCTGTATCTCCAGGAATAACAGGGAAAACATCCTGCAAGAATAATGAATAATTTGTAATTGACTTCTACAATATAAGCAGAACAGAAACATAGTACACAAATTTCAGGGTCAGCAAAAATAAATTGCGGTGTGATAACCTTTACGAGGAAACATGTTTGAGCTAAAAATAAAAATAAAATTGTAATAGAAGTACTACAAAAACATAAATACTCGCCAGAGCATAGATATAAACTGGTAAAGGATAAAGTAAAACCTGGGCTGCACTATGTGCCATAGGATAAATTGCTGATTGAGCATAGACGGAAGAAGGCCAAGAACCAGGTCCAGATTGGCAGACTAGATCTGTAGTGTCAACAAATATGTAACTCAGGCATGGAAATTCAAAATAGAACTTCAAAGACGTCCATATACAGAAATGCACAGCGAAAGAAAATACACTAGCATTGCTTTATATCCTACCAAGACCTCCTGACCCAGATGCTTCCACATTTATAAAAGCTCCTATGGAATCACGCCATTTATGAGTCCTCACGAAACCATTTGCAGCCTAAAATATCAGAAACAACAATTTTACAAGTCTATATGTAGGATATTCAACAAGATTTGGATCTTCAGGCAACGGTAACAAAATAAAGTCAGATTGTGGTTTTATTTTATATGTTGCTTCTTTGATATGTCCCAAAATAAGAATCGAGTCATTGTTTCTTCAAGTTTATGGTATATTCTTTAAAGAGAAAAGAACTGCACTACTTTAAGACAAAGCATTAATATATTGCTTACCAACAAGAAAACTTCTTCTGCACCATTGAATAATAGAATTATAGGCCGAGGTGGAACCCAGCCGGAGTCTATGGTTAGTCTTGCAATTTCCAACAATGACGCTGCAATAACACAAAGCATCAAGGAGATGACTACAATAAAATAGCTAGTGTAATTTCAGTAATCAAGCTAAAAATATTCAATGTACTTACCAACACACGAGCCACAATCACCAGCACCAGGGGAACCAAGGGGACCATCAAAATGAGCATTCATTAAAACTGATGCATCAGTTTCTTGTGAATCTATTGCGGATATCCTGCCGTTATATAAAATAAAGGAGATAATGTTATTTGCCAGAAAAGGTGCATACTAAAATAGACTGCTTCACTATGTTCAACCGCAAAGATGCAAGATGTTTATTGCTTCTTAAAGCATAAAACAAACACAAATTTGAGAGCCTAAAGCCTAATGAATCCTTGACATTGATTCCATGATAAGAGATAAGGTACAATTTACTCACCGCTTCTAGAATTCCTTAGACAATGCTATCAATAACTCCCATCATTTTTCGTGAGGCGAGCACATTAAAACTTTCCAGTATGTTGTTCAAATTTTTTAATCCATGATCAAGCTTAAATAACAAAGTTTCACACACAATTTTGACACCCTAAATGATATGGCAGATGCACATGCAACCTATGTTATTTGGACTCGGGAGAGTGTGGATATGGCTATGTATGTGCTCTGATTTCTGTTTTTCCATACGTTAGGAGGATCCTAAGGCCCCCATACTCGCGCACAGAAATGAGTTTAGGATATTGGGAACTTCAAGAAAAATAAAGAATCAAAACAACTGCAACTTTGGCTTAGTCATGGCGTATAAAAGAAGCATTATTACCAGAAAGAAGATATGGATTTTCCCAACTATTATTTCTTTCATTAATCGTTGCATTCATAAAAGGGATTTAAAAAGTGGCTGGCTGTTATTTTAAGTGGACCCCATCAATAAAAGTGGACCCTACTTTCGTTCAATGGAAGCCTTTAATGATAAGCAATAACTGATGCAGGCAAAAAGAAGGTAAGGAAGTTTCCTAATCATTCACATGAAAGATTGACATGGTACTGCAATATAAATCCAATCTACAGAACTCTATTCAGTTTCGGAGATTCACCTCATTAAGATATTGGTATGATTTCTGTAACCAAATGATATACTGTGGCCTAAAAACATCATATTGAATGACCCGGCAACAACATTCTCTTCAATCTCAATCCTGCAGATTCATGAACCTAAACAAAGTTAAACCAGAAACTTTAAACAAAATTAATGAAAAAAATGCAAAGTACTAATTTTTCTTTAAAAAAAAGTTTAAGCCATAAAATTCAAACAAGATTAATGGGGAAAAAACAAAAACCCAATTTTAAAATTAAACACTTGGCCATAAAACAAGTGTATAAAAACCTGAAATTTGATCCAGCTCTTTCCTTCAACCTTTCCAACTGTTCCTTAATATACTCAGCCGCTTCTCTTAAACCTTGACGCCCTTCCTATTGAACAAAGAAAACCCAGACTCATCAACACAAATTCTATTCTGCTACTAAAAAATTTGATTTTTTTCCCCATTCCAGCTCTCCCAAGTGTTAAACTTCAGTCGAAGTAGCCTTCAATCAATTAAAATTCGAATTCAAGGAAAAAAAAATCATAAACGAGAATAAACTATTATTAACACTAGTTAAAAGAAGAAGTTGACTAACTTGTCGACCATCGATTTCATGTGCCAAGACTCGAACATGCTCGATAGCTCTGGCCTCGGAGAATCGATCGAGAGGCGCGTCGATCCCCAACGGCGTGATGAACTTGGTGTAAATCACGGAGTGAACAAGGATCGACATGAGACCATACATGATCGCCAATGAAAACAAGAATTTGAATCCCGAAACATCTCCGGCATCGAGCCTAAACGCCATTACCTAATCAAAAAGAGAAAGAAAAGCAACCCAAACCCAAACCTCGATCTCACAGTACTTTTAATCCCCCTTCTCTTTTACCTCAAATAAGACACAGGAAAAGGGAAGTTGTGAGATTTACAAGTTTCCCCGGACACCCGCAAAACAATGGTGTATAGAAAATGTAAGAAGGTGAAGTGAAAGAGAGATAGAGGTCAAATGTGTAGCAGAAGTTTGCCGAGTTTGTAGTTGTAGAGAGTTGCCGAGTGAATGAGAAGCGTTTCGATTCCCTCTCGTGAAACGTTGTTGTTGTCTTTAGTTTCGTTGGTTTTCTCAGTTTTTATATTATTTGCTTATGAAATTGGTGTATTTAAATAAGTTTACTTATGACCGTTGGTCTAATTACGAGTTTGATTTCGAGTTAAATTATTATAAAGCGTAACAAGTTGAGTTGAATTAAATTTGAGTTGCGTTAAGTTATGATTGTCGCGATTGTTTTAAAATTGTAATGTGTGTGGAAAATGACCTGGGGAAAATCCGAATTTTATTACTTTTAATCTTGAAAAACCTAAAATTTTAAAAAATGTATATAATTTAATTTTAAAAATTGATTTGGAGTCGTCACCGGCCATTTGGTAGGCCAGACAATATAAAACAAACCAGAGATTCGTTAAAAAAAAATTTGGATTCGGGAGTCGGTTACGTGTAAGGACAACCCTTACAAACGCCCAAAAATTGGTACCTTATTAATTTCACGTGATATTTTGAATATAGATATTAATTTAATTCTTCATTGTTAATTAAACACTGCTTGAATTGAGGACATCCTTTTGATTAAGAAAATATATCTCTTTTAAACTCGGGCTTGAATAAGACGTCCTCTAGATAAGAAATCTTACCCGAATTTAAAGAAATATAAATTCCACCTCGAAAGGTTTAAATGCATAATCATTTATTATCTTATTATTTTAAGTCTTAACCTAAAAAGGCTTCATTAATTAAATATTTTAACCCTATTAAATTATTAATTTCACCCAATGTATTATGATAACATCCGAATGCTCGGATACTACCATCTTGACACCGAATAAAATTAATAATACTATTGATGACACTAATTATTTACCTAATTAATTTTATTTAATTCTAAACCTAAATTATTGAGTCAATTTTTAGGTTTTGATGGCATATCAATACGATACCAAGGTACACTATTTAGGTCAACGTCATGGTACGTCAAAACACCGACCGTTTAGTGTATCCGAGATATATAATTAGAATGTCATCATTACCAAATTATCTCCCCCAATTAATTATTTTAAAAGCGACTAATCCTAAAAAGCTCTAATTTAAATAATTTACGTGAAAATTAAATAACACCTTAAACAAATATACTATATGCTTTTAGAATATGCAAAATAAATTAAGCAAATAAATAAACAAACCTGATCAAAAAAGACAAAGACCTAAACATAATTTCATAGTAATAAAACAATACTAATATATATATATAAACACAATTGTATACCTGGACTGCAATTAACCGTTGTCTCCTTTCCTTTTACATTCAAATCTTCAAGAGTTGTACAAGATGTAACAGAAGCATGACATATGACCACATGTTAATACAACAGACTTGCAAAGTAATTCCAAGCAAACAAAGCACTGGAACTTGTCAAATAATTATTTCGATCATAAATAAAAAATGTCGTCACCATCTCCCTCTTACTTTTCTCATAGCATGTAAAATCGAGACTTATAAAGATAGGACTATTGAAGCTTCACGAGTTTTGTCACCACTTCACCCATACTTGGCCTTGCTTGTAAGGAGAGTTACAAGGACGAGCTTGAACTTAAGTGCTGCAGTATCCATGGAAGAGCTACAAGGACAAGCTTGAACTTAAGTGCTACAGTATCCATGGCAGGGGAGTTGCTTCTTTGGTATTAGAGTTGAAGTTTCCCACCGTTTATTAATTTTATCGACAGAATAATGCTCTGTAAGCGTGATTTATCCCATCATTTTAATCATTGCTCCATAGAGCCTAAAATCATTTTTCTCCTCCCTAAGCAAAGTGACGAATGCTCTCTCTCCCTCTGTCCCTACTCTCATATTTGGTAGAAAGAAAAAAAATAGAGACCCCCCCTCACCGGTTTGATTGAGTCCCTTTTAAAGGGATTCAAATCCAACATCCTAAAGCTATTTGAACTCTACCATAACCCCTAAAAAAAACCCCTCAATCTTTATCTCAATCCCAACAAACTCTCCCTCCACAACCGAATATCCTCCCACAATCAAACTCTGTTTATTATTATTATTTTTATTTATTTTTTATTTATTTTTTATTTTTTCGGTTATTATTATTAGTAAAAATTCGTGTTGACAATGATTTTAAGTTGAGTTTGAGTTTAAATATTTTTTAACAAAATTAAAAAAATTTGAGTTCAACTTGGTTCATTAACAATTTAAGTCAAGTTCGAGCTTAATTTAAACTCAATAGAGTCAAATATTGATTATTTTCTGTCTATCTCGTACTCGCTTAACTCACGATTTGTCGTGTCTTTATTGAAAAATTGTTGATGTATAAATTATATAAACTCAAACTTATTAATTCTAGTTTTTAGGGTGTTAGTTTAGGATTTATAGTTTTAGGTTGTAGTGTTTATAATTTAGAATTTATATTTTAGGTTTTAGGACTTTTGTTTAAGGTTTATATTTTAGAATTTTAGGTTCAAAAATTTATATTTTAAATTTTAAAAAATAAAAAATATTTTATTTTCAGTAATTCACAAACTTTTTAAGCTAAATATTAAATAATTTGACTCATTTAATTAAGAACTCAAACTGAGTTTAAACTTTGACTGAGTCAGATTCAAATACGAAAACATTAGAAATTAAAATAATAACAAAAATATAATTTCTGTGACGTTTCTGAAAAAAATATTTAATAACAAAATTAAAAAAAATGGTGACCACTAGTGTAGTTTCCCCTATTATGTAGTCACTATTAATATTCAACTCAAGCTGTATTAATGAGTAAACCAAACATAAAAAAATATTAAAGTATATTAAGATTTAAATATGTAAAGTTTTTTATATTATTTTAAAATTTAAATTTAGTTCATACATTTTATTTCATGAAATTAAGTCTGTATACTGTTTTTATTAAAAAATCTTAATCCTTTCCTACTTTATGTTCACTGTTAATTAAAATCAATAGCTTTAGAAAATATAAAATATTTTTAATCTTTTTATATTTATAATTTTTTATCAGTTCAACCTTTAGAAGTTGTAAATGTATATGATTAAGAAATTTTATTGTTCAATTAATAATAAATTTTATTTATTTTTAAATATTAATGAATATTTTTTTTCATAGTTATTATGTCAATAATTAAGAGCAAAATTAAACATAATTTGAAGAACAAAAATTTTCAAATAAAAACTAATATAAAATTATTAAATTTTGAAATTGTGCAAAATTCCTTACACATTTGAACCAGCTACTAGATATTAAATTAAAACTGTATTTAGGTGTCATTATTGATTGCTTTTGGCAAACCCAAAGTAGTCCGACGGATAAACATTATCAAATAAATTATTTTTTTAGATAATACATATCAAACTATTCAAATATGTGCTTCATGAAGTAAATCAGACACAACTTCAATCGACGGTTCGAAGAATAGCAGACCACTTATAGGATCACCGCGACATATCTTAGCCAGCTTATCCGCAACAATATTATATTGACGTTGAATATGATTAACATCCACCTCCCATAGCAGTTGTAGCAGTCGCACAATTTTTTCAACAAGAGCATGGGAACTCAACGTCTTCGATTGACAAAGAAGTATTCGAGTGACCTCAACATTATCAGATTCTACACTTACTCTGCGATAACCAAGACTCCATACGTGTTGAAGTCCATCTTTATCAAAGATCGCCCACAGTTCCACAAGTAATGGCGAGCACGCCCCTATACTCCTAGAGAAACCAAACAACCATTCGCCATTACAACCTCGTAATACACCTCCAATCGAAGCGTTACCATCCTTAATATTAACATCACTATCATAATTGAGTTTAACCAACCTTCCCTCGGAGGAGTCCAACACAAGTCAACAGCCAGACGAAAACTCAACGACTGTTAGGATCGACTAGTAGCTGCTTCAAATTTTGCGATAAGGGACCTGCAGTAAGTGATATAGTCATGTCTTTTCACGAATTCAATGTTCAAAAGAATGTTGCAGCGAGCTTTCCACAATTGCCAATAGACAACGACAAAGAGGAGAGACCAATTCGCATTATTTTCATCCCCTATCCTCGTCGCATCCAGATTCGTTTGAAATCAATTATGCAAAGGTTGCGACATAAAATGAGAAAGTATTCTATTGGGAATCAATGCAGACCAGATTCTTTTTGCTTTTGGACACTTTCGCAAGACATAAGTTACATCTTCAACATTATTCTTACAAATTCCACGACTATCTAATGTCATATGACGTCGCATACGTTCAACATTAGTGAGCAATTTCTCGCGTGTTGTTAATCAAAGGAAAATTTTGATCCGTTGTGGAGCCTTAAGGGACCATATAGACTTCCATAGACTTGAAGGACCAATCGCAGCTCTCCAATTTAAAGCAGTATACGCTGATTTGTAGAGAACAAGCGAGAATCTTCCCACTTCCATCCAACAAAATCTGCACCCAAGGAATCATTAGGAGGAGGAATTGCAACAATTTTTCTTTGCACTGATTCTGAAACAAGGTGGCGTAAACGCTCCTAATCCTATTCCCCATAATCGTCAACATAATCAGCCACCTTATTATCATTGCATCCCTCTGATCCGAAGCCGAAAGAGCTCAAAAGTGCCTCCAAATTCAATCAATCATCTTGCCAAAAATCCATACTTCGCCCATCGCGAACATTTCATACTATACTCCGTCGTACATTAGCCCAAACATTAATTAATCCTCTCCAAAGATGAGAGCATTACCCTCCACATAACTGCATAGGCAATATCTCCAACCATTTATACTTACTCTTTAGGATAGACACCCACAATCGATCCTCATTAGACGTCAATAGGTAACCTATCTTCATAAGGAGAGCCTTATTTTGTTGATGTATGTCACGTAAGATAATGCCTCCATTATCTGTAGAATTCAAGATCTCATCCCATTTAACCAATTCAACATCAGATTTCTCACTTGATCCTCCCCAAACAAATCTCCGAATAATCTTTTCAATATCATCACATAAGTTTCTAAGTAACCAACTTGATTGCATCACAAAGGAGGGGATAACTTGCAACACAGATTTTGCTAAAATGATACATCCCGCTAAAGAAAGGGATTGTGCAGCACAACCAGGGAGGCGTTGTTTCATTTTTTCAATAACATATGCATATGTCGCCTTGTTAACTCTAGAGTGAAGAAGAGGAACCCCTAGATATTTTCCAAGATTCTCAACCACTTCAAAACCCATCAAACTATTAACTTCATCCTTCATTGTGGTAGCCATATTCTTAGAGAAATAAATATGTGTTTTTTGTGTGCTAACCCGGTGCCTGGGTATGCTACAAAAATCATCCAACACCCGCTTCATTAATACCATTTGCTCCCAAGATGCCTCTGAAAATAGTACAAGGTCGTCCGCAAAGAAAAGATGTGAGACACTCGGCCCATGCTTCGATAAATGAATAGGTTTTCATTTTCTGCTAAGAACTTTAGAATAAATTACTTGGGATAATCTCTCCATACACATAACAAAAAGATAAAGGGATAGAGGGTCCCCTTGTCTAATGCCCCGAGACGGCTGGAACTCCTCTAAAAAATCTTCATTCCAAATAACCTGAGTAGAGACAAAGCTCACACATGACATAATAATAAAGATAAAATACTGTGGCATCCTGGTTTGTAACAAAATCTCTTCTAAGAAATCTCATTCTATTCTATCAATAGGCCTTCTCAAGATCTACCTTCACCGTCATCCACCCTTTACGTCCCAATTTATGAGACATAGAATGAATGATTTTCTGCGCTAATATTATATTGTCTGTAATGCATCTACCGGGTACAAAGTTAGCTTGTGTAGCATCAATCCATTTTGGAAGGTACGACTTTAGACGCTCAACCATTATTTTTGCAATAATCTTATAGCAAACATTATATAAACTAATCGGTCTGAATTAAGAAATTAAAGTTGGGTGATTCACTTTCGGTATAAGGACCAACAACATCTTATTCAACCAATTTTCCATCACACCATCTTTAAAAAATTATTTGATAATATTGCAAACTAATTCACCTAAAATAGCCTAATTTTTTTAGTAGAAATAAACTGGCAAACGGTCCTAACCTGGAGCCTTAAGGGGTGTCATACCAAAGACAATTCGCTGAATCTCCTCAGATGAGATTCGGGAACACAAGGGCCGCACGTCATCCTCAGTAAACTGAAAATAATCATTTGTTAGGATATTCGCACCACCTTGTCGCGGTTCACTAGTGTACAACCGTTGGAAAAAAGGAACTAGCATGGGTTCTCAACATACTCGGGTATTACGATCTTCATCCATAATCCAATCTGCTTTAGATTTTTGCTTTCACATACTCTCTTCTTGTTCAAGAACTATATTTAACTCATTTTTCAACTCCACCTTCAATTCTCCTAACTGTAACGACTGCGAGTTTTCAAGTGCTTTTTCCACACCCCAGATACGAGTTAATAAAAGATTTTTCCTCTTACCTATATGACTGAAAACATTACTATTCCACACCCGACATTCCTGCTGAAAATTAATGATATTATTCTTAATTATACAATTTTTAGACCACATATCTTTGAGAAATTCCTGAAAGTTGGGATGAGAATTCCATACTGTCGGATATCTAAAAGGACGTGTTGAATTACACTATCTAGTAGCTTGAGTTTCCAACAATAACGAACAATGATTGAAGCCTAACCTTTGTAAATGAAACACTTCTGAACTTGGAAATAAATCAAACCATTCGCTGTTGCAAAGACACCTATCCAATCTTTGTAACAAATCTTCCCTCTTCCAAGTGAAGCGTGGTCCATGAAAACCCATGTCGATAAGTCCCGAGATGAATTAAAATTCTAAATAAAGGGGGCAAATTCCAGTACGTCGTTGCGAGCCACATGAACGCTCCTCTACACTACTAATCACGTTAAAATCTCCTCCTAACGCTCACGGCCAGCCATTGGTGGGTCGTAAAGCAAGAAGTTGATCCCATAAACCTCTCCTTCGTGCATGATCAGGGCTGGCATATACAAAGGTGAAGAAAAAACTATGACCAGATTATAGTACATCAACGATATCATGAATGAATTGATTGGTTGCCGCAACCACATCAATAGATACATAATTTCGCCACAAAATCCATATACCGCCAGAAAATCCAGAAGCATCAACACGGTAAGAGAAAGAAAAACCAGAACGTTGAATAAATAAGTCAGCCTTCATACCACTGATACGAGGTTCTATAATCACAAACATCTCAGGATTCTTTAACCTTACAAATAGCTTAAAATAACGACTGAAAATAGTGCTTAACGCACCTTGAATATTTCAAAGAATTAATCTAACCATAAGAAATAATAAAAACAAAAGGAGCAATAAATCACGCCTGCATAGTCGCATTTCCTTCTTTAATTGTCATACTAACCGACTTATAAACCAAGCTCACCTGAGCTTTATCGAGCTCAGCCGATATCACCTCAATAAGTTCAGCCAAAAGAGGCCTTGATAAGTGAGTACCATCTTTCTTTTTTGCTTTGATCCCTTTACGAGAAACTCCTTTAAGAGCAACCGCATTCTTAGTATAGGCCTTAGAACCATTACCAGTAATCGATAGAGGTAATATTCTGTCGTTCCTTTCTTTAAATGAAACACGAGGATTAACCTCTGGTATACTGATTGTCGTATGGTTCTCCTTATCAAGAGTTGTAGTTACATGCTTTACCCGCTTCGTAGAAGCTACAGGTTTAATGCTGACAGACGAGTCTAGCCGCGGTGTAATTCCGCTCCCCTTAACTTTTCCGTCAGTAACAATAATATTATCAGTCCGTAAACCTCTACCAGCAACGTTTTAGACCCTTTATTGTTAGTTTCGACAGTAGCTTTAGAATAGTCCCTATCTCTAAAGGGAACTGAACCTCTATCTAGTTAAAGTACCAACATTCACGTAAGCCTCTAGTGAAACAGTAATAACATCCTTAGGTTGGGAGTTCATATCAACCAAAGCTGAAAAACGTGATCCAAACTTAGTACCTTTCGGCTCCAAATTCAGTGGCAACTTGCTCACAGGCTGTCGTTGATTAGTAATTTTCTTTCTCCGGTTACTCACTTGCATCCCATGCCCATAAGGCTCCTTCTTCATCCCAACACTTGAAGTTTTCGAGTTTTCCTTATGATTTGTAGCTTCTACACCGCAAGACTCCTTAGAGTGACCGTATTTTCGACATCCATAGCATATAAGTGGCAGTCCCTCATATTTGATAGGTTAAAGTCGGTCATCAATTTTGATACCGGATTTAAGTGGCTTTTCCAAATCAACGACCACTACTAGCCGAGCGAAATGGCCTTTATTAGCTTCACTTGTATTATAGTCGATGCGGATAACCTGACCCAAAGCACCTGCAATATGACGAAATAGACTTTTTGTATAATAATAGTAAGGCAATCCAGGCAACTTTACCCACACTATTACTTTCGACGAATGATCCACTACTGCTAAAAATTCACGACTTCAAGATTGCATGGTTAGGTAAGACCCATAGATGACCCAAGGACCACCAGTGATTACCTTCTCTAGGTCTTTCCGATCAGCAAAACGGACTAAGTAATACTCATTGTCCAAGTCGACAAGCTTGATTTCCCCTAATGGTTTCCATAAAAACTCGATACGATTCAAGAGAGCTTTGTATTCGATTGATTTTTTTAAAAGACGAACAATAATTGATTGCTCTAATTTTTTATCAATGAAACAGTGAACCTTTTCTGAAAATTGGATTTCAGTAATCATACCATCAGACAATAAATGCACATCCTCGATCAAGACTTCAACATCTAAATCGTCAATAAGAGATTTGTGATAATCTGAGGGAGCAACACCGACCATAATATCCCTAAAGGAAGGTTTAGTACAAGGATCACCCGAAAGAATATTTTTATTCAACGTGACCCCTGATTCACCTATAGGTTTATCTCCAACTTCCATCATAGAAGTGTCAACAATAGGGGTGATTGGTTGGTCAATCACACCATATTTCTGAAGTGGTATCCCCCTGGTCCCTCCCTCTTTTAACCAGAGGTTGCATCTTCGGCGAAATAGGAGAACCTGATCTTTCAAGTGAAACCAAAGCATCAGTCATAATATATTGTATCTGCGAGTTATCCTTCAAAGTGGGAGAAACAAGAAAATCTTCGTTAGCCAACGGTATTAACACATCAGTCTCCCTAACATCCGGCAGTCGTCCATGTGGATCACCGATCAGATCGAAAGGGTTGACTTGGATCGCTCCCGAAGATGACGCTGGAAAGGAGAAAATCATGCTATAAAATTAAGAAATTTTTCATCCACATAATCATGCTATAAATTATTTTTATGAAAAATTATTTTTTCAAAGTTTTCATTTATTTATTTTTTTTAAATAATATTTTAATTAATTTAATTTGATCTTATCGTATATTTTATCAAATTTAAGATTTTATATAAATAATATAAAACTATTTACTACTTTAGTAACCTCGTTAGTGTTTATTTCATTTATTTTGTTTATACTCGCTTGATTATTTTTTAGTATTATTAATATGATATTATAATACTATGTGGTATATTTTTAGTCTTTGATAATATATATATTATAAATAAAATATAAACAAAAATATTTATTATTTTTTATTGGACTTCAGCTTTTTAAATTATTTAATTTCTAAAATAGATTTTTTTAATCAACTACGATAGTTACAATAGTATATATTTTAAAATATTCTCTCAACCTTTATATATTAATTGTTTAATCACTGTGTTATATTATTAATGTTCGAATCTATAACATTTAAAAATAATATTCATTTATTTTATAATTGAAATAAGATAATTCATATTTTTAGATAGATTTAATTTTGTTTACTTGGGCGTTAATCTTGATGAACGTAGGATGAATGTGTAATTAATTGGACGAAAGAGTTGGCGTGATTAATTGTTTTTAATTGGACAATGGTGGCACTTTAATTGCTTCATTTATTCAAGGAAAAATTATACATTTAGTATTCAGTTGTATTATTATTTTAATATTTTAATTATTATTTTTATAAAATAATATTTAATTTTATGTTTTATTTTATTTTGATATCTCTATTGTTAAAACTATGGAAATAATGACTTGATTTGGTATAATTATAATTTAATCTAAAATATTTATATATATTATTAATTTAGTTCTTAATTCATCAATTTAAAACATCATTTTAATTTTGGTAAACACAATTTTAATTTTTTAAAGAATTCTATCTCACCTCTTTTTTTTACTCAATAGTATTTTTGCTAGTATCTCGATCGTTGAGTTTGAGTTATCCAATAGATTCTGTATTAACTCTTGTTAATCCCTAAATCCTAAAATTTTGATTATTCCTAACGTGTTTTTAAACTCTAAAACTTAAAAAATATTTGATTAAAAAAATATAAATTTGATTTTTTTTATTTTAATCTAAAAATTAGAATAATATTTAAATTATTAGAATTTTAAACTAAATTAAAGAATTTACATTTATATACATCGTTGTTTATGTTGTAACGCACTTATATTTTTTGTAGTTTATAAATTTATAATAATATTTTTTTATGTTGTGTCTTTATGAATTGAATTGCAAGAAGAGAAGAAAAAGTAAATAAAGTTTGATGAATTTATGTGCAATGAGGACAAAGAATTCAATACTTGTGAAGAAAAAATAGAAATAGAAAAAGAGTAGGTTTGAAATAATAGCCTTTGGCACAGCTATGAACTAACTAAGATCCTTCATCTAATTATTCTCCAACTCTTTTAGTTATATATCCAAGGAAAAATTATATCATAAACTATTTATATCATGTTATTTATAGATCAATCAATTAGGTTTATTTATTTTTAAGTAATTATTTAGTAATTATTCTCTCATTAATTGCATATAAAAACGAAATGATAATTTAATTTTAAAAAATAAAATAAATAAATCTGATTATTTGAGCTCACGTATGATATAATAAAAATGGTTTACGATATAGTTTTTCCTATCTAAGACTCAAATCATTAACTTTCTAGTATTAAAACCAAACCAACTAACACTGATAAAACTCTTGTGCAATTTCCATATGGTGTTTAATTTTTGGGCATATTACATATTTAATATCTCAACTATACCTATATTATTATTTTAGTGCCTCATTTATTATTTTTCTAATAAAATAATGTTTAATAATACAATTTTTTTTTATTTTAGTACTTCAATCATCAAAAACCAATATATATATATGATGATGTGATTTGGTATAATTAAATTTTAGTCCAAAACACTAGTGTATATTATCAATTTACTCCAAAATCCTTCATTCTAATGCATCATTTAAATTTAGATTGATTTTTGTTTTACCTCCTTTTCACCTCTCGTATTCTCGTTAGTATTTAAAGTTTGAGTCCTCTAATAGATCTCGTAATAACCTCCATTGATCTATAAATCATAAGGCTTTGATTATCACTCTAGTATGTATTTTAAACTTCAAGACCCAAAAAGTATTCGACCGAAAGAAGAAGAAAAATAAAAAAATTATAATTTTAATTAAAAATTAAATTAATATTTAAATTGATAAAATTTTATACTAAATTGAAAGATCATATAAGTTTTTGGACTAGAACAAATATTAACACAACTTACGTTACTATTTTCATTAATTTTAAACGCTAAAAATATCATAACAGAACAAAAATATAATATTAGATAATATTTTATACAAAATAATAATACAAACCTAATACTAAATATATACTTTTTCTTATTTTTTAAACTAATACTAAACATAATAATAATATCATAACTTGTTCATTTCATTATGTTAAGAAAATTTGTCACCCGAAAAATACATGATACGTGTAGTCATTTGTTTTTATAGAGTGCATTTCGTTTTTATTCGGTTCATTTATTTTTTATCTTACTTTATTTCATTTTCAATTTTTATTTTATTTTTTATTTTAAATATTACTGTTATTTTTAGACTTAAGCGTTATTTTTATCCTCGTAATAGTTTTATTTATTGTTTTTGTTCTTATAGTATTTTTGTAAAGATTTAGTCCCAGAGTTATTTAATTTTATCATTATTTACTCTTGATTAACGAAAATCAACATTCACCATTATAATGTTGATATGACAATGTAGCGACCCTTTTTTTTGAAAATAATATTTAAAAACGGTTTAGAAGGTTAGAAAATTTAAAGGTTCGGTGGGATTTAAAAATTCGGTATCCGAAGATGACACTTAAAAAACAGGATGTCACTTCTAATGGAATACCGTTACAATTTAAAAATTCGGTATCCCGGGAAGATGACACCTGAAGAACAGGATGCCACTCCTATTAGAATACCGTTAAAGTTTAAAAATTAATTAATCGGTTGGAGTCGCCATCGGCCATTCAAAGAGGTGGATCGAACACCGAGAAAACAAAACCAGAGATGGGTTCGGGAGTTGGTTACGTTTGGGGAAAGATTAGCACCCCATAAAGCCCAAAATTGGTACCTAAAGGTTCGCATCGTAATTTTTAAGAAAATATAAAATTCAAATTAAATTAATTTTTAATTAAAATGCATACCCTAATATCCACGACGATTAAAAAGAGAGAACACCCTAAGAATAGGATGCTACTCCTAATAGAATACATCGGAATAATAACTTCTACGAAACGAACATATAATAAAAATACAAAAAAAATTAATCATAATAATATGAAAATAAATAAATAAATAATAAAAATCAAAATAAAGTTAGAAACATAAAAAAATTACTACTGTCGTTACTACTACAACTACTACTAATAATAAGTTATAATAATATAATATATAATATATAAACATAATTTATATATATTTATAACAAAATAACAGTAAAGTAATAAAATAAAATGAGCATAGTAAAATAAAGTATATTTAATAATAATAATAAAAAAAAACAAGCTAGATAAAAAAACATAATAAAGTTAATAATAATATAATAAAAAATTACTACTATTACTAATAACAATATAATAATATATGGTAATAATAAATGTAGAAGTTAATATATAAATAAATGCACGCATTATATATAGTAAAATTTGATATGTATTCATAGTAATATTTAATTAAATATAATATGCACATACCTAAAATATGTTTATATGTACAATAAACATACCATAATTATAATATCATATTAACAAAATTAGAAAACATACTATATACATATTAAGATATATCCTAATATTATACCTTATTTATATTAACAAAATAAGAAAATATATATTATATTATATTATATTATGTTTTAAAATTATACCTTAAATATTAACATTATATATGCTTTAAAACCTTACCCATATATATCCTTAGAAAATGTTAAAATATATATATACATATAATAATAATAATAATAATAATAATAATAATATATGATATAATATTAATAACAATAATAAAAACAATAATAATAATAATAAAGGTCAAACCTGCAAAAACAAAGTTATAGTGTTGAAATAAAATAAAACAACGAAATTAGTGGCCATATTCGGATAAAACCAAAGTTATAATGTTAAAAACATTAAAACAATGATCAAATCATAAGAAAAATAAAACTGGATGCTCAAAATGCAAGGATACTGAGACTTCAGGGACCACTGCTGCAATTTTCTATTTTTTCCGGGTTATCAGCGGATCCGGGTCAACTATCGGGTCGATCCACAAGTATGAGACCTTAAAACGACGCCGTCTTGATTCTAATATAAATCCTTTTTCTCTTTTTTTTACTTCATTTGTTCTCCTCTCCAAGAAAAGAGAAACACAGAGCTTGGACAAAGCTCTCATCTCTTCATGGTTTCCGGTGATCGGCGTCGTCACCGCCGCCATGCTCGGCCGCCGGCCGCCGTGCCGGAGCCCCGACGAGGGAAAATGAGACACCTTTTTGAATGCTCTCGACGTGCTGAGCTTGAATCCGAAGTCGGATTTTCAAAAAGAGTAACGTAGAAGTGTAGATCTACGAGATAAGTATTCCGATCTATGTATTTTTTTACCTTTTTCTTATCTTTCTTGCTTCGATCTATCTTTTTCCTTCTTGATTTGATTTCAATTTGATGTTGAGATTTGATTCTTGGTTTTGAATCAGATATGATATTGTTTGCTTCGAATCTCCTTTTTTCTATTGATTTTTTTCATCCCCAAATACATGATAATTTCTGAGTTTTATAACCCGATTAAACATAATAAAATACACAAAATATCCCTGCTATTATCTCCTATCAGATCTGACTTTTGTTTTAAAATTTTGCAGGTGATGGGCGGTGGAGCAGTGGTGAAGCGGTGGCCGGCCATTTGTGCTAATGAGGGAGCGACACGTGGCACATGGAGGCGGTGATGGTTGCTGGCTAGGGAAAGAGGTTGGCGGCTGGTTGTTTGCTGAAGGAATATGATAATTGTTAGGGTTATTTAATTTTGGGGCTAAGATTAATTTTTAATGGGCTGTTGGATTTTGTTTTATAATGGGTTTAGGAATGGGTTATTACAGATGTCCCTCTTTGCTCATGTTTTTGTGTAACGATAGAGCAAAGATAAAGAATAACTTCATTTCTTCTGGTATAATTTATGGACTTTTGGGTAATGTAAGGTTTTGGGTAAGGTTGGGTTCTTTTGATGAGGTTGGAGTTCCTTTGCTTTTCTGGGACAAAATTCTTCAAAACTGGATTTTGAGCCCGCAACTTCTTCCTTATTTGCTCCTCTGTCAAATGCCTTGAATGAGCAGATTCTTCTTGTTGTAGAGTCATACTTGTCTTCGGCAAAGTTTCTAGACTGCAAGTTTTTTTTGTTATTGAACTCTTTATCTTTCGAATTTCGACGCCGCAAATTCTTCCTATATAGAATCTTCTATATCTTGAGTCAAGAGAATTTCTTGTATTGAACTTCTTAGTTGATTCTCTTCTTGAATCTTGAGCTTTGCTGATTCTTTATGTAATCTTCATCTTGCAGTCGCGAGTTATTTCTTCTTTACTGCAGAGATCTAATTCTCTTTTGATTCTTACATATCATCTCCTTTCGGTTCGGCTCCTGGACCTTCTTTGCATTTTTCCCAAATGCACAGGGATTAATGGATTTGGAATACCTTTATCGGTAGCCGTTTCTCCGGGCTAGTTGTATCATTTCCCTAGGTACAATCAGTTTGTACCAATCAAAAGATTGGATTTCTTCGAAAGATTTATTTTCTTTCGACCATTTGTGAAAATGGATTTCAATGAACGTTTGAATAGTCCTTATCTTGATCAATCATTTGATCTTCTTTGCATTTTTCCCAAATGCACAGGGATCAACGGATTTGGATTGCCTTTACTGGTAGCCGTTTACTCTGGGCTAGTTGTACCATTTCCCTGAGTACAATCAGTTTGCACCAATCAAGAGATTGGATTTTTCCCAATGATTTATCTTCCTTCGACCATTTGTGAAAATGAATTTTGATGGACCTTTGAATAGTCTCATTTTTTGTCAAATCATTTGATATCCTTATGGAAGAATTTAATTGAAATTTGGTTTTAAGAAAAACATCTTTTTGAAATTATCGAATTCGGTTTTTAAAAAAAACTCCTTTTAAAAAGATCGTGTTCGATTTTAAGAAAAACATCCTTATGAAAGGATTTGGATAAAAAATTTAAATTTTCTAAAGTGTTATTGAAAAATGATCGAATTAAGAAATTCGACTGAAAATGTTTCCTTAAGAAAGGATAAAAAAAGTTTTTTTAAGAAAGGATCGAATTAAGAAATTCATTTTCGAAAAGGTATCCTTAAGAAAAGATCGAATTAAGAAATTCATTTTCGAAAAGGTATCCTTAAGAAAGGATCGAATTAAGAAATTTATTTTCGAAAAGGTATCCTTAAGAAAGGACCGAATTAAGAAATTCATTTTTGAAAAGGTATCCTTAAGAAAGGACCGAATTAAGAAATTCGTTTTCGAAAAGGTATCCTTAAGAAATGATCGAATTAAGAAATTCGTTTAGAAAATATCTTGTAAAATGATGCTCCGGTTCTATCCGTCTTGACATCAAAAGGTATCCTTAAGAAAGGACCAAATTAAGAAATTCGTTTAGAAAATATCCTCTAAAATGATGCCCCGGTTCTATCCGTCTTGACATCAAACAGTCTTGTCATTGAAGACGACACGACATTGGATGATTTTTCCCTTCCTTTTTCGCAATAATCATGGCATATGACACTCAAACTTGTGTCTTCTTGATTGCTGCAGAGATGCACAAAATTCTTTTCACAAAGTTATCATCTTGGACATTATCTGTTCAAAATCCTGTACAAAGGTTCACGTTGAAGATGATGCATGAGCATGATGCAAAGGTGCATATGTCATGAAAAACATTATTTTCACTATTAATGAGGATGCATAGATGCATGCAATTCACTAAATCTTTTTGGGTGTGCCGAATCTTTCTCTTTTCATGTCATCACTTTTCTGATTAGGTAGACTTCGTCTTAGGGCTATCTCCCAACATCATTCTTGTGCCCCAATAGAATTTGCCCCCAAAAATATTGTCTAATCATTGTTCAATCTTCTAAGTCAAGTGACTTCGGTTGGTATCATTTCTTCACCAAAAGAATTGTATTTTTTCAAGTTCTTTGTCTTCTCCTATATATTCAAATTTGAACTCTTGTATGTATATAAGATCTTTGTTTCTTCTTGGGTAATGTTGCCCCCAAAATGCTCGATCATCTCATATAATTCTCATCGTGTATGCTTGATTAATCATTCATAAGAGTGACCATAAAGGAACAAAGATGTAACTTTCATTAAGATGAAAATTTTCCTACACATCATATATTCTTACAAAAGGATCTTTACTATTTCAGGGCAAAAACTGGCAAAGTTGATTCGACGCATTATTTCAAGAGAATATACAAGGAATCAACAGATAAACATCAAAATAGAGAGATAATCTCCCCAAAAACTTGTCATTTGAATTTCAAAATACCAGCTTTAATCAGATCTTGAACTTTGTTTCTCAAAGCTCCACAATTCTCTGTTGTGTGCCCCGTACTCCCTATATGATAATTGCATGTTGTATTAAAATCATATCCCTCGGGATAAGGAGGATCCTTCAGTTTGGATTGGACAGGAGTTAACAGCTTCTTCTCAATTAGTGTAGGGAGCAACTCAATGTAAGTCATAGGAATCGAGTGAAGCACCTTCGTAGGCTTTGCTGGAAGTGAGAATTGGCATTGAAGCTGACTGGTTGAGTGAGAACCCACCATATGAATTTGAGTATCTTCTTCTTCCTTATGAGGGGTAGCATTATAAGGATCATTTATCTTTCCCTTCTTAATTGCATCTTCAATGTGTTCTATAGTCTTTACTACGTCCGCAAAGCTGGCAGAAACGTGACTTATCAGTCGATCATACAAGACTCCTCTTAAAGTATCTAAAAACATAGGAGTAATGTCTCTTTCTTGTATTGGGGGCTGAACTTGAGCTACAATGTTTCTCTATCGTTGAACGTATTCATGAAAACTCTCATTTGGTTTCTGTTCTAGGCTTTGTAGTATGAATCGATTCGGGATCAGATCTGTTACATGTTTATATTGATGTATGAAAGCTTTTGAGAGATCACCCCATGATTTAATGTGGTCTCGACTGAGCTGTGTGTACTATCGCATTGTAGACCCCGTCAAACTCTCCTGAAAGCAATGAATCAATAATTTTTCATTCTTTACAAAGGGTGCCATCTTCCTGCAATACATGGTGATATGAACCGATGGACATGTAGTTCCGTCATACTTGTCAAAATCTGAAGTCTTAAAATTCGACGGAAGTATTAAATCTGATACGAGACTTAAGTCATTAGCCTCATTTCCTTGTTCACTTATTCCCAAGGAAGCCTTAAGTTGTTCTACAAAGAGACGAAATTTTTCTTTGCTTTTACTTTCTACTTCAGTTCTGATTTTTCCCACCAAATCCAGGTCCGATATTTCTTCATCCTGTAATGTATCCAGGTCAATCGAATGCTTCATGGTCGCTCCTTCTGGCTGGCTAGCAGATGCTCTCATAGTATTGAAGTATACCCTCTTATGAGGTATCGATGTTTCAGTTTGAACCTTAACATGAGACGCTGTAGTGGTATCCTCTTGTTCCTCGGTAAAGTCTTCTGTGACTTTTCCTTTGCGCAATAGTGCAGTAATTTGAGCAAGGATCGTTGTTTGAACTTGGGAAATTTATTGACTGATATTTCGATTGATACTTTGTTCAGCTTGATCAATACAAGATTTGAGATCCTTCTGTCCTTGTTCCAAATTGGCCACTTTATCTTCCATGATCTTGATCTTTAAACGTGTTTCGTAATGATGCAACTTAGATTCTGACATGACATATGCACAACTAATTAATTTGATTCATTCTAGGTGATATGTGCAAGAAAAACTATATAATTTAATGCAATGTCATGTTGAAATGAATGTAATGGAGGTGTTGATTCTTAAGTAACATCAAAAAAGATTTTCATTAAGATAAAGAGGTCCTGACCACATTAAGTCGTCATAACGCTAATTATAAATAGGGATTAACCTCTACGCTTGAAATCTCTGTGTCTTGTAGTAACATATTATCATAAGAACCTGGTAACATCCCAAGGCTGACACATTTCTTTAATTTGTAGACCTCCCTCACTAGGTTCTGGATGTAGTGGACTACCGTTCATGTTTGTTGCATATCTTTGATGGCAAGAGTTATATCCACTTTTTCAAATGTAAAATATCAGTATCCCAGATTCTAAAACTCCATCATGGCTCAAAGCATGTGTGCGTCGGTGTGATCATCTAGTAAAAGTACTATGTCACCGAATTCTTGTTGCAAGGTTTCCTTTAAATCTAAGTCATAATCCTACCATGTCTCTTTTGACTCGTCAAGCTTATTCTACTTTGGGATGATCAAAATGGGCTCCACAATTTCTGACACGTGGTCGTCCGATAAATTGTTTCCTTTTTTATTTGTATGTGTTCAGACCATCCCTATACTGTAGCGTTAGCACTTTTGTTGATACAGAACCTCTCATCTAGAATTGAACGTCTTCTAAATTGCAATTTTGAATCAACACCTTTGCATTAAATGATATGCAAAAAAAAGGAAATAAAATAAACACAGAAAAGAAAATGTGTTAGTATAATTAATTCACGGAATAATTAATTCACATAATAAGCAAAATAAATAAGCACATGAAAAGAAATACAAAATAGAAAGGATAAACCTAACGGCGTGGTTTCGATCAGGTAGGTTTTTAAGGTTCATTATATGCGTTTTGGTTCTAAAGTAAACGATACCCGAACTGTCGCTGAGGACATCGATTCGGGGGAATTTGACCCTTTTTTTATGCGGGGGTCAGAACCCCACGAAATATAAGGATCAAAATTCCGAAAATGAATTACAACACTATACGGAGGTAAAGACCCCACGAAGCGAAGTAATCATTTCCACTTAAGGGTTCTTAATCTAATGCAAATGGAAATTAAAAACTAATTTAATTCTAATTTTATTTTTTCTTAAAAATTAAGATGCGAACCGAACTAAGGCTTAACTCCGATTTAAAATAAAAATTGTTTCTCCAGTGGAGTCGTCATCTGTAGCGACCTTTTTTTTGAAAATAATATTTAAAAATGGTTTAAAAGGTTCAAAAGTTTAAAGGTTCAGTGGGATTTAAAAATTCGGTATCCGAAGATGACACTTGAAGAACATGATGTCACTTCTAATGGAATACCGTTACAATTTAAAAATTCGGTATCCCGGGAAGATGACACCTGAAGAACAGGATGCCACTCCTATTAGAATACCGTTAAAGTTTAAAAATTAGTTAATCGGTTGGAGTCGCCATTGACCGTTCAAAAAGGTGGATCGAACACCGAGAAAACAAAACCAGAGATGGGTTCGGGAGTTGGTTACGTTTGGGGAAGGATTAGCACCCCATAACGCCCAAAATTGGTACCTAAAGGTTCGCATCGTAATTTTTAAGAAAATATAAAATTCAAATTAAATTTATTTTTAATTAAAATGCATACCCTAATATCCACGACGATTTAAAAGAGATAACACCCTAAGAATGAGATGCTACTCCCAATAGAATACATCGGAATAATAATTTCTACGGAACGAAAATATAATAAAAATACAAAAAAAAATTAATCATAATAATATGAACAAAAATAAATAAATAATAAAAAGCAAAATAAAGTTAGAAACATAAAAAAAAAATTACTACTGTGGTTACTACTACAACTAATAATAATAATAAGTTATAATAATATAATATATAAACATAATTTATATATATTTATAACAAAATAACAGTAAAGTAACAAAATAAAATAAGTAAATATAATAGAAATAAAATAAAATGAGCATAGTAAAATAAAGTATATTTAATAATAATAAAATAAACCAAGCTAGATAAAAAACATAACAAAGTTGATAATAATATAATATAAAATTACTACTAATAATAATATAATAATATATGATAATAATAAATGTAGAAGTTAATATATAAATAAATGCAAGTATTATATATAGTAAAATTTGATATGTATTTATAGTAATATTTAATTAAATATAATATGCACATACTTAAAATATGTTTATATGTACAATAAACATACCATAATTATAATATCATATTAAAAAATTAGAAAACATACTATATACGTATTAAGATATATCCTAATATTATACCTTATTTATATTAACAAAATAAAAATATATATATTATATTATATTATATTGTATTATATTATATTATATTATGTTTTAAATTATACCTTAAATATTAACATTATATTTGCATTAAAACCTTACCCATATATATATCCCTAGAAAACGTTAAAAAATATATATATATATATACATATTATAATAATAATAATATATGACATAATATTAATAACAATAATAAAAAAAACAATAATAATAATAATAATAATAATAAAGGTCAAACCTGCAAAAACAAAGTTATAGTGTTGAAATAAAATAAAATAAAATAACGAAGTTAGTGACCAAATTCGGATAAAAATAAAGTTATAATGTTAAAAACATTAAAACAGTGATCAAATCATAAGAAAAATAAAACCGGATGCTCAAAATGCAAGGATACTGAGACTTTAGGGACCACTACTGTAATTTTCTATTTTTTCCGGGTTATCAGCGGATCCGGGTCAACTACCGGGTCGATCTACAGGTATGGGACCTTAAAACGACGCCGTTTTGATTCTAATATAAATCCTTTTCTTTTTGTTTTTACTTTATTTGTTCTTCTCTCCAAGAAAAGGAAACACAGAGCTTGGAGAAAGCTCTCATCTCTTCATGGTTTTCGGTGATCGGCGTCGTTATCGTCGCCATGCTCGGCCGTCGGTCGTCGTGTCAGAGCTCCGACGAGGGAAAAGAAGACACATTTCTGAATGCTCTCGACGTGCTGAGCTCGAATCCGAAGTCGAATTTTCGAAAAGAACAACGCAGAAGTGTAGATCTACGAGATAAGTATTCCGATCTATGTATTTTTTTTTTACCTTTTTCTTATCTTTCTTGCTTCGATCTATCTTTTTCCTTCTTGATTTGGTTTCGATTTGATGCTGAGATTTGATTCTTGGTTTTGAATCAGATATGATATTGTTTGCTTCGAATCTCTTTTTTTCTATTGATTTTTTCGTCCCCAAATACATGATAATTTTTGGGTTTTATAACCCGATTAAACATAATAAAATACACAAAATATCCATGCTATTATCTCCTATCAGATCGAACTTTTGTTTTAAAATTTTGCAGGTGATGGGCGGTGGAGTAGTGGTGAAGCGATGGTTGACCATTTGAGCCAATAAGGAAGTGACACGTGGCACATAGAGGCGGTGATGGTTGCTGGCTAGGGAAGGAGGTTGGCGGCTGGTTGTTTGCTGAAGGAATATGATAATTGTTAGGGTTATTTAATTTTGGGGCTAAGATTAATTTTTAATGGGCTGTTGGGTTTTGTTTTATAATAAGTTTAGGAATGGGTTATTATAGAAAAACAACGATGTTGATGTTAATGTGACAATCACGTGTAAAAATAACATGATAGAGAGATAAAATTGATTTTTAACTGAATTTGAAGACAATATTAATTTTATAATTAAGTACGAGGATAAAAAGTAAAATTTAAAGAAAAATATGAATTTAAAAATATAAAAATACTAAAATAATATAAAAACTAATAAAATGTTTAAAATGGATTGTTAATATATGACTGAAAAGTAATAGTATCTAAAATAAGTGAAAATTATAAAATTAAATTATAAAAAGTTATTAAATTATTTAAAAGCAAAAATTAAAAATAAATTCTATATTTTTATAAAAAACTTTGAATCTCTAAACCTTAATAAAAAATTTATCAATCTAAAATTATCGTAAATGTGTGTATATATTTAATTAATCAATGTGCAAATTAATAAAATATTGTATTTGGAAACATTATTTCCAAAAAAATGGTTCAACCTTCATTATTTCCCACAATATTGTGGTTCACTGTAGCTTTCAGAAGGCTTAGGGTTTACAAGCGGTCTTTAAACAGTAAATCGAATAAAAATAATATTTTTGTGAAGGCTTAGAGTTTACAAGAGGTCTTTGAACAGTAAATCGAATAAAAATAATATTTTTTGAAGGCTTAGGTTTTACAAGAGGTCTTTGAACAGTAAATCAAATAAAAATAATATTTTTTGAAGGCTTAGGGTTTACAAGAGGTCTTTGAACAGTGTTTTTAAAAAAAACTAAATACCACGTGAATACAGCCCGTCTTTCAATAGTAATATGAAAAAAATAAAGGCTGCTTTGCATGTAGCCTGTGTTGGATAGTCTGGCGCTACAGACGCATGACAAGGGCAGCGGGTTTTGGGGGAGCATACTGCTCTCGGTTAAGGGTGAGAATGGTTGATTAGAAGTTGTGTCAAGGTGAATAATGGTGTCAGGAGTAATAATTTTGATTGGATAAAAATAGGTGAAATGAGTGATAGATATTGGGTGAAGATTGGATAAATAGAGGTGTTGAAGAGTTGAAAGTTGGCTGAGAATTGAAACGAAAAAGTAGAAGAAGAAGAGAAAGGAAAGTGTAGAAGAAGAGAAAATTAGAGTTAAATTTGTAAGTAAAGTATTTTTTATTTTAGAAAAATTATTTTAATTATATTTTGGTATTTATAATATTTTGTTTTAACCTTGTTAATTTTTTATATATATTTTTAGATATCTAATTTAAATTATTCGAGTTAAAATTTTAGATTATATTAGTTATTTAGTGATTTAGCAGTTGATTTCAATCTTGTTTTTAAATTTTAGCAATATTAATTTATGAAAAACTTAACTTAGTAAATACTTATGTTAATAGTTTGTAATAATTATTTTTAACTAATATAACTTGGTTTAGCAAAATAATTAAAAATAATAATTTAGAAAAGAAGTTATTACTATTTTTAGTTTAGCAAAATAATTAAAATATTAGTTTATCAAATAAGTTAGCATTATTTTTATAAATTATTTTTTATTTTAACAAAATAATTAAAAAATTATTTTAGCAAAATAGTTAGTTTAACAAAATAATTAGAATATTATTTTAGAAAATAAGTTCGTTAGTATTATTTTTATAAATTATTTTGTATTTTAACAAAGTAATTAGAATATTAGTTTAGTTAGCAAAATAGTTAGTTTAGCAAAATAATTAGAATATTATTTTAACAAATAAGTTAGTATTATTTTTATAAATTAGTTTTTAGTTTAGCCAAATAATTTTATTTTTTTTTACAAATAAGTTAGTAGTATTTTTATAAATCACTTTTTAGTTTAGCAAAATAATTAGAAAAAAGTTTTTAGGTTTAGTTAGTACTATTTTTTATAAATTAGTTTCTAGTTTAGCAAAATAATTAGAAAATTATTTACAATTTTTTACTATTTTTGCAAATAATTTTAACCCAAAAAAAACATTTTTATAAATTAGTTTTTAGTTTAGGAAAATAATTAATTTTGTAAATATATGTGAAATATTTATACAAATTTTTTTAATATATATTTTTGTCGTGTAGGATGGATGAGCAAGTTCCTCTTTTGTGGTTACAGGATCGACATATTAGCACTTTATCAATTCCTGAGATAGTACTAATTTGTTTGAATTTTATTTAATAAAAATTTAATTATGCTAAAACTGATATTTGTTATATATTTTAATGTGTTACAGGATTATGAGGATACATTTAGACATCATTTGACCATGACTCATAACCATCCAGACGATCGGATCATTGATTGGTTAAAAGATGCTGGATTTTATCATGCGATATTCATTCGGGGTTATAAGTTGGTACCCGAATTGATAGCCGCTCTGATAAATCTACGAATTTTACCTTGGAAAGGTTCCTGGTAAATCTAATTTGAGAGGAGGTCGAATAAAATTGAGTTGGTTGCAAAATAATTTCCAACTTGGTGAATATAGTCTGTTGGTGCAATTTATAATGCCAGTCGAACTTACATTCTTCAACTGATTGGAGGCATATTAATACCAGATAAATCTGGCAATGTTGTTCATACAAGATATCTACGTTTTTTAAGGTATCCGTAGGAAGTTGCCACCTATAGTTGGGGTTTTGCTGTATTAGCATTCTTGTATCGTGAGTTGTGCAAGGGTGCTACTATAATAGATGGCCATAAGGTTCGTGATATCGGCAGGTGTTTGTGGTTATTGCAAGCGTGGGCTTGACAACGATTTCCTTTTTGGACACCAGTTACACGGACATCACTTTAATTTCCTCTCGTCTCTCGATAAATTTATTCTTCTTCTTCTAATTTTGAGTTTAGGGTTTTTTAATTTAATTATTTAATAGAATCTTTTATTTTGTTCAGTTGGTGCGGTAAAAAGCTCACACGGGTTGATGTATAACAATGTAAAAGTTTTTCAAGCTCAAATCGAACTGTATGCTCAAGAGCATGTATTATTTATATTTAATTTAAATTTAAAAATAAATGATTATTTATATTCTATGTCTGACTAAAATAATATTTTTTTTGTAGTTTATTTGGATGTCGTACAACACTGATGATATAAATTTTATACCTGAAGAACTGTTGGTGGATTCTTTATTCTGGTGTTCTGTTACACCATTAATACACTTCGCCTTTATTCTGGTGTTTTGTTACATTTGAGTCTAATTTATTATGGTCTTGATCAATGGATGTTCGTAGACACGTGTGGTCACCGTTGTACTTTGTCACCTCCCAACGATCAATCTTCTTAACATATGATATTCGAATCTTCCAATTACATCCTTCTTCAAATTTTACGCACTTCGCAAAGAAAGTCCGTGAGATAGATTCAGCAACCACATAATCTACATGTTGCATAATACTATACTCTTTAATTGCCAATGTTGCTTCATTTTTTTTTCGTAAAATCGAAGTCCAACAAATAATTCATCCTGCTGGTTAGAATTTAAATGAGGCGTATCTGGAAAATCCGACGCTCTCATCGCTTCGAAATCCACTGAGCTCATATGATTGGGTGGTTCATAGAACGTAGTGTGATCCCCCGTTTGAATTAATTCTCCAGCACCGAAATTAGGGGCTTCTCTAACGTTATCAGGAAACAAATCAGGATCATCAATATCTTCATCTTCTCTTGAGTCTTTAAGTGATTCTCCCCATGGACCTCGTAGATTCTCCCCGGTTGACATCAGTAAAACAAAACTTCCTCTAATTAGATCAAATTCGTTACCAATACACATTTCACTACTTTATCCAACAACGTTTTTCTTGGATGAGATAGAATGATCACGAATCTCAGCAAATAAATCAACATTTCGAATACTCATTGACTCATGCTTTGCGATCATTAATTCCAAATCTGTATTATCTTCGAGAGATATTGCAGAATATTTGACTGAACTATCACAAAGCCACTGATATCTCAAAACATAAATTTGACCTCCAATTTTCTCTGATATCTTCTCCTTTAATATTCGAAGCGTGATGTCTTTCCTAAATCTCATCTTCGTAAGGCTATCACAGTCAAATTCAATATCGGCATCGGTTTTCATAAATTTTCCATTGTAATGAACATTCACAATGAAGCTATTGTTGTCATTTTGACTGCATTTTTTGAGAAATAATACAAATAATAATACACAATATAAAAAATAAAACGAGACTAAATTTTAAAAATAATACTAACATTTTTAGATCAGAAAAATAATCCACAAATATATTCAAAATAACTTTCTAAAACTATACAAATTTCCTAAATAAAACGCTTCATCGTTCAGTTTAAAAAATAAATATACATAAACAATATTCATCTAAATTATCAATGTCTGATTTTTTACACAAACAAACATTTTACAAAAAAAAATTAAATTGGTCTAAAAATACTTACAAAATTTTCTGTTCAAACTCCTCTTCTTTCTTCCTTCTTCCTCTTTACACAAAATAATATCAAACAAAATTTTCACCATCCTCAACATACATATTTAAAATAAAGATTAATAAATTTTACTTAATTATCCCTACACGAATTTTAAAAATCACTAATATACTTCAAATCAGAAAATATTTAATACCCCTATAAAATTTTAAATTATTATAATAATTAAAAAATACTGACCTATAATCTAAAATACTATAAAAAATATTTTCACAACATCCTGACACCCTTATTCAACACCCCTACCCTGCCCTTTCCCATCAACACTGCCCCCTAACGTTCTGGTTCTGTGTTTTGAGGAGAACATTGCCCCAAACCTGCATCAAAGACGAGTTGTAAACCCAAAGTCTTTGAATAAGTCAAAGACGGACTGCATGCAAAGCAACCTTTATTTTTTTTCATATTACTATTAAAAGACGGGCTGCATTCACGTGGTATTTAGTTTTTTTTAAAACACTGTTCAAAGACCTCTTGTAAACCCTAAGCCTTCAAAAAATATTATTTTTATTCGATTTACTGTTCAAAGACCTCTTGTAAACTCTAAGCCTTCACAAAAATATTATTTTTATTCGATTTACTGTTCAAAGATCGCTTGTAAACCCTAAGCCTTCTGAAATCTACAGTGAACCACAATATTGTGGGAAATAATGAAGGTTGAATCATTTTTTTGGAAATAATATTTCTAAATACAATATTTTAATAATTTGTCCATCAATCAATGAAAGTATTTAGATTTTAGTGTTTAAGGTTTGAGATTTAAAAATTAAAATTATTGTGTAAAGTTTAATTTTTTAGTATTGGATATAGATATAAACAAATATATTAATTTAAAAAATATATTATATCAGTCAAAATAAATTTATAAAATTATATCAAATATAAAATATCTTTTTATTAACTCATATCGTTCTATCGAATTATTTTAAATTACTAATTCTATCTCTACTAATTTCTTACAGTGCGGCCGTTACCGACAATCTTTGAATATATTTTTGTTTTATTTATCTTATAAAAATGCAAATCGACTTATTATCAAATTATTAATGTCACGTGAAATGAATCGTATTCATTGAATAGGCCATTAATATATTTCTAAAAAATAAATTTATTTAAAAATTGTGTTCAAAACAAGACAATCCACATAAATATTGAGATATATATTTAAAAAAATAAAATTGTTAAATTTTTTGTTCTACAAATATATAAATATGATACTTTAAATGTATTATAAAAAATATGAAACTAATACATTTTGTGTCTGTTTGATGCGTTGTATAAATCTCTACTTGGAGTAAATCTGACTCTCCCACAGCTACTGCTGTAATAATCCAACAAGAATCGCTGCTGCTTCTTGCCCTTGGGATACTCACAAAAGCTTACATTCTGCAAGGACAAAATCATATGGAAATAATTAAATTACTGTAACAATCGTTAAATGTATTATTAAGAAATATTATACGTTTAATAAAAAGTTATGAGGTTAAATATTAAAATAATATTATTAACGAAGATAATTTTATATCTCGAATATAAATCATAAAATAATAAAAATACCGAAATATGATTCTCGAAATCAGTTTTAAAAGTCGATAAAAATGAACTAGAGAAAACATAGTTTTCTAAAAATAAAACTCGATTTTTTTAATATTTTTTCTTTAACTCTTTTTCTTATTGATGAGCTAGTAAGTTTAAGTACACAATTCATGATAAAAGTTGACTGTTTAAATTCGGAATTTCTACAATATAATAAAATAAAATCGTCACTGGAAAAAAGAAATGGAAAAAATTACCTGTAAGATCTTTTCTGGGAGAAGGAGGTGCTGCCGTGACGTAACAAAGAATCCGACGACCAAACATCGAGATCGTAGAAACAATTCCGGCAACGTAAAAAAACATGAGCAAACCGACAACCCAAGGCAGCAGCATGAACCCTAAAAAGAAAGTGATCCATCCACAAAGCATTAAAGAAACCGACGTCCCCAGCATCAGCCAACCGAATCCCACCGCCGTTATCTTCGTCGGCAGCGGAGATTGGTCCGCAGTCAAAGGAACCGTCGACGACAGCGGTCGGAGGAGGTTCAGAACTAGCGCCGACAGCTCGTATATAGCACACGATAGCTGATCCCTTTGTCGATGATTCTGCTGTTGACGTCGCATCATTTATGGTTTCTCGATAAGAAAAAAGGAATCAAAAATGGTACGGTGAAGTTGGAAGATGAAGAATTTTGTAGAACCCTACAACCTGCAGGAACATTATTGAAGATTGTTATGCATTTTGGATTTCTGTTTTGCTAAAAACAATGGCAGTGGATAAAGTTATGACAGTTCATACAACCGCAGTTTGATTGGAGATTTATTACACACAACTTGAGACTTGGGTAAGAAAAACCAAAACTGAATACGAATGGGAAACTTTTGGATCCTATCTTAGCGGTACCAACTTTGACTTTATATATTAAAATAAGGATAAATTTGTATGTAACGAATATCGTTAAATATTATTATATATTATTAAATTGATTAATAAAAATTAAGAATCTAAATGATTTTATGTATAATTAATTTAAATGAAATTTTATTTAATAATTTATAATTAATTTAAATGAAAATTTATTTTTAATAATTTATAATTACACGTTGAGTTCTTAAGATTTTTTATTAATTAATTTAATAGTATTCATCGATGTTCAACGTTATTACGTTAGTGATGTTCGACGCATGTTGTAAGCTTTTTTTTAAATAAAAGTAAAACTTTAATACATAAGTCATAGTTTATACGATATTTTCAATCTTTAAGATTAAAATTTTAGTTTAAAACATACGGTTTAAGCTTTAGATTTTTTAGGGGTTAAAAGTTTAAGACTTCAGTTGTATAACGTAAATATATAAACTTGTATAAAATTAATTTTATATAATTTATATATCAAATTTTTATCCCAAAAATAAAGTTTATTTGTTATAATTAAAGAAAAATATTTTAATCACGTATTATATTTAAAATTTTATTTAAACCTTCTATTTAAAAAACACTTTAATCATTATAAGTTTAAAAATGAATCCTTTGATCCAAATTTTGAAAAATATATTTAGTTGACTTGAATATTTTTTCCCTCGTGGAAAGAACTTTTCTAATAGTGTATGCGAATGATGACATGATCACTTGACATTTACATATCAAAGTCTTATATATATATATATATATATATATATATATATATATATATAATATAAGGATGTGATCCGTTTATATAGTACATATATTTTTTAAGTTTTATACGTTTTATGGATCATTAAATGAGTAAAACGAATGGCTGAAATTATCGATAAAATATGAGAAGATTATCACTTAAAAAAAATAAAATTAACCTCAATCTTCAATTTCTCCCGTCTAACAATAAAAAAATATATAAATTTAAAAATTTTACGTTGTGCAAGTGGATCCTAATCCATATATATATATATATATGATAATATAAAATTATATGATGTAAATATCATTTAATTTTACATTTATCCATGGTTATGAATGAGATCAAATAGTTTTATTTTTTCTCTATTTAAAAATCTCTTTATTTCTTGATTCAAAAAAATCTCTTTATTTTTAACAATTTAATCTTATTCATCTGTTATATTTATCTAATGATTATAAATTAATATAAAAATAAACAAGTTTTATATCATATAATTTGACCCTAACTTCGTATAGTCGTATATACATATTCAATCTTATTTATAAGCAAGAGAAGTAAACGCTGGCTTGAGATAAATGAAAAAAATATAAAATTCAGCCACCACAAAATACAATAAAATTTTCAATCTTTTTAATAAAAATAAAATATATTTAATTAAATTTATATTTAAGGTATAATACTAAAAATTAAGATAATTAAATTTTAGAACAAAATATTATATAATTTGAGTTCGACAGACCCAAATTCAATCCTCTCTTATCTAAGGCCCAACAAACCCATTTTTCTTTGGTCTAAGAAAACAAACATATTTTTGGATCTATTTAAGGTATAATACTAAAATTTTTTATAATATTTGATTGAATAATTATTTTAGTTATAATTTTTTAAAATATTTTAACTTTAATATTTTATTTTTAATTGAAATGATCCTTGGATGAAAATTACTAGTGAATTTACGATAAATAACTTAAAATAATTTCAAAGCATGACACGTAATCATAAAAATAATTTTATACTTTATACATTATTATAAAATTATTTTTTATTAGGGATGTTAATTGGACAAGGAGGGTGTGAAGTATAGTCTTTCTACGCTCATCTTTTCAAGAATTTTATCTTCCTCCTTGCCTCCCGTCCCACTGCGAATATAAAATTTATAATCGTCATTGCTTTGTAACCCGTAAAACTAAAATCTTCACCTCATCACTTACGTGAGTTATATGACCCATCTAATCCCCTCTTTATACGTCTCACGATTTATTCATAAAATATATTCTCTTTATAAGTCTTGCGACATATTTTTTGGGATAAATTTAACCTTTAATTTATATTTTTTGATAAATAGTTTATTTTTTAACACCATGGTAACTGGACCGTTAAAAATCTAACAATGATGACATGTTATATACATATGATAATATATTTTAAATAACATGACATCTAACCTATCAAATGCATATATATAATATAATTTTATTTTAATATAAAATATAAAATAATTAAAATTCAAATAAAATATTAAAAAATTAATTAATTTTAAAATAAAATACCATTAAACATTCTTAACCATAACTACGATAGAATTAAAATCTTACCTAAAAAAATTAATTAATTTCGAACTGTGTTCATATATTTTAAGATAGGACTTTAATTCTATCATAGTTAGGATAGTTAGTAGGGGTGAGCAAAACTCGACTCGACTCGAAAAAATCGATTTTTTTCAATTTCGAGTTATTTGAGTCGAATCGAATAACTCGAAAAAATTTCAATTTCGAGTCGAGTTCAATTTCCAAAATTCGAGTTACTCGAAAAATCGAATAACTCAAAAATTTCTAGGTCTAATTACACACTTAGTCCATGTAGTTTTATTTTCAGTTTTATTTCAGTCATATCTTCTCTTTCTTATTATTTTTACATTTTAGTTTTTTTTCCTTACAATATGATCACTTTTTATTTTTTAAATATATTTTTTATTTATATTTTTTTTATATTATTTAAATTATATTAATTATTTTATATTTTTAATTTATATATTTATATTATTGTATTTAATTTATCATTATTTTTATCTCGTTTGATCTTTTCTAGATAAAAATAAATTTTTTTAAAGAAGCTCGTAATTTAATAAAATAAAATATTCATACCTAAGATATTTGATAATAATAATAATAATAGTAATAATTCAAAATCTTATTCATATATGTAAAAAATAATATGAAAAAATATGTATGTAGATATAAAGAGAGAGTTTTAAATTAGAATCAAAATGTATTATAATATTATAAATAGTATGATTAAATTTATACAAAAACTCGAAAATTCAACTCGACTCGAACTCGATAAAACCGACTCGAATCAAAAAAATTTCAAAAAAATTTCAAGTTGAAAAATATGTTGACTCAACTCGAATAACTCGAAATTTTTTGACTCGACTCGCTCGAACGCTCACCCCTAATAGTTAGGGTTGAGAATATTTAATAGCCTTTTATTTTAGAATTAATTAATTTTTAAAATTTTATTTGAATTTGAATTATTTTATATTTTATATTAGAATAAAATTATATTTCATATATATATATATTTGATAGGTTAGATGCCATGTCATTTAAAATATATTATCATATCCATATGACATGTCATCATTGTTAGATTTTTAACGGTCCAGTTATCATAATAGTTAAAAAAATAAGTTATTTGTCAAAAGATATAGGTTAAGGGCTAAATTTATCCCAAAAAAGAATAAGGGCCAAAAGGACAAAAATTATAAACGTTAAGGGTTAAAATTATCTTTATGCCTTAAATTTATTATTAAATCTTTAAATCATACCCTTAAAATTGAGTCTTTAAATTTTAAAATTAAAACGTTCATAAAAATTAAAAAAATATTATTAGTATATTAAATAATTATCCATAATTTAATGTGTAAATGCATATAAATTTATCAAAATGTAAAAGAAAAAACTATGACATATATATTGTATAAATTTTTGTTAACACAATCTTTTAGTTTTAGGCATCAGAGGTTTAATTTATGGTTTAAATTTTAAGATTTATTTTTAAAATTTATATTTATAAATTTTATGATTTAAATATATATTTATGTAAATAAATTTTACGTAGTTCATGTATTAAAGTTTTACACAAATTTAAAATCAAGTAAATATTACGAGAAGAAAAGTTTAAAAAAAATACTTTGATACGTAATTTTAGATTTTAAAATTTTAAGGTATAATTTAGTATATAGGATACAAATCTAAATTTTATAATTAAAATTTAGAGTTTAAAATTTAGATTTTAAGACGCTAAAAATTAAAAATTTAAATTTTACATTTTATAATTTAAATACAAATAATTATATAAAATTTTTAAAGTTTTAACTTGTCTCTTAAAATGTAAGTATTTTTTTATTATATATAAAATATAAAATATAGTTTTATTAAAATCAGATATATAATGTAGGTTGATTTTAGTCCGGATATATCCGTAAAAATGGGGTGAAAAAATGGGGTCTAACTCTAATCTACAACTCGAATCCTTTATCCAACTTCCAGACCAACTTCCATCAATGTTTCTTTTCTTTGGGCGACAAAGGGAAGCTTCCATTAAACATTCAATCCATGAAAAAACACTGACCATTTTTGTTGCTATACAGCAAACGACAAAGAAACAAGACGCAGAAGAACGCGAACCAGAAACAATGGCCACTCAATCCAGGTAAGAAACCCTGCTTTTCATTTCATGTGATGTTTCAACAAATTCATTGAAATCCCACATCATACAGAATGTAAAACCTTTCTTTCTTTTCTCACATGCTAGCAATTTTTTAGCAAATCGGCAGTTTCTAGTTGGCATTTTCAGTGAATTTCGGTAGGCTGTCAATTGTACCATAACATTGGATAGACTTATAATTGCAAAGACTTGTGCGGTGAGCACTCTGTTTGTTTCTCTGTGTTTTACTTTGTTTGTGAAATGCCATTTGTCAGCCATTAAAATGGCTTCAATGTGTTCGACGTAATGCCAACTAAATGACATTTGCTTCTTTTGAGGCTATGTTTTTTTCCTTCTTTCGTATATTATCTCTGTAAAGCTTTAGCAAGCTCCCAAATCTGTGTAAAAGCAAAAAGAAACAAAGGGTTTTTGTTTCTGACTACTTTTTGCTGAATTTCATCCCACCATTATATTTGGATTGGTCGAATTTGCAGTACTTCATGTAGAAATGTTGTGAAAAAAGGTAAAAAAGTAGATTGGTTCACATTTTTGTAGATTTCTGTTGTCTTCCGTTAATGATGTGTTTTGCTTTAAGATTTGGGCGAAGCCATGAATCTTATGTTGTGGTGGCGGCTGAAATATTGTTAGTCAAAATAAAATAGGGCAAAATCAAAGTATGACATTTTCGGGGGTATGTAAAACAATTTACTAAGATCCTAGGAGTTTGGAGGAGCCAAGCTGCCTCAAGGGTATTATGGCTTCTGGTTGATCTTATACCTTACGGAAACTTTCAAGCAACTAAACGAGATATATTTAGTAGGGAAATGATAATGTCTTACAATTTTACATTAAGCACTCTCACACGTAGGTTGCAGGAGGAGGGCCTCCTTTATTTCTTTATTTCAAGCTCTTTTGTAAAATAGCCACTCAGAAATACCAGTTTAATAATTGCTACTAATGATAGAGAATCTCACAAACATAGGAAACTCCACCGATTCTCATTTATAGTAATCGGGAATGACGGGAAATCACACTTGCAAGTTTCTTTTGCCTTTTAGAGCTCCAGCACCAGATCTACAAACACAAACCATTGCACTCGATTAGGATATCTATTCTGAGAACTGGAAATAGTTGCACAAGTTTATACATGAGGCAGCTTACAAACAATTCACTGCTGCATCTACATTTTAGGCATTCAATTCCATGTGCCAAAAATGTGATGACACAATGATTGACACTATGCTTACCGTAGAGCTGTTATGCTAGAAGGATAGCTGGACATTAGAACCAATGAGGTTCCCACTTGGTTTTTTTGTATGTCTATAGGCATTTCTATTAGGATTTTGTATCTCAATTGTGGAAACTGGTTATCTATAAAAACCAAATGTTCTTAAAAGAAAATCATGAGACAAATAACAAAATCAGACAAGTAGGACTTTTCATCAATGAATTATAGGCAGTCAATGGCATGGTTTCTTTATGGATACCGAAAATATCAAGTGTTGTATACTTACAGTCTGCATCTGTTTTGATCCAGCACTCCCTGTTTCCGTTTGAATCATTGCAACTAAGTGTGAATTGAGATGGATTAGATTGGTTGCTGTAACGTCGCATGTCCTTCGAAAGGGCTCTCTGAGGAACTATAATTATATCTTCATCTGCAAGCGAATGATGTCCATTCTCATGAGCTCCATCATAACCGATGCTTTTCTTGTTCTCATTCTTTTGGGGCCTGTTATGCTTGTATGTCGCTATTGAGCTTTCAGGATGAACTTTTCTGTGGAACATGTGTAGAATCTACACACCACAATTCAGGGAATTAGGGAAATAAAACCTTTACCACCATCATAATCTTAAGCAAATTGATTCAAACACAAAGCCAATGGTTTGTTTTTTCTTCTTGATTTCTTTTTTTAATTATTTGTAATATTAGAATAAAGAAGATAAAGAGAAGAAGCAAGAGAGGGAAGAAAGTAATAATAACAGGAACTATTGTGAACACATACTTGACTTGCAGACCTTTCAATTTGGTCCTTTTATCTTGTTTATTTTGATGTACCTTGTGCAATTTTGTTTCAGCCGAGACAGAATCGGTAGTTCCACCAGTAGCTGCAGTAGAACTCCTAGATGCATTGAGCATTTTTTTCTTCAGGATTTTTTTCATAATCTGCACTGCAGATTTTTCTCCTTCCTTTTCCATTCGCTTCTCCTCCTTGTCATATTTACCCCCAAAACTCTCCTCTGTTATTTTAGTCCTCTGAAACAGTTCTCCAAGTGAGGTCCTTTGTTCCTTTTTTGCCACTGTAGTTGTTTCTGACAATTCAATTGCCGAGCCAAAAAGATAACCTTGGAGTGGACAAACTGTGTTGCCATTCCCAATGGAATCTGGACCTTCGATCGGCCTTCCACTAAGTGTAATTGTGCTTCCATGACTGCTTCTTCCAGTGCTTACGCGACTGCTTCTTCCAGTGCTAACATAACTGTTTCTTCCAGATGAGTCGTTGCAGCCTTCTTCTTTAGCTTCAGCTCCCAGAACCCTCTCCAACTCATAATTAATGAGGTTCAGCTCATTCTCTGTTACGTCCGTTTCTTTTTCAGTTATGTTCTCGACTGAAATAGCAAATGTCGGTGTTGATGGATCGGGAATGTTTGAGTCCGAACCAAGGGTTCCGATTGCAAGAAAGCCATGGAATAGCTCGGATATTGCTGATGATTCTTCTTCTTCATAGTCTTCTTCTTCTACCCGTGCTGATTCTACACCAGCAAAAGACTTCCTAAGATGACTCTGGGGTTGCCTGAATGGCGTGGTGCTGTAGTATGTCTTTGAGTAGAATTGTTGGTCATCCAATGATGGTTGCCCTGTAAGACAATTACAAGAAGGCCCTGACGCAGCAAATGTTAAAAATGAAAAACTTGGGTAATGTTGAGGTTAGATGGAAGAATTATTAGGTTCTAGCAGAACGTTTGGCAATGACGATATTGATTATTTTTCCTAACCATGATAGTATTTAGTTTAGAAGAAAATAAAAGAAAAAAAAGCTTTATATTTATTCCATCTCCATGTATTTATTTCGTCAAAGTGGGGAACATGGAGAGTGTGATGTTCAGAGTTTTTTATGGTTCATGTTTTGCAGCCTCTTGTGCACTTATAATATCAGTTATGTGTTGCCATTGTAGTTCTCATAATTTTTATGACTAGAGCTTAAAGCTTTCAAGTTGCATCCCTCATGCGAATGTCTTTGTAAAAAAGCTATAGGGCAGGATGACACTTACCGATGGCAAAATCCTTCAATAGTTCACTGCTATTTTGGCGGAACTTACGGTGCATCCAACCCAGTAACTGCAACCAAAACACAAAAAAATCAACCTATAGAACTGAAGAAAGATCATTATGACCTGCCATAAGCGAAAACTGTATACCTTCATCTTTGCTCTCTTTAGGATACCAAATTTGGTTACTTGTTGTTGATGGTGGGTGGTGTTCTGATCTACTTAACAATTTGATGTGGGAGCTGTTTATGAACGTAAGAAAAATTAGGTCCTTAGTGCATCCTATCGTCTAAGATAAAGATGGCTGGAGAGAAACACAAAGATCATTACAAAATTTGGGTTGGGTATTAATTGTCAAGATCACATCATGTACCCTAATGGAGAGTGGGTCCTTTAGTCCAGGAGCTCGAAATTCTTTATAAGCCATCAGCTTATGTTTATGTACATGGAAGGTATTAGGATTTGTGACTTCCTTTTCTTTCTTTCTTTCTTTTCATTGTCACGTATTTAGTTTTCTTTTGCATGATTTGTCACAGACTGCTACATTTAAAAATCTTTCTTATGGTGGCATGTATGAATCACTCACAAATTCATTGAATCAGTACATTATTATGCAATTAATCACCGACAACTGTTTTAGATCCTCATTTATAAGTGTGCCATGTGGTATGTTACCACTCTTTCCAACATGTAAATCTGCATGCACTTTTTTGCTTAGGATGTTGATGAAATTATTATCATTTTCATGATAAATATGATTTACTTGGTATTTGTTGGAAGAACCCAGTTTTCCTAGTAGGGGACTCTGGAGATTATTTTGTCAGATTTCATTTGTTTCGAAGGATTTGTCCACAATAGAAGAAAATCTTTTCTCATTATGGGCACAAAAGTTAAGTAGGTCTGGTGTTCTCCGGTTGATCCAATATTGTTTGGGGTTTTCTAACTGAACAGCCATTTTTGATATACAAGAATAAATGGTATTATACTTAAATAAATATCTTCATATTCAAGATGTTACAATAATGTTGTAGTTGAAATTTAAAGAAATTTGGGTTTGCAACCAATATTCTAATTAATGGTCATAAATCTAGTTTCATTCAGTATGTTGTTCATTGGCCACTGTATATAACTAAAGCCTCTTAATCAGATTTTACGTCTTTATGGTGATTACTGAGAATAATTGTCCTTTATCCACTTGAGCGTATCCAAAGAATGACCATTAACAAAAGTTTATGGCTTGTAATCTCAGTATTTCACAGTGCTGTTTTCTATGTATAGTTGAAGTTGATTTCATTCATAGCTAGTCATGTGCACTATCCACTGTCATTTTCATTTCCTTATAAATTATAATATATATTTTCTGCAGGCGTCATGCCGTCATCAAGTTCTTAACTGTTGTCTGTGAAAAAATGTCTTGCTAGCAACTTTGTGAACATGACTGATCTGAATAGGAAGGAAAAGGATTTACCAGTGAGAGATGAAGGTAATAAATCCATGTTCCATGAATAAGTACAATATCATAGATGTCGAGTAGAAAATTCTGATACCCTTATCAACTGTCAAAATAATATAGTTGAATTCTTTTTTAGTATGGCAAAACTTTCTATGGATTGATTTCATATATATTCTGTACAAAGGGAATATCAAATATGTGATGCAACATTTAAATTAATGCTAAATCTATTGCAAACTTGGGATGGTAATATTGATAAATTGATTGATATTGGTCACTATTGAATGTAATTCTTTCATGTGATGGAATAATCTATATAATTAGTTGTTCAAGAAATGTAGGAAATTTGATTTCTGAGATGTTCCATTGAATAGATGAACTTGTGGAATGTGGGTGATAAAACCGATAGAGGGTGATCTAGTGTTGAATACTTTTACCTTTCTCTGACTCTGTTTTCGGACACATTTTCAGACATGGGTACATTGGAAAACATAGAAAAATTTAATATACATGTGTCAGAGGCATACCCATATATGACACTCACACCTGAGTCTAATTAACATAAGAACACTTGCTAAATGACTTGGCTACTAGGTTGAGCTTGAGTTTCCTGCATGATTATATATACTCATCCATACATGTAAGACTATAGAGTAATTATGTGTATGTTACTGCAGCTTTAGTGATTCTAGGTTTTAAACCGGTTTTGAAAGTTTTTGGCCCCTATTTTAGTAGGATAACAAAATCGTAGTTTCCTTCTTTTTTTGGCTTTCCTTTTCGTCCTTCTTACTGAGAGTGTTGTGTTGTGGGGGACATGCCATGCACAAGAACAATTACATACAGAAAATAAAAAGCTCAGGAAATGGAAATTGGGTCTGACAGAAACAAAATGGCATGTTAGGCATCTGTGTTAAAACGATCATATACTACAAGTGAAGGGTTGGGTGAAATTCTGTGCTTTCCTGTTTTGTGGAGCCAACATGAAACTAAAATTCGAACTGTTGTGACAATTTCTTACCTTGAAACATGATACACTGAGTCACTGACAGCTTGGAAGAAACTAAAAGGTTTGTTTATCATTAAGTCCAAGTGCATTGACCCTAATGCAATGTGAATTCATGATGGATAATTGTTATGGTCATATTTTTACCAAACTTTTTGAAAGGTGGGTCTATACGTTCTTTCTTTTTTAAACAGAGGATTCCTGCAACCACAAACTGTGGAGAATCAGTCAAATAGATAGTGTTAAGCAAGCGGTGCATACTTGCAAATCAGTATAAATTGACACTGTTGGATTGGTGGTCAGCGATGTTGGTTCTGTGCAATGATAGGTCCTCAATTAATTGAATTATGGTATGGCACTTGTGATCCTTTTTCTCCTCCTTTAGATTATACAAACTCATGAATTGCTGCCATACAATTGTTTGGTCACGGATCAAGAAAATGTAGGTAAACAGTAAGCGTGCCGGTCCTGGCTTTCTGTTAGGTAAACAATTAAGAGAGAAGCCATGCTTTTTATTGGTAGAGATCAAAACAACTTTCTATTTGTCTTTTTATGCTCTGTTTTTGTCCCGTATTTTTAAAAAATCTTGAATAGAAAAATTACCCCAACATCCAGATGTATGGTTTAAAAGCTCGAAAGAATCTAAGGTTAAGTCATGTCTTCAAGTTTGTGTGGCCAAACTTTGTTATAGTACAAGGAGAACAAGAATGGTTCTCTTTCCATTTGTAATAATTCGGATTTCTAGTTTCCTTTGTTGGGTCCTTTTCTTGTTTTTCTAATTACTATTAGGGGGCAGAGCTGCCTGTTTTGCCAATCCATTTGTATGAACGTATTATACTCCGAGGATCTGCGAATTTGTGCTGTTAATATCATTCATTCAATGCATCTAATTTCCATTATCCCATTCTTGTTAAAAACTTAAAAGGAGACAAAGAGCTAAAGGATAGGAAATAAAATTGCTCAGTACTATGATATTTTAGTTATATTATTTGATTTACTATTACAAAAAGCTAGCTGATGATTTCTCCTTGGGAAAATTTGTTCATCGAAACCACATCCACAGACTTGGCCGCTGTTCCTTGCAAAGAACAAGCACTTGTACCAACTACCAAGTACTTTGGCTCTCTTTATTTGCCTCTTCTCCGGCATGATATTCCCCAGATCTTTGAAATCGTTATTTGTGCGACATGACATGAATCATATCGGTTATGCGGTCAGTTTCCTCACTGTTCATATCCATGGACCCCTCCCCTTCCGATTGGATGCTAATATGTTAATTACCAATGATATCTTTTTGTCATGTTTGATCCGGAGCAGGCTGCATTAGCAACAGTGCGATCAAGCTCAAGCCTCCATAGGTTGGGTCTGACATCATTGGCAAGGCTGAGGTAAAACTATGTTACTCATATGTATATACAAAATGCTCATTTATAGATATCCATTGAACATTGGATTTGAAAAAACAGAGTCTGAGCAACATAAAAAGTAAATAGTGGAATTAATGGTTTTGATAACTTTTTAGCTTTGAAAAAAAAGTCATGTATGATGTGAGATGGCAGCTTGATTCCCATGATTTCAATCCTGGCAAGGACCTATTTTCAGTTCGAGTTAATTTCGGATATCATTATTTTCTTGGTGACAAATTTGACATAATTTCAGTAGTTGAATAATACCAATGTTGTTCTTTGTTTATGTTTTTCTTGCTGGTCTATGTCGGTAAGATATAATATATTGATCGACTAATTTAGATCGAATATTATAATCTTAATCTTCTATTAGGAAGAAGGGTCCACAACCATTTTACACCCAAAGCAAGGAGACTTGCATCTGCAAGGCGTTGTTTATCTTCAAGCATCAAGCTGATAGAAGTGTTATACTATCTGTCCCTTGCGCTGTGTGTAAACTAATATGGTCATTCTTTCCTAAATAATCTTCTTCTAAACACTCTCATATTATGTTAAAGCCACTCGTCAGAGATGGCCATCATTGCAGGGCCAATGATTTTCAAACTTTAGCTGCAGTGGTGACGGTGCTGGTTGTGGAGGCTGTCAATTTAATGGGGTCACTGCCGTGCACAATGGTGGACATGCTCGCACCAAGGACACGTTGTGAGGGTGGATGCAAGAAGTGGTTCGCAGCTGTGAGGCAAAATCACCGCTGGCGGTCCTACTTTCATGGCCTTAAGCTCCTCCACTTCGCTTGGAAGCCGCTGGTTCTGTTCGGTCAATGATCCGAATCATCTCTCCAGGTACTTGCACTCTGTCTCCGTCTGCTTTAACTTGCTCCTACATTTACTTCACTTGTCATTAATATACATACACCATACGTACGTTACATGCGTTCATAGATCGAATTGAATAAAATTCGCGAAAAGCCAATAAAATGAACCATCTAAATCGATAAATATTCGATTTAAATTAATTCAGTTATTTATGAATTTCGATTTAAATTAATTTGATTATTTATGAAATTTGATTCGATTCGTAAAAGAAACTATAATAATGAACATTGATGATAACTTGTTTCCAGAGTGGTGTTTTACATGTCTACCTATGTTTCTCCTACTTTTCCTGAAGTATCAATTCGATACATGTTCAGACACGAGTATAAAAATATGATCATCCAAATACATGGGAAAAAAAAAGCTAAAAACGACTGAATATGTTCATGTCGGACACATACCCGAATAAATCCACCATAGTTTATTCCTGGTCATGGTGCTTGGGAAACAAAGCATTTGGTTTCCCAAGCTCTCAAGACAAATGAATAACAAGGAATTAACGAAAAAAATAGGGTTGACTATACAATATATACTACTCAAGAAGCTTGTTACAGGTGCTGGCACCGACCGCCGCTGCGAGATGCCATGCGGAATGAAGGAAAGGCGTCCCAGGAAACATATCATCGGCAATGAAAAGAGCACCTCCCAATAGTGATGACATCTTATGCACGTTGTGAGCTTTCCTTAACCTCGGATCATTTTCTGCTCTTTTAGCAAATGCTACCTGTTACAGATGAATGGGGAAGTTTCATTAAAAGAACAGTTTCAGCTCACAAGGTAATCAACTGTATCGTTTAAACCGGAGCAATGCTTAGGAACTCAGAAGATTCAACTATCATCAATCTTATAGTCTATGTTTCGAACCCTTCATTTTTCTAAAATACCTATTGTTTCCATATAAGTCAACTTCAGCCTAGTATGCAAGTTGACCAACTGTATCATCGAACTTCTAAAAGATCGAGCAAACCCATATTGATCCCATTAAATTACATTGCAACAAGTTATTATGAAGCAATGTAAGAACCCCAACTCCCCCAGCTTTTCCCAGGGACTTTAAACAGCTAGTTACCTCCATCATTCCCGTGTGAACAGCTGAAACCATCAGAGGCTGGACAGGTAGAAGCAAAGCCGAAGCGGCCATCAGTAACTTCGGGTTATCATTCCGAATAGCTCTTGACAGACACTGCAACAAGGATTTACGGTTTTAAAATTTTGTTTCTAAGCAAGCAATTTAAAATAGAAGCGTAGCAGCAACATCACTCAGACTTGACTTGGGAGTAAGTGTCAAATGTGAATATCTCTATCTAACACAAGTATATTATTATTTTTAAAGCTCTTTCATGTATTTGGAAGGTCACTTGAGGGTCATATCCTTATATCCAAATCTGAAATACATCCAACAAAAGTATTTTTTAAATGAAGAGTCGAAGTAACATAAAGTACTGCTTCAGGTACAGGTCAGTAACCTATGTTACTTGACATTTAGAGGATCCTTGAAGATTGTACCCCTATTACCGTATCCGGATATGCACTGGACACGGTACTTTAAGAAAAAAGACACGGAACAACATAGTCAATAACAACAAAGAAATAACAAGGATCTTATTTCTGGATCCTAAAAGAACCTGCCTGTGGAAAATTAAGGTTCATTATATCCCCAAAATTTAAAGCATCTATCCCAATCAAATTACGAATCAGATTGAATTTACCTATATTATTCGGACTCAGGTGTGAGTGTCAAATATGAGCATATGTCTAACACAAAGTACGTTCAACCTTTTCCAAGTTTTTTCCATGAGCTTGGAGATTCATTGGAGGATCGTATCCTCATACTCATGTTAAAAAAAAATATGTCCAATACTTGTGCCGAACACAAGTACTTTAAGAAAAATGAAGAGTCGATGTGATGTAAGCAACAAAGGAACTTACCACAGTGGCAGTGGCTATCATTGTATAGTCGGCCCACCTTAAGTATTTCCTCAGCTTTCCTCTGGAAGAATGGTACAGAGTAGAGGCAACTCCAACACCAATTAGTGAATTAGCATACAGCTTAGTGTTGAAATTTTTCCTGTATCAAAGTAAATAAAGTATTACTAAGAAGTTATGCAACTTGGACAAGAGTGTGAATGCCAAATACGGGTATGTTTGACTCTTTTATTTCCCCTAAATTTTTCATGTATTTGAAGTGTCTTTTGAATATCATATCATTATACTCATGCTCGGGTATAGGTGTCAAGCACGACGAGTAGGAGAAAATTAAAAAGATTGATATCTTGTTTATGGAGAAAACTGAAGACGATATTACCTAGGAGCCTGGATCCCAAGAGCTATAAAGGGAAGTGATGTCAACACATTTGCAAACGTCTCTACGAGATTATGGTCACCTAACAAAATGTTTTAAAAGATAAGCATAGGCAAAGAATCTTATAAAGCAAATTTGAGAGCCAAAATACAGACCCATAACTAATTAACTATGTAGTCCAGAGATCGGACTTGAATATGAGAGTTGGATACGACTTGTGTCCAATATATGTATATTCATTTTTCTAAGTTTTACCATGTATTTGGAGGATCAAAACCCCATACTCATGTCCGAAATAGAGTCAAACACGATTACTTCAAGGAAAATGAATGTCATTAATACTTTACCATACCTTGTGTGCAACTTCTTATGGGCCGCAAACAAGCTGGTCTCTGCTGCCATACCCTGAAAAACATGTTTAAGCAAGTATGTTACTGAGATCACAGACAAAAATAGTGTATTCACGAGACTTTCTACAAATACATTGATGAGTTAAGATTAAACAGATTGGCACTCAAAATATTTAGAGCAACCTATATTTTTACAAGATAAAATTTGGTTTAACTTACTGTATCAGTAGTGGTTGGTTTGCAGTAATAAATGATCTATCATGACTGGATTGGAAGTCCCCTTGTTGGTTAATCTCCTGCAATGCAGATTGTGAATGAGGAAACACTTGCACCCCATGCAAACCCTCTAAGGCTTTACTATGTCTCAATGAAGTATGGGGACTCATGATCCTCAAAAGAATGTGGTAAACGTTTTAGCTGCCGGCAAGAACTTGCCGGCAACAGTTGGAAGAAGAGAGTAAGACACAACTTTTGTGCTTAACCTGTGTACAGAGAAGAAGTGGCAATGTTAGAATCGAGTAGCAACATATGACCAATTCTTCATTCTTCTTAAAGCATTCATGTCCGATGCCCATGCCTTACACTTATATAGGTGTCGGTACAGGGATATGACCCTCCGAATAATGAAACGAGCTAAAACACACACACTAAGGCAACATCAAAAAGTTGAAACTAAATCCTCCAATATATGAATAAAATCTAAAAAATTGAACTTATAGCTATCAGATGCAGTCCCGTCTTCGATGTCACACATGAATCCGAGTAATGTAGACTACTACTATAAATATTTCTTTAACCAATTTAAGCATATGTTCAAGCCTGTGAAAATCCGCATCATAGGCCACCAAATTATGCTATTCAGGAATTTAAGCATATGTAATCAAACCAGATATTTGAAGTTTATCCTTTAAAAAAACTAGCAGCTTTGAAGAACAGACAATTGATTTTAAGTACGCCCAATGCCAGATAGCTACTTTTAGGTAGCTAATTAAACAATGTGGCCAATTAAATTCAACATCATCAACAGTCCCATCCCACTGAAACAAACCCAAATCTTAAAACAAGAATAATAATTCAAAATCATGTTCATATCCTTAATTACCCAGGAATTCCCAAGCATCACAATCCAGAGGGAAAAACCCAGAAATGGGTTCCCTAGGTACAAGCAAAAGAAGCAACCCCATATCAAGAAAATTGATAATAAGAACATTCTGAAGAACTGGAAGTACCTGGGAAGATGTGGAGGGAAAGCTAAGGACTAAGAAGAGAATTGAAGCAGCAGCCGATGAGTTAAACTTTGATCTTTCAGTTAGAAAACTAAGAAAGCAACAGGATCAGGAAGAAGAATAAGAAACGCAAAGAGTCTGGATTTTTTTCGTTCTTTGTCTGGATATTCCCTTTTAGCAAATGAATATTCTCCAGTTGGTTTGATAGTTTTAGCCCCCTGATCAGCATCATTTATAGATTAGTCTGGTTAATCAAAATCGACTAAATAAAATTGAAATTAGTTGTCGGTTTAACTGCTAATGCTGTTGTTGTTCTGTCTGGTTTGGTTTATGATATTGTGATTCCTTATATTAATAAATTCCGGATATTTTTTCGTTGTCTTAAATTGCGCACGTCAGCTTTAAATCATTGTCCGAATGTTACAGCAGGAAACCCAAAAAAGGGCAAAATTATATAAATAACCTTTTTAATTATTTAAATATAAATATATACCCCTTCTGACTTCAATGACAAATCTATACCCCTGTCAGGCCACGTAGGAAGAAGTCGCTACCTACAAAAAGCGATTAAAGAAGTCGCTCTGTGCAGGAAGCAACTTCGGGCTGAGTTGACTTCCTTTGCCACATAAGCCATTAATTTTAATGTGGATAAGAAATCACTCTGTGCACAGAGCGACTTCCTTGGGTTTGGGAATCGTAAAACCCTAGTTTCAAGAAATCGCTCTATGCACAGAGCGATTTCAATTTAAATTGAATCGTCCTTAAAGAAATCGCTCTGTGCACAGAGCTATTTCTTCTTAAGTTTGCCTTGTTTTTACATGGAAATCGCTCTGTGCACAGAGCGATTTCCTTTATGATGTCGCTTCCCGAGGGTAGCGATCTTCCTATAAATTTGATGACATGGCGGATCTCTATAGATTTGATGATAATCATTGTTTTAATTTTTGGCAGTATAATGAGGTATTTTTAATTTTTTATATTATTATTATTATTATTATTTATATTTTTTAAAATTTTTATATTATTATTTCTAAAATATTTTATTTAATGTTTTTTTGATATTTTTTTGAAGGATTATGAATGGGTTTTAAACTGCTACAATCATCGAGTTATGGATGCTCCAGATCCGGCTATTGTACCTTATCTGAAACAGGCCGAGTTCGGATATGTGAGCCTTATTATCGCGAGGACGAAAGTGGATCCCTACTTGATTAATGATCTGCTCGAAAGATGGAGACCGGAGACCCGAGACCCACACATTTCATCTTTCGTATGGTGAGACCACTATAACCTTACAAGACGTGCATTTCCAACTTGATTTACGTATTGATGGTCCCGTTCTAACGGGTATTACAGAAGACGATTGGGTTAGTCTTTGTTATCAATATCTTGGACGTGTTTTCGAGAAGATGTCCGGCGGGAAAATATTGTTGAAGTGGTTGGTCGACAATTTTTCAGATCTACCCGTTGATGCCGACGAAGATACAAACAAGGTAACTAATATTTTTTGAATTTTTTGAATTATTTTTTATCAATTTGTATTAATTTTTTAGAATTTTTAGAATTTAGGGTTATTTATATTAATTTTATTAATTTATAGTGTTATGCTCGCGCACATATTTTGCGCATAATTGGCGGGATTTTGATGCTAGACAAAACCCGCAACAAACTACATTTGGTGTGGTTACACCATCTACGGAACTTTTCGGAATCTGGCAATCTCAATTGGGGATCGACTGTTTTTGCTTTTTTATATCAAGAGCTTTGTACAAATGTTGATCCTCGGAAGCAAGTCATAGGAGGTTGCTTAATATTATTTCAGTCTTGGGCATGGTACCGTATGTCTTTTCTTCAGCCTTCTTTGATTACGCGACGTGCATATGAGTTTCCACTAGCTTGAAGGTAATATTTTATTATGTTTAATGTTTTTTATTTTTTAAAAAATTATTATTTATAATTTATTACTTATAAATTTATTTTATTAATAGTAGGTGGTGTTATCCATTGTCGCATTCTGGATTACCGGATAACCAACAAGATTTCCAATTATTGATAGATCGGGAGAAGGAGGTATTTGATCGCTTTTATTTTTTATATTTTAATTTAATTTTGAAATTTAAAAATATTTTAATTTATTTTAATACGGGGTATTTTTTTCAGTTCATTTGGCAGCCGTACAGCGAGTCAGACATTATGTCTTGTATCCCAACTAACATAGTGGCTCGCTCAAACTTATGGTTTTCGATGGTGCGGCTGATTAATTACTCAACTGTCGAGTGGCATCCTGGTAATCGAGTTCTACGACAGTTTGGGTTTAAGCAAGGTATTCTAGAATCACCTCCTATTTTTGATACCTTGTATGCTCTCACAAGACAAGGAAAGAACGACGTGGATTGGTCGAACAAACATAGAGAGTATATCTAGATATGGGATAAAAGATTCCAGCGGATTCTGATGTACGAACCAATTGTGGACGGGAGTTTGGGATACGGGTATTTTCGTTGGTACGTTGACAACGGTAAGCCCCACATCTTGACTGTAGAGGAGCGAGCACGCGAGATAGCTGTTGCTTCACGGAGACATCCACCGGTCCAACGAGTAGGGCGTGGAAGAGGACGAAATATTCAAGAGGAGTCACCTGCTACACCAATTCCCCAGCCCCAACCGTCTTGGTCTCCTCAGTTTCCATCACCCTCGGAGGGTTTTTTTACTGACGTCTTGCAGCCGTTTATGTCTACGACGAGTGTTACCATCGTCCCGATGCCATTGACTTATTACTATTTACCACCACCAGCATATGTTCCTGAGTTCGCTTCTATGCCTCAGTTTTCATATTTTGGATCTAGCTCAAGTATGGTTGACCAAACTCCTCCTCAGAGCCTCTTTTACACCGGCCCATTTGGTACTGGTTCTTACTCCGATAATGTGGAAGGAGATGATGATGAGGAAGAAGAAGACCCTGAAAGATTGCAGCAAAGAAATCTACGTCGGGATCGTCGTCCACCACGTTGCGGCACAGGCGGACATAGACGTCATTAGTTTCTTTTATGTAATTTTTTCTTAAATTGGTTTCTTTCATGTTTTTGGTAAACTTAATTTGGTTTCTTAATGTAGAAGCTTTGTTGTTATATATTTAATCTTTTTCTTATTAATTTGCTAAATTTAATTTCTTAAATATTTCTTCATCAAATCTTAAGTCTTAATAAATGGACACATTAAAGAATAAACAAATATTAGTAATAATTAAATATTACACATATTGTATAAAATATATATCGTATCACTTTATAGAAAGACCAGATCGATGCGGGCATGTTCTTCGTGTGTGTCCTAGATTTTTACAAATAGTGCATAACTTGGGTTGCCTAGTACTTTCTCTATGACCGACCAAATCTTCATCACAGAATATTCTGGTTGATATTGGATAACCTTTTTTCTCGCGTCTTAATGCAAAATTCGATCGTATTTTCAGTTCATCGTCCGTCGCATCTTCATCCCATTCATTTTTAATAGGAGGGAACTCACGTTCGTAAACCTTAAATACGGTTGTCAGCAAGTAAACTGGATCAACAACCGTCATATAATTTAACCGCACAGAAGAATAAGTAGCAATGACATGCGGACAAGGATATTTAAATGTTTGGAAGAATCCACAATCACATGTTCTTTTCCTTAAATTCACGACGTAAGCATTATGTTGTATACCTTCTAACGGTCTCGAGTACTCAGAGACACGGAATAAATGACCTTTCCCGTGAGAAACATGTTGCATTCATGGAATTCGACTGTTGTACAAATACTTGTAATTTATTTCGAAGATCTCGGTAAACTGTATGACCACCTTCCATATACTCTTGAGCTTATTTATCCAATGTGGCAAAGAGGGATCCCAACCGATAATATGTCACTTTAACAACATAAGTGATCGGTAAGTGTCTCACTCCTTTTAACGATGAGTTGATTGCCTTGGCTAGGTTGGTGGTCATATAACCATATCTTTTGCCTCCATTAAATGAACGAAGCCACTTCTCTCGGGGTATATTAAGAAGGTAGTTATATCCATCTTCATTGCGATTGTGTAAGTCATCCAATAGTTGTTCAACTTCTCTCACCAAGTATGTGTTTCCTATGCATTAAAAAACGCGGGGTTAATAATTCTGAAAAAAAAATTGAGGAAGAAAAAGAAGTCAATACTAACCCATTCGAAGCACCATTATACGTTCATGGTGGCTTTTGAACCTCGCAAGGTAATTAGTTGCAATGTGTCATAGACAATACCGATAATAAATTTGTGGCGGTTGCCAAGATTGTCCGATCTTCTGCATTGCGTATTTGATCAGTTTTCCTCGGTCAGAAATTACACATATTCCATCATCCCTATCCTATAAGATAGGTGATAGAACATACCTTCGCAAGTTCTTCAAGAAGAACTCCCAAGAAGGGAGATCCTCTTTTTCAACGATTACGAAGGCAACTGGAACAATCTTTCGGTTACCATCTTGCGCAACTGCCAACAATAAAATTTGTGTGTACTTGCCGTACAACCAAGAACCATCGATCTGGACCATCGGTTTGCAATGACGGAATACATTGACACATTGTGGAAAGGTCCAAAATTACCGTTCAAATTGGCAAACACAGGGTATGATACAGTCATTTTCATACGCCGGTATTATTTTGAGCTTCACCACCATCCCAGGAATATGCTTTTTCATCAACGAAAGCCACAGTCACAATTTATTGTACGATTCCTCCCACTGACCGTACAACTTTTGAATGACACGTTTTGCATACCATGCTCGTTTATACGAAACATGGTAACCGTATTGAGACGTGACTAAAGCCATACAAGTATAAACGGTTACCCGCGAATTCGCTTTCACTAGAGATATAATGGCATCACACAGCACGTGCACATCCAAGTTTCGATGATCCTGATTAAGGCGACCCACGATGCATGTGTGAGGGCCATCAAACTTGGTAATCTGCCAAAGGTTGTTTATTTTCTTCAGACAAGAAACACGAACCCTCCATTTACACCTCTGCTTCTTGTGTACACATTTAACAATGTACTTATCAGATGTATTCTTGTAAACACCGGATGCAACGAAGTTACGAATATTATAATGCTCGATTGCTGCAATCGTTAGATCCTTGGTCTCGAAAACCTTTCCTTTATATATTTTAAGAGAACCACCTTGGTTGTATTGGTTGATCTGGTGGAATTGAAGAAATTCCGAAGCATTGAAGGCTTCCATATCAATGGATGCAAAGTGGGACGGTGGCTCGTAAAACGATATTAGAATTGAAGTGTTAGGGGCATCCACTTCATCTGGCTCTTCTAGCTCATCAACATCTTCGGGAGGACCATAAAAAGGGCCTAGCTCATCACCATCAAGGCCGGACTCTTAAATCGGTTCTTCGTCAGAGCGGTCACCCTCAAATTCGAACAACTGTAAGTCCAGCGTAGGTCCAACAACTACAGATGAATGTTGGGTTGGTGGGAAGTTTAAATCAAATTCAGACCGAGAAAATGAAGACGATTGGGTGGTAGATTAAGGTCGAAATCAAAAGAAGCAACACAAAAATGTCTTGCCGCCAAAGACGATGGAACACCAACATTGTTCTGTAAACATTGTGTCGACAACAAGTTGAAGTCGTCTCGAATATTGGCCGTAGGCTATAAACGTTAGGGTTGAAATCAAAATTTGCACGACGCCAATCTAGGATGGCAGGAACATCATCATCATTATCAGAAAAAATTGCAAACAACTCTAACAAACCTCCTAAGAAATATTGCATGTGTGAATCGAGCATCATTTCAACGTCTCTATTGTCGGCCACATGAAAAATTGTATAATACAATGACTCTAATAACGTCGGTAATCTATATTTTAATGGCTCCAATTTTTAATCTCGAGCATACGGAACATGATCCGATACTCTTTTCATCAATGATATATAGCTTAATCTCTGCGGGAGCTTAAGTGTAACTGTATTCGAAGACTGAAACACCATACCCAGAGATGCATCACCAACCATTTGGTCGTCGTAATAAACCAAAGCAGTAATTCTTCTTGACATTTTGACTTTTAAATTCAAAGGAAAATGGATTCAAACTAAAACTTTTGGGATTGAGAATTGAGAATTCTGGTTGGAAATTCCGAGGTTCAAATCGAAATATTTAAGCACTTAGAAATCACTTCCTGCAGAAAGCGATTTCTGTTGTCAGACTGGAAATCGCTTCTTGCAGGTAGCGATTTCAATAATTTACTAGCTATATAAGACTCATTTCCCTGCTTTCAGACTGAAAACACTTCTTCAATAATTCATCAAGTTTCAAAAAAGAGTTCTGTGGCAAATCTGTAGAAGGCTATGTTTTCTTGCGTTCTTTTCTTCTCTAGTGCATATGGTTACACTTCGTTTAGTAGCAAGATAAAATACGATGAGTTCTATGATTTAATATCGACAGAGGTGCGAAGGAGACAACAAGAACAAGAGAAATCTTATACATGCAAACAAAAATATCAGTTGATGAACCAGGTCCTAAAGCACATTACCTGTTGAAATTATCAAGTTCAAAAGTCCTTCGGAAGATGTTTCGAGCTTACACAAATATTCTATGTCTATATATTGAGATTTGCGTCAAATTTAAGGATGAAGTTAGTTCAGTTACGGATGAAGTTAGTTCATCAAGTAACATCGATGAAGAAACAATTTTACAACGTATCAACAACAGACGACATCAAAAGGAACAACAAATTGAAGAACTAAACTTAACATCTGACGTGTCTACAGATTACGAAAACACGAAAACAGACGATTCTTCAACCACTTAGATATTTTTTATGTAGAGTTTAATATTTTCGGACAATAGTAATAAAGTATACCTTTTATTACATTTTTTTAATAACTTCTACATTTTATTAACCTTGACTTATTAAGATACGTTTAATTAATAAAATATAATTTTTATTATTAATCTTACTTATTAAGATAAAAATATTAAATATATATTATAAAAATAAATATAACCGATATTGTTCTGTGCATAGAGTGATTTCCTGGATCATAATTGAAATCGCTCTGTGCACAGAGCGATTTCTTATCCACATTAAAATTAATGGCTTATGTGGCAAGGGAGGTCAACTCAGCCCGAAGTCGCTTCCTACACAGAGCGACTTCTTTAATCGCTTTTTGTAGGTAGCGACTTCTTCCTACGTGGCCTAACAGGGGTATAGATTTGTCATTAAAGTTGGAAGGGTATATATTTGTATTTAAATAATTAAAAAGGGTTATTTATATAATTTTGCCTGAAAAAAACTAATTATTGAACTGAATAATAAATATATACGTCTCATTATAAAATTAAAGGATTAAATTATTGATTTTTATATATATAAATAATCTATTTAAAATTTTAGTATAGAATATATGTTAATATATACGGTGTGGATAAGAGAATGTTATGTGCAGATAATGTTCTCTCTTAAATTTTATAAAAATATATTGAAAAAATATAGAACATTACCTGTATATGGTGTTCTTCCTAAAGTCGTTAAATGCAGGTGACGTTTCCGTCAGTGAGTTATTATTTGGAAAAAGTTATGTGGATTATAATTATGGGTTGTAGTAGATTAGTTTAAGAGTGTTACGAAATCAAGAGCAATGTTGGTCTGGTTAAGTTTATCGAAGGGTGTTAGTCTAGTGAAAAAGTTGTGGGTGAGACTTTTCATGGTTGAGATGTTTCGGGGTAAGTTTCTATTGGATGTTTGGTGGAGCCGCGTTTGTAGGAAACAATTGAGGTTATGTTGATGGGTTTTAGATGTGGTGTTGGTTGTCTTTTATGTCTACGTGGCACGTAGTTATGTTGTATGATGCTATAAGTTAGAATGATATCGTAATGAAAGTTGTGAGTCTTTTTCTTTGTATCTGGAAGTAAGGAGCTATGAAAGGAGTTTGAAAGCAGTTTGTTTTTGATGGACTTGTTTTAGATGATGATGAGTTGAAAGTGAATGTTTGTTTGGTTAGTAAATTGAGCTTGAGGGCTAGTATTCTTTGAGAATGTTGTTGTCGTCGTAAGTATTAGAGTAGATGTGTGTAAACAAATCTCTGTAAATTCTGTGATGTGGTTTCTTGGCAGTTAAAAAAAAGTGTTTTCTTTGAGAACGATTGGAGTTTTTGAGTAATATGCCTTAATGTGGTAAGGTTTTAAGACAGACAATGGGTTTCCAATTGAGTTTATGAGTGTTCTCTCGTTAATAGACATGTAACCGGTATAAGTAAGTTATCCAGGTCTGGAAAGGTATGTTAAGGTGTTTCGACATGAATCTTTTAGGTTCTTGGTAAGGATGTTGTCATTAGTAGAGTTGCTTATAATCGTGTTTAGAATTTTTTTGATTAAGTGATACTATTTAAGGATTCTATTGGTGGAAGTTATTATGTGTTATTGTGGTAAGCGAGATTCGGTGAAAAATTTTAATTGTTGCCTTGTATTTTTGAATATGTTTGAAAAAGTTAAGCTTATTAGTGGAAGTGGGAAGTTTTAGTTGTCGGAAGTTGCTTGCCAACCTTGAGTAAGGAGAGTTAGGCCATTAGGAAAAGAAAAATGGTTTTTCTTTTAGCTTAAGGATGCAAGGAGTGTCGTTTTGTGAATCGTTGCAAGTTGTGAAGATGGGTGGTGTAAAGATGAGACTGAATCTTTTCTTTATGAGATGTATGTTGAGATTTTGGTTTTGGGTAGCAAAGGTCCCTTTTGTTAAGATCCTCGTGTGGTTCAGAGTGTTTAAGTGGTATCTTGGTGTTTGGAAAGTCACGTAGGAGTGAAAGGAAATTGTGAAGACCAGTTTCCCAACCTCTTTCTATGGTGAAAATTTCGAGGAAGAAATTTCTTAAGTGGGGAGAGTTGTAACACCCCAAATTTGGGCCTAGAAGTTTAGAGGCCGGTTTAGAGTTTTAGTGGACCGATTTTGTCGGTTTAGCCTAGTTCGGGATTAAATACTTAAAAATTGATTTTTAATCAAAATAAATTATGGAAAAATATTATAAAATACTTAAATAATATATATTAGAATTTGGTCAAATCAATTTTGAAAAATGACCCTTGAATCCCTAAGATTTTGAAATTAGTGACTATTTTATAAAAATAGAAAACTTGATGACAATTTTATAAACTAAGCCAAAACTTTGGATCTTTAAGGTAATTTGATATAATTCTAATCCTAGTTGATCTAGGTTTTCCAAGAAACTATATAAACAACCTTTAATCTCTAATTTTAACCTAAGTAATCAAAATTCTCTAATTTTAATCTAAAACACAAAAATTCACTTTTTAAAAATATCTCTTCTTTAAATTTTGGTTTCTTCTTCTCCAAGGCAGCCTCTTCATCATCTTTTCAAGGTAAATATCCATTTTTTTAATAAAATTTTGTTGGTTTATTTTTCTATATTTTTCTTCATCAAAATCTCGTCGTTTTTCTACGGGTTTTCTAGTTTTTAAACCTTCAAATGGGTTAGATTAATTTTGGAGTTGAGAATCCTTAAAACCTCTGAAACCTAAAGTTTTTTTAATGAATTTACTAAGTTCTTGTCTTATTGAAACAATCTTTAAAGTCTTGAATCAATAAAATTGGTTTCCTTGATAAAAATTTCATTGTTTTCTTGATTTTCGTTCAAGGGTTTTACATGGCTATTTTTGATGCCTAAATACATGAATCTTGAAGTGTTTATATGTAATTAAGATGAGTTTAAAGTATCTAATCCTGGACCTAAGGTTTAGGGGGTGTTTGGAGAGGTTTTCGGTGAGTTTCGGTTAAGTTTTATGGTGTTTTTAGGGGCTGCCATATATTGGTCTGACTTGAGGGATGTTTGGGTGTGTTTTAATAAACTAAAACCTCTGTTTTTGATGCTTGAATTAGGTCAAGAGATAGAGGAATAAGTTTGAAGGAGTTTGGAAAGCTGAATCGCGTTTTCGGGTGACTTTTCGAGCAAGTTTCAGTAAATCGGTGAGTGAATTATGAGGGATGCCAATTTGGTATGTTTTTAAATATTTTTCAAATGTTTGGGGTGTAGGGATGGTGTGAAAAACCTCCCTATACTCGGAAGTAAGTTTTAAGTATTGCTTTCTTAAAGGTTCTCATATTATGCCTTGTTTTTACAACGTTATTTGTTATGCTCTTATTATGTTGTGCATATGTGATTATGCATGTATATAAATGCTCATGAGATTGTTTTTAAAGAGATTTTATATACATTCAATGTTCCCATGGTTTTTATTTTGAAAAATAAGATAAAAATGGTTTTATCGGTTTTTGCAAGTGATACGTAAAAAGTGGGATACATGAGATTTGAATTCTATTTTGAATTTAAATGTTGAGCATTGATTTTTGATAATATATTGTTTAGTTAAGTGATGAACCTTATGGGATAAGTTGACCGATCAATAGGGTCTAGAGTGTACTTTAAACATTCAAAAGTCGTACGTGTATAAACTCCTTGTGTGTTGCATTTTGCCTTTTATTCCAATGCTATGTGATGGGAGTAGTACTGTCACATACGGGTTGATCGGAGTAGTACTATCACCGGACACCAAGGTGAGATAATTCATGTTGAGAGTAGTATCAACATGCGCATGCTCTGGGAGTAGTACTAACATGCGGTTGCCCGTTTATCCTGACGATTTGGAATAGTACAAATCGGATCACTAGCACCAATATATGTTTTTATTTTTCAAAGGTAAGTGTCTTGGTTTTCACTTGATTGCATATGGGGTTATGCATGCGAGGTTTTATGCATTGGTATGCATGTGATTGTAGCATTGCTATGTTGATATCATGTAAGACTTGAGCTTTGTGCATCGAGATGCACGTGTAAGCATTGCTATGTGAGTAGCATGTAAGACTTGTGTTTTAGCTTGTAAAATATGTGATTACAAAATGGTTTTTACTAAAATTTAATGATGGCGTTGTTCGCCTTGGTTTGATGACACTTACTGAGTTTTAAAAGTGGCGTTGTTAGCCATGTGTGTTTTGTTTTATAAAGAGTATGACATATTTTTAAATTGATGAAATTGGTTTAATATGGGCTGCATTGCAAAGTGTTTTTATACTTGTTTTATTCACTCACTAAGCTTATGCTTACCCTCTCATTTACCTTGCAATGTAGAGTTTTTGATGTGGAGACAGCAAAGAGAAGCAAGGATCCAGGTAACTGTCAAATGAAAGCTCAAATGTGTCTTTATAACATTAGTAGTTGTGAGAGAGCAATGGGGATGAGTTATCATATTGTGAATAATGTCTATGCTTTTGAGACATGGAATGGTTATATGTTTATACTTATTTGATGAATATCAAAGTTGATTTTAGCTTGCGACTTTGAAGTAAATTGTTCATTGATATTCCTTTAGTATTAATATAGTTATCTTAAAGTTTGATTCTTGATATTCTTATGTTTGAATATGAGTGTTGTTTATAATGAAGCATGACTACTTAGGAGTTGAATATATTATTGCTAACTAGGTTGAATTGCATCTAACTAATATGTCATGATATATGCTTAAAGTGTTTTTAGATGAATTTGCATATAAAGAATGTCATGAAACCTTTGGAGGCTGGAAATAGTCTAACTTTGAGCATGCAATTAAATGAATTGTAGATATTATTTTAAGTAAAAAAACTCACGTTCAAGCATGAAATATACTTAATTAAATATTGATAACCTTAATTTCACAATCATAGTATAAAATTCTGGAAATTATAATTAGGTCCCTAAAACTTGTTCGATTAAATTAGGACTCATTTCTTTTTAGTCTCCGCTGCAATTGAACTCGGTCCTTGCATGAACATGTAGGATCTAATCAAAGCATTTAGAAAAGATAAAAGATAATTTTTTTAAGGTTGTTTATCGGGGTGAGTCTTCGGATTAACCTTGATATTCCCCGTGTAACTCGTTCGAGTCAAGTAGCGTCTAGACCGGGTCGAGGGGGTTACAGAAAGTTTAACAAGTAACTAAATTTCAAATTTCGGTACGATAGAGAAACTTGATTCATGATTAGACTTTTATTATCATTTACAAAAATGCTTAACAAATATTTTTTCTACTAAATTTTCAAATGTAAAAAAGTTTTAGATCACCAAAATTTGTAACTGGAATTCGAATTAGTTTACACCAAATTGAATTAGTATTATAAATTTAAAAAGTTTTGAAAATCGTAATCCTCCTCGAGTTGATATTCTTTTATGTTATATATATTTTTCTTTTCCTTTTATCTTTATAAGTTATATATTTTCACTGACTAAACTGTTGTCGTGTTTCTTACTGGTAGGCAATAGTTTTTATATGTAACATGATTTATAATTTTTTTTAAACTGTTTTAGAATGAAAAAAAAAAACAAATGATACCACCAGCTCTACTAAATCAACGTTCTTCCACGATGCTGAAAAGTATTGTAAACATATATCTTGAAAGCTAACACAAGCCCATGGATGCATTAAAACGCTGGGTGTTGCTGTCATTCATTTTTCGTGATTGCAGCAGTCGTATCTCCGAACATCGACGTTCAGAAGTGAAACAAAATGTATGTTGTTTTCGGCTGTTGATCGTTCTCCCCATGTTTTTAACCATAAGTGTCGTTTGAGAGGGGTTAAATGAAATGAATGTTTGTTGATACAAACTTTTGTCTTAAAAGAAGTGTGATGTGACTAGATTTTAAAACTAGTCTACCGTGCGACCTTAGGTAATGTGACTCAAGATAAACGTCTAAGTAAGCCTTCTCAACACTTTCAAAAAATCAAACTACGCGAAGCGTTTTTAGCAGAAATAGATTAAACGAGATGAAAGAGGAAGAACTTCGAAAAAACGCTTAAGAACAAAGAAAGAACGCTCAGCTCACAGTATTTTACAGCCTTTATTCCTTAGAAACTTGGAATACTCTGATACATAACGGTTCATTTATACTTGAACTCCCCTTAATTCGATAGTATATACAGATTTACATCAACCGTCCATTTACAAAGCATAATTTTGAGAATATTCTCAATTAACTATGGATGGATAAAGCTTTTAAAACTCTCATTGGATCAGATAAACATTGGTGGTCTTCTCGAGTTTAAAATCATTAAAATTACTTGAGCAAATGTAATTATACCATATAATGTCAATATTTCAAACCTTAATTTGCGAACCGTAACAGAAACAAAGCGAAGGGAAGGGGATGAATTTGGTTCATTACAAATTACATGTATTGGAAGTAATTTATTCACTTGACTTTACATTCCAATTTCACAAATTAATATATATATATATATATAAATTTAATAATTATTAAAAACAAAATTTTACAAATAAAAAATTAATATATAAAATTTATAGATATATATATTTAGTAATGGTATTTAATTTTTTTTATAAATTTATTAATATTAAATGAATACAGAACATTAATAATTAATAGATTATTTAAATAAATATTAAATATAATTATATTTTTATATTATTTTATTCATGTAAATAATCAAATAATTTTAGGTTATCAATTAACTTTAGGGTAAATTATTTCAGTGACCACCCAACTAATTGAGGTTACTTATTTTAGTCACCCAACTAACGAAGTCGTCAATCAGGTCATTTAACTTTTAAATCTTATATGTTTGTGTCATCGTCGTTAAAATTTTAATGAATTATATAAATTAAAATAATAAATAAATTACAGAGATTAAATATGTAATTTTATAGATTTTATTTAACAGACACTATCATTAACCTTTTCCGTTATAATTTTAACGACAGTGACACAAATAGGTAGGATTTAAAAGATGAGTAACCTGATTAATGAGTTTATTTATCAGATGACCAAAATAAATATCCTTAATTAATTGAGTGATTACTAGAATAATTTACCCTTAACTTTTTAAAAATCAATTATCTTAATCTATTAATCAAATTAATTAATATTATGGATTATTATAATTTATTATCTGCAAACTTTTAATAAGGTTAGAAAATTAAAAAGTAGTTTAAAAGGAGGATAAAATACTAATTTTATTTTAATAATAATAATAACTACAGTTCAGATGGAAGCGTCCATCAGTTCAGCCAGGACAGCCCATCTTTAGATTCTCTCTCTTTCTCTCCCCTTTATATGGATTATATTTGCCTCTGACAAAAGAGAAAAGAAAAGAAAAAAAAGGAAAATCCCCAAGCAAAACTTAAATTATTTGCAATCAAATATAGAAAATTTGAGGAAGGAAAGTGAAAATCCAAGTGAGAAAGAAGGGTGCCGAGGATTTTTTCCCTTCAGTTTTAAGGCCGATCTGAGCGGTTAGACGCTACAAATGGGGACTCTTCAAACATGGAGAAAAGCGTATGGCGCTCTTAAAGATTCCACCAAAGTCGGTCTCGCTCATGTCAATAGCGATTACGCGGTAATGATTCGAAGATCTCCTCTTTTAATTTCTTCCCCCTATATTTAGTATGCGGATTTTTATTAGATTTTTTTTTGTGAAATGTTTATAATTAGGACTTGGATGTGGCCATAGTTAAAGCTACTAACCATGTCGAGTGTCCTCCGAAAGAAAGGCATCTTAGAAGTGAGTTCTTTTTTATTTTATTCTTTGAATTGCCAATTTACAGATCCAATTTAAATTTCTGTGGTTTTCAATTTCTGGGATTGGATATGTGTTGATTTTGCTGGTTTTTGTTTTTGTTGAAGAAATCTTGTTAGCCACATCAGCGATTCGGCCACGGGCAGATGTTGCCTATTGCATTCATGCGCTTTCCCGCCGATTAGCCAAGACTCATAATTGGACGGTATTATTTCCTGATTATTTTTCTTATGATTGCAAAATCTTAGGGCTTCTGTTCTTTAAATTTGATATGAAATTGTTCAATTGGACGACGATGCTTTCACTTTAAAATAAAGCTGGGAGTATCGAATTGCTATATTAGTGTGCATTCAATACTAATGTTTCCAAAATTAAGTTACTTGTTTCTTATCGCTTTGTCTACTGGCTTACTTGTCTATGTATTAGATTTTTTACTACTGTGCATCATATGGTATGTTTTGCTGTTATATTTATGGAAGAGCACACCATTCAAAATGTATACTATGTTGAGAGTTAATTTCAATACCTTCCAGTGAAACCTTTTTTGGGGGGGTGATCCTTATTCTAATTCTGTATGCATTTTTGGCTGGTGGTTTGCAATCGTTTCTAGTTGCAATTGTGTTTCTAGACACACTGAAATGATATTGATTACAAGTACATTTGTTAGGTTTTTATGTAATATTTTTTTCAGCTTTGATATGATCAATGAACCTTGATTTTTGGTGGTTGAATTCATCTTCTTGGGCATGAGGTTTATCCTCAAAGATGATTTATTCATGTTTTTTTGTTCTTTAATTGTTTAAGTTCTTGTATGCATCATAATTAACATTTATGACTTGGCAAATTAAGTTGTACTGATGTTCTAGGATATGTAAGCATCTAGCTCTGTTTTGATATAGTTAAATGAACTTATATCGTGTTTTTTCTTCTTCCTTTATTTTATAGGTTGCATTGAAAACTCTTATAGTTATCCATAGGGCTCTGAGGGAGGGTGATCCTACTTTCAGAGAAGAGCTTTTAAACTTCTCGCAAAGAGCACGCATCCTTCAACTTTCTAACTTCAAGGATGATTCTAGCCCTATCGGTGAGCTTTTAATTTCACTCTACGTATGTGCCTATTGGTTTATGCATATATCTCCATCTTCTCTACATGTCTTCTTGTCTCTAATAATAACTTTTTGTTTGCCTATTCATTTTGCCCTTTGTTTTGTATATGCTCTTCAGCATGGGATTGCTCTGCCTGGGTGCGTACATATGCATTATTTTTGGAAGAAAGACTTGAATGCTTTCGGATTTTGAAGTATGACATTGAAGCTGAGCGTCTCCCAAGACCTTCCCAGGAGCAGGATAAGGTATCATTCTTTTGGGAATATTTGTTCCTTAGAATTACACAGGTATCTGGTTTTACCATTGTGGGTTCTTGGTCTGCTACAATTTTGGTTCTCTTAAATTCGCAGGGTTACAGCAGAACAAGGGAGTTGGACAGCGAAGCGTTGTTGGAGCAGTTGCCTGCTCTGCAGCAATTGCTCTATCGTCTCATTGGTTGTCGGGTATTATTATATTTTAATCTTGTCTAATCTGAGTTTTGTTTCCCGAACGCATTCAGTTTTTGTTATTTGTTTATGTATCTGGAAAAGTTAATGGGCTTTTCTGCTCTCCTTGCAGCCGGAAGGTGCTGCTGTAGTAAACTACATTATACAGTATGCCTTGGCTCTGGTACGTTCAATTTCTTAGTCTCTCTATGTTATGTGTTTGTGTCATTTTATTTAGTCTTGAGATCTTATTTCTAATCATCACTAGTGGCATCTGTATGTGTTCCTGGCTTTCATGCAGTATTCTTTGTCTTCTTAGGTTCCAACTTTTGCTTTCAGGATCCCTTCTAGTTTAGATTATTATTTTCATTCTACTTGATCTATTCTTTTTTGTCTTCCTCGCATCTTATGATGAATGAGAATGAACAGTCTCTAGATAAATCTCTTCTGGTCAGATACAAGAAACGGAATACTGGTTGATATGGCTAATGGCAATTAGCGCTTGTAATTCACTAGTTGTCTTCTATCTTGTTACTGATCTCCAATCACTGAACTAATCTACTTCGAAAGTCTTTTGTTCAAGTGACACACGAAGAGTTGAATAGCATGCAACTGAACTTATCTATCAGCTGTTCTCTGCGAATTTATAAAACTGTTGTGATTTTGTTGTTAATGAGCATCACATGTATAATTCTTATCTAGTCCCCAGTTCTTGTTTTGAGTTTTCTACTAGTGGAATCTGGGTTCTACTGTTAAATTTGAAGTTAAAAAGTTTCATTAAAGAGTTTTTCATTTTCCATTTGCACTATATACAAAGTGTACTAAATTATTTCTCCTTGTAAATAACAACTAACCAACAGGGGGAAGAATCCACTGAACAAGCAGACTGTTTAATTTGGCTGAATTCGTAAAAAGATCATGGCCAAAATCAGATTATCTTTAAAATTTAATCATAGCAAGTAAATAGGTTACATGCGAATCCATAAAAAGGTTCACAAGCGGGAACATTTCTGCTAAATTTTTCTACCTATAGACTATAGGATCATGTTAAGCTCCCTCGTGAAATGGATTGGTAGGAGTGAAGATGTTTAATTTACAGAAGGTGGATCACAGTTATGAGTTTGGAAGTTGATGCTTTCTGCATGTAATCGATCGCTGATGTTAATAGAAGTGGTGATTGCTGGACCTATAATTTTAAAATCCATTTGATTGATTGTGTCATCTTTTGAATGTTTGGAATTTTTAGATTTATGATTAAGATTTCAAGATCCCCATTATGTATCTGCACCTCCTTTCTTAGTAACAAAATTTTGTGTTAAAAATGTGGAAAATCTGGAACATTTTTGTACATCTTCCTAGTAATCCCGTTACCTCATATGGATAAGTAAATTGATGGGCATCTTACAATGGAAATACTTCTTTTTGAAACTATGTTAACCTCGCAATATTGCACTTTCAGGTATTAAAGGAGAGCTTCAAAATATATTGTGCTATCAATGATGGAATTATCAATCTTGTTGACAAGGTGATTTTTTTTTATTGTTTAGAAAATGATTTCCTGGTTTAAGGTTGATGCTTTTTTCTTTCATTCTTTTCTCCCCTTTTTCACAATAGCTCTGAGTTCTGATTTTATTGCAGTTTTTTGAGATGCCTAGACATGAAGCTGTCAAAGCACTTGATGTATACAAGCGAGCTGGTCAACAGGTGAAGATATAATTTCTAAAAGTTGCACTTCGGTCAAATATTAGCTAAGTAGTTACTTTTCTGGTTAATTACATTCTCATTTGGTTAGTAATCGCGGTTGGTCTGATACCTCTGTGTCAACAGTTAAATATCATGTTGGCTTGGTAAAAATATATTTAATGTCTATGATGCAGGCTAATAGCCTTTCTGATTTCTACGAAGTTTGCAAAGGATTGGAACTTGCTAGGAACTTCCAGTTCCCTGTTCTCCGGGAGGTATGTGTTCTATGGAGGTGATTTGTAGTTCGAATTTTCTCTTATCTGACTTTTTTGTTCAATTCTTTGATGTTAATTCATCACTACAATTGTTCCAGCCACCACAGTCTTTTCTTGCTACCATGGAAGAGTACATTAGAGAGGCACCACGCGTAGTTTCCGTCCCAACGGAACCATTGGTTAGTACTCTTTCAACTATATTCCTGATAACACACAAATACACGTGCATGCATGCATGCATGCATACTACATATATAAGAGATTTATTCACACTAATTTAAAAGTAATTTACTTTTATATACTGTTAAATATATATATATATATATATATATATATATGAAAAGTATTGTGTTCTCTATAAATATGATAGGGATATTGGGTTGATTTGAAACTTTATTTGCATGATGTGTACAAGTATATTACTATGTCTAACATTTAAGTGTACATGAAGTAAAATAAACTCTGGGATATCTGTAAAATGAATGACCTTTTAAACTTTATCCTCTCTTCTCCTTCCTTCGTCATTAATTTAGAATTCTCAAATTGCCTTGGAATTTAGTATAATATTTTGAAGTGATATTAAGTGTTTCTTGTTGCAGCTTCAATTAACATACAGACCCGAGGAAGGTCCTTCTGAAGATAATAAATCATCCAATGATGAACCTGAACCATCTGCACCTGCTGAGGATGTTCCCGTTTCCAGCGTCGAGAGTGCTCCTCCTCCCCCTCTGGCACCTCAGACCAACTTGATCACTGACGACTTACTGGTATGTTTCTTTTTGAATTTCATAACATATCCTATTTATATATTTCTCTTATTGCATTTTTTTGGGTTCAGGGATTGAATGATCCTGCACCTAATGCCTCGGCAATCGAGGAAAGTAATGCTTTGGCACTAGCCATTGTTCCAACGGAATCTGGTAAACTGTGTTTCTTAGTCTCTCGCCTCTCTTCCTTTATTTGATGGCTACATATTCTTGTCTTTGGTGTCGTGATGCTAAAATGTTTTTTTCCTAATATTTTATTTTGCAGGTGCTTCAACATTTAACTCTAGTGCCGGTCAACCAAAAGATTTTGATCCTACTGGATGGGAACTTGCCCTTGTCACAACACCAAGCACCAATATTTCTGCACCAACTGAAAGGCAATTGGTATTCCCTCTCTCTGCTTTCGCTTCTCATGTATTTCCATGTAATTTGAACTCTTCATTTCTCTTGAAGTACTTGTATCTGGAACATATTTGAACTCGAGTCAAGGATCTGACCCTTTTAGGACCTCCAAATACATGAAAGAAAAACCAAAGTGCCGAGTGGAAATACATGGAGGACCTGAGTCGGTAGCATAATCTTAATTATCTGACTGGTTTTGTTACTGATGATCGACAGGCTGGTGGATTGGACTCACTCACTCTCAACAGTTTATACGACTCGGCTGCATATACAGCTTCCCATCAGCCTGTATATGGGAGTGCAGCGCCAAACCCATTTGAGGTACAGGATCCATTTGCCGTATCGAATAACATTGCTCCCCCTACAGGAGTTCAAATGGCAGCAATGACTCAGCAACAAAACAATCCCTTTGGTTCTTACCAACCTACCTATCCGCTGCCGCAACAACAGCAGCAGCATTTGATGATGAGCGCATCGAATCCTTTTGGCAATGCAGGGTTTGGTGCATTTCCGTCGAACCAAATGGTCCCCTATGCTCAACCGCATGCAAACAACCCATTTGGCGGAGGCACCGGCCTATTGTAGCGTTAAATTTGACGAGTCGACCGGTGTGTCGTTTGGTTGATGCCGTTTGAAGATGAGAAGAGTGGCTTTGATCATCGGTGTTCTGAATTTATATGGGTTTTGAACGCACACAAAAAAAGCAGTCCGTCTATCATTTGAATATGTAATAATATTAGTTTGTTGAAAATTTCTCAGGTGTATTAAATCTCAACTGAATTGACTTTGATTTTGATCTACTCATAAATGCATGTTTCATTAATTTCCACGTTTTTTTAATTATATTTCAACATTTTTATTTTTGAAATATTATTATTTAATCGTCTATACTCAACTTTATATAATCAATGGACTAAGCTTTTTACCAATTATGGTTAATATAATGAAATTAAGTGTTTTATTTTTATACATGGTCAGGAGTGTCATGTTGCTCGATCAAGAACAGCAACGATGAATGAATGGACTGTCGAGACAAAGAACGTTTAAAAAGGTATAAATAAATATTATCGTATAATTATTTTTAAATTAATATAAAATTAAATTAATTATAAATTTATTTTTTTATATTTTTAATATTTATATTTTATCTTTACCACTAACTTTCATCGATATTTACCAATAAAATTCATATTTATATTTGTCGTGCTAATTTATTACATTTATTTTCTTCGTTTAAACATTTAACTTTTGCAAAGATTACCCAAAGATATCTATAAATTTAATTGACATTAAACTAAATACTCAAGTCACATTAGAGACGGATATACGTATCTCAGATATTTTTAAGACGTTTGAGAAAAAATTTAAAAATAATCTTATAGAATAAAATATTTTATTATTTCAATATTTATAAAAAAAATTATTTAAGATCTATTAAATAATTTAGTGATTAAAAATAATCATATAACTTTATTTTATGAGTTTAAATCTCGATCCGAGACTATAATATCTCTATTTATTAAAAATCAAAATAATATTTTTATTATTTTATTTAAAAATTACCTTAAATACAACTAAAATAATTCGAAACAATAGCTAACTTAGAAAATTACAATTTTAAAAATTATAAAAATATGAGTTCGATTCCTGATCATAACCCCTCCGGCCTATAATACTATAATATTATTTTTTAATACAAGTGCATGTTTGAATAAATTTCCATTCAAAAAAATGTTTGAATAATTAGTTTTTGAAAAAAATATATTAGCCTTTGATTTTTACTTTTATATTATTTTCCAATAAAATTATTTTTTTGCTACGACGATTCCTTCACTTAAAGTCAACTTTTAATTAATTTATTATATTTTACAACCTAAATAAACGTCAGTTTCCTTGACCACAAAGCGTGTTAAGCTCCCTTGCCGATTTGAATCACTAAACTATAAAAAAAATAATAGTTTTTGCTAATGATATTTCAAAAATATAAAATAATCCTAAATTATTATAAGATATTCGTTTAATATATTAAATTACAATATAATAATTATTAAATTAACATAAAATAATCATTGAATATTTAAATTGTTATATTATTTTATAATATTTATTATGTTACGAATAAAGTAAAGAATAAAAATAAAATAGGAGAACAAAAATAAGAGATAAAAGAGAGAGATTTTGTATTGTATTCTCAAAGTAGAGTTGTGTACAAAGCTTTGGCCAAAAGTCTATATTTATAGGCATAAGATGGAAACCCTAATTTTAATGGGTATTAAACCCTAATAATAAAGCTCATTAAACTTTAATTTAATATATGAATATCCACCATGAATAAATATATTCATAACATTCCCCCTTGGATATCCATGAAGATAATGTGCCTCGTTAAAACCTTACTAAGATAAAAACCCTGTGGAAAAAAAATTTCTTAGTGAAGGAAAAATAGTACATACATCTTTGATACGCATAACATGTTGCCTCATTAAAAACCTTACTAGGAAAACCCATTGGGACAAAACCTCGGTTAAGGGAAAAAGAGTGCGACGCGTATTTACTCCTCCTCATGAAAATATCACATAAGATCTTTAAATCTTCATAATTCAATATTGAATACAAACTTCAAATGTTGAAGTAAATCATGCACTAGTGGATAAATCTCCCAAATCATTGCTTGAAATGATTCATTGAATAATATTCGTCTAAAAATCATGAGGGACGAAACTTGAAGAAATATGTTTCGTTTTATTATATTTGATATATCTATCTTGAGATATAAATTTTGTATTATCTTTTTACAAGATAGCTTACATATTATTTTATAAAAAACATTCACATATCTTCAGGATATGTTTAGCCAAACACATATTTCGTTTTTGCCTCGTGCATAACAATTATTTAAAGGTAATGATCTCGTAGCACTTAAATAATATTTCTGGACCAGCTAAGATACGATGCTTTCAGATCAAATAATTTATATATTGTGCTTTTAGACCAAGAATATCATTACCCTTTTTCTTGAGGCAGAAAGAATCTTTGTTTACACTAAGAGACCTAACAACCATAAGGGTGATCAATGAATATGCATTATTCATATAAAGTCTCTTTCAATATTTTTCTGTATGTCAATTGATGCACAAGGATTTAAGAAGATCTCTTCACGAGTCTCAACTATATTCAAATCAACGACAACAATAAAAGTTCAGAACTAATCCACTTAATCAAAATGATCGGGGAAATTAAACAATTCATATAGCATTATGCTAATAAGTATTCAATGAGGCAATTATATCAAATACGCCTAAATCTTTCAATCCATAAGAGATATATTTAATATGGTTGAATAATATTCTCGAGAACTTGAATTAACTGCTTCTGGCAGTCTAAATCCTTTTAGAAGCTTCATGTAAATGTTTTTATCGAGAGGCTCACACAAATAAGATGTAACAACATCCATTAGACGAAACTATTTTATTTATTGCCAGAATATCTAAAAGTAATTGTATCCACCACCGAGGAATATATTTTCCTCATTCAATTTCATGTCTTTGTGAGAATTCTTGTGCAACCAAATGAGCTTATATCTCATGATTTCCCCTTTTGATTTCTCTTTCTCACAAAGGCTCGTTTATATCCACGAGCTTTACACATTTCACGAGCTATAGGCTCAAATACTTCTCTTTTCAAAAGAGATTTAGTTTCGCCTCAATTGCCTCTTTTATGTTGGCCAATCATTTTTTTGTTTACATTGTCCAATTGACAATGATTCATGATCCACGTCATCAAATAAAATCTCTAGTGTTATATTGCATGCAAATATATTAGCGACGTTGATTTAATTTCAGTTCCATTTGTTACTAGACATGACATAATCTATTAAGATCTCTTTATAATCAGGTACCTGAGTCATGTCAATGTCTCTGTTGGAGACCATTTAATCTCTTCTAGAGATTTTTATAATCATTGATTCCTCGATCAGATTATCATAAAATATAGCTCATTTTCCTTTTCGAGGATCTCTTATCTTTGGAACTTACTTGTCTACTACGCTTTAAGCGTAAGTTAGACTCATTAGCAACTAGAGTTTGTTCTTCCATGACATCAAATTTAATCGGAGCATTCATAGCTGGTATACGTGACTTAGTCACTCTTTTAGGGTCAACAAAATCATCTGACAATTGATTTGCTAAATGAATTATCCATTGAACTTATAGTTCACATTGTGTATTACGTGGATCAAAAAGAGAAAATGATAATTTATTCCAACTTATTTCTTTCCCTAGCTATTTATTTTCTCCCCCTAATATTGGATAAATTGACTCATTAAAATGATAGTCATTAAATCGGATTGTAAATAAATCCTCTATCAGAAGCTCTTAATTATATTCCTAACAAAACTCATCTTTGTGCGTTGTGGTGGAGCAATTAGAATATATATCCATACTCAAAAAATTGATATGAGAAATATTTGGTTCCTGACCAAAAATCATTTATAATAGGGAGAACTTATAATCATTTGTTGGCTTGATGCGAATTAGTGATATTACATAGAAAATGATATGTCATCAACATTATCAAGATCATTGTCTTTATAAGATAATCTGAAAATTATGCTCATAATTTTATCAATTGAGCAAGTAGCCTCACAAACACCAAGTTGCGGGTTAATAACAAGGATACATATAACTATCTAGTCGATGCATCGATAAAAATCATAAAATATCTAGATGGACTGTATGAAAGGTGTATGGGCCCATATATATCATCTTGTATCCGTTCCAGAAAATTAATAGATTTGCACTCTATCATAATTGTTGATGATTGAATAATCAAAATTCTTTCATAGCAAGTATCACAAGAAAAATTACCTTAAAGAAACTCCTAGTTCTTCAATAAATGACCACATGAAAGTGTCAGTAATTTTTCGCATCATAATTGAACCGGGATGGTCTAACCGGTCATGCCAAATAAAATAATCAGTAAACATCTAGTTTACAATAGCATGAGCTTTAATTTGTACTAATTCTTATTTAGTACAATATGGATGACAGTGCATGTAATTTTGCCAAAATTTCATTATTGCCTTGAGTTATACTCGCAATATTGAGATTGTCATCATCCCTTTAACTGATATTCTCATTATATTTCTATATCTTTAAAACTCAATATCTCTTTGCCATTTTGACAAGTATAATGTACTGTAAATATGGAATAAAGTTCCATTTGGCAATAACATATTTGCTCAACGAGCATAATGTACTGTAAATATGAGACAAAGTCTCATTTGGCAAATAACATATTTGCTCATTCGGAGCTTTCTGTGATATTAGTACTTCCGGATATAGTACTCATATTATTCCCTTGCATTTAAAATGAGAAAATATGCATAATTATGCACCTTTTAGTACGTGCTTTATTTCATTCACTTCGGGAAATGAAAAATATGTGCTCTGTACCATTCACTTTGGGGAATGGAAAAATATTAAAAAATAGCATATCATATCAAATCGGATCAAAGATAAGCTCTCAATAGCTCTTCTGAAGCACTGATATTTTAGTACTTTGAGATATAGTACTCATATTTCCCTTGTATTTAAATGAGAAAATATTTCTTATGCTTAAGTATTGTATGAGTACTTGCACTTTTTGCTAAGCATAAATTGCTATAAATTACTCCATATTTTATTCCGGAAGTAATCATATTCTTTTAAGGAAAAAAAATTAACATAAATGATAAATAAATAATATATAAAGTAAGTTAACATAAATAAATAATAAAATAAAATAAATAAAAGATCTAAAGAAAATAAAATAAATGGCAGATTATTCTCTTGAAGGATTATGAGAAAATTATCAATATTCAATTGAGTTGGATCAATAACGCCATTATTTTTGCCATAAAGAAAATCTGTTTATATTTTCTTTAATTTATCATTTATGATTATGGATAAAATCCATAATACTTCGGCGTTTGACAAATACGAGATCAATGGTTTGTACCATTGCATTGATAACATAAAGATTTTAATATGATCTCTATCATTCTTGTCATCTTTATAATTCCACTTCTTGTGGATATAAATATTCTCAAAATAATCATATTATCCATGTCTATTTTATGATCTCAATCATGATCACAATTACTAATGTGACATTTATTCTTTCCGCTATAAAATATCACATTCACTTCAGGGAATGAAGCGGAGACATAGGTATTTAAAATCATTATATGATATTGTGTCTGTAAGACAACATTAATGTGTGAAAAGTGGAATAAACATCATGCTTGTATAATTGCATGGAATAAACATCATGCTTGATTCACTTCAAGGAATAACATAAATCCAATAATCGTATGGAATAATCATCATGCTTGCATTCACTTCAAGGAATGCCATAAATCCAATAATCGCATGGAATAATCATCATGCTTGCATTCACTTTAAGGAATGTCATAAATTCAATAATTGCATGGAATAAGCATCATGCATGCATTCACTTCAAGGAATGCCTTCCATAAAAATTACTTGATCAAGACAATTTGTCGTAACTTGAACTTGGGAGAAGTCTATAGTCGAGTTTTTCGATCTCAAAAAAATTGCTTTCAAGCAAATATAGACTTTATAATATTCATACTATTAAATAATAATTTATCAACTAATATATTTACAATATATACAAGGAACAAAAAAATTAATCCTTATACACAGCGTTGTTAAACCAGTCCACAAGGTCCTTTTAAAAAAACCTCCTTTGAAACCGTAGTCTCGCAGAACGGGATGTCCAACCAATATACTTGGATTAAACCAACATAATAAAGAACATATTAATTAATTAAAGGTTTAATATTTGTTCCAATATCATGTAATACTTTGAACATGATTAAAAACATAAACTTTAACCATAATAATAAAATAAACAAATATTGGTTATAAACAAAGATAAAAAAAATCTCAAATTAAATAAATAAAACATACCGAACTTTCCACTAATTTGAATATATGGTAGATTTAGTTATCAATATCTTGTTAAAATCTTTTTCAGGAATTGTCGATAAGAACCACAGTTTTTGAGCCATTTTGTCGCTACACAAATACCAAACAACCAAAGATTTTAATAAATTAAAAATCAAATAAAAAATCAAGAGAGAAAAATAACTGATAATTAAAATATAACTGAGGGAGAAGAACTTATCTTTGATTTATGCCAATAACAAATTCTTTTCAATAACTCCTTCAAGATTCGAACGATAAACACCTACATTGGTTAGAGTCTCACATTGATAACGTGTTGTGAATAAAGTAAAGAACAAGAATAAAATAGGAGAACAAAGATGAGAGACAAAGAGAGATTTTGTATTATATTCTCAAAGTAAAGTTGTGTACAAAGCTTTGGCCAAAAATCTATATTTATAGGTATAAGATAGAAACCCTAATTCCAATGGGTATTAAACCCTAATAATAAAGCTCATTAAACTTTAATTTAATATATGAATATCCACCATGAATAAATATATTCATAACATATTAATTATTTTATATTTTTTAAAAAGTTAATAATAAAAAAATATTTTTTATTCGCATTATCTTTTTCCTTTCTTTTAAAAAGTTTAGGTGGAGAAGTTAATTTAATATCTAATTTAATTTCATTTATTTTAATTTTACTTTATTCTTGAGAAAGGGGAAATGGAAATCATTTTGACTTTTAAAATGATTGAATATAAAATATAGATCCATATTCAATACATTGATTTTATAAATTAAATATTTTCACGAACTTTTAATTTTAAAGATTTCATTTAAAATTTAAAGTAGGGTTTATGTGTCGAGGTTTAAAATTTATAAATAATTATTAAAATTAGAAGTTTAGGGTTTAAATTTGAGGTTTAGATGTTTAAGAATTAGATTTTAAGGTTTAATATTTAAATTTTAATTTATCTTAAATTCTAATCTCAACCCATAAATTTTAAATCCCGAACCTAAACTTATAAACCTGGCTACTAAATTGAATCTTTAAATCGTACTTATAGAATAATTATTTATTAAATACTTGTAATTTATGAGCACATCGATAAATAAAAATATAATATAAAACTCGTAGTAGATTAGACTTATGTAAATATGCTTTATAATTCATATTTTTAATATAAAACTCATTAAATTAAAATTATAAGTTTCATATATGTTTTATAATTTATATTTTTTTATTAAGTAGAGGAATTTTACATAAAATACTTGTTAATATATTAATATTTTATTTGCGGAAATTGATATTTTAACGGATGAGTCTACAACGGGCGTCGAACACCGCTTAATATCATTAATGTTGAACACCGTTGAATATTATTAAATTAATTTAAAAAGAATAAAAATTTTAAGGACTAAATATATAATTATTAATTATATGTTGAGTCTATTATTATTTTATTAATTATACGTTGAATCTTTAAAAATTTAAATTTTTATTAATTAATTTAATAATATTTAATATTAACGGTATTAACGGTGTTTAACACCTGTAGTAGAATTTTACCATTTTAACGTATCAATGAAATAAGAAATTAAAATTAATAGAAATTGACCAAATCCAAGTGAAGAGAAATGCGTTTCTTAAAAAGGGAAAAAGACGAAGAAATAGAAATGTGAAAAGTCAACACGACACGGTCAATCGATGTCTACACGTATATATTTATTTTATTTTCATAAGCCAAACAACCAGAGAGAAACAAAAATATTTTCCAGGAAAATCATTTAATTTATTCCACTGCCAAATCTTCATGAAACCTTACCTTACTGCTTTCCTCCCAAATTAGTTTCACAATAATTAATCCCAGAATCACTTTGTTTTTATTATTTCATAGTCTTGTTTTCAAAACCCCATGAATAAATCCAAGAATTTCTTTCAAAAAATAGTGAAACCTTTCAGGTCCAACTCAAGCAATGGTAAAAATGAAAAACCCAGTTTTTTATATGAAAAATGAAGCCAGAAGTTTGGTGGTCTCTTTCTCCATGTTTGATGATCTTTGTGTTTCTGATGTGCAGTGGGGGAGGATGTAAAGGATTTGGAGAAAATAGCTCAACAAGAGCAAAAGAGCTTCCTTTTCGAGACTTTAGTTGCAGCTACAAAAGATTTCCATCCTCATCACAAGCTTGGTGAAGGGGGGTTTGGACCTGTTTATAGAGTAAGATCCTAACTCTTGTTTGGTTGCCTAGAAAATATAGGGAAACTTTTGTTCAACTTGATTTTTTTTCGTTGGATAGTTATTTTGTTTGAATTATAGAATATAATTGATATGATGCAATGGATTGCCATAGATATTGTTTGCATATATCAGGGATGGATCGAGAGTGGCTCGCTTCCTGAACATTTGAAATTCATAAAATCCTATAACATAAAATTTTCTATTGAAAATATATTTTCTCCCTAAAATTTTTTAAGTTTGCCCCTTAGAATTTTATAGCTTCGCCGTTTTAACATAGAATCCTATGTCTCTCCCTGATTGATTATACATATGACGTGAGTGTGAATAACTGAATATTATGTATATGGTATGGGGTAGCTTCATTTTTTTCTAAGCTTATCATATATATGGAGTCATACTTTTGCATGTCTGAATATGTATCGGACACGGATACTTTAAGTAGAATGAATAGCTTGAGGAACATAGCTTGAGAATCTCATTTTCACTATAAGCTTTGATCAAGGGTGAACCATATGTCCTGAGCTAGTAGAACCATTAATTTCCTTGTTTTAGCTATTAAAAAGGAGGTAAAGCATACACAATTTTAGTTGAAATCACTCAAGTGGTTTCCGGGATTCAAAATTCTTATGTTATTGCTTGGTTGATCAAACTAAATTGCGAGTCATTTATCCGAACTTGATGGCTGTTAATTTGCAGGGTAAGTTAGATGATGGAAGGGAAATTGCAGTGAAGAAGCTATCTCAAAACTCAAGTCAGGGGAAAAAAGAGTTCGAGAACGAGGCTAAGGTTCTATCACGAGTGCAGCACCGCAACATTGTGACTCTGTTGGGTTACTGCATACATGGCGATGAAAAACTTTTGGTATATGAGTATGTCATTAATCAAAGTCTTGACAAGGTTCTCTTCAGTAAGTTATCATATTTGTTCTCTGCCACATTTTTCTTCTATGCTTCATAGCAAGTTTATGTTATCGGATTCGGAATGAAGTATAATGGAGTAATCCCAATACTTTTGGCATGAATTACTATTCTGTTCTAGAACCTTTTGTTTCATTTTTTGTGTCTGTTGTTTCTTTCATCTCTGTCCTGGTGACCGAGTGTTGTTGTAGTTTACTGGTTTTAAGAACTGAAAACGGATTAACATATGTAAGCATTTGTTTCGAACATCCTTCAAGAGAAGAAAAACATGGTCAGGCTAGTGGAAAATCTTCGAAAACTCATTTTAAACCGTTTTTAAACGATATGGATTGAACAATAATATGACAAGCCAGAGCTTTTGTATTTTAAAGAGAAGGAACCTTTATGTTTACAGGAAGGAGATTCTGTAATAAGAACGGAAGCTACAACTTATGTTGCACAAATCTTGTTGCATTTATAATTTGAAATTTGTTAAAATTACAGTTTGAAAGGGTGTTAGATTATGAGATATTAGCAATTAGATTGAGTGGAAGGCTTTGACTAATGACTGATCTGTCATTAACCCCATCACTGCTATTCCCGGATTCTTGCTTCCAAATTGGACTGTAAATTTTTTATTGTTGGTTCATCCCCTTGGTGGTATGGCATCTAGTATGCATTATAGTGTGATGGCTGAGTTGAATGACCTGGTTATGAATCGAATGAATTCCGAGATGAGATAATCATCGTTAGGGATATACATGAGTATTGCTATATATGATCTTAGATACTTTGATTCAATGTAAGTTCTCTGACTCGATTTTCTGAAACATAACTTCAAGATCATGTGCTTGAAACCGATCATTGATTATCAGATTTTTTTATCAGTTAGTCCAAAGATATATTTAATGAAAAAAAAAAGTTCTATTTTTAGCAATAGTAATGATGATGATGGTTTATTCTGTAGAACCAAATAGAAAAGAGGAGCTTGACTGGAAACAAAGGTATGAAATAATTACAGGCATCGCACGGGGTTTGCTTTACCTTCATAATGATTCACACAATCGTATCATTCACCGGGATATCAAGGCGAGCAACATTTTACTCGATGATAAATGGATCCCTAAAATTGCTGATTTTGGCATGGCTCGCCTCTTCCCTGAGGGTGAAACGCATGTCAACACTCGTGTAGCTGGTACCAAGTATGTTGTCTTTCATGCATCTTCTTAATTTATAACATGATGAGATCTGCATGCTTCAGATTTGGTATTTCATAATGCCTATACCTTAATGTAAGGTCGAAGGTGTTGATTTAACAAAGTTATTCATATTTATTGTTTGAAACAGCGGATATATGGCACCGGAGTATGTTATGCATGGACAACTATCAGTGAAGGCGGATGTGTTCAGCTTCAGAGTTTTGGTTCTGGAGCTAATAAGTGGCCAGAAAAACTCATCCTTCAGTTCAAATGGAGATGCTCGAAATCTACTTGAATGGGTAAGAGCAGGATTATATTCTAATCATTTGTTGCTCCGAATCTGTGACTCTCCAAATATATAGAAAAATTTGAAGAAATCGAGTGCACTTGTGTTGAACACATACTTAGGTTCGCCCAAATCTAAGTAATATATATCGAGTCGGTTCAAGCAAGGACCACACCACATGCATGAGATGGACTTGGCCAAAGACACAGAGACAAGAAATTCCAGGTCCTGGCATGCATGGGAAGATGCATAGGAATCATAAGACATCATATTCACATTTAATTTGGAAAATTAGTCAAACATTCAAGGATATTCGAAAGAAAAGTTTCTTAATTGACGCTTGTTCGGTTTTCGATTTTGCAGGCATATAAGCTTTACAAAAAGGGCAAGGGCTTGGAGATCATGGATGCTGCCATAGCACCATTGGCACCCACTGAACAAGTAGCTATCTGCATCCAAATTGGTTTACTATGTGTGCAAAGCGATCCCAAGGTACGGCCAGACATGCACCGGGTTGTTATAATGCTGTCAAAGAGACCTGGTCATCTAGATGAGCCAATGAGACCTGGAATTCCAGGTAATCGATACAGAAGATCCCACCAGCCTCATGGATCCTCGTCAACTGCCGGAGCGTCCGGTTTTTCAAATTCTCATTCTTCTGAATCGACCTTTAATATTAATACTAATACTGCAACGGCATCTGCTTCAACATCAGCTCATGCAAGCTCCTCAAACTCCGATCCCCATGGGAAGCGCCCGATGAAGAGTTAGTCTCGTGTGTAATTTTCTATATCTAGATTTATATTTGATGCACTGGTAATATATAAATATATATAATGTCTATGAACCAAATTGTGCCATTTTATTAAAAGTTTATCAAATTTACTTTTGAAAGCTTTTAATAAAGTGACATCATTGGTTCACATACATTCCATAGATATATACATTATCATTGCATCAAATATAAACTGTCTATACTTGTTAATTAGCATGTAAATGTTAATTGGGGATTATTAGCCAAAGACAAGGTGTAGAGTTTAGTGAGTGTAGCTTTTGTTTAATGAAGGATTAGGGGGAGGGGAATGGGGATTAGAGAGATTAAAAAAGCATTGTTTTATTTGTAAGAAATTGAAAGAAAATGTATGATTTGTATTCATTTTTTCCACTAGAATTTTCATTCAAATATTGAATAGAGAAAAATGTAAAAAGAATCATAGGAGTACAGGATCTCTTACACATAGCCAAAAAACGACACCATCTATCTCATTCTGTATCTATGTTTTGAATCTCGGCATTTGTATCGTAGTCATCGAGTATGATGCAAATTCGAAATACAAAACTTGTAGTACTTTGAATGGCTTGCAAGGTTGCAAATAATCCAAAAAATGAACTCATTATACTGATGGAAATTAACCATACTCAAAATTGCAGGCATTTGATTTCAGTGTTGTACCTTGTACAGATTTCTAGCTCACTTCATATGGTGCTGCAGTCGCAACCCTACAAACAGCAGATAAATGATGCTTTAATTCGAGCACGACATCACAACTTGAGCTTTAAATCCATCATCGGGCTCGGATTAAAACTAACCTTCCCTTGTGCTTCTCCAAAAACCGAGCCAAAGATGCTACGCGAGCCTGCGGAACTGAAGGCAGACGATTCCAAGTCATTACAAGTCAAGTCCTCAAGGGTGAAATAAGCTGAACAAAATGCACACTGCACAGCATCATGCCGGTTGTGGTGATAGGTCCCTTGGCAGTTTCCGGTTTCAGAGGCTGCACTTTGCTAATAGGTGTTGTCGCCTGGTGGACTTCCTTGTGTCTTGCATACGACCATTCATCGGAACTAGTGGATCCACCCCCAGATTGAACACCGGTGTGAAATGAAACCGACAGAGGGCTCAGAGGTAATATCTTCGTAAACATTCACGGTACCGGCATAAAAGATAGTCACTTGAGCCGGCGATCCGGAGTCCCCAAGGCCCCTGCTACTTTTTCCTAACAAGGAACACAAAATTCCAACAGAATTTCAGTCTCCTAGTGTCAACATTTTCCATAGAAGTAACCAAACACAAGCTTAACATCATAAGTTTACCATGGTTCGATGCTTCCGCCAACGGAACCGAAGGTGCGAAGAACCAAATGTGATGTTCACTTATTATCGATTGTTGTATATAAAAATATATATTTAAACATGTTTAAATACATAATAGTATCATCTTATTATTGATAAAAAATCTAAACAATTTAAATATCGTATAAACAATATCATATATGAGATATTACGTTTTAAATACGTGAAAAATTCTCACGTGAAAGAAAATTCGTATGAAATTCCATTTTGTATTGCTTTTTATTTTTGAAAAATAAATAAACATAACACATTTTATTATTTTAAGGCCGTTTGTGAAATTATAATTTTCATTTACGATACCATAAATAATTATTTTTTCATAAAATGAAAAATGTTTACATAAATAAATAAGATCACAAGTATAAAGACATATTTTTTAACAAAGAAAATACATAGATTGGGTGCGTGCATATGGTGTTTGCTAAAATGAGGCAACTCTTTGAACCAGAATGTCCAAGGCTTCTTTCATCCACCAATGCTGGCAAACGTCCCTGGCTTCTTTCACACTCATCTAATAAAAAAATTAAAATTTTTAATCTTGAAAATTTTCAAATACGAGTATATATTTAATATAAATATATTTATTTATTTGAAAAAATTAAGAGCAAAAGAAATGGGTTTAATTAAATTTTCAAATACGAGTATATATTTAATATAAATATATTTATTTATTTGAAAAAATTAAGAGCAAAAGAAATGGGTTTAATTATTAAGATATCATCGTAATTTTTTTTTTATTTCAAGTAAAAACTTTGACATACAAGTTGCTTTATAATTTTTTAGTCCCGTTTTTTATTTTGCAAGTAAATCAAGGTTTGGGGATTAAAATGTTAGTAAAATTAAAATTTAGAGACCAAATTGTTGATTTTTTTTTTGAAATTTTTTAAGTAAAAAACCTGGTTTTACCGTCCAAAATGTAATGAAAAAACACATCCTTAATTGATGCTATGTTACCCAAGCTCTTTGTCGTAGGTGCTGCTCAGGCCAGAATTCCAGCTCTTCCTTGACCAGCAACGGGAACATGTACCCTTCATAACACGTGCCATGGCTTTTGCTCACAAACTGCCATTTCCCAAGCTCACACTGAAAAAACAGAAAATAATTAAATAAATTATACGTATTATACAAATATTAAATGAATTAACCCGTGCTTAAGGATTTTGATTAGGGTAATCGAGTGCATGAAGAGTTTACTTAGACCAACCTCAACATTTCCTACAACCCCAGCTTCTTCAATGGATTCTCTTAAAGCAGCCTCTTCTATGGATTCATCAATCTCCCAACCACCCTGATGAGGTTATTACAAGAAATATGCGTGATCAAATAAATGTTCGGGTTAAATTCAACTAGAGGTCTCGATAAAAAACGGATCTTTAAAGATTTAAGTTTAATCGTTTTATCTGTAAAATCTGCATATTATCAAAGGGTTAATCATTATTTCGTTATATACCGATCATCATGATTATCGTTCTCTCATTGTATACCGGTGTTATTATTTTTAGTTTGTCTACGTTTATTTTAAAAAATAAATGAATTAATAATACTATACCTTAGGAAACATCATTTTGGGACTTTTCTGGGACGAGATAACAAGAACTTCCAAATCATTAGTAATGGCTCCGTCGTTCCGACATTTGAATCTGTACGGAATGCATCCGACAACTTGGCGGCGGCCGAGGTTGTCATATCGCTGTAAATGTCTTCCCGTTCGAGAATCCATGCACATCTTACAAATAAAATTAAAATTTTTAAAATTAAAAAAAAAAATGAAAAGGATTTATGAGAAACTGTGGAATATTACAGGCCTGACGGGAGAGAGACTTTGTAATATAAACACCACAAAAAGGTGTCGGAAAATGGTTAAAAGCCAAATATAATTCAGGGGATAAAAATAAAATAAAATAAAACAAAAACTGAATGTTATTCGGAACAATAAAATGTTTTATTTTTCTTTTAAAAATAACAATAAAATGGTTATATCTAGGGGGAGAAACAGATTAATTAGCCAATTTATTATTCAAGTAATTATAAAAATGGGAAAAAAAAAGAGATTATAAATTTTTAGTTTTATATATTCCGTTAGAATGTAGTTTAAAAATGAAAATGATTGAATATGGAAAATAAATAATTTCACACGCCGATGGATGAGTAGTTATTTTCTAAAAAAAGTTTAAAAATAATTTTATGATTATATATAATTTTAATAGGTATTTGATATATAGTCGGTGTATTGTTTTTATTCTTTTATAAATTTGAATTATATTGAAATTATATCGTAGAGACTTGAGTTTGAGTAGTTTTGTTTGTAAGGTTTGTATCATATAATTTAGAAAAAGTATTAACAAATATGACTAAATTCTAATACGATTAATTCTAAATACTATAAAACTTAAACCTTGAAATTTATATTATAGTGTATCCTAAAATTTACTATCTTTGTCTCACTTTAGATGTCTATTATTGATATTTTTAAAATAAAAAATTTTAAAGTTTGACTTTATTTATATTAAATATTTTAAATAATTAATTTTTATAAGATATATTTAAAAACTTCTTGATAAAAGTTTTTAAAATATATATTTTTTTATATTTTTATTAATAATAATTTTTAAATAATTGTGAGTTAAAATTAAAAAAAATTGATAAAACAACTCAATAATGGACAATTTTATGGGACAGAAACGTACAAATTTGTGTATCAAAATATTATGTTATAAATTAAATTTCTAAAAAATTTATAGAACCTATTGGTTGGTTCCAATAGAAAAGGGTACGTTGTTATTACTTAAAGACTCGGGTTTGAACAACTTATTTGTATGATGTGTATACTTTTTCAAAGAATTTAGGGTAAAGAAAATATTACAGTATAATTTCACTAGAATAATAATTTTTTAAAATATATATTTATAATTAATAATTTTTAAAGTACAAACGGTTAAAGCTCTTGTTTGACACCTTTCGTGTTCTTTTAAGTTGTGAATAATAAATTTTATCTTCCCTTAATAAAAACTGTTAAAAAATTTATATATTTTAAACTTAAACTTAAAATTTCTCTCTTTACTTATTATAAATTCATATTTAATCATATTAACTCTAAGATATAAAAAATCACTATTTTAAGTGTAAATGGTCATAATATTTTAAAATATTTTTATTTTAATCATTAAATTTTTAAAATATTGAGATTTTAGTTTATTTTCAATATAATCTCTTATATTAAAAATTGCTCGCGTGATACATTAATTTTCTTTTCTCTAAACAAATACCATTCATCACTTAATTTCTTTTTCTTTATTTTAAAATATAAAAAATATAATATATCTAATAATTATTTAATTGCAATAAAAATATCACGTTAACGGTTTCTAATACAATATAACAACTAATAATAAATATTTATTGAAAGCAAATTAAAAATTCGTCTATTTATAATAGTTTATAAAATCTTGCCTACAAGCCTGAAAATCTTGACCGTTGGATGTAGTCCGCATCAGGCATCATCATAACCTTAAACTCTTCAAAATCAATCATTCCATTTCCGTCTCTATCCACTCCACTTATCATCTTCCGACAAGCATCGATCGTACACTCGTCGCCCAGGCTTCTAAGTACCACCTGAAGTTCCTCCGCCGATATCCACCCGTTACCGTCTCTGTCGTACACCGAGAACGCCGCCCTCTGGATCTCCAAGACTTCCTCCGATTCCATCCCTTCCGTGTTCACCTCCACGAATTGCTTGAAATTCATGAACCCGTCGTCGTCGTCAATCATCTTCTGGAGTTCTTCTTTCGAGTGTCCGAGGGAACCCATGACTGAACAGAGTTCGGACGACGAGATCTTCCCGTCGCCGTTAATGTCGAGCTTGTTGAAGATTTGTTGGAGCTCTTGTAGTTTGGTTCGGGTTTGAATTTGAGATTGAAGGGACGATGAGTGATCGAAGGGAACAGGCAGGGAAGCCATTGAATCTGTGGTATTCGACATGGGATTTTGTTTCTTTTTCCAACTGAAAATCGACCAAAAACCCATTATTGTCTGCGTGTAATGAAGATTCGGACAAAATAAGAAGATGGAAAGAAGAGAAGAAGAAGATTGAATGGGAGATTACACACTGGAGAAAGGGGAATTTAAATACAACTCGTGAATAAAAAAATATATTTGAATTAATTTTTTTTTATATTTTCCATTTTATCAAATATTGGTAATATTTGATTTCTTTCATATTTTTTGCTAAAATATATGGTAGTTAAAATATTAAATTTTAATTTTAAAACGTGATACATATAATATAATAGCCCGTGTCTTAGAGACAGTCTATGCAACTAATTATATAATATTTGAACATGATGATTGATGTCCACGGACGGGGCCCTTTTAATTTGGGAAAGTACGGGTATTTAAACGATTAATTTGACTAATTGATTGAATTAGATTTATTAAAATATATTAATTTTTAATTAAATTAAAATTTATTTAATTAATTTTTAAATGAATTAAAGTAATAATATAAAATACCTAAAAACATTTTAAATTTAATTAGTAAGCGTAAAAATAACGATAAACATTACATATAAATAGTTTGTATGTATTATAAATATCAAAACAATATATATAGAATAATAGTTAGCATCTAATTTAGTTGTGTTAGACTTAATATTTAATATTTTGATTAATTTAATTAATTAATTTTAAATTAAGTTAACAAGTAATTGAATATTTTGAAAAGTTAATCGTTGATCGTTATAATATTTAGGCTTAAGGGTTCAATAAACCCTTGAATTTTTGCCAAAAAATCAATTAAACTTTTAAATTTTTTTTTACATCCAATAAAGCCCTCAAACTCAAGAAAAAAAAATAAATTTAGCCCTTAAACTCTTATAAAAAATCAATTAAGCCCTTAAACTTTTTTGCATCCAATTAAACCCTTAAAGTCAAGAAAAAAAACAATTTGGCCCTTTGACCGTTAACTTTAACGTTTTTTTTTTTTATTTTTTGACACTTGTCTCAATAAGATAACATCACTTATCGTTTTTAGAAAATTTTAAAATTTAAAAATATATAAAAAATCTTTAAAAATGATTTTTTTTTGAAAATTCTAAAATTAATTTAGTTTTTAATCTTTTTAAAAAATTATTATCTATCATTTTAAATTAAATTTCAGAATTAAAAATATTTTATATTTTAAAAATATTTTTCAAGATTTTTATATAATTTTAAAAATTGAAAATTAAAAATTTTAGAATTAAAAATATTTTATATAATTTTAAAGTAATGTTATTTTGTTGCAACACGTGTTAAAAAAAGTTAAAGTTAATGGTCAAAGTTGGTTAAAGGGCCAAATTATTTTTTTTCTTGAGTTTGAGGGTTTAATTGAGTGTTAAAAAAGTTTAAGGTCTGAATTGATTTTTTCTCTTGAGTTTGAGGGTTTAATTGAGTGTAAAAAAAAAATAAGGGCTTAATTGATATTTTTACAAAAGTTTAAGGACTTATTAAACCCTTAAAACTAATATTTAATTAACTAACTAATTAATCAAATTAAATGTTGATTCAGTGATTAATTTGATTTTAGGTACTTGCCTCATGTGTCACGGGTCTAGACTCGATCTAGCAAAACCGTGCGGCCTTAGGACTCGACTCGCCTAAGTCAGCCTCTACACAAAGCCCTCAAAGCTTTGTAGCTTGCGGAAGCAAACAAGTGAAGAAAGACAAACAAAGAGAGAGAGAGCTTATGAGTGAAATGCTTTGTATTTCTCAAAGATGAAGTGACAAATGATGGAGGGGTGAGCCTATATTTATACTTGGCCCCCATTACATCCAGCGGTTACAAATAAAATACATCAATGGCCAGGATTAATTCCCACCAACCACAAGGGCATCATTCCAAGAATATTCCTATCTAAATAAGGAAAGGAATCTCCTATGTTCACATAGGATAAGTGGGCTATCTTCATGGGCTTGACAATCCCAATACCTTGGTGAGATAGTCTTGGGCGGATTAGACTGCAGCAATCTCACTGTTGGGCTCGTTGAGCTCGCGGCCCGTGACATGACCCCACTGAATTCAGCAACGCCCTCGTTGCGTCTTGAGAATGAAAACCGGCAATCTTGTCTTGAAATTGCCAAAGGTCCTCGGCTGGCTCCCAACTCCCTTCACTGTCGGGAAGTCCCTTCCATTGGACGAAGTACTCCTGCCTTGGTCGATGATGCTTCCGTCGGACGATCCTGTCTGCTAGGATCTCTCGAACCTCCTTCTCATAGGAGATCTTCGCTCCTACTAGTGCTCTTTATGACTTGCCTCGATCCGGATCATCAGTATCCGTATGGAATGTTTTGAGTATACTTACATGGAAAACCGGGTGAACCTTGAGCTTGGGTGGTAACTCCAGTTTGTAGGCCACAACACCTACTCGCTTTATAACCTTAAATGGTCCCTCGTACCTTCGCACAAGTCCTTTGTGTGTTCCTGGTTTCCTCAACAATAAGTGAAGCTTGGCAAGGACTTGGTCGCCAACTTGAAACTCTTCGTCCCTGCGCCTTCGATCAGCCCACTTCTTGGTACGCTTACCCGCCTTGTGCAAACAAGCTCGGGCTAAGTCAAGATGCTCTTGCCACGCCTTGGCAGTGCGGTAAGCTGCTGGATTAGGCTCCTCGTAACCGAACACAACAGCGTTGGGAGTGAGTGGCTGTTGTCCGTTCACGATCTCAAAAGGACTTCGGTTTGTGGCCTCCGTCCGCTGCAAGTTGTATGAAAATTAGGCTACATCAAGCAACTTCGGCCAGTCACGTTGAGTCGCACTAGTATAGTGCCGGAGATAAATCTCCAATAATGCATTCACTCGTTCGGTTTGCCCATCCATTTGTGGATGAATACTCGTGGACATGTTCAAGTCTGTCCCCATTAGCTTGAACAACTCAGTCCAAAACTTGCCCGTGAAGCGGGGGTCTCGGTCACTCACGATCATCCTTGGCACCCCACCAATACTTCACCACGTGCTTGAGGAAAAGACGAGTTGCTTCCTCAGCTGGGCACTCCTTGCTGGCAGGAATGAAGGTGGTATACTTCGAGAACCTGTCAACAACGACAATAATATTGGCAACTCCGTCAGTATTCGGCAAACCGACTATAAAGTCCATAGAAATACTCTCCCATGGACGCTCCGGAATCGGAAATGGCTGCAACAACCCTGCTGGTTTCTTGGCTTCGATCTTGTCTTGTTGGCAGATAAGACAAGTCTTCACATAGACCTCCACGTCATTGTCCATGTGTGGCCAATAATATCGATCCTCTAGCAATGCCATCGTACGGTGCACTCCGGGATGGCCAGCCCACTTGGAATCATGGCATTCCCGTATGAGCTCTTTCCGCAACTTCATGTATTCCGGAACATAGAGGCGTCGTCCCTTGGTGTACAAGAGGTCGTTCTCGAGCCAGAACCGTTTAGACTTGCCCTCCTTGGCATGATTGATCAAGGACTGAGCAGTCGGATCCTGATCCAAGCCCTCCTTGATGCGTGATAACAATGGTCCTTCGGGTCTGCTGATAAACTCTAAATTGCACCTTCGACTAAGTGCATCGGCCACACAGTTGGCCTTTCCTGGCTTGTACTCCATGACAAAGTCGAATTCCGCTAAGAACATTTGCCATCGAGCCTGTTTGGCAGACAATTTCTTTTGGGTTAGAAAATAACTGTTGGCAACGTTGTCGGTGAATACCTGAAATCTCAAACCCAACAAATAATGTCTCCACAGCCGCAAACAGTGGACAACTGCGGTCATCTCCTTTTCTTGGACGGTGTATCGCCTCTCTGCATCATTGAGCTTCCGACTCTCGAAAGCTACCGAATGTCCTTCATGCATAAGGACTCCTCCAATGGCTACATCGGACGCATCAGTATGGACTTCGAAAGGCTTGGCATGGTTCGATAATGCTAATACCGGCTCACTTATCATGACTTCCTTCAGTTTCTCAAAGGCCCTTTTACACTCTTCACTCTAGTCCCACGTCTTGTCCTTTTTCAGCAAATCGGTCAAGGGTGTGGCGATCTTGGAATAGCCTTTGACAAAACGTCGGTAATAGTTGGCCAATCCAAGGAATAATCTAAGCTCCGTCACCTTGGTTGGCGGTACCCATTCATCAATTTCCCGCACCTTGTCTCTGTCCATACGGATTACGCCTCCTCCAATAATGTGGCCTAAGAATGGTACTTCCTTCTGGGCGAATGCGCACTTCTCTCTCTTGACAAAGAGCTCATTCTCTCGAAGTACCTAGAACACTTGTCTCAAGTGTTCTACATGCTCCTCCAAGTTCTCACTATACACCACAATATCGTCAAGGTAAACAACAACAAAACGATCCAAGAATGGATGCAATACCTTGTTCATGAGGGTGCAAAACGTCGCTAGAGCATTCGTGAGACCGAAAGGCATCACAAGGAACTCATACAAGCCATACCGAGTCACACACGCGGTCTTTGGCTCATTGCCTTCGGCTATTCTCACTTGGTAGTATCCCGATCTGAGATCCAACTTGGTGAACCACTTTGCACTCTCAAGTTGATCAAACAAGTCTGCAATGAGGGGGATCAGATACTTGTTCTTCACTATGAGCTTGTTCAAAGCTCTATAATCGATGCACATCCGAAGAGAGCCATCATGCTTCTTCTGGAACAAAACAGGTGCACCATAAGGGGCTTTGGAGGGTTTAATGTATCCGGCATCCAACAGCTCCTTGAGTTGTCTTCTCAACTCCTCCAACTCCGGTGGGGCCATCCGGTATGGAGCCCTTGTTGGCGGCTCCACATTAGGGATCAACTCGATCTTATGATCCACTTTCCTCTTCGGTGGTAATTGCTTTGGCAATTCGGAAGGCATCGTATCAGTGAATTCTTCCAATATTTGTTCCACTTCTACTGGGACTTCTGTCGACATCAAAGACTCGTCACCTTTCAAGGCCACCAAGTATGTTGTAGTCTCCTTGCGCACAACACCCTTGGAAAATTGGATGGCTGAAAGCATCTTTCCCTCCACTCCAGTTTCTCGATTTGTGGGAACAAGGCATTTTTGATCCGGATTCAATATACAGATACAATCGGCAAATGGAGCAAGCAGCGCATTAATCCGGTCAAGAAAGTCTAAGCCAATAACGAAATCGAAGTTATCAAGTGGAATTACCTTGATGTTTTCTTTACCGTACCAACTTCCGAGTTCAATCTTGACTCCCTTGGCAATTCCCACGATCGGTCTCTCCTTGGAATTGACAGTTTTTATCATTCCACTTGCCTTCTCCACATGAAGGTCAAGTTTCCTGGCAGCTTCATCTGACATGAAAAGTTCAGACACACTCGTATCCACTAATGCACTCAAGTTCTTCCCTGCAACAATGATGTCTACGAACATCAGTCCCTTATGTTTATGGCCCCTCTTGACTTAAACGGAGCTCATGATTGAGTTGAGTTTGACCGCCACGTTCTCGGTCTCCTCTCCTCCATCAATGGCATTGATTTTTGTCTTCTGGGGACAATCTCTATGTTTGTGTGGTCCTTGGCATATGTAACACGCAATGGGACCCTCCTTCTTCTTTTCAAACGAGAGTTTCACGTTCTGCAAATGGTTTGATGGTCTCCGGTATTTCCCATATGTCTTTCCGGATTTTTCCTTTTCTCCCCCACCATTTTCGTTGTACTTTGGCCTAGGTTTGGAAGAATCGGATGCTCCAATTTCTCAAATTGCGCAATGGACTCTGCTGAACTAATGACTTTGGAAAGATCTGTAGCCCCCATTCGATTCAACTCCATCTGCGCCCATCGTTGCAACCCATTTTTGAAGGCGTAGTACCCCTCGTCTTCATCCATGTTCTTGTGGAGAAGCTTGATTTCCTTGAACTTTTTGACATAGTCAAGGATTGACCCATCGTGCTTCAAGTTATATATTTTCTTGCGGGCGTCTTCGATAGCATTCTTTGGATAGAATTGCTCCTTGAATTCGTCATCGAATTCCTTCCATGTCTTAATAGTGTTCTTCTCAGTACACTTGTGTCGCCACCATAAAAGAGCATCACCAACTAAGTAAACAGATGCCGTGTTTACCTTGGTAGTATCATCTTCGATTTCCATCAATCGGAAATACTGCTCCAAGCCCCAAATGAAGTTCTCCACGTCCTGGACAGTCCTTGCCCCGTTGAACTCCTTCGGCTTCGGAACATCAATCTTCGGCTTTGGTGCTGCTACCTCCCCTAGCACACCACTTTGCATAGCCGCCTTATAAATGCGCAACTCACTCTTGAGTTCAACCATCTCTTTCTTCATAGCTACAACAGTAGCCTCAAGAGAATCGTCTTTCTCACTCAATTTTACAAAAGTCTCATCCAGCAACTTCTGCATTATTTTGGAAACGTTCTCTTCAATGGAATCAATCTGCTCATGATATGATTCCGCAGTTTCTTGAGCCTCCTTGACCTCCGTCATGGATTCTTCAAGCCTGTTAACCCTCTTCTCCATCGCTGAGATGATATCCCTCGAACTTTCCCTCTTCTTCGCATTAGCAGTAGTAGCATGAGTCTCGCGCTCAGTAGTTGGGACATCGCTAGCGCTCTGTGGTGCCATTTCTTCCGAACAACCTTGCTCTGATACCACTTGTCACGGGTCTAGACTCGATCTAGCAAAACCGTGCGGCCTTAGGACTCGACTCGCCTAAGTCAGCCTCTACACAAAGCCCTCAAAGCTTTGTAGCTTGCGGAAGCAAACAAGTGAAGAAAGACAAACAAAGAGAGAGAGAGCTTATGAGTGAAATGCTTTGTATTTCTCAAAGATGAAGTGACAAATGATGGAGGGGTGAGCCTATATTTATACTTAGCCCCCATTACATCCAACGGTTACAAATAAAATACATCAATGGCCAGGATTAATTCCCACCAACCACAAGGGCATCATTCCAAGAATATTCCTATCTAAATAAGGAAAGGAATCTCCTATGTTCACATAGGATAAGTGGGCTATCTTCATGGGCTTGACAATCCCAATACCTTGGTGAAATAGTCTTGAGCGGATTGGACTGCAACAATCTCACTGTTGGGCTCGTTGAGCTCGCGGCCCGTGACACATGACTAAGGATAGAAAATTCCGATTCTAGTTTAGTTGGGTCGTTTTTTTTAAAGTAATTTCGGGTCAATCAGGTTCGAGTTTAGAATAAAAAAATTAATATGAGATTAATATTATAATATATATATATATTTTTAGGGATATTTATAATAATGATCCTTTTTAATATATTTTATACAATCATATCACCAAAATTGTTTTATTACAATTAGGTCACTAATATTTTATTTTTTATAATTAAATCTCTAAAATTTATTTTTTATAATTAAATTCTTATTTTTTAAAAAATAATAACTCAAATCGGGACGGATTTTGAAGCTTAATACTCAAGACAGGTTTGGGTCAGGTGACAAATCCCTTAACTCGGATCAATTCAGGTGATAGGTGATAAGTATCAATATTCGAATCAAATGTTAGTGGACTAAAAATCCAACTCTATCGGACTTTTACCCATCTCTACTTATGATATTATTTTACCTTTAATTATGTATTAGAAAATAAATTATTAATAAAAAATTCCTTACTTTTAGATATTAATATGTTCTCTCTAAATTCTCGATCGTGAGTCAAGTCATATCTAACTCCATGAAATAGGAATCTGTCGTGACTTGAATTTGGAAAGCGACAGAAATTCAAACAAAATTCACGTGATAAATCATAAAATTTGAAGTCACGTGGTTCAATCACCACCGACCACTTTCCTTATAATACGTTAAACTAAGGGTAAGTATTCAATCGAGTCGAATCAAGTCGAGTCAAAAAAATTTCAGTTGACGAGTTATATTTTATAACTCAAATTTTATTTGAAATTTTTCGGTTCGAATTGAGCTTAAGAAATTTGAGTCGAGTTTTCGAGTTTCTATAAATATTTAATTGTAATTATTTATCATGCTATAATACGGTTTGATTCCAATTTAAACGACTTTCTCTAATCATATAAGATATGTATATATATAGTAATATTTCTTTATATTTTTATATATCAATATATATAGTTGAGAGACTCATTTCAAATTTAAAAATAAATCCTTTAATGACTAATAAAATTTTTGAGTTATTCGAATTTTATTTTACAACTCAAATTTTATTTAATTTTTTTTTGAATCGATTCAAAACGAATTGGGTATTTTCGCCTCGATTTTGCTCACCCAACCGTTCCACTTGCATTTTGGCAGTATTATTATTATTTTACCTATTCCTTAAAATAACATAACTCGAAATCTATCCCTTATTAACATTATTATTTTATCTAATTCCAAAATTATCTTAATATGAAAATATTTATAATTAAGTTTAAATATAAATTCTAATAAATCTATTCAAACTTTTTTTATATTTATAAGATAAAATAAAATTTATCAACCAATTTTATTTTTTTAAAATTTAACTCGATCAATTCGAAGATACGCATAACAAGGAATTAGACGATTAGGGTTGAGTGTCATTAGTATCTCCTAAAAAAGTGATTAATACCATGTGCGACACAATAATTACTATGCTCCAAAACTCCCCGTTTCAAGTGGAGATTTATACTTAAGCTTGATGTACATTCCCACCCACCCAATCTCACAAATTTTGCCTATGAAGTTCGAGATAGTCATAATTGAACCACCAACTTACTCCACCTGCTTAAGGTACTCGAAATGAAATCGAGCAATCAAAGGTTGACGACCATTTCTTATTTAAAAAGATACATATTTGATAGATTATGCAACACATGAAGCAACCGAGCAAACGACGGATTCAACTAGTTTTATCAGCCTGTTTGCAGATTCAATATTCTTATATACCTTTTAAGAAAAATGTACACAACCCCTATAGAATCAAATTATGTATAGAATCCATGTGGTTTTCTATAAAAAAAAAAAAGTCAACTACACAGATAGTTATCATACTAATGTTTTAAAAAGAATCAAATACACTGGTAAACTATTGATTTGATATTAAAATAGTTATCTGTCGTTAAAGATGTAACGGGTTGATGACGTGACAGTTAAATATAAAATAAAATAATTATACATTTAATCCTTGTTATTCATACATTTTTATAATTTAATCATAATTTTATTATAGTAAAATAATATAATTATTTAATTAGGTGGTGACAATTATCACCACCTTATTTTAGGGTTATATTTATATATATTTAATTTATTAAATTTTATTTTTATCCTCCAATCAGGTGGTGACACGTGTGACTACCTGATTAAAGGAGAAAAATGGCTTTTAGTGATACTTTACACCAATATTAATATTTATCCACTATTATTGTTTATATTTTTTACTTTTCAACTTACGTATAAACATATATTTATTTTTTTATTTTATTAAAATATTAATTGAATTATTTTATATATATTAAACTAAAATATTGAAATTCATAAAACAAAACCCCTATATTATAAACTTTAAATCCTAAATCTTAAATAATTTTTTATTATGATTTTAAAATTTATAATTTATTTAGAGAATCATAAATCCTAAAATTCAAACACTAAATACTAAAACATTTAGAGAATCTTAAATCCCAAACCCTAAATATTAAACTTCTAAACCCTAACTAAAATATATTTAATAAATCATAAAAATATATTTTTATGTATAAACATATATTTATTTTATAATTTCATTAAAATATTAATTAAATTATTTTATATAAAATAAATTAAAATACAGAAATTCTAAATATTATTATTTATTTAATTAATTAAAATATTAATTGAATTATTTTATATATAATAAATTAAAATACTAAAATTCTAAATAATAAATATAAAATAAATTATAGATTAAGATTTAGGGTTTAATATTCATTAAAAATTTAGGGTTTATGGTTTGATGTTTAGAATTTATGATTTATTAAAAGGATTTAGGGTTTGAGCTTGATATTTAGGGTTTTTGTTTTATAGATTTTAATATTTTAGTTTAATATATATAAAATAATTTAATTAATATTTAATAAAATAAAAAATAAATATATGTTTATACGTAAATTGGAAAGTAAAAAATATAAATAATAATAGTAGTTAAATATTAATATTGATGCAAAATATCATTAAAAGTAATTTGTTTCAGTGGTTTATACACCTATTGTTTTCCTAAGAATCCTAGGTTCAAGCCCCCAAGTGTAAGCTATTGTATTTTGTTTCATTAAGTGTGTAATTATTTTATTAACCTCATGATGACTACCCGTATAGTTTATAAAAAAAAAAAAACGACGCAACCACATGGGTATAAGCAAAAGAAATCGAATACTTGGAAAATCTCTAAGCTTATATTTAAAAGCTGATTTTCACTATCCCAAACTCCATGAGTTTTGATATCAAAACAAGCTGATACGGATATGCTGATTTAAGTGCTTAATCTCTTATCTTTACAAAACAGAGCATCGAATTTCACCCGTAAATTGTAATCCCTTAATGCTCCATTGCACAGACTGTGGGCAATCATCGGCAAGCTGACAGTGTGTGTTTTCCATGTCTGCAATCACTCATTCGTCGCCATTAACTCGAACCATCTCACTGATCACAAGCGGATTCACGTCATTCTCAGTAGCTCGTTCCTTCTCCCATGACTCGCTTTTCTACAACAAGCTCTTGGCTTCTCCCATTGACATTGCTTCCGTATCTCTTCTTTTTGATCAGATCGATCGATCCAGCGTTCATCAATGGGATATCATAATCAGGGATATTTCTTCAAGCTCCCAGCCCGAGAAGTCCCTCATTTCCTACATTATAATGCGTAGAAACGGTGTAATTCCCAGTAAGCACACTTTCCCTTCCCTTCTTAAATACTTTTACAAGTCCAGACAAAACCCATTTCAGCTGTTGCCTCACATTTTTAAGTTTGGAATGGATTCCGACCCTTTCGTGAAGAATTCGCTGATTTCCGCGCTTTTTAGCTCACTTGACTCATTCGTCAAGTGTTCGATGAAAGTACGCAACCGGACGTGGTTTCTTGGACTGCTTTAATTACTGGGTATATAAAAAGTGACTATTTTGTTGAAGGGTTGGAATGCTTCAATGAATCGAGGTTAAAGGGTGTTGAAGTTTGTGGAATGAGTGTTGTTAGTGTCCTTGGTGCTGCAGGGAAAATGAGTAATGTTTGGTTTGGGAAGAGTATTCATGGATTTTACATAGAAACCGGGAGGATTAAATGGGATGTTTTCGTTGGTAGTGCCATTGTTGATATGTATTCAAAATGTGGCTTTTATGATGATGCTCGAAAATATTTTAATCAAATGCCGATTAGAAATGTGGTTTCATGGACAGCTTTGATAGCTGGTTATTTGCAAGGTAAGAGATATAATGAAGCAATTGTCTTGTTTCAAGACATGATGATGGAGAAGGTTAGGCCAAGTGAATTTACATTTACTAGTGTTCTTACTGCTTGTGCTGAAATAGGGGCTTTGATCCAAGGAAGGTGGGTTCATGGACATATAAGTAGATTCAAATTGGATACGAATACGGCCGTTGGGACGGCGTTGATAAGTATGTATGCAAAGTGTGGGTGTTTGAATGAGGCTTTCAAGGTTTTCAATAAGCTTGGTGGAAAAGATGTTTATGCTTGGACTGCCATGATTAATGGGTTTGCCATGCATGGCGATGCAATAGGCTCTTTAAATCTGTTCAATGAGATGCTAAGTAATGGTGTCCGTCCGAATGAAGTAACTTTCCTCGGTGTTCTTAATGCATGTTCTCATGGAGGTCTTGTCGACAAGGGACGCAAAATCTTTGCAACGATGAAGCAAAGGTATCACTTGGAACCTGGTTTAGATCATTACAGCTGCATGGTTGACATGCTAGGTCGAGCCGGGCACTTGGAAGAAGCAAGGGAGATGATCGAAGCTATGCCGATGGAACCCACAGCCCGAGTGTGGGCACCTCTGTTCGGGGCTTGTATGATTCACAAGGCATATGATCTAGGTGAACATATAGGGAAGCATTTGATCAAACTGCAACCAGACCACAGCGGAAGATATGCCCTTTTGGCAACCTTGTATTCCAGGTGCCGGAAATGGGATTCGGCGGCTGAAATAAGAAAGCTTATGAAAGAGAGAGGCGTTAAAAAGACACCAGGATTCAGCTGGATAGAAATCAATGGTGCAATTCATGAATTTACTGCGTTTGATTCTTCTCACTCTGAATCCTATAGTTTGAATAAAATGATTGAGAGTTTTATGGTTGAAATGAGACTTGATTGTAGCTTATTTGCTTTTGATGTGGACATGGAGTGAGATTGATTGCTGCTGAATTAACCATTAGGCTTCAGCTAATTGCCTTTGATTCAAATCTTAACAGTTACATTAACAATTCTTATTTTTTTAGTGGTTGATTAAAACTATTTTAATAATTTAGTGGTTTAATTGACAAAATTCATAGTTTAATAATCAAAATAGAACAAGACCAGTAATTTAGTGGCCTTGGAGTTTGTTTACCCAATTAATAATTAGAATTTTCAAATCCGAATATTATTTGCATTTAAAACTTCTGTTTCAAGAAATAATAAAACTTTATTGTTTACATTAAATTCGAGTATTATTAAGGTTAATTGCCTCAAATTATCTTTTTTATCGTATTATATTATTATAGGATATACATAAGTGTTTTATGATTAAATACTAAATCTAATATTTACATATATTCAAATATTTAAAAATCAATATTATTATCTCTATAATTAATAATTAGAAATTTTAAATCCCAATATTAATTGAATTCCAAACCACTGGATCCGGAAAAAAAGGAATATTCACACCACACAAATAGCCAAATCAGCACACTTTCTCTCCTATCTGTACAGACCCAAATACAGCTCAGCCAATCAAACTATATAAACTTAGAAGGGAAGCAAAAACCCTTTTGCCATTTTCAGCGGCAGCCTCCGCAGTAGGGTTTTTAGTTTTACTGTTTCTTTTCCATCTCTTCCAATTCCTATATCTCCGACTTCAACTCCAACTTGAGCGAGTTAACCATGGCGCAATCCCTCGAGTTGTTGTTGATTCAATTCCTAATGCCGGACAACGATGCAAGGAGGCAAGCGGAGGATCAGATTAAGAGGTTGGCAAAGGATCCGCAAGTCGTTCCGGCTCTCGTTCAGCACCTTCGCACTGCCAAGACTCCTAACGTCCGTCAGCTCGCCGCGGTGCTCCTAAGGAAGAAGATCACTGGACACTGGGCTAAGCTTGCTCCCCAGGTTAAGCAACTTGTTAAGCAGTCCCTCATTGAAAGCATCACAATGGAACATAGGTTTATTATTGAATTTCAGTTTTTTTAATCTTTTTTTTTTGTTTTTGATCTTATATTGGAATTCAATTTGGTTTGATTTTGGATGGTTTGATTGTTTTGGCAGTCCACCTGTGAGGCGAGCCAGTGCGAATGTAGTGAGTATAGTTGCGAAATACGCTGTTCCAACTGGAGAGTGGTCTGATCTGCTACCATTTTTGTTTCAATGTAGTCAGAGTCCGCAGGAAGATCATAGAGAAGTAAGTTTTTGAGTTTTGTTTTTTGGGAAGTGGACTCTGCTGGATTGCTAACTGGTTCACCATTAAATAGGATAAAAAAAATCCAAGAATTTTGGAGACCCTTCTTCAAATTCCAGCTTACGAAATGTCATCTTAGTGAATAAATAATATTCAATACAAACTATAATAAAATTTATTATTTGCCTATTGTACTTCATAGAGAAAAAGAGTCAAAACGTACCTTTTATTTTATGCACAGTAAATATAAATATCAAATAGATAATGCGTATAATCTAAAGTGGAAGTTTAGAATATTAAATTGAATGGCAGATTTTTTTGGTGCAGTGAAAATAAGAGAACTTCCTGTGATGTGAAGCTGTGTGTGTGTCTTAATCTAGTTTGTAGATTAGTATATTTTAACTTCCATGAATGGACACCAGCACTCACATCTTCCTGTGCGTCATTTTTATTGGACCTTACATAGTAATCATGTTTTCTGTAGATAGCAGATCCCATTTCTTGTGTCCTCCTGTTCATTCAATTTCTGTTTTATGAACTAACATATAATCTTTCTGCTTCTGGTGATATTAGGTTGCATTGATCCTTTTCAGTTCTTTGACTGAAACAATTGGGGGCACGTTTAGACCTCATTTTGCAGAGCTGCAAGCACTTTTGCTCAAGTGCTTGCAGGATGAGACAAGCAATCGTGTCAGAGTTGCTGCTCTAAAGTACTATGTTTTCCTTCTTGATACTTTTTTGCTGTTCTTGTTGGTTGTTAGACTTAGGAAATAACTTTTGGGGGTTTGTTTACAAGAGTTGCACATTTTTTCTTTTCTCCAGGGCAGTGGGGTCGTTTCTTGAATTCACAAATGACGGGGATGAAGTGGTGAGTTTTGATACTTTTTACTGTACTATATGTTTTGTCCATTTCATACTATTTTACAGCTAAACACATTCGTTTGAAGTGTTTGTCACTTAAAGATGTTTGTACTTTGTTCCCACTGCTATGTGGAGTTTTTGAGCATTTGATGGTTTGCTTTTCGAAGATAGAATCAGGCTTGCTAAAGGACTGATATATTTTTTTCCAGAAAGGAAATTAGATAATTGTAATCTTCTGTGGGAATTAAGTTTCTAAATGTCATTGCATGAAACTTGAATCATATACTTCACAGATGAGAGATTCAATTGATGAACTTAAGTTTATTTTATTCCTTTTGGTCAACTTTGACAAAAGATTACAATTCTTGAACTGATTATAAAGCACTGAATTTGATAGAAGTCGCCCATGAGGTGAAAGCAAAAGATAAATTAAATGTGGATGATTCTTGTACTTTGTTTGGAATATTTTGTAATAAAGCACTGAATTTGATGAAAGTCACCCCTGGTGATTGGTTCCTTTTTAATTGTTTACACTACACCCTTTGCACATTTGTCTTCCAGTAGTCTAATTCTAAGGTATATATTGTTCCTTGGCATTTTTTGACGCTTTAACAGTTTTTATACATGTTTTAATAAATACTGAACAAGATCAAGCAATTAGCACATTACATTTGTGGCTAATTATCATACCATGCAGGTTAAGTTTCGAGAATTCATTCCAAGCATTTTAAATGTATCTAGACAATGCCTTGCTGCTGGTGAGGAGGATGTTGCTATTATTGCTTTTGAAATTTTTGATGAGCTTATTGAGTCTCCAGCTCCTCTTCTTGGGGATTCTGTTAAATCCATTGTTCAGTTCTCTCTTGAAGTTAGCTCAAGCCAGAATTTGGAATCTAACACTCGCCACCAGGTGCAAAACATGGTTCCTTTCCTAATTATTTTTTACTTTTAATTGTACAAGTATTCTGATGCCTTTGTCTTTGGTTTCATGCACTGGGTCTTTACATTTTTTCAATTTGTCAGGCTATTCAAATAATTTCATGGCTGGCTAAGTACAAAGCTAATTCCCTAAAAAAGCAAAAATTGGTTACATCTATTCTGCAAGTAATGTGCCCTTTGCTAGCAGAATCATCCAATGATGATGAAGATGATGATCTTGCTCCTGATCGAGCTGCTGCAGAAGTTATTGACACATTGGCCTTGAATCTCTCTAAGAATGTCTTTCCTCTTGTGTTTGAGTTTGCTTCTGTAAGCAGTCAGAATGCAAATCCAAAGTTTAGGGAGGCTTCTGTCACAGCTTTAGGTGTTGTTTCAGAGGGTTGTGCTGAACCGATGAAGGATAAGTTGGAGCCTGTTCTTCAAATTGTTATAGGAGCATTGAGGGACCCTGAGCAAATGGTTAGAGGGGCTGCCTCTTTTGCATTGGGCCAATTTGCGGAACATTTGCAGCCAGAAATTATATCTCATTATGCCAGTGTTCTTCCTTGCATTCTAAATGCTTTGGAGGATGTATCTGATGAAGTGAAGGTAAGTAAAAAGAAAGGATCAAAATTTGGTATAAATTAGTTCTTAGTTGATTTTACTTGAATAGTTGCATTCTACCATCTTAATGTTTGTTATTTATATTTAAGATTTCTATAATATTTATAAGCACTATTTCTCTATGCAGGAAAAGTCATACTATGCTTTGGCAGCTTTTTGTGAAGATATGGGCATGGAAATCCTACCCTTTCTTGATCCTTTAATGGGAAAGCTACTGGCTGCCCTCCAAAATAGTTCACGTAATTTGCAAGAAACATGCATGGTAAGACAATGTACTATAATTCTTTCTTTGAACTGACGGAGAAAAAAACTTGCACATACAAGTGGAGATATGTTCACAGGTCAAATGTAGATATGATGATATGAGATAATGTTACCTATATAATTCAACTCTTCAAAGTTTGAATCACTTATTTGATATGATTGCTGAAGTTAATTCCGTAATATATATTTATTTGTTGATACTTGGTGCAGTCTGCAATTGGTTCTGTTGCAGCTGCTGCAGAGCAAGCTTTCATTCCATATGCTGAAAGGGTTCTGGAGTTGATGAAAGTATTCATGGTTCTTACTAATGATGAGGACTTGCGTGCCCGAGCAAGAGCCACTGAGCTTGTTGGAATTGTTGCAATGTCTGTTGGAAGAACAAGGATAGAGCCAATTTTACCGGCTTTTGTAGAAGCTGCTATATCTGTAATTACACTGTCATTTTCTTCTAACCACTTAAGATGAATATGATATCTTAGATTTGTTGAATATGTTTTCTATCACCTCAGGGTTTTGGATTAGAATTCAGCGAGCTGCGCGAGTACACTCATGGGTTCTTCAGCAATGTTGCAGAAATAATGGATGATGGCTTTGTGAAGGTGTGCACTGGTTTCAATTAACTTCTGTTCTCCTTTGCTGGGTACATGTATTCATGTTAGTTTTATTTTGTGATCAGTATCTTCCTCACGTTGTACCCCTGGCATTTACATCCTGCAACCTGGATGATGGGTCTGCAGTAGACATTGATGAATCTGATGATGAGAATATTAATGGTTTTGGTGAAGTCTCATCAGACGATGAAGCACATGATGAACCAAGGGTTAGAAATATCAGTATAAGAACTGGGGTATTGGATGAAAAGGCAGCTGCAACTCAAGCTCTTGGCTTATTTGCCCAGCATACAAAGATCTCTTTTGCTCCGTATCCTTATATCATTTAATTTATTGATTGATTAACCTTTTTTTTTCCTTCTGATATGATAGGTTCTTTTAATCTGATAACGTGTTGGGTTTTGTCTTTTATCATGATTTACCTTCAGGGAAAGAATCATATTTAAAGTTTGGCTTTGAAATTTGGACAATGCAGCATTTTAAGAATGATTTGGATCTGAAATATCTTTTAGATTCTTTATCAGTCCTAAGTGCACATGTAAATGGCAATAAAAACTGTAGTTTCCCCTCTATTGAGTTCTTTAATTGTTTTAAGCTATTTGGAGGAATCATTGAAGATTTTGGAGAGACATTCTGGGTATTTTCATGAAGATGTTAGGCTTCAAGCAATTATTGCTTTGAAACGTGAGTGCCAACAAATTACTTTATGCAACTTCCAAAATATATTATTGACATTTTTAGTCATCATATATGGCAAAAATTGATTATTTTTGTCCTCGATGGACACTCTTTTACCTTAAAAAAACTATTGTATGCATCAATTTATTTGTCTTCTGTTCTGGAAAGTATTTCTTTTTAGCCTTTGGCCCTCTACCATTGCTCCATCCGCAAACCTTCAGCCCCTTTAAATGATGCACATAAAAGAACCCAATGATTCATGTCTCCATGACATTCTGGTAGAGAGAGGGAGATCTTGTCCAAAAACAAAGCGTGTGCTACTGTGTTTGATTTAATGCTTTTGCAATTCTGGAGAAACTATTGATTAAGTTAAAAATTGGAGTAGGGTGCCAATGCCATTTAGTTTATTGCTTATGTTGAATCTCACTCTTATTTCCATTGAATGTGAGATTCAATTCACTGCATTGCCATCTTGTACAAGTTGACTACCTTCATGAGTTCAATAGCACTTGTCTCTTACATTCTCATGTATTCATCATATCGAAATCTCACTGTTTAACTTTTGTTGCTAATTGAAATTGCAGATATTTTGACAGCAGCACATGCAATCTTTCAGTGCCAGAATGTGAGTTATATTTGATCCTTCCGTTTTCCTTCACTCTTTTTTTCATTGACATCTCTGGTGGACTATTCTCTAGTTTTTTCCCTCACGAGTGCAGGAAAAAGGGGTTAGATCTGATGGGTGTGCAAATGTGCTGGTTGTCAAGTTTTCCTCAAAATGATTAATGTTTATGGAATTCAAAGCAATAATTTTACTTTCATGTGATCTGACCATTATATTGATTTGATTTCTTTTGCTGGATATTTATCTATGGCGATGTGGTTCAGAATTTTGTATGGTAAACTTGGCCAAATTTTAGCATAAACATTATTTACTGAGTACACCCACAGGCCCTTCACTGATGCTTTGAGTTAATGAAGTTCCTCTGTTAGACTGATAAATTTGTTTTCCAAGCCAGTTGGTTTGGAGAACCTCACATGCACAAGCAGTTTCATGTGCATTTTCTCAGAATAGCGTGTGCCTAAACTGACATACTACATAGAGTTAGATAGTTGCTCATACACACAAATATGATAAATACATGTATTGTGCATGGGCACACAGATAATAGTGACCCCGTACCCTGCTGATACGAGTTCAATGTTTTTTTACTGTGCAGGATGGGTCAATGAAGGCAAGAGAAGTGCTTGGTATTAATTTAGAACTTTTTGTCTGCTTTTCCTAGATGGCAATTGCTAGTCGAGTTCCGATTAAGCTCGTTGATTTTGTAGATATGGTGATGAATATCTATATCAAGACCATGACTGAAGATGATGACAAGGAAGTTGTTGCCAATGCTTGTATGAGCATAGCTGAGATTATCAAAGATTATGGTTATGTGGCTCTAGAGCCTTGTAAGTAGTTGACTGCTCCCCGTTGAGAATCTTTGGGGCTATAATTTTTCAGATGAATACAATTATCTATTGTCAAATTCATTTCCATTTTATTTGGTTTTCAGATATGCCTCGGCTTGTGGATGCAACTTTGACATTGCTTCGAGAGGAATCAGCTTGTCAGCAATTAGAGAACGGGTGTGATATAGATGATGAGGATGATACTGAACATGATGAAATTCTTATGGATGCAGTTTCTGACCTTTTACCTGCATTTGCTAAGTCAATGGGTTGTCATTTTGCTCCTATATTTGCAAAACTATTTGAACCTCTGATGAAATTTGCGGTGAGTATTATTTTTTGTATGGAGTGGTATTTTCTAGAATTAGATTCTTATATTTATTTGTTGGCAAGTGCAGAAAGCTTCACGCCCTCCTCAGGACCGAACTATGGTGGTTGCTTGTCTTGCCGAAGTTGCACAGGACATGGGTGATCCAATTGCTGGCTATGTTGAAGTAATTTAATTATAATGTTCAAGTATTTAGGCTTTATTTGTTTATCGCTTTTATTATGTGTGCTTGTTGTTGCCTCAAATATTAAAAACAATCAGAATGCAATGTCAATTTAAATAAAATTTAGTTCTTCAAAACTATTTGTTATCTATGTTGGTTTTCAGCATATGCTCCAGTTTACAGAAACATTTTTCCATGTTTCAGAGACTGATGCCCTTGGTGCTTAAAGAGTTGGCATCATCATCAGCAACAAATAGAAGGAATGCTGCATTTTGTGCTGGGGAGCTGGCCAAAAATGGAGGGGAGTCGGCTTTGAAGTATCCTTTTCCTGCAATGCCCTTTTTTTCTCACTTATCTTTCATTATTTCCATGTTTTGAGCCGTTTTTTTACAGGACTGTCTATCTATCATCAATATAAAAACTCACTACCAGTTATGTTGTTTTCGTACATATTCTCTTCATCTTTCGTGCCTCTCTGTAACTTTTTCCACTCATCAATAATAGATATTACAATGATATATTGCGTGGGCTTTACCCATTATTTGGGGAATCTGAGCCTGATGATGCTGTCAGGGATAATGCAGCTGGTGCTGTTGCAAGGATGATAGTAGTGCATCCACAATCCATCCCTTTGAACCAGGTTAATCCTGTTTGTCTCCAATTTCTTGTTTTTTGTTCAGCGTCTGTTTCCAACTTGTTTATTTCTACACCACCTTGTCCTTTCCATATGATATAATGTCATGTTCTCTGTATATCGTGGTTACATTTTCAGGTTCTTCCTGTTTTTCTGAGAGTTCTTCCGTTAAAAGAAGATCACGAGGAGTCCATGGCTGTTTATAATTGTGTCTCAATGCTTGTTTTGTCATCTAACCCCCAGGTATTTGTTTAATCCCTTACCTTGACGGCAAACTTGCTAAAATTAATAATCGTGTCACTGTTAAGTTCGTTAACTGAGAACCACTTCCTGTCCGACATGCATCTCTTAAGCATACCTTATCATTCATCCTAACCCAGTATTGAACTCTCTGTAAGATTCATGACTACCTTCTGTATAGCTCTATTTCTAGAAGAGTTTGTCCACTTGGTTTCCCTGAAGGTGAAACTAACCCAGATTTTACCATCACTGCAATTTTACAGAAGCATCAGAAGTGACTTATCTTTTTGTTGATTTTGATTTGCCATTTGTATACGTGTTGCAGATTCTCTCTCATGTACCCGAGTTGGTAAATATTTTTGCTCAAGTTCTGGTGTCTCCTGCTGAAACTTCGGAAGTTAAAGCTCAAGTTGGAGGGGCATTTTCTCACCTATTTTCGCTTTACGGACAAGAGATGCAACCCTTACTAAGCAACCTTCCACCTGCACATGCTAATGCCCTTGCTGCTTTTGTCCGGAAAAGCTGATATCCAATCCCTTGAATTCTGAATTATTTATTTATCAACGAAAATGGTTTATCCGTATTTTTTGGCTGAGAGGTAAGATCTGAAACACCTGTACATCTTCATTCTTAACCGTTCTCTTAGTTTTATGATTTTTTTCTAGAGAACTTGTAATGTTCCTGTATCGAGTCAAGATATTTAAACATTTACACTGCTAATTGCACAGGTATTTGTTTGTTCTCATCGGATTTCAGCACCGTTCCACTTTCCGGTTTGAATCTGCTCCTCTTCTTTTGTTTGGCGAGCATGTATGTTTGCATCCTCATTGCTATTTATAAATGTTTTTTTCCCTTGTTATTGATTCTTTATATTTATCTCAAAAAAGAGAGAAGAAACAGAGTTTTGAATCCTTATTTACATAGAGTAGTTTGTCTTTTGTATAGACATTGGAGTTTTTCCAGTATTTTTGGTTTGGTTTGGTTGTCTAATTTTATCCTTTTATCATGATCATAATAAAATAGTTTGATTTTACACTCATTGGTATGTTTAGTTTTTTAATTTTATACTAATATAGTATTAAATACTTTTGGGTTTGAAATGAGTATTTGATTACAATCTAAAGCTATAAAATTAAAACTTATTTGTCCAAAAAAATCTATTGTGGTACTTAACACTGACACAGTTATAAAATGAATTTTATAAGTGCATGGCACTATGGCAGCACTCAATTTAATAAAATATTAAATATAATATATAAAAATAATATCTCGGTAAATATATCTAGATTTGACGGAGCACATATTATCTTAACCCGGCTCTAAAATTTCAACAACAAAAATATTTCATCCTGGTTCACCCCATCACCAATTAGAAATATAAAACTTAACACTAATCAGAGGAATAAACAGATCGTTCGGATTCGGTATAAATATTTTAATTGAATTATATTTGATTTAAATTTAAGTCTAATTTAATTTTAATTTGAGTCTATAGTGATTTCAGTTTGAATATTGGATTGATTTATTTTTAATTCGATTAATACCAGATCATTTATTTTCGGTTGGGTTAATTTTGAGTGAGATCAGTATCGAGTTAATATGAGATCAATTAGTTTCAATCAGACTTTCAGGCTAAGTTAGATTTTTACAAAATATGATAATATAACATGTATATTTGTTTTTTGTTTTTTTTGAGTTATGCGTTTACATCTTATATTTCAAATAAAAGTAATTTGGTTGAAAATTAATGAGTTTTATTTGTGAAAAATAATTTTTAATTTAAATTTTAAATCAAATTTAGATGATGATATACATATATTAAATTAAATTTAAATCATCGTATTTATATTAATTTCAAATTTTAATTCAAATATATCGATTAAATTTACAAAGCCCAACTCTAACCTTGTCAGGACCCATCGGGGTTTGAAAATTTATCCCATGTACAACTTAGGTAATTAAATTTAGAAGATCTTATATTACTCCGTTATCTTATAAAAAATTAAAGTCTTAAATTTGTGATTAATCCTTACATTATCATCAAATTAGTAATTTAATCCTTATAATTCATATGTATCAGTTTTTACTCTCCTACCGTTAATAGCGTGGAGAATCAGTCCAAATCATTAACGGTGTTATAAATCCTTAATGAACCGAGTAATACCCATACCTCGTTATTCAAAAAAAATCTATAATTTGAAGACGTTGGAGGAAATTAATGAACAAATATCACCACTCATCTCTCTTCCCTTCGCCTTGCTTTCCAATCTCAAACTGTATTTTAATTGCCTTTGGAATATGAATAAAAGCTGTAGCTGAACCCTTTGCTTATTTCCTTTTTCAAACCATAATCTCATGCTCTTTTTCTCCTTCAATTAAGGTTTCAATCTAACAAAGGAAGGATATTTCTCTCTCTCTCTCTCTCTCTCTCTCTTTTTTTTATTTTGGGATTTTGATATATTTTTTAAAGAATCCGCCATGATAGCGGCTACGCAGCAACAGCAACAACAGCAGAAACAGGCTGTTGCAGCAACGGTGGTGGCGGGGGCGGGGGCTAAGAAAACATCGGCCGAAGAAGAGGCCTTGAAGAGGAACACAGACTGCGTTTACTTTCTTGCCTCACCCTTAACCTGCAAAAAGGTTTGGAATTCTTGTAAAGGGTTTTAGGGTTTCAAATAAGACCTTGTTTCTTTTTTGGGATCTCGTTTTTATGGTTTAATTAGGGTTTCAGATTATCCCTCTTCTTTATTTTATTGGCTCTTTGTTTAGTTGTTTACTTAACTAGGGTGAAAAGTTATATGTTAATTTTAATTGGAAAGTGAAATTTGTTTCTTTAGAGGCTTTTAGGTTAGACCTTGAGTAAAAGAAAAACAGTGGATTTCATCAGGAAAGGATGTGAATATTTCCCTTGTGTGCCTTTTAGATTTATGGAAATCATTGCTTTTGTTACAAAATTTATGCCATTACATGTGTGTGGGTAAATATCTTATTTTCTGCATTGTTTTGTTTATAAGAAAAAATTAATTTTAGATAGTGTAAAGTTGTGCTTGTGATTAATACATACAATCTATAAGACGCAATGGACATATCTGATGCATTGTGATGCGTTGTTTGTTTGGTTTTGGTTTTGGTCTGTTATCAATGGTGGTCGGATTCTGTTTGATTCATTCTCTTTTTCTCTGCTAATAGGGAAGTGAATGCGAGTATCGCCATAGTGAATATGCTCGGATTAACCCGAGGGATTGTTATTATTGGCTGAATGGTAATTGCATGAACCAGAAATGCGGCTTTCGGCATCCTGTGAGTTTCTTGTCTTCTCCTTGTCCTACGGTATCGATAGTGTTATGTGCTAGTTTTAATAGTTTGTTTTGATGATGTCTTGTCAGCCCCTTGATGGTTTGCTTGGAACCCAAGTAGCAGCTCTGGCTGGTTCTTCCGTGCCTTCATTGCACATTGCTGTGACACCAACACCGGCTAGTTATAACCAGGGTGTTTCTTACAATCCCAGGACACAAGCAGTGCCATGTGTTTTCTTCCAAAAGGGGCTTTGCTTAAAAGGTGACTGGTGCGCTTTTCTGCATGGTCCAATTATGAGTAATAAAGCCCCACAATCGGCTTCAAGTATCACTGCTACCGAGCCTAATTCTTTTAAGAAGAGTTTTGGTACTGCTGAATCATCTCAGTTGAAGAAGTTTCCCCCAACTAATGTTTCAAAGACAGTTGGAGTACCTCCTGAAGGTAAACCTGCCCCAAAAGTTGAAGCTGCTTCGGCTAGGAGTGTTACTGCTATTAAGAGAAGTGTGCCACATCCGGCTGGCATGGATGAGGAACTTCCTCGACATAAAGGAACATATACTACTGTTGTAAATGGTAGCACTATGAGTCGTTCCAATTGCTTAAATCAACTCCACGTTTCTGATGAACCGGATTTTCTTGCCGGTAAGGAGACTGACGAGTTTTTGAGGGAGTCTCCTCCTGGTTTTGATGTTCTTGTGGATGATGAGCATGATGGAGATTCTGATTTCTACCACGGTGAAGAAAGATATGGAGGTGCAAGAGGACCTGAGGGAAGGAATGTGAATGAATATGACATTGGTCACACTGCTAATTATGACGCCATGGTTGATATTGACCGAGAAATGTTTCATGATGGGCATGACTATGATTCGTTTGACCATGTTCAAGGGAACTTCGGATGGGTCCAGCAGAGGGCTTCATCCGAGAGGATATCTCTGCGACCTTCCGCCCTTGAAAGAAGAGGCTACCCTAAGCGGGTCAATGGCCTGAGGTCTGTTGTCAGTCAGGATCATGCCCTTGAAAATCATGAAGGGGGCCGAAATTACAACGGTTCTCTTAGGGACTCTCACCATATACCTCCCTACGAGAGTTCCCTTCGTAGTCGTCTTCAGGGTAGAATAAAGCTTCCTGGAAGATCTCTAATTAATGGGATTGACTCATGTTCTGGAAGAGAGACAGAAAGGGGGAGAAATTGGGGTCGGCTCTCACCAAGAAAGCCGCAAACCACGTCCCACCAGGGGAGGCTCCGTGACAGAATAAAAGGAAGGGTGGCAGCGGAATACAACAATAAAGATGGTCGAGGGTTTGGGGGTTCAAGAATAAAAAGAGAAATAACGGATGGGAGGAATGCTGATTTTGCTGGTCCAAAAAGTCTTGCAGAGCTGAAAGTTTGTAAGAATACTGACAATAAGGAGCGCCTTTCTCTTGGAAAGCGAAAGAGCATAGAGGATCGTCCACAAACCGAAGGTATTTCATTTGAAGGGCCAAAGCCTCTTAGTGAGATTCTGAAGAGAAAGAGGCAATCTGAACCTGCAGCTTCTGGAAGAGGTATAGCAGCGGTACATAAAGATGTTAACCGGAAACAAAGCAAAGAAAACATGAATGGTAGCTCCACTAACACAGTAGTTTCATTGACACCAGAGGAGGCCAATGGAAAGGAAGAATCCAAGTCCATATCTGCAGATACCGGGACTGTGGAAGTTGCTCGTGGTGAATCTTCTCAACTGAACACACGTGAGCATGAGACCGAGGACAGGATAACTGGGGATGTAACAGCGGAAAATCATGAGCACGAGACAGACAACCAGGGTGATGAAGGGGAATATAACGACGAGGAGGGTGATGAAGGGGAATATAACTACGATGAGGGTGAAACTATGGACCCCGAAGAGGAATACATAGAGGAGGAAGACGGTGAAGATGGCGACGACTTCGAAAAGAAGCTCGGTGTCATGTTTTCGTGAGCAGTAGGGAGATATAGGGAGATATAGAGAGATGTTCAGATGAACTACTTGCATCCTCACCCTCTGATCAAGTAAGATAATATTGGAATTTTCATTTGTTCTGTTTTCGTTGTATTTAAAGCCTGGTTGAATGGGGGGGGTGATTCTTCTTTTGTTTTGAGGGGACCTACCAGTTGAACTTAGATTCTCTCTGGAAAGTTAGAAAGTGAATAAGAAAACTTTTAATCTCCATTTTATTATTCTCGTCTGCTATACACTAACTAACCATTTTAATTACTAACTCGAGTCAACGTCTATTTGTTGACTCAAAAATTCAGGTCGTTACATAAATTCTCATTAAAACCTTTTTATAATCACCATTAAATTAAGATATAATAATGGACAACGGAAAAAATATCTAAAATATTCTGCTTTATACACAAAGCATAGCAAAAATGTCATGAAGATAAGTCTATTCCTCCCGACTCCTGTAATATATCAACCCAAGCTCACCCAACGTCCTTCACAAGGATGTCAACAATAAACACGAAGGAGAATGGCAGTAATGGGTTAGTGGGAGACTTGGCTCGAAATTTTTGAAATTTTATTATTCAGTCATTTAGATTTTGAAAAAAAAATTGATCTCTTTAAAAAATTATTTTTTTTAGTAGAGTATCCTCAAAATTTTTAAAACTTTTCTTAAAGTAGCCATTCAATAGCAAAGGAAAGAATTAACAGCAAATTTTGTAGCCAAGACTGGTGTCCCAGTAGCAGAGAATTCCAGCAAGCTATGGCCTTCCACCTATACCACAAAGACCATCACTTTTTACAAGAACCATCCACCTTGAATTTAAGAAAACCTTGCCGGTGGCCACGATCGGACCGACATTGCCCCTCCCGGACACCTACGTTGTCTGCATCTAGGACTAGGAAGGAAAGACAAATCTTACATAAATGTAGAGATTATATGATACTCAAATGCTAAGCTCATAAGTTCATACATACAAATAAAAGGTGTTATTTTTAGCATGAAAAATAAAAAATAAGAGCATCAATGAAGGCACAATAAAAAATTAGACGATTTACACCCCAAAACAAGAGAAATTCGATGCAAATACTTGGATTTTTTTATAAATTCAAACCTACTAAACATCACCTCTAAAATAAAATAATGACAAGTAACTAAACAAAACTCCCAGTCCCAGGTTCTTTGTACATATATCATATCATCTTAAACATTAGCTGCCACAAAGAGCAATGGTCAGATCTAAGTTTATAGTACCACGTTGTCTGTTTGACGACGAAGACAATGAAGAAGAAGAGCAGTCCGAGCCGTCTCTATAATTAGAACTCATATAGAATGCCTCACTGCTGCTCATTTCGCTCATGGAAGATGGAATATTATGATGTTGCAACGATAGTGACAACGATAAATCGCAGCCACTGCTGCCGCTGCCGCCGTTACCTTCGTCTTCTATGTGTGTTGTTAGATTGTGTTCGACTCGTTGATCTTGTTTCTCGTGTGTATGTTTCTGATCTACTACCTCTGCTTCGGTTGCCTGAGACAAAAAGGTTGTGATTTTAGTTACTGCTGCACCTACACAACTTCATGTAACCCAAAACTATATATTTTGTTTATTGAATAAAATATCTGTGTCAAACATGGTTTTTAGATCTTCTGAACATTATCATGTGAAATATATTTATATTTAGAACCTCTTCAGTACTAGACTATTGGCCAGGGTTCACCTCCCCTTTCATATATACTCAGAGATAGAGCTAGGTAGGGATAACAAAGGGATAGACCGGGCTGAGTTTTTGGCTGTCCAGATCCTAACCCGATTTATTAAACCCTAAACTCAATCTTGCTCTAATTTGGGTTAAAATATTAATTTATTAATCTTTAATAAATTTTTATTATAAGAACAAACCTCAAAAAGTAAAAAAAAAACTTAAAACCCATAAAAGTTTTATATATAATGATATTTTTTATAAATATAATAATATATTTAAAAATAAATAAAAGTATACTGGAGCAGGGCGGGAAATTTCAAGTAAATACCAGACTCCAACTCCGACCCAACTTAATTATTTTTAAGCTCTTTCTTGTCTCGATCCCCGAAATTTAAAGAGAAAAACCTAACTGGATCAGGTCAGAGCACACCAGGCTGGGGACGGATATTTTTGTAATCCTAATAGTTAAAATCAAACATTCAGATGGATAAAAGTCTATTAAACATTTAAATCTAAAAATTGTGAGGGACAAAGAACTTTTTTAAATAAAATTTAAATCAAAAAGAACTTAAAATACTATTATCTTAAAAATTTTAGAAGGGGCAGCCAGCAGTAGCCCGCCCACACTACCTATAGATTCGTTTATGTACTACATTCAATATTTAATATGATTAAATATATTTATATTTAACTTACAACTAGTTAGTCTAATAGAATAAAACAATAAATCTCAAATAAGTTCATAAGTTCGATTTGAATTAAAATAGTTAAAAAAAATAAACAAGAGATGGATGAATTAATACATGAATAATAATAAAAAAAAAGAATGTAATTCAAATATATTAAAATTTATACAAATATATAATAAGCTAAATATGATTATGATATGAGAAAATAATAAAATGTGAAACATATATGTGTGGTTGGTTTTTAGTCTTTGTAACCTTAGATCTCGAATTCAATTTCAGACCATCCTTGTCTTCGTTAATAAAAAAGAACAAGACAACTTAAAAAGGAAAGTATTAAGAAATTCAATAAAGTGGTAGCCCCACAACCTTTGTAATCAGTAAAAGACCATAGGTTATAAACAGGAAATGTGTGGTCCATTGCAATAAAGGTTGAGTTTGAATTTCCATAAGGGGTCCTTGAGAAATTATTAGACGGACCATTTACTAAGTTATTTATAATTTATCTAATAATATTTATTTATTTTAATATAATTTTAAATAATTTTTATTTTTAATAATATATATAAAAAAAGAAGATTCTTTTAAGAAAAATAAGATAAAAATTATTATTGAGTAAGATAATAAATAAAATAAAAAATCAGACTTATCTAATATTCTTTATTCTTTATTTATTAAATATAAATATCGATATCCCTTTTTTATTTTCACAAGTACAATTTATTTATAAAAATATTACGAATACTACAGTAGTTTTGAAAGTCGTTTGGAGTTAGATTCGATTTTAAAAAATAAACTATTTTTTCTATTAAAATATCAAAATCAAATTATAAATATATCGTGTTTTAATAATGTTTTACACCGAAAAACATGATAATTATGACACACAATAAAATATATATCTTAGACTTAAATCCTCTAAAATTTGTTTACACTAAAAATACTTCTATAATAAAATTTTCATCTATTTATACACTTAATTTTTAGATCATTTAAATTTTATCCTCTCAATTTTATTTATTCGAATCCGAGTTTATATATTGCAGTTGTAGAAAGCATTCTTTATATTTTTGACTTAATATCTAGAATATATTAAAATTTATATTTTATAAAATATATTAAATCCACCTCATCTAGTGTGTACCTTAAGGAAATCGGATTGTTCCACTGAATATCCGAGACTGTAAACATCATGTGGCAAAGAATGAGATTCCTTGATTGTTCTTTGATCCTCCCTCTTCCTGCATGACAGATGACCAAGATCAGACATCAGAAAAACAAAAATTGTGTTTGGTTGGTTGTTTCTTGCATTACAGGTTCATCTCTTTGTCTGAAATTTGACAGGGATCACCTTTTAGAAGGAAATGGATGGCTGTAGATCAAACGAGTTGCATCCAGGTGGTTTACTTGATCATCAGAATCATGATTCTCAGCATAAGATTGTCTTCTTTGATGGGTTGAAGCTGGATTCTTAGCTGTCATTTGAAAGAAAGAAAAACCAGTAGGCAAACCAAACACGTACCAGAAAGTCAACAAAAGCTTGTTGTTGTTAGGTTATGGCGGTTCATCATGATTTTATGCATGCATGCATGTATCATGTATGTCGGGACTTTCTTGGTTTGATTTGATTCAGACAAGTCAATAGTAGAAGATTTGCAAGTAAAAATCTGGGTTTCTATCTCCAAATTAAACACCAAAAATATTCCAGGAAAAAACAAAACATCATAGAAAATCTGGGTTTACTGAATACCTTGTCTGCAATAATCCACTCTCATGCTTCGATACATCTGGAGATGGCTTTTGACATGTGAAATGGAAAGTCCTTTCACATTCATCAGCTGAAGAACAAGTTTTGGCGTAGCTTCTGCCATAACCAAGAATCAAAAACACCATTCTTTTCATTAAAATCAAAATCCATAACAGCTGAAGAAGACAAACAGCAAAACAGAAAGAAAAGAAAAACACTTACTGTGTTGACCACCAAGCTTTTCAATGGCGTCAACAAAACACTGATGAAGCTGAGGAGTCCATCTTAAACGAGGCTCGTTTGATCTTACATATTGCCTCACAGCTGCACCACTGTTCCTCCCAAAACGACCCATCTTCAACCTAAAAACGACCCAATCCTCTCCAACACGATCGATCTCTTGTAATAAACAAAGAGAAAACACTGGCCTTGTCTGCTTCTTTTGAAATTTAGTTTCTCTAGGTTTCAAAGCAACACAAATGGTGAGAAAAAGGATGAGATGGAGCTGCAACTTACTGCAGATTTTTTTAAGATTAAGAATGAAAACCCAAGTTTGATTTTCTTTTTTCTAAAATTAAGAAAAAAAAATGAAAATTCCTTCACGAGAATTCTTATCTGCCTTCCCTTAAATCATTACCCTCTCTATCCAACTGCCTGACTTTGACCTTTGTTTTTGCTCTCTCTGAATATATGCAGAATTACCAGCTATATTTTCTCATACAAATATATAAATTATTTTTCTATAATAGATATATTTTCTTATATACTGCCAACGTCGTCATGACTCATGATCACAAAAAATCACATGAAATATTATATTATATTGTTTTATTTCATTTTATTTTCTATATAAATAATTCCAGATTATAATTTAGTTTTTTGCTAATTTTTTAACTATGAAAAGTTACAAATAAGTCTCAACTAATCACAATTAATAAATCGATTAAATTTTATTAAAAAATAAATGATTAATAATGTGATAATTAATAAAAATATTTAATAATAAATTTAATTTTTAATTTTTATATTTTATTTTAATTTGATCCTAAGTTTAAAATTTTAGCTCTTAATATTTAAATATTATAATATTTTAGTCTCTTAAATCTTAAACATCGTCTTCTTCTCTTTCTAAAAATAAAATATATGCCTCTCTTATTGTAGGTAGTTATCGTAGATGGCTAACGTAAACATTAACGAAGGTTTTGATTCTCCAACGATTTTACACTACTCATTCAAATGGGGATACAAATGTTTACCGTTAATATTAACAGAGGTTTATGTTTAATTGGAAAAAATAAAATTTAAGATTTATTATTATATAAATTTTATTAATTATCACATCATCAATTATTTATTTTTAATAAAATTAGATTAATTTGTCAGTTATGATTAATTAATAAACTTATTTATAACTTCTCACAATCAAAGCACTTAACAATAAATTAAATCATAGTTGCAGATTATTTATATACTTTATCTTTTGCTTTTTCTATAAAAGGACAGGACATGGTACAAAAGGATTTTTCTCTCGGGCTTACCCTTGATTTTATGCCTTGGTTTTTAGGATTAGGATATTATATAAATAAGAACAAAAATATAATCTAACAATAATACAATAAATAATATTTTAAATTTATATGATATAATTTATAAATTATAAACATTTTAAATTTTAAATATATATATAAGCTTTATATACAATTACCCCTATAAAATAACAAAATGTTTAAACAGGTTATATGGATTTTAAAATGTCCTTATCCTATTTAGTTTTGGGGGTAAATTATAAAATTACTTTAATTTTTTTATTTTATACATTTAATTATAAAAATATAATATAATTATTTAATTAAAAATATAATATAAATCGATTTAAATTAATCATTATCATAATTTAATATTTTAAATTATAGTTTAAAATTAATAAAATTAAAAATACAACACAAAATTAATAAATTAAAATAAAAAATGAATAATAAAATACAAAATTTCAAAATAGAAATTAAATAAAAATTTGAAAAAATGACAAAATTAATTTAATGGGTTCGCAGCAGGAATTATTGTTATGAAAATGTCAGAATTGTATCTGCAAAGAGAATGATGAGAAAAAATGGAATAAATTTCAAATTTGGCAAAAATACAAAGAAACGCAGCTACACACAATCTATTATCAGTCTGAAAATTCTGCCAAAGGTTAAAAAGTAAAGAGAAAATTAATAAAATAAAATAGGATAAATAAATTATTTATAAATAATTTAATTAGATTGATATAATCGATTAATCGAATATAATATCAATTAAAATATACTAAAATTAATTTTTTAAATATTAATAAGGATATTATAGTTGATAAAATATAAAAGTATATAATAGTAGCTCTTTTTTTCCTCATAATTTATTTTTTAGAAATAAAATAATTAAAAGAACTCATTTAAAGATTAGATTTATATTCAATATAACATATATGATAATTCTTTATCTTTAAATCAAATATCACAACAATTGTTTTTTTTTTAATATTTTGTTTTATTTTATTCCTTTTTCAATGTTTTTATTCAGATTTTGGGTAAAAATTTAGATTCAGGATTATGAAATTATAAATAATGTGTATTTTTTAGAGTTTAGAGTTTAAGATTTAGAATTTAAGATTAGGGTTTAGAGTTTAGGGTTAGGATTAAGATTTAGGGTTTATAAAATTATTTTTTAATAATAAAACATAAAAAATAGTATCGAAAAAGAGTACGGGGATTTTGTCCGTCTAAATATTATAGACGATAAATTGAGATTCACAAATTGATAAAATGACTTAGTTAATGTTTATATTATCTTATGTTGTATGAGTTTGAATCTCGATTTTATTTAAGAATGTAATTATTTTTATTTAATAAAAAAAATTATTTTGGTTTTCTCCGTACAGTTAGTCAAATTGGGAAGTTAATGATGGCAAGTTAAGTAGGTTGATTAATTCCCTAATTTCTTATTTTTTTGAACCGTATGCATAACCTTCAGAATCATGACTCATCATATTTATCGAAAATATTTTTCCTCTTTCACGCATAATAATTTGTCAGATCTTTGAAATAGTCATTCATGGGGTCTATTTTTTAATAATTAATATATTGCATAAACCTTAGCACACAAGTATTAGATACATATGGATAAATTGTGAAAAATTACAACTTAATTTCATACAAAATATTTCATTTGATATTTGGTGCATTTTCTTGCTCTTTAATAAATGCACTATTTATTATTAATATTATTAATAATATTTTATTAGTTTCACTCTTTTTCTTTAATCAGTAAAGTGGATACAGTAGTATTTGATAGAATTTTAATAAAAAATATTATAGTTTATGTAACTTAAAGTTGACGATTTTGATGTATGTTTCAGTAATAATGATTAGCATTGATTAGAAATTAAAATTAAGGGTGAAATTTCCTTTCCCTCCTCTCCTTGTTAAACTTAAAAGTTAAAGGGTTAATTTAGATTTTGTGAACAAATAAAATGGTTAAACTGATCATTTGATCATTACCTAAAATAAATTAATTTAAAGATAAAATTGAGCAGTTTTATATAAAAAAGGCATAAAGATACTTTTAATCCTTAACGTTTATAATTTTTATCTTTTTGGCCATTTTTTTTAGATAAATTTAGCCCTTAACTTATATCTTTTTGACAAATAACTTATTTTTTAATTATCATGATAACTGGACTGTTAAAAATCTAACAACGATGACATGTCATATGCATATGATAATATATTTTAAATAACATGACATCTAACCTATCAAATATATATATATATATATAATATATAATTTTATTCTAATATGAAATATAATTTTATTTTAATATAAAATATAAAATATTAAAAAAACAATTAAAATATAAAACAATTCAAATTCAAATAAAATATTAAAAAAATTAATTAATTCTAAAATAAAACACTACTAAACATTCTCAACCCTAACTATGATAGAATCAAAATCCTACCTTAAAAAACTAATTAATTTTGAACTGTGTTCATATTTTTTTAAGATAGACTTTGATTCTATCGTAGTTAGGATTGAGAAAGTTTAGTAGCTTTTTATTTTAGAATTAATTAATTTTTAATATTTTATTTGAATTTTAATTATTTTATATTTTATATTAACATAAAATTATATTTCATATATATGTATGTATTTGATAGGTTATATGTCATTTCATTTAAAATATATTATCATATGCATATGACATGTTATTATTGTTAGACTTTCAACGGTCCAGTTATCATGATAGTTAAAAAATAAGTTATTTGTCAAAAATATATAGGTTAAGGGCTAAATTTATCCAAAAAAAAATAAAGGCAAAAACAATAAAAATTATAAACGTTAAGGGTTAAAAATATCTTTATGCCTAAAAAAACTACTAACGTTGTTTTTCATAACCAAAGAAAAATGATTTCTTTTGGTTCTACATTAAGTTTTTTTCCTAATTTAATTGAACATTGGTTGATATGATAACTTATAAATCTATTAACGATCATTTAATGGGATAGTTATTCGTTTTATAGCATATACATGATTATAGAATTATGATTATAATATTTATTTTAAAATATACTCTCAACCATTAAATTTAATTCATTAATCATTATGTTGTAAATACTGATACTCAAACTCGTAACCTTAAAAACCAATAACCATTCTCTTAACTATCGAGACAAAATGATTAGTAAAATGCGTATTAATAAAATTATATATTTTTTATTTAGTTAACCCATGGAAATGAATAATTATTGAAAAAAATGTTTCCACCATATTTTTTACTTTTTCTACCTCAAAAAGCTTTATTTGACTCTAGTTTGGTACAAGGTTTGACTAATTGTGTAACTTTTTTATTAGTTGCCTTTTCGATAATCATGCCAGGGAGAAAAGGAAAGGGGTTGAAGAATTATATATTGATCCCAATGATAAAAATAGATTATATTCTTAAAAAATTAATGATTCTTTAAGATATGAATGTAAAATTGAAAATTCTGAAAATGACACATTAGAAAAAATATTTATAAACTTCAAACATAAACAATATATCAAACATAGAAAATATCAAAAATAATATATTGAGTAAATTTGCGTCTCCAAAATGGTACATGGTGTAGTCTGGACCATGGAAAATTAAGTTAGTCAACAGTAGCCCCATTAAAACCTAGTTTTTCAAACATGGAAAACGTTATTCAGTTTAACGTGCAACTAGGGTGTTCAAAATTACTTGATCTGATTGATCCGATCCGATGATTCGAAACAAAAATGACAGGTAATTTTCGAGAGAAAAAATTATTCAACCAGGCCGGATTTGAGCCAAATTTTTTTAATTTCCGGATACCCGATCTGACCAGACTAGTTTTATTATATATTTTTTTAATTTTAAATTATATTTTTATTTTAGATTTCTTTAATATTTATACATAAAATTAAATTTAAATCTCTAAATTAGTTTTATGTTTGTGTTATATATTTTTAAGTTTCAAAATTTCTAAATATATTTTTATTAATTTACTAATACCGAAAGAAAAACGAGATTAATACTTTTAACGTTATTTTAGTAATAAAATTTAATAAATATAAATATTTATATACATCCAAATATTTTAAAATTAACTTTAAATCACTTATTTTTATATTTGGTTATGTATTATAAAATTTATATGTTTAATATATAATTTTTTTAATTTTAAAATAAAAAATAAAAAAAATAATAATTGTGAACTGGGTACCCATTACCCGATTAGCCAGGTACCCGAGTTTTACGGGTATCCGATAACAAATACTCGATTTAAATAGGTCAGGACATGGGCTGAATTTTTATGACCCGAAAGAACCGAATACCTAATTTTTTGGGTATCCAAAAATAAACACCCCTCCATGCAACTGTTGGAAAAGAACGCGAGAAAATAATAACTTTGAGCCATTTTAGGAAAAAGTAAAGATGAAGATTCAAATAATATTTTTATTAGGTTATATTTTATTTTATAAGATTTTTATATAATAATAAGAAAAGAAAAATATGTTAAAAAGTAAATTACATAAATTTTAAATTTATAAAAAATAATTAAATTTAACTTTTGATTCAGCTCTGATTATTAAAATATATATATATTTTTTGAAAGTAGAGGACTCATGTAGCAATTACTTTATCCTATATTGTATGCTATTTTTGTTGCATGCCCCAATACACCAATGCCAATGTTTCTTCCATTTAATCTACCCACACCTCCTATCAAATTAGATACATGGATAGTATGATGAAATTATTTAAGAGAATCGAACCGTCTAAATCGATCGATTTAATTAATTAAATCAAAAATCGAAGATTTTTATCCGATTTGTTTGGCTTTACACCATTGAAGTATGAAACTTATTAGTATAGATGATAATTAAGAAATAAAAAAAATTAATATAACCGCGAAAATTTAATTATACATATACTTTTTAATTTTAGAGGTTAAAATTGTAGTACGAGATTTAAAGTTTAAAGATTTAAATCGTAGAATTTAAAATTTAAGGTATATGATTTAAGATTTAGAGCATAGGGTTATAAATTTTAAGATTTGATTTTTATATTGTAAATATGAAATTTTATATAATTTATCGGTTTGGATGAAATTAAATACTTTGAATCTTAAATGGGTATTATTGTCATCTCAAATTTGTTTGGCGTGTGTTGATATAATTAACTGACTTTTCCCACCCTAACCTCCGATCATGGACGTAACCAGCTATAAAAAAACGTGACAAAATTGTATTTTGGGAACTGCCATATTCACCAAAAATCACACGTGTTAGGGTATGTTTTCACATTTATATTATAACAATATATAAACTAGGTATTTATTTTATACATCGTTAGTAGGAATTCTTTTACGACCGGGGTTTTATGTATTTATATGAAGTTTTAAGATTTAATTTTTAAATTGTAAAATATAAAATATAAAATTTAAATTATATGTTATTCAAATCGTAAATATCGTCACAACATTAAAATTTTAGATCTTAAAAGCTAGACGTTCAGTAGAAAATAAGTTTTCATCGTTAATGCATATAATATTTTTAATATATAAGTAATATACATATTTAAAGCGTATAAAACTTGGTTCGACTCAATTTTCTTAGTAAAATTTAAATTATAAAATAAAAATTTTAATAAATTAATTTTTTTTAGTAATTAGGGTGTCATTTTTTAAGTTTGAGTTGAATCTTTTAATTTTTCATAATATATATCATATATGAGGGACAGAGAAATATTTGTATTGTATATGATTATGTAAAATCGTTTAAACTAAAATTATTTAGTATCTAAATAATATAAATATTTATAATTAAATTTAAATAAAAAAACAACTTTATTTAATTCGATTCTAATTTTATAAATTCAATTTAACTCAAAAAACATTTAAATAAAATTTATATTATAATGTTGAACTCGATGATTTAACTAACTTAATTTCTTTTAGTTGACTTAACTCGGTCGAATATTCATCCTCTATATATCATAGATGAGTTATTTTCTTCTTTCAGAAACAGTAATATACATAGGCTAAAACCTTTTTCAAGTCAATTATCTCGTTAGTTTGTATTCAATTTTTATTATTCAAAAATAACATATTAAATATAATTATATCATTAAAAATTAAAAGTTTTGTATAAAAGAATATTTATTTAATGATGTAACGATTCAATTTTTTCAAGTCAATTATCGGATGTTGACATATGTACATGCACAAGGTGAATTATTTAGGTATTCGGGTTCAGTGACGGATCCACATTCATAAAAGTGAGGACCCGTTCTCATTCTAAATTTTTTAGAGTTCACATATTTATCCTTAATTTTCTTAATTTTTATGAATTAATTATTAAATTTTTATAATATTTAAGCTTTGTGACTACTCTAAGATTTTAAAAATTTATATGTGTTCACTCTCAAATAAATTTTTAGATCCGTCACTGTTCGGGTTCCATGTTGGATGGGTATTAGGCTTTGAAGGGGGCTTTGGTGACAAGAGAAAAAATTGAGGGACTCATGAAGTAATTATACAATTTTGTTGAAAATAGTGTCAATTCACAATGCAAAAGCTTTACTTGACAATAAAAAATCATATAAGTTATAGATTTCTTATTATTTCTTAGAGTGTTAATTACCGATCATTATTAATTATAGCTATTAATAGATAATATAGATTAATGTTATATAACTACGCATATTTTGATTTAGAAAATTTTATTTTTAAAAAAATTTATACTTATATATTTAAATTATTTTTACATGAAACAAAAATAAAAATAAAATAAATATCGCAGTGCACACGTCGAAAATAGTGAATTTAAATAGTATTTTTTTAATACTTATATATTTGGTAATAATTTTAAATAATCTAATAAATACGGTCTCTCACATTTAAAAATTTTGTTAATATAATTTTGATTTAAAAATATAAAAATATTAAATTATCAATAATTTTATCCACCATTTATAATACATTACTATATAGAATACCTTTAAAAAATTTACATCACTAGTTTTAAAAAAAATAAAAAATATGCCGAAAATATCGTTGACATCTAAAACAAAAATAGAAATAAGTTACTAACTCATTATTATTTATTATTTTTTAAGGATTATTTTAATCTAGATTGAGATAAAGGAAGTGTTTTTTTAAATATTTTTTATATTTTAATTTCACCGCCGCTTCTTTTCCTCTCATTCAGTTGTTTTCGACACTCAAAACATTGCTCTCCCTTTCCACTTATCTATTTTTATTACCGGAAAAAATGAAAAACGCCGGCGATTTACCGACGTTCGTATTCGTCGGAGTTTTTATCCTCAGTTGTCTTTCCTATGTTCGATCTGACGCTTCCGATCACCGTTACAAAGACGGTGAACCTGTCCCACTTTACGCCAATAAGGTTGGCCCATTCCACAACCCCAGGTAATCCTAGCATTTCATGTTTCTATTTGATAAATCGGAGTTTAGATCTGAATATCGTTATCTTTCGCATCCCGAATAACATGGCTTTTATTTCCATTTTATGATATCGTTTTCGGAGCATTTGAATTAACCTAAACTGGATTCGGATCTCATTGCGTTTGGCATTTCTTTTTCTTCTTCTTTTTCTTTCTATTAACTGATTTTAATTTGGTTTGTCTGATCCCAGTGAAACCTATCGCTACTTTGATCTGCCATTCTGTTCTCCAGGTTGGCTGTTTGCTTTTATTTATTTTTGTTAATTTTTTTATCCTAACCAATTTAATTTAGATTTCAATAAAATGTTGTAATTTCCGATGGAATTTAGATCTTGTAACGGAGAAGAAAGAAGCTTTAGGTGAGGTTTTGAATGGAGATCGACTTGTTAGTGCTCCTTATAAATTGAATTTTAAAGAGGAAAAAGATTCTTCTGTTGTTTGTAAGAAGAAGCTTTCTAAAGATGAGGTTGCCTATTTTCGAAAGGCTGTTGACAAGGACTATTATTTCCAAATGTACTATGATGATTTGCCAATCTGGGGTTTTATTGGAAAAGTTGATAAGGAAGGCAAAACTGATCCGAGCGAGTATAAGTATTTCCTTTTCAAGCATATCCAGTTCGATGTCCTTTATAACAAAGACCGTGTTATTGAGGTCAATGCAAGGATGGATCCTCATTCGCTTGTAGACTTGACAGAGGATAAGGAAGTTGATGCTGAGTTTATGTATTCTGTGAAATGGAAGGAAACTGATACTCCTTTCGAGAAGAGGATGGACAAGTACTCCATGTCTTCTTCTTTGCCACATCATTTGGAGATTCATTGGTTTTCGATTATCAACTCTTGTGTGACGGTTCTCCTTTTGACTGGTTTCCTTGCAACAATTCTCATGCGGGTCTTGAAGAATGATTTCATCAAGTGAGATCTATTAAATCTAGCTGCTCATTTTCTAATATTTTTGTTATTTCTCTTTTGTCAATGGTTTCTGTAAATGTTTGATTTATGAAAGGTATGGTCAAGACGAAGAAGCAGCCGATGACCAAGAGGAAACTGGATGGAAGTACATTCATGGAGATGTATTCCGGTTCCCAAAGTACAAATCTTTATTTGCTGCTTGTCTTGGATCTGGAACACAGCTGTTTACTTTGTAAGGATCCCACTTATTTATCTTTCTTTCAGATTTATGAACTAGAGTTATCACATTGTGATCTAGTTGACATTTATAGATGTTCCTTTATATAATTTCTTCTAAAACTTGGTATGATTACCAGAACGGTTTTCATTTTTATGCTTGCATTGGTTGGTGTCTTTTATCCATACAATCGAGGAGCTCTATTCACTGCCCTGGTGGTCATATATGCACTTACATCAGGAATTGCAGGATATACAGCAACTTCTTTCTATTGTCAGCTTGAAGGAAACAACTGGGTAGGTATTGATGTAGTTTGTCTGCTAATTTGAAATGTTAGATGTGATACTTCTATAATTCCAGATGTGCTAATGCATTTATACCATTTCTTGGAATGACAGGTTAGGAATCTGCTATTGACTGGTTGCCTTTTCTGTGGTCCATTGTTTCTCACATTCTGCTTCCTTAACACGGTAGCTATCGTATACAGTGCGACTGCTGCACTGCCTTTTGGAACTATTGTAGTAATAGTCCTTATATGGACACTAGTAACATCTCCATTGCTTGTTCTGGGTGGAATTGCTGGCAAAAATAGCAAGGCTGAGTTCCAAGCTCCATGCCGCACCACAAAATATCCTCGAGAGATTCCACCATTGCCTTGGTACAGGAGTGCCATCCCTCAGATGGCAATGGCTGGATTTCTTCCATTTAGTGCTATTTATATTGAGCTTTACTACATATTCGCCAGCGTCTGGGGCCACAGGATCTATACCATATACAGTATCTTGTTTATTGTCTTCATCATCCTTCTGATAGTCACTGCTTTTATAACTGTGGCTTTGACATATTTCCAACTTGCTGCCGAAGATCATGAATGGTGGTGGAGGTACATAAGTTCTCTTAGTCTGCATTCACCTCTCTGTTGATTTTCAGCCTTGCACTTCGTAAACATTATAAGATTTGGAATTTCATACTATTACTCTCCCTATTCTCCCTTCCAGTTTGAGGTTCATGAAATTATTTTTATGTCATTTTGAAGAATATTGTGTGTGGTTGAAGAATTGCCATTGAATGCTGGTTATACTCATGTTATCTTGGGGTTGATTTCGTTTCTCCTTCCTCTTTATCGTGTTTGATAGTTAAATCTGTTTGATCTCAACTTCCTGTTCAGTTGAAACACAGTGTGGTTATGGACTTTATTATTGATGACATTAAGTGCTAGTAGTGTTTTGATTCACTGATTCGAACCCTTAATTCGTTACAGGTCTTTCATCTGTGGTGGATCAACCGGTATCTTTATCTACACCTACTGCTTGTATTACTACTACGCTCGATCCGACATGTCTGGCTTTATGCAAACCTCGTTCTTCTTCGGTTATATGGCTTGCATCTGCTACGGATTCTTCCTCATGCTCGGGACAGTTGGTTTCCGTGCATCGCTATTCTTTGTCCGTCACATATACCGGTCTATCAAATGCGAGTAACAGGTTTTATTCAAATTCCATCCATTCTGTCAGAAAATTTTCTATAATTTTTGGTAGATATTTAGCTGGAAGATTGCCCGAAATTGTCATCCATCAAGTTGTTGATGCATATGAGTGGCAAAGGGTCATCTGTTTATTAGTATTTGGGTTCTACTTTATGAACACCATGAAACAGATTTGTTTAGGATGCTGTTATATTTACACTTTCACCATATAAAATTCATCCTTTTTATGCAAAATTTACTTTAATTTTTGCAAATATTTCAAGTTTACTTTAAAAAGCAATTTTAAGGATCTAATTATTAAACATATAAAAGGGGATATTATTGCAGAAGATCCCTAAAAATATTAGAGAAAATTATATTATTTATTCTAGGTCGGGTTGGATGGTTTCGCTCCAAATTTGAATCCGACCCAAACTTTTCACTAATTTAGTTTGATTTATTTTTTACTAAATATACTTTTTAGTAAATACATGTATTTAAATACTTTTCATCAAAGTAAATATTTAAAAATAGGTACTTAAGTATATATTTCTTTAATCAATGTGATAATTTTTAGGAACTTATATAAAAAATAAATACACTTTAGGCATTTACTTTAATAAAAAAATATTTTAAATATTTTTTAAAAAATATATCTTAATATTTATTTTAACAAAAAAATACTTTAAATACCTATTTTAATAAAAAATTTAAATATTTAATTTAAATATCTAAAAAACCATCCTACTATACAATATTTATAGTCTAAGCCAAGGCAAATCTCCTTGTTTCTTTCACTGTTAGTCATTTATTTTCGCCTACGAAGAAATTTCCTGAGCCATGACTCTGTCCCTCTGCTAACACTGGAACACCACCCGCTTTTGAAAAGTAAATGTTAAAAGGGGAAGAGTCTTACATCATAATTATGGTACAAATATGAGACAGTATTAATTGAATTATTATAAAATATAAAATTTAAATAATATTTTATATTTTATATTTTATAATATTTAATTAATACCGTATTATAATTATGTTACATAGATTCACCCGTTAAGACTCAAGAGAGTGTATTATGTATTTTTTAGTATAATTTGAAAATGATTATTTAATAATATATTTTTTAAAATTTTTTATAGAATATATATTTTATAGCTATTGTGATCGAATATAAATTTATATCATTTGTTGGGTGCTTTTTATATTATGATAAATATTGGCACTGAAAAACATGATCCATTTATTAACATTTAAGGCTACAAATGCTATGAAAACGATATTTCAATTTATCTTTATTTTTTCTCTTTTTTGAATATTGAATTTGGCTATGGCTCCTTCGAGTTATCCTTTTCTATTAAAAAATAAAATTTGTAGGCTAGACTTAATTGTAATTTTATTTTATAAAATTAATTAAATAATTAATAAAATCATTTTTAAGTTTAGGTTGATTACTTCAACTTTATCTTATATGTACTTATGTATGAAGAAAATATAAATATAGAATTTATTTAATTTGGAACCAATTTATAAAATAATTTTATAAATATTTATAATTATATTCGAATAAAATCCTTAACAACTCAATTAACATGACATAAAAAATTAAATAAAATTTTATGTTATATAATAAGATTCATCGACTAAATTAACTCATTTTTTTTACTTAGCTCAATTGAATATTCATCCTTAGATTTTCCTTATTTTATAGCTAAACAATATATCCTCGATACTAGAAAATTTTAATTTTAATTTTAATTTTGAACCTTAAAATTAAATTTTATATTATAAATCTTAAATTAAACTTAAATCGTAATTCTAAATATATTTTTTTATCGTTACAAAGGGCATATAATTTTTGTTAGTTAATTTTTAGTTGTGTGATTAGAGAAAATAAGTGTTGTTGACTTTGATTGTATGATCTGCTTTGGGTCACGCTCCTCCCCCTTCCGTTGTGGCTGAAGAAATGTAACTCATTGCAAGTGAGGTTTCGTCGGCCGGAACCACGGCCGTCGATGTTTGGACTTGACGCTTGCAAGCTTCGCAATTGATCTCCATGATTATACCATTCATCTTCTTCATCGCCTCATTTTTCAACACTTGCGCTTGTTGTCTAAACCTCTTCGCCATGGCCAACTCTTTAAAAGCTTCAAATGCAGCTCCAGTGGCGTTACTGAGCTTGTTTGATCCAGTTCTCTCCAACTCGTCGCTTGAGCCTATCGATAGCTTCGAGTGATCAGTGCTTGCTGGTGGCAGAAGCCGAAGTTCAAGATCGTGTTGCAGGTCGAAGTGGTGGTGCCGGTGGTCGGAATTAGCCATAGACGCATGACTGTACAAGAAAACAGGCTGACGTGATATTGGGATGGGCAACCCAAGCAACGGCGGCGCCGTCGTCGGGTATATGCTGAAGTTGATATCACTCGATGGATTGGTACTTGACAGTGCTCGAGAAGAGTACGCCGCTGCCTGCGCTTGCAGCCGGACTCGCCGAACAGTGCAAGCGTCTTGGTGCTCAATGAAACTCTCCACCCTGAAACGACAAAGGGCATGCAAAAGAATGATTCAAATGGGATATCATAAGATTATCAAATGAATAAATATTTTTAATAATTAATATCTGATTTATTGACAAGTCAATTCCAATCGTATTTTATAAAAATTTAATATACGTTAAAATTTAAATTTTTAGTATTATTTTAAGAATCTAACATCTTGGGGATTAAATTAATCCAAACAAAAATGGGAAACTAGAGGAAATCAAGCTTGGATTTTGAAGATAATGAGAAATCCAACAAGAACACTCAAAGGCATAATCATTTTTAGGGTTTTAACAAGAAAAAAAACAAAAGCTAACCATAATAACACGAAGAAACATGTTATTGTTGATGAAAGAAAGCAAACCGACCTGGAAAAAACACGACCACAGTCACAAGAATGTCCTCGGGTGCCACAAGTTTTCCTATGAGCCTTGAAATCAGACTGAACAGCGTAGCCTTTACCGCACTTATCGCAAACCCATTGTTTCTTGTTGCTGTGTTTCCTTCTGAAATGCTTCTTAATCCCGACCAGATCCCCCAAAGCATGGGAAGGATCATGGTGCAAGCAGCTCGGCTCAGGGCAAACAAACACCCTCTTTTTCACCTCTTGGCCGCTGCTCTGCCTCTTCAGCAGCTTCCATTCCACCTTGTGCTTTCTCCTATGCATCTGAAGGTTCTGGTCTCTTTGAAACCCTTGGTTGCAGATCTCACAGACATACCTGTCTGATTCCAGCAACGTTTTTGGTGACAAAGACACAACTTCTGCATCCGGATCTATGTTAATCAAACATAAAACAAGACATGTGAGAATCAGAACAGAAAGTAATAATATTAGGTAAAGTTGTTGTTGTTGTTACCCGGGGTTCCTGCCGGTTTTCTTTTTCTTTTCTCAGTGACGCCGTTTTCTGAAGGAACGGGAGGATCAGATGAAGAACACGGTTGTGGAAAAGTGGATATGGCGTAATCCAACATGTTTTTTGATTATTGGTTGGTGTTTCTTTGGAAGACTTATTACACGTTGGAGATTGGTCAAGTTGACCTAATGGTTTTAACTGTAAAGTTGTGGGGGTGAGGATTTCAGCTTCTTCTGATGAACACAAAGTACATATATAAAGAAGAAGAAAAAATATATTTTTAGAAGAAGTAATAATACGAGACGAAAAACTTTCTCTTTCGAACAAAAATTATTTGTCATATTATTATAAGTCGTCTATTTTTATAATGTACTTTTATTGATACTCTTATTTTAAAATAATATTCAAGGTTATGAGTTATTATTAGGGTTTATTTTTAGGGTTAGAGTCTAGAACATAAAAATTAGGGTCAAAGTTTAAAATATATATTTTTAACATTTTTTAACGTTAAACATAAAATGAGACATAATTAGGGATAAAAATTTTTTACTCATTTTTAATATTTTTTATAATTTAAAATTAAAAATTAAATTTTAAATCACAGATCCTTAAAAAATATTATACTTTTAATTCTTTAAATTCTAACTCTAAACCTTAATCTTATACTCTAATTCTTTTTAATGCGAACATAAATAGTCGCTAAAAATAGAAAATTTCTACTCTTTCCTCGCCGAAACTTTGTTTTAAACCTTAAAAGACTCTTAAAAAGGGAAGGTTAAATTCTTTTATTAGTCCTTATAATATGTTTTAAGTCATATATTTAGTTCCTATACTCCAATTTCATACCTTTTATAATGCATTTTTTAGTTTAATATTCAATATGATTATTATGAATCAAGTATCCCATAAGTCTATTATGGGAACACATTACTGGTTCAATTGTTTCTTTTATAATGTTAAGATTTGAACTTTTAATTTTGTTTAAGAAATTAGGTGTTTTATTTAAGGGTGATAATGAATCGAGCCGAGTCCGAACATGGTCTAGCTCGGCTCGAAAATAATATTATTGGGTTCCGCTTAGGTTTGAGGCTCGACGAGCTCGAAATTTTAGGCTCAGGTTTGACTCAGAAATAATATTATTGGGCTCGGCTCGGATTCAAAGCTCGTCGGGTTCAGCTCGGCTCGATTCAAAATAGACAATTTTGTTATATTTTTCTATAAAAGATATAACCTTGTTAAAAACTCTTTTCATAACCAACACCGGAACGAAATTCAATATTAAGATAGGAAAAAGGTGCCCAATTTATTTTTAGTGGATTTCTCCTGTTCTATTTATCGATTTTTTTTATTAAAGAGATTATTTTTAATGTATATGTACATATATAATATAATTATCCATAGCCTGTTCATGAGCTTTTTAAGCCGTACTTAGGTAAGCTTGGCTCGTTAAGGTCTTGAATCGAACTCAAGTCCGAGTCAAACTCAATCGAACTGTATTTTAACCGAAATTTAACTGAGACGAACCCAAATAACTCGTGAATCGGCCAGGCTCGTTATCACCCATAGTTTCATCCTAATAAACCAAATTATTATTGATTATTAAATTTCACTCGGGATCCAAATAACGAATATTAAATCAAACAAGTCAAATTATATTATTAACTCATGTATTACATTATACTTGTACGTAAATGAAAACAGGATTATATTGTAGATTTAGTTTGCAAATTATATTACAAATAGTAGATTTAGTTTGCTTGCTTCCTTTTGATTATTTAAAATCTTTATTATTTAATTATATTGTATATGAATTTTTTAAATAAGGATTAAAATTTAAAAATCCGTAAAACACGTGGACTAAAATCAGTCAAAATGAAATACATAAATTAAATCTAAAATGTATCCATCACATAAAGACTAATGACATAATTTTGACCCAATAATTATTTTGATCTGAGCCTTTTCATATTGCATGAGTTATAAAACTTCGAATATGATTGTTGTGGAAGGACCCTTAAAAAATGTGATATTTTTTTGTATGGTATAGAATTCGTAATTCTCTCTCAATAATAATATTATTTTTAAAAAATTTAAATTTAATTTTTTTAAAATATAATATATCTTATCATTATACTCAATATTTATTAATTTATCTTTTTATTATTTTTAAAAATTTATAAACGCTAAAATTTATTAAAATTATATTATATAAATAACATATTTTTATCGTTAAGATGACTGTATTAATTTTTTTAAATCTGTGGACAGATTCCGCACTCCATGCGTCCACCATTATAACTCATACAAAAGTGATCTGAATTAGTAATATCGAAGTACGATTACGGTGGACGGAAGGGCAAGGGTACGAACATAATTAATGACACAAACAAAGGGGGACAGACAGGTAATAAAGCACCGGGTCGGGAGCAGGGGACGGAAAAATAAAACAAAACAAAACATACAAAATTTCAAAAAATTATTACACGATTTTAACTTATCATGTTATTTATAATCTTATCAAATAAAATTTATTTATTTAATGATATATAAATTAAATTTTAATTGTTTACTTTTATTTATTTAAAAATAATATTTTTAAAATAATATTTTTGTAAATGAGTAAATACTCCAAGAAAAATTAAACCGAAGTGCAACAAATTCAATGCTTCTAAATTCGTTTTCCTTCGACAGATGCTCAAACAATTTGCCGACAGCCCAAGGCTTGTGTCCCATCCGCTTTCATTACTTCTTTTTCCTATATATTAAAATTTGCATTTCTGAAATAAAAATTTAAAATTTATTTATAAATTCCAAATATTAACCCTTCCATGTTGGTCTGAGTCATTATCCTCTTTTCATTTCATTTATTATGTTTGTACCCCCTACGTGCAGACCTTTTATTTCCTTGTTTGGACTTGCTTGTCGCCATGCACTTGTCTTTACGTTAAGAGAAGAATAAATCCGAGGACAAACACTTAAGAGAGGAGGACAGTAATTAAGGTGGTCGGTATGTCAATTTATGGGTCGACAAAGTTAATGGATTTGACCCCACTCAAGAGATGCATGGCCATGATGAAGCACGAGCAAGTAGCAAGTAGCAAGTAGCATGCAGGCTGCAGCAGAGAAATATGCGAACAAGAACACCAAAAAATTGAAAAACTATATATATAAATTGGTGTCATTTATTTATTTTTTAAAAAAATTATATATAAATTATATAAAAAAGGTGGACTAAAAATTTTTGAGATGGAGAATACAATCCATTAGTCGTTTGGAGAGTCGTCGTTGTTGGTAAGATTATAAATGAGATCATATAGATTATGAGTTATTTGAGATTAATTTAATTAAAGATAATTAACACGTGATTCGAGTTTTAACGAGTTAAATCAAGTTATTCAATACACGATTCGAAAAGTTTTAAAATTTTTTGAAATATAACTACTATGACGATGATTGTTAAGGCAGAAACCTTGACGCTGAGAGAGTTTATTTTTTAAAATAGAGTTTTAAATTAATTTTTATAAAAGAAATTAAAGGTTTATTTAAATTAAAAATAATCTAATTAACATTTTAAAATTTTGAGATATTAGGACGAAGCTTTTTAAAATTATAAGAATAAACTAATTAAGAGTATTTTAAAAAAAATATGTTTAATATGAATTTTGAATTCAGGGAAGACTTATTCTCTTGATGTTAAATGTGTTAGTTAATAAGATTAATAATGGTTAATTATAGCACCAATGTATATTTAACAAATTTAATTAAAAATATTAACAATTTTAAAGTTTAATTTAATTTTTTAAAATTTTTAAAGTAATTATATTAAAATATTTAAAAATTTAAAAAGTCAAAGTGTAATTCTCAAAATTTTCATACCCACAAACGTCCGCTCCTCATCATAGACTAATCTAAATCTTTCAGCTGTTCCAAATAGTATACATTTTTGTATTATTTTTTTCTCAAAATATAATAAAATTTTTATTTTAATCCTCTAAATTTATACACGAAATACAATCTGTTGATATAATGTAAAAATTTTATATATTTTTTATCGAATGAGTAAAAATAAAAAATTGATATTAAAAATGAAAAATAATTGATATTAAAAATAAAAAATTTTTATTTTAATCCTCTAAACTATATTCTTTAAATTATATAAATTTAAAAATATATAAATTTAATTTAATTTTTAAATATTTATATTTTAAATCTTAATCCTAACTTCATAATAAAAATTAGATTAAATTTTCTAAATCTTTATCATATTAAAAATAAAGATTAGATTAGTGATTTTTCTTATCTAGCAATCTTATCTTTATATATTTAAATCTCACTGTAAACTTATATGTACTACAGTAATAAATGTTATAATTATCAATAATATAAATTTTTTATATAGTGACGAAAATTACTTACTTTTTTTTAATATTTATACTTGTTCGGATATTCTTTATCTTGCATTGGTTTCCTCGTCGCCGAACAATAGAGAGTCTGGACCTGGATGGGTTTCTACCCAAGGCTCATAAGTATGAAGTCCAAATATCAGTTACTAACTAGAAGCTTAATTTACAAGTAAATTAATTTATTTTTGTTAATTTTAAAATTTTTAAATATTTATTATTAAGAATTTAATTTAATTTATAAATAATTTTGTTTTTAGTTATTTTTAAAATTTATTTACTTTAGTTATTTTTTAATATTTGTTGTTATTTTTTAAAATTTAATAAATTATATTTAAGAGATTATTTTTATAATAGGTTTTTATAGTATTTAAATTCATAGACGAATTTATTTATCAAACTTATGAAAATGGAAAATAAATTATAATAAAAATGAGTATATAAAGTCTAAGTAAATTAAATTTAAGATTTGAATTTATTTGTTTACTTTTATCTGAAGGTTTAAATTATTAATTTTTTTTATATTTTTAATTAAAAAAATAGGGACAATTCTCCCAACTACATAGTAACTTCATCCTTGTCTAAATTTATTATTTTTTTATTCGGCTTTCCAAAAAAAATGAATTATTTAAAAATAGCTAAAAAGGTTTAGAGTCTGGGACGGTTGTAAATTGGTGGATAACCAACCCTAAATCCATGGGATAACAAACCTTTGTTTAGGTTCCTTTTTATTGAATATCCAGATTCAACTTCACCTTCAAATTTCTTCCTTTTTCTTGTCAATTTCATAAAAATCAGAGAAAGAGACGACGATAAATGACGACCGTGACGGTACCTGCGGTGGCAACTTCCCACCGTGACGATGCCATGCAAATATTCCGGGCATTCAAAGGTGATAGATGATAACATTTGCTTCTTAATTAAATTCGACCCTAATTTTTTTTAAAAAAATAAAAATGTTAATTTAAATCTTTATATTTTTAAATTTAAAATTATTCCTGAAAACACTACCACCAAGTTCCGCTACTGCCATTTTCAGGCATAGGATGTGATGCCGGAACAATCGTCGATATTCTAGCGCACCGAGATGCCGCACAACGCTCCCTCATCGTACAAAAGTACGAATCCGCATACGGTCATGAACTTCGGAAACGTTTATCATCGGAGCTCAACGGAAATCTCAAGGTAATTAACCAAATTCAATTATAAAAATCGACACCCATTTCCGGATTCAATCTGAAAAAATCGAAAACGAGGACTGATAACTCCAAAAAAAATTATGATCCTAGAAAGCAGTCTTGCTGTGGTTGCACGAACCAGGAGAACGAGATGCTTTCATTTTGAAGAAAGCTCTGAAAGGAACCGTGAAAGATCAAAGAGCAGTGACTGAGATCATATGTTCCCGATCTCCGTCGCAGATCGGACAACTCAAGCGAGCTTATTTCACCAACGTCGGAACTAATCTAGAAGACCACGTGGAAGAAGAGTTATCCGGTGACCATAAAAAGGTCCATTTTCTTTACAAATATTAGGGTTTGGAATACACGAAATATCATGTACTTATACTCGGATTTTACAGTTACTGCTTGCGTTTCTAATGACATCGCGTTACGAAGGCCCCGAGTACGACGAGGTGGTCGTGGAACAAGACGCAAAAGCACTTCAAAAAGCGTGTAAGAAATTTGGTCCGAGCACAGCGAAGACTTTCATACAGGTTTTCGGCGACAGAAGTAGGGCGCACCTCTGTGCTGTCAGTGACGCCTACAACAGCATTTCCAAAAAAACATTGGAGAAGGCAATCAAAGATGAAACTCACAGACACTTTGAATATGCCCTAAAAACAATACTAAGATGTGCTGAAAGTCCACCAAGGTTCTATGCAAAGGTGAGGAGGCCGAGACTTGTGATTTTTTTATTCGATTCGAGTCAAATTTTATTTTTATTCTAGATTTTATAACGTAACCATAGGCGTTGCGGAAGGCAATGAAAGGTCTTGGAACAGATGACTCTGCACTAACGAGGATCGTGGTGACGAGAGCTGAGATCGACATGTATTACATAAAGATCGAGTACCGTAAAAAGTATGGCAAGACTCTGAATGACGCTGTTCATTCGGATACATCGGGACATTATAGAGCTTTTCTGCTTGCCCTTTTAGGTCCTAATCACTGAGCTGTCGCAATAATTAAAGATGGTATTATTTTTATTAGACGACTCGAATTCAAATAATGTAATTTAAGTATACGTGTGAATTTATCTAAATTTTGAAAAAATCTAAAAATGCCTTTTTTTAACATGAAACATTGAAGACGTGGCGTTCTTCATGCATGCATGGACTTTCCCTACATATGATTAATGGATCTTGTTTTTTTAGTACAACAAATGGTCGTGGAACATGAAAACATGTGGATTTTTCATGCAACACATTTTAGGAATGGTTACACCCGAATTAATCAAAATTTCATAAAAATATTATTAAACAGAATTATTAAAAATTAAATTAATAAAGCTTTTAAAAATTATCAATTAATCAAATTAATTTTTTTCAAAAACCATTGATCGAAATGAATTAAATATATGACTATTCAATTTATTTTTAAAATAATAATGATAAAAATAATATTTTATAGTTTGATTCGAAATAACATTACATTTAGCAATAAATTAATATTTTTTAGTTTGTGTTTGGGTTTATTATTAAAATATAAATATTAAATTTAAATATTATGGGTATTGATAAGATTTGGTTTAACATTAAAAATATACTCATTATATTTTAAAATTCTGATTAATTTGATTAACTAGCGGTTGCAAACCAAATAATCAATAATTGAACTTTGGTAAAAAAATCTTTAATCGTCCATTAACCAGAAAATTTGTCACCAGCTGATTAATCAAACTAAATTTTAATTGATACATTAATTTTATCTTAGCCAAACAATAAGCACTCATATTCATAAATTAGGCCGATCATAAAATAGGGTATAAATGAATTGAGTCTTATTTAAGTAGTATTAATTTCGACTTAGTTTATTAAATAATTGAGACGAAGACGGGTAGACAGGAAGACGCAGCGAAAGTTCTTCGGTTAGGTGAACTGCAATGGGACACCTCGGTAAAGTGGCAGGTGACCATGAGGTGATTGCAGGGAGTCCTGTGCCCGACATAGGAGGGCGGCCCCAGGTTAGTGGGTCAGTTTGGGAGAATTGCACACTAGTTCCTGGCACGTTTTAGAAGGGAAAGAGTTTCCTCCCCATGCACGAGGGCGTGCATGAATTGGGTGGAGGAGAATGTTACGGACCGTGAGTCGTCACTACGCGAGACCGAGCGAGATGCTTTTTGGTGGTGCGTAAAGCTTGGGAGCGGGATAGCATTAAGAGTGTAGTACGTGCCGAGCAACCGTTCCATCTGGGATGGACGCGCTGATCGTGCACCACACTGGTCGGGAGCTGTCCCCGCTTCCCTGATGAGCCCATGGGAGGGTGAAACCAGTAAGCATCGGAGATCGTTTAGGCTGATCCTCGGGCATGCGAGTGTCCCGAGGTGCCGCACGGGTAGAAGTCCCTGCGCGAAAACTCTGACCCCGTGACAAGTGGTATCAAATTCAAACCCAATTTAATATTTAAGTTTGGGTAAGTTTTAATGAGCCTAAATAATATGAGTTCGATTCAGTTCGTTAAGAATTCAAACCCAATTTAATATTTAAATCAAATTCAATTGAGTTGGACTTGAGTAGTTCATTATTTGTCTTGTAATTTTAGAGTTTAGGGGTCTAAGTTGTTGAGTTTAAAATTTAGGATTTATATTTTAGGGTTTTAAGTTTAAAAACTTAGATTTTAAATTTTAAAAATTAAATATTTTAGTATACTATATTTCGAGTAGCTCGCGAGCTTTTTATATTAGGTATCGAGTAGTTCGACTCGATTTGTTAAAAAATCAAGTTAAGTTTGAGCTCAAATCGAGTTCAATTGAACTAAATATTAACCAAACTTTGATCAAGTCCAACTTAAAATAACTCACAATTTGTCTCATCTTATTTACATCCCTAAAACTAAGACGATAACTCGACTAATCATATACAATATATTTTTTATATTTAAATTTAATTGAAAACAAATATAAATTCAATATATATAAATAATGTTTAACATTATTTTTAAAATGTAAAACGAAGTTTAATAAATAAATAAAAAAAAAATCCGGTGGTTTTCCACAACTTTCTGAGAGAACCCGCTTTCTACTTTCCAATGATGGTAAAATTCCTTGAAAAACGGTTAGCCAATCACGATATGATCAAACACGAAACCGGAAACTCTATAAAATGGCATCTGATCAATCAAAATCTCATGGCATTTCGAATTTCGTTTTTATTAAATAAATAAATTATTTATCCAAATAATTCATAAATTCTTTCCGTCTTTCTTACCTCTTGAAAAGCCTCCTCTGTTGAAAAGCCATGGTGGTAGCAATGGCCGCATCCATGGCTTCCGGTTCCAGAACAAAACCGATGCTCGACCTTTCTTTTTGTTTCGCGGTGGCGATTTGCGCATTCTTTGTCCAGAGTTATGCCAAGCTCACAACGATTGAACACCCCGTGAAAAATGATCGGTCGCTTAGCTTTTTGGTTGTTGGAGATTGGGGCAGAAGAGGATTATACAATCAATCTGACGTTGCTTTTCAGGTCGATTTCTCTTCACCTTCATCATTATTTTCCAGATTTTTTTAAAAAATCCTTGCTAAGTTTGAGTCGATCCGGATTTTAAGATTTAGGTTTCTGATAATTTAAATTCTCATGAGAAATTCATTTGATTGAATTAAACAGATGGGAAGGATTGGAGAGAAATTAGATATAGATTTCATCGTCTCAACCGGTGATAATTTCTACGATAATGGATTAACAAGCGTGCATGATCCAGCATTTAGAGAATCTTTCACACATGTTTACACTGCCAAAAGCTTGCAAAAGCCGTGGTATAGCAGTAAGTACTCTTTCATTAAAATTCAATTTTCATTTTACTTCTCTCTAATTTATTGCTTTAATTTCCTGCATTCGTTTCGATTTATTAATAAGTTTAAATCATCTGCAGTTTTAGGAAATCATGATTATAGAGGCAATGTTGAGGCACAACTCAGCCCTATTCTACGATCTTTTGACAAGCGATGGTCTTGTATGAGATCCTTCGTCCTAAAAACAGGTAAATTAATTAAAAAATCGGATTAAACCAATCAAATCAAATTTATTACCAATCGAACAATTACTGATACAATAAAATGTGATAATCTTTTTTTTCAGAATTATTAGATATCTTTTTTGTCGATACGACTCCATTTGTTGACAAATACTTTATGGAACCGGACAAGCATACTTACGATTGGGAAGGTATACAGCCTCGTAAAACTTACCTCACTACTCTTATCAAGGTTGGTATCGATATCAATCATTTGAATATTCGGATCATATTAACATTTATTTATTTTTATTGTGTTAATTCTTTTTATTTTTTTGTTGCGTAAGGATTTGAAAGCTGAAATGCGAAACTCAACTGCCAAATGGAAATTTGTTGCCGGACATCATGCAATTAAGAGTCTTGGCCATCATGGCGAGACGACTGAGCTTATCAAGTTCTTGCTTCCGCTGCTTAAGGTAATTTAATTCTAAGAGATGGATTTAGGGGTGTTGATGTAGCAGTACCGCCTAAAATTTTTATTTTTTTAATTTTTTTTATTGATAATTTAATTTTGCATCCCTTATACACCCATAATTTTATACCCCTATATTTTTAATATATTTCTTGATAATTTTCAGGCACACGATGTTGATGTTTACATGAACGGGCATGACCACTGTTTGGAGCACATCTCAAGCATTGATGGGTAATGTTTTCCAAATAATTTTGTTCGGTGTGATTTATAAGGATACAACTGGCTAAAGAGCTTAGCTCTAACTTTAAAATTTAAATTCGATTGAATTTGATTTCTGATTTCATCTCTGTTACAACGTAATTCAAGTTTGATTTATTTAAATTTGAACAAAATCCTAATAGAATAATATGTTTGCGACTGCAGTTCGATCCAGTATTTAACAAGCGGAGGAGGTTCTAGAGCGTGGAGTGGTGAGTTTAAATCCGATGAGCCTGATGGTGAGAACGCCAAGTTCCTGTACGGCGGTCAAGGTTTCATGTCAGTGGAGATGAGTGAGAAAGACGCGATGATTATGTTTTATGATGTGGATGGCAAGGTTTTGCATGATTGGAAGATCTCTAAACAGCTCTATTCTGCAGTATAGAAAAGAACAGGAAAAAAATAAAATAAAATAAAAAATATTTTTGCAGAATCTGTAAATCATCTAATCTTGGAGATTGCATTAGATGTGTCAATTTTATCTCCAAGTATTCTTATATATGTAATTTATATACAAATAAGTGTTCAATTTAAAATGGAAAAATTTTGACAAACTGGATTTTTTTAAAATTTTTTATGTATATTTTTCTTTTATAAATTTTTATGACAACGATTTGAGTTAAAATTAAAGGATTAAGAATCTTTTAATTTAAAAAATTGTTAATATAAATACGAGTCCTTTAACTCAAGTGGTTAAATGAATGGTTGTTGTTCATAGAGATCATGAGTTCGAGCACCTCTAAAACAAATACTACTATAATTATTATTAACTTGTTAAAAAATGTTAATATGAACTCTTTGAAATTAGAGGTTTGATAAACTTCTAATTTACACACATTTATATTTTGTATTTAAATTTAATAATAATTAATTAATTAAATTATATTAAAAATAATGATATAAATAATATATATAGATCCTTTAAATATGTTTAATAATATTATAATATTAAAAAATTATTTTTTGTAATTAAATTAATTAAATATCAAATATAATCAGCTAATATAATTAATTTGTTATGAGTTAATGTAATCTGCTATCCGTTAATTGTCAATCAACTAATTTAATCTATAAGTTTCAGTTTTTTACTTAAAAGATGATGGGATGATTAAATTAATTAGATTAAATTAAAATTAAATCGATAAAACATATATAAACAATACAATAAAATATATAATTATATAAATTTATTTAATTATCTTATAAATATTTTCGATAAATATTTACTGTTAATACATGATTTATATAATCTAAATAGTAAAATAATCTAATTGAAGTTTAAAATTGTATTTCTATTTTTCCAAAGAAGGCTTAAAAAAATAAAACCCTGCAATATTGGTCAACCCCAAAGCCCTAAACCCTAATCTTGAGCTAACTAAACAGATATACATTCAAGCCCAACAACATAAAACCCTAGTTTGAAAGGACCAGGGTTTTGATATTTTGGTCGTCGGAGTATAAATCGGCTTTCTACATTTCTTCTCTAACCAGATCTAATCCGTGGATCGCCAATCAGGTAAATCTACTTTATGACTCTTATTTCTCTCTTTTTTTCAGCTTGAGTTTCCATAGTTTTCTTGATCTAGGTTTTCGACTGTATTAAATTTGTCTTATTATGTAGTGCGTCCAGTTTTAAGTTGAGAACGAAAATGACCTCCGGCGATGATTTAGATTATTTTAGGAGTTTTTTATGTCTCAGCTGAAGTGAAATTGTAGTTTTGAGGCTATATTTAATATCTGTGTTGAATTTTCCTCTTTTTCATTTATATTTTGTTCACATTGCCTCTGATGATGATTGAAAATAGAAACTTTCGTTCTTCCGTGAAAGTTCATGCGGAAAATTTCTGGAGACCTGAACTGAGGAGGCTTCTTTTTTATTCGCTGAGTTTGTTTAAGTATGTGTGTGTTTTATTTAGCTTTTTACATGGACATTCTTTGAATTAGGAATTAAATGCTTCTGTCACTCTGATGATGTTTACTATTAAGAAACTTTCGTTCTCCTGAGCTAATATTTGCTGAAAAATTATGGAGACCTGAGCTGAAGAGTTGCAGATAATTTTTCCGAGATCTTAAGCATAGTTCTGTGATTCAGTGGTTTTTGAAAGTTGTATCATTGGAGAAACTGGATTCTGCATAATTTTATACAAAAAAAATGTATAATATATTGTTTTTGTTTCATTGGTAGTAAAATTGGTTCCATTCCAGAAAATTCCATTGTGCTTGTATGGTTAATTGGTTATGCATTTTGGTATTTCTGTAACTGGTTCAATGAGTTTGGTATTCATTTGGTATGCAAGTGTTCAAAATATTCTGGTTCCTCTTGATGTTTCTGATTTCAATTGTTCTATTTTCTTTGATTTTATCAGTTCTAATGATTTTCGCCCGATTCTTGCAGAGTCTAGATTTGGTTTTACTGGGATACAGTACAGAACACTCCTGTAATTGAAAATGAGGTTTGGTTAATCAATTTTCTTCCTATTCTGTTTCTTTTAATGCATGATGTACTAACCCTCCTCTTTGTTTTGCTTATTCTTTTGCAGTCGACCAATGGAGGAAGATGTAAGTTAATTGTATATTCCATCTTTTTCTTGTTCATTTACATGTTAAAACATATGTGTTTGCTGTTATTCATGTGTTTGTCTTTAACAGACCGTAAAGAATGAGGAAGAGGAATTTAATACCGGACCGCTGTCGGTTCTGATGATGAGTGTTAAAAATAACACTCAGGTAATGCGCTCATCTTTTGCTTCCCTAGCATTGGCAATGGCTTATCTATGTGTTAATGAGAATGTGGTTATATAGAACTGAATTTGGGTTTTATGAATGCAGGTTCTCATCAACTGTCGGAACAACAAAAAACTTCTAGGTCGGGTGAGAGCCTTTGACCGCCACTGCAACATGGTTCTTGAGAACGTCAGGGAAATGTGGACTGAGGTTATTTTCTTTTCGTTTCTTCTTCTTATTGTTATTATGTATCTTGTTTACGGTTGAATTAAAAGTGTGGCCACCATTTCTGTATCCTATATATAGGTACCAAAGACTGGTAAAGGCAAGAAGAAGGCTCTTCCTGTTAACAAAGACAGGTTCATCAGCAAGATGTTCCTGAGGGGAGATTCTGTTATAATTGTTCTCAGAAATCCCAAGTAAACGTATCCCATTTGGTAGTGTTTCTGGTATGAAACTTCCTTGGAATATAAACCTTTTCCGAGTTTTTGAATTTTCACATCTATTTTTGTTGTAAGTTCCTTCAACCTGAACCGAAGATGATGCTTTTGAGTTACTGAATGTAGTGTATGGAGTTTTTGTGTGGTTGTAAATGGCAAATTGTAGTGAAGTTTAGAGTTTCTATAGACCCATATCTGAATTTGTTATGAGATAATTGGGGAATTGGAGAGCCGAAAGGTGATGTGTGAAACATTTTGTCATAGACTTGTGGCAGCTAGAGGTGAGCAAATTTGAACTTGGAAAATTTTAAAGTATTTGATTTAAGATGAAAAATTGACTTGTAATTTATAATCTCGACTTAATTAAATTTTTTTAATAAAGTTTGAATTATGAAATAAAAACTTGAATATAAATTTCTAATAATGAGTTTTTAATATTTTTTTTATTTGAGTTGAGTTTATTAATTATATGTGACAATGAGTGGCCTAAAATTTTTATTTAATCTAAAGTTCATCGTATTTGTTTTTAATTTTTATAATCTAGTTTGATTTTTTATATGATTTTATTTTTTAATTTATTTTCTAAAATTTTTAATATTCTTATTTTTTTTTAATATTTATGATTTAATTAATATTTTAATATAATTTGTTTTTTTAGGCCTAAAATTTTATTTAATTTGAAATTAACCCTTATTAGGTACCTAATTGGGGGGGGGGGGGGGACTTAAAATACCCTCTCAAAAGAAATGTTATTGTAAACCCTTATTTAACGGTTAAAACCTACAAATGTAAGTACCAACTGTACCAACTCAGATTCTAACTGGATTTATCCAATCATAGAGTCTTACAAGTTCTGGGTTCGGGTCAAAACAGTCCGATTCTCTCCAACTCTGCCTCCTTTCCTACCTCGTTTTGCTCATCTCTAGTGAGCAGTTATCGTTGAGTTAAATTCCTTAATTCTTAAAAATCTAGAAACCCTAATTTATAATAATTGTCTCATTCTCCATTTCCGAGTATTTAGGGTTTTGGGTGGCTACTGTATTAAGGTGAATTGAAGGCATGGGACGATCGAGGACAGTCTCGTCCCGCTGATGAGGATCTCAATCAAAGGTCTTCCCCCCTCCCCTTTTTATGTATTTAATTTCATTTGTGTTATGAGTTATATTCCCTTTAACGATCTGGTTATCAGTTGAAATTTTGCCCGCTTTTTTCTCTTTGTAGATCCAAAAGGAAAAAGATCGAGTCGGGGGTCATCGACAATGAAGAGCTTCCATCTACCAGTATGAAAAAAATTAGGGCTACCTTTTATTGTAGTTTTTTGCTATTTCATCTTGCTAAAACTTGTTTAGTTACAAATTGAATAGTTTTAAGAATAAAATGTATGGTTTTACTTTGATAATAGAGTGCCCAATTTTACTTTTATTTAGAATGATTAGATTTCCTGATAGGCTTTTATATTCAATTCTGAGTTATATCTATAATTTCAACATCATTTAGTGAAAGGATTAATATATTCAAAAGTTAGGTGTCAATATTGTAAGTATGAACAAGTGTAATTTAAAAAAAAATCGGTACCTACTTGTAACAAAGAAAAGTTAGATATACCAAAGTAGACATTAATACCAAACATTAAATACCAAAAATTATATTAATCCAAAATAATATAAAAAAATGAGAATAACACAGCTCTACTCTATGATATTCCTGAAATGAATACTTCATCCTCAAGGGATTCCAAAGGTGAAAGAATATTTATGGATTCACCTTCACCTGCAAGACATAGCAAACATTCCAACCAAAAGCAGAATGCATGTGGAATTCAAGGTATCGGTACAGTGCATGCAACAATGAGTGGTGGTTTGGTTATGCAAGTAAGCCATAAAGTCAGGCAACAACCAAATATGCAATAAACACTAACAAGGCACAAGAAAATAATTTACCGAATTACTCGAAAAATGTTGGTCCATCAACAGATAATGATGCCTGTCTGCAAAAATGATTTAAACAAAAGAAACGGATACAGTCCCATTAACGGGAGTATCAATCAGTCATTGATGACTTTATTAGCATCACCGACTTTTCTACTGTCGGAAATCGTAAAATAGGTTCGAGGATTCAAAAGTGCATCTATTGCTTGATCAAGTTTCTGATAACATATGGTAGTATGCCACCGTTGTTGAAGTAGGCCAATTCAACCTGCAATTTTAAACACAGTCAGTTCTGGTATTATGGAGTTCATGTTCTAACAAGAAGTGTTTAAGGGGGAAGAGATGGTGAAGCAAGAGATAGCTAAGTTGCTCGAATATTTATTTTTGTTAACTATCCATGTCCGACCAACATGGATATGGGAGTATAATATGAGGCTCATACAAATATGTGAAAAAACTTTGAGATATTGGACATACTCATGAGTCATGTCAAATATGTATCTATATTCGACACAAACCTCGATTTAAGGATAGATTCTTCATGAACATAGACATAAGGTATATAACTGTGTGCCGTCTTTATTAAAAAGTTGCCGGACACAAATATTGACCCATGTTTGATAGATATTCAGATGAGCAGGGTGATGAAACTCTACTGACCGTCTAAGCATACAGAAAAACATGGAAAACTTGAAGATATCCATGTGAAACACATTTACATTCAAAACTCACACATGAATCGGGGCATGAGATAAACCGACACATTTAAACCAAGTAAGATTTCTGTAAATAACCATGTCAGGTGAGCAGCATGTTTCAGATAAGGATGTACTTTTTTCTTCATTAAAAGCAATGATGATGCATGATGATCACATAACAGATGATGAAACAAAACACATGCTGTGCTATTTTTTGCTCATAAAAACGAGTATTCGAAACCATTTGGTACCTCAGTGTCGAAGCGGACAGTGCAGGTGAAAGACTTCCCACTGTCTGTCGTGACGGTTACATCTTGGCCGGGTCTTATATCAGTTATTTTGCTTGGGAGATCTATGGTATAACGCTCATGACCAGTTAAGCCTAGTGTGTCTGCATCCTCACCAGACTTGAAACAAAGTGGAATGATGCCCATTCCTACCAAATTACTTCGATGGATTCTCTCAAAACTTTTGGCAATTACTGCTTTTACTCCCTGTAATGCAACAAAGTTACTCAGGTGCACAAAACAACAACCATGCAAGCTAGTTGAGTTAGACAAAAAAAATCAAAATCATCTTGTTTATTGCCGAGTCAAGCTTGAGCTATGGAGCTCATTTTTTGTACTAGATACACAACTAATCAAATTTAATTGAATGAACTCAAGCTGCTCGATTTTTTAGATCTTGAACCAATTTCAAACTTTAAAACTGAAATTTGATCAAGTTTGAAACAACCCAGCTAAGGAAAGCAAAGCACATCAAAAGACCAATAAGACTTACCAATAGCATTGGACCTTTCGCAGCCCAATCCCGGGAGCTACCACTTCCATACTCAGCTCCAGCTAAAACAATGGTGTCATATCCGGCATCCTTGTACCTCTGAAATTACAGATTGATTGTTAATCTTACTATTTGCAAAATATGACTGCAGAAAGAATCTGATTAAACGAATTTCATATGAATCAAAACCAATAATTTGAATGTAAAACTGACATTTAATGAAAACAAAAACTCGGTAATGGAAAGTGCTGTGAAATCAAGATGTGTCATTGTAGTAAGGTAATAAATTGGTTTTATATGAAATTGTACTTCAACATTAAAGAACTCACCATTGCTGCATCAAATACATAGAGTTTCTCTCCAGTAGGGACATGTACTGTTTTTGGACCAACTTCCCCATTCAACAGCTTGTTAACAAGGCGAATGTTAGCAAAAGTTCCCCGAGCCATCACTTCATCGTTACCGCGACGACTTCCGTATGAATTAAAGTCCTTGCGCTCTACCCCACGGTCAAGTAGGTACTTTGCAGCAGGACTGTCCTTATGGATGCTTCCTGCAGGAGAAATGTGATCTGTTGTGATACTGTCACCAAAGTTCAGCAAGCAGTAGGCATCCTTCACGCCATGGGCTCCAGGAGGTTCCATGGTCATATTCTTGAAGTATGGAGGCTCATGAATGTAGGTTGAGTTGGGGTCCCATGAGTACATGGTGGAAGAAGGCACAGATAGTTGATTCCACATGGGATTGCCTTTTGTAATAGACTCATAAGTACTTTTGAACATATCTGGCAAGACACTGGATTGAACAGCCTAAAACAGAAGAGAAGTGCAAGTTTATTAGTTTCATGCTTAGATACTTGAAATTTGAATTTTACACAAATTTTAGGATGTCTACCTCTGCAATTTCTTCAGTAGATGGCCAGATATCCCTAAAATAGACACTCCTACCATCCTTCCCGGTTCCAATTGGCTCCTTATCAAAGTCAATATCAACCTGGAACGTCGCCATAGTTACTCGGTGATCATAAAAAATGACACTACAAAAGCTATTACTCATTTATCAAAAATTGAAATGAATAGATATATCTGACTTGATGACAAGACATAATCAAATAAAACTAATTGAAAAACACCTGATATTTTTTTCAAAGGAAATCAAATCCAGATGCACAAGAATTAACTAATTTAGAAGATAACCACATCATTAAATTCTCCAACATTCTTTGTTGACATCAAATTATATGGACTGTAATAATGATAACATAAATCTCGGTAAACATTTAGCAAATATAAGCATCACCGGTAAATAATTAGGTATTTATGTACCGTCCCAGCAAGGGCATATGCAACCACTAAAGGAGGTGAAGCAAGGTAGTTGGCTCTTGTTAAGGCATGCACACGACCCTCGAAGTTCCGGTTACCAGAAAGTACAGCAGATGCTATTATATCTGTGTAGAATTGAAAATATTTTACATTAGCCGGTCAAAAACTGAACATTAAATTTTGGTTCCAGAAAGTACATGCTTACTTAAGTAAAATATGAATCCAAAAAATGTTTTACAGTTGAGATTTTCAAGGGTACCGTTTTCTGAAATAGCAGAGGCAACTGATTCATCCAATTCTCCTGAATTTCCTATACAGGTTGTGCAACCATATCCAACAATATGGAAGCCCTGCTTATTCAAATATTCTTGCAACCCACTGCATCACATAAACCAAAATCAGTAAACATCTTTCTTATAATTATATAGAAATATTTTATCAAAAAAATTCACTCCAAATCCATTTCAGATAAAAGTAGAAATTAAGGAATACCTCTGCAGTAAATATTTTGTAACAACTCCTGAGCCTGGTGCAAGACTTGTCTTTACCCAAGGCTTGACCTGTATAACAAATTATGCAAGCAAAATTCACTTATTCACATTAATATTAGTATTAATATAGTTCAGGGAAAGGCAAGGAAGTGATAATACATTGAAGCAAGGTTTCTAAGAAAAACTCGAGGGTGTGGAATGGGAAAAGTGATAGGAAATACTGCAGAGAAGGTGCAGCACAAACATAGAAAAATGACAAACCTGTAAACCAAGTTCACAAGCCTTTTTTGCAACAAGACCTGCCCCAAGCATGACACTAGGATTTGATGTATTGGTACAGCTCGTAATTGCAGCAATCACAACACTGCCATGCCTAAGCTCTGCTGGCTGTCCATGGAACGAAAATTTTGCCACTTTGTCCTGTACCTCTTTTGGCACAGCGAACCCCTACAACATATGGTAAGACATTCAGCAGAATGTTTAAAAGTTTAACAGAAAGTCAATAATTCTAATAAATTTACACCTTGAAAGGGAGAAGTTCTGATCACATTCATGATATTTTAACACCATTAAAAGTTAGTAACAAATTATGGTCATGAATTTATTTTGGAAATTATGGCACACACACAAAAAAAGTATGAAATCGGAGATATTTGGCTTCGGGTTTGAGCCAGGTAAATTTTACTTTTCTTCACCATCATATTTCAATATCAGATTGTGTTTTGTTAATTCAAATTGTTTACTGAAAAACAGGCAATGAGCAATAGTGAGGACACAGATGACAAGAACTAAGAATCTAAGATATGCAGAAGCTCAAGACGCACCTTGAAACCAACTTTATTGTTAAGACAAGAATTCCAATCGATCTTCATTTCTCTCAAAGGAACCCGGTCATGAGGTCTGAAAAGAAAAGCAGCAGTTATGATTGAACTAGTATAACCCATCATATTTAATATTTAAAAGAAGAAGCTAATCCCTGAAAAAAAAAGAAAAATGGCAGAAAAGACAAACCTCTTTGGTCCTGATATACAGGGTTCAACTTCTGCAAGGTTTAATTCTAAATATGATGAGTACACTCTTTCTTGTTGGGGCTGAATGTATCAAGACCAGGTTTGGTAGAAAGAAAAGGAAGGAATTAGACTAGTCATACTGAGTGGTGTATACAAGGAGAAAAACTGGAAGCTGAAATGTGTAAAGGACGATAAGTCAAATGTAAAGGGAAGAAAAGTTTACCTCATTATAATCAACAAACATTTTATTTGCACGGAGATAGGCTTCTATCATTGCCACCTGAATTTCAGGACAAGGATGTCACCTATTGATTCAGTTTCAGTAATTGCAAATTATAGGCTGCTAATGATGAAGTGAAATACTCACAGTTTCATCACTCCGGCCAGTCAATTTCAGATACTGCAAAGTAACATGATCTACAGGGAAGAATCCCATGGTTGCACCATACTCAGGAGACATATTAGCAATGGTAGCCCTATCAGCCAATGAAAGTTCACCCATACCATCCCCTACAAATTCATACAAAATAAAAAGCTTTAAAAAAACTTTGAGAGTCAAACATTAAGCAAGGAACTAAGAGTAACTTGCATCAACCCCATGCAAAGTAATTACCATAAAACTCGACGAATTTGCCTACAACACCATGCTTCCTCAGCATTTGTGTCACGGTTAGAACCAAGTCTGTAGCTGTCACGCCATTTTGTAATTTCCCAGATAACTTGAATCCAACAACACCAGGCAAAACCATGCTCATAGGCTTACAATTTCAAAATAACTAATGTTAGGAAAAGAGTAAAATTTAAACTTATAGAGATGTGTGTTCAGGAAAATGAACAATGACCGAACAGTTTCTTTAAAAAAAGTAAAATTTGAAAAGGTAGATAGTATACATGAAAACAATTATTGTCAAAGAGGCTTCACAAGCTTGCCTTGAAAATTCAGACTCGTTTTTCACTTTTGTTTTAGCGGGTCATATAGAAACATTAACTGTCAGTTACCAAACAGAAAAGAACTATGTTGTACTCATCATTGAGGTACAGGGTTTTGCTAGAAAGCAGAGACAACTGATATCATCACCGACCAAAGTTAACCACCAACATTCAGGGAAAACATATTGTTAGTCTGTGGAAAAACCTACCTGACCAAGCATGGCTGCCTCAGCTTCAATACCACCAACTCCCCAGCCAGCTACTCCAAGACCATCTATCATGGTTGTATGGGAATCAGTTCCAACCACACTATCAGGGTAAAGCATGCCGTTGGTATTGAAAACAACCCGCCCAAGATATTCAAGATTAACCTAAAATTTTAAAGTGTCAGCTCAATTTGCCACCATAATTACAAAGATAATCCGTCTATGAAAATTTCAAAGTAGTGAAAAAATATAAGCTGATTTGCTCATAACTTCGTAAAAATTTTGCTACACATTTCTAAGGATAGTACACTCTGTCTCCAAATTGCATACCTGATGCACAATACCAGAACCAGGAGGAACAACAAGCATATTATGAAAGGCAGTAGATCCCCATTTAAGGAAAGAAAATCTTTCCTTGTTCCTCTGAAACTCAAGTTCCATGTTTGCTTGCACTGCATTTTCTGATCTTGTTACATCAACTTGAACTGAATGATCAATGACAAGATCTACTGGAACCTGAATATTTTCAGCAATACACTATAAGGATAGAGTAAACAAAAACATTATTGCACAATAGCCAGGCATGTTGCAATGGGGCATGTGGAATTCAAAAAGGCATAATTTTGAACTGATATCAATTAGAAAATTTATATTTCACATAAATCATACACAGTCATCAGAAAGAATGGAAAACAAAGATGTCTGAACTCTCACAATGAGAATATTTGACAAAAAGTGGCGGAAGATGATTTCATAATTCATACTCCTTATAACGATAATATGACATGAAAAAAAATCTCAATATCCACAACTTTATTAGGCCAAAATATAAAAAGATCGCAATCTTAACATAAGTCATCTAGAAACTGAACATCCCTTAAAACAATAGAAAACAGATGAAAATACTCCAGCACGCTAAACACAATAAATATTCATGCAATTGACGTAAACAAACGCACCAAAGGATTAATTTTGCTTGTATCACTGCCAAGCTTGTGCATTGCATCACGCATACAAGCGAGGTCAACCACAGCAGGCACTCCAGTGAAATCCTAGCAAAAAGAAAAAGGAAATGGTTTAAAATAAACTAAGCATCATTTGTTTCTTTCAGTAAAGGAAAGTTTATACACATACAGACATAAACTAGGTTTATCAAATACCTGCAACAGAACACGAGCTGGCTTGAAGGGGATTTCTACTTGCTTTGGTGATGTATTTTCCCAATCAATTATTTTCTCAACATCTTCCTTTTTAACTTGGAAGTTGTCACAGTTACGAACCGCAGATTCAAGGAGGATTCTGATAGAGTATGGCAGTTTCTCTATCATACATACAACAGAAACAAGGAACAAATATGATCAATCACACAACTCAACTTGATACGGGCATGAAGTAGTAGTACAACAAATTCATGAAGTGAATATATAAATATACATTTGATTTATAGTAGAAAAATTACCAATCCTTGGATCATTCAGGGCAGGTAAACTGTAGAATTTTCCAAACTCGCCACCACCTGGCTTGGGAAGACTTGTCAACACTGCCTTAAATGGGTGTTCCGCAGCTGAAAATAAAAAAACGAGTTAACAAAATTTCTCAGATAAATTTTCAATTTAATTATCATATACTTCACATGGTTAAAATCGTTTAGAAAAAGTGCTATATATATACAGTTTATATTGATGTCATAATGCACCTCTTCCCTTTTTTTCGTGCTACGTATAATGGAATATTAATTACACTTTAGAATTTGAACTCATTAAATTGAATCCGATGAATTAAAATGATAAATCTAAGGCTTCTCATCAATTGAACCCGACACAGCAACCTAAGATTTTGACAGAGCATCAAGACCTTAAACTAATCTAAGACGCTCTAAATCAGCAAACAAAATATTGAATTTAAGCTAGAATCAGATCCAAAATCAAGACAAAGAACCAAGGTTCATAGCAGTACCCATAGTAGCAAATTTCCTCTCAAATCGTTCGATGACAGGACTAACAGCTCTGATCTGAGCACGGAGGCTAAGAGAACTCCAATCGAGACGGTGGCTCCACCGCGGAACAGAGCATCGTAAGGAACGAACGGAAACGGAAGCCAGAGATCGCTGGTGATTGACAAACGATGGAGAGGTTGGACTGAGATTCCGAAACGAAGAGTGAAAAAATCGAGTTCGAGAGTACGAAGAAGCGGCTCTCAGGAGAGAGGATGAAGCTGAAGATGAGTACGCCATTACAAAATCACACGATTTAACGAAATCGAATCAACGTCAAAATGAAAGTAACCGCTTAGCAGGAGAGAAATGGAGGCTAATAGAAGCTCACGCCCATTTCTGGTTTTCTAGAGAAAAGGAGTGTGGAAAGCAAGCGCATCTGAACAAAAGACCTAAGCGGGCCTATATGAGATATTTTGTGCTCGACAAAGTTGGAATTTTTAGTTAACGAATAATAAATAAAATAATTATTTTGGTCATTAAAATTTTTAAAAGTTACAAAAGTGGCTCATAATTTATTGATGGTTACAAAATAGTATAACAATTCTATTAATTTAATAATTATTTTTTAATGACCGTTTTTAATAATTTGATGTTTAAATTAAATATTCCACTTGATGTATGCCACGTACATAAATTGGGTGGAGATAAGTGCATCAAGCCGTTTGATTGTTCCCATCGTGAAACAAACAACATTTAAAATGGATGAGAGTCCAGGGAGTTGCTGTGTATCGGCGGTCTATGCAAGTGTAGCCACTAGCGACTCTTCGGACACTTTTGAAATAGGAGTTGCCACTTGTCAAATGAACGGTTGCGATTTTTCGGGGAGATTGATTGGTTTCATTATGAGGAAAAAACATCTGCTTTACAATCGGAGTACTATGACCTGTTTTGGTGGAACCAACGCACGTAGACCTCCACGATACCTTTAGCATTTCTTTGGGGTAATTTCATCAGGCGTCCTTAAATTAATACAAACATTATGAATTCATCCTTAAACTTTATAGCATTTTAATTTGGTCTTCAAAGTTCAGTATCAAGGGGAAAAAAGAAAAAGAAAAAAGGTCATTTGAATGTAGAGGAAAAAGGGAAGACGATAAGAGGTCAGACGATCATCGAAAAATAATTTTTTAAATTTATAAAATAAAAAATAATAATTTTATGAGAAAAAAAGAAAATATTTTTAAAATATATGATTTTGTAGGTATGAATATTTTTTTTAAACAAACTAATAGTGATTACAGAAGTATTTGTTCTAGAATAAAATCTCTACCATTTGAGATTGGTGGCTCAATCACTCTAATGATATCGTTGATGCTCAAACCTGTGACCTCTAAGAACAACAATCGTTTTGTTAACTGTTTAGACTAGAGAACTCGTTCTATAGGTATGAATAATTTAAAGCTTCTGACTCTCATACTTTAAAATAAAAGCAAAGTAAAGAATATTTGAAGTGGTTATGGTCTAAAGCAATAATGGGAGGTCCTACAAATACATTTGCTTCTAATAATATATAATAGTAGGTACTGCATTCAGAATATCAATCCTTATATGCTATATAAACTAATAAATCATACCAAAGGAAACCAATTTAGATTTAGAAACCCAAATCTTTTTAACTGAGAAACCATAAACAATTAAAAAAATAGAAATAATTTGCCTTTTGATTGTGTCTTCTTTTAAAAAAATTTAAAAAATAAATTCTTAACTTTAACCCTAAGTTTTATATCATAAACCCTAAATCTTATAAAATGCACCATATTCTTAATTCCTTAAATTTTAACCTTAAACTCTAAATTTATTAATTTAAAGTAAAAACACCAATAAAAATATGATTAGAAGATAAATAATTTATCCCGATAAAAACCATTCAAGAAAAAAATATAAAAATATAAAATATAAATTATTTTTTATTTATTTTTTCGAATTAAAGTTAAATTTTAATCACTCCTAACAGCATAAGCACATATTAATCAAATTAATTTTGATTAATTCGATCTATTTTCAATTAACTAAAAAAATTATTTGTAGGAAATTTTTTTAGTAAATCATTTTATATGAATATCTACTCCCCCAATAACAACTAAAATCCAAAAGATATCGCTATATGTCTATGACACTAATGATATTCAAAATAGCAAATTCAAATATATTAGAAGTTGTAACGAATTGTTTGAAACAATAGAAATGTAGATATTAGGAAGAAGAATAAGAGAGTTTGTTCACAGATTTTTCATGTTTTTTCCTTATATAATGAGTTTATTTATAGGTCCAGCTTCAAGTGAGGACAAAATTTGTTAGCTTGGTTGGTGCCCGCCTAATGCGGCTACTCCTCCGCGCACCGTTTCCTTCTCCTTCAGCAGGTTCTAAAGTTGTCTCCTCGCCACGTCCCATGCCAGAGGCTATTTCCTCCTCGTTCATGACAGTTTCCTCCCATTCGAGAACGACCTTGTCCGCAAGGTCTGTAGATGGTACGGGCGCGAACTCCACAACATCCATCAAAGGTAAAGGAGTAATTTGCTGAGTTGGTTGCCCATGACACTTCTTTAATTGAGAGATATGAAATACTGGATGGATACGCGTCCCGACCGGAAGTGCCAATTTATATGCTACGACACCCACCCGTTCTGAAATCTGATAAGGACCAAAGAAGCGGGGGCTGAGTTTCTGGTGACGGCGCAAATGAAGTGAAAGCTGCCGATATGGTTGAAACTTTACAAACACCCAACTGCCCACCTCAAATTCAACCTCCCGACGATATTTATCCGCTTGAAATTTCATACGCTTTTGAGCCCGACGGAGGTTTAACTTCAATAAGCGCAATAGTTCCTCACGATCCTGCAGTTCCTGATGGACTTGATCATTAGGAAAACTCTGATCCAAATAATTTCTCAATATTGGAGGATCACGACCATAGAGAGCTTTGAACGGCGTCATGCCTGCCGAGCTTTGATATGCGGAATTATACCAATATTCCGCCCAAGGTAAGTACCGTTCCCACTTGCTAGGATCATCAACCACCATACAACGGAGGTACATCTCCAAACAACGATTAAGAGCTTCCGATTGACCGTCAGATTGAGGATGATAGGCAGAACTCATGCATAATTTTGTACCTTGTAAGCGAGCCAATTCGGTCCATACCTCGCTAGTAAAAACACGATCGCGATCGCTAACCAAGGATTTAGGAATGCCATGCAATTTCACCACCCCACGAAGCAGTACCGTAGCAACCAGCTTACTATCAAATCGTCGTGGTAATGCAAAGAAATGAGCATATTTAGTGAGTCGATCGATAACTACCAATATAGTTTCTTTGTCATTCGAATTAGGCAATCCCACAATGAAACCAAGAGCGAGATCCTCAAAGACTTGATTAGGAATCGGCAGCGGTTGCAACAACCCTGCTGGAGATAAGCTCACAACCTTTATACGTGTCGCGACCTCTTTTGAAAAACGCGGTTTTTTAGGTGAAAAAGTGTTCGACGATTGATTTTCAAAAATATGAATTTTATTAATCTCGAAAAACCCAAATTTTAGGAAAACATAATTTAATTAAAAAAGGTTGACTTGGAGTCGCCACCAGCCACTTAGGTAGGCCAGACACCATAAAAATAAACCAGAGATTCGTTTTAAAATAAGTTGGGTTCGGGAGTCGGTTACGTGTAAGGACGACCCTTACAAACGCCCAAAAATTGGTACCTTTTAAAAACATTACGTGGCATTTGACATTTTGGAGAAAGATATTAATTTAATTTTCCATTGTTAAATGAACATTATTTGAACTTGGATATCCTTTTGATTTAGAAGTTACACCACTTTTAAACTTGAGTTGATCGAGACGTCCTCTATATAGGAAACCTCACCCAAATTTAAAAGAATATAACTTCCGCCTCAAAAGGCTAAAGTAAAATGCATGATTACTTTTTATCTTGTTCATTTTAAGTTCTAGTCCTAAAATAGGCTCCATTACTTAAGTTAAAAACCTAAGTTACTAGTGTTACTAGTTGTTTACCTATCCATTTTAATTCTAAACTTAAGTTTTTATCAAAATTCTAGGTTTTTAATAACACATAAATTCGATGCCAAGGTACACTCTCTAGGTCAGCATCTTAGTGCGTCAAAACACCGACCTCTTTAGTGTATCCGAGACATAAGATTCACATGTTATGTTACTAGATTTCCTCCCTAATTAAATTAAATTAATTAATTTAAGTGACTAATCCTAAAAAGGCACTAAATTAATTAACCTAAGTTTATTAGGTGACCTTCCTAAAATATGCCATGCGAAACAACATAAAATAAAAAGGGCAAGATAAAGGAACTTCAATTTTTATTAAAATCATGATACATTATATCAAAAATTTCTCTTTCACATGAATACAAAGGGACTTGAATGAAAAAGATTACAAGGGATTCGAGAACATACCTTGAACAAAGGATGAGACTTAAAATTAAGTGTGAAATTAAACTTTAAAGTTTTTTAGAAAATTTTAATTAAGTTAATTAATTAAACTTTTCTTAACTTCAAATTTTAATCTTAATTAAGTCTAGTGAATTTTAGGTTCAAAAGGTTTAACGTTGGGTTAAACTTAATTAAGTTGATTTTTAAATCTTAACTTAGAAACTTTAAATTAATTAAAAGTTCTTAATTAAAATAATCTCTAAGTTTTTAAGAATTTAATTTTAACTTAATTAAAGTTTGATGAACTTATTAGACTTAATTAATTTTAAAACTTACATTTTAGGAATTAATTAAAATTAATTAAATTAATTAATTAAAATTATTTCTTAAATTTTAAGAATTAAAAGCCTAATTAAAGTCTAAGTTGGGTGAATGTTTTAGAGTTTTAAGGCAAAATTAGACCTAACTTAGTTTAATTTTTAAATCTTAGAAATTAATTAAAATTAATTAAAGTAATTAATTAAAATTATTTTCTAGTTTTTAAGAATTTTAAAAACCTAATTAAAGTCTAATTTGGAGTCCTCACCGATTTCCGATTCAACACTTCACCGATCTCCAAATCTTTTGCCTTTCTTGCTGCTGCCGATTACTCCCGTCGGATCCCTCAAATTTCCTCGATCTCTAGTGAACTTCCCCCCTCACAAACTGCCGATTCAATCCTTAAAAAGGATGAACCAAAGTCCTAATCCTAGTCGAACTCACTGATCTAACAAACTCCATCCCCTCAACAATCAAATTCCATAAAAAACGGCCGGCTTAACAGCTCCCTGTTCTTCACGTCTCTGTTTCACATTTTTCAGATTTTTAGTTTTTTTTTATTTTATATTATATATTATTTATTCATATATTATATTTATTAATTATATTTATTTATTATTTATTAAGAAATTTCGTGTTGACAATACGCTAACACACTTGACATTGACGCACATAATCCCAAACCTCCATTCGCATTCATGTCCAATAAAAGCTTGCGGCCAAACGGTGATATGTACGCGTTACTCCAGCATGACCACCCACCGCTGAATCATGAAACTCACGGAGTAAGCGCGTACGTAGAGTAAATTCTTGAGGAACCATTATCCGTCCTCGATAGAGCAGCAACCCGTCTTGTTCACTATAATCGACCTCCTGATTTGTTCCCGCTCGAAGCTTATGTTGTAAAGCTAACAAATCTGAATCATAGAGAGTAGCAGCCCGTATGTCATCTAGAAAACCAAATAGAGGCTGAGAGAAAGACAGTAAGCTCACAATCGACTCTCGAGAAAGGGCATCCGACACTGCATTCAACTTTCTAGGATGATAGCGAATCTCAAAATCGAACCCCACAAGCTTAGAGAGCTATCGCTACTGCTCGGGAGTCTGTATAGTTTGTTGAATGAGTTCACGAAGAGAGCATTGGTCCGTAATAATAATGAACCGACGACCAAGAAGATATTGTCGCCATTTACCGACAGCTTACGTGATTACGAACATCTCCCGATGATAAGTAGAGACGGCTTGCATCTGAGGACTGAGCTTTTTACTATAAAATGCAAGAGGTTGACAGCTTTGGTGAAGGACGGCCCCGACCCCTATACCCGATGTGTTCGTTTCCACAATAAACTCCTTAGTAAAATCTGATAATCCCAACAACGGTGCTGAGCATAAATGAGTTTTTAATTGATCAAATGATGTCTGAGCCTTGGCACACCACTGGAAATCCTCACCCTTGCGTAGGAGATCGGATAATGGTGCTTCCAACATTGCAAAACCGTGAATAAACTTACGGTAATAACCTGCGAGTCCCAAGAACCTTCGCACACCTTTGACCGATATAGGAGGAGGCCAGTCGCGGATAACCGATATCTTTGTAGGATCCATGGCTAAACCTTCGTGAGAAACAATATGACCCAAGTATTCAACCTGCCGTTACCCAAATGAACACTTGGAACGTTTCGCCACAAATCTATTGGCACGTAAAGTATGTAAAACTTGACGAACATGATGTAAATGCTCCGACCATCCAACACTATAGACGAGAATATCATCAAGAAATACCAAGACAAACTTCCGCAAATAAGGGCAAAATATAGCATTCATCGTCGACTGAAATGTTGATGATGCATTTGTGAGACCGAAAGGCATTACAAGAAATTCGTAATGGCCTTCATGAGTACGAAATATCGTCTTAGGAACATCGTCGGGCTACACACGAATATGGTGATAGCCTGCCAATAAATCCAATTTTAAAAAAAATTGAGCACCACCCAATTTATCAAAGAGCTCTTCGGTAGTAGGAATCGAAAATTTATCTTTGACGGTGATCGCATTCAAAGCACGATAATCGACACAAAATCGCCAAGTAGCATCCTTCTTCTTCACCAAAAGAACTGGAGACGAATAGGGACTATGACTTGGTCGAATCAATTGTTGAGCTAAAAGTTATTACACTTGTCGCTCCATCTCTTGTTTCTGAAAATATGGATAACGGTGAGGCTTAACATTCACCGGATTGCTAGTAGATAACAGATGAATAGCATGATCATGTGGCCGTGATGGAGGAAGAGTCGTAGGTGCTTCAAACACATCGCAAAATTCATCTAATAGAACCTGCATCTCAAGGAGCTCGATAGGTATTGCATCCTCGAGGGAAGGTTGCAAAAGCAGAAAATAGGAACTCGCAATTGCCTTAGTAGCAGCCAAACGATGAAACGTTTGAAAGCAAATAGGTTGTATTTCAGTGTCACTTTCGCCTTGTCAAATATGCGTAATACCCTGTTGTTGAAACTGAAAAGTGAGCTGAGAAAAATCCATCGTAATCGGCCCTAACATAGGCATCCAAGCCATACCCAAAACCATGTCTGCACCTTCCAACGGTAACACATAAAAATCAGTTGAGAGCTGAGTCCCTTGGACGACTAATTGAAGTTGTCGCACATACCCTTCGTTCATTAATTTCTCGCCATTGCCCACTAAAACACGAAAATGTGGTGCCGCAGTGACATTCAAACCCAAATACTTTGCGGTTCGTGACTGAACAAAGTTGTGTATGCTACCGCCATCGATCAAGATACACACTCATCGACCACGAACTTCGCCCAAGACTCGCAGTGTGTTGGGTGTGACACAACCTGTCAAAGCATTAAACGAGACCAAACATTACTCCGCAATTTCAGCTACGGAATCAGTCTCATCCGGTAGAGGTTTGCCTCCATCATCAAGGCAAAAGAGTTGCGGTGTTTTGCACTTGTGACCCGCGGTATAAAGATCATCACAATAATAACATAAACCCTTCGCCCGACGAGCTTGGGCTTCCGCAACAGAAAGTCGGCGTGACGCCTTGGTTGCAGAAACCTCAATCGGAGGAGGATGCCCAGGCAACAAAGAAGTGCTAGAAGGTTGAGTAGAAGGTGTTGGTAATAAGGGAGGTAGTCTAGTCCCCATGCCGCGACCGAGAACCTTCTTTTCGTCGCTCAAACGAGCCTCATGAAATCTGGCAAGAGAGAGAGAATGTCGGACATAGTAGAAGGACGTTGAGCTAACACCTCATGCTTCAGATCTGAATGAATCCCCGATATAAAACACTGCGTGAGAAACGTCTCTTATAACGGTGTTGTCGTTCGCAAAGCCAACTCTTCAAACCGAGATTGATAATCCTCAACCGTAGTCGTCTGAGTGAGCTTCGTCAATTGACCCTCCGGCGACTCAATTTCGGATACAATAAAACGACGGTGAATGACCTCAACCAAATGATCCCAGCCTGCCAATTGTCGTTGACGTTGCATCTATCGATACTATTTTCTGGCCGTACCTTCCATCCAAAACGATGCCATCGTAACCCGGTGATGATCCTCAGTCCGATAGAACTCAAAAAAATCTTGAGCAGAGGCGATCCATTCTTCTGGATCAGTCCCCGTGAAGATCGGAAGTTCAACCTAAGCAGGACGCGGTGCGAACAGAAATATATCATCAGATTCCCTCTTAAGAGGAAGTTTGCCCTTCTGAGCAATCAATCCATTAGTTGCATCTGGATTTAAGCCCATATGATTGACGATAGCCAAAAGCTGGCGAGTTAACGTCTGCAACGTACGGTCGGTAGACTCATTCCAACGTTGCTGATCTTCAACGTGTTTCTGCAAGGATCCGATGATGTCTTGCAACAATTTGATAATCTCAGTATTGTAGACCATAATAACGGCAATGAAAGCATCAAATGTAACGAATTGTTTGAAACAATAGAAATGTAGATATCAGGAAGAAAAATAAGAGAGTTTGTTCACAGATTTTTCATTCTTTTTCCTTATACAATGAGTTTATTTATAGGTCCAGCTTCAAGTGAGGACAAAATCTGTTAGCTTGGTTGGTGCCCGCCTAATGCGGCTACTCCTTCGCGCACCATTTCCTTCTCCTTCAGCAGGTTCTAGAGTTGTCTCCTCGGCACGTCCCATGCCAAAGGCTATTTCCTCCTCGTTCATGATAGAAGTACAAAAACAATTACTAATAATTTAGTTATAATAAACGATTTTATTGATTTTGTTTAACCATATCAAATTAATTAATTAAAAACTAAAATTTTCAAAAGAGTTTTACTAATAAATTAAAAATATTACAGTCAACGATAGATTAACCAAAAAAATCTATTCGACAGATAAATATTGTTCTAACAACATAATACATCTCTAATACGAAGTTAAATATCAGCATGTGTAATATTCTTTTCCATGCAACATATTAGGACTTCCGTTGCTTTGCCAGAAAAAAAACATTAGTATTGTCCCATTCTTGTAGGGATAGTTTTTCGACTATTAAGGATCGGTTCTTCATATATAATTGCAATGAATTGACCCAATTTGATCAAATCAAGTCAAACTTCGGCATGGCATTGATAATATTACAAGAACAAGAAAGGGTTTTTTCGATGCTAGACATCATCGAAAGTATTTATGATGACGTAAATAATAGTTCGATATCTCCTAACCAAAACAACAATAATGATTACGAATATTTCAGAGCCAAAGTTAACCTAAATTTTCTAAAGAGACAATATAATAATGATGTTTATGAAGACACAGTGTACGACTACAATGAAGATGATAGTGATGATGAGATCTAATTGGATGATTTCAATGGCGAATCTGGGCCTAGGCCTAGTGTCACGGACTTAATTCTCTCAAACTCGATCCGTGTGGCGCTAACAATCTCAAGCTATGTTAGTAAGCCTTGTTTACACGCAACCTTGTGGCTTGACAAAAGAAAGACAAGAGAAGACAAAGGAATTTGAAAGGAAGCTTTGGTATTAAGCTTAAGAGGATGTTTACAAGTATGCTAAACTTCTCAGGCTATCTACAAAATGAAGGGAGTGACCCTATTTATAGGCTCCCTCCTCCCGAATGAACGGTTGAGATCTACTTGATCGGACGGCTCATGTGTTGCCTCCCAAAATATCTCCTAAGACCTACATGGTTCTAGAGAACTCTACACCTATGTATACATATCTACATGTATCTAAAGGGTTCTAGACAACTCCAGGGTCTTCCGGATAGTCCCGAGCCTTCCCGAACCTTCTAGGTCCTCCCGGATGGGTCTAGACTTGGGTGGAACGTCCCGGACCTTTCTAGAACCTTGTGGCATATACTGGGCCGTCCTAGTTCTTTCTAGCACCTTCCTTGGTGCTTGGCTTGCTACAAAATGGCCCAAGGATGGCTAGAACCTCGGTTGGACTTTGTGGGAACATGGATTGGCCTTGCTTGGCCAATCTAGCATCTCTTTTGATGCATGCGTGCCTTGGATCCGCCCAAGGGTGCTCAGTTAGCCTCGGTGCTTGGTGGTGAGACGTGACACTAGGCCCACCTTATACCAAAATAAAAGTTATTTTTTTATATTTTAATATTAATGTAAATTAGGTTTTAAATATATAAGAATAAAAAAAAATAAACTCAATATAAAAGATTAATTTAAATCTTGAAATAATTTAAGAAATAAAATTTAATTAAAACAAAAGTTAAAAATAAAAAAATAAGACTGTTTATATTTTTATTACATTTTATAAATATTATATAATTATTTTTTAAAAATAATTTAAATATAGTTTAGTTATTAATTAATTAAATATATTTAAAAAATAATTTTTCGAACATAGTTAAGGTTTTATCCTATTATATAATATCATAAGATATAAACAACAAAACATAATTAAAATTAAGATCAAAGTTATATTTTAAAATATATATTTTTAATAAAAGACTATAACTTATATCTAATATTTTTAGAAAAATAAGTTTAAAAATTAAAAATATAATAGATTTTTATGTTACTTTGGTTGAAATTAATTACTTTTAAATAAATAGATTTAAATTCATATTTTAAAAAATATCAATTAATTTATACATAATTTTTTTAATGAAATACACCAATTTAATTAAATGAATAGATAGATAATAAAAGATTTTTTTCGATATGATAATAAAAAAATTTAAGTTTACTGATCAACAAAATTTAAATCTTAAAATCATATATAAATTATATTAAAATATTCTATTACTAATTAATCGGCTGGATTAACTAAAATTGGCCCAATCGATAATAATTTTTTAGATTCGCCACCGGATGATTTATCTACGAAGAACTGAAAATTTTAAGAGAGATAGTCGGAGTAAAGAAAGAGGGTTATCCAAAGAAGAAATTTCTTCATGCTTGGTGCTATTCAAGTTTCGATCGGGTGCGAAAATAAAATTGATCGATGTGTAATTTATCAAATTGAGTACGAAAACGATGAAGAATTAGTTGCTCTTCCTAATTATGAACATTCGTATCACTCGGATGCTAGAAGGCGACAGGCTATCCGAGAAGTGGGAAGCCTCTTAAAGAGCTGAACCAACCAGGTCTGGAGCCAATGAGTTCCCTTATTAGGACCAATACTTTGATCTAACCCATGACTCTGCATTGTTGGTCCCTGCAGTGGAGTACTGTGGACCATTAGATGACATCATATAAACCTCTAAATTGATATTACATATAAACGATAAGGACTAAATTTGTTATTATCAATCATTGTGATTGTCCTTTGTTGTTTACTTTCGAAATTGGAAGTGATTAAATTGCATTTATGAAGGGACCAATTTGTCAAATTTCAAATTTCAGAAGGATTTAAAAGTTCTTATTACCAATAATATGGAGTTATCTTTTTTCCTGATCCAGGGCCCCAAATAAATGAAGTACAAAATTTTAATGCCCAGTTGAAGGAAAGCTCACGAGGCATCCGTGAATTCACCCACATCACATTTCTTTGTCCACTGCTGTTCTCGCCGGGAACCAACCAATCAACCAGGAAAACACCATTTTTTCCTTCCCATTTTCTCTCCAATTCCTCCCTTTTCCCATCAAATTATCATTATTGTTTCAATCTACGCGTTTTTTTTGTCATCTGGAGAAGGAGCATAGATGAGAACAGGAAGGGGAAGTCAAGAGGAAGAACAGTACGAGGAAGAAGAGTTCAGTTCCAAAAAACAAGGGCCATCTTCTAATCAAACGATGTCTTTAAACGCCATTAACAACAACACCAATAGAGGTATTTTTCAATTGGATCCCAGTCTTCACCCCTCCAGATCCCCTCTTTTCCTTTTCTTCTTTTTATCACTTTATTTCCAGCTGATTAATGATTGTTTCTGGGTTTTTGTTTTCTCCTTTTTGTTGAATTTAGAATTCTGGGTATTTTTTGCTTCCTGATTTACTGCCTTGGGTTTGCTTTATATATACATTTTTGTTGTTTTTTGGGTTATTTGAAAACAGATGGGAAGAACAGTGATAAGGCTAACGCTATACGATCGAAACACTCGGTTACGGAGCAGAGGAGGAGGAGCAAGATTAATGAAAGGTATATTTTGTTTTATTTCTTGTTAAACTCCAATAAACTGCATAAACCATTGATTGTAATGGCTTGGGATAGGCTCAGGCTGAGTCTTGGTTTGCTTTTGTGGAGGAATTTTTGATCATGACAGTGGATTATCTTGTCAACTAACTGTGTCAATATCCAAAACTGCGAAATCATGGATAGGATATTTGAATCTGCACCATCCGTTGCCGTCTCTAATTGGATTGTGGAAAGGTGTTTGATTGTGTTAACAAGTAGTTCTAAAGAATGGTTTAGTTTATAAAGTGTTTTGAACTGAAATGTAATGAAGAGTGTTTGCTTGTTACTTTGCTAGCTATGAGTTAAGTGCTTGTTGTATTTGAAAATCTTGGGATTGGAATTTAATTGCTATCAAAATTACTGCAGTTTTACTAGGGATTACGGAGAGGTTTTGAATCGATGATGGTTTCTTAACTAAGTGGATAGTAATATTGATAGCTTTTCTGATGCTTTTAGGTTTCAACTATTGAGAAATCTAATTCCGAACCCTGATCAAAAGAGAGATACGGCTTCATTCCTTCTAGAGGTAGGTTGTGTATCTGCGGATCGAGTACTTTCATATATTTTGTGTATATGAAAATTCTGCTTTATCTATTTACTTAAGGAATTTCTGCTTGAAAATTTGTTGATGTCGGATCAACGTTCTTTTGCAGGTGATAGAGTATGTTCAATATTTACAGGAGAAGGTTAAAAAGTATGAGGCGGTGTCATGCCAGGAATGGAATTCTGAACCAACAAAACTAATGCCATGGGTATGTTCTTGTATCCTTCTATCTTCGGAGTTTAGCATTTAATTTGCAATTTAAAACTATGTTACTCGGACTTAGGTGTAAGTTTTATACATGGTTATGTATTCGATATTGAGATGTTTGACATGGATGATACTCTGCTCCACTTATCATCTTGGGATTAGCATATGAATTATTTTCAAGATGTTAATTGCTTGTATTCATGAGTTACTATGTATTGAAGATTTTCTGTACTTTATTATAGAGAAATAGTCACTGGCGTGCTCAGAGCTTTGGTGGTCAACAGTATGCTATTAAAAATGGTTCTGATCTGGGGTCTGCATTTGCCGGGAAGTTTGATGAGATTAACAGCAACATCAACCCCACAATGATCACAAGTGCACAAAATCCGGTAGACTCCGATTCTGTCAGAGACACTATGCCCAAAGCTATGGATCAGCAACCTGAGTTGGCGAGTAGGGGAATGCCTCTGGCCGTCCAAGGTAATAGCGTGTTTGCGCATCCCCTTCAGAGACCAGTCTCTGAGGCTCAATCGACCGAGTGCTTTATCGGCAATGATACAGTGAACCAACATGATGATCTGACTATTGAAGGAGGAACAATTAGCATCTCAAGTGTCTACTCTGAAGGGTGGGTTAATCTTCTTTGCTTTTTTTATCCTCAACATGTATGACACACCAATTACATAGCATCTATAGTTTATGAGATTTTCCACTTGCATAAATTTACATCACTGTTCTTGTTTTGCACCATTTATGATTTGTTCTGATATTTTACATCAGCAATAGTTGTTCCAGTCTACTGCAATAGTTTCTATAACATTTGAGGCCCGAGCTTGTATAATTGGGGATTTAATTTTTAGTTTATCGTATACATCTTTTCCCAGGGGGGCTCACCGAATCCTTGACACGATGAAATATTTTCCCTGAACTATAAGTTGATAATGTTTATGGATTCTGATGCTGACCAGGTTATTGAACTCTCTGACACAAGCACTGCAGAGTGCGGGTTTGGATCTGTCACAGGCCAACATCTCAGTGCAGATCGATCTCGGAAAGCATGCAAATAGAGAACTAACATCAGGAACTTCTGCTAAGGTATGGCTGAAACATAGAACGATATTGGTCACTTCTTGTTGGTTGATCCTGTTAAGAGGGTTTATTGTTCCGACGTTCTTTGTTAAAACCCCGAGGATTGTTGTTCGTGAAATTCGTCTGACATACACAACAACTTTATTTTCAATATCTTTACAGGATCCACAGAATTCCCCCATTCAGGCAATGACCCGTCTTAGAGACGAGAGCAACGGAGAGGAATCTGATCATGCTCAAAAGCGGATGAAGAAATAAGATCGACAAATTGAGTTTTTTTTGTTCTGAGCTTCATTTAGTTATTGTATATGCATGTGTTTGTGATATGAACAGCGAATATCTGTTTAAGGGATGCCAATGATATCACCTCTAACATCATGGATGTATCGTTCTTATTGTCTTGAATATATATTTATATCATTTCTATGTTTGTCACAGAAGTTAGTTTACCTTAGAATCGTAGTTGCTTTCAAGCATTTGATTCAAGGATTCATGCTTTTTTTTTTTTTTTTTTTTTTTATCGTTGACGTCGTCCTTTTGATTCTCTAAGATTTTGCTCTAACTATTTTAGATTGACTGACATCAAATATCTAGCTTTGGTATAAACATTTTTTTACAATTCTCTACCTCACTAGTTAATTAAATATAATAAATAAAATTTATATTAATATAAATGTGCTTTAGTTAAGTTAGTTAAATATAAATAAATTTATGTGTAATTATATTATATATACTTTATCAATAAAACGTACGATATTTTACTATTTTACACAAATTTGTGGTCTATTTTACTTTTATTATAAATGAAGCTAACTCCCCTACAAGTATTTTAGAGTTTCACCTATGATCTTTTTTACATGAAATATTAGTTTTTTAGTAGTTTTGAAGAAATTATAAAATAAAATTTTAGTATATTTTTATTTTTAATAATTTATATAATTTTACATAAAATATTTAAAATTTTCAAATAAATATCATTTACTCGTGGATTCACATGAAATTTAAAGTTGAAATGGCGGAAAAATCACCGCTGAAATCGAAAAACAGGCGAAAAATCAAAGTTTGAAAAAGAAAATTGATAAAAATGGCGCAAACATACTGAAGTATGATGTCAACACTCACGTAAGCTTCCAGAAAATTCATTTATTTCTTTTGATAATTATTTATTTCATTCACATATCATATTTTAAGCGGTTAATTAAAAATATATTGACAATTATTAAAATTCTCAAAAAAATATTATTTTTTATTACACCATTAAGTTTTTTTTTAATTATTTTTGACAAACTTAATCCTTAAATCTCCTTTGGATGAGTTTAATAATTCAACATTTTTTAATATAATTTAATTATTATTTTTAATTAAAAATATTATCATGTAATTATTTTTCAATTACTTCTTCATACATATAATATTGGGTTCTTCACTATTATAACTATTTATTACCGTTAGTATTATTTTCCCTTCTTCATTAATAATTATTAATTCTGCCACTTATTTATTTATTTGTTAAGACGAATTTTCGCGGATTTAACAATTTTGTTTCTAAATCGGAAGCACTCGCTCACCACAATTTCTCAGAAAACCCTAACGACTTATTTCTCCTTATAAATCTTCGCCCTTTTCCTTTGAATCCACCTTTTCATCTCTTATTTTCTCGTCTCGGTCGTGTAAGTTCGCGCCGTTGCATTCTCTGTAATTTGATCTTTTATAACCCCCCTACTGTCAGTTTTTAGGGTAGTTATCTCCGGTTATGTTTATTTTTTTTTTTTATGATTTCTCTTAAATTTTGTGTTTGTAATTAGGGTTTTTGTATTCGATGCAACTTGTTTGGGGTTTCCATTTGCGTATTAGTGAACTTAAGCTTGTTGGATCGTATGAATTCGCTTGATTATAGTTTTTACTTTCTGAATTCTGTTTGTCTATATGCTGTGAACTGTGTTTCTGTGTGTTCCGAGCTTTAAAATTTTGTTTTAACGATTACCTAACTTCTTGATCTCTGTATGTGTTGTGCGCTTGAATTTTGGGACCTACTTCGTTGAGGGTTGGGTTGGGGGAAAGGGTTTAAATCCTTCCACCTCAGATTCAAAACGCTATGTTTTGTTTATCGTTGTTAGTGTGCTATGTGTCTCATTCTAAAATGCTAAGCAAATGTCGCTTAACTGGAAAGTTTGATTTGAGATTATTTATGTATTTCCTGTTGCAGTTGTTGTATTGTTGCTAACCAGGGATATGTTTCGTATTTATGCATGCTGGAAGCAGAAGTAAAATGAGAGGGAAAAGATCGAGGGATAACATTCTGAAAAGCTGCAACATGAAGGGAAAATTTGAGGATGTTGTTTTCATTGATGTTGATGGTGATAGATTTGAGAATGTTATCATCATTGATGATCCTGAGTCTGTGGAGGAAGATTTACAAGGTTCTGGTGGATCAAAGAGTGGTAAGCATTTTCATGCTCCAGGTATAATCAGTATTGATGACGATGAAACTGATAAAATGGATGATCCTGAAATTTATGAATGTGATGGTGACTTGGATAGTGATTCCTCGTCAAGAAAAAGTTCTCCTGCTACTGACTTTAAGCAGAAATCTACCGGATTAGATGATGATGACTGCTGGTTCATCAGGGAAAAGAAACCTGCATTTAAACTATCAAAGTGCAAGAAAACATATACTGGGAAGACTCCTTGTGGAAAGCGGTTTGGTTTGAGTCCTGAGTCTGAGGATAGCTCATCTGAAAGTGATTATTCTGATTGTGAACTTATTGAAGGTTCTGTTGGAAAAATTCAAGAACAGTGGGAGAAAGCTTCCAGAAAAAGGAAATATAATGTTAGAAATGGTCAATCTGGTTTAGAGGATCAGACAAGTAGTTCAGGATCACCTAATGACAGTCCTCCAGGAGTTGGAGAAAATATGAGTCAACAATATGCTGAAACCTCTGCATCATCTGATTCAAGTGATTCAAATCTTCAGAAACAAAACTCTTATGCTTTTGAGATTAACAGTGATAATTACCCAGATGTCTCTTATCTAAATCTTGGGACAGAAAGGCCTTCTGTAGAATCTGAGGAGGAAGTTGACTATGAAAGCTTTTCACGATCAAAATATGGTCCAACTGCTGAAGCACGGTTTTCTCATGTTCCGGCTGATGCTATACATGGAGGAGAAACATTTAGGAAAGGTTCTCTTGCAAGGGATAGAAATGAAGAGTTTTCTCGGGCACCCTTAAATTGTGACCCATACCCAAGTGACTTGCAACATGGAAAAGGGGATCTTCAATCCAAAGAAACTTTGATGTCAATTCCTAAATCATCGGAAGAAAAAATGATTGACAATGATATAAATGTTGTTGATGTTGAAGTTGGAACTCTTTTTGATGAATCCACTTCTGTTAAGACCCTGATAAATGGAATTCGAGTAGTCTGCAGTAAGAGTTTTTGTGATGGGTACGGTTATCAGAATAACGGAACTCAAATTAGGCGATCTATTTCCATGGCAGATCCGAACATTAATTATATGCCTAACAGTAAAAGATGTGAAGAGAGTGATGCATTACATGTTGAAGTTGCTGATGCTATAGTTTCTTGTAAAAAGGATGTGGTTGTTGACCGAGAAAAACTCAAGGAGACAGATGAATACAAGCAAGCTATGGAGGAAGAATGGGCATCTCGTCAGCGAGAGTTACAAATTCAGGTTTGGCTTTTAAATTGATTCTCTCTCTCTCTCTCTCTCTCTCTCTTCTGACTGGATGCTTACTTTTGTTTTCAGTATATTGCTAGGATCTTAGGGAACAAGTAATTAATTATTTAAAAACCTGCTTGGATGAGGTAATCCACATTCTACGCTAGTCTTTTGTATAGTGGTCTGGTCTTTTTGTTTTCTTAAAGTGTGTTGATGCAATCATGTCTTTCTCATCTCCTTTTCAACTTCAACACAGTTTCCTTAGCAGTCTGTTTGTCATCCTTTATACTGTTAACTCATAGGTAATTTATAAACATGTTAATTGATGTCTTGTTTTATAATCTACAAACAATTTGTTAAACAAGTTTCAATATTGCTCCTTTTTTGGATAACTAGTGTTGTTTTATACACAGTTTCCTTTTTTGTTAAACTTGATGAAGTTGGACTACAAAATTAGTTCTGCAAATCGCATGTACATGTAAAAGGCAAACAACCTTATCTTTTTCTTGGTAAACTTAAACCTAGGTTTGAAAACATTGATTTTTTTCTTTTCCATGGAATTATTTTTTAACATGAGATATGATTCTTTTTTTTTGTTGGTGAATGTTTTTTGTGTTGTACGTGGAATATTTGATTGAACTTGTTACTTATCATGTATCTATCTCTAACTCTAACTCGCTTCTTTTGCAGGCTGAAGAGGCTCAAAGACTGCGGAAAAGGAAAAAGGCTGAGAGTATGCGTGTACTGGATATGGAAAGACGGCAAAAGCAACGTTTGGAGGAAATGAGGGAAACACAAAAGAAGGTGGAGATGTTTATCTATAATCCTTTTTTATCCTCATTTTGCATGTTGCTTTAACTTCATCCTATACGCTTTATATGTGATTAATTATGTCTTAATCTGTTAAATGATTTGTACTTCAGGATGAGGAAAATATGAACATAAAGGAACAACTAAGAATGGAAGTAAGAAAGGAGCTTAGTAGATTGGAAATATCATGCGTTGATATGGCCTCATTGCTTCGTTGCTTGGGAATCCCTGTAGGTGGCGGTTTTTATCCCTTGTCCAATGAGGTGGGTGACATTGGAATTTGTTTCTATCCTTGACAATAATACAGTTTCTTTTGATTAAATCTTCAATAGGCTTTGATTGATTCAGATATCTTGTTTTCTCAGTAACCAATGGTTAGGTGCTCCACCCCAATTTGGTTAGAACATTTAAAATAACAATCACACTATTGTATCATGAACTTCTTAATAGTTCCTGCTTTCTGAGATCATGGGGAGATTAGAATTTGTATACTTTTATGTCCATCTTAAAACTTCTGGTTGTTCTCAGACAATGATTAATGTCTTTTCCCAGATTCATGCAGCTTATAAACGAGCCTTGTTAAGATTTCATCCCGACCGAGCATCTAAAACCGATATTCGACAACAGGTTGAGGCGGAAGAAAAGTTTAAGCTCATTTCTCGCATGAAGGAGAAATTTTTAAAAACATCTCACTGAGTGCTGAGGTTCAAAATTTGATACAACAATGCTATTTTTGTTGTTTCATATGCAGGTAGGATGCAATTTTTGTTGTTTCATATGCAGATAGGATTTCAAATTTTAGTGTTATTGCATATTTTAGAAAATTTTGCCAGTTCCTATCAGGTGGATCAGTCAAAACTGTAAAGCAGATGTAAATACTTGCAAAGTTATCATTGTTATATACCAGGACCACCTGGTTATATTTTATACTGCAGTTTGAGAATGGAATTAACGCTGATTGATTGTTTCATAACTGTGATCTGCACGATATTTGGGTTTATGAGGACTGTGAACTTGACTGCAGTGTTTAATCCATTATGTAGAACAGGTTGCATCACAAGCTGTTTCTGTATTCCCTGTAAACTCACATTACAGGGGAGCCCATCATGTAAGCTTTTACTATTGCACAATTTACTCTTAGTCTTAGATTAACTTGTCCTAGTTTCATATAGTTTGATTTTTTTCGTTTTAACATGTCTACAACTTGATTTATACTACTTGGATATAATTACTGCAAAGATGTGTTTCAGAAAAGGGTATGGTATGTTCAAAATTTTCCAAATTGTTCATATCCTGTACTTATTTAGATGTGTATTTCAAAAAATAAGAGTCGAATTAACATAGATTTGTTGCTATTATTTGAATGAAGTGTTTGGTTTTGGGTAAATTTTGTTAAGCCTTTGCCACTTAGATTGGTGAGTGGATGTGTATTGGGTCTGAATGGTGTGGGAATCTTTGACCTTTGTTTTCTTAGGTAAAGTGCATGCTCCATGTTTAAGGAACAAAGGACCCATTAGTACAAAAACTTATCCATATATGGGACTTACTCTTTATACAAGGCTCTCATTGGTAATGTGTAAGATAAGAAGACAGTCGCTTTGGAATCTGTTGAAGTGCAATAATGAAGTACTCTTTAAGCATGCATGGCCAAATGGGTCACTGTTGCAATGAAAGATTGGCCACCATTGTTATATGCTTCTGATCATTGTAACCATCTTGTTCGGACTTAGGGAAGTGATTAGGATTGGTTTGTAGTTGTATACCTCTTAGTATTTGCATCAAGTATTGAAGCCTATACATTTTGTTGTTTAGTGTTGTTTTTATATGTAGGACAACTGAAGATTGAAAGCTACCCTGCAACTTCATATGGAATAGAGAAATGGTTTATGCCTATCAAGCTTGTAGTCATCCGGCACCAGGTATGTCCGAAGATAAGAGAACTTAAAACACTCATTTACTGTACTAACTTGGGCATCAGGTAGATTAAACTCGTCCATTTTTAGAGAGTATTATATACAAACAGATACATTAGAGAAATCAAAAACATATATTCCAATACAAGAAATGATGATGTTTAGTTTCAAGCCAAGAGCCAGAAATCCTTGTGGCGTTTAGTAGTAATCAAATAGCCTCCAAGTTTTTTGCTTTTCTGTCTGACTGCAACAGCCATACAAGTAGCGTTTTGGATACAGTATTCGACTGCTCCGACTGTGATCCGGTTGCCTGCCCACATCATTATCAGACGCCAAGTCATTGACTTCTTGTGTCCCCAAACCAGAAGTGCCACTCCTTGTTTTCTGGCTTCTTCCACTATTACTGGGCCTTTCTCTTTTCCTCCACCACTGCTACCTCAATTTCTACCTGCCACTCCCAACCCCATTAACAAAATTAGCATGATAGAAGGATAGATCCTTTGTGCTTGAATTGATAAGATCGAAAAATGTGATTGCAATTTAAATCCTACCCACCTCGGGTCTCTTCTGCTTGCACATGTTTCTCAGGGAGGAAACTGGCTCGCATACCCTTGGTGGAACTTTGTTAAAATGTTAATTTCTGCCAAAACGGTGATGATTGTGGAATAATCACAGAAATTATTGCAACTGTAACTTTTGTTAGAAACACAAAATCTGCTAAATTAATTTGCCAAAAGTAATTCCCAGGTGTCGTCGTCTTCAGCTAGTTCCTTAAGAGTCACATCAGTTACCACTGACCAGTACCGACGGACAAACAGTAACACCGAGCGAGCGAGAGTGACGCGCAGGCACTGAGTACAAAGAGACGAACAGGCAAAGGACAACTTGACAAATGTCGTGAGGTAAACATTTGATCAAAAGTTAAAAAAAATACAAATTATTTTGAGTTATTGAATAATATTTTATAACTTAAAATTTATAAGTAAAAATTTTGTATCTCTTAATAACGTCTTACTTATTACATGTCCTACGAAAATTTTTAAAAATTAAAATTTAAACTTTAACTCTAATTTTTATATCTTAAATTTACCTATAATTCTTTAAATTCTAACTATAACGCTTAACCTTAAACCTTAATTTTTAAACTCTAAACGCATTATTTTTAAGTGGAAATCAATGAAGATATAATAAAGAGATAAATATTTACACTCAAAATATATTTAAAAATATTAAAATAATTACTCGAGGTGAACATTCGATTGAATTAAATTAAAAAAACTATAAATTAAAAAGGTCATTGGGTAGTTAATGACATTAACAAATATCTTATATTAAATATTGCCATTAATATTTTTTTAAAACCACATTTTATCGAAAATGAATCATGTCAAAATAATTAGTAAGAATTAGTGTGTCAGAGAAATTCACAATATCAATTTCATTGAAATAGTTAACTATTTCGATTAGTTAAAGTATGGAGATTAAATTAGGTCAAATTAAAGTATAAAAACTAATTTTTTATTTGAGTGCGGTAAAGGGACGTACACAAGTAATAAGTGAATAGATAGTTATCAAACAGATACTTAAAGACGAACGAACCTGACTACATAAAATATAAATGACGTGGAGAAAAGGATTCATGATATAATCTCTCTTGCCAGACACATGATAAAGAAAATTAAATAATAATTTTCAATGCTAATTAAGAATTTAAAAAATTAAATTTATTATCAACAAGAGTTGAGTACAATGATGAAATATATTATTTTTTCAAAGAAAGAATTTAAGTTTTAATCTTAAAGAGGATATTATTAAAAAGAAATTATAAATCTCGAATATAAATCATAAAATAAATATATAATATATAAGAGAGAGAAAGGGACGTGAAAATATACATAAGGATCTGTCTTGCTTAATCATGTGTCTAGCATACATATAATTTGATTCGATTAGGTTTCTAATCGTCAAATTTGGCGGGTTTAATTTACGATTAACTTCAACTTAATCTATAAATCCAAAACTTAAGTCTTTATCTGTGATACAATATTAAATTGATTTGATGAGAAATATCACGTTATAATATTCTCCATCCATTTAAAGAGTAAAATGGGTAAATTATCGATGAATTTTTAAATTTATTTTGATTATTAAACTTTTTAAATATTAATTTATTTATTAAATTTTAAATATTATTTTTTTTATCATTCTTTCGCTAAATTATTAATACTGTTATGATGTATCATAAATAAATAAATCATAAAATAATTAAACTCAATATTAGATGTTTTGGTAAGGTACATTGTATTTTCAATTACTGGGAAGGGCAATCTCACATCTCAGACAGAGACCATAAGACAAGCGTGTATATTACCAAAAGAAGAAAACAAATTTAATGTTCAAAATTCAGTGAGTAAAATGATAATTTTAAAGTTTAATGATCAAAATAAAAAAAAGGTGTAATGATGATTTACGTATTTTATCTTTATTTATTTTTTTAATTTAAGATAAATGAATAGAACATTCGACATTTGTCTGTAAACTGTGTGTAACATTAGTTTATGTTTGTTTGTTAAGTTAAATAAACGAGTACGAACAAAAAGAATTATGTTCATTTAATAAACATAGATACACAAACATAGATGTGTTAAATTCGTTTATGTTCACAAACAAACTCGTTTTATAAATTTATTTACACGATTCTCATTTTTTTATATATATTTTAAATACCGATGAAGATACAAACTAAATTGAACGTAATATAAATTTTGGAGTTCAAACATGAAGCCTAACGTTATATACCAGTGATATAATTTTATCATTTTGACTATAAATAAAATATTCGTGAAAGTTAAACAAGTATGTTTACAAACATTAAATAAAAGGACACATTCAAAAATAAGTAAACGAACATAAACATGATATTAAAGATTTAAATGAACATAAACAACTTTATAGATAAATAAGCAAACAAGAAGAAAACCTTACTCGTTCAAACTCGATTCATTATACCCCTGTATATGCATAGTGATTTTGATTATAAAGGTTTGACTTCATATATATAACATTCGGATCGAGTAAAACAAACGTTCGTTATGAGATGAATTTTTAAGGAAAGGTATCTTTGAATTGGTGGTGAAAACAAAATTTCTACAAACGATTTAAATATTTACATCAGAGTTTATCCAGTACAACAAGTGTTCGTTACAAGATGATTTCTAAGAGATTTAAAATTTATGATTTATGTACGAAACCTCTAGCCCAAATGATTAAAGGAATGGTTGTTGTTCTTAGATGTTACCGGTGTCGGCGGTTCCTTAAAATATAAGAATCTAATAACAATCTTTAAAATAAATTGTTAAGCTCTTAGTTAACATACTTTTTTCTTTCTTCTTAAATTGTGATCATTATCAGCAAACTTTTTTTACGTAAAAGTTATTAAGAAAACATCGTATCTTAGATTCTAAGCTTTATATAACCAATATCCTATAAGGCTTGAACTTCTATATACATTTTGGAGATTTGTTCATTCCAAACTCCTCGGTTACATATCTAAGATCAGCCTGCTTAGGAATATACTAATATGGTTCTTTGAAAACAAGCACATAAATGGTGCAACAAATGGCAAAGATGATAACGAAAACATCGAACGTGAGGGCTGTCAAAGCTTGGTCACTGAGCTCCATGTTCATACCGCCAAGACGGTCGACCTTATCCGGTCTCGGTTTATAGTTCCTCAGGTCTTGCTGGTACGGATCATCCAATCTCATCCTCAGTTTCTCGGCTTTACGACTAGCAGCCTCTTGTGCGAGCGTCCAGTCATAGAAACTACGGCTCTCTTCGTCGCTCAACACATTGTAAATCTCTCTCAGCTTCATGAATTTCTCCGAAGCTGTTTTTAATGGGAGTGAAGTTGTGTCCGGGTGGTACTCCTTGGACAGCCTTCTGTAAGCTGATTTTATCTCTTCCAGATCAGATTCTGCGGAGACTCCGAGGAACCTGCTCGGATATGATCGAGGTTCATTGGATAAATAAAAGTTTGAATCATATTAAATGGTTCAATTTGTTCATCTACTTGTCGGGAGGGGGGACGAATTAAAGTAAAAGACTCACTGGTAATGAGAATCAGAGGAGTCGTTGAGCAAATCAGCAAACTTTTCACCCAGGAGATTCTTCTGTTCTTCTTCTGGATTCAGTTTCTCCTTTGTTTGCTGTGAATTCGATGGCCCACCAACCCAGCCTTCATCTTCATTATCCCAATGGATCCTCGTGTCGACTCCGGGAGGAGGTCTTTGGGGTTTGCTCGGACCAGTTCTGGCGAAAACGCCCACCCCACTGTTGTTGGTTCTTCTGGTTCTCCCTCTCGTTGTCGTGGCTCTCCGGTCATGTAGACGGCGAGTCATGTTTTGGGGTTTGAGTGATAGAGAACATGGAGCTTGGAGAGTTGTTGTGGACGCCATTGGAAGGGAAGACTGAAGCTCGGATTGCTGCAGTTTTTCAGAAGTTGAGAGACAAAAGCAAAGCCTTCTTTGCCATTGGCCATTGCCTCAACCCTCAAGTTTTTGTGGCTTAGAATTCCCAGTTTTTGCTGGGATTTGGCATTTTGTAATGTTGCTTTCAAGTATGCAAACAACGATAATATTTTACTCAAAAATGAAATTAAAGTCTTACGAAAGCGATTTAACGGAGACATAACAATAACAAACTTTAATCCCCTCACAAACTTTAATGGACATAATTTTTTATTCTCATTTTGTTGGAGGTGCAGAAGATAGAACATTGGTGATCAAGCAAGACTCACCAGATATTCCCACTGCCACCGTAATCGATCTTAACTCGCCAGCTCCCGTCGAGGATGATGCAACGGGGAATGTTGGGTTTTCGCATTGGGAGATTTGAAGGTCCAGAACCATGGGTACTGCAGGTGGAATGTTGGGTTTGGTCTCTTAAATGAGTGAAATTTTGGGCATAGGTTACTTCATTATGAAGCAAGAGATTTTACGGTGTATAGACAAATTGATTAGTTGGTCCCTTGCATTGAAAACTTGTTTTCTGTTCATGTTGTCTATGTTCTTCGATTATATCTTCAAATTATATCCGGTTTACTTCCAAATCTGTCAAATGGCTTTCGTTTTCGGACTTGAAACATAAAATCCTATGACGGTCTGAATTTTTGATCTAATCTCTGACATAAAACAATAGAGCTAGTGCTGGATGGAGTGGAACATAAGCTTCCTCTGAAATTTACATGACCAAGGAACATTATATTATGGGTAAGTCCCATCATGTATCTATAGGACAAACCACTAAAATTCATTCATCTCATCAATTTTTTTATGTCATATTTTTCTTAAGTGGATTTCATTTAAAAAAACCGTTTTAAAAATAAATTAACAGTAAATATGAGTGAAGATTCATTTAAAAAAATATAACATAAAAAATAATGAAATTAATAATTTTTTATTATTGGTCCCATATATGACGTGATAGAACTTACTCATGATATAATTTCTTCCCATGAACACAACTCTTTTTTCCTTTGAAACATAAATGCCATCAGATCAGCTTTAATGCTTTTTTCCCCTTAGAACATAGAAACGCTTGAAAAGATCTTAGACCAATGCCTCAAATTGCTGGAATGTTTTTTTATGAAATGTTAAATCTAAATTTAAAGTACAAATAATATTAAAATCAAACTTATATTTTAAAGAAAAATGAGCTTAATCAAGTTTAAACTTTAAACCTTAATTTTTACCATTTCCAATTATTTTGTTTAATTTTCAGGAAAAAAAATCAAGTTGACACAATGTTCAAAGGCTAAAGGTTATTTTTTAGAATCATGACAAAATTGGCACAAAGTGTAAACATTAAGGATTACAATTGTTATTATACCAATCTACAACAGGCCAAGTTATGCTAACTAACTTTACGGAAAATAGCTTGAGGATCATATTATAACTTTTCATTGTTATATGACCAAAAAGTAAATATAGAAATAGTTGGGTGACTAGTAATAACATTTACCATTTAATTAAGACATTCAATTGAATTAGAATTTCTGGTTAAGATCTGAATTAGAATTTCTGGTTAAGATCAGCATTTGAAACTACATACCCTATCAGGAGCCACACCGCGCTCTGAATCAAAAATCTCCAAAACCCTTAACAAACCCTAGATCCGCCATACGTCCCCAGACAATCCCACCATTAACATGGAAACCGATCCTCCAAATGAATCCATGGGTTCTCAGATTAAAGAAAAAGACCTCTTCAAAGCCGCGGAGACGGGCGAGTCTTCCATTTTCAAATCCCTCTCCGAAGAACACCTCTCCAAGTCTCTTAAACTGCGGAATGAGGACGGTCGATCTCTTCTCCACGTCGCCGTTTCTTCCGCCCGTCCCGAGGTAACTCCATATTTGTTTAAATTTGCTTCTTTTTTATTGGTGGATTTGTTAATGCGAAAGGAACCAATTTTATTAGGTGGTCAAAGTTCTCTCATCTGCCGCTGATGAATCAGTTGTGAATAGTACTGATGAAGAAGGTTGGGGTCCGATTCACTCAGCTGCGAGCATTGGTAATTTGGAAATTATGGAAATTCTGTTGAGTAAAGGTGAGAGATTTGTGCTATTCTGACTTTTCACGGTATAATTAACTGGGAAACTAGGTTATTTTGAATTGAATTGTGAATACATGTACTTGAATTGGTTAAGAATCTTTAAGCTATTTGAAAAGTTATGCTCTAAATTTGGTATCAAAGGGTGTTAATTAAGCATATAACTGCTACCCGTAAGGCCGTAACTCGTTCAAGTGTTTTGTAAACCTTCTGTTCTCATAAATCATACTAAATCTTCAATTCTGTTTCACTTTAGTATAGGGCTTTATTTTTATTTTACTTTTACAAATATCACATGTTAATCGGGTATGATAAAATAAGAAAACTAGAGGTTTGTTGTATCAACTTATATGGTATTTAAAGAAAAGAAGCAAATTTTGGAATTCACTTGTGAATATGATATGTATTAGTTCAGATTTTCTTGCTGGTTTGCGGAAAATATTTGTTATGATGAAATTTCTTTATATTGTTAATTGAGCATAAGTAGGGTTCTTATTGTGATTGTTATCTCAAGTGTGTGCATTTTGCATTCAGCTGATGCTATCTATTGTTATTTCTTTATTACTTTTCTCAAGGAGTGAATGTTAATGTAAAAAATGATGGTGGCCGCACTGCTCTTCATTATGCTGCTAGCAAGGGATGGTTGAAGATTGCTGAACTTCTGATCTCTCATGGTGCAAAGATTAATACAAAGGACAAGGCTTGTACTCAAATTGCTTTTTTTATTATATAGGCGCTGTATTTTCTGTTCTTTTTTTTCCCTTCTCTATTTCCAGTATTTTTCATTTTAATTCCCATTTCATTTGTGTATTGTATGACTCAATGCAGGTAGGATGCACCCCATTGCATAGGGCAGCTAGCACTGGAAACTCAGCAGTATGTGAACTCTTAATTGAGGAAGGAGCAGAAGTTGATGCTACTGATAGAACTGGACAAACTCCTCTCATGAATGCAGTCATTTGTCATAATAAGGAGGTACCCTCTTTGAGCCTCCAGAAACTGAGGTTTAAGGCTCGCCCGTTATTCTCTTGATCTGCTGACGTACCTCGTCTATTTTTCTTTTTCTTATCATTGTCTGCTGACGTACCTGGTTTATTTTCCATTTTCTTATCATTTCTTTAGGATTTGTACAAGTGAATCAGTGCTATGCTACTATAGTGATCTACATTAGTCGTGAGATAAGATGGGGGGAACCTGAACATCTTATTAAATTTTGTGGACTTTGGGGTTTCATTGCCAAATTGTTTTCTTTTGTGTCAGGTAGCCCTCCTCCTAATAAGACATGGAGCAGATGTGGACATAGAGGACAAAGAAGGATATACTGTTCTTGGCCGAGCTTCAAATGATTTTAGACCGACACTGATCGATGCTGCCAACGCTATGCTTGAAGGATGAATTTGACTATTGGCAAGCCGATGGGGTGTGATGTGCTTGATCAAACCATGTGTTTCTTGAAAAAGAAACTGCGAGATAAGGAAAGAATAAAAGGGGAAATGACTAATCACTCCATCGTGTGATGAATCTTTTGGAGCAATGGAAGGATTTTTGCTTAGGGTTAGTTTAGCATTGCTTTTAAAATGTGTGATGACCGATAAGAAAGTACTTTTAAAAGTTCTTTACACAAGTACGTTTATATTTTTGGATTTGAGATTTGAAGTGTTTAGTAAATTAGTCAAAAAGTGCTTTTAATAAGATAAATGACCATTTTAGACATGGTATTGTAAATTATATTTATAAACAATACTATGTATCTATGAAAATATAACAAATTTAAAATATTTTAATTAATATATATAATTTTTAAATTAAAAATATTTTATTAATTATATCTTTATAAAAAATACTAAATTATAAATTATAAATAAAACAATAATAAATGAAGGTTAAATTTGAAATTTGACTCTTAAAAGCAATTTTTTAACCGTTGCATTTGGGTTGAAAAATACTTTTCAAACGTAGTTTCCCCCCCCCAAAAAGTTACCCGTTTAGCATTGCTTTTGACCTCAAATTAGCTTCCTCTTAACTTTAATCCATTAACATTTGTGCTTTAAATTGTAATTTGTTTAAACCGGTGGTTTGATTATGCAGAAGTATGCTGAAGCTGAAGCAAGATTCAAGTCATCTCCTTTGCTGAAGAAGCTGTTAGACCGGTCTGAGCAGAACAATGAAAAGTAATCCAATCTCTTTACAGGATCAGAATTGATTCACTTCAATTAAACTAATCTTTCCAAATTCATCTGTTCTCTCATCTTTTCAGCTGATAAGTCTGAGATTTTTGAACCCGAATTTATTGAATACATATCTTAAAGATGGTTACATGAACCAATTCTAAGTTGTTGAAACTTGCAACATAGTGTTAGGCATTGAGATAGAAGGCTTACATATATGGGATTCAAACCTCAAATCAACTGAACGAATTGGTTAACGAATTGAGGACCAAACATATACAGGTGGTTGCTGAACGAATTGACTCGAGTTATCAGCTTTTTGATCAGCATTATTTGGTTAGGCATTGATAGAGAATGATGATGTTAAACTTGCATTGTTTTGTGTAAGGGAGGCTAGTGTGGGGGATAGGGGAAGGATTGATCAAAATTCGAACTTTAGACTTGTTAAATTGTATCTCTTAGGAGTAATTGTATGAACCAACTGAGTTGAGTTTTGAGTTCTTGAACATGCATTATATGGTTAGGCTTTAATGTTGGAAATTGCAGGAACAAGCAAGAAATTCAGGACAACTACTGCATACTAGGGGCTGAGATGGGAGTAGGGGATTGTTCGGTAGAGGCGACGTCGCCGGAAGACAAAGAAAAGTTCATTGCAATATTGCAGCAAAAGGCTGGAGTCAGAAGAAATGGAGGGGAATTTTCTTTTGCCATTACATTGCTTGGATATGTAACTAGGTTAATGAGAGGGAAGCAATGAAGGCAAGAGCAAATGCAATGGCAATGGCAATTTAGTATAGCCATTTTTATTGATTTTGGTTTAAACAAAATCATATTTCTTCAAATCATCAAAATCCATTAAAAAACTAAGGCAGGATGAAAAAAATCATATTCAAATTGAAAATATATAGTTGATTAGTCCAAACAACTACCACAATTCTTTAATAGACTTAAAACAAATAAAAAATAGATTAATCTTATAAATAAAATTGTTCGAACCCAGATTTTCTAGGATCAATATCTTCTGATCTTTATCCTTTTATAGTCGTGTTAAGCAATTTTGGACTTTAAATTCCGATATTATACTTGAAACAAAGATTTAATCGACTAATGAGTCAGACATCTTTAATTAATAATTATACTAAAGAGAAGTGTTTATATTGTTTTTATATGAATCTGGTTTTAATTCTATCTAAAAGCAGTTCAGAAGGAAGCAAGGGATCTAAATGGAATATCCGAAAATTAGAGGGCCCACTAACACAATTAGTCGAACTAAAACTAACACAAAAAGACAATATGATCATTGAACCTGAAACAATTTCGTAAGTTTAAATTTTTAAAAAATAGTTTTTAATTTTATAATAATATATTATTTTTATATTATTTATTTATATAAAATTTTAGAATTTAAGATTTAAATTTTTGTAGATTTTTGGGTTTTTAGATTAGATTTTAGCTTTTATATTGATAAATTAATTTTATTTATCTAAAATAATATTATTTATAAGATAAAGTAAATAAAATTGATCCAACCGCTCCTATGTAATATAATAGCAGAAACAAATAAGAGGCCCAAATTGAATTGAGGATCAGTTTTTATTCCCCAGATTCTCAAAATTCAGGTACGATATATTTATATAAATCGAACTCTAATTATAATGGGTGTATTCGAATTTTAATTTGGTTCCGTCAATTGTTTTAATTTTATACGAAATCTTTGGAGTTTTGATTCCCAACACGTAATTGCTTTGTTTTTTAAAATGCTTTTTTTATAATTTATTTAAACTTTGATAAGTGATTAGGAATGTACTGAACTTTCATGTTATGACACGAGGATGATTCGACGATAATCGGGGAATCTGTGAATGCTGGATGCTGGTGATTGATGTATCAATAGGCTGGAAAGTCTTGAAATTTGCTGATGGTCATTGATAAAGCTCTCGTTTTCTTGATCAAAGTATCGATTTTGTTGTGATAATTTGGTTAGTTAAGATGGGGATTGTTTCCCTTGTTTTTAATCATATATTTCATTATTGTTTTTGGGTTGTTAAAAAATGAATTTTTGGACTTTGGGTTCACTTCTGTTAGGGACTCTGATAGGGAGCTGTTATAATGTACGGGACAGTGGCTACAGCCACAACCGAGGGGGGAGTTCCGGCTGACAATGTGGACTTGGATCAAGTCCCACGGTGGATTGATGTGAATAGTATTAGTAGGTCTTCTTTGGAGTGTGAGAATGAAGACCCTTCATATTTCCCGGACCCTTTAAAGTCTCCTGAGGAGGAGAGTAGTAGAAATGGGATGGTATCGAGGTTTCCTGTTGATCATGAAGTTAACTCAAAGATTTACTTGTGGAGGGGACAGCCGTGGAACCTTGAGGTTGATGCTGTTGTTAATTCTACAAATGAGGTAATCACTGGAGTTTCCCTTCCATATCTGATCCATAAAATTATGAGATATTCTGAAGGTCCCATGATTTGCTTGAACATAGGATATAAAGAACCTTACCTTTGTTTCCGTTTGCACGTTTACGCTGTATGGTCAATCCAATATGGTAGCAGAATGATGAGAACAAGTCTGTTAGTAATGTGGAAGCGGTGGAACTGTACTGAATTACTATATGAGGATTGAATTGATAAAGAAAATAATACAGTGAAATAATAAGAAAATGGAATACTTTTCTATGGAGCTTGATTACTTACCCCTTGGATATACAAAATCAACCTGTGCATGCTTTATCTTTTCTTTATTCAAAAGTTTAGAACTGAACTCAGCGAAGAGTTTTTTTCCCAACACTTGAGTATATTTAATTTATTTACAGATACATTTTTCAGTTTTTCTACCCTTTTGGACCTGAACTTGCTTCTTTGAATCTCTAACAATGTGGAACGTTTGTGCAACCCTTAAGTGGCAAGTTTGGTCCTCGATGTTCTGACATGTTGAACTCAGTTGATGTTTTGATCCCTTCAAGCATCAAATGTCCTCACCAAGAATATTTCATTAGTCAAAGAGATAATTTTCTGATATGTTTTTTTTTTCATGTTTGGTTTCAGAACTTGGAAGAAGCACACAGTAGTCAAGGTTTGCATGCAGCAGCTGGTCCTGGTCTTGCAGAAGAATGTGCCACACTGGTATGCTAAAATATTTATCAGGAAGAAATTATATATGGTTTCTACGGATGCACTTAATGATCTGTTTTTTAGTCTATGAAAAGCCTTGTGGTTCTGAAGCAAGTTCTTCGCTTCGTTCCAAGTAAACTTGGAGAAAGAATGACTTCAATGTTGATGCTTTTATGGACAGGGTGGATGCAGAACAGGAATGTCCAAAGTCACTAATGCATATGATCTTCCTGCTAGGTGTGTATGTTCGCATTTGTGTACAACTTAAGACTGTATAGAGATGATGTTTTAACAAGGATAATATCATACACTTACCTGCTGTACTTCAATGAAATTCTTTAGAAATCAGATTGATTTTTTGTTATGTGCAAAAGACAACTATTTCTGTATAATATTTTGACATTCCCCTGTTTTTTAGTTCATCATCTATTGGCATGATGTCATCGATATCATTTGATCATACATGGGTTAGTTTTGTGACCATGCTACATGAGCTGTGGTTCATATTAGTGTCGGAGCAGTTATACAAATTTGATTGATATATTTTCATTTTGGAATCTAAGTATCTGATTAATTTGTACTAAAACTGTTATATTTTAGCTTTTTTGTCGTGAAATTTTGTGTTGATTGAAAACTGAGGGTTTTATGATTCATGTTGCTAGGAGAGTTATCCATACTGTAGGCCCCAAGTATGCAGTAAAGTATCATACTGCTGCAGAGAATGCTCTGAGCCATTGCTATCGTTCTTGCCTTGAACTTCTAATCGAAAATGGTCTTCGGAGGTTGGTTGCAGATGCCATACAATGTATTTCCTCAAGTTGTTCATTCCTTATTATGTTTCATGGAGTAAGTTATTTAATATCCTTTGACATGTTTGAATGCAGTATTGCTATGGGATGTATATACACAGAAGCAAAAAACTATCCCCGTGAACCAGCTGCTCATGTTTCTATAAGTGAGAAAATTTCCTACATGTTGCAGCTATTTGTCTGATTCTATTGATGTTCTTTGAACTAAATATCCAGAATTGCAAAATATATATTGTGCATTAGATATGCAATTTTCAATTCATCTTTGATGCTGTTATTACGGAAAGTGGTAACTAAAAACTCAAGGACTTTTTTCTTACAAATGACAGAGAATAATTTTCTAAGATATTATATTTTTGTTATGTGTGATGAACCGATGCTATTTATGCCTTTAATTTTCATAATGTTCTCCGAGAAATCCAATGTGTGGAGTCATTGACTTTTGTGGAGTCTTCATTTCTCCTTAAAAGCTTTTCTTTTTTGACATGAATGTAATCAGATTATTTTTAACGAGCATAGTTTCTAGAAGGGCTAAATCTTAAAAAATCCTATTTTTTCATTTACATACACATGTTCCATATTCATGTGCTATTGAAACTGTTTCCGAGGTTGAATACTTGTGGGTTCAAACATTTTCCTGTTCTCCAGGGACAGTTCGGCGCTTTCTTGAAAAGCAGAAAGACAAAATTACTGCAGTTGTTTTTTGTACTGAAACATCGTCCGATACTGAAATCTATAAGAGGTATCTTACTATTATTACTTTTCTACTACCTTGTGAAGATGACTTTCTTTGTCTGGATGCATTATTGTCTTGAGTTTAATGATTCTTTTTCTTTTGCTTAAAATAATTCCATCTGTCTCAACGTGAAGTGTCTTCTCATTTGATGTTGTGAATTGTAGATTGCTTCCTCTTTACTTCCCTCGAGATAAGCGCGAGGAGGTAGTGGCTATAACTAAGCTTCCTGCTGATGTTGGAGATGAGAATGGTGAGACTATCATTGATGAGCGTAAAATCAGAATAAAGCCATTGCCCAAAAAGACCATTCCGATGCTCCCTGAAGCTCCAATTGAACTCCCCATTAGTGATATAGGTTTGGTACGAAGGTTAGTTACCTCAATGTCGTGAATAAAATCTTTTACATTTCCCTTCTTTTTATATTCTCTTCGTGGTCATAGATTTATCCATAAATGCATCATTATAGTATGTGTGAATATTGGAATATAGGTGTCCCCTTATCACAATGCACAACCCTGTGTATTTTTGGGTTTGATGTGCTCTTTTCCCAAAAAGTTTATTGGTTAATATATTTTACTTAGTATTCTTGATGTCGAATGTAAATGCTAGAGGTTTGTTTTTGATATGGGATTAAGGAACCTTCTATATTTTTTATGTTTGCCCGCGTGGATTGAAAATGAATTGTGGCCTTTTTCTTATTGGGGTTTTATATAAGAGTTGTAATTTCAGTGATGTGTGGATGTGTTGTATGGTAATTGGCTGTCTTCTAAATGCTGGATTATCATAGTATTAGTTTTAAACATAGAAGTTGAGATGATGTTGCAGCAAGATTCTTAGATGGCTGTTGAGTGGCTTGGTAAGTAAAGGTTTTAAGGATGATTACCTTTCTCATTAATGTGGATTTTCTTCTGTTGCTCGAAACGGTGTTTAGTGGTTGTTTTGAATCAGTTGGTCAAAGTTATAAGTTGGAGCTGAGCGTGAATTTAATTTTCTTTAACAAGTTAAGGGGTTTTAATTGGTGGTAAATGTGTTTGATGGGATGTCATTGTGTTGAGGTGGGAGGGACTGCGGTACAAATAAGAGGCTATTGCTTGAATGAAGTTGTCCACATGCACTGGTTATTGCTTTTGGGGAGTTTCAGCATGCGGTGCAGTGTTTAGGGAACTTAGCCTTCTTAGGAGTTTTCTTTGGGTACTTCAGGTGTTGATTGATGCTGGTTTAGTTTGGATCTCATTAAGTTTGCTTTAATAATCTTCTTGGAATTACCTTGCTGCTGTAAGAAGGCAATAATTCTCAAGATTGATGCAAGTAATTGGATCTTTTGGATTTGTAACAGTGATAAATCTTGGATTGCTCAAATATTTCATGGTTGGATGTTTCTTGTACTCAGGATAAATTACGACTCCTTGGATGGGTGTGTTTTCTTAGGGTGTTTCAGGTGTTTTGCGTTAATTTTGGTCAGCTCTGGCTCAGCAAGTGTACTCTGGGTGTTTTGGTTTTAATCAATAAAGCTGCACTTTTCTTCGGATTCCTTTCAAGCATTTTGTAGTGATTGTTAGTTCCACCTATGATCTGAGTAATTTCTATTCCATAGCTTGGAAGTGTAGCAAACCATTGGTCTATCGCTTCCGAGTTGTCATGGCACTTTCTATGTATTTTGTTCTGGTTATCTGTGGTTCTGTATTGATTATGATAAATATTCATGGCCTGTTTGAATTTCAAGTCGGATGAATTTTGTTGGATGATTTCTATTCTTTCAGGAACTCAAGTTACCTGGATACATATTTGGATCCTGCTTTCATGTCCTTAATCAAAGATCCAGATCAGAGACGGCAGGAAAAAATGGAAAAAACTGCTCAAGCACAAGGTGGTTGGAATTGTGCTAAGATGCTTGGATTTGGTGAACTTGGTGGGCCTCCATTATCTGCTGCTGAAGAATACTCACTTCACTCTAGATACCTTTCCAAGGCAAATTCTCTTAATCTTTCTGAAATAGCAGAGATGAAAATTGTGTAAGTTTATCTTGCATTTTTCCATTCATAGTCTAGAATTATCATTCTCATGTTTTAATTTATTATTTTTGGGATGGGTTAAATTTTACAGTTCCATTTAATTACTTCACTTCTTCGGAATCAATGTTTCTGGAAGCACTTACAATGTTAAACAAACAGTTGAAGTCTTTAGACTTTACTTTTTTCTGTTTTATTTGTTGGCTTTACTAACTACAGGTGGGATTATATTTTTATCTATATTATGATACTGTCCGATTGTCATGCATTTTCTGATTACTCGTGGTCTGAGTATAATGTTTAGTTAGTTTATTTGCCTTATGTCAGTTACCGTGGAGGGGTGGACAGTGAAGGTCACCCTGTTATGGTTATTGTTGGAGCACATTTTCTGCTGCGGTGTCTTGATCTTGAGCGCTTTGTTCTCTATGTTGTAAAGGTATTAGCTCACTTGTTTCTTCAATTGGACGTCTGAAGTTTCTCAGACTTAACCCCATTGATCACTCATAATTTAAATTGCTTGATCTTAAGAAAAGGTTTTGTGGTCATGGACACATAACAGTGTAATATTACTGAAATCGGGCTTTTGGGCTAAAATCATCTTATGATCATTAATTTCAGGAATTTAAACCTTTGATACAGAAGTCTTATACTATTGTATATTTGCACTCTGCAGCTTCTTTACAGATGTAAGTGTTGCTTTATGAGGGTTTTGGTTTAATTTGATTCCCTTTATATTGCCCTGGTATTATAGATCAGTCGAGTTGAATGTGAATTTTCTTTTCATTCCCTGTTCACGTTACATTTTCTTTTCTCGATTAACCAGCCAACCAGACTTGGGATGGATGAGAAGATTACAACAAATACTTGGTCGGAAGCACCAACGTAATCTGCACGTATGTATCCAAAAATATCCCATCTAATTTGAATGTTTATTATGAGTTGTTTCCTGATCATTTTACTTGTGTTGTGTAGGCAATATATGTTCTTCATCCTACCTTTCACCTGAAAGCTGCAGTTTTCGCCCTACAAATGTTTGTGGACAATGTGGTATGTCTTGATTGTTCTTATAGAACAATGCTTTTCCCGTTCAGAATACATATTGTAACTTGATGTTCTTGGGATTAACCTATAGGTGTGGAAGAAAGTGGTCTACGTTGACAGGCTTCTGCAGCTATTCAGATATGTTCCTCGTGAGCAGTTGACCATCCCCGATTTCGTGTTCCAGTTGAGTGATGTAGTTTTATCTTTCTTACTATTTAAAACAGAACATGACATCATTTCTAATCTGTTGTCAATGGGGAGTTTCTCATTTACATGTAATGGGTGTTTGCGAGCAAAAAGGAAAGTGGAAACGATTCTAATCTTCTGTTGATATGATCATTGCAGGCACGATTTAGAGGTGAACGGTGGAAAGGGTGTTCTTGTGGATCCCCGGACGAAATACGTGCGTCATCGGCCATAGGAATGAAATATAGGACTCAACCAGTTGATCAAAAGTGATTGCTTCCCGGTTTGATTTCTCTTCAAGTCTACTTTGTAGGGAGATGGGGGTTGTATTAGGTATAAAAACAGCCATTTCTTGATTTAAATAAACAATAATTTGATTGTTTTATGTTAGGGAAAGTAATATTCTTGTATCATCTTTTAAATATCTGTTAATAATATTTCTGGGTGATCTAAGCTTCTACTCAAAATCTGCAGTTAACAAATTTCCTTTATTCTCTCTTTGGACTGGAACAAGGATATTCTATTGTTCCTCTAAAAATCTGATTTTGTCTTGGAAACCATTGTCAGTGCTAAGGTATGTTTGGTCGTATTCCGAGTTCCGATACGAGTTCTTTTCTTTTTACCCTTTAACTACAGTTGGATAATTATAATGGGGTTCTCCGATACATGTTCATTTCTGTTTGCCCTCTGTTTTTTTCATCAGTTTTTTTGATACAAACTTAGAAAACCGAAAGGAAATTGTACAATGTTAAAATTCAAAGAATATCATGATTAGGTTGAACCCAAGATCTTGCAACCGTTGATGGTATATCACAATTCACAGCTGGAGCGTCCATAATGGTTGCCTCTCAGTTAAAGTCACATTGTCAATGGTAGAAATGAGCATGTCTGTAACTTGTGCTTCTATATGCATTAGTAACTTAACTGTATGCTACGTTTCCAGACAATTAGCTACAAAATGTTGAGCACACAAAGCAACCGCTCGTACTGTCGAAAACTCGAAATTCTGCTGCCGTGTATCTTATGAAGAAATCATGCAACATTATATATGAATTTGTTTGTTTGTGACCACCCCAAGACAGATAATCAAGTGTATCCAAAATTCAGGATGTGAAGTGTACAAAAGACAAGATCCATGGATCATGATAAACCTCACCTCTCAATATCGGTGAAGCAACAATGAAGTAGTTCCCTCTATAGTATTCTAAATTAATACATTACTAAAGCCTGTTCTCATAACTAGGTTAATGCAAGAGGTGGTGGATTACCTGCAGCAGGGCATCTCTGCCTGCGAGGCCGTCTAGTGATTTTCCCCCATCCAGTAAGACTTCTATCCTCCAACCCCACTTCGATGTTATTAAGCTGCTGCACCCATGTCCTGCACGTCGTGGCAGCTACCGAAGCAGGAGAGTTAGTTACTGACACTCGCCTCCGCCTGCCACACCCGCTTCTGGTACCATTTCTTCTAGTCAATCCGGATTGCCATGAATGTCCCGTTGCTCTCATAAGCCATCCAAATGTCTGAAGATCTTCTGTTACCTCGTGCCTTGATAGGGAAGCAAGGCCAGGAAGGATGTCCCTTCGGAAGTCCCTCCGCTGCCTTCCTCTCCTTCCCTGACCCCTCCGCATTCCGGTTGTTAACATAGAGGTACTTCCAGTTTCTTCTACTTTAAAGTTTTCAGGAACCAGAGGTTTGGGCATATAATCTTCTTCCTGTGTTTCTTCTAATTGCAAAATCATAGATTCAAAGTAATCAATCTCTTCCAAGGAAGGTTCATCTTGATCCCCATCTTTAACTCTCAAAAGAGCCTCAATCTTGCTCTCAAGATCCTCGCCAAAAGAAGAAATTGTCTCAGCAAACCAATTAAGGGGGTCTATCACAGAAGTTTCAGATGAATTTCGATTGACATCATCCAAATGGCTGCACAGACCAGATGATGAGATGACAACAATTGCCTCAGCTGCACTTTTAATAAGTTCATCCTGCAAGAGCTCATCTTTGCTTTGTACTGATCGCAGAGGTAACTCACATGCATTTTCCAATAATTCTTCTCCATGAATAACATCCTCAGGCTTGGTAGCAGGTGGAGCTTCCAAATCTATCAGCCCAGTCATCTTCATGCTGGTGCTCGGAACAGCGGGTGTAAAAGAAGCTTCATACTCATCAACACAGGAGTTCAAGTCAATTTCAGGTCTGAAACTTGATAACTTTCCATCAGCTTCCTTCTCTATGGCTGAATTCTCTGCAACAGTGTCTTGGCCATCGTCAAGAACCGCTGCATCACAAGGCAAGTTAATATCAAGTAACCTAGTCCTCCCCTTATTTTCTGCTTCACCTTCAGATGGTTCAGGAACAGATACGGATGGGGAGGTAAAAGAAGACTCATTCTTAGAAACACAACATTTTTCAAAAATAGGAGTCCCTAGAATCTTTGTATTGTGCAGGCATTCGCTTATTTCACTCCTGCTGGCATTGGTATTATTGGAGAACAGAACTGACTTCACATTCGGTGTCAAAATTTGATCGAAACCATTTCCAATCTCATTCTTAATGGTAGACTGCTTTGGAGAAGATTGAGAGAATCTCAACTCTCCAACATTCAAGTCCCTTACTTCACTAGTGGCCTCGTTCTTACAAGCAGGCTTGGCTCGTAACCATGGCAGGCCTGGAAAATGGTCATCATGTTTTCTTACTCCGTTTACTTGATTAGCTTGTTGCAAAACCGGTTCTGTGGATGAACTGTTTGAAAGCAACACTTGCAAATTCACATCCGTTTTGGACTTTATATCAGTACTATTCGAGCAGTTGTAGAGCTTAGCTGAACCGTGAGTGGTGAAGTGCTCAAAGACCCCTTTTCTGTCATTACTACTACAGTTCGGGTAATCATAACTGATGGACGAGAAGGAAATCAAAGGTTCCTTGGACCTCGATGATGATCCATGATAAAACCCATTTTGAGGCAATTCACCTCCAAAACCTGTGTTATGTTTAGACTTGCAACTTACCTGCCACTTCTCCCCAAAAATCTGATTGCTTTGGGGTGCCATCACGGAACTCTTACTAAAAGAACCAGATGAATTAAAAAATGGGTGAGTTTGAACTGACATCGACTTCAGGCTTAAGTTACTGGAAGGCTTTTCCCACGAAGAAACTGAATGAGACCATTGCTTTAAAACATCGGAAGAAGAAGACGGATTCAAACTAGGTACATTGTAAGTCGTGATTGAAGCTGGATGGCCGTTATTGGAGATTTCGCAATTTCTTTCGGAAACTTCAGAACTGTGAAGCATTTTCTCTTTAGAGAGCTCTGCCTTGCATTGATCAGTTAGAGAAAAAGTTGGAGGATCATGAGCTTTGTCAGAAAGAACCTGTACTTGCTGAGACAATACGGTCAACTTCTCGGACTGAAAAGCTTGAGAAGTAGATATTAAGCTGGCTTTACAATGCCCTGCAAAGCAAGGTAATATTCACATTAGAATAATCAAAATTACATGTTAAATTATGATCCGGCAGTCTGAATCACTTCTTTTTTCCATTTGGTATCAAAAAGAAAAGAATTGATGGAAATATTATTTATGAACCTGCTTCAAGCACATGAGAAAAGAATCCTCTAGCATTTCCATTGCTTTCGACATGTACATTATTTATGGACCAATTATCACTTTGGCGATGAGAATTGAAAGAAATTTCTTTTGACAAACCAAGAAACTCTTGCTTTGGTTTTACAGACGATTCACGGCCTCCTTGATAGGAGTCATGGCGGTTGGAATATGCAGAACCATTGGTTTCTTCAATCTGAATAGGCTCATTCAAGTCAGCCAAACTATTTTTGCCCCTCAAACATGTCTCAGATCTTGACATTCCAGATGCTGTGTTATCCTTTAACTGTGCTGCTTCTTCAGTATCAATGTAATCATCCGCGGGAAGTTCAAGATCAAATGTTTTCCTTCTCACTTTTGTGGGTCTGCACTCGAGCACCTCAACATCATTTGAATTATCTCCATTTTGGAACAGAAAGGAACTAGCTTGGATGCTGCTTCCCTTCATGAAACTCAGGGGAGAATGATTGTGCTCAACACCAGATATCGACAGTCTAGCACAGTTGGAGTTTGCCACGGGGAAGCTGGGGATATGCCATTTATGAGCATCCTCGCTTGTAATTTGTGAAGCTAATGGGCTTGATGACAATGATGACAAATTAGGAACCATATTTTTTGCTAATTGTTTCTTTTTTATTTCATCCATCAAGTCCTTTTGTATTCTGTACAAGCGATGCAGCTCAGACACCTGGACAAAACAGAGAACTCGGATATTTAAATATCTATGAAACAAAGTTACAGTGTATAAACAAGCAACACTCAACTTCATCGACATATAGCAGGAAAAATCAATATAAAACTAAATACAGGCCAACCTGATTCCTGAATATTGCCTCGTGCTCAAGCATCTTTTGCTTCAAAGCATCCTTATCATACCCAGGATATGCATCTGCAATGGCCTTCAGGGAAAAATCATCGTAATACTGTCCATTTGTCAAGGGCTTATCCCCGTAATAAAGTGGCCAGCTACAACTGTTGGAATCCTCATTTAGATCTCTCATTGAGTAATATCCTGGAAGATGGCTTTTAGACTGCACTTTTGTTCCCATTCCTGAAATCAGTGAACAAGTGATTTGACAAAAAATAGTTTTAGAAATAAAAAGCTTCAACGACAATCGAACAATCCTAAACCCTAAAGAACAACCTAACAACTTACTAAAGCACCAAACAGTACAGGACTGAAGAAACCACTTATATTTCACACACAAAAAAAAAGACATGTAAAATTAAACACACATCATATGGTTGATGAGTGAATCCAACAACAACATGAGGAAATATCACAAACCATCACAATAGTAAGGCTGAGCTAGGCTACCTGAAAATCACAATATTAAAGAAAACCACCCTCATTGATGTTATCCCGACTTTAAATTATACGTGCTACAACATCAACTATGTTCCGTAGGCGTAGATATAGCCATCAAAACCAATGAATCATCACATTGGTAGAATAGGCAACACTAAAACAGTTCATATACATAGTTCCAGCTAAATGTAAAAGGGTTTTGCCCTACATCTATGTAAGGTATGAAATCATAAATTCATAACTAATGCCACCAAAAGTAGACGCATAAAAAATATTTAGGAGCATAATGTAAGTCAAATACACCATCAACTTAATAACCATACTCACTTCATATACATATCGAAAACTCCGAGATAATGACAGAATTTAGCAGAAAAAATGTGCTAACAAAGCAGGAAAGTTAGGAACCCTATGAACAAGAAGGCAAAATTCTATTCTATTTATGAAGAAATAGGGACATTAAGAAGCTAAATTAGTAAGCAAAGTTAATAGACTAGATCCCACATAACTAATACCTAAATTAATATGACAAATTACCAAATATTAACATCTAAAATCTCATTGCAACAGCAAAAGCTATCACTAATCAAATCAGAATTACCAACAATCCCACCCATAAATCACAAAGTAGAAATTAAAACAAAATAACAACAATAATTCATTTTTTCAAAAAATAAAAAGTTGAGCTAAACGGTTCAATTAACTCAATCACAAAGCCACTATAACCCATAATTTACCAGACTTAAAAAACTCAGGTAAAAAAGAACAAATAAATAAAGAATCTATAAGTCAAATTAACAGAAGGTAGGGGAAAAGAAGAGAATTTTACCTCAGACCCACATCCTCTAATCACCCCCTCCTTGAAGATTCTCCCAAAGACTTAGCTGTTCATATACAATTCATAGCGCCCAACTTCTCCAGATTATCAACAAAGATTAAAACTTTATAAAAAAATACAGCTTAGATCATCATCAGATTGAATAACAAACAGCAGCAGATTTCGATCTACAGGGCCACACTTCTCTGTCTCTTTCTCTCTCTTAGACAAATAAAAAGGAATAACTGTGGAAGTCCTAATTTTGGATTTTGTTTCTAGAGAGAGAGAGGGTTTAAAGGGGGAAATAAAAAGGAGATTGCTTTGGTTTGGTGTTAGAGAGAGACTGGGAGAAAGAGAGATCTCCCAGATAAAAGATGAAATCTTTCACACAAACAAACGACCTTCTAAGAACACTGACATAAAATTTGTCAACATCCACTCTCTTTCTATTCCATGCTTTTTCTTCACTTCTCCCACAGTTTCATTTTTTCTCTCCTTGGGTTTTTCCCCAGAAACCACACCTACATGTACTAGTACTAATAGAAAACAAAAACAGCTCATTGTTTTTCAAGATTTTTTACAGACTAAATATATGATGATTGGTGAGAAATAAATATTGATGTGTTAATAAGAAATAAATAATTAATTGTAAAATTAAAAAAAATAATATTTTAATATTTAGTTGCGATTATATTCAACTTCTATAATTGAATTTATTGTATGATTTCAGTGATAAAAGATATATTATTTTTTATAATTTAAGTTTAAGTATCATAGTTTATAAATATATTTAAAATTAAGAGTAAACTACCCTAGTAACTATCGAACTAATTAAGGATATCTATTTTAGCAACTCAATTAAAGAATTTGTCAATCAGGTCATCCAACTTTAATTGTCATATCATTGTCGAATTTTAACAGTAATGATTCAAATAGGTGGGGTTTTAAAGTTAGGTGACCCGGTTGATGAGATTTTTAATTAGGTGATCAGAATAGGTATCCCCAATTAGTTCGATGGTCACTAGGGTAGTTTACCTTTAAATTAATTAATGCACGAACCCTCTAGCTCAAGTTGTTAAAAGAACGATTGTTATTTCTAAAAGTCATGAGAGTTTATATTTTAAAACAAATATTATTATAATTACTATTAACTAATTAAAAAATTAAATTAATTAATATTACAGCTAGGTCAAATTGTGATTTTAATTTTGTATTATATTAAAATTAAAGTTTTAATATGAATAGTTTAATCATAGGTTAAAGTATAGTAGAAGTCCCTCTATTTTACTTGAAAATTCATTTTAGTCTCTTTACTATAAAAATTAATATTTTTGTCCTTGTACTCTGATTTAAAGTTTATTTTAACTAGAAGTTCATTTTAGTCCTTGCAATATAACTAAAAGTTCATTTTAGTCCATCTAATATACAAAGGAGCATTTTAGTTCCCGTACGTTTGAAAAGTTAACATTTCCTCAAATGTAAAAATGAACACTTTAGTCCTCATATGTTTGAAAAGGTAATATTTTGCTCAAAAATACTATAATTAGCTTAGATATTTTGATTTAAACACCCTTTAAGTCTTTATCAATTTTAAAATTTAGGAAATTGATCCCTCTTGGTATAATAATTATAATAATAATTAAAATAAATAATTTATTAACAAATGATAATGCGGTGTACATTTTTTTCTTTTTATTGAAGTTAACTATATAAAGTAATAAATTATTTATTTTATTAAAAATAAATTAATAGAGTACGTAATTAACTATAAAAATATACAATTTCCCTTTATGAGTGTTTAAAAAATTTATATAAAAATTTATAAAAGAATTAAAAGAGTAATTTGCTCTAATTTAAAAATGAAAAAGACCTAAAGTTTGTTTAAACCAAAATATTTAAGTCAATTATCAATAACTTTAGCATTTTTAATTCATTCTTTGAAAAATCTTAAATTATAATTTATTTTATTTGTTTTAATATTATAAAGCGAGTATTGTTTAATGATAAAGTTTGTACAGAAATTAAGTTTATTTTATTTAAAGCGAGTGAATCGAATTTTATTGACAATAATTTCGGTCTTTTGATCTTTTTAAGCTTTAAATATAAGAAGGTTCTATTTTTTTAAAAAAATAATTAAACATTTTAACTATATTTTTCTCGATTAAGCTCTTTAAATTAATAAATTAAATTAATTAAATTCTTTAATCAATTTTGATCATTAGATTTTAACAATTTTCGTTTATATATTACCGACACATGATATATTATAATCTTATCATATTACATTTATATTTTTAAAAATAATATTTTCATATTTTATACATTCTTTTTAAAATTTATAGAACTTTTAAATAATTTTCTAAATAAAATGTTTTTTTAAATATCAAGTCAAGACACATTATATCAACAGGTAAAATAATCATTAAGATTTAATGATCATAATTAATTTATGTGAAAAAAAAACTTAGGGGCTTAATTATTTTTTTTAAAAGTTCAAATTTTTTTTTTGATACCTTAACTTTTAATTCATGGATTTGTCTTTGATTACGGTCCATGTTCGGGATACGAAATTATCTTTCTAACAATATTGTTTTAAATGTTTGAATTCATATTCTCGTCTTAAAATTATAATATATCTTATCAATATATTTAAAACTTATCATAAAAATTACATCACAAGTTAACCGATTATTAATTTAATCATAAAAATTAAAAATATTTTTTAAAATGATAAAAAAAATTATGATTGTAATGAATTTTATATACAGTAAACAAATAATTGATGGGAAATTTATGAAAATTCATACGACACAAAATTAAAAATTCAGATTGACTAATTAAAAAAAAAACCCAGAATTTAAAACAAGTAATTGGGTCTTGTTACATATCTTGGTAATAAAACAACATCAAACAAAAGCCAGCAAAAACCAATAATTGCAATGCCGTAGCTGTCAGTTTGTAAATAAATACTAGAAAACATCATAAATTCATATGCCAAGCACAGTCTGTTAAAAAATAATATCATTTATCATGTTTTATGTATAAAAAAAAAAAACATACGGAAAGAACATGATTTTAATATTTTTTTTCAAAGTTGGCTTAAGGTTAGTTTAAGATGAACTTGACGAGTGATTTAATAAAAAACAGATGATATTTATTTTAAAGGAGATAAATTTAAATTATTTTATTTATAAAGTATATATTTATTATTAAAAGGTTAAAATATGTATAAATAAATATTATATTATAATTTTTTTAAATTATAAAAATAAAAGTTTAGAATTATAAAATATGATTTAAAGTTTTAAATTTAAAACTTAAGATCTATAAAATAATTTTTTACTAATTTATATATATATATATATAATCTATTCTCCGATTCTTGAATCTCATAGGGACAAATAAAATATTTTTAATATTATATTTTTATTTTATAATTTATGTTTTAAATATATTGTTATTGTTTTCAATATATTATTTTTAAGATATAAATATAAATCACCTTAAAAGGTTTTAAATATAGATTATCATATTAAAAATACAACGTGATTTATCGTGATAAAAATGTCAGGTTTATTCGTTAATTATCAGATATGTTTGCTAATAAATATATAATATATAAGTTTTAGTTAATTATTTTTGAATTAAATTAATTAAAAATTTGAAAAATATTAAATGTTAATCAATCTAATTTAAAATTAACTGATTAATTAATAAAAATAATTTTAATTTAATTAGTTAATTCGATTAAAATCTAAATTTAAACACCCGTAAACATATGTATCTAGGGTTATTGGTAAAGGGGTATAGAAGTAATTATGTAGATTTAGAAGACTGTTTCCACTCCAGTAAATTGACGGCCAAGGTGCCAGGATTATCCGTACCATATTATATTGGGGGAGGCTTCCAAATCCCCATGCCGATCTGTACTGTCCAGGAATCTAGACAGAAATCAAGTTGACACTCACACCCCTCGTTTTTTATGAATATCACGGAAATACCCTTTTCTACTATGTCGAAACTGGCCTCACCAATGCACGAAACACGAGGAAACGGGAATATTTCTTGTTTGCCTCCGCAAAATAACTCAAAATTAGGAAAAATTATACGTGAACCATATTCATTACGTCATCCATGGTCTCAAGCAATCAGGACCGTTGATCTTAATTTTTTAAGTAAATCATTACTTCTTTCCTATATGAATTTAGTGGATGGGTAATTACTAGGTGGTTATTTAAAGATTAACGGTCCTGATTACTTGGACCATAGATGACGTGGTGAACAGGGTTCACCGTATAATCTCTCCAAAATTAGTGTCCAAAAATTATATTATAAATTGTATATTATATAAAAATTAATTAATTAAATATATTTAATTAATTAATTTTATAAATAACATAATAAAAATAACATGTGATATAATTTCTCATTTCCTACCCCACCTATCACATGGTACTATAATTTTGAAGCACTTGTCTTTTTTTTCCCCGGAAAATTATAGCAATGATCATTATTATTTATATAAGTTTCTTTTTTCATCATTGATTTTTTTAACTATGATAATATTATAATGATTATTTAATCATATATTTTTTATTAGATTAATAAATTTTGAAGATAATTATATTTTGTATATTAGTGATAATTTTTTTATTCTACAAATGTAAGACTTGGAGATTTTTATTTAGACATAAAAATTTAAAATTTAAAAATTTAAATTTAAAATTTATAAATTAAACTTAAATCCTTATTATATCACTTTAAAATCTAAAACCTATTATAAAAAATAAATTTTAAACCCATAAACATTAATTTATAACCCAAAAACTAAGACAATCATGAACTCATAACCCTAGAATTTAAGTGAGATTCTCTTTCTTTCCCTTTTTTTTTTCCTCTTCTTCAAACTAACAGCTATGAGCTACCCTCGTTGAAACTTTGGCACTGTCACTTTTTCAGTCGAAACGCGATCCTCGTCGTCGAGATTTTTCATTGTAAGGGGCGTTGTATCCGATGTCAACATGGAGGACCACGAAAGTTATAGCCTTTAGTTTTTTTTTTTGTGTGTGTGGTGGTCTGGGGGTGAAGAGAGTGGGTGTCGGTGTAAAAGCTTTATCTGAAAAACTCGTTTTAGTTGTTGAAAAAGTACACGAAAATCACTTTGTGTTTAAATGATGTTTGTCACCTTTTCTAACAGGTTTTGATCTGTCATAGGATGTTTGAGTTATGGTTTCAATATAATCAAAACCCATATACACATGCATGTGTTTGTATTTAAACAGAGATTAATCTCGTTGAACCGAATCAAATCAAGGTTAAGTTGGAATAATCCAACCAGTTAATCCAAATGCTTGATAGGGAAATCATTCGTTTCATACTGCTATGGTTTCAATGTATACACAACAGTATCTGATGCACCGTAGCACAGAAGATTGTATTTTTTATGCATAGTACCATTTGAATATAACCGGAAACTGTATATCTTTGATTGCATGTTGCAGCAGAAGAGTTACTACAAATAATTTATGTGCCAAAAATGGATGGCATAAAAATGTATGCTATAACTGATCTTCCTGTATTTTTCAGTTAGAAACTGATTCATTTTTGCTACCATGACCAGTTTGTCTATCCTAACTTCCTCACCAGCTAGCCAGATCACAGAGAAACTCCGGTTGATTCGCGGACAATCTCATATATTGCTATTACGTTCTCGATAGTCAACAAGAAAATGATACACCATTCCAAGAGATCGGATCGTCTATTTTGGATAACTTCTTGAAGGTAACGAATGTTATGCTGCGATAAGTAAGCAAGTAAATGATAAATTATAACTGAAGCTCAAACATGCTATCATCATTTAGTTTGGAACTGGTTTCTTTGAAATTCAATGTATATGAAACATGAAGGTACCTCCACAAATTTTAGTTTGAAATCCAGATTCCCAAAGCGTTGTGTCACCTCATACTCCTCCCGAAGGTACTCGTATATTTGAGCATATTTTGCTTCCCTCCAAGCAATTTCTGATCTGGATAATGAATCAGAACCAAAATATCATGTTTGGTTACAAATCCAACTCATGCATCTACTGCTTGGTATTCAAATGCATTAAATAATTTATAAGAAACAAGAGTTGCCAGTCCTATTCTCGACTAACCGCAGACAAGAAAATCACCGAAAAACAGCACAGTCTTGCAGTCATCAGCCCAAGGCATTTTATCAGTACTCTAATGTCTAAACAACTCCTCGTAAGTAATATTCAGATAGAAGAATAGTATGGAGAGGATGCAAAAAAGAAAATGAATGTTGAAGGCAAGTGATTTTGTAAGAGATATTACCTCTCAAAAAGTCCAACTTTAAGAATTACATCAGCCAAATTTGAATTGGCTTTTCCAACGAGTTTAATGAGGCTTGTCCTATCCATTGTGAAAGTTCCAGTCTTTTCCATTGCACGATTTATGTCAGCAAACCCTTCAACCATCCCATCAACCTGAGAGACATGGGGGGAAAACATATTTATGCCTCTATCGAAATTTACAGACTTTCAAGCCAGGAATCATTTGGAAAGAGAAGTATGGTATCTAAGCAAACACCTTTTCTCGTAATAAGCTAAATATCTATGCTTCTATGGAAATTTACAGGTTTTCAAGCCAGGAATCATTTGGAATGAGAAGTATGGTACCTAAGCAAACACCTTTTTCAAGTAATAAGCTAAATATTTATGCTTCTATGGGAATTTACAGTAGTACCTGTGAAACAAAATAATCCAAGGCAATGCTTTGACCAAGAACACTTCCAATAACGCGGATGCTATCAGTGTCCAAAGTTTTGAGAACAATGTAGTCAGGTCCACCCTGCATATCCTTCGTCAATAGTGGCTGCTCTTTTACAGTGTAATCTAATGAAAACAGTAAAAAAGAAAACATAAAATTAGTTTGTAATATAGGTATTAAATGCACTCCAACTCAAAAGGAAAGAAAGAAGATAGTAAAGGAATTTACCATCTTTCCTCATTTCTGTAAGCAATCCAGAAGCATGTCTCCTAACCATTTCTAGGTGTCTCTCAACTTCATGGTCCTCAATGTTAAACAAGACAACAGATCCATACTGAAAGACAACCATATAGCGACAGCCGCTGGCTTTATTTCTCATCCCAAGTGCCTAAAGCCAATTGGAGAAAAGATATTGCTTAATCAAACAATACCTAAAGCTGCTAGTAGCAAACTTGGCACGTTCCTCACAGAAATAAGTCAAATAACAGCACCATATATGTAACTTGGTTAATAGAGGAAAGAAGTATTGGACTCGAGCGATAAAGGAAGACAAAGAGAAAGAATGAAGAATGACAGACAGAGGATGATAATGAAACAATCATAAATAAATTTCAACATAACAAAGACTACTCTCTTGTAAGTATATCCAATGCTAAAAGAACTCGTTTTTATAGGGAAACCTTCAAACAGGAAATTGCTTAACATTGATTTCTCCATTATCAAGGAAATGACACCTTCAAACAGGAAATTGCTTAAAATGGGGAATATAACTACTTATGAATACGTTTAACTGAAATAGAAAAAACAAAATTTTTTGCTGAACAGCTTACAGTAATATCTGGAGCGAAATCACAAAATCTGAGGGCAATATAATTTGATGAACGAGAGGAAGGAGGTATAACGTTGCTTAAATTCTCAGCTTGCATACTCTTCAAATCGATACTGCCAAAACCATATGTCTGAGAAAAACCAACGCACCACCAACATAAAAGCAATATACCAAACTATACAAAAAGCAAAGACATTGAAACATCCTATCCAGAAATAAATATAAATATCTTGAATAACCATTGAACTAATTCCAGAAACAACTACAACTTGGAATATAGAACAATTGAAAATTAGGAAGCAAACCTGGTGCAAAGGAAATAAGCTTTTATGGGTATTTTGCTGAATTCCTCCTCCTCCTCTTCTTCTTGGGAAACAAATCCATGATTTTCGTGGGAAAATTCAAGAGACCCATGATCGAAATCGCCGGTATAAACTGAAATTCGAGAGGGCAGCGCGGAGAAATGTTTTGTAAAGAGAAAACGAGGAATAGGGTTCAAAGAAGGGGATCGGAAAAGAGGTTTGGGTGAACGGAATTTATGTGAAGGGAAGCGAGTTCTGTTGAAATGGTTCATGAGAATTGAAGCAGCAGCTCTCCATCTACCCATTCACCGGAAAACAAAGAGTCTTTTTTTAAAAAAATATTTCAATGTCTAGACTTGGTTAAATTAAAATACAACATTGCTCGAATTCCATGGTCATTTTCATGGATTTTCGAAGGTTTCTGTGCAATTTCTCTCCAAACATGGAGTTTTTATATATCTTCAAAGAAACCCTAGTAATTAGTAAATACCCGAGTTTTTTAGTGTTTAAATAGTAAGTAGCAAAGTTAGTTAATTATATCATTTACGACATTGCGGCGCGTTTTGCTCCAATACTCCACTACCAGCCGTCGCTTAAAAATTTAGTTTGCTTTTTCTACTTTTCCCTCCTTCATATTGCAGCAGGGCTCCGCTTCTTTCGCCAACTTTGAACAGCCGGAGAAGTTCAATCGACCGATCCTCAATCCGGTGAGCGACTTTCGCATTCAAAGGCGCTTACTTGCCCCCCCCCCCCCCCCCTTTTTTTAACATACAATTTATACCAAAGCTTATGTCTTTTGTCCGTTTGATGAAATGCCTAAACCAGAATTTCGCTGAATCCCGAGTGGAGAACAGGTTAATTCTTTCACTGGGCAGAAGAAATGGACAGCTTACGCCAGGAGAAAATACAGAAGTTTGAAGACTTTGTTGATCGCCGCCTTAAACCGGATCTTGTTCGTGCTATTGCTGAACGGTATGAAAGAACAACATTCCCATTTTTTTCTCTGCTAATATTTAGTCTGATTATATTTGAACAGCAAACAGAAAAGGAGTAACAGCATCGCTAATTGAATTTTCCCCCATGCTTTTGCAGGGACAAGGTTTTTGACCAGCAAAAGATTTTGTATCCTTTTATTTTCAGATGAATTTGTTCCTTCCAAATAAGGACATAATTGCTTAAAATTTTTCGGTGCTAAACCTTTTCCCTTTATTGGGTTTCTTTTTTCTTGCTGAAGGATAGAACTTTGTCTGTGTTTACTTTGACACTTTATCCTGTAGCTCAGATTTGCGAAAGAACATAGAAAGTTTAGAGAAAAACAGTGTAACTAGTCTTCGGACATTGGTTAACCTTGGGTCTGAAGTGTACGCGCAAGCAGAAGTGTAAGTCTTCTATGTCAATCGTTGTTTTTAATATCTTGTCATACATCTGTGTATAGTTTTTGCATATATGATCACTCCATTCTTCTTTTCAGTATAACAATTTACTTCAATTTACGCATTCCTGTAGTGTTTTTCACATCGTCATCATTCTCGTTTCAGTTAATAGGCCTTCTACTTGCTGCAATAGTGAATAGTGTTCATGTTTAATCCATTGTTTTTGTTTATTTATTTAATTTTGATGTTTGTGTTCTTGTATTGTGGTGTTCCGGGGACTTCCTTTCGACATCTACAGGCCAGATACACAACGTATATTTGTGGATATTGGACTTGGGTTCCATGTGGAGTTCACCTGGTCGGAAGCGTTGAAGTTCATCTCATTAAGGGAGGAAAAGCTGGAAAGGTATATGATTTTTCATAAATCTATCAAGCAGCTTTGCCTGGAAACTCTGTATGCCCCTTATTTGCTAATAGCCTGAAGCACGGAACTACATCTCATAACCTACTTGTTTCTAATCACTCGGATAGAATTTTATAGAAATGATACGTACAATCCGCTCATTGGGGAACCTAACATGTTATTGCTAGGATCGTCGGTTTAATATCATAGGTATTCACCGATGCCACCATAATAGGAATCTTAAAACTTCATCCATCATTTCCTATTTTCCCGTATGACTTGAGAAACTGGTTTTGCGAAACTCAGCCTTTTCTTCATCATCACATTAGGTGTAAATATGGCCTCAATCATCAAGATAGTTCCATAGTTGAGGTTAAAGTTGAAGGAACACAGACAGGCTTTGGCCTCTACAACGGAATATTCAAACCCTTCACGTGTTAAGCTGAGATTTACCGCATTGTACAGTTTATTATCTGTTCTTTTCTGTATATGCAGGCAAATCGAGGAGTATACTCGCTTAATTGCATCAATTAAAGCACAGATTAAGCTGGTATGTCTTAAAGATTTGTATTCGTGGGATGACCATTTTGTTTTGGTTGGCATTTAGCAATGATCATTCACACTCACTGCAGGTTTGCGAAGGAATTCGAGAGTTGCTTCAGATCCCGGAAGAGAAAACTGTCGAAGGGCGGGTTTTTTAGCATCTACAACAAGAATATGTATGAATTCTATGAACTTGTCCTAGTGACTAACATTGTTTCTAAGAGTGATGAAATGGGGCACAATGAAGTGGAACTTTTTCACTTGATCCCATTTTCGCACTGATCTATTCGAGTCCGTTTCGAACAAGGTTTTTCTTTGAAAGAATAATAGAATGGTTTTGATCAGGCTTAAGGGTGATGAATCCATGGAATTCTTGATAAACAAAATCAATTAAGCTTTTCATTGTTCTATGTCCAATTGAACTAGAAAATGAAAAGTTTTAACCATTTAATTCCCTAGATTAATCCATTTGATCAACTTTGATCGTCAAAGTCTTAACAGTTTTCTTTTGAATATTATTGTCGCATGGCATTCCATTATATCTGTAGATTTTAAATTTATTTTTTATAAAAGACTATGATGCAACATGCAAGAAAAATTAAGGATTTAGTTGATTGTTTTAAATGCAATTTTCCGACACTCAAAATGCTTGTCCCCTTATCATCCGTACCAGCATTAGCATGTCCATCACATTTGCAAATTGAGCTCTTGGATAGCTGAAGCTAGAATTTTCGTCAAGGAAGTTAGGATAAAATTATAAAACTTTAAGCTCTAATTAAGATTTGTGTTAAATTGTTTAAATTAAATTATTAATATTTTATTTTAGGCTAAAATAATACTTTGATGAATGCAAACGTAATAATTTAAAATTATGCAGTTGAGACATATAAACAAAAATATTAACTCGATTGAATAATATATCAGTCAAAAATTATTTTATAAATTTATATAAAATATACTTTTTATGTTATCTTATTCTTTCAAGATTATAAATTAAAACGACTCTTTGCATAACATTTACAAGTCAGATGGAGCCAATAGCACCAACAATTAACAAAGTCCACGACCACTGCCTCGACCGAATCGAAAAACAATCAATCTACCAACAGTGGCGTGTTTTGAATGGCACCCACAGCTACGAAACCACATTCCTTGCGTTGAGACAGTGGACGTGTACACAAGAACTCCATATAAGAACCAGTTGGAATTAGGGTGGAGGGGAATCAGTTCTAACCGTCGGATCATAGCATAAAAGCCATGCATAGAAACAAGAAGTTGGCGTGAGAATGGGATTGATGTGAAGTGAGCAGCAGCCAGCAGCACTCTTTTTGTGTTTATTTGATGTTTGATACTCCGACAGTATCCAAGAGAATCAGAAACCATGGGTGACCCTTCGTTTTGTATCAGAATGATAACGCATCTAATAAACAGTTAACAGGGTTCAGGGCTTACAAAAATCCCGACTCCTGTCATTGTTCAAATCCAAAATGAGAGCCTCCATGGCCCCTAACAATGGAGGATAAGATACTAGATGATCCACCGTCCACGTGTGGTGTATACATTGAGGTGAGTGATCAGGACCCCTACTCTTTGTTTACGTGTGAGAAGCCATGTTTAGTGTCAGTGTGGCAGTGTCCTTTCTGTCTCATCTTCCACCACTGCACTAAACCCCATACTCAGAAGGATTCAGAAGCAGAGACAAAAAGGCAAAGTCGAAAGTCAGACTCCCCTCGACTGCCTTCTTTCTTGCCTTTTCCTTTGTTTCTTTCCCCACTCTTTTAAAAGATGAGTCGGGTTTTGTAGTATAGTTTGGCATTGGATAAATTATTGCAAAAATCATAATATGAACATTTTTAAAATTAAATAAATGAACAAAATCTTAGTATTAGTTAAAGATTTGTTTATTTACATTGAAATGCATGCATCAATGCGACCGTATGTGTGTATATATGTATCAAATATTCCTTGCAGTAGAGTTCTTACCATTCATTACTCGGTTACTCCTTTTAGTTCACATCATTAATGATTTTATTGGTCTTCAGCTTATCCATGTGCAGTCTGCAGTTATTGACAACCAATCCAGCGTATTCCAATATGAATATGAATATATTCATCAAATATATATTTAAAAATAGTAAGGAAAAACTGAAAATGCTACCAAGAAAATATTTTTGAGGCATGCCTACATGTTGTAGTAACATAAACTGGTTGGCTAAAGTGATACTAGATTTCCATGTACTGCTACATCTGTGGTTCTGAGGATATAATTATGCAGTATGAAGATCATATAATTTCATGAATTCCTGACATGTAGGACTTCTAGTTTAGCAATAAAACATGAGTTTCTTAATATTCTCACTTAGTTTCGGCAATGGTGTTGCCTTTGGAGGTGCTGCACGTGAGATTGTGTAAGAACTTCTTGTACAAGCAACGGATTCTGATCGTTCGAGGTAAAGCCTCCCTCTATATGCAGCCAAGTGTGCATAGTATGCCGGCGGCACCAGAGAGACGGGCTTAGTGCATCTCACGAATGTGTAGCATAGATTGTAAACCAGCTTCTGCAGTTCATCGGAAGTGAATTGGTTCTCATCCCATAAGACATGGTAATGGGTCGGGCGGCTAGTACCCTTCACCCCCCAATGACTGCAAAGAAAGAAATCAAATTCCTTTGGATGAGTTATCACAGTGTCCACCACGGTCCCTGGGGGAATGTTTTCATCAGTAGGTTGGTTTTGAGTTGAAGACGGATCGACTTCGAATGGGAACAACCTCGTATGATGCCTCTTCTGAACAACAGCGAAAGTAACAGGAGGTTTATAACCTGGAAACCTTGAACAAGCTTCTTTAACAGCTTGCAGTTCCTCCTTAAGCACTTTGTAGAATTGAGTTTCGCTTACGCCATCTCTGAAGAAGATTATTCTCTTTGGTAGTTTCTTTACTTCTTGGTAGAAGTCATCGAGTAATTCCCCAACCATTGCAGCAAGATCTTGGATGATCTCCTGTCGATGTGTTTGAGATCTCATTCTAGATACGTACTTGTTTGCTGCAGGCCAGTTCATGCTACCAACCACGGCAGCAACCGATGGGCTGAAATCGTCAAGCGGGTGAGGATGAGTCACATCAGCACCCATAAAGATCACAGGCTCATCAGGCTGGAGAAGACGTGGAATCTGCAATGGTAATGAATTATACAAAGCAACTGTGCAACCTCCAACTTTGGCATTGATCTTCAGGGCCAAATTTGCAAGAAATTGTGAACTCAGTTTCCCAAGGTTTGGATACAAGCAGCACTGGCTCACAACTCCCACACTTGTCTCTGCTATTCGCTTCAAATCTGCATACCCTTTGTGCTTTTTCTCCATTACACATATGAGCAGCTGGAGGTTGTTTGAAGCAGCTCTGTGGATTTTCTTGAGCTTAGATTCTAAAAGAGACACATTACTGAGAACATGTGTTGATTCAAACTGAGGGCTCACAATTGTGCTTTTGTTAAGAAAGATCCCAAGCTGCTCACACCTATGAGATAGCTGGTTCATGAATTTTGGGATGTTAGACTTCTGTTCAGGGGTGCCCCCGAAACTTATAAGTGCCCACCGTTCTATTCGTGTTCCCTGAAAGACATGGCTGTCCAGCAGGTTCCACTGGCGATCGCGTCGGGAAGGAGTGATATCTCTTATGTGTCCACCATCACCAAGCTTAAGCTTTGGAGGTTGAAGAATTCTCCCGTTCAACCGAGTCATTTCTCTTGAAACATGGAGCTTGAACTCTTCTGCCTGGTTGCCACTGTCAAGAAAAAGTGCTAATCCTTAGAAGCATATAATGAATATAATCTAGTGAATGTAATGAATCTCTTCATAGTATTCTATAACATTACCTTGTAGGACCTACTGGTCCTCTCATGATTCCATCAACTATGGCTTTACGTTCTTTTGGTCTCTGGCAGCCCATTTTAAGGATCCTCGCAGTCTGATCATCAGAAAGCTTCCCCAGAAACTTCTGGCCTTCACAAATTATACAAAGCTCCATAGGAAGATAGCATGGTTTGCTCCTACTGATTTGCAAGCATGGCAAATTCCTGAACTGTATGTCATAATTGTAGTGCTCCTTAAAGTAATTAACAAGCCTCAAATTCTTTCCACCCCTGTCAGGAAAGTAAAGATTTTCGGTAACTTCTTCAGTTAAGCCATGGACTCGGTATCTTTGAACAGTTTCTCTATGGCAAACAAAAACTCTGATATTTCTTAATGCCTTCTCCACTTCTCTCCTTTCTTCATCACTCAAACTCCTTGTCTTCCTTTGAGAAAGGTCTCGAAGAAAATCCAGCCGTTTCTGCAAGTAAAGGATAACTCCAATACTCTCATGGAAGGCAGTGATGGAGAAATCGACATTGAGAGCTAATCCTTGTTGTGTCGGTCGAAGACTCTGGAAGAAACCTCTCCATCCAATAGCTCCCCCTCCAATCTCCTTAGTACCTCCCATTGAACTCGAATAAAACGACCTCCCCACCGGTATACACTTCTCCATCGGACTCTCCCTAAGAACAACATCCAAAGCATGGAGATAGTCCTGAGGGAGTGGGATCCAATCATCACCTTCCTTGCTCAAGTAACTACTCAAATCCTTCCCATCAAACTTCGAAACGTGTCTGATATTAATTCGGAACACTTTAAGCTGCTGCTGCTGCTTCTGTGGGAAGCAATTTGATTCCCCAAAAGGCAAACCTGACTTGGTGGTGGGTATTGGGAGACTAATAAAGAACTCAAGCTTATCATTTTGGAACTCAACAGGGCTGTAAATATTCTTTCTGCCATCATAAGCTGGATTAGCACCAGAGAGTAAACCTGAGTTGTTTTCTACCAGTTTCTGTTTGATCATTCTAGCAACCTCCTTGGAGGGATTAGGAGATATTTCAACATTATAATGGTAAATTTTTAGAGAAGGGTCAAATTTTACAAGAAAATGGTTGGCAAGGAGAGTGATTACATGCCCTTCAACACCACCAGAATCTGGTCTCCTAGCAGCCACCAGTGCTTCCTTTGTATTACTCCCGATGTTCCTTACATTACTTCCTTTGAATGGTGAACTTGTTCTTCCTTGAAGCCCCTCTGGAGTTGATTGGTTTATTGAAAGAAAAAAAAAAGGTTAAGAACTTGAATACAAAGCTTCTATGTTCAACAAACTCCAAGATTTCAAATATAAGAATTAACAAGACATCTTTTCTAGCTATAAATTTATAATTTTGCAGACAACTTAAAACGAAATAGGTAAAAGCTAAGAATAGGAATACCAAAAAAAAGATTATATTTTTAATCTGTTTTGTTGAAGAATCAAACTATGACCTTAACCTGATATACATGCAGATGAAGTAAGGTGAAGAACAAATTGAAATATCAGTCACCTGGTGTCATTGTTACAACTGGGACTTGGGTATCAGAGACAGAGGAGGTGGCAAGAGGAGAATCATTAACCTTACATGAAACTTTCTGCAAATGGGTTTTTGTTTGAAAGGTTGGGTTTTGAGAGAGAGGTGGAGCTAAAGCCAGTTGCAAAGGTATTGGAGGAGGCAAAGGAAGCAAAGCAGGGTAGCAAGAGTAACTTTGGAACTGATTCTGGTTCTGGTTAAAGAACCCAAAGTGACTTGAGTATTGCAACAGTGGGTGCTGGTAATGAGACTTCTGAGGATTGGCCCTACCCTTGAAACTCCTGGTTTTGGCAGTGCATTTCTTGTTAACATGATGCTCATCTGCTTCTTCCATTGCAAAACAAAAAAAAGATAAACCTTTTGAGAGATACTGACAACACAAAGAAAAAAAGATTGGATTTTTAACTACTGGGGTTCTTTGTGTCTGGTTTCTGATGAAGAAATTCAAAGGGGGCAGCCATGGCTTCGGCCTTATAAAAAGAAAGTGCAAAAGGCCAGAATCATAGAAAAAGGGTATAATCTGAAATGTAAAAGCCTCTTAGTCATTTTGGCAGCACTGTGGCAAAGAGCATTGCAGATGTTAGGCTTCTGAAACATACCCTTTAATGATCCATTGACTACCTGTCAAACACATATGCCTACTCTAGCCTTTTCAGATTTCCCCCATTATTCCATATTTTTATTTCCTCTTTGATTTATTAATATTAAAGTCAAATGAAATGGGAAAATGTCTGTATTTTATTAAGAAATGATGTGGGGACAGCTGATGGTGAGAGGACAATGGCTTGGTGATTGGTCAAATTCTTGTTTTTTGGCTTATGATTTTAGCAAATGTGAGTTGAATGTTTTATAGCATCATTGTGTTAATCATAATCATTTTCATTAGACTTGAAATTCAAGATCAGTGTAGAAACATCATTTTATAAACAAGGTTTTGACATGGTGGAGGCCAAGGGTCACTGCAGGATTCCTATCAAATCCACTTTTTCATTTTCAGTTCAATTATTATTAGTTAGTATTTTTTAAAAAATATATCAAAATAATTAAAAATTAATGAGTTTTTAAGTTTATTTAAAGGAATGATGAGAAAAAAAATAAAAAATATTTTTATTGATTTCAAATAACTATTTAAGTAAAGAAATTAAAATATATTATATATAACATGTTGTGAATAAAGTAAAGAACAAGAATAAAATAGGAGAACAAAGATGAGAGACAAAGATAGATATTTTATTATATTTTTAAAGTAAGATTGTGTACAATGCTTTCTTCAAAAGTCTATATTTATAGACATAATATGAAAACCCTAATTCCAATGGTATTAAACCCTAATAATAAAATCCATTAAACTTTAACTTAATATGGATATCCACCATGAATAAATATATTCATAACACTCCCCCTTGGATATCTATGAAGATAATGTGCCTGGTTAAAACCTTACTAAGATAAAAACCCTGTGGAAAAAAAATTAGTGAAGAAAAAAGAGTACACACATCTTTGATACGCATAACATGTTGCCTCATTAAAAACCTTACCAGGAAAACTCATTGGGACAAAAACTCGGTTAAGGGAAAAAGAGTGCAACGCGTATTTACTCCTCCTCATGAAAATATCACATAAGATATTTGAATCTTCATAATTCAATATTGAATACATTTTTCAAATGTTGAAGTAGATCACGCACTAGTGGATAAATCTTCCAAATCATTGCTTGAAATGATTCATTGAATAATATTCATCTAAAAATCATGAGGGACGAAACTTGAAGAAATATATTTCGTTTTATCATATTTGATATATCCACCTTGAGATATAAATTTTGTATTATCTCTTTACAAGATAGCTTGTATCTTATCTTATGAAAAATATTCACATATCTTCAAGATATGTTTAGCCAAACACATATTTCGGCTTTGCCTCATGCATAATAATTATTTAAAGGTAATGATCTTGTAGCACTTAAATAATATTTCTGGACCAGATAAGTTATGATGCTTCCAGATCAAATAATGTGTATATTGTGCTTTAGACCAAGAATATCATTACCCTTTTCTTGAGGCAGAAAGAATCTTTGTTTACATTAAGAGACCTAGCAACCATAAGGTTGATCAATGAATATGCATTATTCATGTAAAGTGTCTTTTATATTTTTTCTGTATGTCAATTGATGTACAAGGATTTGAGGAGATCTCTTCATGAGTCTCAACGATATTCAAATCATCGACATACACAACAATAAAAATTCAGAGCTAAACCTCTTAATAAAAATGCTCGGGGAAATAATTCATATAGCATTATGCTAATAAGTATTCAATGAGACGATTATATCAAATAAGCCTAAATCTTTCAATCCATAAAAGATATATTTAATATGGTTGAATAATGTTCTTGAGAACTTGAATTAACTGCTTCTGGCAGTCTAAATCCTTTTAGAAGCTTCATGTAAATGTTTTTATCAAGAGGCTCACACAAATAAGATGTAACAACATCCATTAGACGAAACTAAATCATTTTATTTATTGCCAGAATATCTAAAAGTAATTGCATCCACCACCGAGGAATATATTTTCCTTATTTAATTTCAGGTCTTTGTGAGAATCCTTGTGCAACCAAATGAACTTATATCTCATGATTTCCCTTTGATTTCTCTTTCTCACAAAGGGTCATTTTATAGCGACCTTAATTTTTGAAAAATATTTAAAAACGATTTAAAAGGTTTAAAAGTTCGGTAGGATTTAAAAATTCGGTATCCGAAGATGACACCTGAAGAACAAGATGTCACTCCTAATAGAATACTGTTAAACTTTAAAATCCGTTAATCGGTTGGAGTCGCCATCGATCGTTCAAAAGGGTGGATCGAACACCGAAAACAAAACTAGAGATGGGTTCGGGAGTTGGTTACGCTTGAGGAAGGATTAGCACCCCCATAACGCCCAAAATTGGTACCTAAAGGTTCGCATCGTAATTTTTAAGAAAAATATAATATTGAATTAAATTAATTTTTAATTTAAAATGCGTATCCTAATATCCACGACAATTCAAAGAAGATAACACCCGAAGAACGGGATGCTACTCCCAATAGAATATATCGAGATAATAATTTCTAATAAAAGAGATAAAATAAAAGTAATGTAAAATAAAAATAAATACTAAACAAGGTTAGAACATAATAATATAAGACAAAATAACATAATAATAACAATATAATAATATATATATTATACAATATCTATCGTTGTATATAATGTACTGTATACGTTATTAACGAAACATTGAGTATCATTCATATTAATATGTAATGTTATATACAATACATATATTAACATAATATAATATATATTATATTAAAAAAGGAAATACCATAATAAAATAATGTACACATAGTAAGTAATTAATACTTAACATAAATACATTATATTTTTTTAAAAAATTAATAAAATAGGGATATATAATATTATATGAATAATAAAGTAAAATAATAAAGTAAATATAAAATAAAAAAAAACAGTGACAGTGGCTAAATGAAAAGAAACAGAATATTAAAATGCAAAAATTCTAAAATAAGGACTGAAATATAAAGAATTAAAAACTGCAGGGCAAAATTGCAAGAATACGAAGAAACAGAGGGTTGCACGCGCAAATATCCCCTTTTACCGGGTTAATAACGGGTTCGGGTCGGGCTCTAGAGTGATTCTCGGGTATCCAGAGATGAAATTACGTCGTTTTGGTGTTTCATATATATATCAAATTAAAGCTCAAATTTCACTCAATCTTCATAACGCACAAAACCAAAAAAATATGCACTTCTTTGTTCTGTCAACTCTGCAACCTTCAATCGTCGGTGGAAGGATGTTCGCAGTGGCCCGCCGTCGCCGGTGACGGCCACCGCCGCCGAAAGTCGCTGAAAAACAAAAAGATTGAGTTTTTCCGAAAGCCCTCGATACAAGGAGTATGAATCCGGGCATGGATTTTCAAGAAATCAACCATGTAAGAGTAGATCTGAGAAAAAAGATAAGTTTTGAATATTTCTTTTTATCTTTTTTGTTATAATCTTTGCCGATTCACTCTCTTTTTCTCTCTTTTTTGTTTTGGTTGTGTTTCGAATGTTGGATATGGATTGTGGTTCCAAATATCTCTTTTTTCATTTAAAATCCGGGAACCCCCCTTTTACATTATAGATCTGGGTTTTTATAACCCATTCGAAAATATATAAAATATTACATGCATCATTTTATCCCGATTTAATATTTTCTTTTTTTCTGTTTTTGTAGAGCGGTGGGCGGTGGAGCAGTGTTTGGGCGGTGGCCGACCTTTTGGACGAATAGTGGAACGACACGCGGTGCCATAGAGGGAGGTGGTGGCTGACAGATGAGGGGACATGGTTGACGGCTAGGGTTTGTTTAGGTTTAGATTATTTTAGGGTTAGGGTTTAATTTGGGTTATTGTAATGGGTCATGAGTTTATGGGTTTAAAATGGGTTATTACAGCTGCCCCTCTTTGCTCATTGTTGTGTAACAGCAATAGAGCAAAGATAAAGAATAACCCATTTTATCTGGTATGGTTTTAGGATCTATCTTTGGAATGGTGAGGGTTCTTTTGGGTAAGGTTTTGGTCGACCACCGCCTCTTCTTGGTCATTACTTGATTTTCTCTACTGCTCCTGAACAAAATTCTTCAAAATTGAGACTTCGAGCCTGCAACTTCTTTCTTGATTGTTCTTCTTATCAAGTACCTCGGATGAGCAGATTCTTCCTATATAGGGTCTTGCTTGTCCTCGGTAACGTCTTTAGGCTGCAAATTCTTCCTATGTTGTCTCTTCATCATCGGATGTTGACGCTGTAAGTTCTTCCTATATAGAACCTTCTACGCCTTAAGTCGAGAGTCCTTCCTATAATAAACTTCTCGTAGAATCTTTTGTGTCTTTAATCCCAAGTGCTCTTCCTATCGTAGAGCTTCTTGCTAGAGATTCTTGCTCTCATAGAATCTTTCGTGTTTTGAATTCAAGGGTTCTTCCTATATAGAACTTCTCGCTGGAGATTCTTGCTCTCATAGAATCTTTCGCGTTTTCAATTTCAAGAGTTCTTCCTATATAGAACTTCTCGTTGGAGATTCTTGCTCTCATAGAATCTTTCGCGTTTTCAATTTCAAGAGTTCTTCCTATATAGAACTTCCCGCAGGAGATTCTTACTCTCATAGAATCCTTCGCATTTTGGAGTCTTGAAATCAAAAGTTCTTCCTATATAGAACTTCTGATACCAACTCTTCCTATATAGAGTCTTCCAAGCTGTGAGTTCTTTCTATATAGAACTTCTTGATTGATTCTCCTCTTGAATCTTGAGTTTTGTTGGTTCTTCATGCAATCTTCGTCTTGCCATTGTGAGTTCTTTCTTTTCTACTGCGTAGATCTAATTTTCTTATGATTCTTAAATATTTTCTCTCTTCAGTTGGCTCTTAAATCTTTTTTGCATTTTTTCCAAACGCACAAGGATTAACAGATTTGGAATGCCTTTACCGGTAGCCGTTTGCTCCGGGCTAGTTATACCATTTCCTTGGGTACAATCAGTTTTTACCAATCAAGAGACTGAATTTTTTTTAAAAAGATTTATTTTCTTTTGACCATTTGTGAAAATGGATTTAATGGACATTTGAATGGTCTTTATCTTGATCAATCATTTGATCTTCTTTGCATTTTTCCCAAATGCACAGGGATTAACGAATTTGGATTACCTTTATCGGTAACCGTTTGCTCCGGGCTAGTTGTACCATTTCCCTGGGTACAATCAGTTTGTACCAATCAAGAGATTGGATTTTTCCAAAGGATTTATCTTCCTTCGACCATTTGCGAAAATGGATTTGGTGGACATTTGAATGGTCCTTAACTTGATCAATCATTTGATCTTCTCTTGCATTTTTCCCAAATGTACAGGGGTTAACGGATTTAAATCGCCTTTACCGGTAGCCGTTTGCTCGGGCTAGTTGTACCTTTCCCCTGAGTACAATCAGTTTATACCAATGGAGAGATTGGATTTTCCGAAGAATTTATCTTCCTTCGACCATTTGTGAAAATGGATTTGGTGGACATTTAAATGGTCCCTCATATTTTTCCAATCATTTGGTATCCTTATGAAAGGATTTAAAAATTGGTTTTAAGAAAAATCTTATTGTGAAAGAATCAAGTTTGGTTTTAAGAAAAACCTCCTCTTGAAAAGATTGAGTTCGGTTTTAAGAAAAATCTCCTTATGAGGATTTGGATCAAAAATTTGAATTTTCAAAAGTGTTATTGAGAAATGATCGAATTAAGAAATTTGAATGAAAAGGTTTCCTTAAGAAAGGATCGAAAAAAGTTTCCTTAAGAAAGGATCGAATTAAGAAATTTATTTTCGAAAAGGAATCCTTAAGAAAGGAACGAATTAGGAAATTCGTTTTTTGAAAAGGAAGCCTTAAGAAAGGAACCGAATTAAGAAATTCTTTTTCGAAAAGGTATCTTTAAGAAAGGATCGAATTAAGAAATTCGTTTTCAAAAAGTATCCTTAAGAAAGGACCAAATTGAGAAATTTGTTTTCGAAAAGTATCTTCTAAAATGATGCCCCGGTTCTTTCCGTTTTGACATCAAAATGTCTTGTCATTGATGACGACTCGACATTGGATGATTCCTCCCTTCCTTTTTCGCAATAATCAAGACATATGACACTCAAGCTTGTGTCTTCTTGATTGGTGCAGAGATGCATAAAATTCTTTTACAAAGTCATCTTCTTGAATATTATTTGTTTAAAATCTTGTACAAATATTCATGTTGAGGATGATGCATGGGCATGATGCAAAGATGCATATGTCATGTAAAACACTATTCTCACTATTAATGAGGATGCATAGGTGCATGCAATTCGTTAAATCTTTCTGGGTATGCCAAATCTTTCCCTTTTCATGTCATCACTTTTCTGATTAGGTAGACTTCGTCTTAGGTCTATCTCCCAACATCATTCTTGTGCCCCAATGAATATTTGCCCCCCCAAAATTGTTTAATTGTTTATTCAATCCTTCAAGTCAAGTGACTTCAATTGGTATCATTTCTTCACCAAAAGAATGAATTCTTTCAAGTTTTGTTTCTTCTATTGTCTATTCAAGTCTGAAATCTCCTATGTACATGAGATCTTTGTTTCTTGGGTAACGATGCCTCAATAATTGGTGTAGACTCTTCTTTCAAAATTCTATGTCTCTTTATGCGTCGTGGCATTTTCTTGTTCTTCGGCGGGCCCAACCAAGAACTTTCTTTGTCATTTCTTTTTTCAAGCACTGATGCTTTGTTCAGCTCTATCTAAACGAGTTTCTAGATATTTCTAACTTTGCTCCAAATTAAACACACGATCTCCCATTGCTTTAATTTACAAGTGGAATGATTGCAATCTGAATCAAATTACCCAAATTAATTCGCAGTTTCAATGATTAATGCATGAAAAATGTGAAAATGAATGCAAAAATGTTGATTCTCAAATGGTCCTTAGAAAGACTTTCAAATATTTCTGTTTACAAGAAGCAGATAATAAACTACATATCACATCTAGCTTGTCATCTCAATCTTATGAAATTGGATTGACACTTTTCAATATTGCTCCATATCTTGATTGTGCTGATGTCATCGTTTTTTTCTTTAAAGGCCTATGACAATGAGACCGCATATCTCAAGACCTTCAAAAAGATTACTAGGCGGTGATATTCGAATATGTGTGAATTGGATCATTTCTCTTCTCAATATGTGCATAGTTGTCCGATCATCTTCTTTCTGCGCTGGTCTTTGATTGATCAAACATGATACTGCAATATTATCGCTCTTGATATCACAGAATATTTCAATCTCCAATGTCTTCTAAATTTGGACCATTTTTGAATCAACATGACATGATATGTTATGCATTATGAATGCAAAAGTGTTAATTCTTCAGTAACATTAGAAAGACTTTTATTCAGATAAAGCGGTCCTGATCACAATAAGTAGTCATAACGCTAATTACAGATAGTGGTTAGCATGTATGCCTAAGACCTCTATTTCTTGTAGTAGCCTCTGAATACGGGACCCTAGTGGTGTTTCAGAGCTGACACGTGCCCTTAGTTCGCGAGCTTCCACCGCTAATTCTGGATGTGGGCAACCCTTCGCGCCTGATGCATAAAATCTATCATTGCTCTTCGATGGTCTTGAATTAACTGTCTGACTTATTGCAATTCGTATACTATCGAATGTTGTCTTCTTGAAGAGCTCCTTTAAAATAAATTAGTCTTTCTCGACAATCCTGGAGGACATTCTCAACTTTAATGACCCTATCTTTTAGTAGCTCGTTCTTGTTTCGTGTGAGGCTTAAGGTAGCAGCAAGGTCCTGATTGTAATAACCCTGTAAAAGCTCATCCATTTGCATAACCTGAACTCTGTAATCTTCATTCTGCTATGTCAAATCTTGATTCTAGGCTTGGCAAGCGGTTAACTAATAAGTGAGTGCTTTTAATTCTTTAACCTTGCTTCCAACCTGTTTCTATCTTGTTTTATACTTTGGAGTGTATTGATCATGTCAACCCCCCCTAAAAAAAATAGTACCCGAGACTCCAAATTGTATCAAAGCTCCGAACATGTGTTCGTCGGTCTAGACATTCAGTAACAGTGCTATGTCACTAAATTCTTGTTGTAAGGCTTCCTTCGAATCTGAGTCACAATTCTGTCATATCTCTCTTAGCTCATCAGGCTTATTCTTCTTTGGGATGATCAAAGTGGGCTCCACAATTTCTGACACGTGGTCGTCCGATAAACTGTTTCTTTTTTTATTTGTATGTATTCAGACCATCCTTATACTGTAGCGTTAGCACTTTGGTTGATACAGAACCTCTCATCTATAATTGAGCGTCTTCTAAATTACACTTTTGAATCAACACCTTTGCATGAAATGATATGCGAAAATGGATGCAAAAGAAAAGAAAAACAAAATGAACACAGAAAAGAAATGAGTTAGTGGTTAATCCAAAAATAATATACAAAATAAATAAAAAAAGAAACAATGCAAAGCAAAAATATTAACAAGTAGGTAAAAACACAAAGACAACCTAAAGGGTATTTCTAAACGGGCAGCATAACGTCGTGGTTTCGAAATAGTGGGTTTCTAAGGTTCACTACATGCGTTTCGGTTCTAAAGTAAGCGATACCCGAACAGTCGCTGAGGACATCGATTCGGGGGAATATGACCCTTATTTACGGAGGTAAGGACCCCACGAAATATAAGGATCAAAATTCCGAAAATGAATTACAATACTATACGGAGGTGAAGATTCCACGAAGCAAAGTAATCATTTTCACTTAAGAGTTCTTAATCTAATGCGAATGAAAATTAAAAATTAATTTAATTAAAATTTTATATTTTCTTAAAAATTAGAATACGACCCGGACTAAGGCTTAACTCCATTAAAAGAATCCCCAGCGGAGTCGCCATCTATAGCGACCCTAATTTTTGAAAAATATTTAAAAACGGTTTAAAGGTTTAAAAGTTCGGTAGGATTTAAAAATTCGGTATCCGAAGTTGACACCTGAAGAACAGGATGCCACTCCTAATAGAATACCGTTAAATTTTAAAATCCGTTAATCGGTTAGAGTCGTCATCGATCATTCAAAAGGGTAGATCGAACACCGAAAACAAAACCAGAGATGGGTTCGGGAGTTGGTTACGCTTGGGGAAGGATTAACACCCCCATAACGCCCAAAATTGGTACCTAAAGGTTCGCATCGTAATTTTTAAGAAAATATAATATTGAATTAAATTAATTTTTAATTTAAAATGCGTATCCTAATATCCACGACAATTCAAAGAAGATAACACCCGAAGAACGGGATGCTACTCCCAATAGAATATATCGGGATAATAATTTCTAATAAAAGAGATAAAATAAAAGTAATGTAAAATAAAAATAAATACTAAACAAGGTTAGAACATAATAATATAAGACAAAATAACATAATAATAACAATATAATAATATATATATTATACAATATCTATCGTTGTATATAATGTACTGTATACGTTATTAACGAAACATTGAGTATCATTCATATTAATATGTAATGTTATATACAATACATATATTAACATAATATAATATATATTATATTAAAAAAGGAAATACCATAATAAAATAATGTACACATAGTAAGTAATTAATACTTAACATAAATACATTATATTTTTTTAAAAAATTAATAAAATAGGGATATATAATATTATATGAATAATAAAGTAAAATAATAAAGTAAATATAAAATAAAAAAAACAGTGACAGTGGCTAAATGAAAAGAAACAGAATATTAAAATGTAAAAATTTTAAAATAAGGACTGAAATATAAAGAAATAAAAACTACAAGGCAAAATTGCAAGGATACGAAGAAATAGAGGGCTGCACGCGCAAATATCCCCTTTTACCGGGTTAATAACAGGTCCGGGTTGGGCTCTAGAGCGATTCTCGGGTATCCAGAGATGAAACTACGTCGTTTTGGTGTTTCATATATATATCAAATTAAAGCTCAAATTTCACTCAATCTTCATAACGCACAAAACCAAAAAATATGCACTTCTTTGTTCTGTCAACTCTGCAACCTTCAGTCGCGGTGGCCCGTCGTCGCCAATGACGGCCACCGCTGTCGGATGTCGCCGAAAAACAAAAAGATAAAGTTTTTCCGAAAGCCCTCGATACAAGGAGTATGAATCCGGGAATGGATTTTCAAGAAATCAACCATGCAAGAGTAGATCTGAGAAAAAAAGATAAGTTTCGAATATTTCTTTTGATCTTTTTCGTTATAATCTTTGCCGATTCACTCTCTTTTTCTCTCTTTTTTGTTTTGATTGTGTTTCGAATGTTGGATATGGATTGTGGTTCCAAATATCTCTTTTTTCATTTAAAATCCGGGAACCCCCTTTTACATTACAGATCTGGGTTTTTATAACACTTTCGAAAATATATAAAATATTACATGCATCATTTTATCTCGATTTAATATTTTCTTTTCTTCTGTTTTTGCAGGGTGATGGAGTAGTGTTTGGGCGGTGGCCGACCTTTTGGACAAATGATGGAACGACACGTGACGCCATGGAGGGAGGCGGCGGCTGGCAGATGAGGGGACATGCTTGACGGCTAGGGTTTGTTTAGGTTTAGATTATTTTAGGGTTAGGGTTTAATTTGGGTTATTGGGACGAGTTGGGTTATTGTAATGGGTCATGAGTTTATGGGTTTAAAATGGGTTATTACACGTTTATAACTATAAGCTTTACATATTTTAATGTACGGGCTATAGGCCCAAATACTTCTCTTTTGAAAAGAGATTTTAGTTTCGCCTCAATTGTCTCTTTCATGTTGGCCAATCATTTCTTTGTCCAATTGACAATGATTCATGATCCACATCATCAAATAAAATCTTTAGTGCTATATCACATGCAAATATATTAACGACGTCGATTTAATTTCAGTTCTATTTATTGCCAGACATGACATAATCTATTGAGATCTCTTTATTGTCAGGTACCTAAGTCATGTCAATATCTCTGTTGGAGACCATTTAATCTCTTCTAGAGATTTTCATAATCATTGATTCTTCGATCAGACTATCATAAAATATAGCTCCTTTTCCTTTTTGAGGATCTCTTATTTTTGGAACTTATTTGTCTACTACGCTTTAAGCGTAAGTTAGACTCATTAGCAACTAGAGTTTGTCCTTTCATGACATCAAATTTAATCGGAACATTCATAGCTGGTATACGTGACTTAGTCACTCTTTTAGGGTCAGTAAAATCATCTGGCAATTGATTTGCTAAATGAATTATCCATTGAACTTATAGTTCACATTATGTATTACGTGGATCAAAAAGAGAAAATGATAATTCATTCCAACTTATTTCTTTTCCCAATTATTTATTTTGTCCCCATAATGTTGGGTAAATTGACTCATTAAAATGATAGTCAATAAATCGGATTGTAAATAATTTCTCTATCAGAAGCTCTTATATATATTCCTAACAAAACTCATCTTTGTGCGTTGTGGTGGAGCAATTAGAATATATATCGCACACCCTAAAAAATTGAGATAAGAAATATTTGGTTCCTGACCAAAAACCATTTATAATGGGGAGAACTTATGATCATTTGTTGGCTTGATGCGAATTTATGATACTACATATAAAATTACATGTCATCAACATTATCAAGACTGGTTGTCTTTAGAAAATAATCTGGAATATATGCTCGTAATTTTATCAAGTAGCCTCGCAAACATCAAATTACGGGTTAATAACAAGGATACACATAACTATCTAATCGATGCATCGATAAAAATTGTAAAATATCTACATGATCTTTAAGAAAGGTGTATGGGCTCATATATATCATCTTGTATCCGTTCCAGAATATTAATAGCACTCTATCTTAGATGTTGATGATTGAACAATCAAAATGCTTTCATAGCAAGTATCATAAGAAAAATTACCTTGAAGAAACTCCTAGTTCTTCAATAAATGATCACATGAAAGTGTCAGCAATTTTTCGTATCATAATTAAACCGGGATGGTCTAGCCGGTCATGCCCAATAAAATAATCAGTAAACATCTAGTTTACAATAACATGAGCTTTAATTTGTACTAATTCTTATGTAGTACAATATGGATGAAAGTGCATGTAATTTTGTCAATATTTCATTATTGCCTTGAGTTATACTCGTAATATTGAGATAGTCAGCATCCCCTTGACTAATATTCTCAGTATATTTTGCAAATATCTTTAAAATTCAATAAGTCTCTTTGCGACTTTAACGAGCATAATGCACTGTAAATATGAGATAAAGTCTCATTTGGCAATAACATATTTGCTTAACGAGCATAATGCACTTTAAATATGAGATAAAGTCTCGTTTGGTAAATAACATATTTGCTCAGTCGGAGTTTTCTGTGATATTAGTACTTCCGGATATAATACTCATATTATTCCCTTGCATTTAAAATGGGAAAATATGCATAATTATGCACCTTTTAGTACGTGCTTTATTTCATTCACTTCGGGAAATGAAAAATATGTGCTATGTACCATTCACTTCGGGGAATGAAAAAATATTAAAAAAAATAGCACATCATATCAAATCGTATCAAAGATAAGCTCTCAAGAGCTCTTCCGAAGTATTGATATTTTAGTACTTTGAGATATAGTACTCATATTTCCCTTATATTTAAATGAAAAAAATATTTCTTATGCTTAAGTATTGTATGAGTACTTGCACTTTCTGCTAAGCATAAATCGCCATAAATTATTGCATATTTTATTCCGGAAGTAATCATATTCTTTTAAGGAAAAAATTAACATAAAAGATAAATAAATAATATATAAAGTAAGTTAACATAAATAAATAAATAAATAATAAATAAAAATAAATTAACATAAAATAAAATAAATAAAAGATCTAAAGAAAATAAAATAAATGACGGATTATTCTCTTGAAGGATTATGAGAAAATTATTAATATCCAATTGAGTTGGATCAATAACGTCATTATTTTTGCCATAAAAAAATCTGTTTATATTTTCTTTAATTTATCATTCATGATTATGGATAAAATCTATAATACTTTGGCGTTTGACAAATACGAGATCAATGATTTGTACCATCCCATTGATAACATAAAGATTTTAATATGATCTCTATCATTCTTGTCATCTTTATAATTTTATGTCTTGTGGATATAAGTATTCTCAAAATAATCACCTTATTCATGTCTATTTATGATCTCAATCATGATCATAATTACTAATATGACATTTATTCTTTCCGCTATAAAATATTATACTTACTTCAAGGAATGGAGCGGAGACTGATAGGTATTTAAAACTCTTGTATGATATTTGTCTGTAAGACAACATTAATGTGTGAAAAGTGAAGTATGTTTTTCTAACATATCCTTATCAATGATACTCTAGCACATAATTGAGTTTTATTCACTAACCATATAATGAATTATCACGTTTGCATTTACTTCAAGGAATGAAACAAATTCAATAATCGCATGGAATAAACATCATGTTTGTATAATTGCATAGAATAAACATCATGCTTGTATAACCGCATGCAATAAATATTATGCTTGCATTCACTTCAAAGAATGTCATAAATCAAATAATCACATGGAATAATCATCATGCTTGCATTCACTTTAAGGAATGTCATAAATTCAATAATTGCATGGAATAAGCATCATGCATGCATTCACTTTAGGGAATGCCTCCCATAAAAATTCTTTGATCAAGACGATTTTCGTAAGTTGAACTTGGGAGAAGTTTATAGTCGAGTTTTTTTTCGACATAAAATTAGTATCGCTTTCAAGCAAATATAAACTTTATAATATTCATACTATTAAATAGTAATTGATCAATCAATATATATACAATACATATAATGAACAAAAATTTAATCCTTATACGCGGAATTGTTAAACTAGTCCACAAGGTCCTTTAAAAAGAATCTCCTTTGAGACCAGTAGCCTCGCAGAACGGGATATCCAGCCAATATACTCGGATTAAACCAATATAATATAAAACATATTAATTAATTAAAGGTTTAATATTTGTTCCAATATCATGTAATACTTTGAACATGATTAAAAACATAAACTTTCATCGTAATAATAAAATAAATAAATATTGGTTATAATAAAGACAAAAATCTCAAATTAAATAAGTAAAACATACCGAACTTTTCACTATATGATAGATTTAGTTACCAATATCTTGTTAAAATCTTTTTCGGGAATTGTCAATAAGAACCACGGTATTTGAGCCACTTTATCGCTACACAAATACCAAACAACCAAAGAATTTTAATAAATTAAAAATCAAATCAAAGATCAAGAGAGAAAAATAATCGATAATTAAAATCTAATTAAGGGAGAAGAACTTATCTTTGATTTATGCCAGTAACAAATTCTTTTCAATAACTCCTTCAAGATTCGAACGACAAACACCTTCGTTGGTTAGAGTCTCGTGCTGATAACGTGTTGTGAATAAAGTAAAGAACAAGAATAAAATAGGAGAACAAAGATGAGAGACAATGAGAGAGATTTTATTATATTCTCAAAGTAGGGTTGTGTACAATGTTTTCTCCAAAAGTCTATATTTATAGGCATAATATGGAAACCCTAATTCCAATGGCTATTAAACCCTAATAATAAAGTCCATTAAACTTTAACTTAATATATGGATATTCACCATAAATAAATATATTCATAACATGACAATATTATTCTTATTTTTTTACGATTTTATTAAACTCGTTATGTGATGATAGAAAAATAATTTATTTTGAACTGAAAAGGTTGTTAATGATATTTATATTATTAAATTTTGTATGAATTTGATTTTCCACGCTTATATTATTAAAAATATATAAAAGACTATGATTATTGTATCAAGGTATTTGATAGATGAAATTTTAAAATAAAATTAAAAGATAAATATTATGTACGATGTATTTTTTTTATCCTTAAAATTTTAGTTTTATATTTTCCGTTTGTTCTGACATTATTATTATATTATTTTTTGAATTTAGGGTATGAAAATAAAGATTATAAATTTTTAAGTTCATTTTTTTTGGTTTAGAATATATAATATAGGGTCTGAATATTAGAATTTATTATTTATAATTTAATATTTAGAGTTTTAGGGTTTGGATCGTACGGAGAGAAAAGTGTATAGTTTTAGAAAGAAACCCAACTTTAGCTTTGAAATTCTCAAGTTGGCTTCACTTATCCGACAGTTGACCTACAACATATTGGTTGGGGTCTTGTCTCTCTTCTTCATGTTTTTTTTTTCTTTTTCTTTTATTCAATTCATTTAGATAAGGTTAAGATAATGAGATATATTCACAAAAATAATATAAAATTTTAAATTTTATTTATTTTTAGATTATTGGTTAATTAAATTTAATAAATAAAATTATTTTTTATATTTTATTATTAGTTTTAATTATTAGTTTTTTACATGTTTAATGAATAAAGATAATTTTTTTTATTTTATATTGTACCAACAGATATTATTCTCTCTCACACGCACATATATATAATCGTTATTGTTATACGATTGACTTTATTGATACTAAATGCTTATATTGGATATAAATATATTTTAAATATTTTATTATATTTGGATTAAAAAATATTTTCATATTAACATTCAAACACATATTAAATACATGTATATGATGCATATATATTAAGAAGGGAAAAGTAAAAAAAATACACTATACAAAAATTACATTTTGATCACTAAAATTTTAAAAATTACAAATAATCAATTAAACTTTTAATTTATTATAAAATTGTTATTATTTTTTAAAATTTTACAAAATAATCATTTAAATCTTTAAACTTATAAAAAATTATCACTTATAAAGATATTCTGTAACTGAATTAAAAGTGTAATTTATCTTAATATAATTTAATAATTATTTATTTACTTTATTCTATTAATATAAGATTGATGAATCTAAATAAACTAATTAGCATGCTAAGAATTATGTCATGCTTATATAGGGTAGACCATAACTCTATATTGTGAATTTCTTTTGTTTCCTATCCTACTCTAGAGATAATTATAAGACTAATAAGTCACTTTTTAGACCCACAAAACTATTCGGACACTAAAGGTAAAAATAGTTATTTTTAATTAATTCTTTACCGAACGAAACTTTAATTATGTTCGATATTTATAGTAAATATAGTTTCGGTTACGTCGACTCGAATATTGTATTTGAATATTAAACTTAAATTAAAATTCATAATAACAATTAATTTGATTTAATCTAATTAATTCTCAAAATATTTAAAGTCAACGGTTGAAAGTATAGGTAAATAATTAAAACGGTACAAATGATGTCTAATTTAAATTTAAAATACTTGATATTAGAATTGATTAATATAATTTTGAAAATAATAATTATAGATTAGATCATGTAAGGCATTGTGAATACATAATTCACTAAACACAAATATTATACTCTTGAGATCATCGCATATTAGATCTCGTACCAATAATGCTCCTCTATTCTCACGATTATGATGATCAATATACATACGAAAATAATAATTTTAAGCGCTGAACTTACAGAGCTTAATGATACATGTTTACTCTACTATACTTTCTGTTAATCATATACATAAGTATATAAGTTAACACGAGCAATAATAAGAGATAAATAAAGATATTATACTAAATTTGATCGCCTAAACATATGTACTCGTCATAGAAATCATCGTACATGACACCCATGGTTCAATTCAATTTGAAATCTCATTTGATCATCTAGATGAAAACACATATCGGCAACAACAATAATTATAGAGTGAGATCCGATCATGTAACATTAAAACATACATTCTGGTTAAAATTAAGTCACATAATATCAAAATATATATTTTTATGTAAAATTTTCTTTCAAACATCCATACTCTATGTGAATCCGAATTATCTAACATCGAAATATACATCTATACTTAAATTTTTTTCTCGAACACTTTTAAATAAAACATAATCACATAACATCGATAACATCTTTCTCCCCCATGTTTTTTTTCCAATGGACGTCGACTTCTCGTTCAAAATCCAGGCACGTCTCATAATCAAACTTATGACTAGCTCTGCTAGTGCTAGACTCTCCTTTTGCTTTACCTCCAACGTGAATTTACAATAATACCATTCTTAGATTTTGGACCATGTCATTCCCACTTATATTTCTCATCTGTTGTTTGTGCTTCTAAGAAGTTTTCTAGTGAATATTAAGTATAGATATTTTAATTTTTTTTATATATTTAAACATATATATCGTGAAAAATTTTATCTATTAAATTTAAATTGAAATAAAAATATATTTTAAAATTTAGCCATTATCCGATTCCATTCTGAGTAATAGATACATAAAGGTATAAATTATTTGTCCTTTTATTATATTTTTATTTGTATCTTTATTTTAAAATAATTAAGGATAAGATATATTTTATAAAAAATAAAGCTTAATTTTTTTTAATGTAAAACATAAAATAAAACATGATTAAAGAGTAGAGGTTTTTTCCTCTGCGTAAACGCCTTTCAAGACATGGAGTGTTTTAATTTTTTGTTACCCTATTTTTCATTTTGTTTTGTTTTGTTGTGTGGCTTGGTTTGGCTGGTATTTGTGGTTGTGACTTTCCCCTGTCCTGCTGTCCATGTCACTCTGAATGTCTGGATCTTGGAAGTGGTCTTTGTCTTGGGCATCCCTCTGCTATTATTTATTCGCATAGAAACAACCAAATGGAATTAAAGACGACAGATACTTTGATTAGTGGTTTAGGTCATGTTTAATGTGACATAGGCAGGCCAGTGGGATTAATTAATGGATAAGATAAAGCCAAAGCCAAAGCCACAGGGAATCAATGGCCACGTTATCTCAAAGGTCGGGATTGAGGTACAAATCGTCTGCTTCTTTTCTATGATGACAGGTGATAACTTCTCGACATCATACGAGAAAAGTAAGGAAAACATCAAAAATTCAAAACTTTGCTGACTCTATTTTGCATATAAAGGAGGAACACAAACCTTGAGTATAAGACTGGGTAGAACTTGTTAATTAATTTACGCTGGTTAATAATTATGAGATCGAATATATTTTAATTTATTGGATTTTATTATTTTTTCGATCAAATAAATCCGTTAATAATTATTAGCAAATTTGCTGATATAATAGTCAGACTAATATATAATAACATGTTATTTATAGAATTTATTCTGATATATAAATAGTGTAAAAAAATTATATAACCTTTTTATAAAGTTTAACTCTTAAATTCTAATATCTTAGAACCTAAACTTTAAACCGTAAATTTTAATAATAAATTTTAAAATTTTATATCTTATGCACTAAATTTTTAAACTCTAAAATTAAAAAAATTGTATTTATATAAACTCGTATATTAAATATTTCCTTTATTTATATATTTATCAAATTAGTCTTGATTTTAATTAAAAATTATTCAATGTGAAATTCCACAAACATATAGAAAAATAATTGTTAATGAATTTACGATTTTCTTCCAAATTCGACTAATTTAATTAAAAGTCAAAGGTCAATAATAAAATTGTTTAAAACATAACGACCGAAATAATTAGGCGCGGTGAAAAAAAAATATTCTTAATGTTAGATTAAATGATTATTTTGATTCATATTTTTAAAATAATTTAATTTATATTATTTTATTTTAAATTAAATTAATTATTATACAAATAAAAATTATTAATTAAAATAATAAATAATTTTAAATGATTTGACATAATGATATATTAGTATAAAAATAATTTTATAAAATTATTTTTTAACTGACCTGACATTTTTCTAATCTACACATTTATATGATATTATCATGTCTATATCCATTATTATATAAATTCGTTAGATTATTTTTTTATCATTTATCGTTAATTAATTAATAATTCAATAATTTGACCGACCCACTAAATATTTACTCTTAACTATTACTATTTTAATCAATACAAAAGCAGGCTCGTTAATAAAACCGACCAGATTATGCTAATGATACTATTATTTACTTAATTAACTCCACATCGGAAAGCAATTGACATGTCTATAAATATTCGTATTAAAGAAAAACACTTATGGCAGCATGTTACATATGTAAAAGCATCTTAAACATAGATGAAATGAAACAGATTGGTAAGAAAAAATAATAAAGTAATTAAAGTGCGATTAGTAAAGTAATTAGAAACGTGTTTAAACAGTGGGCATGGGGAACATGAGTTGAGGGTAAATTCCTTTTCAAGATTTGCACTGAAAAGAGGGAAATACAGGCATAATTGTGTTAGGGTAATTGGGGTTCATAAATCTTCATTAAAATCACAATTCTTCAAAGGGGACGGATTAAAAAAAAAAAATTAACGGATCGATTCAAGTGATAAATACTTTAGTATCGTTTAAATAAAAAATTTAAGACTCGCCTATTAAAATCGAATGTATGTCGCGAGTCAGCCTGAATTAACAATAATAAAAACCCTGAGAAATTAAGATAAAAAATTTAAAATCTTGAATATAAAATCTTGTGTATATAAAAAATTGAAACTCACCTATTAAAATTAAATATATGACTTGAGTCGATTTAAATTAAGTATAATAAAGCCATGAGAAAATGTAAGGACAAAAAAATTAAAAACTAGAAATTGAGAGAATCTTGACCAAGTTGAGTTCATATCTTGACTAAAACCTCATCAGGTGTTAGTTCTTAATCATGATTTCATACCAAAATTAAGACAGAATCATTGTTCTTCTACTTCTTCCACATTAATGTCGTAGTTTTCTTTTTTGAGGTTTAATTCTTCATTCGACCCTTATATTCTTTGAGTTTTGAAATTTAGTCATCTATGTTTGATTCTAGGAATTTAATCTCTCTAGTTGATAATACATATTCAAATTTAGCAAGAATCAATTACTAATGCTGTAAATTGGAATTTAAATTTTGAATTAGGTAAATAAAATGACTAAACTCTTGGAATTAAATTTCAAAATTTGAAAACATATGGACTGGTGGAAGAATTACACCTTTTTTTATTATTAACTAAGAGATATGTCTGCTGTCATGTTTTCCAACACCACTTGTTTTTTCTTTGATTTAATTAAGGAAATCTATGTCCAATTGTTAATTTGATTCAAATTGGTCTCATCCACCTTGCACTAAAACCAGGGAAAACTTCGTTAAAAAAGTGGATTATTAATTAATTATTATCATAAAACTATGAGCCGATGGTTAAGTTCTGTATAGGTTAATAAATGATGAGCATTTCTTTATTTTTGAGTTCTTTAATGCATTTATTGTATTATAAATATTTTGTTTAAAGGATCTTCTAATGTGTCAATATTTATGATAGTTTGATGTTTATATAAGCTTCTTTCGACGTTAATTTTTAATTTTAATCTTTTATTTTACTCACCACTCTTGTATCACCTCGTATATGTCTCATTGGACAGAGACAACAAGTGTTTATAACGATTGATGGTCTTATTTTATTTTAAGGGAAGTTTTTCATTGCAACCATTTATACATTTGTCTTCAATCCATATCATAAGCCAGTCTATACGTATATATGTATACATGTACGTATACGTATATAGTTTCGTTTGTAGATACTCTCCAGCTGAAGCTGGTAATCATACCTGTGCAGGCAGGACCTGTTCATCTTTACTATGTGATGATGCCATGGTGATATCAGAGGCCCTGAACAACAGTAGAACTCTTTTAAGATATTATCCATAGACCAGACACGACACAAGGAAGCAGACATAATTAGCAAAGCACATCAAGTACACTACTTTTGCCTCAGATACATGTGATTGACGAGACCAAGAGAATCAATATGTATACGAAATGACAGTAAATCATGTATATAGTGTTTGGAGTTGGCCAATAAAAGACAAAACCAAATCATACACTAAAGTAATGTACAACTTCAGCAGTCAGGAGGAGATATTGCCTATTAGGACGGCCAGGATTGGGAGAAAAACTGAACTGGTAAGTGGTAACAGAACAGTGGCGACTGGCAGATGGTTGAGTCGGTAAGGAATTATGATGGAACTCTGCCATTGTAGGATGTGCCTGTCTTTACTGCTGCAATATGTAAGAAATCCATGTTTTAGGACTGTGTGTGCATGTGTTGGGACAGACAGTAGTTGGTTGATGATGCATGCCACAATGTTTGTTTTGTATTCAAGGCATGTTTTTGAAGCTTTATGGTGTGGATCATGCAGGGAAGTTTTAACTACCATGTCCAAGAGAATGCAAGAGCTTTAAACTCAGATTAAAAACTTAATTACTGTGAATTTCACACTTACAACATAAAAGAAAACAAGCTGTGAAAATGTGTCGGTTCATGGTCAAAGATCTGTTCTTTTTTTTTTCAGGTTTAACTATGATGTTCTGTTGTGTTTACAAACTTAAATGAGCTTCTTTTTCTCAAAGAAGGTTTTCAAGTGCCAAAATTGTAATCCTGCTACGGACAAGCAAAGGAAAAGAGACAGGAAGGACAACCAGAACATCTTGGTGGTAGTAGTTTGGTTCAGTTTTTGCATTTCTTCTTCTCTGAAAAAAAAAATTCAAAACCAATCAATCATATGCTGGATCAAAGGCTGATGAACTACGGAATAAGATTCCTCGATGAAAAAATATAGGTAATGTATACAACGATGATTCCTTACCTTGCTCGCAAATAAAACATGTCCTCGTGAATTGAGGTAACCACGTCGTGCAACTTCTTCAGTTCCACTTCCATCCCCTGGAATTTACAGTATTAGTATAAAAGAACATTAGAGGTTCCATTTTTCACTAGGAAATGGATAAGAAAAACACACGCATCAATGAGAGAAGCATTTTCGGATGCCAGACATTTCTAAAGATGATCAAACAATACTACAAACATGGATATCGTGGTAGGCCTAATGTTTACCGGAAGGCTAATAGTGGGATAGTTTCAATTGGCAGGGTTTCTATTTATCATGTAGCGATGTCTGCAACAGAGCTTTCAAAGCCTACCTTGTGACTGTTGGCTGTTTCTACACTAGCCAGTTCTGGTGGCTTTCATACAAGGACTTGAGTTATTGCTAAGTACATGTCTCGGGAACATAGCATTAAAGCACAGTTCTTCTATATAGATATCCCAATGTTCAACTAATCTGATGAGGTGAGGTTGCCTGGTGAAATTCATAATTGGCATTTCAAGACAAGCGAAGGGTGCAGATATGCAGAAAAATGAAGATAAAGGAGGTCAAGTTTGTTGAAAAAGCGGTAATTTCAATAGAATCATGAATCAACCAAGACTGAACACTAGTCCGGTAGGAGTACAATATGGTTCATCTACATCCTCCCACCCTTTTCCTCTCTTATGTTATGCTTGGTTGGGTGGAAAAGCGGGAAGAACAAAATTTTGAGCGTATGATAGGATGATCATTTTCCATTCAAGTAAAAACAAATCATTATAATTTGGAAGGAAAAGATGAGAGAAAGATGCGAGTTAGTTCAAAATACGTATTTTTCAAAGCTTAATTTTCCTTCCTCTCTTTTTCTAAACAAATTCCAGCTTTATTAAAACAAAGCAAAAACAAATAACATGACAAAGACAAAGAAACATGGGAAGAGAATGGAAGTCAGAACAAAAAAGAAAATCATGGGGACAAAATCAAATTAAGAACAACAACATATATCAGAAAGAACATGAAAAAAGGAAACACGACATCACAGGAGAACCAAAACAAAACAACAGCACAAAGAAAGCAGCCAACACCCAGGAACACAGGGAGAGAACAGATCTGCCAAACGAGAGCAAACGAATCATAGCTAGCACCCAAACTTCAGACTGCATGTACTCTTCTGTGGTTGCAGAAGCATAAGAACGATGAAGGAGATGCAGCGAGTTAACCAACAGAAACATAGCGTCCAGATAAAGAGCACGACGATAACTGAATGAAAAGCAACGAAGGAAATGTTCACTCGTCAACCAAAGAAGCAAAAACTCCAACCTTCGTCAGAGAGACATCAATGTCATAGACACCGGGGAGGAGCCTCCGCAATGAGCTAGCCAATGGTGAGTATAGAACACCGCAAGAACGAAGAGGAAAGGATGAACGATAAAACAAGAGGGCGAGGGAGGAGGAAGAAAACGAAACAGAGGGGTGGATACCGCTTAAAACGTGAAGCGGCGCCACCCAAAGCAAAATCCTGTTTTTTAGAGAGAGGCGGGAGGAAAAGTTGTAGAGAGAGACACAAATATTTCCTCTCATTTTTAACTCTACTGAGCAATGAACGTAAAGAAAAATCCATTTTCTTCCAACCTTTTCATCTTCCTATCAAGCACACCAATGAAAAGAATTGTTCTACCCTTCAATCATCCTTCTAATTTTATTCCCACCCTGCCAAACAAGTACTTAACATACAGCAAATTAATTTCAGAATTCAGATACGATTCGATATGCATAGATATTTTCCTATCTTTAAGGTTTCTTTCATACATTATGCAATTTCACAGCAAATCAGTCATAACAGGGAATGACAAGCCTTACAGACTTGAAGAAAAAGCGTAAGACAAACAGACAACCCTTGTACAAATACAATAATAGCAAATCTTACATCTAGCTCTAGCATAAAGCATAGAAATATAAGCTAATCCTTTCAAACTTCAAATTGTTCAACTCCTAACCAATCTCCCGCTTGTTTTTTTCGTAAGAAATGCTAATCATCTAGGGTGTTAGGAGACTAACAACAATTGGTCTCATTCTCATAGAATAATAAGCTAAAGCATGGCAATGAATAGAAGAAACAGCATCTATAATTGTATTTTTAAGGGCTGCAACACTGACCTCGACTTGGCCTTTCTTGGCAACATTAGACCAGTCTTTAGCATGAACTCCAGTCCTCCAATCAAAATCAACGGTCATTGTGATCTCCGGCGAACGATCCTCCGCCCAAAAGCACGCCATGTAACCTCCCTCCTCCACCGCCGTGAAAGCAAATTGCCCCGTCTCCACTTTGTCCGCCGTGTGATAACTATTCCCACGCGGCGCCGTTACCTTCATTCATTTAAGTAACACCCAGAATTTTAAAAAAAAGTTCAATCTTACTACTTTGAAAAATAATTGTAAAAAATAATAATACAAAAACCCCTAAAAATTAAATTAGAACAAAAGTTTTTTTTTTTTTTCAGTAGAATACCTTGACGGTGAGCTTGTGAGAATCGGGCAAAGGGTGTTCCTGGTTTGGATTGACAACGTGGTACTTCCCGACCGTCATAGAATTGCTTTTGATATCTTCAGAGATGCATTTAGTGTGCCCCGATTGCAACTCGAACCGTAATGACTGCGACGCAGGGGATAAGATCCCCAATACCAAAACCCCGATTATGACCAGCCGGAGAATCATAGTCAACCGCTAGAAATACAAAGACGTTGAGATTCTTTCTTTTAGCCCTTCCCTCTTTTTGGTGCTGTAGAAAAACGAAATCGAATCGGATTTAGGAGAGTCGACACGGAAATGTAGACGAAGAAACAAAGAGGGGGAATAGTCGGAAATGTATTTCGCCACGTGGTGAGATCTAATTGGAAGATATAAGTAACTGGAACTAGATATGCTTAGGGCTTAGACTGTTCTGTCCTAAAGTTTTCTGTTACTTGTACACAAAAAGATCCGTCTTTTACTGATTTTTTTAGTAAATTATAAAAATCACCATTAATTTTTTTTATTTATGTTAGTGATTAAATGTTCAATCTATTCACTAAATTTAAAATTATAATAAAACTCTTTTAAATTTATGAAATTGGACCCTTAAATTTTAAATTTTGAATCGTTATATATAATGTAAATCGAAATAAAATAACAATATGATGGAATATAGAACAAAGAAGAGAGAAATGAATGAACTTTTATTCTATGAAGCATCTACTTTAGTTTACAAGAACTCTCCTATTTATAAAGTATGCATAGTACAGATTTGTTGCTTAACAGAATCTTGAAGCTTATTTGAAAGATTGATATGAAACCTCTAACTATCAGCTAATTAACTAACAACCTCTAACATCCTTCATGTCCTTCTTATGATCTGTTTCTTCTGTTCTCCTATAAACAAGTGTAAAGCAGCCACACCACATTATTATACGTCCTCCTTGTTTCACAAATTGAGCTTCAAATTCTGCATACGAATGTCTTCAGTGGAATATACTTTTAACCTCTGCTTAAGATGCAAGAAAAATGTTGAAGAGAGCGGTTTTGTAAGCACATCAGCTATCTGCTCTGTGGCTGGCACATAATTGATATGGAATGCACCACTGGTTACCTTTTCCCTAACAAAACTTAAATCAAGCTCCACATGTTTTAGTTTCGCATGATGAACAGGATTAAACGAATGAGCAATTGCACTAGTGTTGTCACACCAAATTGTGGGAGTTGACATAAGTTCAACTTTTAGTTCTGTAAGTAAAGATTTTATCCAGATTGCTTCACACATGGCATCTGCCAGGCTTCTAAATTCTGCTTCAGTTGAGGATCTCGAAACTACTCCTTGTTTCTTTGAAGTCCATGAGATCAAATTTTCACCCAAGAAGAAACAATAACCTCCAGTTGACCTTTTATCATCCGAACTTGTACCCCAGTCAGAATCTGCATATCCTATTAACGAAGTTGGGGAGACTGAATTGTTGAAAAACAAACCATGTTCAATTGTCCCTTTAAGATATCTGACTATTCTCTTCACTGCTTTCCAATGCTTGTCGAGAGGAGCCTGCATATACTGACTGACTCTATTAACTGAGTATTGTATGTCTGGCCTTGTTGTACATATGTGCTGCAAGGTGCCTACAACCTGTCTGTATAGGGTAGCATCATCAAATGGAACTCCATCAGTTAATGATAATTGAGGCGTTGTAACCATTGGTGTAGGAGATGGAGCAGCTTCCACCATCTTAGTTTTTTTTAGTAGCTCTAAAACATGCTTCTTCTGGTTTAGAATAATACCACTCTCAACTCTACAAACATTCATCCCTAGAAAAAAATTCAGTTGCCCCAAGTCTTTTAAAGAAAAAACAGTATTAATATCCTTAATAAGCGAATCCACTTCCGCAACACTATTGCCGGTAGCAACAATGTCATCGACATAAACCATAACATATATTGTTACCCCAAGTTTCTCTCTGAAGTAAAGCGACAGATCAGCTAACGATGCTGTAAAACCCAATTTTTTAACCAAATAAGTTCTAAATTTGTCAAACCAAGCTCGTGGAGCTTGTTTAAGCCCATACAAGGACTTCCTTAGTTTACATACTAACTGCTCACCAGAAGACGAGACCTCTTCAAACCCTGGAGGTTGTAACATGTAGACTTCTTCACTAAGATCTCCATTAAGAAAAGCATTATCAACATCGATTTGACGAAGAATCCAACCTTTACTAAGAGCAAGACTAAGAAGAATCCTCACCGTAACAGGTTTCACAACTGGACTAAAGACTTCAGAATAGTCAAAAACAGCTTGTTGAGAAAAGCCTTTCGCAACAAGCCTTGCTTTATACCTGGAAACACTGCCATCAGAATTTCGCTTGACTTTAAAAAGCCATTTGCAGCCAATAGGAACACGATCTTGTGGCAGCAGCACAGTCAACTCCCAAGTTCCTTTCTGTATTAGAGCATTAACCTCATTAAAAACAGCTTCTCTCCACTTGTCAGATGTCATGGCTTGATGAATATCAGAAGGAAGACCATCTTGAGAATTGCAATCTTCAGAAATGTTAGCAACTGTTGCACAAAGAATCTTTGGTTTGAAGATACCAGCCTTGGATCTGGTAATCATTGAATGCCCTATTTGAACTACTGGGACAGTAGCGAATTTTACAGAAGAAGAATCTGTAGAAGATTCTTGTTGAGAATTTGAACAAGAACCAGGAAGACCAAAACTTGAAGACGCCGCAGGAAGATCAACATTAGCATCAGTACCATCAGGACTAGAAGCAGAAGCAACATGATCAGAACCAACAAGTACACTATTTTGAGCTGGAATAGGAACTCCATAAGAGTTATTAGAAGGATTAACACCTTCACTGACAGAAAAATCATCACCAGCAGGTTCATAAGAATTATCTCGATCTGAAGAAGATGACAAAGGAACAAAAGTAGTCATAGAGTTCTGTAAAGAAGGATTTCCGTTAAAAAACTATCCATCTTTGTAGAAAGAAAAAGATAACAATTTTCATCAAACTGAACATGTCTTGTAACATAAACTCTTCCATCAGCACTAAGACATTTATATCCATGTTGAGTAGTACAATAACCAAGAAAAATACAAGGCTTTGATCTAAACTCTAATTTGTGTTTATTATAAGGCCTGGTTAAAGGAAAGCACTGACAGCCAAAAACTTTCAAAAAATTATAATCAGGTTTGTGGTTAAAAAGCTTCTCAAAAGGTGAAACTCCGTTAAGCACACTAGTAGGCAATCTATTAATTAGATATACGGATGTAGAAAAAGCATCAGACCAAAATTTGAACGGTACTCCACTTTGTGCAAGTAAGGTTAAACCGAGTTCTACAATATGTCAATGCTTACGTTCAACTAAACCATTTTGTTCCGATGTAAAAGGACAAGAACGTCTGAATTGAATGTCATACTCATTAAAGTAATTTTGTAACATACTAAATTCTGTTCCACAGTCCGATTGCATAATTTTAATTTTTGAACTTAAAAGTCTTTCAACCATCTTATGAAACTGAACTACTATCTGGAAAACTTCAGATTTACGAGCAACAAAATAAATCCATGTAAACCTTGTACAAGCGTCAACGAAACTAACATAATAGCAAGAATTATTCGAAATAAGAGGAGCAGGTCCCCAAACATCCATTTGAACTAAATGTAATGGATCATTGTAAACCATAACAGATTTTTGAAATGGCAATTTGTGACTCTTACCAAGTTTACAAGCAGAACAACGCATATCTTTATTAACTCCTGAAATCTTACAAAGTGAAGATAATTGGGCAAGAATAGTATTAGAAGGGTGTCCAAGTCTTCTATGCCAAATTTGAGCATTACTGAAAGTAGAAATACAAGAATGTAATCCAACAACATCAATTCCTAAACTACTAGGAGCAGCAGTATTAGCAAAACTGTAAAGACCATCATTTTGTACCCCTTGCAGGATCGTTTGATGTGTTGTCAAATCCTTCACAAGACAATAATCAGGAAAAAATTCAATAGATACCTTATTATCTTTGGTAAATTTGGACACTGATAATAAATTTTTTCTAATCGTAGGAACATGTAATAAATCATTCAACACAAGTGACCTAGAAGCAGTCTGAAGCAAAGAAGACCCTATCCTAGATATAGGAACAGAAATACCATTTGCAACAGATACCTTACCATTACCTATATAAGGAACGGACTTAGCAAACTTACCTAAATTAGAATCATCAAGACGAATGAAAATTGTCTTATTGGTAAAGGGTTTAGTAGAAGAGCTTTCTACCATTGCAACCTCTGATACCATGATGGAATATAGAACAAAGAAAAGGAAATGAATGAACTTTTATTCTAGGAAGCATTTACTTTAGTTTACAAGAACTCTCTTATTTATAGAGTATGCATAGTACAGATTTGTTGCTTAACAGAATCTTGAAACTTATTTGAAAGATTGATATGAAACCTCTAACTATCAGCTAACTAACTAACAACCTCTAACACAATATAAATAGATAAATGAAAAATATAAAAGAAAAATAAATTATATTACTGGAATAATATTATATTTAAACAAAAAGGAAAATGAGATGAATTTGAGGGAGAGATATCTAACCTCTTTTTTGGCAATTCTAAACTCCGACGGTTTTTAGGTGCGACTAAAAAAATAAAGGGTAAATTATAACAAAGGTCACTTAATTACGAGTATAGTTACATTTAGGTCATTTAATTATTAAAAGTTATATTTGTGTCATTTATTGATGGATAAAGTTATATTTGGATCACACAATTATTAAAGGTTACATTTAGATCACCCAATTATAAGTAAGGTTACATTTGAGTCACCCTTTATAATTGAAAAAAATACATCAATTTGGTCGTTTTTCTTCTAAATCAATTGTATAACCTTGTTAATATCAGAGTACTTCATTTGAAATCATTAATTAATCTAATATACATATTGATAAACTTTTTTCAAATATGAAGAGTGACCCAAATGTAACTTTACCTATAATTGAGTGACTCAAGTATAACTTTACCCATAAATGAGTGATCCAAATATAACTTTCAATAATTAGGTGACCCAAATATAACCCTACCCATAATTAAGTGATTTCCATTGCACTTTACCCAAAAATAAACTTCTAAATTTATTTAAAATTTTTAAAGTTTTAATTTTTATATATATATTTTTTTGTATTTTTATAAATTTCGATTCTTAATTTTTTTAATATTCTTTAAATTCTTCTAAAACGTTGAATCTTATAAAAAATTATTAAAAAATATTATTTAAAATTTTAAATAAGATTTAAGGTAAACTACATAAATGGTCTTTTGACTATGCTCTAAATATCTTTTACATCCTTCGACTATTATAAGTTTCAATTGGTCCCACAATTTAAAAATTATAACAAATTGGTCTAATGCCATTAAAAAATTAACGGTTGATGACGTGATAGTTAATATAAATTGATATAAGTACATAATTAATCCTTAAGTTCTACACTTATTTTAATTTAACCCTAATTATAAAAATTAACCCATATAATTTTAATAATATATCATTTTAGTCTCATTTCAGCCTTAAATTTCATTTTCCCTTTTCAAAAACGATTTTTCGGCCATATTTTCCCTTTCCACTCAAGCTCTGAGTTTCGGCCATGTTTTCCCTACAGTTCTTCCCCCAAAATAGGAAATCGCGAAGTTGATAGCCAGCATTACAGTAACAGTCTTCCATTACTGGTAATTGTTCATCTCCAGCAAGTAAAACAATTGCAGAAAAATTAAAGCTTTGAACTTTGAAGCATAATCCAATCTTTCTCAGTTTGTGTATAAACAAAGGCTCTCTGATCTTCCCTTCAAACATGAAAGGTGAGTTATTGTGATATTTCAATCACCTTCATACTGTAAAACAATCAACTTTACCACATTATTCATTTAGGCAATCAACTTTACCAGCAAAATGTTAACTCCAGAGGACCTCTCCATCAATGGCAGTGAGATGTTGAGCATCGAGACACTTTCATGTCTTGATTGATTTTACAGTACTCTAATTTTCACGACAGGGAGATGTTCGACTCTTGGTCATTGCAGAAGGATTCATAACCATGACCAAAAAATCGTCTTTGAAAAGGGAAAATGGATTTATGGCCGAAATGGGACTAAATCGATATATTATTAAAATTATATAGGTTAATTTTTAGAATTAGGGTTAAATTAAAATAAGTGTAGAAATTAAAGATTAATTATATAATTGTATCAATTTATATTAACTGTCACGTTATCTACCGTTAATTTTTTAACGGTATTAGATCAATTTGTTATAATTTTTAAGTTGTAAGATCAATTTATAACTTATAATAATTGAGAGATATAAACGATAATTAAAGCGTAATCGAAAGACCATTTATGTAATTTACCCTAACATTTAAAACTTATGTTTTTAACCTCATTTAATCTTAGTCGTTTTTTACTTAAAAAAGAAACGACACGTTTCTTTCCAACTTGATCCTTTGTTAGCCGCCGAACCATGAACCTATCCTTCTTCATTTGACCCAAACAAATGAAAAAGGCCCTTGCTGTTCCGCCGTGGGATTGGTTCAGTCAAAATTGTTCTTCGCCACACAAATTTCAATGTAAATGTTGTGTGGATTAAAAGTAAAGTTTTTAGCATTTGTTATATATAAAATAAAGCAAATTAAATTATAATAAAATATAAAATTAATGACAGTTCATAATAGTTTCGTATATAAAATAAAAATTTCAAATATTTTAAATAATTAATATAAAATGTTAGTGGAATTATTAAAATATTGTGATTAAAAATTTATTTATGAAAATATGGTTCACACATCATTATTTCTAATAATATTATGGTTTATTGTAACATTCAGAAGGCATCATGCATACAACCCGACTTTAAACAGTGATTCGACAGGTTGCATGCATGCGGCCTTTATCAAATTTTTTTTCAAATCACTATTCAAAGTCGGATTGTATGCATAAGGCCTTTGCTGAAATTTTATTTTTTATTTGAATACTGTTCAAAGACGGGTTGTATGCATGGGACCTTCTGAATGCTACAATAAACCACAATATTATAAGAAATAATGATGTGTGAACCATATTTTTAAAAATAAAGTTTTTGATCATAATATTTTAGTAATTTCTCCTAAAATATTGGATTAAATGCAAAAAATTAACCTCTAAATTGTATATTTTTATACAAGTGTAATATAACTAAATATTAATTTAATAAGTTAATAATTATATTTAATATTATATTATAATATTAAATTTTATTATCATTTATTTTTATTTAAAATATTAACACTTTTTTATATTACAATTTTTTTTGACAAATGTTACTGAATTTTTATTAGATCTATAAAAATTATAATTACATCATTTTTAAAAAGTAAAAAATTGGATTAAACAATCCAAACATTTTACAACCCAAAAAACAAAGAAAATAAAATTATTATGAAATTAAGCATACCAATAAAATTAAAAAGCTTCCTGAATCTCCTCTCTATCTAAACGGGACGCATAAAGAAGGAAGGAGTTGTAGACGATCCAAACTGTCAGGTAAAAAGTATCGCTACCCAGGACTGATTTCATCGGTAAACAACCATCAATCGAGTGAGAATATAACTTTTCGAAGATCACTGATAAAAAAACATAAATCAGAAACTAGCGACGATTGAATCAAACCACAAGAGCAGATAAATCAAATCACCGACAAACAACAATTGATCGCTAGGGTATGCTGAAACGTGCCACAAGAGCATATGAATCAAACCACAAAATGAAAACATGTCACAAGGACAGAAATAACGTGTTATAAAAGTAGAGATTCTTATTAAAATTTAAAATAAAGATAATAGATTTATAGATTCGATGATCGATAATCAATATTAAAATTAATTGTCGATCACCGATCAAAAGAATTAATCAAAATAAAAAATAACTAAAAACGAAAGAATTTAAAAAAAATAGAGAGCGGCTAGAGTTTCCTTTTTAATAGAGATTTAAGATTTAAAATTTTTTCTACTTTACAATTTAATAACCCTATTTGTTTAATTACTGGTCTGACCATTCCCCTATTATGAACAAACTAGTCCTAGCTCCAACTAATTATGTAATTAAAAAATTGTTTATAATTATGACCTCTTCGTTAGAAGCAGTAAAAGGATTGTTTTAAAATAATCACCTCTACTAACCACTGGTCCACTGTACTGTTTTCATTACATTCAAAGAAAAACAAATAATTTTTCTAAAGGTTAGGTATTTGGGTGGACCAACGAGGGTTAAAACTTAAACCTAAAAAATTAGGACTTTTCAAACAAGTTGACGCCACCAAACAAAGATAAAGGTCGGATTTTTAAAATAAATTATTACTAATTTAGATATTTTTAAATAATTATATATAAATTTAATAATTAATTTTATAAAAATATTTTAATACATATATTTGTATAAAATTTAAAATTTAGAGTTTATAAATTTATGATTTAATATTTAAAATTAAAATTATTTTTATGTAGTAGGGTATGTTTTTCACAGCCTCCGAACAAAGGCAAGCAGACGTAGCCCCCCGCCGCTGTCTAGGATTTATTTATATTTTTTAAATGCCTTTATCTACCTGCCTGGAAGCAGCACAGGCACAGCAGCACGGAAACAGAGACTGAAAGAGACAGGGTCCTTGTTTTCACCTATATAAATTCCAACATCCACGACCGAAGTTGAAACCAATCGAACATTGATCGCTCCTTCGTTTTCGACATCGACGTTTCCTGAAAACTATTGATTGTAACAGGGAGAGATACTGAAAAAACAAACTCTTCGGTTCGTGTTTTTGTTTTGCTTTTTTCCTGGTCAGAACTAGAGCTGGAAAAACATGAAGTTTGGGAAGGAATTCGCATCTCAAATGGTGCCGGAATGGCAAGAAGCTTACATGGATTATGGCTTTCTCAAGACACTTTTAAAAGAAATCCATGGCTTCAAGCAAAGGACAAGACCACCAGCCACCCCGGGGGGTCTCAAACGAAAGATGACACTGTACAGAGCTTTCAGCGGTCTGGTTCAAAGGCACAACAACAACAACAACAACGTTCCCGCCACTCCGTCCTCACCGGACATCGAAGATCAACGACCTATCCTGGTGAATTCCGTCGACCGTGACGGTTCCCGGAGTTACGAAACGACTTTCCTCATGCAAGCAGACGAAGGGGGAGAGTACGAGCTGGTGTTCTTTAGGAGGCTCGATGACGAGTTCAATAAGGTGGATAAGTTCTATAGGTCGAAGGTGGAAGAGGTGACCAAAGAGGCTGAGATCTTGAACAAGCAAATGGATGCTTTGATTGCTTTTAGAATCAAAGTGGAGAATCCTCAGGGATGGTCGTGGGAAGATAGATCCGGTGAAATGACCCGTCTTGCCTCGAACGTAGCTGCATCGACCGCCGCCTTGGCTGCTTCGACTCCTGCTGGTGCCAGGGCAAGCAGTAAGTCATGCACCACAAAGGACAACAACATACATTTATTTCCTGTACATTTCATGACTGCTTTTTATTGATTTGCAGGGAGAGTTGAGCACATGGAGATTATAGAAGAAGGGCCAAGCATCCATGAAGATTCAGATGAGGATAAAGAAAACAAAGTTGAAGCTCGAAAGCCGGTGGCCAAAGAAATTAAGGGTCCTAAACCAGCTCCATTACAAATTCTAAACCGTGTCAAAATGAACAACACCCTTGCGACCCCTCGATCGACCATTAAAGGTGTTCTAAACGTGCCTAATCATACTGAGCTGAAGTTTAATAGAGAAAATCTTAAGAAAGTTGAGAACCAACTTAAGCGAGCTTTCGTTGAATTCTACCAAAAACTGCGCCTTCTTAAGAGTTTCAGGTATGAAAAGCTGATGCTTCCATTTGTTGTTTTGATGTCTTTCTCTGTTTAATTTGAATCGAACTTTGCTAATTCGTTCTGATATTTTAACAGCTTCTTAAACACATTAGCCTTCTCAAAAATCATGAAGAAATATGACAAGGTATGCATGCATGGATATATCTATTAATCAACTTTTCCCTCATGTACATGCCAAATTGGATTCTGTTTTTTAACAATATTTGTTCTTCATGGTTGCAGATCACTTCAAGGAACGCTGCAAAGTCATACATGAATATGGTAGATAATTCTTACCTAGGTAGCTCCGAAGAGGTTACTAGACTTTTGGAGAGAGTTGAAGCTACATTCATCAAGCATTTCGCAAACTCAAACCGAAGCAAAGGAATGAGTGTTTTAAGACCAAAAGCTAGGAAACAAAGACATAGAATAACATTCTCTACTGGTACTGACTTAACTTCACATATATAGGGAATTCATGAAGCAAAGAGGTACCAATATATATATAACCCTTTTCAATTCTCAGGTTTCTTTGCTGGATGCACATTTGCTCTCATAGTAGCCCTTATATTGATCATTCGTGCCCGAAATATCTTGGGTCAAGCTGGAAGGAACCAATACATGGAAACCTTGTTCCCTCTTTACAGGTACCGGTTTTGGCTTTGAATGTCTCTTGGCTAGTGGCTACCATCTCCACTTACCTAAATCTTCATATTCATATCCCTGCAATTCGTGTTAAATTATGTATAATTAATCCATTTGTTTGAAACGCTCTTGCAGTTTATTTGGATTCGTTGTTCTACACATGATTATGTATGCTGCGAATGTATACTTTTGGAGACGGTATCGGGTTAATTATGCCTTCATATTCGGTTTCAAGCAAGGAACGGAACTAGGCTACAGGGAAGTGCTGCTTGTAAGTTTTGGTCTTGCAGTACTGGCACTAGCTAGTGTGCTCTCAAATCTTGATATGCAGATGGATCCCAAAACAATGGATTACCAAGCATTCACCGAAATCATCCCTTTGATCCTCGTTGTGGTAAGATTATTGAACGTTTTCCTAATGAGAGGAACTGATCTTTAGCAACTGATTTCTTGGTTTCTTCTTTGCCCTGCAGCTTGTGTTTATCATACTGTTCTTGCCATTCAACATCTTATATCGATCGAGTCGTTACTTCTTCCTCATATGTTTGTTCCATTGTATCTGCGCTCCTCTCTACAAGGTAACAAAGGGATAGCTTTAGGGTTTATATGATCAAAATGATGATCGGATCGGTCTTATTAATCAGTTAATGACTTTCTACTGCAGGTCACACTACCGGATTTCTTCCTGGCAGATCAGTTAACTAGCCAGGTTTGTGACTTGAAACTTGCTGTCTAACAACCTCATGACTTTATTTGAAATGGTCATCGATTTAATCGTTGTCGAATGTCGACCCTTTGTTGTGACTTCAGGTGCAAGCATTCCGGAGCCTTGAATTCTACATTTGCTACTATGGTTGGGGAGACTTCAGACACAGACAAAACAGCTGCAAAACCAACGATGTATTCAACACATTTAGCTTCATCATCGCTGTGATTCCGTACTGGTCTCGCCTCCTTCAATGCTTGCGTCGCTTGATCGAAGAGAAAGCCCCCGAACAAGGGTACAACGGGCTGAAATATTTCGTCACCATCGTCGCCCTGTGTTTAAGAACCGCTTACAGCCTTAACAAGGGGTTAGGTTGGGGAGTATTAGCCGTTGTTTTCTCGGTTGCAGCAACAATCTTCGGTACTTATTGGGACCTTGTCCACGACTGGGGACTCCTGAAGCGGAATTCAAAGAACCGGTGGCTGAGAGACAAGCTTCTTATCCCTAACAAAAGCGTATACTTTGGTGCCATGGTGAGCATAATGGCAGACTAAATTCTAATATTTGGTAAGAGATTCCATCTTATTACATGTTCTAACAATGTTTGTTCATTCAAAAACACAGATTCTCGATGTTGTGCTGAGATTTGCATGGCTGCAAACGGTGTTCAATTTCAACTTGTTTGATCTGCATAGACAAACCTTGGTCACCATAGTTTCCAGCCTCGAGATCATCCGACGTGGCATGTGGAACTTCTTCCGGTTAGAAAACGAGCATTTGAACAACGTTGGGAAGTACCGTGCATTCAAATCTGTGCCATTACCTTTCAACTATGATGAAGACGAAGACAAAGATGAATAGGATGTCCAAATTTCAACAAAGGAAACACAATAAATACCTGAAACAAAGAGAAAACTTGTAGATTATTATTTCATTCTTTCTTCTTGTAGATGCTGTTAAATACGATCCCACGGTTTTTTAATAAATATTTAAACTATTTAAATCGAATTTTACATTAAAAAATAATATGCTTTTAAATACATTTAAAATCAAAGTATTGGAGAACGTCATACTAGACTAACTCGTTATGAGCATATTTACTTACATGTATAGTACTCAAATTTAAGATCATCATTATTTCAACATTGTAAATAACGTATTTTGATACAACCAAACGTGTTGTAACTGACCACACCATAAAGATTAAAATTGGATATGTTATAATCTATGCGGTGAAATATGGTTCATCAAGATAAAATTTGTCCCTCATACATAGTAAGAGTAATATCATAAGTCACTTGATTGAACAAGATTATAAATGTATGATCATGCTTATTAGGATATATTAGTTAGTTAAGTGGTTTTAAAGTCTTCTTTATTTTCTTTATTCTTTATTTTTTAGTCTTATATAAACACGTGTGTATCATAGTTACAAAATATATAAGTTTTTACTTCTCTTATTCAATAACAAAACCCTTTTTTTATTATGTGGTTCTTGAAACCTAAAATCTCAATTCAGTGAATTCAACATGGTATCAGGAGATTCTGACAGACATTACTTCTTATCGACAACTTATAGGAAAACTTTTGTATTTAACAAATACCAGGCTTAATATATCTTTTATTGTTCAACAATTATCTCAATACTTATCTGCACCTACAAATTTACATATGATTGCCGCTCATAGAGTTCTTAGGTACCTTAAGAGTACTCCTGGTCAGGGACTTTTTTTCTGAGTAATAATCCATTAAAACTCGATGCTTTTTCTGATTCTGACTGGGTTTCTTGTCCACATACAAGAAAATCTATCACTGATTTTTGTATTTTTTTAGGATCAGCTTTAATATCCTGAAAATTCAAGAAACAACAAACGGTATCTAGGTCCTCTAGTGAAGCTGAATATAGAGCTCTTGCAACTATCACTTGTGAATTACAATGGTTGTCTTTTCTACTTTTTGATTTACATGTTCATGTTTCTTCTACAAATCTTTTTGTTGATAACCTTTCTGCTATTAAACTTGCAGAAAATCATGTACATCACGAAAGAACAAAGCACATAGAGATTGATTGCCATTTGATTAGAGAGAATGTTCAAAAAAGACTTATCAAGTTGTTGCCTGTGTCATCTCATAATCAATTAGCAGATTGCTTCACAAAGGCCCTTCCTACTTCTGTTTTTCGGGACTCCATTTCCAAGTTGGGCATACAAGATTTGTATGCTCCATCTCGAGGGGAGGCTATTAGGATATATTAGTTAGTTAGGTGGTTTTAAAGTCTTCTTTATTTTCTTTATTCTTTATTTTTTATTTTTTAGTCTTATATAAACACGTGTGTATCACAGTTATAAAATATATAAGTTTTTACTTCTCTTATTCAATGACAAAACCCTTTTTCTATTCTATGGTTCTTGAAACCTAAAATCCCAATTCAGTGAATTCAACAATACTCGAATGAATTGATATGGGATATTATAGTTATTGATTTATAATAATCTACTCAAAATTTAAAAAAATATATTATATAGACTATATAAGTATAATTATGTCATGATTTGTGCTCAATCTAGATATAAAAGCAAAACTATGTAATACACGAAAAAAGTTAAATACAAATCTGTTCATAACTTCTTATAACTTAGGTAGTAATGAAGTATTACTAGAAGTTATATCTTACGATAACTTTTTGTCACTCGTTACTTGTAATATTAGAAATTACTAATATTATTACTAACGTTACATAAATTTACAAAAATCATACTTTATGATTGAAACGAATATATATTAATTAGATAGCATGTATATAAATTTGTTCTACACGAAATTAGTTAATGTATTTTTTTGTTTTACTAGAAAAATAAAATTATTAAATTTATTGTAATTATATAGATGATTTCGTTTATACATATATATATATATTTAATACTAGATAATTATTATAATTATCAAACACTATTAAAATACATTTATTCTTAAAAAACTAATTAATGTAAAATTAGATTCTACATTTTTAATTATATTCAGTTGAATATATTATATATTTAATAAAATCAAATTTAAATTGGATTAGTTTTTTTAATAATATATAAAGGTATACGTTTTAACAACTAAAGATACATGATACGAAAATCATGATCCAAAAATTATTTTAAAATCTAGAAATCTTTTAAATCGTAATTTTTAATCTAAAAATTAAAAATCGAAGAAGTTAAAAGTTTAAAATTTTAACTTCCGAAAAATATTTTTAATCTAAAATTTATACATTTTGTATTACTTTTGACTCCAAAATTATTTTTAACCTAAAATATTTTTTAAAAATTAAATATCGAGGCCTTTAGTCTTTTCATTTTGTTCTTTTTTTTTGTATTTTTGTCTTACTTTCGCTGCTTGGGCTTGATGCCCATTTGATTTAGCTGTCTTTTGATATTCCTTTTTCAACTTATTTATTTATTTTTTTGACCAATCCTTTCTTCAACTTAATTAAAAACAAAATTGGGATTTTTCAAAATTAAAATTAAATTTTAAGGTAAATTACATCAACGACCACTCAACTATGACCCTAATTTTATTATGGTCTCCGAATAAAAATATTGTTCTTATTTGGTCACTAATATTTTTAAATTTGATCACTCAAGATTCAAGTCGTCAGAAATTTGCTTACTATTCCACTTTTAATTGGCCTAATAATAGTATTAATCCTCGTCATTTCCAAAATCTATCATTTTAGTTCCAATTCTAGATAATTTAAAGGAATTCTATCGGGGAATATATATATATATATATAAAAGGTATGCCGGCTAGCAGAGTTTATTGAGTGAGTCGATCGTGAATTAAGTAATGCTTAACTCATAATCATTAAAAAAAATTATTGTTTGATTTTACTCATTGTTTGTCTAGCTCGATAGAATTTTGCTTGACTCGTGCTCGTTAAAAAATCTCAATACACGTTAAGTTTGCCAAAATTTTCATCTTATTTTTTAAATATAGGTAAAATCTATTGATATTATTAGAGTTTAATATAAACATAAAATTCAGAGAAAAGTGTATGATAAAATCGATATTCAAGTGAGAGTCTCTTTTTATTTTCTCAACAATCTTCGATGAATAATAAAAAAGGATCATGTCTTAAAAAATTTTGACTTCTAAATTTCAATCGTATTCTTTTATATGAGAAATAGAAAGGAATTTTTTTCCTTTTTACCTTTATACATAAATTAATAATAATAAAATAAAAGTTTTAATAAAAATAGATAAGACTCATTTTTATAATTTAATTTCTTACTAATATAAACTTTTTAGATTTTTGAGAAATACAAAATGTTTTAAAAATTTAAAATCAAAATTTTTTGGGTAAAAAATTTAGTAATTCACTATTTTTTATAATTTTTAATTAATATTTAATTTTTTTGGAATATAATTTTTTAAGGTAACCATTGAAAAATCATAAAAATTATAAAAAATAATAAATTGTACACGAACTTACCAAATTAAATTGAAACTAAATTTAATTCGTTAAAATCTTAAATTAAATTAATTAAACATTAATTGAATTAAATTTAAATAATTTACTAATTATTTAACTCAATAAATACTTTTAAAGATTAAAGCCAATTCAACTCTTTTGCAAAAGATATTAGTCTTACTAGCCCATGTCCCAATCAACACAACCTGGCTTTTTTTTTTATTCACGTGTGATATCATATGATATCTAATAATAAAATTAGAAATAAAATATCTAACAAAAAGACAATATTTTCAAGTTACTGCTCCTTGAATTATTGTTTTCAATCAAAATTTAAATTCTTATTAATAAAAAATTAATTAAGATTAATTCAATTCAATCAATATTTTTAAGAAAAATAAGCTAATAATTATTTTTTAAAATCCACTTAATTTAATTTTGGCATAAAGATAATTTTAACCCTTAATGTTTATAGTTTTTTTCGTTTTAGCCCTTATTCTTTTTTTGATAAATTTAACCCTTAACCTATATCTTTTTGACAAATAGCTTATTTTTTAACTAGTTTGATGAATGGACCGTTAAAAATTTAACGATGATATATATATGGAATATAATTTTAAATGAAATAGAATGTAACCTATCAAATACATATATATATATGGAATATAATTTTATTCTAATATAAAAATATAAAAAAAATAAAATTCAAATAAAATATTAAAAATTAATTAATTCTAAAATAAAAATTCTAAAATATTCTTAACCCTAACTACGATAAAATCAAAATCTTATTCGAATTGTGTTTATATTTTTATTTTAGAATTTATAATCATAGTGTATTGTAATTATTTTTTATTTGAGATGTATGAACAAATAAAAAATAAAGAGAATAATATTATATAAATAAAATATCATAAACTAATATAATATTTCATTTTTTATTATATAAAAAATATTTTAAATGTCAAATTATAGACAATAATTTAAATAATACAAAATCCATCATATTTAATCTTAAATATTACATACAATAAACCAAATTCACGGAAAAAAGGTTTCCATGAGATAATTGTGTCACAATAATTATGTAAAAATTTTAAAAAATATGTTATTTATTTTTTAATTTTAAAATATAATAAAAAATATAAACACAATTCAAATAAGATTTTGATTTTATCGTAGTTAGGGTTAAGAATGTTTTATAATTTTTATTTTAGAATTAATTAATTTTTAATATTGTATTTGAATTTTAATTGTTTTATATTTTATATTATAATAAAATTATATTCTATATATATATGTATTTGATAGATTACATTCCATGTCATTTAAAATTATATTCCATATATATATCATCGTTAAATTTTTAACGGTCCAGTCATCAAGCTAGTTAAAAAATAAGCTATTTGTCAAAAAGATATAGGTTAAGGGCTAAATTTATCCCAAAAAAATAATAAAGGCCAAAACGACAAAAACTATAAACATTAAGGGTTAAAATTATCTTTATGCCTTTAATTTTGAGTATTTAGGTTTAGTTACTAACCAAACGTTTTAACGCCCCTAATATATAATTTATTATCTTTTTATATTAAGAAACTTTAAATTAAATCCATTTAACATAAGAGAACGTCTCATCAATTTAATTTTTTTTCCTAACATTTTAAGTATCAATTAAATCTGAATCTTAATATTAACAATGAAGAGACCAAAATCATTAAAAATAAGTAGTTTTTTTTAAAAAAAAATATTTTAATTTTTAAAAGATAAAATTTTTAATTTTTGTTTTTAAAATTATTTTTAAATAAAATTATTTATATATCTTTATTTAAATCATCAATTCTTTTATTTATTTTAAAATATTTTTAATAATATTCTTAAATATACCTTTCAAAATTATTTTCTCATAGACTTTTAAAAAGAAAAGTAATCCTTAATAAAAGAAAATGGTATACAGCTAAGTGGCTTGGACTGATTGGGGATTAGGGGTATCCCGTAGGGGTCCCCAGTTTCCAGTCCCTGCCCTCCATCATCATCTATTATGGACCCTAGATCTCTGTATTTATTTTTTCAACCATTGATGATCAATAAAATTACTAAATAGAAGGAAAATATTTAAATTATAATAAAAATGTATAAAATAAAAATAAAATAATCAAAATATTTTAAAATCAGTATAGTGCTCTTGTGCAACGGAATTGGGCAAGTGTTTGAGCATATATCCCGTGAACTTGAATATGTAAATAAATAAAATATTTGATAAATTATTTATAAATCGTTAATATAATATTTATATTTTTATTAAATTTGTTTATAAATCAATGAATACAAATAAAAATATGTTTAGTTTAATTATTTTTATGAAAAAAACTCGTTTGTAAGTTTGTTTATAGACTCGTTTACAAGCTCATTTGTAAGATAGAAATACTGATGGGTGTATCTAAATACTATTGTTGCTAAGGATATTATATAAATTCATATTAAGATTTTTATTATATTTATTTATATATGATTAATTTAGTTAATATTTTTGAACATAAACAAATATGTTCGTAATGGTAAACACTTGAACCAACATGTTAGTAAATACTTAAATGAACACGTTATTAAATATTAAACAAATGAATACAAACATCTTTAAAAATAAATAAACGAATACAAATATACTATTAAAAATTTAACCAAACATAAATTAAATATATTTAAAAATAAATAAATACAAATATATTCTCATTCATTTAATCTCGATTTATTTGTGTATCGTCCATTTAAGTCGGTTGGGATTCAAATATAATCTCACTGCCAAATGTACACATACCATGTGTTCGACTGTGGTGGTCCAAATGCCTCATAAGTATAAAATGTTTGATCCATTCTTTCATTTCTCATATTATAAAAAAAGGGTAGACCGACTTTGTCAAATTTATTAACAAAACCAGGAAATAAATCTACTCTAATAGTTGTATACAGCAGGCGATAGACCCATTCATGACGGTGGCCAGTGGGTGACATAAAATAATCGTACAACTTAGGTATTGGACCAACTGCTGCCTAGAATATAAACTTTGACCCATCACTTTAACATTGTTTATGTATTTAATTATGACAGGAAATTAATAGAATCCTAGGCTGATGTCTGTCGACATGTTTGCTGTTTCATGTCCCTACATGAAATAGTGTACACCAAATAGTAATCTTTAAAAGAATAAATTAATTAATTAATTAATTATGTTACACCCATATTATATATCGATACGGGTTTCATCGATATAATCTGACATATTATATTCGAATTATCGTATTAAAAATTTATATAAAACCATTTCAGTACTTAAGTTCCCCACTAAATTTCTTACAACTTAAGTTATTCCACTCGCACACTTGTCGTGATCAAGATATTTTGGATCAGTTTAGACTTACAACCGTTGATAATCCATAGCTACTATCATCCAACGGTTCATAGTTGCCGCCCATCATATACTTGTCCCTACTTGATCATCTTCATCCATCACCGCCTCTTTCAGCGTAGATCTCCCACAGTTATGGGCGTGGCCGTGGGACACAGTTCCTTGTATTTTTCTCCCTTTTCCCACTCAATCCCTTACCTTCTTTTACCGGAGCGTGGGTCCCACCCCGACTACTTTGTCTCCTCGATGCGCGTTAACGCACCCCGTTTTAATTGAAACGCAGGAAGGCCGGAAACCAAGAATGCTTTTTTATTTTATTTTATTAAAGGTATAATCCCCACCCGTGTTTTAGCCCTTCCATTATAACCATACTACGATACGACCAATAGGAGGACGGAGGCAGAGAAATACTTGTTTTGGGTACCAACGCCTTCTTTAGTAGTTGTGTTTACGATCGATCGTCTTTCTTCTCTGATTCTCAAGTGTTCGCTTCCAAGATCTCAACTTCTCCCACACCCATCATTGAATCCCGCTTTTTTTGAGATCTTCAACGATTGATTTCGTCTATTGATGCGATCGGTATGTTATCTGACTTCCCTGTTCTTTAGATCCATTATGGGTTTTGTTTTATTTTTAAAATTTACTCAATTGAACTGTTTAGCTAGTTGATGTAGATTGCTTTATTTTATAATTGATCTGGGGAAACAATGAATTGCAGGTTATTGTTTTCTAAAAATATGGCACTGAAGAATGCTGCTGATGGTAGAACAAGGAGTTGGGTTCAGATATTTATTGTTTTTGGATTATGTTGTTTTTTCTACATCTTAGGAGCATGGCAAAGAAGTGGTTTCGGTAAAGGGGATAGCATAGCTTTAGAGATAACTAAACGTGGGGCCGATTGCAATATAATCCCTTCCTTGAACTTTGAAACCCACCACGCTGGAGATGTCGGGAACGCTGATGAATCCGACAAGGTCAAATCTTTTAAGCCATGCCCTCCTCGTTATGTAGATTACACGCCTTGCCAAGATCAGAAGCGTGCCATGACTTTCCCTAGGGACAGCATGATATATCGTGAGAGGCATTGTCCCAGGGAGGAACAGAAATTGCATTGTCTTGTTCCGGCTCCGAAAGGATATGTGACTCCGTTTCCTTGGCCTAAGAGTCGGGATTATGTGCCTTATGCTAATGCTCCCTATAAGGCCTTGACGGTCGAGAAGGCCATTCAGAATTGGATCCAATATGAGGGTAATGTGTTTAGGTTTCCTGGTGGAGGAACGCAGTTTCCTCAAGGGGCGGATAAGTATATTGATCAGCTTGCTGATGTGATTCCTATTACTAATGGGACAGTTAGGACCGCACTCGATACCGGTTGTGGGGTATGTTATGTTGTCTTGCTCTTCAAAGATGTATTTTTCAGCTTACCTATTGATTTCTAATTGGTAGATTGTATTTGTCTTACTATGGAATATTATGGATCTTAAAATTGGTTATTTTTGTTTAGGTTGCGAGTTGGGGTGCATACCTCTGGAGTAGGAATGTCCTTACCATGTCGTTTGCACCTAGAGATTCACATGAAGCACAAGTTCAATTTGCTCTTGAAAGAGGCGTACCTGCTGTTATTGGTGTTCTTGGGACCATAAAGATGCCATATCCCTCTAGAGCTTTTGATATGGCTCACTGTTCTCGTTGCTTGATTCCATGGGGAGCAAATGGTGAGTTATATACTGAAAACGATCTTTCCTATGTTTAAGCTTGACTGGTTTGGTACTTGTGTAGATTTTGTCCTTTGAGGTGTTGTTTTATTGAAGATTTCTTGTAGCAGTAGTTGACTGATTGATGAATGGTTATGGATTTGTCTGATTGCAGATGGGAAGTATTTAAAGGAGGTTGATCGTGTTCTTAGACCAGGTGGTTACTGGATACTTTCAGGTCCTCCAATCAATTGGAGGGTCAACTACAAAGCATGGCAGCGTCCCAAGGAGGATCTTGAGAAGGAACAACAAAAGATTGAGGAGGCTGCCAAACTCCTTTGCTGGGAGAAGAAGCATGAGAAAGGTGAAATTGCCATTTGGCAAAAGAGAGTCAATGATGATTCTTGTCGCAGTAGACAAGATGATTCTCAAGTTAATTTCTGCAATGCTGGAGAGGCTAATGATGTCTGGTAAGAGCTGTGCTTGATACTTCTTTACAATATGCTGCAAAAATGATATTCCACATCCATGTTATGAAAACTTTTGGAATTAGTAAAATTGCATTATGAAATTTTGCCTCTGCTTTGGCAATGTTTAAAGTTGGATGCTAATTAGCATTACCCCAGTTCATGCATATCTAGTTAATCTTGTTAATTGTAATAAAATTGCCCCAACAATGCAAGCAATTGAAGTCGGAACCTGCAACTCATGTCTCCTGACTTGAGGATCCTGTATTTTCGGGTCTATTAGTTTGGCATTTCATTAAGCCTAAAGCAATCATGTCACCTGTTGTGGAATCTCTAACCTATAAGTGGCGGGGTTGCCATAAAATATCAGTTTCTTTAGATATATTTACGGTTCATGTTGCCAGTACTTAATTCATTTTAATCTGGAATTTCATTTTATGTAATCATCTTCTCTTTTTCTGGTGGCCAGGTACAAGAAAATGGATGAGTGCATTACTCCCTATCCAGACATTAGTAGTGCGGATGAAGTTGCTGGAGGGGAACTGAAGCCATTCCCAGAGAGGCTATATGCCGTCCCTCCCAGGATCACTAGTGGAAGTATACCTGGAGTTTCCGTTGAGACGTATCAAGAGGACAATAATATTTGGAAGAAACATGTCAATGCATATAAGAAGATCAATAGCCTTATTGACTCTGGGAGGTATCGTAATATTTTGGATATGAATGCTGGGTTGGGAGGATTTGCTGCAGCTCTCAACTCCCCCAAATTGTGGGTTATGAATGTGATGCCTACTATAGCAGAGAAAGATACCCTGGGTGTGATATACGAGCGAGGATTAATTGGCATCTATCATGACTGGTAAGGCTTACTAAAATTTTGGCCTTGTTTATGGTTTGTGTTGTAATGAAGTGTTTTTTTTTTTTTTTCTTTCTGTTCTATATTGAATATACTACTTGTGGTTCTATCAGAACTATGATGTCCTCTAAATTCTTGCACGATATCAATGTTAAATGTTGCTCGTATGGTTTTGGCTTGTTCATTTTGTTGACTTTCACTGGTTCAGGTGTGAGGCTTTCTCCACATACCCAAGGACTTATGATCTCATACATGCAAATGGTTTATTCAGTCTGTATAAGGACAAGTAAGTATCCTTAGTTCAATGTGCATTTCAATACTTTTCAGCATTTCAGTACTAGTCACTTGTAATTAAGTTTGCTTCCAGATAGTGCTTCAGTTGGACTATATGGCATTGAAAAAAATGTACAGCCTAGGACTTCTAATTTGTGCATGGTGCTGAAAAATTCAATCAATGTTATATTTGGATTTTCAAGGCTAGGAATCCTCCTATGTCAAACTCATTCATGACCTATTCTTTGGTTTGAGCTCACCATTGCTAAGAGCTATTTGATTCTACTTCTTATCCTGGACTTCTATAAATCTATTTGAATGTATGCACAGATGTAATATAGAGGATATTCTTTTGGAGATGGACCGAATTTTGCGTCCTGAAGGTGCAGTTATATTCCGTGATGAAGTCGACATTCTAATCAAAGTGAAGAAGATAACAGCAGGGATGAGGTGGGACACTAAGATGGTAGACCATGAAGATGGCCCCTTGGTTCCTGAGAAGGTATTGGTTGCTGTTAAGCAGTACTGGACCGTCGGGGGAAACACGACATCCGCACAGTGAGTAGAAGAGCATGGTAAAACTTAAACCGTAGCATGAAACGAGTTTGGCCATGCGCTCATACAAGTTGGTGACATGCATTTATGATTTCTAGCCAGAATTTTTGCCACCAGGATAGTTTCAGTGTAGGAGATGCGGTGAACTATGGATCAGCCTGTGTTCAATTGTATTAATTTATTTGCCGACTGCTATAAAAGGCAATATATAACTCCAAAGTCTTATGATTATTGAACTAATCCTATTATTTGTTATAATCTTTTGCATATTGAGATCTCTCTGAAGGAAATTAGGGATGTTCTGGAATTGACTAGCTAGAATTGACTTCAGTTCACTATCAATAAGAACTCTCAGCATGTAAAAGGAAAAGGAAAAAGGAAACGTGGTCTTGAAGGATTTGAATAGTTATGATCAAAAAGGATTGTATTGCTGAACTCCACTGAATGAGATGTTTAACCAAAGTTTGTCTTGGTTCGTTCAGAAGCTTATACCAGAACAAATTCTAAACACTAAACAAGGGATCTATTGAAGCTGTAGTGTCTTTAGGGAAGATACACATAAAGTTTCTTGTCGTCAGCATCCCTTACCAAGAATTCCCGCTCGATAAGAGACTCTATCCGTTTCCTAATCTCTGTTGGATTGGCAAAGAACAGTGGCTGCAACTGCTTTATAACCTCGGTTACTAATTTGTTGTGATTTTGCACCCTCCTTGACTTCATGATCCTAACTATTGCAGCTTCAATGTGACACTTCCTGTCCTCCTCCACTCTTTGCCGAGTCTCCTTCTTTTCAGGCTCCGATTCCTTTTGTGCAGACACAGTTCCAATCTTTACTTTGTAGAGTTTGCTTGTGAACTTTTCGTTGACATAAAACTCATCATCCTCGTCGATATCTTTACTCATAGGTTCTTTCCTGATGACATTCTTTCCCTTCACACATGCCAAAGATTGCAAGCACCTTCTCAAGTCTGGTGCAGGAATCCTAGTGTCTTGTTCAATTTCCTTATAGCTAAGCCTATCAGCATCGTTAAAAAGCATCAATACACACATTTGGTAAGTTGAAACATTCAACTCATGCTTCTGATCCTTCCCAAATGTTGCTTTTATATCTGCTGTCCCCATGTTTGTTTGCCAGGACAATCTCCGACCAGTATGGGCTCCAATATAATATGAACGGAACTTCTTGCACAAGGCTAACATCTCGGAGGGTAGTTGGCAAATACCACCGGTCCGAATGGGCCAATTTTCTGTTGTTAGAACCTGCACAACTAGGGTAGGGCCATCTGCCAGCTCAGGGTGGCTGAATAAATTGTACATTCTGCACAAGTCTTCATACTGATTTTCAAGAAGCATATTTGTCAAGCCTGAGTTCTCCATGTGAACTAGTCTCATCATGTGGTTAACAATCATCTCCTTCTCCACCACATTAGTAATCTTGGCTTCACTCGTGGCATCCATGCAGTTCTCAACTCTCTGGATTTCTTCTTTTAGACGTCTCTCCGCACACTTTAGATAGTCCCCACAATCACAGATCTCAAGAAATTTCTGAGATTCATCCTTATAAAACTCAGCAGAATCCTCAAGAAACGGTTTCTCGAATTCCTCTCGGTAAACAGAAGACCCTAAATCCATAAGCATCTTGAGTATGTTTTTCAACAGAAACCAGTCTATAATTTCACCGTCTCTATCACTACGCACTAGTTCAAGAAGTGTTTTCAGAAGCCTTGATCGAATTCTGTCGGAATATATGATATGATCCCTCCACAAGTTAAGTCCCAACTGATTGACAGGGGCCTTATGGGCGTTTGGAACATAAACCCTATCCATGTACATCAATATTTCCCCAATGATTTTCAAGGCATTGTTGTGGTCATTCCATTTCTTGTACAGCTCTTCAAGAAACAAATCATCTTGATCAGCAGCCTCTACAGATATCGATATTTCTTCGAGAATTGCGGTCATGGTTGTAACAAGTCCAGAGTAAAGCATCTCACCAAATTTGTTCAAAACCATACTGTATGCACTCCTGAATTCATATCAAGAAGCAGCAACAAGAATCCAGGAAGTAAAATAACATGAAAGAAGGGAAAATATGGATTAATAAAGAAAAAGAGAAGAGGTGGAAACCGGTGAAGCTCTTCAAAACTAAGGTCATTAGTGTTCTTGTTGTAAACCCGACGGACTGCACATTGGATATTGTTGCAGGCCATCTCTGCCTGACTCGAATCCAGGACCCGATTCTTGAATGGTTCTATCTGGAAATCCCTTCTCTTTTCATCGCTCATGTCTCCTTTCCAATCTTGAAACCAGAATGGAGGCAAAAAGAAAAAAGAAAACAAAATCTTTGTTGGGATAAGGGTTTGAGACTTGAAAGATTAAGTCTTGATTACTGGGTATATATAAGAAAAGGAGATATCTTTCTATGCCTATGGTACTGCATATATAAGAAGAAAGGTTCTCGTTGGAAGGCCTTCATGCATGCATGCATGCAGTCATGTTCGAATCGAGTTGGTAACCAACATTAGGTTAGCTCGATTCAAAACCAATAATCAAAATTAACCGAACCGAAAACCAGTGTATTATTCAAAAAATTATGAAACATATACATTCCAACTTCCTTTAGTCGTTTGTAGCATTCAAGTGAAACATGGATGTTATCAAGGGCCAATGACATTAAAAGTATTTATTAAAATTGTGATTGAATTGTTATCAATAATAAATATTATTTTATTTAGATAATGTCGCGACCTCTTTAAAAAAACACGATTTTTAGGTGTGAATGACTTGGCTATTATTTTTTAAAAAATGTGAATTTTATCAAAAAAAACTCAAATTTTAGGAAAAAACATAATTTAATTTTGAAAAAAGATGACTTGGAGTCGCCACCGGCCACTTTGGTAGGCCAGACACCATAAAACAAACCAGAGATTCATTTTAAAATGTTGGGTTCGGGAGTCGGTTACGTGTAAGGATGACCCTTACAAATGCCCAAAAAATTGGTACCTTGAAAAACCTTACGTGGCATTGACACTTTGAAGATAGATTTTTTATTGTTAAGTGAACATCATTTGAATTTCGGATATCCTTTTGATTTAGAAGTTACACCACCTTTAAACTCGAGTTGAACAAGACGTCCTCTAGATAGGAAACCTCACCCGGATTTAAAGGAATGTAACTTCCGCCTCAAAAGGCTAAAGCAAAATGCATGACCATTTTTATCTTGTTCGTTTTAAGTTCTAATCCTAAAAAAGGCTTCATTGCTTAAGTGTTTAAAACCTAAGTCACTAGTGTTACTAGTTATTTACCTACCCGTTTAATTTAATTCTGAACCTAAGTTTTTGTCAAAATTCTAGATTTTAATAACACATGAATTCGATGCCAAGGTACACTCTCTAGGTCAGCATCATGGTGCGTCAAAACACCAACCTCTTTAGTGTATCCGAGACATAAGATTCTCATGTCATATTACTAAATTTTCTCCCTAGTTAAATTAATTAATTAATTAAAGCGACTATTCCTAAAAGGCTCTAAATTAGTTAACTTAGATATTTATTAGGTGTCCTCCTTAAATATGCCATGCAAAAACATAATAAAATAAAAGGACAAGATAAAAGGAACTCATCAATTTTATTAGAATCATGTGTGTACAAAAAAAATACATCAAAAAGATCTCATCATAATAAAATAAAAGGACAAGATAAAAGGAACTCATCAATTTTATTAGAATCATGTGTGTACAAAAAAATTACATCAAAAAGATCTCATCATAAGAGTACAAAAGGGACTTGTATGAAAAAAAAAGATCAAAAAGGGACTAGGGATCAAACCTTGAAAGATTGATTAGGTTTAATTAAGTGTGAAATTAATTTTTAAAGTTTTAGAAATTTTAATTAAATTAATTAATTAAATTTTCTTAACTTCAAATTAAAACCTAATTTAAATCTAACTTGGTGGATTTCAAGTTCAAAGGTTTAATTAGAGTTGGATTAAGCTTAATTAGGTTAATTTTTAAACCTTATCTTAGAAATTTTAAATTAATTAAGAGTTTTAATTAAAATAACTTCTAAAGCTTAAGGATTTAATTTAACCTAATTAAAGTTTAATTGGTGAAATTTGGGCTAATTAGACCTAAATAGTTTTAAATCTTATCTTTTAGAAATTAATTAAAAGAAGTAATTAAAATAATTTCTAAAATTTTAAGAACTAAATTACACCTAATTCAAGTCTAATTTTTAGGTTCAAAGGGTTAAATTAATTAAATTTAACTAGGTTAAATTAATTTTAAAGTTTTCTTAAAAACTAAATTAAATTCTAATTTAGAACCTAATTAAATTTTTTAAAATCTTTAAAATTAATTTTAAGTCCTAATTAAAGTCTAAAAACAACTAATTTCGAATCTAGGAGTCTAATCCATAAAAAAAAGCCGAAACTAAAGAGGAAAAGAACTTACCGCCGGCGACCTCCTTTGCTTCCTCACTGATTGAAATCCTTCCCCTTACTCAAGCTTGTAATTGCTCCTTTGAATTCTGATCTCAACTCCCCCTTCTCTTCGTTTTTTCTCTGTCCCCTTAAACTTGAAATCCTCCTCCTATTATAGGATTCAAACTCAGACTTTTGATTGAAGTAAAAAACTCCAAACAAAATTCAAATCCCTACAAACACTCCACCAACCAACCAAAAAATCCTCAACTCCCTTATCTCTTATTTTTAAATTTTATTCTATTTTTATTCATTTTTTTTACTATTTTTTGATTTTTTGTTATTTATTATTATTTATTATTTTTTTTTCTGTTATATGATTATTATTATTATTATTTTTAAGAGAGAAATTCGTGTTGACAGATAATAAGTATTAAGCAATGTTATTATTGAATGATTTGGTGGTCTTAAGGATAATGACGAAACCAGAGGGAAGAATTCACATAGATTATTTTAAAATCTTAAAAAATCTTCGAGGTTCAAACTAAAACTTTTAAAAGAAATTAAAGGATTTATTTGTATTTTCAAATAATTTTTTTATCAAACTACTTTTAACAACTTTGAGAGAGATTCTTTTAAATATAATCTATAAGAGAGAATTAATTAAAATTATTTTAAAATGTTTAAATTTAATAATATCTTTTTTAAAAAAATTAAAGAGAGAGAAGATAGTCGAGTTATGATATGTGTAATTTATCTTTAAATGATTAATGATAAAACAAACGACATTCGAATTAGATCTGATAAAATTTGATTCTACTAAAAAAATTTTTTTGATTAAATTTGAATCATAATTTCATAAACTCAACACGAGTTTAAGAAAAATCTAAGAAAAATTGAGTTATAAAATAAAAATTCGAATAACTCAAAATTCTAACAATTTAATATTATTTAAAAATAAAATCTAACAAGAAATGAAGATTTGAATATAAATATTTTATCACATAATAATCTATATTCGATTGGTCATAATATTTTAATTTAAAATATTAATGTGAACTTGTTATGATTAGTAGGGTTGTACATTATTCGGTTTTAACCGATTTAACCGACCGAACTAAAATTATTTTGGTTAATTCGATCGGTTAATTTTTGGTAAATTCGGTTAACGGTTATTTTTTTTAAAAAAAATCAATTATCGATAAATTCAGTTTAAAATCAGTTAATTAACCGAATTAACCAAAATTATTATATATTAAATATTATATATTATATATTTATTTTTAGTCATTTAACTTTAAAAAATTATAAAATATTTATTAATTTTTTATATTATAAAATGCTCACCAATTGTTTTATTAAATTAGTATAAAATAAAAGTTTAGTGACTAAATTAGCAGAATTTAGTGATTTATTGTGTAATTTAACAAAAATTTATAATAAATTTAAGTTAATTCGGTTAATTAACTAAAATAATTTCAGTTTGGTTAATTCAGTTAAAGATAATTCAATTCGGTTAACGGTTAAGATTTTAAAATTTTTGATTAATTTAATTCGATCATCGATTGAATTAAAAGAAATATGTTTAGAATAAATGATCAATATGGTCCCCGAGTGGCGCTACATCCTTAAAGTATAACTAAGCAAACTGATAATTGGAATTATTATGCGCAAATTATTTTTTAATTAATTAGAGGGTATTACATTCTTAAAGTAAACGGTGATAACGGAAGGATTATATTGTAAGTCTTTTTTATCACGTTATTTTTTGTCCATATAATTAGATTTGTTTATTTTTAAATAATTATTTGATAATTATCTACTTATTAATTATATATAAGAAAGAGTTGATGATTCGCTTTAAAAAATATGTGATTAATGAATCTGTTTGGTTGAAACCACGGATCAGAGTCGTTCTTTGGATTTTGGTGGCCCTTGACAAATTAAAATTTTAGGGCCCTGAAATATTTATTAAATAATTAATTTTTAAAAATATGTAAAAATAAATTATTTATTTTTAAATTATATTTTTTTATTATGATAGATAAATCATCTAAAAAATATATCAAAATTTATCTAAAATACCTTTTTATGATTTTATTAATTCTTATTTTTATTTTCACTACTGAAAGCATATTTTTGCGATAACGTTATACTATGAAAATTATGAAACAAAAAGTATAAAATGATAGCACCTGAATTTTTATTGTTGAATTTATGCTTTAAATTTGATTGTAATATATCAATAGTAAATCATATAAACTACAATTTTCTTGAATATATGAATTTTTTTCTTTTTTTAGAATATCAAATCAAAATAATAAATAAAATATGTAAAATAAACTGTGAGAATATAACATAAAAAGGAGAGAAAATAAAAGAGAAATAGAAACGTGAAAAGTAAAAATATTTTAAGGATTATTTATAAATGTATTTAAAAATTTTAAATTTATTAAAAATTAAAAAAATATTAGTAAAATTTTAGTGATAACTTAAAAGATTTATCATATAATTCGTGATAATTGGAATTATTGTGCACATATTATTAATTTTTTGGGAACATGTACTTCTTTGTCCTTGAGGCTTTGGATTACTGTAAAGCAGGGACTATTAGGGTACGTGACTGTGCCGGATATACCGGTGGTTGAAGGTGATAAGTGTTTAGAGTATTAATTGAACGGATCATGTGTAAAAAAAACGTGCAAAAATATCATGCACTATATATCATGTTTTTTTTCTTCAATGTTACTTTTTATACTTAATATTAAAAATATTAAAAAAATAAATATTAATTTTTAATAATAAATTTTAAACTTTATGAGTAAAACTCCTTTATCTCTTAATATGTTTTCTTCCGTACCCTTGCTAAAAAAATTAAAAATATAATTCTAAATCTTTTTTTACGTCTTAAACTTTAAATCTTATACCCTAAAAAATATATCATATCCCTAATTCTTTAAACTCTAACCACAATCTTAACATTGAACTTTAAATCTTAAACTCACGATACTATAGCACCAATAAAGATACACTAAAGAGGCATATAATTTACACCTAAATCGTATATTCTAGACCCTAAAAACCCTATATTTAAAATTCTTTAAACCATAATCATAAATTATAAATTTAATTTTTAACGTAAAGAGAAATAGACATACTAAAAAATAAAAAAAAAATATTCCATGAATAAGTATGTATAACTGATTTTAATATTTAAAGATCTAAATTCAAAGTAATAATGGTCTATTAAGTATTTAATCTCGAAAATCAAATAATAAAAAAATAATCATCTAAGTTTAAAGTAATTAAAACTCATTAAATATTAATTCTAATAATCGGAGGAAACAAAATCATAATTTAAATTTGAAATTATAATATCTTAAATGTTATTAAACCGAAAAATTGAGATAAACTCTAAACACATTCATTAATTAACTTTATAAACTCATGACATCTATGAGATCACAAAAGTTGGAGAGATTATTAGGTGAACACTGTTCACCACGTCATCCATGGTCCAAGCAATCAGGACCGCTGATCTTTAAATAACCACCTAATAACTACTCACCCACTAAATCCATGTAGGAAAGAGATACTGATTCACTTGAAAAAAAATTAAAATCAACGGTCCTGATTGCTTTGGACCATGGATGACGTGGTAAACAAGGTTCACCTAATAATTTTTCCAAAAGTTGAGATGAAAATCGTTTGTCTTTTAACTCATCATTTTCCCCTGAAATTATGGATTTTTTTTCTTCAAGTATGTACGTGAACCTTTGACCTAATCATCAACTCCAGCTACTCCCAAGCATCTAAATACGTCCATTGCGTGCTGTAAGATGTAAATCCATCTGCAACGCGTGTTTCAACAGGTAGATGATATTGCTGCTCCAACAGCAGCACAAGTTTGACTAGATGGATCCTCCCGTTCAGGAGGTGGATACCCAGAATTCATGGTTAAGTCTTCAACTTGTATTGCTGATTAAGGCAAGAAGATCGTCGTTTTTCGTAGTTGAATATCATTTTACAGGTGAAACATATGATATCACGTGCTGTGGGGGACTTGGCAGAAGGTAGAACATGTGCATGCATGCATGCATGTAGATTGGGATGAAGGAAAACGCGAGAATATGTAGGCTTGAGTTTGGATATAGAGCAATCAGAACAGGACAAAGGGGACGTGGATCTTACAGTTAAAATAGTTAAAAGATGGATAAGTAGGTCTGACAACATTGAAAGTGTAACCGGAAATAGCATTACCCATACTTGGGACATAGGACACGTGGCATGTGGTGACCAATGTTCATTATGGGGATGGGATGGAGGATGGGGTGAAGAATGGAAAGACATGATAAATTCTGACTCACTGGTCAACAATGTCGCCTCCTCATTTTGCTCATGTTATCCTAGAGTTATATTTAGGGTAAATTTTAACATTAACTCGATAAATTCGATTTAAATTAATGTATCATAAAATATAGACAATTTAAATCAAAATCTTTAAATTGATAGCCCACTACTTTGTTCCATGCAGCTGTCTCTTGTTGGCAATTATTACATGCTCTTCTCCTTGTTCATCCTCACTCTCTAAATTATATATATATTCTATCTCCCATTCTTTTTTCTTACATAGCATTTCTTTTTTTCTCCTACAAAACCAATCCCGCTTGTCTCTCTTCCTTGAAGTATTGAACACACAATGTCGAGCAGACGATCGCGTTCTAGGCAGTCAGGTGTTTCCAGGATCACAGATGACCAGATCGCCGATCTTGTTTCCAAGTTGCAACACCTTATCCCTGAGCTTAGCCGAAGCCGCTCCGACAAGGTATTTAAAATGATATGTTAGCTTGCTTCATGCTGTCTGACATGTCACTCAAATGTATCGACAATGTTACATTAGTTTTAAGCTTAAGATCGATCCCATATTGTTGTTGTTAATCTTTATTTCTTCTGATTTGTGTTTCAGATATCAGCTTCCAAGGTCTTAGAGGAGACCTGCAATTACATCAGAAGCTTACGCAGAGAGGTGGATGACCTAAGCGACCGGTTATCCCAGCTATTAGCTTCCACAGACATTGACAGCGACCAAGCAGGCATTATCAGGAGTTTACTCATGTAATGTAATAACATATTTATAATCTACCTTTGTTGCTTTGTCTTATTAGTAGACGTAGTAATTACTGATGAACCTTAAGACACTGGGTTGATTTACAGCTATGGTTACCGAGCATTCGGGAAATGAAATGACTGCCTTGCCTCAATCCCCCCAAAGAGAGAATACTTAAGGAAATTAAAATGATTATTTAGTCATAATCTAGGTTTCAGTAAAGACTAAAATGTAAAATAGACTATCAATAAAGTTTGGCTATAATAATAGAATACATTATTTTTTTAAAATAATTTAAATTTAAATTTTCAAAGTAATATTATTAAGACGGAGAGTTATAAATTTTGAAGAATAAATATTTATTATACTAAAAAAAATATAATGTGCTACAGCAATTTATTTTTATGCCTAGGCCTATTGCTGGGCCGGCTAAACTGTAGAGCTACCCAACGTCCATTTTTTAGTTTAATAAAGGAAACCTGGTCGGATATCATTTTTAATGGTTATGCATTGTGGGTTATAAAGTATTCGAATTTTATCGTTATAAATAAAATAAATTAATTAATAAATTAAATATCAAATGAATACAAATCTATTAAAAGACTTCCTACTATTTTAAAAGATTATTTTAGTCCTTTTACTATACTCAAAAGCTTATTTTAGTTAGGGATGGTCACGGAACACAGATTTGATGGGTTTCGACCCGACCCGGTTTAATCGGGTCGAATTTTTTGGTAAAAATTTAGGGTCGGGTCGGGTTCGAGTTTAGGGTGGAAAAAATCCGACCCGACCCGAGACTAATAGTGTAATTTTCCCTTATATATTTTAGGAATATTTGCAATAATAACCCCTCTTGATATATATTTTATACAGTTAAATCACTAAAATTATTTCTTTTATAATTAGGTCACTAAAATTAAATATTTTTACAATTATATCCCTAAATTTTATTTTTTTTACAATTTAGTCCCTAAAATTTTAATTTTTTTAATTATTCGGGTCGGATCGGATCGGGTTGGATTTCGGAGCTTAAAAATCGGGTCAAGTCGGGTCGGATTTTTTCACCTTAAAACCGGATCGGATCGGATGACGGATGGAGGGTATGATTTTTCGGGTCGGGTGCAGGTGGACCGAAAATCCGACCCATGCCCATCCCTAATTTTAGTCCACCTACTAAGAAAATGACATTTTATTTCTCGCATGTTTAACAAATTAATATTTTTACCTAAAATTTTAAACTTATAGTTAGTTGTCTTAAATAATTTGATCTAAACGTCCTTCTCCCCAAAGCCAAATAGGCACACACAAAAAAGCAATAGGTTTGATTGACTACAAAAATAAAATTGTCCTTACGTAACCGGTCATGCATAATATCAAATAAATTATTTTTATTTTTAATAAATTTATCAAGGGTTATACTCATAACAATTATCCTATTCAATTACTTCAACCATTTTAAAATATCTTATGTTTTGGGTGTTCGAGATTCGATTTTTATGTATGATTTAATTTCTCGTGTATCGCCCTTTATATTTAATTAGTTTGATATATAAAAATATATTTTCTTATATTAGTCCATAATATGATTTAAGTAAATCCATGAACTCAATATACCATTAAGCCTAACCTATTTAATAAGCCTTGAAATAATTTTTTAATATAATATCTATTTATTTATATTTATATTTTTTTAACAATATACATTATAAATAAATTAATTAAATTTAATTATTTTAAATAAATCATTTATTTAGTTCATATTCGTATGATCTTTTATTTTTAATCAGTTGATATTTTATTATTTTCAACACATTACAAATATTTTGATTGCAAAATACTTCTATAGATGTCGAACCATACTACCGAATATATCATATTTAAACTTTTGTAACCTAGTAAATTTTAAATAAAATGAAAAATAATCATTTACTTTTCTATATAAGCAAGTTAATAATTATACTTTTAGGATAAATTTTATATTGTTATCTAAAAATATATTAATTATAAATAATAAGAATAACAATTGATTAACACTAAATTTATTTTTAATAGGAGTCATTAATTTTATTAAACGGAGAAAATATCTAAAATTATAGTAAAAGTTTATAACTATTTGCGTAAACTAAATATATAATTTAAATATTTTTTTAAAACTAGTCACTTTAAATCATATAAAGATGATACATATTTCCGTCAAAAAAAAAGATGATACATAAAAAAGATAAAAAAAAATCCAAAAAAATTGATTGAAGAATAGACACAAACAAATATGACTATATTGAAAAACAAACCACAAAAGATGATTAAGCTGTTAAAAAATCATCGAGAACTGTAATAGAACCATAAATAACATATTCTAGTATAAGAAAATCATTCAATACATTTGTCATATATTATTTAGAGTACATAATTTTTTTATTTTAATATTTAAGAGTTTAGTTTGGAGCGTTTAAAATTTAGGGTTTAAAATTGAGTTAGAAATTAGATTTTATTTTTTAATGAGAAAATTTGTATACTTGTGTAAATATTTTTTTCCAATGTACATATAAGTTTACTTGTATAGTATAACAAATTACAGAAAATTAAAAGATATATGGATTAAAATTACAATAAAATATTTTTATATACTAGTGATATAAGTTGTCGTGAAAATATGAAAACATTTTTTTTGGTTTCTAAATGTATCGATCCGACTTAAAAATTGAGTGATTAATGTTTTTTGTTTTGTTGACTCGTATAAAAATAAACGTTAATTATAAATTTAAAATTATTTTATACTGATGATGAGAATCAAATCTTTGATCATTGATTATTATTTTATAACCAATAGGGTTTTTGATATATTATCTGAATAATAATAAAAATAAAAATGTCTTATTTTAAATTACTAAAAATAAAATAATAGTAAACCGAGAGGGTCATACAGTTGACGTCAAAACAAAGAATAGCACATGGGAGTGCAAGGTGAGCCAACTCCCCCATAACAGAAGCAAGAAATATTGCCATGTGCAGAGGAAGATTCAGCTCATGTTGTAGATCATTTGTCTATAATTACTTTAGTTTGTAATTATTAATAGAATAGATAAGGAAGAAGAGGAGCAGAAGATGTGGGAGGAGAAACATGTTGGAGAACATGCAACTAATCAAGTCATGTCACATACGAAGGCACTCGAACCTAATAAATTAAGTACGATCAATTAACCTATAATTATAAATGTATGTCCTTCACAGATACTTAAAATAACGTATTGTATTTATTCGAATATATAATTTTTAAAGTTTTTTTTTACTTATGTACTATTCATACATAGCTGGGGAACACAGTTATTAACTGTGTCTTCAAACGTAGTCAGCAGTATGAAAGGTTAAAAAGAGGGACCAAACATACCATTGTAGCAGCTATTGTCTGAAAACAAAACATTTTTCTTAGGTAGCTTATGAAAGTTGATGAGCCTGGGGGTGTCTGCTAGAGTTTAAAATAAGTTGTTTTTTCCAAAAGGAAAGGAAGACCCAGCCAGACAGCCAGCCTGCCCCTCTCTAAAAGAAAAAGAGATGATAATAGAATGGAAGCATCCATGTCTAATCAAATAATTACTTAGGAGGTTTGAGATTTCTTACAGAATCCTAGGTTTTGCTTTGAGCATGGATTTAGGATAATTATTTTCCCAATCATTAATTAAGACAAATGGTGACTGAGAGTAAATCACGTGCCATGCATTTTACTCATCTTACTGTAAAATAAGAACTTAGACGTAAGAAAATATGAGAGAATAATAATAAATAATTTCGTATCTAATCATTAATTAAGATAACTGTTAAAGTGAGATTATAACAAACTGGACATATCATATCACTTAAAATATCTTTTTTTGAAGGAATTGGTGTGGAAATAAGCGATTGCATCAGATGGGGGCATGGGGTCGACTCAGAGACAAAAAAAAGGACCTGGCAACAGGAGTTTTGCTTGGGGTTTTCAAAACCCTATTCTTATCTCTCCCAACTTGAAAGATAGAGCCATTTGACAGTTGCAGGGAGGGAAAAGGAAGGTCTGAAACTGATGAAAGGGAAATGGATGGGAAAGAGGGTTTGGTCCCGATGCACGATAGGTGTTGGTGGGTTAGGTAGCAACCCCTGACCCCAAGCCCCCCTCCTGCTCGCTCATGGCCCCATCCCTTAGATTCCCACATCTTCTCTCTCTCTCCTTCTAGTTGTCATCTCAGCTTTTTAAAGTTTTATACCGATTAATCTAGATCGATATATGTCTATTGGACGAGTCTCCTAATAAGGAATTTTGTACTTACACAAGACACTAAACTCAATATCTGCTCAAACGATATCGAACTGTTTACCACTTGAACTAACTCGTTTTAACTACTTCTCTATCTTTACATCCACATCCAACTCAAATTAACATGGAAATATTGAAATGTGTTATACACCATGTATGAGGAACCAATCAAGCTTCTTGAAAGTTGCTTTCTGTTCTGAAAATTTTATTTTGTGTCTGAAGGCAAGTCTCTTTATTGAAATGTGGAAAACTTCAATGGTTACTAAAGTATGGAAAAAGGATAGAACCATGAAAATGGCCCTCAAATTATTGGGATCACTCCATGAAAATGTTTTCAGAGTCACCACAGTACCAGGCTATTTTGCTTAGCAGACAGCCTTTTCCCTCTAGCTATGACCACTTTTGTCCTCGACATGCAAAAGGGTTGCGTTTCATCATATTATTTAATAAGAATTTCATGAATTTTCATTTATTGTCAAATCAATTTTTAAAAGGAAAATTGACAGCTTTTCCCTCTACAATGCCAATAGCACAAAAACATATAAAATAAACCCATCTTCATATAAAGAGACTAAATGAAACAATAGAGCCATTATTCATATCCATCTCTCTCAGAATTTATAGAAATAGTATAAAAGAAAATTCTAGTTCCTTTTTCTTCCTTGAAGCTAAAGGTTGAAGTTGACAAGGTATATGAGCTATTGATTTCTCAGCATCACCTTCAAATTCAAAAGATAAATCTTCCCACAAATCTCCTGCTTCATGTCGTGCAATGGGATGGCTTTTTTCCCAGCAAATTTTATGCTTCAAGTCCAACCTCCTCATGGTCACGAAGATCACCAACGCCCCACGAATTCCGTCAATCAGATTCTCCATTCCTGCACGCCTCCCCATGACTTTCATGGTACTAGTACTACCACTTCATTTATCTTTATGCTTTCATCTGATCTTGATCTCTGGGAAATTTAACCTGTCTCCTGGTTCTGATTTCCACAGGTGTTGCATCGTTTCTAGGGAAGAGATCATTGCCGTTTCCGGGGATTGATGTGTGTGAAGAAGCAAACGGGGAGGATGATTTATCAGACGACGGTTCACAGGCAGGAGAAAAGAAGAGGAGGCTTAACATGGAACAAGTGAAGACATTGGAGAAGAACTTCGAGTTGGGCAACAAGCTCGAACCCGAGAGGAAAATGCAGCTGGCTAGAGCTCTCGGACTGCAACCGAGACAGATTGCTATTTGGTTTCAGAACAGACGAGCCAGATGGAAAACAAAGCAGCTGGAGAAAGATTATGATCTCCTTAAGAGACAGTACCAAGTGATCAAAGCTGACAATGATGCACTTCAAGCTCAGAACAAAAAACTCCACGCAGAGGTAATCTATTTTCATTAATTACGTATACTATTTAGTTGTTTTTTATTTAACTATAATGTGGTGGTGTGTTCAAGTAGATAATGGCACTGAAAAGCAGAGACGGAGCAAGTGAATGTATCAACCTGAATAAAGAAACCGAAGGCTGCAGCAGCAATAGAAGCGACAACAGCTCAGATGTGAAACTGGATATACACGAGAGGCCGCTAACGAGTAGCAGATCAAGAACCCAGTTTCCATCCCTACTGTTCCAAGCCGCATCGTCTAATTCGAGCCACGACGATCATCATAATCATCCACCTCAAATGGTTAAAGAAGAAAGCCTCATCAACAACATGTTCTGCACCATCGAGGATCAAACCGGATTTTGGCCTTGGCTCGACCAACAACATCATCATTTCAATTGAAGTTTGTTTTAGAAATGAAGAGAGAGATGTTCGCTTGGATAGAGTTGGATCATGCGAGAAGAACTGCCCAAGTTAAATTATATTTTCATTTTTTGCTAAGTAAATTGAAGTGCAGATTGGTTTGCAGCAGCTCTAGCATGGGCCATGAAAGATTATAGAAATGCGATTCTCTTTAGCTACATATTTTTAATTATGTTTCCGTTTCTTCTTCTTCTTCTTCTTCTTGTTGCTTTGAAATCATGTGTTTCTGTACTGTGGAGTGCATTGAAGAGAATCCCTTGTAATGATCATTTTATTTCTCCAGTCTGATTTCATCATTCATTGATCAGAACTCCAGGGTAAACGCCAAAGGTGACCAATATATATAATAAAAGTGGAGAGTATCCAACACACATTCCAAGGGGAGAAGATGACAAGCAGGTACATGAAGAGTGGAAGCAAACAAGGAGAGTTGGAAAGGGTCATTTTCTTGAATAGAACAGTTCACATACATACCCATATAGCTATTTAACTTTAAAGCTTTATCGTATACTTATTTTACGATTTTTTAAATATATATATATCTATAATTTTTTTTTTGTTTTCAACGCATATACATATCTATAAAAAATATATATAATTATTCAAAATTAAACGAAAAAAATATATTTATATTAAAAAATCGCATGACCATATTTAAACATGATTTATGTAATAATGCCATTGGTATTTATGTTTCCATTTCTTGTTTTCAATGTCCTTGTGATTGGCATCCTAAAGCAAGAAGTAAATATTGATTGGTCTTGGTAATTGGTGTAAATTAATGTGTTAGGCAACGAATCATCGTACTGTCTGGTAGCTAACACCTCACAAAAGCAACACAGATTGATTGTAAAGAAATGTATTAAGACAATCAGTAATTAAGGTTACCTTTAAGGTTGTAGTCCCCTGTCTAAGTTTAAGGATAAATAATCGTAGGTCAAAATTTTAATTATTTCAAATAATAAAGTTAGTCAGACAGACAAAGAAACCCTAATTTCACTCAAACAAGTTAAGGATGTAATTATAAATTAACACGCGACGTTATAAGCTTGTTTATTACTTAGAAAATAAGATTATTTAATTATACTTCTTTTATCATGGGATCATGTGAAGAGATTCGAGATAATCTTCTGGCAACATGCAGACTGCAACTACCGGCATTTGGTGAGGAGAGGTTTAAAAATACATTTATTTTTATTATATATTATTGATGTTTAAATTTATATACCAAGAATAAATCCAGCGTAAAAAAATTAATTAATTAATTTTAAAATAGAAATAGTTATGTTTTTTTAATATTTTTAGTTGATTTTTTGATTTTAAAGAATTTTATCTTAATTAATCTGAATCGACCTATATTTTTATCACTGATAGATCATTAGCGTTTTTTTATATATACAAAGATTCGAACTCGATATATACTAAAATAATATTAGATTGTCTATTACTTGAATCAATATTATTATATTATTAATGTATAAATTATTAAACACTTAAAAATGTTTAAGAACGTGTAGTGTGAAAATGATTAAGAAATTAGTGTTGGAGATATAGTTTGTTTGGTGGGCACATGCATGCTACCGTTGTTTTTCATTCCTTTTCCTTTAGGGCAAGGGTTTTCGTATATTCCCCAACATGTCTGCTAAGTTATAATATATATCTGTGTAGCGAGAGTTTATTAGGTAAATTTTATTTATTATTATTCATAGTTCAAATAATAAGAATTAGATAATTTTTTAATAATTGTTATCAACAAATTACATGTAACAAAAAAAATAATGATTTATCTTAAAAAATTAAAATAAACGTTTCTGATTACTTATGATCATAGATGTTGTGTTGACCAAAATTCATCTAATAATTTTTTCATGCGAGCAGACCCAACATCTAAATGATAATGGAATTAATTATTCAATTAAATTGTGTTTTGTAACATGAAATTGTGGTGTGTCAACGGCATAATCATATATTGTAAGCATATAATTAATACATTTGGAATGCTTTGTCTACCCATTAAAAAAACATTTTTTTATTTAGTATATACTGAAGGTCGAGGTTGATATGAAGAAGTATTCTTACATGCATTTGATGTCTTGTTTATATAAATCTATTATTTTTATTTTTAATTTTAAAAGAATCTCTGTTTTTATAGTACGTTTTTTGTCTTTGTGACACGTTTTCTTTTGTCTTTGTGATATGTTTTCATTTTGTGGTTTGATTCATCTGCTCTTGGCACGTTGCAGCAGCATATTCTAACGATCGATTGTTGTTTGTCGGTGGTTTGATTTATTTGTTCTTGTGGTTTGATTAAATCGGCGCTAGTTTCTGATTTATATTTCTTTCGGTGGTCTTTCAAAAAGTTATATCCCACTCCGGTTGATGGTTTTTTGCCGATGAAATCAATCTTGGGTAGCGATGCTTTTTACATAACAGTTTGGATTGTCTACAACTCCTTCCTTCTTTATGCGCCTCGTTTAGACAAAGACAAGGAGATTTAAGAAGCTTCTGAATTTTATTGGTATGCTTAATTCCATAAGAATTTTATTTTCTCTATTTTGGGGGTTATAAAATGATTGAATTGTTTAATCTAATTTTTTTTCACTTCTTGAAGACTGATGTAATTATATTTTTTTTTATAGATTTAATAAAAATTCAGTAGTATTTGTCAAAAAAAAACTATAGTAGAATTTAAGTAATTTATTAGAGAATGATAAATTATTTTACACTATTAATGGATTTGTGACTTTAAACAATGAGAGATTTAGATCGTAAGGATAATTCGTATAATAAAAATATATGAACACAAATTTTTAAACGAATATGAACACTTAAAATGAACCGAACGAATATAAACGAGAGTATATTTATGTTTATTTGTTTAATTTTAATCGAATAAATAAATAAATATAAACATAATTTTTTTGTTCGTATTCTTTTATTAAAAATAATTTATTTGTTTCGTTCATGTTTATTTGTTAATATGATAAATGAACACAAATGAATATGTAATATATTAAATATTTAATATTTTGAGTACGTTGAATTTAAATAAACATATCATAATCTAACATTTTTTGGGTAAACCCAACCGACCCAAATATCTCAAACAGGCCCAATTGTCGTCTTATATCAACGGACAATAAGAGCCATCGCTTTTCTCAAACCCATATCAACGGTCCATAAACACTGACTATGTATCAATTAATTCAGGTTTATTATTTCCTTTCCCTTCCCTTCCCTTCCCTTCCTGTCAAAGTCGAACACACAGCCCGCAGCAGCCAACCCTCGCTTCTCTCATTTTCTCGGGAAAAAAGTGTGAAGAAGCATGGGGAAAGGCCCTGGTCTCTACTCCGATATCGGAAAAAAGGCTAGAGGTTTGAAATTTCTCATTTTCCATTTCGTCTTCATTTAAGCTGTACTTTATTACCTTTTTTTTTTTTCCTTATATTTTTCTTGATTCAGATCTTCTCTACAAGGATTATCAGGCCGACCAAAAATTCACTCTCACTACTTACACTTCCAATGGAGTCGTGAGTTTTCCTTTTCCTTTTGCTTTTTGGATTTTGTTTATATTTTAAGCTAAATCGGTGATGCTTTTGCTATTCATTTTCGGTTCCTTTAATTTATTTGACTTTATGTTAGTTTACTCGTAAATTGAACTTTAGCAACCCTTCTAGGGCAATGCTGTTCTTTTTATTTCAATTTTGTTGAATTTCATTGAGCTTGTTCTTTACTTACTAGTGTATATTATCTTTGTGTTTCACCTAATTTTAATCTGTACGTCTCAATAGAATTCCTTTGGATTTATCTTTTTGTTTCATGTGTTTGCTTGAAGAATTTTCATGCTTCATTTTATGATTGATTTAGAGATTTATTGTTCTGGCTCATTCTTTCTATACTCCACGGGCTACCTTCTTATCTAGTTTTGAATTATGTCAGGTAATCACATCAACTGGTATTAAGAAAGGTGAATTGCTTTTGGCTGATGTAAACACTCAGCTGAAGAACAAGAACATCACAACTGATGTTAAGGTCGACACTAGATCGAATGTAAGTTGTGCAATGTTTTTACAGTTCAGTTAGGGTTTATATCTCTAGGGTCATATTAATAGTTGTTACATCAGGCTGTGCATATATCATTCTCATGAATACAACAATAACAGGGTTTTTTGTACCTTATAGATGTACAAGGTGTTATTTCCCTTTTCAATTTACAAACCATGGCATTGGGACTTCTTTGTTTTCTCCTGACAAGTGAAATTATTGCAGTGTCGTATAGTATCCCATTTTGATGTTTTGAGTTTGGCTTTCTCTTTTGTAGCTTTTCACCACTGTCACTGTTGATGAACCTGCACCAGGATTGAAGACCATCTTTAGCTTCGCTGTTCCTGATCAAAAGTCCGGCAAGGTAATTGAGACTTTCTTACCCATGTTCCTGTTGTTAAATTCATTTTTTTCTAATAGAAAACTTTCAGCCTCTTAATTTAAGTAACGTGGTGTAGCTATATTTTCCCCTTCAGTTAAATTTATTATAGGTTTTATGAGTAATAACTGTCTTTATTGTTGTGGTAGCAGGTTGAGCTGCAATACCGGCATGATTATACTGGCATAAGCACAAGCATTGGATTGACTGCAAACCCTCTTGTTAACTTCTCTGGTGTGGTTGGAAACAGTTCTGTCTCTGTTGGTACTGATCTCTCATATGACACCGCCAGTGGAAACTTTACCAAATTGAATGCTGGGTTAAATATCACCCATTCTGACCTCATTGCTTCCATGGCATTGTAAGTATTTCTTTATGAAGGGTTGGGATTTTAACTTTTTGATTTGTCTATATGTTTTGAATTTGATGTTCTCATAAACTTGTATTGAATTTGTTTTATGCAATCCTGTGCTTGTCATTGAGTGGCTTTTCTATCTTCACTAATGAAACTTGTATTGAATTTATTTTGTTGATAACTACAGGAATGATAAAGGTGACACTCTAACTGCTTCCTACTACCACATTGTTAGCCCATTGACTAACACTGCAGTTGGTGCGGAGCTGACTCATAGTTTTTCAAGTAACGAGAACACTCTCACAATTGGTACGCAGCATGCTCTTGACCCATTAACCACAGTGAAGGCTCGTGTGAACAACTATGGGAAAGCAAGTGCACTAATTCAACATGAGTGTTGTCCGAAATCCCTCTTCACTATATCGGGAGAGGTGGATGCCAGAGCAATTGAAAAGAGTGCTAAGGTTGGGCTGGCCTTGGCACTCAAGCCATAGGCAACGCTATTACCTCGTTGCATGGCCATGCTTTTGATTGGTGAAGATAAATAATATACTCTTGACGGATTTGGTAATTTGATTGTCATGGAATGTAAAAATAATTCAGCGGCCAACTGACTGAATTTAGCCATTTGTTTTCATTGGATTTCCAAGGACGTGCAGTTTTGCTGAACAAGTTTTCATGTTGTCAAATGTCGATTTAATTGTGAAATTTTAGAGTTTAGCCTACTGGCTGAATTATATATTATTAGATTTACATAACAAGGGAAATTATACAAACTTGAGACGTTCAGGAAGATTTATACATTGTCGGTCTCGTGCATAACAACTATCAGAGCTATGATGAAGGCATAGTCCACCTCTGGATACACCTTTACCTTGAAACTATCTTTACCCTTGCAACTTCCCCATGTGTAATTATGCTTAACCTCTGCAAGGATCGACTTGCCTTTCCAGACTTTGAAAGAAAGGGAAGTTAAACTTCCTGTCACATGAAAATCTGGACCATCTTCCTTGTAGTTGCTTGCTAAGTAGACATTGAGATTGTTCTTGATTGGAAGCGCGTCGGATCGTTGCACGCTGCAGAGGAAATGGCTTTGCTCAGAGCTTTCACCTTCATGGATTAGCCATTTCTTTTTCCAGGACAACGCCTGTTGATTTGCAGAAACACATTAACCTTTTCATGTACTGAACTCATATCAGAGGGAAATGTATGGAAACTTTGAACATATTAGAATACCTTTTTACGCAGAGTGATGACAGGCAAACCAGCAGGATCTTTCATGACCCTTTTCTTCGCCGAGTTCCATACGTCGCCATCGATCTGAAGGAGGACATTCCCGGTAGTATCGAACACGTCATAGTGTGCGTTGTAAAATGATTCTACTTTTCTCTTCACGATGAGCTGCATTATGTAAGGGACACAGAATTGATCCCCAATGATCCTGATGGTCTGTTCATCAACAGTCGCCATTTCCGAACCAATGTAATGGATTTTGATGCTGCTTTTCTCTGTTCTTCCTGGAGAAGAGAAAATAAAGATTAAGCTCTTCTAACCCGGGGAAAAGGAAGAACAATATGAGATGGGATGAAAGGAACCTATACGTGTAATGATGTGCAAATAAAATAAACCATATTTATCTATTTGCAGCTCCCTTGGGTTTAGATTACAGATTTTGATTATCCATAAACAAAATTCTGGCAGTTTGTTGTTATGATAAACAATGAACACCACTCCATTCTTAGACAGAAACTTTCTAATTTTGAGCATCTAAACCTAAATTTAAGAATCCAATACTAACTGCTTCATTTTCATGATTATATTTTCATAGGTACAAAAAAAAATGATATTCTCTAAGTCTTTAGTATATATTCTCTAAGTCTTTAGTATATATTACACCCACATTACTGTCATCTTCGACAACATTGTTCCATATGATCCGGAATCGTTCAAAGATTTGAAGGATTATGTATTAATTAAAGTATAATTTATAAAAATAAAATTTTTAATTTAAAAAATATATTAAATGTATGTTGACTTGTTACGTAGGTAAGAAGTATAAATTATTTACCCCTTTTCAGTGTTATTTTTTTATGTCTAATACTAAAAATTTAGATTTATAATTTAAGGTTAGGTTAGGGTTTAAAAAAATATGGGTAGAATGTATTTTAGGGTTTATGGTTTATAATTTAAGATTTAAAATTTAAGGTTGACTTATAATTTAAGTTTTTAATATTAGAGTATAGAAAGACACTAAAAATGCTTTTTTTCTGTATGTGGAGTTATTATTATTTAACTTGTCAATAATCTCTAGAGTAAGTGATTAAAATTCACGATAAATTTTCTTTCTATCTTTCTTTGATAGTGGTTTTGAACCCGTTAAAAATAAATTTTCTCTTTCCTCTTTCCTCTTTGTAGATAAAATTTACTTTAAATAAATTTTTATTTTTTTTCATATAAAAAAATAGTTGACATTTACATAAAAATTAATTATTAATTAATTAATTAATTTAATAAATAAAAATTATAAATAATATAATAATTCAAATTTATATAATAATTTTTTATATTGCCTGTAATATATGTATAGAGGAGAGATTATTAGATGTACCTTGTCTACCACGTTATCCATGATCCAAACAATTAAGATCGTTTATCTTTAAATAACTACTTACTCACTAATTATATGTAGGAGAGTTGATAATTCCCTTTAGAAAAAATTGAGATAAACAATCCTGATTAGTTGAGATTATGAATAATGTGATGAATAAATTTTACCTAATAATTTTTCGTATAGGAGGATACCAGATTTTTTTTATTTTCTCGTCGATATAAAATTTTATTTAATAAAAAGATCGATATCTCATTAAAAAAAATAATATTAAAATAGAAAATTATATATATAACTACGATCAAGATACGATAAATAGTAAATTATTTAGTACTATCGAATCTCTTACATCTTCACGCCATATATAAATCATGTAAGAAACTTTCAACCCTAAACATACTAAACCAATTATCTGAAGACCCTGCACTATAAACTAATCTTTTAATAGCCAGCAGCCCATGAAGCCAACACTAAGCTACCATTTCCCTTCTTTTCAGAGTTAATGGTTGCATTAAAGAAGGGAAATCTTGATTTACAAGTTAAATGGGGTTTGGTATATACAAATTACAGATCAGTAAAATATATAGTATCATTTAAATGAAAATTTAATACAAATTTAAGACTAAAATGACTAAATTATTAAAGTTAAAGACAAAAAAAATGATTATGCCATTAATTAATGAGGATTTCTTTAATTCATCAAACCTGAGGTTCTGCATGCAACAACAAGGCCAAACTCCAAAATGACCACATTACCTGTTAAGACTCGATTAATATCTGAATTAGGCGATTGAAAAATAAATAATAAAATTAATAGTTAAGTTGCACCTAAACAAAGGGAGTAGATCTTGTGGTTTAATGACTCATTGATGTGAGTCATTTCAGGAAATTTATTAAATCATAAAGTAAAGTAATGGCATACATGTTTTACTGAAAACTTGTATATATTTTTTATTTGATGTACGGTAATAATAACTATTTTTTTATTGTCAGATGTTTTTATTAAAAATTAATGATTGATTATGAAATATACTTGATTTCTATAGGCGGGATCGAACCCTTGAACCAACCATTTTTAACTCCATTTTTATTTCTTCATGGGCCATCAAGGTATTTTTAAATGGGCGAAAATTGTCTAACTCTTTCTCATGCATTCTTTTATATCTTTGTTTAAAATCAGAGGATTTAGAGTTTAAGGTTCAAAGTTAGGAGTTTGTGGTTAGGATGTAGGGTTTAGATATAGAAAATAAAAGTTATAGTTCAAAGATTTTAAAGATGGTTAGCGATTTTTTTTTCTCGAAAAAACTAGGAAATTTTAAGATGTTTAGGTATCACCATTTAGAACAGAAGTGTTTAAATGTTGAAATTTAATTTCAGACAACTCAGCCTTGTGAAGGAAGCAATGCATGCTAATTATTCACTTTTAATGTATAGACTAGTGGTTGCAACAACTACTACGCCGGGGTTGATTCCATGAACCAAGTTTGGGTGGAAAACCAAACCCTATAAAAACCCTCTCGATCCATCTCTGTGTCTCACTCATTGTTTCCCTCAAACAACAAGACAGTCGAGTTCTATCTACCTACAGATGGAGACTCTAAGCAACTCTTCCATCATTTTGCTTGCCCTTCTGCTTTCCATTTCTTCTGCATTACTGTCCTTAACAAGTGCAGAGATTCATCGGCATAAATTTGTTGTATGTCTTGTTTCGATGTATTTCTTTACATTTACTAGTGTTTGTTTTAATTTAATTACTAATTAGTGAAGTCAATTATGAATGGAACAGATTCAAGCAACACCAGTGAAGAGGCTGTGCAAGACTCACTACAGTATCACTGTTAATGGCATGTTTCCTGGACCAACCGTGGAGATCAGGAATGGAGATTCCCTTCAAGTTCAAGTTGTCAACAAAGCCAGATACAATGTTACCATTCACTGGTAATTGCACGTCCAACCAGTACATGCATGCATGAAACCAGCTTTCAACCTTCATAACGTATTATGAATATGATTGTCTGATTAGCTAGCTGCTGGTGTGTTTATATATTGAATTGCCATAACTATTAACCATGATTTTGATTTACAGGCATGGTGTTCGGCAAATGAGGAGCGGATGGGCAGATGGACCAGAATTTGTGACTCAATGCCCGATTAGACCAGGAGGAAGCTACACCTACAGGTTCACAATTCAAGGACAAGAAGGAACTTTGTGGTGGCACGCTCATAGCTCATGGCTTCGAGCCACTGTTTATGGAGCTCTCATCGTCCGTCCCAGGCTAGGCGAATCCTACCCTTTCCCTACACCAAATCGCGAAACACCCATTTTACTAGGTAATTAATCCACATATTATACATTTTCGAATATTCCTATATATAGAAGAAACTTATGTGGTTGATTATGACTACAAGGTGAATGGTGGGATGCAAACCCCATTGATGTCGTGAGGGAAGCAACGAGGACAGGAGCTGCTCCAAATGTGTCTGATGCTTACACTATCAATGCTCAACCTGGTGATCTATACAATTGCTCCGCAAAAGGTTAGACATAATAACTTTCAAACTTGAGTTCAAATTCCGTACATATGAATACAGGAGATTGATATGGTTGGCTTATTTTTACAGGCACCACAATCGTTCAAATAAACTCCGGCGAGACCAACCTCCTTAGAGTCATCAATGCTGCCCTGAACCAACCGCTTTTCTTTGCGGTGGCCAACCATAAGCTAACCGTTGTCGGTGCTGATGCTTCCTATATCAAACCCTTCACCACTTCAGTACTCATGCTAGGTCCTGGACAAACCACTGATGTTCTCATCAGAGCTGACCAGCCACCGGCTAGATACTACATTGCAGCCCGAGCCTACCAGAGCGCACAAAATGCACCCTTCGACAACACTACCACCACAGCCATTCTTGAATACAACTCCGCTAGAAAGGGAAATGCACCCAAACCGATTATGCCTTCTCTGCCAGCCTACAATGATACCAACACCGTCACAGCCTTCACCCGAAGCTTTAGAAGTCCCCGGAAAGTCGAAGTACCGACTGAAATCGACGAAAGCCTCTTCTTCACCGTCGGTCTAGGACTCAACAACTGCCCACCAAAGTTCCGTAAAAGTCGTTGTCAAGGACCGAATGGTACACGTCTTGCCGCTAGCATGAACAATGTCTCATTCGTTCTCCCACGAAACTTCTCTCTTCTCCAAGCTCACCAACAGAGGATCCCGGGAGTATTCACCACGGACTTCCCGGGAACCCCACCAATTAAATTCGATTATACTGGAAACGTAAGCCGGTCTCTCTACCAACCTATTACAGGAACTAAACTGTACAAATTGAAGTTCGGTTCAAGGGTGCAAGTAGTGGTTCAAGACACTAACATTGTCGGAGCCGAGAACCACCCGATTCATCTTCACGGATACGATTTCTACATCATTGCAGAAGGTTTCGGAAACTTCGATCCAAAGAAAGATACATCTAAGTTCAATCTCGTTGACCCACCTTTGAGGAATACAGTTTCGGTTCCAGCGAGTGGATGGGCAGTCATTAGATTTGTTGCTGACAATCCAGGTGTGTGGTTGATGCACTGTCACTTGGACGTTCACATTAATTGGGGTTTGGCTATGGCATTCTTGGTTGAGAACGGAGTCGGAGAATTGCAGAGTCTACCACCACCGCCGTCGGATTTGCCTGTTTGTTAGGATTCGTCACAGAAACGTCAGCTTGGAATTCATAATTCGAACAAGAATGGCAGTTGCAATAGTGTGTTCCTCTGAATATTTGTTTCGTTTGTATAAATAAAGCGGGTGTCGTAAGAGATGGTTCAGTTCCGTCTGATTACCTGCATGTTTGTTGATTCTGGTTGTATTCTTTTTCCTATGACTTGGTTTCATTCTGCCTTCTAATAAATGCAGGTTCCATTTTTTAAAAAAAATGTTTATTTGTTTTTATAATTACTTGTTTTCTTTATTATTTAAACAAATAAAAAATAATTTATTTATATTATATACAATTTTGAAAATTAAAAAAACAAATCATACCACAGAGTCCATACGAGAATATTAAAATAATACTTGGCATATTTTACGTTTACTTATTGATATATCCACCTCGACTAACGAGCCAGCTCGCCTGCCTGCCACGCTCCCGCACCCACCACCTCCTCATCTCGACCGAACACGTTCCATCACTCTCCCCAGTTCTTATGTCACTTTCTTCTACTCCTTCGACCCTCCACTGTTTGCAGAACTCTTGATTCCCCTTTCGTCCAAAATCAAAAGCTTCGATTTTTTTTTTCTGAGCCATGTTGTTGAAAGCTGCTCCAGCCTTTTCTTTGTTATATCCTCAAGTGGAAAATCAGGGTCCGCTGTTTTCCCTTGTTTCTTCATCTCAAAACTCTCTTTTCCATTCGTTTTCTTCTTCTGTTCATCGGCTTTCTTCTCCTGGAATTGGAACTGGGTCGGTCGTAGTTTGTGCAGCCAAAGGGGCCAACCACAAGCCACTAACTGGTGTTGTTTTCGAGCCATTCAAGGAAGTGAAGAAGGAGCTTGATCTTGTACCCACCGTGCCTCAAGTTTCTCTCGCTCGCCAAAAGTTCACCGATGACTGTGAAGCTTCAATAAACGAACAAATCAAGTGGGTTCTTTTCTATTCCAGTTTGTAAAGCCGACTTTGTATAATACTAATTCAAGCCTTCTCTTTTGAAGAATGAATTTTGAATGATTTCCTGTATGTGTTTGACTTTTTGTTACTGTGTAAAAAATGGATATTTTGCTTATTCTGATGACTCTGGTGTGTATAATGATTATTTTCTAATGTTTTGTACATTTCTTTGGGGATGGCAGTGTCGAATACAACGTTTCCTATGTGTATCATGCTATGTTCGCCTACTTCGATAGGGACAACGTTGCACTCAAGGGTCTTGCCAAGTAATTCTCATTGAAAAGTTTTGAGTTAGTTGAGCATTTTGGAACCCTGTTTTTGGTGCTGAGCTAACATCAGACTTTCCCTTGAATAGGTTCTTCAAGGAATCGAGTTTAGAAGAAAGAGAGCATGCTGAGAAATTGATGGAATACCAGGTTCTTTTATCTATGTTGTCATTTGCTTAACGTTGCTATTCTTTTGTTTATGCCATTGTTTCCTGATTTGGATTGTTTATTATTTATCAGAATAAACGAGGTGGAAAAGTGAAGCTGCAGTCCATATTGATTCCCCTCTCTGAGTTTGATCATGAAGAGAAAGGAGATGCATTGTATGGTAAGTTGATATTATTAGAGCTTGTGTTGATTTTGTAAATAGTGCTCCGTTTCTTATTTAACTGCATTCTTTTTCTACATTCAGGTACAATATATCCACATGAATAATACAATGAGATATAGAATCATGTTATGGAAGTGTGTTTGTAAATTTGTATGGTTGGTGTGTTCATAATCATATATTAGGAATCTAACCTAGGAAGAGATATTTTTTGAACATCTTTCCTAATGTGGAATCGGATTGCATGATAATATCATTTGTCAAAAAGTAGTAAAAATATACTTTAGGTGTTGGCATGTTGAATGTGATTGAAGCTGATTGTGTTTAGTTCTTTGGTACAGCAATGGAGCTCGCCTTGTCCCTGGAGAAACTAACTAATGAAAAGCTCTTGAACCTGCATAGTGTAAGACTCTCTCTCTCTCTCTCTCTATCTATCTATATATACATATTATATAATTGTGAATTTTGATTTAGAAGTGTTAATAAGGCTATGGTCTCCTTAACTTGGTTTTATGAAATCATTGGGTAAAACCATTGCTCAGGTGCGCACAGCTTTTTCTTTGAACTAATAGTTAAGGCTTTGGTGAATAGGTAGCTGTGCGGAACCATGACGTGCAGTTGACAGAATTCATTGAACGCGAATACTTAGCTGAGCAGGTACAATACAATTTTGTTGTGTATAAAATTTGCTTTTACCGATGAATACCAAAATCAGGATTTTTAATCCGTTGTGCTTTCTCTTTATAGGTGGAGGCCATCAAGAAAATAGCTGAATATGTGGCTCAGTTAAGAAGAGTTGGAAAAGGACATGGTAAGAGTCTAAACTTCTTTGGTCTTTTTTTATAAAAGTGCCATCTTTAACTCTAAATCACCATTCTTTCATCTTGTTCATCTATATTTGAGCCTTACATGCGTGTCCGGTGGGTATTCAGGTGTGTGGCACTTTGATCAGATGCTTCTTCATGAGGGAGAGGAAGCAATTGCGTGAGCCTGCTCCCTGCTCCCTGCTCCATTCCATATCAGAAGTTGTTTCTTTAAGGTGTTTCATTAGTTCTTTGTTGAGAGACTTTAGTTGTATAAACTGTGTTTAGATTTGGGTTGTTACTTGTAAGTAGTAGTTTCACAAGGGATGTTGTAAGAAGTCTTTTTATTAAAAGTAGAGACATGGATTTCCTGTTTAAGTTATTATATTTACTGCAGCATTCTTGTCCTTGATAAGTTCATCAACTTTCCCAGTATATTCATATTGACTTGTGTACAATCCAAGCCTTTTAGCAAGACATGAAACCCAAAAAAAAAAACTGATACTGCAAGAAATTACTTGCAACACATACGGGAATGCAAAGTTGCAAGACCGGTCATAATAACAGACAAAGAGGCATGATGTAAAACATTCCTTCTTGCCCTGTTCCAAGAACATCAACATTGCATCTTTGTAAATGCTCATGATGACTTGTGTACCTGTTCAATGAAGCTGTTCCCATTCCATCTTTGACAAGGCCATGATGACTTCTGTACTCTTCACCGTGCTTGAGTTTTCCCATTTCTGGTTTTGCGAATCAAAAAGCTTTTCTACGCTACTCAGAGGAAATCGGACTTGAAAGATAACTTGGCAAAACCTCATAAACAAAATAAAAGGCAAAATGGAGATGCAGGGTATCAATCCCCGTACCTCTCGCATGCTAAGCGAGCGCTCTACCATCTGAGCTACATCCCCATTTGGTTCAACCTCTAACTTATCCGCCTATAATAAATAATAAAGTAAATTGTTGGAAACTGTTTACACAAATGATAACTAAAGCAGCAGGAGCAGAAAGTGTACGACAGAAGCCCTTGGCCTCTTATCTTGTGTTATTTTGAACCTGAAAGGCTGAAATTGCTAGTACTTGCATCAAGTCCAGGGGGATCACTCAATGGCCTGTGGGATTTTAACAGCATGTGGCATAACCGTATCATCCCTAATCTATCAGGTCCTAAAGCCTTAAAGGTAATAGCGTCGGTTCGGAGGGGCTTACAGACACTTGATCGTGACTATGGTTGGATCAACAACACCCAGCATGATATTGGAACCCATGTTATACAATGCATCATCTTCTTCCCAGAAATCCCACGCTACCACTTGATTGATATGTTGCTTTCATAGTTTGAAACCACACACACTGAGCATGGTGTTGTGGGGCGGAAGATGATCATTATGCCAATGTGCAAACGTGGAAAGAAAAGCGTATTTTGCAATTTGCATTAACCTTTTAGTCACATTCAACTTTCAAGGAAAAAAGAAAAGTAAATCATAGAATACGCTAGAAACCATCCAACTCCTTCAAGGTGGGGTTTGACAAGATATTTGAAAGCTATTACAATTTCACCTAAAAGATTCGCCACTCTTCAGATGCTTGCAGAGCAAGGTACATGAATTACATGGTAAATGGAAGATATGATTACTTCTTACAAGGCAGGATCCTATGTCTAAAAACATCCGTAAGCAATCAGACCAAGCAAAAATACTATAAAAAGGTCTTTCTTCGGGGTGAAAAATAGATATACCACACTAACACTTCACTACAGATTGATTATACATGGTAGAATACATGACCTAGTCGAGAAGATGTCCAGAATATCACGGGATTATGAAGCTGAACATACTTATTAATTGAGAATAATTTTTGGGGGAACACAAACTCCTAGCCCTAGGGTTTGTTCCTCAGAAGGGAGGCCCTCGTAGGGAACAAGTTGCACGACCGTGTGAGCATTGAGGTTGTGCTTTTTCTCAACTTCGGCAAATCCCTTGCTAAGAACTTGTTCCACCCAATCCCTCATCACCCTTTTCTCATCAGATAAATATGCAACTGCTACCAGTTGTTCCATAGCTTTTGATTCTATCTCTAACGAACACTCTGCGCCTATCGACTTGCAGAAACTCTGGTTTATGTCGTTCCTTACTTCCTCTGCAAGTGCATCGAAATCAAATGGCTTGAATACCACATTTTTGATAGATTGATCAAAGAAATCCTGCAACCGATGCATGGGGCTCTCATTGACACAGTAATTGTCAGCGTCAACATCATCAGTTTCCTGCAATTCATTTTCTTCAGCCGGAATGTTCAAATCTAGATTCAAAGATGATGTTCGGTTGGCCCGTTTGGTAATTTCCGTCTCATGCTGCTCCAGAGTTGCATGGGAGTCAATCAGCTTTCTTTTAGTCAAAGAACCCTGCTTAAAAATGCTATTTCTTGTAGCAACTATTTTGTCATCATGCTTGATCACTATCTGCAGTGGCCAACCCTTGGCTCTCAATATTTTATCCTCCGAATAGTTAGATGCTTGTTCTTTATGACAAACAACTTGGTTTTCAATGATTAATGTTGAAGTTGTCACAAATATAGCATTGCTGGTGCCAACTTCTCTTCCATGTGAGTCCGAAAACTTGCCTGTTCGGATAGCTTGGGACAAGCAGCTCTGAACCTGAGCATCAGCTTTATCTACATTTTCAAGGAAGACAACAGACAAGGGCTTTTTGCTCAACTCTTCAGCAATATAGTCAACCACAGTCTTCCCGCGAAACATTAAATCATAACTCAGTTCCTGGGAATTGAAGAGAAACTGTGTACCCGCCACCAGCCCATCTTGGGAACTTAGATCAACGCAGATGAAATTTTCTCTGCTTCCATATATTATGTCTGCAAGTGCAACAGCAATCATCTTTTTGCCACATCTATCGGGTCCAGAGAAATTCAACCATATATCACCTCTTCGACTGGCTCCCTGAGATTTCTCAATTCGTGCACGGCCGTCCGCTACAGTTTGGCAAATAACACTTACAGCTTCAGGTTGCCATCCAACTCTTTCGGTGACTGCTTTAAAAAGCGTCTTGAAATTGCTTAGGTTAAGCTTTCCACCGAATTCAGGGGAGGAAGAGGATGAGGACTGAGATGGATGGCTAAAGACGGTCTCATTAATAGCATCAACATTTGCAGGAAGGGCCCCTGGATGGTTTTGAATTGAAGGTTTCATCAATGTATTGCTCGAGGAGACCGAGCATAAACCCAACCCTAAATCAGTTGTCACAGAAGTCACAGATGTAGGTGATGCTTGACTAGCATCATCAACACTTGAATTGGACAAACTGCAAGGAGATATGGGTTCAATTGATTCGAAAACATATCCTTTGGAAGGTGTTCCCCCTAGTTTGGGCAGGAAACTTCCATTTTCAGCCTTGGATACTACAGAGGAAGGGTTGTTTGATAGAGATGTAGACGTCTTTTGAAATTCAAGAGGCAAGCATGAAGTCACGTTTATGCAATTATTTTCACCATCCGGTGCATTTCTGTTGTCGCTACTATGATCACGAGCATTTTCTTGAAAAGTGATTGACTCGGGGCCTGGATGAGTGTGATGAAGGTGCTGGCAAATATTGTCCCACTTCTTATGCAGTCCTGCTACCATAGTGTTTAATAACTGCCCATCTTTGGTCTGCACTGAAGAGAGACAGCGTTGGAACAAAACATGCAATCCGATTATTTTAAAACCAGTATAAACTAACAGATGCAGACCTTCAAGTCTAATCCCTTGTTCGCACCAACCTCTGTCATCTGCAACCAAGAAGGCAAAGTAGATCGACAATGATCTGCCACGGAAACATTGAATCCTCCCTTTGAAACGGTAATTACTTCTTGTTCACACCTCTCGTTGCATAGATGACAGCGGGGTACATGTCGATATGAGCTGCTTAAGGACCCCTTGGACTCCAAAGGTGTAGCGAAGAACCCACCAAATGGAACAAATGACTCCATCAAGCTGCAGTTGGATAAACTATGAGATCGGGTTGGATTTAATACGAAGATGGTAAGAACACATTACACATGGAATCAAATAACAGTGACGATCCAATAAAACATACACTCACCAATAACCACCCATTACAAACGTGTAATTACCAGCAGCGTAACAATACGATCGAGCGATTCACTCGAAGCTTACAATCGATACTTTCCTATATTAGAGTAGACTAGTTAACTCCGAATTCTTTCTATATGAGCTGCAAGAATCCAACTTCCTATGATAAATATGTCACAGCTAAGAACCTTAACACAACAAAATCTCTAAAACTCCAGCTTATGACAAATAAACAGAACATAAGTACTTAACTAAAACAAGATAGTCAGAAAAAACCTTAAGAAGACCAAACATGTCATGCCAACAGAAAAGATATATAAAATATAATATCCATGAAAATCTATGATTTATTTATTTATATACCTGGACTTTGGGTAAGAACGAGCCAATGAATTCCTAACAGAAGTGATGGGCAAAATCTGCAAATCCCAATCTTTCTCGACAGAAGGAAACCTAGTTAAGAATTTCAAATATGTCTGGTAACTCGTTGCAGCTCCCAACAACCAGACTTTCCCTCCATAAACTTGTAATAACCTCGTTAACGATCCAACCACATAACTAACTCCATCTTCTTCACCGACAACCTTGTCATCAGTGTCGGCTTCATCTTTTTCACTTTTGTCGCCAACAAAATTTTTCAAATCCCCGTAGTTCACCACTACCCCGGATCCGGATCCTTCCATTTCACGGCCCATTTCTTCATATTTTGAATCCACCTCCGCTTTATCAAATCCTTCACTAATGCACTTCAAGATACAGTTTTGGATGGAAATTATGTTTAACCCCTGAACTTCTTTAGACAAAAACCCATCTTTTTTTCTCTCCAAAGATTCCGTGAAATTCGCGAGTGCATCGTTTGCGCATACACCGACAAGTAGCGGATTCCTCCTTCGCGCCAAAACTTCTCCTATTCTCCTACAGTTTTCTTCTCCTTCATAAAATGATGCAAACCCCGGGAACGGGAAAGTGCAGCCCCGATGACCTGGGGTTCGGGTGTTTTCACGACCCGGATCCGAATTTTCTAGATTGCAAAGAAAAACCGGTGGGCCACGTGGTCGGGGGTATCTTAAGAGACTAGGGAGGGGGCGGATGATTGCCATCTTGATTTCTGGGCTCCGAAAACCCGCCTCGCCGAAGACCCGACTAACAACTGGGTCATCGAGCATGGATAAAATCAAGTGTTGGAGCTCCACTTTGACGCATGAGATGTTATTGGACGGATTTTGCTGCGACATATCGCGATGAAGGTGGAAATTTTCGGGCTGTCTTCGCTGGTTCGCCTGAGACCGTTTTATCGCGGCCATCAGCGAGTTGGAGACAGGCGGGTCGTTGCTGAGTTGACTCGAAGGAACTCGGTCCAGTGACACGCTAAGGCAAAGCTCCAGCGCCTTGAATTGGAGGCGAGGGGAGAACGCCGCGTTACGGGCACGGGAACAGGCGTCGCGTAGTGGGGAAGAAGGGAGAGATAGAAGAGCGGAAACGGCATGGAGCGACGTCGTTTGCGCGTGCCCCCTTCGTCGCGCGACTTTCGCAGCCTCATCTAGCGCGTGAGCTGCCTCTGGCGTTAAGCATTGCCGCGCTACACTTACCGGCGTAGGCATCGCCGGCTATCATAAAAACCAAAAAAAGTTTTTTTTACAAGTTAAAACCACTAGTATATATTTATTTGTTGATCAGAATTGCGGGTGTGTGAGTTTTATAAAAAGAAAAAGGTCCCGGTTAAGTGTTAAATGTTTTAGGGAGGACAATATATATAATATAAAATTATAATTTATTATAAAATATATATTTTTAAAATGTATTGATTAAATTTAAAAAAAAAAACATATTTTTTATCGTCTAATTACTTCCTTCCATTCAGTATTTTAAAATATGTAAAATTTAAAAATTACATTAATATATTTAATGTATAAAATTTAAAAAATTTTACGTCTACGTCATCATATCATACTTCGTATTTCATACTTACTATATAATTTTATTTTTTTAATCATAATATATTAATAATTAATAAAATTAATATATACAGTATCATTTCTTTCTGTAATGCTGAAGGAAAGGCCTAGTGCTTGCCTGTATAAGTCGAGGTTAGTGGGTCCACTGTTTGTGGGATCATTCGGAAACAGCACGGTGAAGATATATTCCTATACGTAAGAATATATGCTTTTTATACCAACGATGAATTAATTTAATAAAATATAAATTAAATAACGATGATTAAATTTTTAATTTATTTATATATGCTCAATTGTGTGCTCTTTCTTATACCGTAAAAGAAATATATATATCATATAGTTTTTATACATTATATATTATTAAATTTTAAGTGATGTATTATTTGTCTATTAAAATTTTAATTTAGTTAATTATATTTTTAAGCTGTTAACTTAATAACCGCGTAATATTATGAATAAAATTATAGTAATAAATCAGTGTAGAAGAGTGGAGTTTGTATCAATAAATATGACTCGTGGAGTGTTTTTGTTGGAGCTAAAAGAAGTTATATAAGCAGCTGTGTGGGCCTGGGTTGGATCGAAAGTTGATTAAATTGTAAAAAGTTTGAAAGTGATGGGAGGGGAAAGAGAATAACCCAGCACCACAAAAAGAACATAAACAGAGCAGCACTTTGGGATATCAACGCCGTGAAATCACACAAAATCTTAGGCACAATTTTTTTACTTAATTAAATGTAAAAAAAATAAAAATATAATTAATTTTCTTCAAAATTTCAAAAACTTCTTACTTTTTTAAGCTATTATTTTATATACTTTTTACATTTATATTATCATATTAAATGTGTTTATATCAAATTATCATTTAGTTTCGATGATCAAAGGAATGATTGTTCTTCTTAGAAGTTACGGGTTTAAACACTAGTAATAACAACACAGTAATTGAGCAATCAATATCTAATGATTGAGAGTATCGTACTCTAGAACAAATACTATTGTAACACTGTAGTTGATTAAAAAATATATTTGATACAAATACTCACCCAAAGTACTCCACTAGATTTAAATTTTATGCACTCTATTTGATCGATGGCTTAGTTTAATATTTTTTATCCGCATGCATCCAAACCCTGCCTTCCTAAACTAAAGCAGATGATAGTCCGTGTTGTGTGTGTCTCCATCCCAGTGTTTCCTGTGTTTCTTCCTTGTTTCACCCGACTACCCAACAGAATCAAGTCCGAAGGACAGGAGGGTGACCAGGAAAAAGGTGTAGGATTTGATGTCTCATCCTCCTCTTCACAGGGATTAGGGGTGAGTACTCAAGTCGAGTCGAGTTAAAAAATTTCGAGTTATTCGAGTTGATGAGTCTTATTTTACAATTCAAACTTTATTTGAAATTTTTTCGGTTCAAGTCGAGTCGAATCAAGTCGAGTTTTCAAGTTCCTATAAATATTTAATTGTAATTATTTATCATGTTATAGTATGATTTGATTTCAATTTAAACGACTTTCTCTAATCATATAAGATATGTGTATATATTTTTTTATATGTAGTAATATTTCTTTATATTTTTATACATAAATATATATCATTAAAAATTTGATAGTCTCGTCTCAAACTTAAAAATTAATTCTTTAATTATTAAAAATTTCGAGTTATTTGAATTTCCATTTTATAACTCAAACTTTATTTGAAATTTTTTCGAGTCAAATCGAGTCTATGCAATTTCGAGTCGAGTCAAAACGAGTCGAGTATTTTCGCCTCGAGTCGAGTTGAGTTATTAGATTTTTTTGAATCGAATCGAGTTTTACTCACTCCTAACAAATATATTCTCTAAATATATAAAAAAAAAATCGATTCCGTTCGAATTATGTCGGTAGAAGTCGTTATTTGATTCAAAATAAATAATAATGAAATCTAGTAACTTGGATGGATGTATTCATAAATTTCAAACATAAAACATGAGGCACGGACTCAACTTAGGGATACTAAAATAGTTTTGACTGGTTGGATTTTAACTCTTATTTTATTTTATATTTTTTACCAATCATTTGATTCCTAAAATTTTATATTAATTTCGATCAATTTATGTTACCTACTGTGAGTCTATCAGTTAAAACTTTTATATATAAAAAATTTAAAATTAAAATTTATTTAAAAAATAACAATCTACTTACACTTTACATCTTTAACCAACTCTGTTAGTATATTTAATTTTTTTCAAAATAGTGTTAGGAGGAGATACCATAGATTTTCAATTAAAATGTTTAAGGTTGAGTTAAGTAGACTAGGGATGTACATGAGATATGAAATCAATACAAAAGTTATATGTTTTAATTAGATTCGATATATATATATATATATAAATAATTTAAAAGATTTAATTATAATAAAATTGATTTTAAAGATATAATTATAAAAAATAATAAGTTTTAAAAATTTAATTATAAAAAATTAATTTTAAGAATTTAACTATAAAAAATATATTAGTATAAAATATCTTTAAAAATAGATTATAACTAAAATAAGAACTTAAACCATATTTAAGAGGTATCAACTTATTTATCACTTCAACTAACTCCATCGATATGTTTCATCTTATCTTAAATAAGAATGTTTTATTTTCTCAAAATCATGTTAGGAATTAATAATTCTATAAAAATAAAAAAATATAATTACGATAACTTCATAAAATGTGATTTTATTGTATTTGTTTTTATTAAAATTTAAATTTAATTATATTTTATCTCTAACTTTTCTCATTATATCCAAAAATTCTATTGTTACGTTTTTATATTGTAATAAATTTTTTTGAAGAGTTATTGTTTCTATGAATGTGTTCGTCCACGTAATTGGTTATAAATACATTGTATATTTTTTAATTTTATCTTCAATAGGATTTTTAATAACATAAGTTACAATTTCTTTTAAGACCTCTGAACATGTATTATTTTTATCTCGAATATCCAATAAGTGATTGGTGTTTATTAGGCATAAAGATAATTGTAACTTTTAATATTTATAATTTCTATCATTTTGGCCTTTAATTTTTTTAGATAAATTTAACTCTTAACCTATATCTTTTTGACAAATAACTTATTTTTTTAACTACCATGATAACTGGACCGTTAAAATTTAACGATAATGATATATCATATGCATATAATAATATATTCTAAATGACATGACATCTAACCTATCAAATATATATATATATGAAATATAATTTTATTACAATATAAAATATATAAAAAATTCAAATTCAAATAAAATATTAAAAAAAATTAATTCTAAACTAAAACGTTACTAAACATTATCAACCTTAACTACGATAGAATCAAAATCCTATCTTAAAAAATTAATTAATTTCAAACTCTATCATATTTTTTAAGATATGACTTTGATTCTATCATAGGGTTGAAAATGTTTAGTAACATTTTAATTTAAAATTAATTAGTTTTTTAATATTTTATTTTAATTTTATATTAAAATAAAATTATATTTTATATATGTATTTGATAGGTTATATGTCATGTTATTTAAAATATATTATCATATACATATGACATGTCATCATTGTTAGATTTTTAACGGTCCAATTATCATTGTAGTTAAAAAATAAGTTATTTATCAAAAAGATATAAGTTAAGGGTTAAATTTATCCCCAAAAAATAAGAGTCAAAACGATAAAAATTATAAACGTTAAGAGTTAAAATTATCTCTATGCTTTTATTTTATTATGATACCTATGACCATCGATCATCATAGCATTATATATAAACATTATTCAATTGATAAAACAATATATATATATTATTCATAGAGAATAATAAAGATTCATTAAATAAAAATCTTTAAATTAATAAATTATTAATTAATATCTTTTTATATTAATAACATTATATAAAATCAATATTCTTACTTTATAAAAGTTTTATTTTATATGCTCCCAGAAACCTTTTCCTCTATAACTGGGTTGTGTGTAGGGCCGGGTTCATAGAATTTGTCCTTTCCCCCTCATTGCGAGATGGCTAGTAAATGAAATCGTGTAAGGGATTTGTCCACATTGTTTGGTCATGATTTACGGTTTAGATTTATATGTTTATAATTAAAAATTTATGATTTGAGTTTAGGATTTTAAGTTAGAATTTATAATTTGTAGATTTAAATTTAATTTTTAATATATTATGTTAAAATCTAAATTTTAATAATAATTTTTAATTTTAACCTTTTATATTATAAAATTTAAATTAAATATACAACTTTTAAAATTAAAACACTTATAAAAAATATTTATCTTCAATTACATTTACCCTCCAACAGATTTTCGTATACAAGTTGATTTTTTATTTCAACTTTGGTATACAATTTGATTTTTGATTTCGGGTTATTTTTTATTCGAGTTTATTTCAGTTTGAGTTGATTTTCGATTCTGATTACCTTTGTAGATTTTTTATTTTATTTATTTTCGATTTTAATTCATTTTGATTCAGATTAATTTTTAATTTAAATAAATTTAGATTGAATTTGATTTTAGTTAATATTGAAGTTAAGTTTAAATTTTTGTTTTTGAATCTATATTAAATCTTAAATGAATAAATCAATTCAAATCTCTAATCTTAAATAAATTTATTTAAGTCTAATAATTTTTCTTATATATTTTTTATATGTCCAATACCAGTGGGGCCCCTGTGACCCTTTTCCTTGTTTCCTCGTGTACTTTAAAAAAGTGATGGAAAGGAACTGTTGAGAGCGACACAGGGAATGGAAAAGGATAGCAGCGAAGAATCTTAAGATCGGCAGTTGTATTCTTCATTTTAGAATCTTAATAAATAAATAAAAAGAAGTATCTTTCTCTCGTCTACTTAAGGAAGAAACTCTTTAAAAAATAAGAATAACTCTTAAATGGTGGCGGTTACTGGTTAATATTTACGCATTTAATCAATATTTATGAAGATTAAATCATGAATAAATTTGATTAAATATATATAAAAGATTAAATATTATATATTTAAATTCGTATAATATCACATAGCTTAATTTACGATAATTCACAACTTAATAATTATTTTCTAACAAAAATTAAATTTCAATATCTACTATTTAATATTTAAAAACTTTAACGATTATTTTATATTTTTAAATATAGTTTAATAACTATTTATATAGTTGATCCTAAAATTTAAACCCCTTTTGAATCCTTAAAGTGTGTGTAAAGCAAAGCAACTAACTATCAACTATGCCTTTCTACCTATGAACGTCCTCACTTCCTTTTCTAAAAGTAGACTCTCTGCATCATTAGATTGTAAAAATGTGACACGTCTAATATTAAATATATGTTATAAAGACTGTAGAAAATACACGAGTCCTCTAATTCAAACAGTTAACAGAATGGTTGTTGTTTTTAAAGATCACGGGTTTGAGCATCAACGATATTAGCAGAGTGATTGACTGATCAATATCAAATGGTGAAGACTATATTCTAGAACAGATACTATTATAATTACTATTAATTTGTTAAAAAAAGACGGTAAAAAAATAAATAAAGTGCTTTGGACTCGTCCTCTTCCCCAAAAGTTTGATGTGATTTGAGTTTTTACAATTTTACTGAGTCTGACTGGGTCCCTTCCATCATCAACTCTGGCTAGCTGCCCTTTATATTGCGCATGCAGCATCTGCTTCCATTCCCCTGGTGCTCTTCACAGTCTGCAGTACTAATAGTAGGAACAATGGAGTTTCTAGTTTTTTATCCAGTGGATCTACTGTTATGAAGATGACTTATTTTATGAAATTAGATACTGTTTTTTTATCATGTTTGGTAATCATCAATTTATCTTAAAGTCGATATTATTAAAAGAGAGAATTACAAATCTAGAACATAAATTATTAAAAAGAAAAATTATAAATTCGGAACATAAATTATGTTAAAAAAATAGGATGAGTTCAGTTCAGATCGTGTTATACTACTTTTACATTTAAATTCACATTATAAATCTAGTTTGATACTCTTTGGCATAATATTCACCAAAACTTTTCAATTATGCAAAAGGGATGGATGCTAAAAGAAAAGGATGAAGAAAGAGAGGGAAAATTTTGTTAAAATTAGAGTTTAAGATTTAGATTTTAAGGTTTAACGTTTATATTTTAAATTTTATTTTTATCGTTAAATTATAAATTATTAAATTTAAATTTTAAATTTAAATTTTAAATCTTAAAATTAAAACGAGTATAAAAACTATTTTTTATTATTAATATATTAAATAATTATCTTATGTAGAGAGAGACTAGCATTTCGTGAGCGAGAAGGGTCGGTCCATTTGGGGACCAACATCAATCAATAATGTTAATTTCTTTTATTGATATGAAATGATATCTTTTCCTGTTTGATTAATTAATTTTTTATATAAAAAAATATTTTAAAGGAATCGAAAGTGTGGTCGAATAGGTTCAACGTTTCTATCAACTCCATAGTTGAAATTTTACTTTAGCACCCAGTAATTGTCGCATAAAGTGTAATAAGACAAGACCTCACTCTTTTAATTTTATTACCACTTGAGAATGTATGTTTTAACACGAAAAATTTTTCATAAAATTTTTTACAGCAGAGATATCGTTCTTGAAATATTGATACATCAAATATCGTTCTCGTTAAATATTTAATAAAATTTTATATTTTTAATTTTAATGATTTTATTTTTTTAATATTCGATATTAACTTAGTCTCTTGTTTGGTTTTATTATACTAATTATTTACAACTTTCAAACTTCCCCTTTGGAAATCGTCACTTCATGTTTGCCATATACTTTTTGTAAGAATCATATAAATGGAGTCAAACCATCTCTCTAAAGTTGATGAATGTGGGTTTTAAAGCATTATTTTTTCTATTCAAAACTTGTATTAGAAAAGGTCAGCAAGAATCTTGAATTCTCATGTGGAGCAAAGCAATAACATAGCAAAAATGGATTAATTATTATAATATAATCGTTCATATATGTATTTTTTAATAAAATAATTACTCTTTTTTCAAAAGATATGTCTAATAAAATGTATAATATTATTGTTTATATTTTTTAAAAATTTGATATAAATTAATGTTCTGTCTTCTTTTTCAGACATGACAATTTATATTTATATTATATTAAAGCGAAGAGTTCAGGGAGTAATGATGACTTCGCATAAGTATGCACTACATATTAATGCATTTCACAATTCCATTACCACTATCATGCAATTTGCATAACATGCTTTTGATTATGTCACTTAGGGTTTTGACATAAATATTAAAATCCATGGACCATGCTACAATATTGACTACATAGAATCATATCAAATATTGCAAAAATGCTGATAGACAAGGACATTATGCAAGGGTAAGATCGATTCGATTCGATCGGAATCTTTTAAACTATTCATGATATTTTTTTAATTTTTTAATACACTTAAGGAGATAGATCGATTATAAAGTATTATATATTTATATATCTTTTTAATCCCTTGATAAAGTACACATATCTTATAAATAAAGTTAATTAAACTCAAATTTCCTAAAATAAATATGATAAGTGCTCAAAATGGTTAATATTTTATCTTTAATTATTCTTTGATTAGATGATTTATGTTACTGATCCTAGTGTTTTCGTGTGTTTTTATGCAGGACTGTGAATGTTGAAAAGTATACTTAAGTGGTCGAGTTTTGAATTTTTTTCATTAAAATCAATTGTTAGATTATTTTATTTTATTTATTAAAGAAACACTTATAAAAAATAAGACGAGACGTATTCAATTCAAATCAAGCCGTTCCTAAATAATTAAACCCTAGAAAACCAACCTATTAGTCTATGCTCGTTTCCATTGCCCACCTTACGATTCCGTTCTTTTCCAAATTTGGTACACACTTGTCTACTAGTGCGCTTTTATTTGCCCCACATCTCTCAAATCAACACTACCATTATTTCTATTGCTAGCATACTATTCTTCTTGCTTCTTTTTATTTTCTTGTACAATTGTCATAAAGTGTGAAAATATAAATGAAAATGTATATATACATTTTAAAAATGTCTAAAAAATTGTTTCAACTAGGCATATGTAGGCTATATATGTGTTAATACCATACCTAAATTCAATTAAGCTCATAAGATAGAAGGATTAAACGTCTTGAAGTTAATCTCTTATTTAAAAAATTACGGTAGTTATTACTTGTAATAGTATTGTAAAAATTTTGTTTACACAAATATTTTAATTTTAGGGTTTGAGGCTCCGTTTACGGATTAAAAATTTAATGTAGTAGGTTTGAATTTAAGAGTATGGTTAAAATTTAAGATTTATGGTTAAAATCTAAATCATTAACCTTAAATTGTAATACAATATACTAAAACCCTTAAAAAATCATAAATCCTAAAATTAAAATATTAAAAAAAAATTTATTATTTATGTATGAAATAATAATTAAAAAAATTCTTTAATATATTAAATAATATGAATAAAAAGGAAAATACCCAAGTTGCAGAATTGTGAGATCTTTGTTTAGTGGTGTAAGATCTGTGTTATTTTTGTGGGGCAGGTGATGGAGAGTGATGATTCCCGCCCCCTCTTCCATCAACTGTGGAAAAAGGTTTTCTTTTCCACGTAAAGAAGCAATGATAAAGAGAGAGAAAAAAGTCTTTATTACTTGATTATTAGAATCGAATTAGGGCTGTTTATTATTGGATATATAGTTTTTGAATACTCAAAAAATTAGGTATTTAGTTCTTTCGAGTCACAAAAATTGACCCGTGTTCAGGCCCATTTAAAACGGGTATTTATTATTAGGTACCCGTAAAACTCGAGTATTCGGCTAATCGGGTAACAAATACTCGGTTTATAATTTTTATTTTTTATTTTTATTTTAAAATTATAAAAAAATAAATATTAAACATATAAGTTTTAAAAACTTATAATACATAACCAAATATAAAAACGAGTGATTTAAAATTAATTTTAAAATATTTGAATTTATATATATCTATATTTATTAAATTTTATCACTAAAATGACTTTAAAAGTATTAATCTCGTTTTTTCTTTCGGTATTAGTAAATTAATAAAAATATATTTAAAATTTTTAAAATCTAAAAATATATACTACAAACATAAAACTAATTTAGAGATTTAAATTTAATTTTGAGTACAAATATTAAAGAAATATAAAATAAAAATATAATTTAAAACTAAAAATATATATATAATAAAACTAATCGGGTCAGATACCCAGAAATTCAAAATTTTCGGTCCAAGCCCGACCCACTAATTCTCGGGTTGGGTGTTTTTTCGAGAATTACCCGGTATTTTTATTTTGGGTCTTTGGGTGGAATAATTTTGAACTCCCCTATATCGTATTACTTAAGAGTCTTTTATCAGATAAAATTAAGATTAAATTTAAGATTTATCAAAAAAAATTATATTTTATTAAAATATTATTTTATACGCTACAAATTTCCCAACATTGTATATTTCAAATTATTTAATTAGACTATTCTTATAAAATTTTAAATTAATCTTATAAATAATATATATTTAATTAGGGTCTATTTATTCACCTTCACTTATATTCTCTAAGTTCGTGAAAACCTCTTTGTTAGTAGATAGTTGAGACCAGATCCAATCAACAGCCCACAAATATCTCTCGCTTTTCCCTGACCTGAGCCCACATACATTGGATCCATGTAAACACTCCGATCTTCGGGCATTTTAAATATACAATATTTAAAAGGTGTTAATTTAATTAAAACTCAGTTAATTACATCCAACGGTTGTAAATCAATTACATTAAGAGTTCAAATTCGTTTTTATTTTTAGATAGTTTATTCTAAGTTAATTGTCAAAATTATAAAAATACGAGATAAGGATAAGATTTTTAAAGAAGACTTGTCAAATCTATTTTAGATAAGTATTCAACCCAAGTATTGGACCAATCTGGATTTAGACTCCAATGGGTAATTAGTTTGGTGCTGAGATGTCCAGAAGGCTCTGGAGTGATTCTGTGACAGTTTGGTTTGTGTTAATTTCGAACTCTAATGCGCGATTCGTGACATTCTCTCCTACTGGATCTGATAACGTCCTCGTCACCCTACTAGAATGGTAGTATTCCATTTGGTTCTTGAATTGCCAAAGAACCTAAACATGCTTTCAACTTTGTTTATTATCAGAAAATCTCTAAAATACTTGTCTCTCAATCTATGATCTGATTTAACAATGACCATCTTCATTTAAATTTTTTAAATCTCAATATCGTAAGAAAAAAATTAAAAAAAAACTCAATTATAAATTTGTTTTTAATTATATTTTATCTAAGTCGGAAATAATAAAATACATTTAAAGGAGATATGGGAATACTCATGGTGCATGATGGCTCATGAAATTCAGCCTTCAAATATGCTTCCTTTTCTAGGAAGCCTCCACATTTCCATTCCTTTCTTCCAAGTCAAACCAACACCAACACATTATAATATATACATACCGGATTAGACTTTTTATACATAAGAATATAATATTAATGAAAATATTATTTATATTTTAATTTTAAAATAATTTAAAACTTTGCTAAAATATTATGATTTTTATTTTATTATTTTAAAATAATCAATACATTTTTATACAATGGTTACAACTATAAGTAATTTTAATCTCATTAAATCAAATATTAATTTCATATTTATTTATGAATTATAATTTGATATCGTTTAAATAAATTTTAAACTTAAAATTTTAAATCATAATTACCTGAATAATTATATTTTAATTAAAACTTAATACATAAATAATCAGATTTTAGTCTTTCGCCAGATGTGTGAGGATTATAGGACTGGTAATAATTATGGTTTTATCTCATTATTAGGCGGCACTTCATAAGCCATCGGCTCAATCCAATCGTACAAGGCAATTAACTTCCACGTGGCGACATCAGAATTGTCTGTTTTTCACCGCCGAAGCAACCTGATAGGTACGCCATGGAACCGACAAGAGGAGGAGGGGTGGTGGTTGCTGCACGTGACAAGCATGATGGATGCCAAACTAATAAACCACCGCCATGTGCTTCGGAAAGCGTGATGATTCGGCCAAACAAACGCTACCGTTTTCGAGTTTTCGGCTATCGAAATAACTTTTATTCTCGTTTATATATATTTCTGTGTTTCGTTTGTTATTCTTTTATTAAAACAATATTGTTTTGAGAGTTAATTTTCAATGCAGTCTGTTTTGACATTTGACCCAACTGGAGGACTAATCTTTATTTTATTTTATTTTATTTGTAAATTCTGAGAACTGTGTGGAAGCATTTTCCCATGAATAATTTGTACCATTTTAATAATATAATCAGCTACAAACCTTCTATTAATTTATTCTTAATCTCATCTACCAATTTCCTAATTTTCAATTTTCATGTCAAAGACCTTCAAAACAGTTGTAATCAGTATTCTTTTATGTTTGAATGGTTGATATGACTCTGATCTTTGAAATGCTAATTTGGCATAAAGTTCTCTTTTTTATATATAATTTAATATTTTTAATAAGATTAGAGTAGACTAGATAAATATGATCTAATAACTTAATTAAAACTCAAAATTGATAAAAATAACGTCTAAAATCAATTTAAAATTTAAAATAAATAAAAGATCGACTTAAACTTTAATTGAAAAAAAATGAATTTGAATTGTTTTTTAATTAAATAGAATGAACCCAAATTAAATGGACAAAAATCGATTTTATCCAAACCGAAAGTAATTGAAATTGAAGACAAACTGAAATAAAGAAAATATATTAGAATAAAAAAAAATCATACATGAATTATTGCACAACTCACCAAAAAGACAAAGATACATGCTATATAATATAGTATGTAAGGTAAAAAAATCTATCTCGATCTAAAGCTCGATTAAAATTAATTGATCTTTTATGAATCTGACACGAAATTAACTGTGTTGAAAATCAATTAATCTGACTTGATACTAAAATTGAATTCATCATAGACACGAAATAAATCAAACTAAAAACTGAATCAATTATAAACATAACGTAATCAGACCTAAAATGGTACAAACCGAAACTGAACCAATATAAGCTATTTTGGGTTTGTCGATGAGTTGCATAGGAGAAGGATGGTGGACTTTCAAGATAGTTTATTGATCGATATAGATAAAAAGTTACAATCAAATACATATTTAATGCGATCAGATTTAAATGATTTTAATTAAAATTAAACTAGCCTGAGTTATTTCAGTTTATTAATAGAAAGTTATAGATGTTCCTTGTACATGATTGTGAGTGATTTTTGGAAGTTTCCCTATAAATAATTTAATAAATGTGTGACATAATACAAAACGTGATGATTATATTGGTATATCAAATTTGTCGTAGAAATATGCAAAAATATACATAAATAAAAATGATTATTAATGAATTTGGTAAATGTGTGGCAGTATTTGATTGGTTATGATATAGCAAGAAGTTTAGTTGATCAACTTGTCTAAGCAGACTTTAGTTGATCAACTTGTCTAAGCAGACTTTAGTTGATCAACGAACGACACAAGTCAAACTTGAAACACTTAGCTTCCTCTTTTACCAGAATACCCCCATTCATTTCCAACGCGAACAGAGTTTCGTCTGAATTTCGAATCGGATAAGGTTCAATTTTCTTTTCCCGCAAAAAATACAAAAATTGAAAAATCCACGGCCTTTCCACGCGACATTTTCCTACAACCCAAACACCCACCCTATAAGAACCATTCTGATCTTCATTTCCCAAATCAGTCGAGGGAATCTAAAATCCTTTTTTGCTTCTCATCATTTTCAGAAAATGGTTGATTTAGAGTGGAAATCAAATATGGTTTCTTCAGATATCCCAAGCAAATCCCCTAGGCTTTCTAATAAACTCCATGTTCCGATTTCTACGCCGTTTCGCCTCTCGAATATTTCATCTCCGCTTTCTACTTCATCCGCTTACGACTACTATCTTCGGCTACCGGAGCTGAGGAAGTTATGGGAGACAAAGGAGTTTCCTGCTTGGAAAAACGAGCGCATTTTGAAGCCAGCTTTGCAGGCTTTAGAGATCACCTTCAGGTTCATTTCTATTGTTCTGTCTGATCCTAGATCGTATTCGAATCGTCGCGAGTGGACGCGTCGACTTGAGTCACTCGCCACGAGTCAGATCGAACTCATCGCTATGCTTTGCGAGGACGAACACAATGACAAAACGGCCGCTGGCACGGCGCCGATCGTTGATCTGAAGTCTTCGAACGGAGTACTAGCTCGTGAGAACAGCTCCGCGGAAGTATGGAAACTTCACGGAGAAACAACGGTGGTCAGCAGAACCAGTGAAACCAGCTTGTTACCTCGACTCGCTACGTGGCAGAAATCCGAAAGCGTTGCGCAGAAAATCCTCTACTCCATCGAGTGCGAGATGAGGGGTTGTCCGTACACACTAGGTTTGGGGGAGCCGAACTTATCCGGCAAGCCGAATCTCGATTACGACACCATCTGCAAACCGAACGACCTCCACGCACTTAAAAAAAGCCCGTACGACGACCGCATCGAGAATCACGAGAATGCGACGCTCTACACAACACATCAGATTCTAGAATCGTGGATTCATACAGCGAAACAAGTGCTGAAACGCATCGCTTCGAGGATCGACGGCGAAAGCTTCGAAGCCGCCGCTATCGATTGCTATTTGATCGAAAAGATCTGGAAGCTTCTAGCAAAAGTCGAAGATCTCCACCTCTTAATGGATCCCGACGATTTCCTTCACTTGAAAAGTCAGTTGCTTATAAAACAAGTCAACGAAACGGAGGCGTATTGTTTCAGATCGAACGGTTTGGTTGAAATTACGAACATGTCCAAGGAATTGAAGCATAAGGTTCCATTTATTTTGGGTGTGGAGGTGGATCCTAAAGGCGGACCTGGGATTCAAGAAGCTGCGATGAGATTGTACACAGAGAAGCATGAGGGTAGTAAGGTCTTTCTCTTACAAGCTTTGCAAGCCATCGAAGGAGCCTTGAAGCGGTTCTTTTACGGGTATAAGCAAGTGCTGGTGGTGGTGATGGGGAGTTTAGAAGCGAAAGGGAACCGAGTCGCGGTGGGGTCCGACTCGGTGGATTTGTTGAGTCAGATATTCTTGGAGCCTACTTATTTTCCGAGTTTGGACGCGGCTAAGACTTTTTTGGGGGAGTTTTGGAGTCATGAACTGAGTGGATCTGGGTTAACTCGGTGGAAGAAGTGACGACTCGGACCACTCATTTTGGTTAGAAACATTTTTTTTCTAATGTTGATGCTTGCGAGTCAATTATTTTATATTAATTCAAAAAAAGTATTTATATTTAAATATTTTATATACTTATATTTTTGCAAAATATAATCTCATTATTTAATTTTGTCCTCAATATTTAGTCTGATTCTATTTTTTAAAAGTAATAATTCAAAAATTAATTTCATTCATTAACGGATGAAAGTAAGAAATAAATAGTTTAATTTCTCCCATACGACCAACTTTTCTCTTCTACAACGCTGTTTGACCTTCCGATAATTTAATGAAAATAAACTATAAATTTAGTGATCTAAAATAAAAATTATTATGACGGGTGTTTAGAGGATTATAGGTAATTTAAAAATTATATAAGCAACATATAAATTATTTTATTTTATCTAAATTAAATCTAAGCCTCCCATCCACAGTGCCTGTAGCTCAGTGGATAGAGCGTCTATTTCCTAAGCAGAAAGTTATAGGTTCGACCCCTATCTGGCGCGACGTAACTTTTGTTCATCATGTTATTTTGTTCCCAAATTTCTTTTGATTTCATTTGAAATATGTGCATACATGCAAAACCTTATTCAACACTTCAATTTTTGACATTTCTACTGGTGTCTGCCCTAGAACTTTGATTCTCAAAGTCTTGGGGAAAGTTTGTCTCCGCTCTAGCACTATGGAAGGTCAGTCGGTGGCGTTGGAAGTGACTCCTTCGGCCCCTCACCATTCTCAACCAGGAATGCCATCTTAAGCCCCCATGTTGTGTGAACTTCAAAATGGCAATAGAAAAACCAGACCCCTACAAAACACACACCATCAAATCATAATGTTCTAACATGTTCTGTTTTTTCGTAACAATTTCTGTTGTTTCACTTTCAAGGATGCCTGGATTATCCGCCCTAAATCTGATTGCAGTCCACCCTGCAGTTGGTACACTTATTGTGTTCCTTTCAACAGGGTCAACCGGGTCGAATTTCTTTCAATCTTTCTCCGGATTATAATTTCCTAGCCCTATCCCAACTGCAAACAAGTTGAGTCCATGCAGATGAGTTGGAAATCCCAGGATTGGGTCCGGTCCATAATTATTGTCACTGGAGATTTAGTTAAAGAACAAAGAGAATGGAAAAGATATATTTATTTATTTTTATCAGATTAATGCATGGTATTTTCATATTATTTTCAAGAAAATTACATTACATATTGAATTCTTTGACATGGTTTAGTTATGTCCATTCATCTCTCCAAATTGGAATTCCTTTCATCTGCTGTATCATTTTTTTTTTAAATTATACCATAAGATCACTCTATTATTAGTTATTGAATATATGCAAAGTGAGATGTAAGGTAGTTAGTTGAAAGCTGAGTTTAATCTGTTTAACAAACTCAGTTACTCAGTTAGTCGGTTAGCTTTCTTCTTCTAGAATTTATGAGCTCATCAATATGTGTATAAATAAGGGTATCACCCTCTGTGTAATCCAAGTTGTTTTTCCAGTAATCATTTGTGTAAACCATCTTTTTAGCATAGTATCAATCGTCAGAATCCTTGGAACCTTCTAAAAGTTTCTTTTCTTTCTTTTTGGGGTTTTTGCTTTCGTTGTTTCTTTTTTACGGTTGTTGAGTTTGTTTTCTTGGAGCGACCATGCCTGCTTCTGTTTCTGCTGCGTTGGAATCCACTTCTGCCCCCGACGGAATTTCGAAAACTAAAAAATATTCATCAACAAGACAATCAATATCACACTTGATGAAATGAATTTCTTGCTGTGGAAACAAGTTTTACTCACTGTATGGAGTCATCGATTAGAAAGATTGTTAACTGGCAGTCTTAAATCTCCGCCTAAGATGATTCGAGGAGATGATGTTGAAATGATCTTCAATGAGGATTATGAAATCTTTATGGCACATGACAACGCCCTTGCTTCTTGGTTACTGTCCACCATAAGCACGAGTCTTTTGCCTCAGTTCGTCGGAGCAGAAACAACTTCAGAGGTATGGACTACTGTTTTGAAATTCTTTGCTAATAAGTCAACTACAAGTATAATGGGTCTTCATTGCAAGTTGAAGACAATAAAGAAAGGCGATACAAATATGCGGGCATACATTACTCATATCAAAGAAGTATGTGATGCCCTGGCTGCGTGTGGAAGTGCAGTTTTAGATTTTGAACAAACTGCAACCATCTTGAATGGATTACCAATGGAGTATCGATCGATTATGATTGTTATCACAGCCAGTAAAGAAGCTTTCTTTTTGGATAGGGTTCAGTCTGTTCTTGTTGATACCGAGGCTCAAATAAAAGGGTTTCAGGCTCAAATAGTATTCCCGATGAGTGCCAATGTAGCACAAGTTCAGGTAACAAAGCCTTCATACCCACGATACCAACAATTTAATCCAGGTGACAATTCTGGAAAGCCTGGAAATCAGTCATCTCATGGTAGAGGACGTGGAAAAGCAAAATTATAGTGTCAAATCTGTGGGAGGATAGGTCACACAGCTGATAGGTGTTGAAAAAGATTTGATCAAACTTCTTTGGGAGTGTGAATGTCAGCACTATTGAAGAAGCTCTCGAGTGTTTCATGTAGAACATTACTCCGTCCGGTCAGATACAGCTAACTCCATCGGGTCAAATGCAGCTTGCTCCTTCAGGTTGTGATCGATGGATAGTTGATTCTGGTGATACTCATCATGTGACACCAGATGTCACAAAGCTGGCAGGTGATTCTGAATATGAAGGTTCAGGTACTTTAGTAGTGGGCAATGGTATCTCTTTATCCATTCATAAAATTGGGCATACACCGTTACATTCAAATTCTCGAACCCTTACTTTTAATAGTGTGTTTCATGTGCCTTCTATCACTAAAAGTCTGATCTCTGTGTCTAAGCCTGCTAAGGATAATAGAGTGTTTGTCGAGTTCCATACCAACCACTACTTGATCAAGGATGTTGGCACTAAAAACATTTTACTGCGAGGGCTTGAAAGAGGAGGATTGTAGCAGTTTGATGTTCAGAAGAAGATTGTTGAGGAACCATGTAATGTAGAAGCTAATACTCTAAATAAAAGTAGTCAATCCTATGACTTGTGGCATAAAAGATTGGGTCATCCCAATCATAATACACTGTTGAATGCATATAAAAAGTTTGATATTACTTTTCCTATTGAAATTGATAAAAAAGAGTGTGTTGCTTGTAGGATAGGAAAGAGCCATAAACTACCTTTTAATACATCTGCTGCTATTCATGAGAAACCCTTCGATCTTGTTTTTTCTGATTTATGGGGGCCTGCTCATATGATTTCCAATGGTTCGTATTATTACATGTCCTTTGTTGATGCATGTAAGAGGCATTGTTGGCTGTATTTTCTAAAAACAAAGGACCAAGCTGTGCATGCATTCCAGATGTTTGAAAAAATGGTACACAACAAGTTTAATACAACTATTAAAGAGCTTCAAATTGACTGGGGTGGAGAGTTTCGACCTATTTCACCCATATTGGCTAGCCTGGGTATTGTTCATCGTCTCTCTTGCCCACACACATCTGAGCAGAATGGTGTGGTAGAGAGAAAACATCATCATCTAATTGAATTGACCCTTGTACTGCTAGCACAAGCTAGCTTGCCTTTATGGTTCTGGTCTTATGTTGTGGCCATAGCTGTTTACCTGATCAACATGCTACCTACCTCAGTCCTTCAAGGTCAATAGCCCTTTGAGAAACTATACAGCAAGCAACCTGATTACTGCTTCATGAAGGTGTTTGGGTGTTTATGTTTTCCTCATTTGCGTCATTTTCAGAATCACAAGCTTAGTTTCCGATCTTAGTCATGCACCTTTCTTGGCTACAGTCTTATGCATAAAGTCTATCAATGTTTGAGACCAGATAACAAGGTATATGTCTTTCGACATGTTGTGTTTGATAAGAATTCTTTTCCTTTCTCAGGTTCAAAGGACACAAGGGCTGCTACTACTACTTCTTCATCAAGGATAGGAGCGAAAGTTTCTATTATTCCAGGGGTTGAAAGAGTATGCATGCAACCCTCTGACAAGCAACACAACCTACATTCCCCTCCAACAGATAGAGTCAGTCCTGAGTGGTCCCTATCGGAGAGGGGACACACTGATTAATTTAGTCGCAATCACCATCAAGAAGGGCCCAATGTCTCATGTGAATTAGGTGCACCTTCAAATGATGAAGTTGCATCTCTCCCTAAACATAGTGGCAATGCTTCAGGTCATAATGACAGTCCACATAATGGTAGTTCATCTCAGTCTATCTCTCATGAGCCTGTGGTCTCGATACCTTGTGAACCTGTGATTTTCATCAGTCAAGAGGCTGCTCCAGATGCTGTAATACAAGAATCACCCATAACAAGACCTGTTGCATGTCATCCTATGATAACTCGCAGCAAACGTGGCATTTTTAAGCCAAAGACCTATGTCACCATCCATGCTTGTGAGGAACCAGAACCTCACAATATTCAGGAAGCTCTTGCATCATCAAATTGGAAGGCAGTAGTTCATGCCGAGTATGATGCCCTGGTGAATAATAACACATGATCATTGGTTCCTCTTCTAGTTGGTCATTTCACAGTTGGTTGTAAATGTCTATACAAGGTTAAGAAGAATGTGGATGGTACTATCCAACGCTATAAGGCACGACTCATAGCCAAGGGATATTCTCAAGTTCTTGGGCAGGATTTTCAAGAAACCTTAATGTCACGTCCCGCTAGCAAGCACCGAGACAAACCGAGCATCCTTGGGCGGATCCAAGGCCTGCCTGCATCAAAAGAGATGCTAGATTGGCCAAGCAAGGCCAATCCATGTTCCCACAATGTCCAACCGAGGTTTTGGCCATCCTTGGGCCATTTTGTAGCAAGCAAGCACTAAGGAAGGCACTAGAAGCATCTAGGACGGCCAAGCACAACCCACATTGTTCTAGAAAGGTCTGGGACATTCTACACAAGTCCAGACTCACCCGGGAGGACCCAGAAGGCTTGGAAAGGTTCGAGACTACTCCGGAAGACCCTAGAGTTCTCTAGAACATTTTAGAACCTTATGGATATGTATACACATATGTAGAATACTCTAGATTCATATAGATAGGCTAGATATTTCTAGAGGCAACTTTGTAGCCGTTGGATCAAATTGATCCTAGCCGTCCATTCGGAAGGAGGGAGCCTATAAATAGGGTCACTCCCTTCATTTTGTACATAGCCTGAGAAGTTTAGCATACTTGTAAACATTCTCTTAAGCTTAATACCAAAGCTTCCTTTCAAATTCCTTTGCCTTCTCTTGTCTTTCTTTTGCCGAGCCACAAGGTTGCGTGTAAACAAGGCTTACTAACATAGCTCGAGATTGTTAGCGTCGCACGAATCGAGTTTGAGAGAATTAAGTCCGTGACAGTTGGTATCAGAGCATGTTCGATCTTGTTCAGGATATGGCCAAAACCGGGAAGAACCAAGTAACTAGCTCCACCGAGGTCGAGATCTCCTAGGAGCAACGAGGGCGTGATGAGGAGTTTGATCCCACGATGGCAAGGCCAAGGGCCAAGTCAAGGGACGTCCTCTCTAGCATTGAGTCACGCTTAACTCATGTGGAGGAGAGCGTTGGGGGCATAGGTTCCCAAGTGGACGACCTTCAAGAAAGAGTAGAAGGCCTAAAGGCGGGGGATACCGAGATCCACACGGCCATGAGGGCCATGATGCTCAAGCTAGAGAAAACCATGCTCGCGGAATTAGACAAGACCGACGACCTTCTTATGGAAGAGCTCTCGAAGGTACGTGCTTACCTTGAACAAGAGCTAGAACATACTCGTGCCCAAGTCGAGGCACTACAAGGCGACGTTGCCTTGTGCAAGCGTGCATTGACAGCCAGACCAAGCACCATCTGTGAGGCTAGAAGGGTCGAAGTGCCCAAACCAAAAACTTTCTCAGGGACACGCAACGCCAAAGAAGTAGACAACTTCTTGTGGGGGCTAGAGCAATATCTTAGTGTTGCCGGGATTATGGACGAGGCAACCAAGGTCCAAACCGCCACCTTATACCTCACCGACACCGCCATGGTTTGGTGGAGGAGAAGGCGTCTAGACATTGAGAAAGGTACGTGCACCCTCACTACCTTTGATGATTTTAAACGAGAGCTCAAACGACAATTCTATCCGGAGAATGCCGAAGACGAGGCTCGAGCCCGTTTACGAAGGCTCAAACAATCGGGGAACATCCATGACTATGTCAAGGAGTTTACCAACTTAGTGCTCGAGATCCCCGACCTCTCCGAGAAAGATTCACTCTTCAACTTTATGGACAGGCTCCAACAATGGGCTAAAACCGAACTTCGACATCGGGGAGTCCAAACCCTTACCGATGCCATCGCTGTGGCCGAAAGTTTGGTAGATTACTCTAGCCACAAGGAGCCCATGTCTAAGCCGAAAAATGGAAAGAGTAATCAGACCACTGGTTGGAGAGACAAGAGCCCTCGTAGAGATAGTCACCATAAGGAGCGCCCGAGCAAGCTCAAAGACTCACCCTCATGGAAAAGCAAGGACAATGCTAAGTCCTAAGAGGCTCGAGGCACAAGAAGATCACCACCAAGTGCATGCTTCATTTGCGATGGTGATCATTGGGTTCGAGAGTGCCCGCAGCGACAAGCACTTAGCTCTCTCTTAACCAAGCATCGAGAAGACAGTGATACCGAGGAGCCCGAGCACGATGCGCAAATGGGATCCTTGCAATTACTTAACGTCATGCAATCCACTCCAAAGACCCAAGCTAAGGGGTTGCTCTATGTGGACGTTACCATCAATGGAAAGGCATCAAGGGCAATGCTCAATATAGGTGCGTCCCATAACTTCATTTCTCTTGATGAAGCCAAGAGGCTTGGTCTTAAGGCAACCAAAAGTGAAGGATCCATCAAGGTAGTTAACTCTGCCGCATCACCTATCCAAGGCATCACTCGAGGGGTCAAGATCAATATAGGGACATGGTCTGGCCACCTAGACTTCACGGAAGCTTCAATGGACGATTACAAGCTCGTCCTAGGCATTGACTTCTTCGATAGGGTCAAAGCCATTCCGATGCCACATGCCAACTCTTTATGCATCAAGGAGGGTCACCAATCTTGTGTGGTGCCAACCATTAGGGCCACCAAACCAACTTCTAAAGTGATCTCATCACTTAGAATGGAGGAGCGTGCAGTGCCGAAGTATGCACCTCCAAACTCTCCAAAGAAGCTACCACCAAAGGGGAAAGATGGTCATAAGACCATACCCAACTCGGGCAAAGCGACGCGACACAAGGGTTCCAAACGAAGGAAGACCCAAGCAAAGAAGAGAGCACCCTCACCGGACACCAAAAGAAGGGCATCCCTAGCCACACCCAACACAAGGGTCAGTCCAACACAAGAGCTAGCCAAGACTTCGAGGAAGCACTTGGTAAGCAAGAAACTAAGTCCAACAACTCATTGTGAGCGCGACGAGGGTGTCGCGAGCTTAGGTGGGGGAGGATGTCACGTCCCGCCAGTAAGCACCGAGACAAGCCGAGCACCCTTGGGCGGATCCAAGGCCTGCCTGCATCAAAAGAGATGCTAGATTGGCCAAGCAAGGCCCATCCATGTTCCCACAAAGTCCAACCGAGGTTTTGGCCATCCTTGGGCCATTTTGTAGCAAGCAAGCACCAAGAAAGGCACTAGAAGCATCTAGGACGGCCAAGCACAAACCACATTGTTCTAGAAAGGTCCGAGACATTCTACACAAGTCCAGACTCACCCGGGAGGACCCAGAAGGCTCAGGAAGGTTCAGGACTACTCCTGAAGACCCTGGAGTTCTCTAGAACATTTTGGAACCTTATGGATATGTATACACATATGTAGAATAGGCTAGATATTTCTAAAGGCAACTTTGTAGCTGTTGGATCAAATCGATCCTAGCCGTCCATTCGGGAGGAGGGAGCCTATAAATAGGGTCACTCCCTTCATTTTGTACATAGCCTGAGAAGTTTAGCATACTTGTAAACATTCTCTTAAGCTTAATACCAAAGCTTCCTATCAAATTCCTTTGCCTTCTCTTGTCTTTCTTTTGCCGAGCCACAAGGTTGCGTGTAAACAAGGCTTGCTAACATAGCTCGAGATTGTTAGCGCCGCACGGATCGAGTTTGAGAGAATTAAGTCCGTGACATTAAGCCCTGTAGTGAAGACTGTTACTATTAACGTAATGCTCTCAATTGCAATAACAAATGGGTGACCCCTTAGGTAAGTTGATGTTAATAATGTTTTTCTTAATGGCGATCTGAGTAAGGAGGTCTTTATGGATCAACCACAGGGCTTTGAGAAGAGAGCAGTAGATGGGACAATGTTGGTTTGTAAGTTGGAGAAGGCCTTGTATAGCCTACGACAGGCTCTCAAAACTGGTATTCTAAACTGAGGGGTATCTTGTTGAGCTTGGTTTTAAAAGTTCATTGGCAGACACGTCCTTGTTTATTAAACAAGCACAAGGTCAAATGGTGTATATACTTGTGTGTGTCGATGACATAGTGGTGATAGGAAGTTCGACTGAAATGATTGAAGGAGTCATTAAACTGATCGCTGCAAAATTCTCACTCAAAGATCTTGGTGAGTTGAGTTATTTTTTAGGTGTTGAAGTCGAGAAGATTGGAGGTTACATTCTCTTAAGTCAGAAAAAATATATCATGGAACTGTTGAACAAAGCTAGAATGAACAAAGCTTCTCCAACTCCTACTCCCATGATTTATTCTCTTAAACTTTCTAAAGAAGCTGGTAGTCCCTTGTCTTATCCTAGGCAATATCGAAGCTTGATAGGGTCATTGCTTTATGCTTGTCACACAAGGTTTGACATTTTTTATAGTGTCAACAAGCTAGCTCAGTTTATGAATGCTCCTTGTGAGCATCATTTAACAACTGCTAAAAGAGTTCTGCGCTACTTGAATGACACTCTTAATTATGGCTTGTGGTTTACTAAGTCTACAACTCCAATGCGATTAGTGGCGTTTGTTGATGCTGACTGGGGTGGTTGTATAGATGATCGACGGTCCATCTCAGGCAATTGTGTGTACCTAGGTGGGAATTTGGTCATGTGGAATTCAAGGAAATAAAATATTGTATCACGATCTATGACAGAAGCTGAGTATAGGAGTTTAGCCGATGCAACATTTGATATAGTGTGGTTGGGTGCCTTGTTAAGAGATACGAAGATTGAGGTGGCCTGTGATCCAGTTATTTGGAGTGGCAATTCCAGTGCAATAGTCATGAGTAACAACCCTGTCTACCATTCCAAAACCAAGCATGTCGAGCTTGATGTGCACTTTATGAGAAAAAAAGTGACAGCCAACAAAATTAAGATAAATCACGTGCCCTCGAAAGATCAAGTTGCAGATGGACTAACTAAGGCTCTGTCGAGAGATTATTTCAATATGTTTAGAGACAAGTTAGAGGTGGTGTTGTGTTTAGAAGTTGGAAATGAAAAGAGTGGGGAGCATGTTGAATATATGCAAAATGAGATGTAAGGTAGTTAGTTGAAAGTTGAGTTTAATTTGTTTAACAAACTTAGTTACTCAATTAGTTGGTTAGTTTTCTTCTTCTAGAATTTATGAGCTCATCAACATGTGTATAAATAAGGGTATCACCCTCTGTGTAATCCAAGTTGTTTTTTTAGTAATCATTTGTGTAAACCAACTTTCTAACATTAGCAAACTTTTAATTGAGTCATTATATTTAAAAAAATTATATTCAAGTTATTCGATTAAACAACCAGATAATTTTATAGTTAAATTTATACTAAAGTTGAAAAGTATTGGTAGAAAACTTTTTTTAATTATTTTTTCTTGATAAATTACAAAATGAATCACTCCATTATTAATAAGTTTATAAATACATCATTGTGTTTCAAAATGTTACAATGAAGCCATTCAATTAATTTTATTACAAATGGGTGTGCTTCGTGAAGATTGGGGCTCCATTCAGCAATTCAAACAATGGAGGGTTTGTCGTTGGTGAGAGGAAGAATATATCTTAAGACAAAGTTCATACGATAATAAATGATATAGATCGAGATTTAAAAAGTTTGAATATTTTTTAGTTATTTCGTAACTTATGAGAGAGATGCTCGAAAATTTAATCTGATGTATTAAATAATAAAATCCCGATGAATCTCATAATTAAGTGACAGGTTTGTGTCGAACACGAATATGTTATGACTTGAACATTTGTATCATTTGGACAGGGCTTCTACACAAGGTTTTTAAAAGAAACAAGCATTCAGTTAAAATATTCTGAATAGTGAATACATTACACTAATATTTATTACTCGAATGGAAATCGAAACGAACATTACGTACGAATCGGGTTTTTGTATTTTTTGGGTGTTTTTCTAGTCTCCTAGTAGCTAATTACTAATTACAGATCTGCAAATACATGATATTGTTTGGAATCCACAGCTATGAGCCTTAAAGCTGCAATTGTTGCTGCAACAGACATGATAGCAAAGATGACAACATTGGACCAATGCCAGAACTTTTGTAATAGACTCAGTTTGTTCTTCTTTGCCACAATATACATGTGGTTTGCTAGGATAAATGTTAGAGGGAATGTGCTCAAAGCCCCTGTAAGGCTCTCGAAATCTCCGAGGAACGGAAGAAGAGCTGACACCAGTGTACTGATAACAAGGTACCCGCCTCTTGCTGCGATCCGGAAGGACAAGTTGTTAAGCTTCAATGCGCTTCCTCTAATACCGAACTTGGTGTCCAGATACTCGTAAGTTGGACTCGCGAATATCTAACGACGGGTAGCGGAGGAACACGTTAGATTAGTGGAGAATTGCTAAAAGTGGTTGATGATACAGACAAGTACACATACTTACATGCAAACAAATGATGGATTGCAGGAAGGCAGAGATGTTAGCAGCCGCCTTAATCCAAAGCGGACCGCTTACACTGTTAAGCAAATATGTGGATGTTGCCGCTCCGTAAGCCCAGTAACCGATAAAGGTAATGGCATACATCGGTACAACTCCGACAGTGAACTGAAAGTACAAAGCTTTAAGCATGTTCTTCACTGCAGGCTCCCTCACTGTTGCCTGTTATGAGAAATAATGTGTCAGGAATGCAACATGGCTACAAATTCAACCTATGTCTTAGAGTTGCGGTAAATAGTTTTCGATGGATGGGAAACAACGATTTCGACAAATTCTATAGGAATGAGTATGATTTAAATCTAGGAGCCACCCTAACCCACCCATCTTTCCTTGACATTCAAGGCATATCTTCTAGACCGAAACAGAAATGGATGGATCAGTATGGCTGATCTGGAACCGATGTATGTCGAAGCAAACATGAAGTTACATATATAGAACCTTGATCTAAACACTAATTCATGGTGTTAAAGGAAGAAATTTCAAGGTTTTTATTACCAGCACCGGAGGGATGAACTTGTAATCATTAAGATATCTGTCCTACCTGTATTTCTGGTAACATTCCAGTATTGAATGCAAACACAAGATTTGCAGATGCTCCTATAGTTGTAAAAATTCTGCTACTTGATTTCCCATGTATGCTATAATCTCGGGGAGGTGCCTTAATTCCTATAAAAGCATCGGAATCGTTATTGTCATATAAATGCAGGAAAATATCAGCAGGACAAACAGGAGAACATCAGGGTTCCAAATCAAACTCTCTGAATGATATTAACACAAGAGCTCATCTGCAAGGCTATATATCCCTCAAGGTAAGCTAACAGCCTTATTGGAAAATTGAGCAAATTTCCCTCAATGTTGCAGGAGCTAAAGAGTGCCGGTTTAATCGATAGAGGACAGACAAGGATCTATTTGGTTTCATGCATTATAATGGCTCAAAAACTTATTAAGGTTTAAAGTTTGAGTGTTAACAGATACATAATCTAAATCTCTAAAGTGATCGGCTTCATGTTCAAGGTAGCTAACAACAAACACCCAAATGACTTAGCTCGTTGACCGAGCCAATACTCCCATTCCGCCGAGTAACAATCAACATAGAGGTGCCCACAGGGTCAGATTGGCCTAAATAGGCTAAAAGGTTTGCATAGCTTTAACCCTCTTGGAAAGATCTCATTTCTTACTGAATAACTTAAAGTTGGCTCAACTTTGACCCTCGTATAGAGGCTGGAAATCATCCGACTCCGAGGTTTGGATTCCGTAAAGCAAGATTTCTCTTCGACTAGGGGTCAATCTATGTTATGTCTTTACAAGAAAATACAGAGGATAATAACTGGTTTGTTAAGGATTTTATTTGCATTTTCATCTGCAGTTCAATCACCAATCTGAGATTATTAAATGAAACTTTCCATGTGATAAAGAATAGCACGAATATAAAATATCGTAACATACCATCTTTAGCAGCAAGCACGCATCCCACGATGATATATATCAGGCCAAGAACTGTTGAACATCCCAACCATACTCTTAGAGCTGACAGATGAGGTGTCGATATGGCAAACAATGTACAAGCAAACCCAGTTATCGCAATACAGTATGGAAGTTTCATGGTGTGCTCATAATTGAAAACGGCAAAGCAAGCCTGCATTTACATGTTCACATGTTCAAGATTTCAGGACTATAATACCTATATGAACCTTCATGTAAATCGACAAACCAAGTCCTTATTCATGGAGCAGATAAGCATAGAAAAAGGTCGGAAATGTTGAGATTCGACAAGGAAAGTAAGGTGTGTTTAAACAATCTGATCTTACCTTTAAAGCAGAACCACCCAAAATGAGGAATCCAATGTTAATCATAAACAGATTGACATATTGCATTGCCCATGTAATAGTATAGGCTCTCCTACCTGTGTTCATCAAAGCATAAATAAAAACATAATTTACACATTAAGGTCTTATACCAAATGAGATTATGAGATTCAATATTCGTTTTATTTAAGCCTCCTACCATATATCTGTGCTGCAAGATCTCTGTATCTGATATGCCTCTTTCCTCCATGTTCATGGAGCTTGGCAACAAGCATGTTCGCATTCAACGACAACACGGTGGCGAGCAGTAAACCGACTACGCCTCCTATCCAGCCGAGAGGGACCATGATTGTCCCGGAATATCCCAAGACAAATACACTGTTGACACCACTGGTCAAAACAAAACCTGCCTGGAGCCATGAATCTGTAAAAATAAAACAAAATTCTAATGAGTTCAAATGGAAAATTCCAACCCCAAGAGAATAACTCCTGTTTATGTCACTATTTTGAGATCCAAAATGAAACTACTCATCAGTTTGCAGAAAACAAGGAAATAAAAACAAGACCCCAGATTTCAAACTAAACAAATCTGTCATAACCAAAGAAAAAACATGAAATACAAAAAGAAGAACCCAGAACTCAGGAAATGAAAAGGAACAATCTTTTTACATAGGAAATGTATATTTGTCTGTACCAGTGCTAACAGCATGGGCAGTTTCAGGAACTTCAACATTCAACTTATAATCCTCAGCCTCATTTCTGGCTTCTGGTATCATGTTTGCATCTCTCATGTTTCACCTCTCTCTTTCAATTCAACTTGTTGCTGCTTAGTATTATCTTCATCTGGTGTTGTTCAGATATATATAACTTATAACAGGCAGGTGATAAATATTTTTTATTTTCCAGTTATTGAAATTCTGGGTTTTCGGTTTTATTTTATTTATTTTAATTAATAACAAATTTCCAAAAAGAATCAATGCTCTATATTTGGTACGTGTCAGATTTTTTTAAGAAACTCTTTGGCCTTGGCCATGTAAGCACTCATTCCCATGTAAGTTAACGGCTGTTCCAGGCTCTTGGAACTTCTAAACACAAAGGTTATTTTTTTCACATTTCAATCATTTATTTCTGGTCATTTTGATTCTCTGGGATCAAACCTATCATAAAATTCATGCCGTTTTGGTTGGTTTTCTGGGATCCTTGATTCCAATAATTTTGATTGCTGTGTACAGCTCATGATCCAACAGGGGAAGAGAATGTGAGAGTCTGGGATTTTGTGAGTTGATAACAGGGAATCTGACTTTTACTGTTTCTACTGTCTATAGGAAGACCACCTTCTAGTCTCCGAGCAAAAAAAATATATCAGGTCTTTTTCACTTTTTCTCTTGCATAATTCGTTTTCCTGGAAAACATCTCCATGTTTCCTTTCTGGATTGAATGAGAAAAATATCGAGTTTTAGATCGAACTTTAAATTTATTTTTTTAATAAAATATATATCTATTTTTTGGTTTATGTTTAATATTCGTATTTTTTTCTCTCAATAATATATTTTTTCAGGTTTAAACCATCTTACTATTACTTCTAATAATATTTTTCGAGATTCAAACATAAATTATTTAATAATTATTTAGATTATATTTTTCTTTGAATATTGACTTATCAAAGTTCACTTTTTGGGTTCGTTATCTTGTCCATATCCTTGGTATTAAATTCGTCAACAGAAGCATTTTTGTAATAAAAAACACACCATGCTTTCTGAGTTGCTCAAAAATCAGATTCGGAAGCTGAAAAGAAATAAAGTAAAAGTTCATATGGGTAAGAGATTTAGACCCGACAATGGAATGAACAAGATTTCGGGACAAGAGAAAGGCAATTAAAAATAGAATACCAAACATATGGCAAGGGAGGGTTAATTGAGTGGAATAGTTCTTAAATAATTCGAGTTTGACTTAGTTAAAACTTGATAAATATTTTATTTAAATTGATTTGATTCGAATATGAATTTAAATTAAGATTTTAACGTGTTAAATAAAGTTTAATTTGACTCGATAAATTTACAAAAAACTTGTTTATTTTTATAATTTTTTGTGTCTATCTTAAAAAATTATATTCTAATAAATTTAAATATTACTTGAAAACTATAAAAAAATCTATAACTTGTTAGGTAATTTACTCAAAATATTTAATTCCAAAGTTCTCAAAACTATAATAGTTAATATTTCATTTTTTATTAAATCATTCCCTTTTCCCTTTACATAAAAACAGAAAATAGAAAAAACAAGTATAAAAAATATGATTAAAAGTTTAAACTTCAAAGTTCTTAGTCTTACGTTCTTTGTTATTTATCGTAGATTATCAAAAAATTAAAAAAAAAAAAACATTTCATACTCAAATATAGATTTTATTTTATCTCGGTCATGATATTTTTATTTATTTATTCATTCCTTAGTTCTCAAGCTTTTTTTTTTAAAAAATTTATATGTTTATCTATATTTAAAAAGAAATAAGGTAAAAATTTTAGTCAGCTTAATAAATAATATTTTAACAAATAGAGTCGCGTAATTTTTATCAGATTTAACGAGCAATAAATTGAGTATTAAATTTTTAATAAACACTAGTCGAATATTACTCAACTCACCATTAAATCATTCAATAAACACCTCTTGTAACAAAAAATAAATAAATATAAATATGATAAAATATAAATAAAAATACAAATATTATGATTTATATAACATAAATTATACTCCTTCCGTTCCAAAAATAATGTCCCTTATTGAATTTTTGAAAGTTAAATTTTTTAAACTTTGACTATAATTATATTAAATATTTTAAATAATTAAATTTTATAAATTATATATCTAAAATCTACTCGATTAGAACTTTTTAAAATATATTTGTTCATATTTTTATCAATAATAAATTTTAAATAATCAAAAGTTAAAATTAAAAAAGTTTGATCTAAAAAATTAATAAGAGACAATATTTATGGGACAGAGGTAATATAATTTAAGAAGCTTGCCTTATCATATGCGTCGACCAACCATGACCATAGAAAATTTTGCATACGTTATGGATATTTAGTACGTTGCACATGGACCAAGATACATGTTCCTAGGATCTATTTCCTTTGTTTTTTTCCTTAATAACAAACAATTTTTAATTGAAAATTTTTATAATTATCTATCGATTGTTTAATTTAAATCATGTATAACATAAATTTAATGTAAATTAGTCTTTAACTTTAATTTATTATATTTATATTATTAAAATTTAAATTTAACTTTTGTTAAAGATTTAATTTTATCTAATTAAACAAAACGACAGTCGAAATTATTTAATTTTTAATATTTAAAGTGAATGTTAAACTTCATCCGTGAACAGAGTTTAACTGAATAACTTTCTCACCGTTTTACCTAAACTAACCTCTAAAAGGTATATTAAACTATTGAAAAATCATTTTAACTTAGTTAAAAAATAATTTTTTGCGGACCATAATACTTCAATAATTAAGGGAACAATTGTTCTTTCTAGAGATTACGAGTTTAAGTATTAATAATGTCAGTATAGTGATTGAACAAGCAATGTTTAATGATTAAGAATATACTCTAAAACAAATAATATTATAACCGTTATAACTGATTTAAAAAAAATACTAAACTTTAATAAAGTATTTATATTTTTCGTATCTGTTTTATTATTTATTTAAAGATAAAAAAAATACATTTTTGACTTAATACCTGAAATCTGAAAATGATAAAACGAAATTTTAATGATCTAAAAATCATTTTCCACTAACACCAAACATTCCCAATAAAAAACGAATCCATGCAAATATTGCCAAGTGTCACTAACCATATATGCTTAATGATTGATTAGGTTCTTTCTACTTCTAAAAGTTTTAAGGTTTCATTTTTTTGTATAATTAATATTTGAATAATTTTAGCATTAACTTTAAGAATATAATTTTATTTTTTATTCATGTGATTTTTTGTTTTATTTTTAATATATTAATGTTATTTTTATAAAAAAAAATAAATAATTACTCAAAATTTAATATATACTCTACGTGAATGGAATCTAAACTTTGTTGATGTTGCTAATCATACCTAAATACTTATTCTTTGTTTAGGATATGAAAAGATGGGGTAGTTTTTATGTCCTAAAATTTGGTTAGCATTTAATTATATGTATTTTGAGAGGTAAGTTTTGTTGTAGGACCCAAAGAACAAATTTTAGGAGATATTAACCGTTTATAGAGGGAGAGGAACCCTAATTAACCATGATTAATAAGAAAATGGAAGTCAAGGAAAATCAGGAGTTGGATTCCATGGGAAAAGGAAAAATAAATAAAGCATTAGGTGCAATATAGGACAAAGTACTGTAAAGATTTATTATAAGGAATATTTTTTAATTTATTTTATTTACAATGTTAAAATTTAAATTTTTAATCTTGTTTATAAGATCTAATATTCCATGTCACTAAATTTATATATATGTTTATTTTAATAATTTAATTTTTAATATATATTGATAAAATTCAAGTGTTAATTAATTTAATGTTATAATTGTATAAATCTATATATTTTATTTTATTTCAATTGCGTTGACCTAATATAATTAAATAAAACTAAATGTAATCACATTTTAAAAAATATATATAGTTTAGAAATAATTTATACAATTTTGATCAATAAATTCATATAAATGAATTTATATACAATTACTGATCTTGTGCTTGAATCCTACGGCCTTTGTTGGCAAAATTATATAAAAAATCTTTTTTAATTATTTAAATACAAATATATATCCCTCTCAACTTCAATGACAAATCTATACCCCTGTCAGGCCACGTAGGAAGAAGTCGCTACCTACACAAAGCGATTAAAGAAGTCGCTCTGTGCATGAAGCGACTTCGGGCTGAGTTGGTCTCCCTTGCCACATAAGCAATTAATTTTAATGTGGATAAGAAATCGCTCTGTGCACAGAGCGACTTCCCTGGGTTTGGGAATCTTAAAACCCTAATTTCATGAAATCACTCTGTGCACAGAGCGATTTCAATTTTGTTTCAAGAAATCTCTCTGTGCACAGAGCGATTTCGGTTATATTTATTTTTATAATATATATTTAATATTGTTATTTTAATAAGTAAGATTAATAATATAACTTATATTTTATTAATTGAACGTATCTTAATAAGTCAATGTTAATAAAATGTATAGTTATTAAAAAATATAATAAAATGTATACTTTATTACTATTGACCGAAAATATTAAATTCTACATAAGAAATATCTAAGTGGTTGAAGAATCGTCTGTTTCCGTGTTTTCGTAATCTGTAGACACGTCAGATGTTAAATTCAGTTCTTCAATTTATTGTTCCTTTTGATGTCGTCTGTTGTTGATACGTTGTAAAATTGTTTCTTCATCGACGTTGCTTGATGAATTCCTTAAATTTGACATAAATCTCAATATATAGACATGGAATATTTGTGTAAGCTCGAAACATCTTCCGAAGGTCTTTTGAATTTGACAATTTCAACAGTTAATGTACTCAGGACTTGGTTCATCAACTGGTATTTTTGCTTGCATGTATAAGATTTCTCTTGTTCTTGTTGTCTCTTTTGCAACCTCCGTCGATATTAAATCATAGAACTCATCGTATGTTATCTTGCTACTAAACAAAGTATAACCATATGTACCAAAGAAGAAAAGAACGCAAGAAAACATAGCCATCCACAGATTTCCCACAGAGATCTTTTCTGAAACTTGATGAATTATTGACTGAGCGTTGAAAGCAGGGAAGGAAGTCTTATATAGCCTGAAAATTATTGAAATCGCTACCTGTAGGAAGCGATTTTCAGTCTGACAACAGAAATCGCTTTCTGTAGGAAGCGATTTTCATGTGGTTAAATATTTCGAATTTGAACCCCGAAATTTCTAACCATAATTCTCATTTCCAAATCCGAAAATTTTTAGTTTGAATCCGTTTTCATTTGAATTTAAAAGTTAAAATGTCAAGAAGAATCATTGTTTTGGTTTATTACGATGGCCAAATGGTTGGTGATGCATCTCTGATGTGGTGTTTCAGTCTTTGAATACAGTTACACTTGAGCTCCCGCGGAGATTAAGCTATAGATCATTGATAAAAGAGTATCGGATCATGTTCCGCATGCTCTAGGTCAAAAATTGGAGCCATTAAAATATAGATTACCGACGTCATTGGAGCCATTATATTATACAATTTTTCATGTGGCCGACAATGGAGACATTGAAATGATGCTCGATTCGCATATGCAATATTCCTTAGGAGGTCCGTTGGAGTTGTTTGCAATTTTTTCTGATAATGATGATGATGTTCCTGCCGTCCCAGATTGGCGTCGTGCAAATTTTGATTTTGACCCTAAAGTTTATAGCCCTACGGCCATTATGCGAGACGACTTCAACTTGTTGTCGACCCAATGTTCACAGAACAATGTTGATGTTCCATCGTCTTCGGCGGCAAGACATTCTTGTGTTACTTCTTTTGATTTTGACCTTAATCTACCACCCAACAGTCTTCGTTCTCTTGGTCTGAATTCGATTTGAACTTCCCACCAACCCAATATTCATCTGTAGTTGTTGGACCTACGCTGGACTTACAATTGTTCGAATTTGAGGGTGACCGCTCTGATGAAAAACCGATTCAGGATCCCGGCTCTGATGGTGATGAGCTAGGCCCTTTTTATGGCCCTCCCGAAGATGTCGATGAGCCAGAGGTGCCAGACGAAGTGGATGCCCCTAACACTTCAATTCCAATGTCGTTTTACGAGCCATCGTCCCACTTTGCATCCATTGATATGAAAGCCTTCAATGCTCCGAAATTTTTGCAATTCCACCAGATCGACCAATACAACCAAGGTGGTGCTCTTGAAATATATAAAGGAAAGGTTTTCGAGACCAAGGATCTGGTGATTGCAGCAATCAAGCATTATAATATCCGTAACTCTGTTGCATCCGGTGTTTACAAGAATGCATCTGATAAGTACATTGCTGAATGTGTACACAAGAAGCAGGGATGTAAATGGAGGGTTCGTGTTTCTCGTCTGAAGAAATTAAACAACCTTTGGCAGATTACCAAGTTTGATGGCCCTCAACCTTTGGCACATAAAAGAAACTAATAACGTCTATGCCCGCCTGTGCCGCACCGTGGTGGACGACGATCCCGACGTAGATTTCTTCGCTGCAATCTTTCAGGTCTTTTTCTTCCTCATCATCATCTCCTTCCACATTACCGAAGTGAGAACCACTAGCAGATGAACCGGTGTAAAAGAGGCTCTAAGGAGGAGTCTGGTCGACCATACCTGAGCTAGATCCAAAATATAGAAATTGAGGCATAGGAGCGAACTCAGGAACATATGCATGCGGTGGTGGATAGTAAGAAGTCAATGGCATCGGGACGGTGGTAACACCCGTCGCAGACATAAACGGTTGCAAGACGTCAGTAAAAAAACCCTCCGATGGTGGTGGAAACTGAGGAGACCAAGACGACTAGGGCTGAAGCTGGGGCATTGGTGTAGCAGGTGGCTCCCCTGGAACATTTCGTCATCTACCACGCCCTGCTCGTTGCACCGATGGACGTCTCCGTAGAGCAATGGCTATCTCGCGTGCTCACTCCTCTACGGTCAAGATGTAGGGTTTACCGTTGTTAACGTACCAACGGAAATACCCGTATCCTAAACTCTCGTCCATAATTGGTTCGTACATCGGGATCCGTTGGAATCTTTCAGCCTACATCTGGATATACTCTCTATGTTCGTCCGACCAATCCACGTCGATTTTCCCTTGAGAGCATGTAAGGTATCAAGTATAGGAGGTGATTCTGGAATACCTTGCTTAAACCCAAACTGCCGCAGAACTCGATTACCAGGATGCCACTCGACAGTTGAGTAATTAATCAACGACATCATCGAAAACCATATGTTTGAGCGAGCCACTATGTCATTGGAATACAAGACATAATAGTTGGCTCGCTGTACGGCTAACAAATGAACTGGAAAAAAATACCCCGTATTAGAATAAATTAAAACACTTTTTAATTTAAAAATTAAATTAAAATATAAAAAAACACACTCAAATACCTCCTCCTCCCGATCTATCAATAATCGAAACTCTGCTTGGTTATCCGGCAATCGAGAATATGATAATAGATAACACCACCTACCATTAATAAAATAAATTTATAAATAATAAATTATAAACAATAATTTTAAAAACATTAAAAAACATTAAATATAATAAAATATTACCTCCGAGCTAATGGAAACTCATAGGCACGTCGCGTAATCAAAGAAGGCTGAAGAAAAGACATACAAAACCATGCCCAAGACTGAAGCAATATTAAGCAACCTCCTATGACTTGCTTCCGAGGATCAACATTCGTACAAAGTTCTCGATATAAAAAGGCAAGAACAACCGACCCCAAACTGAGATTGCCGGAGTCCAAAAAATTTCGTAGATGGTGTAACCACACCAAGTGCACTTTGTTGCGGATTTTGTCTGGCATCAAAATCCCGCTAATTATATGCAAAATATATGCGCGAGCATAACACCATAAATTAATAAAATTAATATAAATAACCCTAAATTCTAAAAATTCTAAAAAATTAATATAAATTGATAAAATAAGGTAATTAAAAAAATAAAAAATATTAGTTACCTTCTTTGTATCTTTGTCGGCATCAACGGGTAGATCTGAAAAATTGTCGACCAACCACCTCAATAATACCTTCTCGCCGGACATCTTCTCGGGAACACGTCCAAGATATTGATAACAAAGACTAACCCAATCATCTTCCGCTATACCCGTTAGAACGGGGCCATCAATACGCAAACAAAGTTGGAAATGCACGTCCTGTAAGGTTATAGTGGCCTTACCATACGAAATATGAAATGTGTGGGTCTCCGGTCTCCACCTTTCCAGCAGAGCATTAATCAAGTAGGGATCAACTTTCATTCCCGCGATAATAAGGCTCACATATCCGAACTCGACCTGGGTCAGATAGGGCACGAGAGCCTGATCCGGAGCATTTATAACTCGATAATGGTAGTAGCTTAAAACCCTTTCATAACCCTTCAAAAAAATATAAAGAAAACATTAAATAAAATATTTTATAAATAATAATATAAAAAAATTAAAAAATATATATTAAAAAATAATAATATAAAAAATTAAAAATACCTCATTATGCCTCTAGAAATTGAAACAATGATTACCATCTAATCTATAGAGACCCGCCATGTTATCGAATAACCACGAGACAAAATAACTAAAAAATAATTTTCAAGTAAGAAAAAGAATGAATTTTGCATAGAACGCGACTTCGGAATGAAATGGAATGAGGGGGCCTGCAATTTATAGGGAGATCGTTACCTTCGAGAAGCGATATCATAAGGGAAATCGCTTTGTGCACAGAGCGATTTCCATGTAAAAACGAGGCAAATTTAAGAAGAAATCGCTCTGAGCACAGAGCGATTTCTTTAAAGTCGATTCAATTTAAATTGAAATCGTTCTGTGCACAGAGCGATTTCTTATCCACATTAAAGTTAATGGCTTATGTGGCAAGGGAGGCCAACTCAGCCCGAAGTCACTTCCTGCACAGAGCGACTTCTTTAATCGCTTTGTGTAGGTAGCGACTTCTTCCTACGTGGCCTGACAAGGGTATAGATTTGTCATTGAAGTTGGGAGGGGTATATATTTATATTTAAATAATTAAAAATGGTTTTTTATATAATTTTGCCGCCTTTGTTTTGCACGTGTCGTGTTTTCCCTAAAGTAACAAGTAATGTATGATATACTAAGATGATGCAGAGCATAGATCTAGGAATTGGAGGAGTTAAAAGGTAAGATTATAATTAAATTTAAATATAAGTTTAAGATTAAAATTATAAAAAAATTTATTTTATTTTTTAATTTAAAATTTAAATTTAATTTTTTAAAATTCAACGTAGAAAAGAACCCCAAAAAAGATTTTAGTTCACCAAGTTTATTTTTTTGTACAATTTTGAATCACTAAATTATTGAGTCCATCGTTGACTATAAATGTTGCCACTAATAAAGTCATTAAACTTTAAAACAAATTTTCAACTGCGGCGTCAACTTTTGTTGCCTGCTGGGTCATGGCGTTCTGAAGCAGCGAACATTTTTTTTTTTAATATTAAAAAATAGATTTTAAATTTTAATCTTTTTAAGCTTTAAACTTTTAAATATATATATTTTTTAATTTGTCGCTGATTATCACTAATTAAGCGTGATAAACTCTAAAAGAAGTGGTGGTTGAAGGGACGCCACTCCTTGATGCATGGTAGTTTCTGGAGCATCCAGAAAACAGAGGAAAGGAGCGTACAAAAGATAAAAAAGAAAAGAAGATGAGTAAAGAGCCACCCTACTCTTGGTCGGCAAGGACCAAACCAAGATGATCCTCAGCCACTTGAAAGGGAAAGGGAAAGGGAACATGTGTCGGGGAATCCATCAAAGCCTACACAGACTAAACAAAAAGGGAGTTGGGCACTTGTATTTAGGAGTGTTCAAAAATATTCGACCCGATTACTCGATTATCCGAACATAAAAAAATGGGTATTATCTAAAAAATTTAGTCTGGGTTAGACCCGGGTCACAAAATTATGAATTTTTGAGTACCGGTTACTTTCGCGTACCCGATTTTAATGTTTTTTTTATTTATTTTTTATTTATTTTAAATATTATTATTATTATTATTTAAACAAAATATACTTATATTATTATATTTTCATATCAAATAATTTAATTTCTAAATCTCAATCCCACAAATTTTTTTTAAAAAAGAATTAGGGACTCATACTAAAAAAATAAAATTAAGATTTATTGTAAATTATAAATTTAGTTTTTCGAGTTGACAAAATTCGAACTTTACTCGTTTAGATATACACTATTTCTGTATATCCATTGACGAATACGAAAATCAACTCAAGATTATTTACTATTTAATCATTAATTTTTATATATTAAAATAAATAAACTAATTAAAAATATTTTAAACAAATTCCTTTCGACATTATGTTTTGTTTCGAATTAGATTCTATAATTTAGGTCTTAAAATTTATGTTTAAAGTATGTAACTACTAACTAGTGTTTTAAAATTTTATATTTTGATGTTGGATTATGTAATTCAAATTTTTAAATATATATATATTTTTAAAATTAAATTTAAAATTTCATAAAAAAATTAAAAAAATAAGTACCCAAAATACCGAATACCCGAAAAATTTAGATCGAACACGGGCCGAAAATTTAATTATCCAAAAATTCGAGTACGCGGATTTGAACACCCTACTTGTATCGATATAACTAACCCTAAACAGGGTGAAGACCTCACCCTTTTGTTTCCGTCTCATTTCTTTCCTCCTTCCTGCTGCCTGGTGTTGTCTTAAGGAGGTTCTCCTTCTTGTCTCCATCTGAAACATGAAATGTCGATTTTGTTTAGGTCTTTCCGACCTCAACCAGATACCCTCCACGCCGGACACGTGTGTTAGTTGCTGCCTAACTCAACGGGAGTCAAGTTTGGTTTCCTTTTTCTTAAAGGAACGGAATTTTAAGTCTGCTTTTGAAAAGGAAAAACAAAAAGGAGGAAGAGGAAGAGGAAGAGGAGAACATCATCTTTCTAAACAATGATGTGGGTCGACACGGCTCCGTCACCTTTGGGAAAAAGTATATTAGAAGATTGGGGGATATGGACAGGGATGGAAGTATCTATTTATTACGATACAATCATATTTAATAAAATTTATATTTAATTTAAGATAAAATTTAAGGTTTAGAGTTTATGTTAGAAAATTATTTTTTAACTTATCAATATTAAGTTTGAGTTTTTAATCATACTTTTTTAGCTTTTAAATTCATAAACCTAAATATTTAAATAGTATACTCTCAAACATTAGACATTGATCGTTTAAACACTGTGTTGATATTACTGGTGTTCGAACTTATGACTTCTAAAAACAACAATCGTTCTCTTAATCACTAATGTAGAAAAAAATACGTTAAAAAACTCTTTCATAATTTTCACGTGCAAAATTAAATATTGATAAAAAAAATTAAAGAGGAAAAAGGAGGAAAGAAAATAAAAAAGTAAAAGTAGGTGGCTAATGGTCAATCCAAAAATGATGTTGTCAATTATAAAAAAAATGTAGAAAAAAATTAAGAGAAAAAATAATAACATTTAGTGTTTTTAACTTTTTTATGTATTATTTTAAAGAAAAATATTTACACATATAATAAAGGTAATCACGAGGTAAAATCGTTTTGGAAACCTTTAATTTGGACATGTGATTTATTGCTTGAACATATAGATCCATTGCTTAAAATTAACTTAGAAATACAATATTTAAATATTTTAAATTTTACACTCCAAAATATTATCTTTATATTCTGTAAAACTAATAATTTTGATATTTTGAATAAAAAATTAAATAAAAAAGTTTTATTAATTTTAGATATATAAAATTTGATCTGAATTAATTAATAAATTAATTAAATACCAATAATTAAAAATTAAAATATTTAAAATATCAGAAATTTCAATTTCAATTTAATAATTTAACTTAATACATATTTAAATTCAAACATACATTTATATGCATGAATACAAGTGTTTATTGAGCGAGTCGATCACGAGTTGATCATTGCTCGATTTGTGCTCGTTAAAAAATTTTGTTGTTCGACTCATTGCTCGTTAAGCTCGTTAAAAATTTTGTTGCTCGACTCGACTCGTTGCTCATTAAGCTCGTTAAAAATTTTTGTTGCTCGACTCATTGCTCGTTAAAATTATGCTCGACTCGTGCTCATTAAAATATTTTATTACCAAATCAACTCGTTACTTGTTAAGCTCATAAAAAACTTACCTTATTTTTAATTAAAAATAAAATTTAATAATACCAATATGAGGCTTAATATTAACTCAAATTAATAAATTTAACTAAAAATATCAAATAAGGTATATAAAACATTTTTAAAGTCTAAATTCAAAAGTAACTTTCCAAACTATCCTATTAAAATTAAAGTAACAATCCACACATTAATAATTATTATTTAAATTTATTTTTTAATAAAATTATTTTAAAATAATTATCAAAAATATTTTAAAAAATTAATAAGTTCGCGAACTTATCGAGTCGATTTAAACTTTGTTCGATTTAACTCGTTAAGATATCAAATCAAATTCGAATTCAAATCAAACTAATCTAAGTTAAATTCGAACAACTCACGAATTATTTAACTCGTTAAACACCGGACCACAAATTTGTGTATCCTGTGTCATCTAAGTTAAGCACTGGGGCCATACTGTTTAGTAGATTTTTTCCTTGTATTTTAATCCGCCAGTGTTCCAGAGTACTTTGTGACCACAAATTATATGCGCAAAGCTTCATTAATGAAGTGGACAAATCCATTCCAACAACCCAGAAAGTAATTCTAAGCAATTAACAGAATATAGAGTCATCTGGGAAAAATTAATTGGAATGAAATGGATCAAATAAATGAGGTATGGGGAATAATCGATATTTAAGACCACAATTAAGCCCATTTCTTTATCTATATTGCATAGTTATTTTTAACATATTAAAATTTAAAGTTTAATTTTATGAATAAAATAATTAAATTGAAAGAGTTATTCGCATAATAAGTATATATAGTATTTAGTTTAATTTTATAGTATATATATATATATGAGAATCAAACAAATTCTACATTTTTCTAATAAATTAAGAAAAAGCACCTCAATAATTGAACAGAATCGAAATGGGTCACTACTCGGTACCCTACGAGCCAATTTCTCAGCCCCATAGGACCCGATCAAACCGAGTCGTAAAGGAAGCAGGGAAAATTCCCATGCTTTCGCTTTGCTCCACTACTAAAAGCTGCTAATTCTATGAAGGAAATAATTATGTTCCCTAATACAATAATTATATCACTGACTGATGCCTCGTTCATTGTGGTCCATAATCTTAAGCATAAATGAAATAAATGCTTCCCACACTAAGAAAATGGAATATTAAGCTTTTGCATCACAAAAAAATAGCCTAATCACTTCTCAGTTTCAGACAAAAGATTCATCAACAGAAGGATTGTTGATGCCTATACCTGTTGAATGCAGTAGAACCATCTTTGATCATCTAAACCACCATCTTCCTACCCTGGAAAATAGTTGATGAACCTTGGAACTATGATGAGGCAGAGGCCTATTGTTAGAGAAGAACATTTGGTTTGTTTGGATTGTTAATAATTTGGTGTAGAACAAATATCTTAATTTAAAACAAATATATACTATATTTGCTTTTGAGATCTTGGGAAGAACATATCCAAACTAATTTTTTCTACAAGGGGAAAAGTTATTCACAAAATCTGTTTAGAGTTTTAAACGAACCAGTTTCCACGTTTGGTTCGGTATCTCACCAGTATTTTACATTGTTGCATTTAATAATATATATATGATCACGAAGTCTGGAATTCAATCCATATCCATTAGTCCCCAGAAAAGTCCTTGCATGCAAAAGTTAAACTAAACTGGTGCTTCAATTTTCAACACATTGTCCAGTTTCTTCGATTAATCAAGGTGTTTTTTTTTCAAAGCAGAGTTTCATGGCAATCCTTGTTCATATTTTTCTTGGTTTTGGGTTTTATTTTTCCTTCTCTTTTTGTTTCTTTGGTTTACACGAAACTCATTTTATGTTTTTCATTGTTGATTTGTTTCTTCCGTTGCTGATTCTCTGCAGTTGTTGCTTTTGAACATATTTTCAACTTTCACGGTACAGGAACTTTCTGGTTTTCTGGAATTGTGAGGGGGTAAAAAGATGGTGGAAGGGGGGAATATATCAAAACCAGACAAGACAGAGTTCAATGAGTGTTGGAAAACAACATGGAAGACTCCTTACATTATGAGGCTTGCATTGTCTGCTGGTATTGGAGGCCTCTTGTTTGGTTATGACACAGGTAAAATTAGTTCATTTTTTTGTTCTTCTAAAAGATGAATGATAGATGTTGGTTTAATTTGTTTAATTTATTGAATTGCAGGAGTGATTTCGGGTGCCTTGCTTTATATCCGGGAGGATTTCGGACAAGTCGACCGGAAAACATGGTTACAGGTTACATACTCTTCATTGTCTCGCTTGATTAAAGTATGATGTGTTGATTACAATTGCTGGTTTAAGATGTATTGGTTTTCAGGAACTCACAGTGAGTATGGCTGTAGCCGGTTCTATCTTTGGTGCGGCAATTGGAGGATGGATAAGCGATAAGTTTGGTCGGAAAAAATCGATTTTGCTTGCTGATGTACTATTTGCTGCAGGTGCCTTAGTTATGGCATTTGCTCCAGCTCCATGGCTGATTATTCTAGGAAGAATTTTTGTTGGTTTAGGAGTTGGAATGGCTTCGATGACCTCACCTCTTTATATTTCCGAGGCCTCCCCTGCTCGTATTCGAGGTGCACTAGTTAGTACTAATGGTTTGCTCATTACAGGAGGCCAGTTTCTGTCTTACCTTATCAATCTGGCTTTCACTAAGGTAAGCGTTGTTATAATCTCTAAACTCGAAAGTCATCTTTTCAAGATTGCAAGGTTTGATGAACACTATGTAATCATTCCTTGAACAATTGTGTTTCAGACAAGATGGACTTGGCGTTGGATGCTCGGAGTTGCTGCGGTTCCAGCAATTGTTCAATTCATCTTGATGCTATCACTTCCCGAGTCCCCTAGATGGCTTTACAGACAGGTTAGAATTTTGAACTAGTTGATGCATTGTTGCCACTTTTTGATTAAAATTATAACAATTTGTTAGTCTACAGAACAAGGTAGAAGAGGCCAGATCCATCCTAGAGAAAATATTCCCTGCCAATGAAGCTGATGACGAGATGGATGCCTTGAAACTCTCTGTCGAAGCGGAAAAAGCCAATGAGCACGCCATTGGCGACAATCTAATACAAAAGCTGAAGGGTGCTTTGAGCAGCCTTGTAGTCCGAAGGGGACTGTATGCTGGTATAACAGTTCAAGTGGCACAGCAGTTCTCAGGAATCAATACTGTTATGTATTACAGCCCAACAATTGTCCAGTTCGCAGGATTTGCTTCAAACCAGACAGCGTTGGCACTTTCTCTCATCACGTCCGGTCTTAATGCCGTTGGCTCAATCATCAGCATGGCTTTGGTTGACAGATACGGCAGGAGAAGGTTGATGCTTGTTTCCATGGCCGGTATCATCCTTTGCCTCGTGTCCTTATCAATTATATTCCTCGAAGCAGCTAGTCATGCTCCGAAAATCAGCCAGTTTGACACAAATTTCGCTCCCAATGGTACATGTCCTAGCTATATATCAGCACCTAAACCCTCATCATGGAACTGCATGTCTTGCTTGAAAGCCGGTTGCGGATTCTGTTCGAATGCAGTCAATGAGGCAAGCATAGATTCCTTCCACTTCAATTGCTGTTAAACAATTTAACCGGACTTATCCGATTGACTTCTCCATTTCATTGCTCAGTACTCGCCAGGAACATGCATGGAACTGACCACAGAACAAAGAGATTCATGTCGCGGACAACATCGGACATGGTTCAAAGACGGTTGCCCGAGTGAATTCGGGTTCCTGGCGGTTGTTTCCCTAGGATTGTACATCCTATCCTATTCACCAGGCATGGGGACTGTCCCATGGATAGTGAACTCAGAGATTTATCCACTGAGGTACAGAGGCATTGGCGGGGGTTTGGCGGCTGTTTCAAACTGGATTTCCAATCTCATTGTTAGCTTGACATTCTTAAGCCTCACCGAAGCTCTTGGTTCGGCTGGCACTTTCTTCTTGTTTGCCGGGTTCTGCATCGTTGGATTTTGTTTCATTTATATTCTTGTGCCTGAAACCAAAGGGATGAAAATTGAGGAGATTGAAAAGATGTTGGAGACCGGTTATAAGCCCAAACTCTTAAGGGGTAAACCCAAGGATAAAGCCCAGTTTGCGTAGGCCCATGTGGTCCGTCACCAACAAAATAATATCACTGCCATTTTATTTCTATGCATATATCCTAACGATTGCCGGTCATGATGGTCATCAAGTTTAATGCATTGCAAAGGTTTACTTTACTTTACTTTATATTAGATTATATTTTATAAGTATAATTATAATATTTCAATATATGCATGTTAAGATAAACAAAAGCATTCCTCTTGTACTATAAAACTTTTTATTCAGTTTGTGTTACGAGTTAATCGTTATTCATAGTTTTATCTTCAAAAATATACAGGTAAAGAATTTTATTTAAAAATAACTCATAACATTAAAATAGTTTTGAAGAGACTCAATGAACTACAGGGAAAGTATGTGACTAACTAAATAGTCTAGAGATTTGTAAGATGAGCCACCGGGTTTCAGACAAAGATTCATCTTGTCTTTCAATAACTCGATCCTGTCCCTCATTTCTTGTCCCTCAGGTTCCACCATTAATCTCCTGATTGCCTTCTCAATCTCCCCTCTCTCTATCTTTGATTCCAAATGAATCCCAACCCTCCATACATGGCTTATGAATCTCGCATCTATGTTCTGGTCACCGAAAGATGGCTGACAGATCATGGGAACCCCTTCACATAAGCTCTCCAGTGTTGAATTCCACCCACAGTGTGTCCAAAACGCTCCTGTCGAAGGGTGAAGCAACACTTCCTGTTGGGGAGCCCATTTCACCAAGTGCCCTCTTTCCCCAACCATCTCTAGGAACCCATTTGGCAATAGTTCAAGCCATTTCGAGCCCTGGACTAACCCTGGTCGAACCACCCACAGGAACGGCTGCTTGCTGTTGGCAAGCCCCCAAGCTACCTCCAAGAATTCCGTCTCTTTTATACCCGCCACGCTTCCGAAGCTAACATAAATCACTGATTTGGGTTGTTGTTTGTCGAGCCATGATATGCAGGTCTTGTCTTGAGGCAGTAAGCTACTGGAAGAAGCTGGAAAATACTTGTGGAAAGGACCTATGAGGAAAATTGGGATTGGAAAGTCCGAGGAGAATTTGGTTAGATATTCCTGTTCAAGATCTTCACAGGAGTTGTATATAATCCCGGAAGAGGCCTTGGTTTCATGAACTACAGTATCCAAGAATTCAACAAAGTCTCCCGGATCACTTGCTTTAAACATTGAAATGTCCTTGAATCTGAATTCTGGATGATCCGGCACTTCATTTTCTGCTTCAGAATCTGACAAATCAATAAAGATATGAAGATCAATAGTTTGTAAACAAAGGTAGCTACAACAAGTGATGTATACACTGTACCTTGTAATGGAAAGTTACCCTTTCTGAACAGCAATGACAAGGACGCCAAAACAAGAAAAGCAAGGACATTACTTGTCCTTAACACAATCCTGGGAATCTTAAGGTCATCCGCGACAGCTTGTGTGCCGTGCCACAGAGCATCAGTAACTAAGCAGACAACTGGCTCCTCATCTTTCGAGCTCGTCGACATCAACTTGGACAAACAATCACGGAAAGGAGTTTGGCACTTGGCATTGATATACTTTATAAAGGTGAATATTAGATTAAGATCCGACGAGATTACGTAATCTTGGGATAATCCGTCGGGAATGGGATAGAATCTGAATTGAGGGTAGTTTGCAGCGTTGGGAGAGTTGAACTGAGTATGGATTATGGAGATGGAGAAGCCTCTTTCATGGAGGATGTTTGCAAGTTGAAGCATGGGGTTTATGTGACCCTGAAATGGCAAAGGAAACAGAACCACTCTACAACCCTTCATTTTCATTTCAAAGCTGTTGGCACATCTTCCCAAGCTAATACCTCTACCGTATATATAGCATATACAATACATATATGACTCGATGGCAACGGATCAGATAGGGTTGGGTTTTGGTTACCCCGATTTCGACCTTGAAATTAAAACGTTCATTTTATTTTCATTCCGACCTGATTTTAATATATATTTCCTCAGACCTGATCCGAAATAAAACAAGTAACTAAAATTTTTCACTCTAAATACATGGGTTAATATTCATATGAACAAAACTCCTTAAATTCTATGCCCTACTGTATATATTCATGATCCACGATGACTCCATCACATGTCCATATTAAATGATTTTTCAACTCATTCGGACAAACACATGGATCTGATTAGGAAAGCCAAGTGAAATCAAACTTGTCTTGCAACGTGATCTTGTCGTCTCGCTTTTGGAGTTAGCACGTAGAATATCATCTGAAGACATCGTTTATCGTGGTTTGTCTTTCATAAACAGAATTAAAAAAATGCATGGATGGCTCATCTATCTTTTAAAAATATCAATTGTATGAATTATTTTATTTTAATAATTAAAACAATAATTATTATTTTTAAAAGTTACAGATTTAACTATCAGTATTTACAATATAATATTTAAAGAATTAATATTTAATAATTAAAATTATATTTTAAAATAAATACTATTTATATATAATTAGATATATTGTTTAAATTTATTATTTTTGAGTATTTTTCGTTATATATAATATAGAACATATTTTAAATTTTAAACATATATATTAGGTAAAAAATTTAATTAATAAAATTGGTGATTCTTATTTTATAGCTTAAAATTTTATTTGTTTTTTAATTTATTTTATAAAATTTAAATTAAATTGAATTTTTATTTAAATTTTATATCTTATATACATATGTTAATATAATTAACGACTTGATTCAAACTTAAAATTCGATTATATCGGTGCGTATTATACATTCTAACTAGAATTAAATGGAAAACTCTTTGTCTAGAACAGTGTCTCTCTGTTAGGTTGTGCAATTTTTGAGTTAGGTAGGTGTCTCTATCGGTCCGATTCACTCTCTTTGATATTTTAGACCACTCAATTATTAAATTTGTCTTATTTTGAGTATCTAATTAAATATATAAAATTTTAATTGTTAAATTATTTAATTGATCCTATTTTAACCGTCAATCATTAAAATTTAATAGAGAAGTAACATGATAAATTTTGTATAATTATATATTTAGTTCTTATTAATTATTTATTATATTAATTAAGTCTAATTTTATTTTAATTAAATAAAACCAATAACTAGATGAATTTACTCTAATGTTTAATTTAATTTATTTAATATATTTATTTTTTTCAATCAAGTGAAGACATACGTTATTATTTGGTTAAATAAAATTAAAAAATATTTTGAGCGAATACTTAAACATGGATCACATGAGATGTATAAAACACACACCTATCACTAGATCAACTCAAATAATTAAATTAATATAAAATATTTTATTTATATTTAAAATATAGTTTAAAAAATTAAAACAAAGTGATCAAATAATAATCCATAACGTGATTGTATTAAGTTTAGTAATTTGGTTTAATAAAATTATTTTATTTTAAATATAATTATGAGAAAATAGATTATAAAAATTATTTAAAGGAAGTGGATTTATTTATTTATTTTCAAATAAAATTTTTCATCAGTTAATAAGTTTGATACACATAATCCTATTACAACTTTAACCTAAAATTTACCCATCTCATAATTTCAGTCTCCCCAGAGATTCAACAGCCAGAAAGTGCAATATTAATATCATTCTGTTTTGTCAAAATCAATATTAATTTGCACGTGCAGAATAGTGTCTCTCATTTAGTTTGGGCTTATCTGTTTTACTTAGGGGTAGGTGCATCTAAGGAAGGCTGATTCAGGGTCGGAGTTAGAATTAATCATCGATAAAGATAAAAATTTATTAAACTTTAAAATTTTAAAAATAAAAATTTTATTTGATTATAATTTAAATTAGTAAAGACCCTAAATATAATTATAAAAAAAAACCTCCCATTGCATAGCTACTTTCGTCCCTGGGCTCATTTGATCTGAACTCGAATGATTATAATCTGATCTAATTTTAAAAGATTATATTGTGTTATGAAAAATTAGTATTGAGTCGGTCCAAATTTGAGTTTATAGAATAAAAAAAATGACCTGATTAGATTTGAAATAGTAATTTAACATCTTATTGTATATTTAGAATATGTTATAATATAATCTCTATTTTTTTTTTGGGTTAACAACCTAATTTACCAAATAAAATTGAATAATTTTTTATATTCGGGTCGGATACATAGATCAAAAGTAGATTTTAACCTAAAATTTGAATAGAATGAAACGTCCTTAAAATTGATTCAAGTGTTAAGAGAGATGACTATTATTCGAGTTAATTTCGGGTCAAATATAAAAATCTAACCCGAACTGCAACCATCCCTAGGTATATATCTACTGATCTGATACTCTTAGCACTTCATATTTAATGCGGCAAAATTAGGTGGAGGCAACGACTATTCGAGTTAGTTCGGATCAGTTAAAAAATCTAACCCGACCCGTAATCATCCATAAATGTATATCTATCTATCTGACACTCTCAGCAATTCTTATTTAATTTGCCAATTTTGGCAAAATCATCTAGTGTGATTATATATATATTATAATAGTTATAGTTTATATTATAATTAATATATTTTTATAAATAAATATAATTAATTTCGACCATAATTTAATCTAAATATTATTTTTATCAGATAAATAACAACTATTGAACTTGTCTCGGTGGTTATACATCAAATCTCTTGAAAGAAGTCCCAAGTTTAAATGCCTTTCTTAACAGGGTACGTCTTTTCCTTTTATTGACCAAGAACATGGTGGCGCGTTTTGCCACATCATTATAGGATAATAATTTGTTAAATTATTAGTTGATATGGAAAATAATGAATTTTTATTTTTTAAGCATAGGCGGTTAATTAATTAATAATTTTTATTTAAAATAAATTAGTTCGATTTAATTTAAAATATTAAAAAGATAATATATGTTGTGTATAATAGAAGATCAGATATTTTGTAAGTTGAGTAAGACTTTTGAAGCCGTTAATCAAGTAATTGGGCCTTTTGGGTTAGCTGCTATTGGGCTATTAATATGTAGTCTGTTGTAAGGTTGCGGATGAATGTGATTCTTACGATACGAAGCCGTTACTCGAGTAGGGTGTAAATCATTTACTTCTTAATCGTGTCTCTTTCTTTAAATTTATTTTAAATTAGTGAGTTTAAGGTTAAAGGTCATAATTAGGATTTAGAGTTTAGGATTCAAGGTTAGATGTTGTGGTGAAGGTTTAAAAAATTAAGGGTATAATGTATTTTTTAGAGTGTAGGGTATAAGGTTTAAGATATAGAAATTAAGGTTATGATTTAAATTTTAAAATTTTAAGAAATTTCAGCAAGGACATGTAAGGAAGCATAATTAGGGGCAGAGAATTTCTATTCACCGTAATATATTTATTAATATACTTCACCATGGGTGCAAAACGTCTACCTCTTCCCTATGCCTCCACTTTAAATTAGAGGTTTAAGGTTTAGGGTTTTAGTTAGGTTTAGAGAATTAGGGGTAGAGTGTATTTTGTAGGGTATAGGGTTCAGGATTTGGGATATAAAAATAAGGGTTATGGTTTAAAATTTAATTTTTTAGTAAATTTTCAAGTCACGAATAATTTTTTTTCCTTCACCCTAAGTTATATTTTTAAAGTTGTAGATTAATTATTCTTATTATTTTAATCTCAAATTAAATTATGATATTTATTTTAGGTATGGTATCCATACATATACGATATTATACTGTTTACCATCATTGTACCCAAGGAGGGGAAAAGAAAAAAAAACTTGAAACATAAGATTCTTAAAATAGTGTACCCCAGGTATTCCAGATTACAGAGAGAGATTGGAAAAGTGGGGACAAAATGATCCTAAAGTTTTTGTACTAATTCTGAGATATATTCCATGCTTGTAATATATGCCTAGTTCTCTACCAGCTAATTTCCATGGTAATAATAATATTTTTTGCATCATGCTGCTGCTACTATCACTGCAAAACAATCCATAAAATATTATTCCAGTTAGAAGGATCAAAGAAATATCAAAACAAAAATGGAAGAACACAACAGACATGAGTATTATATTTGTGGGATTCGATATAAATATCGTATACGAGTTTGCAATATATGTTAACAGACATACGATTCTTTAGATATATTTAAAAATAAATTAAGCATGCTCGTATCAAATACATACTCCTAGATGATATTCGATATTCAAGTGAGATTAAGAACCATCAGTCATGAGGGAATTTTTAATATAGATCTTACAGTATGGGGATGGCAAAACGTAGAATACTTTAGGGATGAAGAAATTAATAGTAAAGTGAGCCTGCACAAATAAAAAAGAGAATAATTTATTAAAGACTATATATTTATCAAAAAAAATTCCATTGCCTACATACCCTGCCACCAATTCCCTCTTGATGCACCACTAGAACTGCTTCCATTGAGATCATCTTCCTCATCCTTCTTCAACTGTCCATACAAAATACCAAAATAACATGATTTTTATGTGTCATAATCGTATTTAAAGTATATTATATAAATTTAGATGCTCGATAAAAAAAATAGCAAACGTCTCCGTTTTAGTGTTAGTACTCAACTAAAAATGCAGCCTCAGTGATAGAATGTGTTAGTGAAAGTAAGTTTGTCTTACTTATAATCAATAAATCAAGTCTTTTTATTAATTTTTTGGTCTCGATTCCATTAACTTTTTCTGCTCTTGCTGATATTGCAAATCAGTGTTATACTTACATAACTGAGAGAGTCAGTGGTGGTGGTGCTTAGAGAAGAGTAGTTTTCTTGGCCTCCATAGTGGATAGATGAGCATAAATTGCAAGGTGTCGTCGTTACATAGCTTTGTTCCCCGCTACCAATGGATTTCCTCCCCAGCACCTGAAACCATAGAGAAGTTTAGACCATTCCACCACAATTTCACTCAAATCAAACCACAAAAATCTATAAACAGTAGAACCAGAAGAAGAAAGATGTAATCATAATGAAAAATAAGTCAAACATGATTGTTACAACTTACGTTACTCGAATTCGAATATATACGAATATGTTCAATTCATTTTAAATTATACCTCTACCTATGTTCAAATACTAAATACTTATCGAGTTCAAAATAAACCACAGAAGCATAAACGCAAGCACATGATCTGCAGACTTTGTGGTGGATAAAAATCTCATTAAAACATCAAAATTAACGAAGTTGACGAACAAAAAGTCCAAAAGAAGAAGCTTTACCATTGCCGGAGGAGGAAAAATAGTCCCAAAAATCCCATTTTTGGATGAAGAAGAAGGGTCCTTGGGACCAAACAGATGATCAAATGATGAAGAACTGCACACTTGCTTTTTGTTCTCCATATCAGACAAAACGTAATACCTTTTGCTTTCAGTTCTAGTTGTTCTTAACATAAGAAGCCTTTCTTTGTCAACCAACCAACCAACAAAAACTACTGTTTGAAAGATCAACAAAAACAGAATCTTTTTGATTTCTTTTATGTTTCTTAATAAAATATATCAGACAAAGCTAAATAAAGATGGATGGAGCAGTAATAGAAAGAAAAGAAAAGAACTGTAAGAAACTGCAGATGTGAGGGGAAGTTGTTTGTTGGACGACGACGGCCTTAGCTATTTATAAGCTCCAAATAAAAGGGTTCACTCTCTTGAATTATTATTATTATTTTGTTATTTTATAATTTGATTTCATTTGTTGGATGTTATTATCATTTTATTATTGTTTAATTGTTAATTTTTAGAGTATGTGATTAAGTTTTATGTTGATATCATCTTCTTTCTTTTAATGTATGAGTCTAATTATCTTCTTTATTAATAAATATATTACGATAAAAAATATCATTATAATTTATTATAAAATTTATCACATTTTATTTTTGTGTCTGGTATTTTGACACATAGGTGCATCACTCAACACCAATAGGACATGTTTTTTGGCATCAAATTCTAACCCTTAATTGTAGGGATGGACAAAGGAAGGTCGGTGAAAATATCGTGCTACTAAAAATTTAAAATTCGTATATAATTTAAAAATTTTATTAAAAATATATTTTTATTTTTAATTTTATAAATTTGTTTTTCAAAACTTTATAAATTTACTTTTTAACGTAAAATTATATATTTGTCCTCGTTTGATTGTCATCCATCTCTTTGTGTATTAGTTTGACCCTTCTTATTTTGAATTGTTGGAATTTTTGAAAGAGAATAAAAGACTAATGATAATGAACGTTCAAAAATTATTAAGATGTTGATTTTAAGAGTTAATATTTTACATTTTTATCATTTAAAACTATGGAAGACAACAAAAATAATAAAAGGAATGTTTTCTTTCTTCTTCCGTTTATTTAAATTAATTTTAAAAATAATTGATATTTAATTTATTAACCGATTAATTTATATATTATTATAGATTATTACATAAATAATTTTTGTTTCGTTTGAAGATTTACTTAGAAATGAACCTTATTTACAAATTAATTCTTAGTATAATTTTATTTATAAAAATGAATTTAGTTAATTTTCCACAAAATGAAAAAAAAAATAGTAAGTTCTTTTGTTCTATCCATTTTTTTAAATATGATCAAAAGAGCCTTTATGTTTTCAAAGAAATAAATTTTAATAAAAAATAATAAAACTCAACACATTAACTTAACAAATTTATTATAAAGATAATAAATTATAAAATATTTTTTTTCTTAAGTATCAAATTTGTAAATAAATAATCTTAAATGTTAAAATGTCCAAAATGGATATGTTTCGTTGGTCTCAAGTTGATGTTTTGTAAGATGCCATTCTTACATAATAAACAGTTGACTTCTTTGTCCTGTCAACGTCTTCCAATGTCGTGCAGAGAAGATATTAAAGCAATCCATCTTTTCCACAAAATCGTTGAAGAATCAATCAACAACCAAATCTTTGTTCTTGAAAAGGATGGAAGAAAAAAGGGTTAGCTTCCAGTCAGTTCTTCAAAAGAAGAAAAAGGAAATGATGTTCAAACAACTTAATTTTGGTACCAAATAGACAAAAATGACGGTCGACCACGGTCGAATAGAGAAAGATGTCGATCATAAAGGATGTCAAACGAATAAGAATATCGATCATAAAAGATGCCGACATAGTTTAACCTAAAGATTAAAAATATATATATTTAAATCGTATTGAAAAATAAAACGGTTATAACTAGATAAAACGTAAAGATAAAACGGTCGAATATAGCCGGATAAAAGCCGTTTTAAGTGCTTTATCGTACGTTATTCTGTTTTCTCTCTTTGGTTATGGGAAACCAATGTTCCCCTTCCTTTTCCTCTCCTTCTTCTCAGGAGCTTTTTCCCACTCTATGCAAGAACTTTCACCCAAAACAAACACCATTTCCCTTAATTTCACTAATCAACCCTTCCCATCAATAATCAAATATTAATTTTCAATTATCATTTCATGGTTAGTTTCCCCCATTAATTCCTTGTTTGTTTCTCAAGAAAAAAATACATTGCATTTTTTCTCTACATTTTTATTAGAATTAAAAGATTGGGTTGTAATTGTTAATTTGAGTTTGGATTTTTTTTATTATTAAAGCTAGTTCTTTGTTGTTGTTTTTTCTTCAAGTCAGCAGGTTTTAGATTAACATAAGTGTAAAATGGCATATAAAGTGGATCATGAATATGATTACTTATTTAAGATTGTATTGATCGGAGATTCAGGCGTGGGAAAATCCAATATTCTATCGAGATTTACAAGAAATGAATTTACCTTGGATTCTAAATCGACTATTGGTGTTGAATTTGCGACAAGGACTCTTCAGGTCGGATTCTAAATCTAGCATGTTGTGACTTGTGATTATGATATTCTCCGTTTATCTAGATAATTTTTGAATCAAATGAAAGATTAATGTTAATCAAATCTGAATTTTATGAAAAATAATTTTCCCAAACAAGACGTACTTTGCTTTGATTATTTTTATTTTTATGTATTTTTTTCGGTAATTGAGCTTAGTTGATGTTTCTGTGCAATATTTCAGGTAGAAGGAAAAAAGGTTAAGGCACAAATATGGGACACAGCCGGTCAAGAGAGATATCGAGCTATTACCAGTGCTTATTACAGAGGTGCGGTCGGGGCATTGTTGGTTTACGACATAACTAAAAGACAAACCTTCGAGAATGTCTTGAGATGGCTTCGTGAGCTTCGAGACCATGCTGATTCAAACATCATCATTATGATGGTCGGGAACAAATCCGATCTCAATCATCTCAGAACCGTCTCGACCGAAGATGCTCAAGGCTTGGCCGAGAGCGAAGGTCTCTCGTTCATGGAGACCTCGGCTTTGGAAGCTTACAATATCGAGAATGCATTTCAGACAGTTTTGCTGGATATTTATCAGATAATAAGGAAAAAGGCATTGGCAGCACAGGAATCAGGTTCCGGCATTGGTGTTCCTCAAGGCACAACCATTAATGTCAAAAATATGACAGAAAATGGAACCAAGAAGCCTTGTTGTTCAACCTAGTAAGTGCTTTTCCTCCCTTTTTTCGGACAAGAGGTTTCAGAAATGTTGCAGTTGTCAGCCATTTTTGTGCATGCAAATTTTCATTGTTTGAGTTGAATATACACGTAGAGGGTTTACCAGCAGATCAAAGGATTTGTAAGATGTAGAACTTGATTCTGTTTTCATTTTTAAACTTGCAAATTGCAATAATTTTTTTGTTAATTATTTTGATGTTGTAAACCAGGTCCTGTTACTACATAATTAAATCCTTGTAATGAATTTAATACATATATTTTTTAAGGTGTGCATCAGACTTGCAGTATTAGTGAGAGTATCTGTTAAATACAAAATAATATCAAATTTACGAATAAAGTCGACATTTGTGAGCATATATTTATGATATTTAAATTATGAGATTTAATTAAATTTAAAATAAATATATTAAGAGATACATTCGAAAATATGATGTAAGAATAATGGAATGATGTTTTTAATAGTCTTAAGGTAACTATAATGTGATATATATATAGATATTCTTAATCTTTTGACAATACATACACTTTGAAGATTGCCAATGAACCAAAGTATTTTGAGATGAACATCTTCGACTTTTCTGGTTAGAGTACTTGTTGAGTTTAAATGGGTGATTTTTATTAATTAAGATCATAAATAACATAATGATAAAGATACAGAATATATTTTTTTTTATATTTAAGTGATAATAATTAAAGATATTTAAAAATAGATTTAATAAATATCCAATAATTTAATAAACATATAATACAAATTAAAAAAAATGTTTGTTCAATAATCGTGAATGTAGTTAACCAAAAATAAAATGTAATCAAAATCTAATTTAATAAATGATTCTTTTATAAATTTTAATTTTATTTAGAAAAAATCTTTTAATAAATATAGAATTCATAATATGAGAAGATATAAAAAAATAAAAACAAATAATTTAATTAATTTATTAAACATATCTATTCAAATATTTCCCGTATTATTTACCGTGCCGAGGGTGAGAAAAAGAACTCCGAGCTCCCCAGGAGTTTACCGTTCAGTCAAGTATTTCCAAGTCCTTCCCTTCCCTCGTCCGCGCCTCCGTTGCTTCCGGCAAACGCACCGTTTTTAGAAAGAATTCCGTCAATTTCTCAGTTGGATTTGTTGGAAAAAAACAGTGGTATGTGACCATCTTTGGAGCATATTTTGAACAAGTAAAGATAAGGTTTTGAATAAGGAAATGGTTGATTCTTATTCTACGCCGTGAGATCTTTATAACGGTAGCTCATACGCTCAATATCGTTTTGTGGTGAATGAGAAATTGATGCTCAAAATAGGAAGGTCAAGAACAAAATAAGAAATGAAGAACCCCTTTATCCCACATTGGTTGGATAAATGAGATGAAAGTTGTTTATATACAACTACTCATAATAAAGTCATTGAATGACTCTAGATAACATTGTGCCTTGTGTGTGGGGGGTGTGAATCCAATTCCATTTGGGTTGGAACGCACCTGTATGACGTAGGTGATGCGAATGTTTGGACTGGTGCGAATCCAATTCCATTTGAGTTGGAACGCACCCGTTGTGCATAATTTTTTTTCTTATTTTATTTTTTGGAAATATCCAGGAAAAAGAATGTTAATTCAAAAATTACTTTGAATTAATTAGCAGTTGACTGCTCTAGTTATTTGGAGAAGCAATTGTCAAATATGGTATTTAAATTTGAATTAAAATACCGAATAAATGGTAATAATCTCTGATTTTTCCAGATATTGAATATAAACGTTGAAATATTCCTAATTTAATTTTAATCCCGGATTTTCCGGATTGAAATAAAATCCCGGATTTTTCGGATATTAAATTAGGAAATTTCAGACCACTGTTTGCCCTAGAAATCCACTATATAAAGGAGTTGATTTCCTCCGTTTTCAATCATCCAAAACACGATTTCTCTCTCAGTTTTCTCTCTCGGTGATAGGCAAAGATAAGAGCGGTTCGAGAACTTGGCAGAAGTGCTACTGTTCGGAGTTCTTCCAGTTGTTGTATCTTGGGAGACTGACTGCCAAACAACTCGGCACCTTCGGAGTGGCTGCAAATCAGTCTTAAGGAAACTGCTGAACGCAGGCCTCAACTTCATCCGTTTTCAAACAAAAGTTGGTTTGATCTTTATATTTCAAAGTTTCAATTTCGGTTTTGTTTTATTAACTATTCTCTTTTGTAATCGTTTCAGAACGAAGATTGTATAGCAATCTTAAGACTGAGTTTTCAATATTTATACCGTCTTCAGACCGAAACGATCAAAGTGTAAAAGAGATTGCAAACAATTTGTTTCAGGATTTATCCTGCCGTTCTTAAACGGGTTTGCAGAAAATCTCAAAAGCTGTGACAAATCTGTTCGCAAAAATTGTCAGTTTTTAAACAAGAAATTCTTTATTTCTGTTTAAAGAAATTAATTGAATTTCAATTGTTCTTTCGCAGAAAGAAATGACTACTGGAGAATCTGAGCATTCGAAGGTCTCTGCACCTGCACAGAGCTCCAAACAAGTCCAGAATACGAATGCACCGGCTGTGAATGTTAATCACAATGAAAAGCCGCCAAAATTCACTGGACAGAACTTCAAGACATGACAGCAAAAGATGATATTTTATCTTGCCATGTTGAGCTTGATGAATTACTTAACGGCCGATCCTCCAGTCATTAATATAGGAGACGGAGAAGGGCAAGTTGACACGGTCACTGCCATAAAGATGAAAGAAGAATGGGAATCCAATTCCATTTGGGTTGGAACGCACCCGTTGTGCATAATTTTTTTTCTTATTTTATTTTTTGGAAATATCCAGGAAAAAGAATGTTAATTCAAAAATTACTTTGAATTAATTAGCAGTTGACTGCTCTAGTTATTTGGAGAAGCAATTGTCAAATATGGTATTTAAATTTGAATTAAAATACCGAATAAATGGTAATAATCTCTGATTTTTCCAGATATTGAATATAAACGTTGAAATATTCCTAATTTAATTTTAATCCCGGATTTTCCGGATTGAAATAAAATCCCGGATTTTTCGGATATTAAATTAGGAAATTTCAGACCACTGTTTGCCCTAGAAATCCACTATATAAAGGAGTTGATTTCCTCCGTTTTCAATCATCCAAAACACGATTTCTCTCTCAGTTTTCTCTCTCGGTGATAGGCAAAGATAAGAGCGGTTCGAGAACTTGGCAGAAGTGCTACTGTTCGGAGTTCTTCCAGTTGTTGTATCTTGGGAGACTGACTGCCAAACAACTCGGCACCTTCGGAGTGGCTGCAAATCAGTCTTAAGGAAACTGCTGAACACAGGCCTCAACTTCATCCGTTTTCAAACAAAAGTCGGTTTGATCTTTATATTTCAAAGTTTCAATTTCGGTTTTGTTTTATTAACTATTCTCTTTTGTAATCGTTTCAGAACGAAGATTGTATAACAATCTTAAGACTGAGTTTTCAATATTTATACCGTCTTCAGACCGAAACGATCAAAGTGTAAAAGAGATTGCAAACAATTTGTTTCAGGATTTATCCTGCCGTTCTTAAACGGGTTTGCAGAAAATCTCAAAAGCTGTGACAAATCTGTTCGCAAAAATTGTCAGTTTTTAAACAAGAAATTCTTTATTTATGTTTAAAGAAATTAATTGAATTTCAATTGTTCTTTCGCAAAAAGAAATGACTACTGGAGAATCTGAGCATTCGAAGGTCTCTGCACCTGCACAGAGCTCCAAACAAGTCCAGAATACGAATGCACCGGCTGTGAATGTTAATCACAATGAAAAGCCGCCAAAATTCACTGGACAGAACTTCAAGACATGACAGCAAAAGATGATGTTTTATCTTGCCATGTTGAGCTTGATGAATTACTTAACGGCCGATCCTCCAGTCATTAATATAGGAGACGGAGAAGGGCAAGTTGACACGGTCACTGCCATAAAGATGAAAGAAGAATGGGACGACGGTGACTATATGTGCCGAAACTACATCCTAAACGGATTACAAGATTCTTTGTATCCGGTGTACAATGTATACGAAACTGCCAAAAAGTTATAGAATACTTTGGAAAATAAGTACAAAGCAGATGATGCTGGGGCTAAAAAGTTTTTAGTCGCAAGATTCTTGAATTTTACTATGGTTGATTCAAAATCAGTAGTAACTCAAGATGAAGAACTCCAACTAATTATTCATGGAATTCTTGCAGAAGGAATGGTTATCAACGAGCCTTTCCAAGTAGCTGCCATCACGGAAAAATTACCTCTCGGATGAAATGATTTCAAGAGTTACTTGAAACACAAAAGGAAGGAGATGACTGTGGAAGAACTGATCTCCAGGCTTCGAATTGAAGAAGACAACAGAGGAAATGCCGGGAAATCTCACAGCAGAGAAGCCAAGGCAAATGTTGTCGAAACCAGGAAAGGGAAGCAACCGCAAAGGGCCCAAACTAAACCAAAGTTAGGACCAAGTGGCGGGATCTTCAAAAAAGAGAAGTTCAAAGGATCATGCTTCAATTGTGGGAAAATGGGGCATAGATCCACAAAATGCAGGCTTCCAAAGAGAGTGAAAGCTAAAGAAGTCAACGTCGTGCAAGATGAAGACCTAGTAGCTGTGATATCTGAAGTCAACATGGTTGACTCAAACCCAAGAGAGTGGTGGTTGGACACAGGAGCCACACATCATATCTGCTGTGACGAAAACTCTTTTCATGAACTGACACCATGCGATAATGGAGAGAAACTCTACATGGGTAATGCTGCAACTTCCATGATAAAGAAGAAGGGAACCATGGTGTTGAAGATGACTTCTGGAAAGGAACTCAAGCTTCAGAATGTGCTGTATGTACCTGACATACACAAGAACCTTGTTTCTGGAACACTTCTGAGTGTTCACAGATTTAGGATGGTTTCTGAATCCCAGAAGTTAATTTTAACTAAGGGGGGAATGTTTGTGGGTAGGGGATATGTACTAAATGGAATGTGGAAACTCAATACTATCTCTGTAAAATCCCATATGAAGAATAAGAATAAGAATGCAACTTCTTCTGCTTATATGCTTGAGTCATTTAATTTATGGCATGGTAGACTTGGACATGTAAATTATGATACCTTACGAAGGTTAATTAAAATAGACCATATTCCCTTATTTCACATTGATTATAAGTTAAAATGTGAAATATGTGTTGAAGCAAAATCAACAAGAACTTCATTTCAAACTATTGAAAGAAGTACAATGCCACTTGATTTAATTCATAGCGACGTTTGCAACTTAAAATTTGTCCAAACAAGAGGAGGAAATATGTTAATCCATATACTTGTTACATATACTTGTTAAAAAGCAAAGACGAAGCTATAGATAAATTTATAATCTATAAGCAAGAAGTCGAAAACCAACTTAATAAGAAAATTAAGATGGTAAGAAGTGATCGTGGTAGAGAATATGTTAATCCATTTGATGAATATTGCACCCAACATGGTATTATTCATAAGGTAACACCACCGTATTCCCCTCAATCTAATGGAGTAGCTAAACATAAGAATCGGACTCTGAAAGAAATGATGAATGCTTTATTAGAAAGTTTTGGGTTACCTCAGAACATGTGGGGGGAAGCCATTCTTTCGGCAAATTACCTTTTAAATAAGGTCCCACAAAAAAGAAAAGATAAGACACCATATGAACTATGGAAAGGTCGAAAACCTTCCTATCAACACTTAAAAATGTGGGGGTGTCTTGCAAAGGTAATGGCTCCACCACCGAAACAAATGAAAATATATCCAAAAACAGTGGATTGTATTTTCATAGGCTATGCTGAACATAGCAATGCTTATCGGTTTCTTGTGTATGAATCGAAAAATCCAGAGATTCACAAAAACACGATAATGGAGTCAAAAAAATGCATCTTTCTTTGAAAATATATTTCCCTATAAAACTAGGGAAGTTGATCAGTTTGTTAAGCAAACATTGGACGATATATCCTCAAATGATCAACAAGAGGATGGATCTGAACAAGAGCCAAGAAGGAGCAAAAGGGCTAGGATAGAAAAATCCTTTGGATCTGACTTCCTAACCTATATGCTAGAGGATGAACCTCTAACGTATAATGAAGCTATACGTTCCTCTGAAAGCATTTTTTGGAAAGATGCCATAAAAAGTGAAATTGATTCCATCTTGCAAAACCATACTTGGGAGTTAGTGGATCTTCCTCCGGGAATTAAACCACTAAATTCAAAATGGATTTTCAAACGAAAAATGAAAACAGATGGAACAATTGATAAATACAAGGCACGTTTGGTAATAAAAGGATACCGACAAAAGGAAGGCCTTGATTACTTTGATACGTTTTCCCCTGTATCAAGAATAACATCTATTAGGATGATACTTGCCATTGCTGCATTAAGAAATCTCGAAGTGCATCAAATGTTAAAACAACTTTCCTAAATGGAGAACTTGACGAAGAAATATACATGAAACAACCTGAGGGTCATGTAGTTTCAGGTCAAGAAAGGAAAGTCTGTAGATTGGTCAAATCTTTATATGGACTTAAACAAGCACCAAAACAATGGCATGAGAAGTTCAATAATGTCATGATGACAAACGACTTCAAAATAAATGAGTGTGATAAATGTGTATATGTCAAAACTACGGACATTGGATACGTCATCCTATGTTTATATGTAAATGACATACTCATTGTAGGAAGCAACAATGAGATGGTACATCGTACCAAGAACATGTTAAATTCAAACTTTGACATAAAAGATATGGGATTAGCCGATACAATTTTGGGTATCCAAATAAAACGATCAGCAGAAAGTTTCATATTAACTCAATCACACTACGTGGATAAGATTCTTGAAAAATTTGGCAAGGATTATTGTGGTACAACTACAATTCCTTTAGATCCTTGTTTTAAATTATCCAAGAATAAAGAAGAAAATATCAATCAAGTTGAATATGCAAGGGTCATAGGCAGCTTAATGTATCTTATGAGCTGCACAAGACCAGATATAGCTTTTACTGTAAGCAGTCTAAGCAGATTCACGAGTAATCCAGGAAAAGATCACTGAAAAGCAATAGTAAAGGTACTGAGGTACCTTAGATATACTCGAGACTACGGATTGCATTATTCCAAAGACCCTACTGTCTTAGAAGGATACTCCGATGCGAGTTGAATATCTGACATACAAGATACCAAAGGCACAAGCGGATATGTGTTCACTCTAGGAGGAGTCGTATCATGGAAATCCTCAAGACAAACGATTATAACCAGATCTACAATGGAATCTGAGTTTGTAGCTCTAGATAAAACTGGAGAAGAAGCCGAATGGTTAAAGCAATTTCTTAAGGATATCCCTGAATGGGAAAAACTTGTGCCCACTGTGTGCATATACTATGACAATCAAGCAACGATTGCTAGGGCACAAAACTTTATATATAATGATAAGTCTCGACATATGCATCGACGATACAACACCGTTAGAAAACTTGTCTCAAATAGAGTTATTTCTATTGATTTTGTAAGATCAAAGGATAACATTGCGGATCCGCTAACCAAAGGGTTAAATCGAGATCAAGTTGAGAAAACATCGAAAGGAATGAGATTAAAGCCCATGAAAAATAAAGGCGCTATGTGAAGGAAAAACCCTACCTATTTGACTGGAGATCCCAAGATCTAGGTTCAAAGGGACAACCTAATTGCATAGACCTGTGCGGTCACTGTGGGGGTTCCCTCCCAGGTCCATTCCTATGATGTGAACAGTGACAAAAACTTGGAAGAGGTTAAGCAAAAGCTTTTAATGACCATTGTGTGCTTCGGTGAGCTGAGCAACATAAGTCACCTATGTGAGAGTGAAGTGGGGCCGCTTCAAGAAGACTATTGAGCATAGTTCTTTCATACTCTTGCAGAACCAAGAGATGTCCACGGCCTTAAGGACATAACCATGAGAGTTGTATCTCTTGTCAGAAAGATAGATGTGTGAAGTATGTCATCGTTTACACCAACAGCTGACAGTTCAAAGACATCGCGTCTACTGATTAGCTAGTAAAGTAAATATACTTTCACAAGGGAAGGTTCAAAGGAGGAAACCTACCTATCCTATGCATCTATCAATCGTAGAGCCTATCACCACAATGTGCCAAAAATGTTTTGATAAAATCATCAATTTCATTCATGTGGAGGATTGTTGGAAAAAACAGTGGTATGTGGCCATCTTTGGAGCATATTTTGAACAAGTAAAGATAAGGTTTTCAATAAGGAAATGGTTGATTCCTATTCTACGTCGTGAGATCTTTACAACGGCAGCTCATACGCTCAATATCGTTGAGTGGTGAATGAGAAATTGATGCTCAAAGTAGGAAGGTCAAGAACAAAATAAGAAATGAAGAACTCCTTTATCCCACATTGGTTGGATAAATGAGATGAAAGTTGTTTATATACAACTACTCATAATGAAGTCATTGAATGACTCTAGATAACACTGTGCCTCGTGCGCAGGGGGGTGCGAATCCAATTCCATTCGGGTTGGGGCGCACCCGCACGACGTGGGCGATGCGAATGTCCGGACTGGTCGAGCATTTCCGAGGCCTGCGGATATTTTACCCGTTGTGCATAATTTTTTTTCTTATTTTATTTTTTGGAAATATCCAGGAAAAAGAATGTTAATTCAAAAATTACTTTGAATTAATTAGCAGTTGACTGCTGAAATATTCCTAATTTAATTTTAATCCCGGATTTTCCGGATTGAAATTAAATCCCGGATTTTCCGGATATTAAATTAGAAAATTTCAGACCACTGTTTGCCCTAGAAATTCACTATATAAAGGAGTTGATTTCCTCCGTTTTTAATCATCCAAAACACGATTTCTCTCTCAGTTTTCTCTCTCGGTGATAGGCAAAGATAAGAGCGGTTCGAGAACTTGGCAGAAGTGCTACTGTTCGGAGTTCTTCCAGTTGTTGTATCTTGGGAGACTGACTGCCAAACAACTCGGCACCTTCGGAGTGGCTGCAAATCAGTCTTAAGGAAACTGTTGAACGCAGGCCTCAACTTCATCCATTTTCAAACAAAACTCGGTTTGATCTTTATATTTCAAAGTTTCAATTTCGGTTTTGTTTTATTAACTATTCTCTTTTGTAATCGTTTCAGAACGAAGATTGTATAACAGGACTCTTATTTCCGATGGAGGAATCATCGTATTCAAATCTTAGCACCAGTCATTTGCTCGGCTCAGTTTCCGTAAGCTTCTTAGTTGTTATTTTTTCCTTTTCATTTAATTTGTATTATTTTGTTGTTGGGAAGGGTATATACATGCATATCATAAAAAATCTTCAAAGATTCAACTTAATTTCAATTTTCGTTGGAATCTCAGGCTGTCGTCAATGAAAAGAAGAAGGCCTCGTATGAAGGTGTTTTCACTTCTCTTTTAGTTTCTGGAAAAGTTTTTTTACAACATTTTCGAACTTGTTTTTATTTTTTATTGAAATTCTGCAGTTCCTGAAGCGAATATGCAAACTTTCCCTCCAAATAATGGAAGTGGAGGAGGTGGGGCTCGAGGCTACCAAACTCTTGAATCTCCAACTGATATATTTTTTTATCTATATCTTTTAATTTATTTCCTTGCCATAAAATCTATTACTTAGTTAAATTCATCATTTGTTTTTTTGCTTTGAAATGTTACTGATTGTAAAGTGATAGTGTTTTTTTTTCTATTGACGTTATAAAATTGAAAATTTGCTATATTTGCAATGATTATTGTTGTGAAGAGTGGTTTCCGTGAGGAAATTTGTGTTCTTGACGATATAACTCCAGGAAATATAGACACACACACATGTGAATATGTATATATTTATTTACTTTGATGCATGTGTATGTCTTCCAAGGAATATAGACATGGCGGATCTTGCATTCATGTTCTAGAACGCCTTAGGATGTTGTAGCTAAGTAGTAAGTACTATTATCTTAGTTACATGTAATTTCATTATGGTAATATTCCAATGCTTTTGTTTATTGTTACTGAAGAAATCTTAGTTTTTGATCATCCATTTGTCTATCGAATACAGAAGAATTTGAACAACAACCACCAAACAATTGGAAGGGAGTTTTTAGTATCTCATCATACACACAGTATTTTAATGTGGATACTGATGTTGTCATATACAGATTGATATGTTCCTTTTATCCCACCACTGGAGATTTTTTCAGCAAGATCGATGCTAACCCTGATCTGTGAGTACGCTCAACAATCCCCCCAACCTCCTCCCCTCCAATTTATTTTGCCCTCTTTGTATCATATGAGACATTCTTCAATATGGTTGAATAAGCTGCTGTTGTAAAAGCTTCAACATTCTGTTCTTGGGAATTATCAATTGGAAGAGAAAGTTAGGGGGGGAGGATCTTATAAAAGCGTATAATCTCTAGTTGATAATATAAAGTGGGATGAAAAGTGGATTGCAAGCGATCAGAGCATTCATTGACTTGGGTAATCTTTCATTCGCAAAAAATAAACTTTTTGAGAGTCAGGACAAGCTCACTAATCGTATTCGCAAACTTACCAAATTGGAAAGTTTAGTTATTTGGTTATTTATGTGGACATGAATTGTAACAAGTAGGAAAAGCTCTGAGAAGATTAAAGGAATCATGTTAAACATAACAAGTGCATGTGGTGTTATCTAAAGGGAGTAAAGGCCAGCGCCCAACAGTAGTGCAAAAGATATAAGCACACATTGGTTGCATAATTTGTTGCATCAGCAATGTCTGATCATAGTTCTAAGTTCTAACCTTTGCATATTTCGGTTATCTTTGCAAGCTGATTGATAAAAAGAAGCTATTCTTTAAGAAAGAAAATAAGAAGACGGATAGAGAAGAGATAGATTGAATCATTCAATTAGGGCAGTCAGAATACGTAGGATTTCGTAGCTTTAATTTGTCTCATAGATGGGGGCTTTACAATGAGTTATTTGAAAGGGGGGTCATGGATGGTTTGCCTTCAATCAAAGGATCTTTCTTGGTAAAGCTAATCAGCATGTTGTTTAATGTATAATGCTGGGGTAAAATCCGTAAAATCTCATCTGATGGATTACTTAAGGTAACCAGATACATGGTCCCTTTTGTTGTTATATGTGGGCATGTTGAACTCCTTGTTACTGTAAACAGTGATTGTTGAAATATAAATCTGATTATATAGAAATCTCAATGATACAAGCATCTCAATGAGTTATTATTCGTTTGTTCTTTTACAAGCATCTGAGCTGTAGTTATGACATGTTTGCTTGCAGTTTCTACTCCTTATTCCAATTGAGATTCTCCGATGGATCATTATACTCGTTGCTGGTACGGCTTCATCATGCTTCGCTGCCTTGAATTTAAGAACTTACATCGAGGGGACAAACGAGCTCACAATGATGGTGGTCGCAGCATTCTTGTTGCAGATGGCCCTTGCAATCTTCATCAAGGTATGGTTCTTTGCATAAATCTCGCCGAGTCATCTTATGTAGACTATCTCGTAGACAAAATGATTTGAATTCAAATCTCTTAAGATTATTATCGTCCTTTTTTTTCATCGAGACCATTCAATTGGTGATTCATGTAGTCAAATGAGATGTCATGGTCATGCACCATTTAACATTTTTTTCCTAAAATGAATGGACGGTTTGTTTTGAAAATCAACTTCTCGGTTTAGAAACTCGGCTAAAAATGTCTAGTCAACCCAAGATTGTAAGAACCCACAACCAACCAACAGATCACGTGGCTCACATTTACGATACACGTCGTACCCTGTACACGCTGGTCAGTGGTCATCTCGTGAGCTCTTATATCCTACACCATGGAATCATGCATCCTTTATGCAACTTCCTTTAATCTCTGTTTAGTAACTCCACGTGTCACATGGTTGGTTTACCTGATTGTTGTGGTCGGAAATAGGTTCAGATTCATGCATGCTCCTCATCAACCGTCAAATACACGTTTACCACAAATTAAACACAATTTCTTCTTTTTTTCGAAATTAAATTAAAAATTAAAAGAAAAAAATTCATCTAGTTATTGTAAGATATCAAGATTATTAAGAAACAAATATATATTTAATTATGAGTGAATGAACTATGAAATTAATGTTTATTTTATCCTCATTTAAATGTTAATATCAATTTTTATATATATAATCTGGTCTTTTAATGATGCAGCGTAAAAAACGTGTTATCATTTTAATAATAAGAGCAATTATATTAAGTAATTAAGAATGCAATAAATATTCAACTATTGTCTATAAGAGTATGATTATAAATTATTTTCACTTTAAATAGAGTTTTATTTATTAAATATTAATTCAAACATATAATTTAAGATTAATTTCAATTAAAAAATTATATTATAGTTTAGTTGATATAGATTTAAATAGTTTAATTAAATTAAATTTTTATTTAAAAATTTAATCAAAGTACTAACAAGATGTTGGTTGTGTTAGCAAAGTTGAGGGTTTAGGATCTTGAGTGTCAAGGGTTACGGATTATAGAGAGTTATTATAGTCTGAGTTAAGGTATATTTCAATTATTAATAAGTTTAAACTCATAATTATTTTAATTTATTTTTGATTTTATTTTAATATTAATATATCGATTTATATATTATAATGATTAGACTAAACAAATGATTTTAGTAAAAAAATAATGTTCAATTTAAAAAATTTAAATTAAATACATGTATATGTTTTGTTAAAGAATTAAAAAAAAATATGAACGTATATTATGATATAATCATATTCATATATCGAAAAATATTACAATGATCGAACATGTTTTATTCTTTTAAAAAAATTATGATCCAATTCAAAAAAAAAATGGTATGTTTTGTTAGGTCTTTTTCATGCAAGAGCGTGGAGTTTTAGTGGCATATTGTTGGGTATTGATCAACTATAGAAAATTTTATTCTTTTCATTCAAAATGTTGGGGGGGTTACTCTATCAGAAATATATTATTTTTAAGATATTGTTTAGATGAAAAAATTTTAAACACACATTTGGGGCAAATTTTGGCTAATAATTTAAATGGAATTTAATATTTTAAAAATAGTTTATATATATATTAAAAATAAATACTTTTTACGATACATAAGGAATAATATCATTTACGCCTAGCGTTTTTGTTTATATCGTTATATACATATAGCGTTGTGTGCACTATAAACTGATATTCTTCTATTATCTTAAACTATATTTAATGCACAACATTATATATATATATATATATATATGATTTAGATAATTCTTATATACAGTAAAAAAAGGTAAGTTAAAATACACATGAGAAAGACCTATTTTTTAAATATTAAAATTTATTTGAATTATTAACCAAATTTTCCCACATTTGGGTGATATGATGACTGCATTTTTTTCATCAAAAAATGACTTGGAATCCACTTTCTAAAACAATGTCTGATTCTGATAGAAAATATTATTATTTTTTAATAATCATTTGAAATAAAAGTATATTTTAAAATAAAAAAACTCGTTAAACTTGCAAATTAGTAAGTCAAATATTAAAAATATTCAAACTCTATAATTTAATTACGAAGTTCAACGTAATAATAAATTAATAATACCATGTATAATTCGACTGGAACAATGAGAGTTCACCTAACTTTATCATTACAGAACGGTGGTTGTCTCAAATTTTAACTGTCTTCTTCCATAACTACTGAGTTGTCCTTCAATCATTTCAGTCTGTAAATCTCATGTGAGACCAAATCACTCGATTTTCTCTTCAAAATTCTCGTTGTATCTATAAAAAATCTCAGTTTTCTTCTTTCTTTTTCAATTTCCTTCAACCAAACAAATTTTCTGATGTGCCAAACATCAAAGAAATTCAATTCCAAGTCATTCCCCATGGTGGAAAAGCTGATGTTTTGCTGGGTTTTTCTTGTTTTTGCATCAAATCAAGCTTTTTCACAACAAGATCAGTTTGTTTTCAATGGATTCCATGGTTCAGACAACAACAACATGAGCTTGACCGGAGTTGCAGACGTTGTAAACAATGGGTTGCTCTGTTTAACAAACACGACTCCTCGTGTAAGTGGCCATGCTTTTTACTCATCTCCATTCCGATTCAAAAACGACGGCAAAGTTTCATCTTTTTCGACTGCGTTCGTTTTCTCCACCGTCCCAGAGTACCCAAAGCTCGGCGGCCATGGCCTTGCTTTCGTTCTTTCACCTTCGAAACAGATTTCAGGGTCTCCCAGCCAATACCTAGGCTTGCTTAATGCAAACGAGATTGGGAATTCGAGCGACCATATATTTGCAGTAGAGTTCGATACCGTGAAAGATTTGGAATTTTATGATATAAATGATAACCATGTCGGTGTTAATCTTAATAGCATGAAATCAATTGCTTCAGCTCCTGCTGCATATTTTCTCGAGAACTCAACGAAACAAGAGTTGAGCCTCAAGAATGGGAGAAAAATTCAGGCTTGGATAGACTATGATTCGACCAATAATCGATTAGATGTGAAGCTTTCACCTTTTTCTGAGAAACCAAGATCCTCAATTTTGTCCATTGATGTGAATCTTTCATCGATTCTCCAGGATTCCATGTTTGTCGGATTTTCAGCTTCGACAGGTTTGCTTGCAAGCTCTCACTATGTCTTGGGATGGAGTTTCAACATGAGTGGGGAAGCTAAATCTTTGTCTTTTTCTTCTTTGCCTTCTCTTCCGAGGCCTAAACAGAATCACACTGTCTTCATTCTCTGTGTTACATTTGTGGTTGTCGTTGTAATAATGTCGGTTGTTTTCGTCTCGTTTTACTTTGTGAGAAAATTGAAGAGATCCGACATAATTGAGGCGTGGGAACTGGAAATTGGTCCTCACAGGTTTTCTTACCAAGAACTCAAGGAAGCAACGAGAGGTTTCAGAGACAAAGAGCTGCTTGGATTTGGTGGATTTGGCAGGGTTTACAAAGGAACTTTGCCAGGCTCAAACACTCAAATTGCTGTCAAGAGGATTTCTCATGAATCCAAACAAGGTCTGAGAGTATTCGTGTCCGAGATCGCGAGTATCGGCCGTTTACGACATCGGAATCTGGTTCCTCTCCTTGGATGGTGTCGGTGTCGAGGGGATCTGCTGATCGTCTATGATTTTATGCCTAATGGTAGCTTGGATAAGTACCTGTTCGATGAACCAAAACGAGTTCTCAGCTGGGAAGAGAGGTTCAAGATAATCAAAGGCGTTGCTTCGGGTCTTCTATATTTGCATGAAGAATGGGAACAAACTGTGATCCATAGAGACATCAAAGCAGGCAATGTTCTATTAGATTCCGAGCTAAACGGAAGGCTTGGCGACTTCGGTCTGGCTAAGTTATACGAACACGGCACAAACCCGAGCACGACCAGGGTGGTTGGTACATTGGGTTACCTGGCTCCCGAACTTACAAAAACCGGTAAGCCGACAATGGCAACCGATGTGTTTGCATTTGGTGCACTTTTGCTTGAAGTGGCATGTGGGAGGAGACCTATTGAGCCCAAGGCATTGCCCGAAGAGCTGATTTTGGTGGATTGGGTGTGGGAAACATGGCAAAGTGGAGCAGCTCTTGAGGTTGTGGATCCTAAACTGAATGGTGACTTTAATGAGGCAGAGGCAATTGTTGTGATCAAGCTCGGATTGGTGTGTTCGAATGATGCACCGGACTTAAGGCCGACGATGAGACAAGTAGTAAGGTATTTGGAAGGGGAGTTGCTGCTTCCAGAAGTGGTGCCACCGCCTGGCGGATACGATAACAAAAACGGACATGACAGTGTCTGTTCCGGTACCAGCCGGTTCGAAGATTATGTGCATTCATATCCGAATTCTTCGCATTTTGACGACAAAGTTAGCACATATTCACCTCCTTCTGAAGATGTTGATGTTGAAGCAGGTTCAACAACACCTCTATCAGACTCCGGCAGAGGAAATATCAGATAGACATGGTAGATCAAAAGAACCCTTCCAAGTCTATGTTATTCGAATTCGAGTGAGTATTGACAATATTACAATACTCGTATTCAAATCTGTCATGACATGTAACATGGGAGACAATTTTTTTGTTTGATTACACGTTTCCCGTGGTTAGAGTTGTCTGAAGTTTGTAAATATTTTCTCCTCTTATTAATTATATGTGTCAAATTTGAATCTTTTAATAAAATGTACGAATAACAAAAACAAGTATGATGCAAACATAATACCAAAAACTATTCAAAATATGATATGGATATGGATATATATTTATTAAACCTTATATACATGTAAAATATATGGGCAAAACTGATTCGAGATTTGAAAATCAAATTATTTTTTTAAAATAATTAATCCAAATATAATGACCCAAATTTATTTTGAAACTCAAAAAAATAAAATTAAATTAAATCAAAATCGAACTCAATTTTAATTGAGTCGAAAATGGTTCTGAATTAATTTTTAATTAAATCAAATGAATCTAAACCGATTTTCAATCAAACGAATAAAATCAAATCAATTTCACCCAAATTAAAAATAGCTCAAATAAAAAAAATATATTAAAGATAAATAAGTAAATATGAGACGTGAATTATAACATAACTCACAAAAAATCAAATATACATGCTATATAAAGTTATATACAAGTTAAAAAAACCTAATCTAATCTAAAAATCAACTAAAAACGACCAATTTCATATTAACTCGATATTGATTTAATCCACTCATCAACTAGATTTAGTAATCTAATCCATATGTTGCTTAGGATAGTTAACGACTGAGTTGGAAATATAAATTATATAATTTTGAATTTTTGTGTTGAAATTATTTTCAATTCTTATTTCTTAAACAAAGATTTATCTTCGTTTTTATTGTATTTTTATAATATTTTCAAATAAAAAAATGTATTGGAGGATACCAAAATTAGATCTTCCGCTTACATTTTTGAATGGAAAATTTTCAACAATCTTTCGTAATGTAAATGTCGAAACTTGGGATAAAAGTTTAAAGGTGAACTTAAATTTTTTAGTTTTTTAAATAAGGGTTTAACAATTTTTTAATAATTTTAAAGTAAATTTAGTTAAAATATTTAAAATTTAAAACTTAATATGAAATTTAATTTTTTTAATGGGGTTAAATTAAAATTTAAGTTTTCCAAATTTTTTAATATCATGACCCTACTGATTCCTCAAAGCATCCTTTCTTGGATACCATTTTAAACCCTTTGATATCCTACTTTATTCTCTACAATATAAACAAATTTCTACTAATTTACTCAACATTTTAAGAATTTCTTAGGCTGGTGTAAGTTATTTCATATTCTTTATAAATAAAGTTTTGAATTTTCTTCTTCAAAAATATCATAAATCTATATTTTGTGCATGTAGTCAAATAGATAATATCGGTATAATAACGAGACTTGACAAGTGTGCGTTGTTGTATAATATATAAAGATCAATCATTCCATAAAAATGCAAAGAAAACTGGGAAACAGAGCAGAGAAGCAGGAAAAAAATAAGAAAAATTTGGACCATTTATCGATTTGTACATCTCATCCTTGTGCAGGGCCATGCTAATCTTCTTTGTATTATTCTGATTTTATCAAGTGTCCCCGAAGCAACAAGCGTTTTCAACCTCTTTCTTGTACATAAAAGCTTAGTTTGTTATGTTCCTACTTAATGTGGGATAATTGTCTGGTTCAACTCTCAAAACACAAGACCCTACAAGAGGGCTGGTTGAGTCTTTGGGGTGATTCAAAACCCATGAACTTATGGTTGTGGACTGTGGACGTGTGTCAACGTATGAAAGGACCCCAGTTCTAAAGAATCAAACCTCAGGCGTACCCTTCTAAGAACGGAAGTTACTCAAACTTAGATGTGAAAGTATATGTCTAACAGTATGTTCAATTTTTTCCCCAAGTTTTCCATGAATTTGAAGTGTTCTTGAACAGTCGTATCCTCTTACCGAATGCCCATAGGTGCATCAGATTCGGGTGTTAAACATTCATACTTTTGTGAATGGAGCCAGAATTTCATACAAAGGGTACAAACTATCAAGAAGATATGTTATAAATATAGAGGTACAGAATTACGAAAGTTCAAAGGATGCAAAATTAGATTATTAATAGAAAATAAAAAATATATAAAAAATATATGAAAACTTAAAATTTTTAGAGAGGATGACTGCAACCAACACCTTTAGATTTATCCCTGAATACTTCGTAAATAATGAAGAGTCAAAACAACAGCTTTGAACCAATAACTTTAGGCAACATACTAAAGTCAACGATGAATTAAAGAACTTTGTCCAACCAATTTTTATCAAGTTTCCCCATGTATTTGGAGAGTATTTAGAGGGTTATATTTATACTCACTTTCAGATATATGTTGAAGAACTTTGTCCGGGAAGAACATCAAGTCACCAATTCGTGAGAAATTAAAAAATAATCCAGAAAAATTGACAAAAAACAAATGTTGAGAGATCAAAACGTAAATTTATCAAAAAATGATAACATCTGTCTTAGATTTAAGAGCAAGATGATATGATTGCTGTAATTGATTAACTGAGGGACTCAATTGTGACTTTTTGAAACATAGTAACTCAAATGTAAATGTACAGATTTACCCGATTGATTTTCAGTTTTTTTTGGACCGAACCGGTCCGCTTGTCATATATAAAAGACAGATGACAGATCCAAACATTAAGCTTGCTCCTTTTTCGGCTATTTATTCTGCAACTTAATAATCCACGATCAGATCAAATTTATCCCACAAACCAAACATTCCGTCTCCAGCTCCACACTTGCTTAACTTTCAGCTTAATTTTTCAAATGCAATTCTAATCTTCTTAATTTGTAAAGAAGATACCATTCGGAAATGTTTCCGCAGTTCGGAGCGACGGCGGACACGTTGAGCAAGGCGTCGACGATGGTGTTCCGGATCGGAACCGATGCTCACCTCTACGATGATCCGGATGACGTCAGCATAGCTCCACTTTTGGACAGTAAATTCGATTCGGAGAAGTGCGAGGCTCTCAAGCGACTCCTCGCTCTCATCGCTCAGGGCATCGACGTATCCAATTACTTCCCGCAGGTCATTTATTTTTCATTTTTTTATTTAATTATGAGAAATGACTTGAAATTTAACATCGAAGTGTTCTGGATTTTGAGTTTTCTTTTGGAGCTCTGTTTGACTGCTAATAAGGTTGCTGGAAATGGATATAAAATTGAGCGTTTTGGAGATTTGGATGTCGTTGTTAAATAGAAAGCTCAGCGAACTTGAAGTAACATGAATCGGTTGTTTCGGTTTTCCGTTTGGTTGCTGAGAAAATCACTGGAAAATCGAGAATTAAAATTAAGCTATTTGAATGTCGTAGGTACAAATCATTGAATCTTTGTTGGTAGCTATGTTTTGAATAGTTAAGACTAAGAGCTGAGACACGGTTGTATTCAGTCTTGAGGTTTGGTTATGAATAACTGTTCAGAGTTGTATTCTAGGGAATGTTTTAGAAGGAAATCATGATTTGGTTGCTGAGAAAAGCACATGAAAACTGAGAAAGAAAACTGTGACATTTGAATGTTGTAGTTATAATTCATTGGATCTGTAGTGGTAGCTAGTTATAATTCATTGGATCTGTATTGGTAGCTATATTTTGAATAGTTGAGAAACTGTTGAATTGAGTATGGGGGTGTTGATATAGATAGATGTTCGTAATTGCATTCTTGAGTGTTTAAGAGGTAATCCGGGGTTTGGTAGTGGGCTTTTGTAAATCTTCTTTTTGTTTGTTAATTGAGGTGTTTATATTTTTCTTCTCTTTTGTTGCTCCAATCACAGGTTGTAAAAATGTGGCATCTCAATCTTTGGAAGTAAAGAAGCTCGTTTATTTATATCTACTGCATTATGCTGAAAAGTATGTTTCTAAAATTTCCCTCATTTAGAGTGGACGTTCTTGTGAAATTCCTACAGCTGCTTCCATATGTTAAAAAAGCAATATTAGTAAATCAAGGGAATATTAGTACATATATATCTCTAATCACACTGGAAGGGGATGGGATCAATTTTTTGTCCATAGCAGGTAAGATAAGATTACTTATTAGATCATGTTTTTTATTGGCTTTCAAGGTTAATTAATTACGAATCATTTGGAATCCCCAATCTGCCTCTTTATAAAAGCAGTGCTTGAGAATGTGGAAACCCGTTAATTTAAAATATGAGAGTGTTCCAAAGGAGATCCGACTATTGAATGGATTATATTTGTGGTCTCTAAGCAGGCAGATTGAACTTATGTTAGTTGTTTCTAAATTTAAATGTTTAGGCGTCCAAATGAAGCATTGTTGTCAATTAATTATTTCCAGAAGGATTTGGGGGATCCGAATCCCTTGGTGAGAGCATGGGCATTGCGTACCATGGCTGGAATTCGTCTACATGTTATATCACCTCTTGTTCTGGTGGCAGTGAGCAAGTGTGCCAGAGATCCATCTGTTTATGTTAGAAAATGTGCAGCCAATGCTCTTCCCAAATTACATGATTTGCGCCAAGAGGAGCATGCCTTGGCGATTGAAGAGGTCTGCTTGATAGATTTATTTCTTCGTGATTATTTTATCTTTCATGTTTTCAACTATTCATTATGATCTGATTATTTGCTACTACCCATTTTCCGTTGTTTAAGATTTGGTATAAAGTGCTTATATGAAAACTGCTTTCTTAAAAGGTTTGGTATTTGGAAAATAAGGTTTTAGACTAGTTTGACTTGCAATATGCAAAGATAATATCCATTTATATTTTTTGCCTGCATTTTTCAGGAATTTCTATAGTTTGTGGAGTACTAATACACTATATTGTATAAAAATAAATCTGCTTTTTCTAATTTGTATATAATTTTCTTACCTGTATAAACATTCATATTTTGTTCTTATTTACTTGGATGTTCAGTTTTAGATGTCTTTAATAGCATGATGTTTAGCCATATATCACTTGTTATAATACATATTGATAGGGTTGGATTTGTACTATTAATTATTTATGCTATGCAGATTGTTGGGATTTTGTTAAGTGATCACTCACCTGCTGTAGTTGGTGCTGCTGCTGCTGCATTTGCTTCAGTTTGTCCATATAATTTATCTTTGATCAGTAAGAATTATAGAAAGTTATGTGAGATTCTTCCTGACGTGGAAGAGTGGGGTCAGATAGCCTTAATTGGAATCCTTCTACGCTATGTTATTGCGAGGCATGGGCTAGTGAAAGAGTCCATTTTGTTTTCTCTGCAATGTACTGAGAACTCTCATTCTGTAAAAGATGGTTCAGATGTTGACTTTGGACAAGTAAAGGAATCCACCGACATCGGTGGGACATGTGATTATGAATTTGTGAATATGGTTTCCAGGTGTTATATTGAGGGCCCAGATGAATATTTATCTAGGTCAAGTTATGCCAACAGGGAGTCCTTTGAAATAACTGGTGAACAATTTACATCTGGAAAAAGTAATGATGATGTGAAGATCCTGTTGTATTCTACATCTCCACTTTTATGGAGTAACAACAGTGCAGTGGTACTAGCAGCAGCTGGTGTACACTGGGTTATGGCACCGAAAGAGGATGTTGAGAGAATCATTAAACCACTCTTGTTTTTGCTGAGATCCTCTAAGGCCTCAAAATATGTGGTATATTACATGTCCCTACTTCTTCTGTTTCATACATTTATACTACGGCATCTATATTACTATGATCTGTGTTTATTTGAAGCATGCTATGTGCTATGTAGTTGTGCATGCAAACACCTTGTATAATGTGTTTGCAATCTTTGAATGTTCATGGCTGCATGCTTTACTTCATTGTTTAGTTTTCTATTTCAATGCGAAACTGAGATTTTGCCTTATTTTGAGCTTTCTTATCATAATTTCAAGAAGTTTTGATTTAGTAGTGTCTTATACCGTTTATAAATTATACAAGAATTGTGACTATATAAGTTTTGTTTTAAGGTTATAAGTAGATTTTTATTGGTAAAGTGAGAAGCAGAAATGTAATAAAATCTGCATTATCCATAATCAGAAGCGAAATGTGATTTCAATTGCATGTAAAGTTTTTGAGTCCCCGATGTGATAGCGTCATGAAATAACTAAATCTTTTTTCCATTTTAAACAGAGATGAAATTGTTTAAGTGTATGGGATTTTCTCACAACAGCCTGTAGAAATTATGTTTTAAGCGTAGATTAGCTAACATGGCTTTTAATATTATAGCAGAAATATCATAAGCATACAAGGTATTAATGTTCAGTCTTGCTCCATCCATACTGCAGGTGGCTGCATATAGTAACAAATATATGATATGGATAATGCTACATCTTACAAGGTTCTCATGTAATTGGAGTTCCATAATTTTTCTATTTCTGTTATTCCTACACTTTTGACATTTCCTTTGGTATATCCAAGTCTTAGATTTTGGTTAATCGCCCTATTTTATGTTTCAAGTTTATTGTTGGGAGATGGCTAGAATGGTTATTTTGATTTGCATGGCAGGTTCTATGCAACATTCAAGTATTTGCTAAAGCAATGCCTTCTCTCTTTGCTCCATACTATGAGGACTTCTTCATTTACTCTTCTGAATCATATCAAGTCAAAGCCTTGAAGCTTGAGATACTTTCTTCTGTTGCTACAGATTTGTCCATTTCTTCTATTTTTAAAGAGTTTCAGGTACTAGCTGCTGCGTCATAAGAAACTTCTATAATTGTTGTGATTTTCATTTTGTAGATATAGAAAGCAGAATAGATAAATATCACATTTAAACTTCTGTCTGAGTTATTGCAATTAATTTCCTACACATCCATCCAGATGTTCTATAAACAAAAAACTATTGAGTCATCAGTATCGTGGAGGATATTATTTTGGGCCTTAATTTTAAACAGTTGTTTTGGAATATTTAGATTCTATTGAAAGGGGGTTGCATTTTATTCGAGCTCATCTAAGTTACCATTTACGGAAGTGCCTAGCCTAACCCTATCTATATTGTACTTTTGGTGTGTGACAGTCCAAGGTCTTATCCTTAATCAACCTTGGAAATCTGGAAAACAGAAAGAAAGCAAGAAAAAAAAGAGTATTTGTCTCCCTCCCCTGCTATGTTAGGAAGAACAATGTCATTTGGAAGCAATGGACTTGGAAACTTCAATCATGTTTAGTCTCCACTTTTGAGAAAATTACTGACTCTAAGCCATTTCCTATTTAATGCCACAAAAGAAATAATTTTGGGCCAGCTGACTAATTGAAATTGCGTTTGTTATACAAGTGGGCTAACCCCTGATTGTGTGAATTGATAGTTATATTTTAATTGATTGTTAGGACTATATCAGAGATCCAGACAGGCGATTTGCTTCTGATACAATTGCTGCAATTGGTCTATGTGCGCAACGACTTCCAAAAATGGCACACATATGTGTAGACGGGCTGTTGGCTCCGACTAGGGAGGGTTTGTTGTCTTTCCTGCTTCTTGTTGTCTAATAATGTTCTAGAGAATTTACTCATTTTTTTGAGCCGATGCCGAACTTTGCAGAAATGGTGACTAAAGATTTTGGGTTTGGAGAGCAAGAAGTGGGTATTTTGACTCAGGCAATTATGTCTATAAAATCAATCATAAAGCAAGACCCACCAAGTCATGAGAAGGTATCTGATTTTTTGCTTGTTTCTTGTTAAGCTTTAGATGTGCGTTTCTGCTTTCCTTTTTTTGGTTGAATATATAAATTATTTGGAACAAAACAGACTCAAGCATAAAAAATAAGGTCAAGGGCGGTATGGAACTCAATACTTGTTTCACTTACAATATTCCTCTCATCAGCTGTTCAAAGAAATTTATTTCTACTTTTATCGTCGCAGCTTTATGTGTATATTTACTGTTTTTTTATAGTTGGATTTAATGAGATCAGCTGCTGCAGTGGTGCTCTATGTCATGTTTCTCCATTACACTTACTTTCTAGCTTCTTTACCAGGCCTTCCCGTATTTTCACAGGCTTATATTAGTTGGTTTAAAATTGACCTCCCTTTTTATATTTCAAGGTTATAATTCAGTTGGTCCGTAGTTTGGATTCAATCAAGGTGCCTGCAGCCCGTGCAATGATTATTTGGATGATGGGAGAATACAGCTCTTTGGGAGAGATAATTCCAAGGATGTTAAACACAGTGCTGAAGTATCTTGCGTGGTGCTTTACTTCAGAAGCATTGGAAACAAAGCTTCAAATTCTTAATACAATGTGTAAGGTATTTCCCAGAGCCATAATATTCTCCTTTTAATATGCTATGATTGCTTCCTCTGCAATATGTTCCATTTACTATTCATATACGTAGAAATAGTTTTAAGTTAGCACTTGGAATCCTCTGTTACTCCCTTCAGTATATGGGAACATTCTTTTAAAAAAATTTATTTGCAACACTCATGTTTTGAACTCCATTCATTTATTGGATTTGTCAATATAATGATAGGATTTCTAATGGCAATTGAAGTAAATGTCTTCTTCCAAAGGAAATGAAATGAAACTAAAACTTGGAAATTTGATTGTGGTTTTGTTTCCTATGTCAGATGCACAGAGTACAGTGATGGGCAAATTGGATATTTACTTTTTTATGTGATCTAGAATGTCATATACATTAGAATCTGTACTCTATACCTTTTGAACTCTCTGGAGGTAATTGATAGCAAAAGTAATTTTCGGTTAGAGTGAAGAACTATGTGATATTCTGGTTTCTTTTGATGCCTGATGGTTCAAGTGCTTATTACTAAGCCCTTTCCAGTTGTTTTCTTTCTGTTTTCTATTCTCAGATCAAGATATTCTTGACCGATTAGAGTAGTGGTGTTCTTTTATTTCCCAAAAAGAAGATTGCCCTTCCTCAAATTAATCGTTTTTTATTTACTTAGGTAATCAGTCCGCACAAGCTAGCAAATAACATATCATCTTTTATGAAACCGGGCATCAAATTGTTGCTGTTGCATTTTTCTTTAATTCATTGTACATTTTGTAGTTTATCAGTTGTTTTCCTTGCTTGATGTTAATGTTCAGAGAAAAACTATCAGTTGTTTGCACTTGCAGGTTCTAGTTGGTGCAACAGAAGATCTGTGGACATTAAAGAAAATTTTCAGCTATTTGGTTGAATTGGCCGAATGTGATTTGAACTATGATGTTCGTGACCGAGCTCGTTTCTTAAAGAAACTTCCATCAAGCAATTTAGTTTCTATAGGACTAGAGGAAGGAACAAATGATCTTCCAGAAAAAGATCTGCATGTAGTTGCAGAATGCATATTAAGGAGACAAACAAGGAAGGTGAAAGCTGAATCATTTAGTTACCGGTTTTATCTTCCTGGGTCTCTCTCCCAGATAGTTCTTCATGCAGCTCCAGGATATGAGCCTCTCCCGAAACCTTGCAGTTTACTCCTTGATTATCTCAATGTGCCTGAGGGAACGAGTGTAATTAAGAAGAGCGAGGACGATTACAGTGGGACAGATGATTATGTCACATCATCTGAACCTTCATACGACGAAAGCGCTTCTGATTATGATTCTCAGCATTCTGTGGCTGAATCTAGTGCCAGCGGTTGTGGTGATGACAGTGAATTTACAGGTGAAGGAAATGATAATGCAGATCCGTTGATTCAGATTTCAGACATTGGTAATGCTTCTGAAAATCAGAATGGAGTTTCTCAGTCTTGTCCTGCTAATCTGGGGGAATTGATGTCAGATAAAGCTCTGGAATCATGGTTGGATGAACATTCTGGTTCATCAAACCCAGTCATATCAGAACATAGTCAAGTCCGAATATCATCCGCAAGAATATCTCTTGGAGATGTTGGGAAGCGGGTTAAACCAAAGTACTATTCACTTTTAGACCCTGCAACAAGTGGAAATGGTTTGAAGGTGGATTATTCTTTTTCATCAGAAATATCAAGCATATCCCATCTACTTGTATGCATAGAAGTTTTCTTTAAGAACTGTTCATCAGAGACTATTTCGGAAATAACCTTGGTTGATGAGGATTCTAACAGAGCTTTCGCTGCTGTGGACAAAGCAGCTGATGTAAATCAAAGGTGAATTTCCTCTTACATCTATGCTTGTCTTTTAAGTTTCCCAGATGTCATGTTTGTGCATCTTTCACTAACTTTTTGATTAATTTTTGGAAAGTTCTATATTATAGTTCCTACCGATTGTCTTATATTTCTATCACATCAGTATTTAGTATATAACTGAATATATTGACAAGTCTTTTAGTGATCAAAGGGTGGAAAAGCGATTTAGAAGCTAACTAAATTCACTCTGTTACGATTTTAGTCATCTAAATTCTTTAGTGCATGATGAGTTAAAGTATCTAATTTCAGAAGTTATAGCTTATGTTCTGCAGATAGAGGTTCTTTCTTTGTTTCAGTGGCTGGGTTTTGACCCCTGATCCTTGTATATTCTTTTAATTAATGTTCATTTAGTGTATTGTATCCAAATAGATAACATTGTTGCTTGAAATATATAATATAGTCAGCCCTGAATGATTGTTGATAGAGAAGCGGCAATATTGATCCCTAATTTCTTGATACCGCAGCTCCTTGGCATCTTCTGACGATGTGCCAATACTAGTCCCAATGGAGACAATTGCCTCTTTAGAACCTGGTCAGACGACAAGAAGGATTCTTCAAGTTCGCTTCCATCACCATCTATTGCCTTTGAAGCTTGCTTTATATTGTGATGGGAAGAAGCTGCTAATTAAGTTGCGGCCAGATATTGGATATTTTGTAAAGCCTCTTCCGATGGATGTTGAAGTCTTCATTGATAGAGAATCTCGTCTCCCTGGGATGTTTGAATACACAAGAAGGTTAGTCGTCACCTCTTTGTTCTTTTTTCCGGATGTTTTGAGTGGAAATTTATTTGTATTTACAACTTTGGAGAATATTATAATATAGTCATTTTGATTTCTCCTGTTGATTAAAATTTCACACCAACCGTGTTTTTTTTTTTTAGGTATCAGACCTACCGTTCTAACCAACTGAATTTTGAACCAGTTGGCTATCTGGTCCAACATAGTATATTAACACTAGGCACCGCTGAACAGCATATAATCGGCTTAACCAGTTAGAAACCGGTTTTGTGTATATTTTTTTTAACTTGGTTTTTCAAAATATTGTTTGTAAATGACGGAATCTGACCTGAAACCTATTGATTTTATTTTAAAGATCATATTGTTGATATGTATGTAACATAAAAAACTAGGAGTATTTTAAATATTAAAGAGAGTTTTGATCAAACTGGTCAGTTGAACCGGAAATCAGAGGTCCCACTGGTTTGATAACATTGATTTCTTCTCTCTAGGTTATACTGTAGAATTAATCCTTGTTTCACTACTCTATCAATTATCTTTTTACTTGGCATTCCTCACCCTATTTTTTTTATGTGCAACAGCTGCACTTTCACCGATCACATTGAGGAGCTAGACAAGGAGAATGGAGACAGCGTGCTCGTTAAAGATAAATTTTTTGCAATCTGCGAGAGCTTAGCACTAAAAATGCTTAGCAGTGCAAATTTTTTTCTCGTATCCGTCGATATGCCTGTTGCTGCCAACCTAGACGACGCATCAGGTTTGCGCTTACGGTTCAGCTCTGAAATTTTGAGTAGTTCAATTCCTTGTTTAATTACCATTACTGTTGAAGGTAAGTGCTCTGATCCATTAAACTTGTCCATTAAAGTAAACTGTGAAGAAACTGTTTTCGGCCTGAATCTGTTGAACAGAATAGCAAATTTCTTAGTTGAGCCTACCCTTTTTTAAACCATTTTTGGTGTGGTTTTAGTTGAAACTAAGGGCCTTGTTGATGTCTGCGAGTAATAACAGACTTGGGTTGAATGACGGATTCGTATCTGTTCAGTTTTTCCATTTTTTTCTCTATATATTTGAAATATCTTTGTAGTTCATGAGTCATGGATTCTATTAATATTTCTACCCTAAAATTTTGAAAATTAATACGTATCCATCTCAAAAATTCTTTCAAGCCCCATCTCAAAAATTAATACGTATTCATTTTTAAAAATTTAGGATAAACATAACTTATAAAGATTAAAAAATTAAAATTAAATGTGTGATATTTAAAAAGTTAAAATAAGTATGATATAATTTCTTATAATGTCCTTCATTATATCAATCAATAAAAATTTTAATTTTATTAATTTTTTATAGTCATTCTTTTACCGACTAGGTAAAAATATTTTTTAAATTTGATTTCCTCTAAATATGAGTGAAAATTTAGTGGATATCGAAAAAAATTTGATAAAAATGATTTTATTAATTAAAACCCTAAATTATATAATAGAAATAATTTATAATATAATTTCTTTCTTAATATATAATTGGATCCGCTAATGGTCACTCAGATAAAACAGACGACATGAGAAAAACAGTGGAGTAATAACCAATGAAAATGACTGTATTGTATGTTTTATAAATCCCGTGATGAAAACAAAAACATTTTAAAAATTGAGGGACCATTTATTTATTTTACTCTATTTAATATTATCTTAAATTTTAATTAATGACTGCGAGGTTGCGAGGGTACTCTACTGACCGAAATTCCCTTCTCGTTGAAGAGAAGTCTCTGTTAAATCTTGCCTCCACTCAGCACCAGCTAAAAGCTTGGGTAAAAAGGGAAAAGAAACCCCCAAAAAAGGTGGAAAATGGAGGTTTTATTGACGATGCTGGAGTTTTTGGCGGCTTTGGTTTTGATCTTTGTTCTAGGTTTAATTTCTGTAATCGTTCTGGAAACCTACAGAAGACGTCACAATAATGCGTACTCTCATCTAACCCTAATTTTATCTTTTTTGGTTTGTTTGATATAATTGTTTGATTTCGTTTTATTTGTTGGTCTTCTTTTTGTCATTTTAGTCATATTGAAGCTCCGGCGATCTTTGAGGATCCGAAATCATTGAAACAGGTACAATCACTTTTACCTTTTGTTTTGTTCTTATTTGGATTGTTATTTGCAATCGCTTGTTTGGTTGCCGAGAAATTATCGAACTTCGATTCCTTTTGTTTTCCTTTGACTTTGGTTAGAAAATTAGTGGAAGAGTCAACTTTGAGAGACTAAATGTAACCAATTAGATATTGTTACTAATTAAGCTGATTAAATTAGGACCTGGTTTTATAATTCATTTCATTTTAATTCAACCAGTGGGTAGTAAAAAAAAAAATAAGGTTAGAATTGATAGTCCCTCTCCCTCATCTTTTTGTGAAGAAGGTCTAAGTTATTAGATATGTATGCAAGAACTAATGATACCAATTAGAATTTGTAACTCCCTTTTCGAGTTCATCCTGTTTAATATGAGATTTCTATTTTAAATTTGTTTATTTATGGGGTGATGACATATGTGAAGTGGGTACAGATTCTAAGAATTTGCTGGATGCATCTTCTATTTCCAGGTTCCTTGTCCGGATATTTTTGATCCAGCAGAGAAATATCTGTCATTGATAATTCCTGCTTTCAATGAAGAGCATAGGCTTCCTGGTGCTTTGATTTATCACTGCCTTGTTGTTTTTGGGATTAAAAATATGGTTTCTTGGACATGTTTCGATGAGTTAATTAGAAACTATATCCGTTGTTGTCACTGAAAAGATTATCATGTTAAATTGTAATCGTTTGATGTTGTTACTTTATAGTTACCTTCAACAACGGGCTGCAAATGACAAATCATTTTCTTATGAGGTACCTTTCTTGTTTCGTCTTTTAACTGGATCAACTAAATTGGTTTGTGAAGTCTATTATGTTCATCAGCCTATCATGAAATAGGTTAGTTTTGTTTCTGGCTCGCTGCCAAAGGGTAGAACAACGATTTTCCCCCTTTTGAATAAAGTATACCATTTAAATATTTATTTGATGTGTGCATGACTTATTTTCATGGGATGCATCATGCAGGTATTGATCGTTGATGATGGAAGTAGGGATGGAACAAAAAAGGTAGCTTTTGACTTCGTAAAGAAGTACGGCGTGAACAATGTGAGAGTTATCCTTCTTGGTAAAAACCATGGGAAAGGAGAAGCAATAAGAAAAGTGAGTCACCTAAACCATTCATTTGGATATTCGCAAACATTTTCTGATGCCCCCTGCATGATACCAATGGATTGAAGCACTTCACCTCTACGAAAGCATTGTAAAACAGGGAATGCTACATTCACGCGGTGAATTACTTCTAATGCTAGATGCCGATGGGGCTACCAAGGTTACCGACCTGGAAAAACTTGAAAATCAGGTTTGTAAAAGACTGACCAACCTTGGTGAAGATATAGTGATATACCATGTGGTACTAGCTTATCTGATGTTTTACACTTCAGATCCATGCTGTTGCAAGAAAAGATCATCATCATGGTGATTCATCAGCTGGTGAGGCAACTTTTAGAATATCTGATATACCAATAGTTGCGTTTGGATCTCGCGCCCATCTTGAGGAAAAAGCTCTAGCTACAGTTAAGTTCACTTACAAGGCTTGCTATTTAGTCACATTTTTATTTTCTATTCTAAGTTGCTGAGTTCTTGTTGAATTTGTTGAATCTTCTATTTTTAGAGGAAGTGGTACCGCAATTTCTTGATGAAGGGTTTTCATCTTGTTGTTCTGTTGGCTGCTGGTCCTGGGATACGCGATACGCAGGTGTGTTCCTTTATCATATAGATTTCTATTTTTTGGCCTAAAGGAACATATCTTCTATATTAATTACACAATATGTACTGAATTGTCTATAAACATTTTCCTGATCTGGATTTCTTCATAAATGCAGTGTGGTTTTAAGATGTTTACTAGGTCTGCAGCAAGGAAGCTTTTTACCAACATCCGGTTGAAAAGGTGATCTCATAAACACTATCCAACTCCTATCCTTATGCACTACTACTTGCTTATCCTGTCATTAATAATTCAAAACAAATCTAAACTATATGCTTAGGACATCCTACTGCCATCAACATGCTCGTTTTCTCATTGATACTTTGGTACATTTCTGTTGTTTCCCATTTACAGACTAGCATTTAATAAGGAGAAATAAAAATAGAAGATCAGAAAGTAGTGGATGGAGATGAACTCGTAATTTAGTTGTTGAGAACGGGAAAATAATATAGAAAGGGGATCAAGTAATCTTTTTAGTAATAGATATTTGTATTCATGTTTATTTCATCCTTCCTTATCTCCAGTGTTCTGGAAAGATTTGCCAAGTAATTTTTGATAGAAAATTCAATTCTCTTTCCTCCGAATCCAGAAGAATTCAAGTCTCTCATTTTGAACAAACTTTGGAGTTTGGACTTTGTTTTAAATTAACTTGTCCCTGGTCTAGCATTTTGGTATAAGAGAAAATCTCATACTCTATTAGTCGTTGCTCCGATCCCTTTGGAAATCTCTGTAACTGACTTAGAATCACTCACGGATCATATGTTCAGGTGGTGTTTCGATGTTGAACTAGTTTTCCTCTGCAAATGGTTCAGTATTCCAATGCTGGAGATATCTGTAACCTGGTCTGAAATTCCTGGATCCAAGGTAAATCCATTGAGTATACCGAACATGCTTTGGGAGCTTTCCCTCATGTCTGTAGGATACAGAACTCGGATCTGGAAAATTAAGCCCTGATGTTGGGATTTTCTCGATCCATTGAACGACGGCGAACAAATAGAAGCGATGCAACTGATTTGATAACCTTAGGTTTTAATACACTCTTTCAGAGAAAACCCATTTTACCATCAACAGGAATCAGTTGATAGGAGCTTGTTCTTTCTCCAATCTACCTCTGCTGGAACATTCAGTCTTTCACAGTTGGAATCTTAATTGAGGTGACACTTTTTTACAGTTTGAACAGTACTTTATTACGCTTGTAGGAATTCATTTCTACAGTTCAATTTGTGTTGGATATGTACTTTACTCCTACGGTTCTAAGACCATTAATTTCTGCTAAAGTATTCTAACATGTAGATTTATATGAAAGTTTTCATTAAAGTACCTACTTAATAAATTATGGACCACTTGCAATATATTTTTAAAAACCAGTCCTAATAAATGTATCCTTTAGTACTTTTTTGATCCTCTAATTTTTATTTGGAACTCATTTGATCCTCAAATTTATGATCGTAACCAGTTACATCATCATAAGACATAAATGTCATCTCTACATTCAGATGAACAAGTGGCTATCCATGTGTGATAGGTGTAGGTTAATCTGTTATAAATTTACAACTTCCATTTATATTGTCATCATCTACGGTCAAATTATCATCTTCTTCGATCTCATTTTTTATCGTATTCAAATCTGAGTCATCGTTGTCCCCTATTTTTTGAATATATTAAAAAAGAAAATCAAAACACAATAATAAATCTATAATATCTACATAACTAAAAAAATATATTAATTATATTACATTTATAGTTTTAGAAATGTTTAATTAGATAAAGATATATTAATTATATTACATTTTTAGTTTTAGAAATGATTGCTGCAATGAAAAGGCCAAGATGGGTAGATTGAAATAAAAACAAGTAACCATCACCAGTCCCACAAGCCAACTGGCTTTACTTCACTTCAAGTCATCCATTTTTATTTTATTAAAAAAAATTCTAAATTTAGAAAAGAAATATAATTTATACTATTTTTTTTTAATCCAACACTTATTTTATATTTAAACAACCTCTAACGTCAGATGATTAAGTTTATAAAAGATTATTTACCAAATTAAGAAAAAAATATCATATCTAAAAAATTCGATTAACACGATTACTATTCCACCTTTTAAAAGTTGATATGATACAAATTAGTAATATAAAAATCTTGATTAGAATCCGATTAAAATTTGTAAACACGATAGAATTACATGAATGTTGAAATCTGACTAAGATGAAGTACCTGAGAAAGAAGTATGAATTTTCTGTTGATGAATGTGATAGAATACTCATCTTCATCTCCAAGATAAGCTGAAGAAAGCTTGAATCCGACATTGTTATAAACACCTGCCATTAATGTTTCCTATGAAGCTTGAGTTCAGCTTCTTGCAAGAAATTCAACATCGTCGAAGGTGATGAACTTAACCTATCACAACCTGCATCATTTTGGGATTCGAACAAAGGGTTGAATCCGAATTGATGATCGAAACAAACATCAATCGGAGTTACTGGGGGAGTGACAAATGGTGGAGAAGCAAAAGGGGTTAGGTATGGGGTTTCAACAGACTCCAAATCCTCCATTGTTTCTTCAATAATGGTGAAGAGAAATCCTGGCTGCTGGGGCTGCTGCTCATCATTTTCATGTTCATATTGTCCATTGAAATGCTTCTGCATCAAACCTTTGTTTGGTTGAAGATTATGCTGCTGATGACATTCCTGTTCTTCTGCAAATCTAATTTCTTGAGGATTGAAAGCAGAGTTAGCCATGGAAGATGACGAAATTTCCCAACAAACAAACAAACAAATGCAGTACTGTACCTGGATTTTTGAAATCATTTTCAAGATCGGTGCTTGTTCTTATCCTGTTCTTCCACCATAACAAGTAATATATTTCAGCAATCAAAGCTAACAAAAGACACCCAAAAACAATGCTCAAACCAACCCCAACACTGCTCAAAGATTTCATTTTCATTTCCTTTTTCTTTTCTATCTCAATCCAGTCTTGTAGTTTACATTAAAAGAACAAACCAAATCAAATATTATAGAAAAAGTTTGAATCTTGAGAAAAACACAAGAAAAACAACCTCTTTGGCACTTAAATCTTTTTCTCAGAATAATATACCCTTCAGCTTTACCTGCAAAAAATCTTTAAACCCTTTTCCTCCTTTGAAAATCAAACTAATTTAATAATCAAGTGTTATTATGGAAAAGTAATTATTAATATATTAAATTTCATATAAATATAAAATATTTAAAATATGTTTATAACATAACCACGAAATGCATTAATTACATATCTAATCTGAGGGTCTAGTCATTGAATTTAATTCTGTTTTTTACTATAATATCCATCGAGGAGCTTTATTGATGAGGATTGGATTTTTCATTTAGGGGTAATTTTGTGAAATAACAAAATTTGTTCAGTATTCTAAAAGATTCCTTTTTACAATGATCTCTAATAATATATTTAGTTATATAAAAACTCAATATAAGAACTAAAATACTAATTAATTTTTAAATTAATTTTAAAATATTTATAGGACATGGGGCAAGTGAAATATTTCGTCTTATATAATAATATTTTAAAGGTTTTCTTCTAATAAAAACAAAAGGTAGACATGGGATTTTCTCTTTTTTTTTCTTCTAAATTTAATATAAAATAGGGCAAAAGAAAAAACATAACATGACTTTGAGCATCTATATTTTAGAGTCCAGTTTTATTTTTTTATTTTTATTTTTGCATTTTACGACTTTAAACTCGTTTTTATTATGATTTTAGTGTTAAATAAAAATTAATTTAGTATAAATGAGTGTTTATTTATTATCATTTAATGTTTAAGCACTCGTTTTCTAACAACTAAAAGATCTAACTTTTGTCGATGCCCGTTTATAACTCAATGATCGTTTTTGACTGTAATAACAAAGCTCGTAAGATATGTTCATGAATTAAATCCTATAAATTTTTAGTTTAAATCACTCGTAATCATCTGTCTAAAAATCAAGTTGAATTGATTTAATTATATGACTGACTATTAAAAATTAAAATATTATTTTTATATGTTTTTGTTCTAATTATTTTATTTTAAATTAAATGATTTGCAATAATGGTAATAATTATAAAAAAATAAGTGTATCATAAAATTTGGTGGCATAAACCATCAATGGAGATATTATCATCATTGTCTCTTGGAACGAAACCTTAGACAATATGTTTTTTTCATGAGAAACATTAATTATACTTTTTGATATTTTTATGGTACTAAGTTGTTTGTAAAGGAAAAAGGAAAAAGACAGATTATATATTTATTTCTAGTCTTAAAGAAAAATGATTAAGGAATGGAGGGATTCATTTATAAATATAAAAACTCAATTACATGAATAAATAAATTAAACTTTTTGTAATTAAAAATGTTTTTTTTTTCTATTTTTGAACCGTTTTGGGTTTGGATTTGTAATAATTTTCCTCTGATTAAGACATAGATTAGTTATATTGGTTGTACCAAATTTCCAATTTCCCAATAATTCCACCTTTGAATTTTCCTTTCCCGTATGGTTCAGCAACCGGATATCATTTTCTTTCACAAGTTGGAGAGAAGGGAGGAAAAGAGTGGAGTAAGTTAAAGGGGGATATTTTCTTAAGTTTGTTATATATATATATAAGAAATAATGAAAAAAATACTTTTAAAGTTTAACTGAATAATTATTTATATTTTTTAATAATTTAATTTTTAATATTTTATTTTGAGTTAAATGATATTTTTGTAAATAAAAATAATTATTCAATTAATTGACGTGAAAAATTATATAACGATGTACGACGTGATAACAATGAGATAAAAGCAAATATGTTAATTTTGCAGAATAACACATCAATCAAAAATAATTTTATAAAATTATATAAAGTATAAAATATTTTTTCTTCTGATATGTCATTCTATGATTATGTCAAAGTCAAGTTTATTGTTAGATAACTAATGTTTTTATTCATGAAGGGGTCATTTTGACCCAAAATAAAACTTTAAAGGTTAAATTATTAAAAAATGAATTAAAATAAAAGTAATTATTCAATCAGAAATTTGGATGAGGTTGAATTGATGGTTGAGATTTACGATAAAAAATAAAAGTTGAACGGGGTTAGATCCTTTTACAACATATAAATTTTACCTACTTTAATACTTTTTTAACAAATTGGGATAAGACTTTTTCCTATAAAAATTTTATTTAATTATTCAACGGTATAAAAAAGATATAAAATTTAAAACTTTACTTGGTGTAAAAGGATCATATATATAATAACAGATGCAAGTATACCTTAGAGTGGGTTCGTTCCTATCACGAACTTTCTAAACTTTATACATTTAGTTTCAATTTTTTTAATTTATATAAATTAGTCTTTAATTTTTGATTAAACTATAAAATAAATATTCAAAATATGTTTTTTTTAAATAAGTACCTAATTTTTTAGACTAAAATATAAACCTAAAGTTTCATCTTTGACTTGTTTTAAACTCTAAAAAAATATTCGTGATAAGTCTTAAACTTTAAACCTAAAAAGAAAAAAGAAAAGTGAGTCTAAGTCTCACTAACCTCAACACTTATTCTTTAAAAAAACAAAGCAAATATTATGAATACAGGTTATAAAATTGAATAATATCAAGAATTAAAAAAACTACTAACGAAGCTTAAATTTTTAGATAGAGTTGAACATTGAGATGGGCACGGGTCAGATTTTCGGCCCACTCGCACCGACCCAAAAATTTATACCCTCCACCCGATTTGACCCGGGTTTAAGGCGAAAAAATTCAAGCCGACCCAAAAAATCATACCCTCCACTTGATCTGACCCGGGTTTAGGGCGAAAAAATTCAATCCGACCCAATTTTTAAGGTCTAAAATCTGATCCGAACTGACCCGAATCATTAAAAAAAATTAAAATTGTAGGGACTAAATTGTAAAAAATAAAATTTAGAGATATAATTGTAAAAATATTTAATTTTAGTGACCTAATTGTTAAAAAAATTAATTTTAATGATCTAATTGTATAAAATATATAAAGAGGGGTCATTATTGCAAATATTTCTAAAATATATATGGAAAAATTACACTATTAGTCTCGGGTCAGATCAAGTCAGATTTTTTCTATCATAAACCCGAACTCGACCCGAACCCGAATTTTTCACCAAAAAATCTGACCCGATCAAACCGAATCGGTTCGAAACCCGTCGGATTCGGGTTCCGTGGCCATCCCTAGTTGAAAATCACAATTATCAATGACAATAAAAAGAAAAGTACAATTAAATCTATAAAATATATTTTTCGTCACCGTAATGAGGCAGTGACCTCATCAATTCGTCAGATGCCATGTACACATGTGAGATCTTTAAATATTCAAAGCCTAAGGAAAATTTTCAATTAAAAAAAATTAAAATATTTATTCCTAGTATTGATGGTGAATTTATATTATTCAACCAACTGCTATGTGGCAAATAGAAAACAACTTTATTATGGATAATAAATTTAAATTATAATGAAGCCGTTAAACAAAGTGTATTAACTTTTGATTAATTACAATTAATAAAAAAATAAACATGCTTATGCAAGCTTATTTGGATTTGAACATATTAAAAGAATAGACCAGTATTGCTTTATTACACGTGGAGGAAAAGTAGAAGGGGCAGTGGAAGAAAAATCCTTTGGGGTTAGCTAAAAGGCAGCATTTTCATTATTTTTATATAAAAAAATTAAAAAATATATATGGTACGAAATATAAAAAAGATTAAAAGGTTTGCTTGGTTCATTAAGTATTTCAGAGTATACTTTCTGTATTTTTGTATTTGGTTCACAGAAATTACTACGATTAACGGAAAATGGCTTGCATGTCAGTGACGAATAAATCACTTTTATGGTATATAATTTTTCCAAATATAACTCCAAACAATAAATATATATTTTACATAGAAAATAATTAAGTAATAATAAAATCATTGTTTAATGTTGTAATTTAATATTATTGTTTAATTAAATAATTTATTATTTACATCAATACCACCCTATTTTTAAAATGGTTTATAAAAGTTAAACCTTTCGGTGTTTATGTATTATTGTTGTTGTCTGTTTCAAGTCCATTATGACCCCTGGGAATTGTGACATTTGAGCATAAGATCCCACTTCAAGTCATGTGCTGAGCATGCCGCTCACGGGTGCAAATCATCTGTTTTTTTATGCTTTTATTTATGTTCTTATTTTTAATTAGAAGGTTTAGGGTTTTAGGTTGGGGCTTTGGTTAAGGTTTAGGAAACTAGGGGTATGATGTATTTTTTAGGGGTATAGGGTTTAGGATTTAGAATATAGAAAATAAGGTTTTAGGGTTTAAAATTGAATTTAAAAAAAACAAAGGAAGCATGGAAGAAGGCACATAAAGGAGGCAAAAGATTTTTGTTTGTTGCTCACGTACTATCAATACATGCTAAATTTAGTAATACAATGCCTGTAGAGTTAACATTAGGGTGAACAAAACTCGACTCGACTCAAAAAAATCGAATAACTCGATTTGTAACCCCCTAGACCGGCCTATGCGGAAAGCCCGACCTAAAGTAGTCATATTTTTTTTTCAAAAACGAATATAACAAATACAAGTTTCAATCAAAATCAAGATAACCTGTAAAGATGATAATTTCATTAAAATCATAAATTCGACCATAAATCCATATGATCATATAAAACCGTTAATCTCAAAAGTAATATGCGTTTAAAACGTTGTTCATAAAATAACCCATATCACAATGACAACATGATAAGTTCAAACCAATCGATAACAAAATATAGGCATATCAGTTGCAAAATAAAGACACGTGTCACACCTATTCTTCTATGTAGCCACTAACCCAGTACCATACCTCATCAGATCCAGAAACTGTAGCTCATACACAGCCACTGTCATGGTACCCTGAATCAAGTCCTTGAAGGCCTAACGCCTCTCTCTCTGATATCGTTCACCCAGGAAACGGTTCTTGAACCGCTCCTTGAAAAAGTCCCAAGTCAACATGTTAGGCGATACACTGCTAACCACAGACTCCCACCAGACGTGGGCACTACCATCGAGAATAGACACAGCTCCTAAATATCTCTTAGCTGGCTCTAAACCCAGCTGATCCATACGTCTCTCAGTATCATACAACCATGACTCAGCCCCAGAAGGTGCACCTGTCAGGGATCCAGAAAAAGTCCTCACTCCATTGACGATCAGGGTCTGAGAGATAGGAGCATCTGGCATAGCACCTGAAGCTCTGATAGCTCCCGGTATCAGCTGAAGGAACTATTTACTAAGGGTTTCATCTGTCACTATAGTAGTAGGCTCGGTGTTCGGTATTGATGCCCCTCTGATCGGGGTAAACATATCTATACCCGTAGGAGGATGTGGGCCAGGCGGTACGATGGTGCTAGCAGGAATGGGAGGGTCTACAGGAGTGATGGGCGGAGGGTCACTGATAGGCTCCTCTACAGGACCGGTGAAACTAGTCGCTCGACCACGCCCTCGGGTGGTCCGGCGAGCTCTACGGACACTCATGAGTCTCAGGTAATCTACAAGAATAGAGTTTATGGGATTAGAATTGGCACTGAAGAATCATACACAATACAAAAAGATATAGGTGACATGGCCTTTCAGATATTAATTAAAAATAGTTTAACAGAAAATATTTTATTTAGGACCCATCACAGTCCAAGAATCTTAAAACCAAAAGCTCTGATACCAACTAAATGTAACCCCCTAGACCGACCTATGCGGAAAGCCCGACCTAAAGTAGTCACAATTTTTTTCCAAAACGAATATAACAAATACAAGTTTCAACCAAAATTAAGATAACCTGTAAAGATGATAATTTCATCAAAATCATAAATTCGACCATAAATCATATGATCATATAAAACCGTTAATCTCAAAAGTAATATGCGTTTAAAACGTTGTTCATAAAACAACCCATATCACAATGACAACATGATAAATTCAAACCAATCGGTAACAAAATATAGGCATATCAGTTGCAAAATAAAGACACATGTCACCTTGACTGAAATCCGGAAAATATAAACATTACATCAATAGATAATTTGGAAGGTGTAGATCCTTCGAGTGCCAAAATCCGGGATGTCTATCTACGGTTATCTGAAAGGAGGGAGAAAACGGATATGAGCTATGGAGCCCAGTGTGTTCCAACAGTGCATATAAATCACAGGTATAAACAAATATATAATGATATCAAAAAAACAGAGTATGAAGATGCATGACATGATATACTACCCTTCATCCGATCTCCGAGATACAGTTCCCAGAACAGTATCTAATACGGGCATTAACCTAAGCCCGATGGGGCAAAGGTACGGCTTAAGGAATCACCTTAGGTAACAGGAAGAATTAGCCCGGTTGTAGCACAGGAATCGATATCAAGACGGAATTACCCTAACCGTAGCTAGGAACCGTAAACAGGACGGAATTACTAGCTGGATCAAGGCTGAACCGAATAATAGGCACTACACATCATCCTAAACCTAAAGTGACAGGCATACAATAATAGCAGGTATAATAATAGCAGTGACAGTAAATAATCTAATTTCATGTAATGTTAAATCAGGACATATCATACGAAATATATCAGGCATACAGTAAAACAAAATATGATCAGGTTCAACATATATGTCTAAGTAAAATCCGAAAAATAATCGTGTGCACATGCTTGGTTTGTTAAAACGGGAAAACAATAATATACAATCATATAGCACATAAGGAAACACACCTCCAAAGGGCAGAATCAAACAGGTGGTCTACTGGGAGGCTGAGTCTCGCTCTGCAGCAGTACTGGACCCTATAGGTACACGATAAAATTTTATATCAATACAGGAATCTAGATACTAGATTTATTCAATAGAGATAAGAATACATACGGGTCATGATCGAATCACGAGACTGGTCGAATCGGGAGGAACCGGGCTGGGTCGGTACTCGATCGGGAGGACTATGAGTTCCTACAGTTAAACAAGTATTGATATTAGACCCAGATTAAAACTTTGAACTTAACTTAACTTAGAAAAAAAGTTTGACTCGAGACTTTAAAGTCCAATTTGGAAGCTTTCGGGATTGGATTTCGAAAAATGGACTTCACGGATGGACTTAGGACGTCGAAAAACATAAAATAGGGGGTTTTTGAAAATTTTGACTTTTTGGTCAAAATCAACGTTGATGTCAGCAAAATTAACGCTGACGTCAGCTGCCACGTTAGCAGTCAACGCTGACGTCAGTTGCCATGTCAGCAGTTAACGCTGATATCACTGGTCAACGGGTCAGGTCGAGTCAACAGGTCGGGTTGGTCAACGGGTTGGACCGATTCGTTCCGGTTCGGTTTGACCGATTCAAGACCGGTTTAACTCGGGTTGGACTGGTTCGGATCGGCTGGCTCCCGGCAGCCATCCACGATGGCCGGAAATCGCCTCTAGCAGCGCGTGAAGGCCACATGCGGCCCTAGGCGGCCGGGAAACATATCTCCAGGCTCGGAAAACACCTTAGAAACAACCCAGAAACAAGTTTTGATCCACAAAAACGCCAGAAAACAGATCAAAGGCAAGAAGCTTACCCACTTACCCAAATCTGCCATGATCTCCGGCGAAGGCTCAAACGGCGACGAACGACAGCGGTTAAGGAAAGGTTTTGCTCGCCCCTCGATGCTAGACTCGGACGAACCGTCGACGCGCCGGAAGGGGAACGATGGTAGCCGGAATTAACAGATATCAAAAGGGTTCAAACCCTAAGGTCGACGAGATTTTCAGCCTCGATTAGCGGCGGATGCGGCGACGACAGGGCGCGTAGGGAGAGGGGTTACGATCGGGAGGCGACGGCGAACACGGTGGTGGAAGCGGTATAGGGCACGGACCAGCGGTGTGCGAGATCGGCCTGCGATCGAAGGGTTAGGTGAGGGAGAAAAGTTTCAGTTCGAAATAGGGTTATTTCAGATCTTAAAAGGATCCAACATGGTATATCAGATATATTTCGAATATAATATTATTTTTAAATAACCAAAATAGGAATAGGTTAAGAACAAGGCATGGGAGGTCATCACATAAGAGCTAACTAGCTTAGATGGTTGGGTTACTAGTCAAGCAAGTTGAGGTTTGTGGGTTCGAAACCCATAACCAATCCTTCTTTTTTATTATTTTTCTTTAGGTGTTACACGATTCGACTCGTGGCGAAGATACTCAACTCGTTTTGATTCGACTCGAAATTTCATAGACTCGTCTCAACTCGAAAAATTTTTAAATAAAGTTTGAGTTGAAAAATAGAAACTCGAATAACTCAAAATTTTTAACAATTAAAGGATGAATTTTTAAGTTTGAGATGAGTCTATCATTTTTATGATATATATACATGGATATATAAAAATATAAAGAAATATTACTACATATGAAAAAAATATATATATACATATCTCATATGATTAGAGAAAATCGTTTAAATTGGAATCATATCATACTATAACATGAAAAATAATTACAATTAAATATTTATAAGAACTCAAAAACTCGACTCGATTCGACTCGAATTTCTTAAACTCGACTCGAACCGAAAAAAATTCAAATAAAGTTTGAGTCGTAAAATATGACTCGTCAACTCGAATAACTCAAAATTTTTTAACTCAACTCGATCGAGTACTCACCCCTAGTTAACATGTCTATATCTATTTATTTATGTATCTATTTATATAAAAAATATGTAAGATTTTTTTTTATACTCGATGACGAATTCATAAAAATATTTAAGAATGAACACACATAAAATTTTAAAATTTAATAATAGACATAACTCATAAATATTAAAAAATAAAGACTAAATTAAAAAAATTTAAAAAATTAAAGGCACATGTGTGAACATTAAAAAGTTCATGGTGAGCTTAGGTCCACCCTACACATACATAATAGGTATATTCGCCGCTGCTTATGATATATATAAAATTTAAAACTATTATAGTTTGGATCTTTGGATAAACGTAAATTGATGGATGAGATTAACAATAAAAATGTAAAGATTATCACTTGAAAATTTGATAAAAATAATATTAGTTATTTATTATCATCATCCAACAATACAAAAAAAGTTATAAAAAAGTAAATCTTGATATTATATATAGTGATAAAACCATAAATATTTTTAAGGGTGAACAAACATCAAATCAAAAAGGATGGATACAACTCATAAAAATTTAAAAAATAATAAGATTTAACTATAAAATAAATGTCTAAACTATGTCTCTTTTTTATAACGGATGCCTAAAATATTTTTGAGTAGAAATAAATATACAATTTTTATTTTTAATTGAAATAAGTATTTAAATTTTATTTATAATTAAATATGTATTCAAGTAGGTTTCTCAATTAACTTTGAAATAAGTAAAAGAATAATAAAAAAACATAATTTAAACGCTTATTTTATAGTATAATCTTGAATTTTAATACAAATATTAAATATTTAATTTATAAAATAAAACTAAAAATAATATCTAAATAAAAAAATACTTTAATTAATTATTGTTCCCTCTTTTTTCCTTTGACAAATCTTCAAACTTGCACAATGAAATACCATAGTTTCCCCTATCCTTTTAGCTTAAATGCTCATTTGTCCCTTAATATATATATTTTTTCGAATAGATTTTTAAATTATTTTTTAACATTTTCTTTCTTAAACTATATATTATTATCTCAATCGACCCATGGTATTAAAGTTTATTAAAAAAAAGTTGTGGATCAATCAAAATATATCATGCGTAACTAATAAATTAAAAAAAAAATAATTGATTTTAATAAATGGATAAATTATATGTTAAGTTTGTCTAATTTTTATTTCTATTAAATTTAATCTTAAAATCTTTATTTAACCCAAAATTAACTTTAATTTTTTTTAATTTGTTAAAATTAATACAGTAATTTTAATGCGCTGATATTGTTATTCAATTTAATCTTCAAAATCTTTGTTTTACTCATAATTAACCCATACTAGTTTATAATTTTTATAATTTATTCTAGTATTTTAAATATAATTATATTTTTATTTAGTTTAGTCCTAAAAATCTTATTTATAAAAATTATCCATATCTTTATATTTTTCATAATTTAGTCTAATATGTTAAATATAATCATGTTTTATTCAATTAATCTAAAAATTATTGTTTAATCTAAAATTAACCTTGGTTTCTTTCTAATTTTGACAATTTAGTCTAATATTTAAATATTAATTGTATTTCGTGTTTAATTTAATCTAAACAATCATTATTTAATTCGAAATTAACCCCATTTTCCCCTAATTTTGATATTTTAGTCCATTATTTTAAATATAATCATATTCTTGTTTAACTTTATTCAATTTTTTTATTAAACCCGAAATTAACTTTAACTTTTTTTTCTAATTTTAATAATTTAGTCAAATATTTCAAATATAATTATATTTTTTGTTCAATTTAATCCTAAAATCCATATTTAACCCACAATTGACCCCTACTACTTTTTAATTTTGATAATTTAGTCTAATATTCTAAATATAATCATATTTTTATTTTATTTAATATAAAATTATTGTTTAACCATAATTTCTTTCTAATTTTAATAATTTATTTTAATATTTTAAATATAATTATATTTTTATTCAATTTAATAAATACTTAAAATTCAAAATAAATGTTCTTTAAAACCCTTTTTTCATTTAAGCCTTTCGAATTACATAAACTTAGTATTTTTCACTTTTAATCAGTTTCCTTCTATTTGTGAGTGAGTCAAAAATAAGTGTAGAACGTGCAAGACATTGGCCAACAAAACATAGAATGTAGCACGTGTATGACACGTGCTACACAGAGATATATATTTAAAACTGTATGGTAGAGAGAGACGCCTCGTTTGACCCTTGTTTTACGCTTTTCACCCTCCCCGCCCCCCAGAAAAAAAAAGTTGCCGTCACCGTCTCCGTTACCTAACGCCTTCAGTTCGAAACGGCGCCGATGTCTCGATCACTTCCTTATTCAACTCCGTCTCTTTAAACAGAATCCGTTCTCTCTCTCCCCCCCTCTCTCTCAAAGGTATCATATTTTCCAAGCTCTCAATTTTCTCTGGATTCAAATCCTCTCCTTTTAGGTAATGATAGTACGAATCAATTTTCTTTTCTTTTTTATTTTTATCTTACTTTTTTAGGGTTAGGGTTTTTGTGTGTGATTGATTTGATTTCCTTTCAAATCTGTTCCTTTTTTGCGGCTCTCACTTTTCTGTTGGAATTTTATTGGATTCCGGTTCTTGTAGAATCATGGATTTGGTTCTTCTTCTTCTTCTTCTTTAATATAAAAAAAAAGTTTATATTCTGCTTGTTTTGATGGGTAAGAAAAATGATACTGAAAATTTTGACTCTTTAATTTTAGGGTATTTTAGATCTTAGATAATAACAACATTAGCTTGATTAGGCCTTGATGTAAGCATCCTTTGGATTATTTTGAATCCATTTTAATTTAGAAAAATTGAGATCGAATTGGTTATTTGTGTTTGTTTATTTCTTTCAGGTTGGGTTTTTTGGTGTTAACAATGTTCCTGCCCTTGTTCGTGTTCAGCTATATTTTGAATTTGATTGATTGATGAAACTTAGTGGATTTTGTTGTGCTTGGAATTGAATCATGAAGATTTTTATGAGGTTTACCAGTGGTTTTGTGGATTGATTGGTTACAAATCTACCATTTGGATCGAATTTTTCATTTGATTTATGAAGATGTCTATAGGGAGCTTTTGATGATTGTTAGGGTTTTTTAAGTTTTAAACAGTGGAAAAGGAGTTAATATTTAGAAGAGCAAGGAGAAAGGAATGGGGGAAGCTCTTCTCACTACTCTGTCAATGGAGACTGATCACCCATCTACACTTTTATCTATGGATTCCGGTTCTTTTCTACCGGATGAATTGGAGAGAGAGATGAGTCGATCTATGATGCTTTCTCGGCCACCTGATATCAATCTACCATTATCATCTGAGTTGAGCCCACCTCCATTGGCATGGAATGATTCATGTGACATCTTAGATGTTAGCCTTGCACCTCAGATTTACGAGGCTGTTGTCAATGTCCCAAAAGTGGCTAAGAAGTGTATCAAGCGTCTTGACAGTGTATGGGGTGCTTGGTTTTTCTTTACTTTCTACTTCAAGCCTGTTTTAAATGGGAAGTCAAAATCTAAGGTAATCAGGGATAGCAATGGCTTGTCCGGGTATGACAAGTCAGATTTGGAGCTGGATGCGTTCTTGGTTCAGCATGACATGGAGAACATGTACATGTGGGCTTTCAAGGAAAGGCCTGAAAATGCACTTGGTAAGATGCAGTTGAGGAGTTACATGAATGGTCATTCTCGGCAAGGGGAGCCCCCGTTTCCCTTTAGTGTTGGTAAAGGTTTTGTTAGATCTCATAGAATGCAGAGGAAACACTACAGGGGTCTCTCTAATCCTCAATGTTTACATGGGATTGAAGTTGTGACGTCACCAAACCTCTCGAATCTTGATGATGAGGAGAAGAGGAGATGGAGAGAACTTACCGGCAGGGATATAAACTTCTCTATTCCTCCTGAAGCAAGTGATTTTGCGGCTTGGAGGAATCTTACTAGCACAGAATTTGAGCTTGAGCGTCCCCCTGCTCCCTTGAGGGGTAATTTTAATTCTCACACCAGGAAGCTGCTTAACGGTACTGGTTTGAACTTATCATCTCAACCGATAGAACATAGCAATGGTAATGGGATGGATTTATCACCTGTCTGTAATAAACGGAAAAAAGACTATTTCCGGAATGGAAATGATGTTGATCCTCGTTTACCTAATAATTTTCATTCCAATGGAGTTTTGGATATGAAACTCCACCCAGTCGAGCCAACATGGATGAATGAATTTAGTGGGGTAATGAAGAATGTAAATGGGCCAGTAACAGCAGCAAAAACAATATATGAAGACGATGAAAGCTTTTTGATCATCGTCACCTTGCCATTTTCGGATCTTCAAAGGGTGAAAGTTACTTGGAGAAATACTCCCTCACATGGAATTGTAAAGATATCATGTGTGAGTACAGCTTGCATGCCATTCATTAAGAGACATGATAGGACATTTAAGCTAACAGATCCAGCACCCGAGCACTGCCCTCCAGGGGAATTTATTAGAGAAATTCCCCTTCCAAACCGTATTCCTGAAAATGCTAAACTGGAAGCATACCATGATGAGACTGGAACAATGCTCGAGATTATCGTGCCCAAGCATCATGGAGGACCAGAAGAGCATGAGGTCCGTGTTTGCTTTCGCCCCTCCCCATGGAGTGAACGACCATTCATGGACCTCGAGGAATCAATATTGTGATACATGTAAGGATGTTAGTGTTTGGTGCTTCATTGTTTACTAACCTCATTCCATGAGGAAATCTATATGAATTATAACTGCATTTTTTATATTATATGTTTGTTTTTTGGTCATACTGCACGTATTTGATTCATCATAGTTATTAACATAATCATCGTTTCACATACATGTAGGTCCTTGTATTTCTTTAGTTTTGGAGCCTGATTGAGTATGTCATGGAAATGGCTAGTATGGTATTTCTTCATCTTTTGCTCTGTGCTGCGTTTGCAAGATGCATTCATGTTACATGTGTATACTATTCATATTCGTAATTATGCTTTTTAGTTTTTACTCGACTTTGATCGAGATTAGGTGCTAATATATATACTTTCTTCCTTTGAGCACCTTCTTCTTGTGAAAGATGCACTTATGCATATCATTCATAGTACCAATGTACCATTTATTATCGAATTGGATTTAACTGTGAGAAACAGTAGAGTTAAATCTCTGGTTGAACTGTCTGAAATATTTTTCTTTTCTAGGACAAGGGAAGTCACCACCCTGGAAATTTTGTAGGGGTTCCTGTTAAATAACATGGAGTGGTAGGTTGTGTGAAGATAGGTCAAGTTCAGAATTGCATCTTGTTTAACAATAAGCAAAACTTATCCATGTAGCTTTTAAAATCTTTAAAAGAATCTGGATATTTTCTACTCTTCTTTTTTCCAAGTTGTAGAATTGCATCTTGTATAAAATTTCGAACATAACTGTATATCATTCTTAAAGGGTAGACTTTGTGATGATCTTCATTTGGTGTAGCTTCCAACAGTTACAGTATATGTCTGAAATGTTCCCATGAGTAAAGCTTTTCACTCATTTGTCTGAGACAAACCATTTCTGTAATTTATATTTCCTACCTTTCCACTCGCTTCTCTACCATTAGCTTTTCTTATCTTTATCGGATTCGGATTTTCTGGGAAATTCCAAAAAAAACAGTTAAAAATGAATATATTATGGAAGAATTTCAATACAAATTTTTTTGTATATATCGAAATTCTTATAATTTTTTTTTAAAAAAATAACATATAGAGAAATTCTTATCATTTTTATAAAAATTCAAATTTTTATATTTTTCATAAATAATTTGATATATATATTTTTTTAATAAAAAACCAGTATACTTGTTTTTTTAATACTCCTATTTTTTAACATCGTGATTCGTTGGATTCTCCGAATTTTCTCCCAAACGTCCACAGTTTCGAAGTTTTCTAGGTATGAGCTCGGTGTTGCGGGGAGAGTCCGTTGTAGCAAAACTCATTTAAATTCGTTACCTGATGCTATGACGTGTGATGTGGAAAAATTATATCATGGGTCAGTCCTATCACTTGTTTATGGGACTAATTAATAAAAACTGTTCACTCCATCAATTTTCCATGTAATAATTTTTTCCCAAGTGAATCTTCACTTGAAAAATTAAAAAATAATGAGGTGAACAGTTTTTATTGGTTGGTCTTATAAATGACGTGATGAGACTGACCCATGATATAATTTCTTTATGATGTGGAGTTGGCATAGTAAAATAATGTGACAATCTACGGTGACTTAATTGACTGTTGTTATTTGATGAGGTCTTATTTGATCTTTTATTATTTTAAGAAGAATTTTTAATTTTAATGAAAAGATAGTAAAAAAATCATAAAAAAACAGTAAGTTCATAAAATATTTAAACATGTAAAATAATCATAAAATCATTATGTAAAGTTATATTTATAATTTAAAGAATTTAAACTTATTATATTTGATTTAGGTATAAAGATAAGTTTCACCCTTAACGTTTATAGTTTTTGTCATTTTGGCCCCTATTCTTTTTTTGAGATAAATTTAACCCTTAATCTATGTTTTTTTAACAAATAACTCATTTTTTAACTATCATGATAACTGAACCGTTAAAAATTCAATAATAATAATAACATGTCATATATATGTGATAATATGTTTTAAATGACATATAGTCTAACCTATTAAATGTATATATAGAGAGAGAATATAATTTTATTCCGGTATAAAATATAAAACAATTAAAATTTAAATAAAATATAAAAATTAATTAAATCTAAAACAAAAATTTATTAAATACTCTCAACCCTAACTAAAATATCTTTATAAAACTCTAAAACTTCAATTTAGTTTAAAACTAAAATACTTAAATTTTAAACTAAAATAATAAAAATCTAATTGACTATTATCAAAATCATTTATCTTTGATTCACCGATAACAAACTATACAAAACCTTTTGTTTTCAGATTATATTCATACTTTTTTAGATAAAATTTTGATTATACTATAATTAAGGTTGGAGAATGTTTAGTAGCCTTTTGTTTTAGATTTAATTAATTTTTAATATTTTATTTAAATTTTAATTGTTTTATATTTTTAGATTAAAATAAAAATATATTACGTGTGTATGTATTTGATATATTATATGTTAAGTCATTTAAAATATATTATATATGACATGTCATCATTATTAATTTTTTAACGGTTCATTTATCATGGTAGTTAAAAATGAATTATTTGTTAAAAAGACACAAGTTAAGGGCTAAATTTATCAAAAAAAGGAATAGAGGCCAAAATGACAAAAACTATAAACGTTAAGGATGAAGATTATCTTTATGCCTTTGATTTATATTAATTTAAATTTATAATTACCGCAATCCTAATTTGAAAAAAAAAATCATTGACACAACATTAAGCGTGAAAATTTTAAAAAATAATGATGTTTATGATTATATTTAAGAAATTAAGTGAGTTTGTGATAATTTTTGGGAATAAACTAAAATTTATAGTGTTGTTTGAATCTCGTTATCTGTAGGTGACAGATGACGAGGTATATGTTAGTCGCTGGATTAAACTGAAATCAATAGTGTATGTACATCTTGCCACCCGTAAGTGGTGAGTCTAAAAAATATAATTCTTTTTGGTCTATTTTCTCAAATATTTTCTAAAGATATTTATTTTCCTAATTTTTATTTTAAATTTTATTATTCAACTAAATTGACTCGTTAAGTCAGGTAACATGATAATTTAGAGTGAAATTATTAAATGATACAATTTTTTATATTTATATATTTGATTAATTTTGTTCTAATTTGGAAAAACAATAGATTTAAGTCGGTTATTTTTTATCAATTTACTCATACTAGAAATAATTTATTTTTTTATGATATCCATTATTTTTATTTATTTTTTAATTTTAAAATAAAATAATTTAATTTTTAAATAATAAACTTAAATTATTAATTTTTTAGTATAATAAAATTAAATTATTTAAATATATAAATATAAATATTTTGTGTTATTGAAGTATTTTACCTAAAGTGGTATCACTCTACTTATCAAGTAAAGACAGTTGGGACTCATTCACCATTTTATAAGAATTTTACGTAAATATAGTCCATTTTACTGTAAAGTTGCAATTTATTATTTTACTACAGCAAATGAAATGAACTATTAAAATAATTGTAGTGAGCAAGGAGAGATAAATCCATGCAAGTTATACCGGTTCATTTAGTTTGGTACAGTTTCAATTATTCTCTATGACAAGAGCGAAATTTTAAGAGACATGAGAGACAATCGAGGACAGTTTGAGATGTTTATACTCATAAAAATTGATATCCATACTCGAATTATTGGATATAATAGATTAAAAAATTTAGACAGTTCTATAGCTTTTAAAATGAGGATTTTGTTAGATAATACATTTGTATATAGATTAGGAGGTATAAATCTTACATAATTATTATATGACAGTTTATTCGATGAATAAAATTTAATTTATTTTTAAAAATAATTATTTTATTATAATTGAAAGATGACTGGCCAAAATAAATATTAATAAATAATTTAGTGACTGTTCCCTAATAAATAGTTGTTTTTTAAATTAGTTTTTTTATCCAAACTCAAAAGCAACAATTTTTAACTTTTGAGTTTGATAAACTAATTTAAAAATAAAATTACTTATTTACTTTTATAATATATTTGTTAAAATAATATTCATACATATATAATTATAAAATAATATATATTTTATAATATTTTATATTTAAAATAAAATTATTTTATTTTAATATTTATATTTAGAATAAAACTATTTTATTTTAATATTTATATTGAGAATAAAATTATTTTATTTTAAATTTATTATTAATTTATAATTATTATATTCGTATATAATTTAAAATATATAAATTAAATTTAAAAAATATTATAATTTAAATTTATTTTTTTAATAATTATAATATTAATAAAAATTAAAAATTTTAAATATAATTTAAATTCACTAATTTTTAAATTAATAAAAATTAAATTTATTTTAATACCTTAAAATATCACGTTTAAAATAGATATTTTATATTTTTAAAATCATTTTTTAATATTAATAACAAACACTATTTAATTTTTAAAATCATTTTTTAACCACAATTATAAAATTACTTTTTTTTAATTACACTTTTTATAAAGAAGGTCAAACTGGCCCTAAGACTCTTCGTCTGGCTTTGTAAGTTTTACGCAAACAGTCACCGTCACCTTCGTCACAGGGTTTTAATTCTTCTCCCTTTGTATTTCAAGGTAGCCTTTACGAACACTCAGCTTTATTTTCGTCCATTTTTCGTCTGATTTCTTCAAGCACTGATTATCTCGTAAGCTTCACTGATCGATTTGATTCCTTTGATAAAGTTCATTTGATTGCATTCGTTGCTTATTTATAGATTTTCATTTTTTAATATTTTTGTTGCTTTCTATCTGGATGAATATGCTACAATTGTTCCACAGCTTGATTTCAACCCCTTTATGTTTGTTTCAAAGAGATTTTGAATTGTTTTGATCTGTTTGAACTGGAAGCGAGGGAAATCTAAATCTAAGATGTTTCTGGATTTAAGATTTACAAGACGTTTTGATTTTTTTCTATGAACTTTGTGCATCCTCTGATATCGGTTTAGATCATTTGAATTCATAATCTTGTCGCTGGATAATTTTATTTGTTTTGAACATTCTTATGTGTTTTCTTGCATTTAAACTATCAGAATTCTAACTTTGATGAGAACTAGATTAAGAAAAGTAGAGAAAATAAATGCATAAATTGTGTAATTTTATTCATTTTGGCTATCAGTGTATTGAATACTTCACGTGTAGATATATATTGTTTGATAATCTGTACTAATTTGTTAACCAGGTTTCATAATAGATAAGGAAATTTTGGAGGTTCATTACATTTTTGACAATTGGTTTGACACAGGTACTGTTGATTGTAGATATGGGGTGGTTAAGAGCTGGTTCAAGTGTGGCCAAGCTTGCGATTAGGAGGACTTTGTCTCAGGGTGGATCGTATGCTACTAGATCACGCGGTGTTCCTTCACAGAGTCGATATTTTCATACTACTGTCTTTAAGTCCAAGGCTCAGGCTGCACCAGTTCCTCGGCCTGTGCCACTTTCTAAGCTAACTGACAGTTTCTTAGATGGAACTAGCAGTGTGTACTTAGAGGAGCTTCAAAGGGCTTGGGAAGCTGATCCAGATAGTGTTGATGAATCATGGGACAATTTCTTCAGGAATTTTGTGGGTCAGGCTGCCACATTCCCTGGAATTTCGGGACAGACCATCCAGGAGAGTATGCGGTTGTTATTGCTTGTGAGGGCTTACCAGGTTAATGGACACATGAAAGCAAAGTTGGATCCCTTGGGTTTAGAGGAAAGAGAAATCCCTGATGATTTGGATCCAGCTCTTTATGGTTTTACTGAAGCTGATCTTGACAGAGAATTCTTTTTAGGTGTGTGGAGGGTGTCTGGGTTTTTATCAGAAAATCGACCAGTGCAAACACTTAGATCAATTTTGACTAGGCTTGAACAGGCTTACTGTGGAAGCATTGGGTTTGAGTACATGCACATCTCTGACAGGGAGAAGTGCAACTGGTTGAGAGACAAGATTGAAACCCCGACACCTATGCAGTATAATCGCCAGCGACGTGAAGTCATTCTTGATAGGCTTATATGGAGTACACAGTTTGAAAATTTCTTGGCCACTAAGTGGACAACTGCTAAGAGGTTTGGTCTAGAGGGTGGCGAGACTTTAATTCCTGGAATGAAAGAGATGTTTGATAGGGCTGCTGACCTTGGGGTTGAGAGCATAGTTATTGGAATGCCTCATAGAGGAAGACTCAATGTCCTAGGTAATGTTGTCCGAAAGCCACTTCGTCAGATATTTAGTGAGTTCAGTGGTGGTATAAAGCCTGTGGATGAGGTTGGGCTTTACACTGGAACTGGTGATGTCAAATATCACTTGGGAACTTCTTATGATCGGCCAACAAGAGGCGGAAAGAGAATCCATTTATCTTTAGTTGCAAACCCAAGTCACTTGGAAGCTGTGGACCCTGTTGTTGTCGGAAAAACTAGAGGGAAGCAGTATTACTCCAATGATGTGGATAGGACCAAGAACATGGCTATTTTGATTCATGGGGATGGTAGCTTTGCTGGATAGGGTGTAGTCTATGAAACTCTTCATCTTAGTGCACTTCCAAACTACACTACTGGTGGAACTATACATATTGTTGTCAACAACCAAGTGGCTTTTACAACTGATCCTATGGAGGGCAGATCTTCACAGTATTGTACTGATGTTGCCAAAGCCTTGAATGCTCCCATTTTCCATGTAAATGGAGATGACGTTGAGGCAGTTGTCCATGCATGTGAACTTGCGGCAGAGTGGCGCCAAACCTTCCATTCAGATGTGGTGGTTGATTTGGTCTGCTATCGTAGATTTGGACATAATGAGATCGATGAACCATCATTCACACAGCCAAAAATGTATAAGGTCTGCCACTAGTCTTTTTGGTTATGTTTTCTTTCCTTCGTACGCATTGTAGTTGCTCTTGGCCTCTTTTTTTGTGGTTTTATTTCCTCTTGAGGAGTGTTGCTAACTTCACATATATTCTTTTTCATCAAACAGATCATTCGGAATCACCCCTCAGCTCTTCAAATATACCAGAAGAAATTGTTAGAGTCTGGGCAGGTGACAGAGGAAGACATTGGCCGCATAAGCCAGAAGGTTGGTTCAATTCTTAATGAAGAATTTTTGGCCAGCAAAGATTATGTTCCCAAAAGAAGGGACTGGCTCTCTGCTTATTGGACAGGATTCAAGTCACCTGAACAGATTTCTCGTGTCCGGAACACCGGGTTTGTTGGTCTCTTTTTCGATTTCAACTTTCTTTGTGGGTATCCCTGATCTGTACTCACTGATGAAAATTTCATGTTTTGCAGGGTTAAACCTGAGATATTGAAGAATGTTGGCAAAACAATCACAACCCTTCCGGATAATTTTAAGCCTCATAGAGCAGTAAAGAAGGTTTATGAACAACGTGCACATATGATTGAGACAGGGGAGGGCCTTGACTGGGCTATGGGTGAAGCACTTGCATTCGCTACCTTGTTGGTGGAAGGTAACCATGTTAGGCTGAGTGGTCAGGATGTTGAAAGGGGTACATTTAGTCATCGGCATTCTGTGATTCATGACCAGGAAACAGGGGAACAGTACTGTCCTCTGGATCATGTCATCATCAACCAAAATGAGGAGATGTTTACCGTCAGCAATAGGTAACCTATCTTCTTGTAATAGCTAAATTTTGAGTCCAATACTGTACATTTTTATGCCAAAGTTTTCTATCATCCATTTAAACAATACAATTAAGTGTTAATCGTGTTCTGCGTGAAGACATAACTTATGGAAAATTTGTCTACTTGATTGAGTCCGTACTTGGAAGTTGAAACATGCTTTCCACGCTGTTAACCACATGGAATAACTTGTACCGTTTTATCCTGTCTTTCACTTGTGAATTCATACATTTTTTTTCATTTGGTGATAATATCCTTGCTTCTTGTGCTGAGTTATGTTCTTGCTCTGAGTATTGTTTGATTGTGCACAATAATTTTGTATAGTATTTGTCCTTCTGTTCATTTTGTTAATATTTGGATTCTATTCTGAGCAACACGTGGTTTTGAGTTCAGTTCGCTTTCTGAGTTTGGCGTGCTTGGATTTGAATTGGGTTACTCAATGGAAAACCCAAATTCCTTAGTTATGTGGGAAGCTCAGTTTGGTGACTTTTCGAATGGTGCTCAAGTGATCTTTGATCAATTTCTGAGTAGTGGAGAGTCAAAGTGGTTGCGTCAAACCGGTCTGGTGGTGCTTCTTCCTCATGGTTATGATGGACAGGGTCCTGAACATTCGAGTGCACGATTAGAACGCTTTCTACAGGTATCCCCCATGAACAACATGCATTGTTCTTTTTGTCTTGGCTTGGTTTAGTTTCATCATCCTTCTTGTATTCACATTCATGCTATGCTTCGTAGCATGTCATTGTATACATGAGAACCAAGGGGTGGGGGTGGGGGGAGACTTTATTTTGCATTGATAACTAGATTTTTATAATAAATTTGCAGATGAGTGATGACCATCCTTTTTTGATACCTGTGATGGATCCGACTCTTCGTAAGCAAATTCAGGAGTGCAACTGGCAGGTGGTAAATGTTACAACACCTGCTAATTACTTCCATGTTTTGCGTCGACAGGTGAGTGCAACTAACAGTTCTTAAACGATGTTTCAACATCGGGGAAAGTCTTGCCATTTTCCTTTTCTTATCATTTCTTCTCTCCTCTCTCTCAGATACACAGGGAGTTCCGTAAACCACTTATTGTCATGTCCCCCCAAAACTTGCTTCGTCACAAGGACTGCAAATCAAATCTGTCTGAATTTGATGATGTTCAAGGCCATCCTGGTTTTGACAAGCAAGGGACCCGATTTAAGCGCCTCATAAAGGATCAGAATATGCACTCTGACCTTGAGGAGGGTATTAAACGCTTGGTACTTTGTTCTGGAAAGGTATGTTATGCCCTCAGCTCTCAATGTCTTCCTCTTCTATAAGTGAACCAGACATCTAGGAGTTCGTTAACTTGGTTATCTTGTTGGGTTCTAGCTTCATTTCTTGACCCCCACCAACGATAAATATGCTCCGAATCTTCTTTATAGGTTTGATTATTTGTGTTGTTTTCAGGTTTACTATGAGCTCGATGATGAACGAAAGAAGAGCAATGCTTCAGACATTGCTATATGTCGTGTGGAGCAGCTTTGCCCATTCCCTTATGATCTCATCCAGCGAGAGCTTAAGAGATATCCAAGTATGTACTTGAACTTGAACTCTGATTTGATCTATTGTACTTTTATTCATTGTCAAACCTCTCATTTATCTCCTTTTATCAAACTAGATGCACTAGCTATACTGCGTATGTGCTGTTAAGTTTAGTAGTTCATTGTGCACTATAAAACCTCTATTCGTTTTTGATATCGAGACATTGTTTTGGATTTTTACCTTTTGGGATTTGCTCAGACGCTGAGATCGTATGGTGCCAAGAAGAACCGATGAACATGGGTGCATTTAGTTACATCGCACCTCGTCTTGCTACTTCAATGACTTCTCTGGGTAGAGGAACTTTTGAGGATATAAGATACGTGGGCCGTGCTCCGTCTGCTTCAACTGCGACTGGTTTCTATTCTGTTCATGTGAAGGAACAAACCGAGCTCGTGCAGAAGGCGATTCAACCTGAACCGATCAAGTGCAATGCCGTTATCTGAAGTGTTTTTTCCCCAAAAGTCTTATACAGTTTTCTCAAATAAAATCTTGTAATGATCTCCATCCAAACACTTGTTATAGATTTTGTTGTTCCTGTGATACTCGTTTTTCTCGTGTGCCTTTTGTCTGCAGCGCACCAATGTTGCCATACTCGATATTAACTGTTCGTCAAATGTTTGATTTGATACATAATATATGTTTGTTCCTTGGAAATAAGAGAAAATCGGAGTATAAGTTATTTTTCTTTTCAATTTAGTGGTATTCATTTAAGATTTGAACTTTTAAATAAATCTACACATACTTGTATAATTATTCTTTAAACGCAAAAATATAAAATTTTTATATAATTTTAAAAATACAAATTATAATAATCTAAAGCTTGATTCTTATTAGATAAATCAATGTCTCCACTCCCATTGGTTGAAAAATACTTGGTGGCCGATTGATTCTAATTAGATAAACCTTTTAGAATTTATTTTAATTAATTTAAAAGACACCCTTGGATTAATGGGTGTTTAGATTAATTAAAATGATTTTGGATTCTTTTTTAGACTAATTGAAATCTTTATTAGAATCGAGGGTTTGAACAAATTTAATTTAATTACAATTTATCTTTGGTTTAATAGGATATATTTTAAATGTTAAATTTATTTTTTAATTATTTTAGGATATCAAACTAATGTTTAATTTAGTACAATTGAAAATAATGACTATTAATTCAATCTCTTTTAAATAGTAGTATCCTTGGATTATGATTAATTATTATGATCGGAATACTTTTACCTTTTAAAAATTAAAATTTTAAATTGTATAATGATAAAAAATATATTTTAGCCTTTTAAAATATATAATTTATTATATCATCTTTCTATAAATTTAGTCATTTAATGTTAAGTTTTACTATCATTTTTATTATTTTGCACTCATTTCAGTCGACTCAAGTTATGAAAAATATTTTAACAATTTTTTTCTTTTAAAAAATATAAATAAAAATATTTTTATAAAAAATTTTAATTACCCTTTAAAGTCGAGTAGAGTAGTAAGTACCGGGATCTAGCGCCGCAAACCTTGTATATATAACTTGAAAAAAGAACTTTGAGATGGAAAAATTATATTATAGACTTTCTTCGCATGTTTTTCATAATTTTTTATACGAATTATCTAGCCTCATCGATTGAAGGAACAATTGTTATTCCCGAAGGTTACGGATTCAATCACCAGTACTGTCAGCACAATAATTGAATGATCAATATCCAATGGTTGAACGAATATACGTTAGAATAAATACTATTATAATTACTGTAACTAAATGAAAAAAAAAGTTCTTTTAGTTCATAAATCTTTATCTAAGTAATCCAGACTGACATATATATTAAAAATTTGATTTTAGTAAATAATTTTTTTAAATATTTTTTTTATATATATACAAAAACTCGAAAATACAACTCTTAATTCGTTTCTATTTTTATAGGAGAACCTTGTATTATTAAAAAAATAATTTTTAATTTTTATTTGGCCAATAAGAAAGCAATTCCTCGGAATTATTTTTGATCATCCAACGTGGACCACCTAAATAATCCTTTGTGGTTGGGGAGTGACGATGCACCAGCAGGAGAAGGAACTGAAAAAAAAAACGAAGCCTGGAAAAGAGTCCATGGTTTTAAGATTCAACGTGGAAGCTTGGAAAATACATTTCCAATTATAACTCAAAAGAATTGTATAATGTAACAAAAAAACAATATTTTTTTATTTTTTATGCACCAATACTAAAAAAATAAATTTAAGTATAAATCTTAAGTTTTATTATATATTAAAAATCTTTAATTATAATTCTAAACTTTGTATAGAATGGGGCTGTATACATAGATTTTTTATTTTTTGTTTTTGGTTTAAATATAAAGCACACGTTCATCTAAAACATGCATATTCGCATTGACTTTTTTTAAATTTTTTTCAAGTTTTTAATATATATTATTTGTACAGAATATACACAATTTGTCATGTCGCAATTTTAAAATTTAAACGATCCAATTAGTTTTTCATAAAAAAAACAATCCTATAAGTAAATTTTGAAGGTTGGAAAACTAAAGTGATAAAATGAGTAAATGTTAGGGACTGAAGTGTGATTATGCTAATTAGAACAGTAATCTACATGTCAGCAGAGTTATCTGCGTCAGGTCTGTGTGATCGTGCTTCCTATTCGTCCAGATAAAATCAACATTCGGTGCTAAGAAGAAAAAATATTCTGCCTCTCTCATGTCTCTATTTATGTTTCTTTTGTTATTTTATTAAAAAATTAAATTTTAAATTCTAACTCATATTTTTATATCCTAAACCATAAATCTTATAACTAAAAATACATTCTATCTCTAATTCCATATACCCTAACCTAAAACCCTAAACCCTTGGAAAAAGATCAGATGATTTGGATTCGGTGCCAAGAGTTATGCCGGTAAGTGTAACCATCTTGAATTGAAATTCCATTGGCATAAATCCACAGAAAATAGGTCAAAATAAAGAGTAAATTATTAACCAACTTTGGGAATCAAACTTTGTTAAATGTTCACTAGAGACATTAGTGGGGAATTGATTTCCAATTGTGAATTAGTTCTCGTAAAGGAAAACTATTTTATACATGAATAATGAGGAAAAAAAGCATCATTGGATTCTAATATTCTTATATTTCTCTGATATAAAATTTTATAGTTTAAGATTTAAAATTTAGGACATAAAGATTAGAGTTTAGGGTCGTTCGTATAAGATTTATAGATAAAATAAAATCCTATGTAAAATTAATTTTGACTGACGATATATCAAATGACAATTTTTCTCAAAATTTTATTTAAAAAATGGATAAAATTAATTTATCAAATTTAAATGATTAAAAATTCATTTGACATGTAATATAAAATGTCAAATGAAGGTTTCGTTTACATTTAACTTTTAAGCTATATATATTACATTTTTATCAAATCAAATTAGGTTATAAATATATTTTTTTTTTAAAATTCAAATGTATTCGGTGGTGATTTTAGAAAAATATTTAAGAGTGGACACAACTCATAAATATTAAAAAAAATTAAAAATCAACTCATAAAATTTTAAAAAAACGAAAATGAATGTACAAACTTTAAAAAATTCAATGCATAACACATACATCCGCTGCTGAAGATACCGATAGAACAACACTTAAATGTTAGTTTATATTATATAACGAATTCAATTATGAACAACTTATTTTATCCTTTTATTAAAAAGCAATAATGATACCAATATGGTTGGTCTAAGTAATAAATAATTTGATGTCGTTTAAACAAGTTTAAAATGTAATGTATACAAAAAAATCTTTACCAAGAGATCTACCTATAAAATTTCAAAAAAATATTAATCAAGACTATTCCAGAAACGAGAAGGGAAACTAAAAAAACAATAATGATGATTAGGGCTGTAAATGAGACGAGACAGATCTCGAGTTCGACTCGATCAAAACTCAGTTAAAACTCGACTCGATTAAACTCGACTCGAGTTCTTGCCGAGCTGATCTACATGGTACTCGACTCGAAAAGCTCACGAGCTACCCGAAAACATAAATATACTATTTTTTATTTTTTTAAAATTTAAAATTTAAATTTCTAAACTTAAAACCCTAACATCTAAACCTTAAACATAAGTCTTAAACTCTAAAATTAACAAGTTTGAGTTTATGTAACTTGTGTATCAAATATTTTTTTTCATTAGATTTTAAATGAGACATGAGAGATAAGAATTACTCGAGTCTAACACGGTCAAAGATCGATCAATACTTGACTCGATTAGGCTCGAAAAAAGCTCGAACTTAATTCGAGTTCTTAACGAGCCGAGCCGAACTTAAATATTTTAGACTCATTTAAAATTACTCAAGCTCAAACTCGACTTAAGATCTTAACAAGCCGAGCCAAGTTTAGCACTACTCAAGTTCCACTCTGCTCGTTTACAACCCTAACAATGATGTTAACAATAAAATCGTTGCCAATTCTACTTTGATCCTTTCTTAATGGTCCCTGAAAACTATGTCTAGCTGAAGTAAGAAATGAAAGTAAAATCCAAAATGGATTTGTGAATGTAATCTGATTGGGATGCCATCATCATAAAGTTTGCCCTTTGCAGGCATAATTCCTCAGAATATTAATTAAAAAATAGTAACAAATAGGATGCAGATGATGATTCCAAAATTTGACATGACTCAACATGTATGTACAGGTTGCCTCTTTTTAGGTGGACAACTTTCAATTATTTGTGGGCGGATTCAGTCCAATTTTGGAGATAAATTTTATTTTCTTTACGAGATAAAAGGATGAAATTTTCGCGTTAAAAGAAGATTTGATTTTAAAATGAAGGTTTAAATTATTCATTATACTTGATATTTATTAAAATTAAAATATATTATTTTTAGGTATAAAAATAATTTTGACCCTTAACGTTTATAAATTTTATCTTTTTGGCCTTTATTTTTGAAATAAATTTGATCCTTAATCTATATCTTTTTGACAAATAGCTTATTTTTTAACTACGACCGTTAAAAATCTAACAATAATGACATGTCATATGCATATAATAATATATTTTAAATAACATGACATCTAACCTATCAAATACATGTATATATATGTGTGAAATATAATTTTATTCTAATATAAAATATAAAAAAATCAAATTCAAATAAAATATTCAAAAATTAATTAATTCTAAAATAAATACTACTAAACATTCTCAACCCTAACTACGATAGAATCAAAATCTTACCTTAAAAAATTAATTAATTTCAAACTGTATCATATTATTTTTAAGATAAGATTTTGATTCTGTCGTAGTTAGGGTTGGGAAAGTTTAGTAGCATTTTATTTTAAAATTAATTAATTTTTTAATATTTTATTTGAATTTTAATTGTTTTATATTAGAATAAAATTATATTTTAGAATTAATTAATTTTTTAATATTTTAGTAGAATAAAATTATATTTCATATATATATATATATGTATTTGATAGATTAAATGTCATTTCATTTAAAATATATTATTATATACATATGACATGTCATCATTGTTAGATTTTTAACAGTCCAATTATCATGATAGTTAAAAAATAAGTTATTTATCAAAAAGATATAGGTTAATGGCTAAATTTATCAAAAAAAAAATAAGGACCAAAACGATAAAAATTATAAACGTTAAGGGTTAAAATTATCTTTATGCCTTATTTTTACTTAGATACTCATTCGTCCCATTTTTATCTCGTAATCCGAGTATATATATCATATTCATCCCACCGTATATGTGTTATTAATGCACATAAGAACTAGTACTCAATCAATAAACCTAGAGAATCCTATAGAATTTAGTGACGAACAATGTTTACGTCTAACTAAAGCAAATCCCACTACTTGTTGTCACCTTGTAAAAAATTTGTTTGGACTCGACAGAGTTAAAGCAAATCCCACTACTCTGAGCAGCCGGTTGTTTATGTTTTATATTTACTACGATTACGTAGAAAAATGAAAGAGTGGTGGTTTTTATGATGTTTTTAGTGACGATAGGAGTTTCGTTTCCTTTTATCTTTTAAAACTAGGGTAGTTTCAGTTCATTTTAATGGAATCCCCAGACTTGGATACAGTGACGTGTGGTTGTGGAGGTTTACAAATATTTAACACCAGAAAGACTCAGTATATAAGACGAACCCTTGCTGCTTGATTCTTCACCATTAATGATAAACAGAAAGAAACAGACAGACAAACATTGTGAATGGGTTCTTTGGCGGAAATGCTGGATCAATCAAAGCCATTCTTGGCTGTAATATTTCTGCAGTTTGGGTTTTCAGGGATGTCTTTAATCACCAAGTCTGCTTTAGACCATGGCATGAATCAGCATGTTTTGGTTGTTTACAGACATGCTGTTGCCACTCTGGTTATGGCTCCTTTTGCTATTGTTTTTGACAGGAAAATTAGGCCGAAAATGAGCCTGTCCATATTTATAAAGATTCTGCTTCTAGGGTTATTGGAGTAAGTAGAAATGTTTTTTGTTTTTAATAATGTTTTAATTATTTATTTTCTTGTTAATTTGTTAATTGGGTAATGTTAATTATGTTGTGCAGGCCAACGATTGACCAAAACTTATACTACACTGGTATGAAGTATACCACAGCAACGTTCACAGCAGCCATGTCCAATGTTCTTCCTGCATTTTCATTTTTGCTGGCATGGATCTTCAAGTAATTAAATTCTAGTGTACATATACTAGTTGGTTTCGAACGTTTCGCTCGTGTTGTTGATTAATGGACCGATGTTGCAGGCTTGAGAAGGTTAATATAAGAAAATGTCATAGCCAGGCAAAGATATTAGGCACGGTTGTGACTGTGGGGGGAGCCATGCTGATGACTTTGATTAATGGACCAATGTTGCAGTTGCCATGGACCAAATCGAATAACCAACCTGTACTTTCGACTGTATCAACACCACCCGAGCAAGATCCGATTAAAGGAGCTCTCATGATCGCTGTTGGTTGCTTCTGCTGGGCCGGTTTTGTCATTTTACAAGTAAATGTTCTCATTAATGCTTGATGTTTAGGTTTTGAACGGTTGTAACTGTCGGTTCTCGTTCAAACCAACCAGTTAGTTCGGATTGATTTTAATTAACAAGTGTCTAATGCTTTGTTTAATAGGCAATTACCATAAAATCGTACCCAGCCGAGCTCTCCCTAACAGCGTTAATCTGCTTGGCGGGCACCATTGAAGGAAGCATTGTAGCAGTGGCAATGGAAGCTGGCAATGCTGCGGTCTGGTCTGTTCATTTGGATGTTAAACTATTAGCTGCGGTTTACGGTGTAAGAAATTCTCAATTCATCTAACAATCACGGTTTAAACCGTAACTACGTGTTTTTTTATCGTATTTATTATTATTATAATTACGGACATAACAAATATTATCTTATTGTATATCAGCCGCAAATAATGACAGCAGAAAATTTTGAAAAATCCTAAAATAACATCACAAAAAATATATTCCGACCATAATAACTCGTGTTTGGTTGCAGGGAGTAGTCTGTTCTGGTATAGGTTACTATGTTCAAGGAGTTGTAATGAAACGCAGAGGACCTGTTTTTGTCACTGCATTTAATCCTCTAAGCATGGTTATTGTTGCAATTTTGAGCTCCTTCATCTTATCAGAAATGCTATACTTGGGAAGGTACATATCCATCCCTCTTCTCCTCTACTATTGCCCTAGGGCTGATCAAGATAAAACTAACTTCGTATTCTAAGAAATTCGAGCTCGAATCAACTCAAATTTGATATTTGGAGTTGGGCTCATGCTTATAGGCTCATTTACCTGAAAACAAAAAACAATCTCCCATGCTTGAACTCAAACTAATAAGTCCAACCAAAACACGGTAAAATAAATGAGCTTCTAGATGCTATCTAAATCTATTATTGAAAATTCTAACAAAAAATTGCAAACATGGTGCAACCTTTGACAGGGTACTTGGAGCAGTCGTAATTGTTGCAGGCCTCTATATGGTTTTGTGGGGTAAGAGCAAGGATCAACAATCACCAGATGAGAACAAAACAGATGCATCAAACGATGAGAAAATGGTTGCCGCAGATGACCATTACACAACTACGGTTTCGGATCAAGATTTTGTCGTCCTAGATATCAACCACAGCAAGGTGACACCTACTGTTGAACCTGTTTGAAAACTACAACAAATATCTCCTAATAAAGGACCATAGTTTTGTTTCCCCTCTATATGGATTGAGCTAGTGTGCACAAATAAGACACTCGATGATTATGTCGTCATTCGAGTTCTTCATTTTGTATACAATATTTGTGTTTGACCTACTTTCAAGTTTAAAATATGTATACCTGACATTTATACCTTCAATACCGAGTGTTGAACTCAGAAGTTCAAATATAAAAATACCATATTCTACATGAACAACAGTACCTATATCAGGAGCAAAATAATTAAGCTTACCTGTTGGACTCAGTACAGGACTAGTACCTGTATCATGAAGAACATAGATACACAGAGCAATTAAAATCTCTACATTTCACAACAAATATGATAACCAAAATACCAAATGAATCCAAATACCAAATGTCTCATTTAGAAATTTTTGGAAATCCAAGATATTTATAGCATTCATCTGCACAAATTATTGAAATCCCAAAACATGTCTATATAGTCTAGTACAGAGATACAAGCTGCTGTGCACAGATCTGACCCACCTCACAAGATATGAAAGGTTGAGTCTTCATCTCAAGATGACACAACACCGTCATCCTTCCCATAGATACGCTGTAGCTCACGGGTGGCAGCTTGATATGATGCTGCAAAAAAATAAACAAGGAATTTAAGTCAACAAAGCTTACAAAGAAAAAAAAAAGGACTTGGACCACCACATTTTCAAACTCAAGCGTGAATACTAAATATGACTACGTGTTGATCAAATATGCTCAATATTTTAAAAACTTTCCAACAAAATGAGGAGTCCTTGGAGAATCACATCCTTGTAAACATATCCGAATTCACCAGTATGTAGAAAAAGATGAAGAGTAGAAGTAAGGTCAGTCAACTAAACAGTTACTTTACCTTTCCAGATGCGAAAGTTCTTCTGGTTGATTTGAGAACCTGCCACGGTTTGAATTGCATCAAAAAGCAACTCTTGTGGGGTGTTCTTGAGCTCTTGAACAATTGCATAGATGGTCTTTCCATTCTCAAGGTAAATATGATTGTTGGGGTGTTTGGTCTTGCAATTAGCATGGCGTTCAAACTCATAAGCATTCAGAGCCTGCACAGTATATTTTGAATTATGCAGTAATGACACTCGGATTTAGTAATCTAGTTCTCCTATAACTTTGCAACGAAGAACATATTCAGTTGGTATCTTAAAACAAGGCTGGAAGGCAGTGACCATAAAGTTGCTTACTTTTTCGAACTTGCAGTCGCTGCAGCCGCACATATACCCGGTGCCTTGTATGTATCCTTTAAGGCTTTTCTGCCAATGAAAAGGCCATGTTACACGCTTGAAATCGCTTCTGTGAAAAGTTAAAAGTATAGGAAAGACTCACCTCCCGTGACCAGGAAACATACTTCACAGCAACCCCATCAAGCATACCAGTTGATAACAAACTCTTGACATTGGAAGGGAAATTGTTGGGAGAAACCTTTTTAGATGTCTTAGTTTCTTTACGCTTCAGGTTGGTATCAGTTGTAGAATTACTTTTGGGCGCAACATTTACATGTGAATCAGTATTTGACTCGGTCAACACATGCTGGCAAAGCACTTCCACGGCTTGGGCTGAATTCTGATTATTCATCAATAAGTCATAGCCACTAATAATACTACCAGAGGGATTTGCCTCGGGTTCATCATGGAAGCCCACAGAAGATATTGTATTGCTTTCTCCCTTGTTATAGTTTTGATGCATAGATAGAACATTAGGCTCTCCTTTGTCTTGTATAGGAGCCATTGCTGTGATGTTACAATCTCCCTTATGATAAGAAGGTCCCATTGTTATGTTATTATCATCTTCCTTATCAAAAGAAGATGCCATCGAAATCATACTCTCATTCGGTTTAGTATATGAGGCCATTGAAATGAAATTTTCCTGCCCCTTACCATAAAATGGGCTCAATGAAATTAAGTTGGCATCTTCCTTATTGTATGGCTGACCGATCGAAATAAAATTGCCATCTTCCTTGTCAAAAGGCTGACCCATTGATAAAATACTCTCATTTCCCTTGTAATTGTGGCCCACAGGTATGAAGTCACCAGCTCTCTTGTTAAAGGCGCGACCAATTGAAATAAAATTGCCATCTGCCTTACTAAATGTAGGGTTCATTGAGATGGCATTTTCATCCTCAATACCAAAAGTTGGGCCCAGAGATGTAGCATTATCATTTTTACTGAAAACATTAGACATTGAAAACGTGCTATTAACTCCTCCGCTATCAGGGTGCCCCATTAACACTGGCATGCCACTGTTGGAACCCCTAACTTGATTGACCTTAACTTTCCTCACTCCACCAAAACTGAGAAATGAAGAGGCGTCATCAGTGGTATGAGACATAGACAAACCAGAAGATGAACTAATGTACTGATCCTCAAAATCCTTTCTTCCCATGTTCATATTTCCAGTATCAATAGAAGAAATGTTCCTATCAACCATGTTGTCTGTTTGAATGGGCTCAGATCCTAATAGGTGGTCACTGAATGGGACAGAAACTGACTGAAAACAGGAAGCATTGGGCCAAGGAGAAACATTGAAATCTGCAATTCCTGAAACCGGAGGGATGTTAAAGGATTCTATAGCTTGCTTCTTGTTGTTGAACAATTCAGGTGCAGCAGCATCCATAAACCATTGATGACCTCGCTTTGCTTCAGATTTTGAAGAATCATCGTAACCCATCTCTCCGTTAGTTAGGCAAGTATCATCTCTTGGCATCCAAAAACTCTTTTGTTGGAAAGACTTCCCAAAATCAATAATACAAACAATCAAAATAGTAGTTATTATCACATGAAAACAAGAGGAACTAACGAGTGAAACAAGAACCCTATGACAACACAAATTAAAACCCAAAGAAATCATGTAATCAGAAAATTTTGAGACATATAAATCAAGCATAAATTGTCGCATGCTAAAATCAGCAAGAGAATATATATATTTGTGTGCGTGTGTGTGTGGTCAACAGGCTAAAGGCTGATAAATCCACTATTTCAAGTCAATCTAACAAAACCTACCACAGATATCAGATAAGTTTCAGTGTATAAATTAGTTGATAAACAAACATGTCTCTAAGGAAAAAATAATCAAAAGTTAAAGCCTACAGATTCACCTTTATACTTACATGAACAAAATTGAATTCCAATTGGTGTGCTTGTCAATCAGGAAAAATAGATTTTCAAGTTCCTTTCAGATCCTAATAAAACTCCGAAAAAGAATGCTTTGAAACATTTCCCTCTTAGATGTTGCCGATAAGACTTATCAAGATTGGCCATTGTAAAGGTATGCTTATAATGAGGTTTCCAAAATCATATCATGGCAGTTAAAATCTTCAAAGAGTTACCTAAATGATACATGTGCAAACTTGCAAGGGGCGGCAAATAAACCTGCCTTTAATGGCTATAGCCAATTCAACTTCTCCAGGTTCAAAAAACTTACCTTTCATTTCTAACTAGAAGGACCTAATATTGTAAGATATACACAATTTGTTAAAAAACCTAATAGATGTAGATAAGCATCAACCCTTCTGGACCAAAATGAAAAGTTTTATGACATTAAAGTTGCAACGCGTATAATCTAAATTTCCTTACAATAAATTTAAAGAGACTATCTATACATTAATTCTATTGGGAACCTTTATTGACATAGAGACAACTTTACTTTATTCATATAGTTTCTTGCAGGATCAAGTTTTTTTCCTCAGTCTTTGGATTAGAATTATGAAATTCAAATGAGTAGGAGAGAATAATAGTAATGGAAAACTAAATAACACAAATAAAAAACCTTACAAGTTACTCATTACGGTAATCTTGAAACATTCAATAGTTACTTTCCATTTTTATCTTAACATGTAATCCAAAGAAGACATCAAGGGCACTAAGTACAAGAATAATTCAGATCAGACTAGGAGCCCAGAGGGAAGGCATCTTTGCTCATTCAAAGGTTATTAACTGTACAGATTTTGCTATTTCCTGCTAGAAGCTTGTGTACAAGGTTGGTGATGAAACAATGAAAAGCGATTAAATAAAATAGTTGTTGTTGCCATGATGGTTTTGATACAACATATTATGAATATAAGCACACACTCGATAGAATCGAAATGAGAACCATCTGAATTCAAAAGGATGTGAAAACCCACTAAATGTCCACGCATTTATATAATTGTATATGCACATTGTTATTAAGATGAACAAAAAGCTACAATTGTTTTGTCAAGTAAAAACAGAGAAGGAAATCTTATTTATATAAGGTGTTGCCCTTTACATTTTCTATGAAATTCTAATAAGATGCATACCCTGCTGTGGAGTACAGACACTATTTCGTCAAGCTTACAAGTCCAAAACTTTAAGCAAAGGGCAACTCAACCAATTAGACAATATGCATGATGGAAAAACATATTGCCGTGCAATTAGTTGATGTATGCTTTCATGGAGTCAAAGAAAAAGTTCGTTTCATATTAAAATTTAAGAAACAGAGAGCCAAAATAGTCTGTTGACATAACAAAGAAATTAATCATTTATATGAATCTCCTTTGTTTGGTTATTAGAGTACTTATTTAGCTTTAAATTGTTAAATATTAGATCTTGTCTCATCATCTATATTTAATAATGTCAAAATCTACAACAACCACAAAATCTTTTACATAAAATATTCTCAAAAGGAAACGTATGCTTTTTGTATTAGAAGGATGCTACCCGCCTTATACGGTGGATTGACTCTCAAACCATCAACTAACGTATAACAAAGGGAAAATACAGAAAAGCCAATAGCTGGTAAATGCATGGTTTAGATCAGCATATCAGTCCTGGAAATTGCTAATGTTAAAGCTCCAAATTGGTTGAATCTAAATACAAATCACCATGTCTGCATATCTGAGGCCCGTAACTATCAGCATTGCTTTCATTGAGAATTAAAATTCCTAATGTTCCAACAGAGTGAAAGATAAATAAATCACCATACTAAGGCGCATGATTGACAAGTTGCTTTTTGCTTTAATCAGGACATTCAAATTCCTCAAACTTCTAACATTAGAGAAGCTAGCATAATTCAAAATATCTGTATATATAAGACAAGTAATTCCGCCATTACATTTATTAAAACTTATAAATTTGTTGATGACAATTTAATCAAACCTCACACAATACGCCTTATCTTCGTAACTACGAAAATAACCTTCACGATTACTTTTGTTAATACATTTAAGCATACAAAAATAACGTAAATCAATATATCTGCGTATTTGGTCTACACGTGTAGCTTGGCAGCGTTTATTACAAGTTACAACACGAAAATTCCTCAAGGATACTAAATAATGGAAACCTAACATTAATCAACATATCTGCATCTCTAATTCATTAAACGCTGCAAAATGAAGAGTCCTGATATTAATCCCCATAACAGCAATTCTAGAGGTATATGATAATCATGATTGCTTTTACTAATACATCTAAATTTTTAAAGTTGTGACCTAGTGGAGCCAAATATAAACACCAGCCATATATCTATAGCAAACAACCATCAAGATTACTGTTAAAACATAAAAATTTAAATTTCTCAACCCTCCAACATGATAAGACCTATCAGAAATCACCATAAATGCATACCTAAAGCACAAACTATCTTCATTACATTCATTTGTGAATTTAAATTTCTTGCACACCAAAGTAGCACTCAATGACTCAATTAAGAACAATTCGACTCAGTGAGAAAATTACAAACTCCATGTAGGCACTTTAACTCATTAAAACAATATTCAAATCTAACACGATTCAAATCTAACACGAAACAGTACTGATCAAAGTACACCAAAACAAACAAATGAAATCGAACAAACGAGGGGTAAAGTGGGGGAAAACAAAATCAGTAACAAGAGAGAACCAAAACCAGAACAAAACATTTGCATGCAATAAAAGAGCATCGACAAGAGTCGCGATCATACCATTTCTCGCTTAACTTTCAACTCACGAGCAACTAAGTCGCTTACTTGCAATCAGATTCTTCTCCAGTCAATCAAAAACCAAGTTGCTTTCAACCTCCAAAACACCTTCAGAAGTCGGAAGGATAAATAAATCAAATCAATAGAACTTTAATAAAAAAAATTCACATGCATTAATCGATTTTAAAAAGAGCAAAATCAGCATTTTCTATTAAAAAAATAAGGTCAAATCCCCAACTTTCATTCGTTTTCCTCTGAATTTTACATAGAACTTAAAAGGCATTTTGCAAGCAATGGCGCGAACAAAAAGCCTCGAAATTAAGATAAATGAGAAATTCTAGAAGCTAATACCTTTTCCGGAGAGATCGCCGGTGAGACTTCCCGGCTACAACTCACCGGAGATAATCCACCAAAAACTTTTTTTACCCAAGTTTTTAAAGTGAAGGTTGCAGTAGTACGGGATACATTGAGAAAACAACTCGGAGCTTTCTAACCCTTAAATAGGAAGGGGAGGAGTTATATGCTGTAACGCAGTAATAGCTTATTAATAAATATCTTAATCTTTACCATACACGTGGCTATTAATACTGAATTGGGTCCCTGCTGAGAATAAGGTATAAATCGTGAACGTTAAATTTGACTACGAAATTCAGATTTGGATTTTTCGAATTTGAATTACGTTAATTTTTATATATTATTTTAACATTTATAAAGATTTAGAAGATAGTAATAATTTCCGATGTCTAAATTGGATGTTCATTTTTATTTAGTTATTTTTATTTTATTTTATTTAAATTCTATAATTTATGTAATAAGTTTGAATATTTATTGACCATTATGAAGTTTTTTAATTTTATTTTAAACACTTTTCGGCTAGGTACGTTTTGCTCTAGTGGTACTTAAAATTTTTTATTTAAATTTAATTATAAATATAAATAAATACATTTTTAAAAAACAATATATTTTTAATATGAAAAAATATATTGAAAAAAAAACAATTGAAAATAATGTTCTTCTCTATGGTAAGTGGTTCTCCATATTTTTACAAGATACGTGACAATTTTTCGAACGAGATTAATTTAAATATATAATTTTACATTAAATAATATATTTTTTAAAATTATATTAATAATTTGAATATATAAAGTTAAATATAAATAAAAATAAAATTTGAAATAAATAAAAAATAAAATTTTCGATGGGTGCAAAAAAACCTTCGCCCATCCTTCATAATTTTATAAACGTTACTTTTTATTACTGTACCAATGACTCATTAATATGTTAAAAAAATATTTATATGTGAAATATTATTTTTTAATAAGTTTAGAATTTAATTTTTTAATAATAAAATAGAAAAATTTCATTAAATAATTGGTGCGTGATTTTGTTTTTATTTTCTAAAAAATATTATTTATTTTCATATTTAATTGTTATTTTTTCGATACTTTGAGGTTTAATTTCTTCAACTAACAATAGCTATTAGTTTTATTGAATAACGAGGAAATATAATAAAGTTACCATAAGAGTTTAACTAATTATATTTATAGAATAGTACGAGTTTATCACGTACATCAAATATTGTTAAATATCACTAACGTTGAATATTTTTAAATATTATTAAATTATTAATAAAAATTAAAACTTTTAAGATCTCATTGTATAGTTATTTTAATTAAAATTTTATTTTAAATAATTTATAATTATATATTTAATTTTTAAAATTTTTAAATTTTATTAATTAATTTAATAGTGTTCAATAATATTCAACGTTAGTAATATTAAACGGTGTTCGATATACGTTAATTTTAAAAACAAAAAAATAAAACCTAATCAAATAACGAAAAATTTAATACATATAAATAATATTATTGTCGGTACGAAAGATAACAATATCAAAAATGATATAAAAATGTATATAACAATGATAATACCTTGATAAATTTGATTTTATTATAATTTAATAAGTTATATCTTTAATAATTATAAATATCTATAATATAAAAAAATCAATACTGATATTGCAATATAAAATAGATTAGTAAGATAATTAAATAAATATCAACTAAAAGACATTAAATTCAACGTAAAAACATATGTGCTAAAAAATAGAGAAATGTGTAATAATAGTAAAGAAAAACATCCAATAGATTTATTAGAAAATAAAAAAAATGAAATAAGCATAAATTAAAATTTAAAGAATGGAAAAAAGTGAGAATTACACCACTTAAAGTTATAAGATGTAATTAAAGAATTTGCTGCTAAAAACAATATCTAATTTATTTTTTATATAAATTTATATATTAATATTATATCGAATATAAACTCTTTTTATCTGAAAAATATATACTCTTTCACTTTTGCAATATAAAAAAAAAATTATTACTTATGACGTAAATAACGTCTCATGACTATCAAATTTTTATATTAATTTAAAATTTTTAACTTAGTTTGACTCAAAATATATTATAAATATTTTTAAATATATCTTACTTTACTCAATGGACAACATTATAACATGTTGACGTTATTGAAAATAAAATTTTAATCGATTCGAAAAAATCGAATAACTTAATTTAAAATGAAAATATTCAACTCGTCTTGATTCGACTTAAAAAAATTAAATGAAATTTGAGCTATAAAATAAAAATTCGAATAATAAATTTTTACTAATTAAATGATTCAATTTTAAGTTCGAGACGAATATTACCACATGATTAATATATAAAAATATGAAAAGATATTACCACATCAAAAAATTTGAAGAAATATACGTACATATATGATTAGTGAACGACGTTTAAACTACAATCAAATCATATTATAAAATAATAAATAATTATAATTAAATTTTTACAAGAACTTGAAAACTCGACTCAAATTTTTTGAACTCGAATTGATTTAAAAAAGTTAAATAATAAAATTAGATACATTAACTCGAACAACTCAAATTCTTTTAAGTAAACTGAATCAAACATTCATCCTTAGTTGGTGCTAATATTTTTTTTCTTCTTAATATTTTTTTTCAGTTTTTTTTTCTTAAAATGACTACATGATTTGAAAGGTTTGTAATAATTTGAGAATGGAAATCCTTTTGTCTAGTGGGTTGCAAGATTTTTATCAGGATTACCTGTAAAATTTAAAAATAGTAAGAAAAATTAATATCAATACAGACCAAATTAACCTAATTATTTTCATAAAATCATGGTGGACTTGAGTTCATAGATGATGATTTGTTTTGATGGATGAAGTCATTTTGTTGGTCACTTAAACAAAAAAATGACGTGGAAATAAAAAAGTATCAACTTATTTTTTATTTGAGTCTAAATTACAGTATGGTTAAAAATAATAAATTTAAAGATTTGTCAAAAAATCTAAAATATTATTTCTCATAATATTTTAAATTATTTTGTTTTCATAACTTTTTGATAAATTTTAATATTTATGAAGAAAATAATAATTTTTATAATATTTTAAGTGCTTGAATGAAGTATCGTAACATATTTTATAAGTAATAAAAGTTGTTAAAAAATAAAAATAAACTAGAAATATTATTTAAAAATCTAATATTTTAAAATTTCAAAAATATTTTTTTAATCTACCATACATTATATTTACCCATTTCTTAATATCATGTTCATCCACAAAAGTAAGAGTTATCCTGTCACGGTGGGCACAGATATTTAATCACTTTGAAATTAGAAGCACACATTAGAAGAAACTTAAACAGAAAGAATTACTCTTTTTAAAGTTGAGTTTTCATTTAAGATTTGAAAATGTTATTAGTCTACCATCCTAGTTCAGTTCATTTTAAGTTTATAATATAATATATCGATTTAAGTTAAATGATAGAATTATTCGAAGATCTTTTTGTCGGAAAGTCACCGGTAGTGTGACTGTTGCTCGTGTAAACTGAGAGGAAGAAAGAAGAAGCTTAGGTTTTATTAAGTTGTGTAAAAAGTAATACAAGACCTCTTTATTTATACACATTCATCACGTGGGTTTTAACCTTCTAACTACCTAAACAACTCAACTAACTCAACTACTTTAACACTCCCCCTCAAGTTGGAGGATGATAAACGTCTTTCATCCCCAACTTGCTTACAAGGTACTCGTGTTGAGTTGCTCCCAATCCTTTAGTCATTATATCTGCCTCTTGCTCTTTAGTTGATATATGCTGCGTGCTCATGACCCCTTTCTGGATTTTTTCTCGCACAAAATGGCAGTCTATCTCAATGTGTTTGGTCCTCTCGTGGAATACTGGATTAGTGGCTATCTGTAATGCTGCTTGACTATTACAAAATAGGGTTACGGCCATGCTATGTTCGACTCCAAGCTCCTTAAGTAATCCCAGCAACCACACCAATTCTGCTACTGTAGAAGCCATGCACCTATACTCCGCTTCTGCTGACGACCGAGACACAGTGGTTTGTTTTTTCGACTTCCAGCACACTAGTGAGTCTCCAAGCTTGATGCAGTAACCCGATACTGACTTCCGAGACATGGGGCAACTTGCCCAGTCTGAATCACAAAACCCTCTTAATTCTGGTTTTGAGTTGGCTGATAAAAGAATCCCTTGAGCCGGATTCTTTCGTACGTATCTAACGACTCGCAATGCTGCCTCATAATGAACCTTCTTAGGAGCTTGCATGAACTGACTTAAATGCTGGACTGCAAAGGCAATGTCTGGCCGCGTATCGGTTAGGTAAAGTAACCTACCAATCAACCTCTGATAAATGGTAACATCCTCCAACAATTCACTCGTTGTTTCCTTCTTCAGATGTTCATCATAGTCCGTTGATGTATATTGTACATTCTGTTCCAAAGGAGTTGAAGCATTCTTGGCTCCCCCTGTCCCTGAATCTGCTATCAACTCAAGAGCATACTTCCTTTGGTGCAAGATTATCCCTAGCTTGGATCGAACCACCTCAATACCTAAGAAATATCTGAGTTGCCCCAAATCCTTCATTCTGAAATTCTGATGCAAAATTCCTTTTAGTTCAGTGATCAGACCATCATCACTTCCTGTAATGAGCAAGTCATCCACATAGATGAGTAATACAACCAATTTACCATTCTGAGCCTTAGTGAACAACGAGTAGTCAAGCATGCTTTGTGCATAACCATTAGCTAACAAGGCTTCTGTTAATTTCAAGTTCCACTGCCTTGACGCTTGCTTTAATCCATACAAGGACTTGAGCAGTCTACAAACTTGATACTTGGACCCCCCCTGACTGCGAAAACCTTGAGGCAAATCCATATAGACCTCCTCATGAAGGTCACCTTGCAGAAAAGCATTAAACACATCCATTTGATACAAAGGCCAATCATACATAGCTGCTAGGGCAATGACCATGCGCACCGTTACTTGCTTAGCCACTGGAGAAAAAGTATCATGGAAATCGACACCAGCTCGTTGATTGTACCCCTTGGCAACGAGCCTAGCTTTAAACCTTTCGACCGAGCCATCTGAGTTATACTTTACTTTATACACTCATTTGCAACCAATGGGAGTTTTTCCAGGAGGCAAGTCGACCACCTTCCACGTACCATTAACCTCGAGAGCTTGAACTTCCTGCTGCATGGCCTCCACCCATTTTTTGTCAACAACTGCCTGTTGGTAAGTTTGAGGTTCCACAATGGCAGACAACGAGATGGCAAAAGTACGAGTGTGAGAAGGTAAATGTATATATGACACTGAGTTAGAGATGGGATGTTGACCTGGAGGCAGTGTGCTCGATGAAGAAGGATTGGCAGTACAAATAAAATCAGACAACCAGGAGGGTGGTTTGGAAACTCTTGTAGACTTTCGAAGAACTGGAAGAGGATGTAAAACTGGAGGTGGTAATGGAGATAGGGGAACAGTGTCTGGTGATGGAGTAGTTTCTGGTGATGGAGGAATAGGTTCTGGACGTTGACCAGTGGTAAAGGACAATCCAGGGTTGTTTTGTGAAGGACTCGATGAGGTAGACATGTCTGGAGATACAATCATACTTTCCTGAGGTGGTACAATAGATGGAATATGCAAAAAATCATGATCCAGTATAATTGTATCTTGACAAATGGGAAATAAAGGAGATGTGAACAAAGGCTTTTGAAAAGGAAAGATACTCTCATGAAATACAACATCTCTACTCACAAAAAACTTGTGTTGTTCAATATTAAAGAGTTTATACCCCTTCTGCACCTCTGAATATCCCATAAAAACAGATGGATGTGCTCGAGATCCAAACTTATCCTTGTTATTGAGAACTGTTGCATAGCAAAGGCAACCAAAGACTCGAAGATGAGACAAACTCGAAGGCTTATTATACAATAACTCATAGGGTGTTTTCCAGTTGAGAACAGCAGTAGGCAATCTATTTATCAGGTAACATGCTGTTAAAATACATTCCCCCCAGAACTTGATAGGGACATAAGATTGAAATTTAAGTGCTCTAGCAATATTAAGAAGGTGTTTGTGTTTACGTTCTGCCACACCATTTTGCTGTGGAGTGTAAACACATGAGCTTTGGTGAATAATTCCTTTGGATAAGAAAAACTCATTGCCCTCATTGGTAAAGAATTCTGAACCATTATCACTCCTAATGGTTTTGATAGTTGTAGAGAAGTGATTCTGTACATAGGAAACAAACTGTTTTAGGGTTATTATGGCATCACTTTTGAGTTTCAAGAGATAAACCCAAGTCATTCTAGTGAAGTCGTCGACTATTGTAAGGAAAAACCTATGTCCACTATGCGTAGAAGTTCTATATGCACCCCAAAGGTCAACATGAACAAGACAGAAGGGCTGAGATTCTCGTGTGTGACTAACAGGAAAAGGCAAACGTGTTTGCTTAGCAAGAGGACACACACCACACTGTTTTATATGGGAATCATTAGACAAAGTAGGAAGCAGATGAGTCATTTTATTCATGGTGGTCAAAGAAACATGGCCTAAACGAGCATGCCATATTACAGAAGATACATCATTATGAACCATATTTGTACACAAGGAATCTGACTGATGAACTAAAGAACAGTTGGTTGGAGAAGAAACTGACTGGAAAAAATATAGGCCTGCCTTGACTTTACCAATCCCCTTCATCTTGCCATTGCAAAGGTCCTGGAAGACACAAAAATCAGGATAAAAGAGGACACAACAATTAAGTTCTTTGGTAAGTTGAGAAACGGATAATAAATTGTAATGAAAGTCAGGAATGTGAAGAACTTTGGACAAGGTTATCGTAGGAGAAATATTACAAGATCCAATATGAGAAATTTTGGTTTTCCTACCATTCGACAATTGAACAAAGGAGGGAGAGTCGCAAGTAACAGGAGAGCACAAACTTTCTAAGTCATAAGTCATGTGGTTAGTTGCACCAGTGTCAAGTATCCATTCTTTGGTGCAAGAAATAACATTCATACCTGCCATATGAGCTGATGCTTTAACATCAGTGCCTTTTCCCAACAGTTCCAGAATCTGCTGATATTGTTCTGGTGTAAAATGAGGTGTTTGTGACACACCATTGTTATCTGCTGGTACAGAAACATCTGCCACTATGTCAGAAGATACCAAGTTGCTGGCAGGTATTTTCTTCCTTGTAAACTTAAAATCCGCTGGATATCCAACAAGTTTATAACAAGTCTCCCTCTTGTGACCCTTAATGTGACAATGGTCACAAACTCCATTAAACCGTTTCTTGTTGAACTGTTGACTACTCCCTGTGTTGGTATATAATGCTGTTGGCAAGATTTGATAGCTGGCTGCATTGTGCCGTTGACTTTCTTCTTGAGTAAGCATGGAATATGCTTGATTGACAATGGGTAATGACTTCATCAACAGGATCTGACTACGAACCGATGCATACGTTTCATTCAAGCCCATTAAAAACTGAAACAATCGCTGTTGTTTCAAGTTACCATTGTTCCTTGTCGCAGCATCGCACTCACACACAACAAAAGGAGCTATGGCATCATACTCATCCCATAACAACCGTAACTTAGTATGATAAACTGAAATAGATGATGTACCTTGTACTTGCGTTGCAATCTCGCGGTGCAAAAAGAAAACCCGTGATCCATCCACCTTGTCAAAACGTTCTTTGAGATCAGCCCACACCAACGCTGCGCTAGAAGCGAAAACCACACCAGCCGAGAGTTCTTGACTAACAGAATTCAGGATCCAAGAAAGTACCAGGGCATTACACCGTTTCCAGTGAGATTGCAAGTCATCAGGAGTGTTCTCCAGGGAGCAAGAATCATCGATAAATCCGAGTTTGTTTTTTGCCAACAATGCAATGCGCATGGACCTACTCCACACGTTGTAATTCTCAACCCCGGTGAGCTGGTGAGAAACCAGCACCGTTCCAGGAGTATCCGAGGGATGCAAATACAAGTGATGTGTGTAATCGAGTTGTCCAGTAACAGCCATTAACGAGATAAAGGAACAAAAAAGAAAGAATCTGCTAAAGGAAAACAAGAAGCATTCTTCAAGAACTTGGGATGAAGAACGTTACCAATCGTAACCGTCAACGGAAAGACGAAGAACGACCGCCGGCGCCGGCTCTGATACCATGTCGGAAAGTCACCGGTAGTGTGACTGTTGCTCGTGTAAACTAAGAGGAAGAAAGAAGAAGCTTAGGTTTTATTAAGTTGTGTAAAAAGTAATACAAGACCTCTTTATTTATACACATTCATCACGTGGGTTTTAACCTTCTAACTACCTAAACAACTCAACTAACTCAACTACTTTAACACTTTTAAAATAAAATAAAAAAAAAACTTAGACCCAATTGTATTAAAAACATAACATAATCGATACACGAGTTTAAGTAACAAAGCGTGTTTTTTTTTTAAATAACAAAGCGTGGTTATATACCCTGTTTATTGCATTAATTCTCTTATTTCCTCAAAATTGATATAAAATTAAAATCAAATGTTGAGAGAAATACATTATACGAATCTAAAATATATTATAAAAAATAAACACAATCACTCAACCATGAAAACGAGTAAAAGTGTCACGACCATTTTAAAACCGAAAGTGTGAAAAATAGTCTGACGAGTGAATTTGAGAAAATCGAGTTTTATTGCTTTTAAATATGAAAAACCAAAAATTTTTGAAAATATTTGAATTTTAAAATTAATTTGGAGTCGTCACCGGCCACTTTGGTAGGCCAGACACTATAAAACAGACCAGAGATTCATTAAAAATATTTGGGTTCGGGAGTCGGTTACGCGTAAGGACGATCCTTACGAGCACTCGAAAATCGGTACCTTTTAATTACACGTGGCATTTTGATATTTCGAATAATAATATTAATTTAATTCGTTATTGACAAATAAACATCGCTCAAATAAGAATATCCTTTTGGATAAAAAGATACATTTCTTTTAAATACGAGCTTTGAATAAGACGTCCTAAAATAGGAAACCTTGACTCGTATTTAAAGAAATATAAATTTTGACCCAAAAGGTTTTAAATGCATGACCGGTTATTATCTTGTCGATTTTAAGTTCTAACCTAAAAAGGCTCCATCAATTTAAATATTTAAATCCTATTAAATTATTAATTTCACCGGGTGTATTATGATAACATCTGAATGCACGGACACTACCATTTCGACACCGAATAAAATTAATAATACTATTAGTGTTTCTAATTTGCCTAATTAATTTTATTAAATTCTAACCCTAAATTATTTACCATTTTCTACGTTTCAATGACACGCTGAATACAATACCGAAGTACACTCTTGGCCAACATAATGCCATTTCATAATACTGACCACTTAGTGTATCCAAGGTATAAGATTAGAACGTCACCGTTACTAAATTATCTCCCTATTTAATTAATTATTTTATTAAAGTGACTAATCCTAAAGAGACTCTAATTTAATTAAAGTGACTAACCCTAAAAAGACTCTTATTTGATTAGAGTGACTAACCTTAAAAAGTCTCTAATATTAACTAGGTGTAAATTAATTATTTTCTAAACAAGTAGACTATATGAATTTTAAAATATGCATACAAAATTTAATAAAAACACATATAAATAAATTAAATAAACAAAAACAATAACAAAAGATAAAATGATCAAATTAAATTTTATTAAGAACATAGTAACTCACCTAATCTAGTTGCAAGTGATTACAAGTTCTTCATGCTTCAACGATGGTATCATGGCTACCAAGTGTTCATAAAAAGGCCAAGTGGTTCTTCACTTTTGGAATTGTACTTTTGATGCCTTCCACAGCAGGTAGGCGTTGTTTATCTCACATAACACTTTGCAGCCAACACATAAACTACAATCACCAGCATCAAAGAAACCAAATGGTCTTGATCGTTGATAAATTGGATAAGAACAAGCTCCAAATCAGACTCTATCATTGTAATCACTAATTTTATCCAGTCTAAACTTGTGCTTTAATTTTAGTTTCAATTCGAATAACGGGCTTGTATTCGATAATCAAAATGCAAAAAAAATAGTATTTGTTTGCCTTTTAAATTTTGTATTACTTAAATTTTATTAACTTGGTATTTTGTAAATAACATACATATATAGTTATTTTTAGTCTTTTTATTATTCTTTTATTATTATTATCATTACTACTATTATTTTATCTTTTTAGTATTATTGTTATTGTTATTATTATTTTTATTATCATCTTTATCATTTTTTTATTTATTATTATTTCTATCTTTTATTATTACTACTATTATTATTTTTAGTATTATTATTTTTATTACTATCATTATCATTATTTTTTTTATTATTATTATTATTTTTATTTTATTTATTTTTATTATTATTTTTGTTTTATTTCTTATCTTTATCTTTTTTATTATTGTAATTATTATTATTATTACATTTTAAATAAATGAAATAAAATAAATAAGCCCAAAATAATAAATAGTAAACAGTCCATATTACAAAAGCCCGGTATAAAAACATATAAGCCCATATTTATAAAATTACAAAGCCCGGAAATGAGTAATTAAAATTAAATACAAGCCCAAACACATTTGATAATTACAACAAGCCCAATATACTTAATTTCTTGAGTCCAATACCAAGCCCGGGTCGGATAAACCCAAATTGGGTTGACCCTAATCCAACCCGGATAACAAAATAACCCTAATCCAGTTTCTTTTCTCCAACGCGCAGCTTCATCTCGACCGTTAGATCGAGATCTGATCTAACGGTCACGAATAGAGGAGGAGAAGCCTTCAGATGGTGCACGCGCCCCACGCGCTGACCGTTCGAGTGACTACGCGCGCGTGTCTCCCACGCTCCCGACTGTTCAGCTGCTGAACGACCGTTCGTCTTCAATTGCCGGCGACGATTCTCCGACGAGCCTCCGTTCGTGACTCATGCAAACAAACAAATCAAGTGTCAGGATTCGTACGATTACAACCAAAACCGCAGAAAGTTTCAGAGAAATTCAGAAGCATTCGGCCGAAATGACAGAGATTCCAGACGCATAATCAACGCACAACACAGAGCCAAATTTCAGGATTTTCAAAAAAAACATCCACATGCATCCAAAGGAGAGAAGCAACCAATAGAATATAGGTTTTTTATTTTCCATTTTGACATGTAATCGGTGATATAAAAACCAAAAGCAGAATACATTGTAAGGGGGGATAGAGTTTATCAATACAAAAAAAAACCCATTTTCAGAGGTAAAAAAGAAAACCTTTCGGTTCCTTTTTCTTTTTTTGCATGCATCAATCATGAAAACAAAAATAGTGAAAAGCTTTTACCTTCGAATCGTCGTCTCTACTCCGTTCTTCCACTCAGGCAATAATCTTAGCACCTTCGGGTTGCTTTCGGTGAGCCACGGAAGGGAGGGAGATGTGGTTGTCTCTTCTTTTTTTTCTTCTTTTCGAAACGGATTAAAGAGGCCCCTTCTACGCTTCTGTTTTCTATCAAAGAGAGGGGTTCTGTTATTAAAAAAGGGAGGTGTGTTTTGGGCTCAGAAGGGAGAAAAAGCGAAAAATTTCCGTTTTTTTGGTCGCCGGCCACCGTGAGTGGTGGCCGGATTCTGGAGAATGTGGCGGTTTCTGGGTTGAGGGATGAATGTTCTTCAAGTTCATCTCTCCCCAGATGAACGCACAGAGAGAAGGATATGTTTCTGATTTCTCAGAGGCAGAAGTTTGAGGAAAGGGTTCAAAATCCCTTTGTGTTTGTGTTTTATACTCAAACAATTTTTTAAAATTGGTTTATTTCCAGTTTAAGGGCCTCCGTGTTTTGTTTCGTACACTTGAGGTCCTTGCATTTTTACTTTGTTTTATAATTTAGTCCTAAATTCGATTATAATCATCTTTTTAATTGGGTTATTTGATTTCGAGTCCCTCCGTTTCTGGAGAATTAATTTTGACCCCTTCCCCTTGGTTAAATTTCTTCCGAGGTCCTCCAGGTTTTAAAAACCGTTTTAATCTGGTCATTTACAGTATATTTTTGTCCCTTCTTGCTTATTTTGATCATATCTATTTGTTTAAAGTTTTATTATTTTCGTTTTACCTTTTTTTTACATCATATTTTGCTTTTTACTTGTTTGTTGTTATTCATGGGATTGTTTATTTATTTATACATATTTTTATCACTACTTTATGTACATTTATTCTTGTCATACCATTGTCACATATTTCGTTGCATCACATATTTTTGTTATAATGCTTCTAGTTTATGTTACATAGTTCTTGCATATACTTTTGTCATGTCTTAGTAAAATTATGCTTTATCTATTTGTTAAATGTTTTTTTTTCTCATTTATAACATGTTTTATGTCATCCATATTTTGGTTGCATATATATTTAACTTTGTTTTTTAATTTGTATATTCCTAAATTGCTTTGCATATTTTCTTTTGTTACATATTACCATATAAGTCATGCATCTAATTTATGCCTCTTGTTTATATGTTGCCGCATCGTGCACGCACCTTCAGTATATTCTATATGTTTTGTTGTGTAGACTCTTTTATATATACGTGTTCACTTTAATATTGTACATATGTTGTTTTTACATAAGTTCATTTCGCAAATTACATCCATTTCTTAATTGATTAATTTAATTCTAAACTCCTCTATTCGGTCGTAACGGGCCCGTGTTCCAATGCAATGGTCGCGGTGTATGCGTTACCTTCGAATAGAGACCCGGTAAAAATAAAATTGATTCGAATCTTTAAACAAAAAATAATTTAAGTGCCACCTTAATTCAAAATTCAAAATTCAAAATTAATTAAGCGGTAATTTATTTTAAAGGTACCAATTTTTGGGCAGTTTTTAAACACTAAACCTGTTTTTAAACCGTAACCGACTCTCGAACCCAAACACTCCGAATCTCTGGTTTTCCGGTGTCCGGTCTACCCAAAATTGACCGGTGGCGACTCCAATATTTTTAAATGTTCCAATATTTTTTAAATCCCTAATTTTTAATAAAATTTTCAATTTTTAGGTTTTCCGAGTCTTAATTCCCAAAATTTTGAACCTTAAATTTAAAATTTTAAATTTTCAGCCTAGTTCCTAATTTTCAAACTAGTGACCTCTATTTTTATTAAACATTATTTTTTAAAGGGGGATCGCTACAATCACAATTCACACCAAACATGTAAACGAAGTAACTCTCTTGCTTGACGGTTGGATGCGTGAAGTTCTATGAGTATCGGTGGAAGAGAGAGAGAGAGACGACGTCGAAGCCATGGAATTAGTTTCTAGTCTCGATAGCTTTTTCTCCTTCCGTTTTGTCAAGGATTTCAGTGAATAATGGAGCTTCAACTTCGCTGCACTCCCTATATTGAAGCAGCAAATTGGTGTCCTTCGAAAGTCTCCTTCATGATTATTCGTTTCTTCCATATGAGTTGAGTATTCGGCCACCAAAGCTGAAACATACACAATCTCTGGCACAACTCAAATGCGGCAAATAAACTCTTGAACCGCTATCAGAATCTCTGTTCAAACTATGACAGAGAGAACCCTCATGGAATCATTTTGTCTTCTCATTCACTATTTTGTCTTCAACTTGGATGCCATGACATCTTTAACCAAAATTTATCATCTACCAAATTTTCCCTTAATCAAAATGAGAACCCCTTTGCTTTCCTTTTTCCTTGTCGGTGTATTGTGTTTCCATGGGCATTGAATTTGTTTGGCAAACCATGGCCTCAAACTTTCAAATTCTCCTGTGAAATGGTTGGAGCTTTTTTTCTATTCTTCTTGTGATTCCATCGAACACCTCCATTTCACCTTTGTTTCCTTCCATTTCCTTTTGGTGGAGAGTAGCCCAGCCACCCCTTCTAACCAAATGCCACCCCCTTTCACTGTAGTAGTAGTTTTTCTTTTAACCGTTCCCTCCTCAATGCCAAATATCATGGCCAAAACCAACCCCTGATAACCGTTCCATAACTTTCCCTATATTATTTTATATATATATATATATATTTATTTTTATTAATTTATTTATAATTCATATAATATTGTTTATTTATTTATTCCTATTTAATATTTACTTGTGACCTTATTTATATTCGAGTATCCAGACAAAATTCGGGTATTACAGCTGCCCCTCTTTGCTTAATGTTGTGGAACATGAGACGAACGAAGACTGAAAAGACACGAATTTCGTCTAGACTTCTTGGCCACTGTTACGCTAACAAAGCTTGAAGCTGTTCTTTTCATTACGAATTTCTTCAAGCAAAAAGTGATGGAACCCGAGGTTGTTCTTCTCATTATGAAATTCCTCGTATCCCTTGAAAATCTGGAATTGTTGTTGCTCTGATTGGTTGTTTGAATTCTTTTTAAACCTTGAATCCTTCTCTGCAAAAAGAGAAACCATCAATTAATACAAATTTAACATGGATTGAGTTGAAAAATTATCTTTTCATTTGTCATCGTCATCGCTTCTCTACTCAAGCTTGAATATTTTCTTCTGAACTCATTGTTGGTTTAACTTGATTGATGTTGCTCAAGGTTTTATTTCCATGCATAAAACACAAATCTTTAATGTTTTGTTTTTCTTTTCTTTTCTTCTTTTTTTTGTCTCTTTTCATATATTTTTTTTTCATATTTTTTCTTTTTTCTCATATATTTTTTTTCGTTTTTGTTTTTCTTTATATATTTTTTTGTTGTTTTATTTCCATTTTTTTACTTGTTATATTTACGTAGGCCCTTAGGTTAAAATTCGGGTATGACTGCCCCTCTTTCCTCAATGTTTGTGGAGCAAAAGACGAGCAAAGACTGAAAAGACACAAATTTTGTCTAAGCTTCTTGGCCTCTGTTACGCTAACAAAGCTTGAAGCTGTTCTTCTCATTATGAAATTCTTCAAGCAAAAAGTGATGAAACACGAGGTTGTTCTTCTCATTACGAAATTCTTCGTATCTCGTGAAACCTGGAGTTGTTCTTCTCATTATGAAATTCTTTAGGGTCTGAAGTTGTTCTTCTCATTATGAATTTCTTCAGACAAAAAGTGATGGAATCCGAAGTTGTTCTTCTCATTATGAAATTCTTCGTATCCCATGAACTTCGGAGCTGTTCTTCTCATTATGAAATTCTCCAAAGTTTGGAAAAGTTTGAAGCTGTTCTTCTCATTATGAATTTCTTCAAACTGATCAAGTGGTGGAAAACGAGACTGTTCTTCTCATTATGAAATTCCTCGTCTCTGGGAAATCTGGAGTTGTTCTTCTCTTTATGAAATTCTCCAGATCAAAAGTGATGGAATCTGAGGCTGTTCTTCTCATTATGAAATTCCTCAAATTCCACCAAATCTTTCAGGACTCACGTCGGAATGACTGCCAAGGTAGGTACTTACACCAAGAAGGCTGTCAAGGTAAGGACTCACGCCAAGAAGGCTGCCAAGGTAAGGACTCACGCCGAGAAGGCTGCCAATTTTTGTTTGATTCCTGTTGACAAAAATATCATGTATTGTTAATATGATCTTAATACGAATATTTCTATTGAAGCATGAATGTTAATTGAAGACCGCTTGGGTAAACTTTCTGCTCTAGGGAAAATGCTAATAAATTTTTTCTTCATCTCCCGATATATCTTCTTTGACTGATATGGTAACTCACCTCACACTCAGGTTTAATTTTTGGGATCTTTTTACCCTAAAGCGCCTTTTCAGGTTTTCACTTTAGATTTTCTCTTTCTTTTCTTTTTGTCTTTTTTCCATACTTTTTTCTTTCCTTTCTTTCTTCCTTTTCAATAAATGAAATCTGTCACGACCTCAATGATGTTTGTTCTTATCTTCAACATATGATCTCTTCTCTTGTATTGTCAACCTCTGAACACCAGGAAAAATCTATTCTGGGGAATATTTATTCTCTATTCTGAAAGTATTCTTCCTTTCCATTGCTTCGGTTTTTGAAATTCTCATAATAGTATGTTCTTCTGACACACCTTTGCAGCATTACCCCACTCGAATTTGAGCATAATTGTCTTGTTTTCTTATCCTGATATTCACCCTGTAAAGCTTACTTTGTCTTGTGGTGTCTCAACAGTAACAATTTCCTCACTTGATGAATTGATCCTGGTATATTTTGCCCCAAATAATGGTCAATGTTTTTTTCTGCTCCAAATTTACCTGTGTGTCATCTTTGTTGCTCGAATATTGTTGCATTTTGAGCTTTATCTGTTTCTCATCATAAATCATGTACCGAGGCCAGCTCCTGTTCTGTTTGCACTTAAAGGGTTAGTACATCATAGTAATTCCATGAAATCCTTTGTTTTTCTTGTATCTAATAAATTTATCTGCAAGATACTTGTCAAAACAATAAGCAAAAAAGCTCAAAAATAATATTTTACTAATTTTGAGAAATTTGAGAGAGAAAAAAAAATTGATTGTCATGGCAAACAAGAAAACAAAATTAGGTCTTTGAATACCAAGTGCAACAAAGTCTTCAAACCAATTTGCAAAGATCAACGCTAATGTGACCCTTTTCAAATTTATTAGACTTTCAGGAAAAACATTTCTATTTTCCTAATTCTACCCCGTTTAAGTGGCACTCTTTACCTCACTAACTCATTATGCCCAATTTTCCCTCTTTTCTGATCTCAATCAAGCATTAGAAGACTGAAAATCCTTGAAGAAAGGTTAACCCTGACAAGTGGGATGTATTTCTGAAGACTAACCTCTCCTTGTTCCAATATCCGTATATGGTCAAAATGATCTTTTGTGGCTTATAATGTGGCTATGGTTTATGGTTACCAAAGAAAGAATATATAGGCTCAAATAATTATTTAAGGGTAAAACCAAGGATCATTGTTGCACTGATCTTGATATACTCTGATGAAATGCTTTTTCCCCTTTTTTTTGCGGATCACTCTAGACTGCCCTTTTTGGGTTTTCACCCTAGAGGTCATTTCCTATTCACCATATTTTTTGTCAGTGGTTCATCTCTTCAAAATATCTCACAAAACCTTGTATTCATTTTTGTTTTGTCGTTTGCTTTAACTTTCATGTCAATCATTTGAACTTGACTCCTTAGAAACAAACTTTTACTCTCTTTTTATTTTTTCTGTTTTGATTCAATATATTTTTCCTCACTCATCTTTTTTCTTGGTTTCTCATTTCACCTTTATTTTTGCCCATGATTCACAAGGCATCCCAAATATATTTCATTTTCGAACATGTTTTCCTCCACTTTTCCCCTAGTGTAGGGGTGATCCTTGGTTTGGGTTGAGTTGAAAGAAAAACAATATTAGGCTCACAAATGATATTTTTCTTATTTTCTTTCTTTGAGAAGGGAGATCAAGGAATGTCAAATATCATCCCATACTTGGATATCTTTGAAGAAAAGCAGCCTTCAGTTGGATAAAGTTTTGAGTTATCACTTCATTCAAAAATCTTAGTCAACAATGCTTGAGAGGAAAGTCACTCAAAATTTGTCTGAGATTTTCTCGTAGTTCCTAAACAATCATCAATGTTTCCCTTTTGGCCTAAGTAAAGCAGAAATAAGTCACATTAGTGAAGTTGATCTCCGAATTTGATTTAAGATCAATTCTACAATTAATATTCAATACCTGAAAGAATGAAGTCATTAATGACATATACATATATGCATGGGCGATCAAAAATTAACCCATATCAAATAATCAAAGAATATAAAATAAAAGAATGAAATCAATGATGATATATACCTTTATGTATGAGCGATAAAAAATTAACTCATAACAAAGAATCAAAAAAAATATGGAATGTTTGCCACTTGAGAAAAATATATAAGAAGCAAGCATCATAAACAAATAAATTGAAATAGCCTCCCTTGCAAAAGACACCCAATGCTCGCGGGCAAAAGCAACTGAGATAATTTAGGGTATTACTCTGTAACGGTCCAAAAATGCAAACAGATCCACTATGATTTGATTGTTTGTTATTCATCAAAATAAACCAAAGTGAACTTCAACTACCATATTTTTACCATTGACTTTGCTCTTTCTTGCTTCTATTTCAAAGTTGAATTCTCGACTTTCGAAGCATCAATGTAACTTCTCCCTTGATTGCCCCTTGTTGGTAATGTTTAGGGTGAACAAATGCCTGAAGTTTTCTCAATTTATCGGCATCATGATAGAATACTTTATTGCTGTCTTCATAGCTCAAACCTAACCTTCAAGTTTTCAACATATGCCCCAGCTATTAAACTCAACTGTCATTTTTTTGACTTCTTTTTGTATTTTTTCTTTTTTTCTTTTCTTTCTTTTCTTTCTTTTTCTTGCAAAAACCTTTCAAATTGAACCCTTGTGTGAGATGAATTTTCATTCCAATCTCTCGTATATGTGTATCATTTGGATGATTTTCTTTCTCGATCTCATTAACTCTAAGCAGTGTGAAAACTGGTGTATGATTTTGAGATCGGTTGGTCTTTTCATGTTACCCAAGTGATCCTAAAAAATTTAACATATTTATGCCTCTTAAAATGCAATACTGATAAATAATAATGTTATAATATAAAATATGAAATAAACATATGCATGAATGAAATAATATACAGATGTCAACCTGTCAGAATAATGAAATGGTATTATTAACAAAAATATGTTAAATATAAATCTACTCTATAATGCATGAATGCAAAAGATATCGATTTCAAGAGCTAGTCATTAGACCATACTCATATAACTAAAAGATTGAATACAAGGGGAAGCCAATTTATTGATAGAAGATAATCGGCTCGAGCTTCTTGATTGATCGCCTCGTTCAGTCTGGTTCAATATCTGTCTTAGTATATCGATGAAAATCTATTAACAAGTCTTCAACTTTATCAAGCAAAAACCCATATATATCTGACATTTCCTGTACTTGGTTCTGAAGTTGATCACTAATTCCATTCGGCATAACCATGGTGACTGGTTCGGTCTAGTTTTCAACATGTTATTCTTTACTTGAAACGTCGGCTCAAAACTTGCAAACTGATTTTCTATATGTCATGTCCTACTTCCTGATGTCCTCTTCTATTAGTCGTTATTCGTGAAATTTGAACCTAACTCTTAAGTTCACAATTCTCTTTTCTTGAGTCTTTATCTATCAATAATAGCCTTGGGATGCCCCTAATTTATCCGCCAAATATCCATTTTCTGCCTATTTTCGCCTTTTAGCTACCGTGTCTCGCTTATGTTTATACTTGCCCCGGTACCCGACTTGAAGCTTGAACAAATACTAAACTCAATATGAATCTAATTCCTTTTTTACCTACTGGAACGGTGTAGCAAAACCTCGTAGTTGTTGGTGTTGTAACCATTCTCCTTATGGTAACTGAAATACCTTATCGAATGACTCTTCATGTCAGCATCCAAAAATTCTTAACTTACCCTTGATTTTGACAGACATGCACCATGCTTGAAATCTTCTAAAACAATCTTGTATGACTTGGTCTCCTCGAACATTAACTTTGATCTTGTATCGAGTCTTCTTGAATATGGTCCACCTCATTAAATTGTCTTTCACTTGTCTATCAAATCCTTTAGTTTATGACCATTATCTATACAACTAGCTCATAAATCGATACCTCTAATGCATGCTATATGAACTCACTCACACACCACCAAAAAAGTGTTAGTATGGTGAATTAATAATCTAAGTGAAAATAAATTAAATGCGAAAAATAACCAGAGAACAATTTATGTTGCATAAAAATTAACCAGAGAGCATATTATATTGCGTAAAAATAACCAGAGAGCAGTTTAACACAGAAATCCTAATTTGGCGGTATGTTGACAGCATACCGCCTTATCTTATGGTCCCTGTCTGGCTCTATTAGGGGTAGGTTTCTACTCTACACATGTGGGTTTGGATCTAGACTTTGGGTTCCCGAACTGTCGTTATTGTCTACTGCGACGATAAGACATCGATTCGGTAGTATAGGTCCCTTACAACGGAGGTGAAGACCTCATGACGCATAAGGTTAGTATACTGGAAGTAGATAGAAATCCGAAACTCGGAGCTGGATAGCATCATGTTAGACAATATCTAACTCCCACTCAAGGGTAAAAGCTCAGGTCGAGAGCTGATGCATAGATGACAGATATATCACACAAAATGAAAATACTACCCTTATCTTAACGATATTTATTTGACAATAATGAATTAAATTAATATCTATATTCAGAACCGAAATGACACGTATAATTAATTATTAAGGCCTGACTCTCAAAAAATTTGTCTCCAGCAGAGTCGTCAAGCTGTCACGACCATTTTAAAACCCAAAGGTGTGAAAAATAGCCTAGCGAGTGAATTTGAGAAAATCGAGTTTTATTGCTTTTAAATATGAAAAACCAAAATTTTTTGAAAACATTTGAATTTTAAAATTAATTTGGAGTCGCCACCGGCCACTTTGGTAGGCCAGACACCATAAAACAGACCAGAGATTCATTAAAAATATTTGGGTTCGGGAGTCGATTACGCGTAAGGACGATCCTTATGAGCGCCCGAAAATCGGTACCTTTTAATTACACGTGGTATTTTGGTATTTCGAATAATAATATTAATTTAATTCGTTATTAGAAAATAAATATCGCTCAAATAAGAATATCCTTTTGGATAAAAAGATACATTCCTTTTAAATACGAGCTTTGAATAAGACGTCCTAAAATAGGAAACCTTGACTCGTATTTAAAGAAATATAAATTTTGACCCAAAAGGTTTTAAATGCATGACCGGTTATTATCTTGTCGATTTTAAGTTCTAACATAAAAAGGCTCCATCAATTTAAATATTTAAATCCTATTAAATTATTAATTTCACCGATTATATTATGATAACATCCGAATGTACGGACACTACCATTTTGACACCGAATAAAATTAATAATACTATTGGTGTTTCTAATTTGCCTAATTAATTTTATTAAATTCTAACCCTAAATTATTTACCATTTTCTACGTTTCGATGACACACCGAATACGATGTCGAAGCCATGGAATTAGTTTCTAGTGTCGATAGTTTTTTCTCCTTCCGTTTTGTCAAGGATTTCAGTGAATAATGGAGCTTCAACTTCGCTGCACTCCCCATATTGAAGCAGCAAATTGGTGTCCTTTGAAAGCCTCCTTCATGATTATTCGTTTCTTCCATATGAGTTCTTGAGTATTCGGCCACCAAAGCTGAAACATACACAATCTCTGGCACATGCGACAAATAAACTCTTGAACCGCTATCGAAATCTCTGTTCAAACTATGACAGAGAGAACCCCATGGAATCATTTTGTCTTCCCCTAAATTCACTGTTTTGTCTTCAACTTGGATGTCATGCCATCTTTAACCAAAATTTGTCATCCACCAAATTTTCCCTTAATCAAAATGAGAACCCCTTTGCTTTCCTTTTTCCTTATCGGTGTATTGCGTTTCCATGGGCATTGAATTTGTTTGGCAAACCATGGTCTCAAACTTTCAAATTCTCCTGTGAAATGGTTGGAGCTTTTTTCTTGTTCTTCCTGTGATTCTACCGAACACCTTCATTTCACCTTTGTTTCCTTCCATTTCCTTCCGGTAGAGAGTAGTCCAGCCACCCCTTCTAACCGAATGTCACCCCCCTTCATTGTAGTAGTAGTTTTTCTTTTAACCGATCCCTTCTCAATGCCAAATATCATGGCCAAAACCAACCCCTGATAACCGTTCCATAACTTCCCCTATATTATTATTTTATATATATATTTTTTATTTTTATTAATTTATTTATAATTCACATAATATTGATTATTTATTTATTCTTATTTAATATTTACTTGTGACCTTATTTATATTCGAGTATCCAGACGAAATTCGGGTATTACAAAAAGTATATCATAAAACAGCTTTTCCTTGTTTGTCACATCCGAATTAATCCTCTACCATGGATCCCATCGTGAATGTTTGTCTCCAACATCCAAAGAATCATCCATTTTATTGTAGACAACGGGAGAGAAATAAACATAGAGTAAAAAGAAGTTTCCTGGAAAATATTATGAATAAAATTCATATAATTAAGTGAATAGTTCCTGTTGATTGGTAAACGAATCGGAGAAACAGTAAAATTGATTGGAATATTTTAATATATTTTAACCGTAACAAAAATGCCAAACTTGTCTGAGCTTGCAGGAGAATTATTCTTCTTTAGAAAGGATCCTACCAGAATCTCTGGGGATCATTTTCTAGAACATTTCATCAGTATTTGATTATTGTAAAATAAAAAGAATGTTAATGGTATATATTTTATAGTTAAATACCCGATTTGGCTTCTTTTCTTTTAAACAATTATACAATTCTGTTGGATCCTATGAGCTCAATGAAGATGTTAAACAGGGCTGCTGAAGCAGGAAATATAGATGGTTTGTATGATGTAATTGGGAAGGATCCATATATTTTAGAACGAATCGATCGATTTCCTTTCGTTGACACTCCGGTACACGTAGCTGTAACAGCGGGGCATGTCGATTTCGCGATGGAGGTTCTGAATCTGAAGTCATCGTTTGCGAGGAAGCTGAATAAAGATGGATATAGTCCGATTCACCTGGCATTGCGAAACGAGAGAGACGTGCTTCGTCTCGTGGAAACGGATAGAGATCTTATTCGTGTCAAAGGCAGAGGAGGCTGCACGCCTTTACATTATGCAGCTGAGCATGGAAACCTCAATCTTTTAGCTAAATTTTTAGTTGACTGCCCCGGGTCTATTCGGGACGTGACGATTCGGAACGAGACTGCTTTGCACGTTGCTGCGAAGAACAACAAACTAGAAGCTCTTCGTGTCCTGGCGAAATCGCTTCGAAGGTCCTATTTGTACAGCTCTTCTATGGGAAAAATGCTGTTGAATTGGAAAGACAAGGATGGAAATACTGTACTGCACATGGCTGCATACAATAATCAACCTAAGGTACTGCAATTTTATGGCCTGGTCTTAATCAATGATGTTGCTTGTCATACACGTAAGGTTTTAAAACGATACAATATCTCTATTATATTGATCGAACGTAACTCGTTATCACTCGTTTTAAGTTGGTTTGGTGAGACAAAACCGTTATTTGAATCCGTACACACGTACTAATTAATTGATCTTGACATTTTAGATCAATTATGCAGATGATCAAACTGTTATTAGATTGCAAAGTTAATGTGAATGAGATCAATTCAAGTGGTAAAACGCCGTTGGATGTCATACAAGAACTTCAAATCCCAGACGAAGCTTCGAAGAGAGACGCTGTTCGAATTCTACTCAATGCAGAAGCTCTGAATGCTTCCTCAACTCCAAGACCAAAACACTTGCACGAACTGTTAAGAACAGACATTACATTCACCGAACGAGCCTTTGGCGAAATATTTCATGACATCTCAAACATGTCAGCCGAAAGAAGTGGTGCTGTTCTTGTAATATTAGTCCTCATTCTAACATCAACTTACCAAGCCACTCTGAGTCCTCCCGGCGGTGTTTTACAGGGGAATGGTGGAGATTCGCACACTGTAGAGTCTCGTGATCTTGCCTCAAGAAAGATGCTTCAGAAGTATGTGTTTAAGCCTATATATGTACATCACAACGAATCTTCGAAGTTTCCGAACGGTGCACCAAAGTTTATCGACAGAACACTCGATAATGTCGAGTCAAAAGAGGGAAAATCGGCTTTGAACTCTGCAGCTTTTCTTCTGTTTTATGTTCCAAACACTCTAGCTTTCACCATGACATTTATTTTGACGCTGGGTCTGCTTGCAATTGTTGCCAGTGGGGTAACATGGCTTCTTTTGCCTCCATTGTTTCTTTTATATTTTTGCCTACTGAGTTCTACGTTTGACATATCTCCCACATCGGCAGTTGTAATCTGTGGCTTTCTTCCTTTAATTACTTTACCTATAATGTTCAGAATCTTCGGACATGCAAAAAGTCTTAGGAAATATATGGGTGACAAAGTTTAGAGACTTGATGCCAAATAATGTAGTTTATTGAACATGTAATAAATTTAAATTTTACTCGTAATAAGATGATGTATTATAATTCATCGATACTGTATGAAATTTATGTATCGATTGACGATATCATGGCAAAAGCTCGATTAATATTTAGTGTTGAGGTATTTCAATCAATTAAATCGCGTAATATATGACATTTAATAATATTATTATTTTGATCGGTCAATATCATGGCAAAAGCTCGATTGATTATTGAAATGCCAAACCAACACATTACTAATTTGTGAAAATTTCAAATTATATGTACCGGTTTAAAACAAAAAATCAGATGTAGGTACCCATGTGTAACAAATTATAAATAAATTCTAAACTCATCACCATACCCAACCCTAAACATACCCAATACTCATATAAAGCCCAACCCAAAACTCAAAATATAAACCTAGCCCAAATATATATACCCAAATGAAGTTAAATATAACTTTTATAATATTATAATAATTAATCAATAATATTCATATTAATATTATTTTTACATTTTTATAAAAAAAATATTTGTTATCAAGCTCTGCTATCCCTTTACCTTCGCCCATAGAAAATAGTTTTTATTATAAAAATAATTACTAAAAATTATTAATAAATATATTTTAATAAATAATATTCGACAAAAAATTGAACAATTTTTGGGTAGTTCTAAAGAACGATATCAATAAAAAATAACTAAAAATAATTGTATCGTTTTTAACAGAAATTATAAAAATTTCGATACACACTTTTTAATATATAACGAAATTTTTATAAAAATTTAAGAATTTCAATATATATCTAATTCTTAAAAAATCATAAATGTTTTAATACATACTATAAAAATATGTACCAAAACTTTTAGATATTTTTTAAAAATAATATAATTATTTTTTAATATTTTTTAAATAAATTAATAGTGATTACAGTAGTATCTGTTTTAAAATATAGTCTCCATCATTTGACATTGATCGTTCAATTATTCTGTTAATATCATTGGTGTTCGAACCCGTGACTTCTAAAAAAAATGATGTCCGTCGTTTTCGGGTAGACAACACCCTATTAGTTGACCCTAAACCGTGTTGGGTTTGTTCCGCTTTAATATAAGACTTCCCCCCTCATTTCCCCACACGTTTTATGCCTATGGGTCCCAAGGCCTATATAGATCCCCTCAAACAGGAAAATGACTATGCAAGTCTCAGAATTCAACCTACAGGGCCAGGGGGGGTTATAATATGAAATTAAATTAAATTTTCAATTCGACATCAAAATCATATGTTTATGATCACTATATTTTAAAATAAAATTATCATTTTTTTTATAAATCGAAAAATATTGTACGTTTAAATACGTTCGGAAATATATTTTCTTTAATTTTATAATATTAAGTCGAATTAAGATTCAATCAATTTCATCGATTACTCGATTAGAAGTTAAAAATCAAATATAGTATTTTTTATTAAATATAGATTATATTTTTATATCAGGAACCGAATACATATAAGTTATAACAATATAATATTTTTAGCTATTAGGTTAGTTAACAAATCTCTAGAATATATATTTTTATATGATATCTATACCGTTTAAATTATATCCAATCATAAATTAAAAGATATTAAACATTTAAACATGTTCGATTTTATGTTATTTTATTTTTATTATTTTTTTCTCCTAAAATATAATTTATCAAAGGATCATAATTCCCTCCACCTATATATGAGGTGCAGGATCAAGGTGAATATATGGTATTGTTATTTATTTATTTCTTAAAAATTAAATGATTCCACAAACATCTTAGTTTTAGGGTTTATGAATTTAGTTTAGATATAAAATTTTAGAGGTCGAGGGTATTGTGTTTAGAATTTAAGGGGTGAGGTTAAAATCTAGGGTTTAGAGTTAATATATGGTTTATAAGTTAGAAAATTAAATATCTAACCCAAACTCTTATTTTAAACCCTAAATTTTAATGCTAAACCTTAAATATATAAACACTGTATTTTAACTATAAACCCTGAACTAAAATTTTAAACCTCAAGCTAAAAGTGTTTATAAAAAATTTTATTTTATCGTACGTACATTAAATATCTTCTCATATTTTAATTATATATTTAAGTCAACATCAAAGTCTGACTTCATGCATGAAAAGAGAAGAGAATCAAATGGAAATGAATGAATTCGTCGGTCGTTAATGTCAGCTATTTCGTGAGGTATCATTCAGGAACGAGGTTGAAAATTAGTTTTTGGTTATCTGACGGTGATTCACAGAAAAGCTATACTGTACGATACACGTTTCAAGTACTTTTTTACGGGAGTTTATCTATAAATTGTCACTCTTTTCTTATTTTCATTTTAAAATTCTGTTGAAAAGAATAAAAACCAGCTTCTTCCATACTTTTTACTATAAATTTTTTAAAAAATTAAACTTTAATTTTAATTTTTTATATCATAATCCTTAAATTATATACCTAAAAAATATATTTTACATATAATTTTATAATTTTAATCATAATTTTTAACGTAAAATTTTAAACCTTAAATTTATTACTTTAAACAGAAATATAAAAGAAAACATATTATAAGAAATACGATTTAAAAAAAAAAAACAATGTACGAAGTGTGAACCCGCCGTTTCCATGTTTTCTACGGTCGGGCTCCCGAAATCATTTTCCCTTATTTTTGACACGTGTTATATAGTTTAAGACGTGGTCCTTCTGGTTTAGAATTTTACGTAAAGCATTAATGATTACTGTCACGTTCAGTGAAATATTTATTTAAAATATTTGTTATGATTTGATTATTTATGTGAAAAATATTTAACCTTGCACCACATGGTATAATATACAGATATAAATCGTTTATTTTTTTATATTTTTATTTTTATCTTCTCTTTAAATTAAAGGTTTAGGATTTAAGGTTTAAAGATAGATATTGTGATTATGATTTAGGTAATTAAGGATACGGTGTATTTCTTAGGGTATAAGGTTTAAGATATAGAAAATAAGAGTTAGGGTTAAAAATTTTATTTTTTAAAAATATTCAATAGGAGGCATAGTAAAAAAGCAGATGATTTTTACCTAATATATATGTATTTATTATAATTATAAAAATACATCATATACATTTTAGTATTGTTTTAGGCTGAAATATACTCTTAATCAATACAAGAGCAATAATAAATAGGAACAAAATATCATACACGAGTAATTAACATCTAAGTAGGCTAAAACACTCTGTCCTTCATTGTCGTTAATACTCAAAACATAAGATTATAAAGTATGTTTGAACTGATAATCAAACTATAATTTGACTTAAATAAAAAATAGAAAGATATTTATGAATGTGGGATTCAAACCTATCATTTCAAAGCTCTTAAAGTCTGAACATAATACTAGTATAAATTTATATAAAGGAGACTTGGAAATATAGAAAGAAATTCTAGTTTTTATATGTCACGTAAAGGAGAGATTATTAGGTGAACTCTGTTCAATATGTTATCCATGATTCAAGCAATCAGGATCGTTGATCTTTAAATAACCACCTAATAACTACTCAACCACTAAGCTTATGTAGAAAAGAGGTGATGATTCACTTGAAAAAAAATTAAGATCAACGGTCATGACTAATTGGGACTATGAATGACGTGGTGAATAAGATTTACCTAATAATTTTTTCACGTAAAAGAACAAATAATGTGTATGGGTCCAACTATATTGAGATTTGAATTTTCAAATTCTTTTTATTTAAATATAATATCTTATTTGATTATTAAAATATATTTTTATATTATTAATAATGAGATTAAGGTGGAGATTAACGACAGTTTATCGTGTTAGATTGAGACGGGAGTTATAACCAATATAAGTACAGTAATCTTTTTGTTCAAATAAGTACAGTGAACAGCTTCTTTTGACATATTGTCATAGGTTGAGCCGGTGGTTATTTAATAGGTCGCCGACCATGGGACTAAAACCAGACAACCCTCGTACATAGATTCAAGACAGTAGGACACACAATCATAAAAACTCCAGGGATGAAACTAATATTCAGACCAACTTTTAACATCTATATCTTAATCTAGCTCAGCTACAGACTTTCGGTATTTAAAGGATACGAAATTCCGATAATTTAAAATATTTAAATTCGATTACTGAATAGTTAAATTAAATTTTATTTTCGAATCAAACTCAAATAATTTAATGGATACATATTTAAATCTAGTCAATCCAGTCCGTCGGTTCGAAGATTTATTCGAATGCATCAAGATTGATCAGCTAGAACTTAACTCTTAACCTAAAAAAAATGATTCAGCTGTAACATAATTCTTCAATCATAGTAGTCAATCTCTGAAGCAATCTCGCGCGATTAATTCCATTTATATAACTGATTGCAGCCTGTACAGAAAGCAACAATGCCGAGGTTTTAGAAATAAATAAAACGCAGATAATATAATGAACGAAATCCATGCACATGACTGTAATTTTATAGGGATTTTTTCTTTTTATAGCATTTTTTGTGGGATAATTTTACGTATTCGTCCAAAACTCGAATCATACACATAATATTTAATATATTCGAGTTTGAATCTTAATATCTAATAACTCTTTTCTATTAATTCAAACTACCATCTTCGTATAAAAAAAATGGATTGTGGCCGGACTATCTAGAGCTAAAAAGTAAAACCCTAATTTCATACAAGAGAGATTCTTATTCAATAAATTTGAAGATCCAAAAATTCATGAATGGGGTCCAATATAATTTTATTCTCACATGAGGATGTAGACTTCCATTTCCCCACTATCTACGCCCTAAATTAAATTTTTTAGAAAAATAAAATAAAACTAAAAAAAACTTTTCCCACAAAAATAAGGCCCTCCAAGGCCATGCAACTCCACCACTGAATTTACCTTAACAAATAGTATAAAGGGTAAAAATCTACTTAAACTAGCTAGTTGTATATACTTATTTTTAAATAGATCCGATTTATCGTGTTATTAATAGTTTTATCTAATAATAATTTATCATTTTATTTTTACCTTTAGTACCTCTTTCTTTCTTTTTTTTAATATGAATCTTCATATCTTTCCTACATGTTACTGAATGAACAAATTTTATTAGGTAAAACTATGAATAAGATAATAAATTAGGATCATATAATAATTTCTCGTAACGTAACATTTTTGCATTTAACATTTTTAGCAACAAAAAGCTTTACTTAAGTGAACATCACATAAGATTACAATGATAGTGAATTAGCTTCCTTAAATGCATTGCGGTTGGACCATCTAATTCTAAAACGTACAAACCTTAAGTTCATACATAAAGAGATTCTCATGTAGTATTTTAACCATCAAAAACCTTTCCTATATGAATAGCACATAAGATTACGATATTTAAACTAGATTCCTTAACATGTACGATTTACGTGAATAGTTCATGAAATATTATGATCGAATAGTTCATACTAACCGAATCGCTTATCATACTTGTGTGTATATATTTAAAAAAAACGCTAAGTCTAAAAAATTATTAACATTTACCTGGTAACAACGAATTGAAATGATGTTCCTATGGCCTGCATTGCTCTGTGTAAGGCTTAGAACTACAGCTCCTTCTTCTTGAATGATTCTGATAATCTCACTCACTGAAAGATTCAACTCAGACCCCGTAATCAGATTTACTTCCATGCCAGAAATATTTGAATATTCCGATATATTTATAACCGGGGGAATCGTCGTTGTTGTTCTTGTCGCTCGATTAGCCTCCAGAAGTTGCGACCTCCTTTGTTCCAGTCCCTCCAAATGTGTCCGAACCTGGTTTATGTGCTCAGTGGCTTGCTCCAATCTGTCAGGAATCGACGACCTCTGCAACAATGAACAAAAAGGAAAACAAAATTTATAAACTCAGGCTAAACTACCGCCGATTCACCTATTCCGGCATTCACATGATTAAGAAAAATACGATGGAGTAGTAGGAGTTGCCGTACTCTGGTTGGGTGAGGAGGAAGTAGTGAGAAGAGCCTGGAGAAGAGATTTCTCATGTTGGATCTCCGTTCTCTTTCGATCAGATTCCGATTCATCTCCGATCAATGAGTTGAAACCTGCAGGATGCAGCTGAGTTAGGGTTTCTATGAAGTTTCTTAAGGTCTTTTATCCACAGTGAAGAACAACGTGGAACACGAACCTTTGGAAGAAAAACCTGATTGAGAAAAACATAAAGCGGGATATTGCCATTTATAGCCAATCATGCACCTCACGTGACTTATTAACTTAGCAACTGTTGATAGTTTTTTATTAAAAAAATACAAAATATCTTTGTTTTTTAGGCATAAAGATAATTTTAACCCTTAACATTTATAGTTTGTATCATTTTGGCCTTTTTCTTCTTTTGAGATAAATTTAGCCATTAACATATATTTTTTTGACAAATATCTTATTTTTTAACTAGTTTGATAACTGAACCGTTAAAAATTTAACGATGATACATATATATGAAATATAATTTTAAATGATATGGCATGTAACCTATCAAATACATATATATGGAATACAATTTTATTTCAATATAAAACAATTAAAATTCAAATAAAATATTAAAAATTAATTAATTCTAAAATAAAAGAATATTAAAAGTTCCTAACCCTAACTACGATAAAAGCAAAATTCTATCTTAAAAAAAATTAATTAATTATGTTTATATTTTTGAATTGTGTTTATATTTTTAAGATAGGATTTTTATTCTATCGTAGTTAGGATTAAGAATATTTCGTAGCCTTTTATTTTAGAATTAATTATTTTTTTAATATTTTATTTGAATTTTAATTGTTTTATATTTTATATTAGAATAAAATTTATATTCTATATTCATATGCATTTGAAAGGTTATATGTCATGTAATTTAAAATTATATTACATATATATGTATCATTATTAAATTTTTAACGGTCCAGTCATCAAGCTAGTTAAAAAATAAGATATTTGTCAAAAAGATATAGGTTAAGAGCTAAATTCATCCCAAAAAAGAATAAGGGCTAAAACGATAAAAAATATAAACATTAAGGTTTAAAATTATCTTTATGCCTTTTTTATTTATATTTTTACATTAAAAATTAAGATTATAATTTAAGGTTAAAGTTTAAAATTATAATTTAAGGATTTAAAGTTTTAGTTTATGCTTTATAGGTGAGTCTATCATATGCATCAAACATCGATAACATCACAAACGTTAAACATATATATTTAACATTAATGATATTCGACGATGTTTGACGCATGTTATAGAATTTTTCATGTTTTATAATTTAAGATTAAACCTTTGAATTTAATTATTAATATTAAAATATAAAAAATAATAAATAATTTTTATTCATAATTTATTCCTTTAAAAATTTTCTTGTTAGAAGGAATGTTTGGCAGCAGTGTGACAAAAAATTACGTTGTAAATGGACTTGAATTTAATGCAAAAATTTAACGGCTTTGAAAATTGAGTAGAATTTTAAAAAAAATTAAAATTAAATTCCATATGGATTAGGAAAACAATTAAACCTCGAATTCAATTCATTTACGGAAATCATTTACGATGAGTTACCCACAATAAGAGATGTATACCTTTTATTTTTAGAATGAAAGAATATGAAGTTTAAGATTTAAAGATTAAAATATTATATTATTTAAATATTAAAAATTAAAATTTTAAATTTAAGATCAAATTAAAATAAAATATAAAAATTATTATATAAATTTTATTAACTGTCATATCATAACCATTTATTTTTTTTAATGAAATTGATCAGATTTATATTCACATATAATTGGGAACATATTTATAACTTTTTTATAACTAGGGACTCAATAAATAATTGCGTCATATCTGGGTACCATTTTTATATTTTACCCTTTATTTATTGTTTCTCGTACGAGTGGCCCGTAGTCAAAGAGACATCAATTGATGATACTGAGAATGAAGACAACATCAAAATTTGCTAATTAGTATCCAGCTAGATTAATAGACTTTGCACTTATGTTGAACACCTAATTATTATTAGGTGATGTATAATTATCGAATTAAAAAGTAAATTTTAATTGTTTAATTAGATTTATTTTAATAATTATTGTTAAAAATTGATAGAGTAACAACAGATGTATGATATGATAAATAGAGAAAAATTATAAAATTATATATTTGGTTTTATTAATATATTATATCAATTTAAGCTTTATTTTTAACTTAATTAAATAAAATTAAACAATTAATTAAATAAGATGATATCATCATTTGATTGGATAAATTTATTTTATTTTTAAATTATTTTAATATATATTTTTTAATTAGATAATGACAGGTTCTATCCTCTGATAAAAGAAAAAGTTAAGAAAGGAAGGGCCTAGCATGGGTTAAATCCCATAACCTCGTAAGGGAAAACTGATGGCTTTACTACTAAACTAATCCAATTCTTTTTAAATCGATTATACCATTTTATATATATCTTATAATTTAATAAATGCTAGATAATAAAGTAAAATAGTTGAAATAAGATTTGAATATTCAATATTTTAAATTAAATATTTTGTTTTTTACCAGAGGCGGTGATCGGGGGCATAAACGACTATTTGGTGTTTGGAAAATTTTAGGGACTTAGGATTATTTTGTAAAAATTAAAAAATTTCAAGATTATTTTTAAAAAATAATGTTTTATATATTTTCATTTTAATTTTGATAAAATAAAATAAACATGGGTCATATCATGTTTTGATTGATTAATTTATTTATTTTATCGGATATCTAAAATTATAACCGGATAAATTTTATTTTTTATTTTTAGCAAAAAAATACTTTTAAGTACCTAAAGTTCTAAAGATATAGTTTTGAGACTTATTTTTATTTAAGCCAAAAAAAATAAGGTAAATAACATAAAATGTCATAAACTTTAACCTTTGTATCTAATAATCACTATACTAAAAATTGATACATAAAATATCATTAAACTATCATAAACTACACGAAATATTATTTATCTGTTAAATTATAATGAATCGTTAAATACAAAACAATATCATTTTAGTATAGATGCTTTGATGCCTAAAATAAACCAAAATGACACTATTTTGTTAAAAAAAAACATTGTATTTAAAGGTTTAAACCAAAAACGTTAAGGATAAAAAATTTACGCTAAATCACCAAATCAACTTAAAGATTTAACATAATTGTAATAAAAATAATATATAAATAATACTATAATTGAACTTAATTTTATTTATCTCACTATATAATTTTACAATATTTAAATATATTAATTTTATAAATAAATATATTTATTTATAATTTCGTATTACAAAACTAAAATGTTATTTATAATAATATATACAATTAAACTCTAAATCATACATGTAATCAATTAAACTATAAACCCTAAACCTTAAATATATAATTAAATCTATAATCTTAAACTTCAAACCATGAATATATAACTAAACCCTAAACCTAAAATTTTAAAATTAAAATATTATTTATTATATATTAAAATTTATAATATAAATTATAAATAATACGTGAAGTTCAAGGATTTAGGATCTATTTATATATTTAAGGTTTGAGTTTAAAATTTTTGATTTTAATTATATATATTAAGATTAATAGTTTAGTTAATTATATGTATGATTAGAGTTTGGGTCGTCTAAATAATTGTGTAATTTTTTTTATTTTTGAGGTTGTTTCGTCAAGTCTTCCAAAATAATAATTTTTAATTTTTTAAATAAATTAACAGTAATTATAATAGTATCTTTGATATTTTATATAATTTATAATAATTTATTAATATAATAATTTAATAATATTCATGTATTAATTTTTTTAATAATATATTCTAGATAAGGATTAAAGTTTAATGCCTTTTGTATAGTTTACCCCCCAAAATAAACTTCCTGACACGTGAGAAGCATGACTCCTTCTGACAATTTCTCACGTGACATCATATCCCCGTGTCAAACGACCAGGAAGGAAGCAGCATATTCAATAGTTTTCTTCACGTGATGCGCCGTAATAATAATATTGCATTAATTATATTATTCAAAGTTTCAAATAATTAATAATTACTTTCAAACTTTGACTTTATTCTTTTCTTCTTCTCCAAGTTTTACAAGTACATTTACAGTGGATATGCAGGCAATATTTACTCAATAAAGACATCAGTCACAAGAAATAATCGAATTTCATTAATTTTTAAATAATTTTAAAATATTTACATGGCAAATACTAAAATTAATTTTAAAAAATGGAAGTAATTATATAAAAGTAAATGGTCAAATTATTTTCTTTCCTTGTTAATTTTGATAATTTTATCTCTCTTTATTATTCCTTAAATGTAACAAAGAAAAAAAAACAGAGTTGTTGACCAAAAAGTTTTTCCCAGGCTATTATTATATAATATAGCTTGTCCTTTTCCAGATAAAATATGGATTAATTACGACTAACATGTTTGAATTATATAAAATTTCCTCAACTATCAATGTCATTTTAATTTGGTTATTCCAACTTTGAACAAAAATATTTCTTCTAATCGTGTTTATAATTATGTCCCATATTTAATAATTAAACTTTAATTTTAATTTTTTATATCTTAAATTATATATTAAAAAAATATATTTTACACTTACTTTTTTAAATCTTAACTATAAATTTTAATTTTAAACATTAAACTCTAAATTCAGGCTTTACTAAAAAATATACCTTAATCATAATTCTCTAAATCTTAACCCTAAATTCTAAACTTATTTTTTAGTGTTAGATATATAAGGGGCATCAGAAAAGAGAGACAATAATATAAAACTATGATTTATTGTTTTTAATAATTTTTAGGTGATTATAAAATAATATTTATTTATAATGGGGTTTTGACAGGTGTAATAGAAGTGATCACACAAGGTCTCTTAAAAAAGAGGAAGTCTAAAATTTTGATAAACTATATTCATTAAATGATGTTAATCTCGGAATTTACTGTAAAAAATTTAAAAATACTCTTAAGAAAGATGAGTTATTGTTGTTAAAATGTTATAATTATTTCTTAAATATGATAATTAATTATAGAATCTTATTGATTATTCTTATTACTATTGCTTCCGTAAAAATAATGAAATTATGGACAAATGCAAAAGAAACGACCGCACAGAGATCTTAAAAATAATAATTGTATTTAAGAGTCACATTCTTCAAACTAATGAGGATTATAAATAATTATTTTTAAGAGTCACATTTTAATAAATTATACTGAACTTCTAAATTTTTTTAGTCTCTACTGCTTATAAACAAAACTTTTTAAATTTAAATATTATTTTTTTATTAAAATCACTCATTAAATGCAGAATAAGATACCTATTTTAAGTACGTCTCTGTTAATGAATCTATATTTAGATCTCCCTAGACTAGAATACTAACCCTGACATTTTCGTCAATAATTTCTGTTGTTTCGTCAATAAAAAACCCTAATGTTTCTCAAAGGTGGATACATGCATGCACCAAATGAGAACTACGAGAGAACACAGAAACAAATGAGGTGGCACCAACGCCGCTTTACATGCTGAGATAATTCATGGCCGCCCCTGTGGTCAATTCAGTACTTAGTCCCTCACATATATAAACTATTCCATTTCACCACACTTTTACGGCACTTGGTTTCATTAGTAACATCAATTTATACAAGTATTCAAAAAAATCCCCAACTTGTTGCCCCCACCAATCATTTGTTTCACTGCCCTTGTTTCCTTCTCTTTAAACAACCAGACAGAAAAAAAAAATTAAAAATAATTTTGCGGTTAAAAAAACATATGTTATTCTTAAAAGTCACGTGTTCAAACACTAACGATGTCAACAGAGTGATTGAACGATCAATGTCAAATGATAGAGACTATATTCTAGAACAGATACTACTGTAATTATTATTAGCTTATTCAGACGGAAAAAAAAATTAAAAATAATTTCGCTAATACCAGATAAATTATTTTCTCATAATAATTCAGATTCCAACAAAATTATGAATAATAAATATCTGATTTATTAATTAATTATTCTAAATTAAATTTTACAAAAACTATTATATAAAACAATACTCTTAATTTAATTTTAATCATTTATATCATCAAAAATTAAAATTTTAATATTATTTAAAGAATTTAACGTTTCGTCGCGAAATAAACGAAATCTTGGAAAGTTTAGAATGATTGGCCACAGGTGTCAAAACCCTAATAATTAGTGTGGGCACCGAAAGGTTGGAGTTTTTGTTGTTATTTGACGCCATTGTCGTTGCTAGGAATTTTCATTGGTGTGTTGTTCTAATCTTACATTGGTAATGTCTGTATCGGACAACCATTAGGACTACTTCAGAGCCACGGGCAGTTGCATGCTATACTGGTTTTTAACCTAAAATTAAATTGTTTTGTTAAGTACATATTAATAAAAATTAAATATGTATAGATATGAATTATTTTATAGTATTTTTAAATTATTAAAAAATATTTTAAGCCATTTATAATAATAATATTTTTTTAATTGTAACTAAATAATGAATACATGTGTGGTCACGTGATACTGGTGCCAATAGACTTATGCGTCGATCATTAAAAGTCTTCCATCGAAGCATATGTTCAAAGAACACATGTAGTGCCAATAGACTTATGCATGAAATCTATCCCTAAAGATTCATCATCATTATACAAGAGGAAAATATGGCTACTCAAACCATGTGATTAAAAATATTTATACAGATTAAAGTTAATAAAAAATATTAAAATTGATAAAAAAAATAGTTTTTAGTGATGTTTTTTTTTGTTTTATAGCGACGTTTTTAAACGCCGTTAAAAACTTTTTCAGCGCTAGAAAAAATACCATAAAAATATCACTAGTTCAAGCACTCCAATCTTTTCGTAGCGTTTATGAATAAGAACGCCACAATTGATCAAGTACTATGGTGGCGTTTGAAATTAAAAATACTGTAAAATACCATATTTGTTCCACTTGAATTGAAATTTTAGTAGAATTGAGGAGTCTTATTTCATCAGACTTGAAAAAAAAATCTAAATCGAATTGAGTGAAATATAATTCAAGTAAACCAAATTTGACTCAAAATATAAACATATAAACATGTATGCATCACTACATATATGCATATAAAAATATATAAAGAAACATATAAGTATAATAAATTCATACAGAAACTCAAAAACTTGACTTTATTTTTATAAATTCTACTTAATTCATAAAGTAATTATATAAAATTTAAATCATAAAATATATTTATAAACTTGAATAACTCAAAAATTTTTAATTAATTCTACTCAATTCGATCAAACATCTAACATTAAATTATTTTTTAAGGAATCAATCCTTTACGCTAGATGACTGGATCTCCAAATTAAGATTTTATGTCTAAAAGGAATCTATCCTTTTATACAGGATATCTATATCTATATCTATATCTATCTATATATATATATTACCTCAAAGCATGAAAAATATTATTTTAAGTGCAAAAATTATCATACTTATTTTGAAATAATTCAGATAAGTTCGAAAATATTTTTTGAACAAAAATTTTAAGTTTTTTTTAGAATTTGGATTATCTTAAAATATTTGATAAGTCTAAAATTATTTTTATAAATATTTATCATATCAAAATACTTAAATTATGAAAATTTTAAAATTTTAAATTCTAACTTCAGAAATATCTCATTTTTAACATAATAATTTTTTTAAATAAAGTAAAGAACAAGAATAAAATAAGAGAACAAAGATGAGAGACAAAAGAGGGAAATTTTATTATATTCTCAAAATAGTGTTGTGTACAAAGCTTTGACCAAAAGTCTATATTTATAGGCATAAGATAAAACCCCTAATTCCAATGGGTATTAAACCCTAATAATAAAGCCCATTAAACTTTAACTTAATATATGGATATCCACCATGAATAAATATATTCATAACACTCCCCCTTGGATATCCATGAAGATAATGTGCCTTGTTAAAACCTTATTAAGATAAAAATCCTATGAGAAAAAAATTCTTAGTGAAGGAAAAAAAGTACACACATCTTTGATACGCATAACATGTTGCCTCATTAAAAACCTTACCAAGAAAACCCATTGGGACAAAACCTCGATTAAGAGAAAAAGAGTGCAATGCGTATTTACTCCCCCTCATGAAAATATCACATAAGACCTTTGAATCTTCATAATTCAATATTGAATACAAACTTCAAATGTTGAAGTAGATCATGTACTAGTGGATAAATCTTCCAAATTATTGCTTAAAATGATTCATTGAATAATATTCATCTAAAAATCATGAGGGACGTGTCATACATGAATTTTGGCTTAAGGCCTAAGTAAATATGTGATAATAATAAAGTAAATAAAATATAACAATATAATAAAAATAGAAAATAAATAATAAAATAAATAAAATAATAAAATTTAAAAAAAAGAAAGGTTGGAGTCAGTTTTGGGTTGGTTACTGGAGATCATGGGATCTAAAAAAGTGGAAACAGAGGATATGCAAGGGGAGGTCACGGCATTTTTTCGGGAAGAGTGGAATCTAATTGAAAAAAAAAGAAAACGAAAAGATAGAGAAGATTTTTGGGGACGAAATCGAGAAGGGCCTGGAAACTTGAAGTTAGAAAACGAACGAAAAGAGGTGGTGATCGTTTTATCAAACGAAGTCGAAAATTCAGGTTTGTTTGAGAGGTAAATTCTCACTTTTATTTACTTTCATTCTTATTGGAGTTTGCCTTGTAAGTGTTCTTGAAGTTTAGATTTTAGTTGGAGTTGAATATGATAGATTCAATGGGTTTTAGTTTTGATTTTCATGAATCCGGGTTGTGCGTTTGAGTAAAATTCAGTGATTAGGAGTTACTTTAGGATCGATTTGGTGTTTTTAGATCAAAAAGTGAGGTTTTCGGTAGTTTTAGAGTGTTTTTAAAGTTTCCGGTGAAGTTTCTGGCACTGGAAACGGTCACCGGAGAAGAGTGCCGGCGGCTGAAAGGTTTTGGTGGTGACCGGCGAACTCGTCGGAGCAATCGGGTACGGTGGTGCTTTGGATTGGACGGTGGTGTTGGGTTGTGTTCTCGGTGTTCTTCCAAGAACATGAAGAACACCAAGTAAAATGGGTGTTTGATCCATTTGGTTTAAAGTTTCTGGAAACATGGTGTTAGTGCAGAAAAATGAGAATATTATTCCCGTGGTCCTCAAGCTTTGAACCGCACTGCACTTTAGTCCTAATTCCTCAATTTAGCCTTTAAAACTTTAATTTTTAATCAATTTAACCCTAAATATCATTTAATTGAATCCCAAACTCAAAATTTAATTAATTTAGATGTTAATTAGATATTAATTTAATTTTTAACACTTACAAATAATTTAATTAGGTTCTTAATTGAATTTAATTTAATTTCTAAGTTGGATTTAAAATTAATTTGATCTAATTAAATCTATTTTAACCCTTGGCCTAAAATTTGATTAATTTAGACTTTAATTAGGGCTAATTTAATTTTTAAAACTTAAAATTTTTAATTAAATGATTAAGTGAATTTAATTAAAAATTTTCTTAGTTTAAAATTAATTTACCATAATCTAATTAAGTCTAATTCATGTTTAATCTTTTTTGGCCTTTTTAATTCTTACCCTTTATTATGTAAGTCTCATTGTTTCAAGTGAACTTCCCAATGTTGTTTCGAGCTCTCATATTTTAATCGAAAGTAATTTAGTTCCTTCGTCTTTTTATTTACTTTATTGTATTTATTTGTTGTATTTAATTATTTATTAAGTTTGCATTTTTAAAGTCATGTAGTATGTATGTTTAGGTGACATTTAATTACACTTAGATTAATTAAATTAGAGCCTTTTTAGGATTAGTCACTTTAATTAAATAATTAATTAAATAGGGAGATAATTTAGTAACGATGGCGTTCTAATCTTATACCTTAGATATACTAAGTGGTCAGTATTATGAAATGGCATTATGTTGGCCAAGGGTATACTTCGGTATCGTATTCGGCGCGTCATCGAAACGTAAAAAATGATAAATAATTTAAGGTTAGAATTTAATAAAATTAATAAGGTAAATATTAGTAGCACCAATAGAATTATTAATTTTGTTTGATGTCAAAATGGTAGTGTCCGTGTATTCGGATGTTATCATAATACACCCGGTGAAATTAATAATTTAATAGGATTTAAATATTTAAATTGATGAAGCATTTTTAGGTTAGAACTTAAAATCGATAAGATAATAATTGATCATGTATTTTAAAACCTTTTGGGGCAGAACTTATATTTCTTTAAATACAAGTTAAGGTTTCCTATCTAGAGAACGTTTTATTAAACTCATATTTAAAAGAAATATATTTTCTTATCCTCTTATTCGAACGATATTTATTTGCCAATAATGGATTAAATTAATATTATTATTCGAAATACCGAAATGCCACGTGTAATTAAAAGGTACTGATTTTCGGGCGCTCGTAAGGGTAGTCCTTACGCGTAACCGACTCCCGAACCCAATATTTTAAAAATAAATCTCTGGTTTGTTTTATGGTGTCTGGCCTACCAAAGTGGCCGGTGGCGACTCCAAATCATTTTTTTTAAAATTCAAATGTTTTCAATAAAATTTGGTTTTTTCATAATTAAAAGCAATTAAATTCAATTTTTTCCAAATTAATTCGCCAGGCTATTTTTCACACGTTTCGGTTTTAAAATGGTCGCGACAGCTTGGCGACTCCGCTGGGGAATTTTTTTTTTGTGAGTCAGGCCTAATTATTAATTACACGTGGCATTTTGGTATTTCGAATATAAATATTAATTTAATTCATTATTGTCAAATAAATATCGTTCAGATAAGGGTAGTATTTTCATTTGTGTGATATCTCTGTCATTCATGCATCAGCTCTCGACCCGAGCTTTTACCCAGTGAGAGTTAGATATTATCCGACGTGATGCTATCCAGCTCCGAGTTTCGGATTTCTATCTACTTCCGGTATACTAACCTTACGCATCGTGAGGTCTTCACCTCCGTTGTAAGGGACCTATACTACCGAATCGATGTCTTATCGTCGCAGTAGGCGATAACGACAGTTCGGGAACCCCGAGTCTAGATCTAAACCCACATGTGTAGAGTAGAAACCTACCCCTAATAGAGCCAGACAGGGACCATAAGATAAGGCGGTATGCTGTCGAAATACCGCCGAAATTAGGATTTCTGTGTTAAACTGCTCTCTAATTATTTTTACACAATTTAAACTGCTCTCTGGTTAATTTTAAGCACAATTCCTTTTTGTGATTATTTTATTTAATTCTTGTATTCACTGTACTAACACGAATGTTTTTTTTTTTTTACTATCTTGTTTATTTATTTGTCATATCATTTGCATTGTCATTAAATTCGAGAAATAGTAAAATTAAAAGTATCCAAAATGTCTGAAGTGTTCATTGCTGAAGAAGATAATACGGACGTTTGGGCATGGTCAGAGGCATTCCAACACGAGAAAGGAGATAGCTTATCGCCGGAAAGCGTGTCGATAATGAAGGGTTATGTGAGAATCAATACGGCTCAGAATCCATGTCTTCAGGAAGTCCGAGAAATCTGGGATCAGTGGACTGATGGTATGAAGGAACAGTTTAAGAAGAAATTTGGGGACATAACGTTGCTATTGAAGGTACCTGTAGATAGACAACTACTCAGAGCAATGACACAATTTTGGAACCCGACATATAACTGTTTTACTTTTGGACGAATTGACATGACTCCTACATTGGAGGAGTATGAGGTTTTAATCAACAGTCCCGCGGTCAAGAGAGATAAGATCTATGTTAAGCCGAACAGTACTTGAAGCTTCAAAAAGAAGTTGATGCAGGTTACAGGAAAAGAGAAAGAGTTTTGGGATGAGAAGCTCGCCAATCGTGATAATACAGATATGAACGAGGATAAGCAGAGAGTCAATTGGAAAGTATTGAAAGAGTTGATAGTGGATAGTCGTGAAGATCCCTCTAAGATAAGAAGAATCTATGCCCTTTGCATTTATGGATTAGTGTTATTTCCGAGGACTCCGGAACACATAGACCTATCCACCGTTGGGCTTTTCGAGAGGTTATCTAAAGGCGTGAATCCAGCTCCTGCAATCTTGGCGGAGACGTACAGATCCTTAACAGCATGCAAGAAATCAGGTGAAGAGAAATTTTAGGGTTGTGCACAATTATTAGAAGTCTGGTTCAGAGGTCACCGCTAGAATCCACCATATCATGCACTAAGGTATACCAGTTCATATTCGTCCATTTCGGAGCATCTGAAGGATTGCATCATAGAGAAGAAGGATGAGAGACAGTGGGAGGAACTCTTTCAGAATTTGACGGACGCAGATGTCGTCTGGAAGGCCTTCTGGTTGAGTAGAGGAACGACATTTCTGTACAGATGTGGGGAGTTAGATTGGGTCCCATTATCAGGAGTTTAGGGAGGAACAACTTATTGCCCACTTCTGGTTTCCAGACAGTTCGGATCTAGGCAGTTCATACCTGCTACAGCTGGAATGACAGGTTTCGAATACGCACACAAGACAGATGGGTATAAATCTAAGAATGATACAATTTTGAAGGTATGGAAGACGCTCAGGAAAGTTCAACCTTATCAAAGTTTGGAGATTATGACCAGGTATGATGAATGGAGAACACACAGGGTGAACGATAAGTCCTTTTAGGAGATGCCAAGGATTACCGGATCGACGAGCAGAACAACACAAGAAGCACCGTCCGTAATAGAGAAATTAAAGCATGACCGAGAGTTAGATTCGCAGAGGTATGAAAAGAGGATTTATGATCTTACGTAGGAATTAAATATGGCAAAGTATCAAGAGTCAACACATAAGAGAAAAGAGAAGGAGCTGATTAGTCAAAATGAGAAGCTAAGCCAGGATTTGAAGGAAGCACAAGAGATGTACGAAGGACATAGGAAGAAGTTTCGGAAAGGAAGCGAGAGTAGAAAAATTGAAGATTTTTCTGATTGCCTAAGTAGGATGGAGAAAGAAAAGGAAGATTACAAGAGGCTCTATGAACGAAAGTGTCATGAAGTAGGGGAAGCAAAATACAAGGCCAAGAAGAAGCTAGAAGACGAGCAAGCGAGGAATTTTGAATTGACGAACCAAGTGACGCAGTTGGAAGAGTTGATTACCAAATACCACAATGAAGACAAAGTTCATATGGAAAAAGAAAAAGAAGGTCTACAACAGAAGATGATCTCTCTTGAAAACAAGGTCCAAGAGTTGAGTGAGAAATTAACAAGGTACGAGAGAGCTTTATGCCAGGACACTAGAGGAGCGTGAAAAGCAAAATATGAAGCATCACAGAGCACCGTTCGAAATCAGAACAACGAGTTAGTCAATTTCAAAGGCCAAGTCAGAAGTATTGCCTCTTATGTACAGATTCTGTCGAAGGAAGCTACAACTCTTCTGAAGCAGCCGGATATTGAGCAAGAGCATGGAGAAGTGATTGTACGCTTGCTCCATGAGTTGACCAATCTAGGCATTAGAGCTAGTAGTTTTCTTTAAGCGGATAATTGATTGTCTTTCCTTTATATGAACTTTTTAGGTGAAACAGATGTTTTTAAATATTGTTCTTCGAATACAATGCCTCATTGCATACATGCATTCATGCATTTCATGCATCATATTACTTGCTAATTTTAAAATTAAATGTTAATAATAAAAGGGTTCTATGGCAATAAATATTTAAGTTGCAATCATTCCGCATTCATATTCAACCCGGTCACGTACTAAAAAGATGGGAACAGAAGAAAGATTAAAGAAATTAGAAGAAGATCGTGTAGAATTTCAGAATCAGCTGGATGACATAAAGAATACTATGAAAGATAGTATCGCTGAAGCTCAGGTGAATATTATCAGTCAGTTGACCGCTCTGATGCGTCCAAAAGATTCAGAGAAGAGCAAAGCATCGGAAGGAGAATCGAATGAGATGGAAGGACAGACGGAAACTACGTCTCATACAAGGGGGTAACTAGAGGTTCAGTCTACAAAAGTACAATTCAATTTAGCGGGGGCATCTGCAAGTCACCCGGTTGAAGTTGCTGATTTTGTTTCTCCGAATATCGAGGAAGTTCCGGATCTTAATTTCATGAACGAGGTGGAAAAGATGAGACAAGACATGGAGAAAAAGTATGCTGATCACTTCAAAGCGTTAGAGGCGAGAATACAAGAGATACAAGGGACTGACAAAAGCACCGACGCATTTGACTTGGGGTTGGTGTCTGATCTAGTTTTACCGCCAAAGTTTAAGATTTCGGATTTCGAGAAGTATGATGGAACGACATGTCCAAATGCGCATATGACCATGTATTACAGAAAGATGACTGCCTTTAATAAAGATGAGAAGTTATTGATTCACTGTTTCTAGGACAGTTTGACGGGTTCAGCGATCCGATGGTATACATAGCTGAGCCGAGAAAATATAAAAACGTGGAAAGATTTATGTAATCACTAATTTTATCCGGGTTTATGCTCGAATTAAATCAATCCACATCCCTTTTTAATACCCAAATCACCTTAACTTACCCTAATTTTATCACTTATTTTATAATTATTATTATCCTTACTATCTCTTAATTAAAACCAAAAATCCAAAAATATATAAATATATGATATAAATAAAAGCCTTTTATTAGAGCCCACTTTTATAAGCCCAAACCATAAATAAATTTGACCTATTAAATATAATTTTATAATATAAAAAAATATAATAAAAATCCCTACTTGGTGCCCAAGGTCTTGTTTTTAATTGGTTATTATTTTTAAAGGGATAAACCTAAAATACCCTTTATCATATTATAGATACCCTTATATATTAAAACCTAAACCTATTTTATTCCCATATGTTACCCTTTACCCTAACTATATATATAATATTTACCCTAAAAATAAAGGACCCCAAAACCATATTTTTTTTTCACAGCCGCATGCCTCTGCCAAAACCATTTTCCATTTTCCATTTCCATTTCCAATTGTACTCACTGCCGAAACCATTTCAATTTCAATTTTCATTTCCATTTCCATTTGTAAGTTGGTAGCCTCCATTATTTATATTTTTATTCTGATTGAATCACTTCACCCATTTGGTCGGTTATTTTTCAAGTTATGCCCTAATCTAATCATTACTTTTACCGTTTAGTTTAATTTGTGGATTGATTTTAATCGAGCATATTTAGATGTATATAGTTCTTTTTGAAATATTTATTGTGTATTCCATTCTTATGGTTCAATGAAAATATGAATATTTTTATTGGTATCTTTTATTGTTTTTTTTATTTGTTTATTATATGTTTTGTTTTGTTTATTTATATATGTTATTTGTTTGTTTCGTTGGTCTATTTATTTTAATCTTTTTTATCAGGTATTGTATAATATTCTTAGGTGTTTATGTACCTTTTTACTCGTGATATTTATTTATTTATTTTTGTTAATGTTGTTACATGCTTTGTATATATGCCATGTTATGGGTTTAGTTCATATGCTTTGTTAGGGTTGTGTAAGTGACAATGTTTATCTATATTTATATTATTTTATTATTGTGTTATGTCTCTTTAATTGTTATTATGTGTCATATGTTATTTTGTCTTTATGTTTGTTGTCTTTACAATTATGTCTCTTATTTTGCTTACGTCACACCTAGCTAATTAACGAGCCTAATTAAATTCGTATTTATTCGGTCGTAACGGGCCCGTGTTCCAACGTAGTGGCCGCGGTGTATGCGTTGCCTCCAAATAAAGACACGGTAAAAATAAAATTGATTCGAATCTTTAAACAAAAATTAATTTAAATGCCACTTTAATCTAAAAAATCTAAAATTAATTAAGCGGTAATTTATAAAGGTGCCAATTTTGGGCAGTTTTAAACCCTAAACCCGTTTTTAACCGTAACCGACTCTCGAACCCAAATCATTTCGAATCTCTGGTTTTTACGGTGTCCGGCCTACCAAAAGTGACCGGTGGCGACTCCACCCTTTTTTAAAAATCCCTAATTTCCCTTTTCAATCTAAAATTCCCTTTTTTTTAATCTCAAATCCCTAATTTCAACTTTTCAATTCCTATTTTTTTTAAAGAATCCTAGATTTCAAATTTCTTTCAACATTTCAAAATTTCCATTTTTTGTACACAATTTAAAAACCTAATTTTTAAATCCTAAATTTCCCCAAAATTTTATTTCAAACCCAAATCCCTAAATTCCACTTTTTAAACCCTAATTTCAATTCTACTAGTGACCCTTTCTCCCCTTTTTTACTACACACCTATTATTATTTTTAAGAATTTTATAAGGGTCGCTACAGTTGGCGACTCCGCTGGGGACCAATTTTTTAAACGAGTCAAGCCTTGTTTTTAAATACCGCTTAATTAATTTTGGAAGTTGTGGAATAAAGTGGCAATTAAATTATTATTTGTTTATTAATTCAAGCTTTCAACACATTTCAACCCGTCTCTAAGTAGGGGGAAAACGCTATGCTTTCGTGAGGATATTGTTCCTCCATATGGGCATAACGAATGGGTCCCCCTAAATTAAACTCGGTCAAGATGAGCCTGTAATGGGTGATGATCGGGGGCCTTGCTACTCTTAGAAGAGGACAGCGAGGACAATTTGGGTACCTCGTAGAACCAAAACTGCATTTAGAGAATCTAGTCAACCTACCTGATTAGAGCCATGCGGTTAACCTAGGTTCTTTTAGGTGAGATAAATAGGATTGTTTTGTCTCCTATCTTGCTTGCATTTTTGCTTTATCATTTTTGTATCGACATTTCATGAAGGTGTTGAACTAAGTGGTTTGTTCAATCAGAGGCTTTCACTATAGCTAGAGAGTCAAAACAAAAAAAAGAGGAAAAAGGAGAGAAAAAGATAAAAGAAAGAAAAAAGGGAGAAAGAAAAAATAATGAGAAAATAAAACTAAAGAAAAGAAAAGGTTGAGAAAAAAATTGAAAAGAGAAAGAGAAAATAAAAAAAAAAGAAAAGAAAATTTAGAATATAGGAAAAAGAGAGAGAAAAAAATAATGAAAATGAAAAAAAGAGAAAAGAAAATCGAGAGAATAGGGAAAGAAGCAAGAAAATAGAGAGAGAAAAAAGAAAAAGAAAAAAATAGAAAAAAAAGGGGCATTAAGATCTTAACCGGTGAAAGCTGTTCAAAGGGCGATCACTAGCGGGATCAACACCTTAACTTGCATTCATGCATACATCTCATGCATCTCATAGCATATATCATGCATTAATTAAACAAGGAGGTTAATTATAGGATCTCGTATCCGTAATTGAAGGTTTCTCGCTTGCATTTTACCAACACCAAGAAGGGCTAATGGAAGAAGACTTTGCCAAGTTAGAAGCCAATCTTATGGGGCAATTAGAGCATACTCAAAAAGAATTAGAAGATTCTATGATCAAGTCTCAACAAGACATGATGAAACAAGTTGCTCACTTGATGGGACTAAGGAAAGTGAAAGACCAACAAAGGAAATGTTCTGTTGAAGACCCCTCGGGCCCTCCCGTTTTTATTGCTAACACTTCTAGACCTCTACAAAGAGTAGTAACATCATCTCTTCAAGCTTGTGCCTCTACCCAAGCCCTACCAGGTGTGACTTTCACTAATATGGAAGGTTCGGGGGATGACATTCCAGACTTCGATGAGCTAGAAAAATTAAAGGTTGAATTTTCAAAGCAATTAGAGAAAACCAAGAACGAGTTTGAAGAGAAGCTTCAAATAAAAGAGGATGAAGAAGAATGGTATGGGTTGAATACCAATGAGCTTAGTCTGGTTTCAGGTCTAGAGATCCCTTATAAGTTCAAGACCCCAGATTTTGAGAAGTTTGATGGGACGACTTGCCCTATCGCACATATAACTATGTTTTATCGGTGGGATCTGCCAAATCCACTATTTCCACATATAACTATGTTTTATTGATGGGACGACTTACTAACAATGAGAAGTTGTTAATCCACTATTTCCAGGATAGTCTGGTGGGATCTGCCATAAGGCGGTATAATCAGTTAACCTGTGCTCAAATTAAGTCGTGGAAGGATCTGGCCAAAGCTTTCACAAACCAGTATAAGCACGTAACTGATATGATCCCAAATCGGCTCATGCTACAAGGGATGGAACAAGGGCATAACGAAAGCCTTCGAGAGTACGCTCGACGTTAGCGTGATGCTGCAGCACAAGTACAACCTCCGCTCAACGAAAGTGAACTTTCTCAAATGTTTGTGGATACACTAGAGGGAGTGTTGTACGATCACTTGATAAGCCACCCTATCAGTAGTTTTGCGGAGTTGGTTATGACCGGAGAACGCATCGAGTATGCTATTAAGAAGGGAAAGATGAAGGACCCTTATAGCATAATTTCTCAGAAAGTGGAAGATTCTCATGTCTATGTGGTGAGTTCTCACTCAACCAATCGAACTCAGGGTTGTCCCCATACTCATACAAGACCTACAAAGGTGCTTCATCCAATTCCTATGACCTACACCAAGTTACTCCCAATTCTCGTTGAGAAGAAACTTTTGACTTTGGTGCAGTCTAAGCCAAAGGATCCTCCTTACCCTGAAGGATATAATGTCAATGCCACATGTGACTATCATATGGGGAGCACAGGCCACACAACAGAGAATTGTGGAGCTTTGAGGAACAAGGTTCAAGGACTGATTGAGGCCGGTATTCTGAAGTTTTAAGAAAGAGTAGAGGACATGATCTTTGAGAAGATTCTAATCTTCGAGTTTAGATGTTCATTTTCTGCCTCCTTGCATTTTAAGTTTTGCATCAATTAATTTTGTTACTGTTTGCCCGAAAGTAACAAATACTTTTTTGTAAGGGCTTATGTTATGTTTGCTCTTTTTTTCGTTTCAATGAAAGAATGCATATTTTTAAAAACATATGTGTTTTCCTTTTTCTCTCAGAGTTCCTTGGATGTCACATGCTTGTTGTGACGTGAGTTCAGAAATGGTTAGAACGTTGTGATTACGATGAAGTATGGTTTCTTAATCAGTAGCTTTGGTCAGTAATGCACGAGAAATGAGACTACTACTCCTTCAGTGATGTTCGATGATAAGAAAATATCCTAGAAAAGGCCCGGTGAAATTGATTGATCTCAAGAATTCCTCTAAGTAAAAAGATTGCATCTAGAGAAAAAAAAGAAGAAAGAAAAATAAGGAAAAAAGAGAGAAAGAAGGAAAAAAGGAGAAGAAAAAAAAAGAGAGAAAAGAGAAAAAAAAAGGAGAGAACAAAGATTAAACAAAAGCACTCCAATATTCGAAACCTGATAATAGACATATTCGAACAAGAGTGTGGAAGTATCGGGGCACTCCGCTGAAGCAATAAGACTTAATAAGGTAGCAATGCACCATCCCAAATCTTTTGCTTCATGAGTGATGATAATATTTTCAAATCTATGACTATGCCGAGTAACTCGGAGTTTTGTTGTATGCTCCATCATTACCTTCGAGACAAAGGATTGTGATGAGTTGATTTCCCCGAAATTTAAAAGAAAAAAGAAAATTAACAGATGTGAGAGAAAAGGAAAGGGAAAGAGAAAAAAGAGAAAGAAAAAGAAAGAAAAAGATGGAAAAATAAAAAGAAGAAATAGAATGAGAAAGAAAATGCCCCTATAACTAGATGCAGTTTGAAGCACACTTCGAATTCTCAAGAAGATACTAGCGGGGTAAGTACGAAAAGTTTGAATATAAGGGGAGAAATATATTGAGAACTAGAAGGAGTAGTCTTCGAACAGATCGAGCAAATACGATAATCATGAGGATGAACCGAACAATCTGAAGGGAATTCCAAAACTTCAAATATCTCCACAACGTTCAAAGGTTGAAAACCGAACACAAAGAGTTGAGTCTAAGGCACTCTCGCATTTGATATCCAAGGAACCCATGTTTTTTTTTCTTCTTTTCTTTTCTAATTTTTGGATTTTCCAAAACATGTATATATTGTTTTACTTACAATTAGCAGATTATTTTTTTTAATAAAAGTTTTGTTCAAAAAGATTTACAAAATGCAAGATCGTTGATGCAAATGATCATCTTTGATATGACCCGAGAAGAAGGGGCAATGTATGATACAAGATGTCTCTTGAAAATACCACTTCGTTTGTAAGATGATATTCTTTGAGAATTCAGGTTAGCATAAATAAACAAAGATTACCCGAGCCTATTGTGGTTACAGATTGAGTAGAGATGAACATCAAGCCTTTGGGGCAAAAGTTATATTGAGGGCCTAAAGAGAGTCAATCAGATGACCCAAAGACAGAAAAATACAAGAGAATAACCCTCAATGTACATGTTGAAGATAGACCTTAGTGATCTAAGCCTGAATATGAGATTGAGAGCTACTACCATAAACTGAATGCAACTGAATTCGGAGACAACTGGTTCAGATGTGTCATTTTCAACCAAGTATGAGCTGTTGAATTACAGAAGGCGAAAGATTTTGTTCCGATCGGCATAAGACGATAATCTCCTTTCAAGACAAGGTGAAAGATGAAAGCCCGATGAGTTTAGTAAATAGAAAGCGAGAGTCTATCCTCCAAGAAGAAAGAAAAAGAACATTCATGCATCATTCAGATTAAATATTCATGCATCATTTAGATTAAATATTTATGCATCTATGTTAGATATCCATGCATCATGAGCATTCTAATTCGTGTCATCATTGCATTTTACTTTTTTAAACAGGAATTTTGAAGATTGGTTAAAGATTTGATCTACAGAGATAGATCTTAGCAAAGATCAAAAGTCATTCAAATTACACGATCGTGGTTTTTAAAGGCCTTCCAACCTTTGGTTATTTAGGGGCAACGAGCTTTTTGTGTCAAGACGATCAAATATCGAAACATTTAGATGAGATGTTAGGTATTCTCTAAAGGGAGATACCACCTTTTTATGAGATATTCAGGTATTCTTAAAGCAAGATACTACTTTATATTTGAACTTCAAATTTGATCCTTTCTTAAGGATGTTTTTCCTTAAAACATAAATTTCTTAATCCTTCCTTAATGATGCTTTTCTCAAAGACAATTTCTTAATCTAATCCTTCCTTAAGGATGTTTTTCTCAAAGTAAATTTTTAAATTTGATCTTTTCTTAAGGATGCTTTTCTTAAAGCAAGTTTCTTAATTTTATCCTTCCTTAAGGATGCTTTTCTCAAAGAAAATTTGATCCTTTCTTAAGGATATTTTCCTCAAAACAAACTTCTTAGTTTGATCCTTTCTTAAGGATGTTTTTTTCAAAGCAAGTTTCTTAACTTGATCCTTCCTTAAGGATGCTTTTCTCAAAGCAGATTTATTGAGTTGATCTTTTCTTAAAGATACTTTTCTCAAAGCAAGTTTCTTAACTTAATCCTTCCTTAAGGATGCTTTTCTCAAAGCAGATTTTTCGAGTTGATCCTTTCTTGAAGATGCATTTCTCAAAGCAAGTTTCTTAACTCATTCCTTAATGATGCTTTTATTAAAGCAAATTTCTCAATTTGATCCTTTCTTAAGGATGTATTTTCTTAGTTTGGTCATTCCTTAAGGATGCTTTTCTAAAAGCAAATGTATCAATGTGATCCTTTCTCAAGGATGTTTTTCTCAAAATAAACTTCTTAGTTTGATCATTCCTTAAGGATGCTTTTTTAAAAGCAAATTTATCAATTTGATCCTTTATTAAGGATGTTTTGCTCAAATCTCTAATTTCTTAATTTGATCATTTCTTAAAGATTTTTTTCCTCAAAACAAATTTCTCAATTAAATTTTTTCTTAAGGATGATTTTCACAAGATGATTTTCTTTTTAATTCGATCTTTTCTTAAGGATATTTGAAAAAAGAAAAGAAAAAAGACAAAAAAAACAAAAAATGAGAGAAAAGAAAGAGAGAGAAAAATAAATAAAGAAAAAGAAAAAGATAGAAAAAAGAAAGAAAGAAAGAAAAGAAAAAAAAGAAAAAAAAGGAGAAAAAGAAAAAATGTGAGAAAAGATGATCAAAAATCGATACCTTTTATAAGATTTTCAGGGTATTTGAGAAAAGAAGATGAAGAAGAAGAAGACGAAGAAGAAAGTAAAGAAACGATCGAGGTCAACCAATCGAGAATATACAAAGACCAACAAAGATTTTTTTCATGCCAAGACAACCAGAAGTCAAGGCAACCAACAACCTCAAAAGCCTCTAGGCAGGACATCACTTTTCAACAAGATCGTTCTCTATGACATATGCTTGAAGAAGGAGGTCATGCTTTGCGACATACGCTCGAAGAGAGGGGTCGCCCACCACGGTATACGCTCGAAGAGAGGGACCATCAGATGCTGCAATGATCAGAAATCAGAGCATCTCGAAGATGTGGATTCTACGGAGAAGGGATCAACATTGTTTTTTGCGACATATGCTCGAAGAAAGGGGTCGCCCACCACGGTATACGCTCGAAGAGAGGGACCGTCAGATGCTGCAATGATCAGAAATCAGAGTATCTCGAAGATGTGGATTCTATGGAGAAGGGATCAACATTGTTTTTGCGACATACACTCGAAGAGAGGGGTCGCCCACCACGGTATACGCTCGAAGAGAGGGACCGTCAGATGCTGCAATGATCAGAAATCAGAGCATCTCGAAGATGTGGATTCTACGGAGAAGGGATCAACATTGTTTTTTGCGACATATTCTCGAAGAAAGGGGTCGCCCACCACGGTATACGCTCGAAGAGAGGGACCATCAGATGCTGCAATGATCAGAAATCAGAGTACCTCCAAACAGGGGAGTCGGATAAAATTAGTGCTTGTAGTCTTTGCTTTATCATTGTTTCACAACGATAAGCAAAGAAGGGCAACTGTTATCACTAATTTTATCCGGGTTTATGCTCGAATTAAATCAATCCACATCCCTTTTTAATACCCAAATCACCTTAACTTACCCTAATTTTATCACTTATTTTATAATTATTATTATCCTTACTATCTCTTAATTAAAACCAAAAATCCAAAAATATATAAATATATGATATAAATAAAAGCCTTTTATTAGAGCCCACTTTTATAAGCCTAAACCATAAATAAATTTGACCTATTAAATATAATTTTATAATATAAAAAAAATATAATAAAAATCCCTACTTGGTGCCCAAGGTCTTGTTTTTAATTGGTTATTATTTTTAAAGGGATAAACCTAAAATACCCTTCATCATATTATAGATACCCTTATATATTAAAACCTAAACCTATTTTATTCCCATATGTTACCCTTTACCCTAACTATATATATATAACATTTACCCTAAAAATAAAGGACCCCAAAACCATATTTTTTTTTCACAGCTGCATGCCTCTGCCAAAACCATTTTCCATTTACCATTTCCATTTCCAATTGTACTCACTGCCGAAACCATTTCAATTTCAATTTTCATTTCCATTTCCATTTGTAAGTTGGTAGCCTCCATTATTTATATTTTTATTCTGATTGAATCACTTCACCCATTCGGTCGGTTATTTTTCAAGTTATGCCCTAATCTAATCATTACTTTTACCGTTTAGTTTAATTTGTGGATTGATTTTAATCGAGCATATTTAGATGTATATAGTTCTTTTTGAAATATTTATTGTGTATTCCATTCTTATGGTTCAATGAAAATATGAATATTTTTATTGGTATCTTTTATTGTTTTTTTTATTTGTTTATTATATGTTTTGTTTTGTTTATTTATATATGTTATTTGTTTGTTTCGTTGGTCTATTTATTTTAATCTTTGTTATCAGGTATTGTATAATATTCTTAGGTGTTTATGTACCTTTTTACTCGTGATATTTATTTATTTATTTTTGTTAATGTTGTTACATGCTTTGTATATATGCCATGTTATGGGTTTAGTTCATATGCTTTGTTAGGGTTGTGTAAGTGACAATGTTTATCTATATTTATATTATTTTATTATTGTGTTATGTCTCTTTAATTGTTATTATGTGTCATATGTTATTTTGTCTTTATGTTTGTTGTCTTTACAATTATGTCTCTTATTTTGCTTACGTCACACCTAGCTAATTAACGAGCCTAATTAAATTCGTATTTATTCGGTCGTAACGGGCCCGTGTTCCAACGTAGTGGTCGCGGTCTATGCGTTGCCTCCGAATAAAGACACGGTAAAAATAAAATTGATTCGAATCTTTAAACAAAAATTAATTTAAATGCCACTTTAATCTAAAAAATCTAAAATTAATTAAGCGGTAATTTATAAAGGTGCCAATTTTGGGCGGTTTTAAACCCTAAACCCGTTTTTAACCGTAACCGACTCTCGAACCCAAATCATTTCGAATCTCTGGTTTTTACAGTGTCCGGCCTACCAAAAGTGACCGATGGCGACTCCACCCTTTTTTAAAAATCCCTAATTTCCCTTTTCAATCTAAAATTCCCTTTTTTTTAATCTCAAATCCCTAATTTCAACTTTTCATTTCCTATTTTTTTTAAAGAATCCTAGATTTCAAATTTCTTTCAACATTTCAACATTTCTATTTTTTGTACACAATTTAAAAACCTAATTTTTAAATCCTAAATTTCCCCAAAATTTTATTTCAAACCCAAATCCCTAAATTCCACTTTTTAAACCCTAATTTCAATTCTACTAGTGACCCTTTCTCCCCCTTTTTTACTACACACCTATTATAATTTTTAAGAATTTTATAAGGGTTGCTACAATTTACATCGCGCCTTTATGGAAAACTACAAACATGTATCAGAAATGGGGCCTACCAGAATTATGTTGCAGCAAATGAGCCAGAGGTCGAATGAAATATTCCGGCAATACGCTCATAGATGGAGGGATTTGGCTTCTCAAGTACAACCTCCATTGGTCGAGAGCGAAATGACCCATATGTTTGTGGAGATATTGAAAGGTCTGATGTATGATCGCTTGTTTACCAATACTTCGATGCAAAGTTTTTCTCAGATTATCGTTATGGGAGAACTTGTTGAAGCATCCATTAAGAGCGGGAGGATAGAATGGTCCGATAGTTCCAAGAGGAGCTTCAAGAAGAAGGAAAATGAAGTGAATAGCGCCGTTGTATATGAGGCGCCGAGAAATGTAACGATCTCAAAACCGGGAGGAGGAGCAAGTAGCTCGCAGAACTCAAACAAGAAGGATTCGAAATGGGAGAGGCCAAGTTTTACGCCCATCCCTATAACGTATGCCGAGTTATACACTCAGCTCTATGATGCGGATATGATACGTCCGTATTACATCCTGCCGCTTCAACCTCCATACCCGCACTGGTATGATCAGAAGGCTCAGTGTGAGTATCATTCTAAGATTCAGGGGCATAGTATTGATAATTGTACTGCATTCAAAAGAATAGTTCAGAACCTGATCAATACTGGGGTTTTGAAGTTTGACGAACCCAGTATATCCACGAACCCGTTGCCAAAGCATGATGGTCGAGGTGTGAATGTGATTAAGGAGGACCAAATGAAGCAGGTTAAGGTGAGTGTACCAGAGATCAAATCGCCTTTAAAATGGGTGTTCAGACAGTTGTTTGAGAATGAGCTTATATGCCAGGAGATCATGATGTTGAAGGAACCAATTGAGGCAGGTCTGTACTGCGATTATCACCAAGAACTGGGACATGATATCCAGTTTTGTGATGAGTTCAGAAGTCTGCTGTAGGGGATGATGGATAACAGAGAGATAGAGTTTTTTTGCTAAGATTAGAGAGCGAAGGATGATGGATGTGTGCACGTCTGAGAGGACCATGCCGAAATACAGCGCGAATAGACCGTTGATTATTTCGACCTGACCAAAGGGTAATAATTCATCAGGGGATGTAAAGCCGACCCCTCACATAGTGATTACTCCTCCAACACCTTTTTCGTTCAAGGATACTCAGAGGATTCCTTGGAATTACACTGCAAGTGTAACCGTGCCAAGCAGTTCAAAGACTACCGAGGAGATACAGCCAGAAAAGCCCGAGGTGGAAAGCAAGATTGAGACAGAAGGACCAGGGAACAAAGTGGGTCATTTCACGAGGAGTGGAAGATGCTACTCACCAGTTCAAGAGAAGGAAGAAGAGAAGGAATATAATGTCGAGAAGAAGAAGATTTTTGAAGAGCCAGTGCCGAAAGTAAATGAGCCAGTTACTGAGGAACAAGCACATTAGTTCCTGAGGTTTTTAAAGCACTGTGAGTACAATGTTGTCGAGCAGTTGAAGAAACAGCCGGCTAGAATTTCTATTCTAGATCTATTATTGGGTTCCGAGGGACACCGCAATGCTTTGTTGAAGGTGTTGAATCAGACATTCGTTCCGAAGGATATATCGGTAAATAAACTGGACCGGATTGTGAACCATATTACTGCAGACAATTATATAACATTTGCTGATTGATAATGGTTCGGCGCTGAATGTTTTGCCTATGGTGACTTTGCAAAGGTTGCCTGTGGATGTTGCTCATATGAAGAGCTACCAGAATGTGGTTAGAGCATTTGATGGGACCATAAGGGATGTATTGAGCAGAATAGAAGTACCACTGTTGATTGGGCCGTCTGTATGCAATGTGGATTTTGTTGTTATGGATATTAAGCCCACTTATAATTGCTTGCTCGGAAGACCCTGAATTCATTTCGCCAGGGTAGTGCCGTCATCTCTGCACCAAAAATTGAAGTTCGTAATTGATAGAAAGCTGGTATGTGTTGGAGCGGAAGAAGACATTATTGCTTCAGTTTCTACTGATACACCGTACATTCATGCAAACGAGGATGCATTAGAGTGTTCGTTCAGGGCCTTGGAGTTCATCAACGCTGCGTTCGTGGCCGAAGGTGTGAAGTTTCCATGCCCTAGATTGTCAAATTGTACAGAGATGACCGTTAAACAGACTCTCGGTAAAGGAGCCAAAACTGGAAGAGGATTAGGAAGGAAGTTGCAAGGAAGCTTACGCCCAAGACCCGTGGTTATGGAAAAGGGTCAAAGTGGACTGAGATTTTCAATAGAGACATTTTGGAAGAAATATGGGAAAACTGCAGCCAAGAGGTCAGTCCCGCTAAATTCAAAGATTGACTTTATCTCTTATGGGCTTGTAAATATCACAGAGCAGGCCGAGAAGAATCATCAAGAAGTAATTAGACTGCAGGAGGAAGAGATCTTCGGGCATACTTTTGATGGTCTGTTTGTGGGAGGAATTTCTGAAGGGCCGAGGATGAATTTTCTGAAAGGAATCCGTCCATGCTTTCCTGGCGAGACTCTAAGAAACTGGACTGTGGAAGATTTACCTGTAGTTTTTAAATCAGACTAATGCTATGAACTACTTTATACCTTTGCCTGCGGGTATAAGGGATTTTCTGTAGGGAACTTTTTAACGTATTTTCACTAGTAAAAGCGATGTTTTTTTATTTCTCAAATGGCAAACATTTTCAGTTTCTTTTATTCATTCATTTGCTCATTTATTTATTCATTCATTAATTCATTTATTATTCTTTTCCAAATATATAAGTTTTCTTTGCAGGTTCCCAATCAATGATCATATGAGTGATTCTAAGCCTAATCCCGAAATAGATTTAGAAAGGATCTCTTGTCTAACAGAAATCAATGAGTGTGAAGATAATGTGGATATGAGATTCCTGAAGATTTATTGAGATTGGTGGAAAAAGAAGATAAACAGATTATGCCCTACAAGGAAGAAATAGATATTTTGAATTTGGGCATCGAAGAGTCGAAAAAAGAAGTCAAGATCAGGGCAGCATTTTCACCTGGGGCAAAACAAAATTTGATTGATCTGTTGCAAGAGTTCAAGGATGTTTTGGCGTGGTCCTACCAAGACATGCCAGGTTTGAATACTGACATCGTAATAGACAAGTTGCCAATTAGACCAGAGTGCAAGCCGGTACAGTAGAAGCTTAGAAGGTTGAGACCAGAAATGCTGTTGAAAATCAAAGAAGAGGTTCAGAAACAGATTGATGCAGGATTCTTACAGGTGGCTGCATATCCAGAATGGGTGGCAAACATAGTTCCGGTACCGAAGAAAGACGAAAAAGTGCGAATGTGTGTGGATTACAGAGATCTAAATAAGGCAAGTCCGAAAGATAATTTCCCTTTGCCTCATATAGATGTTCTGGTTGACAATACTTCGGGGCATTCGTGGTTCTCCTTCATGGATGGTTTCTCGGGTTACAATCAGATTAAAATAAACCCGGAGGATAGGGAGAAAACAACCTTTACTACACTGTGGGGCACGTTTTGCTATAAAGTCATGCCCTTCAGATTGAAGAATGTTGGGGCAACATATCAGAGAGCTATGGTGACACTGTTCCATGATATGATGCATAAAGAGATTGAGGTTTATGTGGATAATATAATAGTCAAGTCTCAAACAGAAGATGGGCATGTTCAGAATTTGAAAAAGTTGTTTCAGAGACTGTGAAAGTACCAGTTGAAGCTCAATCCTAACAAATATACTTTTGGGGTTACATCTGGAAAGTTGCTCGGTTTTGTTGTTAGCAGACGAGGCATCGAAATTGATCCAGATAAAGTCAAAGTAATTCAAAATTTACCGCCTCCAAAAACTAAAAAAGAAGTTCGGGGATTCCTCGGAAGGTTAAATTATGTCTCTCGGTTTATTTCTGAATTAACTGATAGATGTGATTCGATCTTTAAGCTGCTGCGGAAGAATAATCCATGTGAATAGGACGACGAATGCTAGAAAACGTTGGACAAGATCAAACAATACTTGTCAAATGCACCGGTATTGACGGCACATGTTTCTGGAAGACCATTGATTTTTTACCTGACGGTGTTTGAGAATTCCATGGGATGTGTGCTGGGGCAACATGATGATACTGGGAAGAAAGAAAGGGCAATTTATTACTTGAGTAAGAAGTTTACCGAGTGTGAAGTACAGTATCCGTTTATCCAAGAGATGTGTTGTGTGCTTGTTTGGGTTACTCGACGGCTTAGACAATACATGTTATACCATACGACATGGTTGATATCGAAGCTTGATCCGTTGAAATTTCTGATAGAAGCACCAGCTCTAACTAGGAGATTAGCACGTTGGCAGATGCTGTTGTCTGAATTTGACATATTGTATGTGAGCCAGAAGGCAGTTAAAGAGAGTGATATAGCTGATTTTCTTGCAAGCAGAGTTTCAGATGAGTATGAGCCTCTGAATTTCGATTTTCCAGGTGAGGATGTGATGACCATTTTTATAGAAGAAGATGATGAAATCAAGAAATGGAGATTGTATTTCGATGGAGCAGTTAATGCTCTGGGGCATGGAATCAGAGCTGTGTTGATTTCTCCAAATGGTATGAATTATCCTCTCACGAGTAAGCTGGAATTTTTGTGTACTAATAACATGGCAGAATATGAAGCATGTGTTATGGGATTGAAGGCCGCAATAGAAAGGAAAATAAGAGCCTTAGAAGTGTACGGGGATTCAGCCCTGGTTATTTATCAGTTGCGTGGGGAATGAGAGACTAAAGACGCAAAATTGATGGAATATCGCAAGTTAGTGTTGGAGCTAATCGAAGAATTTGAGGAGATAACTTTTGTATACCTCTCTAGGGAAGACAACCAAATGGCGGATGCTTTAGCTACATTGGCTTCAGTATTCCAAGCGAATAGACCGGAAGACATGATGTTGATCCGAATGCAAAGTTATGAAACATATGCACATTGTTGCAACATGGAAGAAGAGGATGGTAATCCTTGGTACTTCGACATCCTGCAATACATCAAGTTTCAAGCTTATCCGCTTGGAGCGAATGAAAATGACAAAAGAACAATCAGAAGAATGGCTGCCGCGTATGTGTTAGATGGTGACGTCTTATACAGGAAGACCAGAGATCAGGTGTTATTGAGATGTGTCAATGCTCGTGAAGCTAAAAGTATTCTTGAAGAAGTACATGATGGGATTTGTGGTACGCACGCCAATGGTTTTTCAATGGCACGAAAAATAATGAGATATGGATACTATTGGTCTACTATGGAAGGAAATTGCATAGAGTATGCCAAGAAGTGTCACAAGTGCCAGATTTATGCAGATAAGATCAACTCTCCACCAGTACCATTGCATACTATGAATTCACCGTGGCCTTTTGCTGTATGGGGAATGGATGTAATTGGGCAGATTCACCCAAAGGCTTCGAATGGGCATCGCTATATCCTAGTGGCTATCGATTACTTCACCAAGTGGATAAAAGCTACTTCTTATGCTAACATCACGAGAACAACAGTTTGCAAGTTCTTGAAAAAAGAGATTATCTGCCGATATGGTCTACCAGAACGCATCATCACAGATAATGCCACCAATTTCAACAATAGAATGATTGCAAAACCTGTGAACAGTTCAAAATAATTCATCACAACTCCGTAGCATACCGACCGAAGATGAATGGAGCGGTTGAGGCGGCTAACAAGAACATCAAGAAGATCATATCAAAGATGACAGAAACGTACAAAGACTGGCATGAAAAAATTCTTTTTGCTTTGTTTGCGTACCGAACATCGATGAGAACTTCTACTGGGGCAACACCATATTCTCTGGTATACGGGACTAAAGCAGTGTTACCATTAGAATTTGAAATTCCATCTCTTCGAGTATTGTCAGAAGTGAAACTAGATGATGCGGAATGGGTACAGATTCGTTTGGACCAGTTGAATTTGATTGAAGAAAAACGGCTGAAAGCTATTTGCCATAACCAAATGTATCAGAAGCGGATGATTCGAGCTCATGATAAGAAAGTTCGACCGTGAGAATTCCGAGAGGGTGATATAGTGCTTAAAAATATCTTGTCGATACAACGTGATTTCCGTGGGAAATGGATACCGAATTGTGAAGGGCCATATGTTATCAAAAAGGCTTTTTCTGGGGGCGTAATTATCTTGGTTGAAATGGACGGAAAAGAATTTCATAAGCCTGTGATTTCCGATTCAGTTAAGAGGTATTACGCTTGAAGAATAAAAAGGAAGAATGAATGAAAAATAAAGAAAAAAGAAAAACGAAAAAGAATAAGAATAAAAATAAAATGAAAAAAGAATGAAGCAAAAACCCGAAAGGGCGTTTCATAAGAAAATGAATGATAAAAAGAAAGAAGGGGTCAAGATGAAAACTCGCAAATGGAGTCTTGATACCAAAGGAGAATTTGAGTCGAAAACCATGAATGGCGGCTCAGATGTATGACAGAAGGCATCCGACAATCTATACCTCTCGTTTATCTAGTAGTTCAGAAGGGGTTTCGTGTTTGCAAAGTTGGATCCTCATTTGAAGAACTGTTAGATGAGCAGATCTATTTTAAATCTATATCTCGAGAAAAGGCCCAGATGATCGCATGTGATAGGCAGTTGAGAATTTGTATTTGTTTCTTGCTTTTCTCTTTTCATTTGTTTGCCATGACTATTTTATAATTCTATGCTTGTCACAAATATTTAAAAGCTTCAGTATGTATTCCTTTTTTCTCTTCCGAGCTTTTCTTTTTATCCAAAGTATCGTGCAAGTGAATTCATGTGAATTTATAAATACAAAAAATTTCTTGTCATTATTTTGTTTCAAAAGTTACAGGTAATATTCGTTTTTCAGATCAGGATAACAGAGTAAAAGTGAATATGTTCAGATGATCAGACAGAACCCTAAAACAGGTGAATATGTTAGAGAAAAGTCTCCAAACAGTGGCTGAAATCAATATAAGGATCAAAGTTAAAAGAAAAAGAAAAAAGAAAAATAAATGGAAAGTTTTGAAGTGAAAATATAAAGGGACGCTCCAAAACAACTTTGTGAGGAAGACTATCATCAAAGGTTGCCTCTTAACGTGAGATGAATAATTGAACATCATCAAGGCTGCAGAAAGAAGATGAAAGAGTCAATTGGGCTCATCAGAATGGCAATTGACTGATAATATGTACCTTTCTAGGCAATACTCATGCATCATAATAAAAATATCTGCATTAAGATTATACTAATAATGCATCATATTTCTATTAAACAGGATTCAGAAACCTACAAGATTGATTCTGGAAAAGAACAAACAACAACAACAACAACAACAATAATTTCAAGATTTCACGGAATATGAGGAATTTTATAATAAGAAGAACAGCCTCAGGTTCCATCACTTTTTGATCTGGAGAATTTCATAATGAGAAGAACAACTCCAGATTTCCCGGAGACGAGGAATTTCATAATGAGAAGAACAATCTCGGTTTCCATTATTTGATCAGTTTGAAGAATTTCATAATGAGAAGAATATCTTCAAACTTTTCTAAACTTTGGAGAATTTCATAATGAGAAGAACAGCTCCAAAGTCCATGAGATACGAAGAATTTCATAATGAGAAGAACAACTTCGGATTCCATCATCTTTTGTCTGAAGAAATTCATAATGAGAAGAACAGCTTCAGACCCTGGAGAATTTCATAATGAGAAGAACAGCTCCAGGTTTCCACGGGATACGAGGAATTTCATAATGAGAAGAACAGCCTCGGGTGTCGTCACAGGTATTTAGCTTGAAGAATTTCATAATGAGAAGAACAACTTCAGGCTTTGTTAGCGTAATAGGGGCCAATAAGTTTAGGGCAAAATTCATGTCTTTTCAGTCTTTGCTCGTCTCCTACTCCACAACATTGAGCAAAGAGGGGCAGCTGTCATACATGAATTTTGGCTTAAGGCCTAAGTAAATATGTGATAATAATAAAGTAAATAAAATATAACAATATAATAAAAATAGAAAATAAATAATAAAATAAATAAAATAATAAAATTTTAAAAAAAGAAAGGTTGGAGTCAGTTTTGGGTTGGTTACTGAAGATCATGGGATCTAAAAAAGTGGAAACAGAGGATATGCAGGGGGAGGTCACGACATTTTTTGGGGAAGAGTGGAATCTAATTGAAAAAAAAGAAAACGAAAAGATAGAGAGGATTTTTGGGGACGAAATCGAGAAAGACCTGGAAACTTGTAGTTAGAAAACGAACGAAAAGAGGTGGTGATCGTTTTATCAAACGAAGTCGAAAATTCAGGTTTGTTTGAGAGGTAAATTCTCACTTTTATTTACTTTCATTCTTATTGGAGTTTGCCTTGTAAGTGTTCTTGAAGTTTAGATTTTAGTTGGAGTTGAATATGATAGATTGAATGGGTTTTAATTTTGATTTTCATGAATCCGGGTTGTGCGTTTGAGTAAAATCCAGTGATTAGGAGTTACTTTAGGATCGATTTGGTGTTTTTAGATCAAAAAGTGAGGTTTCCGGTAGTTTTAGAGTGTTTTTAAAGTTTTTGGTGAAGTTTTCGGCACCGGAAACGGTCACCGGAGAAGAGTGCCGGCGGCCGGAAGGTTTTGGTGGTGACCGGCGAACTCGTCGGAGTAATCGGGTACGGTAGTGCTTTGGATTAGACGGTGGTGTTGGGTTGTGTTCTTGGTGTTCTTCCAAGAACATGAAGAACACCAAGTAAAATGGGTGTTTGATCCATTTGGTTTAAAGTTTCTGGAAACATGGTGTTAGTGCAGGAAAATGAGAATATTATTCCCGTGGTCCTCAAGCTTTGAACCGCACTGCACTTTAGTCCTAATTCCTCAATTTAGCCTTTAAAACTTTAATTTGTAATCAATTTAACCCTAAATATCATTTAATTGAACTCCAAACTCAAAATTTAATTAATTTAGATGTTAATTAGATATTAATTTAATTTTTAACACTTGAAAATAATTTAATTAGGTTCTTAATTGAATTTAATTTAATTTCTAAGTTGGATTTAAAATTAATTTGATCTAATTAAATCTATTTTAACCATTGGCCTAAAATTTGATTAATTTAGACTTTAATTAGGGCTAATTTAATTTTTAAAACTTAAAATTTTTAATTAAATGATTAAGTGAATTTAATTAAAAAATTTCTTAGTTTAAAATTAATTTACCGTAATCTAATTAAGTCTAATTCATGTTTAATTTTTTTTGCCTTTTTAATTCTTACTCTTTATTATGTAAGTCTCATTGTTTCAAGTGAACTTCCCAATATTGTTTTGAGCTCTCATATTTTAATCGAAAGTAATTTAGTTCCTTTGTCTTTTTATTTACTTTATTGTATTTATTTGTTGTATTTAATTATTTATTATGTTTGCATTTTTAAAGTCATGTAGTATGTATGTTTAGGTGACATTTAATTACACTTAGATTAATTAAATTAGAGCCTTTTTAGGATTAGTCACTTTAATTAAATAATTAATTAAATAGGGAGATAATTTAGTAACGATGGCGTTCTAATCTTATACCTTAGATATACTAAGTGGTCAGTATTATGAAATGGCATTATATTGGCCAAGGGTAAACTTCAGTATCGTATTCGGCGCGTCATCGAAACGTAGAAAATGATAAATAATTTAAGGTTAGAATTTAATAAAATTAATTAGGTAAAGATTAGTAGCACCAAAAGAATTATTAATTTTGTTTGGTGTCGAAATGGTAGTGTCCGTGCATTCGGATGTTATCATAATACACCCGGTAAAATTAATAATTTAATAGGATTTAAATATTTAAATTTATGGAGCCTTTTTAGGTTAGAACTTAAAATCGATAAGATAATAATTGATCATGCATTTTAAAACCTTTTGGGGCAGAACTTATATTTCTTTAAATACGAGTTAAGGTTTCCTATCTATAGGACATCTTATTAAACTCATATTTAAAATAAATATATTTTCTTATCCAAAAGGATATTCTTATTCGAACGATATTTATTTGCCAATAATGGATTAAATTAATATTATTATTCGAAATACTGAAATGCCACGTGTAATTAAAAGGTACCGATTTTCGGGCACTTGTAAGGGTCGTCCTTACGCGTAACCGACTCCCGAACCCAATGTTTTAAAAATAAATCTCTGGTTTGTTTTATAGTGTCTGGCCTACCAAAGTGGCCGGTGGCGACTCTAAATCATTTTTTTTAAAATTCAAATGTTTTCAATAAAATTTGGTTTTTTCACAATTAAAAGCAATTAAATTCAATTTTTTCCAAATTAATTCGCTAGGCTATTTTTCACACGTTTTGGTTTTAAAATGGTCGCGACAGGACGAAACTTGAAGAAATATGTTTCGTTTTATCATATTTGATATATCCACCTTGAGATATAAATTTTGTATTATCTCTTTATAAGATAGCTTGCATCTTATCTTGTGAAAAACATTCACATATCTTCAGGATATGTTTACCCAAACACATATTTCGGCTTTGCCTCATGCATAACAATTATTTAAAGGTAATGATCTCGTAACACTTAAATAATATTTCTGGACCAGTTAAGATATGATGCTTCCAGATCAAATAATGTATATATTGTGCTTTTAGACCAAGAATATCATTACCCTTTTCTTGAGGCAGAAAGAATCTTTGTTTACACTAAGAGACCTAACTACCATAAGGGTGGTCAATGAATATGCATTATTCATGTAAAGTCTCTTTCAACATTTTTCTGTATGTCGATTGATGTACAAGGATTTGAGAATATCTCTTCACGAGTCTCAACTATATTCAAATCATCGACAACAATAAAAATTCAGAACTAATCCATTTAATCAAAATGCTTGGGGAAATTAAACAATTCATATAGCATTATGCTAATAAATATTGTTGAGTTGATCGGTGTTGAATAATGGCCAAGAGGGGGGGTGAATTGAATATTAAAAATTTGGTAGGAGAAATTCGGTAAAAATCGAAAAATGAAGAACACAATGATTTATAGTGGTTCAAGCTTCGAACAAGCTCTACATCCACTACCTTAGCTCCTACTAAGGATTTTGAAACCAATTCACTATTTAATTCAACCTTTTTCTAGGTTCAAGGGATAACCTTTACAAACAAATCAATTTTCTACCCAAAATTGATTTAAACCTCACAAGGTGTTATAAGAAGTTTGATTTGGCTAAAAAAGATTCTCTCACAAGAAATAATAGCCCCTAATACAAACAAACTCTCCCCAAACTTAATTTACAACAGATCAAAGTGAAATACACAAGTTGGGAGGACAAAATATGCAATGAAGTGCTTTGAGTTGGATTTGTGAGCTTGGATGTTGCTTGATGTTCAATTCTCTTTTTATGCTTTTGAAAATGCTTCTTTTTATACCTTCTCATTGATTTCTAACCATTGAAGTTGTTGGGAAAGTAAATATGGACGTTGGAGCTTCATCTTTCCATCATAAATGCACTTTGCAACAGGTGGTATCGAAATACGGGGTATCTGTTTCGAAACAAGCCAAGAAAAGAAAGAGCCGTTGTGCATTTAATAAGGGGTGTATCGATACCTGTTTCGATACAAAAACTTTCTGTGATGCCTGGTATCGAACCTTGTTTCGATACAGGCTAACCATCATTCAAAAATTAACTAACACCAACGGTCGACTCATTTAAAGCTTGAAAATAGCCATTGGAGATTAAGGGTGTACCGATGATACCTGCATCGATACCAAGAGTCATATTTTTAAAATTAAAAAATAATTTGAAAATTAACCAAGATGTTTCGATACCAGTATCGAAACATGGGTTGACAGAAAGTTTTGGTATCGAACCTTGTTTTGATACCCGTTCTTGATCTCAAGAACAAGCCTTGAAAAATCCCAAGTGTATTGATACCTATTCTCATGGTATCGATACCCTCGTGTAAAAATGGCTTGTAAGAGTATTTCAAAGTTCTTGGTTTTGACTTAGTGATAAAACTTTGACTTAAGGACCAAAAAGTTATTTCAAAATAGTCCTTACATTTATTTGTTATATCAAAATCAATTTTAGTTTTACAATCTCCCCCTTTTTGATATAACAAAACCCAAAGGAATTTTAAGTTTTGAAATAATTTGGTTGAAAGACTCCCCCTTAATATGTGTCCCAAAAAATTTTTAAAATTGTTGATGGTTTTCGAAAACTTAAAACTTAGAACTTTCTCCCCCTTTTTGTTAGATCAAAATCAATGAAGCATAAATATAAAAAGATAATCAAGGTAATAAAGTAATTATAACACTTAAATATAAAAGTTCATATGATAAGCATAAACCATAGAAAACAAAGCATCCAAAATATAATCCAACAATAATAAAGACCAAAACATAGGGAAATAAAAATAGGTACATAAGTTCTAATATGAATGCATCATAACTAGTCTTAATAACTAAAAAGCAAAGCATAAGAAAGATCGAAACGATCAATCATCCGACATGTCATCACCGTCATCATCATCATCCTCATCATCTTCATCTTCATCTTCATCTTCATCTTGATTAAGTTTTTGGCTTTGACGGAGAGCTTCAAGAGATACTCTCAAGGAGTGTCCTTGAAGTCTCTAGGCTTGTCATCCTAGTGTTGATGGCATCAAAACCTGAAGTGAATTGAGTGGAAAGAGTGTCAAGCTTGCCATCTATGGAATCCAAGCGGGCGTTGAGAGAATCAAACTTAGACGTGAGGAAGGTCAACATATCAAATTGATGAATAGGTTCCAGATCAACCGGAGCATGAGGAGGAGAAGGAGGAGCACCTCGAGTCCACTCACTATTAGAGGCATAGACAAAGTGAGCACGGTTGAGTGAAGTTTCTCCAATAAGCCCTTTCTTCAAAGATCCCACCTTTTCATAAGAGCAATCTATGTCCAAATGCAAGAAGATGGTGCTTAGAATGCACGCATAAGGAAAAGATTGAACAAGGGGGGTAGCACGGTTTTGGATGTGCCACACAATATTCGAGAAGACAATCCGAGCAAGTTTGGTTGGATGTTATCACGGAAACATGTGATCCAAAAACTATCAACTTGACGGATCCTAGAGTATCTCCCATTAGAAGGACGAATCTACCAAGAGATGATAAGATGGAGGAAACGGTCGTGTGCGTCAAGAGATGTAACCGATCCGGTGAAAGGAGCAAGAGAGTCTTCATCATCATTACCCTTATCCTCAAGACCAAAAACATCAAGAAAAGTAGAGACGTTAATCTTGAAAGATTTTCCCATAAGATACGATTTAATGGCTACTACTTTACTCTTGTCCGGAGATAAGATACATTTAGCATTAGTGTAAAAGATAAGGATGAGAGTTGGAAAGAACTTGTCGGTATGAGTGAGAAAACGCAAGAACTTCCACTCGACAAGTTGGTCATAGTAACGAAAAGAAAATCTATGTGACGTGATGAATTGAATGTCCACACATCTTTCCTTTTTGAGAGGATAGCTCCGGAAAAGGTTGTAATTGTCCAATCTACGATCATTGTCTAGACTCTTAGCATAGACCTTATCAAAATCAACTCGTGCAACACGAGATGATGAAGATGATCCGGCTTCGGTACGAGATCGCTTCTTTGGTGCCATGATCTAGGATTGGATAAAAAAAATTTTGGATTAGTTGAGAACAATATGTATGCTTGTATATATAATACAATTCAATCCTATGAAATAATCTAACAATTCAAGGTATTTAAGGATTAAAAATTTTGAAAAACCATCGAAAAACTTATTCGAACAAAATTTATATTCGATTAAAACAAGTTGGATTTTTGAGACAAAAACATAGGTTTATTGAAACCCATAAGATAGACATTTAAAACATACTCAAAAACTGAATTTTAACAAACTAAAAACCAACGAAATTAAGATTTTTCAAAAGTATACCTTGATTGTAGATTAGGATGAATTTCGTGATTATGAAGCACCGATTGTTGATATGATGAAGTCTTTGATGCGTAGATCAAAATCCCTCAAAGAAATCGTGAAGAAATTGTGTTAAGAGAGCGAATTTGATAGGATTTTAAAGAGAGGGTCGGCTAGGGTTTTAGGGTTTTAAATTTGGAAGTGTTTTAATGAGATTAAAGTTAGGTTTAGAGTGTTTTAAACAACTTCCGTCCTCGTGTATCGATACTAGTATCGAAACACCCTGTTTCGATGCTAGAATCGAAACGCAGGTATCGATGCAAGCATCGATGCCTGTTCTTCCCAACCAAAAAACCAGATGGGCTGATGAACAGGTATCGAAACAGGGATTAACTGTATCGATACCTTCAACCTTTGCTTTGCATTTTGGCTATTAAAAGTACTAGAAATGAGTCTCTAAAGCCCCTAGAAGCATGCATATGATGTAATGACATGTTTATTATGCGTGAAAAAGTTCATACTCCCCCTAGCAACATGCATGGAGTCATCAAGATACAAGAGCATCATAAGCATGATTTAATTCAAGATTCAAGCAAGATAAGCAAAAAGATGACACTTAGCAAGTCAAGATAGGCTAGTTAGACCTAACTCTCTCCTAAGGGTCCAAAAACGCTCCTTATCCAAAGGTTTAGTAAAGATGTCCGCTAATTGATTTAAGGTGTCAACAAACTCTAAAGCAACATCATTTTTAGACACATGATCTCTAATGAAATGGTGTCTAATTTCTATGTGTTTGGTTCTAGAGTGATGAATGGGGTTTTTGGTAAGACATATGGCACTAGTATTATCACACTTAAGAGGTATGGTGTCTACCTTAATGCCATAATCTAAGAGTTGTTGCTTCATCCATAACACTTGTGCACAACAACTCCCTAGGGATATGTACTCCGCCTCGGTGGTAGATAGAGCTACACTATTTTGTTTCTTAGAGAACCAAGATATGAGCATACTACCTAGGAATTGACAAGTTCCGGAAGTACTTTTCCTATCTATCTTATAACCTCCATAATCCGCATCCGAATAGGCATGAAGATCAAAAGAAGAAGCTTTAGGATATCAAAGACCTAAACAAGGTGTATCTCTAAGGTACCTAAAAATTCTCTTAATGGCTATAAGGTGTGATTCTCTAGGACTAGATTGAAACCTAGCACACAAGCAAACACTAAACATAATATCCGGTCTACTTGCGGTAAGGTAAAGCAAAGAACCTATCATTGATCTATACAATTTAGAATCAACACGCTTACCTCCTTCATCCTTGTCAAGCTTAGTAGATGAGCTCATTGGTGTGGCTTAAGGTTTCACATTTTCCAAGCCAAACTTTTTGAGCATATCCTTGATGTATTTTGCTTGATTGATGAAGGTACCATCCTTCCTTTGCTTGATTTGGAGTCCCAAGAAGAATGAGAGCTCCCCCATCATGCTCATCTCGAATTCACCTTGCATTAGCTTAGAAAATTCTTGACAATAACATTCATTAGTAGATCCAAAAATAATATCATCAACATAAATTTGAACTACTAAGATGTCATTTTTAAACCTTTTCATAAAAAGTATAGTGTCCACCTTCCCTTTTTCAAAACCTTTTTCAATTAGAAAGGTTGAAAGCCTTTCATACCAAGCTCTAGGAGCTTGTTTCAAACCATATAAAGCTTTTGTTAGTTTAAAAACATGGTTTGGAAATTTTGAATCTTCAAAACCCGGTGGTTGTTTAACATACACTTCTTCATTTATAAAACCATTTAAGAAAGCACTTTTGATATCCATTTGAAAAAGCTTGAAATAATGATAACATGCAAATACAAGTAGCATCCTAATGGCTTCCATTCTAGCTACGGGTGCATAGGTTTCATCAAAATCTATTCCCTCCTCTTGAGTGTAACCTTGAGCTACTAATCTAGCTTTATTTCTTACAATGTTACCACTCTCATCTAGTTTGTTTCTAAAGACTCATTTAGTTCCTATAGTAGACTTATTACTAGGCCTATCAACTAATGTCCATACATTACTTCTCTCAAATTGATTTAATTCCTCTTGTATAGCCAAAATCCAATAATCATCACCTAAGGCTTCTTTGATATTTTTAGGCTCTATGCATGAGATAAAAGCAATATGATTCAATAATCTAAGAGAAGAACGAGTAGTTACCCCCTTGGACGGATCACCCAAGATTTCACCACTTTTGACATAGTTGAACTCCCTTGGGTAGCTCACTTCCCTTTCTTCAAGCTTTACATTTCCCAAAGCTTCTATTGGAGGATCTTGTGCTTCCTCATTGCTTGGAATCCCATCCACCTTTGATGTTTGTCCATCATCAATGGTTTCAATGATTCCTACATCATCATCATCATAAGAATCCTTCCTAGGAAGGAGGTTATCATCGAAAACCACATGTATAGATTCCTCTACAACTAAGGTTCTTTTGTTGAAAACTCTATAAGCCTTAGAATTTAAAGAATAACCAAGGAAAATAGCTTCATCACTTTTTGCATCAAATTTACCTAAATTGTCTTTTCCATTGTTCAAAACAAAACACTTGCACCCAAAAGGGTGAAAATAGCTAATGTTAGGCTTTTTAGACTTTAAAATCTCATAAGGAGTTTTCTTTAAAATAGGACTAACCATTGCTCGATTTATGATGTAACAAGAAGTGTTTGTGGCTTCCGCCCAAAAATACTTAGGTAAATTGTTTTCACAAAGCATGGTTCTAGCCATTTCCTCTAAAGTTCTATTTTTCCTCTCAACTACCCCATTTTGTTGAGGAGTGCGAGGAGCCGAAAAATTGTGGCTAATACCATTTTCATTACAAAAATTTTCAAAACCTAAATTTTGAAATTCGGTTCCATGATCACTTCTAATATGAGAAATTTTTTGATCAAGATCATTTTGAGAAATTTTTAAAAATGTGATGAAATTTTCTAAGGCCTCATCTTTAGAACTTAAAAATAGAACTCAAGTATACCTAGAGTAATCATCAACAATAACAAAAGCATATGATTTTCCACCCAAGCTAGTAGTCCTAATAGGTCCAAAAAGATCCATATGGATCAATTGTAATACTCTACTAGTTGAAACATCATTAATGGACTTAAAAGAAATTCTCTTTTGTTTACCCTTGGCACATGCATCACAAATTTTATCCAAAGAAAATTTGAGCTTAGGTAAACCTCTAACTAGATTTTGGGAGGCAAGTTTCTCTAAAACACTTATGCTAGCATGACCAAGTTTCCTATGCCATAACCATGCATCATTTTCATCACTAGCAACTAAGCATGCATGAGATATGTTTATGTCATCTAGATGCACCATGTAAATATTTCCTATGCGATGACCTATGAGCATTGTTCTATTGGATTCTATGTCAATAATTTTACAACCATTTTTATCAAAAGAAACATAGAAACCTTTATCACACAATTGACTAATGCTCAACAAGTTATGCTTAAGACCATTAACAAGTAAAACATTTTCAATAAGAATAGAGGAGTGATTACCAATAGAGCCTATACCCTCAATTTGGCCATTGGAGTTGTCACCAAATGTCACTACTTCACCCTTTTTGAGCTCTAACTCCTTAAACCGTCCCTTGTCTCCGGTCATATGCCTTGAGCATCCACTACCAAGGTACCACATATTTTGACTTGAAGCTTTGGCCTTGAAGCAATGCTCAACCAACAAACAAAAATTAGTTTTTCACTTTTGGTACCCAAATCATTTTGGGTCCATGAGAGTTAGTCCCTAAAGGCTTGGTTCCCTTAGGAATCCAAGAGGCAATGACATTTATATTATTAGAAACAATGAGTTCCTTAGGAACCCAAACACTCCTAATTTTTCTATGTCTAGAATGCCTTTGAAAACCTTTTTGTTTGTGGTTTTGAAAATTCTTTTTGACATGGTTGGGTTTTGAAGAGCTTCCTTTTTCAAAAATTGAACTCCCAACCACCTTAATTTGTTCTTTAAGCTCGTTCACCACCTTGTGGTGATTTTCACTCAAGCTTGAAATAAGGTTGTTTAAATCAACATTTTCCTTTTGAAAAAAATTTAAATCATCATTTAAATCAACAACCTTTTCTTCCAAATCCAAAATTGTTTTTGTCAAAGAATCATTTTTCATTTCTAAATCGGAAATAATTTTCTTGCTTTTCAAAATTGATTCTTTGAACTTCAAAACCAACTCATCATACACATCTTGTAATTCATCATAAGCATCATAAAGTTCATCATAAGATAAATCATTACAAGATGGTTCAAGGGTTACCTTAGGCTCATCAAGAGCCATGAGATACAAGTTGGCCACTTCATTGTCCTCATCGGATGATGACTCCTCATCACTCCAAGTGGCAACATGAGCTTTATGTTTCTTCTTCTTCTCAAAACCCTTCTTTTTGTATAGTGGGCAATCGATCCTAATGTGACCGGGCTTCTTGCATTCATAGCAAATAATTTGATCTTTCTCCTCTTCTTTGCTCTTTGCTTTGAAGTCCCTCTTTCGTTGGAATCTTCGATTCCTATTTGCCCTCATAAGCCTTGTGAATCTTTTGGCTACCATGGCCAATTCCTCTAGCTCTTCTTCTTCATTAGTGTCCATTTCTTCTTGTGACAATGAAGCTTTAAGAGCAATCCCTTGCTTCTTTTTCTCTACTTTCCTCTAATCTATCTTTACCTCTTCTTTCTTTTTCTCTTTTTCTCTTCCTTTCTTTATGATCTCATGGGTAAGAAGGGATCCCACAAGAGCATCTAGCTTTAGAGTCTTCAAATCCTTGGCTTCAATGATAGCCGTCCTTTTGCTATCTCAAGACTCGGGAAGAGAGTAGATAAGTTTCCTCACAAGCTTCTCTTCCGGAATGATCTCACCAAAACCTTTGAGACCATTGACAATCACGGAAAATCTATCGAACATTTTGGTGATGTCTTTATCCGGCTCCATCTTGAAATTTTCATAGTTTAGGTTGAGAAGACCAATCTTTGTTTCCTTCACATCATTGGTGCCCTCATAAGTTGTCTCCAAGGAGTCTCAAACTTCTTTGTCACTTGTACATGAAGATATCTTGGAGTAGATATCAGGGCCTAAAGCATAAAAGAGAATGTGAAGAGCTTTATCATTTGTGGACATTCTCCTTCTTTCTTCATTGGTCATCTCGTTCCTTTTCTTAGGCACTTGCCGATCTCCTTCTTGCTTCATAGGGATAGAGGGTCCATCTTCGATTATATCCCAAAGGACATAGTCATTGGAGTTGATGAATAGCCTCATCCTATTCTTCCAATAAGGATAGTTGTCCCCATTGAAGAAGGGTGGCTTGGTAATGGAGTGAGACTCGTTCCACGAACCGGAAGTGGAGGCCATTTGATTTTTGTTGTGGAGATGATCAACAACCCTTGGATATTCTTTGGTGGAGGTGAATCCCTTCAAAGATCTAGCTCTGATACCAATTATTGAGTTGATCGGTGTTGAATAATGGCCAAGAGGGGGGTGAATTGGATATTAAATATTTGGTAGGAGAAATTCGGTAAAAATCGAAAAATGAAGAACACAATGATTTATAGTGGTTCAAGCTTCGAACAAGCTCTACATCCACTACCTTAGCTCCCACTAAGGATTTTGAAACCAATTCACTATTGAATTCAACCTTTTTCTAGGTTCAAGGGATAACCTTTGCAAACAAATCAATTTTCTACCCAAAATTGATTTAAACCTCACAAGGTGTTATAAGAAGTTTGATTTGGCTAAAAAGGATTCTCTCACAAGAAATAATAGCCCCTAATACAAACAAACTCTCCCCAAACTTAATTTACAACAGATCAAAGTAAAATACACAAGTTGGGAGGACAAAATATGCAATGAAGTGCTTTGAGTTGGATTTGTGAGCTTGGATGTTGCTTGATGTTCAAATCTCTTTTTATGCTTTTGAAAATGCTTCTTTTTATACCTTCTCATTGATTTCTAACCGTTGAAGTTGTTGGGAAAGTAAATATGGACGTTGGAACTTCATCTTTCCATCATAAATGCACTCTGCAGCAGGTGGTATCGAAACACGGGGTACCTGTTTCGAAACAATTTTAGTTTTACAAATATTCAATGAGGCGATTATATCAAATACTCCTAAATCTTTCAATCCATAAAAGATATATTTAATATGATTGAATAATGTTCTCGAGAACTTGAATTAACTGCTTCTGGTAGTCTAAATCCTTTTAGAAGCTTCATGTAAATGTTTTTATCAAGAGGCTTACACAAATAAGATGTAACAACATCCATTAGACGAAACTATTTCATTTATTGTCAGAATATCTAAAAGTAATTACATCCACCACCGAGGAATATATTTTCCTTATTCAATTTCATATCTTTGTGAGAATCCTTATGCAACCAAATGAGCTTATATCTCATGATTTCCACTTTTGATTTCTCTTTCTTACAAAGGCTCATTTATATCCACGAGCTTTACACATTTCAATGTACAAGCTATAGGCTCAAATACTTCTCTTTTCAAAAGAGATTTAGTTTCGTCTCAATTGCCTCTTTCATGTTGTCCAATCATTTCTTTGTTTACATTGCCCAATTGACAATGATTCATGATCCACATCATCAAATAAAATCTCTAGTGCTATATTTCATGCAAATATATTAACGAGGTCGATTTAATTTCAGTTCCATTTATTACCAAACATGACATAATCTATTGAGATCTCTTTATTGCCAGGTACCTGAGTCATGTCAATATCTCTATTGGAGACCATTTAATCTCTTCTAGAGATTTTCATAATCATTGATTCCTCGATTAGACCATCATAAAATATAGCTCATTTTCCTTTTCGAGGATCTCTTATCTTTGGAACTTACTTGTCTACTACGCTTTAAGCGTATTTAGACTCATTAGCAACTAGAGTTTGTCCTTTCATGACATCAAATTTAATCGGAGTATTCATAGCTGGTATACGTGACTTAGTCACTCTTTTAGGGTCAGTAATATCATCTGGCAATTGATTTGCTAAATGAATTATCCATTGAACTTATAGTTCACATTGTGTATTACGTGGATCAAAAAGAAAAAATGATAATCAAAATGAACTTATTTCTTTTCTCAGCTATTTATTTTCTCCCCCTAATGTTGGGTAAATTACCCATTAAAATGATAGTCAATAAATCATCTATCAGAAGCTCTTATATATATTCCCAATAAAACTCATCTTTGTGCGTTGTGGTGGAGCAATTAGAATATATATCGCACACCCAAAAAAATTGAGATGAAAAATATTTGGTTCTTGACCAAAAACCATTTATAATGGGGAGAACTTATAATTATTTGTTGGCTTGATGCGAATTAGTGATACTATATATAAAATGATATGTCATCAACATTATCAAGACCATTGTCTTTATAAGATAATCTAGAAAATATGCTCATAATTTTATCAATTGAGCAAGTAGCCTCGCAAATACCAAGTTGCAGGTTAATAACAAAGATACATATAACCATCTAGTCGATGCATTGATAAAAATCATAAAATATCTAGATGAACTGTATGAAAGGTGTATGAGCCCATATATATCACCTTGTATCCGTTCCAGAAAATTAATAGATTTGCACTCTATCATAGTTGTTGATGATTGAATAATCAAAATGCTTTCATAGCAAGTATCACAAGAAAAATTACCTTGAAGAAACTCTTAGTTCTTCAATAAATGACCACATGAAAGTGTCAGCAATTTTTCGCATCATAATTAAACCAGGATGGTCTAACCGGTCATGCCAAATAAAATAATCAGTAAACATCTAGTTTACAATAGCATGAGCTTCAATTTATACTAATTCTTATGTAGTACAATATGGATGACAGTGCATGTAATTTTGCTAAAATTTCATTATTGTCTTGAGTTATACTCGTAATATTGAGATTGTCATCATCCCTTTAACTGATATTCTCAATATATTTCTATAAATATCTTTAAAACTCAATATCTCTTTGCCATTTTGACGAGTATAATACACTGTAAATATGGAATAAAGATCCATTTGGCAATAACATATTTGCCCAACAAGCATAATGCACTGTAAATATGAGATAAAGTCTCATTTGGCAAATAATATATTTGCTCAGTCGGAGCTTTTGTGCACCTTTTAATACGTGTTTTATTTCATTCACTTCGGGAAATAAAAAATATGTGTTCTGTACCATTCACTTTGGGGAATGAAAAATATTAAAAAATAGCATATCATATCAAATCGGATCAAAGATAAGCTCTCAAGAGCTCTTCCGAAGCATTTATATTTTAGTACTTTGAGATATAGTACTCATATTTCCCTTGTATTTAAATGGGAAAATATTTCTTATGCTTAAGTATTGTATGAGTACTTGCACTTTCTACTAAGCATAAATCGTCATAAATTATTGTATATTTTATTCTGGAAGTAATCATATTCTTTTAAGGAAAAATTAACATAAAGGATAAATAAATAATATATAAAGTAAGTTAACATAAATAATAAATGAAAATAAAATAAAATGAAATAAATAAAAGATCTAAAAAACAAAATAAATGGCGGATTATTCTCTGGAAGGATTATGAGAAAATTATCAATATCCAATTGAGTTGGATTAATAACGCTATTATTTTTGCCACAAAGAAAATTTGTTTATATTTTTTTTAATTTATCATTCATTATTATGGATAAAGTCCATAATACTTCGGCGTTTGACAAATACGAGATCAATGGTTTGTACCATCACATTGATAACATAAAGATTTTAATATGATCTCTATCATTCTTGTTATCTTTATAATTCCACTTCTTGTGGATATAAGTATTCTCAAAATAATCATCTTATCCATATCTATTTTATGATCTCAATCATGATCACAATTACTAATGTGACATTTATTTTTTCCGCTGTAAAATATCATATTCACTTCAGGGAATGGAGCGGAGACTGATAGGTATTTAAAACCCTTGTATGATATTGTGTCTGTAAGACAACATTAATGTGTGAAAAGTGGAGTATGTTTTTCTAACATATCCTTATCAATGATACTCTGTCACATAATTGAGTTTTATTCACTAACCATATAATGAATTATCACGTTTGCATTCACTTCAAGGAATGAAACAAATTTAATAATCGCATGGAATAAACATCATGTTTGCATTCACTTCAAGGAATGTCATAAATCCAATAATCGCATGGAATAATCATCATGCTTGCATTCACTTTAAGGAATGTCATAAATTCAATAATCGCATGGAATAAGCATCATGCATTCACTTCAGGGAATGCCTCCCATAAAAATTCTTTGATCAAGACGATTTTCGTAACTTGAACTTGGGAAAAGTCTATAGTCGAGTTTTTTGATATAAAAATAATATTGCTTTCAAGCAAATATAAACTTTATAACATTCAAACTATTAAATAGTAATTGATCAACCAATATATATACAATACATACATGGAATAAAAATTTAATCCTTATATGCGGCGTTGTTAAACCAGTCCACAAGGTCCTTTAAAAAGAACCTCCTTTGAGACCAGTAGCCTTGCAGAACGAGATGTCCAGCCAATATACTCGGATTAAACCAACATAAAAAACATATTCATTAATTATAGTTTCAATATTTGTTCTAATATCATATAATACTTAAAACATGATTAAAACATAAACTTTCATCATCATAATAAAATAAACAAATATTAGTTATAAATAAAGATAAAAAAAGTCTCAACTTAAATAAATAAAACATACCGAATTTTCTACTAATTTGAATATAAGATAGATTTAATTACCAATATCTTCTTAAAATCTTTTTTCGAGATTTGTCGACAAGAACCACGGTATTTGATCCACTTTATCGCTACACAAATACCAAACAATCAAAGATTTTAATAAATTAAAAATCAAATCAAAGATCAAGAGAGAAAAATAACCGATAATTAAAATATAATTGAGGGAGAAGAACTTATCTTTGAGTTATGCCAGTAACAAATTCTTTTCAATAACTCCTTCAAGATTTGAACGACAAACACCTTCGTTGGTTAGAGTCTCGTGCTGATAACGTGTTGTAAATAAAGTAAAAAACAAGAATAAAATAAGAGAACAAAGATGAGAGACAAAAGAGAAAGATTTTATTATATTCTCAAAGTAGGGTTGTGTACAAAGCTTTGGCCAAAAGTCTATACTTATTGGCATAAGATGGAAACCCTAATATCAATGGGTATTAAACCCTAATAATAAAGGCCATTAAATTTTAACTTAATATATGGATATCCACCATGAATAAATATATTCATAACATTTTTAAAATATTAGTTCCTTGAATTTTTTTTACAAATTAATCTCAAAAGTATATTTAGAGAAATCAGTTTTTCTTTTTTTATCTAAAATTAATTAAAACTTTATTAATATAAAATAAAAATGGAGAATAAGTTAGAACTTAAGCACATGAAACATTGAATTAAAAAAAATACTTTGCTTTGTATAATTAAAAAGTCATGGTCAATGGTAGTAAGATAATTGATTTTTTTTAATCAAGAAGCCAACGTGTAAAATTGCTTTGTATTTGATTTTTTTAAAATATAGGAGAAATTTAATTAAAATATTTTTTAAAAAATAAGTTTAATACAAAAATTAAAAATTGAGGGAATTAAATTGGAATAAGTAGGGATGAGCACGGGTAGGGTAGGGTCGGATTTTCGGCCCACCTGCACCCGACCCGATTTTAGGGTGAAAAAAATCCGATCTGACCCGACCGATTTTTAAGCTTTAAAATCTGACTCGATCTGACCCGGACTGAACCATTAAAAAATTAAAATTTTAGGGAATAAACTATAAAAAATAAAATTTAAGGATCTAATTATAAAAATATTTAATTTTAGTGACCTAATTGTAAAAAAAATAATTTTAGTGATCTAATTATATAAAAAATATATAAAGAAGGATTATTATTGTAAATATCCCTAAAATATATATGGAAAAATTACATTATTAGTCTCGGGTCGGATCGAATCGATTTTTTTCCATCCTAAACCCGAATCCAATCCGACCCGAGATCACCCTCAAAAAAAAATATCCGACCCAACTCGATCCTAACTCAAATTTTTCATCAAAAAATCCGATCCGTTCAGACCGGATCGGATCGAAACCCATTGGGTTTGGGTCCCGTGCCCAAAGAATAAGAGGAGATAATAAACTGAAACATATAAATTTGATGTTTAAATATTGGAAATTTCCGTACATCACTAGGCTTTAGGCCTGCTCTCGTGTGTCCGGGCTTGTCCCAGGGGGGAAGAACCCATTTCAAACTAATTCAAAAACATATAGTACTAAAGATTTATTACTATATAAAAATAAGTTAATAACACATTTTTTTAATTATATTATTTTAACCTATAATAATTGAAATTAAATACCAACAATAACATTGTTTGTACAAGAAGCTATTATTTAAGTAAAACAAGAAAATAATTTAGAAAATTTTACGACGGGCGTCGAACACCGCTGAATACCGTTAATGATAAACACCGTTGAATATTATTATACTAATGAATAAAAATTAAAAAATTTAAGAACTAAACATATAATTATTAATTATTTAAAATATTTTTTTATTAAATTAATTTATAATTATTATTTTATTTTTAAATAATTGAATAAAAATACTAATTTAAATTAATTTAAAAAAATAAAAATTCTAAACTCTAAACCTGAAACCAAAACCTAAAACCTAAATCACTAAACATTAAACTATAAACCCTAAAATATAAAATCTCAAAATCCTTAATCCAAAACCTAAAATCAAAACCCTAAAAATACTAAGCCATAAACACTAAATTTAAACCATAAAATCATAAATCCTAAAATAATCAAAACCGCTATATCTAAATCTTAAACTAATTTTGGGTTTCAAGTTTAGGATTTATACTTTTTAGAGTTTGAAATTTTTCTATTTTAAGGTATAAATTATGGTTATATTTTTAGATTTTATGGTTTTATTGTTTTAGGGTTTAGAGTTTATTATTTAGTGTTTTGGATTTTAAGATTTAAAATTTAGTAATTTAGTTTGAATTTAGGGTTTTAGGTTTTGGATTTAGTATTTTTTATTTTTAAATTAAAATAATTTAAATAAATCATTTTAAAATATTAAAATATAATATATATAATTTGTTTAAAATATTTATTTTAAATTATTTGAAATTATATGATTAATCATTAAAAATTTTAAATTTTATCAATTAATTTAATAGTGTTCAACGGTGTTATCGTTAGTGATGTCCAATAATATTCGACGTACGTGACAAACTCATCCAAATAATTTAATTAATTAAAAGCTATACATATTTTAATATTACAAAGAAAAGACCAGACATATTTTGGACACGGAAGGAACTTAACTGAATAGAACAGGAACCGATCATGTGTTCGTTTCCTTTAGAAAAAGCAGCAGAAAGTTTTCTCTAAGCATCGTTTGCATTTTCCTTTCTTAGGACGAGGCTTAGGAATAGGGGGTTCAGACTTCTCTGGGTACCCTGGAGGCTTTTGAATTGGAAGTCTCACCTCAGCCTCAAACGGCGGAGGAGGAAGAGGATATGGATTCTGTTGAATGACTATCACATTAGCAGGGACTATGTTCGTCTTCGGATCATGAGCTTTGGGCTCCGTTTGCTTATCACGATTGTCTCCATGGCTGTTAACCGGCGGATCAGATGATGTGAGTGGTTCCTTTGGAGGATACAACTGATCTTCAACTACAGACCTTCCTTGATGAAACACTGATGGAGGTGGAGGAACCTGCCCCGATGGGATGCTTTGATGTTGCACTTGCTGCTGCTGGTGGGACTTCTTTTTACTGTTTTGATTCTCAGGATTGTCGTTTTTTGGAAGAACGGTGACCGGAGTTTCTTGTTGGTGGTGATGGTGGCTGCTTCGATTGTTAGCATCATTGTTTCTTGGAAGAACTGTTACCGGAGATGTTTGCTGGTGGGAGTTTTTATGACTGCTTTGATAGTCAAGAATGTCGTCTTCTGGAAGAACCGTGGCCGGATATGCTTGCTGCTGGTGATGGTAGGAGTTTTTAGGATTGGTTTGACTGTCACCAGGATTATCTCTTTCTGCAAGAACCGTCACCGGAGATATTTGCTGGTGGTGTCGGGTAATGCCACTTTGAGGATGATCCTCGCCGCCGTTGCCACCGAGGAGTTTCCCCGAAGTTGGATTATAACGGGAAGTAGAGCTTTGAGGAGAATGGTTCATCCCTTTCACCTGGAACTGGAAGGTCTGGTCTCTACCATGCCTCTTAAGTTCCATCTCAATGTATATTTAAGATCGACAAAAATAAATTTAATAATTGAAGCTGATTCGTTTCGTCCAACTTTATTAAACTTCTAAAAAAATTAATTTACTTTATTCCATCTCAATGTATATTTAATATATTTAATCGCAAATTATGCAATGCGGCTTATACACGTCGATTAAGGTTTTGTTTGTTTTAAAAGTTTTAAACGAGGACAAACGTCTATTTATAAAAGTTATATTTTTTTATTTTTCTAAATGATCGTTTGGAAAAAAAATAATTGATGAACGAATAATTAAAAGAAAATACAAATTATTTAAATACTTATTGTTAATATAATTATTACTGATGAACGGACATTTTTTACCATAATAAAAAACACAACTTAAATCAATGAATATTATTTAATATATAAATTTTGTAAAAATTTCGGTGTACATGAAAAGACTATGAGCCTTAATTTTTTTTCAGGAATGTTAATTGTTTATAAGTAGTGTAATATCTTCTAATATAGTGTTAATTTAATTTAAATTAAATTTATATATTTTAAATAAAAATATAATACTGACTCTACAGTATAATAAAATTTGAACTTAGCAGATTATTTCACTTCTCAGTGTTGATTAATGAACAATACACGTGATGATATGAATATTATGAACATGGATTGTTATTTTATTAAGGAAGAAGTCTCACGTATTTATACAAGCAAATCCTTGATGCTTGGATTGTTGATGCAGCAGCAAAACAAACCCTAAAGAATAATCTGGAATGTTTGCATGGAATAAGGACAAAATACATGAGAAATGGACCTCCTCTTAGCTGGTGACGTGGTGTATTGATGAGCTGGTGATGAGGTTGGTTATGGAATTCATAACCTCCTGACATTCACCCGGTTTCGTTTCTTTCTTCTTCTTGAAGTCAACGAAAGAAACAACATGAAGTTTATCTCTGAACTTGATGAATTGCTGAGCTGGTAGAGGTTTAGTGAGTATGTCTGCAACTTGACATTCGGCTGGGACATATCCGACTTTCATTAGTCGACTCATGACTTTTTCACGAACAAAATGAAGATCCAAGTCGACATGCTTTGTCTTGGCATGCATGACTGGGTTGGTAGCCATGGCTACTGTGCTGGTGTTGTCACACCAGGCTTTTGGAACATCAGATAGTTGAACCCCAATGTCTTGGAGCAAATTTTGAACCCATACCATTTCAGATGTCCCATCTGCTAAGCTTCGATACTCAGCCTCTGCTGTGGATCTTGAGACTGAACGTTGTTTTTTCGAGCTCCAAGACAATAGGTGATTGCCATAATACACACAATAACCAATGATGGATCGTCTGTCGTCTTCATCGCTTCCCCAATCTGCGTCTGAAAAGACAACAAGTTGAGACATCGTGGAGGGTTTTGTAGCATCAAAAAATAGGCCATAGTCCATTGTTCCCTTGAGGTAGCGAAGAACTCGTTTGATGGCAGTCCAGTAGATAGACATGGGACACTGCATGTACTGAGCAATTTTATTCACGGCATAAGATATGTCTGGCCGAGTGTGACAGATGTACAGAAGAGCACCTACCACACTTCTGAATAAAGTAGGTTGAGGGAAAGATTCTCCTTCTAGCTTCTGGAGTTTGGGGGAGACAACCATGGGGGTGTCAACAGGTTTGGCATTGGACATTTCTGTTTTTTCCAGCAAGTCAGCTATGTACTTTTTCTGAGTAAGAAACATACCCTTGGCACTGGTGAGAACTTGAATGCTTAAGAAATAATCAACAGATCCAAGATCCTTCAGAGAAAATTGGCAATGGAGATGATTTTTGACAGTAGCTATGTGATCTTCAGAACTTCCTGTTAGGAGAATATCATCGACATAGATAACGATATAGGTAACAACGGTGCTGGTCATATACTTGAAAAGGGAGACATCTGCTGAAGATTGTTCAAAATGAAGAGACTCAAGAAATCCTTTGAGGCGAAAGAACCAGCTCATTGGAGCTTGTCGCAGGCCATATAGTGCCTTGACCAACTTGCAAACCAGAATATCACCAGTATCAGTTACTTGTTCGAAACTTGGAGGTTGGCTCATGAAAATTTCTTCATGAAGTTCACCCTTTAGGAAAGCATTGTTAACATCAACTTGATGAACAATCCAACTACGTGTGACTGCAAGAGAAAGCAAAACATTGATGGTGAGAGATCGGACGACAGGACTAAATGTGTCCGTATAGTCATGACCTGCTATCTGAGAATAGCCTTTGGCAACAAGGCGTGCTTTATAACGAACGATCTTTCCAGTAGCATCCCTTTTGATTTTGAAAAGCCACTTGCAATCAATGATTTGTCGATTAGCAGGTGCTGCAACCAAGGTCCAAGTGCCATTGGTTTGGAGAGCTGAGAATTCTTCCATAACAGCTGCACGCCACTCAGGATGATCAAGTGCTTCATAAATAGTAGTAGGAATGTCATCACAGTTAAGCAGGCAGAGCTTAGGTTTAAAGATTCCTCTTTTGCTCCGAGTTGTCATGCTATGAGTGTTGGTAGGAGGCAAAGGTGGCTCGACTGTGGGAGCAAGGGGAACAAGAAACTCAGATGGAACTGTAGAAGCAGCTGGTGGATCAGCAGCAGACGGATGGTGTGAATCAGCTAATGGATCATCAGCAGGTGGATGGGGTGAAGCAGCTGGTGGATCAGCAGCAGTATGCTCAGTAAAATTGTCAGCAGCTTCTTCCACAATAGGTTCAGGTGGAAAAGGAGGCACGACTGGATCAGGTGGAGCAGAAGGTGGCACAACTGGTACTGGCTCAGAAACAAACTCCTTGGGTTTGTTCTGAGGAGGAGATGTAAGCTTGTCAAGAAAGGGAAAACTTGTTCATCGAATAAAGCATGTCGAGTAACATATATTCGACCATCAGGATCGAGACACTGATAGCCATGATGCCTGGGTGAATAACCCAAAAACACGCATTGTTTGGAGCGAAAGTCGAGCTTATGTTTATTGTAGGGTCGAAGATATGGATAGCAGGCACACCCAAAGACTCGAAAGAAGTTGTAATCAGGTTTCTTCTTCATGAGTTTTTCATAGGGAGATAGATTTCCAAGAGCCACAGAGGGCAGTCTGTTAACGATGTAGGTTGCACTCAACACGGCATGAAACCAAAACCTTAAGGGTATGGAGGCATGAGCTAGGAGACACAAAGCTGTCTCAATAAGTTGCCTATGTTTGCGCTCAACAACTCCGTTTTGTTGAGAGGTATGGGGGCAAGTAACTCGGTGTTGAATGCCTAGTGCTTGAAGTTTGGAGGAAAAAACTTGAAATTCACCACCTCCATCAGTTTGAATAGCTTTAGGTGTGCAAGTAAATTGAGTTTTTACTAAAGCCAGAAATAAGTCTAGTACATGGATAGTTTCACTCTTGGTTCGGAGTAAATATGTCCAACAACAACGAGAGAACATGTCAACAAAGGAGACATAGTATCTAAAGCCAGAAGAGGCAATAGGGGCAGGTCCCCAAACATCGACCTCAACTAGTTCAAAAGGAGTTGAATACACTGTAGTAGAATCTTTAAATGGTTGAGCATGTGCTTTTCCCATTTGACAAGCCGAACATAAAGTATCCTTGACAAGAGGAACTTATTTGGGGAAGATGAGTCTAAGAACATTCGGTGCTAGATGTCCCAACCTTTTGTGCCAGAGCCAATAGAGGAGAACATCTTTATTAGGCAAAGTAGAAGCTGAAATTGTATGAACTTGAGGCTGAAAGGGAAAGTGATATAGACCTCCTTCCTGGATCCCTTTTATCAGCACAAGATCTGTTCTTTTATCCTTCACATAGCAGACATCAGAGTGAAACTCGAGAAATACATTATTATCATTGGTAAATTTTGAAACAGATGGTAAGTTACGAGTAATCTGGGGGACTCGAAGCAGCTTATCAACAAGTAGCGATCGAGTGGAGGTAAGGACAGTAGTATGGCCTAAATGAGTGATTGAGAGAGGTGTATTATCACCTAAATGGACCTTACCCTGACCAGAGTAGGGAGTAGCAGACGTCATTGCTGAGAGTTCCTTAGTGACATAGTGTGTAGCTCTTGAGTCTGGGTACCACCAGAGAGTATTGCCTCCAGGTTCTGCAGCAACGAGAGAGTTAACCTGAATTGTTTCATCAGCAGGAGCTTTATCAGGAACGGGTGTTGGAGCAGGTGCAAGATACGGCTCATAGAGTTGAGCAAATTGTTCAATATCCCAGATGACATTAGCCTGAGGGGAAGAGTCTGCTGCAGGTTGAGAAGGAGAAGTGACACCTTTGAAGTTTTCATCAAAACGATGCCAGCAAGCATCAACCAAGTGACCAAACTTGTCACATAATTGGCACTGAGGTCGGTTAGATGTACGACCACGAGATCGACCCCGGAAAGAAACAGCAAGAGAACGACCACCTCGGCCACGTTGATAATTGGCAAGATTAATGCCAACTGGAGACTCAACAAAATCTGTGAGGCGAGATTCAGCGTCAGCAAGAACGGAAACAACCCCTTCGAGAGTGTAGGGAACCTGACTTGCAGTAATAACAGCAATAAAAAGAGCATACTCAGGGGGTAGTCCATTAAGAATGGTAGCAATGTGCACCACATCTGAAACCCGATGACCAGAAATGGCAAGCAAGTCACAAATCTCTTTCACCTTGGTTGTATACTCACGCATGCGAAGAGTACCTTTGCGCATAGACCGGAGCTTACAGTGGAGATGCATGATTTTGGTAGTGGAAAGCTTCGAGTAGAGTCGATTGAGCATGGACCAGATATCAATGGAGGTCTCGGCACCAACCAGTTGAGGAAGAATATCAGTGCTAACGGTTGAAAGGAGCCAAGAGGCTAAGGAGCTGTCTTGCTTCAGAAAAGATGAATATGCAGGATCGAGGACTTGCTCACCAGGTGCTCGAGAGATGAACTTTGTCGGACGGTCAAAGTCAGGATCAATATAGTCTTGTAACCCAAGCCCTCGAATGGTAAGGAGAACCTGTTGTTTCCATAGTAAGAAGTTGGAATCATTCAGGCAGACATTTATGCGTTTGTTGGAAAACATCTGTGAGGTAGAATCTTCATTGGAGACAACAGGAGTCGCAGCAGGTTCGGGGAGAGCCATAGAAAACACAATCTAGAGAAGTCCGCCGAAAAAGCCGAGAAAGGAGAATCTAGAGAGTAGCTACGAAAAGAACGACACAGGATCACCAAAGGCAACTGATACTATGTTGATTAATGAACAATACACGTAATGATATGAATATTATGAACATGGATTGTTATTTTATTAAGGAAGAAGTCTCACGTATTTATACAAGCAAATCCTTGATGCTTGGATTGCTGATGCAGCAGCAAAACAAACCCTAAAGAATAATCTAGAATGTTTGCATGGAATAAGAACAAAATACATGAAAAATGGACCTCCTCTTAGCTGGTGACGTGGTGTATTGATGAGCTGGTGATGAGGTTGGTTATGGAATTCATAACCTCCTGACACTCAGCTTAGAAAGAACGCAGCCTATATACTGCAGATTCAGCATATAGGTCCCTTTAAGGCAAGAGTAATTATATTAGAATTCGATCGACTGTCTTGGATATTTATTTTGCATTTAAGTATGATTAATTTTCAATATAATGATAATTTTAGTTTTTATATTTATAATTTTTTTATTATTTTGATTATTATTATTATTGAATTAAATTTAATTCTTATTTTTTACACAAAATCTTATTCTTATATAAAAATATTAGTTAAAACGTTAACTTTTTAACGTCGTTGATATTGGATCGTATATGATAACTAATGATGGAGTCATGAATCAAAATAAATATAATTAATTTTTATTTTTTTTTAAATGTTGGAAGGGATGATGATTAAACGTGACAAATTTAATAGGAGATTCAAGATCAAATTAATTTATCTGATTCAAAAAATGATATCGACCCAAATATGATAACTCAAAATTTAATGATAAGTTAACAAAAAAAGTTAGAATTAAATTTTAATTAAACCAAAATAAACTTGAAACAAAATCAATCCAAAATAAAAAAATATTAAATGAAATAAAGAAAGATAAGATAAAGTGTAAACAACAGCCCAACTCATCAAAAAGTTAAATGCATTAACTTTATAAAACCATATATAATGCGTAAAAATTAATCCTCGATTAAAAAATCAACCTTTTTTTTTTTACCAAAATCAAAATAAACTGAATAAAAAATAATCAACCTGATATAATTAATAATATAATACCAGAAAATCAAATCAAAACTGAAATAATATAAACACTAAATATCTTTAATTTAAAGGTGGACAGATATTCTCATTTAGTGTATCAACGAGTTACTAATCAAATTAAATTCAACCGGCTATTCTTATTCATAGATAATATTTTTCATTAAATTTCTATTGAATACAAGTATTTTTATGGAGATAATGTTATTTCAACGCTAAATATTAATTAGATTTAATAGGATAAAACATTAAATCAATTAAATAATACTAAAATATTTAAATTTTTATATTATAAATAAAATAAATTAAATTAAAAATATTATTCTTGTAATAAATTTATATAATATGTGATTAAAATAAGTTTATCTAAAAATATAGTTGTATTCTTCAACCAACGTATCTCCATCAATTGTGGGATCTCCCTCACTGATTTTCCTATGCAATATAATAATATCTGAAACAATTGTTGGTTCTTTATCCAAAGTATACTGTATAATTAAATTCAAAGTAACAGCTTAACTTTGCTTTGTTCATGGGGTTTCAATATTCCTTCACTTCGCTGGAGTTTGAAACTAAAAGTTTATTACAAGAATATGGCATGATGTGACACAAAGTTTTATCGAAGGAAAGAATTTTTTTCAAAAAAAATTAAGAGTGCTATCCCTGAATATATACCATTTACATGATACAAAACAGAAGGAATTACAAATGCTAGACTTGATAAGTAATGGAACAATGCATTTCAAGACGATAACTGTGTTAAAAGATGATGATGTTATGTCGCGTGTTTTATAAGATGCAGCAGCAACCACTTTTATCAGACTCGGGAGGATCAAGAGATGGATGCGGCTGAGTCTCCGTCGGTGGTCCATCCGGTTGGATAACGTAGTCTGCAGGAATATAGGCTTGGAGATGCTGTGGTGGAGGATGGTTATGCTGCTTCGGTTCTTTTGAAGGACTATCTGCCATCGGAAGGTACTGTTTAGGTGGATGATCGTGTTTTAAAGGAGTTATTATGGTGGCGGGTTGTCTATCATTTTCTGGTTGCTCCACGTTCCGAGCTGGAGGCGGTGGTGGATTAGACTGGTTCTTCAGTTCTTTTGAAGGAAGATCCTCCAATGGAAGGTACTGTTTAGATACATGATCCTGTTTTGAAGGAGTTACTTCATTGAAGGATCGTCTATCATTTTCTGGTTTCTCCACGTTCCGAGCTGGAGGTGGTGGCGGATTACTCTGCTTCTTCAGTTCTTTCGAAGGAAAATCCTCCATCGGAAGGTACTGTTTAGATAAATGATCCTGTTTTGAAGGAGTTACTCCATTGAAGGGTCGTCTATCATTTTCTGGTTGCTCCACGTTCCGAGCTGGAGGCTGGGGCGGTTGGTTTTGGCTATGGTTCTTTGGATCTTTTGATGGAGGACGGTGCTGTTTTGAAGGAATCTGTCTCTGTCTATCTTTTTCTGGTTGCTCCACACTCTGAGGTGGAGGCGACGGCTGGTTCTGGTTATTATCCCGATCTTGTGAAGCAGTATCCTCCACCGTATGGTACTGTTTACGTTGCTGATCATGTTTTGAAGGAATTGCTCCATTAAAGGGTTGCTTATCTTTATCTGGTTGCTCTTGCTCCACGTTCCAATCAGGAGGCTTCTGGTTTTGATTCTGGTTCTTTCCGTCTTGAGAAGGAGAGTCCTCCATGGGAGGTTTCTGTTTACGTGGTCGTTGATGATCATGTTTTGAAGTACTAGAGTTTCCATTGTGGGGTTGTTTCTCTTTTTCCGGCGGCTCCACAATCGGAGCTGAGAAATAATGAGATTTTTCATTCGTCTTTGTTTTTGAAGGAAATGGATCATCCGTTGATTTTGCTTCATCCACCTTAACTGAACTGCTCATCTTCTATCTTCTCCGACAAATCTTTCCTGCTTTCTATTTGCACGGATTTCCATATCTGTATATGTTAACAACTATAGAATCTCTTAAATAACTTTAAATTTACAAGTGAAATTCGAATTACTATTTATTTTTTAAAAAATATATAATAATTTTAACAATAATCAATTTCTAGTGAGATAAATGATAAATCCTTAAACATCAGGGTAAAACTAAAAATTTATAATAAAAAATCATAATAATATCAAACCCGAATTTCGAATATTTTTAAAAAAATGTGTACACCATTAAAACAGTATAATTTAAAGTGGGACTCTTATTATTGGCGGTTGATGCAAAAGCCAGCATAGATTCTTGACAACCCCACTATTAACAGACTTTAATCGTACACTTCTATTTCTAAATTATATTCCATTGTCCCCACTTGTATTAATGTATTATTTATTTAATTATTAATATTTAATTTATTAATTGATTTGTTTGAATATAATTTTATTAAGATTGTACCAGTAAACTGGATAAGATTGTAAACATCCAATACTTAAAGTGATTTTAGCATAGACAGTTCTCTCTTGCTGAATCAAATTTCGGTAACCATTCTTTAAAAAAGAATTGGAATATACAAAAGTATTTTATTAGAAACTAATTTATTTTTATATTTTTATATTTTTTAATTTCTACTAGTCTTAATGATCGATGAATATTTATTTTTATTCTTACTTTTTTATTATTTATAGAAATTGTTAAAAAGTGTACTCTCAAGTTTCAATCATTGTGTTATAATATTGGTGTTTGAACTCGTAATCTTTAAAAATAATAATCGTCTCTTTAATTATTGAGGTAAGATGATTCGTATTATTCTTATTTTTTAATTTTATAAATTGGGTTAAAAAATATAAGCATAAAGCCAAAAAATATTCATAATGTTTAATTAAATTATCAATTTTGTTCTTGTTTTTTTTTAAATAATTTAATCATCAATATTTTATTTTGGGTCATAATAATTTTTTTATGGTTAAAAATTATTAATAAAATAAAAAAATAATTTTGTATAATACGATAAACTTACATGACAATGCATGTTGACATATAATATATCATAAAAAAAGTATCAACTTAAAAAAATATAATATCAATCAAAATATAGTACTATAAAATAAAAAAAAATCTATTATCATTTTATTTTATTAAATTATTTATATCAGTTGATTAATAATTTTTTTATATAAAAAATATTTTAATTTAAAATAAAATATTAAGTATTAAATTAATCAAAAGTATGGGCTAAAATAATTTGAGTAATTCGTTAAAATTACGAATGAAATGATATCTTACCTATTTTACTTTCTTTTACTTTTTTATGAGAAAAGTACAGTTTCAATCCCTTTATTATTTTTTTAGTTCGTAATGTAATCATATACTTTAGTGTTACGAATTTTAGTCATTTTTACTTTTATAATATTATTAATTGGTCCAAATAATTAATCTGCAGAACCTATAAATCTGAGTGAAAGCATATCCATGCCCTATATTCCTTTTATTTTTTATTCAGCTATACAGTGGTTACAGTAATATCTGTTATAAACTATACTTTCAACCATTGAACATTAAACGTTCCATCACTATATTATCATTACTAATACTCGAATCTATAACCTCTAAAAATAATAACCGTTTTTTTTAATTTAATTTTAAATGTTTGAATTCCTTATCAAACGTTTGAGTTACTTGTAAGAATCTCCTTAAAATTTCATTTGTAAATAGATTAAAATAATCTCTTTAAGAAACTTTAGTTTAAACATTATTCGGACCCGGTTCATCTAAATGTATAAACCATTTAAAATAAATTAAAGTGATTTTTTAATGATATATAATTATATAATTCACAGACGGTCTATAATATTAAATAGAAATATATTTAAAAGTCAATAGAATTTACCTCGATTAATATATAATAATATATAAAAGGATATATGTTTGAATATATTTAAATATTTAATGTATTTTTTCTTTATAGATAAATGAAAAAATTTAAACAGTATAAATATTATATTGAACTTATTAATTTGGCTTTGATGCATCAACCATCACGTATTCTTCTCAACCCACTTCTATTTTTTTTATATTTTATTGCATTATCGTGTCATATTTTCTAACTGTATTACATATGAAAAATTATTAAATAAATTATACTATCACGTTATCTGTTATTTTAACCAATTAGATTTATTAATCTTATTTTTTAAAGAAAAATTATCTCTTTTTTATATATAATTAAAGATTGAATAATTATTAGATAATTATTTTAAGATAAACTAATCTGATTAATTAAATCACAAATGACATAATAAACATAATTGAGCTAATAATTTCTCACCACCTACTTGATTAAAGTGATTTTTAGAAAAAAAAATTGTTCTTTGATGCTCAATGAAGCTAGTGGCCAATTGATCTAATTAAGAGACTTGACTAACTTAAAAATAAATCTACTAATAATTAAATTAAAATTTTAAGTTAATTAAATTATTCAAAATTTTATTTAATTTTAAAATTAAATTATTTTTTTATTTTTTTAAAATATTAAATCGAGTGGTAGGGGAACTTCTTGTTTAGTTCCTCCAGGAAATGTTTCACTAAAGCATCAGGGTCCACACCATAATGCAGTGAAATCAATCACCACCAATCTTTTGGATTGGTTGCATATTTGAAGATGCTCGTCCCGTCACATCCCTGAAATGTGGGACAAAGGATCACTTGGCCTTCCTCTGCTGTCATTTTAAGTGCCTTAGTCAATGGAAAAGGAGAATTCAATTCAAAGAAAATAAAAAAAAAATCTTACGTGATGAACAACTTAAAAAAGTTGTAAAGACTAAAATATAAAAAAAAAAAAAAAAATCGACAATCGACTTTCACCGTATTTAAAGATAATTAAAATTTTTAAAGATATAAAAATAAAAGTATAAGAAAATAACCGACTTTTTAGCATAAGTGTATTAGATAATAATCTAAAAGTAGATTAATGAACATTGTTGTAGAAGATTACGCATACCTAATATACACAATCAAACAAAGCAGCAGAAAAGCATACATGATGAATCCACAACATAATTCAACAACAACACGACATCTAATTAAGCTGAAGGCATCCAGAGACCAAAAATGCCATCAAGGACGTATTGCAAACAAAACATGAATGCCCCGGGTCCTAGAAATTTCATGCCAAGAGCTTCCCGCATCCGGGTTCGATACCTGATCTCAGACATGGTACGCCGAATAGACTTGTTCAACACAAGCAACGCGAACAACAAGAAGAAGGGGAAGAATCCAAACAGAAGCAGGAAGAAAAGGTTGACGTATGCCCAAGTAACAGTGGGCGCTAAGATTGTCATGGAGCAGAAGTAGGAGATGACCAACATATAAAGAGGGACAGCAAGGAGTAGGAAAAGATGAAAACTTGAGAGGAGGAACACGGTTACAAGATCCGTGAACCCGAAGGCTGCAAGGTTCAAGAACCAAAACAAACCATACATATGCGGATTCATGATGGTTCTACCTGCTTTCCCAGATTTATTGAAGATCGATATAGATGTATTAAAAACATCCTGATTGGACGAGAGATGCGTTTGTGTGACGTTGGAGTTAGGGTCCGGAGCGGTGTCATTGTCTTGCCAAACACCACCGGGTGGACTTAACGACGATGTGTAGATTGCTGTTATAACCAGTGCCATTACCACCAACATCGTGTTGATCATGTCCACCGACATGCTGTGCCTCGTACGATCTCCTACTACTCTTAATCTTTCCAAAGAGACTTTATCTTTCAACTGCTTAATCTTGGTATCCACTTCGTCACTCGTGTTGATGTTCACGCCTCGGCTGTTAACATCTTGTAGGATGTCTAGAGCCGTCAAACCATTTGAATCTTTGGCTTTTACGTCTAACCAAAGTTGGGAATCTAACATCAGTTGTAGTGCCTGCATGCATCATTCATATGGAATCAAAAGTGTTTTTTTTTTTAATGAAGGAATGGAATTACAAATACATACATACATACATACATACATCATGTTGTTTCTCCTTAGCTGCAATGTGCAACAGGGTGTTGCCTTCATCGTCTTCCCAATTCACCATTTTCTTCTCAAAGGAAAATACAGTACCGTGAGTGCGACGGGTCCTTTGAAGCCATCCAAGCAGTAGGCTAAAAGCTTCGATCTGGTTTTTTTTCAAAGCAAGATGGAAGGCAGTCTCGTCTTTAATCGTCACATCTTCGATGCATTCGGGGCAAGCTTCAAGAAACTGGACCACGAGCCTAGCGTTCCCTTCTGTAACTACGTAATGGAAAGGGGTTATCCCTTCCCATCCTTTGACGCGAACCAGCTCTGTATCGGCCTTCAACAGTCGAAGCACCATCCCAGTCTTCCCATTTTCCAGCGCCAAGTGCATGGGACTAAACCCAAGTGGGTTCAGCTTCTTGGCAAAGGAAGGTTTCAAGTTGATCATCTCCATTGCAAAACGAATGTGGCCTAGGTGCGCTGCTACATGAAGTGGAGTCTGTATGAAAGGAACTTGGTCGATGCGTTCCAAGATGTCTGGATCATCTCCAAGAATAGCGTGAAAGTCATTAATGTTTCCTGCTTCAGCTGCTTCTCTCAACCTTCGATCCATCTCCAGGATTAGAGTTGAAATGATTCTGCTCGATGCTTAGTTCCTGAGAGAGTAAAGTAAAAAAAATAGTCACAGAGAAAAGTCCTTATCATTTCTGGGTGTTCTTCGAAATGGTAAACCAACACATGGTCACTGATTTTTAATATTTTTTATTTTAATCACTAAAATTTTAAAGTTATATTATAGTCACTAGTATTATCGAAAAATTAAAAAATTATTTGTCTAACCCTTAATCTAATGTTAGTTAGGGACTTGGGGTTTACAAACAAGTCGTTTTTCAATGATTTAATTGACCAATTTCTTTTTTTTAATCTTATTATGTTTTGAGTTGTTTTTCTCTTGTATTATTGATCAAAATTATTGGGTTTCCTGATTATAGGCCCTACATGTTTTCAAAGACCCTACTCCTTTTGCTGGTGCGATAAAAATGGACAAAAACATATGTCTTGTCTTAATAATTAAATTAAATTTTAAAAAATATAGTTTATTTTAAATTTTAATATTATATTTTAACTAATTTATTGTATAAAAGTATCTATAAGATAATATAAAATTTATAATATTTGTATTCCCTAAACATAGACATTTCTGAATTTTTAACCTTCACATGAAATGCAAATATAGCAGTGCCAATAACATTCCATTTTCATTGCCGACACAATGACGAAGGTGACGAAGGTTCACTTCTTTTCATGAAGCAAAAGACAAAAATTCTGATAAATTGTTTTTTTATTATCCCAAACTGGTATAAGTATATTTTGAAGAATTATTAAAATATTATGATTGAAAATTTTATTTTTAAAAATATGGTTCACACATTATTATTTCTTAGAATATTGTAATTATTATAGCGTTCAAAAGATCTGAATTTTGTAATCCGGTTTTAAACAGTAATTCGAATAAAAAAATATTTTGGCAAAAGTTAAGGATCTACAACCCGACTTTGAATAATGTTTTGAAGAAAAAAAAGCAAAGGTAAAGGGTTTACAACCCGTCTTTGACACTATTCAAAGACCACCAACTTACACCCCATCTTTGATAGGGGGTTGGCAGGTTTCCAGGCCTGCATGGCAGTGTGGTTCAACAGGTAAAGAAGGGCAGGGGTGGCATGTAGTGGAACGTGAGATGGCAGTGGTGTAGGTGTGGGTGTGTCAGGGAATTGATTTTAATTGGTTAAGTATAGGTAAAAATGAGTGGTTGTTATGATAGAGAAGAGGTTAAATAGAGGAGTTTGAGTTTAAAAGAGTGAATTGAAAATATATACGAAAAAGAAGGAGAGGAGAAAGAAAAGAATAAAAAAGAGAAATTTATTTTTAAATATGTAAGTTATTTTTTTGTTTAAAAAATATTGTAATTATATTTTAGTAGTGATAATGTTTTGTTTTATCCTTGTTATTTTTTATATTTTTAGAGATTATTGGTTAATTTTAGATTATTAAAGAGGAAGACATCTAGAGTTTGGATTTGAAGCAAAGCCATAGTTGGTATCTAAGGAAAATTTTGCGGCAGAGGGATACGTTGCAAAGCCTGTTGAGGAGAGGGCATAACAATGGACCATGGGTGCAATATGGAATACGATTCGTGAATCACGAGACAAAGTTAGTGGCATAATTTGGTATGGTTTAGCCTTCATGTCCCAAATTAAAGCATGCTTTTATTCTTTGGATGAGAATGCTTAATCGGTTGCCAACGAAGGATAGGCTTCGGAGAATGGGGCTTCAGATTGAGGAATGTTGTGTGCTATGTGAAAGTACACATGAAACCAGGGATCATCTCTTTGCAGGTTGTAGTTATTCGCAGGCTATATGGTCTGCTGTGTTGGATTTGTATGGACTGTGCAGGGGTATGTTTGATTGGGATATGGAGGTGCAGTGGCTGAGTGCAAAATTGAAAGGGAAATCCTTGTTGGTTTATGTTTTGAAGGTTGCATGGAGTGTCTATGGGTACTTCATTTGGGAGGAGATGAATAGAAGATTGTTTAGACATTCTTTTAGGCCTGCTGATAGTATTCTGGATTATGTAAAAAAGATTGTTCGTATTCAATCTCGAAATAGAATTATAAACTTTGATGATGTAAATAGGAACATATGTAGATCTTGGAAAATTCTTTAGGGATGGATGCCTAAGTGTATTATAAGAGTTGTTCTTTTGTCTTGGATAATAAATTATACTTATCCAAAAAAAATTTAGATTATTAGAGTTAAAATTTAAAAATTTATCCTTGTAATTTAAATTCTTTTGTCTTGTAATTTAAATTGTTAGATTTAAAATTTTAGATTATTGGTTAATTTTGTGACTTAGTTGATTTAGTAGTTGATTTTAATCTTATTCTTAAATTTTAGCCCCAACAAATAATGTATGAAGACTTAATAACTAGTTATTTCTGAAAATTATTTTTTTAAATTGGTTTAGCAAAATAATTATCTTCTGGTTTAGAAAAATAATTAGCAAAATAATTATTTTCTAGTTTAGCAAAATAATTAGTTTTTAGTTTAATAAAATAATTAGTAAATTAGTTTAGCAAATAAGATAGTACTATTTTGGCATAAAGATAATTTTCACCCTTAACGTTTATAATTTTTATCATTTTAGCCCCTATTCTTTTTTTTGGATAAATTTAGCCCTTAACCTATGTCTTTTTAACAAATAACTCATTTTTTAACTACCATTATAACTGAACCGTTAAAAATTTAATAATGGTAACATATCATATATGTAATAATATATTTTAAATGACATATAATTTAACTTATTAAATATATACATATATAGAATATAATTTTATTACAATATAAAATATAAAAAAATTAAAATTTAAATAAAATATTAAAAATTAATTAAATACAAAACAAAAATTTACTAAATATTCTTAACCCTACCTAAACTAAAATATCTTTATAAAACCCTAAAAATCCGATTTAGATTAAAACTAAAATACCTAAATTCAAAACTAAAATAATAAAAATTTAATTGATTATTATCAAAAAAAGTTTATCTTTGATTCACTAGTAACAAACTATACAAAACACTTTCTTTTCAGATTATGTTCATACCGTTTTAGATAAAATTTTGATTTTACTATAGTTAAAGTTGAGAATGTTTAGTAGCCTTTTGTTTTAGATTTAATTATTTTTAATAAATAAAAAATATTTTTTAATATTTTATTTAAATTTTAATTATTTTATATTTTTAGATTGGAATAAAACTATATCCCGCGTTTATGTATTTGATATACTAGATGTTAAGTCATTTAAAATATATTATTACATATATATATGACATGTCATCATTATTAAATTTTTAACGGTTCAGTTATCATTGTAGTTAAAAAATGAGTTATTTGTTAAAAAGATAAAGGTTAAGGGTTAAATTTATCCCAAAAAAAGAATAGGGGTCAAAATAACAAAAATTATAAACGTTAAGGGTGAAAACCATATTTATGCCTACTATTTTTATAAATTAGTTTCTAGCTTAGCAAAATAATTATTAAATTAGTTTTGCAATTAAGGTAAAAAATTTTAAATTAGTTTTTAGTTTTGCAAATAACTATTTTTATAAATTAGTTTAGTCAAATAATTAGTTTCTAGCTTAGCAAAATAATTATTAAATTAGTTTTGCAAATAAGACATATTTTTATAAATTAGTTTTTAGTTTTGCAAATAGCTATTTTTATAAATTAGTTTAGCCAAATAATTAGTTTCTAGCTTAGCAAAATAATTAGTTTAGCAAAATAAGATATTTTCTTGTCTTGTAGGATGGATGAGAAAGTTCCTCTTTTGTGGTTATAGGATCGATATATTAGCAGTTTACCGATTTTTGAGATGATACTAATTTATTTAAATTTTATTTAATAAAAATTTAATTATGTTAAAAATAATATTTGTTATATATTTTAACATGTTACAAGATTATGAGGATACATTTAGGCATCATTTGGCCATGAACCATAACCATCCAGACGATCGGATCATTGATTGATTAAAAGGTTCTGGATTCTATCATGCGATATTCATTTGGGGGTATAAGTTGATACCCGGATTGATAGTCGCTCTGATTGAGCGTTGGAGGCCTGAAATCCATACGTTCCATATGTCGTGTGGGAAATGTACGATCACACTTTAAAATGTGGTCATGTTGATTGGGCTCCCAGTAAACGGAGCACCATTGATCGGTAGTCCATTGACTGGTGACCCAGACATCGATAATGTGAAAGCTACACCTAAAACCATCTGCGAATTTTACCTTAGACAGGTTCCTGATAAATTAAATTTGAAAGGAGGTCGGGTAAAATTGAGTTAGCTGCAAAATAATTTTCAACTTGGTGAATATAGCTTTGTTGGTGTAATTTATAATACCAGTCGAGCTTATATTCTTTAACTGATTGGGGCATATTAATGCCAGATAAATTTGACAATGTTGTTCATACAAGATATCTACGTTTTTTGAGTTATCCGTGGGAAGCTACAGCCTATAGTTGGGGCTCTGTTGTATTAGCGTTCTTGTATCATGAATTGTACAAGGGCGCTACTATAGTAGATGGCCATAAGGTTCATGGTATCGACAGATGTTTGTTGCTGTTACAAGCATGGGCTTGGAAACGATTACCTTTTTGGACACCAATTACACGGACATCGCTTTAGTTCCCTCTTGGGTCTCGGTAATTTTATTATTCTGCTTTTAATTTTAAGTTTTCATTTTAATTTAGTTATTTAAGAGAATCATTATTTTGTTCAGATGGTGCGACAAAAAAGCTCACACGTGGTTGCTGCATAACAATGTAAAAGTTTTTCGAGCTCAAATTGATCTATGTTCAAGAACATGTATTATTTATATTTAATATAAATTTTAAAATAAATGATTATTTATATTCTATGTCTGACTAAAATAATATTTTTTGTAGTTTATTTGGATGTCGTACAACATCGATGATCTAAATTTGATACCTGAAGAATTGTTGGTGGATTCTTTATTGTGGTGTTCTGTTACACCATTAATACAGACACCATCTTGTTGGACAACATGTTCGCGTAAATTGGTCAAGAAAAATTCTAAGCTTCCCTTGACTCCCCTTCTACAATTATGAATGCAATCGGAATAACATTGCTCTCACCATCTTGCGCAACTGCAATCAATAGTACGTGAGAGTACCTCTCATACAGTCAACGTACTGTCGACTTGGATCATTCATTTACAATATAGAAAACCTTCAATACATGGCTTGAATGCCCAAAAGAGTCTATGAAAAAATTTAGTACCTTCAATCAGTTGCCCTTATCTGTTGTATGCATCCTTCGTTTGATACCTTACAATGGTACCTGAGATAAAAGGATTCATTGCTAACAAGAAACCCGGTAGCTCATTGTATGATTTATCATAATCACCTTACACCAAATGTAATGCCTTTATCTCTAGCAAGCCACCCCTTCTTGCATTCTATTTGATATTCAAATTGTTGCTACAGATGCCTGTATTGTAGAAACAGAAACCTTGGGATTTGCTTCAACCAACTTCATCACGTGATGACTTATAACATTTGAGTCCAATTTGTTGTGGTCTTGATCAATGGATGTTTGGAGACACGTGTGGTCACCGTTGTACTTTTTCACCTCCCAACGATCAATCTTCTTAACATACGACACTCAAATCTTCCAATTGTACTCTTATCCAAATTTCACGTACTTTGTAAAAAAAGTTCGTGGGGTGGACTCAGCAACCACATAATCTACATGTTGCATAATGCTATACTCTTTAATAGGTGTGTAAATGAACAGGGTGTTCGACGAGCTGCTCGTGAACCATTCGTATAATGTTCGTTTATTAAGTTAAATAAACGAGTATAAACAAATATTTTATGTTTGATTAATAAACCAACAAACACGAACATAAGTGTGTTCGACTCGTTTATGTTCACGAACAAACTCGTTTATGTTCGTTTATAAGCTCGTTTATATACTCATTTATAAGCTTGTTTATAGGTTTATTTATGTTCTTTTATATACAAACGCTAAACAAACATTTCATTAACACTAAACGACCATGTTCGTGAACGCTAAATAGACAAATTGATGAATATATACAAACGAACTCGTTCGCGAACGCTTAACGAACATGTTCACGAATGTTAAACGAACAAATTATCGAACATATAAATGAACACGTTTGTGAACATTAAATGAACCGAGCCCGAATACGACAAAAAATAAACGAACCAAGCTTGAACAACCATTAAAAATTTAAATGAACACAAATAGAGTTTGAACACCTTCAAAAATAAATAAACAAACACGGATATACCCTTATTTGTTCAAGCTCGGTTCGTTTACACCCTTACTCTTTAATTGTCAATTTTGCTTCATTTTTTTTCTTCGTAAAAGCGAAATCCAATAAATAGTTCACCCTGCTGACTAGAATTTAAATGAGACATATCTGGAAAATCTGGCGCTCTCATCGCTTAGAAATCCACTAAGCTCATATGATTGGGTAGTTCATAGAACATAGTGCCATCCCCCGTTTAAACTAATTCTCCAACACCGATATTAGGGTCTTCTCCAACATTATCAGGAAACAAACCAGGATCATCAATATCTTCATCTTCTCTTGAATCTTCAAGTGATTCCTCCTATGGACCTCGTAGATTCTCCCCGATTGACATCAGTGAAACGAAACTACCTCCAACTAGATCAAATTCGTTACCAATACACATTTCACTACTTTCTCCAACAACGTTTCTGGATAGGATAGAAATATCACGAATCTCAGCAAACAAATCAACATTTTGAATACTCATTGACTCATGCTCTACGATCATTATTCTAAATCTGTATTATCTTCGAGAGCTGTTGCGAAATATTTGACTGAACTGTCACAAAGCCACCGATATCTCAAACCATGAATCTAACCTCCAATTTTGTTTGATATCTTCTCCTTTAATATTCGAAGTGTGATGTTTTTTCTAAATCTCATCTTCGTAAGGCTATCATAGTCGAATTCAATATCGGCATCGGTTTTCACCATTTTTTTATTGTAATGAACATTCGCAACGAAGCTATTATTGCTCATTTTGACTGTATTTTTTTGAGAAATAATGTAAATAGTAATACATAATATAAAAAAATAAAACGAAACTAAATTTAAAAAATAATACTAACATTTTTATATCAGAAAAATAATCCACAAATATATTCGAAATAACTTTCTAAAACTATACAAATTTTCTAAAAATAAAATGTTTCATCATTCGATTTAAAAAATAAATATACATGAACAATATTCATCTAAATTATCAATCTCGGATTTTTTATACAAACAAACATTTTACGCAACAATAATAAATTTAGCATCAATATTATAAGAAAAAAATAAATTTTTTAAAATACTTACAAAATTTTCCGCTCAAACTCCTCTTCTTCTTCCTCCTCCTTCCTTTTTACTCAAAATGCTAACAAACAAAATTTTAACCATCCTCGATATACATATTTAAAATAAAGATTAATAAATTTTACTTAATTACCCCTACACGAATTTTAAAAATCACTAACAACTTTCAAATCAGAAAAAAATTTAATACCCCTATAAAATTTTAAATTAATATACTAATTAAAAAATATCTACCTACACTCTAAAACACCATAAAAATATTTTCACAACAAATTTATCCTTATTCAGCACCCCTGCCTTGCCCTTCCTATCAAGCCCCAAAAACACACTGCAACGCTGCTTCCCCCAAAACCCGTTGCAAGGCTGCCATGTCTGCACTGAAACACTGCCAAAGACGGATTATAAACCCGTGGTCTTTAAACAGTGTCAAAGACAGGTTGCAAGACCCTTGTTTTTGAATAGTGTGTCAAAGACACTATTCAAAGACGGGTTATAAAACGTTTGCCTTTGCTGTTTTTTTTTTCTTCTTGAAAACACTATTCATAGTCGGGTTGTAAACCCTTGACCTTTGCCGAAATATTTTTTTATTCAAATTAATGTTTAAAGTCGGGTTGCAAGATTCGGATCTTTTGAACGCCACAGTAATTGACAATATTTCGGGAAAAAATGATATGTGAACCATATTTTTGGAAATAAAATTTCCAATCATAATATTTTAATAATTCCTCATATATACCATCGTTTTATATTATATAAAATACAATAATTTTTATTTTTATAATATATATTATTCTCTTATATCTAAAAGTTTTATATATTTATTTTTAAACTAGATTAAGATTAATAATAAAAAAATTAAAGATTATCATTTAAAAAATAAAAACTATTTTAATTATTTATTCCTCTCATTTAGTAGTTTAAAAATATAAAAGTAATTGAAATCTTGAAGTAATTTTCATTTTAGATTGCCAAATTTAATATTTTTTATTTACATCGTAGACATTTAATTTGTCAAATTTCATCACTCAATTTTTATTATTTTTATAAATGAAGACACGTATATTGATAATATTAAGTAATTCTAATATTAAATTGATACTTTTATTTAATATATTTTTAAATCATCATTAATAAATAAAATTATTAAAGTTATCAATCTAGGTGATTTCATTTATAAATAATAGAAGTTGAACGATATAATTTAATTAAATTAAATATTTGTAATGTAAATGAAATGAATGTTAGGTTTGATGATCTAAAACAAAAATGATCTCGAAAGATAACTTTTTAAGATAAAATTATTATTTTAATTACTTTATATCACATATATCATATTTTTTAAAAACTAGATGAAAAGTCAATATGAAATATAATTTATGGGACGAAGAGAACATATTATTATTTTATTAAATTTAAATAAAATCATTTATTTAATTAATTAATAGAATAAATAATTATAAAATAATATACGTTTATAATTCTAGCTCTTTAATAACATATAAACATTGTATAGACGAGCTACTTGAAATTAAACTATAAAAAATAATATTCTCTTTTCCACCTGATCCAAAAATTCAATTTTAACTTTAAAAAATAAAATCTTATACCTTAAATTCTACGCTTTAAACTCTTAAACTTTAAAGTTTAAACTAAAAGGTTAAGAAAAGTAATCTAAATATCTTATATATTCGTCGAGATATATTGCAGCATTTAAAATCTTCGAGAAAGAAATTTGAAAAGTAAAAAAAAATTGAATGATTATTCTTATATAGTTGGAGGGTCTGTTATAATTAAACCAGAATATTGACAAGCAGATACGTATTATGTTGAAGGGAACAACAGTTTGTATATCCAAGACATTTTAGATACAAAGCTCAAGTGTACATCAAAGAACAAATTTTTGGACAACATGAGGGACCAAAAGGGTTTCAAAAAAGAGAGAGAGAGAGAGATGGAAAACTCCTATTACATTACACAAGGTGAGGTCTGAAATCAGACGGGCCATCCGGATTTGCAAAATTCCTCATCTGAGGGCAGCTTGGCAACGAACTCCGTCACGAAGAATCATAAATCTCAAACATATAAAATCATTGTCTCTTAATCTTGATCCTCAGCTGCCAACGAATTCGTTTTTTTTTTCTTCTCATATGCATGAATGGTTGATTCCCCTTACCTGGACTATTCCTGTCTTATTCTTGGAGTGGAAGAACTGGTACGAGATCCTTGAACCGAATGAGTTCCGGGATCATACTTTTGAGATGCAAGATAGGTGAGGGCAGTGACTACATCGGCTATAAGAGGACGCATATTTGGCTGTTCCTGTACGCACATTGCAGCCACAGCTAGAGCTTGGTACAAACCCCTCACCGGATATTGTCCCTGAAGTAATGGATCAGCCATTTGTGCAAATTTCCTTCTATCTTTAAACAACGGACGAGCCTGTTAAATAAAAATGAATGGTTTATGCAGTTACAGTATATATGGAAAAAAACTAAAAGATTTGCAATAATTCTTCTTCTTCTCCTTCTAGTTTTACTTGCTTCATCGGAAGGATTCTGCCTCGATGACCAAATGTTAATTCACTCTTATGTTACTCCAACTCTTCATTTTCCTTTAAGTGTTTATATCCAAAACTCACGTCATACATATATGAGGGCTATAGGGAAATGACCCTCCAAATCCATGAAAACAGTTGAACATAAAATGAATGTACTCATATCCATTACTTGTACCCATGTCCGAGTAAAGTGGATTCTCAAAGTTCAGATTTTTATACGAAAGAACAGATAATAGTTTTGGTAGGAAATCAAGATTCTATGACAATAGGTTCATGCAAAAATATAAGCCAAGGCAGTAAAACTTGTCTTCGAACTCTCAGTAATATGATAAATGAGAGAGATGTCATAGCTAATCTTACCCAGGCAACCAGATTTTGCTCACCACCAGCCCTCGAGCTGTCAATAGCTTTCCTTCCGGTAATGATTTCAAGCAGAACAACCCCAAAACTATAAACATCGGATTTCAACGTAAGCTGACCAGTCATTGCATATTCTGGTGCGCAATATCCATATGTCCCCATCACTCTTGTTGATACATGAGTCTTATCACCGACAGGACCCAATTTGGCCAAGCCAAAATCCGATAGCTTGGGATGATAGCCATCGCCAAGCAAAATATTCGAGCATTTTAAATCACGATATATGACAGGAGGACTAGCTTTGTCGTGCAAATACTCCAAACCTTTTGCAGCACCTGCAGCTATTTTCATTCTTGTATTCCAATCTAATTGCCTTTTGTCAGGAGGTAAGTCTGGAACGTAAAAGCAAACAAGAAAAATAATCAGTAATCCGTGTTAAAAGATGATACATGTCGAGGTAATTAAGGCAATTGCAAGAATGGACTAAAGCAAAAGAGACATAAATCAAACACCATAAACTCAAAACACAAAATTTTAGTATTAACCATGATAACTGACGTATGATATTCAATGTTGTGAAAGAAATCGAGATTTCAAACCATAGTATAGAAATGAGCATTTGATACATACCATGTAGATGATCTTCCAAGGATCCTAATGGCATGTACTCATAAACCAAAAGCCTCTGATCTCCATCAGCACAATATCCGATTAAGTTGACAAGATTAGGATGGTGAAGCAGGCTCAACATCAATACTTCAACAAGGAATTCTCGGTTCCCTTGCAGTCCGTTACGATCCAGCTGCTTGATTGCCACAACCTATTCAACATGGATGACAAAGTTAAGGTTGACTAGAAATTTTGAATGATTAAGGGGATTAGGGGAATATATTTCCAAAACAAAAAATATTCATGAAGAACGAAATTTCACAAGCCGAACTAATAATATTTTTAGCTCAACATAGATGAGCATAACAAAACAATGAAAATTACGATTCACATGATTCTATCATTAACTAAAGGTGTATGAGCTCAACGGAGGGTAGTACTCTGTCATGTGGATCTCATGTATTAATATTTCCTACAAAATTAGTCTTATTAAAACACATACTTTATTAGTGCTCTCCAATCTCCCTTTATACACTCGGCCAAAGCCTCCTTCCCCTAAAAGGTAATCTGCCCGAAAATTCTTTGTTGCAGCTGCCAATTCACGGAATGTAAACGTGTGTGCTGCAATGTGATCCGACCCTCCATCCTTGTTAGCCTCCTTAGCATCCGGCACAGAATTCACCTTCAGCTTTTCTACCATGACACCAAAAGGAAACTTAATATAATAACTTCTGAAAACTGAACCAAAAACATGTAGCACTACCACGGCAACAGAAGCCAAATACAGATTTTATTATTGATTTCATCATAACAAGAGATAGACAAAAACGACACGAACAAGATTCAAGCTTCTATACCCTTTTATCACATAAAATTATGTTACTCCGGCTCTTCATTTTTCTTTTAAGTGCACATACCAAATGCATATCCACACATAGGTATAAGATTTGACCCTCCAGTATCATCCAACTACATGGAAAAACTTAACAAAAATCGAGCATTCCTATAGCTGACACTCACAATGACTAGCTACAATTCTTTAGGCTTTCATAGAAATTCTATCCTATAAACTATAATAACATTAAGAACAAAAAAAATAATGTTTAAATTCTTGAAGTTCAGTGATGGCAACAAGTTAACATCCAGGAGAATTAATAACACAGAATTAAATAAGGAATTGCACACATGATATACATCAGATCAAACTGAAACATTGAAAACCCACAAAGCTATAAAACTCAAACAATTGAACAAATGGGTCCTACACCAAGCAATTTCCAGTCAAAATAAATGGGAATTCACCTTTTTTAACACAAAAATATCAAATCCTCTCTGGGGTATATTTAGAGAAAAAAAAATCAAACTTTGAGGTAGTTTTCGGAATTAAAAGAATAAAAGAGCAACAATAACCTGAAGTCGATGGGATCTGATCATCAGATGAAATGTATGGCGGCTTTTTCTTTCCATTTTTGCTTGGTTTTCCAGCACAAGGGAACCAGCCCATATGAATTTACCTTTTAATACTCTCTTTCTCCACTTTCTTACTTTAGAATCGAATGGCTAAAACAACAAGAGATGTAACGAGAGAAAAGGAAACGAAAATCAGACCCAGGAAGAAACTGAGAGAGAAAGGTTAAAATTCACGAGAAGTTTTTGCAATTATGCCCTTTGAGTTTTCTGCAAATTGCTAATCATCCCATAACTTTAAAGAAGTTCAAAATTTGTTATTTATGTTTTTTTCCGCATTAAATTAACATTATATTTTAATTTATTAAAAATTTCTAAGGTGCTTATCTAAAAAAAGTAAAAAATTGAGTTTTTCGGTTTGCCAAAAGCGTTTTAAAAGAATTTTCTAAAATTATTTTTTAAAAACAACACCAATCTGATCCTAAGACCACAAATTAAATTATTTGTTTAATGGAAAAATTGATTAAATTAAAGCGAATTTAGAACATATTTAACGATTCAATCCGTCGCAAAATAATAAATAAAATACTTAATTTTAACTTAAATATATAGAATATATAGATAAAATATACCCAGATTACTTATCTAAAAAAATATACCCAGATCATTTAATTATGTGTTCGATAAAAAAATAAATATTTATTTAAATTTATAATGTAATTATTTAGTTAAATTTTTGTTATAATCAAGTCATTCTGTTAATCTAAAATAATAGTATGATGTGACATAATATGGTAACAATTTTTTTTAAAATTTATATGTTTGATTAATTTATTATGGATTTCAAATAATTAGTTAAACTTAGTATTGTGTATTAAAAAAATATTAATAGAGTTATTATATCTACTAACAAACGTTGTTCTTAACGTAATAAATTTGTTCAATTAGTTTATCAATTATTCACTAAAAATAGAGAAATTATATCATGGGAATGGTCTCATCCAATTATAATCACCTATTTCATCACTATCTTTCAAGTTATTTTTTTCAATCAATAAATCTTCACCCATTTTTCTGTCATTTAAAAAATATATTTTCTAAAAACTAGATTAATAACATGGATAATTAGTGATAGAATAAGTGATTTTCATTGGTTAGGGACCACGGCTGACATAGCAAGTCGAGCCTATGGTATAATCTCTCCTAGAAATGATTGTTTGACAAACAATCTCATATAAAAAAATATGAGAATTGAACAAAGAATATGATAAGAGGTTGTCGTGTTGAGATAATTGTTCGTACTAAGAATAAAAAGATAAGGGAATAACCTCACTTGGAAACCACTATTCTCACAAATCTCAACTATGTTACTGAAACTCAACTCTATGCCGACACACATGCTCAATATTTGTTCACCACTTTTATGGTTTGAAATCCTAAGACTGTCATGTTCCATACTCAGAATCCGAATACATGCACAATACGAGTGTCGGGTATGAATTCTAAAACAAGAATTGACTTCTAGACAGGAGCATGCAACCTGATTCAAAGACATCTCCTTCATGTCATCCTGCTTACCAGGATTCAGCAAAGGTATTATCCCCTTGTAAACACTCATTGGCCCCCCCCCCGCCCCTCCGGATTTTGTAGCCGGAAGGCGTGCCTCTTTCATTTAGAACCAAAGCCCCCTCCTATAGGTGTCGTTTTACGCTCGTGATATCCCGATTAGTACTCATCGTGTAGGTGTGGCAAGATCATGGAAAAAGAAATTCCGACACAAACTTAATCTATGCATACAATGAAGAATAACAAAATGTATTACACTAACAACCCTCAGAATAACCAACAACAAATTCAAGATCAGTTCAAACCACATGCAGATTTTAAGCAGGAACAAAACTCACTAAGAGTATAAACAAAAGTATCCGACTTGCTCCAACTCGAATTCTTAGGAAGTATCACTCTCCCTGACTGAGTCACTCCAACTGTTCATTTCTCTTTAAGTATCCGAAATTCGACACTCATGTCCATCGGTAGAGAAAAACAGCCCTCAAAATATATGAAAAAAACTTGCTTTAAAAAATTCAACATACCTACATTGAAGTGAACACACTTGCACCCACATTTAAGTAATGTATCTTCTATTGCCTAAATCTCACACCTATCTCTCTATGCTACCTGGATTCTTCATTTTTCTAAAGTGTTCATGCTCAAGAGTCTTAATATTAACAATAAACATATCCAGCATTCACCCAATTAACATAGGATTAACAATGAGAACTCGAAAAAAACATGATTCTTGTACACCAGAAAATGAATAAAAACAGTATTATCTTGCAATGTGATTCTAACATCAGCAATTCAAATTCTAATATTACATATTAGAAGAATTATCTTTTAAATACAACAAAAAAGGTGGGATCTTCTTAAATTACACTTACAAAGCAATCTTCAAATAAGAACCCCATTAATTCCCACCACTTTCCTCTTCAAGCTTCTTCACGTAAGCCTTCAAAACCATAACAACATCTCTGGAAGGAGCTTGAAGTGTCCCAACAAGTCCAATAGCAGGACTCTGCAAACTCCCCAAAAGCTTAGCGTAAATCTCAGCTCTGGTAGGCATGCTTTCAAGCTGTTTAAAATCGTTTGGACCATAAAATTTCCCTTCGAAAACAGCCCCCGTGAACTCGTTTTCGACTTTCTTCTCCTTCTGGAACGTCCTGTACGGTTTAAGAGCGTCCGGGATTTCTTCGCTGTGAACAAAGAGCCAAGCGTTCATCCCTTTCATACACGGTTTCAATGCCTCCCAAGGTGTCCCTTCAATGGCTTTCAAAACCAGAGTGTTCTTAGCGACGATTAGTTTCGATGACTCTGGGAGCGATCGGCGCAGGTCTTGGAATTGTTTGACGGTGAAGCCCTTGTATTCCACGGCGGCCAAGAGGTAACAATTTTCCAACTGGGATTTCACTGTTTCGACTGTTTCTTCTTTCTTGGTCCGGGAAATGGCGGCCCTGATGGATGGGTAGGAGGGTGGTTTGGAGGAAGAGAAGGTGGGTCTGGAGAATCGGAGGAAAGGGGCGGTGGGTTTTAGGGATAGGGTTTGGGAAGGCGGGGGTTTGAGGGAGGGGGAGGAGAGCAGAGCTATTTCCATGGCGGAAAAATAGAAGATTGAGAGGAAAGGGAGGAACAAGAATTTTGGGGTTGAAAGGGGCTTATCTGCTTCTTTTAAATACTCCGATCTCAAGATTGAAAAAAAAAAGTTTTTCTTCGAAGATAAGGGATTGAGGTTAAATTACGACCAAGACCCTTATCGTTTTGCTTTTTACATACGGGTAAACAACACTATTACCATCAAACTCTTGAAAATTTTTATATTGGTCACTAAATATTTTTTTGATAAAAACATCACTGTTACGTTTTTATCTCAACCGTTGATTTGTAAAATGCGATCCAAACCCTAAAAATTAAACTATATAATGGCTAATTAATTGCGGTGATGGGGTTTCTATTTTGCACATTACCCGGCTCTTTCTTTCTTCTTTAATCGCTCACTTTCAGATTTCGGACTCTGTAAAGCTTTTCCACCACCAATCAAAATGGGGTAAGTCATTTTTAGATTTGTTATTTTTTGTTCGTTTCAGTTTGATATTTGGCATTCGAAAAATGATGGCTTTGTGAATCAATTTTGTGATACCACTTTGTTTATTTCAGTGCAATAGTACTTAAGATCTGCTTTATATAATTCGATGCTTTGTGGGTCAATAAGTGTTTTCCTATATGATTCTGGGTTTTTTGGTTGGTGATAAATCTGTGGAATTTGTGGGTGAAAATGTCTCCCACTTCCTGTTTGGTTAACGGGAAAATTGCGGAATAAGCAATGGAATGTGAAAACGTAGGTGAGTATCTGTGATTAGGATCAGGATCTTACACCAAAAACTTGTGAAAAAAAAGTTGATCGATGGTCTTCTGAATCATTCGGTATCTTTTATATTTCGGATCTTCTTTATATTCATGATGGTGTTCTAGAGGAATTTCATTATTGGTTTGGTGATTTAGGGTTTGTTCTGAGAAAGAAACCAAGAAAATCAAGCTGCTTCAGACAGTACTGTGATTTTTATTAATATATTTGGCTATGTTTTTAGTTTGTACTTTGGAAAATTGCAAATATTCCAACTTGATCGAATTCTATTTTTGGTTAATTTATTTGGTTTATATTATTTTCAATATAAAACTAAGTATTTTCTTTCTTAAATGATGAAAAAAACTTCAAAATGCCAATAGTGTTAGAATTTTTAAATTAATAAGCCAGTCAATGTAGGAAGTGTAGTATTTCAGGTTGGTTTGGGATGTATGGTATTCCATTTGGTTTTGAAAAACTAGAATTTGGGTGATTTATGCCGTGTTTTATGGAAATATATCTTAAAAATGGAGATTTGTGTAGGAAGACTCGTGGAATGGGAGCTGGTCGTAAGCTGAGGACTCACCGCAGGAGGCAAAGATGGGCCGATAAGTCGTATAAGAAATCAAATCTTGGAAATGAATGGAAGAAACCATTTGCTGGATCATCTCATGCCAAAGGCATCGTTCTTGAGAAAATGTAAGACTAAGTTTACACTTGTATACATTGTTAGCAGGTTGTGCTTGAATCAGATTTCTAATTTTATAATTTCATAACTGGCTTTTACAGCGGCATTGAAGCTAAGCAGCCTAACTCTGCAATTCGAAAATGTGCTCGTGTTCAGCTAATCAAGAACGGAAAGAAAATTGCTGCATTCGTACCCAATGATGGTTGCTTAAACTACATTGAAGAAAATGTAAGCCATTCTGTTGTACGCATCTTTTGAGTAGAATTTCAATGATCTATGTTTATAATTTCTCAGAAATCATGAAGTTCCATTAACCGGTGATGGCGCCCAATGTTTTTGTGTTGCATACTCTAAATGGCACTGTTGGTTTTGATTTGGTGTAGGATGAGGTTTTGATTGCCGGATTTGGACGAAAGGGTCATGCAGTCGGAGATATTCCCGGAGTCAGGTTTAAGGTTGTTAAGGTTTCCGGCGTGTCTCTTCTAGCTCTTTTCAAAGAGAAGAAGGAGAAGCCTAGGTCTTAAAAGATTAGGTTAGGAATTTAGCTTTCTATTTCATCAATGCCTTAATTTTGTTTCCTCGAAACCTAGTGTTTTGGATTTTGTGAACGATTTTTTATTTATCTCAATACAAAAAACTGCCTTTTTTGTTTCAAATTCGAGTGTTAATTAGTCGATTGCTATTTTATTCTCTTAGGGTCAAGTTACAGTCCATTTTATCACTACATCTCCGTCGTTATTTTATTCACACCACTTTTCCACCGCCACTACCAACCACTCCTCCGCTCCTTAGTTTCCCTTCTTTCTTTGCCATATGCTTAGCTGCTGTATTATTATCCGCCATTAGCGGACCAGACTGTTTCATATTATTACTTGCCTTCTGAGGGAATGAGAGCCGCTTCTTGGCAGTGGAAGCCAATCCCATCTGTGGTGTGACACCAAGCCCTGATGAATTCACCGATTGGGACGGTCTGGTATTCGTGATCCGCGTTGGTGTTGGTGTTGTCCTAGAATTTGGGGCCGCTACCCTTGTTACTCCAAGGCTCTCATCGTTTCTAACCGATTGAATGCCTACAGCAGTACTCGGTTGTCTCCGTTGACGATCCAATGTTGTGTTCTCATTGCCTCCACATCGCGTTACGCTTGAACTTGGCTGTCTAATTTTACTGGAAACTGATGAAACTGAAGGTATTTTTGACCGTGGAGTCAAAAGTGATGGCGGGCAGTAGGTCGACTGCTCGGTTTTGAAGGTGTCGGAGATGACTTATTATTATCGTTTTTAGAGATAAGCGAGGCAGTCACAGCATCATGTCCAGCGGCATTGTTAGGTGTTGAGATTGACATCTCCCATGGCCGAGCTTCCATCCATCTCTCAGACCAACTCCATCCCCAGAGGGGATTCTGTTGATCCATCAATGTTTGATTCAATGCTTTAGAAGGCACCTTCCACGGTCTCTGTACCCAATATTTGTATCAGTCTATCAGATTCATACCCATATTCGACAGGGATCTAACACAGTACCTGGTGAGTGAACGCATAAGCTAAAGCTCTCTCCCTCTTCTTAGCAGCTTCTTGTCTATTCTGTTTGATTGCTTCAGATTGCTCCTTGGATTTTTTACTTCCACGCCAGTCTGATCCCATCTGTTATAAGAAAACAAACTCCATTGTTGAATGCTGAAACCAGTAAGTAAACATCATCTGATGGGAACTTACAGATGCATTCTTCTCCTCCACCTCTCTGTGCCGTTTCTTTTGAAGCTGTTGCTGAAGCATCTGGTTCTCTTCCGACATTCTGAGTCTTCTTGCACGAATCTGAGACTGCACCCGAGCTAGAGTTTGCATGCATCTCAATGTCGTCGTCGCTTGTTTCATGGATTGCCCTTGAATATATGATTTCAACCTCCTCAAACGTCCTACTTCCTTCTTTGCCTGACAGTCATCCCCGAAATTCAATCACTTCATTAGCATCAAAGACAAGTAATTGTTCATCAATGACATGGTTTGGTTTAATTATAATTTTATTAAAAAAATCCTTAGAAAATCTTAATGAAAAGTAGGACTTCCCTACATTATAATTTCCAGTAATTTCATAAATTTTAAATCGATCTCAGTTATAAAGATTAAATAAATAAACACATACCAAGTATCTGCGGAATACAGTTTGAATCTTGATAGCAGCTTTTCTTTCCAATGATTTGCGTTGTAATGAACCAGCAGCTGTAATTTTCTCCGATGATTTGCTTTGTAAGGAAGAGGCTTGAACTGCTTCGGCAGCTGTTTTCTCCGATGATTTGCGTTGTACCGAATTGGTATGAACAGCTTCAACCACGTCTTTCCCCGACGAATTAGCATGCGCGGAAGTGGCATGAACAGCTTCAGTAGCGGTTTTCTCCGGTGATTCACATACTGCGGAAGGGACATGGACACCGTGAGCGACCTCCCGAGCCTCAACAACAGCGGCGGCGGCAGCCATAGAGGTGACAAGAGCGACGGAGTAGGCATGTTTCTTACGCTCATTTTGAGCTTGTGTTAAATTAGCATGTTCAGTGGGAATAGGCAAAGGTTTAATCGTTTCATGTTCTTGTCCAGGCAAAGAAACTGCAGGCCCCGAATTCTTGCTATTCCCAACCCATTTTTTCTTTGATTTGGAAGTTTCCTGCCCAAAAAACAAAATTCAAACCATAAATTCTCTATTTTCCGACATTAAAACATACATAAAAACACCTAAAATAAATAACTTTTATTTTTTAAAATCACCAGGAAAACAACTAAATTAATAAATAATAGTATTTAATTTCATTAAACAACACCAACCTTGTTTTTCTTTGAATCGTGCGAAAATGCTTTCTTCACAACACAAAGCCAATCTCGTGTTTTTCCCATCTGTCAAAATATTCTTCTTCACAACATAGAAAAGACATGAAAATTCAGTTCCCAATCTCGAGTTTTTCTTCACTAAATTGAAATATGTTAATTAAAATCAGACAAAACCTCATATAAACATTTCCAAAATCTGAACAAATTAAGACAAATATGTCAAAAAAACAAATTAAACACAAAAACTCAATACCTGTGCATGAAAAAGAATTCCCAGATCACTTTAAAAAGATTGGATTTTTCTTTCTTTGAATGGAGACCAAGACAAAATGAATGAGAAAAAAAATCCCAGCGAGAAAATTGAGATGTTTTTTTTCAATGGAAGAAAAGCTTGAAAAACAGAGAAAAATGGGAATTAAAAAATATTTTCCATAGCCATTTTTAGAGGACAAAACCAGAAACAGGTTACAACAATACTTGGAACAGATTACAACATAACTGCATCTTCTATATGTGACAGATTTCAAGAATATCAAAATTTAGATTTCGAACTGCTCATTGGTGTAATATCTTTTGAACTGTGTTGATTGAACGAGGTAGAAAGTAAAAAAAAAAAAAGTATTTTTATATAAGAAAATCCATGTTCTTTTCTAAATTATATTACATAAATCTTTTTTTAAATATACTAGTGTAATTATGTTTGTTCATACTTTTGATACAAACATGCACTTTATTTTCTTTTAAAGTAAAATCATAATTATTTCAAATTATTTAGAGAATTTTTATAATTATTAAAATTAAAAAAATATAATTTTTATGTTAATTTTTTAATTTTAAAAGAATTTATTAACGTTTTAAAAATTTTATTTAAATCTACTACTCATCAAATATCTAAATTAATGAATTTAACTTATCAAACCTCTAATAATAATTTAATTTTTTAATTTTTACTCAAATTACTATTCACCAAACAAGTTCTACAACTCTACACATATAATATGACTTTTTAGAGTTAAATTCAAATCTTTCTTTTTTTAAATATTTAAAAATATCAATTATAGATTATTAGCTTAAATAGTAAAAAAAAATCTCTGTAAATAATGAAAAAAATCAAATAAAACTTTGAATTGTGAATTTACTAAATCTTGAAATATTTTAAAAAAATAAAAAATAGCACTCAAAAATATAAAATATTTTTTAAAAAGCATGAAATAATTACACAAAATTATTATAAACATAAATTAACAAAATAAAATTATAGAAATTATAAAAAAAAATCTAAATTAAAAAAATCCCCATAAATTAAAAGTTTTAGGGTAAACTGCAACAAAGATCACTTAATTATGAGTATAGTTACATTTGGGTCATCTAATTATTAAATCTTACATTTGGGTCACTCATTTATGGGTAAGGTTACATTTGGGTCACCCAATTATTAAAGGTTACATTTAGGTCATTCAATTATAAGTAAGGTTACATTTGGATCACCCTTCATATTTGAAAAAGTATATCAAATTGGTCATTTTTTCTTCTAAATCACTTGTATACCCTTGTTAACATTAGAGTACTTCATTTGAAATCATTAATTAATTTAATCGCGAATTGATAAAAAAAATTTAAATCTAAAGAATGATCCAAATATAATATTACCTATAATTGAGTAATATAAATATAATATTTATTAATTGAGTGACCTAAATATAACCTTACCCATAATTAAGTGACCCAAATATTATTTTTAATAATTAAGTAATCCAAATGTAATCGTACCCATAATTAAGTTACTTCAATTGCACTTTACCCAAAGTTTTATTATTCACTTCAACTATGTCAGCCACACGCAAACGTTGACCAACTCCTCCATCACAACAAGGCGTGTGCTTGAAACGCCGCCGTTTCGTTATTTTATTTATTTATTTCCTTATTTGTTCGTTTCTTCTTGTTGTAGTAGTTGTAGTTGCAACTAAAATAATAACAAATAATCCTATTTAATACTGAAATTCTCTCCATTGTCACCTAACTCTTTTTTAAATTCTTTTCTTCGTTTCAATTCTCTCCCAAAATCTTATTTTTTTAATTTCATATTTGTTTACCTTGATCGTTGCCTGCTGCAAAAAGGTACGGGTTTTTTCTTCGTATTTTTCTGGATCTTTTTCCTGATAGATTTTGCTTGATTTCGTCGCTGTTAATGCATTTTTAGTTTCCTTTTGATTTTTATCGTTTGATCTTTTCGAATTATTAGATGGGTTGTTTAGATTTTTTGTTTTCTTAGCTTTGATGGATTGTTCTTATTTTCTTTAATGTTTTCTACTGATTTTTTTGGATTAAACTAAATTTAATTATTTCTAGGGTTCATATATGAAATTATAATGATCTAACTATTGTTTGTGAAGGATCTGAAGGGTAATCTAGGATTTTTATTTTTTTTAGTATTTTTATGAATTTTTAGGTTTAATTACAGAATTTTTTCGAAGTAAATTCAAGGTTTTTATTAAAATCGGTTTGTTTCCTTATTGGCTTCTTTTTATTATATATTTTTAAAAGATTACAGTTATATATTTTACTGGGTTTTTTTTTTCTTTGGTCTTCATCGTAATTGTTATTATTATTATTAAAATTCAAGTCTTTGAAAGAGTAATGTACAATCTGCAGTTTAAAAACTTTAGCTTTATTCCTAAGTGATGTTACTGAATTATACATGTTTGATTTTGATGTAAGATCTGAATCATATCGGGGTTTTGATTAATTTTCGAGCATTGATACTTGTTCATGTGTGATTTAGTAAATTCCATGTGTTTGATAACAGTTGAGGTTGTAATTTTGGTAATATTTTCCATAATCTGCTGTTTGAAATCTTCAGCCTTTATCCTTGACTGCTTGGACTTTGATTAAATATGTTTGATTTTTCTTTAAGATCAACTTATATCGATTAGTCGGGAAATTTTCGAGCTTTGATATTCATTCACGAATGATTTGGTAAAATACCATTTTGATTTGGTAATGTTTTCCATAGTCTGCTTTAAAAGCCTCTCCTATCATTCTTGACTGCATTGACTCAGTAAAACATGTTTGATTTTGGTTTAAGATCGGCTCATGTCAATTCATGGTGTAATAATTTTCTGGCTGTAAATTTCATTCACAAGTTGTTTTGTAAATTACATGTGTTTGGCAGAATCGAAGTTGGAATTTTCATAATGTTTTCCATATTCTACGGTTTAAAAGCTTCTGTGTTTCTCGCCGTGATTATAGTGCTTTACTTTGATCTGATCAATATGTTCGATTATATTCTGTGGTCAACTGATATCGTTTCCTAACGTGGGATCATTTAGATATGTGGCTCGTGTTTTATGATCTATAGTTGCTTTGGTGTTGTTAACATTAACTGTTGTTTTATGTTGGGTTTGATTATTTCTTTTCTTCATTGTTAACTTGTTCAATATATGGTGAGTCATATTACTCTTAACACTTTAAGATTTTATTTTAACCGTTTAATGGTTTTGTTTAGGTTACGTTTGAAATGGATTTTCTCTTCAGAGGCCTAAATGAGGATTCTTCATCTTCCCAAATGGACATTCTCAGATGTCCATTTTTGAGAAACATTAACGAGCCAACTAACTTTTCCTTCTCGTCTGCCATGGCTTTTGCCATGCCGGTATGATTTTATATCTGTCGTGAGCTTTATGCTAGCTGGGTCTAGTGTTTTATTGAGTTCTTATTAGGGTTTTATTTCTTGGCCTAAGGTTCGAGGAGCCAAAGGTCCGATATTTGAAGATGGTCCCAATTTCGACATGGCATTCAGGCTTTTCCATGGACGTGATGGAGTAGTTCCGCTATCTGAATGATCCTCCTTGCGTATTGAGAAAGCAGGGAATGAAACAACCCCACCGAAGTTCAATCCATTGGCTGCAAAGGCAGCCACCATTAGTCTCTCATCCTTTGGACCAGGAGGGCCTTTCAGTTTTGATGCATTTTCTAATAAGTGGAACAAACAGAAAGGGAAATCAAAATCATCCAAGAAAGAATCTTCTTCACAGGTAATCAAACATCTGTTAATGGACAAATAGATGATGTCTTTTCATTTCTTGATGTTAGTTTGGACTGTGGACTTGTGAATTTAAATTTAGAATAATCAACAAATTTCAGGGAGGAAATTCGAATCATGAAGCATTGGGCAATGAATGGCTGCAAACTGGGAACTGTCCGATCGCGAAGTCATTTAGGGCAGTTAGCGGTGTTTTGCCACTTGTTGCGAAGGTTCTTAAGCCACCTCCAGGGATGAAATATAGGTGCCCACCTGCAGTTGTTGCTGCTCGAGCAGCACTGGCACAAACCGCATTTGCCAAGAATCTCCGCCCACAATCCTTACCCACAAAAGTATTGGTGATCGGGATGTTAGGCATGGCAGCAAATGTTCCGCTAGGGATATGGCGGGAGTACACCGAAAAATTCTCACCGTCTTGGTTTGTGGCTATCCATGCAGCTGTTCCGTTCATAGCCATGCTTCGGAAATCCGTCTTGATGCCGAAAACAGCTATGGCTTTTACTATTGCGGCATCTGTATTAGGACAGGTTATCGGCTCTAGGGCAGAACGATCCCGATTGAAAGCAGTTGCAGGAAAACAGTTAGGTATCAAGGAATCATCAGTCTCCATTTGTGGTGCAAATCAGTTAGACATTGTTGCCGTTAAAACGAGCAATTGCAAGAAAGATGTTGAATGGGAACCAGTCTCTCTGCAGGTGGCATTGGCAAGGCCATCTTCATCCACTGAAGTGCCCGCCATTTCTGCTGCATCCTAGTGTAATTCTTTTGTGTGTTTGAACCAGAGTTTAATGTTGTGGACTGTTTGTTGTATTTATTTTCTTGTGTTCCTTTGTTGAACCAGACATCATGCTTTGTTTTCAATAAAAACATCACGCAGATAATAAAAGTTGCAGACAGACATTTTCTTCTTACTCGGTGGACTGTTCATACATAGGGTGTAATGTTCTTTCTAAGAGAAAACAGACTTTATATTTGTTAGTCATAAAATAATTATTTAGAGTAGATATATTTTGTCAGTTGATCAGGGTATTTATCTTTATTTTTTATATATTTTTATATTTCTTAAGTCATGTGATCTAGATACACTCGGAGTTTTAAAATTTCATCTTTCCCTCTTCTCTAAGTAGAATTATGATTAGACTCAAAAAATTTTAAAATAAAAGTACTCAAATTATATTTTTTGCAATAGATGTCTAATTTTTAACCAAAATAGGTGTTTAACTTGTTCACCGTTATAATTTTAGATGTGTAAAATAATTTTTATTAACGATAAAAACACAACATTTTCAAAATTTTGTTTAAAAAAAATTAGAATTTTCAAAGTATTTTAATTTTTTAAAAAAATTAAAATAATTCATAAATCTCTAAATTTTCAAATCATAAATCCAATCGTTGTTGCTGTCAATAATCAATGATGTGTCCATCATTTTCATTATCAAATATCAGTAGACGATATGCCTAAGGTCATTATAAAATTTATAAAAAATAATTGACAATAAAAGACGATCAATTGAACAACGAACGTTGTGCGAATCGCACAATGAGAAGATAAGACTTCATTTTATCGTCAACAGTGTTATGAACGATAAAACTAGGTTTAAAAATTTAATATTATTTTATGAATTTTAAAAATTTTGTTAACTTTTTAAAACTAAATCTAAAAAATAAAATAAAGTCATATGCCATATTTTAATTTATTAGATAATTTTTTAAACAACTGTAGCCAAATATTTAAAATAATAATGCATTTATTTTTATAAAAATAATGAGTGAAAAATATAATTAAAATAATTATTTTATATTAAATCTTTTATATTTTAATTATTAAATAGTAATTCATATTCGCATAAAATCATTCTTTTAATCGAGGGTTTAATCCACATTAAGTGAACCAACCAGATCAAGTTTTACCAGATTCAAGTGATATCTTAATCTGTAAACATGTTATAGTAATTAATTAATTAAAACTCTTCATATATTATAACTTTAATCTCGTACGACTAACCTACGGCACATGCAAGAAGATTAGTATTATTTTAGTACGTAAAAAATAATGAACTAAAACAACAAATCTGTATGGTACTTGTAGTAATCAAGACCCTAGGCAGAGGATATGCCGGATGTTTCCATTGACCAAAGATTATAAAAATACTTTCTTACTAAGAGTATTAATATTTATTTTTCATGGAATTACAAAGTAAAATATATTTATAGGTTCAAATTAGGGATAGGATTCTTTCAATTATTTCTTAATTATTACTTAAGCCTGAGTTTTCATACAACAAATCAATACTGAAGAGACAAAAGGGATTTAAAAGATGAAATTAAAACGGGTGTTAAGAAAAACGAGTTTTTTTTTTAATATGAAATCTTCAGACAAAATTATAACTTTTTTGTGAATTTTTGTAGAGTAGGTTAGGAACAAGTATAAAACACCCCATGTTCTCATATAAGCTTGGCATGTGGACATCTACTGGAACAAAATTATTGAAAATATTTATAAGATTTAAATTATTCTTTTATTTTGTTTGTTAATTTGACGATTGTATTTATAAAATTTTTTAAAATTTTGAATATAACAAGATTCATATCTATAAAAGTTTTAATTTTTCAAATTTTTTTGATGTAACAAACATCATATTGTTAAATATAACAAAACTCATATCTATAAATTTTAAATTTTCAGATATTTTAAACTTTAAAGTAACCTGAAACTTATTATGATATCTAATTAAAAAATAAAATAAATCAAATTAAATATCTAATTTAAAAATAAAAATCAAATTAAATATCTTGATTTTTAAATTAGATCAACAAATAAATAAATTATATCATTTGAATCCCCATAAGCTTCTTCAATGATTGATTCTTTGTCTGGTTGGTTGGCTGGAGATGGAGTACAGAAGGTACACTATTTTTTAAGATCAGAGTTATTACGAAAATATCATTCTAATTTCTTCACTATTTTTCTTAAAAAATACATATTTATCGATAACCATATATTAAAATATAAAAAATAAAAAATTAAATTACAATTTTTTTTAATAAAAAATGAATATACTCCCATCGGATACATTAACATCCAAAATTTGATTTTAAAAACTAAAATATCTATTATGATATTTATGTGAATATTTAAACTATATTAATTAACCTGAATTATTTAATAATTAAAAAAAGTATAAAATTTAAATAGTTTATACTAAACAACTTGATTATATAATATATATATATATATATAATTGAGGAGACACTGGGACATAAACCAGAATCCAATGGACCTACATTTAAGCCTATGTTATCTCTCTTGTATACAGATACAACCTGTTGTGTCTTCAAGTTTTTTCTTCTAATTTCTCTTTCCCATACTTAATATTATATGCCGAATCAAAAGCGGCTAAAATTAACTTCATATTCTATCACAAACAGATGGTAACTATTTTAGTATAATTACGAGATATACTTTATTATTAGACTAATTTAAATAAAATATTATAAAAATTATCATAAAATAATTATCTCAATTAAATTTATTCTATTTATAATGGTAAAATTTAAATTTTAAAAGACTTAATACTTTCACAATTCCAATCATATACTTTATTACGTACTGAATTTACCAATTTTCATGCCGTTATTAGTCATAGAAAAACCAGTGAATAAAAATGTCGTCAAATGCTGAAACAACGCTTACTGCTCCCAATCACAATTCCAACTACGCCATTAAAGACCTCACTTGCACAAAAACTTCTCTTCCAAAGAATCCCAAAGATCAATACAAATGCCAACCAAAAATGGCTACTTCCCGGCTCCCATTCCTTACTTCTTCATCGTTGTTTCTTCCTTGCTATTTGTTACAGCTTGTGGCTATGGATCACCGGGCCCGATCGCGGCTGCTTTCGGAGAAAATGGGTTCTTTTGCGCCATTGATGCCGGCGGGGAACAGGAGATCATTTGTTGGGATAAGACCATTAAAACATCTTCAGTTCCCTCTCTTGATTTCGTTCCTTCCATGGCGTCTCTCTCCGGCGGTGAAGGCTTTCTCTGTGGCATTACTGCGAATAACTCACAGGCGTTTTGTTGGGATTCCTTGGATTATGGCGTAAACCTTGTTCCTCAAGCTTTTAGATATAATTCTTACTTGCAGATAGCTGCCGGGAAAACTCATGTTTGTGCTATCAGAGGTTCTTATTTTTCAAATACGGATGATTTCGGTTTTGTGGATTGCTGGGAATTTCATCAAACATTTGGTGAAAGTAATTTGACTGTGGGTTTTGTTGGTGATCATTATGCCAACAATGTTTCTGTTAAGAACATTGTTTCTGGGGATGGTTTTAGTTGTGGGGTTGCTAAGGGAAGTGGTTTGATCTTTTGTTGGGGTCCGAAATCCGGAAACTTGGGAATTTTCAATGCATCTAGTGAGTTTGAGGTTCTAGCTTCTGGGAAAAGTTCAATTTGTGGGATTTCTAAGATGCTTGGTGAAGTTGAATGTTGGGGGGATTCGAGTGAGTTTGATCTCCCACCACGTGGGACTCGGTTCGTTAGTTTATCGGCTGGCGGACAGCATTTTTGTGGCATTCGTGAAGATGATCATGGAGTGGAATGCTGGGGAAGAAACATTAATGTTTCTTCAGTTCCAAAGGCTTCTGGTTTTTTGGCTATTGCTTCATCAGATTCCACAACTTGCGGGGTTCGAGAAGTTGACTTAGTTCTTGATTGCTGGGGCGCAAACAAGCAGTCTTCGCCGGATTATAGTCCGCCTTTGCAGTTATGTAGCCCTGGTGTATGCTCTTCAAGATCATGTGGCAATGGAAGGTTTGCTTTCAATGCAAGTATCCTTAATGAGCCGGATTTGATAACCTTGTGTGCTCAGAATGAGTTGAAGATATGCTTGCCTTGTGGGACAAATTGTTCTGAGGGCTACTTCCCTTCGAGTACATGCAGTGCCAATGCGGACCGAATCTGCACTCCGTGCTCACTTTGCCAGAACAGCTCTTGCTGGGATGCATGTGGAGTTTCGTCCGAGTCCCGGCAGCAAGAACAGCTAGCGATCAAAAGGTTGGTGGTCATCATTGGATCTTCTGCATTGAGCTGCTTATTAATTCTAGTTGCTTGTTGTATTTTCCCCCGAATCTTCAAAGTGAAAAATGAAAGCAAACGGAGAATTCAGTGCTGTTTTTGCATAGGAAAACCAGTTGCGGAGGCTGATACCGATCCAAATCCGCTTCCACCTTCATCATTAACGACGTACGTTGGGGAGACACAAGTTTATCGGCTTTCAGAACTGAAAGATGCTACTCATGGATTTAAAGAATTCAGCGAACTCGGACGAGGGAGCTTCGGTTTTGTGTATAAAGCTGTTCTTCCTGATGGCAGGCAAGTCGCAGTCAAACGAGCTAATGCTGCTACGATAATTCATACCAACAACCGGGATTTTGAAGCAGAGTTGGAAATACTATGCAATGTAAAGCATACCAATATTGTGAACTTGATAGGCTACTGTGCTGAAATGGGAGAAAGATTACTCGTGTATGAATATATGCCTCACGGCACACTTCATGACCATCTTCACGGGGACCTCTCGCCATTAGGTTGGGACCTACGATTGAAGATCGCATTCCAGGCTGCTAGAGGACTCGAGTATCTTCATAATGAAGTCACTCCCCCCATCGTTCATCGAGATCTGAAGACTTCGAATATACTTTTGGACGCCGAATGGGGCGCAAGGATAGCCGATTTTCGGATCGTAAGCACTACTACAGACACAGATGTAAGTAGGGATATGGAGGATGATGTTTATAATTTCGGAATCGTTCTACTGGAGATACTAAGTGGAAGGAAAGGTTATGATAGAGACTGCACGCCTCCAGGGATTGTTGAGTGGGCACTGCCTCTAATAAGGAAAGGAAAGGCAGCTGCCATCATGGACCGGAACGTTGCTCTACCTAGAAATGTGGAACCATTGCTTAAACTCGCGGATTTGGCCGAGCTTTCGTTGAGGGAAAATTCCGGTGAAAGACCAAGCATGAGTAATGTGGTCAGTTCATTAGATCAAATTGTCAAGTGTGAACTAATCTTGTCATGAAAAGCCATCAAGAATTCAAATATATGGTGGGTATGCCTGAGAATTAAGATTGTATTATTCTATGATTCATACTTTGCAAACACTCTTTTTTGTTTTTCTTATTTTTTTTCTTCAAATTTTAATTTTATAATTGTATTTTATGATCATATTAATTTTTTACTCATGTGAGAATGGCGGCAGCGTTGCCGGAGAAGACGATCGGCGGTGTGTGCGAGAGTTCATTGGAAACTGAGAATGAATCTTTTGCCTAAAAATGGGTTGATTACGGGTATTACCTCAATACAAATGAAACGGCCCAAATAAAATCTAACTCTACCTAATATAATTTAGATATTTCTCTAAAATCGGTACTAATCATTTTATATTATATAATAATCATATAAAAAATTAAAATTTAATTAAAAGACGCAAATAAAAAATAAATACGAATAAATCTGAATCTATCGATAAATAAACTATAAAATAATATTAAACTGTTGAAAAATCACCGAAAATTACAAATCAAAATTCAACATTACGAGAAATTGTTTACGAACATAAAATAAAAATTTTAAAAAAATTAAGTATAAAAATATAAACGATCAACGATAAATTTTGTACTCCATATCACATAAATATATTTTTTGAACAAATTAAGAAACAAAGCCCAATAAAATCAAAAAGGATATAAATGTACCTTCACAGCCCAAATGTACATGGCCTAACAGAGCTAAGTATCACGGGCCTGGAATAAAATAATATTTAACTTAATCAAAATTAATCTTTAATCGTTTGATGGGTTATTAGTTGATATAATTAAAATTATATAACAGAATAATATGTCTGATTATTCTATTTATTTTATTTTAAAATTGAAATTTAATAGAAAGAGGAATCCAAGTAATTCCAACAACTTTAAGACAAGGAGGATCAGAATGGAAAAGCAACCTTTGCTTTAAGACATTGAAAAAGGAGATTGAAAACATAAGGTTAGCTTAGGAATTTGCTTGATTCAGAACCTAACCCACCATTCCTATTTTAATTTTTAACTATGTTTTTTTTATAATTTTGAAAAATATATCCAAAAAAATATAAACATGATATAAAATGTTATGAGTTGTTATCGTATTAAATGTTAATATTTTTTTGGCTTAAGGGTCAAATGAACTCCTAAATTTTTGTAAAAAATTCAATAAAGTTCTTAAATTTTTTACACTCAATTAAGCCCTCAAACTCAAAAAAAAAATTAATTGAGCCCTTAAATTTTTTTAACACCCAATTAAACTCTTAAACTCAAAAAAAAAAAAAAATCAATTTGACCCTTTTATCAATTTTAACCGTTAACTTTAATTTTTTTTTTAAAAAAATTAACACGCGTTATAACAAAATAACACTACTTTTTTGTTTTTAGGAATTTTTAAATTTAATTTTTAAAATTATATAAAAATCATGAAAAATATTTTTAAAATATAAAAAAATAATTTTGAAATTTAATTTAAAATGATAAATAATATTTTTTAAAAAAGTTAAAAATTAAAAATATTAATTAATACTTTACAATTATAAAAGAATATTTTTATATTTTAAAATAATTTAAATTTTTTCAAGATTTTTATAAAGTTTTTAGATTTTTTTTATATTTTTTAAATTTTAAAAGTTCTTAAAAACGATAAGTGGTATTATCTTGTCGCGATAAGTGTTAGAAAAATTAAAAAAAACGTTAAAGTTAACAGTCATAGTTGATCAAAGGGACAAATTTATTTATTTTTCTTGAGTTTGAGGGTTTAATTGGATGCAAAAATTTTTTTAAGGGTTTAATTGATTTTTTACAACAATTTAAGGGCTAAATTAAATTTTTTTAGTGAGTTTGAGGGTTTTATTGGGTGAATTTTTTTTTAAAGTTTTAATTGATTTTTTTATAAAAGTTTAAGAGCTTATTGAATCCCTAAGCCTATTTTTTTATTGTAGTCATTGATTTATGATTCATTGACTATTAATTTAGATCAAATTTTACAGAAACTCATTGTGGGATAATCTTTTCAATTTAATTTTCTCTACAACATTAGGATTTAAACTATCGTCATTACTTAAGAGATCTATTATCTTATCCACTAAAATAATATTTTAAATAAAATTATAACATATTAAATAAGTTATACAAATGGATAATTTATTAAATACTAATTGATAACCCTTTCCTTCCTCCTTGCTTTTGGTGTCTATATTTAGGGGGCAGAGATAGTGGATGATTCAACTTCAACCCCAAATCTTTCTTCTTTCCCTCCCAAAAGGGAAAGAAAAGGAAACCCACAAATTTTAGGACACTCCCTCCTCTCTGCCCTAACTTTTCAGCCACCTTTTTTTCTTTGTTTAGTGCCAATTCAAAGGATTCCCACTATTTCTTTTCTTTTCCTTTCCTTCTCCTTGTTATTTGATATTGACATTGAACCATGTTTTTTGGCTTGAGATTTACCCATAAATACCCTCCGTGAACTTCGATAGCCTCCGTGAATGGCGTATGAGGAGCCATGCATGTATTCCATGTCTGCATACCTATATATAGACCATGTATTATCCATGAATAGTCTTCCATCGCAGGCTTTTCTTTTCTTCTTCGTTTGCTTTACATGCTCACGGACAACAGTTTCAGCTAGGGGGTTGTTTTTCTGTTTTTATTTCCCCATTTCTAAAAAAGCAAAAGGCAAGTCATCTTCTTTAATCATTCACATATGTTTTTAGGGAATATTTTTATGAAAATAAAGAAAAATCTTAACTGCTCCTGACATGGAAGTTTTGTGAAACATTACATTAGTTGTCTTATCATTCTTGTAAATTGTTATTTAGTTCTATATTCTTGTCCGAAGCATCTTTCATTTGACCTAGGGTAATAATATCTTCGCTTTGATTAAAATAAAAATAAAATTATTGGTTAATCCAATGTTTATATATATTACAAATCATTCTTTTTAATTTTCAATATATTATCCTCATTAAATTAAAAAATAACGCATTTATTGTATAAACAATGAATATTAGGGCCGTAAGAGACGAGACAGATCACGAGTTATTTGAGTTTGACTTGATCAAAGTTCAGTCAAAACTCGTGGACTCGACTTGAACTCGAACTAAACTCGAGTTCTTGACGAGACGAGTCGAGCTATATGATACCTGACTCGAAAAACTCGCGAGCTATTCAAAAATATAATTATACTATATTATACCTAACTTAAAACCCCAAAATTTAAACCCTAAACATAAGTCTTAAGCCCTAAATTAACAAGCTTGAGTCTACACAATTTTTGTATCAAAGTGTTTTTTTTTTCTCCATTAAGCTTTAAATGAGACTTGAGAGATAAGAGTTACTCGAGTCTAACACGATTAAAGATCGGTCAATACTTGACTCGATTAGGCTCGAAAAAAGCTCAAACTTGACTCGAGTTTTTAACAAGTCGAGCCGAGCTCAGATTTTTCAGGCTGGTTTAAAATTACTCATGTAGCGATCTAAAAAATCCACGATTAATTAAAATCGCTAAAAAGTTCATTTTTGAGTTGGAAAACATTTTTCGATGTGTCATTTTGAAATGAATATCTTCCACGTGGGGTTTTCTTTTAAAAATCATTTTTTGTAAAATTGGAGTCGCCACCGGCCGTTTTGGTAGACCGGACACCATAAAACCAAAGATTTGAAAAGTTGGGGTTCGGGAGTCGGTTACGGATGGGGAAGGATTAGCACCCCCACGCCGCCCAAAAATTGGTACTTTGTTTAATTAGCGCTTTACTAATATTAAATTTTCTGGGCTAATTTGACGATCGAATTAATTTTTAATTAAATGTGCGCATTTATTTTAAAGCACCTAAATCCGAAGATAAGCGTCCAAACCACTACCACCTTATTGGTACTGGCCTCACTTACGACCGAATTTAGGGGCCCGCATTAACAAAACTAAATATTAATTCATGCAAGTTAAGCAAATAAATTAAATATATCACATAAAAATAAATTCATAAAACATAAATATTAATCTAACAAATTTAATACTAATCTAAAATATAATTTAAAACATACATAAATATTAATCTAAAACATAAACATAAATTAATATACAACACAAATTAAAAACAACTATTTTCATTAAAAATATTCAAAATACAAAGATAAAAAAATATACCTAAAAATACGAACGGCTAACCCCGATGAACTCCCCACCAAGATCTACCACGGCCCCTCCAAAATTTTAACTAGATCGAATCTTAAAAATAAGACCCGATCGAACCACCCAAAATTTGGGAAGAACTAAGCTCTCAAATTAAGATCATAGGGTACTACCCTCACCCAATTGGTTCTTTTCTTCAAAAGGCTCCCTTTCACCTCCTTTTATAGGCATTTGGAGAGGGAAACGTCATGTTTCCCACCAATGTGGGATTCCAATCCCACATCATTTTTCTTTTTCTTTCTTTCTTCTTCTCCTTTCTCTTTTCATTTTTTTCTCATTTTTTCTTCTATTTTTATTAATAATATTACTACTACAATAATACTACAAATACTAAAATTTAATAAAAAATGAGTGATTACAGTTGCCCCTCTTTGCTTGTTCTTGTGAAACGAGAACTAAGCAAAGATTAAAAAACACTCATTTTTTACTGACTTCTCAGTCGGTGGTCTTGGAATTATATGTTTTTCTGAAACTCTCCATCTTCCTTGATCGACTCTTCAGGCTCGTAAGTTCCTTCTGTATCGAACTTGCTTGCCTTCTGGTTTTGAAGCTGCAGGTCACTCTTATATATGACCATTCGCCTTGAGCAGATCTTGCAAAACAAAAACTCTTCCTAAATAGAACTTTCATCTCTAGATCCCGAGCTAAGGTTTCTTTTGTATAAAACCTTCACTCTAAAGTCTCGAGTTATGTGCCCCTCCTGTATGAAGCTTTTCACTCAAACTACGACGAAGATAGGGGTTCCTCCTATATGAAACTCTTGGTTTTCCACGCTGCCGGTCTCTCCTATATAAAACCTTTTGCGCTATAACGAATCTTGTAGAATAAGGTCCCTCTTGTATAGAACTCTTACTTCTAGATCCGGAGTTAGGGTTTCTCCTATATGAAACCTTTCACTCTAAAGTCTCGAGTTGTTTGCCTCTCTTATATGAAGCTTCGATCTCAGAAACAAAAAGGAAGATAAGGTCCCTCCTATATAGAACCTCTCTTCTTTGATGCTGTCGGTTTCTCCTTTTGTATGAAACCTTCATCTGTCAATCTTCTTTCATTTTCGGGACTCTCGTCAAGTGTATTTCAATCTTCTTTTTGAATCGGGACTCACGCCTTCATAGGCTGCCAATCTTCAATCTTTCGGGATCCACGCCAACAAAGGCTGCCAAAAATCTTTTTCTTCGGGACTCACGCCAAGAAGGCTTCCAATCTTCTTTGAATCAGGACTCACGCCAAGCAGTTATCAATCTTCTTTCTGAAAACATCTGGGGTTTCTGGATTGCCCCAATGTCTTGATCTTTATACTTGGTTCCTCTTTCATTTTGGAGATACATTCACTATTTGCCAAGTTCTGTCTCGAGAATATTTTTTCATTTTCTTCTTCTTTTCTTTTCCTTTTCTTCTTCTTCTTCTTCTTCTTCTTCTTCTTCTTCTTCTTTCATGATGTCCCGGTTCTACCAGTCTTGTTCTGCAAATTTGAAATGTTGACCTCTCTGGCTTGATCTCTTTTTTTCTTTTTTGCTGAAAGGTGCAGACGTACACGGGATCTCTGTTATGGCCATCTTCTTGACCATTATCTGTCTTCTATTGTAAGACAATTTATAAAAAATGATGATGAATGAGCATTTTCACTATACATGTGTCCGTGATGTATGTTCGAGATGCGTGTAATCACTAATTTTATCCAGGGTGTTAAACCCAGTTTTAATTTTCAATTTAAATTCGAGAAATGGGCTTGTAACGATCGATTAGAAAATGCAAAAAATACTATACATATTAGTTCCCTTAAATTATGTAAGTATTATTACTTTTCACATATTTTTATCTTAGCTTTTATTATCATAAATTATTTTTATTACAAACTAAAAATCCAAAAAATATTACATAATGTTTCTTTTTCATTTGCGTTTTCTTTTCTTCTTAACATCTTTTTTTCTTGATTTTGTAAATATATATATATTTGTAGATATATTATTTAGTAAAAAAAATCCAAAAATATTACTATTTGTTATATCATATTTTTTTAATATATTGTTATTTGAGAAAATCCCAAAAGATTATAATACTATATACTTTTATTTGTTTATTTCTTATACTAATATGTAAGTGATGTTTTCGGTAACTTTGTTCTTATTTAAAAGTTTTATTCTTTTTCGTTTGTTATTCTTTATTATTATTATTATTATTATTATTTTCGGTTTCTTTCTTTTTATATATATTTTTATTTTTATTATTACTTTATTATTATATTTATTAAATTATGTCCATAAATAAATTAAATCCCAAAACAAATTAAATAAATAATAGCCCATACTTTTATTTATAACAGTCCATATACAATTTAAATACAAGCCCGGAATTAAAATTACACAGCCCACAATAAAATATAATTACAAGCCCAAGTTTGAAAGCCCATCTGCCTTAACCCTAAGAGAAACCCTAACAGTTGCCTCTTTATCTCCAAGCGCAGCTCAATCTCAACCGTTGGATCAAGATAAGATCCAACGGTCACGGATGAAGGAGAAAGACTCTTCAGATCTCACACACTTGACTGTTCGAATCCTCAATGGCCCGTTCAACTTCCGGTCGTCGTCCGTCCGCCGTCCGGTGGTCCCAACACCGCTCCGACCACCACGTGTACAAAGAAACAAGAAGAGTCAGATTAGTACAAACATTATAACCAAATCGACAGGGAAATCAGAGACTCCACAACAAATAACAGAGATATTCAAAGACAATCCGACCAAAAATCAGAAAAATCAGAGCACCAACATACATGAATGCGTCCAAAGATGAGCAACAACCAATAGAATTTCAGAGACCTTTTTTATTCAGATTTTCCCATGTAATGAATCGGCTATTTAAGCCAAAAGAGAAACAGTTTGTAAGGGTCTTCACCCACCGATTATAATCAATAAAAGAGTGAAGCATTTCCAGAGGTGAAAAGTTTTTTCGTTTGGCATTTAATAAAGAATGGAGTTAGTTTTTTTTACCTTTTATTTTGGAGTCTCCTTTCTTCTCTCTGGATTTTCCCCTTCGGTCGGCAATAAGCCTCGCACTCTTGTAGTGTCGCCGGTGAGCCAAAGGGAAAGAGAGACCATGTCCTTTGCTTGTCGTTTTAAGTTGAAAAGTTTTCTTTCAAGGTTTTCAAAGAAGAATGAGGTTGGAATCGAAAAAGGATTTTTCAGGGTTCGAAAAGGGTTTAAAAAAACGGAGCTTCTTTTTCATTTTTCGGTTTGGTTCGACGTTGCCGGCCAACGTGGGTGGTGGCCGAATTCTGGAAAAAGGAGGCGGTTTCTGGGTGTTCTTATATTTCTGGTTTGAGTGGATGAAGATGGAGAGAAATTCTCTTTTTTTGCTCTTGTTTTCAAATAACAGAGGGTTTAAAAGGTGTCTTTTCTGATTTTCATTGTCTTTTATAGTTAGGGACCATTTAAAAATGGGATTTTTACGATCATAAATACCTCCGTCCCTAAATATTTCTCCTCGTGGTCCTTTAAACTTTCAAAAGTCTTTTAATTTTGTACTTTTTATTTATATTTATATTTATATTTTATATTTTATCTCATTTAATTTTAGTCTTTGATTTTATTTCCTTTTTGTATTTAAATTTTTAATATTTTTTATCATTACCGAAAACGGCATTCAATGCCTCTTAAATTCAAAGTTTCTTTTTTTGTTTTGAAAATTGATACGATATTAATTTCATTCTAATTGTTTTCAAACATGGCATTCAATGCCTCAATTTTCCATAAAATTTCTGATTGTTTTATATTTCTTTCTTTATTTTTTATGTTTTTATTATACCAGTAAATATGGTGTTTTTTTATTGATATTATAATTTATTTCCTTTTTATTTTCTTTTGACTGTTTTTATGTTTTTTTTCTTATTACATTTCTTTTACACGTTTTAATATTGTTTTTTATTTCAATAAATGTAATATATTTTTATTAGTATCATAATTTTATTTCCTTTTTCATTAATTCCTTTTATTTTGTTAATAGCATTTAATTTATTTGTTTTTCCTTACCGTAAATGCCATATTATTAGTTATATTTTTATTCTTCTTTCTATTTTGTCTAGATCGTTCAATATGATTTTTTTATACCATAAATATCTCTTATTTTTAATAATATTTTTTATCTTTTCATATTCCTTATATATTATTTAGGTATATAATATGAGATATTATATTTGCTATATTTATACAATTATATAATATATTATATTTATGTTTTGTTATTTTTTTATATTATATATTATAATTTTTTCATTTTATATGTAATAAAGTATATGCTATATTTAAGATGTTTATTATATACGATATGTATTATATTTAAAATACTATGTATTATATATGTCATGTATATTTTATTCATGTAAATATTTTTGACTATATTTTTCATGAAATATTTAATCTTGTTCTTATTTTGATAATGTTTAGGTCAATGAATTTTATTTAATTTTGTCTTATTACATGCATGTTTACTTTTTAATTATTTATATTTTATCTTGCTTATTTATTTATATTCATGTTTCTAATTATTTATGTTACATTTCTATTTGTGCATATTTACTTTATTATGTTTTTTTATTATGTCATGTTTTGTCTTTTTTAATTTTGTTTGCTTTACATTTATTTATGCATCTTAGCTTATCATTTATATACTTTGCTCATATTTATTTTGATGTTGTATAACATGTTAATATTTTATATTTATGCTTGTATATTTTGCTTATATTTATTTTGCCCAACTCACATTTCACCACAATAATTAATGAACTTAATTTCAAACGTCTTTGTTCGATCGTAACGGGCCCGTGTTCCGACGTATCGGTCGCGGTGTGTACGTTGCCTCCGAGTAAAGACACGGTAAAAATAAAATTGATTCGAATCTTTAAGCAAAAATTAATTTAAATGCCACTTTAATCAGAAAAATCTAAAATTAATTAAGCGGTTATTTTAAAGGTGCCAATTTTTTGGGTGGTTTTTAAACACTAAACCCGTTTTTAAACCGTAACCGACTCTCGAACCCAAACATTTCGAATCTCTGATTTTCCGGTGTTCGGTCTACCAAAAGTGACCGGTGGCGACTCCACCCTATTTTTAAATCATTTTAACCTTTCTTTTAAATTCCCAAATTCGTTTCAAATCCCTAACTTTCTTAACCTTGATTTCAAAATTCTCTTTTAATTTCAACCCTAATTTTCAATTTCCCCCCTTTTAATTTAATCCCTAAATTTTCCAATTCTTTTCAATTACGTGTTTTCAAACCCTAATTAAATTTTTTTTTTCAAATCCATAATTTTTATTCCAAATCCCTAATTTTTCAATTTAAACCTAATTTCATAATTTTGGGACAATTTCAAAATTCCCAATTTTTATTCTTTCATAATAGTGACCTTTTTCCACATTTAGTTATTTTTTATTTTCAAAAGGGTCGCTACAGTGCGCATATGCAATCTGTGGTTATGCATTGACGCATGAAGTTTCTGTTAACCCTGTTTCAAAAATTTGGTGCCCCAGTCCTCATTTGTTTACCAGGTAAGCTTTATTAGCTAAACTTTGTCAGTAATCATGACACCTCTGGTCACATCAGATTCGAGCTTTGATTCTGTCATTTCGTGGACAATGATACCCTGCTTGTATTCTTTATATTCTCTTCTGGATCAGTATAATGGTTGATCGGACGTCTTTGTATCCTGACTTCTTTTCTATACTTGTCGGGGTACCTCAATGGAGGTTGAATCTCATTTTTCTTAAAAAATGATTTTATTTGTATGTATTTCTGATGCAATAAAAAATTTGGAAAATGTATGAAATTTGGAAGTTTATTGCTAAAAGCATTTAAAACATATTTGCCTTCCTGAATATCAAATGTAATGATATATTTGCCCCAATCTGGAAAAGCTCAACTCTAATGAAGAGAATATTTAGAGGACCCTCGACTATTACGAGAATATAGGAAAATGTGTAGTCTCTTCTAGACTTATCGGGCTTTCAAAAGGAATAATCCTCTACTTAGTGGCTACCCTTTTTCATGTGGCACTCATTATCTCACCTTCTCAACCTGCCCAATCCTTCCCTCATTTGGGTGTCGATCAGGCACTTCAGAGTTCGACATTCCTTGAAGCAAGATTAACCTTTGGGCGGAAGTGTGGTTTGAAGACAATCTCATTTAATTTGGATGTCCCTGAATGATCAAAATGATCTTACAAATTTTAGATCCATGATTGATGTATAAATGTTTCCATTACCTTTTCTGGGGAAATCAATTCATCACAGTCCTTTGTTTCGAGGATAATGATGGAGCAAACAACAATACCCCGAATTACTCGGCATAGTCATGATTTGAAAATATTACCATCACTCATAAAGTTAAAGCTTCAGCAGAGTGCCCCAGGATTACCGCACTCTTATTCGGATGTGCCTATTACCAGGATCTGAACATTGGAGTGCTTTTTAAAAGAAAATTTTCTCATCTCGTTTCATTTTATTTCAATCTTTTTCTCCTTTCTCTCTCTTCTTTTTTTTTTTACCATGTCATTGCTTTTAGTTGTCTCTTTTAATGGTTTCTTGATCTTTACACTTAATATGTTTGACCTTATCTCTTTTAAGGAATGTCATTCGTCATCTCATTCGAGGAAGTCCTGAGAAGGTCTTCAGGGGATAGAGATTCAAGGTCGACTCCCGATTCAAGGATCTTGAACAACAAGTGCCTAAAAAGGAGTTTTCCTAAAAATGGGAACTACCCATTGCTATTCGCTCATATTGTTATTCTGTTGGCCCAAGTAGACTAGTAGAGACTCTCATTTGCAATATCTCCGTGACATTCAGTCTCTTCTAAATATGCAAAACTTTATAGTCGTTCTTTGAAATTGAAGCAAAGATGTTATCGTATCTAAAATTCAAGATCTGATGTGTAATGATATGTACATATATGTTCAAAAATGTTTGATTTTGTGTACATAGAAGAGCAAAGGCAACTCCTAAAAATTAATTTTCAAAGAATTAAAGAATGTAAAACCGTTTAATTGGTAAAAACTTAATTCTTAAATGCATGCCCTTACAAATTGTCCCTACTACCTTCTGGGCTCAAAGTAGTAAATTGGACTTCATTTCACAAAATGATTAAATATTTAAATTGGAGAGTCAGAACCTCCCACCATCAAAATTCATCTCGATTGGTCTTTAATCCCCAGATCATAACCTCGATTAAGTCTCTATTCTTCAAATTTCAAAACACCAGTATCGATTAAATTATGCACGATCTTCTTGAAGTAATGACAATTCTCAATAGAATGACTTGGAATGTCTCCATGATACTCACAATGTGCAACAGCGTTGTACCATGCAGGGAATGGAGGCTCGAGGGGTGTAAGGATATAAGGCCGTACAAGACTTGTCTCGTATAGTTGAGAATAAAGCTTGCTGTATGTAACTAGAAGAGGAGTGAAGGTTGCTCTGTCTTGCCCCTTTCTAGAGCTTTCTTCTCCTTTTTGTATTCTCCCGGTCGTAGGGTAATTGAAGGTCCCAGTAACATTCATTTCACCTTCATTCTTTTTATCGTACCCTTGGGGCTTGTCACCATTGCTGATCCTCCCACTCTTGAGGGCTATCTCTAGAGATTCACCGATTCTGATGAGATTGACAAAATTCTGGGTAGTATGATGGATGAGACGATCATACAAAGCTCATTTCAGCGAATTAATAAATATCGGTGTGATCTCATTTTCGGGGATAAATGGTTGAATCTGAGCAGCCATCTCCCTCCATCGTTGAGCGTATTGACACAGGCTCTCGTTGGACCTTTGCCCCAAACCATCAAGCATGATGCGGTTGGGTACCATGACTGTTACATGTTTGTACTGTTGTAAAAAAGCTTTAGATAAGTCTTTCCACGACCTGATGTTCTCGCGACTAAGCCGAGCGTACCATCGGATTGCGGATCCGGTCAGACTATCCTGAAAGCAATGTATTAAAATTTTCTCATCTTTGATGAAAGCAACCATCTTACGATAGTACATTGTGAGGTGTGCGAAAGGGCCCGATGTTCTATCATACTTATTGAATTCTGGACTTTTGAATTTCGGAGGTAGGATCAAATCGGGTACCAGACTTAGCTCACTAGCATCGTTCCTTATCCCTTTTTGAGTCTGAATGGTTTTGAACCTTTCTTCCATCAGGCGGAACTTCAATTCCCACTTCTCTTCAATGTCATGTCTGATCTTCTCGATAAGATTTAGGTCGGGGATCTCTTTCTCACAAAGCCTTTCAACATCTATAGGCTAGCTCCCGAGAACTTGAACTGGTTGTTTAGCAGATACTCTAGCAGGGTTTGCATCATTTGGTGCGACGAATTGAACCATATGATGGGAGGTATCTTTATTTGGCTTAGAGGTCTCTTCATTTCTCACTTTTTCTTTCCCGCGATTCTTGCCTAGTAGTGCCGTAAGCTCGGATAAAATGGACTCTTGAGACTGAGCAATCTGTGCACTGATACTCTGTTCAATATCCCTAAGACGATCCTCTAAGTGTTTCTGACCTCTTTCCAGATTGGTCACACGGTCTTTCATTCTTTTCTTTCGATAGTATGTGAAATTATAATACGGTGTGACCAGTGTTTTAAAATGCACTGTCATAATATGCACATAGTTAGATGTCAAAATGGTTAAATGCATGTATGATGCATATGCGGATGCCAATGATGCAAAATGTATGCGGGTTAAAGGTATTGACCCCTATTAGTAATCACCATACTGGATTACTTTCACGGGAAATAGAGGGTCCATTATAAAATTAGGGAAAATTAATCTTATACACAAGTACTAGCCCTAATTCCTATTCCCTATGGCCCTAAGTTGCTTGCTTGACATAGGAATCTCTGTTGCATCATGTGTTTCGGTCTCCTCGGTTGACCTGGTCACGTTTTTAATTATCCTTCTAAACTTTGATCCTCGAGAATCGTGACATTGGTCTGTGTCAAATATTGCTTGAGCGACCTTGTAGTGTCGATGTTGTTGATCATCTCTGATAATCTCGAACGATGAACTTGATCCTCGTGAAGTGGGTTGGTAAGGTACCATTCTTTTGTTCTTCGTTTTTACTGTCTAAAAAATACTTCTTCATTGATGTACTAGAGAAATTGGTCAATTACCTTTTCTGATTGGCTATCTATATCTGACTCTGACTCGTCCTCAAGATGAAGAGATAGTATCGATTCTGATTCTGACTCGGTCTTCGAATGGTGAGACGATATTGTTTTGTGCCTCTGATAACCCTTTTAATTAAACCTTGGTTTCTATTACCTTCTTCATGCTCTCTTAGAACCTCGGACTAACATTTTGATGTAGACCCGGATAAACACATGATCATTACCTAGTATTGACGTTCGATAGACTGTTGTCTTAGGCTCTTCGATTTTCCTATAATCGGTGTTTGATGAAAGGGGTCTGATGAATAGTGACCTTACCAAATTTTATCCCTTAATCAGTGTCTCTGATCAGTTTTTAACACTAGAGTTGAGGGTTTTAGATACCTCTCTTCCATTGTGAATGTTTCCTTTGGAGGATGAACCACTCGAATCAATACCCTCGATGCAATGCAAGATGTGATGATACATGCAGAAAAGAAAACAAAAATATGAAAAAAAACATGTTAGTACCGGGTAGAAGCAGTAAACGTAAAAATAAATTCTGAAAAAATATTTAAAGTAAACAGAGTAAGACAACCCTAGATATCTCGTCTAGTTCACCTAGGGTATCCGCATGGCTCTAATGAGGTGGGTAATCTAGTTCTTTACATGCAGTGTTGGTGCTAAAAGGGGACCCGAATTGTTCGAGCTATCCTCTATTAAGAGTAGTAAGGCCCCTGATCATCACCCATTATAGGCTTATTTTGACCGAGTTCAATTCAAGGGGACCCGTTCACTTATGCCTACACGAAAGAACGATATCTTTACGAAAGCATAAGGTAGTGAAGACCCGAAGATACTTCGGTTAGGGCCTACACGGGAGAACGATATCTCCACGAAAGCGCTAGCCTTTTCCCCCATTTAAAAGGATGAGTTTAGATGTCAATTTTAAATGCGGAAAAATAAAAGCGCAAATATAATTGAATATTAATTTGATCGTCACTTTAGCCCGAAATTTCTAATATTAGTAAAGCGGTAATTGTTTAAAACCATGACTCTCTTTTTGTTTTAAAAAAACAAAAATTTGTATCCCCAGCGGAGTCGTCATCTGTAGCGATCTAAAAAATCCACGATTAATTAAAATCGCTAAAAAGTTCTTTTTTGAGTTGGAAACATTTTTCGATGTGTCATTTTGAAATGAATGTCTTCCACGTGGGGTTTTCTTTTAAAAATCATTTTTTGTAAAATTGAAGTCGCCACCAGCCGTTTTGGTAGACCGGACACCATAAAACCAAAGATTTGAAAAATTGGGTTCGGGAGTCGGTTACGAATGGGAAAGGATTAGCACCCCACGCCGCCCAAAAATTGGTACTTTGTTTAATTAGCGTTTTACTAATATTAAATTTTTCGGGCTAATTTGATGATCGAATTAATTTTTAATTAAATGTGCGCATTTATTTTAAATCACCTAAACCCGAAGATAAGTGTCCAAACCACTACCACCCTATTGGTATTGGCCTCGTTTACGACCGAATTTAGGGGATCGTATTAACAAAACTAAATATTAATTCATGCAACTTAAGCAAATAAATTAAATATATCACATAAAAATAAATTCATAAAACATAAATATTAACCTAACAAATTTAATACTAATCTAAAATATAATTTAAAACATGCATAAATATTAATCTAAAACATAAACATAAATTAATATACAACACAAATTAAAAACAACTATTTTCATTAAAAATATTCAAAATACAAAGATAAAAAATATACCTAAAAATACGAACAGCTAACCCCGATGAACTCCCCACCAAGATCTACCACGACCCCTCCAAAATTTTAACTAGATCGAATCTTAAAAATAAGACCCAATCGAACCACCCAAAATTTGGGAAGCGCTAAGCTCTGAAATTAAGATCATAGGGTACTACCCTCACCCAATTGGTTCTTTTCTTCAAAAGGCTCCCCTTCACCTTCTTTTATAGGCATTTGGAGAGGGAAAGGTCATGTTTCCCACCAATGTGGGATTCCAATCCCACATCATTTTTTTTTTCTTTCTTCTTCTCCTTTCTCTTTTCATTTTTTCTTATTTTTTCTTCTATTTTTATTAATAATATTACTACTACAATAATACTACAAATACTAAAATTTAATAAAAAATGAGTGATTACAACTCAAGCTCAAACTCAACTCAAAATCTTAACGAACCGAGCAGAACTTAACACTACTCAAACTCGGATCGACTCGTTTACACCTCTAATGAATATCACCTTAATAGATAATACATACACTATAAAAAAATTGCCTAAATATATACGTAAAATGGGGGAAAGGTATATTCATAGTGATACAAGGAGCTTATTAATCTCGTTATATTTTTTTTTTCTATTTTTTTGTATTTATACTAAATATTTTACTATGAAAATAGTATAGTTCAAACAAAACACACACTTATAAATTATAATATATATTGGCGTTTGTTAATGATTAGAAATAACTGGTTCTTCAAATTATATAAATATTTTATGTTTATGGCTACCATAGTTATACCTTTAGGCTTTAATTAAAACAGTACTACGTTATAATGCATATAAGAGTAGGTATTTTACATTCGACATTCGACTGATATACCGTCTTTTATTTTTAACGACGCCGTGTTGGAAAAATGACCGGTTAAGTTATTTAACTGAAAATTAAAAAATTAATTTATCAAAAATATAAGTTTTGAATACTAAAATTACCATTATGCCTATATATAAGAACTAATATTTGAAAGTTGAAATTATAAAATTCCGTTTTATTATAAGGAAATATATATACATACATTTTAGTGTTAATATTTTAAAGTAGAATCAGTAATTTCTTAGGATTATAATTAAAACTGCAACTAAAAGCTGTTATTTACTCCTCTTTTAGAACATACACAACAATGTTCTTTCGCTTCTTTTTTTCTTAGAAATGGTGCGAAAAAATGGAGGTAGATAAGAAATAATACGCGCTTGATTTTGATAAAAGGAATAATTATTTAATTGGTTTCTCGTATTTGTTTTCTTTTCACTTTCGTCCCTACAAACTTCTTTCAATTTTATTTTCTTTATTTTTTTATAATTTAGTCCAAGTCAATGGCAATTGCAGCATATAAATCCGGTTATGAAGTCTTCAGATGTTCATGTCAGCAGCCGACTGTCGTATAAACATATAAATCATGTGTTCAATTTGAGAATTATGACTTTATAAGTAGCTGAAATATAGATTTATTTTATTTGAAAACCACACATATTGATATCAAATATATATCATGATTCAATCTTATTATTAGGGCATCTTACAGAGAGCAGTGCAGGACCTGCAGGTGAGGTTCATGGAGGAGGATCGCAAGAGGCGCCGCTGAGTACACGGCAGCCTACTGGTGGCATCGGACCCATCCGAGCTTCAAGAGGCTCCGTCACGATAAAAATTACGATGGAAACGATAACAATTAGCTTCACAATAAGCAACCAAGTGTCCATTGTCGTCGGCTTCTGTACAACCAATTTGCGAGTTTTGTAGGAACAAAGAAGGCAGCCGGGTCGCCTTTATATGCAAGTTTCAAAGGAATGGATTTTACTATTTTAACCCACTACTTCTCATCAAATTTTTTGTGTTTTAAAAATATTCGATTCAGTTTGATATCACGTTTTTTAATATGTTGGTGTGAATATAAGATAATATATATTTAATTTTTGGCTCTTTAAATACACACACCATATATATGTAATATTCGAACTCAAATCACCTGAATAAATTATATCATCTTTTATTATTAGAACCATTTCACTGATTCTAATATCGTAAGTTAATTTAATACTAATTTAATTAAAAATTATCAAATCATCTTTAGTTTAAAGCGTAAATATTGTTATTATTAGGGATTTTATTGTGAGTATAAAAAATCTAAATATAATGATATAATTTTTTAAAATAAAAATATTTTTTTAATATTTTACATAGAAATATTGATTTAGAGTAGGAATAAAAGTCAAAGATATTGAATTATTTTATTGTTTTTATAAACGATTTTATTATAACCCCAAACTTAGACATAAATTATTAATATTATTTTATAAATAATAATTCTAATTTTCGTATTAATTTTAAGTATTGGATTTGATTTAAAAATAAAGTTTTTCCAATTGCACACTCAAAAATGGGAACGTGAATAATCCACTTAATTTCAAATGGGTAAAAATTCAACATTCAAAACATGAGTTTCAAACTTTTTTATTTTCAAATACGGAGTTGCAAGGTAATTTTTTTTTTTTGAAATAATTCCAAGTAAAAGGCATCTTTAATTTCCACGAAGACAACTATTCACAAAAATAACAGATTTAGTCAAAAAATATATCATTTTTATATCAAATAAAACTAAAGGCCGGTGATAAATTATTTTTGTATTTTGGTGTGATTATTTAATAATATATTATTTATTTTTAAGTTTTTGAAAACATATATTGTGTAAAATATATTGTTCGAGTATATATTGTCTAAGAGAAATAATGTCAAATATATACAATATTATAATAATAAAATATAAAATATTATAAGAATAATACAGAAATATAGATTTATAAATCAAAATATATTAATATAATTTTATATTTATATTAATATAAATATAAAATAAAGTTTAAAAATGGATTTGATCATGAAATTTTATTTTTATTATATTTTACCAATAAATCTTTATATTTAATTTTTTATTCATCATAAAAAAAATTATAATAGCATATATAAATTGTTGTCTTTTAAAAAATTATTATATAATTCCGAGATATTATTTATTATTTTGTTAATTAAAATTCAATTAATTAATTTTCTTTTTATAACATTTTTTAAGAATAAATCTTTAGTACTTTTTTTAAATCTTTAATACTTTTATGCTATATAAATAAAAAATGATTATAAATAAATTAATAATAAAAAATTAAATTAATTTTTAATAAATAATAATTAAAATAATATAGTGAACTGAATCTATAAAATATTTTTCTCCATTATCTATATAAATCTTTGAAAATTATTAAAAAACTAATCCCCAAGAGATTCCACGTCTGGATTTCCCCCCATCTCTTTGGAGTCAGAATTTTATATTTTTCCAGTTTCTGATGCAACGACATGAACACCATTACGTGGACAGATGACGATTAATCAACTGGTCAGATTTAATTCTAAAGTGACTTTCACATCTACCACGATTCAAACACAGACTTTGAAAAATCTGTAGATGAAATATTTATTTATCGAATAAATAATTAAATATTATTTTATTTTGTATAGATATAAATCTCGATATTTATATAAAAAATGTTATTTATTTCCTTAGTGAAAAACAACTATCAATGCCTTAACTACATTGCCGTCCCGGTCCTAAAACCATACCCTTAATTGTAGGTTATAACTAAGAGACGATTGATTTTTTTTAGAATAATCTGCTTTTGAATTTTCTTGCAAGATTGACTTTTTATTTCTTGTCACAAACAAGGAACATATTAGCTTAATTACTGTTTAATTTCTTTAGATATTATTCATAAACTTCGTACCACTAAATTGCACTATCATTTTCACATCTCTTCAATGGAGAAATCACGTACAAAATCCATGTTTTCCATTGTTGCAGCAATCACATTCTTCTTCGTGTCAACCTCCTTCAAGCATGCAATGGCGGACTCGGGGAACGAAACAGATAGACTAGCTTTACTGTCTCTGAAAGCTCAACTTGCCGATGGTGACCTACTTCCATGGAATACTTCGCTTTATTTCTGCGAATGGCAAGGCGTTCGATGCGGTACGCGACACCAAAGGGTTGTCGGTTTGAGCTTGCCCGGTATGAAACTCGGCGGCGCAATATCTTCATCAATAGGGAACTTGAGTTTCCTGAGAGAGGCCAACTTCTTCAACAATAGCTTGAAAGGGAACATTCCAAGTGAGTTTGGACGATTGAGACAGCTTCGTTCACTGAATCTAAGTCACAATAATCTCCAAGGTAACATCCCTATGGAGCTAAACAATTGTTCCAACCTGCAATTTCTTAATCTAAGTGACAACAAATTTTCCGGGAAAATCAACTTCGGGTACAATACCAAGAATCTGATTAAACTTTCTCTTGCTAACAATGATTTAGTCGGGGAAATCCCATCTTTCTTCGGAAACCTTTCGTCGTTGGATTATCTCCAACTCGGAAATAATCATTTGGAAGGAGATATACCCTTTGCTCTAGGCAGATTATCGAAGTTGAAAATACTTGTTCTTAGTCGAAATAACCTCTCCGGAAATATACCTTCTTCGATTTACAATCTTTCTGCCATGAATGATCTTAGGATGGGCACAAATATGTTATCCGGTGGCCTTGAATCCGAACTAGGACTTGCTTTTCCGGAGCTCGAAATACTACATCTCGGAGCCAACCAATTCAGTGGGAGAATTCCCGTATCAGTAACTAATATCTCTAGCTTGAAACAGTTTGACATCCATTCCAATGGTTTCAGTGGATTAGTCCCTGAAAACATGGGAAACCTTCGGAGCCTTGACCTGTTTTCGATTAATTATAACCAGCTTGGAAATGGAAAAGGAGGAGACCTTGGTTTTCTTTCTTCTTTAAGCAACTGCAGTAGATTGAAGCTTTTGGCCATCCACATGAATAGGCTAAGTGGGGTGTTACCGGCTTCTGTGTCGAATTTATCGGCTGAGATTGAAATGCTTTATATGGGAGGGAATCAAATTTCGGGAAGTATTCCTGACGGAATTGGAAATCTTGTTAAGCTCACACAGATTCATGTAGGGGAAAACTTGTTAACAGGCAGTGTTCCAACTTCCATCGGGAAGCTTCGGAATGTGGGACGATTCGATCTCTCTTTGAATCTTTTTTCTGGTGAAATTCCTCCATATATTGGCAATTTATCTTTGTTGTCATATCTTTATTTGAATGGTAACAATTTTTGGGGAAGAATTCCATGGACACTCGGCCAATGCACACTTATGCAGATAATGGATCTTTCGATGAATAAACTCAGTGGCAGTATACCGAACCAACTCGTTGCTGGTTTTGAACGTTTGATTACTTTGAATTTGTCTCACAACTCTTTTGATGGTAGTTTTGATGTTAGTAACTCCAAGAATCTCGTGGAGTTATATGTCGATAACAACGATTTCTCGGGTGAAATCACGGAGAGATTTGGTGAGATTTCTGAATTAAGAATCTTGCACATGCAGGGAAATCACTTTCATGGTAGCATTCCTCGTGCTCTTGCCTCTCTAAGAGGCCTTGAAAGCTTAGATCTCTCTGGTAATAACTTAACTGGCACGATACCGCTTGAACTTCAAAATCTTCCATTTTTGGCAAGTTTAAACCTTTCTTTCAACCAATTAGAGGGTGAAGTTCCAGCAGAAGGGGTTTTCAAGAACATCAGTCAATTCTCTATCATTGGAAATAAGGATCTTTGCGGGGGAGTTCCTGAAATCAATCTTTCGAAATGCCAGACAGAGATGGAAAAGAAAAATGGTTTATCGACGAACTCCATTGTTGTTATTGTCATTAGCCTCTCGCTTGTTTCAGTTTTGGCTGTGTTCATTGCTACTGTTTACTGGAAAAAACGGTCCGCAAAAGAAATGGCCCCTCCGGCAGCTTTGCGGCGAGTTGGGTTTGTGCGAGTTTCATACAAGGAACTCGTTGAAGCAACGAATGGTTTCGCAGCCTCGAACTTAATTGGTGAAGGCAGTTTTGGGTCTGTTTATAAAGGGTTTCTTGATCAACAAGAAAACCCTGTTGCAATCAAAGTATTGAACCTTCAAAACCTTGGGGCTATCAACAGTTTCACAGTTGAATGTGAGGCTTTGAGAAACGTTCGACATCGGAATCTAGTCAAGCTAATAACTTGTTGCTCAAGCATAGACTTTCAAGGCAATGATTTCAAGGCTGTGGTTTTGGAATTCATGGCGAATGGAAGTTTAGAGAGTTGGCTTCATCATGATCATGAAGATCACTCGTCACGCCATCTCGACTTTGCTCAAATGTTAGACATTGCTATAGATGTGGCCAATGCACTGGGTTACCTTCACCATTGTCGAACATCAATCATTCATCGGGATCTAAAACCGGCCAATATTCTTCTCGATGATGACATGGTTGCACATGTCAGTGACTTTGGCATGGCGAAGCTCCTTTTTGATGTTGAAAGTAATCTGGATATCGAACAAGCAACTTCATCGATCATCAAAGGAACATTTGGGTACCTCGCCCCAGGTAAATTTCATAGCTTTAGATCTTACTTTGTTAATCAAAATTTCATCATTTCGTGTGTGTTTTCATGTACCGTACTATGTAATTGTATCGTTGCAGAATATGGCATGGGTGGTCCGACGTCCCCTGAAGGCGATATTTACAGCTACGGGATTCTCCTATTGGAGATGATCACCGGAAGGAGACCAACAGATGCTTTGTTTGATGATGGGATGAACCTTCACAGTTTCTGTAAGATGGCATTGCCGGAACAAGTGGAAGAGATTTCGGATTACCAATTGATTGAACAAATCATTGAGAAAAGCAAGAAAAGAAGAGGAAATAAGAACATAGACTGTGACGTGTTGGAGTGTTTGATTTCGTTCGCTAATGTCGGTGTTGCATGCTCGTCGAAGTTCCTGTCGAGAGAATGAAGATTGAAGATGCTGTCACTGAATTGCATACAATTAAGGCAAGACTGTTTGCGAAGAATCAGATTCATCCACGGATAAAAGAACTCGAGGTTTAACCCAACCTTATATTGCTTCAAGTGCAAGCTACAGAAAAAATCAGTTGGAGTGAAGTAAAGTGGAAATATGTTTATATGTCTGAATATGTCGTAGATCTTTGTATTTAGTTAAGGTCTTAATCGTTGCTAAAGCCTACAGCTTTGCTAACTCCTACATTTCCTTTTTCTCTACCCTTTTTGCCCAAAATTTCTCACTACAATCCCTCTCTACAAAAACAACAACACAGATCAAAGGAATAAAATAATGAAGCCATTCGAATCCGGGTACATACCGGATAAAGGCTTGTGTCCGATATGGTAAAGTTCATTTTTTTCCCATCACTTGCTACTTATCTTTCGAGGTATACAACGATAGCCATGATCGTTTGTGTCGGGTTGGCCCTTTATATGTAATCCAATGCTGGGTTGCTCTTATTTGGAATCAACTCTGGTGGATTGTTGTCGATCATTGTTGTGGTAGGTGCTAGAGCACAACTTTTGGTTCTCATCTCCAGGACTTTCTTGTGAGAGTTTGAGTGCAATGACGGAACAAACGTTGGACTAGCTGCGGGCCGGTACTCTGGGAAGAGCCTGCCAGACTTGTATCGGACGCCGCAAGCATTGCGAAGGGTTTTTGGACCCATTGGCCCTGCCCTCCATTGTGGCGTCTTTGTTATCTCACAATGCATACATATCCTACCAGCTTGTCCTATTGAGTTTCGAGTATTATCAGCAACAGCTGCAGGAGTAGAATGTGACAGCCTGATCTTCTTCTGCTTCTTCTTATGTGCCGGATTAACTTGTTTTGGTAATTTGATCAGAAGTCGGGACTCGGCAGAGTTCTCGGATTCCGACAGCACCTTTGGGACAGCAAACAGCTGAGGAATGTCGCTGTCGCCTACAGATGAAGTGGGGGAGGTTGACTGAACTCCCGGAAGATGATCGAAGGTGTCCGGTTCCGAACGAGGACGTTTGCTTCGAGAATCCTCAACAAAGTTAGACATCCAATCCAATTGAACTATATCTTCATACTGAAAAAAAACAAATCACCCCATTCAAATCACATTTGAGTTGAACATTTCAACAAATACAGGAAATAGTTCAACAAAATTAGCACTACACAGTACACTAACCCGAACAAAGAGTTCAGTAGAGGGGTCGGAAGCACTGTTGTGGGAAAAAACTGAGTCAGAACAAGGCAATGACTCGTGGTGAGTTGTCCAAATAGTAGGGAACGCGGCGGTGGAGTCGACAACATCTCCGTTAGGGAAGTCGACGAGGTCATCGAAGAAGCTTACACAATCTATCTCTTCAATACAATCCGTTGATCCAATCATGTTTACTTTAAACTAAAAACTCAAACAATCCTGCAAGAAAAAAAAAATTATCATTGTTTTTCATTTTAGTTTCTTAGTTTCTTTTAAAGTTATTTTTCGAGATTTAAAGAATTAAAAGAAAGACAAAAGATTGATTTTGAAGCCAACCTTGGTTACTGATGTCTGTAACTTGGACTCAAAAAGAAGAAGAAGAAACAAATTTCTTTGAGAAATCCAAAAAAACCAAACCCCAACTTCCAAACTCCTCCACGAGATTGAAATTGAAACTACACCAACTTGAATTTCCAAGCTAAGTATCAAAGAATTCGTTGAAGAAGAAGCATGTGTTTAAGACGTAGTAGCAAAAAGAAGCAAAATTTACTCAGTTACTATCAGAATTAATGTGGTTTGAAAGAAATACCTTGAAAAGTATAAGGGACTGGGGAAGTTTTTGAAATGTGAAGAAGAAGGAAAGCAAAGCTTTAAAAGGAGAGGTCATGGCTAGCTGTCTTTTTACATTTCATCTTCTTGTCTTCTTCCTCCCCTTCCCATTATTTTCATATCTTTTTTTATTACCATATGAGTCGTGATGTTATTATTTTAGTTAATATTATTTTAAATTGTAAAGATAAAATTAGTTGCTATACATGTTACCTAATAGTTAAACTAAAATGATTAAATATTTTTAAGATTTTATAATTTAAGATTTAATTTTCACAGTAATAAAAAATTTAACTTTTAATTTATAAACTATAAATAATAATTTCAAAACTAAAATTCAAATCAATATTTTTAATTTTTAAAATTTTAATTTAAACTTTAAATTCTATACTTTTAATTAATTATTTAAATTTTGAAATTAAAATTTTATAAAAAATGTTTTATTCATCCTGGTATTCTCATCAAACTCTGATACCTTATAATCCTGGTCTTCTTCCCTTTGAAGACAAGAATCCAAAAAGTGATTTGTTTTGTCTATTTTTTCAACAAATATCTCATACTTTGTAAAATATGTTGATTTGTATTATAATTATCAAAATACAAGAGAGATTATTAGGTGAACTCTATTCACTACGTTATTTATGGTCCAAACAATCAGGACAGTTGATCTTTAAATAACTACTTAATAACCAGAGTCGTTCTTGAGATTTTAGTGGTCCTAGGACAAATGTAAAAATATAGGTCTTTAATAATAAATATTAAAAAAATACTTTTTTAATAATAAATATTAAAAAATTAAATTAAGTATATGCTTACTAATAAATATTAGAAAAATTAGTTACCTAAACAAATTAATCATTAATAATAAATATCGGGGGAAATAAATTTTAAGAATAAACCTCTAATGTGAAAAATCTAACTTCTAGTAACAAATATTGAGAAACTATAGTCCTAATAATAATTATTGAAAAAATAGACCTCTTATGTAAATATTAAGGAAAATTAGATCCTAATAATAAATATATTGAAAAATAGGTCTCTAATAATAAATATCAAAAAATAAATTTTAAAATTAGACTTTTAATAACATATTAGAAAAAACGTGACTCTAATAACAAATAACAAAAATAAATAAATTTTAATAGTATATATTAATAAATATTAAAAAATATTTTTTTAGAGTAGAATCCCTAATAATAAATTTAGTAAAAGATAGGCTCTTAACAATAAATATTACAAAAAAAAAGAATTTAGGAATCATAATAAAAAATATAGGAAAAGTAAATTTTAAGAGGCTTAATACAAATATTAAAAAAAATTAAGACCATAATAACAAATACTAAAAAATAAATTCATATAATAATAAGTATTAAAAAATTAATAATAAGAATTAGTATTTTTAGTATTTTTTAGTATTTTATCATATGAATTTATTTTTTAGTATTTTAAGAGTATGTTTAATACAAATATTAAAAAAATCATCAAGTACATTATTATGCCCGTTATTCAAATTAATATTATCATTATTAATCAAATTAGTATTATTGTCATTAAAGTAGTTATCATCACTCAAATTTTTATCATTTAAATTTTTATTAGAATGTTCAATATTATCCTCATTTATTTCTAACGCATCACCATCGTCTAAAGGTTCTTCTAATCGTTTCGAAAAAAATTATCTAAAGCTCCTTTATGTGATTTTACTAATTCTTGTGTTTTTTTTTTACTACTAGAAGCATATTTTTGCGTAAACATTATTAAATAAAAATATAAAAAAAGTATAGAGTGATAGCACCTGAGTTTTATTGTTGAAGCTTTGGCTCAAACTTGATTATAAGATATCAACAATATATCTCATAAACGATGAATCTTTGTCTTCTTAGAATATCGAAACAAAAATTATAAATAAAAATTTTAAAATAAGTTAGGAGAAAATAACATAAAAAAGAAGTGAAGTGGTAAAAAAGATGAGATGTGAAGAACAAAACCAATGAAAGTATTATTTATAGATGTATATGAGTTTTTTATTCTTAATTTAAAAATATTATTTTAATATTAATTATGATCCTATAATATAGGAACACCTAGCTAATTAGATATTAATCATTTTATAATTAATAATAAAATATATAAATAATAATTTTTAAAATTTATTTAATAATAAAAATATAATAAAAATTAAAAAAAAATTGAGTGATCTTTTACTTCATTTTTTACGGTAAGTTATATTTTCAATTAGAAAAAAGTTAAAAGTAAAAACAATCTAATTTTAAGTTCCAAGAATCTATTTCTTGTTGTAATTAAATGCTTTGAGTTGTATTTATTGTCCAACTGCTATTAAATTCTAAAAATTTAATTTCTAACAGTATTTTTTTAATATTTTAATAATTATTATTATTTTATTTTAATGATCATTAAGCCTAACTATCCTGGGGCTTTGGGTCGTCATCCTTATTGCTCAGGCCCAGGGCCGGCTCTGTTAATAACTAAGTCCATATAAGAAAGAGGTGATGATTCACTTGAAAAGAATTAAAATCAACGATCCTGATTAATTAGGATCATAAATTATGTGGTGAACAGAATTCACCTAATAATTTTTCCAAATACACATAATTATTTATTTTGAGTAAAAGAAAAGACACGTCAAAATTTCGAGTAAGAAAGAGTAGTAAGCACGTGATGCGGCATCAGATGGCACGTGATTTGTCTTAGGTTCCGAACCTTGGAGTACTTTTTGCGTACCTGGTCCAATTATATGCTGCCACGATGAGTTTGCTTAGACGAAAGGACACACAAAAAGGAAAAAATATTAAGTGAAATTTGTTCACCACGTTATTTATATTCTCAATTAATTAAAATTGTTAATTTTAATTTTTTTTTCAAATAAATTATCACTTCTTTCCTATATATATTTAGCGAGTGAATAATAATTAGGTGATTATTTAAAGATCAACGATCCTGATTGCTTGGACTATCGATGATGTGATGAACAAAGTTCACCTAATAATCCCAACACTATTATATTGAATTTATCATAAAGTACAGTGAATTTAAATATAATATTAATTTTTAATTTTTAAAATCGTCGTAAAAGCACGAAAAGTTTTAATTTTTTATGTTTTAAATTATTTACTTAGTTAAAAAAATAATTAATATATCCTATTTAAATTCGTCATGTATGCATGATAAATTTTAATTAATTTTTTTAGTAGAGAATAAAATTAAAAAAAATAAAAAAAACACCCATTTAATATATTGAAAAATGAAAAATACTAAAAAACTTAATATTTAATTTAATAATTTATAAAATATAGACATTAAATATATATAACTCTAATTAAAGTATAAGTCTTTATTTTTTATAAGTACATAAATTTTAAAGTTCAAAAGTTTACTTATAAATTTTAACTTCAAAACTTATAAATATATCTTGATTTACCGGCAATAAATCTTGCGCGTCGGTGCCAACACCTTGAGCATCGAAAATGTGACTGGGTATAGCTGGTGATAAAGACTGTTACTCGGTTGCGTAACCGGTTACGGAAAGTACAAAAATGAAAACAGGAAAGATACTAGTAATAAATAAATTGACCCGGAACTTTGATGCACGGGAATTAAGGCAAAAATTTTTACAAGTCGGTGCAGACCAGTGCATCGATTCTACCACTTGAAAACGCCGTATTCGTAAAGCGTAGATGTAATATGAATATAAATCGTCTATGTATTCTTCGTACTCTTATTCGTGTTTTTATTTTAAATTAGAGGTTTAGTATATAAAGTTTAAAGTTAAATATTATGATTAAAATTTAGTAAATTAGGAGTATGATATATTTTTTAAATGTAATATTTAAAATTTAAATATAAAAATAAAGGTTGTGTTTAAAAATTAATTTTTTAAATTTTTTTAATAAAACACAATAGAAATATAATAAAAAGACATACGTTTTTACCCATAATATCGGAGTTAGGAGAGAGCTAGCTAATTCAAAAATTAACTTTTTAAAAAATTTAATTTAGCCCTTATAAATTTTAAAAATTCTTATAACAATGTCGCAATATATAAACTTAAACTCTTAAAATATAAACTTTAAATTAAATCTATATTCTTAAAATTAAATCGCTTGTGAAAATTTATCGATATATTATATAATTACCCTTAATTTATTTGTTTCTTCGGAGTACAAATTAAATTCTGACTAATTATAGTAGGTAACTGACTTATTAACATAGAAGGAAAATTTCGTAATTAGATTGTTCCTTTTAAACTATAAGAATATAAAATTAAGATAATGTTAAAAATATTTTATTTATGGTGAATATCTATGTATTAAAGGAAGGTTTATATAATTAGGGTCTAATACCCATGAAATTAGGGTTTTCAACTTATGCATATAAATATAGATTTTTGGAGAAAATTTTGTACTCAACTCAATTTTGAGAATACAATAATATCTCTTTTTTCTCTCCTCTTCATTCATCTATTCTAGTTCTTTATTTTATTCATAACACGTTATCAGCACGAGTTTGCTCAGAAGATTTTTATTACAAGTTTCTTCAAAGAATTACCCGGTATGTTTTTTTCTTCATCTTATATATTTTAATTTATAAAATAATATATATTGATGGTGATTATAATTTAAAACGAAAATAAGTGTGTTTAATTTTTTTGTGTGTATATTCTTGTTTTGTCTAATATTATTATATGTTTATTTCATGCCATGAATATTATATATATATATATATATTTGTTAATTAACATGTTATTTGTTTTATTTATTTAATCCGAATATATTGGCTGGACATCCCGTTCTGCGAGATTACTGGTCTCAAAGGAGGTACTTTTATTAAAAGGACCTTGTGGACTGGTTTAACAACGCCGCATATGAGGATTAAATCTTTGTTTGTTTGTATATATATATATATATATTTAAGATATAATTGATCTAATTTTTTTATTTGTTTTTATAGTATATCAATGACAAATCTTGCAAAAATTGAGTTTGCGACTCTTGATATTTCCGGAAAGAATTGTTTGTCTTGGATCCTAGATGCCAAAATTCATCTAGATGCAAATGGCCTAGGAAATACTATTAAAGAGGGGAATATAAAATCTGCTCAAAATAAGGCCAGGGCCATGATACTTCTTCGTCGTCACCTCTATGAGGGGTTGAAATCTGAATATTTAACGGTGAAAGATCCTCTTATTCTTTGGAATAATCTAAAGGAACGATATGACCACCAGAAAACCGTTATTTTGCCTAAAACTCGATATGATTGATTGCATCTGAGATTGCAAGATTTTAAATCAGTAAGCGAGTATAACTCTGTTGTGTTTCGAATTACTTCACAATTGAAGTTATGTGGTCAAAATATTATTGATGGGGATATGTTAGAAGCAACATACTCTAATTTTCATGCCAACAATGTTGTCCTTCAGACACAATATCGTGAAAAAGGCTTTAAGAAATATTCTGAGTTAATTTCTTGCCTTCTTGTGGCTGAGCAAAATAATGAGTTGCTCATGAAAAATCATGAATATCGCCCAACAGGCTCCGCTCCATTCCCTGAAGCGAATGCGACATTGTATAGCGGAAAAAATAAAGGCTACACCCATAATCGTGGTCATAATTATGGGCGTGGGCGTGGTCATAGCCACAGTCAAGGACATAGGCGAGGTGGTCATTTTAAAAGTAACTATACCCACCGCAAGTGAAACAATAAGGATGACAATGGTGCAAAAGATCAATTCAAGAAAGAGGAATCTACGTGTCATCGATATAGAAGCACAAATCATTGGGCTCGTGTTTGTCGTACGCCAAAACATCTTGTAGACCTTTACCAACAATCAATAAGTGGTAAAGGAAAAAAGAATTGAAACAAGTTTTATTTATATCGATGACAAAGATGATTATGGCCTTGAAAAGATGATTATGGCATTTTCGGCAGTGGCCAGGACAATTATGGCATTACAAACATAGAAGTTGATGATTCTCTCATATCCCCTGAGAGAAATATTTGATGCCTTTTTAATTAATTTCGTATTTACTTTATGTTATTAGGAAACTATTGTTTTTTTATCATGAATTTTTTTTACGAATAAATATCATGTTTACTTTATTAAAATAATTGATGTTATTTAATTATTTATTTTAAATATTGTTATAACATTTATTTATTTATTTATTCTTTGAACAATATGATTACGGCACAAATACAATCTGCAAAATATGATGAAGACTTATGCTTAGCGGACAGTACAAGTACTCATATAATACTTAAGTATAAATTTTTTTCCCCATTTAACAATGCAAGGGAATAATGTGAGTATTATATCCGAAAGTACTAATATCATAGAAGGCTCCGGAAGAGCGCATATGTTATTACCAAATAGAACTTTATTCCATATTCAAGATGCTCTATACTCTCCAAAGTCCGAAAGAAACTTATTAAGTTTTAAAGATATTCGCAAAAATGGATATCATATTGCGAGTATTAGTCAAGGGGATGTTGAATATCTCCATATTACGAGTGTAACTCAAGACAATAAGAAAGTGCTAAAAAAATTACATGCACTGTCATCCGAATTCAATTAATTGCAAGACCGTTATTGATGAAATCCAAACTACCAATTTCTGCTTGGGGACATGCAATTTTACATGCAGCATCACTGATTCGCATCAGGCTAATAAGTTATAATAATTTCTCCCCATTACAAATGGTTTTTGGTCAGGAACCAAATATTTCCCATCTTAGAATTTTTGAGTGTGCGGTTTATGTTCCGATTGCTCCACCACAATGCACAAAGATGGGTCCTCAAAGGAGGTTGGGAATATATGTCGGATTTAAATCTCCCTCGATAATTAAAAATCTTGAACCTTTAACGGAGAATTTATTTATAGCTAGATTTGTCAATTGTCATTTTAATGAATCGGTTTTCCCAACATTAAAGGGAGAAAATAAATAGCTGAGAAACCAAATAAGTTGGAATGAATTATCGTTATCACACTTTGATCCACGTACCCAACAATGTGATCTAGAAGTTCAAAGGATAATTCATTTGCAAAAATTAGCAAATCAATTGCCAGATGCTTTTGCTGACCCTAAAAGAGTGACTAAGTCACATATTCCTACTGTGAATGCTCCGATTAATATTGAAGTCCTAGAAGGATAAACTCTAGTTGCTAATGAGTCAAATGCACGCTTAAAGCGTGGTAGACCAGTAGGTTCCAAAGATAAGATTCCACGGAAAAGAAAAGAAGCTATATCTTGTGATGGTCTGATTGTGGAGTCAATGAATCATGAAATATCTCGAGAAGAGATTGAAAATCTCCAGCAGAGACATTAGACATGACTCAGGTACCTGATAATGATGAGATCTCTATAAATTATGTCATGTCTGGTAACAAATGGAACCGAAATAAAATTGATATTGATAATACTTTTGCATGCAATATAGCACTAGAGATTTTGGATGATAATGTGGATCATGAACCATTGTCAATTGGACAATGTAAGAAAAGAGATGATTGACCAAAATGGAAAGAGACAATTGAAGCGGAACTCAAATCTCTTTCAAAAAGAGAAGTCTTTGGGCCTTTAGTCCGTACACCAGAAGGTGTAAAACCCATGGGGTATAAATGGGTTTTTGTGAGAAAGAGAAATGAAAAAGGGGAAATTGCGAGATATAAAGCTCGTTTGGTTGCACAAGGATTTCACAAAGATCTGGAATTGATTATGAAGAAACATATTCCTAGTGGCGGATGCAACCACTTTTCGATTTTTGATTAGTCTGGCAGTAATAGAAAGACTTCATTTCCGCTTAATGGATGTGGTTACGACCTATCTATATGGGCTCTTGATAATGATATTTATATGAAACTTCCGGAAGGGTTTAAACTGCCTGAAGCAGTCAATTCAAGTTCTCGAGAACATTATTCAATTAAATTGAATAGATCCCTTTATGGATTAAAACAATCTGGGCGCATGTGGTATAATCGCCTTAGTGAGTACTTATTGGCGGAAGGCTATAAGAATGATTCAATTTTCCCGTGCATTTTTATTAAGAGGTTTAGCTCTAGATTCGTCATTATTGCCGTGTATGTTGATGATTTGAATATCATTGGAACTCCTAAAGAGATCTCATTGATAGTTGAATATTTAAAGGAAGAATTTGAAATGAAAGATCTCGGAAAAACAAGATTTTGTCTTGGATTACATATTGAGCACTTAAAGGATGGAATCCTTGTGCATCAATCAACATACATTGAAAAAATGCTAAAGAGGTTTTACATGCATAACGCACATCCGTTGAGCACCCTCATGGTTGTTAGGTCACTTGATGTTAACAAAGATTCATTCCGTCCTCGAGAAAAGAATGAGGATATTCTTGGTCCAGAAGTACCATACTTAAGTGCTATTGGTGCATTGATGTATCTTTCTAGTCACACACGACCTGATATATCATTCGCTGTCAATTTGTTGGCAAGATTTAGCTCATGCCCAACCCGAAGACATTGGAATGAGGTTAAACACATATTTCGTTATCTTCAAGGTACGAAAGATATGGGATTATTTTTCCCAAATATATCCAAAACCGAATTGGTCGGTTTTGCTGATGCAGGATACTTGTCTGATCCTCATAATGCTCGATCACAAACTAGTTATGTATTTACATACGGTGGTACAACAATTTCTTGGCGTTCAATGAAACAAACTATTACCGTCACTTCTTCTAATCATGCTGAGATTTTGGCTATCCATGAGGCTAGTCGTGAATATGTGTGGTTAAGGTCTGTAACTCAACATATTCGAGAAAATTGTGGTTTACTCTCTCGAAAAATCTCTCCAACAGTCTTATATGAGGATAATACAACATGTATCGCTCAACTTAAGGAAGGATATATAAAGGGTGATAGAACAAAACACATCTCACCAAAATTCTTCTTCACTCATGATCTACAAAAGAATGGAGACATTGATGTGCAACATGTCCATTCATGTGATAATTTGGCAGATCTATTTACTAAGGCGCTCCCTACTGCTCCATTTGAGAAGCTAACTTACAATATTGGATTGCGTTGTGTTAGAGGTCTTGTTTGATGTATTTATGAGGGGGAGTCAAATACACGTTGTACTCTTTTCCTTATCTAAGATTTTGTCCCATTGGGTTTTCCTGGAAAAAGTTTTTAATGAGGCAACATATTTTGTGTATTAAATATATGTGTACTCTTTTTTCTTCACTAAGCATTTTTTTTCCACAGGGGTTTTATCTTAGTAAAGTTTTAACAAGGCACAATATCTTCATGGATATTCAAGAGGGAGTGTTAAGAATATTTTATTTATGGTGAATATCCATGTATTAGAGGAAGATTTAATGGGCTTTATAATTAGGGTTTAATACCCATGAAATTAGAGTTTCCATCTTATGCCTATAAATATAAACTTTTGGAGAAAGCTTTGTACTCAACTCAATTTTGAGAATACAATAATATCTATCTTTTCTCTCCTCTTCATTCATCTATTCTAGTTTTTTATTTTATTCATAACAGATAAATATTAAAGACATGGACAATTTTATTTAAACCTATAATTTAATACATGAATTTTGATCAATTTTCATAAATGATTAAAATTATTATCGGTATAACATTATTATACGTTTATCTATTACATAAACAAATGGCTATGTTTTATTTATTATGAAAATAAAACCGATGTATTTATTTATAAAATATATATGTGATTAATTAAAATCAAAGTTTTATACATAGAATTAAATGAAATCAAAATTTATGTCGTATTATACATTTAAACCAAATTCAGATATAATTTAATAATTATCCCTATATTTTTTTTTTGAGAAAATTAAATGAAACAAAATTTTTCATGCATCCAATCACGCAAATCAAAATTTAAATCACATTCGACGTACCAAAGTTTATACTATAGTTTTAATATTTCTCTTATTCATAATGTATATATTTCTTTTTACAATTCATATAGCACTTGAAACCCTGATTTTCAAACATTGATTTGTAAACGTAACATAGGATTTGATCATTTTGACATAAATCATTATGCCTAGTAAAAATGGGTTATTCAGCCGGTTTGGTCTTAACTTGATTGTATATAATGGGTTTTAATTTTTTCGGACTCTATCCGACTCGACCGATAAATACCTTCGATCACGGTAACGTCGGCAATGCTTTGGATGGATCAATATGATTAAACCTGCATGTTCCGATAAGTGTTTCAGGAAGCTCTTCTGGTGTATTACCCTGAGGAAGTAGATTTTGATCATAATCAATCCATCAAGCAAATTACCAGTGATATTTCCACTTTTATACAATATTATGGCGAATAGAATGTATTCGTATCATATTCGTGTTATTTTTTATGTCATGTCCATCTGTCTAAGGCTATGCATGTTGGAAGAAGACTTACCTGTATAATAAAAGCTATTTCTAGGACCAAAGTGTTGAAATATCCAAGAAGAAAATTAGCTGTGCCTCGAGCCATTGCAGAAGATCCAATATCAATGTCAACCTGCAGATTTTCAACATATTTGATCGTTAACAGCATCGTATACAGATCCAACGTTACTTTGATTCTTCATTTTCCTCGAAATATCTAGATATGATGCATATTCGGATGATAGTATGGCAATACAATCCTCCGGTGGCCCTCCGAGTACACGTAACGTCGGAGATAAAAACTAAAACGGCATGTATATGCCCGTTTCTTACAATCTCATCCGAAACTGAGTAACATAGAACATTATCTGTACCAGTTTTCTTGCAGAGAAGCATATCAGCAAGTGAAGACAATAAAACAATGTACCTCCATGTAATTTTTCCCTCTGAAATAATGAGTTTCGATAGATTGAGCCAATAAGGTAGCTCTCTTTAGAACAGTTTTTCTTGCTATCCATGATCCCTAAAGAAACAGATTGTTAGTAAAATTATTCTAAGTTTGAAATCCGAGACTCGAAAGGCTGCTATGCTGAAACACTGATAATGGTATTATATTCGAAGGTTTGAAGTTTTTTACATATTTGAATGACTTTTAGAAGTGGGATGATAACAGTTTAGTTCGGTTTGGTTCGATTTTAAGGGAAATTTTGCTCTTAATGTGCAGTATCCTTGTCTTTTCAAAATTAAACCGAAAACCAAGGCAAATGAACTGATCCAACTCGAACTACACCGGTTCGCATCACGAATACTTCAAAATAAGATAAAAGGTTGGAGCAACATATAGCTATATAGTAAAGCATTTCTCACCTTAGAAACGCATGGTATGATCTTAAATCTTGAGTTCCTAAAGGCATCATCTCCATTAACAAATTTGTAAAGCAAAGGATGGTCTTCCAAAGGAGATTCCATCATGTAGTACATTGCCAGTGTATATCTCGACTTTCCGGGAATCTGATTAATACTTGTAGAAATGTATTATGTGATGGTTGGTTGATGAAAACAGTGAAGGTAATTCAAAATATATAACAATTAAGCATACCTGGAAATTAACAATAAAGAAAAATTCTGAACCAGCTTGAGCTGCATGTTTCTGCAATGAATACAGCAACAAAGTTCATTTTTCTAGCGCTGGTTTGTTTTCTTAGATTTTGCTTATGTTTTGCCCTGATGTTAAGTAACATAGAATCGATTGTTCGAAATCATATAATAAGTAAGATGTAAACAAGACATTTATTCTGGCAAGCTGTCGATTTGATTTGAGAAAAAGAGTCAAATTTGAGCATTCTAATAGCTAGCAAGCCTAATGGTACTCCTTTTTATTTTCAATTAGGACTCAAGCTCAATCATAAATAAATGAACTTGAAGAATCGAGCTTATTCTTTACAAGATAAATGAGCCTAATTGAGCATGGTCGAACAGTTCAGTCTTTATCTTGAAATCAAGCTCAAGCTTTAAAAGTGAAACTTAATTGAGCTTGACTGAAGCTCGAGCTCCTTAAAGATTGGTCTCAGCTCAACTTTAGTTTACCCCTAAAAATAACATGTTACAGCTCAAACCTGCACAATACCACCTTGCCGGCTGCCAAGATCATCTTCTCGTTTATCGGATATTAACCAGTCTGCCCCTACCATTTGCATCAAGGTCCCATTTGCCGTAATCTACAAGAAAGGTTAGAAGTATTTTTTTTCCCTTTTTGATATTAGAAAGGCAATAACATAGACTGATGGAAAAAGATCTAAAAAGAAAATTGCAGATTTTGAAAGGGAAAAATCATTTTCAGCATTAAGGATAGGATCTTGTGTTTCAAGTAAAATTTGGAAAAACAAGAAGCATTCATGTGAACTCAACAAAACTGAAATTGTCTTTTGATGCCCAGACTCTCTATTTTTCTTTAAGTATCCGTGTCTGACATTTGTGTTTGACATATTTCAGGACACATGTTACGTGTATGGCAATATGACCCATCAATGAACCTCAAAATACATGAAAAAACTTAGGAAAATAATGAATTTACTCGTATCCAACACTCACATCCATGTTTGAGCAAGTACATTCTGATAACAAAACTGAAGTGAATGAATGAATTTGTACCTTTTCGTTGTCTTGTAAGTAATTTTTACCACGAATCAAGAACCAAGATGAATCGCCGGCTGACCAACTGCAAGGTAAAGTACAGGTTGGGTCCTTCTGGAGTGAGTTTCCATAGCAGTAGAGCAGGGTGTCTTCCTCAGCCACCTCTTGTAAGTCCATGTAACCCTTATTTTGAGCTGCAGCATGAATAAGATTGAACACTTGATAATCAGAATATAATAATTCCGAAACCACGAAAATTATGCATTTGGTCCATCAATGTATCTCAAGCTATGTTGCTTCAACATTCAAAACCGAGTCTGAGTAACATAGATCTCAAGAACCTTGGCTAGATAATTTCACTCACTTGCAAGATCATGCAACTTTCCGACAAAACCATCTGCTGATGTTATTTCCGGGTGATTCAAGCTCTGCAGAAGTTAAATGAAAATGGGAAGATTTGATCCTGAAGAAAATCATATCTCATAATTGCATTGGTAGATTGATCAACCAAGGGTGTCATTGGTAAACACTCAAGTTGGTCGAATTCCATTCATAGTTCAAAGTAAAATGAAGGAAAAACTCGCTATGCAGTTTATGCTACCACCATACTATCAACTTTGGGTTCAGAAATTTTGGTATATTACAAGGATATATAACAGTCAGAATCTGATCTAGAGACAGTGAGTACCGAGGGACACAGTTCAGAACTTGGTTCACTCTCCAATTGATTGTGATCCGTAAATTCAGATGTTTCAGGTACATCAAAGAATTCATCAGGCTCTTCATTCAGATCCATTAGATTAACGTACGCTGATGTCGGTTTTTCCACCTCATTCCCAATCAAATCATCAGTTTGAGGCAAGTGTATATGCCTTAACCATTCCCTGGACAAGCATTTGGAAGAATAATTCCCTTGTTTGCCTTTGAACAGCTCCTTTAAGGCTGAAAATTGTAAGTGCAATAAAACATTTAACACACGTTTATGAAATGAAACTACCAGAACTTCGATTACTATTAGTGATTAGTTGAACACCTGCAACTCTCTTGAGCATCGAAATTGTCAAGGATCTGGCAGCAGATGGCTGGAAATAGAATTTCCAGAATTTCCAATCAATAGCAAGCATGTGCTTCACAATTGACTGTTGCCCCTGGTTCACGGGAGTGATGACATATCCCCCACCTATGCATTTTCATATGAAAAGATTTCAGAACATTGATCTCCAAAATTAGATTAAAAAAAGTGATGACATTTAGGATCCAGCGCTCAAGAGGATCAAGAAAATGAAGTATCTATGACATTATTACTGGTACACCATTAAACTATAGATGTTGCTTGTGAGAATATCATCCAGTTTTCATTGAAAAGAAAACTAATACCATTTATCCATAAATACGAAGCATGGAAAGGAATGAATATCAAAATGGTTGAAGAAGTAAGGGTTGTGAGTGAAGAATCCCAACGTTTCAATCAGAAAAACAGATTCAAACGCATATCACAGGAGAATGAACTGATAAAAATTCATTCTAGAGCATACATTACTTTTAAGGTGAGCACGGACGTAGCCGCTTTGAGGTGGACACTTTTTGTGAACCACGGAATGGTACAAAATCACTGAAACAAGAACAGGTAACGGTTAGAAACTAACATTTCAAGAAAAAAAATCATGAGTTTGCCTTAGTACTGTATGTGCCATCATCTTCTCGTCTCCAATAGCGTTGAAGTAATAAATCTCTTCGCTTCATTCCCCTGCATGACCTTCTGTGATCATTTCGAAAAATAAAATGTGAATTATATTTGGAGAAGGTATAAAATCTAACCAAGGAAACCAATCACTATATAACTTCTCGTGAATGATATCGGTATGACCATCAAGGCACTCGACAACACTGCTATTGTAGACACAGAAGTCCCATCTGCGAGACAATTGGTTATTTAACATCGGGAAATCAGTTTGGACAGATACTTCATATGAGGTCATAGAACATGAATAAGAGATAACGTTGCAGCAATCCTACTCTGATCTTGAGGGACCAAGAGACATAAGTGTAAGGAAAATGGCCTCTGAGGTCCCGTCCACCGTGCTAACAGCCATTATTGCTGGATGATCATCCCAGTGCTGAGAACAGGAAGATTGTTCAGCCATATAAAAGCAAAAAGGAATTGAGTACAACAATCAAGAACGGTGTCCAGAGAGTAACATACCCCTCCATGTGAATCCCAAACTTTTGCTTCTTTGAAAAGCCGTAACCCTATAGTAGCAACACAAATTGTCAATGATGCATGCACTAATACACTTGATGATGTACGTCCTTAGGAGCTTACACTCTTACCATTTTGACAACCAAATATTTTCCAAGATGAGGGTGGTGCAGTTACATCAGATGCCACTGCCTCCACATGAACCGATGAACGAAATGGCCAATATAAAGAGTTCTTTCGGTTTTTTGTCCTCATGCTTTGTGATCTGTTGGTAAAGGAATTTAAACTATATACCAGCTAGCTAACTACAAAGGGAAGATACAGAGCAATTGCATACTCACTAGTCCATTAAAGGTAATTCCGTTCACTTTGAAAGTGTTGTCTGTGCTTTCTTAGAGCTAAAGCTCGAAAGACATTCTAAATCGAATAGGGGGATATCAACTATTATTACCTCAGAAATGGACATGTATTTTTCGAACTGAGGAAATTATTTTCTTGACATGGAGACGCCTGAATGAAATAACAGAACATAAGGCTATCAACGGAATAACTGATCAACTCGCAGATCATTAGTCAATTGTGTTAAACCTTTAATGCCAAATCCTTCAAGCAATGAATCCATGCAGCTGCTTCCTCTGAACCACTTGCTCCGAGCTTAAGCTGAATGTTAATATCTGAAGTGCTGTAAATGGTGAAAATGAAGAAGACCTGCATGGGGTAAACATTTCATAAGCTGCAGAGTCACCTTATAGAAAGGGTTGCCAATGACACCTAAAACATTTTAAAAATTCCTTCATAAAATTTATATAAAAATATAAAAAAATGAACACCACTTTTAAAAAATATTGACAATTTGGCATGACTTCAAAAATAATTAACACCATAATCTAAATTTTTTGATTCTGTCACTACTACCATGGACACACCTTTTTGTTAATGCTCTCCGTTCCGTCGTCTGTAACCCGAATGCACGAGTCTATCACTGTACTTCTAACAGGTTGCAGCTAAAGAAAGAGTTCAACATAAATTCAAAATTACAAAGAAAAAAGTTAACTAAAAAATAAGTTCATAAGTTTTCATTACAGTCAGCATTAAAGGGTTCCTTTCAAAACTCATGAAAACCCAGTATTCAACCCAGAAAAGAAGAGAGCAATCACAGAAGACAGAGATAGGGAATAAAGAAGAAAAGAGTAACCTCTTTTTCAGAACTGGGGATTGTTTTAAAGATCCTGAGAATAGTGTTATGAAGAATGAAGTAACGTTTGCGTGCAAATTGGGATCCAAAACGATTGGAACGTATCGTATGTAACCAGCCTTCCATTGTAGCTTCATTCTGAGAGGTACCCATTTCTTTCAATCACTTAAAAAACGAACTTTCTCCACTTTCTTCCTTATTTATTACAATTTTCATACTCAAACCAGTAGTTCTTTCTTCCTCAGCATTAATGGTGAACATTTATTGCACGGCTATGGGTTTTTTCCCTTTTCTTTTTAGATTACAAATTACAATTACGTTTTTGAGGGGGGAGAGTTATTCTTACCCCAACTAAGGGAATCAGAGAATCAAAAAACCGGAAACCATTGTGCTTTCAGATTTACACTGAACTCAGTTTGTATTTTTGTTCTCTGAGTTTTCTTTTATCTTCTAAATTATATTATGTTCCCAATTATATGATTTTAATATTATTTTGTTTAAAGATTAGATTTTTAACCCTAAATCCTAAATCTAAATATTTTAAATATTAAAAATATTAAATTAAAATATATAATTCAATATAGTTTAAATCAAATATGAGTATATAAATTAGATTATAAAAAAATAAAGCAATAAAATGAGGATAATATACTAAATTCAAGAGGGAAATTCCATAAATTTTCTTTCGATAGGCAAATTGATTTGGACAAATCGTCAAAGGAGACATTAGGGTAGTTAAGAATTTAATTAGAATTAGACAGGATAACTGGGTGAAATGATTGTTAATTTTTAAATATAATTAGGGGTAAATTATTTGAATAACCACTTAATTATAAGACCAATTATTTTTATTTTGATCATTAAATTTTAAAAAAAATCATCAATTAAACTATTGAATTATTAAAATATTTTTATTTTAATTATTTATAATTAAAATCTAACTGATAAAATGAAGTAACAGATTTTTTTTAGCAAAGAATCATCTATAAAATGAAAATTAGTGAGTCATTAGCAAATCATTCAGCTCTTAGCCATTGGAATGCTTCCACCTGTCCATGCGATGGGGAGAAGGCAAACTGAATCGGGAATGCAAAATTAAATTAAAATTATGATAATTTGATATAATAAATAAATAATATAAATATAATATATAATTATATAAATTTTTGTTAATTATCATATCACTACATTCATTAGATTTCAGCTATGGGTGGTGAAAATAGAAACATTTTAATTGTTCAACAGTTTAGTTAACAAATTTTTAATTGAATGATTAAAATAAAAACAATATTAAATAACTGATTACGACCATTAAATAATTATTTCAAACTTAGAAAGTAGTTGCTGCATTATTTTATTATACACATTAACATTAAATAACTGATTACGACGTGATATCAAATCGTTTAAAAAATGTATGAAAATACAATTAAAAATAAATAAGTTCAAATGATAATAATTAATTATATTCTAAAAAGTTAACAATTAGTTGACAATTTTTTTGTATACTAATTTTATTATTTGTACAAAAAGATATTATAATCTTAAAAAAATTATAAATATATATACTTAAAAAACTATTATTTAGAATTTTGCTTAAAATATTTTAAAAAATAAAATATAAATTTTAGTTATAATTGATGAACGAACTGGGATATTATTTATTCATTTAATGTGTTATTATCATTCTCATAATAATGGTTAACGAAAACTAATGATGAGGTGTCTATTTCATAAAGAAATAAATGTTTAATGTATATTTGTAAATTTTACAAATTTATAACCAAAAATATTATTTCAACATAGTTCACTTAATTATTTTTTTTTTATTATACCATAAATTTGTATATAACCAACAGAATTAGTAATTAAATGTAAATATTCGATTGAGTCAAATCGAGTAAAAAATTTAAGTTCGTCGAGTTAAGTTTATTTAAAAATTTGAATCGAGTTCAATTTATAAAATAATTCAAGTCGAATTGTTCAAGTATTTATTTAATCTTAATTAAAAAATAATTATAATATTATAGTACTAATTAGTTTCAAAGTAATTAACTTTATATGTTCATATACAATATACATGTATTTTTTTATATGTTATGTACATATATCATATATAATTAATGAAATTGACAAAAACGTATATATAGATTCAATAATTTTTTTTAAATTTTAAATTATTTAAATAATTATTTTATAACTTATGTAACATCCCGACCCGGATGTCACATTGAGCCTCCGGCCCAAAACCTGTATTTCAAAATTTCATCGAAAGTCCAATAATAAAGCCAATTCAAGTCTAAATATAATATGAATAAAATCCATTTAATTTAAAACAAAAGCCCAAAATAGTTTAAAGTGACCGAAACTCCAAATTACTACAAACTCATTTAAAACGTTGACCCACTTAAAATAACAGAGTTACAAAAATACATATAGGTCTGACAAAGTACTAGCCCACTACATCTATCACTGTACCCTAACACAAAATCGATGCTGAAATCCAAACCTTGATGGTGCTCCACGGGACCTGCTTCACTTAACCTACGCACGAAAACAGATTTTGAACGCTGAGCCACACAAGCTCAGTGGATACGCCAAACTCGGCCAACATCATGCATATCAAAAGCAGTAAAGCATGGCATATAAATCTCGTGTATGATATGATGATCTAGCGTGCTCGCCTATCACATGGCATAATGAAAAGTATATTATCGCACACAGCATATACAAATCAATCAAGTCAACACACAAGAGTGAGGCTCGCGTCCATACAGCATCGGGATCCTACACTCAGGATTGAGGCCGCCCTCAAATCCTATGCCCGGAATGTTACATCGGATATCTTCGAACGAGGCCGCCCAACCAACCCTATGCTCGGAATGTTACATCGAACATCTTCGAGTGAGGCCGCCCAACACTCGGAATACAAGTCTTCAATCATCACCCGGCATGTTATATCAGATGGCCTTCAACATGTTGCAACACTTATGGATATCCAGATTCCAACATGCAAGGACTCGACCACACAAACGATCCACCCAGGATCCCATCACAACAAGATATATTAAAGTTTTATCTCAATTAGTCTTTCGGAGTTATAACCTCAACCTTAGTTCGACAATTCATTTCATAGCTTTTAGATTTGAGTATTTATTTATTAAGATCACCAAAGCCTTAAATTCTACCCAACTTAGCCAAAATACACAGAGGTATCGATACTCTTAAGTAGGGTATCGGAACACCCTGTATCGATACCCACCCAAAGAGGGTATTGAAACACACAGGTATTGATACCTCTTGACCAAAATCAAAGTCAACAAGAGAAGGAAGAACTGTTTTGAAACACGTTTCGATACAAAAAGTTTCTGGAATCTTCGGTATCGAAACAGGGTTCGATACCGTTGACCAACTTCAAAAGTCAACAGAAAGGGGGACCCGTATCGAAATATGGTTCGATACCAAAAAGTTTCTGGAATCCTCGGTATCGAGTCATGGTTCGATACCCCTGGGTAATAAGCCAAAATATACTTATAGGTATCGATACCGGTAGCCCGAGTATCGATACCCCCTGTACTAAGTACGGTTCTACACTTAGAAATTCTAGATTTTCAACCCCAAACTTAATCTAATCAATTCTAAAGTCTTCATACTCATTCTTAAGAGTGTATAAGGTGTTTTAGTATCATTTGTCATCCCTTTAACACAAAGTTACGAATTCCACCATTAACACACATCAAGCTCAAACCAAGCACACACATACACCAAACTATATGAATGCTTCCTACCATGATATGCATAAAAACTAGAAGAGTTGGGGGTACCAACCTCAAGCAAGCAACAGTAAAAACGAACTCTTTCCTCCCACTTAAGCTTTCTCCTTTCCCAAGCTTGAAGATGGTGTTCCAACTTGTTTCTCTATAAGAGGAAGACACTTAACCATTAGCCACCATTTAGGGAGATCCTCAGAACATCAAAAACACTAAAAACTGAGATTCAAACTCTTAAAACCTTATTCCCGTTTTTTCCTCTCAAACCAACTGATAAACCCTCATCCTCACCAAACCAACACATTCTTACCTCTTTGGATAGATCTTTAACCACTCAACAACTTACTTTCTTGTACTAAAACGTGATTCTCAAACTATCCCACAAAGATCAAACCTTTCCACTTTTCTCCTAGGGTGAGATGAAGAAGATGGAGAGAAAAGCTTCCCTTATGACCTCACTCTCTTACACTCTCTGCAGCACACACACACCATTCCTCTCTTCCCTTGTCTTCCATAAAGGAAAAGACCAAAAGCTCCTTACTCATACCACTCTAACCCAACAACACTCAAGTCCAACAAGTCAAAGACCCAATAACCGACCCAACAACATAAACCCGAGGCCCAAAACCACTAAACTCGAGACCAAAATCAAAACTCATAACTCTCGGATTAACCCGACACTCGAATTTGAATCCGGGTCATTACAACTTAAATTTTATTTATTTTTTTCAAAAATAAATATTTTTACATTAAATTTAAAATTTTATTTTTAATCGAATCTAATTTTTTACCCTATCGATAATAACTAATTCATAAAATTCACAAACCCTCCACATAACTCAAAATTTATTAATTCAAATTTCTTAAAATAACACAATCGATTATTTAATAAATTTAATTGACAATTATTTTTAAAAACCAGTAAATCACTTAAGTTGTATTATATTTTTCATAGATTATTTTATAGTATATAATATGCAAAGATATTTTGTTTAAAAAAACGAGTTTAATTTTAATAAATGCCTTTTTTTAATTCTTGTGTATCCACTCGTAAAATGGAAACATAAATTTTCTAGTTCCAACCCAAGACATGGTCCTTGTTGGAGTTTCATTTATAACCGTTGATTGCTGGTTTCTATTTCTCCGCCACGTGGGTTTGTGTGGGTTGGCAACCTAATTTTACACGTGTTCCAATCAATTTGTGTTATATTTATGGGTACACACTGCAAGATTAATTTAGTACCCAACCTAGTATCGTCATGGACAACCGTTGCAGCTAATCTAGACGGTTTATTTTATTTTTCATTTGCTCTTATAAAGTTTTAAATTATAATTTTTTTTGTTTTAATCGGATGGGAAAAAGTAAATGTATTTTATTTTTTTAAAGAAAAAGAGCAACATTTAAAATATCTTGATTTAGTTGATCTTATTAATCTACAGACTTAAATTTTAAATATTAAATGATTCATTTTAATAAATTATCCAATTCTGATTTTTTTGGGATAATTAAGGTTAGGTCTAGACTATTTTTTTATTATGTATCTAATCCGTTATTTCTAATATGTTTATTTTTCAAATTATATTTTTGTTATTTAAATTTATTTTTTATTTTAAATTTATTAATATAAGATTAAAAAAAATATTATCTTTTCGGTGATAAACTTTATTATATATCCAAATATTTTTTATTTAAAATTAACTTCAAATAACTGATTTTTGTGTTTGAATTACCTATTAAGAACATTTATATTTTATGAGCTTATTATGTATTTTAAAAAAAATAAAATAAATAAAAGAACATGAATCATGTATTCGTCATTAGATTTTTTAGCATTCAGGTTTTATGTTTATTCGAATAAAACAAGTCAAAATACGATCCAACATATCTAATATTCAAAATAATTGAATACCTAATAATAAACATCTCTTATAAAATAGATAAGACTATCAAGTTTGTTTTACCTAGAATCAGATCAAGTTTTATTGGTAACATCTTTTTAATATTTTATTTTTATTTTTATGTTATTTTTAGTTTCATCCTATTTAAAGTATCTGTGTTATCGTGTTAAATATTATTTTATTCGTAAAAATTTCAAAAATTTTAATCTAAAACTAGACTTAATAGGAACAAACAGGTTACTCCTCTCAATTTTTTTAAATAAATTATGATAATAATAAAATTATATTTTAGTAATATATATAATTTATTTATTCTTTGAATTTAAATATTTTAAAATGACCTTTTAATAAGATTGAGTCTTGCCATTAATTATAATCTATAAGGTTGATACATGATAATAAAGATATTTTCATATTCTTTTTCTTTTATTATAAAAACTATTTTTTAAGATTTATAGTTCTTCTTATAAATTAATGTATCTTTCAAATTCGAACCTAAATACTCGTACGAAAGTATACTATACCTTCTTATATTGAAAGTGTCAAAATTTAGCTGACTTTTAAATATGTTTTTTTTAATATTTTCTACTAATTTAATGTCAACTTTAATTATTTGGTTAGGGGTGGGAGAGGTGGTTTAAAACTTAGGTAACAAATAATAAATGCAAAAGCAACAAAGCTAACTCAATCAATTAGCTCGTTCTGCCAAATTCTTTACTAGATAAGGGAAAAGAATATTAGAAAAATAAAAAAAATAAAAGGGTAAAAAATTGAAATAATGAAAAATATATTTTCTTTCGATTAAAATGCTTGATGAGAGAAAGAAAAATTCAAAGGATTTTTTTAATGTAATAACTTTACCATTATACCCTTATTTTTATTTATTTTTTCTTAATTTCATTTTTATTGAAATATCATTTATTTAAAATGTTAAAAGAATCTTTATAGTTTTCTATGACATTATTAAAACAAATTAATAAAAAATATAATTAAAGTACAAATTAAAAATAATGTCCTGAATTGAGTACATTGGAGTATTGAATAAACCTAATAAATAAAGAGTTATATATGAATACATAGGAATAAATAAATAAACTTTAAAAATTATTTTTATTTAATTAATTGAAAAAATGATTATCAATGTAAAATTTCAAAACAGCGAATTAAAGTTTATTTAATAAAATATATATGATTATTTTTTTTCTTGGTCCAAAAAAGGATAGTCGATTATGTTGTAAAAGATATATATAGATAAAATTAATTAATTAGATAGAAATGAAACAATTCATAAATATGCATTTAATTATATTTTAACTTATTTGGGGGTATTTTCGTATTTTACCTTTTGATTAATTCTCTGTCCTAGATTCGGTCCAATTTGGACAGATTCTTATTTCTGGCTCTGCAAAGTCGAGAAAAATCCCCGCCCTCCGGTTTTCTTTCCCTCATATTTTCCTTTACACCAAGCAGCCATTATTTTTATTTTCTTCCCAATTTTCCTTTCCTTCTCATTTTCTTACCATTTTTCTACTGTACCAAGCACAACCTAAGAGCTTAGTTGGGAGCTGCAGAATGACTCAGTACTGCAATAAATTCGTAACTTGATCTCATCCCTACACTTAAAGCTTATAAATGAACCGAACTAACATAAATGAAGGCATATTCATGCTCGTTCATTTAATTTTTAGCGAAGCAAACGAAGACAAACAACTAATTCTTTTGCATGGTTGAAACTTGAAACAAATGCATTGTAAAATTTCTAATCCGAAACTATTATTCATCAGTGAAAATTTCTCTGTTCTTTTGTTGCAGTTTTAGCATACACCAGTTGCAACAATGCTCTAGTTCTACAGTAGGAGTATTCTCTCACCTGAGGTAAATTGGCATCGATGCAATCTCTACGTGACGATTTATAACTATTTGCTAATTTCCGGCTATGAATACCGTAAGGTTTCACTTACGAATGGAAAGATCGATGTGCAGGTAAGCTACACAAGCCACGAAAAACAAGAAGAACGCAGATGCCAGCATCAGAGGTTCTGCAAGCATGAAGATTGGCTTGAAGGTGTAGTAAACCTGCAAAGAGGGGTCCATAAAAATGTATTAGATAGAAGAAAATTGTGTTCCTCTAACTATAATGGACGTGCAGTTCAAACCGAGTCTACAAACAAGTCCACATCAGCATTTTGATAGTTTTCCATAACAAAGTTAGCAAATTCACTTATTTGCACGAAAATCAGACGTACAGGGGATGGATTACTATGCTTATGAGGACTAAATTGCACTTTTGACTATAATAACAGCCTCCAGAAGAGTATTTATGTATTTCATTCTTTCACCATTTGAAGGTTTCAGTTAGCATGGTGATCTATGCACCAAATTAGAATATCATGAGGAGATGGACTCATCATGGTTGGTGATAAAATTGATACCAATGAAAAGACCCACGATAGAAATGGAAGACGGGATAAATTACCTGGAAATGAGAGTTATGCACTGGAACGAGATTTTTCTTTTCCATGACCACCACGGTCCTTCCCACAACATCAAGGTAAGAATATTTGGTCTGCAAGATTGAAATGGAACACATCTCCGTTGACATGTGACAGTGACAGAAGAAACATTTTTCTTGCACTACTTCAGAAGAGTAACATAACATGCATACCCAAATGAAAAGTGCAAAGAGATTACTATATCGGGAATAAATAATTACCTCAAGATGCTGCTCCACAGGAAAGGGAACCACAGCAGAAGGGTCTTTTGATCCCTCGGGTAACACAACCTGGAGCATAACATATTAGTTCTGACTTCTGACCATAGTAAACTCATGTTCCAAATTTTGGACAAAAGAAGAAACAACTACAAAAAGAAACCAAAGTAAACAATATGAATCCAAGATCATGAAACTAAACCTACTTTGACAGTTAACTTGTCAACCACTGTATCAAGAAGGGGGCATCCAAAAGTAAAGTTGAGGTAACGCCTGTCATCGGATGACTCGAAAAGGAAGTCTTGTAACGGTAGCCCATAACCGATGACAAAAGTTGCTTTCCAGCCTCCAAATAAAGGATATCGTGGTTCAATTTCCAGTTCTGACTGTAAGAGCATAAACTTAGTCAACGATCAACTTTACAACAGAAAACAACAGCAATAGAAGGATATAATAAAGATTCAAAGAAACTTTCATATGATGCTGACTTTTCCCTTAACTGGAAACATGGAAAAGAGATGCAGTAAGATATAAATGCATGATTACAAAATGGGAAAAACTTGATGTACAATAGTAACAAAATATAACCAAGCCGGAAAAATCAAAACAAATTGCATTTGAAGTGCAAGATGCAATGGACCTCTTTCCACTCTAAATGCATACGGAGTAATACCCATTTTTTCAGCAAAACATGTTCCTAATTTATTTCAAATAGGAACTTACAGGACACCAAGGAGAATTAGAAAGGAAAGTGTTTTAAACATCCACACGGTCGCACATTAAGGAAATTAGGATAAAAAACCTTTATATTTAGGAATAACTCAAAAATCACAAAATTTCCAAAGCAGACAGGTATGTGATTTTATTGTTACAACGTTTAGCTGCAAGGGAGAGAAAGAGAGAATGGACGAGAAACATTTGAATACCTTACGGGAATCGGTACGCAGGTGTGACGATGAGATGTTTCCTATTTCATCCCGGTAGTAGACAGAATGAACCCTAGGAGGTAGTCTTGCGAGAAGGTAGCGCAACGAGGATGCACCATTCAGAGATGGCCTGGATTGGTAATCGACCCTGAAAACAGTATGCAACAAGAAGTGACTATGAAATCAATCATAAAAAGTGCTTCATTTCTCAATCTTTCCAGCAGAATCGTAGTAGGCATTAGCCACTCTACCTTGAAAATACACCTTTGTGCCGGGCACCACCATGAACCAATGTGTACTGCTCTGTAACCTGAAGGTTTCCCCAATGAGATATCTCAACTTCACGAACAAGCTCCTCAACCACAGGAAATGGGCTATTATTCTCAAAATGTACAAGAATTGGAGAAAAAGAGTATGGAGGACGATCCTCATATGGTCCATATTTCATTTCAGTGCCTGCACGGTTTGTGGGTTCCACCCTTGTAAATGATTCCACCTTAGTACTTGGTGTCTTAAGAAAGGTTGTTTGTTGTTTAATATGATACGGTGACAATATTAACGCACTATCACGATAGTATACTAATTGTGGTTCTGATTGGCCTATCTCTGCTGGAAAAGGTTCCAGGGAGTGTGTAAACAAGTACAATACTTCTAATGTCGTACTTTCACCGGAATTTAAGGGATTAGCCAAATAAATAGTAAAATATTTAGTCCCATTAGGTGCATCAGGCAATTCAGTCGGTTTTACATCAAGACGGGCTAAAGTAGTCTTCTTCCGCTTTCCTTTAGTTACTAATGCTTCAACTGTTGCTAGATGATCAACTTGATTGGGTGGGAAAGCAAGCAGAATTTCTGAAATAGGCGTGCTACCGGCATTCTCGACCTAAAAGAGAACCATACATACAAAATTATTTATATACAATTATGCATAATAAAATACAAGAAAAATCTTGAAATCTAGATATTAATTATCTAATCCTCATACTATTGATGCTCATACTTAAAAAATTTCTCGAATTAGTTCACTAGTGTAAACAACAAGAAATTATAGACTCCATTATAAAGTGAAGACTATTCTGCTATTTATAGTCTGCTACATATTCAGAAGTTTCTATAAAGCAAATAATTGCCTAAAAAAATAGGCCACTGAAACACAATTGTTTCATTAAAAGTAAAATAAGGATTTTGCCTTTAAAAATTGTTTTTTAAAGTTTTTTTTAAATGTTAATTCTTCAAAATTATATGTATTTGACAAACAACTATTCGGATACATATACACATACACACACATACAAATACATGAAATGTATATTAATTAAATAAACGTGTAGCATTTAGAGAGAAATTACCTTCAAAGTCAAGTAAACTTTGACAATGTGGGAGGTCAAGTCAATCTGCATCAACCCAAAAGAATAATTAGAAATAAAAAAAAAGCTCAAAATAAGCCAAATCAGACAAAAAAAATTAAGATCAAGCATATTGTAATTTCATTTTGGAACAATTGGAGCTTTTATAATCCAAATTCACATAGTTTTATCTAAAAAAACAGTTCTTTAACCAAAAAAAAACTTCAAATTTTGAGCCATTTATCATAATTTAACAAAAGAAGCAAAATTAACCCCAAAATATTAAATAAATAAGCTCAAAAGAAACCAAATTAAAAAAAAAAAAAAAGATCCAACAGCTTACATTTTCTTTAACAATTGGAGCATTTAAAATATAAACTCGTATATAATTCCTTACCTAACATAAGTTATTTAAGCAAAATATTATAAAAATTTGAACCGTACATCATAATTTCGACAACTCGGAACGAATCTCAGATTAAAAAGTGGAAATACAGAAAGAGAGAGAGAGGTCTGATGCTTACTCTACGTTCGGCGTCGGAGATCAAGAGATCATGTGAATGAGAAGATCTGCAGACGAAAAAGAGAAGAAATAAGATAGTGAAGCCTAGGATATCTCTAGCCCTGATCGGAGCCTCCATTGGAGTTGACGAGAGAGCTTTAACACTGGCTTCCAGTTTGGGGCAACTTTGTCCAGGACTAGGAGGACCAAGAAGAAAGAAATAAGAAATGGTAGCCAGGGTCAACTCTATTGGGCCTTTTTATTGAAATATGAATCTTTTCATGGGCCTTGTAGGGATCCGTTATAAATGAACTTTTCGATTTAAAATAAAATATTAAAATTTAATTCGATTAAATTTTTATTCAAATTAATTCAAAAAAAATTGAATTGAATTTAGCTTTAATTCCATAAACTCGTCTCGAATAAATATTAAATAAATTTAAGTTGTAAAACAAAATTTAAATAATTTAATTTTTTAATAATTTGCCATCAAAATATCTAAATAGAACTAAAAATTAAACATTAGATATACTCAATCACAATTTTAACCAAATTAAATTGAATTAAATTAAGTTTAAATTTTATAAACTTAATTTAATAAATAAATAAAAGTTAAATTATAAAACAAAATTTAAATAACTTAAAATTTTTAATAATTTTATAAATTCGTTTTAAGCCAATTCGAACTAGATTTTATTTTACATAATGTGTAAATTATTTGGATCCTTTAATACTCATAAATTAAAGAGATTACATATTTCAACGCAATTAAATTCATAATCTCCTGAATATTAAAAAATCTCGAATCTTAATAATAATAATAATACAATTATTTTTATATAAATAAGTTTTAATATATTTTATTAACTTTAAATTATAAACTGACCTAAAAATTTAGAGGTCCCATCCTAAATTCAACCAAACCCATTTCTATCCATCACCGTTGATGTTATTTTCATCATTTTTTATATACAAGTGGGGTGGCCTAACAATAATATATAGTACACCAAATCTTACCTCATCATACCACCAAATATCGTACGGTCCACACAATCTGCATCAACATCCCTTTGCACGTTAGCCCTTTTCCACTCTCCCCTGCTAGCTTGCACCAGATGGCTTGATCAAAACCTAGCTTCTTCTCCCTGTTGGTTGCCGCTTTGTGAACACTAATGTCAAGATTTTCAAGCGGATTTTGGCGGTTCTCCAGGTTTTAATTCCCCCAATTTATTTGATAGATGTTTCAAGCGACAAGTTTGGAACTTTTTACTCTAAAATTTTGGAGGTTTATGTAGTTTCGATTGAAGGAAACAAGAGAAACCCATTTCGGGAAACGTGTTAGATCAATGGTATTTAGGGATTTAGAGAATTGGGTTGTTGTCAATTTCCATACCTTTTACTTTGAAACATCGATAAGTAGTGTGTGTTAAGGGCTAATGAATTGATTGATTTATGTTCTTTGACGTTTAGAATCTTTGTTGTAAATGGGGAATGTGGAGATACCAAAATGGCTTAAACAGTTGCCCTTGGCACCTGAATTTCGGCCTACAGATACCGAGTTTGCTGACCCCATTGCATATATATCAAAGATTGAGAAAGAAGCTGGTTCTTATGGTATATGTAAGATTATCCCACCATTGCCAAAACCATCAAAAAAGTATGTTATTAACAATTTGAATAGGTCGCTGTCCAAGTGTCCGGAATTAGGAAGTGATGTGAATGTTGGTTCTGTTTCGAGTTTTGGGGATTGTGGTGGCGATGAGGGGGAAAGAAGGGCAGTGTTTACGACTCGATTTCAGGAGCTGGGACTGAGTGGGAAGAGAATGAAAGGGGTGGCTAACAGTCCACACTGTGGTGTTCAGAAGCAAGTGTGGCAAAGTGGGGAGATTTATACATTAGAGCAATTTGAATCCAAGTCTAAGACATTGGCAAAGAGTTTATTAGGCGTGCTTAAGGAGGTATCACCATTGCATATTGAGGTGTTATTCTGGAAGCTGGCTTCAGAGAAGTCTTTGTATGTGGAATATGCTAATGATGTCCCTGGATCAGCTTTTGGGGAACCAGACAGTCAATTTCGGTATTTCCATAGGAGGAGGAGGAAGAGGATGTCATACATGAGGGAAAACTCTGAATGCAAGAAAGATGAGATCGATACTGTAAATAATTCACACAGGGATGGGATTAAAGATACTTCCGTTAAAAGTGACCTAGATACATGCGTAGAAACACCAAAGTCATCAGATGGAAATTCTCATTCTAAAAGAAAGAATGGAAATGTTGGCAATGATATGGAAGGTACTGCTGGTTGGAAGCTTTCAAATAGTCCTTGGAATCTTCAAGTGATTGCTCGCTCAGCTGGCTCACTTACACGTTTTATGCCTGATGATATACCTGGTGTTACTTCTCCCATGGTTTATATTGGCATGTTGTTCAGCTGGTTTGCATGGCATGTTGAAGATCATGAGCTTCATAGCATGAATTTTCTTCATACTGGTTCTTCAAAGACTTGGTATGCTGTTCCTGGAGATCATGCATTTGCTTTTGAGGAAGTTATCCGTATTGAGGGTTATGGTGGTAGCATCGACCGTTTAGGTATGTCAATTTTTGTTGTCATATATTAGGTTGTTGAGCCTTACATTGGGGTGGGTTTTAAGAACAACTTGTTGATTCCATTTCATGGTTTATGGGCTGTACTAGATATTTTGTTAGTCTCTCTAATCTGGAATTGTTTCAATTTATCGCTTACCTGTTGTAGAATATATGGATGCTTATGAAAATGTGATTTTGCTAATTCTAGGATGCTTTAGACCTTCCTCCCTTGAGTGGAACATTGGCATCTATCAGACTTACTTGATTATTGCAACTTTTATATCTTACTTGTAACTCAGTTTCAGTATCCTTTATTGCCAGCTGCTCTGTCATTACTGGGTGAGAAGACAACTCTTCTATCACCTGAGTTGATTGTTGCATCTGGCATTCCTTGTTGTAGGTGAGTTGATCTTGTTCTTTTGAGTAATGATATTGAACTTGCAGATGTGAGGATATTAACATCCCATTATCAGAAAATTTTTGAGGCCCGCTTGAGCCTGCCTTTTGGTGCTTTCTGGATTTTTGAAGTTCTACTTTTGTTTGTTCTGTTGTTTCTTCAGGTTAATACAGAATCCTGGTGAATTTGTTGTGACTTTTCCAAGAGCCTACCATGTAGGATTCAGCCATGGTAATTTCTTTATAGTTGATTTTCAACTTGATGATAATTTCATTGATTGTCTATCTCCTGACTGGGGATTTAATACTTGCTCATTTATGTTTCATTGACTATTATAAGCATGAAATATAAATTGTAAAATTATTAAATGTGTATGTTCTCCAATGGCATAACTTATTCAAGAAAACATCTCTCTCTCCCTCTCTAAATAGGAACACATTTTAGTTTGACATGATCCCGGAAGAATGGATAGTGAGGTTCTAATTGATTGTCTAAGTTTTTTCAAGCTATACATGATTTCATTGACTATTATCTTTTCGAATACCAAAGGAATGAATTACACCTAAAAGTTTTAGTTGGGAAATTGATGTACTAGAAGCTAGAATTCATTAAGATGTTGTATTTGATGTTTTTATAAAAAAGATGCTGTATTTGATTTAAATATTATTTATATATTTAGAATTATTTGAATTTTTTTCTTTAATATTTCATATCAAAGTACACTTAATTTGAGCTCGAACTTGAATACGAATGAGACTGAATATGAGCAAGCTTAACCTATCTTGATTTTGATTTGGAATATGAAAATTAGTAATCGAACTCAAGTAGTCCGACTATGCCTTGAGTTGAGCTTGATCTTAGAATTGGTGTTCAGTCGAGTGAAACAAGTATTGAGCCCCGAGTATTGAGTCAAGCTTGAGTTGACCATTTTTCGGGGTCGACTTGATTACACTTCACTTTCTCTGACAGTTTTGGAAATTAATGAGTATCATAATTATGAGAATAAGAATTTCCTTTTTCCCTTTTAAATTTCCTTTCTTTGCCAAAAGAACTAGAAGAGAAGGGATGGGGAAGGATTTCATTGTCCAATCCTTTTGGTCTGGGTTGTGTCGGGGATGATGCAATCTATTTATCATTAGTGATCAAGGTCTTGCTGATGGTGGTCTCACTAATGATTGTGTCTAAAGGTATTTAAAAAGAGTTCTGAAGGTGAACTTATTTTAAAAGATCCTTGATGTATTGGATTTTACCGGGGAACTAGACTTAGGACCAACAGAAGTTATCCCTGTGTAGCTATATTTCATAAGCCGCCACAATGTGGAAGGGCCTTTTAGTGTGGTCATTGAATCTACATCTGAATATTGTGTCAGACTAGGTTGCTTCGCTTCTTCATTATTTTTGAAGAACAATTTCCGATGCATATCCCAACTATGGAGATATGATCCTCTCTGAACCATCCAAATACATTGAAATCTGTTAAAAAAATGAACAGACATTTACCATAGACTTTGCTTTCATTCTATCTCTCACCAATTGTTATGGTCAATTGTTTTACTAAACAGGTTTTAATTGTGGGGAAGCTGCAAACTTTGGAACTCCACTGTGGCTTCAAGTGGCTAAAGAAGCTGCTGTGCGTAGAGCCGCTATGAACTATCTTCCAATGCTTTCTCATCAGCAGCTGTTGTACCTTTTGACCATGTCCTTTGTGTCAAGGTCAGTTTGTATTAATTTATGTAAAGTTTGAACTGAAGTTATACTACATCTGTTAGTTTGCAAACCTGGCACTATGAGGATTTATATTATCGTATGAGGGTTGGCCAACCGCCAATGCTGCATGTCAAGAATTGAAACAGTGGGCCTACAGGCAGCTGTTTCTGTTTCTAGTTTAAAGTTAAAAAATTTATGACTCAGTATTGTAATATGCTATGTTGCTCCGATTCTTTTATGTTCGAAACCCATGTTATTAATTTTTAGAAAAATCTGTAACAATAGTTATGACATTATTTCTGTTTATACAGTTTAATCAACTGCAGTTAATCCCTAAGATCCCACCAATTATGCCATCTTTGTTTTCTTTAATTAGTTTATTTTTTATAACAATTTTAGACACAAAATGAACTGTGTTTTTCGTATTTAGAACAATCTGAACCAAAATTATGGCATTATTTTTGTTCTTTAATCAATTGAACTTGATCCATAACTCACCAATTATGCCTTTTTTATTATCAACTTAATGGACATAGAGTTCTGCATAAATCTTTGTATTTTGCATTAACTTTTTTCTAAATTTTGGTTGTAATAATATCTATTTAGCTGTCTCGTTGTTTCTCAAGTTTGTTTCACTTAATTCGTTTCCATTCTAGGATACCAAGATCCTTGCTACCTGGTGCTCGCAGTTCTCGTCTAAGAGATCGCTTGAAGGAAGAGCGAGAGGTGTTAGTAAAGAAGGCTTTTATAGAAGATCTGTTAACTGAAAATAAATTGTTATCTCTTCTTCTAAAAAGTAAACCGACTTATCATGCAATAACGTGGGACCCTTTGTTACTTCCTTATATGAGCAAAGATTCTAAAATCCCCAGCGGAACTGCTACAGAAATACTGCAAGAAAATATTTCTGACATTCACAGTGAAGATAAATCTGATCACAAAAATCTCTTACATGAGATGAGCTTCTACATGAAAAATCTGAACTATTTGTATTCTGATGATGACGATTTGACATGCGATTTACAAGTTGATTCAGGGTCATTGGCTTGTGTGGCTTGCGGAATTCTTGGTTATCCATTTATGTCTGTGGTACAACCATCTGAGGGAGCAACGATGGAATTTCTACCTGCGAACCATCTTTCAAGTCAAAATCTAGCAGTCTTGGAACCTAACAATACCCATTCTTTCCCTGTTGAGGGCTCAGTTTCGGGTATGGGAACCCTTTCTGATAAATTTTTGTATCTCAATTTATTATCAGTTCATTTTTTACTTCATGTTGTTCATCACTCAAATTGTCACATACATAGTTGGATTATTTTCCCACAAGTTAAAGATCTGTTGCCATAAACTTGGAAGCTGGAACTATGTTGCTTAATTTTTTTCATTTTTTTAAAGTACTCGCGTCCAACACCGATGTTGACTTATATATGGACTCGGATAAGGGGATATGTTGGGCACACTGTCTTACATGCACACCCAAGTCCAGTAGTAACATAGGTTGGACGTGCTGTGATTTTCTCTAAATTCAGAGGTTTATGGAAGAGGGTTGAATGATTTCCATCGAGGCTATAGTTGTTTTCATGGAAGAAATTGAAAGAATTTAATTGAACTGTAAAAGTTTGCTTCACCATCTTTTCGTGCTTCTCAAATGAGTATTAAAGTAAACCTAGTGCTTTATTCTGCAGACAATGTCAATCATGATGTGAATCTATCACTTCCTTCCAAGGATTCACTGTCACCATCAATAACTAAGTTTCCCGAAGGATGGAACACCTGTAATAAATATTTGAGACCTCGGATTTTCTGCCTGGAGCATGCTGTTCAAGTCGATGAGCTTTTGCAGTCCAAAGGTGAAGCAAAAATGCTGGTAATTTGCCATTCAGGTAAGATTGGCTTTAGTTCTGCCTCCCTTATTCTATACATGAGATCAGTTTATCTTCGTTTAGGCTACATTCCTGTTGTTATCTACAACTGATCAAAAAGTAGACATTAGAAAACAAAAGCAAACCCATTGGGAGGGGGTGAATACCTTATTCCCAACAACTGTTACCCAATCATATTTGGACACGAGTATGGAGATATGATCTTCTGAAGATCCTCCAAATACATGAAATTTATTTAAAAATTGAACTCGTATCTGAAACACCCATGCCTGAGTTAACATAAGTCTAATATTTGCTGCTATCTGCTATTCAGCCCTTTCATATATTTGCTTCTTTGTTTTAGTTTTGAATTAGTTCTTTACATCTCTTCTCTGATCTGTTAGATTATCAAAAAATAAAGGCGCAAGCAATACCTGTTGCGGAAGCTATTGGTATCCCTTTCAATTATAATGATGTTCCACTAGATGCTGCATCCGAGGAGGATCTGAATTTGATCAATTTTGCAATTGATGATGAACATGATGAAATTCAGGAAGACTGGACCTCTGAACTTGGTATTAACTTGCGGTACTGTGTCAAAGTCCGAAAGAACTCTCCGTTTAAGCAAGTTCAGCATGCACTGCCGTTGAGTGGTCTTTTTGCTGATAAATGCAACAGTTTGGAGTTATTAAACATCAAGTGGAAGTTGAGAAAATCCCGTTCAAAAGGCAAGTTAAACCACCCATCACCATCTAAACCACATGAAAGTGTTGAAATAAAAGTAGATGAAATATTGGTGGAAAAGCTCGATCGCGACATTCCTAAATATGGACAGAAATTTATTCAGTATTCAAGAAGGAAGAAAAGAAAACCGGATTATTCAATTGGAGCTGGTAGGGGCAGTGAACTGTTGAAGAATGACTTGCCAAGAGAAGATTTGGCTGCATCGATTCAACTTCTTGATGAACACGGTGGAGATAAATCCAAGATAAATACCAGAAGCGAGTCAATTCGTACACAAGTTGAGATCCTGACTATGTCAGTGGTACAAAAGGACCAAAACAAAATTTTGGAGGAATCGTATGTGGATGATGGAAGTCAGAGTTTGACAGCCTGTGCTAGTTCTCAAAAGCAATGCGAGATCAAGCTTATGGAGAGTAACAATGAGAGTGATCATATTTCTCCCGCCAACGAGTGTCCTAAATGTTGCATTGTTGCTGATGATGAAAGATATGTGGAAAAAGCTGTCACTACTACTAAGGTCTGCAATCCACTTTCTGAAGGACGGAGTGAGGAACTGGTTTCAGACTATGGTTTGATAGGTCTTGGTAATTCAGCAAGTTCTCATTCTGCTCAGCAACATGCTGGAAGATTTGATCAAGGATCGGAGGACATAACCATTCCAAAAATTTCCATAAACTCGTGTATGACATCTAAGAACGAAGTGCAACAAGAAACTGAAGCTACCAGCAAAAATAACTACAAGACGGTGTTAAAATCTAAAGATCCGATGGAGCCCTGTGCTGCAGCAGATTCTTTTGATGGTACAATTTCTGAAAATAAAGCACAGAAGCAGGAGATCCAGATTAATGCAATCAATGAAGGGGGAATTGATCAGTCTGCTAATCTCTCTGTTGAAAAATATAACCTAATTTCCAATAATCCTTGTGCCAAAGAAGATTGGCACACTGATGTGACCTTAGATGTTGAAGTATTGCAAGAAACTCGACCTACAAAAAGAACGGCCGGGGATGAAGTTATAACTGGTTCCGATTTGCCAATACAAGAAAAGCACCTTACTCAGGTGGTGATGGAAGCCTGCTGTGAGGTTCACCAAGATGGCAGTTCTCAGGAGAAGTGGTGTACTGCTGCAACAGCAGATGAAGAAACTGTTTCTTGCTGTCATCGACCTATGAATCAGACAACTATCGCAATTGAGAAGTACTCGAAAGCAAATAGAGAGACTCATACTACTACTACTGTGAATGTAAATGATGGTGGGGAAGTTTGTTCGCCGGCATATAATGATCATGAGTCTGTTATGGCTGATTGTAAATCAAGTGCCATGTATGGAAGAAAGAGGATGAGAGAACCGGAGGAAACACCTGAAAAGGTTGGTGCCGATGGCTTTATCAGAAGCCCATGTGAAGGGCTGAGGCCGAGGGCTCGGAAAGATTCAACCAGAGGTCTTAGTGCATGTAAAGCATCTTCTGAGGGGCTGCCAACAAAAGAGACGATGAAACCTTCAGTTCACACCCAGAGTAAGAAGAAAATAGAAAAAGGGTCTCATGGATGTGACCTGGAAGGCTGCCATATGAGTTTTGAGACCAAGGAAGAGTTGAGGTTGCACAAACGAAATCGCTGTCCGTACGATGGCTGTGGAAAGAAATTCCGTTCCCACAAATATGCAATCCTTCATCAACGAGTCCATGACGATGATAGGCCCCTCAAGTGCCCATCGAAAGATTGTTCCATGTCCTTCAAGTGGGCATGGGCTAGGACTGAGCACATACGGGTGCACACTGGAGAACGCCCATATCAGTGCAAGGTTGAAGGCTGTGGCCTTTCTTTCAGGTTTGTGTCTGACTTTAGCCGGCATAGACGTAAAACCGGGCATTACGTGGACTCTACAGCCTGAAAGTTTGTCATTATAGTTAGGTTTCATCTGTAATGCATCAGGGTACAAATTCCGGGGCCGTAACTTGGCTACGGGAATCATGTACAAACTTGAAGGTTCTGATTAGGCATAGTTTAGGACTAAACTGATCCTTGTAATCTACAAGTGTTACTAGAGTTAAATTTCCATTAGAATTGTTCTTTAAAAATGTTGTGAGAAAATATTTTTAAATTGTTTGATTTAAATTGTGTTTAGTATTTATTACTATAAAATCATGCTTTTGAATGCGTAAAATAATCACATTACAATTTTTTGTTTAGAAATATAAAACAGAAGTCTACAGCACCATAACATAGAAATCCAACAATTCTGAAACAAAGAAGCAAATACAAAATATCATCTGAAACTGGCTCCGGAGAACTCAGTCTAAAAAACACCCATTTTTATTTCACTACCATAAAAGCTCGCATAAAACAGCTAAACATTGGCATTCTGATAAGCCTGGAGAGAATCGCCGGTAAGCCTGCAAATCCTCCATTCAGGCAAAACTTGTGCACCCATTTGTTCATAAAACTTAATGGCATTAACATTCCAATCCAAAACCACCCATTCAACTATCCCGTACCCCATTTTCACCGCTTGTTTCGCCACCGCCGACAGCAACATTTTCCCAAACCCTTTCCTCCGGTAGCATTCCCTGACGAACAGATCCTCCACATAAAACCCCGGTTTCCCTAGAAATGTGGAGTAGTTCGGGAAAAACAAAACGAATCCAGCGATTACAACTTGATCACTTCCATAATGAACCGAAAAGGCATCTTTTTCACGGTCATGCAAGGGAAGGTCGAAGTTGAAAGTTTTCTCTATGGGGGTAAAAGAAGGGGAAGGGGAAGGGGAAATGAGCAGAGGAATAGGGGAGGAGGAAACTTCGAGGAGTAAAATCGTGAAGGACTGGAAAGGAGGGGAGAGAAAAAGGGTGGAGGAGAGGGAGGATTCCGTGGCGGAGAAGAGGTGGGTCAGCTTTTCAAAGACGGCCATTTTGTGGATTAGTTTATGGATGAAAGGGACGTCTAAAGGGGTGGCTAGGCGGATCCTGGTGAACACAGGGTGGCCTATCGGGGTCGTTTCCGGTGCTGCCATACGTGGTTCCGGAACATCGGATGGTGGCGGCGGTGGAGCTGCTGCGGCCATTCGATTTGGTGGCGTTTGCGAGTGAGAAGAGAAGTGAAAGATTAGGAGGGTTCTAGTGAATGAGATACGAGGAATGGAGGGCGGAGTGGGTGGCACTTGGCAGGAAAAGAATTTATACGTGGCTTTTTTTAGTGTTTAGAGTATTAATTTATAGTTAGTATTTTAAGTTTTAGATTTTAAAAATTTAAATTTAAAGTTTAAAATGAAGATTTAAAATTAAAAATTTAAATTCTATAGGATGCCTATGTAAAATATTGTATTGCATGTATAAAATATGAATTCAAACTTTTATTATTAGTAATAAACTGTCCAAAGCATCGAGTTTAAATAATTTATGAAAAATATTATTTACCACCTATTTTTATTCTACTCTGAAGGATTTTATCGAGCTTAGAATTTAATAATTTAATGTATAATCAAATTGTTATGATAATGCATAACAAATAGTTATACATATTTGGCTTACTAAAATTTAACATATATGATCTAAATAAACAGAATGGGAAAGAAGAGGATAGAAACATTAGTTTTCAAAAAGAAATGTGGACACCTCATATATATATATATATATATTATGTTCTTTCCTTTAGGTCCAAGTTTTCTTTGTTTAAAAGATACGGGGACCTAATTTGGAAAATTGTAATTATATTTTATACAGGTATTGCTAGATAATTTAACGGATTATATTAGTTAATTATATAAAACTGATTATAAAATTAGTTGATAATTAGTAAACTATTTAATTATTTAAACAAACAAAATAATATATAAAAACATGAGTAATTTTCAATATCAGTATGTCTGTTAAATAATGTGTATATATAATATTTGGTGTTCAACAAGACTTAGAAGCTTCTCCTTTTACATCACCCAACTTCAAGCTTTCGAGCTCAGATAGTTTCTTTATCGAAATTCTCAAGCTTCTTCGATGCCTTCATGAACTACTGTCATTTTCATGGCCGCCAGAAAATTCATTGTTAAATGAACCTGCCATTGTCAAGTTGACAACCAAATATTATTATCAGATTGCAGAAGAGTGATCCAACAGGTAAGTCCGGGTTTTAATGTTAGATACAGATATGTGTTTTGACTCGAATACGATCAGTATTGTTCCAAGTTTCTTCAAGTATTTATAGATTTTAAGAGTTGAAGAAGCATGGATTAAGTGTCTTTAAGTAACATACAACGAAGAACGGAAGAAGTAGATTCAAGATCCATTAATTGGTCGAATGATCAAGGATGTTCGTATTGCTCTACTTCGTGTGGGTTCGAATTCAAATCCTAACATTTGCCTTGAGAATATAGCATCTCTCCACTTAATCAAAAGAGAGGAAGTAGACCTTTTCAAGGGTCGGGTGGGGATTACCTTAGTTATGGCTTATTTCCAGACAATGTCACCCATAAATTTAAGTGCTGGAACACCTCTAATCTCCATGTCAACTAAGGGTGACTGGATCAACTTCAAGCTCGATAGCTCGGGGTCGCTCCGGATCACATCAAGAGCACGCATCTGATCCTGAAATATATATAGAACAATGAGAGTACTTTGAGGGAAGAGTAAGCCGGAAAGGCAAGATTGTTCATATTCTAGCATTCAGCAAGCTATGGAAAAATGGGTCAACCTTTGTCACAATACTAAAGAGGGGTTTGTAGTTTCAGGTTGGCAATGAGGCAGACAGTCACAGTGCTGATTTTTGCTTACCCCAATCCTACCTCTACATATGTATCCAATACTCGTTCCGAACCTGAATTTTTTAACACTATTACTCCGACCCTGATCCCACCAAAAGTTTTATTTGAAAAACGGGTTCACCCTACCCTAAACCCAATTTTCAAACAAAATGCATCACTATAAGGTCAAGTCGGATAGAAACCTGTCCGATTCAGGTTATTTTGAAGACTCTACTTATAATCTTTATATACAAGTAAAAGATGAATACACTTCCTTTTCATTTAAAAAATCCTTCAGTCAGATGCCTATAGAGGAAAAATCTGATTAACAACAGAAAACAGATCCACCCTGCCGTAGACCCGATATTGGAAAAAAAGATTCATCCTTATAAAGATGGACCAGGTCAAAATCTGCTGAATTATTTTGCCAACTCATAGCCTTTTTATGAAAGTAAAAGATAAATATACCTTCCTTTTGACTGCACAAAACTTGCAGTCAGAGGCAGATGGAGGAAGAATCTGATTAACAATTAGTCTCTTCACAGGAACATTTTCCTTCTTCAAGGAGGCACTTAACCTGGAGGATTCACTAACTGCCATCACCTGAGAAAAAGTACGTGAAACATAAGCGATTTAATTGCAATAATCAATCACCATAATGCAATGGAGTGGAGTAGTACAGGGTGGCGCAGGGTAATGGTTGAATTGTCTACATTTGACTTGCTGTTGCATGAATGTTAGAAACCTTTATCTCCATGAATATCGGTTACACCCGTAGCAGCTCCACCATGCGCTGCCTCGGTTTTCATTAATTATTTTACTTAATGTTGTAAAAAAACAAGTTACAATTTATTCATGAATGTAATTTTCAATAATATAAAATTGTTTGATATATGATTTTAGTGAAGATATCTAATATTTACACTAAAACTGTAATAAGAAATATAAAATATTTTAAGGAAACCTATATGTAATCGATGGAAAGGCTAATGTAAACAATGCTAAATAACTGAATAATGAAATTGAAGCTGAAATACAATTGTAAATGGAAATACCGTCGGGATTGTGACGATGACAAACTCTGTAGAATCCGCGTCACGGAAAAGGTCTCTCACTTTTAGCATCCTCTCCCTCAATTTCTCCAACTTGTCTGCCTGCACAATAATATATGGATAAATAGTATTAAAAAATAAAATAAAATGGCTAAAAAAGAAAATAAGGTGACAATCTTATCAATATCAGTCTTACAGCATTCTGCTGGGTTTCTTCTTGCCCAAAAACTGATTTTATGGCGGAGGTGGCTGAAGCAATCTTCTGTCTAAGCTGTATATGGCAAGAACAGTGAAAGAAAAGTGGAATAAAGAAATTAGTTCCTTCAGAACTAGATTGATTTGACTCGTGACTATTCGACTTATAAGGCATCTATGTGGGCAACTATGCCAAAAAAGACAATCTTCTGCTTACATTGTCAACCAACTCAACCTCATCTCTTTTGAAGAAGGAAAGGCTTTACAACTATGCAGCCAAGATGATTTTTTTCTTTCAAGTATTTGAGTCCAATACTTACTAGATAAATACATGGGAAGAACTTAAAAAGACATGAACATACCTATGTCAGACACGTTCATATCCGACACTCACAAATGAGACCTAGTAGCTTAGCGTTACATGTGAAATCAGTAAGACATGCAACTGTTTGAATCACAATCACATGAAAATCATCTATTTTAAATTTAATAGCATATCTAAATATAGTAAGAATGAAGCAACAAAGTACAATAAGCTCATTCTTAAGAGGAAGATGTTACTTGTCAGTTATTTTTCATACCCGTGTCAGACACATTTGCATCCAACACTCGAAACCTGAATCAGAGTAACATAGATGATGACATTCTCACCTTCAATATCTTGCCTATTGATGCATCCAAGAAGTCTGGCAATGACAAAAGTCGCAATGTATGTCCCTGAAAAGAACTCCCCATCATCAAGGGTTCATTGGGATGATATTGAATATTAATTGCCACAAAATAAGAATAAATTCATCACTCACTGTTGGCGCAGTGTCGAAAACTATTCGAGTAAACATATTATATTGCGGAGATTCAAGAAATTGCATCACCTAGCAAGATCTTTTGCGTTCAGTATACAACCAAAGATAAGAAGCTGCAATACAACAAGGAAATAAGCCGAGTACATAACGTTACCTTTGAAATTGCAATAGCTTCATCTAAACCAGGAGGTGGAGTGTCGAGCAGCTCTCCCAATTTCAACTCTCCTAACTTTGAAGTTAAAGGAAGCACGAGAAGGCACAAATCATAATTTTGTAAATCCGAAAATGACAAAAGAATAAACAAGTCGAGAACTCATGAAAAACAGATTACGTGAAGGATTAGGACCCATATACAATCAGGAAATTCATGTAGCAAATTTTTATCATTTTTCCTATGGTTAGCATTTTATCCTTGCCATGTTACTTTGGTTTCATATGTCAGCATATGCATGAGTATGAGCATGTGCATCCTGTGAGTGTCTTTCGCATGAAACACAAGATGATGCATTGGCCATTTAGAAGAAACTTAGCTTATTAAAAAGATTAATGACTAAAACTTAAACAGTGAGGCCATACATGGAATTACACAGAGCAAAATTAGTAAATAAAGCTTTACCTGTTCTGCAAGCATCCCAAGGCCCATGCCATCCATGAATTCTTTGACCCCAGTTCCACCACTCTTCTTAGTTGCATCTCGAAACTCTTCCCTAGCCTTCTCCGGGTTGATCTGTGCCAAAGCTATAAATTTAACATACATTTACAGAGCATACAAGGCAATAAAAAATCAGCAAAACTATAACTCGCAGATAGTTATCTCCTATGGAATACGTGATCTGAAGGATTACTTGCAACAAACGCAAAAGAACGCCCCAAAGAAAAACTGGCAGACAACTGGGAAATTCATTCCAGGTACCTCAAGAGCAAACAAAGGAAAGTCAGGTCCTTCAACCGGTACTAGCATCCCTCCGGTCAAATCCTAGATTAAATATAAACACATTGACAAAGCTCAAATGAAGATAATCACAGGAATAAAAGCTTTGAAACAAAAAACAAGGGAGTGGGTTAAACCTGAGCAAAAGAATCACTCAAGGAATGAGCTGGATCAGTTGAAACCACCAGAGTATGGTGTCCATTATTTGCGAATTTAACTGCTAGAGAAGCTGCACAACTTGTTTTCCCTACACCACCCTTGCCACCTAACATGTAATACTTGCGTTCGGTCCCGGAAACCATTTCATCAAATCCTGCAACATCTTCTGCAGGAGCAGCCACAGATCTCACTGCCAAAAAAGTATAGAGATGGATCATTCAGCAGCCACAAGCTATCCAAGGAAATGCCACAATGACCTAAAACTACATTGCTTAAACTCGAGAGTGAGTTGGATTCAGGTATATGCCTGACACTTGTATGCTCAATTTTAAAGTTTTTTCATATATTTAGAGGAACATACACAATACCCTTTTTGAATTTGTCAAGCACAAATATTTGATGAAAATGAGGAGTCAGAATAACATGGGCCTGAAGCACTACTCCATTGAAAACAATTCCCTAAAACACTAAGCAACATCTTATAAAAAGAATTTCAACTATGTATCTTATTGCCTCCTATAAAATTTCAGAAAACAAAAGCCTTTTCACTACAAAAAATTATTCACCAAAACTATTCCAGCAAGGATGAACTCTAACTTTTATCAATGTTGCTGCTAACTTATAAAAAGGATGAACTCTAAGTATATGTGAGCAACACATTTCCAGAAGCGAGAAAAAGGATAGGACCCTCTAAGGATTTCCAAATAAATGAAGAAACTTGAAACAAAACGAAATATCCTATCACCACTTTTCAATTTCCTGTAATTTACTCCTCTCATCCACTAAAACTAGCATTCCTTCACTTGTTTTTAACAAACTTTTCAATTTTATATCTACAAACCTCAATAGCTTAGAAATTTTATATTACATCAAAATGTCATTACTTTTGAATTGAACCAATCAATGGAGCATCCACTACAATCTGATGGTAAACTTAAAAAAATAAATCAAAACTTTTCCTTTGCTTTAAACAATTTTCATTGCTTAATAATCTCACTACTTGTAAATTATAAGTTTAAAACTGCCCAATTCAAAAATCCATCACAACAGACAAAAAGGAAGAAGGATTAATTAATTCGTATAAAAAAGCAAAGCCAGGCCCCAGAAAAACAAAAAATTTCATTACTTGTGAATAGAAAACCAATGGAGCATCCACTGCAATCTGATGATCAACTTAAAAAACAAATCAAACTTTTCCTTTGTTTTTAACAACAATTTATTAAATTATACATCACATCAAAATCTCACTACTAGTAAATTAAAAGTTTAAAAGTACCCAATTCAAAATTTCATCGCAATAAACAAAAAGGAAGAAGAATTAATTAATTAATATATAAAAAAACTTTAACAAAACGCAATATAAGATAAACAAGCGAGCCCCCAGAAAGATAGAATCAATCTAGAAGAGAAGTAAAACAAAGTAAAGGAATTACCTTGAAAAGAGTTCTTGGGTCTTTTTGGTTTGATGGAAAGTGAAGGGAAAGCCGAAGATAAAGTGTGGTTTCTGGGTGAAAATGAAAGAAAAAAGCCAACAGGTACCATGGGATTCCTTGGAAAAGGAGGTGATGATGAAGAATGCGAAGTAAATGAAGCATACCAAGCTGCTGCTTTCGCCATTTTTGCCTTTCTCTTTTCCTTCAGGCTGCAGTAGTAGGTAGTTAAAACACGTCAATGAGGTGTCTTTCAATTGAAACAGAGAAAACTCGGATAGAAAAACTTTGCCTAAATCGCCCATCCAATTTTATGTATTTATATTTATTTACAATTTGTATTTTTAAAATTTAAAAAGAAATTTTTTATTTTTAAAATTTATAATTAAGAAAACCAAATACAAATAATGTATATATTATTTAAAATTTCAAGTTGAACTATTTAAAAAATATTTTTTTACACTTTGATGCTTATTTTATTCTTATATTTAATATTGTGTTATAAATTTTTAAAAAATATTATAATTTTTACCCTAATTTTAGAATTATTTTACTTATAAATGTCTCCTTTTCTTTTAATTTAAAGTTTTTACTTTTCCTTGTGAGGTTTTGGATTTTTCATGTTCAGACTTTGGAGCATTAAGAAGTTTTAAAAAATAAATTCTCATGTTTTAAATCAAATAACATTTCTCTAACATTAAAAGAAATATATTCATAAATATTAAATAAATAAGTTCACAAACATAAATAAAATAATTTTTTTTATTTAAATTCGAATTAAATTTAATTCATCTAAAGTCCATTTAGTATTGTTTATAAAAGATACAGTAAAAAGATTTTTTTTTTCAAAAGTGTTTCAGAAAATATCTGATAGCATGTGCAGCGTCACCGTTTATATATTTTAAGATTTCTTTTTTTCTTTCTGATATGAGATTAATGTTTATTTCTTCTTTTCAGCTATGACATTCTCTCCCACAACCTCGTGATGCCCAGTCACAGGACGAACTGATAATAATGATGTGCAGTGGTTAATGTATGTTTTAATCAGAATGATTAAAAGGGTAGAAATTTTATTAATAATAATTTAGACCAATAGAAAAATAAATGATATTTATTATCGATATTAATTTCAAAATTAATATTAGGGTAAACTATCTCAGTGACCATCCAACTATTTGGGGATACCTATTTTAGTCACTCAATTAACGAACTCGTCAATCAGGCCACCCAACTTTAAAATTTTGCCTATTTTGGTCACCGTCGTTAAAATTCTAACAGAAAAGTTAACAGTGATGACGTGTCACGAACTTTCTTTCGCGTGATTGACCTCTTGTCACGGTTATTCACCTTGCCTACGCTTCTCATAGGCATTAGGCGTGAAATCGGGCAGTCAAATAATCGTTCTGTTATCACTTATCATGGAGTTATTACCCTTTTTCTAAAAAAAGTAATCTTCAAACCTACCGAAATAAAACAAAAATCTTATAAAAAAAAATATCAAATCATTAACCAAAATCAAACTATTAACCTTTATTTAAAATCACAAAAGAAAAGAAAAACTTACGGTTATTTTTTAAAATCAGAGAAAATCTCACTTATCAATTATTCGTATTTTTTGAGAAAATATCACTCGTCAATCGTCAATCGTCAATCTTTTAATACATATAATTTTAGAACCAACAAAAAAAACACTATAAAATTTTATTCTTAAACATCAAAATGATTAGTATTAAAAAAAATCACAGGAAAAAATAAAATATTAAAAATCTTGAAAACCTTAAAAAAATTACAAGAAAGAAATAAAATTTTTAAAATATTTAAAATCGTAAAAAACGAAAAACTCGCATTGCTCTTGAATCACCAGAAAGACAAATTAATCTGACCTAATTCAAATAGTAATCTTAAAAATCATTTTAAACCTACCGAGATAAAAACAAATATCTTATAAAAAGAAATAAATAATTAAATTATTAACCAAAAAAATACAAAAGAATAACTTACAATGATGATATCAAGATTTTAACTTTTTAACCTTAAATCACAGATATGAGACAATCAAAATTTTAAAGAAAGAGAGAAAAAGAATATGAAGTTCAAAGAAAAAATAAACCTTAAAAAAAATCAGAAAAGAAGGAACAAAATTTTGAGAAAGAATGGTATTGGGAGAGCGAAAAGGGTGTTATCGCGAAACATAAATATATAGACGGTTTAACCGATGAGATTATTTTATTTATTTATTATTTATTTTAAAATTAATATTTTTTATTTCATTAGATGATAATGGATTATTATTCACTGTACACGTAAAAAATTAAAGCATTGATTATCATAGTTCATTTTTGATATACATATAGGTTTAGGTTCACGCGGACAAAGAATATAAAGGTTTTAAGATAAAAATTGTTTTTTTATGTAAAAAGGAATGCAACTACGAGCCTCGTTAAAAACCTCTGTAAACTTAATTGGAAGAAAAGAGTACTCGTAGCGGCATTAAACAAATTTAAACAAAAACTTAAACCCCTAAAACATCAAGCCAAACCAATGGACTTGTCCCGATCAAGTAAAATCTAAACTGCATTAGGTGGTTCCAAGAACACTCGCACTAAATCCTTAGTATTTCGCATGATCTTAGCCAACAGATCTGTTACTCCATTAGCCTCTCTTCCCGCATGCACAGTCCTAACGTCCCATGCACGTACAATCAGCTCACTAATCAGAAGAACAAGATTGCGATGAGCGATGTCAACCAACAACCCTTGTATCAAAGCCACGGCTGTAGTGCTGTCAAGTTCAAGCACCACCTTACGGTACCTTAATTCTCAGACTAATGTTAAACCGTCAAAAGCAGCCCACAATTCCGCGCAGATCACCGAGCAACGGCCAATTCGCCGCCCAACACCATGAATCCACTCACCGTCGGCGTCCCAGATGATTTCTTCAGCGGTTACAACCAAAGGATTTTCTCCCACCGCTTCATCCGTATTAACTTTAACCCATCCTTCATCCGGTCGGCATCATTGTTTACACAACCCTCTTCGCTGCTGTTGTTTGCGTATTTCTATAGCAGCCACAATTTTCTTTACATACGCCACACAGTAATCCACAACGTTACCAACTAATTCTTTTCCACTATCAAACACAAAAACACATCGTCTCTTCCAAAGGATCCAGTAAGTTGTTGCAAACAAAATCGTCCACCAATTACTATTACTCTTCAAGTTGGCTTGTAACCAATCGCGATTACTTCCGTTAAAGAAGCTACGCCATAGGTTTTGCGGCACCAGCTTAGCCCAAACCTGCCTCGCCCGGCTATACGTTCTCAACACATGGTTTATATCCTCATCTTCTACACCGTACACAGGGCATAGGCTACTGTTACCAAAATGTCGACGGTTTCTTTCCTTGTTCGTCATCAACCTATCGTGGTTTAACAACCATAAAAAAATCTGATCCGTTATAGAACCGAAAGACGCCAAATGAACTTCCATGAATCCTCCTCCTCAAGGAGCACCTTTGGCCCCAAAGTACGATAGGCTGATGCGATTGAGAATATACGCGTTTCAGTCCATCTTCAAACTAGCGAGTCATTCTCAAATCCAGCATGTGGCGAAATAACGCTTGTCAGCTGATCCAAGGACTCGCGAGGCAATGCCAACGTAAGCTTGCTCCAATCTCAAGCCCCTGTTACCGTTAGTATGCTAGCAACACTCACTTGAGGAGGATCACCGGGTAAAAGGTATTTTGTCGCTAAAGGCTCTCTTCCATTTAACCACACGTCTCACCAAAAATCGACTTTCTACCCATTACGAACTTGCCAACACATGTTTTGCTTTATTGCTTCCCAACAATGACTCACACCTTGCCAAAGCCTCGAGGAGTTTCATCGATAAATTTCACTAGGCAATTCTCCAATCCATTTATACTTATCCCTTAGTACCTGAACCCATAGCTTGTCCTTACTACAAACCAAGTGATACCCTACCTTTATAAGGAAAGCACAATTTTGGTTCTGCACATCATGAAAACCTAAACCTCCCATATTTGATGGTTTTTTTACAATATCCCATTTTACAAGGTTGATAGCATTATGGTCTGGTGTTATACCCCAAACAAAACGACGAATGCGTTTCTCAATTTCATCACAAATACCTTTAAGAACCCAAGTAGTTTGTATTGTATAAATTGGTATAGCCTGTAACACAGCCTACGGTAGAGTAATTCTCCCGGCTAGTGCCAATGATTTTGCTTTCCAACCCGATAAGCGTTGATCAATCTTCTCTATCAGATATTGGTAAGTGGCTCGTGTAATGCGCTTATTTAGAAGCGACACACCCAAGTACTTCCCCAAATCATCCACTATCTTAAACCCAAAATGGTTCATTATTCTTTGTTTTCGCTCTAACCTGCAATTATTAGAAAAAAATATTTGGGTTTTAGAAACACTAATTCGGTGTCCTGACGACATACAGAAATCCTGGAGGACTTCATGAATATTTTAGCCTGCTTCAACGACGCCTCCGTAAATAGTACTAGATCATTTGCGAAAAATAGGTGCGACAAGCCCAGGCCACCACGAGAAAGCTGAATCCGCTTCCATTGTCCATCAAGGATTCGCCGATCAATCGCCTTCGCTAACTGCTCCATACAAATGACAAATAAATAAGGTGAAAGCAGATCCCCCTGTCTCACCCCGCGGGAAGGTTGAAACGAATCTGTCATCTCTCTATTCTAGATAATTCTTGTAGTAACCGAAGTTATACATTTTAAAATCCACCAAATAAAACGGTCAAGAAGCCCTAACCCATAAAGAGAGCTTTCTATAAAATTTCAGCTTAATCTATCATAGGCTTTTTCCAAATCAACCTTAATTGCCATCCAAGGTTTGGAGTCTTTCTTCTTTCCCATCGTATGAATTACTTCTTGAGCTAGAATAATATTATCCGTGATATGACGTCCTAATACAAAACTTGACTGAGTTAAAGATATTCATTTCGGTAACAGAGGCTTAAGTCTATTAACCAGAATCTTAGTAATAACTTTGTACAACATCCTGCACAAGCTGATAGGTCTAAATTGTTTAATACTCTCTGGTTTAGCAACTTTGGGAATTAATACAAGTAAAGTCTGATTAGTGATCTCGACTAGATTTCCAGTCGCGAAGAACTCTTGAACAAACGATACCACTGACTGCCCTACAACATCCCAATTCCTATGAAAACCCCCCGCATAAAAGCCAACAATACCTGGTGCTTTATGCGGATTCATCGAAAATATAACTGCACGGACTTCAACTGGCGATACGTCCCGTAACAATAGCCTTTGCTTACTCTCGGACACCTGTGAATGTCCACTCAAATCATTACGGTCCAAATTGACAACCGGTTCGACAGTGTAAAGCTTTGAGAAAAAATCGATAGCATGATCCTTTAAAACGGTTGACTCCTAGCACCAACTTTCGTCATCAAGGCGAAGCATGCGAATAGTATTGTGCCTCCTCCGATTAAGAGTGATGGAATGGAAAAATTTTGTATTACGATCACCTTGGTCAAGCCATTTACTTTGAGACTTTTGAAACCATAAGCTTTCCTCCTGCTCAAGGACAACATTCAACTCAGATTTCAGTTTGATCTTTAAGTCTAAGAGAAACGGATTATGCCTTCTATCAATAGCTCTCTCAATTCCCCCGATTCGGGCAAGAAGTTGCCTCTTTTTTTTTCCAATATGGCCAAACACGTCCTTATTCCATTGACGACTTTTTTCCTGAAATAAAAAAAGGCTATCAAACACATTTATATTGTTATCTCAACTCTCATGTAATAACCGCTTAAAATTTGGGTGAGCATTCCATGCTGACACAAACCGGAAAGGCCGTTGACCATTTCGATTCCTATCCGCCTCAGTCACCAATAAAATTGGACGATGATCAAACCCCATCAAAGGTAGATGCAGGACATTTGAAGATGTAAAAAAAATCATACCACTTTGCATTATAGAGGAAGCGGTCAAGCCTTTGACTCAAGTAAAACGTGCACTAAACACCCCTCTACCAAGTAAAGCGTGGACCACTAAAACCCATGTCAATAAGCCCCGTTCGGAAGATAAGCTCACTAAACTGCGCGCAAGTCCCCACTCTCCGAGTCGATCCACCTGACCGCTCATCAGAACTTACTATAGCATTAAAGTCTCCACCAAGCAGCCACGGCATTCCAGGCCCTAGATCCAGGACCTCAAGTTGATCCCAGAGGAATCAACGTTTACCCCACTCTGTGCTTGCATACACAAACGTAGTATGGAATTATACATTTGATCTAGAATCCACACCAATTCCATGTACAAACTGATTTGAAACAGTAAGAACATCAAACATAATCCCCTTCTTCCAAAGGACCCATATGCCTCCTGAAAAACTATTTGCTTCTACTCTATATGAATAATCAAATCCCGAGCGACGAATGAAACTATCCTCCCCATTCCCACTTATTCGAGGCTCAAAGATTGTAATCATATTCGGTAACTGCACACTAACCAATAATCTAAAATAACGATTAAAGTCAAGGCCAAAAGTGCCTTAAGTATTCCAACACATGATTTTAATCATTAAAATAAGCATAAAGAACCCCAAACTCACTGATTCCCCGCTTGCATCGTTCCCTCAAATGACTCGTTCGTAGTCCATCGAATTTCACCCTTCTTAGCTGTCTCTGAATCCCTCGACCTAACGGACAGATCCAGACTTGCTTGCTTTGTAGATAGTTCATTTGAGACTGTATTTATCCATTACGTAACTTCCATCGCTTGGTATTTCCCATCAATCTTTTTCGCCTTTTCGTTCTTGTGAACCAAAGGGCTTGGAATAGTGCCATTACGAGCATATGTCTTGCTTATTTTATGAATCAAACCTAACGCTGGTTTTCTATTATTATCTTTTAAGACCCGTTTCTGATTTTCATCCGCAATACGAATAACTGTATGTTTTTCCGTAGGCAACTTAGAAGGAACAGTCTGCACCGTGCTTTGTGTCTCATTACCAATACTGGTGACCTGCAAACTCTTAACCTGTTCCTGCTCATTACATGCCTTAGAAGTGTCAATCACTACTTTTGTGATCATTTCATTCGCATTCATTTGCGACCCAGTAGCTTCCATAAGAGGAACAACATTAGATGGTCTTGCTATGTCCGCGATGATTTGAACCTGTTGTGCACCCTTATTCACAGATGGCTCATGAACCACCACAACCTCTTTACCTTTCATTACCCTCTTTGAACTAGGACCATGATCGATCCTAGGAATCAGGGCCTGGCCGATCCCTTTCGTTGGAGTTTGCTCTTCCACCGTCATATTATCTATTCCAACATTCAACATAGCAAACCGCAAACCCGTCGACTTAGCAGCCCTCGAATCAGAAGAGTTTTGTCCCTTAGCAATTCTTTGGGTTCCCCGCCGTCGTTTCTCCACCTACATCCACGGCCTATACATCTCAGCAGCTTTTGGTGTTGGTTCCACAATTTTTGGTTGTGCTGCCTACTTCTGCACTTCCGCACATAATTCCTTAGTACGTCCGTACTTCCCACATCCAAAACAAATTAATGACAAACTTTCATATTCTATCCGTTGGAATCTACCATCAATTATCATACCAGGTAGTAGTGGCTGGTCTAGCCTCACCATAACCGCAAGCCGTGCAAACCTCCCTTGACGACCCTCCATCGTGTTAAAATCAATCCAAATAATCTCTCCAACTAGTCCTGTAATTGCATTAAACAAATGTTTCGAATAATAGCGATAGGGTAATCCAGGCAGTCTTACCCATGCCAAAATCTATTTAGGATGATCTTCAGCTGTCGAAAACTCCCTCGACCAGGGCTGGACAATCAAGTAGCTTCCGTAAATCATCCATGGGCCACCAGAAATTACCTTGTCATAGTCCGTATCAAGACTAAACTTGATCAAGTAATAATTGTTATCCAGATCAATGATCGAGAAATCTCCCATCGGATTCCATAGTGCTTGTATTCTATTCTTCAAAGCCCTGAGTCCAATTGAGCGCCTCAGGAGTCTTACTATCATCGTCTTTGCCAACTTTGCATCAATCTGCTTATGAACCCTATCGAAAAACCAAATCTCAGGAACCGTACCATCTCTGCTAATAATAATATCGTGATTGGCTAATTTCACTTCCAACGACTTTAGAAAATTATCCTCCTTATTACTTTCGGCAGAGCGCATCGCAGCATCTCGAAAAGAAACTCTCTTTCCAATATCGATAGGTTTTTGTCCACTTTTCAGCCCAGACGCCACCACTAACGGTAACGTGATATCACCGTCTCTAGACGATAACCCTATTATTTTTTTCATGTCCGCCCCACTATCAAGATCCATATGCGCTAAATCTCTTCCTTGGTGAACTGTCATCTCTGTCCCAAGACCATTCCTCGTATCCGAAACCCCATTATCAGACATAAATAAATTTAGTCTCTCAACTTTAGAGGAAATAAATTCAGGGAAAATAACCAAATTGAAACCGAATAGGAAAAACCCTAGAAAACTTTTGATAAAAAGTGTTTTTTTAAATTTGTATTTTTAATTAATTTTGAAAGTTAATTATAATAATTTAAATATAAAATTATTTTCTTGTAATATTTTTATATTGAACGGTATTATTAAATATTTATTAAATTAAATTGATTAATAATATTTTATTTTTATATAGTTATTAATATCTAAAAACATTTCAATTATAGAATATTTTAATCCAATGGTTAAATTTGCTTGACGATGTAATTTTTATTTATAAAACTAGTCCCCACTTTTTTAGGCAAATTCTTTTAAAGGTCTTTAAATTGATATTTAAATTTATTGAGATTTTGAATGAGTGATTAAAATGTTTATTCTTTTATTTAGTATAGATTTGAATTCTGATATTTTTTTTTGAGAATGTAAATATAGTTATATTTAAATACATAAAATGCATAAGAAAAAGCTTAATTTTATAAAATTTAAAAACAAATCTCTGATTCAACACCCTAAAATCTAGATCTTAAACTCTAAATTATAATCATAAACTTTAAATCATACGTCCTAACATTAAAATCTTAAAACCTAAAACCTCACTCAAAATTTTAAAAATTAAATTAAAAAAATTATGTATACTAGAATTTATAAATCAAAGTATTTTTCATGTAAATATATTTTTATTTAATAAAATAAAAGTTTATTGGTTTAGTTTTTTTAAACAGTTAACCTTGGGTGAAGTGCAGATATCTCCGATCATTTTTTTTTTATTTGTGCTCATTCAAATTTATTTTTTTAATTAAATCATTAAAATTTTATTTTAAACATTAAATTAGAAATATAAAAAATAACATAACAGCCATATATATTAAAGTTGTTTTCTATGACATGACCATCACAATTCATCTGTCATTTTTCCTCTTTCATTTTTTTTATTTTGTATTTTTTTCTCAAAATTGAAAGTTGTAAAGTTTTACTCCATTGTTACGTCAATGCTAAAATAATTATTTTTTGAAATTTTTTACAGCTTAACATATTTATAAACTCATTTTTATTATTGTAATCATTAATTTTATCCTGAATTTAAACCTTTTTTTTTAATTTTTATGTTAATTTTAATAACAGACTTGTTGTTATTAAATGCATAAAAATAAAAAATTTTACTACTAATTATTACATTGATTTGTCTTTTATTTCTTTTGTATATATTATTTTTAGTTTTCGCTGTTAGTTCACCTATTATTATATTATAATCTTTGAGAAAGTCAAAAAATATTATACTATATATTTATTACTTTAACTTTGTTTTATTATTAATTGTTATCCTATTATTTGATATTATCAAACTAAAAACATTATGATATATAGTCGTTTTAATTTCCGTTCTTTTTTTTTACTTTCTTTCATTTGGCTTTTTTTTTTATTATCATCATATTTATTATTATAATTATTATTATTATATGTATATATAAATCAGAATATTTATAAATAATAAACCAATTAAATAAACAAAACCAATTAATAAATATTATCCAACCCTTTTTTTAAATAATTAAATAACAAAGCCCAAATTTTTAATTAACATAAACCCACAAACAATAATAATTAGACCACTGTTTTTAATTAATGGCCCATCACAATTAAATTACATTCAGCCCATCCACATTTGAGCCCAATCGACTAAACAAAGAAAACCCTAACTGACCTAATGTCTATCTCTATGCATAGCCTGATATAGGCCGTTGGATCAGATTTTGATGCAACGGCCACGATCACACCAAGGAGAAACATCCAAAAGTCACATGCGTCCACGCACGCATGCTCCCCACGCGGGAGACCCTTCGGCTCCTGATTCGACTGTTTGACTCCTCCGATGTCGACGCCGATTGTTTTTTCGGCCATTGTTGGTCCCCTCCCTCTTTTCGATCGCACCTCACAAGACAAACAAAAGAAAAGAATGTCAGATTTTTGTACAAAATTCACCAACAATTTCTGAAAATTTCATAGGCCAAAACGCCCTAAAATGCAGAGGAATATCAAACAAATTTCCAGAGAATGACAACAAATACATGGACATATTCAGAGTTTCAAAAGCATCGCATGAATCCGTCCAAAATTTCACAGAGCCAATAAGAAGTTAGCATGAATATTCTTTTGATTTTAAACATGTAATTCAGGTTATAAAACCGAAAAGAAAAGAATGTAAAAGGGGTTCCCCGCCATTATTCGAGAGGAATAGAAACAAAAGTTTGAGGTACATCCTGTTTTTCGCATACTTTAGGAATAAAAAAAAAAAGAATAAGCTTAGGGTTACCTTTGAATCCGTTGTTTTTTCTCTTCCTCGATCTTCCTTCTCATGCGATAACCCCACGGTATTTATGCGTCTGAGGGTGAGCCACGTGAGGAAGGAGGAGTTTGCTTTCCACCGTTCCGTTTTCCGAATCTAAAAATTATTTTGTTTGTTTTATCGAAAGGTTTTAAAAGATCTTTGATTTTGGTTTCTTGAAATAAGGATTTAAAATCTTGTTTTGGCTTCGAACAAGGGGATTTTTTTCAGGCGAATTTTTTTGGGGGGGTTAGTGGTGTTTACCTTTTCGGGCTTTGCTTTTCCGTTCTCCTCTAATCCGGCGATAAGCCTCGCGCTAGTTGTGGGTGGTGAGCCGAAAGAGGGGGAAGACTTTGCCTTCCGTCTTCTTCTTCCTTTTGGATCGAGAGAAGAATTCTCTCTTTTTTGTCTTTTGCTCCTTCGGTTTCCTTAAGGGAGTGAGACTTTAGTCTCGGTTTTAAAAAATCAAAGGATTCAACGCGTTTTGGTTTCGAAAGGTGGTAAAAAAAGTTTTTTTTGTTTTCTCCGTCCACCGTCAACGGTGACCGGAATCTGGGTTTTAAGGCGGTTCTGAAGAACATTCAAGATGTTCATCAGAACCTGGATTTGGCTTTGAAAAACAGAGATATCTCTCTCTTTGCTTTCTTTTTTCGGAACAAAAAATGAGTAAAGGGGGTGAGTTTGATTTGTTTTTGTGTTTTATACCCGAGGACTAAAATGAAATAGGAAAATTTCTTTTTTTAAACCATTCCGTGTTCTAGAATTCACCCCTTTGGTCCCTGTCGTTTTGAAATGTTTTGCAATGTAGTCACTATTTTGGTTATAAGCTCTTTTAAAATTTGGTTTAATTATTTTCTTGTCCCTCCTTGTTTTGATGCTTACTTTCAGGCCACTCCCCGTTTCAAAATAACGGTTCGAGGGTCTGAATGTTTTCCAATCTATTCGATTTGGTCACTATTTCAGATTAAAACTTGTTTTATTTCGATGTTTACTTCGAAACTTGTTTTTCCTTCTAATTTGGTCCTCCCCAGTTTTTTCTTTTTATTTATTCTTCTTTTATTTTATTTTATTTTTATTTATTGTCTTTGTTTATTCACATATTTATTTGCCCATGCATATATTTAGTTACATGTTTCATTTATTCATGTAAATATTTATTATTTATCCGTTCATTTGTTTGTATATATGTTTTGTTGTTTCGTTCGTTTTGTCGCTTTTACTTGATTTGCAATTATTATTCGCCTATGTTGAGTTTGTATATACTTGTTTACTATGCCTTTAATTTGTATTATGCTTTTATCTTATTATGTTCATGCTTATGTTTATTATTTATGTCTTATGTCCTTTTTTATGCGCATTTATTTTATGATGCATGTCTCATTTATGCCTTCTTTGTTTGTGTTTTGGTATTACTTATTTTACTTTTGCATTTTATTGTTATTTCCTTTTTGCTCGTATTCACATCATTTTCATTAATTAAGTAACCTAAGAAATATGCCTTTATTCGGTCGTAACGGGCCCGTGTTCCAACGTAGTGGTCACGGTGTATCGTTGCCTTCGAATAAAGAAACGGTAAAAATAAAATGTTATTCGAATATTTAAACAAATTTTAATTTAAATACCACTTTAAAAAACTTAAAATTTTCAAAATTAATTTAAGCGGTTATTTTGATAAAGGTGTCAATTTTGGGCGATTTTAAAACCCTAAACCCGTTTTTAAACCGTAACCGATTCTCGAACCCGTCTTTTTCGAATCTCTGGTTTTTACGGTGTCCGGCTTACCAAAGTGACCGGTGACGACTCCACCTTTTTAAAAACATTTTTTCAATCAATTTTAAATTATTTTTCAAAATATTTTTAAATCTTTTCCTAACTCTTTCTTTTCTAAAACCTAATCCCCAAATTTCATTAAATCTCTAAATTGTAATTTCAAATAAAGCTTCCATTTCCCAATTTGAAACCCTAATTCCCAAATTTTAAACCCTAGATTTCAATTTCGATTGAATCCTAATTTTTCAAATCGATTTTTAATTTGAAAACCCTATTTCCTAATTTTAAAACCTAATTTTCATTTCTATTTGGGCCCTTTTTCACACTTAAAAGTTTTAATTAGCGAAAGGGTCGCTACACCATGTTGAACGTTAATGTTCCATGAATTCCTAGGAAGTAGGATCTGTTTCCCTCCAACATCTCCACCCTCAATATCCACTAGTTTCAAGACATAAAAAACACACAAACTGTGAGTTTTCATTGCAGGACACTACTTGGGAAAGATCTTAACAAACCCAGAGTGATGAATCAAAAAATTCAAGACCAAAAAACAGAACATCATCGTATTAAGGAACGGAAAACCTCGGCTGCGAGTACCGAATACAAGTACTTATACCGTACTAAACTGTTAGTACTTAGTATAACATACTAAAGAATAAGAATCAAGGATGTACCAAAAGCTCTGCAAAAAAGACCTCAAAATTCAATCTAGTAGTTTATGATCTAGGTTCGGTTTCCAGTATTCACAATGCTGTCTTATATTCAAAGAAATCTTTACCAAAATGATCTCAAATCTATATGATATTCACAATATGTACAGATATCTATTGCTTAAAGGAATCATGAATTGTAAAGATGAAAAAGCAAAATAAATCACTCTTAGATCTCCACGTACGGATCAAAATCGGAAACCTCAAAAAATTTGCTCATGAAACAACCAGAAACAGTTGATAATAATGGCTTATTTCTACATTGCTCCCGCACTCCGCTCTTCATTTTTCTTTTAGTACTTGTATTTGGCATTCATATTTGATGTATATTTGGTTATGAACATACTCACCACCGTGGAGTGCCAATACATATCCAACGCTCATCGCCAAATCAGAGTAACAGAAGCCCTTATTTACCTTGGGGCGATCGAGACCGAGATATCAGTAGGTAAACCAATAGTGTCAGCCCAATTCTTAGACTCCAAATACAACTTTGAAACCTGCCCTGCAACTTTGTTCATATCAGGCCTCTTCTCTGGATCTTCCTCACAACATTCCAATGCAACCAACACCATCTTCTCAGCGGCTTCCACCGGAAAAGAGTCCTTCAACCTCCTATCTATCCACCTCCTGACTCCTGCACTGCCACCAACCGCCGCCTCCCTTGCGGTGTCTATAACACTCGTTCTCTCATACCCTTCAGTCTCTTCATCAACCACGAACTTCAAAGCTTCCTTTCCACTCAAAAGCTCCAAAATCACAACCCCAAATGCATAAACATCACATTTTTGAGTCACCAAACCGGTAAACTGAAGCTCGGGTGCCATATAACCCCTTGTCCCTTCAATTTTCACAACTTTACTTTTTGATTTTCCAAGAGCTCTTGATGATCCATCATCTTTCGGCACTTCCCCACATAATTCAGCAGTGCCAAAATGACAAATTTTAGCCACCAATGAACCTTCGGCTACTAAAATACTTGTGATCTTTATATGATTATGAATGAAGCTAGTTTCGAGACCCGAACAATGGTGAATATAATCCAATCCATGAGCAATATCAGTAGCAATTTGCATACGAGAAATCCAAGAAGAAAGTACGGTAAAACTTGGATTCTTGGGATTCCTTAAACATTCTCCAAGGTTAACTCCTTGTACATATTCATAAACAAGATAAATATAATTCCCTGACAAGGAAACACCCAAAAGCTTGATTAAACTACTATGGTGACTCTTACAAATCACTGATAACTTGTGAACCAAGTCAGCTAACTCGATTGAACGTTTCATTTTTCTCTGGAAAATCACAACTTGTTTACCTTGAAGGTTACAGAGCCATGAAGACGACGCCGAGGACGATGAAAAGCGGTTCGACCGGAAGTTATCGGTGGCAGAGCAGATGTGGGAGAAATCATAGATATGGGGATTTTCAGGTAGGGAATCTCTGATAGATGAGATGTTTTTAGAGGTCTGGGTCGAAAATGAGTAATTTGAAGAATTGTTATCGAAGTAGCTTGAAGAAAGAACTGAATTGATGGCTATGGAAGTGGTACTGGAAGATGGTTCAGACAAAGAAGATGAAGATTTCGATGATTTTGAGGTTTTGGGTACTTGAGATGACTTTGCTGATCTCGGCTGGACTACATCTGTACTCTTTTTAGATCTACACATTGGGAAGAGGAAAATGAAAACTTTCCTCTCTTTTTTTAAAGGAAAAGTTTGGTTTTCTGCAAAGAAACTTTGTTGGGTTATGAGGTTGGAATTGGTTGCCCGGTGTGGCTGTAGACGGCGGTGGAGCTGACGGCGGTGGAGGTGTTGATTAGTAAACAAACGGGTAAATCTCCCTGTTTCTGTTTTTAGAATTTTTTGATGGGTTCTGTTGATTTGAATTTTGAAGTGCCGTCTTTATCAAGTGAGTCTCAGATTTTGATTTTCCAGAAGCGGAATTTTAGTTTCATCAAAAAACTCTTCTGCCATGACGAAAATACAAAATTTGCCATTGCTTGGTGGATCAGGCGGCAGACTAATATTTTATTTCTCATATTCGTATGTATTAAATTAAAATAAATTGAAATTAAAATTTTAAATAAAATATTTATTATTTTAATCTACGGCTCGAATAAATTTATTTTATATTAACATAATTCTTTTTTAAAATCTGAAATTTAAAATTTTAATTCTTAAATTTTAAATCTTAAATTTTAATTATAAATCTTAGATTATAAATAATAAATCCTTAAATTTAACAAATATATGTATTAAAAATTTCCCATATTTATTTATTTAAAGTGAATAAAAATAAACCTTTTAGAAAATCATAACTCAATTTAGAAAAGGATAGTGAACTAGTATTTTGAATACTTTTATATGAGTAAATTTATTTTTTATTAAAAATTTATTTATTTATGCATAATCCAAATAAAAATTATATATATCTTTGAATTAAGGTCAAGTAATTTAGATCAATTTAATTTCCCATTGATGAAAAATGTGCGAATATATCTAAATATCAACATTGAAGAATTATTTGTTCTCGATATCCATGTAATATTATTCTTTTATTTAATTCTTATATAATAAGTTCGTTATATTGGTCTGACAAGTTTTAAAATTTTAAAATACTTTATTGAACTCACCAGAGTCCAACGAGTTTTATTTTTATTAATTTTTTAATTTAAGGCCTAGGGTTTAGTAACGGAGTCCAACGACTTTATCGGAATATTCTTTTAATCTTGTACAGTTATATTAGAGTATACAAAACTCAAACCGATTAAAAAATAATTATTCAACTTAACTTGTTTAAATTAAAATATGAATTATAAAATAAAATTTTGAATAATTTAAATTTTTTAATAATTAATTTATTAAACTTTAAGTTTAATTTGAGTTTCTCAATTCTGTCATATATATCATGTATGAAAAAATATAAAAAAAAATGTATATGTATATAATTATAAAAAATTGTTTAAACAGTAACTAATTAGTATTATAATATTATAATCGTTCATAATTAAATTTGAAGATAAATTTAAATAATTTGACTCGATTTGAATTTTATACATTTAATTTAAATTTTTTAAAATAAAATTTAATTTATAAAATAAGATTTTTTAACTAAATTAACTTAATTTTTTTCAACTCTATTAAACATTCACCGCTACCTAAAAAGATTCCCTTTGAGTTCAAATTTTTTTCTTAATTTTTAAATAATTAAAGATTTTTATATTTTCATGAATAATTTAATTTTACAGTTTTTAATACAATTTTATTAAATGTAAAATTATTTCTTAACATAAAATCCTATGTCTGTGTTGCTTCAACTGTGAAAACCTGATGTAGGTCAGGTCAAACGATTCCATAATAATCTTTGACTTCTGTGAGACGAAAGAAATTAATTAGGAATAGAAAACATAAATAAAAAATTAAAGGTGGATATATTTCTAATTTATTTTGTATTTGAAATTATCATTTTTATAAGTTTAGTATTTGAAATTATATATTTTTTAATTTAGTATTTAATTTTATCAATTTTTTAAATGATGTGATATCTATGAGGTAGTGATAAAATAAAAGTTTTTATAGGTAATCTTCACTCATGGTCTCTTTTTTCTTGATTTTATTTAGTTTTAATTTATTTAAATTAAAAAATATTTTTATTATTTAAGTTTAAAAATAATCTTATATTGATTATTAAAACTTTAATTTCTGTTAATAAAAAAATTATAATTTAATTTATAAACTTTTAAAATTTAATTTTTCATCATCTTATAAAATTATAACGATTATGACGTGCAATGTTTTGAGATTTGGGAAAGATGGTTGGAATTGAGTAACAAAGTTTTAATTTTGAGAGAAAGTTAGTGAAAAATAAAATTTTAAAAGCTTAAGGATTAAGTTAAAATATATTTTTTAATAAAGAAAATTAATGGTCCAGTAATCAAAATATAAATATTTTAAATATTAATAAAAAATTATAATATATATCTTAATTTTATAATTAAAATAAAATAAAAACTAAATAAAATAAATCGTAAGCGAAAATTACTCTTTTCTTAAAATAATGGAAGACGATTGTCCTACAACATATTTTCAGCTGTGAACAAGAAAAAATCATTTTATAAATCAGTTTTATCGTATCATTTATGATCTTTAATCACTAAAAAATAATTACTTAAATTTATATTTTCATGTTATTTTTTTAAAGTAAAATTTTATTTTTTTATTGTCATATAAATATGTAATGGGTAGTTAGATAAAGATTAATTAAAAATTCTCTTTGGTGAATGTTCTTTCATGTTATAAGTATGGTCCCTTGTAATGCAAGATTATAACTTGTATCAATGTCATAGTTGGCCTAAAATATTGGCATGGGTGCAATGTATAGGAAAAGATAAAACTATGAGAGGTGCGATAGTTAGAGTGACATGTTGCAGTCTAAACTAGGAGCGTAATTACAGAAAGCATAGACAACAACCACGTTCAGTTTTAAGTGTTGTTGCTCGTATTAAGAATGATGTACGGATTAAGGTTGTTGGTTGTAGCTCCTTAAAAATTTTTGATAGCTCTATAGCTTTTAGATGGGGTTTTGCTAGGTTTTTCGAGTTAAGCATATAATTTATTTATTTATTTTCGATTGCTGTAAATAAATTGTCTTAGATGAAATAAAGTTTAATTTATTTAAAAATAAATAAAAAATATTTAATTACTTTTTAATGAATAAAAACTATAAATGACATCGTGAAACTGACTCATAAAATACTTTCTCGTAAGACACATAAGTGGGTGACACGGGTTCTACCAACTTTTTAAATTAAAATAATAATTGAGCAGTAAAATCAAAACCCTTTTACACTGACTTTAATTTTACCACAGATTGAACGATAAATAACATACATCTTATTTTAAAAAATAAAATATTAAAATGCTATATTCCATCAAATTCACATGCGAAACGTTCTAAAATCATCGCATCAACAAATATTAAAAATTTATAGAAAAAAAGGTACATAGGACTATAATATATATATATATTATTTGAATAAATTTAATTGTTAAAAATTTTAAGCTCAGATTTAACTTCCATTTAAGTTTCTTTAAGTTTTATAGAAAAAGTTTTGAAGGTTTTAATCTACTTAATTCAGATAAAATTATGTGTACATTTTGTTTTGATAAGTATGCCTTTCTACGGGGGTTAAAAAGGTATATAATAAATTTCAATTTAGATTCAACCGAATCTCAATTACTCCATGCCCAATAAACTATTAGTTTGATTTTTTTTTTTAAATTAATTTTAATATATTAATCGAAAACTCCAATAGAACATATTCGATCTTATATATATGCCCAAGTAGCATAAATAACAATTCCTCGTATTCAAACCATAAAATTTAAAAAGTTAAATTTTTAATTCTAATACTCTAAACTTAAAACTTTAATTAAAAATCATAAATTTTACCCTCTACGTCATAAACACTAAATCTTGTCATAAATTCTTAAACTCAAAAATTAAAAGACTCATATAAACTAAAATTTATTTAAATTTGTGTATTAAAGTATTCTCCTATATATACATTTAAGATAATTTTTTATTTTTTTAAAGGTTTCAGTAGAAAATAATTGATGGGGTTTCAACTTTTTCTCAACCCTATTATTAATTCTATTTGCCAGTTGAGCTTCGTGACCAAGACAATCATATTTCCATGGACATTCAGTTATTCAGCATGTAACAACATTATTTCTTGCTATCTAAAAGCTGGCAATTATGCTATTCAAAAGCTCGAAAAAACAATAAAAAATCTAGTAGACTATGAACATGAACATGGGTGGGAGAAAATGTTTAATTATGGAATTCAAACACAATAATCAAATGACGCATTGACTTCTCTCATATTGAAATGATTGTATACTAAGCTTATGCTTACACAGCAACAGGATTTTATAAATTTTGACTTATGATTTGTCCTTTTGCATTCACTTTTGATTTTATGGTGTAAATCAAGTATTAAACAATTTAAAGCCATTGGCTTTAAGCTATGTTGATGGCTTCCACCTTCTAAACTAGCTACCCTTTCCCCTTAATAATAGTATACTTTATTGTATTCTAGAACGGTACGTGTCTCTTATATACGAGTATGCGTTGGATGAATTCTCTTCCATTGGTTCGAAATCCTTTCTTTTGAAGAAAATGACAACCAAAGCTTTTCACATTTTACCGTTTTCACTGCATTGTTCTTCAAGTCCTAGACATAATTCAATAATCTGATTTTGGTTTTTGTTATATTCTGTGGAGGGTTCTTGGTGGGTAAGCTACTTGTTGCTTTAGATCATGGATATCTCTTTGTTATCTCCTTGGATCTTCTCAATTTTACTTTTTGTTTTCTGGGTATTTGTTTAACATCATAACCTATAAATTATAGTAATTTGTTATTGATTTTTTGTTTGTTTGAAACATGAGTAAAAGGTGTGTTCTGTCTTGAATTGTTGTTCCCTTTTATGGTTCAAGATATTGCTGAATTTCTTTGTAGCTGATGTAAGAATTTACATATTTTTCAAGGGTTCTTGGTTTGCTGAGTATTTGAGAACTTAGTTGCACTGGGAATTGGCTCTATTTGAGAATTTGCTACAATTTAGTTTTGGGTTTTGATTATTTTGTGTTAAAGATCAAAACTTTTCTGTTTACTGTATATGGTTATGGCGTTTTGTTGGAAAACAATAAATGTAGACAAAGAACATTGGCATTTGGCTGTCATGTTTGACTTTTAAGGTTATTGTTGTTTGAGTTCATAATGATGTTTTGTCTCATGTTCTGAACATTAGCTGGAAAGTGTAGTTTGAATCGATTACTTTGTATAATCCATCAACATGTACCTCTGGAACTTATTTCTGGTTGGTCCTGTTTATATGCAGTGAAGCTGTTTGATTCTTAGCGGCAATGAAGTGTTTTTATTTCAATAGTAGAGTGAAAAATGAGGAACCAAAAACTACAAAGTCCCTCTCAATGCAATCCTCCACTTCTGTTTCTGTGTCAACTGATAGCGGAATGAGAAAATTCGGGTCGGAGTCGAATTCCAGGAATGTCTCAGATTTTAGCTCGAATTCATCCACCAAGAACTCATTTGCTGTTATGTCTCAGAGACAAAGTAATCTCAGAGAGTTCACATTCTCGGAGTTGAAGACCGCAACAAAGAACTTCAGCCGATCCCTGATGATCGGTGAAGGTGGATTTGGTGGTGTTTATAGGGGTATAATCCGAAGCTCGGAAGATTCCCACAAGAAAGTTGACATTGCTGTTAAACAGCTCAACCGAAGAGGGTTTCAGGTCAGCTTTCTGGATTTTTAACCACGGCTAACAAAAGTTGCTGCTGAAACTTCAGTATATGCTCTAATTTGGGGTGAATTCTTTTTGGATATCATGCCTGCAAAGTTGTCCTCATTTCTGTGCATGATTTACCATTTTATTTCATACCGACTCGATTCTGTACCCTGAAGCCTACAACTTAGATAATATAATTTATACCTCCTTGATCGACAAGCTCATCAAGACTGTCCTTTGATCTCCGAAGCTGATAATATCTCGTACTGAAAATTTTGATTCATGTTGTATGTTCTTTTATGTAACAGCCAGTTGTCACGATTTAATCCTTATAAATTTTGTTTCCACTTTATGTTCACAGGGGCACAAAGAATGGGTGACGGAAGTAAATGTGTTAGGGGTAGTTGAGCACCAAAATCTGGTGAAATTAATGGGTTACTGTGCTGAGGATGATGAAAGAGGAATACAGAGGCTACTGATATATGAATATATGCCCAACAGGAGTGTGCAGGACCATTTGTCAACTCGGTTTCAAACAACTCTTCCTTGGGCAACCAGGTTGAAAATTGCCCAGGATGCTGCTCGAGGCTTAGCATTCCTCCATGAAGGAATGGATTTTCAGGTAATTTCAGGGTTCTTGTAAACCAATCCGAACTAAGGTGTAACTGAGATATTTTGGATCGTTCATCAAGTTGGTTTCAAAGAAGTCTGCCTTGGGCCACTGCATCGAGCCAAGATGCTGCCCAAGGCTTAGCATTCCTCACGAAAGAATGGGTTTTCAAGGGCTTTTTAGGTTAAAGTAATGTAAATTGACCCTGAGCTAAGGTGTAAACGAGAAGCTCGTACTTGTAAGCTACTTGGGTTCGACGAAAACAAAAAAAACTTGAATACTACTTGGTAATTGTTGAGTTGAGCTTAGGCTCTAGTAGCTATAATTGTTGAGCAAGGTGAATTCTATCATCCCATTACTTGACTCAACTAGCTCATGAGCCTCGTATTTCAACTCGAGCTCCAGCTTTTTTCTTTTGCACCTAATGGTTTGAAGCATATTCTTCAATTACTAATTTACAATATTAACTCTAGATTTTACAGGGAAAAAGCAAATCCATCTTTTTTGTTGGTTAAATGTAATTCTATTTTATGATTGCAACAGATTATCTTCAGAGATTTCAAGTCTTCAAATATTCTTTTGGATGAACATTGGAATTCAAAGCTTTCAGACTTCGGGTTGGCCAGATTGGGACCTTCAGACGGATTAAGCCACGTCTCGACTGCGGTACGTTTAAAGTTGCCATGAACCATTTTAAAGCTAATTTCATTTTGAAGAAATTGTGTTTGATATTTGTATCCAATGCATCAATGTATAAATCACTGCACTTTGCTGAGCAGGTTGTAGGAACCATCGGATATGCAGCACCCGAGTACATTCAAACCGGACGCCTCACCGTCAAAAGTGATGTTTGGAGCTATGGAGTCTTCCTTTACGAACTCATAACTGGCAGGCGTCCTTTGGATCGGAACCGTCCCAAAGGTGAAGAAAAGCTCTTGGAATGGGTCCGACCACATATCTCCGATATAAAAAAGTTCAGGTTGATCATCGACCCTAGGCTGGACGGCAAGTATTCGATCAAGTCGGCTCATAAACTCGCAGCAGTGGCTAACAAATGCTTGGCCCGTCAAGCCAAACTACGACCCAAGATGAGTGAAGTTGTGGAAATGGTGAATGGGATTGTTGAATCGGCTGATCTGGTGAGCTCCCAACAGGATTTGAAGAGTTCAAATCTAAACACTGATTTCGAATCGTCGAAAAAAGAGAGCTTGAAAAGAAGGCTCCTTGATCTGATAACCGGAGGTAATGGATGTTTGGTTTGGCGAACATGGAAGCCAAACATTGTGAGAACTTGTTGACTGGGGTTTGCATTTGGTTGAATTCTTACAATCTTGGTAAAAAACGTTGTAATGGTTTTATTGAGATCAGTTATTCTCGTTCAGCTGAGTGAATATATATTACGTGACATTTTTTAAGGAATTTAATTTTTGATTATTTTAAATATTATGAGTTATATTATTTAAATTAAAGAAAATATTTTAATACATAAATTTAAAGTTTATACAAAATTTTTAATTTTAAGATTTTAGGTTAGTGTTTAGAGTTTTGAAGGTTTAGTGTTTAAGGTTTATTGTTATAATTTAAGTTTTAGGGTGTTGGGGTTTGAGATTTAGATTTTAAAATTTATAAAATTAATTTTCTACTCAATTTGTATAAACAACTTAAATAAACGAACATTTAATACATTTTATAAAAGAGTTATATAAATTATTTGTATAATTTAATGCATATATAGATACTAAATATTGATAATTAATAAATTATTTAAATAAATATTAAATAAAATTACGTCCTTATATATTTTTTTGTTTCTTTAAATAAATAATTATAAATTATCGGATAATTTTATCAAATATTTTTAAAATTAATTTTATTATTTATTTTTATATAATCAATTAATATAATTTATAAAAAAATTATCTATCAAATTAAATATACAACTAGAATTACTTTGAATTAATAAAAAAATATAATTTTCTATTCATTATCGATTAATGTAGTACACTATCAACTATAGTTTAATCGTAAAAAACTATATAATGATTTCCTAAACATACCAATTAATGAAAATCAAATTCACATACTCGGTTTTAGTGTTTGGACTGGTTTAAAGGCCCAATAAAACTCGGTCAGAAGTTAAACTCAGGTAATCCTATTTAAACAAGAAACCCCCCAATTCGACTCACCTGAAACCGGTGAGATATGGCTACCGAAGAGGAATCCATAGAACAAGCAGCTGCGTCGCGTCGAGAGAGGCTTAAGGCTCTTAAAGCAGCTCAGGAGCTACTGAATGCCCCAGATGAAGATTCTGCTCAAGCTGCTGAGACTAAAACGGATGAAACTAATGAAGAAGAGTAAGCACATGATATTTATTAGCATTATTTATAATGGGTTTTTGTTCTTGTGGAGATATGGATGTTTTGAACTATGGGTATAGAAATAGCATGAAAAAGCTTACATACTCTGTTCAATTTCCAACCCTTAACTTGTGATTTTTTCTTCTTTTTGTTTTAGCTTAAATTTAATATGAACTATGTTTTAACAACTGATTTCATGACGGGTTTTCTTTATCTTGTGAAATTATGGCTGTTTTGGACTAAGGGTAAAGGAATATCATGATTCAGAGTTTAAATTGACTAATGTACTTGCTACCTAGGGTTGAAATGACTCGAGCCGGGTAGAAACATTGTGCTAGAACTTGTTCAGTTAGGCTTGCAAGGTGCTTGATTCGACTTTCGAGTACTAAGCTACTGGGATATGAATTGATTGCTTGACTTTCTTACAACACCAAATGGAACTTAGTGTGAAAAAATACTTCCATATGAAGCTGCTTGCTGGTTTTGGGTGTCCTTTGGAGAACTAGAAGAGCGAGGAGAGGCTAAGGTTTCCTTTTTATGGATAATTTGGAAAAATAAGAAGTTAAGGGAGGCTTTTGGTTGTGTGGTGGAAATTGGAGAGGACACAAGGTTGCTTCTGTTTCCAAAAGGCTTTGCTTCTTAAGAAGGATGAGAAGTTGGGCGGATCTGGGAACTTCTATTTCCAAGGTGTATGCTTGCTGTGTAGTAGGAATGGGGTTAACACAAAGTTCTTGAGAAATTTCTTCTATACTTCTGATTTCTTGTTGAACAAATGCGTGATTGTAGGATATTCTTAGATGGAAACCCTTGCTATTCATTGCCTTCCTGAAGAGTTATTGAAAAATGAACAGCACTGTTCTTCCATCATTCTCTTCACTTTCTTACCTAGCCTTAGATCTAAATAAATTTTAGGGATTTGTCGTTTACTGCTTATACCAAGATGAATTACACAACTTAATAACTTATATTAAAAGGGTTATCTGTTTACTGTCCTTGAACAAAATATTTAAATCATCAAAATGTACTACTTAGCTGCTGGTCTTTTTCGTACCATGGAGTTTTAAGCGTGAAGTCATGGAATGTTTCCATGGATGTCTGCTTGTTTCTCTTTCACCGACAGTTTTGATCATTAACATGTGTGCCTTATGTCCTTTTGTTCTGCAGTAACCCTAGCATGAAGTTTCGAAATTATGTACCCCATGATACAAAGCTTCAGGAGGGTAAGGTTGCTCCTCCCGTGCTGCCGAAGTTTGAAGACCCTGTGGCAGCAGCACCTCCAGCATCTGAAGAAAAAGAGGTGCTTGTTTATCGTCAATATTATGTTTTAACTTTTAACAAAAGACGGTGTTTCTCTATGTTTGTTCTAATTGTGGATCAAATGGTGTAGGATCCATTTGTCAACATTGCTCCTAAGAAACCGAACTGGGATCTTCGAAGGGATGTGCAGAAGAAGCTCGATAAGCTTGAAAGGCGCACACAGAAGGCAATATTCAAACTTATGGGTAAGCAAATCAACCTATTTCTTCTAAGCATACATATTATTCAAGTCAGATTCAATTTTCATGGGAACCTTAGAATAATTTTAGCAAAAAATGAATTTCATGCTCCCAATCTGCTTTAAAGTCGGATTAGCTATGTCATTTGATTGGATACAAAGCATATCAACCAACTCTTGTGTTGGACTCATTTTTGGACATTAGTATGGGGATATGACCCTCCAATTATGCGTAAAACTTAGAGAAAAGAAATTGAAGATACCCATGTCACCTCGGTAAATACTTTTATTCTAACACTTGCACCTGAGTCCGAGTAATATAGCTTATGGCCAGTTAAAGAGCTGTGTACCGTGTGAAAATACATGTGTGTGTGTATAATATATAAAATGAAGTTGGTGTTTATTTATTTATTTTTTGGAGTTTTTGTTTTCATATATAGTTATATGGTTTAATGGTGTACTGGTCTAGTGTCGCTATACACTTAATTGTGAGGTCAAACCCTGTAACATCCTCTTTTGCAAACAGGGGGGAGGCTGTGTGCCTAATTTACTTGGATTTGAGTGTAAATGCTGGATATGGATATGTATTTGATACGGGTAATGTTAGATTTTTCATTTTACCCTATATTTGGAGGATCCTCGGAGATTATATTCCATACATCTAGGAAAAAAGTTAGAACAACATAGCTACATACAAAGATAGGGACATTCCCCAGATCCCATGGACATATTACCTTTATTTTTGTACTTGAATGCTTGAATTTCTGGTATCATGTGCTACTTATCGTCGAAATCTGTTTAATCTGGTATATTGTATTTTGCAGAGCAACAAGAACAAGAAAAACAGTCGGATGAAGGAGGAAACACTGTTGAAGATTAGAGTTCGATATTGAACTCAAAGCCTTGTCAAACCTCTCTGGTCACCAACTTACCAAGAATGTCTGTCCGGTGAAGCAGTGAAACATTTGAGGTTACTATCGTTATTCAGCTGAGTTTATTGGTTCACTAGAAGAAAAAAAATGGTTCTGAGACTGAAATATACTGCTGTCGAATCAATATTTTGTTAACTTGGGTGTATGATTCCCTGTTTGCTAAATATATTAGTCTTCACCAGAATTCTGAAATTGCACCAGAAATCAATCCCCCCACTTTGACCAATTCCATGGATCAAACCGGCAAAGAGTCTACAGCTAGATTTGCAGACATCAAAGTACGTAACGCAATGCGTCACATAATTCCCTTTTTCAACATTTCTTTATTACTAAGTTTCCCTTGTCAGGATAACAAGTAACACATCATATGGACCCACTTTTTAATATCGTTTGACAATCTTCCATTAATGGTGGCCTACAAATGCACAAAGTTTCAAACGTTTTAGTTGTAAAAGAGGTTAAGGAACAACTGAATAAGCCAAAAATGAAGTACCAACTTCACACGTTGTTCCGTTGCATTTTAGATTTAATTGGTTTTCAAAGCTGCTGTTTTAACCAATTTTTAGAGTAATTGGGTTAGGTTTGTATGGTAAAGATTACTTCTTTGAGTTTTGATTGTATACAACTTGAAACTATCCTTTTTAAGATATTTTGATTTTTTAATATTGATATTTATGTTTCATAATTAAATTTAAATTAAGATGTTTATTTAAATAATAATTTAAACTGAACCAATCTAAAAATTATAGTTATTATTTAATTTTGATCGATCTCAATCTATCGACTTTTTAAAGTATTATTTCGTATTCATTTTAATTCTGAAATCCGAATTAATCCAAGTAGTGAAACTTTTTTAACATATTTAAACGAGGCTGTGGATTTTTCTTATAAACATATTGATTTAATATATTGTAAGCGATTTTTTTATTGATTTGATAGGATTTTTTATTTAAATTTAAGTGAAATAATATAAATTCGTTATTTTCTTATACACCATTTTTTTTATTAATCAATAATCCAAATTGTACCAAATTGATTTTTTTCTCTAAAAAATTTGCTATAAGGCTTGACACGTAGGAATTGAGTCAGAATTGACATAATATTTCAATTTTTAAATGTGTCTAATGATTATTTAAATATAATAAATATTAACTCATTTTATCTTTCAATTTAAAACAAATTATTATTTTTAGTTATAATCTTGCCACTTTATTTATAATTACAACTAAAAATAAAATAGATTATTTGTAACGTTTAAAAATATAATGAATCATTTATTATTTTAGTAATAGTTAAATAAAAAAAAAAAAAACAGAACTCTGACGGCAAATCTGGCGGGTAAATCTCCAAAAGAAGACATGTATAAAGGTCTTAACTCTGGCTTCGGCTTCTCCTCCTGGCTTACATTATCTTTATTCTCTTCAGGTAGGTTTGTAAATAATTATTCATCTTTTTTTTAAGATCAATTTTTATTTCGTTTTTTGTTTCATGATTCTATTTTAAAATCCCTAATTTCACCATATATTTCTTTCCTGATTTGTTGTTCATACATTGTTTAATCATATATTTGTTTCTTCTAAATATCCCTTATAAATTCTGGTATTGGAAACATTCGTAAGTTTCATGGAAACCTAGAGTATGAATTGAATTTCTGATGGCATGAGAAAAGAGTGATAGTATATAGGAACCTTTGAAGCACGTATATTTAGAGATATGCAGGGGAAATTAATGCTATTTAATTCAATAATCTGCGAAAGAATCGAATCAAGGAGGATATCAGAAAATCTGGTTAATTGGTTAGTTTCTTGTTAATTTTAAAGCTTATAGTATAATATGAAGAGGTGAGGAAAAGAATCTGAATCCAGATGTTAAAAAAATAAACCTATTAATTAGATTATAGGTAATCTCAGTATTGTAATTGAATTATTGAAATGGAGACATGAATCTGGATTTAAAAATCCATTCAAAATTGTTAATAAGTAATTCATCACAATAGTCTAATATAAAGACCGGTGAAAATATCAAATGATGAGATTAATTTTCATTGTATATGTACTCTCGCTGATTCTTTTAAGTAACATGAGGATTTTTTTACTGGTTATCAATGGTCGTACCTTTATTCAAATCAATTATATTATTGTGCTATCAAATCTTTTTTTAAGAAATTGTAATATGGAATTAGGTTTTGTTGTTTTAAACTTTTGGTCCTTTTGTTCTTGCATGCAATGATTGCTTTATCTGTTTCTAGGTTTATGTTATTGTGTTTCTTTGGACATTTTGCATATTATTGTTGTTTTTATTGACTTATTGTATGGTTATATTATGGTGTGCTAATTGTGATTAATTTACTTTATGTTCTTGTCTGCAGAATTTCTTTTGTGGAGTCTACAAATTCAGTTAGGAACGTGGACGGTGTTCTCTTAAATTTTAATAATGATTACTTTTGATATAGATCCTGATGTTGTTCATTGGGGTCTCCAAGATCTTCAAGTTTGTGTATTCCATTCTGGTGCCAGTGGAAGTGTCACTCAGTATGACAAAGACGATAGTCAATCTGGATATATTAGAGAGGGTTATCAAGAACCTGAACCTGAACATGTAAATGTGGAGAATGATGCGGTTATCGCACATGCCCTTCAAGAAGAACTTTCACGACTTGCTGCTGCAGAGGCATCTGGATTTAACAATCCTAGCCAAGATTCCATTCTTGCTCAAGATTGGGTTGGTCTTCAGGGAAGACAATATAGTTCTGGTAGTAGGAACTTCTGAAGTTTCCATTCTGACTCAATGATTGTATTGGCTTTTACTAATGTAAAATGTTGCTACTGTGTAGATCAACTTGACCAGCAATTCATAGAAGATCATAACCAAGGACGTGGAAATGAGCTTAAGCATGGGAAGTGGGATTTAGGTGATCCTATTAGAAATAGATTTGAACAAGGTGGTGACTCTAGCATGGGAGACAAAAGTTCTCTTGGTGAAGACATGTTGCGTATTGATACAATTGATCAGTCATCTGTTCTTGATGGTCAAGTAGAGAAGAGGTTGAATGTCATGGTTGCTATTCCTGTAAGTACAATCTTGGAAGGTTTCGTTATTTATTAGGGTTTGCTTTCATCTCCAGTTGATTTTTATATTTATTATAGTGTTGATGAACTCATTGTGTTTTTTAGTTAGGATTTGCCCGTGTTCTTCTTTTCCTCTCTTATGTATTGAAAAAATGAGGTTAACATGTTTACTTTCATGCTGATTGCCAAACTCTGCAAATTGATTACCAAATTTTCTAATGAATTTTATGAAATCTATTTGAGTTGGTGCATACTTTGTGGTCTACAATGTTGTGCGAGTGAAAAAAAAATTGTTTATCACATGCTGAAATTAGCTCACTTGATATATTTTCTTTGTATAAACTTAGTGTTAGAGTTTAGTAAACTGGTAGTGCTTGAGGTGTTTCAAGGTTTGCTACCATCCTATGCATATGGATGTAACTAGTAAAGGCAAAATTTAGTTGTGCTTATGGATGTGATTTCATGACCTTTAACTCTTTAGCAATGAGTTCGATCAGAGTTGACATTGCTACTTTTGTGATTTGCATTGTACAGCATGTACCTAAAATTAATGGGAAAATACCATCAGCTGATGAAGAGACTTCAGACCATCAAAGGCTGCTTGATAGGTTCGGCTTGAAATTTTCCTTTATAAAGTTAATGGCATTTTAGTCTATTTTTATACTGTTATTTTGTGGCAAATAAATTCCATCACCCTGTTTTAGGAAATTTCCTTTGCATCCTTTTCCTTTTAAAAATAGTCTGATGATAAATTTACTCTTTTTTTTATTTTTTTTTTGGGGGGGGAGGGGGGGGGGGGAGGGTTACTGTATTTTTGTAAATTTTTTCAACTCTTGTATTGTTCCATTTTGGTAAAGTGATTTTCCCTTTCCTCAAATCGTTTTTCAATAGTATTGTTAGCCAACATATTCTTGATTAGGTTGTTTTACCAAAATGGTTCACCATTTTGTTTTACTTCTCCATTTTCTTAAAAGAAATACTTTTGCAGTGAAGTTATTAGGTTAAGTTATTTTGCTGATTTTTATGAATGTTTTATTTTAGTAGCGTTCTAATTTAGGATTAATTGTTTTACCATTCAGGTTGCGGCTGTATGGTCTGGTTGAGAATAAGGTTCAAGGCGATGGTAACTGTCAGGTGGGTTTTCATTTTATTTGTCTACTATAAAGATATGACATATTGCATAATAATATGCACAGATGTTTTCTCTTCTGCATTTGTGAGATATAGATCCACACACAGAAACATATTGGTTGAAAGGGGGGCTTAATTAGGCACATGGGCATATTGAATGAAGATTCTATTGAAAACTTTTTGTTCTAATAGTAATGATATGAATGTCTGGTAACACTTTACTGTTTATAATCTTCATGGTAATTTTGTAGTGTCTGCTTAGAATTATTTTAGGATGGTGGAAAGCATTTCTTCTAGCAATCACTTTACTGCTCACAACTTAGTGGACGTGGTAAAAATGCTCAGTATTGATATGTGAATAGTTTGGACCTAAGTTTGTATAGACTTCTAAAGTAATGAAATGTGGAAAAATCAATTTCATTTGTCTTCCTCTGTGTTTCTTTTGTCCTTGGTCGAAGTGCTTTTGTGTTTTAAAACCTTGAGGATATGTACTGTGATTCTTCTGGTCATTAGTCACTCAGATTATACATCCAACAAATTGAAGCTCATGGAAACATAAGGGATTGATTTGCAGTTCTTGGTTCCATTTATTTTAGCTTTAATTTCCATTTGAATTGATACAGAAATTTAGTCATGAAACTCTGATACATTGTTTATTTGTTTAGAGCTTATTTTCTCTAGAATATTGTCCGTGATTGATACTTAACTTTTACTAAGGAAAAGTTGATGACCACACAGTCTCCCTTGTAATTTGTATCATCAGATCAGTTTGTTAGTACCTTAAGTAACTTCTCTTATTTCGTATGTTCCAGTTTCGTTCATTATCAGATCAACTTTACCGTTCTCGAGATTACCACATGTTTGTGAGGCAGCAAGTTGTTTACCAGGTTGGTTAGCTTTTTTGTAAGTTTCAATTTATCTAAGTTAGTTTCTTGGGTGAAGTACACAAATGGTAACTAAACTATCTCTAAAAATACAAAATGGTCAACAAACTTTCAAATGTTGCATAATGGGCATTAAACTTAAGTTTTTGTTACAAAATAGTCATTGAGCTGTTAATTGTCGTTAATGGAGTGACTTGACAGTTACAAAAATTTGAATAACATAACACTTAGTCCTCCATATTGACACATCTAATCAATTTATTCCTAATTTAACCCTCATTATTGATGTTTAAATTGATTGAATGTGTAAATATTGAGGATTAAATATGTTATTATACAAATTTCTGTAATGGTCATGTCTCCCAATTAACGCTGGTGACCATTTTGTAATAAAAGTTAAAGTTTAATGACCATTATGTAACTTTGAAAGTTTGATGACCATTTTGTATTTTTGGGATAGTTTAGTGATCATTTGTGTACTTCACCCTGGTTTCTTTGGTGCATAGTTCAACCTGTTGATCTTATGTTTCCTTTTTCACATGATATGTTGATTTCATTAGCTCAAATCAAATTCGGAGATGTACGAGGGTTATGTTCCAATGGCTTATGGTGACTATTTGAAGAAAATGATCAAGTATAGATTTCATTTCAGTTTTATTTTTTTACTGGGAAACTTTCTAAGAGCACTTTCATGCTTATTATATTTATTTACATTGTTGAAGCAGGAATGGTGAATGGGGTGATCACGTTACATTGCAAGCAGCTGCAGATTTGGTACGCAATTGCCAAACTCTCTAATTTCTAATGTTATTTTACTACATTTTTTCCAAGTGACAATTGAATTGCACGAACTTGAATCTAGACCACGAGTTCAATGCTTTTCAATGTGTGGAAAATTATTTGAGAGCAATGTTTTGTTTGTATTGCCTAGATACATGAAATGGTCACAAATTTGCGGACTATGTTGCTCCATGTCTTTATTTTTCTTGAAATTCCATTGTCTGACACCCACATCTAACTTCCAAGGATGCTCCAAATATATGAGAATCTAGGGAAAATATTTGAGCACATCCGTGTTGGACACATACCCTACCCTGTTAGACGCATAACTGAGTCCCAGTAATTTAGTTTGCATCTCATTCTGATTCCTTAGAATGTATCATGCAATTTCAAGTTCTATTTTAGAAGGTAATGGACTTTATTTCTATTTTTCTCGACAATAACTAATTGTGAAGTGAATTAGTTTGTAGGTTCATGCACGGTATGCTTAACGAGTATCTATGAAGAGCGGTTTTTACAGATATATGTTAACAAAATTAAGACCTAACATTCATATCTTGCGTTATTTTTGCAATGCCATGTTTTGCTTATTCTGATCTGGACCATTAAGGGATAACTAATGTAAATCTTCTGTTTGATTGCAGTATGGTGTAAAGATATTCGTACTAACTTCATTTAAAGATACATGTTATATTGAGATCCTTCCACATTGTCAAAAGTCTGAACGAAGTAAGATCTTGATGCTTTATATCCTTTTCTTTTTCTTGGGTTTATTATTGGAAGTGGTAATAATATAATTTGATCATGGTTCTTATAAGTAAGATATTCAGGTATATCATTGGGTTTTGAAATTTCAAGGCCAATATTCAAGTTATAATGCTTGTTATTTGCACATATAATATTTTCTGCAGCATAAAACTGAAAAACCACAAATTTAGATATGTAAAAGAAAAGTATATTTATATGTTCTTTATGCTTGTGAATGGTATAGGTTGTGGAATTCATGGATCCTTAATCTTCCTGATCTCCATATATACTACATTTGTATGCAGTTTATGTTTCTCAATTATATAGAAGTGGATATACTTCCACTGCAGTTATAGTTCTGCGAGATTTTCTCACACCATGGTCCAAATTGATCATCAATTTACATTTTTACCCCTTGTATTTGTATAAAACAGTATTTTTGAGTTGTCTGTATTTGTTGGAAATTATTGTATTATGTAGTTGTTTAGAGATTTCCGTCATGTAGCTAAGAATGAGAAAGCTACAATAAAGGGATTGTCCGCCTCATAGAATAGGTTTACATAATGTTATATTTTTCTAATACGGCTGTTCTGGATGATTGGTTTTATGTACTTCACATGATTGATGATACTCACTTCCATTTTGCTTGTTTATGATTTGTGATTTTGCAGTTATTTTCTTGAGTTTCTGGGCGGAGGTGCACTATAATTCGATTTATCCCGAAGAAGGTAAACCTAAACACAGCAACTGCATTTATTTAAACTAGCCTGCGATTCTTAGTTTAACTCGAGTGGCACATCGATGAAAATTGAAAACATACCCCCGGAATTTTTTAGTTTTCTGCAAGCTCACCCATGCCAGACATGTACTTGTATTCAAGATTTCTTGTTTCTCTTCGGACAAGATCATGTAGTTATCATCTTTAGCGGAGTTATTCCGAATCATAATCTTGACACAAATGTTGTTTACGTTTTACATCCAGAACTACCTATGCTAGAGAGCAGGAAAAAGAAGAAATGGTGGATGCTCTGAATGTAGTAAGAAATGGTGGATACTCTGATTTCCTTTGGGGGAGCCTTAGGTTGCTTTTTCTAGTACCTTGGAGAGAGGTACAACTAACTATTCTTTCGTTCTTTGTATATAATATGACTGTTTCCAGACCCATTTTTTTTTCAATTTTCAAATTGGGGGGAAGTAATTTAATAGCATAGCAGTAACTAGTACCACCAATCACCTCAGCCTGTTTCTTGCTCTCTCTCCATAACTAAATATGGATAAGAAAATGAACTCTTTCTCGGATTCAACAAACAACAAAGAAAGTAGAGGAATTCATACCAAATCAAAAACACAAACCAAAGAAATCATATTCTGAACTACCCAGAAATAATCAAAGACTACTCAGTACTCATGTTGTTGACTGTTGAGCTTCAGCAATGATTCTATCAAATTGGCTCTCACTGCAAATTCGCTGCATTTCAACTCTCAATGGCGCATCAGCTAACTCTTCCAAATTCCCTTCTTCTTTCTGAGCACTAATGATTCCAAGTTCCCCCAAACCCATAAATTTTCTCATCAAAACCTAATGTTTTTCTCTTCAAAGAAAACCCATCAAAACTTGAAGACGGGATTTTCAAAACGGGTGCTGAAAAATAAGGTGAGTTGTCTCCAGGATAATTGAAATTTATCGAAATTCTGAGAGATGGAGAGAAGCGTAGGATAAATGATAGAGAAATCATTGAACGAAAGGAAATGTTTTTGTTTGTTTCATTTCTTGATGGTTTACAAGTCTCTGTTTCAGGATTTGATATTTTAGACAGGTCCTAGAGTTCGTGGGGGCGGTTCTACGTTAAAATGGGTAAAATGAACCCTAAGTCATAGTATTATTAGCTTTATTACAAGCAGACCTCTTTTTTTTTTTTTTTCTAAAAAATCACTTTAATTATTTAATTAAAAAATTATCATAAATATGTCATTGTATGTTAAAATGGATAAAAGATGATGGGTATAATAACATCTTTTATAGAATACATAATAATCTTAAATTTATACATGTTATCAGTTTGATCCTAATTTATAAGGATTAAGCAAATTTTAATAGTTTTAAGATGACTATAAATATTTTAAATCCTTTAATAATATATACATCTTATAAGCAAAAAGGATTTAAACTCAAATCTTTTAAAATGTATATCAATCATTTTTTTCGATACAATTCGTTGAGTTCAATACTATCAACCTTAATTACGTATTCTACAATCACGATTTTATAATTGGACAAAGAATATTATATTAAACAATATGATTTTATTGATAGTGTCAAAATTTAGTGATAAAACTGTTTTTCTTCTATTTGCTCCCATCACTTTGTTCAACAAAGACCCTAACTGCAGAAGCAAAAACACCATTTCAACAGAGGAAGGCTTGGTCCCATGCAAAAGCAACAGACCGCAGCTTCCTCAAACCAGCCGGCGGAGTCGGTAAGGGAGGAGTGAGCAGTGTGCCAGTCAGACAGTCGATGAGGCATATGATCTTTGGATTGTCGATGGCGGTTGTTAATTGTTGTTGTCATCTGATAGTTTCAACAAAAACGAGATCAATGTTCCAATCCTTAACCAATGTGAAAAAAAAATGCACAAGTCAAATCTTGAGTTAAGGAAAATGAAGGGAATACCTGCCTACCTGAGAAAGGTAAAGGTAAGAAACTCACACATTCAGACATTTCTATTCTCAGTGACATGTCCCTCCTACATGATGACTTCATTGTCCATTTTAATGACAGGGATGTGGGAAATGTTGTGCCAATCTTTTCCTTTCTCCTTCCGGCAATGTTCCTTCAGCAATGGACAATTTACAATGAACAGATACAAAAGAGAAAGTGGGAGCATCTTTGTTGGCGATTGGAGCTTTGGACAATGGTAGATGTACAATCGTTGAAGAGATGTGAGGTGTTGAAAGCTCCTAAAGTTCAAGGACTTAAGGTTCGGAAGATCGGAGATGGTGAGACATGTAAGAGAAGAGGGCAGCAGATGTTCGTCCGGAAAATGCTTCATGTCTAACTCTGTATCTGAGAGTTCGAAATATGTAAGTGAAGGAAGTGTGTGCAAACAATGATCCCTTTTCCCAATCAAGCTCGCTGTGATCTTATCACTCCCAAAGATAGTGATATATTTTAATGTGGAGGGCAAACCTTCTTCTGGAAATGACTCTATTTCTGGACAATCTCCTATTTGCAACACCAAAAGGGATGGGAAGACAGAGTGAATTTGATCCGGCAATGATTTTAAACTTCTACAATCCCAAAGTTGAAGTTCGGTCAAGTTTGCGAAAGGCAATCCATCTTCGATTAGAAAAGATGTAAAATTTTGGCAGGTATGTATACTCAAAGAACTGAGACTTGGTAGATGCTGCTGGTGAGAGTCCTTTAAAGCACAAATGAACTTCAAGTCTTCACATCCCCAAAAAGAAACTTTCTTTAACATAGGGAATGATCCTAATGGGAAAGATTCTAGTGGATGACACTTGTTATTTCTTATCTGCAAGGATTTAAGGGATGTATACAGCAAGGTTTTGGAACAATCCAAGACTTTGCAGCTTATGATGCACAATTGCTTCAGCTTAATAGGCACGCTAGAGTCGGGAAGGGATTCGATACCAGAACAATCCCGCAAGACCAACTTTTCAAGATGAGTGCAATGCTGCAACATCTGTTCCAATATAGAATCTTTGATATTCGAATCTCCGATCACCAACTCTCGAATCCCACAGGGCAATGGCTCCAACTGCAATGCATCACATTTCTCTAACTCGAGTTTGAAAATGCTTGGTGATGTTGGAAGCGAGCATCCAAGCTTCTCACAATCTTCAATCTTCAGTTTCTTTAAAGAAGGAAGGTGTTTGGGTAGACATTTGGTCAGCTTGGGACAGTTTCTGTCAAACCACACAATAATTATCCGAAAATATCAAGAGTAAAGATTGAAGAGAAAGTAGAAATCTGATAGATTGAAGAAGAAAGGGGGCGGGGAAGGGATAAGTTCATCCAGTAATCAGACAGCCTTACAACCTAACATCCCTGCTTTTAAACTAAAGGATAAAACGCCGCGTTTTATCTATGGACAAGGGCTCCTTTAAACGCACCGTTTCATTAAACGGGTTTAAAAACATTAAAAATAAAATTAAACTCTTCTCCAACGGTCAAAACCAGATAGATCCCTGACAGTTTCTTAGGCACAGCTCTTGCAAAAGAGAGAAAACTTGATCACTCCAGCAAAACCATTCTTCCCACTCTGTCATATCCTCAAAGCTTAGAATTTCAAGGGATCCAAATGGTTTATTCGAAGCATGCCCATTCCCGTAGAATTCATCACCGACTGTTACCACTCCGCTGAAGCTTGAAATAAGGAGAGACTTCAAAGATGATAACTGCCCAAGTGGTGGCAAGGAAATGCAGAATTTACAATTCCGTAACTCCAAAGATACTACATTTGAGAAGGAAGAGTGCCCCACCCATTCTGGAAATCTTGTACCTTTATAACTTGTAATAACAAGATGTTCCAAGTTTACATGAGGCTTCAATTGTTCGAATACTTCTCTATCATGCTTCGAATTGTCATCAATGCCATCAGTTTGACCCCATATCAATTCCAATTCCTTAAGATTCGCCTTATCTTTCAGATTGGCATCTTTAGCATCCATTGCACATGCAACAGTTTCTAGACCTGAAATGGCAAGTCTTCCACGTAGATGCTTGAGCTTTCCCAACTCATTAATGCTTGAACCAGCTTGCTCGGCTAAAACAAAATTTGTTAATGTTCGAAGATCTTTCAACTTACCCATTCCTTTCGGCATCCTCGCTATCTTTGTTTTCCGAATATCGAGATGCTGCATGTTGACCAATCTCTCCATGTCTTTTGGCAACTCACAAAGGTCTTTGCATTTTACCAATGTTAAAGTTTGCAGATTATACAATGTACTCAAAGAGTTTGGCAACCTTCTAATTGATGTTTCTGAGAGATCCAAACTTCGCAGATGCTTCAAATTACCAATTTCTTCTGGTAATTCACTGATGTTTTCGTAATTAGCCAAAGAAAGCACTCGAAAACTTGATTTCACCAACAAATCTTGCATTAGCACATTGCTAACATAGGAACCCCACAAGGACCTCATGTTTAGGAATGTACGTAGACCTTTTGCTTTAGGTAAAGTCTCAAATTTCTTCAGCACATCATATTCTTCTTGGACATTGGACACATGACGAGTCCTTTCAGTTATTTCACTTGAACCAGTAGTAGCACTACCTTCAGGTAAAGTCTCGAATCTCCTTCGCACATCATATTTTTCTCGGATACTGGATGGGTGGCATGAACCACTACTGCCTTCCAATCTACAAACAGATTCTCCAGCAATGGATTTAGCCAAGTCACTAATTAGATCATGCATGACAAAACCAGATTTCTTCCCCTTCGATTGTTGAAAAAATGACCTCGATCTCAACTCTCTGAAGTACTCATTACCTCGTTCTTCTGCATTACCATTGCTTTTGGAAAACTCCAAAAGACCTTCAGCCATCCATAAGCAAATGAGTTCTTCTTTCTGGAATTCATAATCTTTAGGAAAAATTGAACAGTAAGCAAAACAACGTTTTAAATGTGAAGGAAGATAATAGTAACTCAATCTCAATGCCGGAAGAATACTGCATGCATCATCTGGTATGTCCCAAAAGTTGCTATGTAATAGTTTCCTCCATTCATCAGCTTCTAGTTTACAACGCAGAAGACCTCCAAGTGTTTTCGCAGCCAAAGGGAGACCATTGCATCTTTTAACAATTGCTTCACCGATTGCCATCAGATTTGGATGCTTGCTGGGGCTTGTATCAACAAATGCATGATTTGCAAATAACTTCCAACAATCATCATCTGATAAGACATCAAGAGAATAATTCGGAACGTTCCTCATGATTGCTGCTACGTTATCATCACGTGTTGTTACAGTAATCTTGCTATTCTTGGCTCCAAAAGTGAAGGGACTTGAAAGCTCTTTCCATTGAACATAATTATGGTTCCAAACATCATCCAGAACAAATAGAAATTTCTTTCCCAAGAGCTTCTCCTTTAGTTGAAGTTGAAGCTGGTTTAAGCTCTGGCAGCTTCTATCACAGCTAGAAGTGATCTCTTCCAGAATGGTTTTGGTTATCCTGAACACATCAAATTCTTCTGAAACACACACCCATGCTTTGAGCTCAAACCATCTGTCCACTTTCTCGTCATTGTAGATCAATTGTGCAAGGGTGGTTTTGCCGAGCCCACCCATACCCACAATGGGAATCACATCTATCTGGTTTTCAGTCGGATTTTGAGGGTGCAACAACTTCATTATTTCTTCTTTTTCACCGTCTCTTCCATAAACATCAGATTCATCCACCAAAGAAGTTGCAGGCATTCTTTGAAATCCCTTTTCTCCTCTACAATTCTCCTTCAGACCCAGGATGTCTTTTTGGTTGACTAGGTACTCTAGTCTCCCAAGGATTTCCTCCATTTTTGACTCCATCCCATCTTTGAAAGGATTGAGAGAAGAGAGAAAACGACTTACCTGCTTGACTGCAGTACTACTAGTTTGATTCTCGGATTCCATCTTGTTTCGAAGAGCTTCGGTAGCAATCTCATCAAGGAGGTCCTCCGCATCATAAACAGCATCTTTGAGTTCATCAACCCAATTCCCGACAGCTCGGTTTGTAATCTGCTTACTTTCAGCATCATCCAATACCACTTTCACGGACATCAGTGTTGGCTTCAGTTTCTTCAACAACACAGCTTCTAGTTTCTTTCCCTTGGTAAAGTTCAAAACATCCCGAGAAACAATTGTGTCAAGCAAGACCTCCAAGGAAGCAGATAGGAAAGCTTCAGCCACCATAGCCATTGCAAACAATGGAAAATGAAAAGAAAACAGAGTGATAAAAGTGTTGAAAGATTCCAGGAAATTGCTTTAGAGACTAGAGTTTCAACAACTTTACTTAATGATCATATACGCTTGACCATATTGGAAAATTAAGAGTAGATAAGGTTAGTTGAGAAGTGGACAATAAAAACAATGTTTAAACCTTGAAAAAGGGTAAATTTACAAAATGTTCATTAAACTTTATTTTTGTTATAAAATAGATACTGAAATATTTGCATAATAATGTTTTCAATACTTAAGTTTATAATCAACTTATAAAAAATCAAAAATCAAATTAAATATCAAACTAAAATCAAGAACCCAATACTTCTAATAACCCCGTTTATAATAAACTCTGAAACCATAGTAAATAATAATAAAATCAAATATGGCTTTATAAACAATTTAGGGGATGATTTAATAAGATAATGAAAATTAGGATGCCCTAACCTAAAATTCCATAACATTATATTATCAATTTGTCCTAAAGAAGTAAAAGAGCAAAAAATATTTAGTATGGTAGATGATTGATTACTGAGGACATAAAAATCATTTTGTAAGCTAGCATTGCCAAGTATTTTCCTCGAATTCATTGCCTGTAAAAAACAACCAGATTCAGTAAATTGTAATAAACACTTCAAGTTCTTGGAGAGTTTACTAACAAAGATGAGATTGCAAGTAAGATTAGGCACAAACAGAACATCTTCAAGCAATAAGTTATCATTAACGAGGATTGAGTCACTTCTTTTGATAGGAGAGAAGGAGTCATTGACTGTTTTAATAGAACTTGTAGAAGATGAATCTAAAAAATTAAGGAATAATACTGTTACCATTCATGTGATCAGATGCTCCAGAATCGATGATTCATGTTGATGTACCTTTAGAAGAACAGAGTGCAGTAGGAGAAAAAATATTTTGTATGCTTTTATCCTCCACGAGAGCTAAATTTGTTTCACAGGTTACTGTCGAACCTGAAATTGTTTGAAAAAACTTCAATCCAACCGTATGTTTTGCTATGAGTAACATCTCAGATGTTGTCGAAAGGAATCCATTAAGAATTCAGAGTAGGATCGATATTACTCTGATACCATGTAAAAAATCAACTTTCAACTTTATGGAAAAATAAAATAATATACAAAAAAGAAAAAAATTAAACTTTTTTGTGAAAAGGAAGAAAAAACATAATTGATTTTTTATTGTTGAATGAATGATTTTGTTTACCCAAGCTAATGCCTTTTTATAGGTTTTAGAATATGGCTTTGAATAAGATCAAAAGTCCTAATTATTTTAGACTTTTAATCCTATTAACTTAATACTTTTAATTCTACTAAAATTATCTTTAAGTAATAGATCCTAACACAAATTCCTACTAGTACTATATATATATATAATCTTACACTATCCAACACTAAAATAGCCTAAAAAAACCTTCTAAAGATACTATAAAAGGCTCCGACAATTATTGAAAAAATTTCAAAGGTAGTAAGAGGTGACAAAGTTAAATGCATCACACATACAATACATTTTATTTAAAACTTAATGTGAAATATTAGATTAGCTTTATAAAATCAAAATATCTATTCCCAATGAGTTCAAAAGCATTCTTATATTTATAAAACTTCTAATGAACCTAATAATACAATAAATAAAAAAATAACTCAACATTGACAATTTGTTTTAAAATGATATTTAATAACTAAACAGTAATGTGCACAAAAACTATAAAATAAATTAATCAAAATAAACAAGAAAAAAGAATAGTGTGGACTTGGAATTACTAATAGTAAATTTGTTCGTTATGTAACACTTTAGAATGATTCCTGCAACCAAAATGAATAATAAAATTTAATATTAAAGTTAATCTAAAAATTATATGGATTTCATTGATACAAAATTCAATATTATGAACCACTTACATATATGACAAGAAGATCACAATACCTTTGTAATTTATAAGTAAAAAATTACACTATACCTCATTTTTTGGAAGGCCCAAACCCAAAGAAACTGTAGGAAAAAATATTAAAAAACGAAGCAATCATGTTCTTTTTTTATAGATTCGGCCAAAAAAATATATATTGAACATCAAAGTTGTATGCAAAAATCAAAAAAATAACATAATAACTGAAAAATACAGAATCGATCGAAACAACATAAGACAATAAGATTTTCTTCAAAGTTATACACTGATTTTAGGGGAAAATCCTTTTAGATTCGGCTAGAAAGAATTGATAATCATATGGTAAAAGTCATTTACGGGAAGTTTTTAAATCGGAGTTATAAGAATAAAAACTAAATTAGAAAGTAGGAGGTTATATATTCATTCTGTGAAACAATCCCTATGATACTCGACACAATAAAAGTAAGTTGAACCATGAAAACATCAAGGTTGAAAACCTTCATAAGTACCTCATGTACTAAAAAATAATCTAACATTAATATTATTTGGACACCTTTCTCAAGATATTGTTCAAAAAAAAATTAGAATTCACCTTTGATGAATTAGAATCGCATAGTTAATACTTCTAAACATTATGTTCATTGTAAAATTGTTAAATAGTTCACAGCATACTTAGATGTGGGTATAATAATTCTTGGCTCTTAATAATTAAAAGCAATATTCAGGAGAAACCAATGCAATTTTGAAGCTAGAAAACATATATTATGTCCCTTGTTGATCATTTGATGACAATGATAAGACGAAAAAAGGTTAAATTGGAGTTATAAGAATAGAGAATGAGTCAAAAAATATAAAGTGTTATTATTTATTCCGTCAAAAACCAATCAATGTTCGGCATAACAAACATGATGCAACAAAAATACATTAAGATTAAGAACAGTAATAAATACCTCATTTACTTCATCATCTCCATCTTTGTTCAGGAGAATCCCAATATGCTTATATTTTGCAAAAAAAATTTAAGTAAGATATTCTTATTTAAAAAAAAAAAAGACTTTGTAAGCCATAACAACTATTGTGGCTTTATCTAGACACTCACCAAAATAGAGCTAGCTTTCTTAAGCAATAGTTATTCTTTTACAAGCTATGGAAATAATTTCTGAGTTTCTTTGCACAACAATAATTAGCATCAAATAAAAAAGGAAAATTATTATAAAAATTTGAGCATCAAATATGAATCAGTTATTAAGAGTCGAGAACAATAGTACCTGACACATTCAAGTATGTCATATATTTGTTATGCGAAACAACTTCTAAGATGTTCGACACAACACAAGTAGGTTGCACCAAAAAAACATCAAAACTGAAAACGTTCATAAGTACCTCATGTACAAAAAAACAATCTAACACCAAAATTATCTGGATGCTCTTTTCAAGATATTGTCCAAAACAAATATAAAATTAGAACTCACCTTTGATGAATTAGAATTTCTAAACATTAGATTCATTGTAGAATTGTTAGATAGTTCACAACATGTAAACATTAAATGAGCAAAAACGCAACGGAAAAGGATCGAAATAAATATCTCCGGCCATTGTCAAAACCTTATGCCAAATGAGATATGGTTGTACCACTGCCGAGCTCGTCAGACCACCTTGGTAACACCTCGAAGCACCGTAAAATTAAAGAACTCAGCTACAAAATAACTAAAACCGCCAAGATCTTCTAAGTACTCAAAAACTCACCAGATGGTTGTGTTTTTATGCTTAGGGACCTTAGGCTAGGTTGGTATTTATAGGGGTTCATCCATCAAGAACCACCAATTAAATGGACAAAATTGCCCCTTAACCTCTCGGTACTATCTCCCTTAATCGAACCATGACATGGACGTGGGAAACACCTATCATATCCACTATGCACTTTCTTTCATGTTTAACATTTTTAATAGTGGAAACATTAAATGCATGGGAAACGGTTCGTGGCATGGGAAACAATTCACGAACCATAACTTTAGTCGGTTATCCAACCAACATTCTCTCACTTGGTTCGTATTGTCCAAGAGAACTTAAAGTCAAAATATAATGTACGAATCATGGCGATATTTCCTCTAATGATTGAGTTGTATCTTTCATGTATCACAATACATCAAGTATTAACGTTTTAGCACAAATACTTAATGAATAAACCCAATGTTTATTCTAGGTCCAAACTTTAGTGATATTTCTCGAAACAATTTACTTAATGTATACACAACATAAATGAGAAATATCAAACTTTATTAGAGTTTCAACAGAATTATTCATACAATGAAAAATTACAAAGTAAGAACAAGTCCCATAATAACAACATGATCCTTATATTTATGTGGTGGCATGCCCTTAGTAAAAGGATCAGCTAACATCTGCTCAGTGTTAATGTGTTCAATGACCATTTTCTTTTCTTTAACACGTTCCCTTATGGTTAGATACTTAATGTCGATGTGTTTACTTCAACTTCCACTTTTGTTGTTCTTATCCATAAAGACATCAACTAAATTGTCACAATACATCCTTAGTGGCCTAGAGATTGAATTCACAAGTCTAAGCCCAGAAATGAAACTCTTTAACCATATTCCATGTGAGGTAGACTCAAAACATGAAACGAACTCGGCCTCCATAGTGGAAGTAGCAGTTAAGGTCTGCTTAATGCTTCTCCAAGATATAGCTCCGTCGGCAAATATAAATATGTAACCTGATGTTGATTTACGTGAATCAACACAACCAGCAAAGTCTAAATCGGAGTAGCCAATCACCTTCAAATGGTCGGATCGTCTATATGTAAGCATGTATTTTTTTGTCCCTTTCAGATATCTCAAAAACCTTCTTTGCAGCCTTCTAGTGGTCTATATCTGGATTACTCTGATATCTTCTCAATATCTCAACGACAAATGCAATGTTAGGTCTTGTACAAACTTGAGTATATATCAGGCTTCCAACAGCAGAAGCATATGAAATGTTTTTCATTTGCTCCTTCTCAAATTCGTTCTTCGGGCATTGGTTCAAATTGAACTTATCACCTTTCACGATAGGAGCAACACTAGGTGAACAATCTTTCATCTGAAATCTTTCTAAAACTTTGTTGATATATGTTTCTTGAGATAGACCTAAGACACCTTTATATCTATCACGATGAATCTTAATGTCAATGACATAAGATGCATCACCCATATCTTTCATATCAAAGTTTTTAGAAAGAAATTGTTTCACCTTATGTAGCATACCTCTGTCATTCGTTGCAAGTAAAATGTCATCCACATATAGAATAAGGAAACAAATTTTACCCTCACTAACCTTCTGGTATATACATTGATCCATAATATTCTCAATAAAACCAAATAAAGAGATAACTTCATGGAATTTTAAATACCACTGTCGGGAGGCTTGTTTCAATCCATATATAGATTTCTTTAACTTGCAAACTAAATGTTCACATCATTAGAGGAAAATCCTTCAGGTTGTTTTATATATACCTCTTTCTCTAGATCACGGTTAAGAAAGACGGTTTTCACATCCATTTGTTGGAACTCAAGGTCAAATTGAGCTACCAATGCTAACATAATGCGTAAGAAATCTTTCTTAGGTACTGGACTAAAAATCTCAGTGTAATCGAATCTTTCTCGCTGAGTGAATCCTTTAGCAATGAGTCTTACTTTATATCTTTCTATGTTGCCTTTTGAGTCTCTTTTGGTTTTAAAAACCCATTTACATCCAATGGTTTTTACACCATCGGGCAACGATACAAGATCCAAAACTTTATTACTCTTCATAGAATTCATCTCATCCTTCATAGAATTATACCATAATTGTGACTCATTGCAGCTCATGGCACTTGAAAATGACTCAAGGTCATTTTCAGCTCCAATATTATAGTCAGATTCTTGTAAATACACAAAATAGTCACAAGAAATTATTGATTTTCTTTCTTTAATAGATCTTCTTAATGTTGAATCAATATTCTCTTGTGGATCATGTTGTTCAATTGGTTGTTCAATAATTTCTTGAATTTCTTAAACAACTTGATTTATTGAAGTGATTTCAACAGCTTGTGGAACTTCATTGATTGGTTGTTCAACACCCGATTGAGCTTGAAGGGTGTTATATATGATAACTAATCTCTCAATTAAATTAGATGGTTGATGTACGGGTATTAAATCCCGAGACAGATCACTCCCACTAATTGAGTCATTCTCAAGAAATTTTTCATTTCTTGATTCCACAATTCTAGTATTATAGATGGACAATAGAATCTGTAACCTTTAGACTTTTCGGCATATCCAATGAAATACCCACAAATAGTCCTTGGGTCTAGTTTCTTTTCTTGTGGGTTATAAATTCTCACTTTATACGGGCATCCCCATACGCGTATATGTCACAAACTCGGTTTCCAACCTTTGTATAACTCAAAAGGTGTCTTTGAGACAACCTTGGTTGGAACACAGTTTAATATATACACAGCCGTCTTGAGAGCTTCAACCCATAAAGACTTAGGTAGTTTAGAACTACTAAGCATACTTCGCATCATGTCCATTAAAGTTCGATTTCTTCTTTCCGCAACTCCATTCTGATCAGGCGAGACTGGCATGGTGTATTGGGCAACTATACCGTTGTCTTAAAGAAACTTTGCAAATGGACCATGTGTTTGTCCATCTTTTATGTATCTACCATAATACTCACCATCTCTATATATTCTCACAATCTTTATTTACTTACCGCATTGTTTCTCTACTTCAGCCTTGAAAACTTTAAAGGCTTCTAACGCTTCACTTTTATGATGAAGCATGTAGAGATACATGTATCATGAGTAATCATCTATAAAAGTGATGAAGTATTTCTGACCTTGCACATCCATATCTGGGCAACAAATATCATAATGGATGATTTCCAATATGGTCGAACTCCTCTTGACACCTTTCTTTGACTTGTTAGTCTGCTTACCCTTATTGCAGTCTACACAAGTATCAAAATTAGTAAAATCCAAGGTATTGAGTACCCCATCATTTACTAATCTTTTAATCCTTTCAATGGAGATATGTCCTAATCTCTGATGCCATAAGGTAGAGGAATCTTCATTTATAATATAACGGTTAGTACCAGTTTGAATGTACATAACATTATGAGTGGTATTATTTTGTAAATCAATAGAGTAAAGATCATCAAATAAAATTTTATTTCCAACAATTTCAAATTTATAAAATAAATTGAAACCAACATTTGAAAAATTAAAACAATACCCCAAAGGCACAAGTCTTGAAATGGAAATTAAATTTCTAAAAGACTATGAATGTAAAAAGTCTTTTCTAAAATTAAAACAAAGCCACTATTAAGCACTAATTCACAGGTCTCAATAGCTTCCACACGCGATTGCATCTTGTTTCCTAAATATATGTATCGCTCTGCTCCCACTGGTTCTCTCAGATTTTTTAATCCCTGTAAGGAATTTGAGACATGGATTGTAAAACCAGAATCAATCCACCATGTGTTATAATTAACATCAACCATATTTGACTCAAAGCAAACGAGTGAGATTGATTTACCTTTCTTTTCAAGCTAGCCTTTATACTTGACACAGTCCTTCTTCATGTGTCCTTTTTACAGAAGAAACACGTTGAATCTTCCTTGATGTCAGCTTGGGATTGCATTTTAGCTTTCCCCTTTTGCTTGGCTTGGACTTAATTCTTTCCTTGAGTAATCGTTAGTGCACTCTCTCTCATCTCTAGTACGAGCCTACCCTCTTCTTGATCACACATGGTTAAAAGATCATCAATAGACCATTTATCTTTATGTGTGTTATAAGAGATCTTAAATGGCCCGTATTGAGGAGGAAGAATATTCAATATATAGTGCACTAGGAAAGATTCAGACATTTTAACCTCAAGTGTCTTAAGTCGAGCTGCCAAATCACGCACACCTCTCACCGTAGTGAGCTTTAGAGATGTGAACTTCATAATTAAGGTGCTGGCTAAAGACTTTTGAGAAGTTTGAAATTGTTTCTCTATAGCCTTTAATAGCTCTTGGACATTCTCATAATACTCAATTGAGCCACGAACATCCGTAGGAACCTTGCTCTTAATGAACATAATGCTTAAGCGATTGGATTGCTACCACTTTTTATATAGAGCATGTAACATCCCGATTTTGGGGTTATTAGTTAGGCCTTAGTTAGGAGAATTCGATTCGGATCGAATCGGGTTCTTCGGTTCATTATTCCGGGGAAAAATAAATAAGAATATTTTAATTAGGAAAAATAATAATTTTGGAATATGGTTTAAAATATTAAAAATATGTTTCAAGATTAAAAGAAAATAATTTGGACTTTATATTGATTTTTAATTATGCTTAATTATGCATAAATGACCAATTTGTAATTTTTGGAAAAATTGGAGGACTTATTTTGTAATTTTTGGAAATTACATGTTTTAGTGACTAAATTAAAAAACAAGCTAAAATTAGAATCCTTAGAGGTCCATAAACCCATTTATAATTTTTAATAATGATTTATTCACCAAAATATATTTTAATTACTTTAATTAGAGATTTTATTCATTTTCTTTCAAAACTACTTTTTCCTCATTTTCTCTCATCTTTTTCTCTCCACTTTCTCTCATCTTTTCTCTTCAATTCCTTGCTGATTTTTGCATCTTTTTCCATAAAGATTACATCATTTTCATCATCTTTTCATCCTTTACAAAACCTAAGCATCAATTTCATCAAATCAACATCAAATTGAAAGGAATCAAGAAGAGGAAATTACATCTTTTTGGTGAATAGATCTTGAAGGTAATTTTCTGGATTTTTATTCTTTTCTAAGGTTCTTTATTGAAATTCTCAAGTATTAGCTTGCTAATCTTTTAATAAAAACTTGATTCTATGTTTTTAATGTTAGATTTAGTGATTTTGTGAATGTTTTTGTGAAATCTTTTTGGATCTCATTCAATGTTGGAATTAGATGGATTCAATTATGTTTTTTATGTTAATTAAATGATTAATTGAGTCTTGATTTGATAGCACATTAATTTAATCCCGGAATAATGCAATCGATGTAGTTTTAAGGTGCTTTTCGGTTGTTTTATGGGCTGTTTTAGATGCTTTAATGTTGCTGGAGATATAAGGATGGTTTGGATGTGTTTTTGGATCATAATTGAAGTGGATTAGATGTTAGATTCGTTAGGTTTTGGGCTGATGTTGTTCAGATGCGTTTCGGCTTAGTTTACGGTCTTTTCGGCTAAGTTTTCGGTAGTTTAACGGTGATCGGATATGGCTGTTGGTTTGAGCATGTTATGATGTGAGAATGCTCTGTTTTTAATGTTGTAGAAGAGTTACAAGAAGAAGCTTGAGTGCTGGTGCGTTGGTGCGATCATCGGATAGCGGCGAAAGCTCGTTTCGGTTATTGGTGAGTGTTTTCGGACTTAAAGCGAATCGCGTTTGGTACGGTTCTGTTTTGGGAACTATGGAAGAGTGTGAAAACCTTCCATAGTTCAAGAGTAAGTAATATAAATATTTTTGATAAACCGATATGAGTTTCGGCTTCACTCGACAAAGGCATTATGTTGGTAATGCAATGAGATTTATGGAAATGCATGAGCATAATTTGAATTGGAGCATACATGAGAAATACTTGCTGAAATGCATAGCTTATTTATCATCCATGATTATGAAAAATTATGAGAAATGATTTAGAATACAATATGGTTATTTGCCTTCAAATTAAAGGTACCATTGGGCATGACTTTCGGTTCATTTGTTGAGCACATCATAGATGCATTATGAGCTGAAAATGAATTGAAATATTATGTGGTTATTTGCCTTGAAATTGATGGTGCCGTTGGGCATGGCTTTTGGTTCAATTTTTGAACATATTATGCATGCAGTATGAGCAGCAAGTTATCATGCACATTTGATTATGATATTGGCTTAGTGACACTAACTTTAGATTCGAATACGAATAACATGTCATTAGGATTGTCTTAAGTGCACTATAAACAAAATTGAAAATACAGAATATTGCCTACACGTAACAAGGGTGACTTTGTATCCAACCGTGCATGGTAGAGCCGCCTACAAGTAACAAGGGTGACTATGTGTCTGATCGTGCGTGGTAGTGCTATAATGGTGACTTCGTGTCATGTCAATGGTGACTTCGTGTCATATCAATGGTGACTTCGTGTCATGTCAATGGTGACTTCGTGTCATGACGAGACAATGGTCTCTAACAATGGATCCGTGTATTCGATGAACTCAAGGTTCACATTAAGTGGTCACTAGAAAGCCAATATACATACATGAATTTGAAATGAACATTGTGCATCATTTATAAATTGTTTTGACAAGGTTATGTAAACTCAAGGATGCATATGGTTTAAAGAATATGAGCATGAGATGTTAGCATGCATGTTTTGACAATGTATTGCAAATTATGGTTTCATAATGGTTTTAAATTGATGCATTGATGATTTTGTGTAGAGCTTCCTTACTAAGCAAGTTTGGTTAAGCTCTCTTTTCATCCTTGTAGAAAAATAAAGGCACTTGGGGCTTCGTTCGAGGTAAGGAAACCAAGAGGAAAAATCACTTTGAATTTGGTATGTTTTTGGAAAATAAATTGGGCAAGGTAATGTGTAATCCAACCTATGTGAGGAGTGTGTACTTAGGCTATGGTTTATGTTGTAATAAGACCATTATTGTTTGATTGTTAATCGTTGAACTTTGGAATTGTTTGGATTATAAAAGCATGTACTTGCATGATTGTTATGTTTTTAATCATCTTCTAGGGAGCATGCCTATAGTTTGATTGATATCCGTGACGTGGTTAATCACGTGTTATAAGTTGTTAATTATGCTTAGGAATTATGCATATAGTTGGAAGTGATTAATAGTTGAGTATTGTGTTGTTAGAGTTCACTTGGTGTGATGGAAATTTTGGGTTCCAGACCCAAAGTTTCGAAACCTTAGTGAAGGTTCTGAAACCTTTAACAAATAGTTTGGAAACCTTCAAGAAGGTTTCCAAACCTTGCGGGCAGTTTCAAGTCTGGAAAGCTACTGGACGCGAAAAGTTTGGAAACTTTCAAGAAAGTTTGGAAACCATCTGGAAGGTTTCCAAACCTTTGACTACCAAGAATTGATAGTTGCTGGAAATTACATTTTAGTCTCGAATATCATCCTTTGTTCAATTAGGGTACCTACAGACGTTATTTTGAGCTGAAATTTTACATGGATGCATAAAGTTGATTTAATTTCAATATGGTTAAATCAATTTGGAAGTAGTCCTTATAATTTGAAAGATTTACATTTTGGTCCCTAAATTAGAGAAACATGCTATTGATGACGTTAGAATGATCCGTTTGACTTGAAATTTACCGTGAAGGATACTTGTGTGTTTAATTGAACTTTGATGAAATTAATTTCTATTTTGTTGTTAGAATTTAAAAGTTTTACGTTTTAGTCCTTAACTTACTTAAGTGTTTAATCGGATGTTTGTTTGTGATCGGATTATTTCCGTTAATGCTTTGTATGAGATCATGACATATAGGAATACAATTATGCATCTAGGAAAGATAAAAAAAAATATAACGGTTTTAGGGTTATTTATCGAATCGGACCTTCGCGGGTTTGGTTTGATATTCCCCGTGTAACCCACTAGTGTTGGTTCCGTCTAAGCCGGGCTAAGGGGGTTACAGAGCAAGATCAGCCTGACTGCTGGTGTCACTGATATGTGGCTCAGATTTTCTTATAGCATAGTCAATATCCATACACCCTAAATGAAGAAGAATGCCTTCTTTCCAGAACTTAAAGTTCTCACTAGTTAATTCAAGGATATTTACTTTATTATCAGAGATATTCACAGGTAATAATGTTGGAAAATAAATTGACATACATGCTTAATATAAATTTGAGGCATAACATAAGCTATAATTTACCAATGCAAATTATAGAAATAATGAATCTAGTGACATAAAAATTGCATATAGGCTAAATTTTTAATTCGATTAGATTCATTTTGATAGAATATTTTTTATCATTTATGTAAAAATTATTAAATTCATTTTTTATAATTCTTGTGGGTATTTATAAAAATTCATCTAATAATTTTTACCTTGATGTTAAGGGATTTAATATCTAAGCTTTCTGTATGTAATTTTTAACCTTAGTAATTTTATTTAACTAAAGATGATGTGGCTAGCCTTTAACTAAATAAAATTATTAAAATCACTTAGTTAGATATTAACCCTAAACTTTATTTAAAGTGTTGCTTGTTCATTATGCAACGTTTTATGCCTAGTCCTTATGAGATCCTTATTATAATTTTATTTAATTAAAGTTGTTGTGGCTAATTCTCTAATTAAATAAATTATTTAGATCTCTAGACATATTCTATAGTTTTATTGCTAAAGCTTTATGCAATAAGTCTTAAGGTTTATGTACCTAATTTTATGTATATAACTAAGTTATAACATATCCTAATTTAGGCACATATTGTATATTAATTTATAAAATTTATTTAAGTAAAATAAATTAATAAATTTTAAAAATTAATCTTATAAAAATAAATTTCTGCAACATAATTTTTCTCAAAATTTCAAAATTTAAAGATCAAAATGATATTTAAATTTTAAGAAAAATTAAACATGACAAGGTAAAGATTTAACATGGCCCGTATACCAAATGTAAGCATTAAACGAGCAAAAACGCAGCGGAAAAGGATCGAAATAAATACTTCCAGCCATTGTCAAAACCTTATGCCAAATGAGATGTGGTTGTACCACCGTCGAGCTCGTCAAACCACCTTAGTAATACCTCGAAGCACCGTAAAATTAAAGAACTCGGCTACAAAATAACTAAAATCGCCAAGATCTTCTAAGCACTCAAAAACTCACTAGATGAGATATGTGATTCTTGTGTTTTGATGCTTAGGGACCTTAGGCTAGTTTAATATTTATAGGGGTTCATCCATCAAGAACCACCAACCAAATAGACAAAATTGCCCCTTAACCTCTCGGTACTATCTCCCTTAACCGAACCATGACATGGATATGGGAAACACCTATCATATCCACTATGCATTTTCTTTCACGTTTAAGATTTTTAATAGTGGAAACATTAAATGCATGGAAAATAGTTCATGGCATGAGAAACAATTCACGAACCACAACTTTAGTCGGTTATCCAACCAACACAACATACTTAAAAGTTGTGGGTAGAATCGTTCTTGACTCTCAATAATCAAAAGCAATATTTATGAGAAACCATGTTGTTTTGGAGCTAGAAAACAGATTTTATGTCCCTTGTTGATCATTTGGTGATAATGATTTGTGAAAAGAGGTTAAATTAGAGTTATAAGAATAGAGAATGAATCATAAAGTATGAAGTGTTATATTCATTCCGTCAAAAACCAATCAATGTTCGGCATAGCAAATATGCTACACCAAGAACACATTGAAGCTAAGAACAGTCATAAATACCTCATTTACTTCATCACCTCCATCTCTCTTCAAAAAAATCCTACTATGCTTATATTTTACAAATAAAAAAATTTAGTAGAATATTTTTTTGAAAAAAAAATTCGCAAGTCATAACCACCATTGTGGCTTTGTCCACACACCCATTAAAACATATCCAACTTTCTTAAGTCAGTAGTTATTCTTAAGCCATCAAAATTTTATATATACAAATTTAAAAAGAAATTAAAATTTTAAAATATTTAAATAAAATAAAATAAATTAACAAATAAAAAATAATATTATTCAGGTTCTAAACTTCCTTGTTTGGAGTTTGGACTTGAGATTTGACCCAAGCCCGTGATAGAGTCATCATTAACTAAACTTTATTATATTTTTATTAACTAAACTAAAATTCGGAAAGATAAAAAGTAAAAAAAATTGGCACTGAGAAACCTTTTAATTTTTTTTTATTTTAGGAATTTAATTATATATTTTTTTAGAAAACCATTTAGGGAAATAATAATAGAGATGTGATTTTTTACGAGGTGTTAATATCATGCAGTGTGACGTGTGGATAAGCGTACAATTTTTTTAAATTATTTTAATGAATCATATAATAATTATAGCATAGTTGATTAATATAAAATTACAAAAAAAATTGCTTGGAGAACATGAATAAAAATAATAAAGAATATAAAAAAATATTATATATTTGCTCGCATTAATAACATAAATTTAATTTTTTTTAATAATTGATCCAAGTTTTTAGATTTCGTGACGGATGGATGATTAAAAAATAAAATTAAATTTCTTTAACGTATAATGTAAAATCAATTAATAATTTTATAATAAATTTATTAAAATATTTTAAATTATTTATTATTAATTAATAATTAGTTTAATTTAAATAAAATATTAAAGTTAAATTATTTTAAAAAAATAAAAAACTATAATAACAATTCAATCAAAATATTGAAGATATTTTTTTAGTATTATACCAAAATATATCATATTGCAAATTGATTTACTACATGGTCAAATGTATATATATACTATGCTAAATTCCGATATACAAGTTGTAAGATTAAGATTTAATAAAATAATATAAACATTAATTCAAGCGGCTTTAAAAAATTAAATCGTAGAGACCCTTTTAAAAATTTTATAAATGTGATAAAAGGGGTGTTAATTTAAAAATTAGGAATTAGGTTGAAAAAATAGAATTTTGAATTAGAATTAAAAAATTAGGGATTTAAGTTAAAAATTGGGAATTTTGATTTAGGGTTTGAAAGCATCTAATAAAAAAGAATTGGAAAATTTAGGGAAAACAATTTAAAAAGAAATTTAGGGTTTTAAATTGAAAAGGAGAAGTTTGAAAATTAGGATTAAAATTTAAAAAAAAAAGATTTTTGAAAATTGGGTTTAGAAAAGTTAGGAGTCGCCACCGGTCACTTTTGGTAGACCGGACACCGTAAAAACCAGAGATTCGTTAAAATTTGGTTCGAGAGTCGGTTACGGTTTAAAACGAGGTTAGCGTTAAAAACCACCCAAAAATTGGCACCTTTATCAAAATAACCGCTTAAATTAATTTTTGATTTTCCGAATTAAAAGTAACATTTAAATTAACATTTATTTAAATATTCAAATTCAATTTTATTTTTACCGTATTTTTATTCAAAGGCAATGCATACACCGCGACCACTACGTTAGAACACGGACCCGTTACGACCAAATAAAGACGTAATCACTAGGTTCGTTAAGTAACGGGGCGTGTGATTGCAAAAATAAATTACATCACAATATAACAAAAAAACATGTGCATAAATAAAAGCATAAAAAAAACTTGACAAAAATAAGTACAAATGCATGATAAATATGTACAAAATATAAATGAAATGCATAAATACAAACTAAGCATAATAAAATAAATATATGCAACAAATAAACAATATAAATATAAATATAAGCATGAACAAGAATAAATAAAAATAGAAATGAAATACACGAAACAATAAATATGAATGCATAAATAAGATAAAATATGATAAAATAAATGTATATAAAATATACAAATGATAAAAAAAATTGCATGAAATATTATGATAATAATAAAAAGAACTTAAAATAAATAAATATGATAAATAAATTAAAAAGAAACAAAAAAAATTGTAAAAGACCGAATTGAAAAGATTAAAAAAGATTCAGACCCCCACAACGCTATTTCAAAACGAGGAAAGGCTGAGAAATAAATAAACAGAAACAATGGAGGAGCTAAAAGTAATAAAACCATTTTGAAATGTGAGATCGTAATCAGATCTGTGACTAAATTATAAAAACCAAACAAAAGCATAGAGATTTGGGTTGTGGTTTAGCAGACACGGAGTGGTTTAAAATATCATAAAATCATTTTTTAGTTATTTTTTCAGTATAAAAGACAAAAAGATTTTAAACTCTCCCCTTTTCTTTCATTTGTTAACCGAAAACAAAGGGATAAACCCCTTTTCTCTGTTTGGTTCATCTGTAAAGGATGAACTTGATGAATGTTCATCCCTTTGCCCAGAAACCGCCGAACAAACCCATAAGAGTTTAAAAACAACTCAAAAATCTTCTTTTTCGAAATAATAAGTCAGATTAAAACTTTGTTTTTCAAAAATAGAAACCAAAATCCCTTATTTCTTTCAAAACAGATCCGAAAAGACCCCATTTTTTATACTTGATCTAAAGAAACGACGTCAAAGACTCCCCTTTTGATCGGTTCACCAAGTCAACCCGAAGGTGAAAGGCTTGTTACCAATCGAGAAGGTCGAGTAACCGAGAACATAGACAAAAAGGGTTGAAGGAGATGACCAGATCTCAAAGGTAAAACAACTTATCACTAGCTTGTATTTTTTTTTTTGATGCAAAACTGAAAAGAGCGAGAGGTTTTCTACCTCTGAAATTTCTTTGGTTTCTCTGTATTGATGAAAAAAGGGTGAGAAAAGAGTCCCTTACAATCTGGTTTTCATTTGGTTTTATAACCGAAAGAAAATACAATGAGAAAAAAGAAAACCTAAAATGCTCTCATCGGTTCTAATATTTTGTTTGTATTCTCTGTTCATTTGGTGCGATTGCTTCTGAAATTCTGATATTAGTCGGCTTGTTGGTTGATTTTTTCTGTCATAATCGTTGGTTGAAATGCTTTGAGTTCTGCATTTTTTGTCCCTCTGATTTCTGATTTTTGGTTGCAAAATTATACAATTTTAAAGTCTCTTTTTTGTTTGTGCATGTGTGGCTTACGGACGAGAAACAAAGGGGAGACCATTGAACGCTGGTGATCAGACGGCGACCGAAAGTTGAACGGACGTCTCGTCATACAAAGAGTCTCTCGCATGAACATCACTCGCGCGCGTGGAAGGTGAAGCGTTGGCGCGTGGCGTCTCCAGAAGGCTCTTCTCCTGCTTTGATCTAAGTCGTTGAATCTAGATCTGATCCAATGGCTGGAGATAGGCTGCGCACAAAGAGAAAGAAGGTTGATTAGAGTTTTTCTCATGTAATTACCCGAATTAGGTCAAACGGGTTTTAAGAAATGGGCCTGGTTGTAATGGGCTTTTTATTATTAAAAGAAGTGTGGGATTGTATTAAAAGGGTTTTGTATATATGAACTTGAATTAATATTAATAAATATGGGTAATTTATTTTATATAGATATGGGTTTTATTTATGTTATTTATTTACTTAACATATAATAATTATAATAATAATAATAATAATATAATAATAAGAAGAAGAAGAATAAAAATAATAAGAATAGAAATGGAAAACAAAGTAAAACGAAATAAAACTAAAGTTAAAAAGAAAATCTATACAATACATATATATTTTTAGGAACGATTATATATATAAAAAACAAAATAAATGTATATACATAGATTAATAACACATAATGTTTTGGATTTTTTTTTAATTGATAATATAAAAAGGTGAATAACTAATAATAATAACAATAAAATTGAAGAAATATATACAAAAATAAAATAAAATACTATGGAAATGTTTTTTTGATTTTTGAATAAAACCTATATATAATAATGGAGTATTTTTTTGATTTTTTGATTTAATAATTACAAACCCTTCATTAAAATGAGAATTAAAATTAAACCCGGATTTAAAACCCCAAATAAAATTAATAATTACATAAATAAAACATAATAAGATTCAATGCATGTGATGGCTATTAAGAATATATATATATATAAAACACCCAAGTCACAGTCAAGGTGTTTGTGTGTGTTTTCTCTAATAGGGAGCGATAATACTTTTAAAATATATATATTAAAATTAATAAAATATATAAATTAATCGTTATTAAATTATTTATTTTTTTAAAAATAAAATAATTTAAGTTTGAATCATTTCTGATTTTCTAATTTTAAACCTTATTTTTCAAACTAATTCATAATTATTTTAAATTTTCAATTTATTAGTATTATATTATATCTGTTAATTTTTCAAAATTAAGTACTAACAACTAAAGTTATATTTCCCAATTTAAATAAAAAAAAAAAAAACAATGGTATACAATGATTGAAGTTGAAAAAGGGTTCCGTTTTAGACATGCATTTTTTTCCCAATCATCAGGCAATCACGAATCGGCCCATGTGCTTAAATTTGGATTTTATTTTATTTTAAATGGATAATTTTGAACTTTTTTTTATTGTTCCTTGAACCTAGATGGATTTGCAGTGATGTACATTATTTGCAATATATATTCTCTTTTCCATTAATAATATTAAAATTCATGTCCTACGAATAATATTATATATTTCCCTTTTATATATACATTCAAAAATTTAAGCTACAAAAGAGTAGATTTTATTGGGCATCTCAATTGTTTTATATATATTGAATAATATTATTGTTCATGTGTTGATATTCGAAGATCGACCAACTATTGATTTATATATATATTTGGGAGATAATTTAATTTTATAGAAATCTAAGAAGCAAAACAATGTAAGTTGATCATCCTATGAAGCTAAATATCGAATTATGACTTTTGTCATGTGTGAGTTAATTTGGTTATCAGTTATTTTTACCTCTTTTCAGATCAATGTGCCACGAGCTTTATTGTTTTGTGATAATCAGACAGTTATTTATCTTATTTTAAATTAAGTATTTCTTGAAAAAAGTAAACATATTAAAATAGATTATCATTTTATTCAAGACAAAAGTCTTTTCTAGATTCATAAAGCTATTTCATATACGGTCGATCAACCAGTTAGCTGACATATTTATTAAAGTCCTTCCTCTATCAGCTTTTACAATTTTCTTAGTTAAGTTGGGTCTTTTGAATATTCATCAGACTCCATTTTAAGAGAAATTATTATAATTAAAATTTTAATTTTAAAGATTCTGTTAAATTAATTAAAATTGTATAGCTTAAACTATCTAAAAGACTAAAATTGTAAAGGAGAATTAGGACATAAGTGGAAAATCAACGACAGAATCAATGCACAGTTTTAGGATCTTCATGTTTTTTCTTTTTAAATAAATCTTCAGCTTTTTTATTTCATTCACGTTTTTGTTATTTAAATTCATGTGGAAAAAAAAATCAAACCAATAGATGAAGTAATTGTTTAGAAATTCATGTGAAATTCCTCTTTGGCTCCTTAGTTTGGATTTTTGTTTCAATAAAATGGTAAAATTAATCTTTGATCCTCTTAAAAATTTACAATTTAATATTCACTCAATATTTTTTCCCTGGTTTCGCTCATGTGTACATGTAAATACCACTTGTAAATCTACATGCAAGAATGAATGTGTAAATTTTATATTATAGGAATCCGAATCATAACTGAATTATAAATTTTGTGCGTAAAATGCAATTTCACCATTTTATCAGTTTGTAGATTCACAAATTTTTAAGAGACGAAATGACAATTTTACCATTGTGAATGGTAATAGCTCCTCAGTTCCGCCTCCGTACTGTTCACATGCCTTGATATACATATGAATGGCTTAACAATAAGAACGTTCAAAAATATCGGATGTTATCAATTTGATTTGATTATTTATCGATTTGATTTAAAAATTAAGATATTTATTTTGTTTTTTATTTTTAGACTGAATATTCGATTCGATTTTAAATTTTTCGGATTAGATACAGATCGCTATATTTTAAGTTTCGGATTATCCAAAAATCTAAAAATTCAAATTTTTATTAATATTGATTTTGTTATATTCAACAATTTACTTTTTGTTATATTCAAAAATTTAAAAATTAAAACTTTTTATAAACGTGAATCTTCTTGTATTTACTATCCGATCCGAATATCTGATATTCGAATATATGAATATCCGCTTTTTTCTAGATTGGATCATTATACCATCGATATGAAAACCTGAATATTTGAAAAAATTAGATCTGATCTGACTCGATTCGATATCTGAGAATAGACACCCCTACTAAACAATATACGCATAAGTAGGGGTGTGCATTTTGGATTATCCGATTCGATCCGAAATTTCGGATATCCGAAATTTTCGGATCGGCATTTTAACGATCCATATCCGATCTAAAACAATTAGATATCCGATTTTTCGGATATCCAAAATTTTGGATCGGATTTTCGAATATTCCGAATTTATAATTTAATTTAAGTATTTTTTAATTTAACAGTCTTATTCATTAAAATTTTAGTTTTCGAATATAATAATTAATAAATTATCAAATATAACAATATTTTTATTCATAAAAATTTTATTTTTCATGTATAACAAGTAAAAATATCGAATATAACAATATTTATATGTATAAAAATTTTAAATTTTTCGGATATCGGATAATCGGATATCTGATCCGAATGTAAAACACTAATCCGTATTCGATCCGAAATTTTCGGATATCGAATCGAATTATCCAAAAAATAAAATTCGGATCGAACATCCAAAATTTTAGATCTGATCAACAGATAATCAGATCGGATCAATCGAATCAAATTTTTTTACACACCCCTACGCATAAGAGTACAACAAAAACAAAAACGAATATCATATAGATAAACTAAATTATATTTAAATATTATTTAAAAACATTTTAATTGAAAAAATGATATTTATAGCATTATAAAAACACAAGAAAATATATTTATTTTATGAATTAGATATTATATACTTGAAAAGCTATTTAATAAAATGCTTAAGAACAAAACCAATTACAGAACAGTAGCAAGATAAGCGGTTGAAAATGAAAAATTAATTAATAAACCGTTGAAAATTTAAAATTCATTAACATATTAGTTCAATGCTTTATATTTTAAGTACCTTTATTGATTTAAAAATAAATATATTGTTTATCTTGTCCGTATAAAATTAATAATCACCTATAAATTTAGAGTTAAGATGGCTACGTTTTTGTCCACTAAGAGGTGTGTTAAATTAACAAATTCAAAGTTAATAAACATTTCGTTTGCTTTTATAGTTTCTGAACCTCTAGAGATTCCATGTACACATGCTACATTTTGCCCTTATTTTTATATATTGGTATAAAATTAACAATTAGTATTTAATTAATTAATTTTATTAAAAGTGTTTATAGTACATTAATTGTACTATTTAATTTAAAAAATAATTAATTATTATAGTTATTATTAAATTGTAACTTAATCATTAAAAAATGATTAATTATTAAATTTTTAAACGATTCAATTATAGATTATTATAGATTAATTTGTAACTTATTATAATTTTTTCTACATGTTCAATAATTTTTTTGAGAATAAAAAATTATCTCTCTAAAAATATTATATTAAAATTTTTAAGAAAAAAATTAGATAGAAAAATTTTAATCATAACCTTCATTTTATGTCTAAATAATTTTTTTTGCACACCCTTAAATTTCAAATTAGATATCCTAAAAACCCTAAAATATTCTTATAATTTAATTTATTTTATTTATAATATTAAAATTTTAATTTAATTATTTAAGAATTTAATGTTTTATCTTATTTTATTAACGAATATATAGTTGTTTTTTAATAAATATATAGTTATATATATTTGAGTGAAAATGACATTTTCATTGAACTAACCAGAAAATCAAACAGAATGAAATAGAATCAATCAAGTTCATGCATTAGAGCTTCTGATTCGTTAGGAAATAAATGGTAGCATTTATTATATATTGACCATATTTATATTGTTTATAGATCTACTTACTATATAAAATAAGTAGTGCAATTCGAAATTGATTATTCAAATAAAATAATATTTAATAGAAAGAAAAAAGAAAAAATTTAATATTGACACATTAATTTAATCGGTAATTAAATTTAATTTGAGTCATTAAGGCAATTCTAATGGCAAATCTAATGGCAAACGAGAATATTGCTTATTTAAAATGGAATAATCATGATTAATTTGATCACGTATCAAAATTTATTTAAAATATGTTAATAATATATACTTACAAAATAAATAAATAAATTATTGGCATAAAAATAATTTTAACCCTTAACGTTTATAGTTTTGTCGTTTTGACCCTTATTCTTTTTTTTTGGATAAATTTAGCCCTTAACCTATATTTTTTTGACAAATAGCTTATTTTTTAACTAGCTTAATGACTGAACCGTTAAAAATTTAATGATGATATATATAGAATATAATTTTAAATGACATGAAATGTAACCTATCATATATATATATGGAATATAATTTTATTTTAATATAAAATATAAAACAATTAAAATTTAAATAAAATAATAAAAATTAATTAATTCTAAAATAAAAGATTATTAAACATTCGTAACTCTAACTACGATAAAATCAAAATCTTATTCGAATTGTGTTTATATTTTTATTTTAAAATAAATATAATTAAAAAATATAAACACAATTTGAATATAAAAAATATAAAAATATATAAAAAATATAAAAAATATAATAAAAATATAAACACAATTCAAATAAGATTTTGATTTTATCGTAATTAGGGTTAAGAATATTTAATAATTTTTTATTTTAAAATTAATTAATTTTTAATATTTTATTTCAATTTTAATTGTTTTATATTTTATATTAGAATAAAATTATATTTCATATATATATATATATATTTGATAAGTTATATTTCATGTCATTTAAAATTATATTCCATATATATATATTATCGTTAAATTTTTAACGGTCCAGTCATCAAGCTAGTTAAAAATAAGCTATTTGTCAAAAAGATATATGTTAAGGGCTAAATTTATCCCAAAAGAGAATAAAAACCAAAATGATAAAAATTATAAACATTAAGGGTTAAAATTAACTTTATGCCTAAATTATTTAAAAGAAATAAATTAAATTAGTAAGGTTTTGATCTTCCTGACCAGCCCATGTAAATAATTCTTGTTTAAATTTATTTGGTAAAAAAGACTTTAGAGGTAATTATTTATTTATAGATTGAAAGAAACAATTTGAGCCAATGAATCCCAACTGGTATTTTTTTCCCTTTGTTTCTAGCTGTTTCCTTGGGCGATCCTGGTTTTCTATATTGTTTCTTCTTCTTTTCTTCTATAGTCTTCAACTCGAGAAAATTCAACTTCTGTTTCTGTTTCAGATTTTCTGAGAAAGGTTTAATTCTTTTTTTTTTTTTCATTTTAAATTCAGCTGAATTTTGCTTCTTCTAAGGAAATAAGCCATTTCTGTTTCAGTTTGTTGCTTAAATGGTGTAGAAAATGATTCCTGTTTGTTGTGTAGATGAGAAAAGTGCATGGGGAATTCTGGTTTCTTTTATATATATATATATATACTTATTTTCAGAGTTGGGTTCTGTTTGGTTGCTGAGAAACTGGGGTGAGGAGGAAATGAATGTTTTGAAGAATGGGAAATCGCTGTTTTTGTTCACTTTAGCCGAGTTTATTTTCTGTCAATTTTTATTGTTTTCCCTTACCTTTCTCGGAAACCAAACAGATCATGAGAAAATAAAGAACCATACTCCATTTTGAACTCTGAGACTCACTTTGCAGAAAACGAGAACATTTCAATTTTCACTGGATCAAACTATATTGTTATTATTGAATTCTGATACACTTTTTTTAATTTTTAGTTTCTTCATTTAGTTCAAATAACAAATCAATACAAGATTCTTATTCATTTTCTCATGACCACTACGTAGGTGGAAACAACATCCCAAATCTATCAAATCAACAGTGGAAAAAAACCAATTGAATACTTCAATTTAAGGTAAGCAAAACAATATTTTCCATTATATTCTATTTAACTGAAAATTGAATACCATTTCTTTTAGATTTTCTCAGAAACTCGGGAAAAATGAAGAACTCAATATCGGATCATAGTTTTTACATCGAAAGTGAAGAGGAGGAAGATGAAGAAAAGATTTTCAACAAAGATGAAAATGGTGTAGCAGCTGATGGAAATGAATCGGATGCTTCAGATTCTTCTACCGAAAATCAGCAACAATACAAACCAAATTCTTATAATATTTCATGGCCTCAAAGTTACAGGTTTATATTTTTATCACTCCACAATTTACTTGTTTATATTTTGTTTTTTGAATATATAAGTAAAGATTTTTAGTTTATAAATTAAAAGTTCTAATTATAGTTACGTTAATTAATTTAGTGAAGTTGTGTTACTTTCTTCTCCATATAAATTTTTTATAGTAACGTGTTTTATTGATCTGTTGTTCGTTGGGTTAGATACCCTGTCCAGTTACTTCTTTGAGGTGTTTCTTCAAACATCTGGCGTCCAGTGCTAACACCTTCCATTATTTGTCTTTCACAGGCAATCCATTGATTTATACAGCAGTGTGCCATCGCCTAACATCGGATTCTTAGGCACTCCGACGCTTTCAAGGTTAGGCAGTTCGTTTCTTTCATCGTCGTTAACCAAACGACACACTCCGGAATCGTTATCTGCGGTGACGAAGCCATTGTTGCCGACTGTGGATGATCAAATACAGCCTCACAGACGAAGCTCTCACACATTGCTGCCTCCGATCCCGTCGAGGAGACATTCCTCAAGATTAGACGACAAAGTATTCAAAGTCTCGCATGAAGTTCCACTCCCTCGGCAGTGCTCTTATGGTCAAGCCGTTCTCAATGGTTAGTCTTCATAAATATCTCAAATCTAAATCATATAAATTAGTCAATCGTATTTTTCTTCTTCAAAATACTGGAAACGAGCCTATCAAAAGCCCACATGCCGTATCAGGAGTGCTACAGCTTCCAAGTTCCGATCCTAATCTTGGTGCTGGCGTTCCAATCGTTATTCAAATTGGACCACAAAAAACAACCAAGTTACGCTAATTCTGTCGTCACGTCAATTCAATTTGAACTAAACCAGGCTGTTTCCTTTTCTCACCATCAACTTTAAAAAATTGGCATTTTTTGTTTGACTACCTCGTATTTTAATATCATTTTTTATAGATATTTTTTTATTATTCTGTCTCATATGAGAAAAATCATAATTTTATATGTTTAGATCATCAATTAAAGCAATGGTAATTTTACATGTACTTTAAAAAAATTCAACCCAAGCCATATGATATAGCACTGCTTAATTTTCTTCTGTTAATTTGGGTTGAACGCAGGGATTAATGTGCTATGTGGTGTGGGGATCCTATCAACTCCCTATGCTGCCAAAGAAGGAGGATGGTTAGGGCTTATAATATTATTCACATTTGCACTGCTCTCGTTTTACACTGGACTGCTCTTGCGCCAATGCCTTGATAGTCAACCTGGCCTTGAAACCTACCCTGATATTGGTCAAGCTGCTTTCGGTACCACCGGGAGAATCATACTCTCTGTAAGTCTATCTCTTCCTTTGATGTATTTTTTGTTAATTATAATGTTCCACTCGGCCAGTTTGATATTATTTTCTAGATTTAATGATAAATCACCCTTGAATTATGCTCTCTTTTAATTTTAGGTAGCTAAAGAATTTTTAGTTAATAATAGGTATCTAATGTTATCACCGTTTTCATTTCCCCTTTCCATGATGTGATGTGATACACTAACACAAGGTCACATGGCAAAAAAAAATGTAAAAAATCCCAAATAAAATTTAAAATTTTAGATTACTTGAAAAAAATATTTTCTATTTTTTATGTTTTGGGTTTTCTGTCTTGTCACATGGCTTCTCTCTAAGAGCCATTACTTCAAGAGGTGATTTTATAATTAAACCATTTTTTTCTATTTAATATTTTCATTGACTATAACTTTATTTTATCTTTTAATGAGGAAAACTGGGAGACCAACATACTGAAGTATCACTAGTTTTCAAAAACTGAATGATCACTAATGCCAAATTCCGTTTTTTTTTTTGTGATGCAGATAATTTTATACGTGGAGCTATATGTAAGTACAGTTGGCTTTTTCTGAAATGATGTTATTGTTTGTATTTTGTTGGCTAATCCAAAATTGTCTAGTCACACTGGGGACATAAAATATGAACAAAGATTCCTATCCAGGGGTCTGCCATTTTTTGGCCTTTTTAGTGAATTTATATTATTCTGACATAAGTATATTTTAAGAATAATGAATTGAAACAAAATATCCAATGACAACAACATATTGGACATATGTTAGATGTATCTTTTTTCACATGCCAAGAGAAAAGAATAAAGATCTTTTGTACACATTTTTGACATAGTACTACATTCTTCTTGAAGTGTTTGTATTAGGAATTCGCGCTTAGCACATAGTCCTACATGATAAACTGAGTATAAGGATATAACTTTTAAGATCTTTTAAGTTTGTAAAGTTTTGTTTGATCAAAAAAATGTAAAATTTTGAGGAAAAAAAACTTGTGTCGAACATGTCTATATTTAACATTTTCATTCATGTCTGAATAATACAACATATTTTTTTTAAAAAAATTGACATGTTATGTGCAGGCTTGTTGTGTTGAGTATATAATTTTAGAGGGTGATAACTTGGCATCTTTATTCCCAAATGCATATATTAGTTGGGGAGGATTTGAGCTAAGCCCGCGACGCCTATTTGCTCTGATGACGACCCTTGCTGTTCTTCCCACAGTTTGGCTCAGAGACCTCAGTATCCTTAGTTATATCTCTGGTAAGACAGATTGATCTATAATATTTCCAAACTGGAAATCTATATTTCCTTAAATGTATACATGGGCTCTGACTTTTTATGTTTCTCTAAATATTCATATCCAGTACATATCCATAGATTATATAGAGTTTTACTGGATGCATAATTGTTTGATTTAGTTTTAAAAAAATACAATTGGAGTGCAAATATTATGTTTCTCTGAATATTCTGTGTGTTTTTTCCCAGTTGGTGGAGTTGTGGCATCAATCACGGTAGTACTTTGCTTGTTTTGGGTTGGTTTCGTTGACAAAGTTGGGTTCCATAACAAAGGGACACCCTTAAACATGGCTACTCTTCCTGTTGCTATTGGGCTCTATGGTTACTGCTATTCAGGACATGCTGTTTTCCCCAACATATATACTTCAATGGCAAAGCCTAATCAATTCCCTTCCGCCCTTCTTGCCTGGTAAAATCAACTTCCATGGATCTAATTACACTACTTCATTCTTTAAGTATAAAATCTTTTAGATATATACAAAAACTTAGAAAAATGTTTTGTGGTAATAATTGCTATGTTGAACCCTTTATATCTGCGTCTGATACTCATTTTTTACATCAATTCCTGCATAAAGACATAAACTCAAATGCGTACCCCAATACTCAAATGACACATTTATGTTATTTTTTATCCATCTTTGTTTCATTTTGTTCCGTTGCAGCTTCGCAATCTGTTCATTGTTGTATGCTGGAACTGCAGTTATGGGTTACACGATGTTTGGAGAAGCAACCGAATCACAGTTTACTCTCAATATGCCTAAAGATCTCGTTGTTTCAAAGATTGCAGTGTGGACAACAGTATGTTTTACCTGTCACTTTCCGTTATATCACTTTCCCTTTATATCCCATCTGTTAACTATAATTCTTTGTTGTTTTGCAGGTAGTCAATCCATTTACCAAATATCCTCCTCTTTTTATCTTTGTATTAATCGGATTTAAATTCAGGGTGATTGTTCGATATAAGTATAGTTTGATACATGCCTAATTCAGATTAAAATATTTATTAAACACTAATTCATATCACCTTATTAATCTATTTAAGGATTTGTAAGGCAATTTCCATCGAGTTTCTTTGAAGATTAAGTTATTCGTTATCATCTGTGATTTGAGAGGATAAACAGATGTTTTCCCTTGATTCAGACCAAACATATGCATTGACAATGTCACCAGTGGCAATGAGTCTTGAAGAGTTGATTCCTTCAAGCCATCTTAAGTCTCACATCTATTCCATTTTGATTAGAACATCACTTGTGATCTCCACCTTGATTGTTGTTCTCGCCATCCCCTTCTTCGGTAAGCCTCTACTATTCTCTGTTTATTCATTTACTCTACGTTTAAATACCGTTCATAACACGAAGTTATTACATATGTTATTCGGATTCACGTGTGAACGAACCATGGATATGTGGTGTATCCGATCCAGATATTTCCATTCATGTATGTTGAAAATTTTTCACTTGTTTCAGGATTGGTCATGTCATTAATAGGATCTTTGCTCACTATGCTTGTGGTGAGTTTACCTTTTTCCATTTTAAATCTTTGAACTTTATAAAATATTGAATTTGTATCCAACAATGACAAGTGAATTTGGTTACTTTACTACTTGGCTTAGACCAAAAGACTAACTCATTTTTTTGATGATTTCTTCAATGGCAGACCTTGATACTTCCTCCTGCTTGTTATTTAAGCATCTTGAGGGGTAAAGTAACCCGTATTCAGGTACGATCCTATACTATAACAACTCGTATATAAGAATACGATCCTTTAAGAAGATTTAAACAAATTACATGTATTTATGTTATAGATACATACTCGTGTCCAACACTCAAAACCGAAGCGAAGAAACTTAAGCTCCATTTTGCTCAGAAAACAAAGTTCATAATCCTAATATTATTAACTTTTGTTTTTTTGTAGGCATCATTTTGTATAATTGTGATTGCAGTGGGAGTCGTTTCATCAGTCTTTGGAACATACTCAGCACTTTCCAAGATTGTTGAGAATTTGAGAAGCTAAAAGCTTTTACTTTTTGAAATCTTTGTTTGGGTTTCCTTGTTTGTTGTAGAGAATTTCAATGGTTTTCTGCTTCTGCAATTCCAAAATTTAGAGTTTTGATTTATTGCTATTTGTTATGTAATTTAGACCCAAAAATGTTTTCATTTTGAATGAAACTGATATGGCTTCCTCTTTATAGTCTACTTTCTTCATTTATTATGTTTTGAGTAGAATTTAGATTTAAATGAATTATTTGCTTTTTTTTTACCATTGAATTAAATAGGTGTAAGCAAAACTCGACTCGAAAAAATCGAATAACTCGACTCGAGGCAAAAATACTTGACTTGTTTTGACTCAACTCAAAATTTTATAGACTCGACTCGACTCGAAAAAATTTCGAATAAAGTTTGAGTTGTAAAATGGAAACTCGAATAACTCGAAAATTTTAGTAATTAAAGGAATAATTTTTAAGTTTAAGATGAATCTCTCAATTTTATATGATATATATACATTGATATATAAAAATATAAAGTAATGTTGATACATATGAAAAAAAAATATACATGTATATCTTATATGATTAGAGAAAGTTGTCTAAATTGAAATCAAATCATACTATAACATGATAAATAATTATAATTAAATATTTATAAGAACTCGAAACTTGACTCGATTCGACTCGACTTGAATTTCTTAAACTCGACTCGAACCGAAAAAATTTCAAATAAAGTTTGAGTTATAAAATATGACTCGTCAACTCGAATAACTCGAAATTTTTTATTCGAGTCGATTCGATCGAATACTCACCCCTAAAATTAAATATCTATTAATGTAATTTATTCTTATTTGGTTTTATATCTTTTTACAGATAATATCCATTAGTTTTATTGGATAAATAAGAGACATTCAAAAATTTACAAAAAAATTAAAAATGAAAATAGATTAATTTGGATATTGTTTTTAATATCATTGAAGTGCATACACTTGTCACTGAAAAATTAACAATGGATAATTAAAAACTCAATTAAATGATTTTGACAAATGATTAATATAAAAATATATATTATTGGTGATAAAAAACGAACACCATCAACATAAACATATCAATGATAACTTATTTTTAGACGGATATTATATAACTTATTCATAACATGTCGTAAATGATAAAAATATATATCAACGGTCATTTCAAAGTTTAAATAAATCTTATTTTTTTCTCTAATTTAATCGATAAATAATTTTGTATAATATAAATTTTAAAAAACAATGATTGTTTAAAAATTATAGTAATCCTAACTAAATCACTTCTAAAACAATATAATTCCACATTATATAAATTTTGTAACACCTCTATTAAAATGTACTTTTCTTTGCTATTATTACTAATTCCACCGTGCACATGCATCCAAAAGGAACTCTTATCAAATTTTAGGTCTTGTCCTTTATTTATCGGGAAAATCCGAGCAAGTTATATTAATATATACATATAAATAAATATCAAAATATATATTTCAACCAATTCATAGATATTATTTTAAATATAAAATCAAATAATAATAAATCAATATAGCTTGAAATGCTAAAATTTTCGTAAAATAATAATAAATTTGTCTTGAAATGCGTTTATTTAAAAGTTTATTATATAACTCAAAGTGCTAAAATTGCCCTTTTGTCCTAGTACTTTGATAGAGATAATAAGATATAGAGGGATATTATTGTCTATTTCCATGTCCAATTAATTCACGTTCTTTTAAACATTATCTAAATTATATAAATCTCAACGAGTCTTCCTTCTTCTCCACCAATCAAACTTCATTTCTCTTCCTAAATAAATCCAATCATCATATTTCCACGGGGGAAGAAAATGAAGCAAGAGATCAGCAACAGAAGCTTCGGCGACCGACACATGGGGAACCCGTGTAAGACGTTCGGACGGCGGTGCAGCCGGCTGGTGAAGGAGCAAAGGGCGAGGTTCTACATTCTCCGGCGGTGTGTCACCATGCTTGTTTGCTGGAATGAGTGTGTTGAAACTTGAAGAAGACAATTGAAGCAATAACTATATATATGTAAAGAAGAAAAGTTAGAGCATATATTAGAACAAAGTTTCTATGTTACAGATAAATATATATTATTCATAAGATCAGAAGGATGGATTCTTTCTTTATTTTTATTTTTTTTTAATTTTCTTAAGTTTTGGGAAAAATAAAAGATTGCAGATCATCAGATGTTAGAATTATACTTCTCGTGTAAATATGAATTAAATGAAAGTTTAGGGATCACTTTTGAATATAAAATACTTTAAGGATCAATCTGTAAAGCATGCATGGTTCAGGGCTAGCCATTCGACATATGGTTTGGGTTCTTAACTGAGTTGACTCGACCGGGTTAGGCAAACTCGTAGAAAGAGCGTGACGGTGAGTCGGCGACACTCCCCTAACTCGCTTTCACCCACACGTGTAATGCCTTTTCTCATTCACTCGAGTCCCTTTTTAATATTTAGATTTTTTTGTACTTAATTTTGATTATTAATATTTTCTACATTTTATAAATTATATTTATTGAAGTTTCGACTGTTAATGTTTAAACATTTTATGAAATTAGAACTTATATAAATATATTTAAATCCCACTCTTGAAAATTATATCTTTCATTGTTAATTGATAATATATCTGAAATAAAATATAATTGATAATTAAAAATTTTGGTTAAACAAAAAAAATAATACAAATTTATAATAAATCTATACAATATTCAATATTAATTAATTAATCAATTAAATATTAAATTTATTTTTATTTTTAAATTTATGTTTAGATGACATTAATATATGTTGTACATGCTAAGATACATGATTTTATTCCAAAATAAAAAAAAAAAAATTACATTTCAAAAGAATTACTAAAATATGCATTTTAAAAAAATAAAAATACCATTTTAGCATTTCAAATATATATATATATATCTTTTTCAGAATATTTTTTTAAAATTAAAGGTTGAAAAAATATGTGATCTTTTTAAAGAAATAATTAATCAACTTTATATTAAAAATTAAAAGTAACCAATTTTTAATATAAACAGCCTAATGGTTCCATAAATTAGTCATTAATTTAATAAGATACTATATTAATTATTTTAAATAAAATTAAAGATTTAATAATTAATATCGTAAATAAGATAAATCGATGATTAAGAAAATTATTTTTAATTTTCAGATGTCGCTGTCAATTTTAAAGCATTATACAATAATTCAATTGCTCGTTCTGTATGTTTTGTCCCTTATTCTAAGTTCATATAACTACACATTAATTGCGGTCCATTTTTCTTTTCCTTGGACCAAATATGGGAAATAAATGGTCGAAATTCAATTAAAATGAAATGAAATTTGGAGTTGAAAATCTCAAGACATGATGGGTATTAGACAGGATAAGGTTGAGTCATATTATAGATAACTCATTTGTTATGGACATGTCTCCCAAGTAGGGGTGAGTATTTGATCAAGTCGAGTTAAAAAATTTCGAGTTATTCGAGTTGACGAGTCATATTTTACAACTCAAACTTTATTTGAAATTTTTTTGATTCGATTCAAGTTTAAGAAATTCGAGTCGAATCGAGTTTCGAGTTCCTATAAATATTTAATTATAATTATTTATCATGTTATAGTATGATTTGATTCCAATTTAGACGACTTTCTCTAATCATATAAGATATACATGTATGTTTTTTTATATGTAGCAATATTTCTTTATATTTTTATATATCAATGTATATATATCATATAAAATTGAGAAATTCGTCTTAAACTTAAAAATTATTCATTTAATTACTAAAAATTTTGTGTTATTCGAGTTATTCGAGTTTTTATTTTACAACTCAAACTTTATTTGAAATTTTTCGAGTCGAGTCGAGTCTATGAAATTTCGAGTCGTGTCAAAAGGAGTCGAGTATTTTTACCTCGAGCTGAGTTGAGTTATTCGATTTTTTCGAGTCGAGTCGAGTTTTGCTCACCCCTACTCCAAGGGTATACCCCACAACAGTTGGGTTTTGAAAAAAAAAAATCAAATTAATTTACTGTTTAAATGTTTTGGTCAAATTATGGATTTGTTTCCTGAACTAGGTTTAAATTCGAGATTTAATTGTAGTTTAATGAAAAGAGTTTGTATAAACTTTCTTACTAATATCTTGTAATTTAATATTAAATGTTAATTTTATTTTTTAAAAAAACTATAATAATAACTAAATAAAACATATTCTTAAATAATTTTGCGTCTACAGTCATATATTATACATTCAATGATAATGTTAATTTTAATAATATCATTATACTAATTAGTTTAAATCAACACAGTTTTATACAATCATATGCATAAACATATATTTTTTATATTCATATATATATATATCATATAGAATTAAAAAACTTAATTTAAACTTGAAAACTAATTTATTAATTATTAAAAAAATTTAAGTTACTCAAATCTTTAATTTATAAATCATAATATAAACTTTATTTAAAATTTTTATAATCTAATCAAAATATTAAAATCCTTTTACATCAAGTTAAATTATAAAATTAAATTTTTTCAAGTCAAATTAAATTTTTTTCGTCTTATTAATTATGTTAAAACCAAATTCATTTAATTGAATAATGTGACTATAACTTCACATGGTCATATTTAATTAATGATAAAATATATTTTATTTAGATTTAATTGTACAATTTTATAAACATAACATTTTAAAATATTTGGATTCCGGTCCAATTAACCCAGTCCGTGAACATATGCAGTATGATCACATGCACTATTTTTTGATTGGGTTATGATAAGATTGGGGTCTTATCAAAAAAATAAGAAAGGCGGAAAAGCAATAAGCCAATAAGTGTACGTGTATAATTTTTAAGTAAATTTCCACGTACATCTTTAAATTATAATTATTATTTTATATTATTTTTTAAATTTATTTTTAAATTATAATTTTTATTTAAAATTTATCTTAATTTTTAATATTAGTTGATTCTCTGAATTACGGTTCTCATTCTAAATTGATTTTTAAAATTTTAAATACTTTAATTTTATTCTTAAATTATCATTTATAGCATATCATCTTATTATATAATTAACATGATGATTAATAATTTTATAACAATTTTATTAACATGAGATATGACTAATGTATATTTTTTATTCGAAGACGAAATTAGAATGTTCAAAACTTTAAAGATTAATTTAAAATGAGAATAATAATTTAAAAATAAAATTAAATATTTAAAATAATTATAATTTAAAAATAAAACTAAAACATTTAAAAATTACATTCTAATTTAAAACGATGACCATAATACGAGGACACGTGGTACAGTTACCCCTAAATTATTCTAATTGAATGGGGGACCCTACTTCTATCTAAACTTTCAAGTGGTCTTGTCTGGTGAGTCCAATCCAGACACCCAAACATCTCAACAGATCTGCCCTGCCCTCACATATTCCATAAGTAATGCAACTTGGTCACCATCTCCAACTCACTTTCTTCTTCAAATCCTTCGGTTTTGCCACCTCTTAGAAAATGACGGATTTTTTTTTCCTTTTCAAGATTAGTGCAAAGCAAATAACAATTAGCAATCTAGTAATTTATTAATTGTTAGAAACCTTAATTTTTATATTAATATAATTAAATTTAAGTGAATAGTATTTCATATATTGGATTTAGAAAATCTTTAGAATCGATGCTTTTTAAAATACATATAAAAGAAACTTCGCAATAATTATTTATAAATAGAAGTTAGGAATGGGAAGAAAAATAAATAATTATTTTCTTTTTGTTATTTTTGACTTTATTATTATTACCTTGAGTAATTATTTGATATACGTAGGGACATAGCAAAAATTTTATTTAATATAATTAAATTTAAGTGAATAGTATTTTATATATTGGATTCAGAAGATTTTTAATATCGATACTTTTTAAAATACATATAAAAGAAACTTCGCAATAATTATTTATAAATAGAAGTTAAGAATGGGAAGTAAAATAAATAATTATTTTCTTTTTGTTATTTTTGACTTTATTATTATTACCTTGAGTAATTATTTGATATATGTAGGGACATAGTTTATTTAATGGTATCGTTTTTAACAATAAAATTTAATTATTTAGATTTACAATAGATAAGTTATACACGATAAATTTTATACAATATGTATATCTAATTTCATGTGCCTAAGCACTTACTCTTTTCTTGGTTATACTCAACAGGCTATCAAGTATAGAATGAGAGCACGAAGCATCAACACCAGGGATGGAACAAAAGTTACTAGAGGACTTATAATATGAGTTTACATATTTGTTTTGAATTTTATTACAGATAATATGAGTTTACATTTTCTAAATTTCTAATATATCTCTATTTAGACCTTATGATATAAGATCTTATATCAGTCAGATTTTTTTATTTAGTTATCAGTATCTAATCTATTATTTAATTAATTTAAATTAAATATTATAGAGGTTAATCATTCTTTTTAATCTAATTATTTTATTTATAACATAAAAATTCAAACTATTAACCTAAAGAGATATAATGTCTCATTTTATCTCGTTAGACAAATCGGTAAATGCGAGATTCTTTTGACAGACAACAAATTATTTGGTAGCATTAATAGGAAAATTTAAAGAAATTGTTAGGATAAACACAGGGACGGAGTTAAAGTGTGGTGGGGATTTTTTTTTATCCTCTATTTAAATTTTTTTATAATTTCTTTTTTTTATTTTTAAATATTTATTTTTTACCCCTTTAATTTCAAATTCTCACTTCATCCCCTGATATAAACATGGATGATATGCTAAATAAACCTTTATGTAAAGCTTGGCGAGAAAGCCCAAGATATGTCCCTTTGTTATATAGGCCTGACTAACACTAAAGTATTAACTAAGCCCAAGTTCATTTCCGGAATTTAAATAGAAGGAAACCAAGCCCTAATTTGCTTACTTGCTAGCTTCGTCTTCTCCTTCTAGCCGACATATCGAGTTTGCGATTTTGGGAATTCGCGATTGGGGATTCGAACTTACCTAATATCCGATAAAAAAATTCAGACAAGAAAAGAATGGCTGATTACGAAGAGGCGCTGTATCAAGGAAACGGAGATAACCTCGAAAATATTCATGGCGGAGGTTCTTCTCCCAAGTCTCGTTCCGATGACCAAAACGATTCTATGCATCAGGTTAGATCGAGAAAACTTTAGCTTAATTTCGCATCGTCAGATGTTCCATCTTTTTTTAAGTTCATGTTTGAAGGAATTTAGAAGGAATTTGTATGCTTCTGTTGGAATTTTTCCACTGAAAACTTTGAATTTATTGTTATTTGTTTTAGCCCCAAAAAAGAAAAATTATGAATGGATAGGAAAATCAAATGTATAACATAAAATATATACACACATTTTTACTTGAATCGGGGGTGTTCAAGGCTTTCTTTGAATTAGGGTTTATATATATTGAAAATTGGCTAGTTCAGCGGATAGCGTTATCTATTGCACCTAATACTTAGTTTTTTTCTAACATAAACATCAGCAAAAGAACCATAATTTATAAAATCAGGAGTTCTATTTTTATACAGGTCAGGTTTTTAGTTTTTCAGAACTAAAATACCGTATCCTTGTTTAGTTTTATCGTTCCTGTTTTATCCTGCACGGTTGTCCGGATAGGAGTAATTATAACCTGTTTTTTTGGGTTGGGCAATCCCATATGTTTATATCACCATCTACCAAGTTTTGCAGGTGTTTCTTCTTATTTTGTATCTTTAGTATGTACATATAATCATGTTCTCAAATCTACTTTTCTCGAATAATTCGGCTCAGCTTTGTTCTTAGATACATACAAGTAAATACGGGTACGAATTTCTAAGTTTATTCTTTTATAACGAGAAATTAGATTTTTTCTGCAAAATAATTTCCTTGGTGTAAATTTTATGCCTGTTATAAATTTAGGCTTTTATCATCGTGAACTACATGCAATTTTACAGTGGGTCTTTTAGTGCTATAAATTAAATACAACGTTAACTATTTCAAGTATGTGTCTCAGGATTATGAGAGAGAATCCTCTAGAAGCAGGGAAAAGGAGATAGAGAAAGGGCGCGACAAAGAAAGGGAGAAGGACCGTGATCGTCATAGGGACAAGGATAGGGACCGAGAAAAGGATCGTCATCGTGGACGTCACCACAGAGATCGTCATAGGGATCGTAGTAGGGAACATAGTGAGAGAAGGGACCGGGGAAGAGATAGGGATGATGATGATTATTACCGCAGTCGAGATTATGACAGGTAATTTCATCTATAATAGGAACAGTCTTGATCACTTTTCTTGTTGTTTATTATATTTATTGGTTAACAAGTTATTTTTGCTTAAATGTTATTTGACAGAAGAAGGGACTATGATAGGGACAGGGAGGGTAGACACAGGCGCCGGTCCCGATCCCACTCAAGGAGTAGATCTGAGCGCAGATCAAAGTCTAGATCTCGATCTCGCTCACGGTCAAAGAGGTAGATCGTAAAGAACTTGATTTTTAGTAAAATTTATTTAGTTTCAATTGTATATTCTGGTCCCTGACTTGCTGTACCAAACATCATTCTTTTGTAGCAAAAGGATTAGTGGTTTTGACATGGCCCCTCCAGCTTCAGCAATGTTAGCTGCTGGTGCTGTGGCAGCTGCTGCTGCAGGTACATTTGCTGTTCATGAAAACTAAAATTGTTGTACCTTGTTAACTGTTATTTTTTTTGGATGATCTAGTGTGGAAAGTTCGTATCAAAATACTGATCTGGTTTTGGTAAGCTGTATTTTATCTTTTGTTTTGTATATATTACCTTTAAAGCAGTGGCCTTTGGAAGGATATAACATTGTTTTAATTTTTTTTACTTAGTGAATAATTCTGGAACTGAGAGGGTTTTGGTTTTGTCTTCTGTTTGGTGTTTGTTTGTTTGTTTCTATGTTTCTGTCTTTGGTTTTAAGAAGGCAATGGCGTGAGCCGACTTCTGTAGCTTTTATGTTCAAGGAGGAATCAATGCACCCAGTTTTGATGGTATTGTACGTCTTCAACTGGCAACTGTTGCCTGTTTTGGTAGTCTTGCTATATATTTCCTCCGGATTTAGCTTGTGATGGATTCTTTTTTCAATCTCTAGAACTGCGAGAGGTTTGCATATGCTGTGGACATGATGCACAAAAGTCCTAATGCTAAATCTACTGCTATAGAATTTTGACTTTTATTTATAACTATATACTCATATGAATTTGGAATTTCCTTTCAGGCCAGGTTCCTGGGCCAACTAACTCAAGCTTACCTGGAGTTTTTCCAAACATATTTCCTCTTGCAACTGGACAGGTATATATTGCTCCGATGCACCTGATATGTATGATCTTGCTTTATGTTCTGTAACTTTGTTTAATTGTGGTTTGCTGCAGCCGTTTGGTGCTCTCCCTGTTATGCCAGTTCAGGCAATGACTCAACAGGTACGATGGATTCCGTATGTTATGTAGGGTGTACCTGTCTGTAGAAAATAATTCTTACAGATATTTTTTATCATATGATTTCAGGCTACTAGGCATGCTCGCCGGGTCTATGTTGGAGGGCTTTCTCCTACTGCTAATGAACAGGTTATACCTTAAACTATTGTATCAGTATTGCATTTATGATTGAATAGAACCAATACTGACCCTTAATGTTTATTATAGTCGGTTGCAACCTTCTTCAGCCATGTCATGGCTCTAATTGGTGGAAACACTGCTGGTCCAGGTATTCTTGGGTTTTTTCATGGATTATACTTGAGTGAGCTAGCTGTGTTATTTTTCTTTTATAGCTGCTCATTGTTTTTTTGTTACATATTCAGGTGATGCTGTTGTTAATGTGTACATAAACCACGAAAAGAAGTTTGCTTTTGTAGAGATGAGATCTGTTGAGGAGGCTAGTAATGCAATGGCTTTAGATGGGATTATCTTTGAGGTATTTTTATTTTATTTGGATCTGATGTCAAATTCTTTTAATTTCTGTAAAAAAATTTGACAGAGTGTACCTTTCAGGGAGCACCAGTGAAGGTGAGAAGACCTAGTGATTATAATCCATCGCTTGCTGCAACTCTTGGTCCAAGCCAGCCAAATCCCAATCTTAATCTAGCTGCTGTTGGTCTAACTCCGGGTTCTGCTGGTGGGCTTGAGGGACCTGACCGGATATTTGTGGGTGGGCTTCCCTATTACTTCACAGAGGCACAGATCAGGGAGCTTTTGGAATCCTTTGGACCTCTTAGAGGTTTTGATCTAGTAAAAGATAGAGAAACTGGAAACTCTAAAGGCTATGCATTTTGTGTTTATCAAGATCTGTCAGTTACAGATATAGCTTGCGCTGCACTAAATGGAATTAAAATGGGAGATAAAACGCTCACTGTTAGGCGAGCAAACCAGGGTTCTATCCAGCCTAAACCTGAGCAAGATAGTATACTCCAGCATGCACAGCAGCAGATTGCTTTGCAGGTTAAGATTAGAATTGTTTTATTAAAATCATGTACCGTCATATTTCTTACAATTTTGGTGGTATTAGATATGGTTTGTTGGCTAATTTGCATGTTCTTTTTGTTTCTCAGAGGCTTATTTTGCAACCACAAGGTTTGCCAACAAAGGTTGTGTGTTTAACTCAAGCGCTTAATGTCGATGATCTCATCGATGATGAGGAGTATGAAGACATTGTGGAAGATATGAGACAAGAGGGTGGAAAATACGGTAAGATCCTTAAAACAATCTGATGCCTCTGTTTTAACATGTGATGTCTCTTTTTTTATTAATTTTCTTTTGTGTTTATATTTCTGTTTTACAGCACATTCTTGTTCTACATTCTGCTATAAAGAACCAAGCCTAACATACTCAGACAGAAGACTTGCTAACCCTCTTCTCATATATATTTGAAACTGTTTTCTCTAACGTATTCTTTGGAATACAAATTGTTTAATTTTTCCTCCCTTTTTCGGAATCGAAATGTTTACACGAAATATGCAGGTGAATTGGTGAATGTTGTCATTCCACGCCCAAATCCGAGTGGAGAACCCTCCCCAGGTGTCGGGAAGGTCTGTTTTGATACCTTTTTACATTTTCTTAATGTTCTTCCTATTAATGGTATATGACCCTCTCCAAAGCCACAACTAATACGTGAAAAAAAATATTTTTTTACGTCCGTAATTACATTCTGAGAATCATAATTTTTCCTACACAGTTTCTCCATGTATTTCCCCCTGATTTTACTGACTGTTCTCCGGTGATTAGGTATTTCTGGAGTATTCAGATGTTGAAGGCTCCAAAAAAGCTCAAACTGCCATGAATGGTCGGAAATTTGGTGGCAATCAAGTACTTGCCGTCTACTATCCAGAACCCAAGTTCTCCCAAGGTGACTATGATGGTTAATTATGTCCAAACAAGATATGAAATCAACCTTCGCTCTGTGCTTGTATTTGCTTCCTAAGGAACTAGCTTAAGCTTAGATGAATGTGTTTATGATTTTGATTGAATCTTTTGCTGCAGTCGGAACACACTGCTTACAAGTGTTTTGGTTTACTTAATTTTTTAGCTTTGACTCTTGGCAAGTAAGTATGCATAAAGTCAAAACTCAAAAGTAGTCCCACCTTTTGATTTTTGGTCATTTTAAATTTTTGATCTTCTAATGTTTTGTTTTTGTTTAAAATTTGTCTCGTTACATGAAAACTATTTTTTAGTCGTCTAATGTTCAATATCTCGACCTTCAAAGTCAAACTACATGGAATCTCCTCCCAGATGAACTAAACTGTGCCACTACAGCAATTGCAACATGCAAAACCCTCATCAGGAAAAAATATATTGATGAACAGGCAGACCATGAACAAAAGTCAAATTATAATAAATGTAAAACTTAGAAATTAATTATGTAATTATACTAATTTTTATTAACTGTGTGATAGATTTTTAAATATTAGATCAATTTATTATTATTTTTAAGTCTATTATTAATTAGTAACTTCTAATAATCATAAATGCAAAAAATATAGTTTGGGGACTATTTATGTAGTTTTTTCTTTAAACTTGGAATAATTCGAGTATATCCGCATCAACACTCTCACCCTGAGTCCGATAAAACAGGCTGAATTAACTCAGAAATTATGTAAACTTATGAGATTGAAATTAAGCCATTGTAATCGATTCTCAAGTTTGTAAGCAGGATCAGAGCCAGCAGTATTTGCTGCAATTGTTCCTAACAGTGCTGACAAATCTACTGCCGAGATTATGAACGACCTTGAAATGCTGGAGAGTTGGCGTTGAGCAAGCCTTGGCTGGATATATATACCTAGATCCATCACTGGTTTTATGTTCGGTAAGGTACATGAAGTAACTTGGGGGAAAAACTGAAAGTACCCGAATCCTAAGAACATTATCCTGCTACATAGCTTATGTTTTTGAGCCTTTTTTTCATGCAGACTGCAAAGCAATCAGGATCAACATAGTATTCTGAGACATAAAGCAGAACAAACCAGCTGTTCAAATGCTGAAATATTGACTGTAATCTTGTGATCAAACTCGAATAATTGTTGTCGTATGTTATATTTAGTGTAAAAGAAGTATAACATTCTTGTTAATCCGAGCAATGATACACTGTTGTATCTCAGTAGTCAGTACAAGATGAAGCATTGACCTGGACAACCCCTTCAAAACTATTACTATGGATACAGGGTGATGGTAAGTTGCTCGATCTCTAAACTCACGCAAACATACTGAATCAGATTCATTTGCAAAAGTAGACACAAAACATGGAACTCAAACAAAACTCAAACCCCCACAAAGAACTAACTTACAGATTTCAAACAATGTGTTTCATGATTAAGGAAATACCATGGCGAAAAGCTTAATTCCAGTAGATACTTAGTAACATATATAACTCAACCCAGAGAAGAACTTGAAAAATAAAGACACTAAAGTAGATTAATCCCATTAAGAGAAGAAAAAACAACCTTTGAATTTTTCGTTGTAATGGAACAAACTGAGAAAGAAGAATTAAAATCAAGGGAAGATAGAATAGAGCAAGGATAAGGAAGAAGCAGAATATTAAAGGGAGGAAACAGAAAAAATTAGGAAAGACTGAAATTTCATTCACTTGATCAATAACCAAAAACCTCCACATTTGGGGTTTTAAACCCTTACAATCAAAACGATAACGTAAAAGTCATAGGAAAATTATAAGAAAACTAAAAAAACGACGTCGTTTTTTTCCATTAAAAACAGTATGTTACAATACTCCCTACTTTAAATAATCGTTGTCCTCAAGGATTAACATAAAATTTCTACAGCAGTAGTTCTTGATCAACCTTAACCACTTCTGTCTTCTTCAAATGATTGTTTCCAAGAGCTCTCTTTGCCTTAATTAAAAATTGTAGCATGAACACACAATATCTCTTCAACTTATGCTGAACATCAAAGTTATCATTTTCGTGAATCAAAATACTCCTTCCTTTAACTGTATTTATCTTACTAGAGTAACATTGTTCTGATAATTTTTTTTGAAAAATATCCAGCTTCACAACTTTCAATTGACTTTGGATTTTAACAAAAAAACCATTGTATTATATTATCTCCCATGTTGGGCCACTCATAAGAAACTTTCGACATTTGAATCCCTTTTTTAAATGTAAACCACCAACTTTTTGGTTTACACTTCAATCTTCCAAAGGAATACTGTCTTCCAACAACTTCAAATTCTTCTTGACACTCCTCATCCAACTTTAACATTGTAACCAAAAATCTGTCCACCATGTCCATTATCTCATAGTTGTGCTTTATAATCTCCCTTTGAACATTAATAGGTAGCTTAAAAATCATGTCAAAAGATATCTCTGTGAGTTCTTCAATGTTGGTTCCACCATTGCTACATACTATTATAAGCAGACCCACAATATTATCTAGAACGACAACAAACTACAACTCGTTCACAAAATACCATTTTTCCCGCAGTGAAACCTTGCTAACCACTTTTCTTTCAGAACCATTTCGTTTGATCTCAAGAATCTATCCAAGCATCTTCCTTGGTTGACTTCGAAGGAAATACTTCTTAATAGAGTCACCATCGAGCATAGAAATAGTTCTTGTGTCCCCTAATGAATATTATGTCCGATTATGTTTCCAAATCCTAAAATTATTCAAATCAATAATATAAGATAAAAACTAGTTGTTCAGCCACCAATTCTCATGAGTAAATGAAGAGTTTGCACCCTTAATTAATCCCTTGGATAGAGATATTACATAGTTGATATCTCTTGCTTTGTTGCATTCATCCATCAATAGAAGCCTAAACTCATATGGGTCTTTACTTTCAATTAGTTTAGTTACAAATTTTGCTGCAGCTGGGGTCTTATATTTTTTCAAAACTCTTGCATCGAACACTTGAGCTAAGTCTGACTTCACTTCTCTAACGATCACTATTGAATCCATTGAAAATTCAACACGCCCCTTGAAGATTGTCACGTTATCTTGTGATCGTTCTAGCGCCTCTATCTTTGTATCGTTCTCAAGCAGATTATAGTCTGCATGAATTGTGTTAGGCTCTTCCTCAAACACTTTAGTACCTTGATTTGAGTTGTTCACACCATTTCGAGTTGTAAACCTTGATTGCCCAAATAAATCCTGAATAGTTCCACTAGAATTTACAAAAATTCTAACTTTCAATGGCTTGGACAAAATCGTAAACAAATCATCTAAACCCTCTGTCATCGTTGCTTTCACCATACTCATAAGAGACGACGGTTACGTAGAATTCTCCAATACTACTAGAGAACACAAACTTCCAGTAGTTTCCATATATTCATCTTCTATCATCACTTCATCATTCTCTAAATTATCTTCAAGTTCTATATTCAAACTATCCAAATACACATCAATATTTTTATCATCTCTAACTTCATTTTTTTCACACCCATTTTGTCAAACACCTTCAAATCACTTAAGTCTTCTAAATAAATTTCAAGTTTCATATCAATAGAATCACTTACCTCTGCATTATCCAAAATTTGAATATCAAGTTGACAACATCCATCATATATATTACGCCTTTGTAGAGAATTTTTTGTTACTGTATCACCGTAACCTTGAAATTGGATGAAGAATTGAACGCCATTCATCTTCTAAACTGGAATAATTTTTTGCAAAGACCCATATTGAGAAAACTCGATATAAAATTTCTTGAATAAATGGCCAAATAGCATGGTGGATTATAACCAGAAGGCTTTGATTTACAAAGTATTTATCGAACAACGATTTTAAATCATTAAAGAACAAATTGTAATCTTCATCCATGGCCGGCAACGTCACTCTGAATACTTTTGTAATGGAACAAACTGAGAAAGAAGAATTAAAATCAGGGGAAGATAGAATAGAACAAGGATAAGGAAGAAGCGAAATATTAAGAAGAGAAAACATAAGAAATTAAGAAAGACTGAAATTCCATTCCCTTGATCGATAGCCAGAAACCTACACGGGGTTTTAAACCCTTACAATCAAAAGGATGACATAAAAGTCATAGAAAAATTATAAAAAAACTAAAGAAACCACGTTGTTTCTTTCCATTAAAAAGAATACGTTACATTCGTCTCATCAATCTGTAGCATTATCCACGAAATTAACTCATCTATGAGAAGTAAAAACATCTATGAATTCCTGATAATTTCAGTCAATTCTAACAAAATCAGCATTACTAAGCATCAAGATTCGGTTTTATCACGTTCAGCTAGAAAAACTCATAATATTACGACATAAAAGGAGGAAACAACAACAACAATGAATTAGGGTGTACAAATTAGAAAATTGAGAGCATTAAAGGTTACGCTTCCCTCTGATCTTTCCCTTGCCGCCGGAACGACGCTTCTTTTTGGCCAATTTCAATTTCCTTTTGAGCTTCTTTCCTATTCCACCGGACGCTCTCAAGGAGGCCTTGGTCTTGTTGTCTTCACTGTCAGCCATCTCCAGTTCCATGGAGTTGAGATCGATTGTTGTGGGATTGGAGGCGAAAACTTGTTCTTCCAGGTGCATAGAAGCAGAGACGGGCAGTTTAGGGGCAGCGAGGGCAGCTTCAAGGGCTGCCATCTTGGCATCATCTTTCTTCTGGTAGAAGGGTTCAACTATTTCCCTCCTTATGGCTCTCAGCCTCTTCTCTCGCTTCGATCTCATCGACTTCGCCATTTTTCCCCTTGATAAGAAAAAATATTCCTGGGGTTTCAATTTATCTGTACGATTTACAGTAGTCCTGAATCTAGGGTTTTAAGCATATATCTCTTGCTTCTGGTTTGTTTGGTTGTAGGGCTGCCTTTATCCTATCTCTTGATACGGTTTCTTCAAACGCACCGTTTCACAAAGTATTTAAGGTGCAATGCAAGGGTTTGAAAAACTTTCAAAAATACTATTATTTAATTTTTAAATTTATTATTTTAATAATCTAAAAGGTAATTATAAGTAATATTTGTTTATAATTTATAATAATAATTAGTATTTTATTTTTTATTCAATGCTTTTATATTATACATAATAGACTTTCACGGAAGATTTGAAAATTTATATTAATTTTTTTTTTATTTTTCGTATCGCATCACGTGTTATGATAATGTGTAAATAAAAATGTTAACATATTTATATATTAATATTATAATTTTGTTGATATATATTTACATTTTATCAAGTCGTATAATGAACTTGCAAGAAGAAAATAAATAAATTTGTACCAATCCTTAATTAAGAGGTGTCAATTTTTTAGAAAAAAATATTTTTTTTATAAATTTAATATAAAATGATGTTTTTAAAAAAAATATAAATTAATATAATTTTAAGTGAATATTAATACTCTTTAAAAGAAAATTTACATAGTTTAAAAAAATTAATACTTATTGTTTATTCTTATATACTAAAAAAATTCTTCATAAAATGTTTAAATGGTAGGAGTGAGCAAACTTAATTCGATGTGAAAATTAGACTTGTCTTAATTTGATTTAAAATTTTTAAATAAAATCTAAATTATAAAATAAAAATTCGTAGAACTCAATTTTTTATTAGTGTAATTATTTTTTATGTTTGAATCGATTTCTTTAATTTTTTTTTGATACATATATAACAATCTAAAAACATGAAGAAATACAACACATGAAAAAATAGGAATATATATATATATATATATATAATTAGAGAAAAAACGTTTAAATTGAGATTAAAGTATAATATGATAATAATAATTATTATTAAATTTATATAAGAACTTAAAAAGTTGACTTGACTCGAAGTCTACTCAAATTTCATAATTTTGACTTAAATAAGAAAATCAAATAAAATTTAAATCGTATCATATAATAAATCAATTTAGATAACTCAAAAAATTTAACTTGACTCGATCAAACACTCGTTTTTTTTTATAAAACTAAATCTCTTAACTCTAACTCAGCAAAAATATATCAGAAAAAAACATAAACAATAGAAGAGGGGATTGATCAATAACGCTATTTTTTAACATTTGGATCACATAATTATTATATTAAAAAAAGACAAGACAATCATACATCTAAACTCAATCCGATTCTTACGTCCATTGTTAAACTAACTCAGCAACAGCCCAAACGGTTCAACACACTAAACCCAATTGTCGAATAACGGTAGATATCACTAATGTTAAAATCGTTAAATATTATTAAATTAATAATTAAAAATTAAAAATTTTAAAAATTCAACATACAATTAATAATTATATATTGGATCATTTTTTAATAAATATATGTTGAGTCTTTGAAATTTTTAATCTTTAATAACTAATTTAATTATGTTAACAATATTTAATATTAATAATGTTTAATGACCCGTAAAATTTTCCCTAACTTATCCTAAGAAATTAACATTTAACACCTCGACTAATCTCTAACCGTCCTTCCTTCAGAGTCGATGTCATCAAGGTCATGGTTGATTAACTTCAAGTAAACACCACTCCCCTTGATATTGAATTCCCAATTTCCATGGGTAATTTTTCTCCAGCTTGAGCTTTTACCAATCCTACCACGGTGGGCCTGTTGTAGCAATTCATCATATTTGCCCTTCAGTTTCCGTTGTTTGCCCTTCAGCTTCTCAATTTTGTTCTCCAGCACTTTAATAGTTTCCTACAAATATGTGTCTGATATGAATATATTATTTTATTCGTTTCTCGAATCCTTAAAAAACACATAGCTTCGGGATATAATTAGCAAATAAATTTTTTTCCAATGACTATAATTAATAAAATGGGGAGACCTACTTGCATCTGGAAACCCTTCTGCTTCAGCTCCACTATTTCTTTCTCTTTCTTTTCGTCGGATTTCACATATCCATCAAGTTCCCTTTTTAGACGCTCAACTTCTTTGCTAGCTTTCTCCAAATTTTCCTTTGTCTCCATCGCTTCTTGCTGGAATTATAATAAGAAACACATGAAACCAAGTGTAAGAAGCACCTGTCTATAGAAAGTAGAAGATACCCTTTTCTTGTCTCGAGATTTCTTTTGACTTGTCTTCTTCCTTTCTTTGATTTTATCAGTTTCATACTGTTTGGGTTGGTCATGGACTCCAGTCTTATCAGTCAAAGGTGCAAGCTGCAAGGTGTTGTCTCCTGCCTGCCAGTGTTCCGCTCCTATCATAGGTTGATTTGTGTGATGTTCATGTGAGCCGTCCAAAAGTTTGAAAAATTGTACTGAACTCCCATTCCCTCGTCCAATACCTATAAAAATATACGAAATTTGTGATTAGTAATATACGAATTGGAAAACATATTTATATCCTAGTTAGTACCTGAAGAAGGTTGCAACGCCGGTGCGAATGAATGGCAATCCTGAACTTGTTCATTTGCTCCTCCAGGTAACCGAGTCTGTGGATTTTCTGCATAGAAAGTGCGAAGTTCTTCTACATCTTTGAGAAATAGGAAATAGAAGAACTTCTCTGTACTGAGTCCGTTGATTTTCCATCATTTTTAGACAAAAAAATAGAGAGAGAGAGGAAAAGAAAACACCAGGATCATACACACATTTTATTAAAAAATCTGACCTAATTTTTTTAAGTGGTAATAATCTTTATATACCTAGAGAACGCTGCGACAAGGGGGAGAGTTGCAATGGAGAGAGTTGCAACAAGGGGGAGAGTGAGAGTCCCACCGGGCTATGCTCCGCTTCATATGTCATAGGTTGATTTGTTTGATGTTTATATGAAGCTGCCAAACATAGAAAACTCGTAGAGAAGTCAAATTCATCGCTCAACAAATAAAAAAAATTATATTTTTATCGATAAAACAAAAGATCGATTTTTTCGGTGTATTTGTACCTGAATAAGGCTGCAAGGGTGGTGCGGTTGAATGACAATCCTGTTCTTGTTCATGTCCTCCAACATCTACCCGGTTCTGTTGATTTTCTTCCAGGAAATCTTCCGAATAGTTTAAAGCCTCATTCGCAGAGTCCATAGCAGTACCTGTAAAATCTCAAAGCTTTGTGAAGGAAGGGAGTTGGAAGGTACAGCTGTTGGGAGATAGTAGTATTATTTATAGAAAAAGGCAGCAAGTGGGGAGTTATTACATTATCAACAGCGGATGACGGGACTAGTTCCACGTTATCTATAATACCTAATCATTAAAAAATTGTCAATTAATTTATATATTTTTATATCATTTTTTTAGTTAATTTTTATTTGATTATCTACTATCTATTTATATGATAATAAAAAATAAGATTTACTTTTAAAAAATTGACATAAAAAATATATAAATTAATTAATAATTTTTAATGATTAAAGATTATAAATAATATGGTAAAATCAATACATAAAATATTTTTTGGGGTGACAATAATTTTGGACAGTAGGTGGTGACGTGGTTACTGTTTTAACGCGGATAGATGTCGGGAGCATCGCGTGGACTCATGGAATGGTACCAAAAATTTATATTTATACATAACAAATGTTTGAACAAAGATATTGAACTAATCAAGTTGAAGTATTCATTTATTAATTAATCAAGTAATTAAAAACATTTATATTAATCTATTTTATATAAATTTAAATTCTAATATTTAATTAGAAAAATAATATCTCTACTTAATAAAAATTTTAGTTTATGGGATATCACTTTTGTTTTTAACTTTTTTGTTTTAATGAAATGAATATAAATGTTTTGTAACTCAAATAATTTTGCTTTCGCGACTTAATAAAACATAGAGTAAAATATGTTAGAGGTTATATTATTTGGTTATTTGATTATAAAGTTAAGAATAAGTATTTTATTTTTAAAATAAATAAATAATGATTTGATTATCTAATTATAAATTTAAAAATAAATAAAGCATTTTTTTTATAAAAATAACAATTCAATCACTCAATTAGTCATATAATTAAAATTTTATGACATTACCCATTTGTTATTAAAACTAAATATAGTTTGGTATAATAATAATTTTAGTCTCTGAAACTTAATCATTCTATGAATTTTATTTTAATTTAAAAACATCTAAAAAATTAAACCCTTCGTATTTAAAAATTTTATTGATAAAATGATTATGTTTATCAATAGATATTATTAAAATTATAATGGGTTCATTTCACATCTATCAGTTATTTAATAATAAAATGATTATATTTATTCAACTTATAATTATATTGATTATCGAGCAATAGATAATAACATAATGCAAAAATAATAGAAGGATATATCAAAATAATTTTGTGAAAACCACTTTTATTTTTCCACAAAAGGGTTGATGTTTTCAAAGTCTTCCTTGGGGCCATTCACCTATACAAATCTAACATTAAATTAGTACGGAGAAATTATATTATGAATTATTTTATTTATATAATTTATAAAATTAAAATTTATTGTTTTTTATTTTTATTAAATAGATATTTTTAACTAATTAATTTTATAGATAATACAATAAAAATATTTATAATATAGTTTTTATTTGTGTTGTGTTCCATCAACTTGTCGTTCCCAGCAATCTGGTAGAGTAGCCAGACTTGTCGCGTCAGTCGTGTAGTGCTTTCGCCTGAAATTCCCTCCTCTTCACAAGATCAAGAATGAATATATCTTACATTCTTTAGTTTGAATTAATATATTTATCGTTAATTATAGTGATTATTTTGTTTATTAATGATGTTAAAAAAGTCAACATAAAACACAAAATGAGAACACGCAATTTTCGTTCGATATAAATATATTTAACATTTTTAATATATTTTATGCATTCGGAGGATTCTTAGAAAACCATAACATCGTGATATTTTAATATTAATCGCTATATACATTCAAATAAAAATTAGGGGAAAATGGAAGTATACTCGTAATATAAGAGTGAATATAACTCGACTAAGTATAAAAAAATTAAATAAAATTTGAGTTATGAAATAAAAATTCAAATCATTTAAAATTATCAGTAATTATTTGATAGATTTTTAATTTGAGTCGAGTCTATCAATTTTGTATGATATATTATATATATTACATGTGAAAATATTAAAAAAATATATCATACATGGATAAAAAATTTGAATTATGAAATAAAAATTTAAATAATTTATAATTGTTAGTAATTAGTTGATAGATTTTTAATTTAACTCGAGTCTATCAATTTTGTATGATTTTCTATCGTAACATGTTGAATTATCGATACAATACAAAAATAAAACAACCGTTTGCCTGGCTGCATATTGGTCAATGGTCATGCCTGGTTAATGAAAACTTTAAATAAAATGGGATGAGACTTAATTAATTTTCTTAAGGTGATGATTTTTTTTAATTGAGAGGACTAAATTATTTATATAAAAAACATATTTTATGGTTTAAACATAAAAAATGAAGGGCCAAATAAAAATAAAATAAATTTCAGGGGTTCAAATATCCCGTTGTGTTTGACAAAATAGATGTTTTCCATAACAATACCTGAAAATCTCGAAGCTTTGTAAAGACCACTTTTTTTTTTCAGAAAAGAAAAGGGTTGAAGTTTTCAAAGTCTTCCATGGGGCCCATTGACCTAGAAATATCTAACCTTAAATTAAGACAAAGATCTGTTTTGAGTTGTGTTCCATCAACTTGTTGCTTCCAGCAATTTGGTAGAGTCGCCACACTTGTCGCGTCTCGTACAGTGTTTTCGCGAGAAATTCCATCCTCTTCGCAAGATCAACCACGAATATATTTTACATTTTCTGTTTGAATTATATTTATCGCGGGTTATAATGATTAATTTTTTTAGATAAATTATTTTTTATTATTCAAAAAAAATTATACAGCCTCAAACAAGATTTTTATACGTGAAAGTTTGGTCAACCATCTTATTAGAGAATCCTTCAAGTCACACAAATTAATCTATTTATATTATTAATTTGTATATTAATCTGATGTGTGTTTGCACATATTCTATCCGTAATATATGCAACCAAAACAGAATATTCTTTATGTTCATTCCTAAATCTTCTATGATTTCTTTCCTCCCAAATGTTATATACATAAATTCTACAATCAATTTTAAAGATAAAACAATCAAAGATTTATCTTTCAATCGAGTTTGCATTTATTTTAATTCACCTTCCCAATCCAACATCCTTCTTTGGATCCCACACAAATGGAGAACACTATTTCAGAGTTGCATCGAGCATGAACACTTTACAAAAACATGGTTACGAGTTTCTAAAGTAGTGCCATAAAAAGCACAAGTAGAGTCCAAGTTTAACCCTATACGTTGCAGTCTATCCGAAGTCGACAATCGATCAATAACAGTCATCTAAAGAATAATAAAGTGTTTAGACACTTGTAGATTAAACCAGACAATCTTGTGCCAATGAACTTTGGCCTGCCTCTCAAATTACATTTCAGATTTTTCTAGTGTTCAGATTACTAGAAGGGAGTAGAGTCCACAACACTGGTCTCAACTTCAACATTTTTCTTAGGTACCAACTATAGTGAAGGTTGCATTCAACATTTCAAAAGTCAAGCCGAAGGTACAAATCAACCGTCTTTCTATTGTAACTTCATTATTAGTTTTACTTTAAATTAGTGCGTTTAGGATTTAAGGTTAAAAGTTTAAATAAAATTTAAAAAATTAAAAGTGTATTTTTAAGGTGTAAAAAAATATAGTTAAGGTTTAAAATTTATTTATTTTAATAGAAAAATAAAAAGAAAGAATGGGATTTCTACTCGTTCTCCGAACATGTTAAAACACTACAGACCAAGAACTTTGACGTAACTCCAAAATGTAAGCCATAATGGTCAGAGCACCATGTCGACAAGAATTCACATTGATTAATCTGAAGGCATCTAAGCAATCCTTCACCAATAAATCCAAAAGAATCAATAATTAAAAACAAGTTCAATCCTTCACCAACAAAGCCAGACATAACAAAACCACCTAGAGATGAGTAAGATGCTACAAGATCAGCCATTTTCATCTGGTTCACAACCAATTCATCAAATAACAAACTTTTGGATACAACACTGCAAACTTCACCATCAATTTCAAGCCCAAATCGTACTTCTAGACACAACCACGCTTTTAAACAATGCACAATTCACTACCATTATCACGATTGAATAGAATTTACTCCCAAATCATACTTTTAAACAATGCTCCATTGGCCACCATTTTCACTTTCAAATCCGAAACCAGACCATACTTCTAAGCAACATAACTAATCACAACCAAACTTTTAAGCAATGCACAATTTGTCACCATTATCACAATCAAATTCAGTCACAAGTTGTAAATTGTACTATTCAAGATCATACCTTTAAAAACAAACAATGCACCCCATTAGCACACTGAATTTTAAGCACATATCCTAGTTATATATATATATATTGCTCTTATGGTTCCAGAGTCTAACCCCTGACTAATCCACTAGCGTACTTTTAGATAGTGCAGAATTCACCATCATTATATCAATCAAACTTGATCTCAAACATGCTTAAACAATAACACTAATTACAATTATACTTTCGAACAATGCTCAATTCATCACCATTATCACAATCAAATTTGAACCTAAGCATACTTTTAAACAATAACTAAATCAGATAATCTGAAACAAATATTTATCTACATCAGATTTTACACCGACAAAGCAACTTCATTTCCCTCATTAAATTATCCTTCCTAATCCCACATCAGAAACTAAACAAATATCCCACTAAAAAAATACAATTAATACATAAGAGCAAGAACTATTACAACCTATGGATCTTAAGTTTATAAAAATATAATGTACCTCAAATTTCAAATGACTCCAAGTTAAATTTGAGCTAGGAAAGCAACCCAGATCCCCCAATCCCCATTTCCACCATTACATCACTCTTCCTCATCACTCTCATCGCTAAAATAGCTCGCTTTTCTCATCGTCATCTTCTTCTTTTCCTCCGCCATCTCTGCTTTTCTCAACCTTTCCTCTGCAGCCCCATCCACCACTGACGCCCAATTATCCTCTTCAAACCTCTCTCCACCGTCTGATTCTTCCTCTCCCCAGTCCCCGCCATCCTCCCTCTTCTCCCCGCCACCACCACTTCTCCGCCCTTTCTTTGGCACCGGTCTCTCCCTAGGCCCTAACTGATTCCTCGGACACTCATAAGACAAATGCCCGCTAACTCCACATTCATAGCATTTAGACTTATCCTTATAAACCCTTTTCTTAATAAACTCGGGGGCTCGTCCATTATCGACGGCAATTGAAGCGCTTAGGGTTCTGCCGTTGAGTACTTTCCCGTGCATGGAACTCGCCGCAGATAGCGCATCCTCACGGGAAACAAACTGGACGAAGGCGACACCCTTTGAATTTCGAGTGGTTCGGTCTTTGAGGATTGTTACGCGGGCAATTTTGCCGAAGGTAGAGAAGAGGGTGTGAAGGTCGGAATTTGTAAGGGAGTAGTCGAGGTTGGAGACGTAAAGGGTTGATTTCGAAGGGGCTAGGCCGCCGGATCCGCCGCCGCCGCCACCACCTGTAAATTTGGTAGTAGTTTGATTCGAATTGGATGGTCCCGAGGAGGAGTATGGTGGGGCGGCGACGGAAGAGTAGCGGAAATAAAAGGTTTCGTCTTCTTCACTATCGCTGCTTTTGGTGGATTTTCTTTTAAAACTCATTTTCTCTATTTTGGAGATTCTATAATTCAAAGCTCAGTATAAATGGCAAATTTATGCAAATATAACTTTTTTTTTATTTAATATTTAGGTATAGAAAATTTAAAAGAAATATTGGCAATATAAGTCAATATAAACAGTAACCTAAAGATCACGCCATCAAGAGATGGTAAGGTTTACTTTTTTTTTTTTTTTAATCTCTTTAACCGGTTAAATTCACATAAAAAACGCCATACGGAGCTGACGAGGTCCAAACTGCACCACACCATGCAGTTGTAGCGAGGTTCCTGTTTCAGTCTGCCATGACAGCATTGAATATTGACCGGCGGGTTGGTTGCATTTTGTATTTATTGACTTCAAACAAATATGTTCATAGAGAGAGATAATATAATAAATAGATATAAAGTCAAAAAATGTCTTATATTATTTATATTATTTGTGTATCACGTTATTTTTATTTTTATTATTATTATTTAATTATGTTGATTTTATTAGATATATAAGATATTTAAAAATTTTATTTAAAGATAAAGTCTTTAAAATTTGTTTTAAAACCTATATTATATATGAAAAATATAATGAATAGGTATAAAATTAAAAAATATCCTATATTATTTTTGTATTACGTTATTATTATTATTATTATTTTATTACGTTGATTTTATTAGACATATAAGGTATTTAAAGATTTTATTTAAGAAAATAGATCGTTAAAATTGTTTTAAAATCAACATTATATATGAAAAATAAACTATATAAATGACGTTTAAAAGAAAAACGTCATTTATAGATAATATCTTTTATTTTTTTTAATATATTTTAAAAAACATTCGAAACAATGATACACTTAACATACTAGCATATACATTATAAAAATTAATTAAAATCTAAAATATAATTAAAAATTATATATATATTTAAAATTTTAATTTTAAATTAAATTATTCTAAAAAATCCTGTTACGTTGTTCTTAATATTTTTAATATAATCCAGGTAAAATAAAACCATTGACTGGGATTCACAATCTGAACCATTGAGAATGTTTAAATCACATTGTAAATTGGGAAGCAACAAAGTTGTAGAAAATAAGAACACATCTCAGAGTCTGGCGGTCTTAAAATTTGAAAAAATATCGTACTTTGAAGACTTTAATTTCCTACGTCACAATCAAAACAAAAATATATTTTTGTTTTAATCTGCATGACAATATTTTATTTTGCATGTATTGACTAGTGGGTGGTTGGGCTATTTGCATTTTATACGTATTGACCGGTGGGTGATTGGCAACAGCCTGTAGCATAGGTCCAGGATAGTAATACAGGTTTGCTGCATGGATATTGGAAATAGCACCACGCCACCACAAGGTGGCGAGCTGGTGCTTTTTTATTTTTTTTACTATTCGTGTGTGTATATATATATATAGGTATTGTAGTTGGAAATTTTTACATGCAGTGATACACACCAAAATTTTTATTATTCTTGGATATTAGAAATTTTACTCTACATATTAATTCGAAAAGTTTAAAAGTGTAAGTGAGAAATTTGAGATAATTTTATAAAATTGGTAGATCGGTGTTTTTTCCATAGATTCGAAAAGTAAGTTTATTTTATTAATTTTATAAATAGTATTATTGATTTTCTGATTATATTATATTTTCGGGTTAAGTTTTATTTATTATAATAAAAAATTAATTTTGGTAGATTATATTCTTGAATTTTTTGATTATATTATATTTTTGGGTTATTGTTTGTTTATGCAACAAATTAGGTATTATTATGTCATTGTCATTGATAAATATTGTTATATTATCATTTTATGTTAATTTTTTTTATTATATTAAAAAGTGTTAGTAGCATAGGTAAATATATTTATATAAGATGACATTGTATTATTGTTTTAATTTGTTGATGAATTATTTTAACTAATTTTGGGTTATAATCTTCATTTTTGCTTATATCATGTATTTTTTTATTATGTTTTTTATTTTTCTGATTATATTATATTTTTTGAATATATTTTTTGCCTTATTAGGTATTTTTTCATTGTCATTGACGAATCAAGTTGTCTTTTATAACATGAGTTCATCAACAATTTATGATACTAAACCTATATGTGATCGTTGGGGCAAATTTATTGATGATTTTAGTGAAGATGACGAAAATATTATTCCGGTTACAAAAGATAATGAGGTGCACTTACTTGATGGTGACGATGTTGAAGCTGTGGTGACAAATGTATCTGAAGGTAATGGTATAACTGTTGAAGATGATGTTTGGGCCATAGCTGTTGCTGGACTCGGTTTAAGAAACAAGGTACCTCCAGCTTGGGGTTATGTTAATCCAGATCCACAATAAGTCGAACCCCCATGTTCACCTTATGTTCCTCTATCACACATGTTTGAGGTTGATTATGCTACAATGCGAGATCCGGAACATCAAGCGCACGTATTCGGTTCTTTATCTTCTACGAGCTTTGGTGAATTGGTATTGAAGGGTCAATTCGAAACAAAAGAAGCTGGGCAACTTGTAGTAAAGGAGCATTATACTTGCAGGCATACGTCATTTTGTGTTGCTGAGTCTAATACACAAACCTACTGTGTACAGTGTATTAATTGGAGAAATAAATGTCCTTGGTGGGTATGAATCTCATACAAGAAATGCAGTCAAATGTGGGAGGTTTAATGGTTCGTTGAACAACACACTTGTTCCAATATGATTTTATCATAAGACCACATTAATTTAGATTCTGATCTTATATGTGCTTACACAAGATCCTTGGTTGAACAAGATCCACGAATTTCGATTGCAGTTTTGGTCGCATCTATCCGAACTCAATTTGGATATATCCCATCTTATTATAAGGCATGGATGACAAAACAGAAGGCGATGACATAACTATTCGGTGATTGGGATAAATCATACAACGAACTCCCAACTCTTTTACGAGTGATGCAAATATTCATCCTTATAACCGTGGTAGAATATGAAACAAAATCTGCTTTCAACTTCCAACGTCAGTTAATTCCTAGTACAATGATTTTTAGTAAATTATTTTGAGCATTTAATATATGTATTCAAGGGTTTCCGTTCTACAAATGATTGATCCAAGTTGATGGCACCTGACTGTATGGGAAGTATGGTCATATATTACTTGTAGCTATTGCACAAGATGGAGACAATAATATATTTTCAGTCGCATTCGTCATACTTGAAAAGGAAGACACGAATGGATGAGATTTTTTTTGAAGAATCTTCGTAATCATATAATAAAAGAAGACAGTATTTGTATAATTTCTGATAAGGGGATAGCTCTTTTATCAGTAATCGACAAAGATGACAGCTTATAGAAGCCTCCTCATGCATATCCCGCCTATTGTATACGATATATAGCGTCAAATGCAAAGACCTATTTCGGAAACAATCAAATCCGTAAAGAGATTTTAAATGCTGGTAATTTTTTATTTAATTTCACTGTTAAATTTTAATTATTCGCTTTTATGACAAACACATTCTTTTTTTAAATAGGTTATGAACTTGTTCAACCAAAATTTGATGCGAGGATAAACCGGTTGAAGCGACATGGTGGAAATATTTTTAATTTTGCAAATGGAATACCTAGAGAAAGATGGCCTCAAGCATACGATGAAGGTCGACGTTATGGTCATATGAAAGCTAATCTTATCGAGGTTATTAATTCAGTTCTGAAAGGAACACAACATCTCCCAATTACAAGTATTGTATGGGAGACTTACTTCAGATTGAGTAAAGTATGGTCTGACAAAGGTCAACAAGTTAATGCTCAAATATTGAACGGATAACAATGGTCTCAAACCCTGAAAAATAGAGTGATTGAACTACAAGCTATTGTCACCTCTATGCGAGTCACCACATTCGATCCACAAGGGTTTCAATTTTTTATTGAAGCTAAGATCCGAGGTGAGCAATAAATATTCACCGTAAACCTTTTCCATAGATGGTGTGACTGTGGTGCATTCCAAGCTTTTAGATATCCTTGTTCTCATGCACACGCCGCATGTATACATTATCGTTATGACCTTATAGGTTTGCGGATCAATGTTATAAATTAGAGACAATGACAAATATATACAGAATTCCTCCAATCTATGAAGAATGGTTACCAAATCCAGAGTTTCGTAGAAAGTTGAAGGGTCGACCGTCATCCACACGTATCCATACCAATATGGATGACGCGAATCAAAGAGAGGGGGGACTTCTAGTTAAACATTATACTCTTTTTAGGGGAGCAAGTCACATGAGAAATAATTGTCTGAACAAATTCAATCTTTCAAATTATCACGCCTAACTTTGCCATGTAATTTTTTAATGTTAGTATTAATTTTTTGAATGTTAGTACACAATATTTCGAACATTAAAAATAATACAAGTGCCATACAAATATTAAAAATATTTCTTATAAAAAATACTACAAGTTTCATGCCCGTACATACCTTAATGTCTCCATCGTGGTAATTCTTGCCTATGGAAGGATGATGTCTGATCATAACGTCTCGGTGATCGATGAGCTCTACATGGCTCCTCCATATTCGGCTCATCGTTGTCAAATAATTCATCATTCATTATTTGCATTATTGGTGGTGTGATATATATATTTTCTGGATCGTATACGGGTGTATTTTGATACTAAAATTATGGAACGTATCCTCCATCATTATTATAACCTGACTGAGAAGATGAGCTTCCTTGTACTGATTCAGGTTGAGATTGAACGGGAGGCCAAGACGGCATCTGATTAAATTGCACGTGCCTTGAACAATGAGGATTTTCAAACCATGCACTTGCTTCTTCAAGACATACTATAAAAGGTTTTCCGTTTACTGAAAACCAAGAATAGTACTCTGTATTAAATTCAAAATCATTTGCTTCAATTGAACTCAAATTAAGAGGTCATGATGTCCATCTTTCCTCCTATTGCTCAATAAATTTAACTTGTTTCACAACCCAATTTTCATTGAATCGACCACTACGAAGAGTATGAATCCGTTGAGGTGAAGATTTAGGAATGTATTGATAAAAGTTGAATTGTCGCAATACTCGATCAGCACAATGAAACTCGACGATAGAAAAATGAATCAAAGGCACGATTGCTCCCCAGAATGAGGAACATTACTTAACGCTGTCAGGTATACAAGCCATGATTGTTTCGTTATTGTATGAATGCCAAATAAACTGAAAAAAATATTAATTTATTATAAAATACAATTAAAAAATTTGTGAAAAAATTATATACATGATTTTTTCTATTGTTTGGATTTTGAGTCTTGTTTCTCTAAGAGTGTTGTGAACCACACCCGTATTTCTCAATTTATGCCTCCATCTGTCAATATTTTAGATTTATAGTTCTAAATAATCAATAAAATTGTATAATATTCGAATATAAAAACAATGATTACTTCCAACAAGCGGAAACTCCATTTCTACCGGTACATCCAAGACTGTAATAATATTTGGCATCCACCTATATCTGAATTTTTCTTATCACCGTTCATAATTGAGACCTTGCATATTTCATGATACAAAAAAGCCAGTATTGCAGATCCCCAACTATACGTAGCAGTGTTGTCAAAATCAGCCAAGAATGATAGATATTGAATGTGAACCATATTTCCAGAGGTGTCTGCCATCAATATCCCACCAATGAGTTGTAATATATAATTAGCTCGGGTGGCAAATGCAAGTTCTTGTTGTCCATAATCATCTTTTATAATAAATTCACACTGTAACATTACCATTCTTAGACGAAGACCGTTCACACATGATTCCGGAGGAATTTTACCAAGATATTGCATACAAAGCTCATACGCATTATACTTGTTCTCTGTAACCAACGGTTTTCCGTTGATTTGGACACTCAATTGTATCGCAACATCTTGTTGAGTTATTGTATATTCGCCGAATGAGAAATGAAAGGTGTGAGTCTCCGGTCTTCTTCGTTCAATCAATCCAGTAATCAATCTGGGGATAATCTTAAATCCACAGAGAAATGAAGCATAATAAAACCCGACGCGTTGAAAGTAAGGAATTATTTGTTCTGAAGGTTCTTTTATCTTCATTCCTCTACAGCGAATGGTATGTTTCACACCCTGTAATAATTAATTATTCAATTAATAAATAAAATTTAGTGCATTTTAATATAAATGAATTTAACGAATTTTTTTATATTACTTACTTGTTCTCTAGTCAGATGAGACGAAATGTGCTCATGATCACGATACAATAAAACACTTGTAGATGCCATCTTCTATTTGAAAATTTATACAACTGAAGATTAGTTAAAACAGTTTATCAACAAATTAAAAAACAACACAACATTTGTATAAATATATATATATATGCATAATCAATAACCGAATTATAATGTAATTAGAAAAATCAATAACATAATCTACCTATATATATATATATATTGCAAATGCATAATCAATAACACAATCTACCTATATAAATATATATGCATAATCAATAACCCGGGATATGCATAATCTATTCTACTAAAACATAACTTATAAAAAAATAAATACCAGAAAAATCAATAAAAGAAATAAATCAATCTTATTTATAAAATTAATAAAACAAACTTACCCTTTGAATCAAATAAAAAAAATCAGCAACGATTTGTTAATCTCACAAAAATCTCTCAATCACACTTACACTCTCAAGCTTCTCGAATATGTAGAGAAACAATCACACTACATGCAGAGCAACCAAACTACTACTATATAACCACAAATATTAAATAAAAAATATTTAAACACCAGCTCGCCACCTTATGGTGGCGTGGTCTTATTCACCAGCTTTTGACCGAATCTTTATCCCAAGGTGGTTGGTTCTATTCTTTGGTTGGGTCCTTTGACCGGTGTATATTGCATTGTCTCATTTTTTTTATTATTTCCAGCTCTTTTTGTATGCTTGAAGGTGTCAGTGCCATGCATGGATAATTCTGCATGGTTCAAGCTAAATTTTGCATGGTTTAGGCCAAGTGATCAAAGGCATGCATTGATCGGTGTGTCATACTGTTTTGGCCGGTTATCAAGAGTTGACAGCATGTGACCTCGTCAGCTTTTTGTAGCAATTATCCATGTGTCTCAAACGGCTCAGCTTAGCCGACTGAAGAGATGAAAAAATGAACCTCGCCACCTCTTGGTGGCGTGGTCTTTAGGTTACTGTTCATATTGGCCTATATTGCCAATATTTCTTTTAACTTTCTTATACCCCAAATATTAAATAAAAAAGGTTATATTTGCCTAAATTTTTCAGTATAAATACTGGTAAATTTGGGTAAATAATCCAGGCCCCCTTTTTTATTTGGTTAATAGGGATCCCCACAGTTTATTTGGGGATCTAGGACAAAAACTACAGTAACACCAGGGAAAACGCCACCTACAGGTAGCGTTGTCTCTCGATTATACAATCGGCTCATGCTGAGCCATAAAGCTGGGGAATAAAGTTGGGGGAGTGCTGAGCAGGTGTGTAAGAAAACAGGTCACCACCTCGAGGTGGCGCTGAATCAAAGCTGGTAATTCAGCGTCCAGCATGCTGCATGCACTGTGCCATGTATGCACAGAACCTAGGAAGCACAGGGACGACACTTTGAAAGCGTCTCGCGTCCCCGATACGTTTTTGAGAAAGGGACAGTGCGGGGATGGTCGAGGAACGTCTCGGGGATGGTCAACACTTAGCAAATACGGTCAACGTTTACCGGGGACGGTCAACATTTATCGGGGACGTATTTGGGGACGTTCCCACAACCTTCTGATCAAGAATAGAAGCTTTCTATTAAGATTTTCCAGACACCGGTGAAAGTGAAGAAGAATAGTAAAGAGAGAAGAAGATGAACAATGAAAGCCTGAAAGGAGAAAAAACCTGTAAATTTTGTTTTTAACTTTTTGTGGGGTCCATAATTTTTACTTTATTAAAAATTAGGTTATTTTTTATTTTTTATTTTATTATTATTAATTATTTAATCAGATAATATTATTAAGATTTTAATATTCAAAATAATTATATTAATTTTAATATAAATTATACAAAAAAATAAATTTAACATTAATTTTAATATAAATTAATATAAAAATAAAATTTATTTATAATAATTATTTTTTAAAAGATGAATTTTTTAAATAAATATATAATATGTAAAAAATATTATATAATATATATTTTAAAGCATTGATCTTAACTTAAAGAAACTAAAATAAATAATTTGATCTTAAATTTTATTTTTGTTTTACAAGTAATTTTAGTATGTTCTTTATTTGCTATTTTATTTGTATTGGTTATTTTAAATATTTTATGACCAAAACATAAATATATTTTTTAAACATAATCTATAAATATGTTTTTATTACTTTATTTTATATAAAAAATCATATTATTCATGAATGTGTATTTATTATTTTATGTAATTACAAGTATTTTATTAAAAACATTATTATTTTTATTTTAATTTTTTATTAGTTTTTTTTCTTTTATTAATATATAATATTATTATTTTATATTTGTCGTACCCTTGTCATACTCGTACCCTATAATTTTGAGAATTGTCGTTTTTCATACCCGTCCCCGTCCCCTTATTCGTACTAGTGCAACATAGCACAGAATATATCAGGTCGCCACCTTCAGGTGGCGTTAGACCTGCTGCATGGGCCCATTCGTGCTTCTTTTTTTTTTATCTTATAATATATATATATATATATATGTTTGCTATACAAATTTATAGAACATCACAACTAAACCGATTTCAAATTATTGCTTGGAAGTTTTCTTTGCTCTCAATTTCTACATGGAGAAAATATTGTAGGGGCAAGTCAAAGCTAAACTCTGAAGAAGAAATATACGTAAAAGAAATTCTGTAAGATTGATTATGTTGATTTTCATATTTTAAAATTGTTTACTATTTTTGGTTTTATGCTATTTTTATGGAAAATCTTTGTTATTTTTATGGAAAATCTTTGTTATTTTTATGAATATGCAGTTATAATGAGTTCCATAAATTATGTTGATACCGAGAATCTTGTTGGTCGATGAGGAGAATCACTTGATGATTTTAGCGATGATGAAGAAAATATTGTACCTCTAACAGAAGAGATAGCGTAAATTTACTCGATCTGGATGATGTCCAAGCTGTATTGACAAATATGAATAAAGGGCAACTTGTGGATGTTGAAGATGATGTATGGGAAGCCGTTGTTGCTAAATTTGATATGAAAAATGATCCACCTACTTGGGGTTACGTTGAACCAGAGCCCGAGCCAGTGTAACCTATTTATCCATCTTACGAACCACCATCTCGTATGCTTGAGGTGGACTATACTACCATGCAAGATCCGACACATGAAGCTCATGTATTTGGTTCTTACTCATCTTCCCACTATGGGGAATTAATCTTAAAGGCTCAATTTGATACGAAGAAAGATGCACAACTATCTGTTAAGGAGTATTGCATCAAAAGACATATGTGGTTCTGTGTTGCTGAATCGAATACACAAACCTATTGCGTACGTTGTATCAATTAGAAGAGCAAATGTCCTTGGTGGATAAGAATTTCATACCGATAAAGGAGTCAAATGTGTGAGGTTACTCGATTCAATGAGCAACATACATGTTCAAATGTATCCTTACCACAAGACCATATTAATTTAGACTCTGATCTAATTTGTGCATACATCAGACTATTGGTTGAAAAAGAACCGCGGATTTCAATTGCAGTGTTAATAGCGTCTATCAAGAATCAACTTGGATATATTCCCTTATACTATAAGGCATGGATGGCAAAGCAAAATGCAATGATACAAGTTTATGGAGACTGGGATAAGTCTTATAATGAGTTGCCAAGTCTTATTCGACCAATGAAGATCTTTATCCCGGGAACTATGATCGAGTATGAGACCATACCAGCATGCAACGTACGAGGTCAACAATTATTCGGTAAAAGGATATTTAGTAAGTTATTTTGGGCCTTCAATGCTTGAAGGCTTCCCATTTTGCAAGCGCATGATTCAAGTGGATGATACATGGTTATATGGGAAGTACGATCATATATTACTTGTTGATATTGCACAAGACGAAGATAGTAATATATTTTCAATTGCCTTTGTCATAGTTGAGTCGGAAGACACTGATGGATGAGAATTTTTTCTGAGACATTTACGCAACCAGGTAGTGAAAGAAGATGGAGTATGCATGATTTCTGATCGAGGTATCGCGCTGTTATCAGTAATCGACAAACCCAGAAGTTTATGGCCTCCTCCGCATGCATATCCCGTATATTACATTCGACATATTACAGCGAATGCTAAAAAAAGGTTTGTGAATAATGAAATCCGAAAAGAGATTTTAAGTGCAGGTAATTTTTTAGTAATTTAATAAATAAATAAATAAATTTAATTTATTTATTTATTTATGATTCGTTCTTATTTTATTATTATTTTTTTATGAAGGGTACGAACTAGTTCAACCGAAGTTCGATGCGAGAATCAGAAGGTTGAGACGACATGGTGGACTAGTATTTAAGTTTGCAAATGACATCCCCAAAGAAAGATAGTCACAAGCGTATGATGAAGGTAGACGTTACGGACATATGACAACAAACCTTACCGAAGTAATAAATTTCATAGTTAAGGGAACATGATATCTCCCTATTGTAAGTATTGTGTGGGAGACATATTTTTGATTGGGTAAGGTGTAGGTCGATAAAGGACATGAGGTTAACGCTCGAATAAATAGTGGACAAAATTGGAGTCAGACCCTGTACGATCGAATGACTTCACTTCAAGCGAATGCAAGCTCTATGAGGGTAAGAACTTTCGATCCAAGTGGTGCCGAATTTACTATAGAAGCTATAGTCCGAGGTGAGTCAAGAATGTTTGTAGTTAACCTTCATCGTAGATGGTGTGAGTATGGTCAATTTTAAGCATTTAGATATCCCTACTCCCACGCTAGGAATAGGCTGATGAAAATTAAATTACCGTAACACTCTATCAGCACAATGATACTCTACAATTGAAAAATGGATCAAAAGTGTCACTGTACCCTAGAATGTACGACATTGAAGGACAACTGCTGGTATGCACGCCTCGATTGTAGGATTAACGTAAGGCAACCAATTAAACTGTTAAAATAATTATAAAATTAATAATATATATAAGAAATAGTTAGTAAAAAATGGATTACAATACCTGATTTTTCCAACAGTTTGAATTCTTATTCTTATATCTCTAACATTGTTATGTACAACACCGACATTCCTCAACTTATGTCTCAATCTGTAAATATAATATATATATATATATATTAAATCAACATAAAAGTTATATGACTACTTTTAATTACAACATTACCTTCCATCCAACGAGAATTCCATATGTATGAGACGTTCGACAATTGGAGTTAAATAAGGTAATCTATACCATGTCCAAGACTGCAATAAGATTTGATATCCCCATATCTGAATTTTTTTCTCCCCAATCATTATTACGGTTTTGCATAGTTTATGGTATAAAAAATATAATATTGCAGATCCCCAACTGTAGTTACCAATTATGCTCAAATCAGCTAACGTTGGAAGGTATTGTGTGTGAACCAAATTGCCACCCAATGATTTGCATGATATATGCTCTAATTGCAAACATAATTTCTTTATGACTAGAGCTCTCAGTTACAAAAAAACCATTTTGTAACCATGAAATTTTTAAATGAAGACCGTTTACACATCCATCTGGAGGAATTTTACCAAGATATTGCATACAAACCTCAGTTACTCGATAATTGTTGTGTCCCACCAATGGATTCCCATCTATTGAGATACCTAGTTGTACAGCTACATCTTCAAGAGTTATTGTACACTCACCAAATGGAAAGTGAAAAGTGTGTGTGTCTCGGGTCTTCAACGTTCAAGCAAACCAATAATAAACATGGGCACAATCTTAAAACCACGAAGAAAGGAAACATTATAAAAACCAGAAAGTTGTAAATAATGAATAATTGCTTCCGAAGGTTCTTTAATTTTCACTCCTCTACGACGAATAGTATGCCCCAAATCCTATTAAAATTAAGTATAATTAATTATTTAACGTATTAAAGATAACTAGATAACACATAATAAATTATTGTAAATAAATAATTTAACTACTTCTTCATCATTAATATGAGATGAAATATGTTCGTGGTCACGATATAGTAGAACTCCTTCAGACGTCATTTTTAAATAATCTGTAAAAAAGAAGATAAAAAATAGACAATATTATATTCGAATTAAACACAAAATTAAATACACTAAATATTTAATTAATAAAATTAAACAATATATTACTAAATTACACAATAACAATAAACAAACTAAAAACGATAATTAAACCATAATAAAAAATAAATATCAATGCACAAAAATTATAATACCTTTTGAATAAAAAATATTTGTGTAAAAATTCTTTCACTCAAAATTTTCTCGTGCAAATACACTCCTCTACTCAATTTTAACCTTCAACCTTCAACATCCACCAAAAGCCTTATATATAAATCGAACCCTACACCAATAATGGTTTTCGCTCAGCTCCGTTCACATGAATGCACGCAAACTGTCATCGCCTCCTGCATGTGACGACCTGAAATTAATAACACTGAATTTCTTTGCTCTCAATCGCTGAATCGTTAGCATGACCCTGGCGCCGAGTACATGGCTCATTGCCATGCCATGCATGCAGGGCTGAATTACCAGCCTTTCCCTAAAGGCCACCTTGAGGTGGCGAACTTTCACATGGTTCTTTATTGTCCAGCTTTATGGCTCAGCATGAGCTGATTGTATAATTGAGAGACAACATCATCTGCAGGTAGCGTTTTTCCTGACCTTACTGTAATTTTTGGTCTAGATCCCTAAATAAAATTTAAGGATCCCTATTAACCAAATAAAAAGGGGCTTGGATTATTTGCCAAATTTTTCCGGTAAATTTTCCCTTTGGTTCTTAAATGTTTAGTTCGCAAATTATTTTAATCCAAAATTCAAACTATATAGGATAAATTATAGTTATGGTCCCTAATGTTTTGATAACTTTTCAGTTTGAACAATAAAATTTACAAAATTATATTATAACGACTATCATAGCGATTATAGATAAATGATGTTCATATATAATATAAAATACTTTAATATATTTATTAATAAAAATTAAATGTAACTTTTTATTTTTAATATTATAATATATTTATTTTAATATTTTATGCTAAATTATTATTGTAATTAATATAAATTATTGTCTTCATAAAATAATATTACCCAAATATTAATAACGAATAATGTTATTTTATGTATTTAATATTAATATAAGATTAATTTAAAATATAAAATTACATTTTTCCCCTTTTAAAATCAAAGATCCTACCATACCCGATTCGTTTGATTTTTTTTTTTTTACTTTTCAATTATCCATTTAAAATAAATATAAAAGCAAAAGAAATAAAATTATACTCGAAAGCTCCAATAAAAACTTGGTCTGTTTCTCCTTTGTTTCTTCTGTTTTTATTCTTCTTCTTTCTCATAGTCTAAGATTTCTTCTTCTGCTGCTGCTGCTGCTGCGATTGAAGGGAGCTGAATTTTTCGTGAGTTCGGTGTGTCAGCTGTGGCACGCGGTTTGGAAAGACGGCTCACGGCTCTTAGCAGGTAATCTGAAAGCACGGACGGAGTTAAAATCTAAAATTTAAGGGTAGAATATAAATACTTAAAAATACGAGATAAATTTATAAAATCAATTTTTAAAAGAATTTAAATAGAAGGATAACAATGAAAAAAAAAATTGGTGGGTTCCCTGCCCGGAAGGAGATGAATGAAGCTCACTTTAATTTCGTTTTTCTTTCACTGATTCGCGGTTCCAATTATCTTCCTTCATTTTGTTCTTCCCGCCTTTAGAGATTTTATTTAATCCTGAAAAAATGATTTGATCTGTTTAATTCTTTGAACCGCATAATTTTCCATGTTGAAATTTCAACTTTCTTTTCAATTTCTTTTATTTATTCGGTGATTTTAATCAAACTTCGCATTGCTTGAAATTTCGTTTGCTCTGGTGTTCTGCGTGTTGGATCTGAATGCGTTCTTATTGGTTTTTGTTTTTTATTTATTTGTTTGTCTTATTATCTTCTTTAGTTACCGGTAAAACCATGAAGACTTGATTGGAAAGGAAATTGTGAAGTGTATATTTTTTTTCTTTTAGTAATTCCTTACTGTTATTATTAGTACAAAAAAAATCATCTCAACTGTTCTTTTTTTGTTGCACTGAGTACTAAGAACGTAGCTGCCAGTGAATGAAATGTTTACTTTTTATATATTTTTTTCTTGGAGTTTCCCTTTCAGATGGATTAAAGGTTTTGTTGTAGTTAGTTAAGTTGCTGTTTTTCAGGTTTTAGTGATGGGGATGTTTGATGGAAAACCAAGATGCAGAAGAGCCTGATGACTTTGTTATTTCACTTACTGCACAGGTTATTTTCATCATTTGTTGTCGATGTGCAACATGTTTCGGTTTTAACCTTCCAGTGGATAAATGTCCATCAGTCATGCTCTTTTACTATGTTGCTCGGAGCACCCCATGTTCTTTGAATGTCGACTTAATTTGAAGGGTTCTTACTGCTATGTACCATTTCATGTTCAGCTTATCCTTAGCTGCATCTTGGGTTTGTCAGTGCGTTATTTATTTGTTTGTGTTTATATGTCTTTTTTTCAATTTTATGGTTATTTAGTAAGTAGTCGGTATCATTCCCTTGTAACTTCTTTTTTTTGTATAATAAAACTATTGTTTTTTGCTGTAATTTTGATTACTTATTTATTCTTCTCATTAGTATTTCCAATTTCAAATGGCCTGCTTTTTGATTTGACCTTTGTCGACTGTTATAATGAGAAAATCGTTTGAATTTCTCCTTTTTTTCTCTCTGCATAGATACCACGCAGGGATGAGGAAATAGCACCTTTTGTTGCTGGGGTGAAGCGGAACTACATATTTGGTGGAATATGTAGCATTGCAGCAAATGCATCACTTAAGGTTGGAATTCCTCGAAAAGTTAACTTGGATTCTAATTTGATCATCATTCAAATTCGTTTTGATTTAGTATATTATCTCTATTCCTCTACCCAATGGAGAGTAGGTTTTGGCCAACATGAACTCGATCAACCTGTTTGGAGTTCTGCAGATATGTCGGAATTCCATTGCTCTAGAACAGGTTAGTATGCCTTCCTATTCAGATAGGGTGGAATGGTGGGATGTCATTATTTTTATCTTTAAAGGTGCTTGAAATAAGATTACATTATATCCAATTTATCTCTAGCTCATCCGCTATATCATGCAATTCAATGTCCACTGTGATTTTCATATTTGTTGAGTCCATTCTCAAGTTTTCTTTATATGAAGATAACAATCATTTTAGTTTTAAACCTTACAATCAAACTAAGTCCTGTCTGTATGCTGCGTTGACTCTACATTTTCCTTGAACCATGTCCAATACCCAATTTTGGACATGCATACGAGTATATGACTCTAAGGAGCATTCAAATACATGAAAATAACCTTTTGGATACATGTCATATCCGTACACCGAGTCCGGGACTCCGGGTAATGGTCGAACCTATGCTGCTCAGCTCAGGAATGAGTTAGAGATGGGTGTTTGTCAGATATAGGTGCAGTCAATTTTATGATTTTTCTGTTATATTTGGACGTTCAAATCCTGCAGTGTCTACTTTGAGGATATGATATGTGTCTAACATGAGTACTTCGAAAATAATGAAAACTCGAAGCAACATAGGTAAAACAATATATCTCTATTCGACCTCAGTTGATTAGAATCAATCTTTGTTTGCTATAGATATTTTTTATTGCTTGAAATGCTGGTCACAGGTGTCTTCTATAATTGGAATAATAACCATTTTCTTCTAAAGCGTAATAGAAATCATAGTTAGTGCTCGCTTGGTCTTGCTTTGTGGTCTTTAATGTTTTGTTGAGAGTTGGGTCAAAAAATATTATTCAAAACTATTACAGTCAAATTCAAGTTTTCAAAATCCAATTGGGTTTAGGTGTATCCTTCTGATTTAAGTTTTGCATGTACAAAAAGATCCTGATGTACAATTTCTGATGTCATCGCAGGCCCTCCAGCTATCCCTTCAATTGACAGCAAAGCTGTACAACAGAGACTCGATCTTGTCCGAACCTATTATGAACTGTTAAATATGCCATTTGAGGCAAGCTATTGGAACTCAGTCCCTTTTCATGCTTGATGAACAAACTTTCCTTCCGTCATAATTGATTCAAACCTTCCTTGATTACAGGCCCTGCTTGCCTTCATTACCGAGCACAAGCACCTGTTCACAGCTGCAGAGTTAGTAGCGTTGACTAATTCTTTTGTAGTTGAACCAAAATATTTGCATGTTTTTTAGTGACAGATTATGCTTTGTTTCGACAGGTACACTAATCTTCTAAAAGTCCAAGTCCCTGGAAGGGAGATACCTCCTGATGCACAAGATCGAGTATCGGAGATTTTATCCGGTTAGCACTTGAAGTGGCTCGATTACATCTTCCAATCCATGCCAGTATTACACGGTGTTTCAGCCTTCTCCTTTGAAGTTAACGTCCAACATGCGCCGACTACCGGTAAATTTTTGTTTATTTGCATTCATAATTATATTTATTCTTCGTGTAGTATCCATTTTGTGAGCCTCCATGGGTTATCGTTGCTTTATGTGCCTTCATAAGTATATTTACAAGAGCTGTTGGTAACAATTTCATATTATACTGTTAATTATATATTCAAGAACCTTAAAAGAACTTCGAAAAAGGGGTCTTAACATATAATTTTATATAAAAAAATATATTTCAATAAAAAAATTATGTAAAAAATATAATATGTAATATGAAAGGGTAAACTACACAGATAGTCACCATACTTTAAAAATAATCAAATACATCGATAAACTATTGATTTGGTATTAAAATAGTCATTTGCCGTTAAGGAAGTAACAGATTGATAACGTGGCAGTTAAATATAAAATAAAATAATTACACATTTAGTCTGTGTTATTCATATATTTTTATAATTTAGTCATAATTTTATTATATTTATTTAATTAGATAATGATACATGTCACCACTTGATTAAAGCAAAATTAACTAACATTGTTGTTGAAAAGAGTTGAACACGTGACCCTGGAATCCCATGCCAACAACCCACCTACTGAACCAATATAATTTAAATAATATAAAACCTTTCAAAATTTATATATTGCTACAGTTTTCTGTATTTATTTCTAAAAAATCATAAATTTAATTCTTAATTTAATTAAAATATTAATTAAATTATTTTATATATAATAAATTAAAATACTTAAATTATAATAAAATTTTGTCTAACAAACCCTAAAACTTAAACCCTAAAATTATTTAAAATTTTATTTAAAATACTGAACCCCAAATCCAAACCCTAAAAACTAAACTCAAATCCTAAACCCTAAAATTATTTAAAATTTTATTTAAAATACTGAACCCCAAATCCAAACCCTAAAAACTAAACCCAAATCCTAAATCCTAAACCTTAAAATTATATTTAGGGTTTAGTGTTTGGGTACCCTAAATTCTAAACCCAAACATTAAACTCTAAACCTTAAAATTATATTTAGGATTTAGTGTTTCGATTTATAGTTTAGGATTTAGAGTTTGATATTTTAAATAAATCTTTAAATATAATTTAAAATTTTAACAAGCCCTGAAACCTAAATCCTAAAGTCATTTAAAATTTTAAATTATATTTAAATAAAATTAGGAGTTAGGGTTTAGTATTTTAAATGATTTTAGGGTTTGTTAAATAAAATTTTATTATAATGTAAATATTTTAATTTATTATATATAAAATAATTTAATTAATATTTTAATTAAATTAAAAATTAAATTTATGATTTTGTGAAAATAAATACAGAAAACTGTAGCAATATATAAATTCTGAAGGATTTTATATTACTAAAATTATCTTAGTTCAATGGGTGGGTTGTTAGGCATGGTTGCCAAGGTTTATGGGTTCAACTTTTCCTAGCAACAATGTTAGTTAATTTTGCTTTCTAATATAATTAAAATTATAACTAAATTATTAAAATGTATGAATAACAGGAACTAAATGTATAATTATTTTATTTTATATTTAACTGTCATGTCATCGGTCTAATTGGAGGGAGAAGCGAGATTTGAATTCTAAAAGAAGAATGGCAATGTCATCAAAACAGTACTGTGGGAATAATATAAATTATTAATATATTAGAATTCACGTATATATGTTAAATTAAAATATTATGATAATAAAAATATTAAATTTTTATATTTATTTTCGGTTTATATTATTTTGTGATTGTCTCTTGTTTTTAAAACTTTTTTTTTTGTTTCTTATGAATTAAATATATTTTGTTACTAAATTAACATCGTTAGTATCACCTATGAGACCGGATAATACATCTTGTTTAGTGTTACAAGATTGAACAAATTACTTATTTTCAAATATTTTATTTTGACAGACGGCAATACCTTAATTAAGATGTTATTAAAAATATACTTTTGAATTTTGTTTAAATAAATAAAATTAAAAGTTTATAGGTGTTTCTTTTGAGGATATCTATGCATATGTACACGGGGCTCAAGCTTTTAAATTAAGTATAATTCTTCTTATCATTTTAAGTAATACCATAATTTTAAATCAAAGAACACAGAACCCATTGACTAGTCTTAGTAAAACTAAAAAGAAAGTGTTTTTTTTAAATGATTCGAATTTACGTAATTTAACTTATGTGACTGCACGTCTTTAAAAGAATGAAATTTAAAAATATATTATTTTATAATTATATCAAAATATTTATAAAAATATATAAAGTAACATTTATTGAATTTAATATTGGTCAAGGAGGAAAATATTAAATATGATCATTATGGCCAAGGAATAATTACACGTGGAAAAATATATGGAAGATAATGAAAAACATGTTACGGAAAGGTAATATGGACAAGAATAATGTATTAATGTGTTAAATCTATAAAAACATGCCGTATGTTATGAATATATTTATTCATGATAGATATTCATATATTAAGTTAAAGTTTAATGGGTTTTATTATTAGGGTTTAATATCCATTGGAATTAGGGTTTTCATCTTATGCCTATAAATATAGACTTTTGGTTAAAGTTTTGTATACAACCCTATTTTGAGAATATAATAAAAGTCTCTCTTTTGTCTCTCATATTTGTTCTTCTATTTTGTTCTTATTCTTTAATTTATTCACAACATCGTATTTGTTTCTTTATGAATTATGTTTTATTTGAATAAAAAATAATTTTTGCATAGATATGTAATAAACAACACAAAATATAACACGTAAAATAAACAAATATGACATAAATATATGGACTACCACACCTCATAGATAAGAGTTCAATTAATACGATTTCTATAATGAACGATCTAATTTTTTTCATTAAAAAATATAATCCAACTCTCACCGATCTCAATATTTTCAATAAAAATTTTAGTTAAATTTAATAAAAAAAAAACTTGAGTTGAGTAGTAGGGTAAAGAATTTGACTGGTTAAATAGTGTGAGTGAATAGGGATTTTAAACCAAATCCGATCTACTTTAGCTAAAACAGGATAATGTGAGTATTTATGCTCAAAATTTCATAATTAATAGACATTATCATTTGGTTGAGTAAAATATAGAATTGAAATTTTTAAACAAAATTAAATATTTGAATCATTATATTATGAATGAAATAAACCGAATAAAAAAGTTACCATCACAATTAACTTTTTTAATATCTGTTCTAAATTAATTGATTCATAAATCGAATATATAATAAAAATATCGTAAAAATACTAAAAAATAAACTTCAAAAATGGAAAGAAAAGAAAAGAGAACAATGATTGACTGAAATACGTGAAATTATTATCGTGCAATGATATCAATGTAACTTTTGCAGTCCCATCCCCTATCTTCTTAAGAAGAGTAAAACCAAAAACACTTTTTTAGGGTTTGAAAAACAAAGTACTATGTTTTGTTTTAGGAACCTTAAAAACAAACAAGACCACCAAAACTTGACAACACAGCACCCAAGTTTAAATTTTTATAATTTCTTTTTTACAAAATTAATAAATTTTAATTAAATATAAGTATTTTGGACAGCTTTCGGAGTCTGATTATTTACGGTCTAATATAATATCTCTCTATATCTACGCATAGGACGAACAACAGTAACAAAAACAATAACCTCTGCTGAAATGTGAATCCAGAAGCGAAAATTTCAGTGGATTTTGTTTTGTCAGCTAAAAAGAATCTTTTTTTACAGTCAATATAAAAGGAAGAGTGCAGTGAAGTGGAGTCTATCAACCCCATACCTCGTCAGACCGTCATTTTGGGTCCCAGTCCCCATTCCCATCTTCAACGCTGTTTCTTCTTCTATGCTAGCAAAAAAATAAAACTATAGACAGAGACATGGGAAGAGAAAATCTTGTTCTTTAGACATCGTGTGTTTTTAAAAGACAAGAAAAAGAGAGAGAAACCAGCAAAGTAAGTATCTTTGTTTTAGGACAAAAGTTTGAGGCTTTTGGTTTTTGGATGTCATTCCCAATCTTGGGTTCTGTCTGTTTTCATCTTTGTAATAAGGTAATCTTTGATTTTTGGCAATATTGTTTATTATCTTTGCTTTGTTTAATCTGTTTCTGAAAATGGGTTTCTATTTAAACTAAATTTTATTGGTTGAACTAATTCTATTGCTTAGTAATTTTTTTAGTGTTCGTCTGTTTCATTGCCAAACTCAGAAATAGTTATCATTTTTCCAGGAAAAAAAAATGCATCTTTTTATATGTTTTTCTTGGCTAATTGTTTTGCAGTCTTTTGTGAAGCTGAATTTGTTTTAGATTGATTTGGCAGACATAGTTTGAAGCCGGGTAAAATCCTCAGATCTGAAAATTGCTGCTTTAGATCTGTAATTTTCGGACAATGTTATTCAGTTGTGAATATTGGATACGAGTATGTTCGAACATTTCGTGAAAAATGAAGATTCGGAATAACATAAATGGGTTTGTGCTTGAATTTAGACATATCTGATAATCTCATGTTGCATGGTTTTCATATTCTTAGTGGCTCAAAGATTTGGAGCTTAAATTTCTGAGTTTTGCTTTGAAAATGTATGAATTTGGTGTCTGTAATTGTTGTTACAGGTGGTTATTTCTGTTTACTATAATGGGATTGTGTTTCTTAAACTAAAACATCACTAATACGGATAAGAAATTTGGTTTCAGACAAATTATATTATGTCTTTGAATGATGCTTCTGTGTTTTGTTAATGATTAGTTTCATTCCTTTTGATCTCAGACTGGCTTCTATATGTTGATGGCATTTATGGGATTCAACTAATTGATACGGGGAAGTGTCATAAATATGGATCTCGGAGACGTTAGTGGTCGATTGGGGTCGCTACCGACAACAACATCTAGGACTATGTCGTCGTCGTCAGCATTCTTTTCTGCGAACCAATCACCGTTTTTTTCTCCGAGATCATCGACGTGTCAGTTGTCTGAATCGACAAGGTTTGATATTCAATGTGATAGTACTAATTTAAGTGCTGATCCTCCGAGTTCGAGTCCAGGAATTCCATATCCCGAATGCCTTGAAAATGTTGGATTTCCCTTTTCGGATATGTCATTTCCAGCGGCTGCTTGTGTTTCAAGTGATTTCCCAGAATTTGACCACCTTTCATCAAGTTATGGCCATATGCAGGACAATGATTATTCTGAGAGTATAGAGAAGCACAGAAAGCAGATAAGAAGCAATGATACATTGTTTTCCCCTGTTCCGGTATCGTTATCATCTTGCCGGCAAAGAAGTTACGATCTTTATATTGGTCTACATGGTCGTAAGCCTTCCTTATTGAGGTTTGCGAATTGGCTTCGTGCTGAGTTGGAAGTTCAAGGGATGAGTTGTTCTCTATCTGATAGAGCTCGAATTAGGAACTCTCGTAAGCACAAACTTATTGAGAGGGCAATGGATGATTCTTCCTTTGGAGTTGTAATTCTAACAAGGAAGTCATTCAAGAATCCGTATACTATTGAGGAGCTTAGATTTTTTTCGAGCAAGAAAAACTTGGTCCCCATATATTTTGATTTGAATCCAGGTGATTGTCTTGTCCGGGATATAGTCGAGAAAAGGGGAGAACTGTGGGGAAAAAACGGCGGTGAGTTATGGTCTTCGTATGGAGGATTGGAGAAGGAGTGGAAAGAAGCTGTTAATGGCCTCGTTCGAGCAAATGAATGGAAACTTGAAGCTCAGGATGGTTGTTGGAGAGACTGCATATTACGAGCTGTGACGCTTTTGGCACTGCGGTTAGGGAGGCGAAGTGTTGTAGGTCGATTGACAAAGTGGAGAGAAATGGTAGACAAAGAAGAGTTCCCGTTTCCTCGAAACGAAAACTTCATTGGCAGGAAGAAAGAATTGTCCGAGATAGAATTTATACTATTTGGTGACATTTCTGGAGAATCCGAAAGAGATTACTTTGAGCTCAAGGCTAGACCGAAGAGAAAGAATTCGACAAAATGGAGGAGTAAGAGCACTTCATTAGAGAAAAGATGGAAGGAACGACAGTGGGAGAGTGGAAGCCGGAAAGGTAAAGAGACGGTCATTTGGAAGGAGTTGGAAAAGGAGATCGAGATGCAAAGCACCGAAAGGCAACACCGTCAAGGTGGTGGACGGAATTTACGAAGAAAGAGACCGACAAGATTTGTATATGGAAAGGGCATTGCCTGTGTCACAGGGGACTCTGGAATAGGGAAAACCGAGCTTCTTCTGGAGTTTGCCTATAGATATCACCAGAGGTATAAGATGGTTCTATGGATAGGTGGAGAAAGCCGTTATATTAGGCAGAATTATCTAAACCTGTGGTCGTTTTTAGATGTTGATATTGGGGTTGAAAACTGCATAGACAAAAGGCAGATGAAAAGCTTCGAAGAGCAAGAAGAGGCAGCCATTTCTCGAGTCCGGAAAGAGCTAATGAGAAACATACCTTTTCTGGTGGTGATTGATAATTTGGAGAGTGAAAAGGATTGGTGGGATCAGAAGCTTGTAATGGACCTTCTTCCACGTTTCGGCGGAGAGACTCACATTCTAATATCAACTCGCCTTCCCAGTGTGATGAATTTAGAACCTTTGAAGCTGTCATACTTGTCTGGAGTAGAGGCAATGTCGTTAATGCAGGGAAATATGAAAGATTATCCCATTGCAGAGATTGATGTTCTTAGGGTCATTGAGGAGAAAGTCGGTAGGCTAACTTTAGGCCTAGCAATCGTCGGCGCAATCTTATCCGAACTTCCTATAAATCCAAGCCGGCTAATGGATACCATCAACCGGATGCCCTCAAAAGACTTTTCATGGAGTGGTAGGGAAGCTCATTCATTGAGGAAAAACACATTCCTCCTGCAACTCATCGAGGTATGTTTTTCGATATTTGATCATGCAGATGGACCGAGGAGCTTAGCAACGAGAATGGTCCAGGTATGTGGTTGGTTTGCACCTGCTGCAATTCCAGTTTCCCTGTTAGCATTAGCTGCTCACAAGATACCTGAGAAACATAAAGGTACCCGGTTATGGAGAAAACTATTCCGTTCCTTGACTTGCGGTTTTTCTTCGTATTACTCCAAGAGATTCGAGTCTGAAGCATCTTCCATGCTGTTAAGATTTAATATTGCAAGAAGTAGCACCAGGGAAGGTTATATCCATTTCAATGAACTCATCCGGATTTATGCTCGGAAGAGAGGAGTCACCAGAGTTTCACATGCTGTGGTTCAAGCTGTAATCAGTCGTGCGTCACTATTTCACCACTCGGAACATATATGGGCTGTATGTTTCTTGTTATTCGGATTCGATAATGATCCTACAGTTGTTGAGCTCAGGGTGTCTGAACTGTTATACGTTGTCAAAGAAGTGATTCTGCCACTTGCTATTCGGACATTCATGGTATTCTCCCGGTGCAGTGCTGCTCTTGAACTCCTCCGACTATGCACCGATGCTTTGGAGGCCGCAGACCAGGCATTCGTTATCCCAGTCGAGAAATGGTTAGACAAATCACTTTGTTGGCGTCCTATCCGAACAAACGCACAATTGAATCCATGTCTTTGGCAAGAGTTGGCATTATCAAGAGCCACCGTGCTGGAAACCAGGGCCAAGTTAATGCTAAGAGGGGGGCAATTTGACATCGGAGACGACCTAATCCGGAAAGCCATATTTATTCGAAACTCGATCTGCGGCGAGGATCATCTGGATACTGTATCTGCCCGTGAAACTCTTAGCAAGCTCACCCGGCTTCTTGCAAATGTTCAAACTCATCCTTCACCATAAAGTTCTACATTTTTTGTCAGCAAAATTTACTGTAAGAGTATAGAAAGTTTACAAATAAAACTCTTGTAAACAACCTTTCATAGAAAATTTTTACACCATTTTAACTTTGAATGAGATGGCCTACAGTTTTGAATTTAACACTATCCCCTTTAGCAGCGACTTAGTTAGAAAATCGGATATTTCTATGTTCGGATATATATCAAATACGAATATTTTAAGTAAGATGAAAAGTCGGAGTAACATAATTTTATGACCGGCACTTATACATCGGACATTAGTTCATGTATAATTTCTCATTTACGGATGAAAAAACAATTAAAAAAATGTCATATTGTACATCTTCCCTATATTTTCTCTTAAACTAGAACAAGGGATGGTTTGATTTCTAGCAGAAAACAATTGTAATTTGAGATGTTCTCTTTTAGTTGGAATCAGTCTTTAGTTTCAAAAATCACGTGCAAAAGCTTATTCAAATATTTAAATATGAAATTTAATTAATTTAACCGGATACCTAGAATTATCAATAACAAGTAATATCCAGTCTATTTAAAGTTAAAATATTATTCTTTTAATCTCATTATATATTAAAAAAATACGAATATTTCATGAAGTCACTTTCAGCATCTTTATTTATAAAAACCCTTGCTTCCTTTGCATGGGAGAGTTTAATATGTTGTATACTCCATTTGGTAGATTCGGTTCAGCCTCTCTAGACTAGATAAAGATTGTATATCACAAGGCTATAACTTCAATTATTATTTAATAATATAAAAATAAAATTATAATTATTTTAATATACTTAACACTAAATACGAGATTCAAATTTGAATTAAATTAAATAATTATATGAATGAATCAGATACTTGCCATTATTTATAATTTTATATCATTAAATTTATGTGATTTTAAAGCTATATTTGAATCAAAATATCAAATAATTATACTACTTATCAAAATTCTACACTTCTTTTTGTTTTTTTTCTTCTTCCAAGGAATCTGCATGTTTTTAAAGCATATGTCTTAAGTATTAATATTCCTTTTTAGTTTTATAAATATTCTTACCATCTTAGAAGTTTGATTTAAATTGGAATAGTTAAAGATTCTTAGATTTATTCGTATTTGTACATGAAAAATAGATATATCAGTTTTCTGTTTCCAAAAAATAAATATGTACTATTGAATGAATTAATAAAAAAAATATTTCTAAATTACACGTGTTCAACTTTAATTGGATCATAGTTTTAATTTGTACCTACTTTAGTTAATGACTTATTATATATTAAAATTTTAAAAATTAGGTATCAAATTGTATCCATAAAATAGATATCACATTATACATCAATGTCAAAATTAGGTACTAAAAGTTATTTTAACCCTGTTATAAATTTTGATTATAAATAATATAATTTGTTATTGATGTTATATATATATATATATATATAACTTTTTTTTAAAAAATAGTTATCTTTTTTATTATTTAGTTCTTTTTAAATTAATTTATTTTATTAATCGATAAGTTTACTTATGATTATATATATATATATATAAGATTTTAAGTTTAAAAAATACTTAAATAATATTAAGATATTTATTATTTAAATTAATTTATTATTTAAATTAATTTATTAATTTAAATTATTTTATTAATCAAGAAATAAAGTAAAGATGGACTTTAGGGGCAAGTAACTAACCAAGGAAGCTTTCGTTAATTAGCATCCCTTCTCTCGAGAGAAATTATTACGTGAACCCTTTTCATCACTTATGATATAGTCTTAGCCAGTTAAAATAAGATACATAATATATTTTTTCCATATTATATTTACACATAAACATCATCCAAATCATTCACTTTAATGCATTTGATTTAAAAATTAAAAAAATATTACTAAAGATTTTTTATGTTGTCTTCTTCTTTATTGTTCAATTTTTTAATTATTTTTTTTCTAATCCCTAACCCTTAAACCCTAAATCTTAACTTAAACCCTAAACCCTAAATCCTAACTTAAACCCTAAACCTTAACTCTAAATGTAAACCCTAACCCTAAACCCTAACCTTAACCCTTAACCCTAACCCTAAACCCTAACCTTAACCCTTAACCCTAACCCTAACCTTAACCATAACCCTAAAAACCATAACCATAACTTTAACCCTAAACCCTAACATTAACCCTAAACCTTAACCCCCTAACCATAACCTTAACCATAACCCTAAAACCCTAACCATGACTTTAACCCTAAACCCTAACCTTAACCATAAACCCTAACCCTAAACTTTAAACCCTAAACCCTAACCATAACCTTAACCATAACCCTAAAACCCTAACCATAACTTTAACCCTAAACCCTAACCTTAACCATAAACCCTAACCCTAAACTTTAAACCCTAAACCCTAACCCTAAACCCTAAACTTATACAATAACATGTTACCTTAAACCCTAACTCTAACCTTAAACCTAAACCCTAAACCTAAATCACATAAACCCTAAACCACTAATCCATAAACCATTAATCCCTAATTCTAAACCCTAAACTTATACAATAACATATTACCTTAAACCCTAACTCTAACCTTAAATCTAAACCCTAAACCTAAATCACATAAACCCTAAACCACTAATTCATAAACCATTAATCCCTAATTCTAAACCCTAAACTCTAAATCTTAAACCCCAAATCTATATAAAAAAATTAATTAGGAAAATTTTAAAGAACAAAGACAATAATGACACAAAAAATCTTTGATAATATTTTTTTTCCTTTTTTAAATCAAAGACATTAAATTAGATGATTTGGCCAATGCTTATGTGGAAATTTGATATGAAAAAAATATATTATGTGTCTTAATTTAATTGGTTGGGACCATATCCTAGATGGTGAAAAGGGTTCATGTAATAACTTTTCCTTCTCTCAATGAATTTGTTCAAGAATATAACGACAGTTTTTTTTAAGATTTTATCTTAATTAATTTTGATAGATAGATAATATATTTTAGTTAATTATTAAATCTTTTAATTATTGTGAATTATTTATTTAAATTTTAAACTCAAAACTTATTTTAATTTCAGTCGACTCAAATCACTCAATCTTTTTATCTGATTTTATCCATGTTTTCCTCATGCTTCCTTTCTCTATATAAATGAGCTATAGGTTTCCCCCATGCTCGTAAAACACCAACCTTGTTGAAACATTGTCATATTTGAAGCAAAACAGCAAAAATGGTGGTAGCAGGGCCAGGTTTCGGTGGTTCTGGCGGAGGAGGTAGCATGCCAAACATGAAAACCTTTGCCGTTCATATCATTAAAGGGCCATGGCTAATCTTTTTCGGATCATTGTTGATCATGTCCGCCGCTGGGGCCACCTACATGTTCAGCCTCTACTCCACTGAGATTAAAACATCGCTAGGATACGACCAAACAACCCTCAATTTGCTCAGTTTCTTCAAGGATCTAGGCGCCAACGTCGGCGTCCTTGCTGGCCTGATAGCCGATGTGACGCCTCGGTGGTTCGTGCTATCGGTAGGTGCGATCCTCAACTTCTTCGGTTACTTCATGATGTGGTTGGCCGTCACCAAACGGATCGCCACGCCTCAAGTCTGGCACATGTGTTTGTACATTTGCATCGGTGCCAATTCTCAGTCGTTTGCCAACACCGGATCACTCGTCACCTGTGTCAAGAATTTCCCGAAAAGCCGAGGTGTCGTGTTGGGGATCCTCAAAGGTTACGTCGGACTCAGCGGCGCGATCATCACTCAGTTGTACCAAGCTTTTTACGGCGATGATTCCAAGGCCTTGATATTGCTAATCGGTTGGCTTCCGGCAGCCATTTCGCTTTGTTTCGTCGGTACGATTCGAGTCATGAAGGTGGCTCACCAGTCTAACGAGCTTAAAGCTTTCTATAAATTTCTTTACATTTCTCTCGTCCTTGCTTCTTTCTTGATGATTATCATAATTTTCGAGAAAAATTTTGCCTTCACAAAGCCTGAATACGGCGGCAGTGCCGCCATGGTTATTTTCTTGCTCTTTTTGCCCATTGGTGTTGTGATTATAGAAGAATACAAGCTTTGGGAGGCCAAGAATAAGGCCTTGAATGACCCTTCACCTTTGAAAATCGTCACCAATAAGCCGAGTCCCGTGGTGTCCGACCACAACAACGAGACTGAGACAGCAACGGTTCTATCAGAAATTGAGTCGAGCAATGAACGAGTCGATGTCTCCTGCTGGAGAACAGCATTTAAGGCACCAAACAGAGGTGAAGACTACACAATTTTGCAGGCACTTTTCAGCCTTGACATGCTTATTCTTTTCTTAGCAACAATTTGTGGGGTAGGGAGTACCTTAACAGCCATTGACAATTTGGGACAAATTGGTGCCTCCCTAGGGTACCCTAAAAGTAGCATAAGCACATTTGTATCTCTTGTGAGCATATGGAATTATCTCGGCAGAGTTGTAGCTGGTTTCCTTTCGGAAATTTTGTTGACGAAGTACAAGTTCCCTAGGCCCATAATGCTCACCCTAATCATGCTCATCTCTTGCGTCGGTCACGTATTGATAGCTTTCGACGTCCCCGGAGGCCTTTACGTAGCATCGGTGATCATCGGGTTCTGTTTCGGAGCTCAATGGCCATTACTATTTGCTATCATTTCCGAAATCTTCGGCCTCAAATACTACTCAACATTGTACAATTTCGGCTCGGTGGCAAGTCCGGTCGGCTCTTACGTGCTCAATGTGATAGTGGCCGGGAATTTGTATGATAAAGAAGCCAAGAAGCAAATGGAGGCTTTGGGGAATTTAAGGAAAGCGGGTGAAGACCTAGACTGCCGTGGGGTTGAGTGCTTCAAATTGGCATTCATAATCATGACAGCAGCTACACTGTTTGGCACAGCTGTGTCGTTCCTTTTGGCTTTTAGGACAAGAAAATTTTACAAGAGTGACATTTATAATAAGTTTAAGGAGGATGTGAAAGTAGCCGAGATGGAGTTACCGGAGGCAAAGACAGCCGGCAATGGCATTCGTCATCCGGAGGGAAAGGGTGGCTGACACGTCTTTGGACCACTGGAGGTCAAGACAGGGTAAACTGTAGAGTTATCTCACCCGATAAGCTCTAACATGTCTGATAGATATTTCTCTTATTTAGATTGTAGCCTTCCAAAGAATTATACTCTTCCAAGAATAATTTGCCGAAACCAATCCCCTATAGCTCTGATGCCGAGCCATTTCCGAAATCAATATGGGCTTTGAGCCCAAATATTTATGACATACTTTTTACCTATCCCCTATAGCTCTAATTATTATGTTTTATGTTTTATACTTCACAACAATGTGATCTATACCTCTACTGGTATTGTTCTGTCTGAAACTTGTTCTAGACTCAAGCATACCATGCGCCATATAAAGCGAACATAAAAAGAAAAGTGAGTTTAAAAGTTGGAATAAAAATCTACAAAGATCAGGTTGTTAAACTATTCAAACAATGGGACACACCCATGTTAAAATACACACTGTTAGTATCCAAAGAGAAAGCCAATCAAAAAGAGGGCTAGGCTAGTTTCAAGGAAAAGGGAAAAAATATGACCCAAAGGCACTGAATTTGATGTGGATTTTGAAATATCATCTCAACCAACCACGTCATTTTCATAATCCTCTCATTACTTTATTAATTTTTTAATGAAAAATCGAGAATTAAATTTTTATTTAATTAAATATAATATTTTAAATTGTAACATCTGAGTTTTATATTTAACCTCTGTGTTTGATAGGGACTAGGGACCAAACTAATCAAAGAAATCTTTGATTTCTTGCATAAAATTATAACAACTATAATTAATTATAATTATAATTTGATTTTTTTAATTCCTATAGCAATAATAATAATGGCGGTAGAGCACCTTGGTTGGTAACAGAATACAAAATTAAAATAATTAAAAGAGACAAAAATGTTGAAGCCACTGATGTCAATGGTGTTGGGGTAGGTTCTGGTGGCGCGCCGCTTCCGAACATTATTCCAAAGTAGTTGCCATCATCACCGGACCCTGCTCCGCCGCTGTTCGTGCCGGTGCTGGTGCTGCTGGACCCGGTGTTGCCGACGGATCCGGGATAAATAAAGCTGCCTGTCTCTTCCCTGTACAGAATAATTCCACACCCAGCATGCAACAAATCACATCAAACAATATTCATAAAGAAAAATTCTATATTAAATAAATATATATTAATTTCTATTTTTCCCCAAAATCATGTTGACAAATGGACAAATAAGTGAGGAAGAAGACTCTTCTGTATGTCATTAATAAAGCTAATTTGTAAGTATTGTAGATCAACGTCAGCCAGTGGGGACTCACCGGTGGCGGAAGGTGAGTGTCGAGAGGGACTGTTTCTATTTTAAATAAATAATGTTGAGTTTCGTTGAAAAAAAAATATAGTATCAAGTACGAACTACATCTATACAGGGAGGGACAATTGCCCTCACTTTCGAAGAATTTTTTTATGCATTTTGTTCTTTTATTTAAATTTTTTTATTTTTTTTATAAATTTATTCTCTACTTTTAAATATTTATATTTTATCCTCACAACCCTAAATTTTGACTCTATTTTTGTATAATATTAAGTTTTGAGGATGATATATATACCTAGTTTCTCCGAAAACGCCCGCATTAAAAGTGAGTTGTTCGATGTAGGCAGCCGATCTAGGTTCGACGCTTGAAGCTTTAGCATATTGAGCATTTACGCCGGCTCCGGATGGCACGAAATACGCTCCATTGATCATTAAGTCCCCGTCCGTTCTCCAATTCCAACCAGCCCAGTCTCTCTCATCTGTGTCCACTCTCTTGGTTACCTGTTGACGCAACACGATTACGAGATTACAATATTCAAGCGCACAAACACAATTTTATGTTAAGAACAAATTTATAAAATTTAAAGAATAAAAATAAATTTCAAAATATAATTGTTATAGTTAAAGTTTGCTATTAGTATTTGTATATTAGATTATAGATTTGTTTATGTTTTTTTAATGTGACCATCTTAAATTGTTATAATTATAACCATCTCCTCTATGTATGAATTGTGATAATAAGTGTCTGTCTCACGCGCCATCTTTAAGAGTGAGACATCCTTAGTGCTCCCCCACTTGGCCAAGGAAAATCACCTCCGGAAACATAAGTCAAAAAGGTTTCGTAGCCACCCAACAAGAATCATTAATCAAGTTCATAATCTCTTAGGCTCCCCTGGTACTAATCGGTAGAAACCTATTTATTTATTTTCCAATTCATACCATCTAAACCAAAACCTAAGCATTAAAATATAAATAATTTTAATTTTTTTAATAAATTTAAAATGAATTAAATTGATATTCTTGTCGTATACTATATTAAACTCGAAAAGAATACCTCTTTAGCATTTGGGTCCACAGGTGCAGTATATCGATTCCCTTGACTATTAATGGTTGGGTTAGCACTCCCGCCGATAGCATACATTTCCCAAGCAGTAAAATCATTGTTGACGACATGGATATAGCCTCGACGGCACCTAGGCATTCTTTGAACCAAGGCTTCGCCGAAGTGATTAAACGCTATCGTAACCTGCATTCCAGAATCAGCCAAATGCCTACACACAAAAAAAAAATGCCATCTTTTTTATAAATTTTTATTAATTTATAAATATTTAATAAATGAGAAAATGGTACCTGTCATCATGTCCTAAAAGCATGACTTCGTTATGGTGTGAAAAATAGCTGTTACTTATGGTGATTCCAGTGGAACCCATGATAGCATCAATGAGGCCATCAGTGCAGTAACTAAGGGCGCAATGGTCGATCCAGATTTTCTGGGCACCGAAAATGGAGATTCCATCACCGTCTGATCTTCCTCTCCAGCCGACATGTGTTGGCGTCGCAGCAATGTCGGCGTTCCCTGAGGGTTTACAATGGTGAACGTGGATGTTGTGTATGATAACATGCTGAACGTACTGCAACGTTATGCATCCGTTCCCGGTTATGTGAACGGTCGTGCCACGGCCGTCAATGGTCTTGTACGAGTTGAAAATGAGCTCGTGTTTGAGTTTGATCACCATGTTGGTTGAGAAGATGATCCAGAGGGGTTCGTCTTGGATGACGGCGTGTCGGAGCGTGCCTGGTTTGGGGTTAGCAACGTCGTGGTCGGAGGAATCCACGACTGTGTAAATCCGACCGCCTTTTCCGCCGAGGGTTCCTTGTCCGAATCCGATAGAGCAGTCGGCTAAGCGTTGGCGATTGTTGTACCAATTGGGGTCGCACCGCCAGCAATCGTCAATGGGGTTTCCCGTTAAACATTGATCTTTTTGGCTAACGGAGAGGGCTTGTCTTCTTGATACGGACACATTTAGTCTCCTGCAAAGATTAAAGGTAATATTTTGAGTAAAATGTATGCAACTTTTCTGGGAATTCTGCAAGTTTTCCGGGAAACAGGGGGAGGAAAATTGAGCATCTTTATTACATATGAAAATTCTTCAAAAACATTCTAAATTTGGTAAGAGAAAAACAGTGGGACTACAGGTCTCTTGTCAAAATCTTTGAAATTTTCCAAGGCATTTGGTTATCAAAAACACAAAAACGGATATTGAAAAACTGGGATTTTCTTGTACTTTCCGAACACAAAATCACAAATGTATTAAAAAAAAACCAGAAATGTTAGAATCAGAGGGGCCTACCTTTGAACATCATGAACAACAGATTCTGGGTCGGGATGTTGGTGAGGGAGGCTAAGATTGAAAGCAGCTCTAACGAATGAAGAGAAAGAACTCAATAATATACATATTAAGATAATGCATGTGAAACGAAGCATCCTTAAACAACAACAATGGAACCCTTTTGCTTCCTTTTGTAATAATAAACAAATTATATGTCTTTCCTTTGCTTGTTCTTCAAAAGCTGGAAAAAGAAAGCATAGGAAAATGTAAAAATTTTGCGAAACCTGAAGTGATTTATATAATAAGTAATCCCAAGAGAAAATGCCATGAATTCATGATGATGACAAAGAATATTAAACCCCAATATATATATATATATATATTTTGTATTTTATCTTGTTTCTTTTTCCAATGGTTTGTCTAATCAGAAAGTTTCAGGAAAAAGAAGGAAACTCTGTTTATATTGAAAACCTTCTCAGTACTCTCTGTTTTCCCCTGTTTTCTTCCCATCTTTTGCAGACTCTCTCAGTCATTCTTAGCTTGCTGTATAAATATTCTAAAAACATTAAATAATTAACCAAAAATAAAATTTTAAACATGTAAATTATGAAGAAATGGGAGAGGAAAACTGGGGGTTGATCCAAAGTAATAATAATGCAGAAAAGGAAACCTTTTTCTTGCGTTGTAATAAAAGGTGCTTGTGTTTGCCTTTGTTCCAGGATTGAGATTCTTCGTTACATAAGATTACCTTAATTAATTCGAACTAATTTACATTATACACGTATTTTAGATAATCGATAAATTTATCCAATAAAAAACAGCCTACGAGCAGTCATTTAAATTGCAGACGCCACATTTTTTTTGACATTCTAACAATATCGTATAATATATTATATGCATAAATAATTAAATTTATTCGTTAAGTATCGGCGTAATATCATTTTAGTTCATATATTATATACATAAATAATTAAATTTATTCTATATAAAATAAAATTAATATATTTATTTTTTATAATACGTATAATAAAATCGAAAATAGAGTTGTATGTTGATCAAAACTATGACCTCTTTTACTAATGAATTCATATTGCTTTGATCATAAAATTAAAGCTCCTACAACACATTATGTATTTTTATTAAAGTTTATTTACGATTTTAATATTCTCTTAAATATTTTTACGGTAATTTAAAACAACAATAATAATAAAAAAAACAATCTTTTCTGCTTTTGAAAACGATCCAAAATTATTCAAAGATTCAAAGACTGCACGCGGCCTCCTTTGAGTAAAACTTCCTTTTCATTTTCAGTGGAAAATGGAGGATTGGCTTTTGCAATGCTGGCTGTGGTTATTTTAATAAAAATAAAAAGATATTATATTCGTATTTAAATTCATACAAAATATAATAATACAAATATCTTTTATTTTCTTTTAATAAAAGTATTTATTTGAGGCACACAAAATTTAACTATGGTATAATTTTATTTCGACTGTAATTTTATATTTGATGAACTAAATGCATCTTAAATTTATTTTGAATATAGCTTACTAATTTTATTAAAGAATGATATATCCGAAATTATAATGAAAGTTGACAACATAGTAAACAAAACACCTAAATTTAGATATAAACCTAGTAAATAAAACTAGCATCGAGATCATAAGAGGACAAAAGTTAGAACCTAACCCAAAGGCTCGAAACATAAGATGGATACAAACACCATCAAAATTAACGATAATAGGTAAATCACCAACAAACAACATAAAATGCATATTACGAAGAAAGAACATTGACAAAAAGGATATTACCGCAACTCAATCGCGATAAAAAATGATAGATATAATCGTGCACTCAAATCTTGTTCGAGGGTCCATGATAAAGAGATCAACAACGTAATGAAAGAAACATCATCTTGATTAGTTGTGGTGTCGTCAGATCTATCCCTAATAAAAATCATAAAAAAAACATGCCAAAAATAAATTTAAACTAACCATTTATGATAGACAATTACATATAACTGCTGCTTAATATATATTGTAAAATCAAATTTGATTTTGATATAACAATTAAATAGAAGGATTACTCTTTGAAATAATTTAAAGTCCCTAAGTCAATATTTTTGATTTCAAGTCAAACAAAGATTTTAAAAGAAAATTCTAAGTGTTTTTGCACGACGGTATCGAACCATTGTTCGATACCCCTGGATTTTCAAAGCCATGTTCTTATGTTCAAGAACAGGTATCGAACTACTATTCGAAACAAGGAGATCACTGTCAGCCTCTGTTTCGAAACATGGTTCGATACCCCTGGATTTTCAAAGCCATATTCTTGTGTTCAAGAACATGTATCGAACCACCATTCGAAACAAAGGAGCTCACTGCCAGCCTCTGTTTTGAAGCATGGTTCGAAGCATTTCGTGCATTTTTTAAGTATTTTAAAATCAATTAAAAATTGACCCCTGGTATCGAACTATTCGATACCACCCTTAATCCCAACAGCTATTTTTGCATTAAATGTTTTGACCATTGGTGGTAGTTATTTTTTTTTGATTGGTGGTTAGCCTCTTCCGAAGCATGGTTCGATACCAACCTTCATAGTTTCAAAAAGGTATAGAAACATGGTTCGATACCCCTTGGTTTAATGCATAACGGCTCTTTCTATTCTTGGTCTGTTTCGAAACAGGTAGTACGTGTTTCGATACCGCCTGCTGCAGAGTGCATTTATGGTGGGAAGATGAAGTCTAAACGGCCATATTTATGTTCCCAACAACCACAACGGATAGAAATCAATGAGATGGTATAAAATGAAGTAATTTCAACAGCATTAAGGACTATGGAATCTCAAGCAACATCCAAGCATACAAATCCAACTCAAAGTACTTCATTACATATTTTAGCCTCCCAACTTGTGTATTTCACTTTGATCAGTTATAATTTAAGTTTGGGGAGAGTTTGTTTGTATTTGGGGCTATTATTTCTTGTGAGAGAATTCTTCTTAGCCAAACCAAATCTCTTGTAACACCTTGTGAGGTCTAAATCAATTTTCGGTAGAAAATTGATTTGCTTGTAAAGGTTATCTCTTGAACCTAGAAAAAGGTTGAATTCAATAGTGAATTGGTTTCAAAATCCTTAGTGGGAGCTAAGTTAGTGGATGTAGAGCTTGTTTGAAGCTTGAACCACTATAAATCATTGTGTTCCTTATTTTTCAAATTATACCAAAAATCTCCTACCAAATTTTTAATATCCAATTCACCCCCTCTTGGTCATTATTCAACATCGATCAACTCAATAATTGGTATCAGAGCTAGATCTTTGAAGGGATTCACCTCCACCAAAGAAGATCCAAGGGTTGTTGATCATCTCTACAACAAGAATCTAATGGCCTCCACTTCCGGTTCGTGGAACGAGTCTCACTCCATCACCAAGCCACCCTTCTTCAATGGGGACAACTATCCTTATTGGAAGAATAGGATGAGGTTATTCATCAAATCCAATGATTATGTCATTTGGGATATAATCGAGGATGGACCCTCTATCCCTATGAAGCAAGAAGGAGACCGGCAAGTGCCTAAGAAAAGGAACGAGATGACCGATGAAGAAAGAAAAAGAATGTCCATAAATGATAAAGCTCTTCACATTCTCTTTTGTGCTTTAGGCCCCGATATCTACTCCAAAATATCTTCATGTACAAGTGCCAAAGAAGTTTGGGACTCCTTGGAGACAACTTATGAGGGCACCAACGATGTGAAGGAAACAAAGATTGGTCTTCCCAATTTAAACTATGAAAATTTCAAGATGGAGCCGGATGAAGATATCACCAAAATGTTCGATAGATTTTCCGTGATTGTCAATGGTCTCAAGGGTTTTGGTGAGATTATTCCGGAAGAGAAGCTCGTGAGGAAGCTTATCTACTCTATTCCCGAGTCTTGGGATAGCAAAAAGACGGCTATCATTGAAGCCAAGGACTTGAAGACTCTAAAGCTAGATGCTCTTGTGAGATCTCTTCTTACCCATGAGATCATAAAGAAAGGAAGAGAAGAAGAGAAAAAGAAAGAAGAAGGAAGTAGAAAAAAAGAAGTAAAGGATTGCTCTTAAAGCTTCATTGTCACAAGAAGAAGTGGACACTAGTGAGGAAGAAGAGCTAGATGAATTGGCCATGGTGGCCAAAAGATTCACAAGGCTCATGAGGGCAAATAGGAATCGAAGATTCCAACGAAAGAGGGACTTCAAAGCAAAGAGCAAAGAAGATGAGAAAGATCAAATTATTTGCTATGAATGCAAGAACCCGGTCACATTAGGACCGATTACCCTCTATAAAAAAGGAAGGGTTTTGAGAAGAAGAAGAAACATAAAGCTCATGTTGCCACTTGGAGTGATGAGGAGTCATCATCCGATGAGGACAATGAGGTGGCCAACTTGTGTTTCATGGCTCTTGATGAGCATAAGGTAACCCTTGAACCATCTTGTAATGATTTATCTTATGATGAACTTTATGATGCTTATGATGAACTACAAGATGTGTATGATGAGTTGGTTTTAAAATTCAAAGAATCCATTTTGAAAAGCAAGAAAACCATTTCCGATTTAGAAATGAAAAATGATTCTTTAACTAAAACGATTTTGGATTTGGAAGAAAAGGTTATTGATTTAAATGATGATTTAAAATTTTTTCAAAAAGAAAATGTTGATTTAAACAACCTTATTTCAAGCTTTAGTGAAAATCACCACAAGGTGGTAAATGAGCTTAAAGAACAAATTAAGATGGTTGGGAGTTCAACTTTTGAAAAAGGAAGCTCTTCAAAACCCAACCATGTAAAAAGGAATTTTCAAAACCACAAACAAAAAGGTTTTCAAAGGCATTATAGACATAGAAAAATTAGGAGTGTTTGGGTTCCTAAAGAACTCATTGTTTCTAATGATTTAAATGCCATTGTCTCTTGGATTTCTAAGGGAACCAAGCTTTTAGGGACTAACTTTCATGGACCCAAAATGATTTGGGTACCAAAAGTGAAAAACTAAATTTTTGTTTATAGGTTGAGCATTGCTTCAAGGCTAAAGCTTCAAGTCAAAATATGTGATACCTTGATAGTAGATTTAAGGGACGATTTAAGGAGTTAGAGCTCAAAAAGGGTGGAGTAGTGACATTTGGTGACAACTCCAAAGGCCAAATTGAGGGTATTAGATCTATTGGTAATCACTCCTCTATTCATATTGAAAATTTATTACTTGTTAATGGTCTTAAGCATAATTTGTTGAGCATTAGTCAATTGTGTGATAAAGGTTTTTATGTTTCATTTGATAAAAGTAGTTGCAAAATTATTGACATAGAATCCAATAGAACAATGCTCATAGGTCATCACATAGGAAATATCTACATGGTGCATCTAGATGACATAAACTTATCTCATGCATGCTTAGTTGCTAGTGATGAAAATGATGCATGATTATGGCATAGAAAACTTGGTCATGCTAGCATAAGTGTTTTAGAGAAACTTACCTCCAAAAATCTAGTTAGAGGTTTACCTAAGCTCAAATTTTCATTGGATAAAATTTATGATGCATGTGCTAAGGGTAAACAAAAGAGAGTTTCTTTTAAGTCCATTAATGATGTTTCAACTAGTAGAGTATTACAATTGATCCATATGGATCTTTTTGGACCTATTAGGACTACTAGCTTGGGTGGAAAATCATATGCTTTTGTTATTGTTGATGATTACTCTAGATATACTTGGGTTCTATTTTTAAGCTCTAAAGATGAAGCCTTAGAAAAATTCATCATATTTTCAAACATTTCTCAAAATAATCTTGATCAAAGAATTTCTCATATTAGAAGTGATCATGGAACCGAATTTTAAAATTTAGGTTTTGAAAATTTTTGTAATGAAAATGGTATTAGCCACAATTTTTCGGCTCCTCGCACTCCTCAACAAAATGGGGTAGTTGAGAGGAAAAATAGAACTTTAGAGAAAATGGTTAGAACCATGCTTTGTGAAAACAATTTACCTAAGTACTTTTGGGCGGAAGCCACAAACACTTCTTGTTACATCATAAATTGAGTAATGATTAGGCCTATTTTAAAGAAAACTCTTTACGAGATTTTAAAATCTAGAAAACCTAACATTAGCTATTTTCACCCTTTTGGGTGCAAGTGTTTTGTTTTGAACAATGGAAAAGATAATTTAGGTAAATTTGATGTAAAAAGTGATGAAACTATTTTCCTTGGTTACTCTTTAAATTCTAAGGCTTATAGAGTTTTCAACAAAAGAACCTTAGTTGTGGAGGAATCCATATATGTGGTTTTCGATGATAACCCCTTCCTAGGAAGGATTCTTGTGATGATGATGATGTAGGAATCATTGAAACCATTGATGATGGACAAGCATCAAAGGTGGATGGGATTCCAAGCAATGAGGAAGCACAAGATCCTCCAATAGAAGCTCTAGAAAATGTAAAACTTGAAGAAAAGGAAGTGAGCTACCCAAGGGAGTTCAACTATGTCAAAAGTGGTGAAATCTTGGGTGATCCATCCAAGGGGGTAACTACTCGTTCTTCTCTTAGATTAATGAATCATATTGCATTTATCTCATGCATAGAGCTCAAAAATATCAAAGAAACCTTAGGTGATGATTATTGGATTTTGGCTATGCAAGAAAAGTTAAATCAATTTGAGAGAAGTAATATATAGACATTAGTTGATAGGACTAGCAATAAGTCTACTATAGGAACTAAGTGGGTCTTTAGAAATAAACTAGATGAGAGTGGTAACATTGTAAGAAATAAAGCTAGATTAGGAGCTTAAGGTTACACTCAAGAGGAGGGAATAGATTTCGATGAAACCTATGCACCCGTAGCTAGAATGGAAGCCATTAGGATGCTACTTGCATTTGCATGTTATCATGATTTTAAGCTTTTTCAAATGGATATCAAAAGTGCTTTCTTAAATGGTTTTATAAATGAAGAAGTGTATGTTGAACAACCACCGGGTTTTGAAGACTCAAAATCTCCAAACCATGTTTTTAAATTAACAAAAGCTTTATATGGTTTGAAACAAGCTTCTAGGGCTTGGTATGAAAGGCTTTCAAACTTTCTAATTGAAAAAGGTTTTGAAAAGGGGAAGGTGGATACTACACTTTTTATAAAAAGGTTTAAAATGACATCTTAGTAGTTCAAATTTATGTTGATAATATTATTTTTGGATCTACTAGTAAGTGTTATTGTCAAGAATTTTCTAAGTTAATGCAATATGAATTCGAGATGAGCATGATGGGGGAGCTCTCATTCTTTTTGGGACTCCAAATTAAGCAAAGGAAGGATGACACCTTCATCAATCAAGTAAAATACATCAAGGATATGCTCAAAAAGTTTGGCTTGGAGAATGTGAAACCTCAAGCCACACCAATGAGCTCATCTACTAAGCTTGACAAGGATGAAGGAGGTAAGTGTGTTGATTCTAAATTGTATAGATCCATGATAGGTTCTTTGCTTTACCTTACCACAAGTAGACCGAATATTATGTTTAGTGTTTGCTTGTGTGCTAGGTTTCAAGCTAGTCCTAGAGAATCACATCTAGTTGCCATTAAGAGAATCTTTAGATACCTTAGAGACACCCTTTGTTTAGGTCTTTGGTATCCTAAAGTCTCATCCTTTGATCTTCATGCCTATTCGGATGCGGATTATGGTGGTTGTAAGATCGATAGGAAAAGTACTTCCGGAACTTGTCAATTCCTAGGTAGTATGCTCATATCTTGGTTCTCAAAGAAACAAAATAGTGTAGCTCTCTCTACCACCGAAGCGGAGTACATATCCTTAGGGAGTTGTTGTGCTCAAGTTTTATGGATGAAGCAACAACTCTTAGATTATGGCATTAAGGTAGACACCATACCTCTTAAGTGTGATAATACTAGTGTCATATGTCTTACCAAAAATCCCATTCAACACTCTAGAACTAAGCACATAGAAATTAGACACCACTTTATTAGAGATCATGTGTCTAAAAATGATGTTGTTTTAGAGTTTGTTGACACCTTAAACCAATTAGCGGACATTTTTATGAAACCTTTGGATAAGGAGCATTTTTGGACCCTTAGGAGAGAGTTAGATCTAACTAGCCTACCTTGACCTCTTAAGTATTATTTTTTTTATGCATTTTTGCTTGAATATTGATTGACATCATGCTTATGTTTTTCTTTGTATCTTGATGTCTCCATGCATTTTGCTAGGGGGAGTATGAACTTATTCATGCTTTTAATCATGTCATAACATCATATGCATGCTTTTAGGAGCTGTAGAAACTCATCTCTAGTACTTTTAGAAGCCTAAATGCAAAGCTTTCCTCAGTGGTATCGAACCATGTTTCGATACCCGTTCATCATCTCATCTGGGAAGTGTCTGGGAAGAACAGGTATCGAACGATGCTTCGATACCTTGTTCGATACTAGCATCGAAACAAGCCTATTTCGATACCTGGTTCGAAACACGCGGCGGCAGTTTGGTTTAAAACACCCAAAACCTAATTCTAATCACATTAAAACACTTCCAAACTTAAAACATCAAACCCTAGCCGACCCTCTCCTTATAATCCCCTCAAATCTGCCTCTCTTAACACATAATCTTCACGTTTTCTTTGAGGGATTTTAATCTACGCATCAAGACTACATCATATCAATAAACGGTACTTAACAATCACTTGATTCATCTTAATCTACACTCAAGGTATATTTTCGAAAAACCTTATTTTCGTTTGGATTTAGATTGTTAAAAATTAGATTTTGAATATATTTCAATTGTCTATTGTATGGGTTTTAATAATCCTACAAATTTTTTTTAAAAATCTGATTTTTTTTTCAATCGAATATAAATCCTTTTCGTATTTTTTTTGTTTTTTTTAATAAAATTTTCAAATACCTTGAATTGTTAGATTACTTCATAGGATTGAATTTGATTATATAGCATACATGTTTTATCAAACTAATCAAATCGTTTTGTGAAATATCTAGATTATGGCACCGAAGAAACGCTCTCGTACCGAGGCTGGTTCTTCATCACGTTCTACTCGTGTTGATGTCCAAGAAGTCTTTACACAATGCTTAGATACACCTCAACGGGCCAACCAATTCAACCTCTTTCGCCATATCCCTCTTAAACAAGAACGTAGGGTCGATATCCAATTCATGAACTCCATCAAGTTCCCTTTTAAATATTGCAATCTTCTTGTTCAATGGAAGTTCTTGCAATTTCTTACCCACTCCGGTAAATTTTTTCCTACTCTCGTCCTAATTTTTTACACTAATGTCTCATGTCTTTTTGATCCTATGGACGAAACCAAGGTTGTAGCCATCGAGTCTTTTCTTATGGGCAAACTCTTTCAAATCGATGTCTCGACCTTTGAGGAGGTTTTTGGCCTTGAGGATGAGGGTGAAACCGATGAGGAAGCTCTAGGCCAATTTATCGGAGCCGCGTCTTCTCTTGACGTACATGATCATTTTCTTCATCTTATCATCTCGTGGTGGATTCGTCCATCCAATGGTAAGTATTCCAGTATAGTCTAGTAGACAGCTTTTGGTTAAAATGTTTTCGTCAACGTGTTAGACCAAATCTCGCCTAAATTGTCTTCTCCGAAATTGTTTGGCATGTTAAAAACCGAGTCACCCCTCTTGTCCAATCTTTTCCTTATGCATGTATTCTAAGTTCCATATTCTTGCATTTGTGAATTGATTGCTCTTTAGACCGGGTAAAATCTTTGAAAGAACTCATTGGTGAGACTTCTCTTCACCGTGCCCATTTTGTTTATTCTGGTAATGGTGAATGGTCTCGTGGTGCTCCTCCTCCTCCCGTTGATCCCGAGCCTATTCATCAAGTTGCTCCGAGTGTTGACATGATGGCTTTCCTTACCACTCGGTTCAATAACTTGGATGCTCAGCTTGAATCCATTAACATTCAATTTGGTACTTTGAATAACAACTTTGGTTCATTGAGTGCTCGCATGGATTCTATGGATGGTCGTCTTGACTCTATGTCCATTCAATTTCAATCTAGTTTTGACTCTATGAATACTACTAGATTGACGGGACTAGAAACTCAAGGTCATACCTTGCGCATCTCTATCGAAGCCCTTCGGTATACTCAAGAACTTACCGCGCAAGATACCAATGTTGAGGATGAAGATGACGAGGAAGACGAAGAGGAAGAAGACAAGGATGATGATGATGATGATGAGATGGGCGATTAGAGCCCCTCCTTTATGCTTTACTATTTGGCTTTTAGGATTATCTATGCTTTCTTAAGCTTTTATTGCATTCATAATTAGACCATATGCACCTATTATTATTTCCTTTTTATTTTGTTTACTTTGTTGGATTTGGATTTTTAATATTTAATGCTATGGATTGTGTTTATTAATTTTTTCTCCTTAATATCTTATGTTTCTTTATAGTTCATTGATTTTGATCTAACAAAAAGGGGGGAGAATTTTTTATGCTTTTAAGTTTAGGATAACCACCATATTTAATGTATTTAAAAATCGTGTACATATTAAGGGGGAGTCTTTAAAAAGTTTTCAAAGTGTTTTTAAATCCAAAAAATTTGACTTAAATTTAAAAATCTTTAAATGGTTTTGTTATATCAAAAAGGGGGAGATTGTAAAACCAAATTTGATTTTGATATAACAATTAAATAGAAGGATTACTCTTTGAAATAATTTTAAGTCCCTAAGTCAATATTTTTGATTTCAAGTCAAACAAAGATTTTAAAAGAAAATTCTAAGTGTTTTTGCACGACGGTATCGAACCATTGTTCGATACCCCTGGATTTTCAAAGCCATGTTCTTATGTTTAAGAGCAGGTATCGAACTACTATTCAAAACAAGGAGCTCACTGCCAGACTCTGTTTCGGAACATGGTTCGATACCCCTGGATTTTCAAAGCCATATTCTTGTGTTCAAGAACATGTATCGAACCACCATTCGAAACAAAGGAGCTCACTGCCAGCCTCTGTTTCGAAACATGGTTCAAAGCATTTCGTGCATTTTTTAAGTATTTTAAAATCAATTAAAAATTGACCCTTGGTATCGAACTATGATTCGATACCACCCTTAATCCCAACGGCTATTTTTGCATTAAATATTTTGACTGTTAGTGGTAGTTAATTTTTTTTGATTGGTGGTTAGCCTCTTCCGAAGCATGGTTCGATACCAACCTTCATAGTTTCAAAAAGGTATCGAAACATGGTTCGATACCCCTTGGTTTAATGCACAACGGGTCTTTCTATTCTTGGTTTGTTTCGAAACAGGTAGTACGTGTTTCGATACCGCCTACTACAGAGTGCATTTATGGTGGGAAGATGAAGTCTAAACGGCCATATTTATATTCCCAACAACCACAACGGATAGAAATCAATGAGATGGTATAAAATGAAGTAATTTCAACAACATTAAGGACTATTGAACCTCAAGCAACATCCAAGCACACAAATCCAACTCAAAGTACTTCATTGCATATTTTAGCCTCCCAACTTGTGTATTTCACTTTGATCAGTTGTAATTTAAGTTTGGGGAGAGTTTGTTTATATTTGGGGCTATTATTTCTTGTGAGAGAATTCTTCTTAGCCAAACCAAATCTCTTGTAACACCTTGTGAGGTCTAAATCAATTTTGGGTAGAAAATTGATTTGCTTGTAAAGGTTATCCCTTGAACCTAGAAAAAGGTTGAATTCAATAGTGAATTGGTTTCAAAATCTTTAGTGGGAGCTAAGGTAGTGGATGTAGAGCTTGTTCGAAGCTTGAACCACTATAAATCATTGTGTTCCTTATTTTTCAAATTATACCAAAAATCTCCTACCAAATTTTTAATATCCAATTCACCCCCCTCTTGACCATTATTCAACATCGATCAACTCAACATATATATATATATATACCACCTCATGCCTAATTATCTATTTTACTAGTTATGTCTACCATAAGATTTGTATGATATATGTGTTAACCTTAAAAAATATTTTTCAACCACTGTCACATAATCTATTTTAATATTTTATTATATCATGATTAGACTTAAAATTTTGTTTATGTATATAATATTTTTACATACAAACAATTTATGTTACATTTTTTCATATGAATTTAGCTCACCCAAGATGTTATTTTTTCTATATCAACTTGGGTTCAAATGTAACACTGTATATATATTTATCCATGTGAGAATCAAAAATATTTTATTAACAAGAAAAAGGGAGGCTGTTTTTACTTTTTTTTTTCCCCTCTTTAAATGAAATTGGGAAGGCAAATTTAATTTTGTTTTTTCAATATTTCGGAAAGTTTCCTTAACTTCGGGCGGCCAAGCAAATTTGAATATAAAATAAATTTATAAAAAAAAAAAACGTGATAATGATATTTAACATTTTAAAGTTGGTGGGAAAACGAAAGTTATTAACTATGAATTATTATTTCATATATCAGTGAAAACAGAAATGGTACCGAGATTTGAAATTAGGTGAATAAAATATAATATTTAAAAGTATGATAAATTTATAAATAAATTTAAAAATTTAAGAATGAGAACAGAAATGAAAAAAAAATTGGAAGTGGGTGATAATCGCTCCTTACCCCTGGTATCGAGTCAAGTCGAGTAAAAAAATTCGAGTTATTCAAGTTGACGAGTCATATTTTACAATTCAAACTTTATTTGAAATTTTTTTGTCTTGAGCCGAGTTTTCGAATTCTTATAAATATTTAATTGTAATTATTTATCATGTTATAGTATGATTTGATTCTAATTTAAATGACTTTCTCTAATCATATAAGATATGTATATATATTTTTTTCGTATGTAGTAATATTTTTTATATTTTTAGATATCAATGTATATATATCATAAAAAATTGATAAACTCGTCTCAAACTTAAAAATTAATTCTTTAATTACTAAAAATTTTGAGTTATTTGAGTTATTCGAATTTTTATTTTACAACTCGAACTATATTTGAAATTTTTTCGAGTCGAGTCGAGTCTATGAAATTTCGAGTCGAGTCAAAACGAGTTGAGTATTTTCGCCTCGAATCAAGTCAAAACGAGTTGAGTATTTTCGCCTCGAGTCGAGTTATTCGATTTTTTCGAGTCGGGATTGCTCACCCCTAGTTATAAATATATTATATAGTATAGAATTTAAAGATTATGATTTGAACATAAGGTATAATATTTAAGTTTTAAGATTTAATGCGAAAGATTTTAATTTTAAATTTTAAAGATTTTATATTTTTTATATATAAAATAATTTTCCAACTAATTATATGTTGATTTTTTTATTATAAAAATATGTTGATTTTTTAATTGAATTGTTGTGGTCTTAGGATGTGGACTGGCAACGCAATTCTTGCATACATGCATCTATGCACTGTTGATCATATGTTTGAATTCTTAGTTTGATTTTTAATAAAAAAGTGTGGTCGAGTTAGTTTTTGGCATAATGATTAATGTAGTCCTTAAAGTTATTGCATTTTATAAAATTGATTCTTATTCTTTTTAAGTTTAACTTGACATTTAATCTTCCATGTGTAAGATTTTGGTATTCTAATTCGATTGTAAGGTGATATTTTAGTCTGGTTTTAAAAGTAGATATAGTCATACACATCTATGTCGAAATCATTCTAACCCGTTAAATAGCTTGATGACTATTCTTTGAAAAAATGTTATTTTTTTTGTTAAATTTGATTTTTGATATAGTTTGGAGTCGTCACTAATCACATTGATAGATCATACACCGTAAAAATAATCATTGGTATCAAAACATTCGTTTTAATTGAAAAAAAATATATGGACATTTAATATATTGGATATCAGTACGGGTCCTTAAGTATCGGTACGATATAAGTCATATTGGTACCCAATTTAGCCACTGAAAAATTTGATCATTGGGGACAAAAAAGACGTATCAATATACGGCTTATTTATATCGGTATAAACTCTTTTGAATATTAGTACACATAGCCTAATTTTGACTTTTGGACTATTTCGAAAGTGATTAAATAAGTTTAAAACCCTTTAAAACTTTTTCAACGAAAAATTATATCACAGGTCAGTCTCATCACGTGTTCATGAGACCAACCACTAAAAACTATTCACTTCAGCAATTTTGTCATGCCATATTTTTTTCTCAAGTGAGTCTTCACTTGAAAAATTAAAAATCGCTAAGGTGGGTAGTTTTTAGTGGTTGGTCCCACGGATGACGTGGTGGAATTGACCCATGAAATAATTTTTCCTTTTCAACATATTTTTCAAGTTAATGAACTTTTAACCTATTTTATAAATAAATTAAAATCCAAAAACATTTTCTATTTAAAATTGTATCAAAATTAATATCTTAATATATAAATATTTTAATATGTAGTTCATGTAATGTCAATTTTAAGATTTAAGGTTTAGCTTAAAATTTACGGGTTTAAGTTTTGAGTTTTAGAATTTATAACTTAGATTTAAAATTTTAAAATTAAAAATTCAGATTTTATAATTTATATAAGAATACTTATATATAAAAATACCTTTCTATTACTATATCTAAAGTTTGTTGAACCAAGCTTTAGATATGTGTAGCAAGCTATCTTTCCATTTTCAGATTGGATCTCGTCGGGTAAAGCATTCTCTTTTATCTACGGCACCTTAAGATGCCATTATCACTTCATAGATGATTAAATCCGAACCAAACATTGATTTTGGGTAATTAGGGTTGCTTAACTCACAAAATGCCATGATTTATTCAGTCAGTCTTACTTGGACCCTACACAGATGCTCATAAATTCTAACCCTTTTCTTTCCTATCATGACGCCTTTCTTGTTCTTTACAATGAAACGATTCCATAAATATAAAATGAAATTAAATATTTAGTTGAATAAAAATAAGGGTTGAATACGAGAATCGCATAAAGCATGCATTAAACACCATCTTTAAAGATATTTCATGATAAAATATATTTTTTTGATTCAATAAAAATTTATGTTAAACAATACAATAAAAAGTAAAGAATTAATATGAATACTCAGTTTCATAATTGTTATAAGAAAGAGAAAAAAAAAACTTGGAGATGAATTAATAGATAGAGCTTGCATGTATTATAAAAGTACCATGCAAACTTAAAACTAACTTGAAAATTTAATTTTTTAATATTTATTATTAAAAGTTTAATTTTTACGTTTTATTAGTGGAGGATATATATGCATGCAATTGAGGGTAGACTTATGTCTATCCTGAACTGATTAAAGTTTATATATTTAGTTTTAATTTTTTAATTTTTATGCATTAATTTTTAAAAATTTTATAATTTATATTTATCCTAAAAATATTTTAATTTATACCTACACTAACATATATTTCTAGATTTATCGTTGCCTATGACCACCAAAATCACATGAAAAAAATAAACCCTCTAAGAATAGGTTCCAAAGGTCCAAGTGGCACTTCATAAAGTGGAGAGTCTAGTCGATATGGGATATAACCCTAATTTTGTTGTAGACTTCATATGAAAAGTAACTTGAGCCGAAGTAGTGCCTATCTACGTGTGTATTTATGATAAATACTATATTTATGCATGTACGTCTAAAGTCTGAAGAAAAGTTTCACATGCATTGCCTGGAGGCAGCTTTAACTTCACACAAAAACAAAGGCATAAAAGTTGGAAGATATTTGGAGGCAATTAAGATGAAATATACCAATTGTAATAACAAGATGGCTTTGCATGACTCGGAAAGTTTTATTACGAAGATATGTTTGCATGACTCGGAAAGTTTTATTACAAAGAGAACGACATGATTTTTATAAGACAAAACGGCATGTGGGAACATGAAAAGGAGAAAAGGAGGCATGGCGTTAGTAATATTCGATACTATTTCAACTCAAAAGAAAAAAAAAAAAGATTTTCACTTTAATATATATATTAATAAAGATTAAGATCGTAAAAATCAAATAAAAACGATTGAATCTATTAAAAAGTCGAATAATTAACTTGACTTAATAAGTCTTATTTAATATACAAAACAACGGAAGATAAGAGAAACTCGTGAGGTCTTGACATTTAAAAAATTTTAAAAATTAAAATTTAGTCCTTTTGATTTAAAAAATGGATTGCTCTTATTATTTTTAATTAAATTTTCTTTTATAATTTTTAAAAGTTTTCATTAATCCTCCAAAAATCAATTAGACCCAAAGCTTTCAAATTAAACCTTGATTTAAAAAAATAGTTTAAACCGTTACTTTTATTTTAAATTTTAATTTATCTCCAAATTTCACTATTGGATATAGGTCAAAGATGATATAAGGAATTAGGTTACAAACTAATTTACTGTGAATCAAATGATTATTCAATCATTTTTATTAAATATACTGGTAATAATTATAAATATTACTAATATTTAAATAATGTGTATTATTTAATATATTTTAATTTTTGAAACATACTTTTTCATTTCATGAAATGAATTTAGACAAACAAAATTGTGACTCTTCAAAAGGTTATTTGATTCAATCTACAATTTTCAAACCTCTTTTCTTTCCGTATTATTAAAATTTTAAAATTCAAAAATATTCTAATCCCAAGTAGCACAAAAAAGTTTCTTTTTGAAAAAAAAAAGAATCTGGGCCCCATACGATGAAGTTGATATTATACCATCCAAGTGGGCAGAGAAATGTCAAAAAGCCTAGATAGGGAAAGACGGTCCAATTGAAACTTTAGTTGAACAAGGGATGGGCCCAATTATGGGCCCACTGAGGGTATTTCTTTAAGTAATAATATTTGGGAAAACTAACTCTTTGGTACCTCACTTATTCTTGTGTGTTTAGTTTGGTCACTGAACTAAAGTTTAAGGAATAGTATGTTTTGTTTTTGTTTCGGTCTAATATTGATCTATAATTTTAAAGTTAGAGAATCTAAATTCTCAGTACGACTAATTTTTGTTCTTATTTTTTCCCCTGGTATCACGAGATTTATGCGTTATTAAGGTCCATAGGCGCAGTTGCTATCAGTGCATAAAATTGTTGACTCACTCCGTTGCTTTACATGTCAGGTTGATCTATATTTGTCGTCTTAATTTATGCATTAATAAATTATTTTTGTCAAGTATTTAAATATAATTTAATATTTTAAAAAAAATTAACTCTACATGTAATAATACATGGGTGCAAATCTTCTAACTTTTTCTCATATCTCTTTTTATGTCTCCGTTTTAAATTAGAGGGTTTGGGGGTAGGGTTTAGGATTTAAAGTTAAGGTTATGGTTAGAGTTTAGGGAATTAGGGGTAAAGTGTATTTTTTAGGGTGTAGGATTTAGAAAATAAAAAATAAGAATTAAAGTTTAAAATTTAATTTTTTTAAAAAGTTTCAATAGCAGGCATGAAAGGATGTATGATAAAAGAGAAAAAAAATTTACTCGTAATACATTGTGTGTAGGGACAGAGCTGTGTGGGGTGGGGAGGGGCAATCTCCCCCACCTCCGAAGATTTTTTTTCATTTTTGTCCTTTATTTAATTTTTTTAAAAATTATTTTTTATGAGTTTATCCTCTACTTCTAAATATTTATATTATCCCTCTCAACCCAAAATCTTAGCTCCGTTCCTGTCGTGTGTTTTAGATATATAATACTTATATCAATCATTTAACATTTAGTGGAATATTTTTTTATAAAAAAGTATTGTTTTAAAACGCACCTTATCTAACAATGACAGTGAATATTTTTACACAAACGTATATATATTTAAAGTTTAAAATCTAAATTTTATGAAAATATGTTTTTTTAAGACACAAGAACTTATATAATTTATAAAAGAAAGAACTTGTATAGAAAAATAAAAATGTAGGCCCAAAATCCATTTATCATAAGCAGGATGTTTCAAGTTCTCTAAATAAATATAGGCCCAAGATACATTTATCATTGATAAGAGAATCAAGTTACAAGTTACTAGGGGTACAAGTACAATTAAGGGGAAGAGAACTTTCATTTGCAGGTCAGCCATATCTATCCTTCATGTCGTACCAACTAAAGATTTAAATTATAGTTACGATTATAATATCTTATTATAATTACAAATAATAATCAATATATTATAATTATTATAAACTATTATTTTTTGTAATAACGATTTAATACGGTTGTTATTATGATAACAATCCACTATTTGAATTCTTGTTACAAACTAAATTCAGATCGAGTTTGGAGGGAGGAAAGAGGTTGGATTTGGAGGAACGGGGACTGCAACAGCACCTTCCATCATCTGTATCACTTTCTTCATTGTAGGTCTCAAGGACGGATCCTCTTGAATGCACCAGATGGCAATCATCACAAATTTCTTAACCTTTGTCATGTCTCTCATGGCCTCTTCATCATCATCCACTAGAAGATGCAAAGTCTCCCCCATGTAACAATCGTACGCCCAATCAGCCAATATCACCTGGTCTTCCTCCTCCACGTCTTGTTCGAAATTCTTTCGGCAACAAATAACCTCCAGCAACAAAATGCCGAAGCTGTATACGTCCACTTTCACAGTAATAGCCATGTTTCTGAACCATTCCGGAGCAACATATCCTTTGGTCCCACGGATCGCCGTAGTCGTTCTAGTTTGATCGTTCTTCAGAAGCTTTGCTAAACCGAAATCCGAGATTCTTGCTGAGAAAGACTCGTCTAGGAGGATGTTTCCCGGCTTGATATCACAATGTATGATGCACGAGCTGCATTCTTCATGCAGATAACATAGCCCTTCCGCTGTTCCCAACACGATTTTCATTCGTTCGTTCCAGTTGGGTCTTGAATTTTGGAACAAGAACTTTGCTAAAGAGCCATTTCTCATGTATTCATATACCAAGAGGCGGTTCTGTCCTTCATTGCAGAACCCCAGTAGCTGGACTAAATTTTTGTGGTTTGTTCGTCCGATTGCTATCACCTCTGCTTCGAATTCTTGCTCTCCATCTCTCTCAGTATTGTCTAATTTCTTCACCGCCACTAGTTTTCTTGGTTCGGAAGGTAAGTCTCCTTTAAAAACTGTTCCAAATGCACCACGACCAAGTTCTTCCTCGAATCCATTTGTAGCTGTCTCCAGTTCACTGTAAGTGAAACTCGGAAGATATATTGACGGCATGAGCTTTTGGGGATGAATGGAAGTGCTTGCTTCTTTCCTCTTTAAACGAGAAAACATCATTGAAGTTAGCAAAAACAGAAACAAGTTCAGGAAGGTGGAGCCACCGAGTAAAACTGATCCGATACGAATTAACGTCGATTGGGATTCGTCGTTTGCATTGTCTTTCCTTACTTTTACTAGTGCCTTGCCACCAACATCAGGATCAAGTATCCCATTCGACAAGGGAATTCTCTTCTTCTTACATTCCCCCTCCTTAATAGTGGCTACCGCACAGAAACAGACGCTCAAGCAAGCTTCCCTGCACCAATCCTCCGTCACTCCTTCAAAATCTGCATATGAAGAATCGAACCAATCTGCACTTTCTATCGTCACAAGCTCAAATCGATTCGTCCTCTTTGAAGCCTCATCGCAAAAACCGAAGTCCGGTCGACATCCCTTTCTAATGTCATTTGTGTCTATGAAAGAGTAGCCTGGTATGCACTGACAGATTGGTCTTTGTTCATCATCACTCAACATGCAGTAGCTGTTGTATCCACAGGCTCCGCCGCCATACCCTCCTCCGATCCGCTTGCAGATATTTGATGGTTGGAAAGACAGAGTTGTCCACGCCTCTGCCCTCGTCCCTTCGCTTGTAGCAACACTACTCTTTGGATATGCATATTGCCTCAACACTCCATCGTAGTCAACAGTGACTCTCAGGTAAAAGTCTTGTCCATTTGATGATGATAATGCTGGGAATACAGTATTAAGTAAGGTTCCATTCCTTGCCGTAAGGTATACGTAGCCAGACTGGTTGAAGATCACCCGAAAGCCGCTTCCTATCGGATCTTGTGTCGACCAATACGCTGCAACGACATCTGTTAATGGGAAATTAGTGGTATACAGGAGAAGGTTTCCGTCAAGTTGCAGAATAAACTTGAATCTCCCATTTGAGTAATTCGTTTCCGTGTAGGGAGCAATGACTTGGGTGTCAAGGTTCATAGTCTGCGTCGGTAATATCGTGTCAGTAGGAAAATCAAAACTCTGCCACAAAATAGTACTATCTTGGCTTGCTAGCACAAAGTTCCCTGTGTCCAGCATCGCTGCATGGGAAACACCGGGATTAGCCGAAAGGCCGGAAAGAGCAGACCATATCTGCATGCCTGTTTGATCCCATAGAACCAGCCGACCATCTGTCGTAAGCTCAACTTTGGATCCCTTTTGGACCGGACCGTTTCTGTTAGCTGACCAGACAATGGTTTTTTCAGGTATTTTGTCGAACCAAACCGCTAGTAAGAAGCCATCATTTCCGATTTTCTGGAAGCCAAAAGTAAAATCACCCGAAGGTGACGATGCCCAGACAGAGTTGTCATCTTGTGCATCGAAGGAAGAACCCAAAGTTTTATTGCCATAACTTTGAGCAAGTGATGGGAATGGTAAAAGCATAAATACCAGCAAAAAACAAGGATATGGTTGTTTAAAACCAACTGCCATGGATGGAACTGATGAACGTGAAAACTAAGCCACCGTCTATGCTTTAAATGGGGACTTGAAGCTTCGCTTCATTGACTTCTTTTTCTTTTCCATGGTCTAAGATTCCTCTTTCCTTGCCGGTCTGAATGCGAAATGAAGGAAATGGAAACACATTTCGTTGACAGCTACTGTTTTATGAGTATTCTGGTGAGGGAGATGTGACAACGTGGGAAGTCATGAAAGTGATCGGCTTTGCAGGCCATAACTATTTTTTTCATGGTTTATACATAGTGCTGTAATCGAACCGAACGAACACGAACGAGGGTGCGTTCATGTTCGTTCGTTTAATTTTAATCGAATAAACGAACGAACACGAACATAAACGAACACAAATTTTTTTGTTCGTGTTCGTTCGTTAAAGATTGTAGCTTATTCATGTTCGTTCGTTTAAATGATAAACGAACGAACATAAACAAACATAAATGAACATAAACGAACGAACATAAATGAACATAAACGAACGAACATAAATAACATATATAATATACTAAATATTTAATATTTTGGATTAATTTGATTAATTCAGCTAATCAACTGATTTTAAACCGAATTAGTCGATAATTAAAATTTTAAAAAAATTCTTAATTATTAGATAAAACCTAAAATTTAACTGATTAACTAGTTTTGTTTTGGTTTGATTCATTAACTCGATTTAATAGAACAATAAACACCACTAACTTATAATAAGAAAGTTTTTTAACGAGTCATAAAATAAGACTTATTAACTTGAGTAACTCAAAATTTTTTGACTCTACTTACTTGATCTAATTGTCACGGTCCGTGTATCGTAGCAACGCGGGACCGGGTGAGATGCTTTCTGGTTGTGCTTAACTCTTGGGAGCGGGATAGCATTAAGGGTGTAGTACGTACCGAGCAGCCGTCCTATCTTCGGATGGGCGTGTTGATCGCGCACCACACTGGTCGGGAGCTGTCCCCGCTTCCCTGATGAGCCCATGGGAGGGCGAAACCAGTAAGCATCGAGATGGTTAAGGCTGAACCTCGGGTGTGCGAGAGGCCTGAGGTGCCGCACGGGGTGGTTGTCCCTGCGTCAAAACTCTGACCCCGTGACAGATGGTATCAGAGCGTGGCTGTGTGCTAGCTGTCGAGTTTTCCAAGCGCCCCATGTGCTGCGGAGCGAGTCGTGTGGACGAGCAAGTGAAGCTCGCACCCTAATGAGAAGAGGGTGTTCGCAAGTGGGTCCTCTAGAAAGATATTGAGACGAGGACGGGTAGGCAAGCGCAGCGAAAGTTCTCCAGATGGTCGTGCTGCAATGGGACACCTTGTCTAAGTGGCGAGAGGCCATGAGGTGGTTGTAAGTAGACAGTAATGGGACACCTTGTCTAAGTGGCGAGTGGCCATGAGGTGGTTGCGAGCAGACCTTGGCCCAACAGTGGAGGGCGGCCCCAGTTAGTGGGTGAGTTTGGGAGAATTGCACACTAGTTCCTGGCTACTTTCCAGAAGGGAAAGAGTTTCCTCCCCATGCACGAGGGCGTGCATGAATCAGGTGGGGGAGATTGTCACGGTCCGTGTATCGTAGCAACGCGGGACCGGGTGAGATGCTTTCTGGTTGTGCTTAACTCTTGGGAGCGGGATAGCATTAAGGGTGTAGTACGTACCGAGCAGCCGTCCTATCTTCGGATGGGCGTGTTGATCGCGCACCACACTGGTCGGGAGCTGTCCCCGCTTCCCTGATGAGCCCATGGGAGGGCGAAACCAGTAAGCATCGAGATGGTTAAGGCTGAACCTCGGGTGTGCGAGAGGCCTGAGGTGCCGCACGGGGTGGTTGTCCCTGCGTCAAAACTCTGACCCCGTGACATAATGCTCACCCTTAGATATATGTGAATAAATTTAAACGAACATAAATGAACGAACATAAACGAATGAACATAAATGAACGAACATAAACGAACAGATTACTGAACGTTCACGAACATAAATGAATGAACGAGTCCTTTGTTTATGTTCGTTTGTTTAACTAACGAAAGAAAAATCTTGTTCATGTTCGCTCGTTTAATAAATAGACAAACATAAACGAACTTCCCGTCGAACGGTTCACCAAACGTTCGGTTCGTTTACGACCCTATCTATATAATACACATTTAATTTTCATATCTTTTCATGTTTGATATATATTATAACGTAAGATTAAGACACTTGACTTGAATTTAAAAATAATTCCTTAATTACTAATAAAAATTAAATTATTTAAAATTTTATTTTATAACTTATTTGAAACACGGAATCTCAATGGCTGATCGTGTGATTCTTTACCTAATTCAAGAGGCTGAAACACGGAGAGGGTGTAGGGTAATTTTGACCCGGCTCAAAGAAGACATAAATATCAATATAAATTATTTTATTTATAAATAAATAAATAACTTATTTGAACTTAACGGTTGAACCTCGGACAAGAATTTTAAAATGTCAATATAAATTATGTTATTCAACTCCAGACTTTACTTGCAAATTAAATGTTCATATATAAATTAATAATTCCTATATCTTACGTTTATATATTTTGTTATATCATAATTTAATATTTTTTACAAATATAGGAGCCAGAACTTATAGATTATAGATTCATAAATTTTATTTGAGAATTAATTTTTTAAATCTTAAAACAAAAATATTTTATGAAAATAATGGATATAAATTATATAAAAAAATCAAAACAGGTAAGACTTTAGATCGGGTTAAGCATTGTAAAGCTTTTAAGTTTGAATTGTCCGAAACTTTATGGTAATTGACTATTTTATCCTTTATATTTCATTTCTCAGCCAGTTTCCCTCCCATATTCAAAAAGGGAGAAAGGAGTACGGGATTTGTTTTTAGCTCAGTCTTCGCAGTGGAAATCTTTTACGATTCTGGACGCGGACACCACCGCCGTCTCAGGTATTTCGATTCCCTTAACGCTTCTTTGTTTCTTGAATTTCTCCCATCAATTTCCGTTGGATTATGTTTTTTCACAAATATTTTCATTCATTTTTTTTCAAGAATTAATTCTTCCTCCACAAATGCTTATTTCACCAAATCGTTTTCTTGTTGTTTTCTTTAAATTTTTCTAATTTTAATCGGGGGGGGGGGGGATTCGAATTGCGAATCGAATTTTTTTGTGAATTAGATTAACGAACCCTAATCTTACAATGTAATTTATGTAGCATATTGTAAAACTGATTACTGATTAGGGTTTCTTTTTTTTTTTTGGCAAATCACATTTTTGCATTATGGTTTTGTGGTTAGCTGTGAGATTAGGCTCTCTTAATCAGTTTATTTTGTTGCTTGGAAAAGGTGGAAATGTGGAATTCAGTCTGTTTTCTGTTAATGCATCTGTGTAGTTTGATTTCTCTGAGTTGGTTTAGAGGTTAAGAATTTCATGTTTGCATTGGGTTTGTAAATTGGTTGTGAGTTAAGAACCTGTTAATTAGTTTATTCGGATTCTTGAGAAATGCTGGACAGTTGAAATTTAAGTTGCTGTCAATGCATCTATTTGGTTTGATTTTCTCTGAGTTTGTTTAGATTTAGGATTTTTTGTTTTTTCATCCAGAAACGAAACATTGGGTCTATGTTACTCACACTTGTGAATATTGGATACTGGTATGTGTTTGACACAGTAATGTTTAGTTTCCTTTCCCCAAGTTTTATCATATATTATTAGGAACCTTGGAAGATCGTATCCTCACACCTATGTATGGATATGATCGGAAATGGATACATAAAAAATGCAAAGTTGGAGTCACACAGGATTGGATTTTTAAATAGGCTTATGTTTGTTGAATGGCTTATTTGTGTGAATTTTAGGTAATGAACTGAAAGGAGTCAATGGAAAACAGATCCTTGATCAGTAATGCACCAAGGAAAGGGCTCAGCGACATAACCAACTTGCAGCATCAACCTATAGTGATGATCCAAGATGATAAGCTGCTGCAGCAACCTACTTCACTCAAGAGTAAAGATTACATTGACAAGCTCCAACAGGTCACTTTAAAACTGAAATTAACGTACTTTTTTCCCCTTAGGTTTTCTTTTTTCATTTGAATTCTTGTTTTGTTCCTTTTGCTTACTGAGGGGTTTTATTCTTTCTTCCAGGAAAATATGATGCTGATGAAAGTTCTTGCAGACCGAAAGTATCCTCTTTGATTTGTTTTATTTGGTTACTTTCATTTCTGACTCCCAACATTGCTTGATGTTATTAGTCTCTGGTTTGACTTTCTTATTGGGTTTTCTTAATTTTGTCCTACAGTAAAGTCATTGAATTGAGTGCAATTGAGTTGCAGAAACTGAGAATCAATTTGGAGAAGTTTCAGCAACAAAACTTGCAACTTGCCCAAGCAAACAGCCAACTGTTATCGGTAGATTAGTACTGCTTCTAATTGTCTGTTTCTCAGTTTAGTAAATCTAGGTGGCATATGGCTTTCTTGATATTTGACTCTCTAATAAGGTTGATGTATTATATTGGTTTTGCAGGAACTTAATTCAGGGAAAGATAAGGTATATATTCTGGACATCTATGTTTCTTTAACTTGTTCATGCTCAGACCGTTTTTTATGTTGTATGTTTTTGGAACTTGACCATTGATTGTTATTTTTCCTTTTCAGCTAAAAGCCCTTAGGCATGAGCTGGGATGTAAAAATGCTGTGCTTGAGGCAGTAAAATCAGAGGTATCTTTTTGCAACCGTCTACTTGGCTGAGTGTAGGTCACAAACAAGATACATATTCTTGTAAGCTACTCAAGTTCGGCTCACAAAAAAAAACGATTTTAACGTGCTAGTTAAAGAGCAGAGTTTGACTAATTGAGCAAGCAGAATTCGAGTATCCTCGTTCTGGATTGAGTAATTTGCAAGTCCGACTGAGTTTCCCCTCCATCCCAATAAAGTTGTCACACTCTTAACTTTTGGTGGTAAAAAATTTTCAACTTTGCCTTATTATTTTTTTAAAATTTTATATTTATAAAAATTTGAAAAGTATATTATAAAATTTTCAGTGAAGTTGTTTTTCAAGTTCATGTGTTTTTTAAAATTAATTAAAGCATATAAAATAATTAGGGTTAAAGTTAAAAAATTTGACCAAAAAAGTTATTTGTGTGTTGTGACATTTTAATTGGGCTAGAGTGAGTATTATTATTTTTTTATATTTTTATTGATTTATTTAGTATTAAAAAATCAATTTGAAGTGAGCTTAAGCTCAGGTATAAATAATCAAGTCCAAGTAGATTGAATTTGAGTCGCGTTTAAGACATGAGTTTCAAATTGAGCTCTACCTTGTTACTATTTGAACTTGACTCGGCTGAATTACACCTGTAATGAGTGCATGGTAGTCAGGTTTATGATTAGATTCTGTTGATTACCTAAATACCTTGTTTTTGTCATCAGAAGAAAGCCAAGATTGTGGCTTGCCCTACAAATGGAAATGAGGTATTTAAAGATCTGGATTGACTTTTCCTTAAAAAAAAATCATTTCCAAAATCTGTATTGATTTTTTTTCTTCTTATCAGCATCACATGTTATTTACAAATTCTTTTCTTTGATTTGAAGGAAGGAACATACAAATATGGCAAGGTAGGTGAATCCCTTGAAGAAGATGGAGACTCTAAACCTTGTAATAGGAACAGGTGTGGCAAGGCATGTGAATCTCTTAAAGTAGCAAATGGAGAGAATAAATCATGTAATACGAACAGGAAGCGACAATCAAAGAGTCTATGTAACTTGCTTGTCTGGAACTTTATTTGAAAGTAATTAATGTTGTTCATTGCAAAATCTTCACTTATTATTTACATGCTGTTTCAGGCCCTTCTAATATTAAACCGGTTGAAACCAAGGAGGGGGTCGAGAACAAAAGGTTTCTGTACATTTTTATCGATTTTGTTTTGAAAAAACAGTAACTTTTAGGTTTTTAATATTTCCTTTATGTTTACCCAGCAGGGTTTGTTTACGAAGGCAATCTGCAAGGTTCAAACCCCAAGAATCGGAAAAGACTGAAGATGTTACCGGGGTAGATAACACAAATCCTCTTGTTTCCTCTCCCTGTGATGACATGGTGCATCTGAATTGCCTGATATCGTCTGATTCATCGGTCAAGAAAGAACCTGATGAAGGATGTATGATCCCCACAAATGAATCTCGAGAACTTAGACGGGCATCTACAGGAAGACCTTTGCGCCGAGCAGCTGAGAAGGTCCAATCCTACAAGGAAGTGAAGCTTAATGTGAAGATGCGGAGAGAACTGTGAGTTCATCCTCTTTGCTTCTTCACTGCACTTTACTAAGGTTTAGATGCCTGTAACTTCCTATTACCACAATGCTGTTGTTTCTGTATAATATGCGCGTATAAAACTGCACGTAACATTTCAATGCATCATCCATGGGTGACAATACGTTGTTAACCGAGTTGTACTTGAATAATCTCTAGGAGTTTTGATATACATTTGCAGGTTGAATGTGTTATCCATTTTTCTTTTAACTAAGCTTCTTGGATCACAAGATTATCTATAAATTGCTTGTTTCTTGAAACAGAGTCTGCCTATTCTATTCCCATGTATCAATTTTGTAGCGTTTGATAAGCTCCAACCATGGTTAAATCCCTGGTTAGACCTACCTATAGGTGAGGTTACTGTATCTAAACCAGACTTAGATGTCTTTCATTTATAATGGGTTTGAGCTATGTGGGGCCATTACCCATCAAAGTTTCACATGCCTGTAGGAAGAGAGAGGCAAGGAAAGTGGAAAGAAAAACAAAGAGTTAAATCACTATTGTGTGGAATATTGTTTTTTTTTTTTTCAGTCAGAACGCATTGTGTGGTTAATTTGACTGACCCAAAATTGGAGTCTTATTCAATAAAAACTAGCTTAAGAAACCAACTTAAGGTTACCAATTAAATCTTAAGATATTATTGATAAAATATTCTTAAAATAATTTTAATGGTAAAAAACTTAATTGAATAATGCTCCATAAAATATTACTGAAATATCCTTATAAACAATTAAAATGATTTTTTGTTAGCAAGTTAAATAATTTTAACTCTATTTTTTTCTTCCGACTAATGACTTTTTAGTCCAATCTCCCAAAAGATCTAAAAGTGTTGAATGTGCCCCCAAAGTCCAAGGACATGTGAAAAGGACCCACACGTTAATATCGGATTAGTTAGGTTGATGAATTTAGATTCGACGATATTTGGTATTAAAAATTAAAATCTTGATTAGATTTGATATTAATAGTAAATTTAAATGATAATTGATAAATTATGTCTACTTTTAAGGATAATAAATATTTATGTACAGTTGTTAAGAAAGGGACGCCTCGAGGCTTTCGTAGGGTAAGTCTAATAGTTCTTAAGCTTTCTACCCTTTGTAGTAAAAAATAGTTGTGTAAAGTTTTTAGATATTACTATACTTTTATAAATAAAAAGTTTAAAAGTATTATAAGTCTTTAATCTTTAGAAAAAATTAATTAAATTGTTGAATTGTTACACCCAAATAAATTTTAATATTTTAGAATTTAATCAATTTATTTGTTTCATCAATGTCAATTTTTTTTTTCTAGATTAATTGGTATAATGTATTATGTTTTAGTGTTATTATTTGATATTTTAAAAAAATATTTCTATTTAAAAAATCTTTTAAAATTTTAAATTCTAATAAGCATATAAAACATAAAAAATAGTTATTTATTTATTTTATAAATGCCATGTGACATAGCTGTAATATATCACATGATAGTAATGTTCTAAAAAATATTAAAAATTGATGGTTAATATTAGTCAAATGATTTAATTGATTTAATTTATTAATCGAAGAGTTCAATTCGATGAAAAAATATTCAAAAACTTAATTGATTTTTTTAATTCAAAGATTTCAAATACCTTTAAGCCAAAATAAAACTAATAAAACTTATTATTTGATATTCAAATATATGACCAAAAGTGGTTACATATGATAAAGTTAATCTAAGTGTAAGTATATTGGTATCGTTTAAGTATATATCGAGTTTGAGGCCTTATACTGTTATACATGTAAAAGATTTTTACAAGAAATTCACCCGTCAAAGTCAGGTGTATGATGTAGGTGGATCTGAATTAGTCAAAACAACGCTCGAGGAACCAAGAAAAAAATCATAACTGAATTTGGTATCATGAGTCAACTCAACACTAACTCAGTTGGTAATTAAATTTTTTTAAAAAAATTGACATTATTTTTTAATAAGATTAAATATTCAAAATTTGACCTTATGAATGAAACAAATCGAATTGAAAGAATCATTATATAATGAACCTTTCTATTATTCAATCTGAATTAATCTTGTTAAAATTTATTTATTTTTACATATATACATTCTCATGAATTAGTTATATTTAAGAATTTATAAAATTTATGTAGATGTTAATATATTAATCATTTATACAAATTTGGATACTTTCACATGTTAGTATATTTCGTGCATTATTTTTCATATTTTATATTATATCTTTTAACTATTTAAATCAACAAAATATTATATCTAATTACATGGGATTGGTCTAAACTCTACATGGTACCATTGGTTGTTCGACCTTTTTTCCCTTGAAAGGACAAGCTTGGGTATCTAAATTGTGATTCATTTGTTGGTGGAGACCTTTGAAAATCTTAGGGGGGAGAGAAAAATAAATTATTCCAAGGTTCCAAATAATTTTATATTATGTTAGGATGAGGTATTTGTAAATTCTATCAATGTTCATAAGTAATGTTTGTTATTTATATGGTATAAATTCTATAAATATTTTTTAAAAATGTATAAAGATAATTTTAATTTTTAACGTTTATAATTTTTATCGGAATAAATTTAGCCCTAAACCTATATTTTTTTTGACAAATAACTTATTTTTTAACTACCATGATAATTGGACCGTTAAAAATCTAACAATGATGATATATCGTATGCATATGATAATATATTTTAGATGATATGACATCTAACCTATCAAATATATATATATATATTAAATATAATTTTATTCTAATATAAAATATAAAACAATTAAAATTCAAATAAAATATTAAAAAAATAATTAATTCTAAAATAAAATGCTACTAAACATTGTCAACCCTAATTACGATAAAATTAAAATTTTATCTTAAAAAAATTAATTAATTTTGAATTGTGTTCATATTTTTTAAGATAAGACTATGATTCTATCGTAGTTAGTTAGGCTTGGGAATATTTAGTAGCTTTTTATTTTAGAATTAATTATTTTTTAAATATTTTATTTGAATTTTAATTGTTTTATATTTTATATTAGAATAAAATTATATTTAATATATATATATATATATTTGATAGGTTATATGTCATATTATTTAAAATATATTATTATATGCATATGACATGTTATCATTGTTAGATTTTTAACGATCCAATTATCATGATAGTTAAAAATAAGTTATTTGTCAAAAAGATATAGGTTAAGGGCTAAATTTATCCAAAACACGGTCAAAATGATAAAAAATTATAAACGTTAAGGGTTAAAATTATTTTTATACCTTTAAAAAATATCAAATATTTAATTTGTTTTATCTATTTGTTTTTAATTTTTTTAAAATCTCATAGTAAATACATATTTTTTTTTCAAATTAATCGATGATTTTCCTATTGATGTTGCCCATGAGAATGTACTTATGTTTGCACATTAATATCTCATGTGGGGCGTGATGCGTGGGCTCACATAATCACATGTAGGGTTGGTGTATAGGCTTATCGTATCCTCTGATTGAGTGGAGACAAGAATTAACACAAGGACTTCTAATTAGTGTAAAATTATCGTTTCAAAACAAAAATATATATGCACAACAAGGTAGAGTTGTTCCTATATATTTTTAAAATAAGAAAAAAAATCGATATTTTTTATTAGTAGCGTTTATAAATTGTATTAAATTAATATTATTATATTAGTGTGTATTATCGTATATTTATTATTAGGTTATTTTAAATTATTTATTGATATCAGTGATTAAAATATTAAAAAACAAATTTTAAAATTACTATTTAATTAAATATTATTAATATTTTTTTTACAGAAAAGGCCACATGTAAATAGTACAAGATATTTGAACTCCTATAAGAAAGGGCGAAGAATCCATTAAAAGGCTTAACCCCGCCCATTTCCAAACTCTCCCCCTCCAATTTCAGACCTTTCTGCAGACTGCAAATGGCTGATCAATGCACTTCGCTCACCTTCTCTTATTTCTATCAACAACAGGTAAACGAATTTATATTACTTGGGTAGCTACGAAAATCATTGTAAGAATGAAACACGGAAAAATATATGTAATGATTGTTGTACAAGGGTTTAGTTTAGGATCTTAGTTTGTTTTCTGTGATTTGCAGGGAATGGAAGAGTTAAAGCAAACCCTTATGTTCACAACGGTGGAGCTGGAGACAACCCTAATGTCTGCCAAGCAGGAGATTACAAGACGAGAGATTGAATTGGTTCATCTCAAGGATGCTCTGTTTCGGACATTGAAACAAAGAGACGAAGCTCAAGCTCAATGTCAGAAGCTGATAATGGAGAATTTCATAATTCACAGGCAATTACAACAGCAACGCCAAGAAACCGTTTCGCCTTTTGGGGTTTCCGGTGAAGATGAATCGAAACCCGCGGTTGATCGTTCCGCCAACAACCTTATTTCGAGTTCCGGTAGCGAACCGACCATGGTTTCATCTCCGGGTTCAGACTCGATCTTGGCTCCGGTGTCCGTGCCGGCACAAGTACCATCGTCGCTTCCTGAATGCCTTGAAACTAGCAGCTAACAGGCCGCTTCCGGTGAAAGGAAAGCTATTGCAAGCGGTTAAAGACGCAGGTCCACTCCTCCAAAACCTTCTTTTAGCCGGACCGCTTCCGCAATGGCAGCATCCCCCGCCGAAGCTGACCTCCGTTGACATCCCACCGGTGACCGTCTCCTCCGACAAGCTTAAGAGGAGGGGTCGTGAAAACTACGGAGAGTCCGATTCTTCCCCTGAAACCAAGTACCAGAAGGTCGTTGATGCCGATTTGTTAGAACTTTACGACCGACCCTGACCTTTAAATGTCTAAGAGGGAATTCAAATGTACTTTTTATGCTTCAGTCTTCTAATTCTGTGTACATTACTGAAATCGCAAGCAGAGTTCTGAAATTTCCAGATTAGTCCAAAAGTTTTTACAAATTTTTAATGTAGCAAAGTTTTAATCAATTAAATTTGAACCACGTGCTCCCTAATCGCAATGCATTCCCTTCCTCTCTTTTTCTACTTCGACACGAGATCGACGGATTGTATTCTTGAAAATTTTAATTTATCATGTGTTGTAAAAAAAATTATATTTTATATTAATTATATAATCTCGCACTTATAAAATTTTATTAAGTACGAGATTTTGCATATTCTAATATAAAATAATGCGTTCATTCCTTTGTTTCGAATGTTATTAGATTGTGTTATAAAGGATTTAAGATTTTATGTCGAATACGAATGTGTTCAAATTGGATAAATTTAATTTTCAGAGGTTTATTATATAAAATTTACATCCATATGTATCAAAGATTGCATCAAATAGGGGCACCGCTGGTGGGTTTGCCCTCAACTACCCGACAAGGGCAAAATTGCAGTTTTAGTCCTTTTAATGATAATAAACTTATAAATTAATATAAAAATAAGTTTTCACTTCAATTCTTTAAATATTTGTAATTCAATTTCAACTTCTAAGAGTATTTGGATAGAGAATTTTGAGAAGAAGAAATTATATTTTGGGTTTTCTTTGTTACGTTGTTTACGAGATTAACTAATTAAATATATTAATTTAATTATTTTTTATCCTTTTGCTAAATGAATTTTCACTTGATTGATTAGTCTGTTTCATGGATGACATGATGAGAATGACCCTGATATAATTTTCATTTAAAAAATTATTAAATTGGTCTAACTTACAACGTCACCTATGATCTAATAATAATTTTTCTTTACTCAAATCACATTTAAATAGATGATTTTCTAAAATTCGTCCTAAACTCAATTCATTGAACGTATTTGGTTTCACTATAAAATAAAATAAAATTTTGTAATATTATTTTTATTTAATTCTAATGTATGTTTTATTTTATTAAAATTATTTATACATTTTTACAATTATAGTGATATACTATAATTAATTTTTATAATTATTTTTCAAAACTTATGGAGTTCTTTCTAATAGAGTAATGATTTATCTGAATAAAATAATTATAAATGATAGCATTTTAAATTTTTTCCACACTTTTAAAAGTTTTATGTAGACAGTAGACACCGCCAAAGAGTGTGTCTGGTTTCACCCCAATTTCAGACATAAATATTGAAAAAATAGGTAGAAGGGTATCCACTTTTTGAAATATTGGAGTCAATGTCAAAACAAGAATATCTTAGAAAAATAGGGTTTAGAGGATATATTTTTTAATTATTAATATTTAAATTATTAACTGACTAATCTAAATCGTATATTATAAATATTTATTATAGGAATAATCTTTTCAAATTAATTGAGTTATTTATATCGTTAATATTTAAATTTTTGATCTTAATTAAAGAATATGTTATTTCATCTTACAATATCAATTAATTGTTAATTATGATTTATATTTTAACATATATAATAAAAACTATAATTTTTCTCATTTAAAATATAAACTATATAAATTTTTAAATTAAAGTTTTAAACTCTAAAATTTATGTCTTTTTCTAAATTAAATTATCAAAATATTTTTTTTATTTAATTATGATAAATATGATTAGATAAAGCAGATAAGCTATGATAGATCTTGATTGATATTTTCTTTTTCTGGGTCCATAAAGCACTCTCCTACCATCCATGGCGAATGTCTGCCACTAAAACCGGAAACTAATCAAATATCACTATCATTACTAATTAGAAATTAAGTTTGAAATTTTAGACAATTTTTTTAAAATATATTATTTTTTATTTGAATTAAAGTATTTATTATCGATATTAGAGAATATATTATTTATAAATAAATTAAAATTTTATTAACTAAAATAAATTTAACAATAAAATTAAATGGTTATTTTCGAATTACCTGTCTACAATGGTTTGCTTCACATGTAGAGGTCATTCAAGCTCATTGTTTTCTTTAAGACGTTTAAATCATATTATTTATTCTGACTAAGGAACTAATTACGTATTTTTAATCTATTTTAAATTATGTCTGCATGAAATGTAATGATTCAAATATTACTCCTACTATACTGGGAAATTAAACTTCTTTCATGATTTTGCTTAGACTGGTTGGTTTAGCCATAATCATGAAACCCACATGCTGGGGAGCTTTAAGTTCGATCCTTGAAGGGTCCCACACGGTTTCTCATTCTAACAATGCTTTTAGTCTAAATATTTTTAAAATTAATTTATCATTACATTTTATTTAAAAATTTTAAATTAAATTAAGTTATTTGAGTTTATCTAGGAAAAAATATAATGCTTGAAAAGGGTTATACCATCTTTTTAATTGTTTGATAAGTTAAATTGATGTAAAAAATAATTTGTAAAGAGCTTCGGTCAAAGAATAAAATGAAAAGTTGGAGAAATTGAATTGAAAAAAGAATTTATTGTAAAAAATCGCAGTTACGTAAGTATTTTATAACGGTAGTAAAATGTGATTCAAAATTAAAAAGTTAAGCGTAAAATAAATGAGGAATTAAAGGAATAAATAAATTATAAGGATTAAATTGTAAAAACAATTTTTTTATAAAAAATAAGTTACATGGGTATTTACGGTGATTAGAGAATCTACGATTTAAATTTAATCAAATTTACGTTTCAAGTTGAATCGATCCTCAAATTTTTAAATTATATCGCTAGTGTACTCTGTTAACTCCCTGCTACATCGATAGATCATCAGATGATTGCCTGCCGCTGTGCACCCGTAATCGAGAATCACCCTTGTCTTTATTCCGGTATTAGAGAAGAGGGTTTGAAGATTCAGGTTCGAAACATGCAAATATTCCCGAGAACACTACTAGGTGTTGCCCATCGACGGCAACAATCACAATGTCTCCATCTGCGACAAAAATGGCGGTTTCTGCACTCTTGGAATATTCGTTGGCTCCACCAGTAGAACCGAAACAGACTCCTTGTGATCCTCCTCCACCAAATTACATTACGAGCAGTCTACCTGGCTTCAAGAACTTATCGTCGAACTGCAAAACAAGGTCCACAAGATTTCAACTGAGAGGGAGACATCGAAGCTCGATAGGATGAGTGCTGAAACCATGATTAGCATTCTACAGTCAAAGAATCACGTATCTTATCAAGGAAAACGAGGAGTGAAGAGGGGGAGCCTAGGTACTTTTCCGACGGAGTCCGGTATCATTACCCTTAATTCATGCAGCAAGTACTGTTCACTAGCATGATCTTAGAATTCGGATGACATTAGGCATTTGGTTTGTTGATCCTTATTGAATCCTCGGTTGATCAACATCTTAAAAAAATAAAATGCAGATGGATGATTTCAATAATCTAATAATGCAGGAAGTTATAAATTAAAAATTCTACATTCCTAGTAATCCAAACTAAGAATGTACAATAAAAGAGTTTTAAAGCCAAAAACAAAGATGGAAAAAGTGCTTAGTATTATTATTCAAACCACAAGGGTCATAATATATAAGTACATAACACAGTAAGTCACACATACCCATCACATTAAAAACCTAAAATTCCAAGTAAACCAAGAAAGATTCTTTCATCTTTTCCCTTGATGCCCTACATCTTCTGCTCTTTACAAAAGTTGGTCCGATCGGGTTACTCCCTGCCCCTCTTGGAGCCACTCTTTCGGGACTTTGTGTTTCCTCGTTTGCCGCTGGAACTGCCTCCGGAACTGACTTGGGCAGTGTCGGCAGGGTGAAGAGGCACATGATGCCCAGGAACCAAAGCAGGGAACCCAACAGCAGGGATTCTACAAAAGCAAACGAGGATAGAACTATTCAACAGGCTTAAAAGAATGAACAATCATTAAAACCAACAGTGTCTTACAATTGACAAAGAATACAAAAAGCGTTGAATTATTAAGTCATTAATCTTTAGTGGACATCAAAACCCTACTCAAGCTAACATGGGAAAGGTTGAATATTTGCCAATTCACTAAGATTCTGATCTAGAAGAATAAAACTAGAAAAACATACTTGCAAAGGCCATAAAACAAGTATCTTCTTACTAAGCAGCTCTGGCTCTCTACCCTTTTTTGAAATGGCCAACGCTTATTAAACATGTATCATATTAGAATTAAAACCCAAGTCCAGTAATATAGACTATTTATGAAGACTACCAGTCCAGTAATATACACATGTTTGCACACTTCATATAGGAAGTCCCAAAACTGAAGTCCCCATAACATAATCCGTTTGTGAAGACAAAGAGTACTCTCTTCCCATTGTAATATTAAATAGAAGACTATGAAAGCAAGGAGAGATTGTATAGTTAATCATATCATACCCAACAAGAGCACAGCAGACTCCTGCTTGGCCGAGGACGCATCAAATGTGCCACCCTTGTGCAAAGTGAGACGAAGAGCTTGATTCTCAGCAATGAAGCACTGAAGCATTTGGCTCAGTCTCCTGCATTCCCCTTCTAAATACCTACTCTTCATCTCAAGATCCTTGAGATAAATCTTCTTCCTCTCCCTCGATCTCAGCGCTGCATCTCTGTTTCTCAGTTGCCTAGAATGAATACATTCAGATCAATCAATTGCACTAAAACCATTTCCTTCAAATTTGGTTTTAAACAATACAGCACTGTTCAGTGTTCACAAACTACCCGGGCCTGATTTAGATTTTTTTATTATTTACTTTTAGTTGGTGTTCAAAATCTCAAATTTAACTTGAGTTCTAATATAAAATGGAGTTCGAACTTGAGCACGGGAACCAAGTTCAATTTAATTAGGTATAAAAGCTTAACCGAATCAAGCTTGAGCTGCCACGCAAGTTGAAGTGAAGTATCTCAATACTTGACTTGAGTAGCTTAGTGAAGCTTGGAGACTAATCAAACTTTTTTTTTAATATTCAATTTACTTTTAATTAGTATAGAAATATATCATTTTAAAATTCAAAATGTGTTTGAAGTCACCAATGAAAATCAAGCTTATGTTTTTGAAGATGAAAGCTTAAACTTGAGCAATTCGATTTTATTTCAAATCGAACTCAAGCTTCAAAGTACAATTCAATTGAGTTGAAATCGAGTCAAACTAGAGTTTCTTAGGTAACCGACGACACCTCTTACTTCAAATTAGACATGCAATTAATAAATTCGAAAGAAAATACAATTTAAATGAACAATAGAGAACGATGATAGATCGGGAAGATCAAGTTCAGCTTTAAAAGAAAAGGTCGAGTGAGCTCGAATTTCTGATGTAAGCGATTACACTTCTACTTCGTATTGAAATTAAACATGCAGCCAATAAAATTGAAAGAACATGCAATTTTAATGAACAATAGACAAAAATGATAAATCGGGAATATAAATATATACCTTCTTTGTTTCTTAACAACGGGGTCATCTTTATCGACGTCGATGTGGGTCTGATTTTGTTTGTGGAAATCATCCCCATCGACGGACACACCACCACCGCCGCCACCACTTGGAGGTGAATCAACCAGTAAATCAGCCAAGAAATCATCATCGGAGACAGGTCGAGTCTCCACCCTAGCGTCAGAAAGATCATCCTCCATCAAAACCTTCTCGATCTCCCCGATCCATGAAGACACTGCGTGTTCTTGATCGCGACTTTCGGTCGAAGAAGGTAGAGGCGGCGCTTCAGTTATCTGTTCCGGTTCATTCGGTAAAATATCTCCGAAATCGGGTAAGTCCGCCTCCAGTAATAGGGCTTCCCAATTGATTTCCTCCATTAAAACCCAAAGACGGCGAAAGGGAAGTTGAAATTTATTAGGGTTTACAGGGGAATAAGAAGAAGAGGGACCATGTTCAAAATCGGATAAGAAAACAATGAGAGAACTGAACTTGAACCGATCCACAGAAAAAACAACTTACACTTGAACGCTGTTTCCTTCGAGACGAAGGCTGCGATTTAGCTGAATTTATAAGGGAAAAAATATTTCAATTCAATAACATTATCAGTAGACTTTTATGGATCGGGTCATGTTTAGGTTCGGTTGAGGTTGGATCCGGATACAGGCCCGTAAGCCTGTTTCCCTATCGCTAAGGCTTGGGAAGGCTGGCCCTATTGGAAAACCAAATTCAAAGGATAAAATAAAATCCCAACTTGCTTTTATATACAGACCAGGATAAAAATAAAATAATGATTTCGTAAATCTTTCAAAATGTTGACGGATGTGATGACGTCAATTTCAAGTCAACCTACCCATTTGCCATACTTGAATGTACGTATTTTTTAAAATATATATGTAGGGTCGGAGTAGGCAAATTTTTTTCAAGGGGTGTTATTTTATTTATAAAGAATATTATTTATATAAATCTATGAAAATAATTTTTTAAGGCGTGATTAGGATCTTTATCTTTACATGTGACTGACCATGCTTTTATGAAAATTCTAGTATGCGTTTCTTAGCATATACGGTTCAAACCTTTTTATATGAGAGTAAATTGCACTTTCTATTACCAACTTTGTTTGTGTTTCTGTTTTTGTCATTCAATTTTAGATTTTTAAGTTTCTTCAGACAATTTTTTTTTGATTTTTTTCTTTTTATTATTTGACCACTTAGTCCCAACGACGTTAAGTTATTTATTTTTTGTAGTGCAAACAAACAAAACAAGTTAAAAGATGTAAATCACAGAATTCTGTAACAAGAATAAACCATATAAAATGAAAATAAAAAGATTACAGAAATAAAGAAAAAACCAATAAAACGTTTTTGAAAAACGTAAACCGGGGCCTGTGCTATCACAGTATCCTTAAAACAGATTCGTTCCCTCCCAGAGCTGGAGTTTCTATGGAACGTCTGTCCCTTAGGATACAACGGTAGACAGCAGCAAAGAGAGCAACGCAACTTAACTGCACCGGCGAACTTCACAGAAGCAGAACACTATCAAGAATTTTGGCTAGAGGATGTTTTTGTTTTCGGTGTATTGAGATAGGAACAAGAGAGTTCCTTTTATAGTGTTCATGCAGGGGACATGTTTAATTACAGAATTAATCTGTAATTACAATTCCTTGGAGAGTTATAACTCCCTGAATTCAAAATGGCATTTAACAGAGAATTAATCCAAATAAATTGGAGGTTACAACCAGCTGAAGGGTCTGTAACTCCATAAAAGGTGGTTTAATTCTATAATATCTGTTGAAAAAAATAAAGTCAGAAAAGTAAAAAAAAATCTGTCATTTTAGAACCACAACAGCCCCAAGGCCCAAGGCCCATCTTTTGGGATTCATAATAAGCAATCAATATTAACCCAAAGTGCCTAGCCATAGCCCAGGCTTATTTCCAATAATAGCATGAAGAGCTTTTATATATAAAGCTTTCCAAATCAATATTCCCAACAAATGTGGGACATTCTACTTTTCATATTTTTCATTTTATTTTTCCAACATCATGGGTGTCACATTGAGCAACAATTTCTCATTCACCCATTGAACATTTTTGATCTTGTAAATATATAATTCCATCTACTCTTATAGTAGATTAATCATCTACTTAGTTCCAATTAATTTGACTAATGGAACCCACATAAATTTAATCTCCAAAATGTTCATTACCATACCATTCTTCCAACAATCCCCCACATGAATGAAAATTGTCTAGGTTAAAGTTAAGGTTTAATAGTGTTCAACGGTTGAAACCTGCATAGGATAGGTAGGGGTTATCCTTTAAACCTTCCCTTGTAAAGATATACATACTTTACTAGCTGTCCAGTAGACTTGATGTCTTTGAACTGTCCTGCTATCAGTGTAAACGTAAAATTATATTTTACACATGAATCTTTCAACTTCTGTTTCGTTCTCATGGGTGTGTTCGTTTTGGCCATGAACACCAGCCTGATTCTGTGAAAGTTTATAAAGAATTAAGCCTTACACAATTCTTCCTTGAAGTGGCCCCACTTCTCTTTCACATAGGTGATTCTTTAAAGCAACCCGCTTGCTCTGTTCAAAATTTCTGACAACTTAGAATCATTAAAGCAAATATTGCTATCCTTCATATACGGGTATCACTGTTAATTCAAGAATGGGTAGGGTGTGCACCCTACAGTGATCATAATTTATTTATAACTATGTTTTCCCTTTCAACCTATATCTTGGGATCTTCAGTCAATTAGGTTGGGTTTCCATTATAAATTCATCCTCTCAAGGGCTTCAGTCTCATTCCTTTTGATGATTTATCAACCAACTCTCTGTTTAACCCTTTGGTTAACGGATCCGCTATATTATCCTTTGATTTAACATAATCAATAGAAATAACTCCAGTTGAGAGTAGTTGTCTAATGGTATTATGCCTTCGACGAATATGCCTAGACTTACCATTATACATGTTGCTTTGTGCCCTTCCAATTGTCGACTGACTGTCACAGTGTATGCAAATTGGAGGCACATGTTTTTCCCATATTGGAATATCTTCCAAAAAATATCGTAGCCATTATGCCTCTTCACCACACTTGTCTAACGCAATAAATTCAGATTCCATTGTGGATCTGGCTATAACAGTTTGTTTTGAAGACTTCCATGACACAGCTGCACCTCCTAGTGTAAAAACATATCCACTAGTAGACTTAGAGTCTTTTACATCAGAAATCCAATTAGCATCACTGTATCCTTCTATAACTGGTGGATATCTTGTATAATGTAGCCCATAATCACGAGTGTTTCTCAAATACCGAAGTACTCTAACAATTGCTTTCCAATGATCAACACTCGGATTACTAGTATATCTGCTTAATCTGCTCACAGCATAAGCAATATCTGACCTAGTACAACTCATTAGATACATCAAACTTCCAATAATTCTAGAGTATTCTACTTGAGAAATACTTTCTCCTCGATTTTTGGATAGATGAACACTAGTATCTAAAGGTGTTCTAGCCACTCCTGAATCATCTTTGTTAAATTTTTCAAGAATTTTATCTACGTAGTGTGACTGGCTTAATATGAGACCATCTGAACTTCGTATAATTTTGATTCCTAAAATTAATTCAGCAAGTCCCATATCTTTCATGAAAAATTTAGAAATTAACATATTTTTGGTAGATTTAACCATTTTGTCATTACTACCAACAATTAACATGTCATCAACATATAAGCACAAAATGACATAACCATTTTTTGTTTCCTTTACATAGACACATTTGTCACGCTCATTAATTTTAAAACCATTGGTTGTCATTGCTTGGTCAAACTTTTGATGCCACTGTTTTGGTGCTTGTTTCAAACCATACAATGATTTAACCAATTTACAAATTTTCTTTTCTTGACCTGGAGTTATAAAACCTTCAGGTTGTTCCATGTAGATTTCTTCATCTAAATCTCCATTTAAGAAAGCTGTTTTTACATCCATTTGATGAACTTCTAAGTTTCGCAATGCTGTAATTACGAGAATTAGTCTTATGAAAGTTATTCTCGTCACAGGAGAATATGTATCAAAGTAGTCAAGACCTTCTTTCTGTCTATAACCTTTAATTACAAGTCTAGCCTTGTACTTTTCAATGGAACCATCAGGTTTCATTTTCCTTTTGAATATCCATTTGGATCCTAGAGGTTTACTGCCTGGTGGAAGATCTACTAGTTCCCAAGTATGATTCTGTAAAATAGAATCTACTTCGCTTTTAATAGCTTCCTTCCAAAGAAGTCCTTCAGAAGAAGTTACTGCTTCCGTATACGTTTTTGGTTCACTTTCTAACAAATATGTTAGAAAATCTGGACCAAACGTTTTTTCCACTCTTGCTCTTTTACTCCGTCTCGGTTCTATTTCAACTTCTGAATCATCACTTTTATTCATAGTGTCGTTATAAACTCGTTTAGACGAGCTTTGTCCTTTTTTGGACTTGCATGGAAACACATCTTCAAAGAATGATGCATTCCTTGATTTCATTATAGTATTCTTATGTATATCTGGATTACTTGATTCATACACAAGAAATCTATAAGCAGTACTATTATGTGCATAGCCTATGAAAATGCAATCCACTGTTTTTGGACCAATTTTCATTTTCTTTGGTGTTGGAACAACTACTTTTGCAAGACACCCCCACACTTTTAAGTATTTGTAGGATGGTTTCCTACCTTTCCATAATTCATACGGAGTTTTATCTTGGTTTTTCCGGGGTACCTTATTTAAAAGATAATTACTTGACAAAATAGCTTCACCCCACAAATTTTGTGGTAGCCCTGAACTTATCAACATTGCATTCATCATTTCTTTTAAAGTGCGATTTTTCCGTTCCGCAACACCATTTGATTGAGGTGAATAAGGTGCGGTTACCTCATGTACAATTCCATGTTGCCCACAGAATTCTCCAAATTCATACTCGCCACCTCTATCACTTCTAATCATCTTAATTTTTCTATTAAGCTGATTTTCTACTTCATTTTTATAAAGAATAGATTTCTCTAAAGCTTCATCTGCTTTTGAGCAAATACACATAACAATATCTTGTGCTATCACCAATAAACGTGATAAAATATTTATTACCACCTCTCGTTTGCATAAATTTTAAATCGCACAAGTCACTATGAATTAAATCAAGTGGTTCTGTATTTCTTTCTATTGTTTGGAAAGATGACCTTGTCAATTTTGCTTCTACACAAGTTTCACACTTATGTTTTGAATCAATTTGGAATGACGGGATGTATTCTAAGTTAATTAACCTACGCAAGGTATCATAATTAACATGTCCTAGTCTACCATGCCATGTATTGGAAGACTCAATCAAGTAAGCAGAAGAAGTACTTGCTTTATTATTATTAATTGTCATTATATTAAGCTTAAAAAGCCCATTCAGAATATACCCCTTTCCCACATACATTCCTGATTTTGACAAGATAAATTTTTCTGACTCCAAGACCAACTTAAACCCATGCTTGGTCAAGAGAGACCCAGACACCAAGTTCTTCTGTAATTCAGGCACATACAAAACGTTGTTCAGAGTCAGCAACTTTCCAGAAGTTATTTTCAGCATCACATTTCCTACTCCTTCAACAGATGAAGCAGCAGAATTTCCCATATAGACTTTCTCTCCCGTAACAGCCTCAAATATGGAGAACATCTCACGAGTTGAGCAGATGTGATATGTAACACCAGTGTCTATCCACCACTCCTTAGGATTGGACCTTACCAGATTCACTTCGGAAACCATGGCAGAAAGATTGATGTCACCTATATCTTCCGCAATGTAGTTCACCATGTTAGCTTGAACATTCTTGTTCTTCTTCTTTGGAAACTTGCATTCATTAGATTTGTGACCCTCCTTGCCACAATTGAAGCATTTTCCTTTGAACACATATTTCCCAATTCCACCTTTAGGTCCAAACTTCATTGGTTGCTTCTCTTTCCACTTTTTAGGACCTTGAGCAGCCTTGGAGCCTTGACCATGCTCCACCATATTTGTCTTGACTACGGGAATATGGCTCCTCCTATCATTGGTTCGATTGTCTTCTTCAATTCTAAGTCTGACAATGAGCTGCTCCATGTTCATCTCCTTTCGCTTATGCTTGAAATAGTTTTTGAAATCCTTCCAGCCAGGAGGTAGCTTTTCAATGGTTGCAGCTACTTGGAAGGTTTCACTAATAGACATGCCTTCATCATGAATTTCGCCTAAAATCACCTGGACTCTTGAACTTGGCTTATGACAGTCTTGTTGTCCACCATCTTAAAATCCAGAAATTTGCCAACAACAAACTTCTTTGCTCCAGCATCCTCTGCTTTGTACTTCTTGTCCAAAGACTCCCATAACTCTTTGGATGTTTTCACCTTTTGATACACATTGTACAATGCATCAGCTAAGCCATTCAGAATATAATTTCTGCAAAGAAAATCTGAATGCTTCCAAGCTTCAACAGCACTGACAACTTGGAAGTCAGTCTCATCTTCTCCTAACGTTGGAGAATCTTTTGTCAAAAATCTCGCAAGATTCAATGTTGTCAAATAAAACAACATCTTTTGTTGCCACCGCTTGAAATTCAACCCTATGAATTTCTCTGGTCTTTCAGCCGTGTTTGTAGGCATCGAAACAGGCTGAAATGAGGCAGACCTTAAAAGGGCACTCGTAGAGGACCTAGCATCAATGATGTTCGCAGGTACTGCATCATTGACTGCATCAACAACAGGTGGAAGCACACCTTGATCCATTTCATAAACGATTCTGTTTTAAGATTGTAGTGCAAACAAACAAAACAAGTTAAAAGATGTAAATCACAGAATTCTGTAACAAGAATAAACCATATAAAATGAAAATAAAAAGATTACAGAAATAAAGAAAAAACCAATAAAACGTTTTTGAAAAACGTAAACCGGGGCCTGTGCTATCACAGTATCCTTAAAACAGATTCGTTCCCTCCCAGAGCTGGAGTTTCTATGGAACGTCTGTCCCTCAGGATACAACGGTAGACAGCAGCAAAGAGAGCAACGCAACTTAACTGCACCGGCGAACTTCACAGAAGCAGAACACTATCAAGAATTTTGGCTAGAGGATGTTTTTGTTTTCGGTGTATTGAGATAGGAACAAGAGAGTTCCTTTTATAGTGTTCATGCAGGGGACATGTTTAATTACAGAATTAATCTGTAATTACAATTCCTTGGAGAGTTATAACTCCCTGAATTCAAAATGGCATTTAACAGAGAATTAATCCAAATAAATTGGAGGTTACAACCAGCTGAAGGGTCTGCAACTCCATAAAAGGTGGTTTAATTCTACAATATCTGTTGAAAAAAAATAAAGTCAGAAAAGTAGAAAAAAAAATCTATCATTTTAGAACCACAACAGCCCCAAGGCCCAAGGCCCATCTTTTGGGATTCATAATAAGCAATCAATATTAACCCAAAGTGCCTAGCCATAGCCCAGGCTTATTTCCAATAATAGCATGAAGAGCTTTTATATATAAAGCTTTCCAAATCAATATTCCCAACAAATGTGGGACATTCTACTTTTCATATTTTTCATTTTATTTTTCCAACATCATGGGTGTCACATTGAGCAACAATTTCTCATTCACCCATTGAACATTTTTGATCTTGTAAATATATAATTCCATCTACTTTTATAGTAGATTAATCATCCACTTAGTTCCAATTAATTTGACTAATGGAACCCACATAAATTTAATCTCCAAAATATTCATTACCATACCATTCTTCCAACATTTTTTATTTATTTAAGTTTGTGTAAAAAAAATAAAAATTTCATCTCAATCTCGTATTTTCAGACTATTTTAATTTGTTAGATCAAAATAAAAAAAAATATCTTGATTTTAAGTTAATCTGACAATAAAAATTATAAATTGAATCAAGTTATGATTGAAGTTTTTTATTTGAGTTTTGTTGATTTAAGAAAAAAATTAAATTAAGAGTAAGAAAGGTAAGATTAAGGCGAATTACTTGGTACCATATACGTTATAAACGATAACTAAGAGTAGTCAAATAGGGTAAAAAATATCTGACTCGAGGAAAAATATAAACATTAAGATCAATTTCACAAATAAAAGGCTCAGAACACCACATTTAGGTGTTAGCATCTAACATTTAACAGAAGATATTTATATTATCTCATATTATATGAGTTTGAATCTTTACATTTATATTTATAAGGTAATTTTTTTAATAAAAAACTGTAAAAAAATTAGGTTTGGTGAAAGAAGTAAGAAAGTAAACTGAAAATAGTAAGGTGACTAATGTTGTAGTTTAGCCTAAACAAAATCTTAATTCTTTAAAAGCCCTGGATTTCCGTTGATTCTCTTCATTCTGCCTAGATGGGTCGTGACAAAGCAACCTCCCTAGCTCCCGGGTTTCGGTTCCACCCAACCGACGAGGAGCTTGTTCGTTACTACCTAAAACGGAAAATCTTGAACAAGCCATCTTTTGATTTGATCGCTGTTGTCGATATTTACAGATCCGAGCCTTGGGATCTCCCGGGTAATTTCTTCTTTTTTTTCCTTTCTGTTTGATTCTCTTTTGTTTGGCTTGGTCAATTCTTTGTTTGGCTATTGAATATTGCCGAATTTTAAGTTTTGAAGCTAGGGTTTTCGTTTTTGGTTCTTGGGATTTAGGTGAAATTCAATTGAGCTTCAGGTTTGATTGTTGAAGATGCTTGGTTAGGGCATTGAGCTTCTTTCAGGGCTTTCTGTTTTAAGTTTTTAAAATTGGGATTTTATTAATTGCTTAATTATACATTTAGTCTTCTAATTTTGGGTTAAATTTTTTCATTTCTGTTTTAAAACTTTTGAAGGCACACACTTTAGTCCTTAGTTTTATTTATGTAATTCTTCAAATTGTTTTTTTATTCCGCCTTTATCTGGTTTAATTTAAGTTTGTCCTTTATATAAAACTAGATTTTTGAGCTTGTTTGTTGAGTTAAATCAAGATTTTCTTCTTAATAGATAAGTCAAAGCTGAAGAGCAGGGACTTGGAGTGGTACTTTTTCAGTGCACTGGACAAGAAATATGGAAATGGGTCGAGGACCAATAGGGCAACAGAGAGAGGCTACTGGAAAACAACCGGAAAGGACCGTGCAATTCGCTTTAGGGAAAGAGTGGTTGGCATGAAGAAAACACTTGTTTACCATAAAGGTCGTGCCCCACGAGGTGAACGGACTAACTGGGTAATGCATGAATACCGCCTTACCGATGAGGCATTGGAGAAAGATATTCAACAGGTAAAGGTTATAATTTTTGTAGTGTTTTGGAGATTTGACATTTGTTTGGTAATTGACATTAGAATGTTGGGGCCGGAAGGATGCATTTGTTTTGTGTAGGGTGTTTCAGAAGAGTGGGTCTGGGCCAAAGAATGGGGAGCAGTATGGGGCACCCTTTGTCGAAGAAGAATGGGAGGATGATGAGGCAGTTGTTGTGCCTGGTCAACATGATGTAGCCATCTATGAAGAGGCTGCCAGTGATGATGCTTTTGTTGAAGTGAATGATATTGATCAGGTGTGTTATGTGTACTGTTTTTGGCTTGTCTTGTGCTCAGAAACTTGACTTGCTATATTTTATTTTGATATTTATTTTTTTAAAGTTTGAGTGAACTTTTTTGCATGATGCCCTTGCAATTTAATTGAAAACCATAGTAACTAGTAAAAGTTAGTCGGATACTCCTAGGCAAGTTATTTGATTGTCTATGCTTGTTTTTCCTTGTTGAAAAGAAAAACATGCCCACCTACTCGTTCTCATGAAATCTTTGAGACACTATAGCTTTTAGTGAATATCGGTTAAAACACTTGTGCTATGAATGAGTTGATTTCAAAGCTAGATAAATGATCATAGTTATGAAAAGTGTTGCTTCTTGTTGATAGAATCTTGACATTGGTGTCTACTGTGGAGAGGAATCAAGCAACCATATGGACAATTCAAGGGAGTTCATTGAAGACAATCAAAAGCTATCGAACAATATGCCTGAGAATGCATTGCTCCCTCCCAATTTCTATTATGGTGAATCAAGCAACTGTGTTGAACACTCATTTGAGTTTAAAGAAGAGCCAAATGCGACAGATATTGATGTAAAACCAATCAAGGATGAATATGTGCTTGAACCGATTGAAAACATCCATTCTGACTATGTGCTTGAACCGATTGAAAACATCCATTCCAACTATGTGCTTGAAGACCCGTACCAGGATGCTATTGATTATCTTCAGATCAAGGATGAACTTTTCTTGGAAGCTAATGATTTTTCAAACCCGATTGACCCAGATTCCGACCTTTTTGACATTGGCGAGTATCTTTCATTCGATGATGCTGATGATCAGTTCTTAGCCTTTGACTATGATCAAATTGTGGGGAGTGAGATTCCTGTTTCTGGCCAAGAACCTCTTAACCAAATGGTATATAGTTCTTTTCTGTCTTTGGTCTTTTGTTGTAGTACATTAAGAAAATTTATCCAGTTTCTAATTAAATTATTTTTTGATAACAGCCCACAAATGAAGGAACTGAACAAGGGATTAATGAAAGTAAGCATATTGAAGAACTCGACAATAGTGAAGCATCTTCTTCAAAGCAAGAGCCAGAGGCCACACAAGTTCAATCTGGTAAGATGTCTGGAATTCCCTAGCTCTTGATGCCACATTGTTTACAGAACATTCATATTCGTTTGAGCTCACTTTCGATGCATTATTTGTGGTATAGGTACCAAGTATCCATTCATTAAACAGGCTAGTCAAATGCTGGGTAGCTTTCCTGCTCCTCCTGCATTTGCCTCCGAGATCCCTTCAAAAGATGCAACACTCAAGCTAAATTCTGTGTCAAATGCTTCCAGTTCAGTTCATGTTATGGCTGGAATGATAAGAATAACAGACATGGCTTCTTCTGCCAACAGATTGGACTGGTCGTATAACAAAAACGGGAGTGTCAACATTGTTCTTTCTTTCAACTTGCCTCAAGGTGATATCAACTCCAGTTTTCTGCCAACGTCTGGCCTACTTTCCGGCAAGACGGGGCCTGTTTTTTCAAGAGGTCGGTTCTTCTCGATGCTATTTTTAGTCCTAATTATTTCAACAAGTTTAAAGATGGGAAGTTGCCTTTGCTCAAGGTATGGGCTATCATGAATGTCAGGTAATATATCTGTTACCACTGTAGGTTGACTAGGATGGTAGACCAGGTGATGGATGTTTCATCATTTATTTCCCTTTTTTATGATGATTGCCGAATCCGAACCATAGCATATACATTTATCATCTCATTACATTACAGTCCTCCAAGGATTTTTCACCATATAAAGTTGTAAGGTACATCATATAGGACAATAATACTCTGGGTTTGTAAGCTATTATGCAACAATTGCTGGTTGCTTCATTCTCTCATCCTTCTCCTACTTTCGTGTGAGATGCTCTCATAAGCTGTGTTAATTGGACTTCAGTATCGTTACCGGTACCTGTTCGACGTAAGTGTGTTTGGTTTTCTCAAAGTATTTTCATATATCTGGGGTCTGTTAAGGGTTTAGTGTCTTTTTTTCTTTACTTGGTGTATGAATATGAGAATTTAGTGTAGTCCTTGACTTTTAAGACAACTCACAAACTAGCTGTCCAATTGTTTAATTCTTTCACAGATATTTTCATGTCACATAAATAGAATTTATGCATAAGTGTTTGTAAAAACTTTGTTTCAAAAAACATCTTATGTTTAGGGTTTAGAGATTTCGTTTAAGGTATAGTGTTTAAGGGTTTTAGCGGATGGGTATGGTTAAAATTTAAGGTTTAGAGCTTATAAGTTAAAACTTAAGATATTAACCATACTACTCTTAAAATAAACTCTAATCTCTAAAATCTAAATTCTGACCCTTAAATTATAAATTCTCAAACCCTAAACCAGATTTATAAACCCCAAAATTAAATTACTTTGTAAAAAATATTTCGTTGTCACCGTTTGTGTATGAAGTGTTTTCCTCTGATATATTACAAGAAAAGGTTTTAATTTTTCCCCAATTACTTTGGCTTTGCTAAAAGATAGAAAATGTCCCCTCGACCTCTACTATATCGATGATTGGTATATGTTTCTTCACTGCATTATCTAAGATTATGATTTTGATCTCATTAATCCAATGTGATAGTTTTAAAATTTTATCTTAAGAATTTGATTTTGATTATTACGATTTTCATACCAATTTCTTTTAAGAAAAAAGTTTGCATCCGTGAGTTGACTGAAGTTCATAATTAAATCATCATTATTTAAAATTTTATCTTAAGGATTTCTTGCATGCATTGTATGAAAATCAACTGTACTGGTAGTCAAGTCTGGTTAATGATGATTCAATCATGGATTTCGATGATCTCTCTGGTACCCGATTCTTTTCTTTTTTGTTAAGTAAATAATGCTTTTAGAATAAATTAGATTTCATTTAAAATCAATGTCAGAAAGGTCCGATCGTATTTAGAAATTCAATTTTTAAAACATATACATGTATTATATTCTATAGGTATTGAATAAGAATCTAAGACTTGTTTTCTTCTACATCTTCGCTTGCAATTAAGCCAAGCATGAAATCCTTGTAAAGTCCTGAAAGACGGGATTGTACCTTATCAGGAACATAACCCTCCTGCTGGGTCACAATCACTCTACTCAGGGATGCTTTTGAGTCCTCATCCGCATCAGCATCCACAGCTGCTTCCATAACCTGAACAAAAACACAGAGTAACTCGGTATGCAACTCAAAAACAAACTCGATTACCTCATGCGAGAATCTTACCCGGCTAAAATATGCTTCAGGGGTACAGAGGCATTCTATAGTATCTTTCAGAATTCCATCTTCAAGATCCTAAACAAAAATAAAAAAAATAAAAATTTAAGAAATGTTTTCATATAAGTAATTATCTTTTTGAGTTCAAGTAGAAGCTGTACCTGAGTGAGGGTTTTGTCATAGGTTTCGTTGTAGTGTTGATACAGTGCTTGAAGATGTGGTTTGCTCCTGGTAGCAAGGATCATGACGGCGTCTTCGTGGTCGAGAGGGTTGTGTTCATCGCCATTGTTGAGTGCATCGTAAAGGATTTGAGCTTCAGATTTTACAACATCCTCTTTTACAATCGGACCTTCGTATCTATAAGCACTAACAAGTGCTGCCAAGAACTGGATATAAATGGTTTAACTCGATTAATACAATCACTCTTAAGATATGATATCGGAAAGGTTCTGAATTCAAATCTCAACATTTATAATCTATTTTCATACCTTACGCTCACTAGTTTTAATGTGTGTAGCAAGATCTTCCTCGATGGAGCTATCGAATATGGAATGATAAGCCTTCCTAGCACCCAATAATTGATTAGATGATCTTGTACATGCTATCTCAACTATTATATTGTAGTGTTTGGGGCCCTTTTTGATTGCTTCTTCAAGCAAACGAGCATCTCTTTCCCATGGGTGTAAGAGTGAAAGAACCACAGCATCCTAACAATTAAAAATAGTCAGAAAATTTAAATTACGTTATTAAAATTTTAAAAATGATCGCATATTTTTTTAAATGAGTAGATAACAAATAATCTTCTACCTCTTATCATGTCCTTGTTAAAAAATTTTAAAATATTAAATTTTAACTCTTATTTTTTATATCCTAAACCCTAAACTCTAAAAAATACACTCTACCATTAATTTCTTAAACCCTAACCACAACCCCTAACTTAGAACCCTAAACTTTAAACCTTTTAATTTAAAGCGAAGATACGAATAGAGGCATGAGAAAGAAGTAGATGATCTACATCCTCTCTTTAAAAGGGGTGTTAATATAGATTTTTTTTTATTTTTTTTTTTGAATATTAATTGACACCACATGCTAATGACCATAAAATAATAAATATACAAGTAAATCATAAACCTAAATAACTTACCAATAAATAATTTTAAAATTATAATTCTAGTTTAAATATCATATTGATGATGGTAAATTGTTAAGGTAAGTAAGCATAGTAATAATAATAACTCAAAAAACAAACCCTAAATCGGTTGAATTGTTGTTGTAGATTTTGTATGTACGATTGATCCAATCGCTGAAATCCATTCTCATCCTCGGTGAACAACTTGGGCCAACCCGTCCGTAGGGATTTTTTGTGTTCATCGTTTGAGTTTGCAAGTATACCGATTAGTGACTTCTCATCTACTCCGACCCCTGCAATAATAATCATTATAATAGGAAATACTTAATTAAATAAATAAATCTCCGCAGGAAAGTAGTCATTAATAATTTACTAGTAAAAATCATAAGAAAATCTATTCTGAATCGCTAACATTTTCCGGTGGCCGGAAATACAAATCATCGTGAAAATTCATATTTTCCAGAAGCAATGAATACGAAGGATCAAAAGATAAGCATTTATGAGAACTACGTGGATAAACAATTTTCTTGAAGAATCATATCGATTAATAGAAATTAAAGTTGGAGGAAGTAATTGAGTGAACCTGAGAATGCTTTGTCCAGAGCTTCAATGCCATTTGGAAGAGCCATTAATGGAGTTTTTACTGGAGAAATAAGCTTGAATTTTATTTTGTTTTTGAAGAGAACAGAGCTTGAGTTTTATGAGTGAAATTTCGAAAGAAGATAAATATATTTATATGAAAGTAGAAAGGTTTTTTTAGTCATTCTGGTATATATTAATGTTATTTTAGAAGAAAAACAAACTGAAAATTATAAACCAAATCATAACCAGAAACAAATTACTGGTTTAAGTAACGGATTTCTTAAGAAAAATCAATAGTTTGAGAAACACAAGCAATACAATTTGCTGTTTCTTGCTATCTAGTTTACATCTTGTTAAAAATCTCTTTTAAAACTAACATTAAATTCCAGTTAATTGTTTAGGGGGGGGGGGGGGGATAATTGAGGGTATTTACTAAGTTGAACGGTTTATAAATAATTTAAGTTTAATTCGGTCAAAATTCGATTAACATTCAACTTAAATTAGTTTCACTTAAAATCTAGTTTGATTTAAAATTTTAACGAATCGAACTGAACAAGGTTCAATTCGATTCGATGAATTTGTGAGTAGCTCGTTAATTTTTTATATAAATAATTTTATAATTTTTTAATAATCACTTACACCCCTAAAAGTTTAAATATTAATTAAAAACTCTAAAAAGTTTAATTACTAGATAATTTTACCATAAAAACATGATCCAAAACATTTTGTATTCCCAAGAATTAAAAAATAAATTTATATAATAAAAAATTAAATTATAATAACGAGTCTTTTTTTTTATTACAATTTTTATTACATTATATATAAAATTAAAAAAAATATCTTAAGTTTTCACTTTTCATATAAAAAATATAATTAAAAGATAAAATCATCAAAAATTCTAAATCATTCTTTCATTTGTTGATCATCGAATATTGCATCAAATATTGTTGAGAAACTAAAAAGAGTTTTACACTCAAATATCGATTTCAGCTCTAACGATCGTGATAAGTTTGTTTATTTATCTCTTCAGTCTTCACGTACATTTTTTTTTTGAATTTTTATGTTTATATTAAGTTCTAATAGTATCATTAAATTTACCTATGTTTAAAAAAAAACAAGTTAAAAATTTTGTCGAGTTTAACGAATTGAATCAAGTAATAAGATTTTTTTTACCAACACGAGTCGAGTAAAAAATTATCAAACTTAACAAGCAACGAGATTTTTTTAACAAGTACAAATCGAGCACTACTCTACTCCTGATCGACTTATTCGATAAATACTCTTAAAAATAACATCCAAATTATATTAAGTATATAAAATAATATATCATCATTTACAATCGAAAATATAATCTCAAGATAAAATGAATAAAAAAAATAGAGAATGGTTTGATCGGGAGACCCAAATTGCCAGAGAATGGGCTACAACATGATCTGCCAATACTCCAATAAGAGAACAAAGAAAGTAAATAACTCTTCATCTAGTCTACCGTAAATAATGTGAGATATGTATTATGTGAATGTTAGTACTGTAAGTAAACACGAAACTGGTAGATTTAAGGTGTGTTTGGTTGAGGGGAAAATAAAAAAAGAGGAGGAAATGAAGTGGAAAGAAAATAATAAATTATAGGCGAGAAAACATAAGAAATATCAAATTTATGTTTTTAAGTCATGTTATAAGTCGGTCCATTAGTGCTTAATGCCATTATCTTACTCTTATACTAATATGAATTTATGATCTAATAGACAACATGCACGTTATGCTTCCCACTAATCTCCGTTGTCTTCCATATTGACTTGCACTTAATTTCTACGCACCAAAATCATTTCAACTCACACTCAAATATAAGTTTACGTCTTAGTCATGAATATTCGTATTAATCGATTAATATAATTGATTTAATAGTAAATAATTTAATATTTTAAAATAATTCTGATATAAATAAATTTCTTTATTAAATCACCTATTATAATTAAGTATAAAATATAAAATATAAATTAATCAAAATTAATTAAAATAAAACCTTAAATAACTAAAAAAAGTATGCATTACTTGTATAATGTCATCTTCAAATTTAGGAGAGATTATTAGGTGAACCTTGTTCACCACGTCATTCATGGTCTAAACAATCAAGACCGTTGATCTAATAATCACCTAATAACTACCCACCCACTAAGTCCATGTAGGAAAGAAATGATGATTCACTTGGAAAAAATTAAGATCAACGGTCCTGATTAATTGGGACCATGGATAACGTGGTGAACATGATTCACCTAATAATTTTTTCAAATTTAGAGGGTAACATAAACCACTTCTGAGTATTGTTGATGTCGTTACATTATCAAACTATGTAGATAAATTTTTAAAGTTTCTTCCTTAATAAAATAAATAATATAATTTTATTATCTAAATATATATAGAAAGAATACTCCCCGAGTTTTCCTGTTTTATGTGAAATAAATCTTACCTAAATAATTTTTTTATTATTTTCGGTGAGATTAATTTATGTTAAGGTTTTGTTGAGAATAAATGTTGATAATTTATTAAATATAAATTTAAGATTTATATTTCGATACTTAATTATGTAAATAAAATATTATATATATTTTAAAAATTAAACTTAAATTACTAAATATAAAATTTTAGGGTATTATTTTATTCTCATGTCAAAATTATCAAAATATGTTACGTTAAGAGACTGAATTAAAATGAATTTGTTCTCATACGAGGGATAATTCTCTACGATTTTTTTTTAGTTTGTTTGGAACGGTTTTATCAATATGTTACGGAAGGAAATGAATTAGATATTTTCGTGGAGAAATTATTATATGAATTCGTTCCATCATTTAGGATATGATTCTTAATCAATTAAATTAAGATACATAATATATTTTTTTATATCATATTTACACATAAGCATTGTCCAAATCATCTAATTTAATGTCTTTGATTTAAAAAAGAAAAAAAATATTACCAAAGATTTCTTGTGTCATTTTTCTCTTTATTTTTTTAAATTTTCCTAATTAATTTTTTATATAGATTTGAGGTTTAGGGTTTGGAGTTAGGGATTATGAGTTTAGAGTTTAAGGTTTAGGATTAGGGTTTATGGTTAAAGTTAGGGTTTAGGGTTAGGTGTTATTGTTTATGTTTAGGGTTTAGGATTTAGGGTTATGGCTTAGGGTTTAAGGACTAGGGTTAGGAGTTAGAAAAAATAATTAAAAAAATTAAACAATAAAGAAGAAAACATAAAAAATCTTTAGTAATATTTTTTTTTAAAATTTAAAGTATTAAAATGGATGATTTAGATGATGTTTATGTGTGAATATGATATAAAAAAATATATTATGTATTTTAATTTAATTGATTATGATCATATTTTAAGTGGTGAAACGAGTTTGTGTAATAATTTCCCATTTCGCGGGTCTAATCTTTGCCTCTTAATTGTAAGACAGATAAAAGAAATGTTAAGAGAAAATTAATTAATAAACTACCAATCGTATAGTTACAGATATACAACTCTCTTTGTATAGAATAGAGGCTGAATATTTAGAATTTTTTAGACTTTATTTTTAATTTTTACATTTAGATAGTAGAATTTGGATGAATGGTAAGCTGTCGTTCTATCAATGTATTTTTACCCTGAAATCCACCTGGACAGCATTTTGAAGTGGGCGGTGGTGGGATTTATGACATTGGAAAATATTTTCTCCTATTATATAAATATATATATATACGACGAACTTTTTTATATTCCCGAAATTGAAAAATATTTATAATAATAGGAGAAAATAATATAAAAAAATTTATAATATTTTTAAAATATATATCTTAATATATATTTTAAAATATTAAAAAAAGTTACTAATATATGTTTATAGATATTTTAATATATGTTTAATATTTTTTCTTTTTAAACTCTAAATCTAATGTTTCATTCAACGTTCTTTTAACCATCGTACCATTGACTTGATTGAGCGTGTTGACGGTTGATTCATTAGTTTATAGTGTTTCCCAAGAGAAGGGATTCCATGGACCGACATAAGTTTTTAAGGTTTTCCGTTACAAATTAAACATGACTTCGACACTACGAGAATAAATTCTGAGAATAAGGGTGTTTAATAACGAGTTGAGTAATTAATAAGTTATTTGAATTTGATTTGGATTAATTTTATTTGATACTTAACGAGTTAAATTAAATAAAGTCTAACTCGATTCAATAAATTTGTGAGTAATAAAATATTTTTTAATAATTATTTTAAAATAATTTATTTAAAAAATAAATTTAAATAATAATTATTAATGTATAAATTGTTACTTTAATTTTAATATGTTAGTTTGATGTATTTATAGAATGTTACTTTTGAACTTAGACTTTAAAAATGTTTTATACACTCTTTCTAATATTTTTGGTTAAATTTATTAATTTAAACTAATATTAAGCCTCATACGGTAGTATTAAATTTTACTTTTAGTTAAAAATAAGATAAGTTTTTTAATGATTTTAACGAGAAACGAGTCGAGTTGAGCAACAAAATATTTTAAGGAGCACGAGTCGAATACAATTTTAACGAGCTTAACGAGCAACGAATCGAGTTGAGCAACAAAATATTTTAACGAGCACGAGTCAAACACAATTTTAATGAGTTTAACAAGTTAAACTTAACGAACAACAAATCGAATCGAACAATAAATATTTTTAATAAGCATGAATCAAGTAATACCCAACTCGCAATCGACTCGTTCAATAAACACGCCTATATATATTCGTAATGTATATAGAAATGCCCCTCTGAGTTCACACGGTTGAAGTGCTCATTAGCTGTAATTCATTACATACAAAATGTCTGAACTTCTAAAGCAAGTACACATTGGTAGTCATGACAAGTCGGAAAGTGAAAGGACAGATGGCATGAAAAGAAATGGAGAGAGTAAGAAACAAGGAAACACACCACGAAACAAGAGCATAAGAAGTTGGGTTGGTGAGGCAACGGAAATATAGACAAGGGACACATCATTATTGTACAAGAAGATGCAAAATTAAATATTTAATATTGGATTAAATTGTATGCTAATTTTTAATTAACAAAAAATTAAGATTAAAGCCTTGCTAATAAATTTTCACAATCACAATTTTTAGTCTCTATACTAAAACTACTAGATATTTTAAATGTAAAATGTAGAGTAATTATATCGTCCGAAATTTAAAAGACAAAGTAAAAACACCTCTAAAATTTTTAAAGGACATAATATTTTTAATAAAATAAGAACGTTGTTTTAATAAATTACATAAATCCCCTAAAATTTTTGCACCACCCATATCGAAACATACACATTCTTTCTCGTAAAATATTAAACGTTTTAATATATCTAATCACACATCTTTTATATATTGTATCAACAACACTAATTCAACCATACTTCCGTGACTAATGTTAATAGATTTCTATTATTCGATACTTTTAATCAGGGACGAAGCCATGTTATACGTGGAGGGGTCTAATTTTTTTTGGTATAATTACATTTAAGGTCCTTCATAATTTAGATAGTAATAAAATAAAGCTTTTACTCCTCTCAATTTTTAAATTTAAAGGCTTAATAAATCTTTACCCCTTCCACTGTTCGATTCTGGTTCCGTCCATGCTTTTAATATTATATATTTTCCTTATGTTAGAATTCCTCATCGTAAAACTTCCCTACAAGTCTTTTTGACGATCTGTAGGATAATTCCAAATGGAGATTAATGATTTCCTTTCAGTTATCCCTATTTAAAATTTTTATCTTGAATCTAGAAATTAGTTTATGAATTAATCTTAAAGCATTTAATAAAATTGGATTGAAGAGTTGAATTTAAATATTTTTATGTATAATAATTACTAACTTATAATTGATTTTTCATTTTTCATATACTTTTGTGTGTCATCCTCCCATTACCCAAACCCCAATCATATATAAATCCAAAGTCATAAAAGTAGGAGAGACTAAAGCTTCAGGATGAACAAGATCCACTAACAAACACCATCACAACGCCACGATCACCGTTACTCCGCCGCGTGTTAATATTATATAAAAAATAGTAATATGAACTTGTTTATTTTAAGGTTTAAGAGCTCCTTTAAACCTTAAAAAATTAAGCTGCAGGGCGATGAAATTTTAATTTAGAATTAATATTTAGAATCTTAATTTTAAGATATTTAAAACTTAAATAGATATATTTATGAAAAAAAATCAATATGACTGCATTAGATATTGTCCTATTTATATAGAGAGTTGAATTCAAACTATAATATTAAATGATATCATTTTTTGATATAATTTAGCCTATTTTATTTATATCAGACTGTTATATGAAAAATAATGTGTCCAAGACAAAATAGAAAGAAGGGGGAGAAAAGAGCACTAGCATTGCTGTCATGCTCATCATCTGTGCGCAGAAGCTACTAGAATTTGAGTCATGTTTTCGTGGTGGTAATTATTAGATTGATTACTTTAATGTTTTGTCCCCTTTACAATGCCCTATAAATACAGGACCATTCCCTTCAGTTGCTACACAAGGAAGAAAAAGCTTACCGGTTGAGTTTCAGTGTACTGGGAAAGTGGTAGTGACTAGTGAGTGTTCCTTTGATTCGTGGTTTTTGTTCACCGGCTTTACAATGATGGGGAGTAGTAGGGTTATGGGTGCTGCATGTTTGGTCTTGTTCCTACTGGACATCACCTTTGCGGCTAGATCATTTAGGGATGCAGGAAAAGGCGGGGGAGGTACCAATGGATTGTGGTCAGGATACGGTTCAGGTAGAACAAGTGGAGGTGGAGGTGGAGGTGGAGGAGGAGGAGGAGGGGGTGGTGGTGGAGGAGGAGGCTCTGGATCAGGTCAAGGGTATGGGTCAGGATATGGTTCAGGGTCAGGGTATGGGTCTGGAAGCGGTGTAGGAGGGGGTGGTGGTGGTGGTAGAGGAGGAGGAGGGGGAGGTGGCGGAGGTAATGGAAGCGGATATGGTTCAGGCTATGGATTTGGATACGGAAGCGGTAGTGGAGGTGGTAGAGGAGGAGGAGGAGGAGGAGGTGGAGGTGGTGGCGGAGGCGGAGGTGGTGGTGGTAGCAATGGTTATGGACAGGGTTCGGGTTACGGCAGTGGATCAGGCTATGGTTCAGGATACGGCGGCAGTGGTGGTGGAGACGATGATTACTCACCCTAAACCAATGCCTGTTTCTGTTTGAATCTTGTCATTGTACTTAGGTATCTAGAGCAGTGGCTGGAATTATAGTTTCCCATTGTGATTTACGCATTTCAAAATAAATTAGGAAAATGTTAGTATGACTATTTGCATGGATTTGCATGGGGTTGTGGACTACAATAAATAGTATTGTAAGACTTGCACGTCTTTTGTAAGACAGTATATTGTACCATAGAGTACCATGGTTCATGGGGATAGATACAACATTATTAATAACAATAAATAATAATATTACTTGTTATTTCTGTTTCTCTTATTAAAAAATGTAATTATTGTAGGTCAAATATATAAATAATGTCGTTATATTATCTAAATCGGGATGAATTTAAAATCAGAGGTTTATAAGATATAGGGTACATTTATAAACCTATATATTTCTCATTTATCTACCTGATTAATTTGCATGAAATTCCTTCCGCCACGACCTAAAAACCGGTTCAATATGCTCATCGGAAGCACCAGTTGCGACGGAGTTGCTACGATCCTCCTACATGGAAAAGAATTCTGTCAAGCAAATATCTGCATATAGAATGAGTTGTTGATTTCAGAATATTAGTCACAGCACGTGCAAAATAAATAAAAAGAATTTAGGGAGGCATAAACTTAAATTGATTTTGTATTCTTCTTTACTCTTATTATTCTTAAACTTTTATTCTCTATAGGGTGTGGTTGCAGAATTTGAATTATATTCTATAACAGATATTACTGTAATCATTATTAGTTAAAAAATATTAATATGAATTATTTAGTAACCTTTTATCACATAATGACAAACAGAAAAAATACCAACGTTTTGATAATAACATATCAGCTATTATTTCATTTGTTTTAAAAATATTTGATAATGTGAAACAAGAACAAATAATTAACATAATTTTGATTTACTGTTATGTAATAATAGGGTGAATTTGACAATACAAATAAAAGAAACAAATAGAACGCAAGAAAAAGTTTTGACTTGCAGGATAAAATGACAATAGATAAGGTTAAGGGATCAAAAAGATTATTTTACCTAATTTTATTTGTAAAATCTCCAGCTTGATTTAAAATAAACATTAATTCTCAAGCTCAAACTTCAACCTCAATTATTTATCCTCAAACTCGAATACGAGCTGAGATTCTTCTCTACTAATAAATCAAATTATTTGAGACGACAAATCCTTTTCGAACCAAACCCCGGTAGCTAGTAAGAATTACTCTCAATTACACCCTACATGAGACCAAATTCAGAACATCATTTCAGGATGGAAAATAATTTCTTCAAGGATCAGATTATAAATTTGCTTTTCAAAAGATATCAATGAAATAAACAAATAAATGCATCGGTAGAACCTAAACTATAACTGGTAAAAACTGACTATGAAGGATCCAAATGTTAGTGGAAAAGAAGGAAAGAAAAACAAAACAAAGATGCATCAATGAATTGAATGTTCTTGTATGGTGAAAAAGAATTACCATAATTGTCACCCTGTTAAACAAAAACCCAGAACTGATACGCTCTTTGCCTCAGGAGATAATCCTGTAAATTGGCTTGAACCGCTGCGAACCACGAAAACACAGGGAAGATATTTTTGTTCCCCCTCTGCTTCTCGAAAACAATTTACTTGATAGAAAGGAATCGGAAGAATAAACTGTCTCGAACAATGCGGATAGATGGAACTCTCTTTTGTCTGCAACACTTCTTCCAACTTCCCGGTTTGAGAAAAGGAAAAACGGGTTCGGTATCCATGTTAGGAGTTCGGTGATTATAGGTTAGACTTAGAATATGGTCATCTGAATTAGCTTCTACGTATCCTATAATCCAAGTGGTCTCTGCCTATACCCATTCCTCATCCTTTCCAATAGTTTCTCTTTAGTTTTCCTCTTTTTGTCCATCTTCAACCGGTATCTTTCTTCCCTCTCCCTCTCGTAAATTCCTTGCCAATGTACTTCTCCTGTCAACGGCCACAACCACATCTTCCTCGGATTGTCATCATCATCCGCAGCCTCAGCTAGATCTTCATCCATGGTCTTTAACAATGTGAAATTGAAATATCTAGCCCACATATATTCTTTCCGTTGTTCAACCAGATGCTGCTCTTCAAGCAAACCAGTGCATGGCTCAACGTAGACCATCCTCCGCCCACTATGGTAAGCCCAGACATTGACCAAGAGCTCCAATACCCGACAGTAACATTGTTTTTTCTGTCCATTATTAAATAAACCAGATGAGCAAATGTTAGATTAGACTCTCAATGGAACCTACAAATATTATAGGAAAAAGGTTTAAATAGCGGTCGTGGATTCTGGTTGCAGTCATGTTTATGTAATTGCGGGGCTTAATGAATTGTTGAACGTGAATATCAGTGGCAGAGAGAACCAAAACTTGAGAGTAATGGCCATAACATCATGTTGCGGCTGCTATTTAAATCACTTATAGGAACAAAAGAGCTTACCTCAAGATACGTTGAACCAAGCAAACACATACTGGGATCACTAGAATTGGAATGCATGGCATCAAGAGAATCAACAAACATCCTGCAGTCGAATTATACAAGTTTTCAGTCACCATCAACCGCACTGTTCTCTACAAGGATTTTGGAAAGGAGATAAGATGCAATAAAATGAGTAGAAAACTTGTAAGTTACCGTGAAAACATAACAAACTCCAAAAAGGACTTGGTTGGCATCACCCAGCTATGCAAGGAAGACCAATGACCTTCATCGTGGGGCATGGGAGGAAGAGCTTCCATATCTAATGGCAAGTTGTACATCTTGCGGAAGGCATTTTCAAAAGCAGCTCTGCAGGCATTTAAAGCATAAAAGCAGCAACTCATGTACTTTTCATATTATAACAAAAGTCATCTAATATGCACATAAATCTATTGGAAGTTAAATCACAATGCAGCAGTTGAAAGGTAACTCCAGTGGCAGAGCTAGGACTTCCATATAGTGGGGTCAATTTAAGATTATGTATATTGTCAGAGTATTGTTGACCCCATACCTCAACGAATCAAGTCGGGTCAATTCTAAAATTTCCTATGAACAACTTCCCTCAAATGCAATAATGAACACAACTGTTGATATTTGAATAGAAAAGGCATGAAATAAGTCTCAGACAATGATCATTGTGTATCTTCTCACGCATGGAACCTGATCTTCGCCCCTTTTTTTGGGTGGGGGTGGGGGGTGGGGGTGGGGGTGGGGACTGAATCCAAATCAAACCAGGCTTCACAGCTGTAAATCACAGGTAACGATAGCCTCTTCACGTCCCAACTTATCTTGTTTGGGTCTTATAAAAAGCATAATAGAACAGGAAAAAACATCTTTTATGGTGAAAACTATAGAATGATATTTTCCTTGTAATATTTATAAGAGTAATCAAAATGGTACCATGATGGCTTCAGCAGGGGGGAAATTTGACATCTTGTTCAGTGCATCTTAACAAAATGAAGAAACTATGGAAAAAGTAACTTAACATAGAAAAGAACCTCTATGACAGAGGCAGGGAGACAAAATAGAAGCAAGACCAATGGGATGGAAAGCAAAATAAACTGGAATATTAATGATGGTCATTCTTCCACTGCTCTGGATTTCCTCCTTGAATATACATGTAAGGGAGTTGTATAGTCTATATCCACGACATGAAAAGATGGCAAGCAAACGACCCTCACTCCACTTGTAGAAAATTAAAGTGCAAATATTGGCATCAGCAAGGTGTTACAGTGCAGATGAATCTATCTGTTATGCTTAATAATCATATATCCAACTGATATTAGGTGAAACAAACCTGCAGTGTCCAGCATTTAATATATCACACATCGACCAAAATGTAAGAGCATCACTGCTTCTTTCACGTCCGCCATCAACATCAAGGCGCGCCCAAAAATACATTACATCTCCCTTACTTGTTTGTATTGTTTCTTCAAGAACTTTTTCGGCTTTTGTTGACAATGAAACCTAATTCAAGAAAAAAATGAGCAGTCAATAATTGTATACTCTAAAAACTGATACTCGTACACTTGAAGCTATAAGTACCAGAATGGAAGCAAAAATGAATCTCTTTAGTTTTGGGATCTTTTTTTTTTCTTTTCTTTTCTTCTTTTGAACAGACTATTGACAGTTTAAAGGTAAATGACAGTAAACAAATGGAAGGAAGACAACATATGAGAGTACACCACTATTCATTAATTTATTAGAGTAGTTGAGAGTAAAATAAGTTAAATGAGATAAATGGGGATCGGTTCACCTTCAAACCATCCACCAATACCCCACATTACCTCTTTCCGAAAAGAAAAGTAGAAAACACAAACAGCACATTTAAAGGGATAGAGTTATGCACATCTAAAAGGGATATTGTTACCATTAACTCTCTTTGTTATAGTCCGATGAACCCCAAAAAAGAGTAAGAAAATTGAAAACAAGGATTGGTTCATAAAACTCCAGCTAATATTCAACACATTGAATGCAATATTAAATATCAATATAAAGAATACCTTCCTACCAGCAGCATGCCATGACTGAAAACCAATCCAGGGTCTCTTGTGAATGCTATCCACCCTATTTGCAATAGAGAACATTCCTCCAACTTCACATAATAAATCCCTATAATAAGTATCATTCAAAAGCGGAAGTCGGCCAACTGCATCCACATCGTCTGATGTCAACCTCCTTGCTCTTCTAGACTGGCATATAAAATGAACAGTTACAAATGTAGAAAGTATTTCACATCATTTTTCAGTAGGCGAACAAAATAAAAAGGAAAGCTCCTCTAATAGAAGGGGACAGGAGACTAAGGAGCACTACAGCAAAAACAAGAAATCAGTTATGCCTAAAAATGTAGACTACATTAAGGATGGAGGTGAGGTTAGGAATGATGGTGGAGAAGTTATTATCCGTACAAAAAGTTTCCTAACATGCAAAATCACGTCACATTACAACAATGCAAGAAGACTAAGTTTCCCAATAGTTTCATTAGAACAATCAAGGCATTTTCATCAAGTACCATATTAATATATTACTAATACAAAAATATATGCAGAGTGAAAATAACCACGTCGCCCAATAGATAAGACGCTAGTCTACATTCTAAATTCATATAAAAAATTCTGCAGAGTGATTTTTCTTCATCAAATCACACCCAGCAGTTAAATGATAAGTTCCCCGTTCACAGAAACACTTATGAGACAGTGGTGGAGTATAATTGATTAAAAGATGAAACGTCAAATATGGATCAGGAGAAACTCACAAGACTTAATCCACGGTACAATGATCCATGGTGCAAGAATGGCCAGGCCCCAGCTCCACTATAGATCTCATATATGCATACAGGTTGACCTGTCCTTTCTAGCTCACCCTCATCTCTTTCATTTGCTTCAAACTTCAGTTTCTCAGATTTCCGAGCATTTCGATATATATCGTCCCATACACCAAGATCTCTCTCTGCTCTTTCATTAATCTATAGATTTAAGGGGGAAAAGGAACATTTTTCACATCACAGTTTAATGTTCAGTAACATTAGGGAGAAAAGGTGGGGTAGGCAGAGATCAAAACAAGGGGCTGTAATAGTTAAGCATACTATACCTCTGCCATTGCAAGTCTTTCGTAATCTTCAAAGTTCTCTATTTCTGTCACGAGATCCAGATCTTGTCCGGTAAGGGCATCCTGATCCTGAATCCCAGTCCTATTCTTAGACTTGTCAATAATGTTTTTGGTGAATTCCTCCTCAAGGGAATGAACAACACTAGGATCTATGGAAATATCAACATTGCTTTGTTCTATTTCCTTACTGAAAAGGTTCCACTCCCAGGATCCCTGCTTAAGTTCAGAAAAAGAACCAGGCAGCAAAACGTCTGATGGGAAATAAAGTAAATTCACCAGAAGGTTTGCAAAACCAGTTATGCATTCAGATGCCAGTATGTTCTTAGCAAGCAGTCTTCCAGATGAAGCAACTGTTTCAGCAAATCTAGACAGTCTTCCATTCGATATCAACAGTGAGAAAGCCCTCAATAAAGCATCAGGGTTATGTTTTGGGAAAAAAACACAATGGGTTCCATCAACCACCTACAAATAAAAAGCAGGTTAAAATGTAATATGAATAGGAAGCCCCTCAAATTCCGTCTCTATATCTCTTTCTCACACAAATCAGGAACTAGGAACAAAGAGGATATGATTTAAATGGACCTACGTATTTTTTTATGATAGGAAAATCAGGTGTGATGACAGGGATTCCAAATGTCATGGCTCGGATAATTAGTGGAGGGAAACCCTGTTCTTCTTGGGAGGAACCATATAGAACAATGTCAGCCATTAATAAAACTCCATTGGCATCAGCATCCAAGCCATAATGCCTAACGGAGCCTTGAGTAAGTCCTAACCGTGATGCAACTTGCTGCAAAGAAGCACAAGGTATGGCATCAATCTTGAACATAGAATAGAGGACAAAAGGAAATAACATGACAGCTTCTTATGATATTCTCTCCAGGTTTAGCAGTCTTATTAATATGTATAAGCCCCTGTCCTTCTAGCAACATATAACTTACTGAAAGAGGAAAAAAAAGTTTGGCCATGCTACAATTTGTAAGCGTGCAAGCCAAAAAGAATAATCTTAAGTATGAAAGACAAACAAGTGCGCTTTTAACATTAATGACACATGTTAGGCAACAAAGATTTCTTTTAATTCAAAATGGCTTTTAACATTAATGACACATGTTAGGCAACAAAGATTTCTTTTAATTCAAAATGGGAGTATCAATATGCACAACGGAAAGGTATAAGGAACTTAAGAACATATCATATCATATATATGATGCATGTATCAATAGTTGGCTACCTGTAAAGCATCACTATATCCATCAGTGGAGTTACTGCTCAAGAAAATAAATTTAAATGACCCTTCAGCGTCATTTCTCCTAGCATATCTCATAAGAAGAGGTCCGATAGTTTGCATTGCAACAGCATAGTCCCACGATAACTCATCATAGAAGAAAGAACTTCCAACAACTAGAACCACCATATCATCCGTACTAAACCCGTTGTCTTTCCTTAACTGATGCTTTGCATGGGACTTACTGTAACTTTCAGCACCCCACACATCCACTGGTGATCCAGGAATTACATGGAAGTTTCCAGTGTCTAGCATGCTATATAACATCTGATACGAGAGGAATGGAAATTGAGAAACCACATAAATGTCTGCAAAAATTCCATCAAAAAAATCTGTGGAAGTATAAAAAGAATGTCAGATTTACCGGTAGTGTAAAGTCAGGGAACAGAATAACATTGGCCCTGGTAAAAGTAGTTTTCCAATTGGAAACAAGATGCTCCAACCCCGTCTCCTTATAGACAGGAAGTCGTTTTGCCAGAGTATCTTCTTGAATTATCCATATAAGTGGTACTGTATCAAAAGGCTCCTGCATAAGGCTGCATGCAGATATTACTCACTATCACATCTCGAACTACAACAAAACATTAGAGGTGTTTGTAGTGTTCCAAAAGTGTCTGTATATGTTAGAAATAGTAAGGTAGATATAACAGATACCTTGAGATGGCTACTTTTGCTTCAAGAGAATCAGCAATAACACCTTCAAACCTGTAGAAAATGCAAAAAAAAAAAAAAAACATATAAAATCAATGCCAAGTAAACAAACAAAACTAGTTATCATAACAAACTGCAAATCCAAATAAAAACCAATACAAACACAATTGAGAAAAAAAAAGAGAAAGAGAATTCGTTATACTGGAATTAGAAAACATACAGAGACCAATCAACATGATCAAATTGCTCTGGACCTAAAAATGAAAACTGAGCACTTATGTTCTCCCATATTGCACGTGCTTCACCACTTCCTAACGCATAAATCTGTCAATTTGACATTGTAAGGATCCAAAACATTTTCTGAACTAATCAGTAGGAAATATAAAACTTTCATGCCTAAGCTGTTAAGTTGCATGAGCATGTTCAGAAAATAGCAGCACTAACAGAAATATTTTTTTTAAATAAATTCACCTGAATTACATAGCCAAGCCTCTGAAGATTCTTTACCACAGTCACCAGCATTAATGATTGTGGATTTTTCTTCATGTTCCCCAAAATCTGTCGATTATAAAAAATGCAAAACTCAAACCACTCGAAGGAGAGAAATAACATAAATAAGCTATGCATTTTTTTTTTTGCGAGGTGTGGGCTGAATGATGTTAAATGACTTAAAACCAATGTTGTCAAGGACGTAAGGCACACTCTAGAAACTATAACACTTCTATTGCCTCGGGCACAAGGCATACGAGAAAAAGTGCTCACATGAGTCATGTAAAGCACAATATGTATATATGTGTTTGTTATGTATGCATGTGTATACAATAAGCTTAAGATATATGATTATGATAATAAACTCTAAAAGTGTGGTCTAGTTTATCTACAAAACATGCAATTTTTAGGTTTGCCAATTTGCATGATTTCTTTATGGTTGCATGGTTGCTGTTTAAGATTCAATTATTGGTAGAGAGTTTGATACTAGCATCCTTACTAGTAAAGATACATGTAATGGGCTAAAAAAATATAAATTAAAGAAAACTTCAATTAAGCGGGTGTTTTTATGTCTAATCAGACTATCACTTACAAAAAAAAAGTGTGTAGGCACAACAGGCGTGTTTTTGGTAAAATGCGGTCCAAGGTGCTAGTTTTGACTAATGCTAAGGCAAAGGAATAGGCATATCTAGATGCATGCTTTCATAACACTGCTTAAAACATTTCAATCCTAACCAATTGATTGATAGACAGATCATATCAGTATAACATTCAACATCTTTCCATTAAACTTTCAATCACATAACCACTTTCTAACAAATTCGTCAACTAAAACCGGTTTATCTTTTAACAGCCTTTGCAGAAAGGAGCAAAAGTTAGGAAGCTATACTTTCTTGAAATTATCACCACTATAAAGATCAGACTCTTGTCAAGTTTGCACTGGTGCCTTAGCACTAGACAACAAAAGCACCTAAAACCCTTCCGGGCAAGGCCCATTTAATTAGGCAAATGCATACATTTGCATATGGCAATAAACATAAAAAATAATAAACCTGATTGATGTTCTCTCTCTATATTTTTCACTTTTTTACATTGGTTATAGCTTTACTACAAAGAAAAGGATAGTACCAAACTCAAAATTCTTGATATACATGTATTAAAAAAACAAACATGAATCGTACCAAACTAATAAAAGAAATTTTTGGATGTTCCTTGGATCATCTAGACCACAATTTAGAGTTTAAATTTACAAAACTTAGCTTCGTTTGTAATTTGAGATATAACTAATTGCTTGTTTGGCAAGAGATTTTTAAGAATTATATAAACCAATGAAAATGAAAATTCTTGGAAATTCAATTCCCAACCATATTATATATCCAAATCTAAATATATCTACATTTATATACCACTGTATTTTTTTTTGTTAATTTGGAAATTTTAAGCAGTTAAGGCACAAAAGAAAAATGTGGTCTAATTATCAAGTTATTTTATTTAATTTATGTCAATTTTCTTTTGTTTTTAGTTCTAATTAATATGTAGTCATAAACTCCCTCTTTAGCCCCCTCCTCCCCCCCCCCCCCCAAAAAAAAAACAAAAAAAACTACTGAATATTCAACTTTCAACAATGAACAAATCATTTCAGTAGCGTCTATTTAGTACTAAAAGGTAAAAATATCATTTGCTATTCAGTACTTAAATGTTCAAAATTTAATATCACAATAAAAGACGGAGATTATATTTTATAAACCTCAATGAAAACATTACAATTTTTTTTGCTCATCTACGACCAACACTAACAAAAAATAAACTTATACTGAAGCTTCTGGTTTAGCCTTTCAAGATCACACAATACTAAGAACATTCATTTTTACAAAAAGAAAAAAGAAACTCACCAGCAATTTATAACCAAAGTGACCGTGGTTTATTCATAAACCAAAACCACTATCAACAATTTAGAAATCTAAAAAAAAGAATATACAACTTCAATAAGATAACCAAAACCATAAACTACAAAGAGAGAGAGAAACAAAGAAATAAATATAAACATCTGAATTATGAACTTTAAGTGCACTTAACATTCTAAAGAAATATAAACATTTGAACTACTAATTCATAACCGAAGATAAAATTTCAAATTAATTAATCCAATTATATAAAGGTAATATAAAAAAGAAACCTGTGACTTACAACGGCAAGTTTTGGGCCACGAATCCCAAGTCTATCAGTCGATCTCATCGGATCAAGTCCACCGCCTTCTGCGAGCAGTCTCGAAATCCCTGCCGACATAAACTTCAACGAGCTCCCGAACCTCAACCCGTCTCTAATAGACCTCCTCCAACTCCTCTCCGCCCCTTGCCTAAACAACGTCACCGTGATCGAACTCTGCATCACCATTGATGCCACAACAAAAGCGAACACGGAGAAAAATATCAAGAAATAAAAGAAATAAATGCCTCGGAAAGGGAAGTGCAATAATCCTTTCCGATTGAACCGGGCGCGGTTTCGAAGTAAAGGCCGTTCGAGGAGAGAATCTTGTTTGTTCCGTTCCCGACTGTGACCGGGATTTCTTTTGAGAGGAAACCGATCGCGGATCGAGTAGAGTCCTTGATCGCTGTTATTGTTGTTGTCACTGTTGTTAATGGCGTTATTTTTTCCATTGCCGTTGTCATTGCCGTCTAGTCTCGGAGGAGACGAGTTTCGGCCCATAGGAAGTGATTCCTTCTCCTCCTTTCTTTTTCTCTTTGTTATTTTCTCGAGAGAGTGACGGGAATTTTTCAGAGCTTTGTGACAGTTGGCTTTGAACGAGAAATCAACAGTAAAGAAATCAAGATGTTATTGGTATTTTTAGGGCTATATGATTCTTTTTTTTCTTAGGGAGAAACGGTGGTAAAAGTTCACGCGCCGATAAAAAACGCGTCGAATCAGTTTTTATTACTGACTACTAGGCTGGATACGCTTAGACTTGGCCCAAATGTCTTCTTTCTTGATATTGAAAGTTTCGAATATATAAGATATTAATTTATCCCTACAATATCCGAAGTCTTTAAATAATATTTTTTGAAAAATATTTAAATTTGGTCAACATTTTATTTAGTATTTTTTTAAATAATGTTTTAAAAGTAAATCTATAATTATTTATAAAAATAAATCGAATTCATTGTACATAACAGTATTCTAGATCCAAATTCATATACCTGAATTTATTATCTTTAAAATATAAATTATGTTAAACTAATTGGTATTTAAAAATTAATAATTCTGTTTGAAAATTAAAATGTAATTGATAATAGATAAGAAATTATATTAATTAATTTGATTAGTTAATAATACTAATTGATTTAATAAATGAATTATATAAATTGATTGTATAAAAATATTTGATAAAATTAATTTATAATCGTTTGATTATTTGAATAAATAAAATAACATACAAGAACATAATTATATTTAATATTTATTTAAATAATTTATTAGTTATAAATATTTTATATCTATTATAAGTAATTTATAAAAAATATTTTTTTAATATTTTTGTTAAGCATATATAAATGATACATTATTATTTTTATTTATGAAATTAATTTTAGTATATTTTAATAATTACTGAATTTAAATATATATTAATTTTTATTTATAAAAAATAATAGTTATTCAAATCTACATTATTTAAATATTTTTTATAATTATCAAAGATAAAATATTCAAACCTCTACCTCAAAACAAATAAAAAAAACTTTTAAAATTGAGAAATTTCACCTATAATCTTATATTATAGTTTTCTATTTACCACACGTTTAAATTAGTAATTATAAATGATCAAATCTTTAAAAATAATTTAATCTTTCATTTTAATTCAAATAATTATATAGCAGACAAGGCCGATATCTACTTCCGCTTATATTTACTATAAATCTAATTATGATTTAAATTCATAATATTATAATAAACAAAAAGTAATTCAAAAATCATCAACAGATATTTGAATTTGCCCTAGATATTCTTATTATTAAAATTTTACGATAAATTTAAATCGATACTAAGTTTTGTTTAAAATTAAAATATATATTTTATATTAATATTATGCCTTCTATTATTAAACTTAAATAAGAATTCAAAGAATTTTTATCAAAAACATAGTCTTAACATTGTATCGATGGATGAATTTTTTAAAAAAAGATCGTTCTTTTAAAATTTATATATAATTTAAAAATTTTCAAAATAAATTATATTTTTATTTAAAAATTTTATTATCTTTTAAAAATTATAAAATTTTAAAGAAAATTTATAAATTCAATCATCTAACATAAAGTCTTACGTTCATGGTAGACCGCGCATTACGCATAAGTGTTATGTAACACTAGAGATGCAACGGGGCGGGAAAGGTCGGTTTTTTGGCTGTTTCGACCCCGATTCAATTTAGTTATCCTTAAATCAATCCTGACTCAACTTGGATTAAAATATTAATTTATCCGTCCCGCCCTACCCTGATATATTATTTCTTAAATCCGATCTTGACCCGATTCTAAAATTTAAAAAAAAATATTCGTCAGCGATAAAAGTTAGATTCAATCAACTTTTTATCACAATCATAAATTATAGGTTTTAAGTAACTTTAAATTTATATAAAAAATAAAATATAATATAATTTAAATTACTCACATGTTAAATTACATATTTAAAAGAAAAAAAATTCAATCATCGACTAACAAAATCGAATATATTAAAATTTGAACAGTATCTAATAATTTTTATTATAAGAATAAACTTCAAAAGTATAAAAATTACTTAAAACCCATAAAATGTTTATGTATAATGATATTTTTTTATAAATATAATAAAATATAAAAATATACCGGAGCGGGACGAAAAATTTCAAACAAATACCCGATTTCATCCTGACCAGACTTAGTGATTCTTAAACCCCGTCTCGCCCCGATCCCCGAAGTTAAAGAGAAAAAACTGATTGAGTCAGATCAAGACGTATCGAATCGAGTTTGAGGACAGATATTTTTACCATCCCTAAGTAACACCTAAAAGTTTTAAAGAATTTTTTCTATAAATTTAATATAAATTAAAATGAATATAATTTTAAATGAATATTAAACTCTTGAAAAGAAAGTTGGCATCCTTTAATAAAAAATTGACACTTATTATTTATTATAATCTAATTAAAATTTTGATTTATAAAAATTTAAATTATAATACCTCAAATAAAAATACTTTAGTTCGTCTAGATATTAAGATATTCAAATATTTAATTTAAAATAAATACAAAGTCCTTTCCAATTGTCGGTGTAGGTTTTGTGTTCTAGTGTCTCCTACTTTTTACATTAATATTAATTTTTTTAATACATAAATGATATTGTCTTAAATCTGTAGTATATTAATTCAATCAATTATGTTGCCATATTTTATTATTATATTTCCTTCACATTAATTAAAGTATGCTATATCATGACATACCTTATCAAATTTAACATAGTAATGGTACGTCGGCTCGACCATCAACATCGCTTCTTCGTTAGAACGTCATTGCATCGCGTCACTGTTTTTGTTTTTATTATTTTTTATTAAATAAAGAGTAATTATATCTTTGAGATAAAAAAAAGAATTTAAATTTCTTTCTTTTTTTTTCATACTTTTTATTGTAATATTTTAAAATAAATTTCATAATATACATATTTCAAAATTATTCAATTTTTTTTTCACATTTTTATAATTAATCGTTTTTTTAAATAAAGATTGTAATTCTATTAATCGAATGGATGATTCTGCAATAAATGTCATATATTCTAATATACTTATGTACTGCAGAACTGGCCCAATTGGCTTAATTATTTAACGCACAGCGTTGTAGAAGTGGAAATCATAGTAGCTTACCCAATTCCAGTTTTATTGGGTAAGCCTAGACAATGACCATTTTATACGGTAATCAATACGTGTACATGAAAAAAATAATTCAAATAATAAATAATTTAATATTTTTGAATAATTTTTTAAAATTTAATATTTTTGTATATAAAAAATTATTATCAAAATCATCAGCACAATAAAAACAGGGGTGTTCAAATTCGGGTACACGGTTACCCGGACCTTCGGGTAGTTAAAAATTCGGCTCGTGTCTCGACCCGGGTTTTTTAGATATCCGGTACTTCGGGTACTTGTAAATTCAGGTAATCGGATATCCGAATTTTTATTTTTAATTTTTTTTTATAAATCTTAAATTTAATCTTTAAAAGATATATATAAATTTAAAAGTTTGAATTACATAATAATCATCGAAATATAAAATTTTAAAATCTTGGTTACATAATCTAAAAATAAATTTTAAGACTTAAATTACATAATCTAATCCGAAATAAAACATAAAGTTCAAAGGAAGTTTTTAAAAATATTTTTAATTAGTTTAATTTAATATATAAAAATTAATGATTTAAATAGTAAATAATTTTGAATTGATTTCCGTATTGGTTAATGCACATAAAAAAAATAGTGTATAGCTAAACGAATAAAGTTAGAATTTTGCTAACTCAAAAAATTAAATTTATAATTTTATAATGAATCTTATTTTTTTTACAATGAGTCTCTAATTCTTTTTAAAAATTAAAGTTTAAAGGATTAAGATTTAGAAATTAGGTTGTTTAATTTGGAAATATAGGGAATATAAGTGTATTTTATGTAAATAATAATTATATTTAAAATAAAAAGTTAAAAAAATTAAGAACTGGGTATCCGAAAATTTATAATTTTTTGATCCGAGCCCGACCCGGACATAAAAAAAATCAAAAAATTATTCGATTTTTTGTGTTTAAGTAATTGGATCGAATCATTTGAGTCGGATAATTTTTAACATCCCCAAATAATAATAATAATAATAATATTTGCCAAAGATGTTTCCTATGCTTTTCAAGGCATGTTCAATTGTGTTTCTTTATTACATGTGTTTCTTCTTTCTAGAAAACTAGTATCACTCTCATTGCACATAAACAAGTAACAACCACCGTCACCGACTCACCGCCACCGCTGTGTCTACTTCCGGCCATATCCTCCGACCTTTAACTCTATCAAATAAAATTTTAGATTACTTTTCAAAATTCCTTACACCTTCGATTCTGTTGTCATCTAAAAAGATGGTAAAGAAATTTACAAAAGAAATCACCGTTTTAATTATTAATGTTGTCGTAATTTGAACTTAATCTTTAAAATTGAGAATTCAGACACTTAAATTCATTGAGTAATTTCAATAAAAAAAATATAAAAATAATATAATTTAATTATAATAAAATCCAAACTGGCTACTTTCCTTTTGTAGTCCAAACTCCTAATGTGTACTATGTACATAAAGAATCCATAGGCAGTTTTGAGGATCCTTAAGCCTTTATTTTAGACTCGGCTTTAAGCAAAAACAAATCCATGGGCAGTTATTTTTTTGAATTTCAGCTTGATGAAATTAATTCACTCTTTAATTTGACGGAATAATTAATTCACTGTTTAATTTATTAAAATGTTAATATTACGTTTAAACCCTTTTTTTTTTCACATGAAATAAATTTTAGCCGTTAAAAAATATAAAAAATCAAATAAAAAACAAAATAAAATTTTATAGATAAATTATAGGTTATGGATTAAAAAACTTATACAAGCCAACTATTTTATTAGCAGATTAAGGGTCGATTCGAATATAATAAATATTTACTTAAATAAATTATAGGATTTATATATTTTTATTATTTAAAGGATATGAAATTAATATTTGTTGGCTACACTATAGGCTTAGGTTCCTCTAAATCTAAATATGTCATGAAGTGTAATGTTAAATGACACACCTAAATTTAGAACAAAGCCAGCTAAGTACCTAAATTTAGTTGGTTTTAATTTACAAAATAAATAAGGGGGAGAAAAAGGAAATTTTCTAATTTCAGTGTTAAAAAATAATTATCATTTAATAAATCTTAAAATAAAAATATAATAATTTATTTATAATATATAATGATATTGAGCACCGAAGCATGTTCTGTATGTATACGATTTTGATAAAAATATAATAATTTTATTTATAATTATCATTTAATAAATTATAGATGTAGATCTTAAAATTTACTGAAAAAACAAGTTAAGATTTTGACAAAAGGCATGTGGGTTGCTACTTCTACGAAATTTCCTCACAACATCGTTCCAAATTAATTTAATTTAGGCAAATTCCATTGGACTAATACCTTCTTTAAAAAAGTGAAATTATTTTCATTTAAATTATTTTCTTTAATTATAAAAGAATTAGTTCATTTAAAAAAAAATTAAAACAACATCAATTGAAAAATAATTTTAAAATTTTCCATTAAAAACATAATATATATAAATATTAAGATATGATTAAGATATACAGTAATTTTTTTTAAAGGTTTATATGTTTTTTAAATTGTTTGAATAATTAAAATAGATGACTTTAGTGATTAAATAAGAGTAAGAAAAAAGTTGAACGATGATAATTATAAATTATTTATTTTTTTATTAAGGATAAATGATCATTAAGAAAATTAATGATAAAAATTATATCAAATAAAAATTAAAAATTAAATAATCTTATTAAATATAAATTAAAAATTAAATATTTTTTATTAAATATTTTAAAATTATAATAACTAAAATAAATCTATTTTATAAATTTAATAACCATTTATGTAATTTAATGATTTTTCATCGACGATGTGACATGAAACGAAATTCTAGTAGTTTTAAAGTTGTTGACTTGTTGGGAAAGAAGTAGAAATAAAGGGGGAAAAGGACTATCACATCAACCAAAGGGGTCACGTCACCTTGATATTTTTGGTTTAATGAATGAATGGCAAAAAAAGCAAATTCAAAATTGAGTGATCAAATTAAATCTTTTTAGAGTTTAAGGGTTCAAACATGAATGAGGTCAAAGTAGAGTGATGAATTGCATAGTTTACTCAGTTATAGAAAATGCAAAACAAGATTATTTTAGACCGAAACTAATTTTACATTGAATAACCACGGCGTATAGGGTTCTTTTCTGATTTAAAATTGATGGGACATTATTTGTATTAAATTGATGCTTCTAGAGCTTAGTTTATATTTTAATTTTTTCTTCTAGAAGCACCTATAAATATACTAAGATGATACCGTTCGAATTTTTATACAATAAATTTTATTGTATTTAATGATAAGAGTTACATTAAATATTAAGAAAGATTAAATTATTAAATTAAAAAATAAATATTTATTGAGTAAATAAATATTTATTGAGTAAATAAATTTAAAATTAAGATAAAATTTAATATTCAATTTTTAGTCTTTATTAATTAGTATAATAATATTTAACTATATTTAAAATTAGAGATAAAATATAAATATTTAAAAATAAAAAATAAATTTATATAAATATATAGATTATAAAAATCATTTAAATTTAAATATTTTAATATCAAAATATTATATTATTTATAATTAAATTTAAATAAAATTTAAATATTTTAACTTAACAGTTTTTACATAAAGTTTAAATAAAAAAATAAAATTTAATAAATTAATCAATTTAATTATTATAACTTAATTCGATCGAATATTTACGATGTATCCATTACTCTTATTTGCCGCATATCGCTTAATCACTCTTTGAAGCATCCACGTGCCAAACATATCAAACTAATTTACGTTTGGCATCCATGTAGAGCAAGTGAACATCACGCTACCTCAATGCCAGCCCATAACACCAAATTAAGTTCTCCATAAAAAACAATTTTTTTAAAAAAATATGGTTTTAATTTTATTACTGTATTAAGTTTTTAGAAAAATAATGACGGTAATTTTTTTAAAAATTTTATGCTATAATTTTTGTAATTTAACGTTTTTTTTTTTGGTCTGCCTAACAATTACACCTATAATATCAGGAAAAAAACACATAGGAAAGCACAAGGTGGTGGTTTTTCCTTAGGAAAACACACACAAAAAACAAGGCGGTTTCTATGGTGGTTGCTGGAGGCGGTGAGAACGGCGGTGGTGGAAGAAGTTGCTGCATGAAGTGGTGGCAGCATAACCGTAATCAGTATAACCACTACCACCACTACAATCACAACAACAACAATCATAGTAGCAATGGTAGTGGGAATAGTAACAGTGGGAGGGTGGTGGCGGCGGGGTTCGTTTTTTGCTTGGTTTGTTTTGTAATATACGGCTTGATCGCTGCTTTATATGGATGGCTGATTTTAACGCCGCCGTTTAGTGTAAACGGGCCAAAGGGTATGCCTTGGCTTGGTTGTCAAGAAGATAATGAAGGGTCTTGGGCTATTGGTGTTTTCTTTGGTCAATCCCCTTTCTCTCTCAAACCCATTGAAAATGTGAGTCTTCTTCTTTTCTTTTGGGGAGGGGTTATTGTTTTTCCCCATCATTGTATGCAATGTTCATTTCAAAAAAGTGTTTTTTTTTTAATATTTTTTTCTCAATTGAGTAGAATTCTCATTTCCTTTTGGCTATGAGTAAATGCAAATTTCTGGGTTTTATTTTGTTTTCTGGGATTAATTTTGGGTTCTTCAAAAGAAATCATTATGGGGGCTTTTCTCTTATGCATGTACACTTAAAAGTACAGAATTTTGTGCTGAATTCCTTTAATTTTTCGGATTGGTTAGGATTTTTTTTCCTCTCAAGCTAGTTAAAGATTGAACTTTTATACTGGTTTCAGCTAAAATCTACTGGAATGAGATTTTTTTTTATCACCGCGTCTCTAGTAACCAAGAAAAGAAGTCAATTTTATTTTTTTATAATTTTGAGATTTTTGTTTCTTAATGGTTTAATAATTGGTTCAAAATTTTCAGGCTGAGATATGGATAAATGAGAGTGCAGCATGGCCAGTGGCTAACCCAGTTATAACCTGTGCTTCAGCTTCTGATTCTGGTTTCCCTAGTAATTTTGTAGCTGATCCTTTTCTTTATGTTCAGGTAGCTACTGTTTATTATCTTTTTAAATATTTTCATTATTTTAGTGTCACTCATTTCTTTATTCATATGTTTCTGCTTGTTGATTCTGCATCTTTAACCAATGTGGGAGAATTTTTTGGGCCCAATAAACAGTAGTATGTTGAGAATTACATATATTTATTTAGTTTCTTACATCCAACTTCAACTGTGTTTGACTTTTCTGTTATTGTTTATTTTCAGTCAGCAGAAGAAGGTTTCTTTTGTTTATATCTTCATGTCTTTGACCAAATATATCTTTTGTTTTAGATTGGTGTTGATTGTTTCAAGCATGTTACGTGTGGTCGAATTTCGCTAATGGATTGGACCATGTAGAATATCGATTTACTGTTTGTATAATATTTATTTTGGGATTTATTGTCTTCAACTCTATGTTGTTGAAGAAGGAGGATGAACTATATAAGACATGGGGTGCAGAGCTGAATAATTGACTGTCCAGATAATGATCGTTTTTAGTTTTATTGGTTAAGATCTGTATTCACAGTGAAATATGCAGGGAAATCCACTGGATTTGGTTCGATATGTCAATGCAATAGAAAAGTCTGCTGAGAGGGAGGAATTGTAGGGATTCATGCTGTTGTTTTAGTTAATAATTGCTGCTTTCTGCTTTCTGCTTTCTATTCAAATTTGGGTTAGACACTCCTGTGTCGTAAACTCGTATTTGGATCTTGCATTTGAGTCCGAGTAACAATAACATAGGTAGCCAGGTAGGTACTATAGATTATAGAATGGGTATTTAAAAAGATTTCAGCATTGAAGCTGTTCAAGGCAACAATGCAGAGTTGAAATGGAAGTCCCAATTTATTACCAGCTCTGTTTCGTTATTATTTTTCCAAGCTTATCAGTATCAACTTACAAAAGTAGCTAGAATAACACTTTTGAATCGACACTTAGTACGTTACTCCTTTTGTTTTGCTTGAACTAGAAAAAGATCAGAATAGACATTGACCTTGTAAGACTTGTGCATGATTCTCAAGCATTTTATGTATTTTATATCGAATGAGAGTATCAGGCCTGCATCAAGAATAGAGATAGAGGATTTTGAGTAAAAAGAGTTAATGGTTCTCGCCTTGACTTGTGGCGTGGTTAGTTTTATCCGAGTCATATGACAAAGTTCCCGACCTAGAAGTCTGTCAGTCTACGTTATTATCAGCTTCGGAAATACCTTAAATTCTATGGAAGTGTTTGCTCCCCCTCCCTCTTCTTCCATCTTGTTGCTATGAATTGTCAGTAATTGTAAAGGAAGAGTCGATTGCCGACAAAGTTCCTCTTATGATTCTCGAGTTTACTGCACTCAGATGGAATAAAGAATTCAACTTCTACTAACTATTGTTAAATCTAGTGTAAAATGAACTAAACTTTTTCTCTTATGTACTTACGAACTGCAGAAGGTACCTAGATATGGTGCAAATCGGATCCTTTAAAGCATTGTTATTAAAGTTTATCTTATAAGTTAGTTTTTGTTTGTTTCTGAAATCTATCCTCTTGTTCTCTTGATCCAGGGAGATACCTTTTACCTATTTTATGAAACTAAGAACTCATACACCATGCAAGGGGACATTGGGGTGGCAAAAAGTATCGACAAGGGGGCAACATGGCAACAATTGGGAATAGCCTTGGATGAAGAATGGCACCTCTCATACCCATATGTCTTTAACTATCTTGGTCAAGTAAGACTGTCGATTTCTTTTGTCCGTTTTTCTTTTACCATGTATATTAGGCTAGATATACATGCAATTGTTGCTTAGTGTCAACAACTTCAAGCACCTTATGATTTCATGTCGGATGGCAAGATGGAACGTAACTGGTGCAATCTAATACGACATGGCCAATGCAGTGATGAAGATGAACATATAGGTTGGTGAAATCACTAGTGTGCCGAATTAGTTGACAAACCTGTACCTGACACATATTTGGATATGAGTATGAGAGTATGATCCTCCACTTTTTTTAACTGAATTTGCCCATACTGTATACATACAGACATCCCAAACTCACCCTCAGGTCTGGATAACATAGGAATTTTAAACACCAATCTTTCTAGTTTCTACTATCGACCAGTTCAAATGTTACTGTTTCTTATAGTTAGGTGATCTCGTTTATTCACGGAAATTTTTGTTGTTTTACTCATGACTGCAGGTATACATGATGCCCGAAAGCAAGCAGAAAGGAGAACTTCGTCTGTATCGAGTTACCAATTTTCCCTTAGAGTGGGAATTCGATAGGATCATCATGAAGAAGCCTCTTGTTGATCCATTTATTATCGATCATGATGGAGAGTACTGGCTTTTTGGATCAGAACACCACTATTTCGGAACAGCGAATGGACAATTGGGAATTTGGTATAGCAGCTCACCTCTTGGTCCTTGGGAACCACACAAAAAGAACCCTATTTATAATACTCACAGTAGTTTCGGGGCTCGAAATGGGGGGCGACCGTTTAGGCATGATGGGAATCTTTATCGGATTGGTCAGGACTGTGGCGAAACGTATGGACGCCGTGTGCGAATATTCAAGGTTGAAGTTCTTTCTAGGGTTGATTACAAGGAAGTGGAAGTTTCATTTCTCTTTGAAGAGTCCAGTAAGGGCCGGAATGCCTGGAATGGTGCCCGACATCATCATCTCGATGTACAACAGCTAAGGTCTGGTGAATGGGTTGGGGTTATGGATGGGGACCGAGTACCTTCAGGAGACTTGGTCCATCGTTTTCTTCTTGGCTGTGCTTCAGTTGCAGCAGTTGCCGGCCTCGTTCTGTTATTAGGTGTCCTACAAGGCGCAGTGAACTGCATTGTCCCCCTTAACTGGTGTTTAGATTACTCGGGAAAGAGGAGCGATACTCTAAATGCTTGGGAAAGAGCAAATGATTTTTCTTCGAAAGTGAGGCGGGTTTTCAGCCGCTTAAATAGAACACCTCTGTATATGCGAAGCTGGATAAAACGAAACACCTGTACCGGAAGATTAGTTTTGGCACTGGTATTGGCTTTAGGGGTTGTGTTTTCTTGCACAGGCGTGACATTCATTTATGGAGGCAGTGGTGCAGAAGAACCATACTCTTGGAAGGGTCAGTTTTCGCAGTTTACATTATTAACCATGACTTACGATGCTCGTCTCTGGAATTTGAAAATGTTTGTGAATCATTATTCGAGGTGTGCTTCGGTAAAAGAAATTGTTGTGGTCTGGAACAAAGGCATACCCCCTAAGTTGAGTGATCTTAACTCTGCAGTGCCTGTTCGGATCAGAATCGAAGATCAGAATTCCCTCAATAACCGATTCAAGATCGATCCATTGATTACGACTCGTGCAGTTCTTGAGCTTGATGATGATATAATGATGTCTTGTGATGATATTGAGCGTGGATTTATGTTGTGGCGCCAGCATCCTGATAGGATTGTAGGATTTTACCCTCGGTTTGTCGATGGGAGTCAATTGGAGTATAGTGGTGAGAAATATGCAAGAAAAAACAAAGGGTATAATATGATTCTTACAGGGGCTGCTTTCCTCGATAGTCAAGTAGCCTTCAAACGGTATTGGAGCGAGCAAGCTAAGCCGGGGAGAGAAGTGGTAGACACATATTTTAACTGTGAGGACGTGCTCATGAACTTCTTGTATGCGAATGCAAGCTCGTCTAAAACCGTTGAATACGTGAGACCTGCTTGGGCAATAGATACATCAAAACTTTCCAGTGCAGCAATCAGCCGGGACACAAACGGGCATTACCGAATAAGAAGCGAATGCCTTAGGAAATTTACTGATATGTATGGTAGTATGAGTGGCCGGCGATGGGAATTCGATTCCCGGAAGGATCATTGGGATATATAGCAGGAAAGCAACATCAATGGCTTTACCAGTGGCTCGTCCAACTTGTTCATCCATCCTATTCGGGTAAATTCGCGTCTCCTCAGCTCCTCCAATGCGAGTTGTTCCATATTAGGTTGCACAATGATCTTACAGGTTTTCTTATTACATAGAACAGGTTTTAGAATGTTGAATACAGATTGTTTAATCCCCTTTTCCGTTCTTAATTAGAAACAACGATATCTGCTAATGGAATGTTTAGATCTGTTCAAAGGATTTAGTCATGGTTCAGAAAATATATTAGACAGAGCATGATTGAGAAAAAAATATTTAAATGTAAAATATTTAAATAATAGATGAACATGTCATTAGATTAATATATTTAACAATAATCACTATTAAATTTTAATATGATTTTTGGATGAATTATTCTTATTTTTTATATACAAATTATTGAAAGACAGACAGTGTAAAAGTTTAATAAAAGATATTGAAGTTATGCCTATGGTGTACGTGGACGTGCATGTGCATGCACTCTCACCGTACGTTATTGATTTATTAAGCATGAAGTTTATTCTTTCCGACACAATCCAAGACTAAGACTTTCATGTGAATCCTGTCTCTGTCTATGTCCACGTTACTTTATTTATTTTTCTATGTGATATGTCGTTGGTGGGTCCATGTATCACTTTATGTCCCAATCAAAAGAAAAAAAAAAGAATAATGAAAATAAAATAAAGAATATGTCACATTATAAATTTAATACTAGTACATATATTTTTTAAAATTAATAATTTAATTTTTAATTAAAATATTTGTTACAAATAATTTTTTAAGAAGAATAATTTAATTACCCAATTAAACATTTGAAACGTGACAGTCACTATATAATTAAAATTGAAACATGATATGAGATAATAATAATTTTAATCTTCAAAATTTATATACTAATTTGATTATAGTTTAATAAATTTTGATTTTTTATAATTAAATTTTAGCTTAATAGGTAAATAAGTGCTTAATTTATACCTTACTTAAAATAATTTTTGAGTCAAATAAATTTCAATATTTTATTTATGTACATTGTCATTAATAAACATTTAAAAATTTCAGTTACTCAAGAAAAGTATGATATGTGTCATGCTTTATTTTTAAAAATATTTTAAATTCTCAAAAATTCTTAAAATAGTTTAACTTTTAAAATTCTTAAATTATAGATCTCGATTTTAGTTGTTGTTGTCAATTGTTGACGGCGTACTCATCACATCTATGATCATTTTCTCGTTCTATTCATTGTCAATAGTCGACGGACGATGTATTTATCGTTAAAATAAAATCTAACTCACAAAAAAATTAAAATGATCAATTACATACGATGACTTCGACCGATGTTTAAATCTTGCGATAAGAAAAAGAAATTTTATTCTATCGTCGAAAGCGTAATGAACGATAATAACAACAATCAAATTTTAAGATTTAAAAATTTAAGATTATTTTATAAAATTTAGAAAATGTAAAATTTTTTTAAAAAATTAACAACAGTAACATTAAAAATATTAAAAACTTATTTGGTCCAAAATATATTTTAGATATTTATTTGATAACTAAATCTAAATTTTTTTAATACTACATCTCAGATCTATGATTAGAGATGAACACATGACTCTATATTAAATAGTAAACTTATAAATTATAGAAGACCAACTTAAATTTTTAAATAAATATATAACAATATAATAAAAACATAAATCATATACAAATAAATACATCTCCGTATCCATTCATGTCTGTATTAGCTTCAGGGAAAACATGTTTCAATTGCAGACTGCATTGCTTTATCCACCGTTAACTACTGAAATTGGTTTATTTCCAACGCAATCAGTCGTATTCAATTTGGATCCCACCGTAGAAGATCCGATTGTAGGCGACGCGTCCCCCTAAATCCCTAATCAGCTCATGGTAATCTAACCCAATAAAAGAATTTCTTTTTTTATTCCTCTTTGACTGGGACCAAAAATAGCAAAAAAAAAAGTTGTTCCTCTGACACCCAATAATTTATTTTGTATTTTTATTATTGTTTTTTTGGAAATTGCTTTTTTTATTATTATGTTAAAGGGAAAAGTGGGGGAATTCTGGAGAGAGAAATGTTGGCAATGGAGAAGGATTTTGATCCAAAGCTTGGGATTCAGGGAACCAATGATAACGATGGTGGTGATGAGAAAAATGCTAATTGTTCCTCTAATGGTGGAGCTTCCAACAATATTCTGAAATCTAAAAGCTTTTCGTTTAGAGCTCCTCAGGAAAATTTCAGTATTGAGGATTTTGAACTGGGCAAGATCTATGGTGTTGGCTCTTATTCAAAGGTAAGCCTTTTGATATTTTAATCGTTTTTTTTTGGATTTCTGGGTTTGTTTTGTTTTGTGTTCGATTATTTATTGATAAATGCATACTCTAGCTTTATGAATTCGATGGGCAGTGATGATTCATTGATTTGTGTATTTTCTTAGTGATATAATTTGTTTGAACTTTGAATGGAAAGAAATAAATTTGCCTTAGTTTCCTTGAAATTTGATGCAAAGGAAAGAAAACTAAATATTTATTTTCCTTCCTGTGTCCGTTTCCTAAAAAGATGAATACTTTTTTTCTTCTTCTTCTGTTTGAAGATGTTTGGAATTAAGATTTAAGGCTATGTTTGGCGTCCATGTTGCTTTGAATCTTCATTTTTCTTGGAGTATTTATGTTCAACACTTGTGTCCGACATAGGTACGAATATGACCTTCCTCCTTATACATGGGAAAACTCAGAAAAAATTGAACATATCCATGCCTGCATACTTCAACCGAGTTTGAGTTTCTTGGTATAGGGTTGGATGGACACTCTCATAGTGTCTAATGGTGTTCCACACACTACCAATTGGAATTTAGTTTCTATCCATGCTTATCTGTCATTAATGGTTTGACTTCATGTAAGCACGGTCTGGGATTTGAAGCTATGCCTTTGAGGCTCTCAGCTTCAGCTTTTCCTTATATTGCTGGATCAAGCTTTTATAGGTTTCTATCTTTTTGTTTTTATTTCTTATATATAACAGAAGCCTTTGGTTGGATTGGAAAAGGAAGCAGTTTCCTGAGGAAGTCCATTAACATGTTATTATAAGCTATTCGGTTCATTTTTGTGCTGTTAATCTCGTTTGCCCTTTTGCTATTCTATGTTTCCACCCTCTCAGGAGCTAAATGACTTAAAAACATCTTCATGATCATATTAGTGATTGTTCCTTTTGTTAGAAACTTCTATGATATCTTGAGATTGTGAGGCTAAATTAAAGTGCATGTTTCCGTTTATTGAACATTTTTGGTTTTGTCCTAGAGATAATCTGGTAGGTTAAAGATTTTTTTTTTGGATAAAAGGTTGGTTAAAGAATTGCCATAATGATAAAGATGAGAACAAATGATTTCAATAGCGAAATGTACTCTTATGTTTCATGTTACTCCTTTACAATCATTGCTTGAAATTATGTTCCTATGGAAATTAAAATCTGTAATAAGATCTCCCATCAATGTGGCACCTCAATATCTACTCTTCATCACCTGGTGCTGTAGTATGTTCCAAGGATTGTGCTGTTTGCCCAATAAAGTGGTAATAGTTGCTTGATATGCAAGTTGGTTAAGTATATCTCTGTGGTGGACATTGCAGATAAATAAGCATCCTTTCTTTAAGCTAAGAGTTTTAGATGATTGATAAAACAGACCTGCTTATTCATTATTATCACTTTTTCTTTTGTCATTTTTCTTGAAGTTTGAAGGTAATATCTATTGAAATGCTTATCTACTGTATGTTCATTTTCCACGTTCTTCACAATTTTTTAAGTGTGAGCTTCGTATTCACATTGTTTTGTTCTGAATATGATTTTAATGCCGTTATTAGGTTGTGAGGGCAAAGAAGAAAGATACTGGCATGCAGTATGCGTTGAAGATCATGGACAAAATGTTCATCACCAAAGAAAACAAAACAGCTTATGTAAAGTTGGAACGTATTGTGCTCGATCAACTGGACCATCCTGGCATCGTGCGGCTATATTTTACATTTCAAGATTCTCTTTCTCTGTGTAGGTATTCTTGGCTGTATCAATTGGCACTGACAGTATTATGCACATGCTTGTGTAGTTAGTTTTTACAACTTTTCCCCCTCGATGCACTTCCGTCGTTCAGTTTTTATTTTCGTTTGACGTTGCTTTCTTTGATTATATTGTGAAAGACATGGCGCTTGAATCCTGTGAAGGTGGAGAGCTTTTTGACCAAATAACAAGAGTAAGTTCTTCCTAGTGTCATCATTTACACATAAAAAAGGGTTCCTTGTGGCAACAATTTTCTCATTGAATATGATTGTGTTGTTTGAGATTGAATCTTTGCTCTTGAATTATTATTGAACTTATCTTTCATTCTATATTTGCTTCAAAAAATTTCCTGTCAAATTCATTATATATTTGGAACAGTCATGTATACTTCTTTATGGATGGTCATAATTTTTTTCTTGAATATTGCTGTTTAAATTTTTTAAAATTCATCGCATAATGTTGCAAATGCCTTCAAACCCCTAGTTTTAAAGTACAAATGCTGGAATGTCATGAGCTCAAACTTTATTCTTGTGATTATGTGACTTGAACCTATCTCGGTCCGTTTATTCATGTTCAATGTCCATCATCTGGTTACATTTCATGCAGAAAGGTCGTTTACCGGAGGATGAAGCACGTTTTTATGCTGCAGAGCTTGTAGATGCTCTTGAATACATACACGGCATGGGATTGATACATAGAGATATTAAGGTATTTTCTGAGAATGTGTGTTTTGTTGCATCAACATTTGAGAAAATGCTAAATGATTGATTTATGGCAGCCAGAGAATTTGCTACTAACCAAAGATGGTCATCTTAAGATTGCTGACTTTGGTAGTGTAAAGCCAATGGAAGATAGCCAAATTACAGTCCTTCCTAATGCAGCCTCAGGTAAATTCATCGCCATATCATATCGAAAAAACAAACGCCACTTTCTTCATATTCATGAATGTTAATTGTTAAGATTGTTTCTGGTGCCTTGTCCAGATGATAAGGCATGCACATTTGTGGGGACGGCTGCATATGTTCCTCCAGAAGTCCTTAACTCTTCTCCAGCAACTTTCGGGTTAGTGATCTTAACCCAACGAATTAGTCTCAGTCTAGATTAATTCATCAAACAAAACCAAATCTTAAGCTCGTTGTGACCAGTTAAAGCTTTAATTTTTTACCCTTTTGCTTCCCCCTTACTCCCTCTTCCACATCTGTCCCCCCCCCCCCCCCCCCCCTGTTGTAACTCTTCATTTTGAAGAACCTGCGTTTGACACGGGTATGAGGAAATGATGCTCCAAGGGTTGTCCAAATAAACGGGAAATTTAGAGGGGGAAAAACTAACCATACCCTTACTTTTGTCACATCTTTTGCCTACCATTTGATTTCCGGAAAAAAAGTGTGGAAACTAGAGATGTAGGTTAGTCTTTTTATTTTGTTAAATTGTTGTTTATAGGATAACTAGTTTGTTTGTTTTAACATATTCAAACAGAAATGATATCTGGGCACTTGGCTGCACCTTGTACCAAATGCTTTCAGGGACTTCTCCTTTTAAAGATAAAAGCGAATGGCTTATATTTCAGAGAATTATAGCCAGAGATATAAGATTTCCAAACTACTTTTCCGAAGAAGCCAAAGACCTTATTGATCACTTAATGGTAAGCTACAATTTTATTCATGTCGGGATTTGGTTTCTGCTATACATTTATAACCTTGTATTTAAGACTTTGAAGTCTTTTTCCGGTTATCTATTTATGTTATTGACGCATATCAGATTTGTTTCGTTTCGTTTTTTATATGGAATTGAAAAATGAAAGCCTTAGAATTGTAATATGAATCTGATGCAGGATATCGATCCCAATAGACGCGCAGGTGCTGGACCTGAAGGTTACGCTGCACTCAAGAGGCATCCTTTCTTTAGGGGAGTTAACTGGAGCAATGTAAGAGAAGAAACCCCTCCAAAGCTTGCATTACAGCGTGGGGTATGACAGCAGACATGCTTCAATCACTGTTTACGACGGAATCCAACTTCCCTTTGTATTCTGTCTTTCGAGGGTTTTAAAATATTATCATTATCTATTTTTTCAGGATCATTCAAGTGACGGTGATGATCATAGTGATTCGTCACAGAATTCTATCCACATCAAATATGGTTCAGGTAGACAAAATGATGGAAATGATGGATCATCATCGACTGAATCATCTGGCCATATAAATAGAATGGCCTCCATCGACTCCTTCGACTCAAAATGGTATATCTTTTATGTCTTGCTATTCTCCTCATTTGTTCTTAGATATTGTTGAAAGAACATGACTTTAGCTTGCAAGCTTGTCCGTCTGTGGATTTATAGAATCTATTAACATTTAGAAACATCATCGATCCGGTTTTATCCAGATTTCTCCAAAATAGTTGTCTTACATACCGATTTTGTTGTTTGTAATCTGAGTATTAGTGTTTTTTGTTATTGCCTTTTCCATCTTCTTGATTGTGTCTCACTGAATTGAACTTGTTTAACTATAACTATGTATATTGTTTTAACAGGCAACAATTTCTAGATCCAGGAGAATCTGTTCTTATGATTTCAATGGTGAAGAAAATACAGAAGCTATCTAGCAAGAAGGTGCAGCTTATCCTCACCAACAAGCCGAAACTGATTTACGTAAACCCCGCAAAAATGGTCGTAAAAGGGAATATTATTTGGTCCGACAATTCTAGTGACCTTAGCGTCCAGGTCACAAGCCCGTCACAGTTCAAGATTTGTACGGTAAGTCTGTGCAAGTTTTGCTTCTTATGTGCCACTGATGAAGAAAATGTGAATTTCCATATTAATCTGTTCATACTTTCGATTTGGTCTTTGCTCGTTCCAGTCGAAAAAGGTCTTGTCGTTTGAAGATGCGAAACAAAGAGCATGGCAGTGGAAAAAAGCTATCGAGAGCCTTCAAAACCAGTGAAATGTGTTCATGGTCAAGAAGCACATTCATTGAACATTCTGATATTATCGAGTAACTCGAGAACGTTAAATACAACCGACATCTCGAAACGACCATCTACGCCATGAAAGCAGCTCAAGAGTGTTTCTGTTCAGCAGTTTTCTGGTGCAGGCCTGTCTTTCAGCTCATATTAAGCTTTTCGTCCACTCTCGTGGAATTTGGTACGTAATGAAGAGTTTCTTGCATGTTTCTGATAATGTACATGGTTTAATGTATTGAAAGTAGACGTTTCAAAGCCATTAATGAAAAATGATTTCCATGAAATACTTCTTTGAGAACTAATTCCCCACATTATTTTTAAATGGTAAGTAGGAAAATTTAATTAAAAAATATAATTTAAATTTTAATTGCATGTGCTCTATAAAAATATAATAAATTTAAAATATTTTATTTAATATATATGATTCTTAAATTAAAATTAATTAATTAATTATATCTTCGTAAAAATTATATATAAATACAATAACAAATGAAGGTTAAAATTATAATTTGACTCTTAAAAGTATTTTTTAACAGTAAAGATTAAAAATTTAGTTTTTATAATTGAAAAACACTTTTTTTTGTAAATAAAAATTTTCTTCCTTTAATCACGCCTTCGCCTATGCTTCTACTAAAAATTAATTAAAAATTAAATTTTAAATTATAATCTTAATTTTTATATTATAAAACCTATAATTTAAAAAATACACAATACCCTTAATTTCCTAAATTCTAACCTTAAACCCTAAATACTAAACTTACTATTTAGAAGCAAGACATAAACGAAATAAAATAACAAAGTATTTGTATCCTTTAAACACAATTTTTTTTTTAAAAATTAACTATTTAATATTGTTTTTAGTTTCAAACCAATTTTTAAATAAAAATCAATTTAAAAAATGCTAAACAAAAGTCTAAACAAATCCACCGAATCAATTAAACAGGAACAAAATTTCACTTCATTTGTACATCTATTATCGCGATTATAATCATTATCGTAAAAATAATTATTTATAACAATTATAACGTATTAATTATATTCACAATCATAATAGCAATAAAAAATATAATCATAATCATTATTTCAATCCTTCATCTTAGTCAAAGCCTGAATCCGCTAATTGTTCGCTCGTTGGATCAGAATAAATACCTGTAAATTTATTGTCAGCTTGCGTTTTCCATTAGATATTGAAGCTGGCAATGGAGCCTTAGTCATCAAGCAAACTTAATTCCTCAATTGCCTCCTCACCGCTGATAGTTATTTCACATTTATTGGGATCTCTTCAGTGTTATAAATACTGCAAAAACACCAATCCCAGAACTTGTTTTTCTTTCAGATTTTCCAAGAATCAAAGTCGCCAAACAGGTTTTTTCTATGCTTGTTGCTTTTTTTCAATGAACATGTCATCATTGTTTTTATGTATTTGTGTTATTTTGGTTCAGTTTTGAGGTTTGGCGATGGGGGTTTTGGATCTTTTCTTGGTGGCATTGATGCCGGTTCTAAAAGTATTGCTGGTTACTGGTGTTGGATTGTTTCTTAGCATGGAAAAAATCAACATCTTGGGGACTCAAGCATCAGACTACTTGAACAAGGTAAGGCAATACCTTTACTTGGATTTCAGGCAAGTCTTAGTAGGATCGTAAACGAATTAAACATTCAGTTAAGTTTTCGTTTAGACTTTAACAAATATAATTAGTTCATTGACAATCAGTGTAATTGTTTAGATACAGTTTACTATATACATTGCAACATCAATAAGATTGTTTTACAATTTCACCACATTTTCTCCTGTTGTACAGATTGTGTTCTATCTATTCAATCCTGCCCTTTTAGTCAGCAACTTGGCCCAGACAATCACTTACGAAAGCTTGGTCACCTTGTAATAAATCCAATCCCAGTCTTTATTCAACTCCAGATGTTGTCTTGGTTTTTGTCTAATTTGTTCAATCTGTTTGTTTCAAGGTGGTTCATGCCCCTCAACGTTCTTCTAACGTTTCTCGTTGGATCAGCTCTTGGTTGGATTCTCATCAAAATCACTAAAACTCCTAAGCATCTTCAAGGCACTGTGATCGGCTGTTGTTCCACAGGTTCGACCGAAAGGAAAAACACTCTATAGTGTTTGCAGTCCGTCAAGCCTTTTAATTCATTCAGGTTTAACATTTTCTTGTAGCTGCCGGTGTTGTGAATGAAAATACTTGCATGTTGTATGTGTAGGAAACTTGGGAAACTTGCTGCTCATTGTTATTCCGTCCGTATGTCAGGAGTCGAACAGTCCATTTTCGAATACATCTACTTGCTCTAAGAGTGCCCAGGCCTATGCTTCACTATCTATGGCAGTATGAACTATGATCTTGGATTCGAATCTTTTTGATCTTCAAATTTGTGCTTTCTAGCAATATTCTTTGAATCTTCATCTTCATATTTTCCCCTGAATTCTGCATCCACAGATAGGAGCCATTTGTACTTGGTCATATACGTATTCTTTGGTGAGTGCTTATGCTATTGCTAATACGGAGCAAAGCTCGATACAGTCATCTTCAGACAGTTGCACGGAGCCATTACTAATGCCGAGTTATAGCGATGGTTCGGTGAAGCTCGAACTACCCCTCACTAATTTGCAGGAAATTAGAAAGGTTTATCCTGTTTCCTATTGGTATCAAGCTCAAGTTGGCATGAAGTTCAGGTAACCAACTAGCCATTGCGAATAATATATAAACTTCTTTTGTAGATATCATTAATGGAGAAGCTTGTTAGTTGTCTTAAGAAGGTGTTCGTGCCATCGGCTATTGCAGCGGTAATCTGCATCCTGTTTATTAACAAAATCTGCATCAGTATCTTAGCATATGAACATCTCATCCATTGTTATCCTTTTTCTCTATTCAGATATTCGGGTTAATCATCGGAATAGTCTCTCCGCTACGGAAAGTACTAATAGGCGATGATTCCCCTCTTCGAGTACTCAATAGTTCAGCAGCATTGATAGGGCATGTTCTAGTCCACATCTCTTTTGTATTCCACACTGCAGGGAACTTGATATATCTTAATACTGAACATGATTTGCAATTCCATCTGATTTACAGGCAGGCAGCTATTCCAGTCATGACCTTGATAATGGGAGCAAACCTTTTACAAGGTAGTTTCAATGTTCTAAATTCCAATTACGGCGTGATCGATTCATGAACACATGAACACCTCTTAGAATGTAGCTATATTTGCAGGTCTGAAAAGATCGGAAACGAATGTATCGGCGATTTTAGGGGTAGTTGCAGTTCGGAACGTTTGCTTGCCGCTGCTGGGGATCGGTGTTGTTAAAGCAGCGGACCACTTTGGGATGGTGGGATCGGATCCTTTATATCGATTTGTTCTTATGTTTCAGTACGCTGTTCCCCCTGCAATCAATGTTGGTAAGATGCGCATGTTTCATGGATCATACTTACAGTCTCGTGTTCAAACACACATGGACATTTGTTGTTTTCATCGTGGGTCCAATCTAACGAAGTAATTTTGTAGGTACCATGGCACAACTGTTCCACAGTGGTCAAGGTGAAACATCTATCATTTTGTTCTGGACATATGCTCTAGCTTCCATCTCTCTAACACTTTGGTCTACATTGTTCATGTCTCTTGTAACTTGATTAGACAACTTAATTGCTGGTCCAAGTTATATAGGGAATCTTATAGTTGTTTCACTGAAAAATGTTTTAAAATCCGTAAAAATTTCGACATAAATACTTTGATTTTCTCACTTTTCGACAAAATAAAGATCGGACTATGACTCATGATCCATGTTCATTGCAAAATTACATTATCAAATTCATCAAAACTGCTCTAGCGCTTATATCAGAACACTCTGCCTGTGATTGCTATATATATATAATAAGCAGCAATTTCCAGTTTCCAAAGGAAATCAAACTAGAAGCCACATGAAAACCGTTGACCAAATGGTGAGGGAGAATGCAGCTACAACATAAGTCCATAGCATAATCACTGAACTTTCACTTTGACCAACCTGGAATAATTGTGTCATGGTGCCTGCCAATACCACTAGATTTAAACAGGATTCTGCAGAGTTCTACCAAGGTTGAAGTAAAGGATTAATGTAGCTTACCTACGGCCATGGCGGGAGGAAGGGCATATTGAAGCATAAGAACAAACCGGAACAAGGGGTCCGATCCAACCACGCCGAAATGATATGCAGCTCTAACGATACCGATTCCAAAGAGAGGCATCAACATGTTCCTCACTGCTATGATTCCGACAATGATGGAAGGACTGATGGTTGATACTTTTAAGCCTGAAATTCAAGTTTATAATATCGAATCGAAATTTATGTAATTCTGATAGATTTGAGTGAAGTACAAGTAACAATGGTAAATTCATAATCAGGACTGGGAGTCACCTTTTAGAAGATTTGCTCCCACTAGCAAGGTCATGCTTGCAACTGTTGCCTCCCTGCAGGTATATGATTTGGCATCAATTTTTATGCTAAGCAGAATAAGGATGTCTAAGAGGACACACATACCCTATCAAATTTATAGAACTCCCGATAACACGAAGAGGAGCACCGGCACCGATTAGTACTTGTCGGATCGGAGAGACTGTCCCGACGATAAATCCCACAATCTGTGAGCGGAATAGGGTGCAAATGAGGGGTGATTCTCAGTGATTAGTAGAGTGTAATAAGCAACATTTACAGACCATATGTATATAACGTAAGAATTTTGGCATACTCCTGCAATTGCTGATGGTGCAAGCACTTCCTTCAGGTTAATCTTCTTCATGGACGTATTGATGCATCGGAATATCTTCACAAAAGCTGATATCTGATAAGAAAACAACAATACTAACATCACATTTATTTTAATACCGGAACGATTCAAGACGAAATCTAAGGAATAAATGAGATCAAGGAACCTTTTCTTGTGTTACAAAGTTATGGATAGGCAGTTCTTGTGTCGAATATTCATCCGAAGCAAGACGATCATTTGAAGGTAGTAAAGCTTCGCTATAACTTTCCAAAACTGCTTCCAACTTCGACCTCTCCTCGGAAGTCTGAATGATGGTGGCAAAGCTATCTTCTTTGCAGCTATTTGCATATGAACGCATTATGCCATACACATATGACCATATGAAAATGACACCTACCTGTAGGCAAAAAAACGAGAATCGATTCAAATTTATGAGATTCACCTATAATTTTCTTGAATATAGTGTTGGATGATTTCTAATAGTTCATGTTCGATATTCATGTTCGAAGAGCAAGTGGATGAATCTACCGCCAAAGACAGTGAAGCATAAGCCCCAGCATTCGAAGAGCAAGTGGATGAATCTCCAAATGGATTATTTGGTTCTTCACAAACTGCTGGGACTAAAATGAGAGGCAAATTTCCAAGATTTCCTACGAAAATAATAAACATAACATCACGTCGTGACCGTTATTTAAATCGAATATATAAGCAATCTACAGAGGACAAATTACCAGCAGAACAACATCCAATAACCATGCCTTGAAGGTGTTTAGGAGTTTTAGTGATTTTTATGAGAAGCCAAGCAAGTGCAGAACCTATAATGAATGTTATCAAAATATTCACCGGCATGAACCACCTACAGAAGTATTGAATCATGAAATAAACTGAACATTTAAACAACTTATATAACTCTGGGGTTAAAATTATGCAGAAGAAACTTACAATGTTAGAAAGCTGTCAAAAGTGATGGTTTCAGCCAAGTTGATAGCCACAAGTGAAGGGCCAAATACATAGAATACAAGCTGTTTAGATTAAAGAAAAAGACAGATTAAGCTGTAAATAACAATCTGGAAAATAGTAAAAGAGATCCAGTGAAAATTTAACCATATCCTGGAGAGCAAGATGGCATTGACTTACTTTGTTCAGATGGTGCCTGGCGTCTGGACCCAACAGATTAACACGATCCAGAGCAAGAAACAAGCCAACCCCGGTGATCAAAAGCACTTTCAGAACCGGAATCAGTGCCACAACGAGCAGATCAAGCAGTCCCATGGCCAAAACTTGTGCACTCTGAGGCTTCAAGAAAAACGTAAACTTCCTGCAGACTATATATATATATAGGCTTCAGAACTCTGACAAACACAGAAAAAGCCAGATGGAGTTTTGGTTCAGCAAAATTTTAAATAAATTATTTTTATTTTGGTTCAGCAATTATAAATTATTTTAAATGTACAACATTGAAGTGCATCCATGTGTGACAGTGGGAGCACAGCTAGGAGTAGAACCAAAATTTCAACTACTTTTTAAATGATAATATCTATTTTTTTTTACAAGTAATTAAGATTAAATAATCACATTTTTAATGTTTTTTTTTTTCAATTTTGTACAAATTTTACTGACGTATTAATAAAGTCAACCCTCAAATTTATATATTATATTAATTTAGTTTAGATTTAAAAAATACAACACATCATTTAGATTTTAGACATTTCTGAATTTGTACGTATTATATTAATTTGATTTTAATTTTAATTTTTTAATTTTATAATAATGTGAAAATGTTGTTTGGTGAGGGGCAACTTGTGCCTTGTGGCAGATTAGGTCGGTTCAAAAGGTGCTATATTAAACCTTCCTTTCTCTAAAACTTGATACAAGTCAATTTATTCACCCAATTTAAAACTTAAAATGTGAAATAAATTCAATCTAAAAGGAACAAAATGATTTAAATTTAAAAGAATATGAATATGAAAATGTTTAAAATCATGTGGCTAGAAACTTGTAAATACATAGATTTGTTGTGATTGGGTATGGATTTCGGAGATGAATTACACGGTCGTTCTTTTAAAATTTTAAAATTTATATATAATTTTAAAAATTTATATGATTTTTATTAAAAATATATTTTAATTATTTTAAAGTTTTATAGGTTTCATCTCAATTTAGTCATTTAACATAAATTATATATTTTCGGTCTTTATTTTATATAACCCCTTTAAAAATTATTTAGATAATACTTTCCATCCAAGATTATTTAAATAAATATTCCTTTTAGTTTATGTATGTGTCGCGACCTCTTCAAAAACGCGAGTTTAGGTAAAAAGTAGCTTGACGATTAATTTTGAAAAATATGAATTTATCAATTTTAATCTTGAAAAACTTAAATTTTAGAAAAACATATAATTTAATTTTGAAAAGTTGACTTGGAGTCGTCACCGGCCACTTTGGTAGGCCAGACACCATGAAACAAACCAGAGATTCATTTAAAAATATTGGGTTCGGAAGTCGGTTACGTGTAAGGACGACCCTTACAAACGCCCAAAAATTGGTACCTTGGAAAAATTACGTGGCATTGATACTTTGAAGATAGATATTAATTTAATTTTCCATTGTTAAGTGAACATTATTTGAATTTTGGATATCCTTTTGATTTAGAAATTACATCACTTTTAAACTTGAGTTGAACGAGACGTCCTCTAGATAGGAAACCTCACCTAAATTCAAAGGAATGTAACTTCCGCCTCAAAAGGTTAAAGCAAAATGCATGACCGTTTTATCTTGTTCATTTTAAGTTCTAATCCTAAAAAAGACTCCATTAATTAAATGTTTAAAACCTTAAGTTACTAATGTCGCTAGTTGCTTACCTATCAATTTTATTTAATTCTAAACCTAAGTCATTTTGTCAAAATTCTAAGTTTTAATAGCACATGAATTCGATACCAAGGTACACTCTCTAGGTCAGCATCATGGTAAGTCAAAACATCGACCTCTTTAGTGTATCCGAGATATAAGATTCAAATGCTATGTTACTAAATTATCTCCCTAATTAAATTAATTAATTAATTTAAGTGACTAGTCCTAGAGGGCTCTAAATTAATTAACTTAAATGTTCATTAGGTGACTCCCCTAAAATATGCCATGCAATACTTAAAATAAAACATAAAACAAAATAAAGGAACTCGACAATTTTATTAGAATCATGGGTGTACACGTTACATCAAAAAAATTCTCATCACAAGTACAAAGGGACTTACATTGGAAGAGATAAAAAAGGACTAGGATGCAAACCTCGAACGATGGATAAGATTTAAATAAGTGTGAAATTAACTTTAAAGCTTAGGATTTTTAATTAAATTAATTAATTAAATTTTCCTAACTTCAAATTTTAATTAAAACCTAATTTAAACCTAACCTTGGTGAATTTTAAGTTCTAAGGTTAAATGAAGGGTTGGATTAAATTCAATTAGGTTAATTTTTAAATCTTATCTTAGAAAATTAAAATTAATTAAGAGTCTTAATTAAAAATAATTTCTAAAGTTTTAAGAGTCTTAATTAGGATTTTTAATTAAATTAATTAATTAAATTTTCCTAACTTCAAATTTTAATTAAAACCTAATTTAAACCTAACTTTGGTGAATTTTAAGTTCTAAGGTTAAATGGAGGGTTGGATTAAATTTAATTAGGTTAATTTTTAAATCTTATCTTAGAAAATTAAAAATAATTAAGAGTCTTAATTAAAAATAATTTTTAAATCTTATCTTAGAAAATTAAAATTAATTAAGAGTCTTAATTAAAAATAATTTCTAAATTTTTAAGAATTTAATTTAACCTAATTAAGATTTAAATGGTGAAATTTGGGCTAATTAGACCTAAATAATTTTGAGTCTTATCTTTTAGAAATTAATTAAAATTAATTAAATTAATTAATTAAAATTATTTCCTAAATTAAAGAATTAAGTAATCCTAATTAAGGTCTAATTTGGTGTGTGTTTAAAGGCTTTAAGGCTCGACTAGGCTTAATTTAGTTAATTTTAAAACTTATTTTTAGAAATTAATTTAAATTAAAATAATTAATTAAAATTATTTCCAAAATTTTAAGAATTAAATTACACCTAATTTAAGTCTAATTTCTAAGTTTTAGGGGTCAAATTAATCCTAAATTAGATCTAACTAAGTTAAATTAATTTTATATTTTTCTTAAAAAATAAATTAAATTCTAATTAAGAACCTAATAAAAAAACTTTAAGTCTTTAAAATTAATTTTAAGCCCTAATTTAAATCTAATATAACTTAATTTTAATCGCAGGGGTCTAATCTAGAGGCTTGGGGACCTAATTGACTTAGTTCTAAAGTTCTAAGGACCTAATTGGGATCCTAGGGACCTAATTGAATTAAATCTAAGGGTTTATGGGTCTAAACAAGGATTTTAGGGACTAAACTATAAAGCGTATCAAACCTAGGGGGACTAAAGGAAATATCCCTATTTAATTAAAAAAATACAGATCCGGGTTAACCCGGATCCGACCCGCTTGATCCGGCCGCCAAAACGACGACGTTTTGAACCCGAATGATCCCCCTTTGACCGAGTTGGCTCAGCCATTTGGACCGAGGCCAACTCGGCCCGACTCAGTGGGCTAAAACCTTTCTCTGATCCTAACACAAAAATCCCAGGAATCTAAGCCTAAACGGATCAAAATAGGCTAAAAAAAGAAGAACAATTAGAATGTTCTTCATGTTCTAGACGAACATGAAGAACACGGTCAAACTCCTCCGCCTGCACCGTCGTTCAATCCACCCCGCCGCCGTCCGACGCCGCTCCAGCGTGTTTGCCGACCACCCGAATCACGCCGGCCATCGCCCAGAAATCGCCGGTGACCATTTCCGACACCAGCGAGGCCGTCCGGAACCCTAAAACACCCTAAAAACCACCGGTTACACCTAAAAACTAAAGTTTTCACTAATTAAACTCCCAAAATTCTCCTAAATGCTCAAACTCCCGACAGAAACCCAACCTAAACCTCAAACGACAGAAACAAAAGCTGGGAAAAGACAAAAAAAACGAAAAAAACCTGTTTCGATCTCCTCCTCCAGTCGCACTCCTTACTGCCGATTCAAGCTTTTCAAATCTCTTCAAATCCGAAATCCTCCTCCTTAATTCCGATCTAGGTTCCCCTCTTTTCCAAACCAAGTCGATTGAATCCCCTTTTAAAAGGATTCAATCCAACAATCTTCTATGACTCAAACTCTATCCCAAATCCCCCTAAACACTCAAGAGTCAAAACCACAACCTAATCCCAAAAGATCCGGCCACAAAACAACCTAATCCTATACAACACTCACCCACGATTCTAATTTCGATTTCTTCAGATTTTTGATTTTTTTTAATATATTATTTATATTTTATTAATTATTTATATTTTATTATTTAAAACACGGAAAATTCGTGTTAACAGTATGATAGAACTCGTTTTTAACTAAACATGAATTTTTTCTTAAGTGGATAGATAAAAAGTAAATAATAATAATTTATCTCGTTCATCTTTACACAAAACTCGTTTTAGTTAAGTACGAATTTAAAACTTATTTTTTGTAAGATGCAAGTTTAACCTACATAGATCGAAAGAATGTATTTATCTAAATATTTAAAAAAATTATTTGACTAATAAAACCGTTTTCATTAATTTATTTAACATTTTTAAAAATTAAATTTATTAAACTGAATATAACTAAAAAACAATAAACTTTTGAATGTTGTGAATAAAATAAAGAACAAGAATAAATGAATAAATATGAAAGAAAAGAGAGAGATTTTATTGTATTCTCAAAGGTGAGTTGTGTACAAATTTTTTTTGAAAAGTCTATATTTATAGGCACATGATGGAAACCCTAATTCCAATGATTGTTAAATCCTAATTACAAAGCCCATTAAGCCTTCTTCCAATATATGGATATTCACCATAAATAAAATATTCTTAACACTCCCCTTGAATATCCATGAAGATATTATGTCTCGTTAAAACCTTACTAAGATAAAAACTCTGTGGGAAAAAATGTTTAGTGAAGGAAAAAGAGTACACACATCTTTAATACACAAAATATGTTACCTCATTAAAAACCTTTTCCAGGAAAACCCAACGGGACAAAACCTTGGATAAGGAAAATAGTACAACGTGTATTTGACTCCCCCTCATAAATATATCAGACAAGATCTCTGACACGACGCAATCCAATATTGTAAGTTAGCTTCTCAAATGGAACAGTAGGGAGCGCCTTAGTAAATAGATCTGCCAAATTATCACATGAATGAATCTGTTGCACATCAATGTCTCCATTCTTTTGTAGATCATGAGTGAAGAAGAATTTTGGTGAGATGTGTTTTGTTCTATCACCCTTTAAATATTCTTCCTTAAGTTGGGCGATACATGCTGTATTATCCTCATATAAGACTGTTGAAGAGATTTTTCGAGAGAGTAAAACACAATTTTCTCGAATATATTGGGTTACAGACCTTAACCACACACATTCACAACTAGCCTCATGGATAGCCAAAATCTCAGCATGATTAGAAGAAATGGCGGTAATAGTTTGTTTTATTGAACACCAAGAAATTAATGTACCACCGTATGTAAATACATAACCAGTATGTGATCGAGCATTATGAGGATCAAACAAGTATCCCGCATCAGTAAAATCAACCAATTCGGTTTTGGATATATTAGGGAAAAATAATCCATGTTTTTCGTACCACCGTATGTAAATACATAATCCATGAGCTAAATCTTACCAACAAATTGACAGCGAATGATATGTCAGGTCGTGTGTGACTAGAAAGATACATCAATGCACCAATAGCACTTAAGTATGGTACTTCTGCACCAAGAATGTCCTCATTCTTCTCTCGAGGACGAAATTGATTTTTGTTAACATCAAGTAACCTAACAAGAATGGGGGTGCTCAACGGATGTGCGTTATGCATGTAAAACCTCTTTAGCATTTTTTCTATGTATGTTGATTGATGCACAAAGATTCCATCTTTTAAGTGCTCAATATGTAATCCAAGACAAAATCTTGTTTTTCCGAGATCTTTTATTTCAAATTCTTTCTTTAAATATTCATCTGTCAATGAGATCTCTTCAAGAGTTCCAATGATATTCAAATCATCAACATACACGACAATAATGATGAATCCGGAGTTAAACCTCTTAAAAAATGTACGGGGAAATTGGATCATTCTTATAGCCTTCCGCTAATAAGTATTCACTGAGGCGATTATACCATATACGTCCAAATTGTCTTAATCCATAAAGGGATCTATTCAATTTAATTGAATAATATTCTCGAGAACTTGAATTGACTACTTCAGGCAGTTTAAATCCTTCTAGAAGTTTCATATAAATATCATTATCAAGAGGCCCATATAGATAGGTTATAACCACATCCATTAAGCGGAAATGAAATCTTTCTTTTACTGCCAGACTAATCAAAAATCGAAAAATGGTTGCATCCACCACTAGGGAATATGTTTCTTCATAATCAATTTGTAACACCCCTAAAATCGGGTTGAAAAATAGATTGAATAATTGGTAAATTAAAATAGGGTAAACTACTGCGGAGGTCCCTTTCGTTTACCCCCAGAACATTTTTGGTCACCGAATTTAAAAATCGACCAGTAAAGTCACTTTTCGTTTTAAATTGTTAATATTTGGTCACTCTATCGTTAAAGGACATTAAATTTAAACAGAAATCTGACATGACAGCTGATGGAAAAAAAAATTTCCAACCTGGAATCCACGTAGCTTACAGGTGGATTGAATCCTTATAAAAGTGTTTTCCTTTTACCTTTCCTTCATACTTGAAAGTAATTTTTCTAACCCTAAATATCTCTGTAGAAGAAGGCATAAACCAAGATGAGAAACAAGATTGAAGTACCCATTTGTCATTGTAATCAACGTGCTGATTTAGTCACTGCTTGGACCGATGAAAATCCAGGTATAAGAGTTTTTGGTTGTTCAAATTATGGGAATGGGAGAGGCTATGGTTTTTTCAGTTGGTATGATCCTCCTATTAACCCCCGTTCTAGATTGATAATTTCTGGGTTGTTGAAGAAAGTGAAGAAAATGGAAAGGGCAAGATTTTGTGAAAGGTTGATTTGGTTATGCGTGTTGATTATGTGTGTGCTATTTGTATGGGTGTTAAAGTAATATAATGTATTTGGTATATTTCATGTAGCTGAAGCTTCTTGAATCAATGTTTAGGGGTAGTTGAAAGTTGTATGATTTTGTAATGAAGCTTCTTCAATTATTGTAATATTTTGATCAATGAAAAATGAAGCACTTTATTTTCAGTTTGTGTAATAAAATAGAATAAGCAAACAAACTTATATTTTTCATTCCATCATAAACAAGTTTAACACCAATAGTTTGTAAGCTGATAAAGTATACAATCAACTACAAAAAATGACCTATTTCAACAATTTCACAGTAAACAACTATGCATAATCAAAATAGTTCACAAAATAGATGTCATTGCAGTGAACATCTTCAACAAGTCAGAAATTAGGTCATTCACAAAATAAGGCAAATTTAGTTGTTCATCTTCCATCCCTATTTGATGCCTGTGATTCTTGATTTGGAGGATTTGATACTGATGATTGTTGACTTGATCCAACATCAGGCATCCATCTCACAGTAGTTGGTGGAGGCATAGCCCTTCTTGTTGGTAATTTCTGCCTTCGAGGTTGTTGTTGCTGGTTGAATATAAAAGGTTGACTTCTAGGTTGTTGTTGGTTGTTTGCAGGTTGTTGCTGATGAATTGGATGAGTCCTTGTAGGTCTTCTAATCGGTTGATTTGCACCAATTTCACCTCTACAAGTCCTTCTATTATGATCAGACTTGCCACACTTGGTGCAGTTTCCTTGTTGTCCCTTCTTACTCAACTTAGGATTATTGACTTCATCAGCTTCCTTTTTTCTCTTTTTAGAGGGTCTTCCTGGTGGCCTCCTAATAGTTGGTGGTAAAATTGGTTCCATATCAGATACTGGCGTCCACTGTTCAGGGCTTATTTAAAAAAATATGACTGTAAAATGAAGTAAAAAAATCCATAAAGGATATATTGTAATTTGAGTGAAAGCAAATACCTTTGACAGGTGCAATGAAGTTGGAATATATAGCAATTTGAGTGCTCTTACTGTAACACTCATTCACATAACTTTCAACACTTCTATTGTTTTCTTGAATGGCTGATACTGCATGGACACAAGGGATACCAGTGAGATCCCATTTTCTGCACGAACAAGTATGTTGAAAAAGATCCACAACATGTTGGTGCCCAAGACCTGCGTGCACTTGATACTTTTCTCCACTAGCATGTATTGACCAACACCTGAAATTTATGTATTTGTTACACTAATTTGTGTACTTGCTAAACTAGTAAAAGTGAAATTAAAGAATGAACAAAAGGGTTAATTCACCTGTGTGCTTGTTGGATAATGATGTCCAACTTCTTTTGAATTTTATGACACAATAGACCTGGCCATTTTTCAGATTCTTCCCTTTTGGAAATAATTTTATTCATGAGCTTGGTTCGAATGATTTCCATCATTGTCAAAATGGGTTTATCTCTAGCCTCTACAATTGCCTATATTCAAGAAAACATCAATGATATTAAATACATCATCTCAATTTGAATGAATCTAAATTTACCTTTTTATAAATATTACCTTATTGAAAGACTCACACAGGTTATTGAGGAGCATATCACACTTGATTCTGGTATCAAAGTGTGATCTGGACCATTGAGCAGGGTTTAATTTGCGTATCCATTCATATGCAGGAATAGAATGAGCTTTTAAACTTTCCATTGCCTCTTCAAACTCTCTCAAGTAAGTAGCTCGAGCAGCCTTCCAAACAAGATCTTTAAGAGCTTTTCCTTTGTGAAGCTCTTTGAAATTATTGTAGATATGTCTTACACAATTTCTGACATTTGCATTTGGAAAAATGTCAGACACAACATCCACAAGTCCCTGTAAAAAAATAGAATAGTTATGAATCAATAATTTTTAACTCATAAAGTATAAAAAAATAGAATAATTTTTAGAAATATACCTTCTGTTTATCATTCATGAAACAAATATTAGATGAGTCATTAATTCCCAGATCAGTTTTGAGTATGTCAAGAAACCAGGCCCATGATGCATAATTTTCACTCTCCACTGCTGCATATGCTATAGGATAAATATGATCATTTGCATCAATACCTACTGCTGCCAATAAATATCCCTAAAAATATCCTTTCAAGTAACAACCATCCACACAAATAATCCTCCTACACCCTACCAAGAACCCATTTTTACAAGCTTGTAGACAAACATACATTCTTTGAAATAATCTACAATCTAGATGACAAATTGTAGTTGTTCCAGGATTTGTTGTCCTTAACTCCAACAAATATTCATAGATTCTTGCATACTGTCCTTTGTAATTTCCTTCAATCATCTCAATTGCCAATGCTTTTGCTCTATGACAAGTCACACGTGACACCCAAGTAACAAATTCTTGATATACATCATTTCGAAGTGATCTTACTGGGTAATTGATATCAACCATAAATTTTCCAATATAATACTTGGCCATCCAGGGTGATCTGATGTTTCTGTTTTTTATGACCTTAGAACAGTTATGAGAGTCAACTAGTGTTTTAATTTGCCAAGTATGATCTGTTTTATCTTTGGGATTCAATGATGCTGCCCATAATTTCCATGGACAATTGCCTTGACACACAGCTTGAACCCTTTTGGCATCATTTTTTTGAAGCTTTACTTGTACCCTATTGACCCTTCCATAATGTTTAATTGCCTCTTTCAAAACTTTCCTATCAGAGAAGACTAAACCCTTACTGAATTTAGGGTTAACCATGTCTGTTTCAACATTAAACTCATTAAATCTAGGGGAATCAGAATCTGAATTATGATTACTATAAAGTTCATCAGATTTATCATTATCAGATTCTATTTCAGGATTCACCCTAACTCCATCAGCTCCAAAACCATCCATTTGTCTTTGAACTCTAATTCCTATTCCTATATTGTCATGTTGTAATCCTTCATCTTCAAGCCCAAATTCATTATCACTAACCTCAAATTCTTCTATATTTTCATCTTCTTCAGCAACTCCATCTCCAACTTCATCCTCATCTTCAACTTCAACTTCCTCCTCAATTCCTATTTCATCCTCTACTTCCACTTTCACTTTAGTTTCATCCCTAACTTCCACTTCAGCTTCAGCTTCATTTTCAAGTTCATCCTCATCTTCAACTTCAACTTCCTCCTCAATTCCTATTTCATCCTCTACTTCAACTTCCACTTCAGTTTCATCCCCAACTTCCACTTCAGCTTCAGCTTCATTTTCAACTTCAGCCTCAACTTCAACTTGAACTTCATCCTCAATTTCAACTTGAACTTCATCATCAAAGTCAACCTCAGTTTCATTCTCAATTCCAGCCTCAACTTCAACTTGAATTTCATCCTCAAAGTTAACTTCAGTTTCATTCTCAATTTCAACATTAGTATGAAGATATACATGAATGTATCTATTCATAGGTAGACTGTTCACTAATCCTAGACAATCAGAGTCAGTCTTTAAAGGCATAAGAGAGGTTTTACATAAATCAGTACCTGGAACTTTCCAGTGCAAGAAAAAATGACCTTCTAACTTTAACTTATCAACCATGGAACACACTTCAAATATTGAGAAAGCATTGCAATTAATATTGTCAAAATATGCTACAGAAGTAGAGTTGTATTTTACTGTGCTTGAAAAGTTGAACTCTCCACCATAATGAACAACACAAGTGAACAGTTCTGAATCAGGAGCTGTAAAAGTAAATAAATTTAATATAGTGGACAATAAATTTAATAAAGCAAACAAAATTAAACTATTTTTAGCTAACAAACAAAAGTTTCTGATATGTATTCAATAAAGCAGACAATAAATCAAAAGAGGTCCACATTGTATAATATTTTATTCAACAATATCAAAAGCAAACAATAAACAAAAGTTGATGTTGTTGCAAAACTAGAATATTTCGTTTGAGACAATAAACAAAAGTTGATGTTGTTGCAGACAATAAACAATATTTTATTCAACAATATCAAACTCTGTCCAATTTTGAGGCATAAGAGAGTCAAAAAAACTTACAATACTCTACTGTATAAACTTCCTCATTGGGAAGTTTCCACACATTCATCTTTTAGAAACAGAGATTATCTACAACAAAAATAAACAAAAAAAAATGAAAAATTCAAACCAAAAATAATCGAAATAGAATACAACCAAAAAAAAATTGGACTTACCCGAAGTATTTCGTTTCCAATTTTGCAACAACAGCAACCACGATTACAAAGAGTGCAAGATCAGATTTGCAACAACAACAACAACAGAAGAATCCTAACCTTTCGAATTTTTAGATTTTACTAACCCTAGAAATTTACCCCCCAAACTAACTTAAACCAAATTAAGAAATGATTTGATTGGGGTAAACGAAAGGGTTTCAATCCACCTGTAAGCTACGTGGATTCCAGGTTGGAAAATTTTTTTTCCATTAACTGCCATGTCAGATTTCTGTTTAAATTTAACGTCCTTTAACGACAGAGTGACCAAATATTAACAATTTAAAATGAAAAGTGACTTTACTGGTCGTTTTTTAAATTCGGTGACCAAAAGTGTACTGGGATAAACGAAAGGGACCTCCGAAGTAGTTTACCCATTAAAATAAAACATTTGATTAATTGGATTAAAAATAGTGACTAAGTTGAACTGAATAAGGAAGATGAGAGATGCATGGTAAAATATGAACTTCCCTAGACTATCCCTCGTAAATAACTAACTCTAGTTGTGACAAGATGGGCAAAATAGTCTTTTTACCCCCTTTAATGAACAAGAATCAGCCAAGTCTTCCTTCTCACCCTCATTTCACGCAAAAATACAAAGAAAATAGAGGAGAGAGAGACTTAAGAGAGAGATTGGGAGAAGCCTTTGAAGAAGGGGTTAAAAAGCTTGCATGGTTGTGATATTGATCTAGAAATTCCATCCTAAAGGCCTTGGTAAGCTCTTTTTCCCCTAAACCGAAATTCTTAGGGTTTTATGCTTTTAGGGATTTGAATAATTGATGATTCCATGGGTTGAATTAGGTTACTATAATGTTTAAATAGAAGGTTGGTGTTCATTGGAGTGTAAGCCTTGGAAGAATGAACAATAGGTTAGAATCTTGAATTTGGATTCTAAGTGTTATATATATATATTGTTAATTTGATGAGGTGATGAAAATTGGAATTTATTGGATGTTGGTTTCATATTAGAGGTGCTGAAAGTTTAGGAAAAGAAATTGGAAATTAGGGATTTAACATGTGGAATGAAACTTAGCCGAAAATAGCCTAGAATTGCTATCCTGAGTAATAAACTTTGAGAATTTCCCTAGGTCGGGATTTAAGGAATTTAGAGCTCAAATTTTAGACTATGATACTCATGTATACCTAGTTTAAATGAAAATTTACGTAACCTTAATTCGAGTCCGGTAGAGAAAGATATAAGCTGTTTCGTAGGGCTACCCGAGCAGTCCCGAAAATCTGGCCGGGTCTGTTTCGAATGAAATCTGGAGCTAATCGAATAGAAATTAAAATATTGGATTAATTTATACTTATAGAGGATTATTCTAAATTTCCATCGAGGTAAAATGGACTAAAATCGGACATTGAAGCTAGGAGATACGATCGTTTTGCTAAAGGGTAACAAAACTGTCTGTAATGCACATGTTTATAATTGTTAAGCTTAAGAGCATTTGAAATAGATGTTTGAATGTGTCTTGATGAATGGCTATTGTATATGAATTATTAGATAACCCGAGAGAAGAAACTAACAAAGATCAAAGGGGGATCGACGTAACGAGGAAACGAGGCAAAGGGGTTGCGATCTACAATCCTTAATAGCTTGAAGAATTGATGAGTGTAGCAAACCTTAGGGTTAGGACCCTATTCCTAACCATCTTTTGTTAATTAAAATTAATATGCCATGTAAATTGATTAATCCATATTCGGTAAAAAGGGAAGGAGGACTAATGTTAAACGACTTGTTTGATTGTATAACTTGCTTACTATAACTTGCTTGCTAGAGTATTAGAACTAGCTTAGCACATATGTATTACTTGGAAATGTCGAGGTAAGTAACGGCACGCGGCTATGAATGACAGGTACGCAAACCATGCATGAAGCATGAATATAATGATATGAACATTGATTGATAGCATGATATGCATGTTATTGTTATTATAAAGTACATGTATTGGTGACATGTTACGAATACTTGGCATTGATAATATGAATTGGATTGCTTTAAAGGAAATGATAAAAGCATGATAATTGCCTTTGTAGTAGCTTGTATTGGATACTTGTTCTTGGAATATGAACTTGATTGCATGAATCAAATAATGATCAAATGGATAATGAAATGTTATTGAGCCTTGGTCTATAGTGGTCTTAGGTAGTAGGCATGCCTAGGGTCTTGAGCTCATTGTTTAGTGCTTAGCACTCTTGTTTAGTACTTCGGTACTCTTGTTTGGTACTATGGGTACCGTGATTTGATGATTAGTCACCAATTGTTAGATACCTTTGGTATCTCTTGTTAGTATCTTTATGATACTCTTGTTAGTGCCTTTATGGTACTCTTGTTTAGTGTCTTCGTGACACTCTTGTTGACCCGCTTACCTAGTTCTACTATACCAAGGCAACACATGAACTTAATGGAAAGACTAAATGATTAAACATGAGCTATATGTACATGTATTGGCTTGAGAAGCATTGATATTGGAACATGTATTGTTATTGAGAATTGAAATAAAATTGATGTTATGTGTAACACTTAATGTGAATTGGCTATTGATATTGTAAATGATCATATGGTTATAAGTAACCCATGAAGTGAATTGTTTATTGAAAGCTTGAGAAATTGAAAGTGACTAATGAGTTATACGCATTGATTTTTATGCTAGTTAAAGCATGATCATATAGATTATAACATTGATTGATATAAATGAAATGATACACAAGAGAAACGTGTGAACTATGATACTTGGATATTGTTAAACTTGTACATTGCTTGCACCATTTCCATATTGAACTATTGTCATGAATTAGAATTGTTTGTTTGGTTAAAGCATGTTATACTTGTTATTACATCACGTCTAATATGGTTAGACTAGGGCTGCCTCACTAAGTACTTCTTAGTACTTACGTTCTCTTGTTTCCTCCTTCCCAAAACAACAGGTCCTCAAATTGAGAAGCTAGATCGGGATTAAGTTTGTTTGCAAGCAAGGACATCAAGCAAGCTAGAGTATGATATTTTGTATTTGATTAACTCCTAGTTATGATGGCATTAATGAGCATGTTTTGTTTAGACTATGCATTGAGGGCATGTCTCATGATTTGTATATATATATGCATGTAGTTTGTTCATTGACTTGGTTTGTAAGCCATAAGGCAATATCATGCATTGGCTAGCTTTTGATATGGTTGAGAATTGCTCATGGAACCTTAGCTAGGGTATTGTGTGTTAACATGCAAATGATGAGGCATATGGTCTAACTTGTAGGTCATAAGGCTAAGGAATAATTGAATAATGGCCATGGATATGATAAAGTAGAATTAAATTAGATAATAGTATGAGCATTGAATTGGACAATAGATACAATGGTTAGGTTGTTAGTTGAAGCCTAAACATGTTAAAATGGTCCCTTAATGCTTAAAGATGGCATAGGATTGCATCTAGAGTGGTTCTTGTCATTTGTATATTGTAGGTGTGCATGCATTTAAGCTAAGAGGTGTTAGTTTGATTGTCATGGAGAAAAATGAAATAACATAAGTGTTAGCTTGATCAATGGCTAGAACTAAGGAATCTAGACTTGGTAAGTGGTCTAGGTAAGTTACCAAGGATGCCTAGTGTGTTAGATATGTCCCTTAAGGTCTAGAGATGATTTGAGACTAAATGAAGGTCTTTAGAAATGTGTCTAAGTGTTTAAAGGCTTGAAATTTGCCAAGTTCGAGCAGGGGTATCGATACCACTAGCTTGGGTATCGATACCACCCTTGGCAGTAACATTTTGTATCGATGCTTGTTTCGATACCAAACCTTCATGCTTCCCAACCTTAAGCCTTGAATTCGTGAAGAAGACCAGTATCGATACCTGGTTCGATACTGGAGCTTCTAGTAACATTTGGTATCGATACCAGCATCGAACCAGGCTACCCAGCCTTGGTCAACGAGTCAACATAGACAACCTGTATCGAACCCAGGTTTGATACCCCTGTTTTGGTACCTTCCTATAGAGGTATCGATACCTATAGCTAATGTAGTTAAATTTGAAAATGAAAATTGACTTGATCGATAAGATAATATTAGGGGATGATTAAACTAATTGAATTAAGATCTATATGGGGACTTAAATGGATAGTACGTTAATATTGATTGGTAAGATCGAATAAAAATGATAGTTAATTTAGAGTGGACGAGCCTAATCGTAATTGAAAAAGTTTTAAATTGGACCTAAAATTGATAACTATTACATTCATTTAACTTGAATTAACTTACAAAATTATGGAATGTTTTAGAATTAAAATCAAGATTGGTTTAAATTACAAGTACAAATGTCCGGTCGACACCTTCGTCTCCTAACCCGGGGCGAGGGTGTCACACAATTCTAGGTCTTTGTAAAAATCTTTGTGCAACCAAACGAGCTTTATATATCTCAATTTTCCCTTTTTCATTTCTCTTTCTCACAAAGACCCATTTATACCCACTGGTTTTACACCTTCTGGTGTACGGACTACAGGCCCAAAGACTTCTCTTTTTGAGAGAGATTTGAGTTCCGCTTCAATTGCCTCTTTCCATTTTAGTCAATCATATCTTTGCTTACATTATCCAATTGAAAATGGTTCAGGATCAATATTATCATCCAAAATCTCTAGTGCTATATTGTATACAAAAGTATTATCAACATCGATTTTATTTCGGTTCCATTTGTTACCAGACATGATATAATTTATAGAGATCTCATCATTATCAAGTACCTGAGTCATGTCTAATGTCTCTACTGGAGACTTTTCAATCTCTTCTCGAGATATATCATGATTCGTTTACTCCACAATCGGATCATCGCAAGATATAGCTCATTTTCTTTTCTGTGGAATCTTATCTTTGGAACCTACTGGTCTACCACGCTTTAAGCGTGCTTTTGACTTATTAGCAACTAGAGTTTGTCCTTCTAGGACTTTAATATTAATTGGAGCATTCACAGCTGGAATATGTGACTTAGTCACCCTTTTAGGGTCAGCAAAAGCATCTGGCAATTGATTTGCTAATTTTTGCAAATAAATTATCCTTTGAACTTCTAGATCACATTGTTGGATACGTGGATCAAAGTGTGATAATGATAATTCATTCCAACTTATTTGATTTTCCAGCTGTTTATTTTCTCCCCCTAATATTGAGAAAACTGATTCATTAAAATGATAATCGGCAAATCTAGCTGTAAATAAATTCCCCGTTAAAGGCTCAAGATATTTAATTATCGAGGGAGATTCAAATCCGATATATATTCCCAACCTCCTTTGAGGACCCATCTTTGTGCGTTGTGGTGGAGCAATCGGAATATAAATCGCACACCCAAAAATTTTAAGATGGGAAATATTTTATTCCTGACCAAAAACCATTTGTAATGGGGATAAATTATGATAACTTATTTGCCTGATGCGAATCAGTGATGCTATATGTAAAATTGCATGTCCCCAAACAGAAATTGGTAGTTTGAACTTCATCAATAACGGTCTTGCAATTAATTGAAGTCGTTTGATAAATGATTCTGCAAGACCATTTTGTGTATGAACATGAGCTACAAGATGTTCAACACTAATTCCAATCGACATTCAAAAATCATCAAAAGCCTTAGAAGTAAATTCACCAACATTATCAAGACAAATTGTCTTTATGAGAGAATTTGGAAAATATGCTCATAGTCTTATTAATTGAGCAAGTAACCTCGCAAATACTAAGTTGCGGGTTGATAATAAGGATACATTTGACCATCTAGTCGATGCATCAATTAAAACCATAGAATATCTAAATGATTCACAAGAAGGGTGTATGGGCCCACATATATCACCCTGTATTCGTTCCAGAAAGTTAATAGATTCATAGTCTATTTTAGCTGGTGATGATTGAGTAATTAATCTGCCTTGAGAGCAAGCATCACATAAAAGAACATTACTTTAAAGAATCTCTCGATTCTTCAATGAGTGACCACAAGAATTCTCAATAATTCTTCGCATCATAGTCGATCTGGGATGGCCTAACCGGTCGTGTCAAATAATAAAGTTATCAGTAAACTTATAGTTTACAATAGTATGTGCTTTAATTGCACTAATTCTTGTGTAGTACAATCCAGATGACAGTACATATAGTTTTTCTAGCACTTTCTTATTGCCTTGAGTTATACTCGTCATATAGAGATATTCAGCATCTCCTTGACTAATACTCTCAATATGATATCTGTTTTTGCGAATATCTTTAAAACTTAATAAGTTTTTTTCCAACTTTGGAGAGTATAGCGCATCTTGAATATTGAATAAAGTTCCATTTGGCAATAACATATGCGCTCTTCCGGAGCCTTCTATGATATTAGCATTTTCGGATATAGTACTCACATTATTCCTTTGCATTATTAAATGGGAAAAAAATTTTATACTTAAGTATTGTATAAGTACTTGCACTGTCTGCTAAGCATAAGTTGTCACCATATTTTGTAGATTGTATTTGTGACGTAATCATATTCTTCAAAGAGTAAATAAATATTACAATAATATTTAAAATAAATAATTAAATAAATAAAATCAATTAGTTTAATAAAGTAAACATAATATTTGTTCTTGAAAAAAATCCATGATAAAATGACAATATTTTCCTAATAACATAAAGTAAATACGAAATTAATTAAAAGACATCAAATATTTCTCTCAGGGGATATGAGAAAATCATCAACTTCTATGTTTGTAATGTCATAATTGTCCTGGCCACTGCCGAAAATGCCATAATCATCTTTGTGAAGTCCATAATCATCTTTGTCATCGATATGAACAAAATTTGTTTTAATTCCTTTTCCTTTACCACTTATTGATTGTTGGTAAAGGTCCATAAGATGTTTTGGCGTACAGCAAGCACGAGCCCAATGATTTGTGCTGCCACATTGATGACACGTAGATTCCTCTTTCTTGGATTGATCTTTTGCACCATTGCCATCCTTATTGTTCCACTTACGGTGGATATAGTTACTTTTAAAACGACCACCTCGCCTATGTCCTCGACTGTGGCTATGACCATGCCCACGCCCATAACTATGACAACGATTATGGGTGTAGCCTTTATTTTTTTCGCTATAGAATGTCGCATTCGCTTCAGGGAATGGAGCGGAGCCTGTTGGGTGATATTCGTGATTTTTCATGAGCAATTCATTATTTTGCTCAATCACAAGAAGGCAAAAAATTAACTCAGAATATTTCTTAAAGACTTTTTCACGATATTGTGTTTGAAGGACAACATTGTTGGCATGAAAAGTGGAGTATGTTTTTTCTAACATATCCTCATCAGTAATGTTTTGACCATATAACTTCAATTGTAAAGTAATTCGAAACATAACAGAGTTATACTCGCTTATTGATTTAAAATCTTGCAATCTCAAATACAACCAATCATATCGAGCTTTAGGCAAAATAACGGTTTTCTGGTGGTCATATCGTTCCTTTAGATTATTCCAAAGAATAAGAGGATCTTTCACCGTTAAATATTCAGATTTCAACCCCTCATGGAGGTGACGACGAAGAAATATCATGGCTCTGGCCTTATTTTGTGTAGATTTTGCATTCCCCTCTTTAATAGTATTTTCCAGACCATTTGCATCTAGATGTATTTTGGCATCTAGGATCCAGGATAAATAATTTTTTCTGGAAATATCAAGAGTCGCAAACTCAATTTTTGTAAGATTTTTCATTGATATACTATAAAAGACAAATAAAAAATTAGATCAATTATATCTTATATATATACAAACGAAGATTTAATCCTCATACGCGGCGTTGTTAAACCAGTCCATAAGGTTCTTTAATAAAAGAACCTCCTTTGAGACCAATAGCCTCGTAGAACGGGATGTCCATCCAATATACTCGGTTTAAATTATCAAAACAAATAACATGTTAATTAACAAATATATATATATATATAAATATTCATGGCATAAAATAAACATATAATAACATTAGACAAAACTAAAATATACATATAAAAAATTAAACACACTTATTTTTGTTTTAAATTATAATCACCATCATATATATTACTTTATAAATTAAAATATATAAGATGAAGAGGAAAAAAAAAACATACCGGGTAAATCTTTGAAGAAACTTGTAATAAAAATCTTCTGAGCAAACTCATGCTGATAATGTGTTGTGAATAAAATAAAGATCAAGAATAAATGAATAAAGATGAGAGAAAAGAGAGAGATTTTATTGTATTCTCAAAGGTGAGTTGTGTACAAAACTTTCTCCAAAAATCTATATTTATAGACACAAGATAAAAATCCTAATTTCAATGGGTATTAAACCCTAATTATAGAACCCATTAAACCTTCCTCTAATACATAGATATTCACCATAAATAAAATATTCTTAACATTGAATGATTTATTACAAGTATAAAATAATCTTAATAAATTTAAAACTCATAACTGAAGAGAATAAAAAATATATAAATATTTATATCAACCAAATAAATTTATTTTATAGATATTTTTAAATAAAAACCTTCGTCATGCGACATAAAGAGAAGATTAGGTGGACAATATAATGCAGATGGTCTCCCATGTGATTTTATTGGAATATTGATCTTCATGACGCGGGACACTTCGGTTATAAATACGCGTGGTATAAATATCACGACCGTAATAATATAATAACATGCCTATCACAAGGGGGGTAATAATAATAGTAGTAGACCGTCACAAACTATATACTAAAATTATAATATGAATATGGAAAATGTAAAATTAAATAATATTTAGAATAATTAAAAGTTGAAGATAATATTTAATTGGTAAGAAATTTTAATAAATGAAATTTTTTAAATAACATTTTTAGTGATCAAGTGATAGTACAATCAATGAAATTAAAAAATACTTAAAAATATAATTTACTCATTAACTTAATAATTTAATTTTTAAACTCGATTCGATTAAATAATAGTACATAACGCATATGAATTTGGTCGGCGATTCAGCCTCCTTTTAGGTAGAGCCTGCCTAAAACAACAGAATTTGATTGGGCTTAGTGGTTAACAGCCCATGAGTTATCGGGTTCAAAGTGGGCATAATACTACAGTTATCCCACTTTCTTAAACAAGAGCCAGTGTTTGCCGAAAGAAGCCTCAAAATTTTCTAGACCCTCGGCCCTTTGCCTAGTAACTTCAAGAAGCTTTAAACCCTTGGCAGAATTCCAAATTTTGCCGCTAATGTACCTGACTTTTTAACTTCTGAAATCCTCGTCTTCTGAGTTCCAAGAAGAAAAATGGCAAAGAACATTGAGATCCAAATCCAAGAAAAGGAGCCAAGATTCCCCAAGAACTTGTTGCTGTTGCTACCGAAACTTCCCTTCCAAACAAAACGTAGCGTTGAAGTTGTGATCGAAAAGAAACCCAATGAAAAACAGTTGGGCGACGGTGACAATCGAATTAGCAAAAATAGTAAGCCGGCTGATGTTGTGAAGTTCTCGGAGCCTCGGCCCGCTGTTCCACCATCGTTGACGCTTGAGGCCGGCGACACCGGAACCACTTCCAACAAAATAATTCTCTGGCAGGTCAGACCGTACCTTCTTCTGCATTTTTCTTACTTTTTGATGATTTAGAGTGCGAATGATTTGGAATTTATTTTTTAAGCAACTAGAATTGGAATTAAATTAGGAGCGTATACGTGCCTTCGATCGTAATTATCATAATAACATAAGTTTTTTTTTCATTGAAATGATTAATTAGTTGTGGAATATTATATGATTAATAAATTATTAATTAATCTTTTATGTTTTTGTTTAGTTCGATTAATAAATTATTGTATTCAGCGGCGAATTTAGGGTTGGGTTTACCCGGGCTAAGGCCCGCCCATGCCAATTGTTATTATTATTACTAATACCTTTTGTTGTTTATGTTATGGAATTATCCTAGTATTAAATAGGTTTCTTTTATTTTTTTATATCTATCTTAAATAACAGTGATATAATTACACAAATAAGTTAGGCTACAAGATATTAGCTGAATTTGTATTTGCTCGAATGATAATATTTTTCTGAATTTGTCATCGATTATATTAACATGGTCCTTAGCATATAGATGGTGCAATATCACCTGAGGACTAAAATATTGCTTAAAATTATTTTTGTGTGTTTAAGAAACTATTATTAATAATAAAATTATTAATTATGTTTTAATTAGATTTTATCATTGTTCTTTTCTCGATATATATATTTAAATTTGTTTAAGTATGAAATATTGTATGATTTATGGATGGATAAGGGTACGGATATTTAAATAAATTTAGAATTATAATGTAAGTTTTTATATAAAGAAATAATATTAAGTTTTTTGCTCTTAATTAACATCTAAACGACACTTTAATAAGCATATATTTATAGAAATGAAATACTATAAAGGTTGAAAATCTACTTAAATAGCGAAATTCGGAAAAAGCACATGATAGCCACGTGACCTCTCTGCTCTCTCCGACGATATAATAATAATAGTAAATAAAGGCCTTGGTGTAGTTGGAAACAAGTCAAGGCAAGCAATGGCGGAGGCAACTAACAAAGAAATCCGGAGCAATGCTGAAAACCCTTTAGAACCCAGAAATATTTTCTCAATGTTCCCCAAAGTGGAGCTGAAATTCCCTCTCTTTAACCAACAGTCGGAAAAACCTGACGTCTCGGTTAAAAAAGAGGAAATTGAAATCCCGAAACCACCATCTTTATTTCTGGGAAACAGACGAAAAATTCCTCCTCCGTTGGAATTCGAGTCGGAGGAGTACCTTGGGAAAACTTCTAATCCTGTAGTTCTCTGGCAGGTATTCTTTCACTTGTTTCTGGGTGTTTTAGGTAACTAAATGTGTAGTTACAACAAGTAAATTTTGGCTGGTTTTGTCAAATACCACCTTTTAATTCAGAATAAACCAATTCGATTAGCATATTTTATTTTCTTTCCATTGTTATGAGTTTATGCTTGATTCTTATAAGAATTGCCAGTTAGTCGAGCTTTTCTTTTTCATTGTAATTTTAGTTATATTTGGAAAGGATTGTTTCAAACAGTGTGGTGGGATATAATTGTAATTCAAGAAGCACTGGTGAAATTCTGATATTAGTTCCCAGTAAATTGTTCGGACAAAATATTCGAAGCTATGGCTTAAATTGTTAGAACAATTAAAGACAATTCTTCTAGGTTTGTTTTGATAGAACCAGTGATGTTGTGTAGGAGAAACAACTGTAAATCAATAGGATTGGGGTCCGAAAAAAAGTTTTAACTCTGGAACCTAGTGTTGTAGAAAACCTATAATTATGGTAGAACCATTGATGTTGTTTAGGGGAAAACAGCAGTTGATCAGTAGAATTAGGCTGAAAAAAGGAGAGAAAGAAGCTGGAACTCTAGAAAATGTAGAGTTGAAGAAGAAGTAAATTTTAAAGCCAATAACATTATATGACATTCTTACTATTTTCTTTGAATTAACAGAGAGACTACTTTCTTTTTTATCTCTGTGTTTTCTAGTGTTTTTTCAACTTCTTTCTTACTCATTTGTTGAAGCCATGATCCTATTGTTTTACTGTCGTTTTCCCCTAAACCACATGAACTATTTGTAGCCTAGCTTTTCTGTAGAAATTATTATAAGGGTATAAGATTCAAAGAATGTTATCAGTAAGCTATATTTTATTTTCTCACGTGCCTTTTAGATTGGCCTGCAGCTGTCTAAGATCAATACTGCAGTATTCCTGTTATAGCTGACAAGGTATTGTATATTTTCATGTTTACGATATAATGAAGGCGAACTTGTTTATTGACAAGGGTGTGGGAGATTACTAAGATACCAACCTATCTTCTGTATTCCCTTCCAAAGAAATATCTTATTCTACCGGTGAACAGTGTTGTTAAGACGTGCAACTTGGTATTTTTAACTGCTGAATCTCAGCGTGAGACAACAAAAACATTTTAAATCATTTGAAGCGAGCCATATTTGATCATTTGTACTTAGGCATGCTTTTTTCTGAATGTGGAACATACATGTGTTTATATAAGTTATGCTGTATGGACTCGGAATAGTTATGTATTTAATACGAGTATGTTCAATCTTTGTAAGTTCTTTTTGGATTCCTATTCCCATGTTTGGTCATGAATTTGAGACGGCAAGTTAGGTAGTTTTCTTCTTTCATTTGAACTTGAAATGAATACACTTTGTCTTTCGTTCCCGACACCATTTTACTTCATTATGTGTCTCTCATATCAAATGATTTGGTTTTGTTAGGTATATGCCGTTGGTGGTATCTTCCTACTGAAATGGATTTGGGCAAGGTGGAAAGAAAGGAAGGAGATGGGATCCAAGAAGGAATCAGCCGATGAAGACGAACAGCCTCCCGCCGTTGACGATTCACAGTATGTATGATTCTCGATCGCACAGTTTACATTCCGAGCTTTAGGAGTTATATTACTAAATCTAGACCATGTGTGTACCTAATGCCTTACATTTGCTGTTTGTACTTGTTTATATACAATTTCATGGTTTTCTCTTTGGTAGAAGGAACATGAAAGCAGAGAATTTGGGTATTAAGCTAGAAAATAACGTTTGTTCAACTTTAAATGAATTCCAACCATTAGATAAAATCCTTTTCTGCATGGGGTTGTTTTGTTTAATATTTGTCGGATGTAAAAAAAATGAATGATATTTATTTTAAAAAATTAGGGTTTAATTATTCTGTTGAAAGTATGTGTTTTGTCAAATATATGATTAAAAAATGTGTGAACGGATATTATTATCTAATAATACAGTGAAATTGTTTTTAATTGAACTGTTCCTCTATGGCATACATATTACCACTTAGAGTTGTTTTTATAAAGTTTTGTTCTATTTATGCACATAAAAATATTGTGTTATTTTTTAAATTCGTTGAACTTTTTATTTTATTTTTTAAACATAAATAAAACTCAATTTTAATATAAATATTAAAGTTAAGAAAAAAAAATTAAAATATAATTAGATAAATAAATTTGTTATAATTGAGTTAGAGATTGAAGCATAATTTTTTGAATTTTACTATAATCTCCGGGAACAATAAATAAAAGGATACTTAATTGTACGAGCAACGCTCGCATTTCAATTTATTTAGCTAAACATTTTTTTACAATTTATATTTGAAATTATTGATTAACTAATTTCATTAAAAATTATTAAATTTTATAACGAAATAATCTTTCTAAGTTATTTTTTTACTCATGTTAATATGATTAAAATTATTGTTTTATCCTATTAAATCAATTGATTATTAATCGTTAAATATTATTTATTTTATATTATTTAATTATAATTAACTAATTAATGTGTTGGAGTAAATGAAATAAATATTCTACTTTATCAATAATTCTTATACGAATAATTAAAACTGATTACCGGATCCAACAGGGAACAGGACCAAATTTGAGCTTGACTTGAATTTGTAGAAATCGGGTCATATGTCGTACTCGACCCTTGAAGACTCGGTTGAATAGTTGTTGTTTTTTGAAAACTTATTCGACTTTGCAGACTCTCGTTCTCTGAATCAGTGGTGATATTTCCTTTCCATTCCATCCAGTGTTAAGCAGCTAGTATTTGATCGGACCATGAAATTCCGATATGCAATGGTCTGTTCATCGAACCAGAACCGTAGCATGGAGTCGCACTATCTCCTCAAGAAGCAGGGTTTCGACGTCTCCTCATACGGGACTGAGACTCACGTGAAACTCCCAGGACCATCCCTAAGGGAACCAAACGTCTACGAGTTCGGAACCCCTTACAAACACATGTTCGACGACCTCCGCCGCAAAGACCCTGAACTGTAACCCATCCCTTCTCTTCTTCCCATTTTCAATCTCGATTTTATTCAAAACTGAAAAATCCAGAGTGGGATTTTGTTTCCAGGTATAAGCGGAACGGGATATTGCCGATGCTTAAAAGAAACATGAGTGTGAAATTGGCGCCCCAGCGCTGGCAAGACAATGCTGCTGATGGTTATTTTAACATTGTTTTTACTTTCGAAGAGAAGGTTTTCGACATGGTGCTGGAAGGTTATGCTCCTCCTTTTCAATTATAAATGTGTATATAATTATACCAATTGCTCTAGGAATGTGTTGGGATTTATTTAAATTTATGCTTTTTCTGATTCATGTTAGTGTTTTCTTGCTGAGATGATCGATTATGTGAAGATGATTTTTTAATGCTTTTCTGGTTGAGTAAATGTTAAATTTAGTTCCATTAATCTATTGAACCTATGTTCTGGACTTGCTTCAGAAAATGAAATAAAGTTCAAGGCTTGTGCAAGCATTTAGCAAAATAAACAATAAGAGGGTAATCTCAATCATTAATTCAAGACTAATATGTTTCCTATGTAGTGTAATATTTAGCTAGAATCTTGATCTTAACTGATGGAAAAGAACAGCGATTGAAACATGAAGGATTCCAGTGCTAATTGAATTTTCCAATTATTTTCGCTTTTGATCCGGTTGCTCTTGTTGTTGTTGTTTTGTCTTTCTACTTCTCTATTTATAATACCAGATTGAAAGGTTTTGCTGGCTACCATAACTATGTCTTTGAAGTTTTTCAACCTTTTTTTTAGGATTTCTCTCTTTGTTTACGCTTGAGGTGTCTGGCTATTTTACAATTATAAGAGTTGCATCGAGAATCATATAATGAATCGGAAGCCATGATGTCATTATCTTTATTTTGTCATCTAGTTTCCAATGTCATTGGTTATATAAATTCTTGATTTTGTCTGACCGGTCCAATTGTTATTGAAGAACCAAGGTGCATAGTATGTTGCATGATTAAAATTATTTTCGGGAAGTTATATGGTGGAAACAGATTAGGAGTTAGGACATAGAAGTTCTCCTCTCCTTAGAAAATTAACCAATGTCAAGTTAGATTGAGCTTTCACTGTTGTTATTCTAGAGGATTTGCCAAGTGGTCTAGGTGTGTCTCTGGAACAAGATCTCAGTGTTAAGGGAGCTTAATATTGAAGGAGACTTTGTTTCGTTATTTTTACTACTTTTGTAGGAGAATACACTCGGGAGGTTAGGAGGGATAAGTTGTTGGCTGTTGAAGTGAATCTATTTCCAGTGGACCTTTTCTCTAAACATTTATCCCCTTTTATTCTATACCCTAGTATGATCATTGTTTTCATAAGATTATTGATCTTGTTCTTTTCTTCTGAACTTTTTGGTATTTGAATTTTCTTCAATATTTCATAGATGCAAATTTAATCTTACCAATGACATCAATTGGAGATGATTCTGCTTTCCTCTTATATGTTGTTGTCTATTGGTTTGTTGTCAACTTATTTGTCTAATCTGCTTTTTATAATGCATTTCTATTTACAGGTTCAAATAATTGCTTAAGTTACAATCAACCCTAGAATTTTTCGATCCTGTGAGAATCTTCTTTTCCTTTCCTTGTGTCCCCCATGACTTTTATTGATTATCATCTTGATGTGTTGATAACGACAGATCTGCACAACCGGGATCAAGTTCTCTTGAAAAGTGTGTTGGTGATCAATTTAGAGGTTAAAGATAATCATGAAGCAGCAGCCGTTGGAGCCCGTCTTGCTCTAGAACTTTGTGAACAGGTACATGTACTATTGTTATGTTTTCAATATTCTGTGATGTTTGATATTTCATTAGGCTGTTACATTTTATACTTTCCCTTTCATGCGATTTCCATGCTTAGATCGAAGCTGTTGAGTCATGGGAGGATTCGATTGATGATATTATGATCTCTTTCGAGAACAAGCACCGTAGGAAGCTGATGTTTAGCATCTTTTTCTACTGAAGGTATCTTACACCTGGATAATTAGTACCTTCTCCATCCCTCCATTTTATTTCGCTCTTTTTGTGTAGGATTAGTGTGTGAGCCCGACCACAAGAGAATTGGAATCACAATTTATATTCATGGTACTTAATCATCATTCCTTGAACGTAACTTCCTTCTTTGATTCTTTATGAATAGTACTTAATCCTTTTGTTCCAATTTTTTTGTGGCCATTGACCATGTTGGCTGTCTCGGTTACTCAAATATCGATCTCTATGTTTCCTAAGCTAACCTCTTTGCTAGAGTTCATATGGTTTGTCTAGGGGAAGCAACAAGCCTAAGTATACATGTAGGCAAAATTTTTGAGGACTAAATAGCAATGTAGAGGGAAAACCCCTTCCATCATGGCAAACCCTAAAATAGTGTAGCATGATGAGAAATTCTTGAACAGTCACCGCTTCAAACACGCATATATGAGTGTTGGGTATGGATACGTGTCTGATAAAAATATGTTCATTTCTTTTTTCGTACTTTTTTTGTACTTTTTTATGTGTTTCAGAGGTTCTTGGAGAGTCATCATATAACCAGGACACTTTAATGCTCCCATTACCTGTTATGTAAGAATTTGATGATAAAAACTTTTGTAGATCTTATATGTATCCGAATTAGTTAGATATCAGTAATTACCAAGGATTTGGGGTGGTGTCAAAATAATGATAACAAAACCCTGCCATTATTTCTACACGTTTTACCTCATGCAAAATTAAAAAATCAATACAAAAGAGCGATACCATCAGTCCCTTAAGTTCAATCGTTAGGATAATGTAGTTTAATGGGTTCCTGAACTTGTTTAGTATTTTAAATTTACTTCTTTTCCGTAGTAACTTTTGATTTGATCTTTGAATGTGAATTTTAAATCATGTTATTGACATGATGTTTTAAGATTATAGTATATCACTAGTGTGTCCATGCATAAAATCTTTAAATAATGATGTAAGAGGATCGTCAAATTCTTTTTACTTGATCGTTTGATCGTTAAATAAATACTCTATATTTAAGTTTTTCTTTGAATTAAAATATGACATAATCTATTTTTTGTTATTTTTGAATTTTTTAAAATCTTTAAGTTTTAATACCTCAAATAAATATCTCTCATTCGGAATCTCTTACACGTGGATGGTTCACCTTTCACTACTTAAGTGTCGAGTACCTTACTATTCAATATTTATCTCCCTCTAGTTTTCAACAGAACTCAATTGATTTTTGTTTTTATTTTAATTATTCGTTGATGATAATTGACGGTTCATTCGTTGATTTTTAGAGATTTCAATAAAAAGGTTCAATGATATGATAATGGTGGCTGAAGCAATGTCAGAGTGAAGAAAGTTAGGATTTGGGTTTTTTAGATAAATTAAAGATTATTATGTTAATTAATATATTTTTTCGTATTATTGGATAATAAAAAACGTTTATTGCGAAAAAAATCTTAAATGAGTCACGGAATGAAATGTATCTGTTTGACTGTTAAACCTTGTCACGAAATGAAATATATCTGTTTATTTGGACTTGAATGTAATTGTATGTTTTGAACATGTCTCCCTATTTCATCCTTACAATCTGTGGGCATTGACTCCTGAGAAAACATTACCTTGATTTAGACACAACTTATAAAGTTTTTGCTCATCATTTTATGTTTAAAACCATTGGCATTGAGGTTACAACATTTTGACAAAAAGTTTGATGGGTTTGTATTGTGTAGCCTGAGGGTATGACTAGGGAGTAGTATTTGTTTGGCAGGATGGGGCCTGGAGACATGAAAAACGAAGCAAAGAGGATGCAAAAATTATTGGCAAGGCACGGATGCGTGAAAGATGGTCTTGTCTCGTGTCGTCTTTTACTTGCTTTGTTTAATGGTGCTCAACTGCTTTTTTTCCCCTTTCTAATAAATCACATCTTTAAGTAATTAAATAGTTCCCTTGATTTTAATGCAAAAAGTATGTCTTGATTTTAAATATAGATCCGAATTATTATTTTTTCATTTTAAATATTTGTATTATTTTTTAAAATTAATATTTAAAATAAACATTTTTAAAATTAAAATCCCACTAAATTCATTGATCAGTATATCCTCGTATATAAAAATATTGAATTAACAATTTTGTTCGATTCAATTAATAAATTTAATTTATTTTTATTTTATTTATTTAATCATCGATCGAATAATCAAACGATGACTCATATATAAAGACTTTGATTGGTACGTCTCTCGTGCCACTTTCCTGGTGGGCTAGGTGGTATGATTGGTCATCATGACCACTTCTCTTGCCCACATGACTTCAATGAAGTGCCATGTATACAAATACAATCTCAATATAGAGTTAAATTATTTAAAATATATTAGAATATGAATGATATTCAATGCATTTTAATATAGATTTATTTAAAATGGCCAATTATACACTATCATTGTGTTGGAAATAATCTCATCAAATATAGTTTTATTTAATTTCAAATACATAATGTTTAAATTAATTTTTATATATTATAAAATAATTATAAAATGATATATATATTAACTTTTTGATAATATATATGAATTATATATATAAAACTACTTAACTATAAAACATAGTCCTGCCCAAATGCAGCAACCTATTGAATTCCACCCACAAAATCACCAGCATCCTGGATATGAACTTCGTAATTTTCTCTCCATGTTTAATCACAAAAGTTTACTAATTAATTATTTTCCATGCAAGACACCGATATTTAATATACAAAAAGAAATGGTTAGTTTTTTTTATTACAACTAAGAACCAAATAAATTAATCTCTTCCTCATTAAAGGTGGTCGAAAGTGATGTCTGAACTCTTTTGGGTTAGCTAAATAAAACTCAAATTTGGAACTTGGAAGTGACATTTTAAAGAATGAGATTATATACAAAAAGCTGCAGGGATTAGACTTTCTTTGCTGGTTTAAGATCCTCATGTCTTTCCTTTTGACCAATCATACTTTATATATAATATTTATGTATATATACATAAACATTGTTCTTCCGGCATCATGCTCTTAATTACCTAGGTGTCTTTGTTTGATCTGAGAGCATTGTATAGGAAGATTAGAAACTGGGATTTTGCTACTGCAATGGAGTGCTTTTGATCTACTGGCTGACACAAACTTCCACCTAGCTGTTGCCTATTCGTAACTCACAAGCAAAATCCAAATAATCACTTCCCCTATAGGACCAAAAACCAGAACCAAAGATTCGTGTTCTTGTCGCAAAGGTTAAGCTGTTTCTGTTTATAAAACCAAACCTCGTATAGTATTAACCCTAGTTTCTCACTCAGTCTCCACCACATCTGTCTGTTCAAAGAAAATATATAATATAGTGATGGAGATTACGGGTCAGTTTGGGTTGATCTGGGAGCAAACGAGGGTGCCGTTGGTGGTTCCAGCGTTGAAAGTCATGGTGGTTTTGTGCTTCGCGATGTCTTTAATGCTTTTCATCGAAAGGGTTTATATGGGGATTGTGATCGCGTTTGTCAAGCTGCTTCGGAGAAAACCAGATAAAATGTATAAATGGGAGCCGATGAAGGAGGATGTTGAGCTGGGAAATTCGGGTTATCCAATGGTTTTAGTACAAATCCCAATGTATAATGAAAAAGAGGTTCGTATAGAATATTCATACTTTGCTTGATTCACATACATACATATATGTATATACATATTTGCTTATGTTTAGTGTTATGTTGGATGCATAGGTATATCAGTTGTCCATCGGAGCTGCATGTGGACTTTCATGGCCGGCTGATCGGATCATAGTCCAAGTGCTTGATGATTCAACGGACCCTGCCATTAAGGTGCTCTCGTTGGGTTCCTTTTACGTGCATGGATTTATAATTTGCAGTGAAAGAAATGTTAAGCTTATAAAATAACATTGATGGTCTGGTGGTGTAGGCTCTGGTGCAGCTGGAATGCCAGAGGTGGGCAAGCAAAGGCGTGAATATAAAGTACGAGATCAGGGACAACCGGAAGGGATACAAGGCGGGTGCTCTAAAAGAAGGGATGAAACACAGCTATGTTAAGCAATGTGATCATGTGGCAATTTTCGATGCTGATTTCCAGCCTGAACCGGACTTTCTAAACCGCACCATACCATTTCTGGTCAACAACCCTGAACTTGGGCTGGTTCAAGCTCGTTGGAAATTTGGTAACCTTCTTTAAAACCTCCATGCATCTCCGATCATGGACGAGACTCTCCGTGGACATTCCTTTATAAATAATAAACTTTATTTTGATATCGTTTTAAAAAACATCTCTTAAATAAATTTTTAATTTTGACTTTTCTACAATCTCTATGGTATTCTTTAAATAAATCTTCGAGTTTCATTCGGTGAAAATAAACCACTATAAATTATTGTGGACCGTGACACTAGCCATCTTTTTTTTATAACTTCTAGAGTAAGATTTAATGATATCATTGGACAGAAACTGTACGTTGCTAGGTCACGTAGAGAGTTTGGTGGGGCAAACTATTGTTATTCAAGAAAAAAAAAATTTAAAAGGAATGGCAAACCATGCATGATCAATAGGATATAAATGCTTGATTATTTCCTGATGGACTAAAGTTATATTCAAATAGCATAAGTAGCTTCTCCGTCTATATATATTGCAGTAAATTGATAGCCTAATCTATTTTTATTATTTTAAAATTAAAAATATTAAAAAATATTTTATATTCTATTAAACATTTTTGAATTCTCCTGGTTTATGTCCAGTTAGAATCGACTTGAACTTACCAGATAAAACGGGATACTGGATCTCTAAACAATACTATTCAATATTATGTTATTGGGACAAAATCCTTTGCCCTTTTTCCGTATTTCTTTGATGTTCGATACTAAACTCTAAATTCTAAATCTTAATATAATGGTCGATAGGATTCTGACACGTGAGTGTGTTGCAGTGAACTCAGATGAATGCCTAATGACAAGGATGCAAGAGATGTCTTTGGATTACCATTTCATAGTGGAACAAGAAGTGGGTTCTTCTACCTATGCTTTCTTTGGTTTCAATGGTATCCCTGAAACTTTCACTTGCATTCCCATAAACATAGACTCTTGTTTGGTTTTTATCATAAATGTCCAGATTCGAATCCTAGGACGATTAAATATCAACTTTAAAAGTATATGTACATGGTTTATATGATGGCAGGGACGGCTGGTGTGTGGAGAATTTCAGCAATCAATGAAGCCGGAGGATGGAAAGACAGAACAACAGTGGAAGACATGGATTTGGCTGTCCGAGCTAGTCTCAAAGGATGGAAATTTGTTTATGTCGGTGACCAAAAGGTATTCAACACCACAAGTTGTAATTGTATGAAGATGTTTTCCTAGATTTCTTGTTTACCAAGTAATTCCAATCAATCCCAGGTTAAAAATGAGCTGCCAAGTACTTTCAAAGCCTACCGATTTCAACAGCACAGATGGTCATGTGGCCCGGCAAACCTATTCAAAAAAATGGTTACAGAGATCATGAGAAATCAGGTATGAATGTATATATATGCATGTAGGTAGGTAGGTAGGTATGCATGCATGCGTTTATATAGTACTTATGGAGTGGTGACTGGTGAATATCATTGCAGAGAGTGTCACTGTGGAAGAAGCTATATGTCATCTACAGTTTCTTCTTTGTCCGAAAGATCGTGGCACACATCGTCACATTTGTGTTCTACTGCGTTGTCTTGCCTGCAACCGTATTCGTTCCCGAAGTCGAAGTTCCGAAATGGGGCGCTGTCTATATCCCTTCCATCATCACTCTTCTCAATGCTGTCGGAACCCCAAGGTCACTCAACTCATTCTATTGAAAATCACCACATTTCCTACAGTAATTTACATGGACATAAATTCTATGTATTGCTGCAGATCATTACATCTAGTACTGTTTTGGATTCTGTTCGAGAATGTGATGTCGTTACATCGGACAAAGGCAACATTCATCGGCCTGCTGGAGGCCGGAAGAGTGAATGAATGGGTTGTTACAGAGAAACTGGGAGACGCTCTGAAGGCCAAATTAGACGGGAAGGCTCCGAGGAAGCCTCGTATTCGTATCGGAGAAAGGTAAATGTAGATAAAATCGATCCCGACTTTTCGATTTTTCTTGAGGTGTTTATGTTTGGTTCGTAACGCGGTTGCATATCGATGAACAGAGTCCATTTTCTAGAGCTCGGAGTTGGGGCATACCTGTTCATGTGTGGTTGCTATGATTTGGCGTTTGGGAAGAATGGATATTTCCTATTCCTGTTCCTGCAGTCCATTGCCTTCTTCATAGCCGCGGTTGGTTATGTTGGAACCATTGTCTCTCCTTAAATTATACTTTTCGATTTCTTTTATTATTTTAAATTGTTCTAGTTTTTAGATTATTACAGAGGTTGGTCATTCTTTTCCTTTTACAAGCCTGGTGAAGTGGATTTCAACAATAATGTTTGAATTATATTGTGTTCTTGACATGTACAATTTGCATGTTCAAGAGAATTCAAAGAAAGTACTTAATATTGTTGTTAATGATTTTAATTATTAAACTCAATTGATTAGGTTGGTAATGAAGATGAGCAGGATTTGGTTGCACCGTCTTATCTAAAATTTTAAAATTTCAACCGATTTAATATAATCTAATCTTAATATGATTTTAATATGATTTTGAGATTTTAAAAAATTGATTAATTTTGATTTTTTTAAAATATTAAAAATATTAAATATTTTTATAAATAAAATAAATTAAATCAAAAAGTTTTCATCATAAATTCAAATTCAACTTAACACAATTTTTTTTTCAAATCAAACCAAAATCTTAAAAAAAACTCTAGTTAGGTCAGGACCTAATTCACCATTCCTACGTTTGATTTAAATTTAAATTGAAATAAAAAATATTTTAAATATAAAACAATCTAAATAAAGATAATAATTGAAAATCGTTACAATAGAAAATTATTTATTTCAAAACAATTAAATCAGAAATCAATCGATCGTTTAAAAAATAATATTAGATAAATATAATTTAATATATTATCTATAATTTTGTTTAAAAATAATTTTTTGTATTATTATTTTCAAGATGAATCTTTATCTCTTTCTTTTTTATATATATAACATAAATTTTCATTTTTTATATATTAGATAAATTTTATTAGATGAGATCATTGATGACGTAGTGAACCGAAAATATGTAATAATTTTTTATTTTAGAGGAGTTTAGCTTTAAAATAATTAGAAAAATGTCTCTACACGGTTATAAGAATATTCATTGTCGGGTATTTAATTTTTTGAGTATTTAAAAATTCAAGTATCTAATTCTTTTAAATATTATATATGTCGGTTTGTATTCTGACCCACTTTAATAAAATATTCGTTATTCAAATTTCCGTAAAATTCGACTATTTAAAAAATTAGATAACAAATATTTAGTTTATATTATTTATTTATTTTTAAATTAAATGTTTTTTAAAAAATACATGGTAAATACATAAAATTAAATGTTTATGGTACATATAGTAATTACAAAAATCAATGGTTTAAAGTTAATTTTAAGATAAAAATATATTAATATATATGTATATATTTTAAATTTTATCACAAAAAGATATTAAAAATATTAATCTTATTTTTTTAATTTTATATTAAAAATGAATAGAAATAACTTAAAAGTGTATAATATAAACATAAAAAAATTTAAAGATTTAAATTTAACGTTAATTAAAAATATTTAAAAATCTATAATAAAAAATATAATTTAAAATTAAAAAATAAGTATGTTAAAAATATAAAAATTTAAATAACTGTACAAATACTTAAAATTAATTCTAAATAAATTTTTATCAATCGATAAAAATTATATAATTTTATTCGGTTAATAAAATTTCGATTCAGAATTTTATATAAATTCTTGCTATTTTTTATAATATATATTAACCGTATTTTAGCCGGCTAATTTTTCAGACTTCTTTGACTGCAACACTGAAGAGGAAAGATAACCAAAATAAATAAAGTTTTACTGATTTTTTTTTCTTTCTTTAGCCCGAAAATAAAATAAACAAAAGTTGACTTGGAAACTTGAGTCGTCGTCTCCCCAGTTGCACGGCCAAGCCATTAAATAAAAGACGAAGTATCCAAGCAAACAGATCTATTGCTCAGATCACACAAAAATGGTGATTCTTGTAGTTCATTTCTTCTTGATATTCAGCGTTGCAGCAGCTGGTTTAGATCAAGCATCTTTATACCCAGATGGTTGTCAACCAACGAGGTGCAAGCGCGGCGGCCCCTCCGTCCGGTTCCCCTTCCTATTGAAAGGCCGGCAATCTGACGGCTGTGGCTATCCTGGGTTCAATCTGACTTGCAACAACGACAACCACACGGTGCTGGAGCTTCCCCAATCGGTGAAATTGTTGGTGAAGCACATAGATTACAAGAATCAAAGGATCCAAGTGTATGCCGAAGATGGTTGCGTCCAAAATCAGCTTCAAAATCTCAAGTTATCTTCGTCTCCTTTCAATCTCAGCTCCCGTTATGATTATTACCAAGCACCAGAAAACAGTACCTTGTTCGAATGTTCGGATGAAGGCCAATCTGCCGTTAATGATTATTATACCATCCCTTGCTTAAGTACTAAGCCTGGGTTCTACGTGAAATACACGGATTCCGATTATGCAAGCAGCGATTTATTACACTGTCGGAGGACAATATATCTGAAAGACGTTCCGGTGGGGTTGATACGAAATCGGAGTAACAAATTTTACTTCAATTGGAGCAGACCGGCGTGCGGTGATTGCGAAGCACGCCGCCAAGGTTGTCGACGAAATGATACCAACACATCGGGCTTCGAATGCTTTTACATCCCCATCAAACATATGGGTAAGTTTTTAATAATCGTTTTTCTATAATTTACCTTACCGTTAAATTTGAATTTAAATGCATATATGTTCAATTCGATTAAAAATAATGTATATGTTTAGTTTAAGGTATAATAATTCGTATATTAATAGTTAAAATTAAAAAAAAATACAATGTTAACTTTTAAGGTTTAGAAATTTATCTTAGGACTTAAAATTTAGGAGTTTATGTATAGAGATTTAGAATTTAGGGATAATGATTGAAATTTAATGTGTAATAGTATAATTTAAGGTTTAAGGTTTAACTTTTAGGATAATACGAAAAGAATTAAGTTTTAACCTATAAACCTCATATTTTAACCACTATTTCTAAACATCTAAATTTAAACCTTGAATTCTACTTCCTAAAATGAATTTATAAACCTTAAAAACAAGACATTTATAGAAAATTTTAGTTTTTATCGATAGTGTGTTGAATAATTACTCTTAATTTAATGGATAATTATTTTATGTACAAGTTATTTTTAAAAGCGTCTTTCTTAATTTTAATGTATAGAGATTCAATTAATGTATATAGTTTAGTGGTTTAAAATTTCGAGTTATAATTAAAATATAAGGTTCAGTGCTAGAATTTGTCATTTGAGGTTTATATGTTAAAACTTAAATATCAAATCATATTACCTGAAAACATAAATCTTAATATCTAAATTTTAATCATAGACGTTAAATTATAACTAATATCCCTAAATTATAAACCTCTATTCTTTAAATCATATATCGATAGTTAAAATTATTTTTTTATAAGTCACTGCGAATATAAATAAATCTTTAATCTAATTAAAATATAAGGATATGAATTATATATTTTTTTAGAAAAAAAAGTATGGAGGAATTTTAGAGGATAAAATAGACTCAATGATAATTGCTTACTTCATGCTTATCATATTGAAGAGAAAAGTATTCCACCAATACCTGCTTTTGTGGACTTTTGACTTAGTTTTTTTAAAATTGTATATGAATCATATTAAAATTTTGTCAAATCTTTTAATATTACCTCAATAGTTTAATTGTGTGCCAATTTGATCATAAACACAGTATACTGATGAAGTTGTATATGTCATGTACAGGTCTAAAAGAAAAGTTGATGATTTCAGGTACATTTTGTTTTTCATCTAATGAGAAAATTTAATGAAATCTGATGAAACATTATTTCTGATTTTTCGCCATGGATCGATCCTGTTATTTCATTGCAGGTTTAACCATCGGTGGATGTGTTCTTGTAACGAGTCTCGCCGGACTTCTTTGGATAGCACATTTGCGTAAAAAGGAGATGAACGCTCAACGCAAAATCGAACAGTTTCTGGAGGATTACAAAGCTCTTAAGCCGTCGAGATATTCATATGCTGATATCAAGAGGATCACTTTTCAATTCAAGGAAAAACTGGGTCAAGGTGGTTATGGAACAGTGTTCAAAGGAACACTTTCGAATGATGTTTCGGTCGCGGTCAAGCTTCTTAATAATTTCAAAGGGAATGGGGAAGAGTTCATCAACGAAGTTGGCTCGATGGGTCGAATCCACCACGTCAATGTGACTCGCCTTGTCGGTTTTTGCGCCGACGGATATAATCGAGCCCTCGTTTACGAGTACTTACCGAACGAGTCGTTAGAGAAGTTCATATTCGAAGACAAAGGCGAGAACCGTTCGCTTAGTTGGGAAAAGCTTCATGAAATTGCTTTAGGCATTGCCAAAGGCATTGAGTATTTGCACCAAGGTTGTGAGCAAAGAATCCTCCATTTCGACATCAAGCCTCACAACATCTTGCTGGATGAAAACTTCAACCCCAAGATTTCTGATTTCGGGTTGGCCAAGCTATGTTCCAAAGAGCAGAGTGCTGTTTCAATGACAGCAGCCAGAGGAACCATGGGGTACATTGCACCCGAAGTACTGTCTAGGAACTTCGGCAACGTTTCGTACAAATCCGACGTTTATAGTTTCGGAATGTTACTTCTGGAAATGGTTGGAGGACGAAAAAATATCGATGTTGGAGTGCAGAATACCAGCCAAGTTTACTTCCCCGAGTGGGTTTACAATCGTTTAGACAAAGGCGAAGCTTTGGGAATTCGAATCGAAGACGAAGAACACAACAAGATAGCTAAGAAGCTTACGATTGTCGGCCTTTGGTGCATCCAGTGGTATCCGGTTGATCGTCCTTCCATGAAATCAGTGGTTCAGATGTTAGAAGGTGAGACTGAGATTCTTACAGTGCCACCAAATCCTTTTGCCTCTAAAGATGAAATGAAGGCTAAAATGGCCGGTCACAGAGAGCTGCCCACCATTTCAGAATAAAATTATATTAACATCAAAGAATTTGTAGATATATGAAGATATAATTAAGTTATACAGTGTAAAACTTAAATTTTATATATTTTTAAATTGTTAAATGATTAAAATAGATATATTATATTTATATTTTATTATTGAAAAAGTATTATGTATTCGATTAATTCCGGAGGATGATCTTTCTTTGTAAAAACTAGTTGCATAATTATTGATAATAAAATACACGGTAAGGATTAAGAATATAAACGGTTATTAATAAAAGGTTATACAAATTAAATGATAATTGAGTTATTTATTAATCATTACAAATAATAAAAATATTAATTAATCGATTACATAATTTTATGTAATTATATATTTAATTTAGAATTTATAATATTATTTATATTTATGTTATTTTATTGTTAATGAATTAACGACTTAATAATATAATCGAAACAAAGTCAAAATCCAACATTATAATTAAAGTAATTCTGATAACATAGTAGTTTACCATAAACAACCCCGAAATCAACCTTAAAGCCAACTATTATATTTACCTCAATATCTCAAATTAAATAATCTAATAACAAAAATTAAATATATATTTATATTAACTTTTAAAATTAATAACTTAATTAATATAATTAAATAATTAAATTCATAAAATTAAAATATCAATAATCCAATTAAATTACTATATGAATACTGAAAGTGTGAATTCATTCCCTTTATTAGTGGAACCATGCAATAACACCCACTAACTATATATATTAAAGATGGGAAATAATGATGGTTTATTGACTCTAAAAAAACATATCATCGGTATCTTTATATACGATTTTTATATTTATATTATATATTTTAATATTTATAATTGATTTTAAGATTTTTATATTTATATTTGATTTTAAGATTTATAATTTGATATTGATTTTTTTTGTTAAATTAAAATTTAAAACTTATTTATTGATTTAAATTAGTACTTAAATTTATTTTTATTTTTCGATTTAATACTTATGATTTCCAATTAGTTGTTACTTTTTGACATGAAAATATTTATATTTTATGAATTTAAACTAATTGAATTTTTCCAAATTCATATAATAAATTGATTTCTCTAGAAAGTGTAAAAAGTATATATTTTCTATTTAAATAATGGTAGTAGGAATTAAATTGAACGATTTAAGTATTTGAGGGACTAAAATGAATAGTCAATACCTTACTTTCCCCATGTAGCCCAATTGAGGGAATCATTAACATTAATATACCCCACGTGATAAATTAAACGGGCTAATTACGGTGTTTATCAAGTATTAATTATGCAGGTCATATTTTATTGGAATATCCTATTCAAGTTAATTGAATTTACGGATAATAATTGAAGACTATTACTCTTTACTTAGAAGAGTAATTATCAATTAAACGAATGGTTGAAAATCAGGTGGTTTTCATATAGTTATCTTTAAAAGATTTGGGTTCGAGGAATTTATTTATACAATGTGTAATATTCAAAGGGATGTGTAAGAAGGAACAAAATTTGTCTCGATTTAAGGAGAAAAATAAAATCATCTTGACTCGATTTAAAATTTTATAATCTCGATCCTGAAAAAAGTTTAAATAAAATTTAAGTTAAAAATAAAAAAATTAAATAACTTAAAATTGTTAGTAGTTAGTAATTTTTTTTAAAGTTCAAGTCAAATCCCTGTTTTTATGATAAATATATATTGATATAAAAAATGAAGAAATATACAATTAGAGAAAATCGTCATGCTATAACATGATAAATAATTATATTTAAATTTGTATAAAAATTCAATTCAAGTAAAATTTAAGTTATAAAATATAATCTATCAACTCAAATAATTTAAATTTTTTAAATTAACTTAATTCAAATACTTAGCTCTAATTAAAAATAAATATTATATACTATCGTATAATTATATCAAAATAAAATTATAACAATAAATTTTAGATATTCAAAGGGGTAAGAGCTTTTTTTACGATAAATTCTAACAAACTTGCTAAGCCAAATAATTGTAAAAAAAATTGAAATAACGTTAAAATGTTCAATGTATATTATATATAAAAAAATCAAATAATACCTTAAGGAAAGTAATTAATTTTTATACCTTTTTAATAATTTTTGCAGAATTCGTCATATGCTGTTTCCTTATAATTGTTTTATAATTCTAAGTTTTTATATATAAAGGAATACGCGTATAATTTTTTATTTTAAACTACACGTAAGACATGACCTTACAAGAAAAACTAAGAATACATACAAAATAACAAAAGTAAAATTTGATTCAATAATGATGTCAAAATTCTAAATTTCTTTTCTCTCAAAACATAGAAATCACAGCCTTTCTTCTTTATTTTTTCTTTTAAGAGTCTACGATACGATAGTATGATAGTCGATTGTTGGAATCTATCGTTTCGTTTATATTATTTATTAATATTTAATAAGCTATCATATTCTTGTGACATGATATATTCTATATTTTGATACGTTTTTTGTCGTTTGGCATGTTTTTTTTATTAAGGTTGGATCTGACGACGTCACGACTGATAAGATGACGCTTATTATTATGGTGATCTTCCTTGCTTTGGACTCTCGTATTGAATTTGGATATGTGGTTTGTACTCGTGGATAGTTTATTGCGACGTTTAGTTCTGATTTGCGATTCTTGGTGGTCTTTTAATAGATTAATCTTCTTCTGTGGTTCGTTTGTCGATATAGTCAAATTTGTTCGTGTCTATTTTTTCAATTGAGTCTTTGGATGATTTTTTTAAAAAAAATTTCATGTATGATCCTTGTATGATCTAAAGTGATTAATTTTAAAAAATATCTAAATTATATATTTAGTGATAATTATAAATTATTATTATTATAATATTAAATATTTTCTCGTTGAATAAAATTATAAGCTTCTATTTTAAAAAAATGATTTAATAAATATTCTGTTTTTTTATGAATGAACTCAATCAGAAATTTCAAAAATGTATAGATAAAATAAAATATTTAAATTATAGAATAAATATTAATACAAAAATCACAAAAATTCCTAGTTATTCTATAAAATTAAGAATATTTTTGAATTTTTGAATTTTTTTAATTCTTAATATTTTATTCTAATTAATTCAAATTAATTTATATCACATATTTAATTTAATGAATGATTTTTTAATAAAAATTTATTACATATTTTTTTATTTTATATTATTTAATTAATTTCTTAAGTCAACTGTGATAACAAAGATTAAACCCTAAATGGCAATTTTTTTAAATGGATATGTTAACTTAAATTGTTCTTTCAACAGAAACCCGACGACCATGACAATTTGTCATCATTATTTTTTATTTTTTATATACTAATTAGTGTTAAAATCAGTGTGTCAGACCTGAGAGTCTGGCCGACAGCATCATTTTATATTCCCAACTGGCCTAAAACTTTACAAACAAGTTGGAGATATTTCAGAAATATCTAATCAACAATATATCTCAGTTTATTGACTATTACTTACTGGGATTTTTATTTAATTGCAATCACGATGACAAATTTTATGATAATGGATTTTAGATTCATACACATAAAATATTTTTACATTTGAATATTAGATAAATTATATTTATCACATTATTTATAGTTCTATCCAATTAAATTTGTTTATTTTATTTTTTTAAAGTGAATCAGTATCTTTTTCTTACGTATAATTAAAAAACAAATTTTTAATAAATAATTATTTTGAGATGAACAAATCAAATTGATTAAATTATAAATAACGTAATAAATATAAATTTTATTAAATATAATTCATCTAATAATTTATCGTCAAAAACAGTAATTAACGCGACAAAAACCATGATTTTTTTTTACTTATAAAAGAAGGCAATTTTGACTCATAATTCCTTTCGTTATCTATGCGTAGATATTTTTATTGATTGTACTGTTCTGGTCTGTACTTTTCAGACCTATCACCCTTCCTGATGCTAGTTTGGTTTGTTTCTCTTTGTAATTTAGTGAAGGAGCAGGCAAGTGGGAGGGCATGCCTCGTGCCTTCAGAATCTTGTCTCATAAAGTAAAGGTCAGTCTCCGCTCGAGAACTTAAGCCCATCAAATATCTCTTTGTTACAATTATTAAGATGATTTTTCTTATTTTTTGTAATTTGTAAATAATTACGTCACTCTTAACATTTTCCTATAACTTATTTCATTTTCTAATGTATATGAATTTAAAAATGATGACCGTGAAGTACCCAATAAAAAGTTCATATATAATTCTACTTGCAAACAAGTAATTCATGCCTTTGCTTTTGCACATGGATTCAATGACAAACGAGTTCATTGTATTTGTATACGTAAGATATGACGGCAGTACTGATGGTGGAGGCTAAGGTATAAGTGTCACATGCCGCCCTGAGTTTGGAAAAGGATTAAAAAACATATAAATATATAAATGTTGATGTAAAATTTAAGTTTTATAAGTATTTAATATCTAACACGATAATTAATCTAAAATTGAAGAATGTATAAATCATTATATTTTAGAGTCAATTACACAGATAGTCACCATGCTATGAGTTTAGTATCGATCTGACCATAATGTTTTAAAAAAAATCAAATACACCGGTAAATTATTAATTTAATATTAAAATAACCATCTGTCGTTAAAGAAATAACAGACTGATGACGTGACAGTTAAATATAAATAGAATAATTATATATTTAGTCTCTGTCATTCATAAATTTTTTAAATTTAGTCCTAATTTTATTATAACAAAATAATATAATTACGTGTCACCACCTAATTAAAGAAGAAAAAATATATACGTGTCACCACCTAATTAAAGAAAGAAAATAGATATCAAACCTTTCCTCACCGTAAAGGTTGAACCTAGGTACTAAGCAAGGAAGCCAATTTACATAGCTATTGTGCTAACTACAATTTATTGACAGAAAATACTAACATTTTCTTATACATTATTTTCTGCAATAAGTGCTTATTTATTTTAAATATTATAATAAAAATTATAAATATTTCAATATTTAATTTTAAAAACATTCGATAAATATATTTGAATTTTAAATGTTTAAATAAAAATATTTGTATATTTGAATAAAGCATTCAAATAATAAATATAAAAATAAAAAATTCTTATAATAAATATTCGAATAAAAATCATAAATATTCGATCATTTGGATTTAAAAATATTAAAACAAAATATTTTTATTTTAAATATTCTAATAAAAATTCGGATATTCGAATAAAAAATTTAAATAATAAATATACGAATATCCAAATTTTTTCATTCGAATATTTAAAATTAAAATATTTTATTCGAATATTTTTAAATCTAAATATTTAAATATTTATGATTTTTATTCGAATATTTATTATAAGAATATTTTTATCTGTATATTTATTATTTGAATGTTTTATTCGAATATACAAATATTTTTTATTCAAATATTTAAAATTCAAATATTTTATAAGAATACTTTTAAATCCAAATATCTGAATACTTATGATTTTTATTTAAATATTTATTATATAAATATTTTTATTTGTATATTTATTATTCAAATGTTTTATTTGAATATCTAAATATTTTTTATTTAAATATTTTTATAATAGTTTATTAATATATTTAATTTTTTTTAAAGTATTATAGCCAGATCGATACTAAACACATAATATGGTGACTATTATGTAGTTTATCCTATATTTTATGTTTAAAAGTATGTTTTTCATATGTTAGATATTTTTAGTTGAGGATCTATAATTGATTTGACCCAACACATGAATTGGGAATCGAAGATTAAAATCAATTATATCGATACAAAGTCAATAAAAATTGATTTATTTTTATAGTATACATCTTTTTATCAGAGAAGTTATATTCTTGGTATTTTCGTTATATGTTTATGTGATAAATCAGTTAAATATATTTATTTTATTTTTTATTAAGTAAATTTTTATTATTAATATTTATTATAAACTAAATTTAAAAATAGCTTTTATTAAAAAAGATTTATTAGGTAAAATTAAAATAAAATTATTAAAATAAATATATGTGATTGATTATCTTATAAATAACGTAATAAAAATGTCTCATAATATAATTAAATTATTATTTTTTGAATAAGCTAATAGTAATTGCAATAGTATCTGTTCTAAAATATAATCTTTACCATTTGATATTAATCGCTTAATCACTCCGCTAGCTTTATTGATGTTCAAACCTGTAACCTTTAAGAACAACAACCGTTCCTTTAATCACTTAAACTAGAGAATTGTGCGACTATGTAAAAAATTTTATACGTTAATAACTTTGATTATATTTGTAAACTATCATAAAAATCTAATTATATTAAATCATTAATATTTAATAATTACCGTGATGACTAATACACAAATTTTATATTATCATAAATATAGATATAACAAGACATGATAAAAATAATGCCATAGTGAAGTAAAAACAAACATAACAAAATATATTAAAAAAATTTAAAACAAAGAGATATTTATTTGAAAAAGAAAAGACGATAACAATAATATTCTTAAAATGAAAAATATATATTTATTTTTAATATAATTTTACGATAATATTTGTTTTGTAATAATATTTTTATTTTAACCTATAATAAAAGTTTCATACATTATGTAAACAGTACTGAGCATATAACTTACATCTCTGAAAGTGAATCCCTTGTATCATATGAATATCGATCCATCCAAAGTCCAGACGTATGGTAATCTGTTTCACCAGATATTGAAAAGGACTACAAATATTTTAACCATCAAACTCGAACCAATGTTAGTAAAATCAGCAACACACCCTGGTAGGATCAGGATGCAGCTTTATCTTCCTAGCAGTCCAAGATTAGACTTTAAAAAGCATTCAAATCAACACTAATCTCTCTCGCAACGATTGTTACCAACAAAAGTTTTACCTTTTCTTATATTTCCCCCTCATGGATTCCTTCTCTGTTTCCAACAATGGAACAGTCGTTATCAAACAAACACTTTCACTTTGTCACTACCACTAAAGCCTTCAATTTCGTATCAAGACAGTTTGAATCGAATCTGGGTTGTCTTGGAATTTCTTCAGTTTCGTTTCTTCTGACTGGAATGAGCTTCAGAAGTTGATTTTCTTTTCTTTCCTAGAAGTTTTTTTTTTGGGTTTTCGTAGAGCAAACATATAATTAGAAAAATGATATCAGGAGGGTTAAATTTGGTGATGACAGTTATAGGTTTCACTGTGAGTATTATGTTCATAGTGTTCATTTGTACACGTTTGATTTGTGCTCGGATTCGGCTCAGTGCTGCTCGGAGATCCCTCGCAGTTTCTTCAAGATCCGATCTTAGTATGGTAAGTTTTCTTTTTAATTTTTTTGGGGGATAGGGGTCTAAATTCTTAAATTTCCACAACTGGGCTGTGTTCTATTTTTTAAATTTCTGGGTTTTATTAACAAATCTGGTTTGGTTGGATGTTCAACTATACTGATGGAAAACAATTGTTTCCCAACATTTCTTTAAAATATAAAATATTTCTGGTCATTTTCAAAATATTGCAAAGTATTAGTTTTTCAACACCTGGGAATCTGATTGTTAGTGATTATTCAACATTAGCAATGAAAGGATGCGTTTTGAGGGTACTGAAGAGAAGATTTAAGGGAATTTTTTAATTCCCCCCTTCATTTTTCCTTTTTGGGAATTTCTGTATGAATTATAGTAGTTGCTATTTTTTACTTCTGCATTTAAACTTCAAAAATGGTTTTCACAGAAATTTTATTTATTGTTTTCTTTGGTTGGTTGGTTAGAAGTGTTTCCTAAGTTTCTTAAAAGTGATGTAATGATTTTAAAGGATTTTGGCTTTTAGGCTTCAATGCCTTTGTTGATATGTGAACTAGAAGGTAGATGAGAAAGTGTGTCATTTTAGGTGTATAAGTGGTATCAACACACTCTGTTATTCAGACATGGGTGAGAGTTTCGGATTATGTGTTCGATTGATATGTTTAATGTTTCCCAAAATTTGCATGCATTTAGAGTGTTCTTGGAAAATATGTATTGGACATTCATATTCCTAGAAAAAGTTTGAAGAATTTGGGCTACATAGGTGAACATTTTGCTACAACCAGCCAGGCAAAATGAAAATAAGAAAGTAATATAAGTAAATTTGAATCATTTTCATGTATATTCTCTTTTCAACTGTTTCATTCATTCTTTATGGAGTGGTCTTTTTCGTTATTGATGTTGAATTTCGTGTCTGTAGCTAGAACGCGGTATACATGGTCTTGAGCCTGTTGTTGTTGCAAATTTCCCGACGAAGAATTTCTGTGATGAGTGCTTCTCAGCTAACAAAGATGCTCAGTATGTTCTTGGAACCTTGATTTGTTTTTGAAAATTACACTGCATGTTTCTTTATTATATAATATTTTATGTTATATCATGAAGATCTTTTCCATGAAAAAGTGTTAGATGCCTAGGATTTGCAGGTTAGTTATTAAATTTTGGTGTATTCATTTTTCTTTCCATAGTGAAGATGTTTGCATTAAGCATGATCATTCCTTTGGATTTTCGAGCTTAAACCAGTACCGAGATGAATGCCGAATGAAGTGGTCTGGCAAATTGAAAGGTTTTACTTTAAGGCCATGAAACATGACATCAAGTCACAAATGTGATTATATGATGGTTATTAACATGACCATGGACGGTTGTTCAGATATTGATGCTATTTCTGAGTGCAAATTCTATATATTTCTTCCTGGTTTTGTCCTTAAATGTTTTTAGATGGGAATTAGTCAGATGTTTTGGCCTTTATAGTCGCTTCTCTGTTATTCGGACCATCTGCAAATAATAGAGTTAAAATAACAACGAGGGAAGAGACAAAGCTTATGTTGCTCTCACTCTTCATTTTCCTTGGATGGCCCATGTTTGACAATTGTGTCCAACACATTAGATATGGGTGTGGTGGGAAGATGACCCTCTATATATCAGTATGTCCTCCAAATACATGGAAAACTCAGAAAAAATTTAAGCATACAAGTGTCAGACACATACATTTGACAATCATTCCAAACATGCAAGTAGCATAGGACAGAGCAATCAATGAGATATCAAGAATAGAAGGCACAACGTAAGGGGAGGGAGATGGATATATGATAGAGTTGAAATCTTAGGTAGATTCCGACTTGGTAGATTACAAGTAGTACGAATATTGGGGAAATTGTCAATATTTTCCACATCGATGCTATAGTGATGACATGTTATGGTGAAATGCTTGTGCCATGAAGAAAATGGATGTAATCTTGAATGACCTGATGTTGTAGAAATTTTGGTACTGTTTTCTAAACTTGAACTAAGATCTAAGGAGCTTAAACCCGGTGCTTGTGTTTTTTTTTTTCTCTAGTTGTGTCTTTCTTTTAATATTACTGCCCTAATTTGATTTTATCATTCTTAAACTTTTGGATGATAGAGATGCTTCAGGTTGTATATATGAGTGAAAGCTATATTACTTGGAGTCTGATATAGGTGTGGGTGTGAGATGGGATCTTGTTTGGAAATGTGTTGTAGAATATTGATGTCGGAGCTATATAGAGCAAAATTCCGAAGTACGATTGATAGGGACAAGGAATCATTTTGCTTCATGATTCTTATGATTATGTAACTGATGATTCTACATGACAGACTACAGTTCTTTAATATTGCAGTCTGAAGTGTTCTTGCATTCCAGGCTTCTTATTTATTACATTGATAATCTGTGTTTTTAGTAACTGTATATGTACTTTCTTCAGTTGGATTGCTTATAAAACTGCTGGACTGCTATGCGCTGCAGGTGCACAGTTTGCCTTTCAGAATACCGCTGCGAGGACACCTTGCGAGTCCTCCCCTATTGTGGTCACTCCTTCCATGTAACATGCATCGATATGTGGCTACAACAGCATTCCACATGCCCTATCTGCCGAATATCACTGCGTGAATTCCCCGAGAAGAAACGGTCAATGCAACCGTTGTTCAGTTCTGTGATTCGATCCCCTTTCAGCAGGGAGTCTTCCAACGTGCATGCATACAACTGTTTGCTGAGAGGGCAGGGCTTCCCATTGAGAACCCGTGACAACCCTGCAATGGAACCGATTCAAGAGAATTCTTTTGCAGACGTGGGAAGAAATGGAAATCCGGAGGCAGGGGAAACCGTGTCCTGTACGGTTGCGGACGATGAAAACGCCATTAAAGAGCCTAGAAAGAAGCTTGTGGAATGCCCATCAAACCCATGAATTGTCTTTGTTTGTTGACTGTAAAGTTCTTGTTGTGAAGTGGATCAGTTTCCTTTTGTTAGTTTGGTGGATTCTTGTAAGTATGTCAAAAGTTTGGTTGTTTCTGTAATTTTAGTCCTCAATATTAGCTGGTTTCTAGCAGTTTTGTTAACTCGGCTGTAAAACCAAGGTGCGTTAACGGTTAGTTTGATATTATTTTTAGAGAATATTATTAAAAATAATTTTGTTTAAAAAATTGGCTATAAAATTTGCGTTTAATCGTAAAATTTATTAATATTATTATATATAAAATAAATAAACTTAAATTCTGATAAAAATGTTAAAATTATGTCGATTCATTTGCAATTTTTTATACATCTAGTATAAATTTTAAATGTTTTTAAATAATTAAAATAAATCTTTAGATTAAATGTTAATTTAATATGTTACTAATTACTATATTTAATATTATTTTATAATATTAATTTTTATATTTATATTTATTTTAATAATTATTATGTTTTTAGTCAAATTTAAGTGCCAAATTGTTTAGATTTTTTTTAATATTACAAAATGAGTATGTAAAAGTTTGTTCTTATTTACATAGGTATATATATTTGAATTATATAGGAGTAGAAAATGAGTGAATTCATAGACATCGATGTCTGTTCGAATATATATACCTATGTTTGTTCGAATATATGTATATATGTATGTATATAACGGACTTAAGTGTCAGACTTGTTCGAATATGTGTATATATGTATATAACGGACTTAAGTGTCAGGTTTGTTCGAATGTGTATATATATAACGGACTTAAATATCAGGCAACAGTAGAGATAAAAGAATGAAGGAACCTAATAACAAAATTTATATGAAGACAGAATACATTAAGCTTGATCTTTTGCAGGCCAAGATTGAAGCCTTGGAAGCATTTTCCTGTTAATGAAAGATCATTATCTGGACGCTCAAAATACGATCTGTTTACCGCCGAGGTTGAGGTAGAAATGGTTCGAATGTCGACAACATTCCGATTACTTGAACCACATTCAACATGAAAAACACCATCTGAATACCTGTAATAGAAATATAGGATTCAAAATCAATTCTTGTATATCATATTATGCTAGAATCATTCATCAAGCAAGCAAACCTGGAAGAAACGAAGCATCTTGACGTTTTTCCGCCCAAGAAAACCTGTGAAAAACAGTTTATGGAACTGATTATTATTGAGACCGAAAACGAGACGGTTCGAGATCGAGAAATGATGGATACTAGCATAGAAAAAGCAAATATGAAAGAATATCTAGGAGACTTACAATGCACCACCTCCTGCAGGACCAATTGCTTTGAAAAGAGACATTGCAGTCATGGCTAAGCCATTGGCAGCTCCTCTCTGATGTTGTTCCTGTTTTTCCCAGTTTTAAATCGAATTAAGATGATGCAAGTTCTATTCTACAGAAGAAGAATGGATAATCCAGAGTGAAGACTTACCACAGCTTGATTTTGTAGAATGAATAATCCGGTTATGATCGATACCTGGTCATGTCACAAAAGTACATAGTTATTATGAATGCAACATAACAGATGTTTAACTAACGGATTCAGCTTTAAGTAGGCTTATATAGATTGATAAGATTGCCTCTCGAGTCTCGACCGATATTCACTTACCGAAAAAAGGCTCTTCAAGATCGATGCACAGTTTATGGCCAAGCCAAGAGCGAACCCGGACAACAAGGGCATGCAAGAATAGCTTTGCAACAGAGGTATGCTTAAGAGCTGCAAGTAGGAAATTATGTAACCATTAGGGAAAAAAATATGAACTAACAAATAGGTAAAAAACTGGAAAAGTAAGGCAAATGTTGCACGGTTTCGAATACACTTACACTCGAGATACGAGCCACCATTACAGGTCCTAGCATCTTCTCAACATATGGATATGTTGAAAATTGAAAGACGAGAAGGCTGAAACCTAGATATGTTGAAATTTTGATCAGTCTAATCCATATTTGCCAAGTATTTTCATACTACTCGATTGAGTTGATCAAGGGATGGTGTCCTTATGCAGATATTAACATGATCAAAACTAATACCTGTGATTGCAAGAACTTGTCCTACATCCTCTGTTGAATAACTCAAGCCTCCCAACCTTCTAGGGCTAACAGCCCATAACGAAAATATCTGCAGCACGAATATGAACCGCAACATATTCCGATTAGATTTGTTACTATAGTTTGCTAAACCATGAGCTTTTTTTCTATATACTTGTATGAATGTAAGGTAAATATGATTAGTACCTCTGAGTATGCCATATCATGAAGGGAGAAAATACAGTAAACAATGATAGATGACATTAAAGGCCAATTCCTTAGGAGGCTAGAGGATTCTCTTCCCTCTTCCTTTTCTGTTATTTCTTTTGTGTTCGAATCAAGAGTTGCAGCTTCCAAAGCATCATATGAATCATCGGATGATCTATCGTTGTCATCGTGTTTGTGAAGTGTTTCCTGCAATAAAAGTAATATGTTCATTTTGTTTCAGGCTAATATCCCCATAGTCTTGTCCGGATATGCGCCGTGGGGATTAGAATACATACCAGAAGCCAGCAACTAGCAATGGTTACTGCCAAGGCAAAGAGTGATATGATGAGGCATGGTAGGAAATATGGAAACCTGCAACAATTGAATATCATCATATTTAAACATTCAGAGAAAGAAAATGCTAATACGAAACATGAAAAGTTCTTAAATCTAACAGTGTGGGAGATTAATAAGAAGAATATATTTACTTACCTTCCAAACAGTGAATCTTCGGAAAAGATATTCGGATACTTCGCAGCTGGCTGAATTACAGAATTTAGAAAACCTCAAATGAATACTTTAGAGTTGAATATAACCATGTCAGACACATATCCGTATCCAATACTCGAATCGGACTTGGGAAAATACATTATAAAAGATCTGTTATAGAATCTAACAAACGATCCACATTGTATTTGAAGACTTAAATGGAAGTACCTGAGCTAGATAACCTCCCAGAGCAGGGCCAATGATCAATCCTATGCCCCAAGATGTGCTAACCTGAAATTTTGTAATACCTAATTAAACCGATGTTGAAGTAAAGGTCTGCTCAACCAAAGAAAATAAAGGTTGATAGTGGCTTACACTTGACAGGGCTAAGGCCTGGTATTCTGCTCGAAAAATTTCGACTGCATATGCCTGGATATTGTGAAAGAAGTAATCAAATACTTGTCCAGAAAGAAATGAAAACATAATTCGGATTCAAGCCATTTCGTTCTGAGTGTGAGACAAACCTTTATGGGTCCAAGTAAGCCATTCATACTACCTAGAAGAAATCTAGTAATTACAGCCATCCAAAAGTTTACACTAAGGCCAAAGAGAGTGTTGAAAATAACCCTGAAATTCAATGGCAAGAAGTTTGAGAAACTTTCTCAATTACTTCAGAAATGTCAACTTGAAATATGACTTTGATGGAATCCTCACTAACACTGAAATAGTCCCCATGATTATAACAGGCTTTCGACCATAACGATCGGCAAATATTCCCCATAGCACAGATGTTAAAGCTCTTCCTAGCATGAATGCAGAACCTTCAAAGATATCGAGCATCGTGTTAGGATCATGCCCTCGATGGACAATAAATGCATCAATAAAGAGAACGAAGTGAACATATGCATACCCACATAACCAGCATAGGAGCCAATATCTTCCTCTTGTTCTGCAATGTGAAAGTCCCTAATCTGAAAACAGAACAATTAAAGGCTGAATGAGTAAGCAGGTTTTGACCTAGTGCACAACCATTAACTTTTTGTCTAAGAAACTGACTGAACTCACCATGAAGTATAAGAATGGGAAGAGAGATGAAATCGGCAGAGCTGAAAACATTTGACAGTACGAAATTAGGACCAATACAGACTAAGGAAGTCGAATAAAAAAAGGCGTTGTACATCGTATTTGACACTTGCACTCGAATCCTTACCAGTGCATAACACAACAATCCATATGGAAAGTAACTCCCGGAATGGTATGCCATGCTGCAGTTCCTTCATTTGATCAACCTTACATCCAGGGCAGTCCTTATAGTACTTCTTCTTCAACAGCGGCACGCTATACTCGTCCGCCATACTTGTTCTCGGAGCTGAACAAACTGCTCAATAAACTCTATCCTCTTTGAAATCCAAGTATCCAAACCCTTAAATTCTATCAATGAAAGTCAATCAATCAGAATGAAGAAAACAAATAGAATAATAAAGAATGTGAACGGGACAGAATAAAAACAAATTCAAGTACGTTAAAAATTAAAAACACCATGTGCTCTCTAATCAATCTTGTTTAAGAAAAAGAATATAAAAAAATAAAACTGGATTTAAAGCTGGAAGCAATTCTTGATTAGGACAAACTGGGATCTTTACAAAAAAATACCTGGAACTGGAAATATTCAAACAACAGGTCTGAAAACCAGATTGAAGATGGAATAATAAGGTTTGGGTTTCTGTTTTAAAAGGCAAATCATAAAACAAGATTGCCTAACAGACAGGCAGACATCAGTGCACACGTCAAACCAATGAACACGTTTATATATATAAAGTATAAACACGGTGTTTATATGGACAATAATTATATGCAATAAAGTTGGTTTCCGAGAAACTACCAGGCAAAACCATGCCGGGTAATTAAAAAAAACTCACAGAACCGGAAAAAAAAATAAAGAAAAGAAAGAAAAAACCGTTGAGGAATCAAAATTGGAACAGGTCTCCTTACAATGATGAAGACAGAAACATGTACCTAGTTACGTGCGTTGATTTGCAAAGGCTACAAATCTGGGAAACGACAAACAAGGGTGGGCTGTTTTAAATCTTACACTGCTAACTTATTATCATTATATAATAATTCAATACTTGGCTCAACTTTCGTCTGCAATTTGTACACCAACACTAATGTATGGGTAGTAGATTAGAATCACACGTTTAATTTTTTTGGTTAATTAATCCTATAAGTTTATTTCATATAATATAAATAAATAATTTTTTATTTTAATTGTTTACTTTAATTTTGAGTTATACTCAAAATTAATATAAAATATAATTTAATATTAAATTCGGGTCACCTAAATGAAATATATAATTTTTTTTCATATTTTACCACTTTTAGTTGAAATAACTCTGTAAATTTAATAATAAAATATTTTTTACGTTTAACTAAGTAATTTAAAATATACGATAATGTTAATGTATGAAGTTGGATAGTTTAAATTAAATAGAATTGTAATTTGAGATGAATACCAAGTGTGATCTAATATTTATAAGATTTAATCTTTAAAAATTCTATATTTAGTTATAGTATAATAATAAATGATATTTACAATGATGTATAAGTTAAAATGAATATAAAGTGTAATTCCATATTTTATTGGACTTATATATATATATAGTTTTAATATAATAATAGATTTATTTTGAAACTAAGAAAAACAAATCCAAAAATATTATTAATGTTATGAATAATATTTATCTACGTAGATATTTATCATAATAAAAACTTTATCATTAGAAATATTATCTTCATTAATTAGAATTTAATACATTATATACTTCTTATGTCTATAAATAGATGAGTTTGTGAAGGTATTGTACGTAAGTTAATATTGTGAATAATACAAATATCTCTTTTTATATCTTCTCTTTGTTCTTTCATTATTGTTCTTTATTCTTGTTATAGTTCTTTTTTACTTTATTCACAATAGTTAAAGTATTATTAAATACCAAATTATATTAAAAGAATCAAAACTTTAAATAATAAAATTCAAATATAATAACAATAATAACAACTACAACGATTTTATTAGGTTAAGTGTATAAATCCTGATATTATAAATAAAAAATTTAATTAAATATATCATCTCATAATATTTTTTTATAAAATCCGATCTAAATTATTTTATCAAATAATAATTAATATGAAATCATAATACTATTCGATCAAATGAGGTTGCTTAACAAATTAATTTAATAAAAATTCAACTTAAAACAATTTGTAAATGAATTATGTTACATAAGTATTATTAAATACTTGTGGACGATTTTTATAAAATGAAAAATCCATGTGGAGAATGGGATTTAGTTTATTATGTTTTGTATTAGGTTTAGTAATTATTTTTTTTTTGAAAAATAGGTACATCCGAGATTTATTTATTTTAAAGTTTAAAGTCCAAAACATCCAAAAACATAACAATAAAAAAATGAAACAAGAGAAACTGAAACAACAAAAGAAAAACTCAGATAATCCAAACTCATGTCGGTGAAGATTTATATCCGGTAAATTGAGCAAACACCAAGATGATCAAGCCAATCCAAAGCTCTTAAATAAGCCATGACATGTGAAGCACTCTAAGATGGCTCAAGAATTCGTTTATCTTCAGCTGCAAATAAAAGAACAGAAGTCGGAGCATTCTCTACCGAGAATTTATTCTCATTATCTGATTTTTCAAATGAAGCCATTGCATGCGCCACTTTATTTTCATTTCTTCCTATGAACTTGAAACTGCAATTTAAAAAGGATCTCGAAAGGTATTTAATATCGGCTATGATGAGGATAATGACAGAGAAATCTTTATTTCTAAAAGTAATTTTTTTGATTATTGATTTTGAATCCCCTTCTACAATAATATCCTGAAACCCCAAATCATTCGCAAACTCAAGCCCTTGAAGAATTGAAATTGCTTTAGCCTCAAAAATAGAAATAATTCCCTGATTAATTCTGTATCCGGATCCCATGATCTCACCCTCTGAATTTCTGATAACGAAACCTGACCATGATATTTTTCTGTATTAGAAAAACTAGCATCGAAGTTCAATTTGGCTGAAGGAGCTATTGGTGGAATCCATGTTACATCCTCTCTAGCATTAGGATGCTTTGATTGATTAGATAAGTTACCTAATTCAGACAAGAAACTCTTGACAAAATTAACAACACAGGTAATTTCTTGTCTCATACCTTCGTTTACCAGTTTATTACGAGTAAACCATATAAACCAAATAATAGTGATAATATAAGCATATCGTTTGTTATATTTGCTGAACAGAAATTCTAGCCAATCGCAAAACTCAAGTTGATCTATATTTATAGGCCAATTGTAATCCATAGAACTCCAAACTTGTTTCGCAAAATAACATTGCCTGCTGACATGATTTAGATCCTCCACTATGTTCGAGCATCTAGGACAGAAAATATTTATAGCTATCCTCTTTGTATAGAGGTTTTTCATCGTGGGAACATAATTGAAAGCAAACTTTTACAGTTGAATCTTAATTTTTGATGGGCAATCAAAGACCATAAGGTTTTGAAAAACTGATCAGAGCATGTGATGTTAATCTGATCTTGAGAGTCTTCGATATCCACTTCTCATTGTATATTGTCCAGTGTTTTCATAAGCCCTTGTTAGAATGTTTGTTTGATGTGTGTTTGAAAGTCTAATCGATAAAATTCCCTTTGCCTCTTCATTTGAAAATGATGCTTGAGTTTAATTTTTCACTGTCTACGATCTTGATCACTAAGATCAACTACCTTTGATAGATCATTAACTTGAGGAGATGATAGCAATTGAATTGATATTTTAGGTAACCAATAATCATTCCATATGGAAACAGAAGAACCAGAGTCAATCTTCCAGCAAAGTCCAAGCTCAAGAGCCTTTTTAGAACTCCAAATACTCCTCCATATATAAGATGGATTGCAACCAAGATTCGCTTTAAGAAAAGAGTCTTGGGAGTAGTACTTAGCTTTCAATAATCTTGCCACCAATGAATTTGGATCTGAAATCAATCTCCAACCTTGTTTAGCTAGAAGGGCAATGTTAAACTTGCAAGGCTCTCGAAAGCTCATTCCACCATTTTTTTTTAGTAAACACATATTATTCCAGCTACACCAGTGAATACTTTTTTTATTTTGATTTTTCTGCCACCAAAATCTTGCAAACAAAGCTTTTAATTCATAGCATAGTGATATAGGAAGTAGAAACATAGACATAGCATAAAAAGGAATGGCCTGTAAGACATTTAATAAAAAAAAAATTTCTCATTGAAAAGTTTCTCGAACTTCAGATTATAAGGTGTTTTATGTATTTTTCCTTGAGGTTCATCACAGATTAAACATAATCATGTACTTTAATTAGAATTTAACATAATCATGATTTAACATAATCATGTACTTTAAAATTTAACATAATCATGCACTTTAATTAGAATTTAACATAATCATGATTTAACATAATCATGTACTTTAATTAGAATTTAACAGTCACATGGGAAACAATGCACAAATTCCAAGTCTACCAAAAACCACACACACAGTCGCTGTATGTTAAAACTTAAAAAGGAGTATGTTTGGTTTTAATTTTTTAAATTGATAATATTTATTATTTTAATAATTTTAGTTTAAATTTATAATTTAGTATTATTTTTAGTAGTTTAAGGATGACTAAAGAGTGATATTTACTCTTAAAACTTTGATAAAATAAATATCTTTTAAATAAAAAATTAAATTTATGTTTTTTAGAATATACATTATTTATTTTTTATTAAAATCACTACGTTCAAATTATTATATAAAACTAATTACTTAAAGTTTCTAAATTTTAGGGTTAGTGTTATATTATATTATTATTGTTCTACAACGTTTGTGTTAATTTAACAAAAAAAATCAAAGGCTAGAAAGAATATTATAAATTATTTTAGTTAAATGGTAAACCTATATTATTTTATTTTTAAATTATATTTTAATTTTTTTATATTATTAAGTGTCTATTTTAGAGTGATTCATGTTTGGTATGTTTGGTTATCTTTTCTGATAATATCTTCTCCAAAATTCAACATGTTTTTTTCATTAAGAAAGCAATGTCCATTACTATTGCACCCGACACTTAAATTAAAAGAATTTTTTATAGGTTGAAAAAGAAAAGATTTATATATAAAAAAATTAATAATCCATTTTCCCTTAACTAAAACCCATTGGAATTTATACGTAGGAAGAGAAGGAAAAGAAAACACTTAGTTGACTCTCAGATAAGATTTCCACTCTTCACTTTTCTGAATTATATACTTCTTAGACTTTTATTCGACACATGAACGTAAGAACATCACCCTCTAAAGATTTTTCAAATGCAAAGAAAAAAATATTATATATTCATATCCAACACTTAAACTCGAGTTTACCAGATCAGTGTTTCTCAATATATCTCGATATTTAAAGGACGAAGTTTATCATCCCAACCATTCTAATGAAGAATATAGTAGAGCAATGATCCTACCAACCAATATAAGTTATTCATATATCTACGTACTATGTTGTTTTGATTTCTTATTTTTTTTTGAAAATATAAAGAAATAACCTTTATTGATCCTCAAAATACATGAAAGTAATTTATATTTATGCTTGACAGTCGCATCCGAGTCCAAATAACATAGGTTCATATTAACGTTTCGATTTCAGTTAAAGACGGATCAGAAATCAGAGGTTTAACTGTCATGATATATAGAGTTCTTAGATACATTGAAATGTATGGTTCTACTTCTCGACATAATGAAACTAAGCTTGTACAATCCTCTTTAGTATCCATGTCCAATGATATACCGATATGGTACGAGAAGATAATCTTTTAAAGATTCTCTAAATACACGAAAACATTATTTTTTAAACAAAATCATATCTAATGGGGATAGACTTAGGGAGATGTTGGGATGCAGTCGCAACTCTTAAAAAATTTATATTACCTTATATTTTATATGTATTTTTTATGTTTTCTATTAATGATATAATTTTATACTCCTAAATTCTTATAATTTTATACTTCCTATATTTCTAATTTAACTTTTCTATAGTATACACCCCTTTATATAAAACTCTGGGTTTGTACCTGATATCTTATGCCATATCCTGATAATCATACTGATCCTTGAAGATCCTCCAAATATATCAGAATCTTGAAATAGACAGAAAAAAACGAACATGTGTCCAAATAACTCGACAGAGCATCTGCTTCGATGCATCCAGGTTTCAGCCTTCACGGAGTTTGTCAATGAAGTTCTTGAGGTGTGCAGTATTACTATTTTCAATCACTCTCTGCAGCGTTTCGAAGGCTCACTATAGCTTCATGAAAGAAAATAAAACACGGAAAATCATGCCCAACTTCCAGTTTCAAACACATTGATTCCAATTCTAACGACGGATAAATACCTCAAATATTTCATCAAATAAATTTAGATTTATGTTAAAATTTTATTTCCTTATAAAATAAACATTATTTAGGTAATTAAAGGCTTACTTGAAAACATACTAAAGGCAGAAGAGCATAGTTGGTTAAAAAGAAGGGGCGTAAACGAAACTTGTTTGAACGGACAAGGGTATGTCCGTGTTCGTTTATTTATTTTTGAAAGTGTTCAAACTCTGTCCGTATTCGTTTAAATTTTTAATGGTATATTCAAGCTTGGTTCGTTTATTTTTTCTCGTATTCGGGCTCGGTTCGTTTAATGTTCACGAACGTGTTCGTTTAACGTTCACGAACATGTTCGTTTATATGTTCGATAATTTGTTCGTTTAACGTTCGTGAACATGTTCGTTAAGCATTCGCGAACGAGTTCATTTGTATATATTCATTAACTTATCTATTTAACGTTCACAAACATGTTCATTTAGTGTTCATGAACATGTTTGTTTAGCGTTTGTATATAGAATAACATAAATAAGTCCCTAAACGAGCTTATAGATGAGTATATAAACGAGCTTATAAATGAACATAAACGAGTTTGTTCATGAACATAAACGAGCCGAACGCACTTATGTTCATGTTCGTTCGTTTATTAATCGAACATAAAATATCTGTTCGTACTCGTTTATTTAACTTAATAAACGAACATTATACGAACGATTCACGAGTAAGTCGTCAAACACCCTAGTTCAAAGTAGTCCTATTATAGAGTTTGGTTCAACCGTTGAATGTGCCAGTTTAGTCTATGTAGTATGTACTAGCAGAATGAATCGAATGCCACTTTATACAAAGTTAACTTTGGTGGTTCAGAAAATTTAAATTAAATTTTAAGAAAAAAATTGATACATACAAACTCACTAAATTTGAAGATTAAAATTTTAGTTTAAAGTTTAAGTTGGTGGATTTAAAATTTAAAGTTTTAAATTTAAAGTTAATTTAAAATCTTAATAAAATGTTGTATAATTTTATTTTATTAAGTTGTATATCAGAATATAATTGTTATTTTTTAAAAAAAAAAATAACTATTAAGATTTATGCTCTGTTTGAGGTTGAAATCTTAAAAATAATTTAAATCTTAAAAAGGTTGATATTAATAGATAACTCTAAAAATGTTCATTTTAATGTGGGGTTTAACATATAAAGATTGAATACAAAGGTAAATCTTTCATTCAAGTCCTTTTCTTTTCTTTATTTCTCAACAACTAGTAATTTTAAATCTATAATTAAAAAAAAATCAAATCTACAAAATTTCAAAAGTCAAATTTAAGAATTCATAACCCAAGCCATATCTTAGAAAACTTTAATATCATAAATTCAAAAGCTTTAAATCCCCTAAAGAACAGACGGACAACTCAGAGTTCATGCAGTTTTTAGGAAATAAATTCAAAAATTCCAAACTGTCACAACTAATTTAAGCAATACCATCATCAATTATCATATTTAACATTTGGTACTAATAATCTGTGGATGTTTTCTTTAAAAAAAATTAAGACCTGAATTTTGATTTCGTTTGTCAATCTTGCTTCAAGGCCTTTGTTATGTAGGCTCTTGTAAGTACTATAGCTAAATAAGCGAATACCGTGACAGTTATACCTCCGAGCAGGACCAGTTGATCGTATACAGCTTCCTGTACGGTATAGACCCGGAGACCGATCGTATTCCAATTGCTCTCTGTCCAAACAGGGTCCAGCATCCCCATGGGATCCGAGGAGTTCGGTGGCAGCAGTTTCCAAGTTCCAGAGTCAAACTTCAAACGAGTTGAATATGCTGGGACATACCTACAACCAGGAATTGCATTTGGTTACATGATACAGCCATAATTAAATCCCACACCACAACTAAAGATGCTACTCAAGTCAATTTGCAAGTGATATAATTGCTTCAATGCGGTAACGACAATGTACGGAAAATATGAATGATATAGTTAGTGCATAGCTTTGTATCAGCCATAAATGTGTGTGTAATCTACTTCAAAAACACGAAGACGGACATCCGAGGCATTGAAAATTATAATGAATCTTTTAATTATTTGTTGTCTCTTTGACATAATGATAACCAGTTCGCTTGCTGGAACTAATTAGCTCACTCTAAAAGTAGATATCAGTATGTTAGGGATGGCAGGGACGGGACGGGTTTTTGGCCACCCCGAATTAAAAGGAAATGAAGAACACAATGCCTGGAACAAATATAGTAATGAAAACCTAAGTTGAAATTATCCAGCCTAAGTTAGATTTAAAACATGCTGAAACCCAGAGTATTAAAGAAAGACGAGGTATAAGACACGAACAATGAGCAGAGTAATATGCACTGCTCCTCGTAATGCTCGCCTAAATATAAATTTATTCAAGGTTTTACTTAAACAACATGCTTTTTTGAAACTTCAAGCTGCAAAGTTACCTGGTTGTGGAGTTAACACAAACACCTTTTCCATCGAGTTCTGCTCTAATGCAAAGTCCACCATTCTTTTCACAATCCTCTGAGCAAACAGAAGTATTGACCTTTCGAGTAGATGTTCTATCTGCCAGAAAGTTCCACACGAACCTTGAAACATCATCCACCTGATTGGGGTAAGGTGTTGGGGAAGGTTCTCCAATAACAACACCAACATAATGGCTTGGGCATGTATCGGTGCTCGTAATATAGCTACTAACCAACTCACATGACAAACCAGGATTGCATTTCAACATGCAACTAATTAGTTCTTCTACTAGAGAGGCATTCACGTTGATTGCACTTAGAGCTGAACTGCTTAAATCCTTTTTATCACTTGCAAGAACATAGAGGGACCGGGCAACAAGAGATGCAGCTGCAACTATCGATGAAGAGTTTATATTTGCTGCAAAATAGATGATGCCCAGAGTAGCTGAAAGTTTGAGTACTGCAAAGACAAGGGAAGACGGCAGAGAAAAACAAACAAGAATGCAAATTAACTCACCTGAATCATCAAGATGACTATGATAGAACTTGTTGGCAAAAACAGTATCAAAATCCTCTAACACAATCCCAGAAGTTGAAGAGTTCTACTAAGAGATCAAAAAGCAGATTATAAGATATGGTTTTACTTTGAGTTTGTATATGTGGAAGATCTTCTAAATGAAGATAATTAATATAAAAAGCACAAGTTAGGCAACAAAAATGGCAAGACTAGTTTGTGCTTAGGTTTCCAAGACAGTATTCAAACAGAACCAAAAATATTTCAAGACAGTATTCAGACTAGTTTCTGCTCTAATGCACAGTCCACCTTTCTTTTCACAATCCTCTATTTCTTAAGAGGTTTATGGCTAGGTAAATGAGTATAAGGTCTGGAATTCCCTTCGACGAGCTCCACTATCAAAACAGACAACGATGTCATGGTCATAATACTTATCATCACGAAAATATATGAAAAGGTTATCGGTTTCTCTTTAAGAGGGAAGGCCTAAAAGGCAAGATGCTTTGAACAAGAAAAAACAGAGAAAAAGAAAAGGGACGAAATGGTTTTCCCTTAAGCAGGATGGCTCACATGCTGTGGTTATGCAGACTATGAATCATATGTCTAACAAGGAACAGCTCAATGAGATTAAACTAAATTGTCATAAAGGTTTCTTCATATTAAAATGACTTGGAGATCTAGTTGGAAAAGGCAGTCTGTTGTGAACCAAACAAAAATGGAAAATAATTATGTCAACACAAATGTAAGAGTTAAAGTTTACTCCCCCAAACCTTTCTCAGAAATGCCATCAAGGATGATGGAGGAATTCCAGGATTTGATGAGCTGGCATTTGAAACTGTAACACCTTCAGATTTAAGGGACTCTTGAGCTAGTTTCAAGGCATCCAAAGCTTCATTTGCACCAGATGAAACCTGCATTAAAAAACGGAGAGACTTAAATTATAGTGACATATTAGTAATCATATTTAAATAAAAGCATAGTACGCATAGCATCAACCTCCTAAGCATGCTAGCATAACATATTATAAACTATCTCGATCAAGAGAAACTGGATATCACACTCACAGACTAATTATAATTATCATGTAAACTATTTTCTAAAACAGCATAAACCAAGATGAGTTTTTTTTTGTTCTTTAGATGAGGAGAGACTGATTTAGAAAAATTAAAAAAAAAATGTGAATGACTGAACAAAGGCTCAAGTTTGATCTACTTGCCCAACAACAAGAAGATCCAGACACTCCACAACAATTACTAACGTCTACTTTGGTTCCGCTTATTTCTAAAACTTATTTTAAAAGTTTGTGATTTTCTGAATGAGCATTTTGAACAAAAACCAGGGTGGCTAGCTGCAATTACATTTTAAACATTGTAACCTTTCAACAGGAATAATAAAAGGGGCCCAAACAGGGCAAAGTGTCATTGCTACCCGTATTGTAAATTATCCCCCATCAGCATCAGTTGAATGAAGCACCCATGTATGCAAATAGCATTAATGCCTCAACACACTGCTGCAGTGATCAGTCAAATCAACAATTATCTATATCATCTCCACCTTTTAACCGATGGAAATATGTTGTAATGCAAACAACAAAAACCTTCATAGAATGTTTAAATATAAAAGAGCACAAACAACCACGTGTAGAATGCTTAAAGTATTTTTTGGCATACACTGCAGATATATTATCAATATTCATAAAATAATCAAGCCATTAACTACCTTTGTGTGAGCATAGAAGGTTTTGTTCCCTTGGTTTATGCCCTTTCCAGTTGAACCAATTTCCATGACCTTTTCCAAGCAATCAAAGAAACAAATTACATTTATGGAAGGGCAAACTTGACATGAATCACAGGGAAACTGCTTAACATAGAAAATGAAGGGGGGAAAAGCAACAGTAGGCATACTAACGAAAGAACCCCCTCCAATTACATGGTGCAAAACAAGTTCAACCAAAGGAGAAGAATACCAACTGAATCAGTGTGCTATTGAGACCACGAACAGCATCCGACTGCTGATCAAGTTCAAGTAAAAATCTCCTGCTACCAAGGTAACCCCAGGCCTCACCAGTGAAAACAAGAAAGACAAGCTGCACTAAATTTATAGAAACATTAACAAATGAAAAGGTTATCTTGGAGATTGACAATCCCAGAAATGTAGCTAGAAAGAATGTCATAGAAAACCTGTTTATTAAGGCCGTCTAAACTATCTACATGAGAAAGAGCATCAACTGCTGCCAGCAATGATATGACCCCCTGAAAAGTATTGTGAACAAAGGTTTGGATTTACTTTGCAGAAAGCACATATAAGAGAAGTAATTTTACCACAAAAAATATGAGCTTACAGATATAGGAGAATCTGCACCAAGGCTTTTGTCCCGAAAAAATGACGCAGCATCCATAGAAGCCACTGTTAGGATAATGGGCTTGCACTGATTTGAGGATGAGTTGTTAATTGGTGGGACTGCTGACCAAACACTGCCCTTTATTAAGATGAATAAAATTAGACATTGATGTAAATTTTCAGAAAACATATAATCCTTGAACCTCAATAACATCATTCATCAACATAATAGTTTTAGATGATGAGAAAACATGATATACCATTTCCTTTAATTTAAATTTCATTTTGGAGGGGTAACTAATCACAATTTTGTAACAATATTCCAGAAAAAGGACATGTTTTCTGAACATTACCCTCAACATCCTTGTAAGGACATTCGTGTGTACTGGAATTCACAAATTGAATTCTAGAAATCTAATCCAGTATAAGGCTCACCCCTCTAATCATGCCACCTAAAAGTAAAAATGTAATGTCACCATAAGAATAAACATTGCTCCATCTTGTATATTCAAAGATCAGTTTTCTTCTACTAGCAGAATTGAAAATTGAACAAAAAAATGGAGGCAATTGTTAATTAGGAAAATAGCTAATTGAATGGTGCTGCAAACTATATCCTCATATTATTTCTGAAGCAATTATCATTTTTTTTTTCCTTTTCCATTCGTTTTCTGGAATCTGATGCTTAGTTAAGTTTATTATTCTGCAAGGACAGTAACAAAGAAGTAAGCAATCGATGAATTCCACCCTTTCAATACATATACTAGACAAAAGCTTATATTTATTTTGAACCCAAATCAATCAAAACTGAACTAACAGATTGCACAATGAAGTGGTAACTCCACAAGAAAGGAAACTTCACCTGTATCCACCTAATGGAAGGCAAGTCTCTTCTGTCAAACAAGATTCCGAGTCATGGGTCGCAACCTTAGTTGTCTAATGCAAGGCAAAAGCATTAAAAACTGGAATGTTTATCATCAACAAAATCTTGCAAGACCACAGTTAAATCAGTAGTAAATAATACCTGCATCACCACATCAAATTCTGCCACATTTGTAGTATAAGATTTCTCTGCTTTCTCGTTCTTTGTAGCAATCTGCATAGCAAGGGAAACCATAAGGATATTTGCATCAGAAAAGGACTAATCTAATGAAACAACTACCAGTCAATATGCTTCTGTGCCTAAAAAATTACCAAGCCAACACATTTTTTGTTCTGATTTAAAAATTGTACTAAATACATCTTACACAATTAATTTTTACACAATTTTAGATATAGCAGCATCTAAGCACCAATCTAGGGTCAAAAGGGAAATTATATTTCTTAAGTTTTATTAATCTCTTCATATTTCCTTCCGCTATTGCTTTTAATAAAAGATTCCCGTAATGTGAGTTTTAATGAGTTTGGATGGTCTTAAATTAAACTAGATTGTAAGATCAAGGCCCACGATCATAGAGTAACAATAACCCTCTCTTAACTATCTAGTTAGTCGATGTCATCTTATAGTTTTGGTCACATATTTTCATCTGGTTCACCTTCTATTTTGGGTACAATCATCCGCTTGCTTTGTCTGTTTTCCTGTGTACTACCTATATTCTGTTGAATTCTTCCGGCATGACATCAATATTGCTTGAATAATTGCATTAAATATTGCTTTTAGTTGAAACAAACCACACCCAGCAGATCAAAACTACAAATGAACCAAGCAGGTATAAATGCTGAATCAAAATCAGCAAACCGGTGTCTAATAAATTTAAGGTGGTCTCTTAATCTATTTTCATCAAACAACTGCAAATTAGACTAAATAAATCGCAAAGATAATTAACTAAAATCATTGTCTCAGGCTGACAAAAATCCAATATTCTTGCAGACGAGATAGGATCACTAGGTTAGACTAAATGTCATCTTACAAATCATTGCAATCAGATCATACTGAATATATAGGAAACTGGAAGCTACATGACTTACTTCTTGCAAGGCTGATGTGCTACTTTCAGAAAGTAAAAACACGGGAAAATTATATGATTTCCACATGATTCCAGATCCCTGTAAAAAGGCATGAAGACCAGCATAACAGTTACTAATAACAAAATCCTGAAAGATTTTACAATAAGAACCAGTTAAAAAATAAACTTCAAAGCATCTTATCCGCGTATGGGTTACTGGCATACAATTGGGTTCCACTCATAAGTTGTGTTAAGATAAGGTGCAAATTCAGCTTGTGGAAACTTCTGCGCGGGAGAGAATCCTGCAGGAAAGAGCTTTAACTGTTAGAAAAATAAGCATATTTCCATGACCCACCCTAGCTCTGTAGAGAAAAGACTAAGAAATAAGTAAGAAACTGGATCACCTTTTAGCTTATGTTGGATTTCAACCCCCGATTCAACTAAAACACCACCAACGTTCCTGGCAAAGCTTGAATCGTTTGATACTCTGAAATTGAAACAGGTATTTGACAATAAGATTATCATAGAGAAATATCGCTTCAACAAACAAATCATCAGGAAGCCATAACATTCATTCCAGAGTTTATAATCTTTGTAACTTATTGAAAGCTAGAAGTCAAAACTTTAGCCATAAATTGCAATGACGGGATAGTAGCTCACTAGCTCTCTACTAGAAATCTTCGGAAATTTTCAACTTGGAAACTTCTAACCCATGAATATTTATTGAAGATCATGCTCATATGACTACTTTTGTCCCCAGAATTAATATTCTTGACTCAGAGTGAGAAACATGTCCATACATCCATTCTTAAATGAGTTTGACCTTTGAGTATTATTCTGAACATCCTTAATTATCATTGCTTTGATATAAAACCAAATGTACAAAGGTACTACACTAGTCTTCATTTTCCATATATTATTCTAAAACACAAACAGTACCTTATTATCTTCTTCTTTTTTTCCTTTTTTCTTTCAATTAACATAGAGAACAGAATGCTGATCTTAAACAGCTTTCAAAAAACTACAAGAAAAATAATTCCACAATCACCAAAACAAGCCCAATCCTCAATATACTAGATAGCATTCCTCTGGCATTTAAAAAAACTCTACTCTGGCATTCCTCAATATACTTTAGTCAGCGGCCTCCAACGGTGTTCATGAGGTTTGCTAAGGCTACTTAGAATGCCCATACCTAATGCATAAAACCACGATGAGAAGCGAAGCTAGAATCGGTGCTTGGGCAGACTTCATTAGTAGCTTCGAAGTTTAGATTCATGTTTCTTTATGTTAAAGCCATTGGTTCTCATTTCATTTTCTGTTTTCTAGATGTTATAGTGAAAAGGCATTTTCTTAATTTTCCGGTTTGCTGGAAATTTTTGGTTTTAACTTTAGAATCTCACTTTTTAAAAAAAAAAAAAAAAATCTATTTAGAGTCTCAAGTATTTGTTGATGTCAAAAGAATAAGAATTCTATTTCTGTTAGGAATTTCAGCATTATTGCTCAATGATTAAGGACTGTGTTTCTTTTCCATTTTATTTCTTTATTTATTTTTAGATCAGAAAACTTTCAAACTGACTAGCAGCTCTATGTCAATGTTGTTTGTAGCCTTGTTGCCCAACTATATGTTTGTCGTCTTGTTTACGGCATTTTCTATGGATTGTAGTCAAAAGATACCAGATGTCGACAGAATGGTCAAGTTTTAAGCTTCATTTATCCAAAGTTATCGCATGCTCTTAAGAAACCCAAATTAGACACAATTTTTTAAGTACAACAGCTAAGGCCTTTGGTTTGATATCATAATTCAAAGCATGTATAACATAGACAGTTCTACGGCAGGTTTGATATCATAATTCAAAGCATGTATAACATAAATGTCCCAAAAGAATATATAAGAAATTAAAATGCACGCATATACACCTAAAAGGGGGATTGGAATGAACCTTTTGGTAAACAATTCCGGTTAACGAGGGAAACAAATCAATAAAGCATAAGCAATAAATATTTTCCCTCAACTAAAAAATAGTACAAAGATCAGAAACAAGAGATGTACATGAATATGAGCGAGACACTCGCACTCCTAGGCAGAGGATCTCAAAAGCAAACTGATAGGTAGAACATACCTACTAAAGAAACCTTCCATGTCATCCATTGACAACAAAATAGCAGATGGCTGAGCCAACTCTTTGTTGCTCTTGTATTTTATAATTGGAGCAACCACCTTATCTCGACCTGGATCTGAGAAACAAAACAGTAGCAGGAATAGCATCAGTTGACAAACAGCAATTGGAAGAACTAGGGTTAGGAGAAATTTAAGTAAAACAATTTCGCAACCCTCCAGGTGCAGTGAGAGAGTTAAGTTCTTACTTGAGCAACCAATCTCTCCGGAAAGATTGACTAGTCGTACACAAGGGTATCCATCAACAGTCATGTACATTGACTTCTGAAGATCAGGAACTGATTCCATTGAGTTCGTTTGTCCTAATATTTCCAAATTAAAGAGAAATGCTCAATTCAATTCGAAACGCCAAATCAATAATATTAAAGAACAATAAAAATCGAAAACTGAAGTAAACGAAAAGATATCAAACTATCAAAGTAGTTATTCCAAACAAAAACTAAAACAATCCTAAAAAAATTCAGTCACAAAAGAAAACAGTATTCCATAAAATTGAACGTATTTCCATTTTCCAGGCAATCAAATCAATAAGCATATCCGAACTTAAAATTAAGAGTTAGAAATCGCATATGCAAAAGAAAACTTTACCAGACAGCGATGAACGAAACCGGATAATGAAGAGCAAAATGAGAAGAAAGAATTTTATAGCCATAGCAAAGATTTGGACGGAAACCAGAAACCCTAAACCATTCTATATGCAATCTTCGATAGCCAAAAGCTGAAAACGATAAATTAATGGTAAAAAACTCTGGGAAAGGAAAAAACGAGGGAATGAAATAGTGTAGTGGTCCGGTAAGAAAAAATGATTAAAGGGGGAAACTTTCCATTTAGTCCCTCTAGTTTAATTAGTCTCTCTAGTCGTAACGGAAGAGCACACATAAAAAAGAATTAAACAAATTGTAAAACTAAATTAATCCGATATTAAAAAAAAAAATTACTGGTATATTTTTAAGTTCCGATATGTTTATGGATTAAAAGAAATGTTAGGATTCGATTTGTCCAAATTATTATACAGGAACTAAAATAATTTTTGTTTGGAGCATAGGGACTAAATGTAGATTTTACCCAAAAGACAAGAAATTTAGGTATTACGAAGCTAAACAGCGTCGTTTTGACGAGGGAAACTTTTAAAACAAAATGGCAAATGAAAGAAAATAAGTGGTTTTAGCTTTACATCCCACTCGAAAAACCCTAATTCATCTGAGAACCAAACTTCGCCGTTCGTCGACCAATCATTTTCCCGCCCCGCCACCAAACTCAAGTGCTTATGGCTTATATCCAGCGTGGTAGACATGCCCTAAGGCAAATTATCAAAGAAACGAATGTCCAAAGCCATGATCGTTTGATTCAACCTCTGTTCTATGCTTGTCAAGGAATTAGATACAGAAAGTTGGACGTCATTCTTACGACGGTGAATCTTTTCAATCCAATAATCTTTTCTTTTTCTTTTTACTTTTTTTTTGTTGTTTCAGACTTTAAAGTGATAATCATTTTTGCTTTGTTTCCATTTTGTTAGAGCATTGAGAAGCTTGGCAAAGCTGGTGAAACTGTCAAAGTTGCTCCCGGTTATTTTCGCAATCATCTGATGCCAAAATTGCTTGCTGTTCCTAATATTGATAAGTTCGCTTATCTCATTAGGGAACAGCGTAAGGTCGCTTTTCTTCTCTCTTCAGTTTGTGTTTGATGCTTGGAACTTCTGGTCTTGCAATGCTGTTGCTTGTTTTAAAAAACAGAAAAAATTCGGTTGATATTGATCAAAATTGGACTGTTAATCTACAAATAAATATGCATCAATTTGTTTTCCTTTAAACACACAGGTTTTTATGCATAACAAATTCTTTTATTAACCTTTTCTGATTACACATTTAAGGCAAAACAATCTTGACATATAGGTTTAATGTTTTCACTATGTTACCCGATTTTTGGAGTGAACTATGTTGCTAGGTCGTTGGATATTGAAATGTGTCCATGGCAAGTATGCTCACCGATTTTAAGTTTTCTAATATATTTACAGGAACATATATCTATACTATGTACAAATATATATCGAACACAAAGATATGAGGGAAATGGATAGTTCATCTTAGGGCCTGAATGTCGATATAAGTACATGTTTAAAAATTAAAATGTATATGTTCATTTTTCTTCCTAAGTTTTTCTACCCTTCTATCCATATCTGAATGTGTTTGACATGGTATTCTAATAAAAGGGAAGAGTCCAGGTAACTACTTTCATGTTGCTGTTGACTTTTAGTTAGTTCTTGCCGGTTATGATTTAAGTAGTGCCCTTTCTTAGATGTGTATTGTTTGTTATTACAGCCTTATAGAGTAAATATGACTCATCTTATAATGGCAATGCAATTATATCAGTTATTGCATACTCTCACTCTGTTGTTCTTTTGGAGGATTCATATGTTTCTTATGGATATATGATACTGATGAAATCCATTATTTGTTTGAGAGAATTATGCATGTTCTGCCTATCTAGTTTATCAAATTAGGTTGCTGTTTTGAGGTCTTGAATTCGTTGTGATACTTCTTATTTTCAGTTAGATGATAACTTACCTGTGGTATACTTCCTTCTCAGATTTATCAACCTAAGGAAGAAGTAGTTCAAGTAGTTACTAAGAAGAACGTGGAAGATAAGACCAAAGAATATGAAAAGGCAGCATATCGTCTACTTAATAGCCGGCTGGTTAGTTCCCTATCATGAAGCCCTTAATCTAGTGAATATTTTTCAGGTTTTTGATACTTATACCCCCCCCCCCTCCTATGCCCAGAAATATACACAATAAACAAGCCCTTGGCAATATGTGTGTGTACATTTTAAAGGAACTAGTGTATAACCTGTATTGCGTTTTATAGGTATTAAGGAGATCTATCAATGTTGAAAAGTTTCGTGCTCATTCAACCAAAGATGACCCAATTGAATTGCAGTCACCTGTGACAAAAGATGAACTTGTTGCTGAGGTATGGTCATGTATTTATCGATAGTAATGGTTTCTCTCACATCTCTATGATATATCAGCTTGTGTCTTTGTTAAAGGAAAAACTTATGGGGGTTTTGGTTTCTAAGATATCTTCATGGAGATATGGATTTTCGTTAGTGAGACCAATCTTAACATTTAAGACCCGAAGTTGGGACATCTTGTTTTTGTTAATTTCCATGTACATACTCCATTATCAAATAATCACCTCCATACTGTTTCAGGTTGCAAGGCAGCTTTGCATTAAAATAGAACCTGAAAACCTGCTCCTTCCAACACCATTGGAGACGTTCAGAATGTTTGATGTGCAATTGCAGATGCCAAAATCCATACCTCTCCCGGAAGGAAGGTTTAAGTGGACGCTTAAAGTTAAGATCAGAGGTAAATAAACAGAGAAGAGCAATTGAAGCTCGACTAAAAACAGCTTTCAAGTTTCGGAGATTCCTGAGAAATAGGGTTTCATATTATATTATTGCAGAGGAAACCTGTCTTCTTTTTGAATTAGCTTGAGACTGGAATGATAGGAATCAAATGCAGGTAGACTGATGATGATCTTTGTTGTTTAGTTATGCTATTTGTCCTTCCAACTCTTTGTTTGAACAAAAAAAGGTAATAAATTTCTCTTTTTTCATTAAGCTATTTTGTGTAGAATCTGCATTATTAGACACAGAACATGATTGAAATGAACTAAAACTTTGTACGAAATTATAAAATCAGTAGACAAATGTTTTAAAAATCATTAGATTTTGAGTAAATGTCGTTAACCATTTTTAAAAAATATATAATTTCTTACTTTTAACTTGATTTTTAATAAAGATGATATTTTAATTTTTTTCCACTATCATGAGAGGTAATGTAAAATTAAAGTTATTTGACGACAAAACATACGACTCTTAAATAAAATTCTAAAACCTTTTATCAAATGGTCTATTAGTTCAGTTGGTTAGAGCGTCGTGCTAATAACGCGAAGGTCGTAGGTTCAAAACCTGCATGGGCCATTTTGTTTTTTTAAACCTTTTCCATAATAAACGGTGCCGTTTACTTTGCCAGGTTTACCGGAAACGATGCCGTTTATTTTGCCGTTTTAAGCAAACGCGGACGTTGTGAGTTAACAATATTCATTTTATTTTATTTTTTTCTAAAGATGACGTGGATTAAATGATTTTCTAAAAATATGAATTTGGTTGGTGTTATTTTTTAAAAAGACGAAATGATATTTTATTTAAAAGAAATCTAATTAACTCTCATCGAGTGTTGCTGTAAATATATGTAATAGAAAGAAGAAAAAAAAAGATTTTCTCTTGAACATAAGTAATTTTAAATATAAAAAATTAAATTCATTATTTTAATTTTAAATATAAAAAAATTAAATAATATTATTCGGATAATTATTTCATACACAAACATTTATTGCAGAAACATTATTTTACAAAAATGCTTTCAGTGAAATTAGTTTTTGAATTAAAACTTAAATCCTTAATCATGTTATCCTAAAATTTAACAAGTTATTCGGGCACGATTCAAGTGTGTTCGACTTGAGACCTTAACAGTTTGACTTGAACTGAATTGGCTCAAGCTCGACTTAAAAAACACGTGAATAGACTTGAAATAATTATATATACATTTTATATATACTTGTACGTTTCAGTGTTATTAACTTATTATCATGATAAAATACTTTAAATCTTCTTCGAACTTATATAATTTAGAAAATATAATATAATTACATGTAGGTTTTAAAAATAAATATTATATTTTTTAAAACAGTTCTTCACATGTTATTTTTCTAAACTTAAAAAAATATTTAAAAGCAATTTAAGGAAAATAATAAATTAAACTTGAATTGAATTCAGACCGTCTAATTCGAACTCGAATTTACAATTTCTAATTCAATAAATTTTATACCTAAACTGAATCGAATAATATATTTTTAAATTAAATCGAGTTTAAACAGACTCGGGTTATTTATTGCCCCTAATTGGGATGATTTAAATTAGAATAAAATGGACCACAAATTAATAAGCCAAATTGGGGGGGGACGTGATTCTAATTTCTGGGAGCCAATGATCCAGCCGCCAACACACGTGTGAAGTTGTAATAATATTATCATTAACGTAATTTTAGACATGACAATAGATTTTAATTTAATTACGATTTAATAATTAAAAGTATACTCTAAAATAGATATTATAATAATATTATAACTATTAAAAAAATAATATTATTTAACTTATAAGTGTAAATTAGATATTATAAAAAAACTATTTATAAGATAATTTTGCAGTAAAATTTATTTAAATATCAAAATTTAAATATTTAAAAAACAGGCTACAAATAATATTTTTTAAAAATCATCTTAAATGCCTAAAGTAGAAGTACTTTAAACCAACCTTTAAAGAGATTTTTTAATTAATGTATAAAATTTTATTTTTCTGAATCGAATTTTTATAGTATTATAATAAATACATTACTCTCACAATATTTATAAAATTTCTTCGGAACTATATAAACTATTTTTATAATTATTTTATCGATATATGACATGTTTTTCAAGTTCTCCATAAAAATAGGAAGAAGCGATAATGGCGAGCAGACACTTGACCGACCCATTCTCTAGACAAATAAAAATCCAGTCTTGACTCTCGCATCTTTCTTCCACATCTGAGACCCGCTCGAGTTAGACTCACCGCTCGAGTTAGTCTTCTCTGCCATTGCTCTTCGTACTTTCAATTCGTGAGGGAAACTTCCATTTCGTTTCTTCTCGTCTTGTTTTGTTTCCCTTTTAAATCAAATAAACCCAACAACATTTGTATATACCCTTTTCTTTTCTTTGATTATTTTTCTCTCTTTGAGTTTGATCTCTTTCCTCTTCTTTAATTACTACTGCATAACAATCTTCTCCCAAAACCCAGGATTCTTCTTTTGTTCTTTTGTTTTTTTTATTTTTTGTTTTCTCTCAGATCATAATTTGCTTTTGTTAAAGGAAGGTTGGTCCGATGAGTTCCAATACTCCATCATCCAGCGCTGGAGGTGTTGGATCGCCGATTCTGCAGCTCCTAGGAAAAATTCAAAGCGACCCAAATGTAATCTCTGTTCTTTTCTTCTTATGTTCTTTGTAGTTTGACTTTGTTATATGTTGGAGGTTTGATTCAATTTATCATCTAGTTTAAGTTTTTTCTTTTCTTTTCTTACTTTATATTCTTGTATTTTGCACTAATTTTGATGTTGTGATCGGGTTTTTGTTGCTAGTTTTGTGTTATAATTTGTTTCGAAGTTAGAATTGGAACTAAGGCTTATTGGATGCACTGGAATTATTAGTTAAAGCTAACTGTTTGTCTTTTGTAATTGTGGTTTTAGATATTAGAACTGATGAATGGTTTTTTAAATGTCTTGATTTGGCAACTCTGGATTGCAATACTAAGTTATAACCCCTTTATTTTCTGTTTGATTTTCATCTCAGACTCTAAGTTTACTCAACAGGAGCTTCCAGCTTGCAAGCCAATTCTCACGCCACGGTGGGTGAGTTTTTAGTGTTCTAATGATTTCGAGTCCATGAACAATGGTTCCGTTCCAATTCGATTGTGTTTTATGAAAACTGTTTTTGCTAAATATGGTGTTTCTTGTTATGCAGGTCATATCAGCCTTTATGCTTGTTAGCATTGTCTTCATTCCAATTGGAGTGGTTTCTCTGTTTGCTTCTCGAGATGTATGATTGTAACAAAAAATGAATCTTGCATTTTTGGTTGTGTTTCTTTACTGTATTGATTAACCATCAACTTTTTTGTTATCAGGTTGTCGAGATCGTTGATCGGTATGAAACTGAATGTGTGCCTGAAAACTTCAGAAATGATAAGGTCTCATTCATACAAAGCATGTCGACAAACAAATCATGTTCCAGAAGAGTGACTTAAGTTTCTTATGTAGCCACTCTTCAAAACAGCGAGTAAAAGCAAGCATGTACTAAAGTCAGCTGTTTTGCTTATGTCCTTTATGCTAGCGGCCATATGTAAAGAAATTTCAATGAGATGCTTTCTTCGAATTTCCAACCATGGTCTTCAGTGTCTCATATTAGTATATCACTGATCATAATTAACTCCTGCAACTAAATGAAAAATAAATGTATCTTCTTATTGTTCTCTCCTTACTTTTTCAAGGTTCCGAAGCGTATGAAGCAGCCTATCTATGTATATTACCAACTTGACAACTTCTACCAGAATCATCGGAGTTATATTTTTTCCACCTTTTCTACAAGTTTTGCTCTCCATTAACTGCTCTATTGCACGCTGGCCCGTCTTTAAAATGATGTTGAGGATATCCTTTTTTTTTTCATTTCACACACCGTGCAATATATTTGAACTACTTATGGAGCGGAACTTGAGATCTTTGAAGGAATAGTGGAATCTAAGAGTTATGTAGGAATGATAGTGGTTAGATCTTTGAAATTTTATGCCTTGATAAATTCTTTTATTGGTTTGAGATGTTCCCTTTGGGGCACTAAAATATTTATATCGATATTCTAAACTATTCTCATGCTCTTTTTTAGGTTTATGAATTTGGTTGTGTTTCATATCTCTTTTTATCGGTTTGGTGACAACCCATTGTCTTCGCCCCGTATTTGTTGTATTTATGTTGATCCGTTTCAAGCTATTGCTCCTTTTTTCTTTTCCCTTTTATTTATGATGATTCTTTTGCATAAAGTTTGGAGATGTCTTTTATAATTCAGGTACGTGAAGAGCCGAAGTGACTCACAGTTGAAAGACAATAACAGTTGGGATGATGTTAGTTCTTGTAAGCCTGAAGATGATGCTAATGGCATGCCAATTGTCCCCTGTGGTCTTATAGCTTGGAGTTTATTTAATGATACCTATAATTTCTCCCTCAACAACCAGCAGTTGGCAGTGAACAAGAGTGGTATCTCCTGGAAGAGTGACAGGGACAGTAAATTTGGGAAAGATGTATTTCCTATAAATTTTCAAAATGGAACTCTTATAGGTGGTAAAAGTCTTGATCCAACTGTCCCGGTAAGCTTTCATCTTCACATCTGTTATTATTTAGCTGTACTGTTGTATTCTCCGCTCTACATAGTTTTTTCAACTACTGTTGATTTAGAATGAAAATAAAATGTACAAAAATTTCAGAATACTAAGGATTTTTATCTTTGGAATTCCTTCCTACCTGCATTGAACTATTGGCAAACTTATCCGGTTTGATCCGTATAACAGTTAAGTAAGCAAGAAGATCTTATTGTTTGGATGCGAACTGCTGCACTGCCAACTTTTAGAAAATTGTACGGGAAGATAGAACGTGATCTCCAACCAAATGAAGTCCTACACGTGACATTGGAGAACAACTACAACACATATAGTTTCAATGGCAAGAAAAGACTTGTGCTTTCAACTACTAGCTGGCTTGGTGGGAAAAACGACTTTCTCGGCATTGCTTATCTCACAGTTGGTGGGCTATGCTTCTTTTTGGCTTTGTCATTCACTGTAGTCTACCTGGTGAAGCCTAGGTAATTTCTTTGATCCTATTCATTTTCCCCATATCAAACAAGGCATCTAGGCTTAGCTTTCACATACGAAAGGTTGGTGTTATTTGTACATAATTTTTTTCGTTGCTGATATGAATATAACATGTTAGTAATACAAATTAGGATAGGATGTTTAGGGCATTTGAAAGCTAGCATCCTCTTGTAGATTTTTCTGGGTTCATTGGATTATTACTGTCTGAGTATCATAATATAATATTGGGTTGTTGTATGCCGATGACATATCGTTTTACCATTTCAGGCGACTCGGAGATCCATCGTATTTATCATGGAACAGAAATCCAGGAGGTCATTAAGCAGTGCAAGAAGAACCTGGAACCTCTCATCACCAGTGGCTGCCATTGGGTTGATCGGTTGATGTATTATAATAGCCTATATATATAATCTGTGTTTGCCTGATACTTGGTGTATTTTGAGCTGTAGGGACAATCCCATGCCAGATTGTATGTAAAATTTCAGCAACAATACAGTACATAGATCTTTAATTCTTGCAACTATTGTGTTTCATGTTTTTAATGTGAAGGGAAAGTATGGTATATTCACACAATTCTTTTAGTAGTGAAATGCAAGGAGAAACAATGTCCATGTTACTACTTCGTTAAGAGTTTAGTAGTGAAATGTTAGGTTTTTAATAAATTTTAATTCTATTTAGAGGGAAGATGAGAGAGATTTTATGGGGGAAATGAGTTTGAATATGATAAAATAAAAAAAGAATATATTAGTCAATTGATAAAATGTAGGTATGTCATAATCAAACACAAATAAGAGTGTGTTCGTTCGTTTAATTTTAACCGAACAAATAAATTGACACAAACATAAACGAACATAATATTTTTTGTTTGTATTCGTTCATTAGAGAATATAGCTTGTTCGTGTTTGTAAATGTTCGTACTTTAACATGATAAACGAACATAAACCAATACATATAATACGTTAAACATTTAATATTTTGGGTTAATTTGATAAATTCAATTAATTAACATATTTTAAACATAATTAATTAATATTTAATATTTAAAAAAAAATTTAATCATTACCCAAAACGTAAAATTATCTAATAACTTAACTAATTCTATTTTGGTTAGATCAATTAGTTCAGTTTAATCAAATAATAAATAGTCTTAAAATATGTGAATAAATTTGAACGAATATAAATGAACGAAAATAAACGAATGGATTACTGAACATTCATAAACATAAATGAACGAATAAGCTCCTTGTTCATATTTATTCATTTAATTAAACAAACAAAAAATCTTATTCATATTTATTCATTTAATTAAACAAACAAAAAATCTTAGTCATATTCGTTCGTTTAATAAATAAACGTACTTCTCACTAAATAATCCACTTAATATTTGGTTTGTTTACCGTCGTAACCAAATATAATTGCTCAAAATTAAATCTAAAAGCTAAAGTAAAGTTGTCTCTTTAAAGTAATATGATCAATTTTTCTTTGATTTATTTGAATTTAAAAAATTAGAATTAAATTATCAACAACCAGTCGATTAAATGAATAATACACTAGATCTTTAAACAAGAATTGAAATACTAATTTAACATATTTTATTTAATATTTTATTTAACATATTTAAAGAACTAATTATTATGAACACTTTTATGAATATTTTATTGAAAAAATAATTTTTTTTTTACTTTAATTTTTAATAATAATCATGTGAACCTAATAGCTTATTCCTTGATTTAATTAAATAATAAACACCCTAAACATATATGAATAAATTTAAATAAAAATAAACAAACGAACATAAATGAACGAATTATTAAATGTTCACGAATATAAATAAACGGATAAATCATTAATTCGTGTTTATTATAAACGAATATAAACAATTTTTCTGTCAAACAATTCACTAATAATTCGTTCAATTTTTGGTTCTTTATAACCTTGCTCGATAAACATCGTCTAATTTAAATACTCCTTTTAAGCACCCTTTGGTGTTTATAACAGGAAGATTTTTAAGCTTATCGCCTACAGTTTCTGATAATAAAAGTAGCTTAAAAGAAGATTTGGGGACAATTCTTTATGGAATGTTTGACACACTATGAAGAACTTTATAATAAGAGTTTTGACTTTAGCTTTACTCCCATCAGATCTATCAATGTTATTCTTTATAAAAAACTCAAATTAACACTTATTTTTTTTCAAAAAAATCAGAGAATTCTCCATAAGCTTTTAATGAAATATTTTTTTTAAAAAAAAATCCCAACATGGATTGAATCAAAAATAAGCAAAACTTGTTGCTCTTAATGTAAGAAATTCATAGCTTTCAATTTTTTTAGTTTATTATCAATTTTTCGCACAAATAGCTTTTTAGATTTGTTTTTGTTGCTTACCTTGACAACTTTTTTAAAATAATAATTATTGAACATATAACCTCACTAATAACTTTCAAAGACAATTCCTCGAATATCTTAGCTTCATCTACACTTATCTCCATAGTTATCATTTATGAGTTTACGCTTACACCCTGAAATAGAGAACGTTCGGTTAAATTCTTTTTTGTCATTTTGACCGTTTCGTAATGTTCTGTCTTTTCAATAAATGTAAATCCACCTCTCTCTTTAAAAGTTCTCTGATAATTATTTTTTTCTCTAGTAATATATTTAACACTTTATGAGCTAGAGCATTAATTCAAGATTTTTAACTTTTAATTTATAATATATTTTTGCAGTTTGTTATCTGTTTTTTTAACATGTAGAGTTTTAATTTTTTTTATATGATTGTTAAAAACATTTTAATAAAATTTTGAATTCAAACTTGCTCTGATACCATCATAAGAAATTAAAGCGATTCTTTCCACAAATGTTACTTCAATGTATTTGTCATGATCCTTCAGATACAAATATTGATGCACGAACCGGATGTTATACTTATACGATTAATAAAAACTTTTAATGGCTGAAGCTAAATTCTGTGCAAACAGAAGAGGACTTTCCGTATATTGCCTATAAGATAGATGATTTCTCTCTTGAATTAGAGGTACTTTTTGTTGTATAAAATATATTTGTATAACTATTTTAACTAATACGCGTTTAATATTATTATTTAATTTTGTAGCTAATTGATAGCTTGATGATAGATTCTTATGCTACTATTAACGAATGGGAGAGAGAAAAATTTTAAAACTGTTATTGATTATCTTGTAGGGGGTGTATAAAATATATTTGTATAACTATTTTAACTAATACGCGTTTAATATTATTATTTAATTTTGTAGCCAATTGATAGCTTAATGATAGATTCTTATGCTACTATTAACGAATGAGAGAGAGAAAAATTTTAAAACTGTTATTGATCACCTTGTAGGGGTAGTTATGTTATACAAAAGAGATGATGGCTTTAAAAAATATAAGATTTTTTAATTTTATCATTCAATTTATTGTTTAATTTGTTTATTTCTATTTTTTTTAAAAAAAATTTACAAGAAATCTCGTCTTGTTCTGATCATAGATGTACCGAAACATATCGTTGTTATTAATAGATAAGATACAAATGAAAATACTGATAAGAATTATTGGTTAATCCAAAATTCTTGAGAAAAAAATATGAGGAGTTGAAGGTATTGGTAAAGTTAATTAGAATATCAAAATAAATGATCGATATTTACTTACAAGGATTAGCTATTTTATTTTTTTCACCCGAGTCCATCGCATCCACTAGTTAGGGTTAAGAGTTTAGTTTTATCCAGACTATTATTATTTAAATAAAAGGTTTTCTGAACAATATACACTCTATTATCCACAAAATTGCTGTTAATAAAGTTTAATAGTATAGTTCTATCTAGACTATTATTGTTTGAGAAAAAGGTTTAGGAGTTTAGTTTTATCCAGACCATTATTGTTTGAATAAAAAGTATTTTGACCAATACACTCTATTATCTATAAAATTTAGCTATTAGTCAAGTTTAACAGTGTAACTCTATCTAGACTATTATTGCTTGAACGTTTTGTGAAATAATATATACCCTATTTTATTATCTATAGAATTTGTCTATTACAGAATGTTATATCTTGTCTCTATCATGTAGATTTTCACTTCAATTTTGTTAAAGGTAAAATAAATTAATTTTTTTAACAAATGAGATAATATAACTTACTACTATTATTTGCTTTAATTGGATTATTAGCTTTAGAAATGGGTTGTATTTCAGGCTTAAATCTTAATAATACTTCAGGCTTTAGGCTTAAATTGGATTTGGGTTTTATTAGTTCTTAGATTATTTTTTAATTTTTATTAGGATTTTATTGTTTATTATTATTAGAAAATCTATAATATTATTAAGATTTTTTTAAAATATATTTATTTAAATAAAATATTAAAATTGTATTATTCAATTATAAATTTTATATACAATAAAATATTTTATTTTTTAGCATTTATAATATAATTGTCATATTTTTTTTTAAAAAAAAGAAAGGACGTAGACAATCTAGTTGCAAACGCTTGCTCTAGTGTTTTAGTACGCATAGCCAATTCAAAAAAGATATGGTCTATAGATCAAAAATCAAATACATGTAAATTTTTTTCTTCAGTTTACATCTGAATCTTCTATATCTCAATTTTTTTTGTTAAAATTAATTATAAAGCGAACCTACTCAATTGAAAGAACTTTTGGTTACACTCAAATATATATATATATATATATATATATATATATCGATTTATTTAAACAAAATAAACGAATTAATCTCCCAAACTATCATTGTAGGTTGGTTGGGACACCAGTCCACCCCAGCTCTATGATCTCTCATCGCGCACGCGCATTCTTCTTTTATAAAATACATAGCAGTTTATCTTCTATTTCTAGATTCATCTGCCTAAAGATCTATTGCTATATAATAATACTTTTAAAAACTGATTTACATACGATCATACTTTAACTTCAAATTCTGGTTTCAATTAAATTTATTTTTAAAAAATAGATGAATAGAAAAAAATTCAAAAGACCCTGAAACGTTTTTTGTTGGAAAAAGTAAAAATTACTCTTTTTTTTTTTTAGAGAAAACCGATTTGGGTGATCTATGCTTTGGAAAACAAAGGGATGGAAAGGAAAAGTTTATGTATTTTGTATAGGCAGAGTCAGTATTTAGAGTTAAGGGGAGAAAACATAAATATTTAGAAGTAAGAGAAAAATTCATAAAAAATAATTTTAAAAAATTTAAATAAGAGGACAAAAGTAAAAAAACTTCAAGAGTGAGGGGCGATTATTCCTCCCCACCCCACACAGCTCCGTCCCTATGTATAGGAGGATTGTTGGAAGATATCCAAAGAATGCGTAAATAAAACTAATTAAATTTATTTATTTTTAAAAATTAAAATTAAATTAATAAAATATATAAATTTATAATTTATAATATATTATATAAAACTTTTAAATATTATATCATCCATTTAATAGTAGTTAATAATTTAGTAATAATAATATAATAAAATTTAAAGGTGAATATTTATTATATAATTTTAGAATTTCAATAATTATTATATTTAAAATTATTATATAAAACTTTGTTCATAAATCATTTTTTTCTGGACAACAACACAAATGTACTTATATTTACTCAAAATTTTCAATGGTGTATAAAGCTTGTATATGTTAAACGTGTCTCATGTAATTTCTTTCCATCATTCAAAATACTCTTTAACCCTAACATTAATGCATCGTCGAGGGAGATTATGAATCCTATCACGTTATCTATAATTTTTAACTAATAAAAATTATCATTCTATTATTAATCATTTATGTTATTAATTTAAATTTTTAAAAATATATATTTTTAAATGATACAAAATGAAGAGATTTATTTATTAAAAAAATAACTTCAAAGATACTGATGAAATAAATGATTATGATTGATAAGACATGATTAAGTGATAAGTCAAGATTATGATATAATTTATCGTATTAGAGACACATGACAAAGTTGGTGAACATTAAAATAGCTAAGATAAAATAAACAAATGAGATAAAACAAAGGGAATAAAATTAATTTTATCTTTTCTTTTTCTTTTATTATTATTTTTTTTGGACTCATGATCGTCTTTTGGACAGTTGTCTTTCGTATGATGGCGCTCAACCAGATGTTGCAATCTTCTCAAATCCATGATCTGAAAGCTCATGGCATGAAATACAAATTATGCAGTCTCCTTAAACGAGGCATAGACCACTTAAAGGCCTGTCAATTCATGGCATTAACATCAAGAGTTGATGAACAAAGATCCATACCCGTTTTGATAGGAGGAGCCTTTTCCCTACAAAAGTAGACCTCAATCCCATCATCATCGTCTCCAGGAATCCCGTCCAGAACTTTTGCTTCAAAAATCTTAATTTCATTTTCAGGCGTCCTTCCCTCAAAGGTTAAATAATATAAAAAACCTCTAGCAGGTTGGTAATTTGCCTTCTCCAGTCTCACAAACTCATAATTTGTTTTCTGGAGAAAAAAAAATCCGATAACTATTGTTATTTTCTTCGTTCAAAGATGAAAAAATACATGAAAAAAAAAAAACATAGACTTACCTTATCCTGGTTGTAGTGTTTCATGCCAGCGATGCAACAGAGATGGAGTATTTTCCGATTATAATCAGTCATGGGATAGGGTTTAATTAAACAGCAAGCAATAACTCCAGGTAAATTAGGAACATCAAATCCCTAATGCAAAAGAATGGGGAAACTGTTAAGACGAAAATAAGATAATAAAAGACAAAATCTAAAGAGAGCGCATGGGTATCGTAGATTACATTGCTGGCCTTCACAGCAGCGCAGTAGAGTCTATCCTCTTCTTCAGTAATCCGGGATTCATCATCGGAGTCGGTTTCGTATTCCACCGGATCATTGTACTTATACTCCGGCAGCCTCACTCCGTCAACGAGGTGATAAGGTTTTTCATCATTCCTGCTGTTCGAAGATTGTTGATCCGAAGGCGAAGAGGAAGAGGAAGCGCTCCCTGACATTCTAGATTGAGAGAAAGGGAGAGAGAGGGGACGGCTCCAGCCGGTCTAGGTTAAAATATACCCTTCGTAGTTCGTATATTGGGTGTCTAGGGGACGGGTAATTTTAATTTTGGTTAAATTGCACCTGCGGTCATCCACTTACAGGTAGGTTTTGTTTTTGGTCAACTAACTTCATATATCAGAATTTAAAATTATTTTATCAATTGATTATCAATAATTTAATTTTTAAAATTCAAATAAATAAATAAAATAAAAACTGAAACTTCAAAAACAGATCATATTACTTCTGTTTTTTAGTCTCCAAAGAGCCTTTATATTAATTTTTAGATTTAATTTTAAATAATTATATTTCATCGGTCGATTAATATACTCATTTTTGTTTTATCTCTTACATCATAAATTTTAAAATCATATAAATACCTTTTTTATTTATAATTTTTTTTTAAATTTATCAAAAAAATTATCATTTGACCACTAAATTCTTAACACTACGATAACATGAATATTGTTTCTCCTCACAATAACAACATGGACCTATTAATTTGAAATGTTCATGTTATCTCTTCGTTAAGAGTTTAGTAGTGAAATGTTAATTTCATTTGATAAATTTTAATTTTATTTAGAGACGATGACAGAGACTTTATGAAAAAGAAAGGAGTTTATATTCGATTTAGAATTTGTGATTTAAAAGAATATGATAAAACAAAAAATGTATATTAACCATTCGATTAAATGTAGGCATGTAAACGAACAAGAACGAGAGTATGCTTGTTCGTTTAACTTTAACTGAATAAATGAATGAATACGAACCTAAATGAACACAAAATTTTTTGTTTGTGTTCGTTTATTAAGAAATATAACTTGTTCGTGTTTGTTAATGTTCATTCATTAACATGATACGAACATAAACGAATATAAACGAACACATATAATATATTAAATATTTAATATTTTGAGTTAATTTGATCAATTCAATTAATTAAACAATTTTAAATCAAATTATTTTTTATGGGTAAAGAAACGTACACGCTTATGCCTCGTTCAAAAACCTCTCTAAACCTAAATGAAGAAAAAAGAGTGCACAAGCGAGTACTTAACTAAAATATAAAATTATCTAATAGATAAATAAATTCTATTTTAATTAGATCAATTAATTTAATTTAATTAATAAATAAACATAGACATGATTCGCTAAGCGTTTGGTTCATTTACCTCCTTAACCAAATGCAATTGCTCAAAATCTAATCTAAAAACTAAAGTAAAGTTGGCTTTTTGGAGACTAAAAAAGAAAAACATAATATTTCAGAAAAGTTCAGTTTTTCTTTTATTTGTTTGAATTTAAAGATTATAATTAAATAACCAACAATAGGTTGAGCAAGGGGATGATACACTAGATATTTAAACAAGATACAGGATTTTAATTTAACATATTTGCAAAACTAATTATTATGAACACTTTTTATGAGTATTTTATTGAAAAAATTAAGGTTATTCCCAACTTTAATTTTTTATTAGTAATTTGTTTTGAACGTTTCTTTCAGATTTATTATTGTTATATAATTTTATTTTATATTTATAGTATCTTTAACGTATAATTTTAAGAATTATAATTGAATTTTATTTTAATCTAAAAATAATTATATTTTTAATTAATTATAAGATTTTAATGATATTTTTATGATTATATATATACATTAAAACTTATTTTATATTTTTCGTACCTCTGTCTTATATATATCTTATAATTTTAGAATAATTGTTTCTTGTCACTGTCTCTATATTTATTCCGGAATTCATATAAATGCAATATAGATTAAAGGAAAGTTTGGTATTTTTGTACAAGAGGATCGTTGGAAAATATTGAAAGAATACGTAAATAATAAGAATTACAATAATTCATTTTTGAAATTAAAATTAAATTGATCAAATATATAAACTTAAACGATTAAATATATTATTATATAAAAAATTAAAATATCATATTATATATTGACAATAGTTAATAGTTCAATGACTGTATTATAATAAAATTTAAAATTAAATACTATTAATAACTTTATTTTAAAATTTATCAGAAATATTTTAACAGCCATTCTTAAAAAGGAAATATTTGAATAAAAAAAACTGGCATCATCCTCATCGGAATCAGCTGTTTCGAATGTTTCTTCGTTGGAATTCATCCGCCATTGAAATAGCAGAGAGAATAGGTATGAAGCTGATCTTAAGAAGTTTTAAGATCACCCCTATGATCTCAATGACTATTTTGATCAGTACAGTAGGCAGGGCATTAACATCAAGAATTTTAAATTTATGACTATTTTGACTATTTTGTAGTGTTTCATGCCAGCAACGTAAAAGGGATGGAGGTCTTCCCGATTATAACCAGTAACACAACAGGGTTTAATTAGGCAACAAGCAATAACTCCGGGTAAATTAGGAACATCAAATCCCTAATGTAGCAATACAAGAAAACTGTTACCACGAAAATAAGATTATAAAAACCAAAATCAAGAGAGAACACAAGATTACATCGCTGGCCTTCACAGCAGCGCAGTAGAGTCTATCCTCTTCTTCAGTAATCCGGGATTCATCATCGGAGTGGGTTTCGTATTCCACCGGATCATTGTACTTATAAAAATCTCTAGAGGAGCACAAGGATGTGACTATCAAACTTTGTCCCTTTTTTTTTTGATTAAATTGTGCATTCTTTGTGTTCCATTCTAGGTTCTATTGCTTCACTTTTGTGCCTTTGTTTTATAAGAATAAACTCTAATGGCTTTCTATTGATAAAATAGGATTAACTTAGAAATAAGTAAAATCAGTTTGGATATCCTGGACTTAAGTCACATGGTATCTTCTTTGGAATTCTCTCTTGTAGTCTTTGATTTTTATTAAATTTAAATAGGTTTGCAATGTCAAATTTGTGTGAGATGGTTTTCTTGATAGTATGGGTGGAATTGCAATTGGGATAGCTGATTTTCTTGCTTAGGTGAGTGATCATGGAATTTATAATTTCATCACATTGCGGTAATTCATGTTTCTTCCTTATGATAAATAGTTGAGTTGATTGAGATAATTGGAAAGTGAGGGTTTGGGCTTTAACTATGCCTATGAGGATGCTTACAATGAGGGGAACCCCTTCTCTTTGATAAATTATATCATGAACACTTTTTACCACGTTATCTGTAGTCCAACAAACCAGATTCATCCATTTCATATTTTTTTTAAGTGAGTGGGTAGTGAACGGATTTGATTACATAGACCACGAATGATGTGATGGAAAGAGTTCGTAATATAATCTCTCCTTTTCTTTGTTTAGTTTTGAGTTATTTATAGAATGGTTTTGCTTTGGCTGCATTGGTGTCTGATATATTGGATGCTGAATACCTGTGTGAATTCTGGTGTTGTGCTTTCTAAAAACATTTCTCTTTTCTGCATTCATGCATATTGGTCCTGGTGGAAACTTTTTGGGAGAGTTGAATATTCCTGAAGCTCAGAGTCAGTAATCCCCTGCCAACTGCACTTGTCAAAATAGTCATTGAGATCATAGGAGTGATCTTAAAACTTCTTAAGATCAGCTTCATACCATATTTCCTCTGCTCTTTCAGTGGCGGATGAAGAAACATTAATTAACGACCAGGATGAGTTGACATTAATCTCTGGATGAAGCAGGTTATTAAATTATCACGAAACTTTCGAAAGTTATATAACAAATGTTAACTTTTAAATTTTATTATAATACGGTCATGTGATTTAATTTTTTATATAATAATATATTTAAATTTTTAAATTTATATATTTAATTAATTTAATCTTAATTTTATAAATAAATAAATTTAATTTTTCATTATTTATGCGTTCTTTAAAATAAAACTTTAAAATCTTAAATAAATCATTTGTTATTTATTCATAAAAAACAAGCTTTTTATCGTTGGTATATTAATATTTCATTATCTAAATTACAAAATATTTTGACTAATTTTGACCGAATGATTAGCACATTTCCAAGCCCTATTTTATATTTTCAGTTTCCTTTTCCGCCGCCGCCATCTCCTTCTTCATACTCCTCTTTTATTCTGATTCTTCATCGCCTCTTCTTTTCTTCCTCATCTCCGCGAGCTCCGTCCAGTCACTCGTGTCAGTGCGTGTTGATACCGGTTAGGTGTCGGAAACGACGAATCCGAGCAACAGAGGTTAAGATTCCTGCCAATTTAATTATTGAACTTCCGATTATAATACAGATTATACATTTAGTTTTGAATCTGTGTATTTTGATTGTCATTTTTAAAACCTTAATTCTAATGTTTGCTTAATGACAGGGTTTGATAACGTTCGAAGTCCGATTATGGCGACTCAGCGAGAAGAGGAAGCGTCTCAGGAAACCACAACTACTCCGCCGGCTAGCCTATCAGAATTGGTGCAGGAACGATACCGGAAGATCAAGGAGCACGCCGAAACATATCCTTATGTGTGGGCATCTTACACGCTTGTTTATGGCACTTTAGCACTTTGGACTGTTTACAGATATAGAAAGCTTCGTAAGACTGAGGATCGAGTACGGGCCCTTCAAGAAAGACTCCGCAAACTTGTTGAAAATGAAGAATCGGCTAACCCTGGTACATCTGTTAGGAAGTCTCCATCTTCTGATGATAAGGTTCCCAAGTAGATAGTTAATTTCCCTTTCATTTAGAACAAAAAAGAAGAAGCAAAGTTTACATTCGATTTGGAAATGCATTATGATGGATTTTGTTGAACTAGCTAGTAGTTGAGGAAGTTATTGTATGAAATTTGGGAGAAAATTTAGGCACCACTTCAATTCTTTACACTGTTTTCATGGATTTAAGACCCTTTTGTTCTTTTAATAATGTAAAGGTTAAATCTCTCTTATAAGATGCATTGGCACTTGAAGGTAGATATGGCATAGATTTGATCTCTGTTATGTACACACTTGAAATTTAGGCTTTTCTCAAGGGAATCGGGAATCCATGATTGTTGACCATGTTCAGATTGGGTAACTCGAAAGAGTATTGAATTTGTTTTACGCGCTTCTGGCTCGAATATATCGAGTTCTTGTGCAGATTTAGCAACAGCATGATTGGTTGATCAGGTTCTTGGATATGGCATTAAAAGTGCCATGTATAGGTTTCATGTAAGCTAAAGTGTAGTGGCCATGTGTTGTTGAACTTCTTTTACCTATCCCATAAGCATTCTGTTTGTCTATAGTCTATACATTCCCCTTTACATCCTTCCGTGCAAGCAGATTTCTCATTTTCTTCACTTAAATCATCGCACATATGCGATTTACCTTTTGAGTACTGCATTTACTTTGAAAGCATGAATGATTATGAAGTTGAAACCAGTGTAGAGCATTATTCTCTGTTGTTGACCCTTCCGGAAAAGATTGGATCTCGCCATAGGGATCAATTTTTTCATCAAAGTTGGAAGATATTTTGGATTAACAGGGAAATTTAGGTATGTTGCGGGGCAGTGTTTAAAAAGGCGCCAGTGAGGCGTGCTTAGGCGCTAAGGCGAGTTTAGGCGAGGGTGAGGCGCCTAATTGAGTCTAGGCGAGGCGACTTCAATGAGGCGAAGTAAGGCGCGCCTAAGGCGCTCTAGGCGCTAAGGTGTCAAGGCGCCAAAAGGCGTCGCCTGATTCATTTTTTTGATCTATTGTTTTTTTTGTTAATTTTTTCATTATGTTTTGAGCCACAAGTGGAGACAACATAAAAATAACCTTAATCAAATGAAATTTAAATTAATCTAGTTGAGTTAATATATAATTTAAACTTAAAGCATATCACACGATATATACAAACATTAATGGTTGACCGGAAGGATAGAGGAAGATGTTCAAAATGAGTTTGTATTTGAAGAGGATGAAAATCTTACCTGGGGATAAGTTGCGATGACAATGGAGATGAATATAAGGAAGATGACGAAGGCTATCACTCTTTTGATGGAGATGATAGAAGAAAATTTAGTAAAAGAAGATGATTATGCATGATATCATATTATTCTACATCCTTTTAAAATTATTATATAGTTACCTACCAACTTTGTCTATTTACGTATAAGAAATTAGTAGTACATTATAAAATGTTATAACATTACTCTTTTTAATTAGAAGATTAAAAAGGTAACTAATAAAATTATGAGCTTGTAATTTTTTTTGAAGTTCTAAATTTTTATTGGATAGCTATGTCATTGTATGGTGAGATCAAATACCTATTTTAGTTTTATGTATCTTTATAGATTATTTTGTAGAACCAACCTATAATTTTCACACTCTATTACAAAGACTTACAATTTTTTTTCATCCAAACTTTCTATATATCCAGCCTAGTAATCATTAACAAATTATAAAGTCTTAAGCTAGTAAGTCTTTGTATTTTTTTTCATTCACATTTCTCATATATCCAGCTTAGTAACCAATAACAAATTGTAAGATTTACATTGATGTAAGTCTTGTATTATGTATATTTTTAATTTTAAAAAGAGACATCTTACTTCAAACAGGCTTTCGCCTAAAGCCTAACGTCTCGATTATGAGACCTATAGCCTTAATGCGCCTTACGCCATTTTTAACAATGATGTTGCCGAGAAGACTACTCCCGGAGCCAAATGTAGTGAAATACTGACCCGATCCTCAGGTGGCAATTGAAGCTCTCGTCGATGGTGGTAATGAGAGAAATAATTCCCTGATATCTGATTGCTCTTTTGTTGTCTCCTAGATGGTTCTTCTTGTTGTATAAAACTACTAGTGTCTAGAAGGTGGAAGAGTTTAAGCTGTTGAATTGCTGCCCTGAAAGAGTTTAGTTCTTGTGATGAATCTGCATTGGAGAAGTTGTTATAGGAAAGGCAATGATGCATAGTGGAGAAACAGGTATGAATCAAGCATCATAGATTTAGGTTTCTTATGTGGAAATAAATGTAATTTAAATAATTGTTTATAAGAAATTATTTTATAAAATTTAGCTGGTAATTTATGAGTAAAATTATAAATAAGGGTATAATGTATTTAGTTGTTAAGTATGTATACGATTTTTATAATAATTTTGTCTTCATTGGGTGAAATAATTCAGATAAAAAGCTTTTGATAAGAAATTATTGTTTAAAAAAAAACATAAATATAATTTTAACTCTTAATGTTTATAGTTGTTATCATTTTGGTCCTTATTCTTTTTTTGGGATAAATTTAGCCCTTAACCTATATTTTTTTGACAAATAGTTTATTTTTTAACTAGTTTGATGACTAGACCGTTAAAAATTTAATGATGATATATATAGAATATAATTTTAAATGACATGGAATGTAACCTATCAAATACATATATATATATGGAATATAATTTTATTCTAATATAAAATATAAAACAATTAAAATTTAAATAAAATATTAAAAAATAATTAATTCTTCTAAAATAAAAATATAAACACAATTCGAATAAGATTTTGATTTTATCGTGGTTAGGGTTAAGAATTTTTAATAATCTTTTATTTTAGAATTAATTAATTTTTAATATTTTATTTAAATTTTAATTGTTTTATATTTTATATTAGAATAAAATTATATTCCATATATATATATGTATTTGATAGGTTACATTCCATGTCATTTAAAATTATATTCCATGTATATATCATCGTTAAATTTTTAACGGTTCAGTCATCAAGCTAGTTAAAAAATAAGCTATTTGTCAAAAAGATATAGGTTAAGGGCTAAACTTATCCAAAAAAAAATAAGGGCCAAAACGACAAAAACTATAAACGTTAAGGGTTAAAATTATCTTTATGCCTAAAAAAAATTATGATTACTTTTAAAACAATTTAAATAATTTTTAAAATTTAATATCTAAAAATATTAACTTTGCAGAGATTGATACATGCTATTAACCTTGTATAAAATATTAACACTATAATTTTTTAACTTTCATATTTTATTATACTTTATTTTTTTTACCTAAAACATACCTAAGAATCTATTATTAAAAAGTAGAATAATAAAATAAAATTATACTAATTTATTATTAGACTTTGTATAAAGATTATTTTATACAAATTTATTGAAAATAAATTAAGATTATATAAATATTTAAGAAAGGGATACATAACAAAACAAATACAAATAAATTAAGATTGAATTTTATGTCAATGATATAATAATAAAAATAACAAAATCAAATACGTTATCTAACATTTTATTTTCTAAATAATTCTTTTAACCCGCCAAATTGTCCGATGTTTTTACTTTTAGTTTATTTTACATATATATTTTTTTTCAAATTTTTTTATCCAATATTAAAAATAAAAGATTAAGTTAACAATAAATTATGTGTGCCAAAATAAACTAAAATTTATTAAAAAAAATTATTGTCAAACACTCTCGTAATCCATCCCGTTTTCAAATTTATGCTATATTAATTTTCCTTTTCATTTATGTATGATATGTAATTTAATCATACGAATATTTAATATAATATTTTCTTATAAATATTAAAATAATTGTTAAATTGATATTTTTTAAGTATAGTTTATATTTACGACTCTTAATTTTTATTTATTTTTTAAGATTTAAACTTGAATTCTTTTATTAAAAAAAGACTAATATGTTTTGTTATTGTATCTAATATTATTGTAAATTAATAATATTTGGGCAACTAAAATTCCGACAGCAATGCCTGAAAAAAAAAATATAATAATCACATAAAGATAATTTTCACCCTTAATGTTTGTAGTTTTTGTTATTTTGTCCCCTAGTTTTTTGGGGATAAATTTAGCCCTTAACTTATATTTTTATAATAAATAACTCATTTTTTAACTATCATGATAACTGAACCGTTAAAATTTAATAATGATGACATGTATATATGTAATAGTATATTTTAAATGACTTAATATCTAATATATCAAATACATACATACGGAATATAGTTTTATTCTAATCTAAAAATATAAAACAATTAAAATTCAAATAAAATATTAAAAATTATTATTTTTATTTATTAAAAATTAATTAAATCTAAAACAAAAGGCTACTAAACATTCTCAACCTTAATTATAGTAAAATCAAAATTTTATCCAAAAAGATATGAATATAATCTGAAAAGAAAGGGTTTTGTATAGTTTGTTACCGGTGAATCAAAGATAAAGGATTTTAATAATAATCAATTAGATTTTTATTATTTTAGTTTAGAATTTAAGTATTTTAGTTTTAATCTAAATTGGAGTTTTAGGGTTTTATAAAGATATTTTAGTTAGGGTTGAGAATATTTAGTAAATTTTTGTTTTGGATTTAATTAATTTTTAATATTTTATTTAAATTTTAATTGTTTTATATTTTATACTGGAATAAAATTATATTCTCTCTCTATATTTAATAGGTTAGACTATATGTCATTTAAAACATATTATCACATATCTGATATGTTATTATTATTATTAAATTTTTAACGGTTCAGTTATCATGATAGTTAAAAAATGAGTTATTTGTTAAAAGACATAGATCAAGGACTAAATTTATCTAAAAAAAAGATAGGGACCAAAATGACAAAAATTATAAACGTTAAGGGTGAAAATTATCTTTATGCCTATAATAATCACTAAATATTAAACAAAATAATAAATTTGTTTAAGAACCAAAAATTAAATATAGATGTTAGATATTAATAATTATAAATAAGTTTTCATAAAATTTTATATTTGTGTTTCGAGTCAAAGTAGATTTAAAATATTATGAATACTTTAATTTAAATTCGACCTATAAATACTTAAAAAATCACAAATAAATATCTAAAATATTCTTAAAATTAATATATATATATATATATATCAATCCGAATTAGTCGATATAGTAATAAAAAAATTAAAATAAATAATTGGAATTGCAGTATTTTTTTAAAGCATTAACAGAGTGCAATTCCATCTTCAAAATCCAAACATGCCTAAGTTTTTAAATCACTTTCCGCCTGAATGAAAACGCTAACGGCAGTAGGAAGCTGCAGAAACAGACAACAAAGAGGTCCACTTACGTTTATCGGATTCAGGTAAATTGTTATTTGAAATGGTTAATTCTTTTTTAAAAAAGGATTAGTTCTGGAAATTTATAACCTTGTGAGTCAGATACAGATAGGGTTGAATGATATTTAGCGTGAAGAATTGAGAGCGGTTTAATTTTAGTTTTTCAGCCACTGAAAAATGGACAACCCAGAAAGAATCAAAACGGGACAGCTATGTATTTAGCTTGCATGTTTACATGTAAAACATCATGCAATTAATTACTTACCTTTGCAACTGGCTACATATACACCTTTCCCATTTATGTTTTTCACCAAACTACTAACCCAGACAGATTATCTTTCTTCTCCACAACTCTCTTTAGTTTGATTTTTGAGCTTTTTTTTGTTCATAGCAATGGCTGCTGCTTCTAGTAGGGAAGATTTGAACAATCAAGTTGTTGATATCATTCGTTCAATGCAAAAAGAAGTAACCTCAAAAAATCCCTTTTGTTCTTAAGTGTTAGGACACAGATTCTTTGAAATGAAGAGTTGGTGGATTAACATAGGTTTTACTAGTGTTAGATTAGGATTATTTATTCAAAAAACCCTTTTCTTCTTAAGTGTTGGACACAAATCCCTTTGTGTGTTTTACATAAGGATCTTTCCGAGACTGATAATTTTAAGATACCAACTTCCATTGTGTTGGTGTTCTTTAAATTTAGCTCACCCCCAATGATGTTTACAGGAGCAACTTTTATTTTAATTGTATGATGTTGAATCGAAGTAGAAAATAAGACAAAGATGATTTGATATCTTCATAACATATTTTTTGGATTTGGATTCAATATAGAATTTGATTAGCTTGTTGTTAACTTTGTTTGCCCCAATTAATAAGATGTGAATTCTGATATTTGTGACTTTTTGTAGGGCATGGTCGACTTTCGTTTAGGTATGGTTCATGGCATGAAGGAAACAAATGGCCCTTTCTTCTTTGCTTCGTTGCTGTCCACATTCTGCCGTGACTCAGCAGAAACCTTAAGAGAATTGACTGTTGCTTTGTATGTTGTTTTCTTGGGATTTTATGGCTGCGTTTGTGTTGTGGGCATCTTTTTATGATCTTTTGTTCACCATGGTTGAATTTGATTTGTGTTGTATCTTGTCTTGCAGGGGTCAAACTGTTCTAAACTATCATGATCTGGTTGAACTGTGTATTAAGATAAAAGGGAGCGCATCGTGGTAAAATAACGGTTACCTGTTTTGTCATGCATTGATCCGACAAAATGATTTTGAGTAGAAATAAATATAGGATCTACAAATGAGCATTGCTTTTTGGCGATCGATTTATACATCCATTGCACGTGGCGTTCTTGCAATAGAACCGGAACTTACTACCTGATTATTCTCTTATTTGTTCATTAAATGAAGCCTTTGTCGTTTACCTCCGAAAACTTTTGTGATACTAGTTCTGATTTACAAATATAGTTAAGAATATTTACAATTGATGCATACAAATAGGTTTTTATGACCTTTCCATATCGCTTGCATAGTTGCATATATATGTCATGATAGTAGGATGCTGTAAGTGTGAGCTTTGGTTTATTAAACTGAACATGCATATTCATTTATCGTTGCGCCTCAGGGAATATAACATGCCAATCTCTTGCCATATCTCTTCAGATGGTATAGTATTTGTAGTGCATTTAAGCTAAAAGAATTAACTCTATTTGGTTTCCCAGCATTGGAACTTGCGGTATGGCAGATGCCTGTAACGAAGTTCAACGAGCTGCTGAGAGGGGAGAAGATAGAGAAAGGTGAGGGTTTCTGTCAATCAATTTCTTGCCATGTTTTAAAATGGAATACCCTTTTACTAGTGGATTAAATGCATCTGAAAATTTTCTTAATTCTCTATAGTATACGAAAGCATTTTCTGCTATCCATCACAAAGAGTGACTGTCTGTTGTGAGAAAGAAATGTGAATTGGCTGTCAAATCCTCAGACCAAAAAAGATCCATTTGATTGCGAAAAGACTTCCCCTTTATCTTTATTCTTAGACTTTCTAGTGTCATGGAAAAGATTTTCCAGAGGCTAGTAAAAGGAAATTCTAGACAGTAATCCCCTTTTTGGCTGCTGCTGAATTGAATGAGGGAGTCTACACTTTAGTCATATATATATATGGGATCGTTATGTCCACGGTAGCTTCTCAAATCAAGAGAAGCATACAATGGTTTCTATTATAATACATCTACTAGCTATCCGAATATCTTCACCACAGAACCTTGCCCTTTGATACCTGAATTAGTGATTGGTTTAAAAACCTGTAGTTAGTACGCTATTCTTCTGCATTTTAAGTAACTGCATTTTTAGAGTTATTATATGTCTCCACGTAACCAAGTAACAATAGCCTTGAAGAGTAAGAGAAATAGAAAAATCCGTAATTGGAACTTTTAAATCAACTAGTATTCAACGTATAGTTAAAACAAGCATTAGCTGATCAATATTTAAGGGATGGGAGTTTTGGTTATATAGTCTGCAACTTGACTGTTGCTCAGCAAATAATGAAGTCTGACTTACTTTATGAAGATGTCTTTGACAATGTTTAATTTCCCCATGTCCTCATACATAACACAACCGTAAATCTATATAGTATTAACTGGATCTACTTTGTATTTCCCTTTTCCAAATATCACTAATGTTGGAAGCCTTAGCTCGATGTTACCACTTTTCCTCAGAAAAGGAAGGGGATTTGGTTTGATTGAACTAAGCAATATCTTGGTATTCATCAATTAGAAGATGGTGGAATTATGTATTATAAATGATTTCATGTTCAAATGATGTTTTACTGTCACAACTGAAACTGAATCTGTATTGAGAATCTGTTAAGGTTAAATATCTATACTGTGCTGTGTATTTCATGTACGTAACTAAATTTATCTGAAACATCAAGCTTCACCACACGATGTAAAGACTGCATTCATTAGATTTGTTCCTGCTATTGGATGGTAGTGGCATAAATGCATATCCTTCTCTTAGTTGCCATCTGTTAATATGAGTTTAAATAGAATTTGGATAACGGAAACGAACTCCCTTAGCAATATAATGGTTCAGTTTACATGCTATTTTGCACCAACCTTGAGGCTTATGTGCCTGTGTTATAATCGGAAAATTTTTCTTTCTATTTTCAGCCTTCTCACTGCACTGAATGCTGCAAAACAAGTATTCTCTGCTGTGCAAGGGAAAATGGACACGCTTCTTCAGGTAACTTTGGTTTTATCTTGTGTTGTTTTCAAACCTTATATTATATATAAATTTCTGTGATCTTCTCTGTTAATGATGCTTGGTTTCGAAAGAGTTTATCTTTATTTCCCATGACTAATGAGGATACAATACCCAGTTAGTATTAGATACTTGCTTTATTCATCTCCAACATATATTAAGACATAATAATAGGATTTAATCCTGCATTTCTATATATAATGCTCAATCAATCTTGGTAACATAGGATTATGAGTTTTTCTCATCCCATAGACTACAAATTTTATCACAGAATTTTATCCGATAGACAACTTGTTTCATATTAGGTATAGGTTATACTTGCTGTTTTTTTAATCTCTATCTTTCTCTATACGGAGTAATCACCGAATTTCCGGGGCTAGATCCCTTAGGAAGATACTTAAAGCACTGCATGTACTTCTTAGCAGATTGGACTATCTCTGAGTTCCTCATCCGCCAACGACTTTTATATCCTAGTCTTCTTAGCCACCATTTCCAGTTTGATTTGTCTATTACTAAGTATAACCATTTCACTTCTTAACCCGGACTCTTATCATCTCATTTTCACCATTTGAAAAATCGAACCTTTTACTCAGAAGGATAAAAAACATTGATTTTTTTGTTTACTTGTACTTACATATTGTACTTCAAGTGTTTTGCTTATATAAACAAGTAGATAACTGCTGACAATCGAATTTTGATGGCTTTCTGGCTTAAAAATACAGAATTATTTCCTGAAAAGTATCGCTTTAAATTCTTACAGTTCACCCATAGGAAGTAATCTTTTGTTTTTCCTTGTCCGCATTCACTTGCATTGCTTTATTTCATCGGACTTGGCCAAAACTTTTCCAGTTCTAGTGATTTTTACTTTGGGATTTTCTTGTGATGTTGCAGCTGGAAAGGATGATCATCTCTCATGATACAGCTGCTCCATAAAACTGCAATGGACAGTACATCCGGGTGACAAACCGAAAGTTTTGGCAACTTATCTGCATCCTTGTGGACCATTGTCTGTCTGTTGTTTTTCAGTTGGCAACTTATCCGGCTGGAAATGTGGTTTTGTTTTTCAGTTTTCTGGTGTTTCTTTGGTTTCCTTGTCCAACTGTTGTTTGTTTGAACCGAAAATCTGGTTTCATTTTCAGTTTTTGGTGTTTCTTCGTCTTCCTTGTCCGAATATTGTCTGTTTAAACTGAACATCATGTTTTGTTTTCAGTTTGTGTTGTGCCTGTAGGCAAACCAGCAATGGTGTGCGTTTCAATAAAGTCACCTGCTTCTCAAAAACTTGAAATGATATATGGTTTCTCAGACTCCTGGCTTTTTTTTTTGTTTGATGTTATATTTTTATACAATTTTTTTTGAGTACGTTAGTCTGATTATAAGGTAATATCTATTTTTTTTAGTTTTTTATAAGGTACGTAATATATATATATATAATGTTTTAATCTGAATCACCTAAATAGATTATATCATCTTTTATCACTAAGATTATTTTACGAGTTTAATATTAAAAAAAACATTTTTTCATTTTAATTTTATATTTAAAATTATAATTTTAAATTCTAAATTAAATTCCAATAATCAAATTGAATAATTTTATATCTAAATTGTTTATTTTTATAATAAAATCATTGAGTGAGTTGAATTTGGATAAAATAAAATAGACCTGTATAAGCAGTTTCTATTATAATTATTAATTAGAAGTACGAATGCAAGTAGAATTCTAGATCCTTCTATGCACCAAATTCCACCTTTCAGCTACCTCTCTCTGAAGTGTTTCAACTTTAGATCTCGACCGTCCATTTCCCCTATAACTCCATCTCTGGCCACAAATATACCTCCTTTCAGTCCTCTCCCTCGCCGTCTCGCGTGCGCTCTTGTGGCTCTCTTCAACCCTCCCATATCTATTATGGATCCGTTTGTTCTCTCTCCTTTGAATCTCATGTTTTTGTAGCCTGATTTTTGCGTGTATTTATTGATTTTTTGGTCTGATTTTAGGATCTGATCTGATAAAGAAAGGATGTTTGGGAGAGCGCCAAAGAAAAGCGACAATACTAAATACTATGAGATATTGGGAGTGCCTAAAGACGCTTCACAAGATGATTTGAAGAAGGCTTATAGAAAAGCTGCAATTAAGAACCATCCCGATAAGGGTGGTGATCCTGAAAAGGTTTATTTTAATATAGCAAATGTGTTTTTTAACTGTGTTTTTAATAATATGAATTTTGTTTGTTTCGGCTATTCTAATTGTTGAGTGGAGCGGATTAGTTCTGATCTATTAGCATATGCTTTGTTCTAGTTCATTTTTGAATTTCATGTTTTGTTTTGAGAATTGGTCGTCATTTGGGTTGAAATGTTGGTAGAATTGAAGTCAAATTAACTCTGGGATGGTTTGGCTTAAACCATCAAGTTGTTGACTCGTCTAGGAAGTAGTTTCTTTGCTTATGCTTGTGTATTGGAAATTGTTAAATTTTTGGGTTTTGAGCCGGTTACACTCGTACGATTAATTTTAATTTTTTTCTTGATGCTTTGCTTATGTTTGCTTATACTCTGTCCGAATATGTGTCAAATGTTGATGCTATAGGATGGCAAAAGGAAGACTTGGAAAGTAGCATGGGTTTTTGACTGCTCCATAGATTAACTTGTTTAATTATGGTTGGAAATTTTGGGTTTAGATTATGTTGGGTTGTTTAGAGATTGACTATTTCTCTGAAGTATACATGGCAATTCATGTATATATGCTATGTTTGTGCTTCATGTTGTGTCATGTTCTAATAATTTATTTTGTGCATACATGCTACTTGTGTCCAATATTGTCAGGATAACTAGAAAAACTTGTTTGTTAGAGTTCTTTGGAAATATTTAGAATTTTGGGTGTATGCTGGTTGTTTAATGTGTCTAGAAAGTAACTTGTTTGATTGTGTGTTGTGTGTTTGGAGTTCAGTTCAAAGAGTTGGCTCAAGCTTATGAGGTGTTGAGTGATCCTGAGAAGCGTGAGATATATGATCAGTATGGGGAGGATGCTCTTAAAGAAGGAATGGGTGGAGGTGGTGGCGCTCATGATCCATTTGATATCTTCCAATCCTTTTTTGGAGGCAATCCTTTTGGTGGTGAGATTTTGTGTTAATTCATGCTCTTTTGATTTCGGTGAGTAGATTGTTAAGAATTTTTCATCATTCCGAGCTAAAAAATTGGTTGCCTGCTTAGGTGGTGGTAGCAGCCGAGGCCGGAGGCAAAGAAGGGGAGAGGATGTAATCCATCCCCTCAAGGTTTCTTTGGAAGATCTCTATAAGGGAACTTCCAAAAAGCTTTCTCTTTCACGCAACGTAATTTGCTCCAAGTGCAAGGGGTAAGTATTTGAAATGAGTACTGTTTGTGTTGCAACTTGGCGATGGTGGTTAGGCTGCATTTTTTGATAAATAAAGATGATATGTACTTTTGTGGTGGCTTGAATGAAAGTAACAAGATATACCGACAACAATTTAGTAAGATGACCGAAGTAAGAATTTAAGTACAATAGAGTAACAAAAGAATAAGGTTAATTAGTCAAAGTGTGTCGTCTGAGGTTAGGCGGCCTTTTTATTTGGTCTATTTTAACAGAAAATGTTCTGTGAAAATTTTGCAGTAAAGGGTCCAAGTCAGGTGCCTCGATGAAATGTTCTGGTTGTCAGGGTTCAGGAATGAAAGTCTCCATTAGACACCTTGGTCCTTCCATGATCCAACAGATGCAGCACCCTTGCAATGAGTGTAAGGGTACTGGTGAAACCATCAACGACAAGGACCGTTGTCCACAGTGCAAAGGTGATAAGATTGTTCAAGAGAAGAAAGTCCTGGAGGTTATTGTTGAAAAGGGTATGCAGAACGGGCAGAGGATAACTTTCCCTGGAGAAGCTGATGAAGCTGTAAGGCCGATAAATTGTCTCTCTTTTTTTTGCGACTTTTAACAGATGTGCATTTTGTTCTGTATTGCTGAATCCAACTTGTTTCCTGTCAGTAACTTGGTGGTTTGCTAACAATTTCTCCTTTGCAGCCCGACACAGTCACCGGGGACATCGTATTTGTCCTCCAACAGAAGGATCATTCGAAGTTTAAACGAAAGGGCGATGACTTATTTGTTGAACATACATTGACACTTACTGAGGCACTTTGTGGCTTCCAGTTTATACTGACCCACCTAGATGGCAGACAACTCCTTGTTAAGACCCAGCCTGGGGAAGTGGTTAAGCCTGGTAAGTGTCAAATTTCTTCGACATATTTTGGGTGGTTCCGGTAGCTGTTGAATATTGTTGTTTTAAAAAGAAGCCTCTTATGTTTCAGAATATGTTTAGCGGGTATTGATCTTTCACCGATTTTGATATTATTTTTATTGATTTGGACTTCCGCATTTTGCACAATATAGATCAATTCAAGGCCATAAATGATGAAGGAATGCCCATGTATCAAAGGCCATTCATGAGAGGTAAACTATACATCCACTTCACCATTGATTTTCCCGACTCCTTGGCCCCTGATCAGTGCAAGGCACTCGAGTCTGTTCTACCTCCAAGGACCTCAGTCCAGCTGACTGATATGGAGCTGGACGAGTGCGAGGAAACAACTCTACACGATGTTAACATCGAGGAAGAGATGCGTAGGAAACAGGCACAAGCTCAAGAAGCTTACGAGGAAGATGATGACATGCACGGTGGTGCCCAGAGAGTGCAATGCGCTCAACAATGATCGAATAGAAGGTGGAGGCAGCCGGTGAGAAGTGGGAATGTAGTATTATTTTAACAAGAATATTTGAAAATACAACTCCCAGCCAGTATTGTTGTTTGCTTAGTCTTATCCTATAATGCTCTATGCTCTGGTACCTGATAAACGTATGAAAAAATTTAGCTTTGGGAGTTAACCTATTTGTTTATGGTATACACCAACCTGTTTGTTTCTTGTGATGTTTTCCTAGTTTTATCACTATTTTTCCCATTTAACAAATTTTGCCAAGATTAGCTTAGGCTTCATCTTGTTAAGAGTATAGTATCAGTTGATGCCAAAAACTATCATGCCTGGTCACATAGGCAGGTGGGTTAAACATCCATAGTAGATTATTGGCATAAAGATAATTTTAATCCTTAATGTTTATGATTTTTATCATTTTGGTCTTCATTCTATTTTTAGATAAATTTAGTCCTTAACTTATATATTTTTACAAATATCTTTTTTTTTAACTAGCATGATGATTAGAAGTTAAAAAATTATCGATAATGATAAGTTATATATATGTGTGAAATGATATTTAAGATCCGAGAATGTTTAGTAATATTTTATTTTAAATTTAATTAATTTTTACCATTTTATTTAAATTTTAATTATTTTATGTTTATGTTAAAATAAAATTATATTTTATATTTATATATTTATCATTATTGTAAAAAATTAATAATAATAATAATATATCATATATATATATGTAGAATGAGGTTAGATGTTATGTTATTTGAATTATATTCGCGTATGTGTGACAAGTTATTTAAAAAACTATAAAAAAAAATTATGCCAGATTATTAGCAGAGGAATCTTTTGCATCTACAACTTAATTCCGGATGAAAGGTCGATTTATATTAAAGGGTTTGTTTAGGTGTAAATGAAAGGTTAAGACTTAAGACTAATATAAGTAGTACTAGCTTCAGTGGAAATAATAAAATGTTCTGCTAGTGTTCTCAGCTTGGAAAATCATTTTTTAAGTTTGTTTTTCTTTCTTCTAAGAGCAGTCTATTTGATCAAATAAGGGATCAGGCCGCTCCTGGTGTTCGAACTAGTCATTAATGGTTGGCTTCATTGGTATCTTTTCGGTATGCATTGCGAAAACTTTCAGTTTTAGTGTCTTATCTTCTTTAAAAAAGTAAAACTCAAACGGATAGAGCTGATGGTCCAACTACATAACTTTTTTTTTTTATTATTATTTTTATGGTCGTGCCTCGTAGCACGGCAGCACCCGTACTATTGAAATGGTTCGTCAGTAGTGATATTTTCGCGGGTGCCCCTTTTTTCAATGGTACTATAATTCCTATTCCTATCTATTTAAAAATCGAGGCTTTTATTTTGGCATAAAATTAGATCAAACTTGTAAAATTATTGTTATATATATATTTATAATTTTATAAAATTATTGTTTTATTTATTTATTTTTTTATAATTTTATTTGTAAGAATGAGATTTTAACCTTTAATTACTTTGATTTATAAAAAACTTAAATCATTAAACTAAATCCATACTTTAAGTAATGCCGAATTGCCAACTATATTTAATAAGATTTATATTAATTTATATATTTAATAATTCATGTCAAGATCAAGGAGTGGTTTCGATGGAAAAAAAATAAATTTTCAGATAATTCGGGTTTAAATTATTTTTATAGAATCATATAAAAATACTTTTTTAAAAATAATATTTTATAATATATTTGAACGCCGGAAAGGAGCAACCGGCCGGTATAAACTCAAATTAATTTTTTTTTCTAAAAAATCAAATTAAACTTTTCTGTTTTATCTAAATCTATTTATAAAAATATTTTTACCTAGACTTGAAATTTTTGAAATCGGGTCGGAGGCCCAACTCGACCCACAGTTTCAAATCCATCGTTTTTAATAACCCATTAAAACAAAAACAAAAAAATTATTGTTTGGCAATGGCTTCGGCTTGGCAAATTCAGTGCGCTGCTTCACCATCACTCCCTTCTCTTCCCCTCTTCAATCGAAAATCTTCTTCTCCAACTTCTCTACCGCTCCCGCCCACTCGCTCTTACTGTTCATTCACCACTCACGCGCCGTCTCCTAGGCCCGTCTACGCTTCCCTCTCCTCCGTCGAATCTCCCACTTCCGTCGACGGTCTTGGTAACAATAAGACGCCTCTTCTCGAAGTCAAAGGCTTAACTGCTGTGATTGCTGAAACCAAGCAGGAAATCCTCAAAGGCGTTGACCTCGTCGTTCACCATGGAGAGGTCAATTAGAAATTTATATTTCTAATACTTTAATTTGTATGAATGGATTTTGTTACATTACACTCTTATTTTAAGTAATTCTTGTTTGTTTGTTTGTTTTTATTAGATTCATGCTATAATGGGAAAGAATGGCTCCGGGAAGAGTACGTTTTCTAAGGTCAGCATTTTTTTTCACATTTATTCAAATATATGCATATTTATTTATTGTGAAGAAGTTTATAGCTCGAGAATAGGGTAAGAGATGCATACTACCATATAAAACTACCGAGCTAAATCGCAAGTTCATTCAAGTGATCTTTTTCCTTATCTTAAATTGAGGTGTGAATGCAAGCTACTTGGATTTGGTCAAACCAGACTGGCTTCTGAAATTTTTATTGGAAAATGCAAGGTCTTGACAGAATTTATGTATTATAGGTTCTTGTCGGGCATCCAGACTATGAGGTGACCGGAGGCAGTGTTGTGTTTAAGGGAGAGAATTTACTTGACATGGAGCCGGAGGAAAGGTCTCTTGCCGGACTTTTTATGAGTTTCCAGTCACCGGTTGAGATCCCGGGTGTGAACAATATTGACTTTTTGAACATGGCATACAATGCTAGAAGGAAAAAACTTGGCGAGTCTGAGCTTGGTCCACTTGAGGTATATGAACTGCCCTCCCTACCTTTATATGAAAGAACTTTCTAATGCATTATTGAGATTTTCATGTTCTCCCCGTTTAATCAATAACAATACGAGCATATCAAAAGTTACCATGGTTTGGTTCTATACGTCTATTCTTCTAATTTATAAGCTCTTAATGGAAAACACAATAATCGTGTATTTGTATTATTGATTATAATACTCACATCATTTTACTCTTGCAGTTCTATGCTTACATATATCCTAAACTCGATCTTGTGAACATGAAGACTGACTTCCTTAACCGAAATGTCAATGAAGGATTCAGTGGAGGTGAAAGGAAACGCAATGAGATTTTGCAGCTTGCGGTAATATGACATAAGTTATTGGCAATTTCATTGAGAATCGCTTTGTGTGTTCCATGTATTGGTTGATAGATCAATACCTTTATGCCGATCAATGGAACTGGATCTTTGTCTTCATTTGCTAGTTGCAAAACCAGATTTTTGTTAGAACTTTGAAAGGCAGTTCAAAGCTTACGTAGTAATGCAATTTTTTCAATTTTATGATTTCATGGGTTGCTAGGTTTATAAGTTATCTTTGGAGTTTTAATATAGGGCTAGGATTAAAGTCCATAACCCTAGTATAAATAAGGTATAAAATAGATTTACAGCCACTTGTTTATTCAGAAACTAGAGGTTTTTACCCCCGCCACGCAAAAAGAAAAAAAGAGTTCCAACTTCAATATTATTTGTTTCCAGTGATAGTTCTATTGGTTTTCTGTTGTCTTCTCTTTAAAATGGCAGCTTTTATAACCCTTCTTTCTCAAGAATTGCAACTTCCAAGTTCCATCTCGGTTACCGATAGTTCTATTGATTTTCTGTTGTTCTCTTCCCTAAACCACACCACATACTTCGTTTTTTTTTTCTTGCATGCAAAAAATATAGAATGTAGGTCAGCTTGGTTTGGATGCCTTGAGTTCAAATCTGTGTTGCTCTTCTCCTCTAAGAGAGAGAGACAGTGCGTTATAATTCTGAATAGGTTTGTTGATTACATTACACAATGCTAGAAGCTAAGGAAATCATTTTCCCTTCATCTCTATATTTTATAGGTTCTTGGAGCAGACTTGGCTATACTTGATGAGATTGATTCTGGACTAGATGTTGATGCCCTTCGAGATGTAGCAAAAGCAGTAAATGGCCTTTTGACTCCGAAGAACTCAGTCTTGATGATAACTCATTATCGGCGACTGTTGGAATTTATTAAACCAACATTCATCCATATTATGGTGAGTCATTTAATACATCGAAGCACTGATCAAGTGTATATCATGTTGAATTTCGTTTGACACAGGAGATTATATTATTATAATATTTATTTGCTTCCGTTTTATTAAATATTAAAGATATTTCGGATGGCTAGGATTAGAAGTTTCTTTTATGTTTTAAACTTAGGTCTAGGATTAATATTTTGTAACCCTAGTATAAATATGTTGTAGAAATATTACAGCCACAACTTATCAATTATCATTCTTATTTTCTTTGAATTAAAGTAAACTAGAGGTTTCCTTTAACTCTAAATTTGATTGTGTTCCATCTTCTTTCCTGCTCATTTATTCAGCCTTATTTTCTTTTTATTACTGTTGTTTTTCTTACCCACATCATCTTTTCTCTATAAAAATGGTGAATGTGGCTTCATCATGGGAAACTCTCAAACTAAATCACTAAGCTCTTTTTTCCTGGTAACTTATATGGATTGTGTGGATTGTCTTAGAAAGATATCGAACTCTAACACAAGTCAGTAACTAGCATAATATAAGCTCAGATTTTGGCTGAACTATAGAATACTTGTACGTTGGCTGACATTCGCGATTGCAAGTGATCAGCAAATCAACTTATGTATCTTAGTTCCACCTGTCTCTTCTGTTTATGATTATTGTTCGTGAAGCTGCACCCTATTGGATGAGTCTATAATCGTAGTTTTGGTACTGTAAAATTGTTTTTATATGCTCTCATTAGGTATTAGGAGCATTTTAAAACAGTACCAGGCTTAAAAACTCGTTCCTCAAATTTTTGTCTTAACCGGATTTTTCGGACATCCTAACTCATGATGTTTTTTTTACTTAGTCACCACTTCTAACTTTTATATACTTCAGATTTCATTTTAAAAGTAATTTGTTGTCGCACTGTAAGAAAATATCTTTGTTCTCATTTGATATTTTCAGGAGAATGGAAGAATCATAAAGACAGGAGATAGTTCCTTAGCCCAAGTTCTTGAGGAGAAAGGCTATTCTGCAATTTCTGCTGCATAGTACAAAATTCTGAACCGGTACACTCTCTGTTCGTATTATCTGTTTAATTTCTCGTCAAATTCGATATACCATCGTTAAAGCCATTTAGCTTTGTTTTTCCAGCTTCTGCTCACAATGTGAATTCAGAAGATCAGGTTCCACCATCTTTTAAAGGGAGCATGGAGCCATGGAGCCATGGAGCCTCATCCCTTTGGTATGAACAGTGGGGTCATATACTGTTTTGGTTTTATATTTAAAACTTAATAAATTTTGATTAATCTTAATATATATTTTTTTAAAAAAATTGACATGGGTTACAACATGATAATGTCATTTAATATTTATTAAAAGATTTACCAACTAGTATAGTATTATTACCACTAGGAATTGGGTTTACACTTGCATCTCAAAACCGAAAAGAAAAACGACTATAGATTTAAAACTTCATTTAAAAAGGATAAAATTGCAGTCGTATGGCAATATTTAGAGATGGTTATGGTTATCGACGTCGATGGTTAATCTGTAGATATAATTAGATGATAATATCTAAAGATAATGAATTGATCTTATTATGATTAATTAAAATACTACACTGATTAATCATGAACACCCATAGTAATAATGCATGATTGTGAATTTAATAATTAAAATTTTAAGTTTAAATTTTCAGGGAAAAAAATTCTTGAACTCTCTAAGAGTTCATGTAATCCCAACGAAAAGAAAATATTGTTATCCGTCTATAAAGTTACGTATGTAATAAAAAATTAGAAAAGGTAAAATAGTTGTAGTGCTATTGGGCTTCACATATATCCTATCGCTCTTTACTGCTGGACAATTGATCAGAACTTCATACTCCTCTAGTGTAGGCGTCATATCGATCTTCCCAAAGGTAAAACAGCTGTAGGCGGGATTCCAGAACTGCGTCATCGCCCTCATTAGGTGTCTAACGATGGGGGCCTTCACTAACAACGCAATATCCTCAAACTGATCTTGAACTGATCTTTCATGTCATCACTCCATTGTTTCCATATCTCTTGGACTTCGGAGAGACAAAGACTCTAATTGGTGCTCATTCTGACATACCCTTTTAGTGTGGAGACACTCTCTGATGGCAAACTGTCACCTTTCTCGTGCTGAATTGACTCGGACCACGTCCAGACTTCCGTATTATCTTCGCCTATAATGATCCATTCTGACATTTTTGGATACTTATAACTTTATTGTTTTCCAAATCAATACCCATGCAAATGATATGCCAAGTAAAAATAAAATGCATAAGAGGACCAAAAAACGAAAACAGAAAGAAAATGAGTTAGTAGGATAAATACAAAGATAAAACAGGATAATAAAAGTGCCTGAAAAATAACCATAGAACAGTTAAAAATGCAAATAAAATTAACAGAGAACAGGCAAAATTGCGCAAAATAACCAGAGAGCATGTTAAATTACGTAAAATAACCGGAGAGCAGGTTAAAAGAGAAATCCTATGTTTGGCGGCATTTCGGCAACATACCGTCTTATCTTATGGTTCCTGTTTGGCTCTAGAAGGGGTAGGTTTCTACTCTATATGCGGTTTTTAGTCTAGACACTAGGTTCCCGAACTGTTGTTACCGTCTACTGCGACGATAAGATATCGAATCGGTGGTATAAGTCCCTTACAACGGAGGTGAAGACCCCACAATGCGTAAGGTTAGTATACCGGAAGCAGATAAAAATTCGAAACTCGGAGCTGGAGAGCATCACATCAGATAATATCTAACTCCCACTTAAGGGTGAAAGCTCGGGTCGAGAGCTTATGCATGAATGACAAGATATATTACAAAAGTAAAAAGTTATCCTCATTCAAATAATGTTAACTTAACAATAGAAAATTAAATTAATATCTATCTTCGAAATGCCAAAATGCCACGTAAAATTTGAAAAAAGTTAGACCTGATTCACAAAAAATAATTTTTTAAGTCGCCAAGCTGTCGCGACCTCTTAAAAAACGCGGGTTTAGGTGAAAAATAACTTGACGATTGGTTTTTAAAAAATATAAATTTATCAATTTTAGTCTTGAAAAACCCAAATTTTAGAAAAATATATAATTTAATTTTGAAAAAAAATTGACTTGGAATCGTCACCGGCCACTTAGGTAGGCCAAACACCATAAAATAAACCAGAGATTCATTTAAAAAATATTGGGTTCGGGAGTCGGTTACGTGTAAGGACGATCTTTACAAACGCCCCCAAAAATTGGTACCTTGGAGAAATTTACGTGGCATTGACACTTTGAAGATATATATTAATTTAATTTTCCATTGTTAATTGAACATTATTTGAATTTGGATATTCTTTTAATTTAGAAATTACATCACCTTTAAACTTCAGTTGAACGAGACGTCCTCTAGATAAGAAACCTTACCCAAATTCAACGAAATGTAAGTTTCGCCTCAAAAGGTTAAAGTAAAAATGCATGACCGTTTTTTTATCCTGTTCATTTTAAGTTCTAATCCTTAGAAGGCTACATTAATTAAGTGTTTAAAACCTAAATTACTAATGTCGCTAGTTCTTTACCTATTAATTTTATTTAATTCTAAACCTAAGTTATTTTGTCAAAATTCTAGGTTTTAATAACATATAAATTCGATACCAAGGTACACTCTCTAGGTCAGCATCATGGTACGTCAAAACACCAACCTCTTTAGTGTATCCGAGACATAAGATTCAAATGCTATGTTACTAAATTATCTCCCTAATTAAATTAATTAATTAAAGCAACTAGTCCTAGAGGGCTCTAAATTAATTAACTTAAATGTTTATTAAGTGACCTCCCTAAATATGCCATGCAATACTTAAAATAAAACATAGAACAAAGTAAAGGAACTCGACATTTTTATTAGAATCATGAGAGTACAAAATTATATCAAAAATTATCATCATGAATGAGTACAAAGGACTTACATTGAAAAAGATCAAAAGGGACTCGAAAGCAAACCTCGAACGATGGATTAGATTTAATTAAGTGTGAGATTAATTTTAAAGTTTAGGATTTTAATTAAATTAATTAATTAAATCTTCCTAACTTCGAATTAATTAAAACCTAATTTAAATCTCACTTGGTGAATTTTAGGTTCTAAGGTTTAATTGGAGGGTTGGATTTAATTAGATTAATTTTTAAGTCTTATCTTAGAAAATTAAAATTAATTAAGGGATTTAATTAAAATAATTTCCAAATTTTAAGAACTTAATTTAACCTAATTAAGATTCAATTGGTGAAATTTGGGATAATTAGACCTAATTGGTTTTAAATCCTATCTTTTAAAAATTAATTAAAATTATCTTCTAATTTTAAGAATTAAAAAGCCTATTTAAAGTCTAATTTGGTAAGTGTTTTAAGGTTTAAAGGCAAAATTAGACCTAATTAAGTTGGATTAATTTTAAAACTTATTTTTTAGAAATTAATTAAAATTAATTAAAGTAATTAATTAAAATTATTTCCAAAATTTTAAGAATTAAATTAAACCTAATTAAAGTCTAATTTTTTAGTTTTAGGGGTCAAATTAACTTATATTAGATCTAACTAGGTTAAATTAATTTTAAAGTTTTCTTAAAAATTAAATTAAATTCTAATTTAGAACCTAATTAAAATTTTTTTAAGTCTTTAAAATTAATCTTAAGTCCTAATTTAAGTCTAAAACAAATTAATTTTAATCCTAAGGGTTTAATCTAGAGGCTTAGGGACTTAATTGGATCAGTTCTAAAGGTTTAGGGGCTAATTAGGGGTTTCTAGGGACTTAATTGTAAAGTAGATTAATCCTAGGAGGACTAAAGAGGTAAAAAACCCTAAACAATCTAAAACACGCGGATCCGGATTGAACCCGGATCCGGCCCGCACGCCCGACTGCCAAAACGGCAGCGTTTCACTAGGTGACAAAACCCCCAGAACCGAGTTGGCTCGATCATTTGCACCGAGACCAACTCGGTGTAACTCACCTTTCTCTGAAATTCTCTGAGGAAAACACCTATTTTCCAGAAAACCAAGTCTAAACGGATCAAACACTTGAGTTTGAGATGGTGTTCTTCTTTGTTCATCAAGAACAATGAAGAACACCAAGAACATGGCTCCAGGCCACCGCGAGCCCCGCCCTCAGATTTGAAGCGCCACCACCCGGCGTCGCTCCGGCGAGTTCGCCGGCCGTCGCCCAGAAAGCCCCGGTGGCCGTCCTTCCCCTCCGACGAGCTCCTTCGACGCCGGTGAAACCGCCGGAAACTCTAAAGGAAGCTAAAATCAACTAAAAAAAACAGGTTTTCTCATCAAAAGTGATCGGAAATCAATCCTAAGTGTTGAAAACAGATCAAAGGCCGATCTAAAGAATCTACTATTCTAATAAACTGCCATGTTTTAGGGCCAAATTCCATAGCATCCCAAAATATATACCAAGAAGGTAAAAAAAGAGTTTAACAGAACAAAGATACGAGAGTTCAAAAAACATGGCATCACCCTTCTTCACCTCTAGCATATCTCTTTTACTCAAATATCACACAATACTCTCTAAATGCTACCTAATTGTATCCCATCATTCCTAATGTAACAACAATAAATGAAACTAGCGTACAAGTAAGAAGATTAGTGTTGAAGTCGTTGCTGCTAGGCTACTTTGATTTTCATTTTTCTTCAAATTCTCATATTTGAAACCCTTGTCTAATACATTTTCAGATATAAATACGAGAATCTGCCCCTTCCAAGTATCCATATACAAGTGTCATATGCATACTCATATCCGACACTCGCATCAAAGCCTTGAGTAATGTAGATTTGCAGCCTTTCCATCCCAAACACGTGTCTGTTTTTGTAGCATATAATGGTAAAACATACTTAAATCTTAAGGAGAAGATGATTGCACAGAAGAAAATTACTTGCTCGAGTTTGGTAGCATATTCCTGTTGTATGTCTGACTGAAACTCAACCACATCCACATCGGTAGTTGGATTACTCCTTCTGATAGCCTGAAATTATAAGAAGCAATAACAAATCATAGACTGGCATACAGCTCAACTTCTGAACTAGGTAAACCTGAAGAATACAGTCAGAGAGGTTGCGAGCAAAATAACCGATACCAAAATCAAGTATTTACTTTCATTTCCAGATGATTTACAAATGTATCCTTGTGTTTAATGACGCGAACTCATCTAAGGACACAAAGGAGAGTTTTGAATTAAAAAAAATACTTACACCCTGAAGGTCATTTTGGATGTCAGAAATAGTGCACCTCACTTCGGATTTAACAGTTCTGTATATGTTACTAGAAGCAGATGCATCTCCCACTAAATTATCCCCTTCAAATGACTTGAAAAATAAAGCATGACAAACAAGTGTTTCAACAGATTTTGACATGTAAACTAATATAAACTGATCAGGTTTGAAATTCAAATATAAAGTACTTCTTAAACTAGGATTCGTTCACTTAGCTGGAGATAGGGTAATAACAGTCCGGATTTAAAAAGAAATTAAAGTTACCATTCAGTATTTTGATCATCTTAAAAACCGAACAGAAGATGATTAAATGTCATAGGAAACCAAATACTACCAATTTGGTCCATTGATTTTCAATTTCTCAGCCAAAAACTGAACAAATGTGTTTATATATTATCCTGAGTCCAGACTAAAACTGAACCGGATTCAATTAAAACACACTTAAAACCAAACACAGCGTTACAGATGTTATACAATCTTCCTTCTAAAACGATTATAAGAAAGAAACAACAGTTAATAAAAAAAACTAAACAAAGTCTGCAAATTTGAAATATAAAGATCAAACTGAATTTTTGTTTGAAAACGGATTGAAGTTGAGACATGCGTTAAGCAGTTTCCTTAAGACTGATTTGCAGCCACTCCGAAGGTGCCGAGTTGTTTGGCAGTCAGTCTCCCAAGATACAACAACTGGAAGAATTCCGAACAGTAGCACTTCTGCCGAGTTCTCGAACTGCTCTTATCTTTGCCTATCACCGAGAGAGAAAAATCGAGAGAGAAATCGTTTTTTGGATGATTGAAAACAGAGGAAATCAACTCCTTTATATAATGGATTTCTAGGGCAAAAAGTGGTCTGAAATTTCCCGATTTAATATCCGGAAAATCCGGGATTTAATTTCAATCCGGAAAATTCGGGATTAAAATTCAATCCGGAAATCCGGGATTAAATCCCAATTAGGAAAACTTCAACGTTTATTTCTAATATTCGGAAAAATCAGAGATTATTGCCTTTTATTCAGTATATTAATACAAATTTAAATACAATATTTGATAATTACTTCTCTAAATAACTAGAGCAGTCAACTGCTAATTAATTCAAAGAAATTTTGAATTAATATTCTTTTTTTTTCTTGGATATTTTCAAAAAATAAAATAAGGAAAAAATATGCACAACGGGTAAAATATTCACAGGCCTCGAAAAAGCCCGACCAGTCCGGACATTCGCGTCGCCCACGTCGTACGGGTGCGCCCCAACCCGAATAGAATTGGATTCGCATCCCCCTGCGCGCGAGGCACAGTATTATCTAAAGTCATTCAATGACTTCATTATGAGTAGTTGTATATAAACAACTCTTATCTCATTTATCCAACCAATATGGGATAAAGGGGTTCTTCATTCCTTATTTATTCTTGACCTTCCTACTTTGAGCATCAATTTCTCATTCACCACTCAACGATATTGAGCGTATGAGCTACCGTTGTAAAGATCTCACGGCGTAGAATAGGAATCAACCATTTCCTTATTCAAAACCTTATCTTCACTTGTTCAAAATATGCTCCAAAGATGACCACATTCCACTGTTTTTTCAACAATCCCTCACATGAAAGAAATTGATGATTTTATCAAAAACATTTTTGGCACATTGTGGTGATAGGTTCTACGATTGATAGATGCATAGGACAGGTAAGTTTCCTCCTTTGAACCTTCCCTTGTGAAAGTATATTTACTTTACTAGCTAATCAGTAGAGCGATGTCTTTGAACTATCAGTCGTTGGTGTAAACGATGACATACTTCACACATCCATCTTTCTGACAAGAGATACAGCTCTCATGGTTATGTCCTTAAGGCCGTGGACATCTCTTGGTTCTGCAAGAGTATGAAAGAACTATGCCCAATAGTCTCCTTGAAGCGGACCCACTTCACTCTCACATAGTTGACTTATGTTGCTCGGCTCACCGAAGCACACAATGGTCATTAAAAGCTTTTGTTTAACCTCTTCCAAATTTTTGTCATTGTTCACATCATAGGAATGGATCTGGGAGGGAACCCCCACAGTGACTGCACAAGTCTATGCAATTAAGTTGTCCCTTTGAACCTAGATCTTGAGATCTCCAGTCAACTAGGTAGGGTTTTCCTTCACATAGCACCTTTATTTTTCATGGGCTTTAGTCTCATTCTTTTCGATGTTTTCTCAACTTGATCTCGATTTAACCCTTTGGTTAGCGGATTCGCAATGTTATCCTTTGATCTTACAAAATCAATAGAGATAACTCCATTTGAGACAAGTTTTCTAACGGTGTTGTGTCGTCGACGCATATGTCGAGACTTACCATTATATATAAAGTTTTGTGCCCTAGCAATCGTTGCTTGATTGTCACAGTATATGCACACAGTAGGCACTGGTTTTTTCCATTCAGGGATATCCTCAAGAAATTGCCTTAACCATTCGGCTTCTTCCCCAGTTTTATCTAGAGCTACAAACTCAGATTCCATTGTGGATCTGGTTATAATCGTTTGTCTTGAGGATTTCCATGATACGGCTCCTCCTCCTAGAGTGAACACATATCCGCTTGTGCCTTTGGTATCTTGTATGTCAGATATCCAACTTGGATTAGAGTATCCTTCTAAGACAACAGGGTCTTTGGAATAATGCAATCCGTAGTCCCGAGTATATCTAAGGTACCTCAGTACCTTTACTATTGTTTTCCGTAGTCCCGAGTATATCTGGTCTTATGTAGACCATGAGATACATTAAGGAATTGTAGTTGTACCACAATCATCCTTGCCAAATTTTTTAAAAATCTTATCCAAGGATCTAAAGGCCTGATCGATCCGGATATTCGCGTCGCCCATGTTGTGCGGGTGCGCCCCAACCCGAATGGAATTGGATTCGCACCCCTTGCACGCGAGGTACAGTGTTATCTAGAGTCATTCAATGACTTCATTATGAGTAGTTGTATATAAACAACTCTCATCTCATTTATCCAACCAATGTGGGATAAAGGGGTTCTTCATTCTTTATTTATTCTTGACCTTCCTACTTTGAGCATTAATTTCTCATTCACCACTCAACGATATTGAGCGTATGAGCTGCCGTTTTAAAGATCTCACGGCGTAGAATAAGAATCAACCATTTTCTTATTCAAAACTTTATCTTTACTTGTTCAAAATATGCTCTAAAGATGACCACGTTCCACTGTTTTTCCAACAACAAATTATTTTTCAGTTTATTTTCCAGCTCTGGCAGTAATTAAAACTTCCAAATACTACAAACCAATTCAAATTATCCAAAATCTCACCTCCACAAGTTCTGTTTCTGAAAAGAACTCGTTGAGACCAAATCATTCCATTTTGCAGATTCTAATCGAGACTAAACAAAAAAGAGAGAGAAAAGAAACATTATGACATCATTACAAAGAACGATTCCTCCTTATTTGCATTCAATATCAAACAAACCTTTCAAAAACATTTCATTCAGAAATAAAAAGAAGGGGGGGGGGGTCATAGAGTTAGTACCAAACTTGTATGAAAATCCGAAGGCTCCATACGATTCAGCTGGCCTGACCGTGTCAAACTAGATCTGCTTCGAACTAAATTGCCACCATCCCCCGATGTAGCAATTAAATTACATTTATTCTTCGATTTCGTCCAGGAATTACCTTCTTGCTCCCCCTCACTCTACCAAAATAAAGGAATATCAGTAAAAAAAAAAAATTAAACAAAAAAAGGAAAGAAAAATATGATTAGCCAAATAAACTCAATCCCAACTTAAGTTGGCCAGCTCATTCGGTATGATGAGTTTATCTATTTAGAAAATAAATTATTTGCTTTAAGTATAAAATAGTAATGATATAATACAAATGATATACATTATGTTCTATGATATAATTAAATTATTTACATAGAAAATATTGCACTTGAATATCAGTTTAACATTAGATAGAACTATTATTTCCTCAAATGTAATTTGATTCTTTTACTCTCTTTTTTCATTTCAATGAGAAAGAAAAAGCAAAAACTAAGTAGAAAAAATCAGATTAAAAATGGAATTGAAAGTCGGCAAAACCTCGGAAGTAGCAAACTGGGCTCTTGAAAGTGGAGGATTGCGGGAGACGGAGCGACCACGTCTCTTTGTATCCACAACGGACAAGCTCCGAGACAAACCCTTGCTATTCCACGAACCTAACCCGTGTTTACCATCGGAGTCAAATCCGGAAACAGATCTGCCTCTCTTGTCATTACAACCATCGGTGGCGGTTGCTTTGGCCTTCGTTTTGGAAGTGAATCGGTCGGATCCAAGGCCGGAACTCGGGAACCCAGCATCGTCATCATTGCCGTTGCCGTTGTTGTCAAAGAGTGGATTGTCTCGTTTAATAGAAAAGTCGGAATTAGATGTTCTTGAGAAGGCACTAACGCTTCTGGATCTCAGAGGCGGAGCTGCCGCAACTCTCCTCGAAGAATTAGATGATGCAGAGGTCGAAGACGGCGGTGTCGTTCTTCTAGAGGTCGACGTCGTCGTTGGATTCCCTCTTCTTAAAGAGGATTCAAAGGTTGAAGAAACCGCCATTAACCTTGTCCTAAGGAAATAAACGCGAGAATCGATTGAAAAGGAAAATTGAAGCAGAGAAAATTTAAATTTAACAGCGCGTGCCGCGCGATTTAACGACTTAAATTTCGATCCAAAATATCGCCTCTTCAAATTAGGATGTTAGCTTGAAACGTAAAATAATTCAATCCAACTATGAAATATTTAAGAAAAAAAAATAAAATGGAAATTAATCTATGTTGAATTATAAATTCTGTGATTGCTTGAGGTTAATTATATAAGTACCTAAGTTTAAGGGGTAATTATATTTATTATGTTACATATACAAAAATAAATGGAATCCGTGAAAAAAAACATAATCTGATCTTCATATTTAATTCGAGATTTATCTCGTCAAAACTGAGATTTTTGGATTGTTTTTATTTTATTTTTAAGTTCTATAAATAAAATATGATTGAACATGAGCGAATAAAACTCGATTCGATTTTAAAAAATTCAATAACTCGACTTGAAACGAAAATATTCAACTCGTCTTGGTTCGATTCAAAATTTATAAACTCAGACTCTATTTTTTTAAAATAAAGTTTGAGTTGTAAAATAAAAATTTAATAACTCAAATTTTTAGTAATTAGATGATTTATTTGTAAGTTTGAGACAGGTTCTTTAATTTATTATGATATACATATCGATATATAAAAATATAAAAAAATATTATCACATATGAAATAATATAAAAAACATATACATATCTTATATAATTAGTGAAAGTCGTTTAAGTTAGGGATGGACACGAGTCGGGTCGGATTTTCGGCCCACCCGTACCCGACCCGAAAAATTATACCCGCCACCTGACCCGATTCGACCCAATTTTAAGCTTTAAAATCCAACCCAACCCGAATCTTTTTAAAAAATTAAAATTTTAAGGACTAAATTATAAAAAAATAAAATTTAGAGATATAATTGTAAAAATATTTAATTTTTGTGACCTAATTGTAAAAAATATTAATTTTAGTGAACTAGTTATATAAAATATATATAAAGAGAGGTCATTATTGTAAATATCCCTCAAATATATATGAGAAAATTACACTATTAATCCCAGGTCGAGTCGAATTTTTTTCACACTAAACCCAAACCCGATCCAAACCCGAATTTTTCACCAAAAAATCCGACCCGATCAGACCAAGCCAGAACCCGTCGAATTCGGATTCCGTGCCCATCCCTAGTTTAAGTTATAATCAAATCATACTATAACATAATAAATAATTATAATTAAATTTTTATAAAAATTCAAAAACTCAACTTAAATTTCTTCAACTTGACTCGATTTAAAAATATTTTGAATGAAAGTTCGAATGAAAAAATTAAACCCGTTAATTCGAATAATTTTTTCCGCGACTCTATCAAACGTTCACCGTTAACGATAAATTACAAGTTTTTTCCATGTCGAAGTATTCTATACCTGTATCTGGATATGCATCAAATATCAGTGTTGAAGAAGAATACTTCATAATGGGAATCGGTTGTACATGAAAGTGAAATACCAAATGATTTGCCATTAACTTTGAACCATAGATTAGCGTTCCACAAAATATGATACAAAACACCGTCGAACATGGTATTTCGTACAGTTTCCGGTTCTTCTGCTAAGTAGTAACGGCAGCCATAACCTTAAAACAAGTTATAAACATTAGAGATGAAATGCATAGAGTTGCATGGTTCTAGATAAAGATGAAGCTAGATTCCGTACCTACTTCAAGAGGCCAAAAAGTCTGCAATCAGAAGTTCAATAGAAATAACCTCGGCAGTTGGCTGATCCGCATAAACATTTCTTCTGTCCATATGCAGGTTTGTTGTTAGCTTCAGTCCCGTCTGATCGAGGGGTACCGTAATCGAATGTCAACTCTGTCATGGGAGGGATGTGTTTCTTTGCAAAAAATGCAATGTGTAGAAACGCTTCATTATTGCTTTCATACATGATTGGCTGCCAGAAAACATTTGGAGAGCAACTATGGTTCATAAATCGAGCTACATTTCCACAGTTCTTCGCACTTATGATTAAGGGAGATGGGATATCAAAATCTTCAGTACTTTCAGTTTCGAAATTCCACTTGAAGGATTCGTAGAGACGGTTTGTATGAAAAACGTACTCGTTTTCATCATCTCCCCCTTCCTGCCTTGGCTTCATTCCATCAATAGCTTCCCCTGCATATTCACAAATAAATGTACCTGCTCGAATACGGTCCCATGACCGTAGACCCCAACCCCGATCTCTTGTCTTAAAAACTTCAAAGTGAGCTTTCAGGCCAGTTTGTATAACTCGATTTTTGCAGTTTCGAATGCATGGGCATGAAGGACCACATTCATATATCATGGGTTTTCGACATGCTAGAACCCCATTGGAAGTGTAAGGGAAATCACCTCTGTTTTTTTGAATGCACGAATAGTTAGAATTTCCAGGTTGACATGCATCATAGCAGTTGCAAGCGTAGGAAGGTTGCACTAGTTTGAATGATTCCGAATACTTGACAGTTGGGGTATAAGTGAAGTAAGAAGGCCCCTTTTCGTCATCAACCTCATTTACGAGTGAAACAGGCCTACTTTCTGCACCTGAAGTGATGTCAGGAAGAATAAGTCCGACCCTTGAAGACAGACTTTCTTTAAACTTCTGAGTCGATTTCCATGTGGCAAAAGCAGCTGGCTGTCCAGGGATCCTCACCAGCTTATACTTGAACATATTACAACCCGATTTCCCTTTCTCCATCCACGACTCTTGGATCTTGTAAAGCCCATCATACACATAAACCTTTGACATTTGTTGGACATTATTATCCTTCAAACCCCGAATGACTCGTATTTCGTTGCCTCGGTGGAAGCTCCTTTCCAAAGCAAGATTACCCCTTACAAGCTGCTGATCTGATGCTTCTTTATCTCTACTCGCACTCCCACCTTGACCACTATATACTAAAACATCGGGATCTTCGGCATCGTCATCATACCCTCCGGACGAAACAATGCTTAAAGCCACTGGCTCACCCTCTGATTCACCCTTGACAGTCATGTAGTCAATTCCAGCCATAGATGGAAAATGCAACCCCACTAAACACAACTCCATCCTGAAGAAGAAAATGTCCCCAATTTCAACACCAGGAACAACACCGATTCTCTTTTTCATGTTAGTTCGCACCCCTTTGGTCAACATCATGTTTGCAGCTTTCAAATCCGCACGCTTAAGAATGCCAGAATGTAATTCCTTCGCATCTTCCATTTGGCTAAGCTTTCTCCTGAGTGCATCGAACCGCAAAAGTACACTTTCAACCAATTCCCTATTACCATCGTCTCGTCCAGATAAACTATTTCCATGAATCAAATTCATGAGAGAAGTTAATACAGATTCTGAATCTTTTCTCCTCTTTGCTTTCTTTTTCACGGAACTTGGTCCTGCTGACTTGTGTTTATGATTATCATTGCCAGAAGCTGGTGAATCGGCTCTAAACGACCGAAGTGGAACAGCAGTTGAATTGAAATAATTTTGGTTAAGGTCAGGCTTAGAATGGGATCCTTGCTGTCCAATAAAAGGGAAAAACGGTGAAAACCCCGACGGGAAAGGGCCATTCGGAGGTACACAAACAAAAGGAGCACCCTCAGATGGCTCAGGGAATAGTGGAGCCAATGTCCGTAGGGGCTTTACATCCAAAACTCTAGATTTATCACTGTAATTTGTCGGAACAGTGTTTCCACCTAACCCCCCGTCCATTTCAAACAAAAGCCAAGCTTTTCAACCAAGATTTTTTCCCTGTTTCTGCAAACCACTCCACTTTCCCCTCTTTTATGCACAAAACAAGCTCCTGTATGAACCAAAAATACCAAAAAAATATAGGATCGTTAACCAAAATTTTCCCCTTCCTCTTAAAAAACAGGAAATGTCCATTTCATTTTGCTACATCCATGACAGGTCCATGCAAAAACCAATCGTCCTAGGTGAAACAAAAATCAAACCACTTAAAATCATAGCTCCTATGTTAATCAATATTGCACAAAACTCAAGGTTTAAACCAAAAAAATTCCCCCTTTTTCCCTAAAAGCAAGAAAGACCCGTTTCATTTTGCTCAGTCCTTGACATGTTCAAGCACAAACCATTTTCCTGGGTGAAACAAAAAAAAAACAAGGTTTTTCAACCAAATTTCTCCCTGTTCTTCAAATCAATCCAGTTTTACTTCTATTATGCACAAAACCAAGCTCCTGTTCGAGCCAAAACTAAACACGAATTAGGGGTTTTAGCCAAAAATTCTCTCTTCAAACCGTTTCATTTTTCTCCAACGTTAATTTTTTCATGCACAAAATTCAATTTCCGATGTGACACAAAATTACACAAAAAATCAAGCCTTTTTAAGAACGAAAACTCAATTTTCTTTAGAACCAAGGGATGCCCATTAACTTCTACTTAGTTATACTAAAAAAACACAAATTACAAGCGAGGAATCCACAGAAACATAGAGAAAAAATAAAGAAAAATAGATCTACGATTCTCTCTTGAACATGAATGAGAAAAAGAAGAAAATAAATTACAGTTTCATAAGTAAGAAAGGAGTGATTACCTGCTGGAATGGCAGCACGAGCGGGAGAAGAGAAAACCAAACAGTGAAAAAAATAGGAGAGAAATTGAAACTTTGATGCAACAAGTTTACGAGTGCTCGCTCGCTCGCTCACTCCCTCACTGCTCTGTACACGTTTGACTGACGCTGTGTTTGGTTTTCAATTATTATATTAAATCTTTGTAGACAAAAATCTATCTGAAAATATGGTTTCAAAAGAAAAATCTGTCTAAACTTAACCAAATATAGTCATTATTATTAAGAGCCAAAATATAGAAATATAATAAAAATTTGTTAAATAAATTTAATTTGAGTATATTTTTAATAATAAAAAATTATTTTTTTTATATTATAAGCATTTTTAACTTAAAAAATAAATTATAACTCAAAAACTCAAAATAAAATATATATAAATATTATTAAAATTCAACGATGTAAAAATTATTATAGAATGATATTAAAAATATATATTATAATAAAAAAACATATTAACAACGCAATCGTTGTCGCAATTTAATTGCGAACAAAAAATGATGACTATAAACTTGTATCTAAATTTAATTTAATAATTCAAAACATAAAAATTAATAAAATAATCAAAAGTGTTATGAATATATTTATTCATGATGGATATTTATATATTAAGTTAAAGTTTGAGCTTTATTATTAGGGCTTAATACCCATTAGAATTAGGGTTTTCATCTTATGCCTATGAATATAGACTTTTGGCCAAAGCTTTGTACACAACCCTCACTTTGAGAATATAATAAAATCTCTATCTTTATCTCTCATCTTTGTTCTCCTATTTTGTTTTTATTCTTTACTTTATTCACAATACGTTATCAGCACGAGACTCTAACCAACTGAGGTATTTGTCGTTTGAATCTTGAAGAAGTTATTGAAAAGAATTTGTTACTAGCATAAATCAAAGATAAGTTATTCTCCCTCAATTATATTTTAATTATCGGTTATTTTTATCTATTGATCTTTGATTTGATTTTTAATTTATTAAAAATCTTTGGTTGTTTAGTGTTTGTGTAGCGATAAAGTGACTCAATTACCGTGGTTCTTGTCGACAATTCCCGAAAATATTTTAACAAGATATTGATACTTAATCTACCATATAGTGGAAAGTTCGGTATGTTTTACTTATTTAATTTGAGGTTTTTTTCTTTATAACCAATATTTTTTATTCTATTATTACGATGAAAGTTTATGTTTTTAATCATGTTCTAAGTATTACATGATATTGGAACAAATATTAAATCTTTCATTACTTAATTAATATGTTCTTTTTATATTGATTTAATCTGAGTATATTGGCTGGACATCCCGTTCTGCGAGGCTACTGGTCTCAAAGGAGGTTCTTTTTCAAGGACCTTGTGGACTGGTTTAACAACGCTGCGTATAAGGATTAAATTTTTGTTCTTTGCATATATTACATATATATTGGTTGCTCAATTACTATTTAATAGTATGAATATTATAAAATCTATATTTACTTGAAAGCAATATTTTTTTGTGTTAAAAAACTCGACTATAAACTTCTCCCAAGTTCAAGTTGTGAAAATAATCTTGATCAAAAAAATTTTATGGGAGGCATTCTCTGAAGTGAATGCATGCATGATGTTTATTCCATGCGATTATTGAATTTATGACATTCCTTAAAGTGAATGCAAACATGATGATTATTCCATGCGATTATTGAATTTATGACACTCCTTGAAGTGAATGCAAGCATGATGATTATTCCATGCGATTATTTGATTTATGTCATTACTTAAAGTGAATGCAAGCATGATGTTTATTCCATGCGATTATTAAATTTGTTTCATTCCTTGAAGTGAATGCAAACATGATAATTCACTATATGGTTAGTGAATAAAACTCAATTATGTGCCAGAGTATCACTGATAAGGATATGTTAGAAAAACATACTCTACTTTTTACACATTAATGTTGTCTTACAGACACAATATCATACAAGGGTTTTAAATACCTATCAGTCTCCGCTCCATTCCCTGAAGTGAATATGATATTTTATAGTGGAATGAATAAAAGTCACATTAATAATTATGGTTGCGATTGAAGTCATAAAATAAACATAGATAAGATGATTCTTTTGAGAATGTTTATATCCACCAGAAGTGGAATTATAAAGATAACAAGAATGATAAAGATCATATCAAAATCTTTATGTTATCAATGTGATGGTACAAACTATTGATCTCGTACTTGTCAAACGCCGAAGTATTATGGACTTTATCCATTATCATGAATGATAAATTAAAGAAAATATAAATAGATTTTCTTTGTGGCAAAAATAATGGCGTTATTGATCCAACTCAATTGGATATTGATAATTTTTCTCATAACCCTTGAAGGGAATAATTTACCATTTATTTCCTTTATAAATTCTAAAAGGAATAATTGATCTTTATTTTATTTTGTTTAATGTTAATTTATTTATATTAATTTACTTTTATTTATTATTTATTTATGTTAACTTACTTTATATATTATTTATTTATCTTTTATGTTAATTTTTCCTTTAAAAGAATATGATTACTTCCGGAATAAAATATGTAATAATTTATGGTGATTTATGCTTAGCAGACAGTGCAAGTACTCATACAATATTTAAGTATAAGAAATATTTTTTCAATTTAAATACAAGGGAAATATGAGTACTATATCTTAAAGTACTAAAATATCAGTGCTTCGGAAGAGCTCTTGAGAGCTTATCTTTGATCTGATATGATATGCTATTTTTTAAAAATATTTTTCATTCCCCGAAGTGAATGGTACAGGGCACATATTTTTTATTTCCCGAAGTGAATAAAATAAAGTACGTACTAAAATGTGCAGAATTATGCATATTTCCCTATTTTAAATGCAAGAGAATAATATGAGTATTATATCGGGAAGTACTAATATCATAAAAAGCTCCAACTGAGCAAATATGTTATTTGCCAAATGAGAATTTATCTCATATTTAAAGTGCATTATGCTTGTTGAGCAAATATGTTATTGTCAAATGAGACTTTATCTCATATTTACAGTGCATTATGCTCGTCAAAGTTGCAAAGAGACTTATTGAATTTTAAAAATATTTGCAGAAATATATTGAGAATATTAGTCAAGAGGATGCTGACTATCTCAATATTACGAGTATAACTCAAGGAAATAATAAAATATTAGCAAAATTACATGCACTGTCATTCATATTATACTACATAAGAATTAGTACAAATTGAAGCTCGTGCTATTGTAAACTAAATGTTTACTGATTATTTTATTGGACATGACCAGTTAGACCATCCCGGTTTAATTATGATGCGAAAAATTGCTGACACTTTCATATGGTCATTTATTGAAGAACTAGAAGTTTCTTCAAGGTAATTTTTCTTGTGATACTTGCTATGAAAGCATTTTGATTATTCAATCATCAACAACTATGATAGAGTACAAATCTATTAATTTTCTAGAACAGATACAAGGTGGTATATATGGGCTCGTACACCTTTCATACAGTTCATCTAGATATTTTATGATTTTTATCGATGCATCGACTAGATGGTTATATGTATCCTTGTTATTAACCCACAACTTGGTGTTTGCGAGGCTACTTGCTCAATTGATAAAATTATGAACATATTTTTCAGATTATCTTATAAAGACAATGGTCTTGATAATATTGATGACATTTCATTTTATATGTAGTATCACTAATTCGCATCAAGCCAACAAATGATTATAAGTTCTCCCCATTATAAATGGTTTTTGGTCATGAACCCAATATTTCTCATCTCAATTTTTTGGGTGTGCGATATATTCTAATTGCTCCACCACAACGCACAAAAGTGAATTTTGTTGGGAATATATATAAGTGCTTCTGATAGGGGATTTATTTACAATCCGATTTATTGACTATCATTTTAATGAGTCAATTTACCCAACATTAAGGGGAGACAATAAATAGCTGGGGAAAGAAATAAGTTGGAATGAATTATCATTTTCTCTTTTTGATCCATTTAATACACAATTTGAACTATAAGTTCAATGAATAATTCATTTAGTAAATCAATTGCCAGATGATTTTGCTGACCCTAAAAGAGTGACTAAGTCACGTATATCAGCTATGAATGCTTCGATTAAATTTGATGTCATGGAAGAACAAACTCTAGTTGTTAATGAGTCTAACTTACGCTTAAAGTATAGTAGACAAGTAGGTTCCAAAGAGATCCTCGAAAAAAGAAAAGGATGTATATTTTATGATGGTCTGATCGAGGAATCAATGATTGTGAAAATCTCTAGAAGAGATTAAATGGTCTCCAACAAAGACATTAACATGACTCAGGTACCTGATAATAAAGAGATCTCGATAGATTATGTCATGTCTGGTAATAAGTGAAACTGAAATTAAATCAAAGTCGTTAATATATTTGCATGCAATATAGCACTAGAGATTTTATTTGATGACGTGGATCATAAATCATTGTCAATTGGGCAATGTAAACAAAGAATTGACTAGCCAACATGAAAGAGACAATTGAGGCAAAACTAAAATCTCTTTTGAAAAGAGAAGTATTTGAACATATAGCTCGTACATTGAAATGTGTAAAGCTCATAGATATAACGAGCCTTTGTGAGAAAGAGAAATCAAAAGAGGAAATCATGAGATATAAGTTCATCTGGTTGCACAAGGATTCTCACAAAGACATGAAATTGATCATGAGGAAAATATATTCCTCGGTGGTGGATGCAACTACTTTTAGATTTTGATCAGTTTGACAATAAATAAAATTATTCGGTTTCTGCCTAATGGATGTTGCTACATCATATTTGAATGGACCTCTTGACAGTAATATTTACATGAAACTTTCGGAAAGATTTTGATTGCCAAAAGCAGTTCATTCAAGTTCTCTAGAATATTATTCAATCATATTGAATATATTTTTATGGCTTGAAATAATTTAGGTTTATTTGGTATGATTGCCTCATTGAATACTTATTAGCATAATGCTACATGAATTATTTCCCCAGACATTTGTATTAAGAGGTTTAGCTCTGAATTTTTATTGTTGTAAATGTCGATGATTTAAATATCGTTGAGACTCGTGAAGAGATCTCCTCAAATCCTTGTGCATCAATCGACATACAGAAAAATATGAAAGAGACTTTACATGAATAATGCATATTCATTGATCAACCTTATGGTTGCTAGGTCTCTTAATGTAAACAAATATTCTTTCTGTCTCAAGAAAAGGGTAATGATATTCTTGGTCTAAAACTCAATATACACATTATTTGATTTGGAAGCATCGTATCTTAGTTGGTCCAGAAATATTATTTAAGTACTACGAGATCATTACCTTTAAATAATTGTTATGCATGAGGCAAAACCAAAATATGTGTTTGGCTAAATATATCCTGAAGATATGTGAATGTTTTTCACAAGATAAGATGCAAGTTATCTTGTAAAGTGATAATACAAAATTTATATCTCAAGGTGGATATATATCAAATATGATAAAACGAAACATATTTTTTCAAGTTTCGTCTCTCATGATTTTCATATGAATATTATTCAATGAATCATTTCAAGCAATGATTTGGAAGATTTATCCACTAGTGCGTGATCTACTTCAACATTTGAAGATTGTATTCAATATTGAATTATGAAGATTCAAAGATCTTATGTGATATTTTTCATGAGGGGGAGTAAATATGCGTTGCACTCTTTTTCCCTTAACCGATGTTTTGTCCTAATGGGTTTTCCTGGTAAGGTTTTTAATGAGGCAACATGTTATGCGTATCAAAGAAGTGTGTACTCTTTTTCCTTCACTAAGAATTTTTTCTCACAGAGTTTTTATCTTAGTAAGGTTTTAACGAGGCACATTATCTCCATTGATATCCAAGGGGGAGTGTTATGAATATATTTATTCATAGTGGATATCCATATATTAAGTTAAAGTTTAATGGGTTCTATTATTAGGTTTAATATATACTAGAATTAGGGTTTCCATCTTATGTCTATAAATATAGACTTTTGGCCAAAGCTTTGTACATAACCCTACTTTGAGAATATAATAAAAGTCTCTCTCTTTTGTCTCTCATATTTATTCTTATATTTTGTTCTTATTCTTTACTTTATTCACAACAAAAAGAATATTGTCTTGATCAGTTATGACGACCACAAATTCAATTATGATAAAAAATAGATAAAAATACAATAAAATAATTAATTAAGATAAAAAAACACATTAAAAATAAAAAAATAAAAGGTAAAAAAATCATATCTTAATAATCTAGTTACTAAATTTTTAAATTAAAAACAAAATAAATAAATAAAAATATTATTAACAATCAATAGTCAATACTAAAATTAATATCATCGTTGTAGTTTGGTATTATTTAAGCGGAAAAAAAAGAGTTATTTTGATAAACCTTTTTATAAAAGATTATTGTTTTATATATTAGTGGTGAAAATTTAAAAAAAAATAAAAATATTATAGATTTATCGTTTAGTTTAAGGTATATGATTTTAGAGTGTATAGAGATTAAAATTTAGTATTTAAGGTTAGACATTTAATTTTTAGGTAATATAGTGATGATTTAGGTTTTTATATATAAACCTTAAATTTCTATCATTATACCAAAATTCAAAATTTATATACTTAAATCCCTAAACTATACACCTTAAACTAAGTTTTTGAACCTAAAACTAAGACATTCCTAGGAACTTAGTTTTCAACATCAATATATCAAATAATTTTTTTTTAATAGTTTAAAGATAATTATAAGTAGGAATATAAATGGACCGAGTTTGAACGAACAAGGGTATACCTATATTTCGAACTCGATTCATGTTCATTTAAGATTTTAATGGCATATTCAAGACCAATTTATTTATTTTTTATTCGTTCCGACTAGATTCGAACATGTTTATTTATACATGTTCGTCAACGTAGATACAATTAATGGTCATATAAGATTTTTGTTTCTTTATAACTCTAACACTAAACATCACTCGAAAAACATGGTGATGTATATATCGAGAAACTGGATTCCGGTAAGCACTTAGGCTATATTCAACAACACTTTTTCAACGGGCATTAGAGCATTAAACGAAGAAATAGTGCTAATCATCTCTACTGAACGAGCCCTGGATTGATTTGTGCAGTTCTAGATAATATTTTTAGGCATAATATCTTATCGTTTGATTGAATAATCACTTTAGTCCTTACTTGTTTTAAAGTATCTGATCTTCGGGTTTTATTTTGAGATTAAACAAAATATTGAGGGTTAAAATATTTCGAAAAATAGAATAAGATGCTTATTCATTCGATCATTAGGTAATTTTTTTGGTATTATGCCTAGATTTTACCATTTGTAGAGCATGAAAATACTGAAGAACACAGTGTGTTTATACGAGCCAAGATGGGTCCTTTGCTCCTGCGGGTTCAGTGCTGATGGTAGTGACCATGAATCACCGAGAATGAAGGCGGGAAGCATGCCATTATCTTTGAAGGTGGTCTAGACCCAGCTTCAACACATTTCTTTTCTCTAAGACCATCTTTGTATGCATGCATGTATCCGTCATATGCACATACATGCGCAAGCGTGTTCCTACGACAAACACAGCTACACATTAGGGGAAAACCTACTATCTTTAATGGTTAGAGAGTAGGAAGGTAACATGAAGATTTCTAGTTTGAATTGATTTCATAGTAAAAAAAAAGTTAGATACATGGGGGGGAAACTCTTACAAGTTTGAAGCAACCATCAATGGCAGCCTCCAGAGAGTGTCATTGTGAATTGTGGTCCTCACTTTTTAAACGTATGCCTCAATTGAAACTAGAAACCGAAGCCAGAAGCTGGTTTGTATATGCAAAACTTCCACAGTACCCACTAGGGAAATAGTTAGAATGAGGCAGATGACGTTCTACGAAGCTGATATTTTGGCTCGGGTGGTGGAGCAAATGGCAACATCTTATCCAGCTCCTAAGAATGTAAAGATCAGATAACACACAAAAATACTAATTTTGACTTAGGTAAATGAATCAGAAATGTGTCTTATAAGACAGATTTTCTAACCTTCTGTTTCCTCAGCCTTTCGTTTTCCTCCTCCAGTCGTGAAACTTTGTTCTCCAGTTCATTAGTATAGGCCTGTATGTAAATATCTTTCAGGTTCACTCGATAATTCAGAAAATGATATACAGTGTGATTGTCAAGCAAGTGTGAGAGAGAATAAATGAAAGTTGACCTGCTTCCTAGCTCGTGAACGTGCTGCAGATTCCCTGTTCTTTATCATTCTCTTTTGTCTCCTTTCAACAGTTTTTTCAACTATGTCCTCGGGGGTACCTCTTTTCCTTCCAGATATCTGAGTATCTGATAATGTTCCCATCAATGGCGAAGGCAGTGCCACCTGGTTCTCCGGGTAAGAGACATCCATTACACCAGGTCCAGCGGTTGCTAAGGTTAAAGGCTGTGGCATAGGCTGGGCCGGCATATAAACCCCCATTATACTTTGTTGTGGATGATGATACTGCAGTTGTTGCTGAGGGTACTGCATCCAATGACCTGGTTGTGTAAACTGTGGTGGAACACTCGGATCAGCCTCAGCAATAGGAGCACCGACATTTTCGTCAGTAGCTGCTTCAGTAACAACTCCAGCCTTCACAAGAAAATCCTCCAATGTCATTTCTCCAAGGGTAGGCTGCCTTTCTCTAGATTTCTTTTCCTCGTCGATTTTTCCTTGTTGAATATCTTTCCAAACCTCGTCAACCGTCTTCTTGCTCAAAGAACTCGTTAACGATAAACTTGCCTGACGCTGCAAAGAGGTTTGATTGGTCACTGCAGGTCCTTCAGTTTCCGTACCAAAAGTCTGATTACCCTCCAAGGTCCATACACTCTTAAGAAGCTCATCCAGGTTCATGCTGTTCAGAGGTTTTCCCAAGTCAGCCAACTGATTTTGGACCTCATCCAACGTGAGACTATACATCGAATTTTGCCACGTTAACTGCTGACATTGTAACTGTTTGCCATTACTACCACCGTCGCCTTGAGACCCCATTGTCTGAATTCCCATGTAATCACTTTTACTTAAGCATCATCTGATGGAATTCCGAAACAATAACTCTATGAAAACTATATCAGTCTTAAAGTCCACCTGAAACGAGTACACACCTTAAGTTTACCAGTCAGCTCCAAAAATTAGAACCTGAAATCAGACCTGACCATTCATATCAACTCTCTTCAGTCCAAATGGTCCAAAAACACGTTTCTCATATACATAACAAGATACACTGAACAAAAGGAAACAACTCTCTACTTCTATCAGATACATTTTCTTTCAAGAATAAATACATACATGCACAGGGCAGACCTCAAACTCCCATTTCATTCAAATTCTTCAAACCCGAACCCGAACCCGGCATTGATAACCCAACCTGAACATGGCATTAACATACTAACATAACCAAAAACCTAATGCACCAAATCCCCTCTCAGAAGACACCACTAGAAACTAGAAAGTACATGTTTTTCCCAATGTCAGATTATCAACCAAGATTAAACAAAAATCAGGCCTTTAACCAAAAGTTTCCCTTTTTTCTCCAAACTAGCAATTACCCATTTCATTTTTCATGAAATTTTACTTGGTTAGTTGGTTCAGCTAAAAAGAAAGCAACAACAATTTAAATAAAAAATCAATACGGAAAGAAATGGGGAAAAGGACAAATAGATCTATCTATCTAGGGTTCTCTATTGAATTTAAACAGAAAAAGAGAGAGCAAAACTAAGGGGGGAGATTACCTGTTGGGAAATGAGATGAGGGCAGTGAGCTTTGAGAAAGATTGAAGCTCTGTGTAAGTTTTTGAGTTTCAAAAATGGCTTCTTTTTTATTTGTTTGCGAGTGCTTTGAACATGTTTTGACACTGAAACACTGTTTTGTTCCGAGTTGTTTAAGTGTTTTCTTTGTCCTTCCAGACAAATCCATCTAAAAAATAAAAATCACATCTCGACATACACAAATCTGTCCTTGGATTTGATTTTATTAACAAAAAGGATATGGAGGCTTTAGTTTAAATAATGAATAAAAATTAAACTCAATACGATAATTATGATATTAACATTTTTTATCTCGAATTTTTAGATTTTTTTTTAAATTATAATTTTATTTTATAAAAGTTTGTGTTCAACGTTTATAACACTCATTTTAAATAATATTTTTTTAAGATTTAACTTGAATTTATTTTTGAGAGAAAAATATACTTTATCATTACACTTGATATTTATTGATAAAATATTCATCTATTTTTATAATACGGATTCAAATCTAAATGATATAGTATTATTATATTATACTTAAACTGTTGTGATGAAATGAAAAAAATAATAATTAAAATTTTAACTATTTAAAAGGATTTTTAAAGTAATATTTGTTTATATATTATTTTTACTTTTTGATACTGGACATATATATGATATATAGAAAGATTTAAATTTGTATCTTTTAAAATGAATATTTTTTCTATTTTTTTAATAGGATATTTATTGAATATAAAATACAATAAATTTTAATATAATAATAATAATAATAATTTTAATTTATAAAATGTATACATTCTTTAATTTTTTTAATTAAAAAATATATTTTATTAATTTAATTATAATTTAAAATAATTTAAACTTTCCCTATTCAAAAACCTGTTGAACTATCAAATGAATCATTTCTCTTGTAAGAATAAAGGGCTTGAAACTAGACATTAAGGCACAAACCTTACAAGTTGAATTGATTTCGTGTGAAAAAGTAAATACATGAACGAACAAAAAAAAACTCTTGCAAGAGAAGCAGATATTGCCAGCATATGAAACAATGGTGGCCTCTGGAAGATGCAATGACCTTGACTGAAACCAGAAACAGAACACAGAAGCTGTTTTGTATATGCAAAACTTTCGTACTAGCTGCTATGGATTGTTAGAATGGTGCCGATGATGTTCTACGAAGCTGATATTTTGGCTCGGGAGGCGGTGCAGATGACAGCATCTTCTCCAGCTCCTGAGAATACAACAACCCAAACCAAAGAATGAAAACAAATCATATGCAGAAGCACCGATCAATAGAAAATAAGGTAAGACTTCCGGTTTATGCACTACTGATAAAACTTTTCATGTCTGAAAGACTGAAACCACGAATGAAAAACTACATGCAGAAGCAAACGTGAACTGAACGAGCATCATTAGCATTGGAAAACATATGATTCTCGACTGTAACATGAACTCAATCACAATTTGGGCTTGGCTTCTATTATCTTTAAATTCTAACCATCAGTTGCTTAGGAAAATTCAAGATGCAAGTTAAATGTGAACAGCATGGGTAGGAAAATTGTGCAACAATGAAGGACAGGTACAAGGCATACCGACAATTCATCCTTTACTATCTTTACGTACTTGAGGTTGCCGGGTTTTGACCCCGGCTCACTAATGGGAGAGTTGGTCAGTGTTATAAACAGTAATTAACTTTGGAGAATATTCTCACGCCATATTTCAAATTGGTTTGAGGTTCCTTAACAACCTCAAACCAAGCATGGGAAAGTGATTACATGCCTTGATAACAAGTGCACTGAGCCATTCACTAAATTTTTCATTATCCATTCACAGACAATGGAATTCATATTGCAGAAAGTATTATATTCACTAAACAAGTATTCTATCAGAAGTTTTCAGCATAATTATCACACAAAAGAAGATAAAACTATCGAGATAGATAATGAGTAAGAACCTAGCATTAGTATAGCAGACTGATTTATCATAGACGAAAAGTGCTACAGCATGCACAGTTCATGATGTGATAAGAGACATTAGATAGCCGTAGCAACTAACAGATGGAACACAGACTTTCTAGTTGCATGTTCAGTAACATATGATAGGGGGATGACAAGCAATTCAAAGTGTTTGCATAAAAGCAGGGTCTTTCTGGTTTAACTGGAATTTTGATCATAGTTCAGTTTAGGCCAAATGATATTTTGTTCTATTTAGGTTATGAGAAAAGGGAACAACAGACGGAAGCATCATGATCTACCTGTATGAAGAACGACTGCAAACCAACTAGGAGATACCATAAATATCATACAACTGGCCTTGCATACAGAGGAAAAGGTGTTCAATTCTGTAAGCTATTTGAGCGTTTAATATATACCATTGGCCATATTTAAGTTCCAAGAGTCATGGTCATAGAGGTATTTATCGAAAATGCTAAGATGATATATGAATCGAGTATGAATAGAATATAGGCATAGTGTATACAGGTTATCAACTAACAGGCATGGATAAATAGATACTTGGAAACAAACAAAAATACTAAGTTTGACTTTGGAGTAAGAAATTAATCCTCTTCTTCAAAGAACACGTTGGGAAAAATATTTTCCACTTTAAAAATAAAATGTTTCAATATCATCAATTGAATGTAAACAAATCAGAAAAGTGTCTTAGAGGACGGATCTAACCTTCCGTTTCCTCAGCCTCTCATTTTCCTCTTCTAGGTGTGAGACTTTGTTCTCCAGTTCATTAGTATATGCCTGTTTATAAATATCTTTCAGATCACTCAATAATTCAGAAAACACGCATCACATTCCTAGAGATAAAAACAAATAAAATCTGACCTGCTTCCTTGCTCGTGAACGAGCTGCAGATTCTCTATTCTTTATCATCCTCTTTTGTCTCCTTTCAACATTTTTTTCAGCCATGTCCTCATGAGCACCTCTTTTCCTTCCAGATGCCTGTGTATCTGATAATGTTCCCATCAAAGGTGAATGCAATGGCACCACCTGGTTCTCTGGGTACGAGACATCCATTACAGCAGCAGTCGCTAAGGCTAAAGGCTGGGGTGGCAGATAAACCCCCATTATATTTTGTTGAGGATGGTGATATTGTGGCTGTGGGCACTGCATCCACTGACCTTGCTGTGCAAACTGTGGAGCAACACTCAGATCTAACCCACCAACAGAAGCACCAGCATTAATGTCTATAGAAGCTTGAGCAACAACTCCGGCTTTCACAAGAAAATCCTCCAATGTGATTTCTCCAAGGGTAGGCTGCCATTCTCTAGATTTCTTTTCCCCGTCATTTTTGCTCTGTTGAATATCTCTCCAAACCTCATCAACTGTCTTCTTGCTCAAAGCACCAGTTAGTGACAAACTTGCCTGACGCTGCAGAGTTTGATTGGTCAGGGGTGTGCCTTCGGTTTCCAAACCGAAAGTCTGGTTAGCCTCCAAGGTCCATACATTCTTGAGAAGCTCATCTAGGTTCATGCTACTCAGAGGTTTTCCCAAGTCACCCAACTGATTTTGTACCTCATCCAATGTGAGACTATACATCGAATTTTGCCGAGTCCAGTGCTGAAACTGCAACCGTTTTCCATTACTACCACTATCACCTTGAGACCCCATTGTCTGAGTTCCCATGTAGATGTAATTACTTTTACTTAAAGCTACTTTATCCCCCCAAATTCTCAAACAAATATCCATAGGCAAACGACCATATCAATCCTAAAGTCGACTCGAAATCCACCTGACCACATACCTGAAGCTTCACAAGTTAGCATCAAAATCTAAAGCCTGAAATTGGACCCAGTTATTTATTTCAACTTCCTTTGGTCCAAATGATCCGAAAACATCTTCTCATATATGTAACAATATAAGCAACAAAAATAAATTCTCTACTTCTCTTAAAAGTGAATGAAATTACCAAACACATTTCATTTCAAGAATAAAAGCATGCATGCATTCGGCAGACCACAAACTCCTCCATCATTCAAGATTCTTCAAACCCAAACCCTGTATTGAATAAACTAACATGCCCCAAAGCCTAATATATCAAAAATTCAACTTCAAAAGATCAAAAGAAAGCACACCTTTTTTCCTACAAAACCAATGTAAATAGCACAAAGAAACCCAAATCACACTTCAACACTCAATAAAAAAAAATAAGGCATAATGCAAAAACTAAAACATAAAGAAGTCAATCGGACCTAAAATAAACTAAAGCTGGAAAAAAATAAATTTGATATGTAAGAACACCAAATTTGAAAGGAATTCAGGGATATAGTGTTATAATCTGTTCGCAAAACAAATAACAAAAAAATTGAAGAATCATAAACATTACAAAATCCTCAGATTATTACAACATTAAAGAAAATGGTGATAAACACATTGCATGACACTAATGACATTGACAAACAAATAATGCGTTAAAATGAGAGTTAAAAAGTAAATTGAAACAAATCAGAATGAAAAGACAGAAAACCCCAGAATGTGATCTAAAAGCTGAAATGTTTTCTTTGTAGAAGACAAAAACCCAGACGATCAACTATCAACAGGTAAAATAAAATAAAACCATTAAAATAACAAAGGGAAGAAATAGAGCAAGAGTTTTCAAAATTAAATAATTAGGAAAAAATATATAAAAGCTTACTTGGATTTGGGGATAGTTGAGATCGAAACCGTATCAATTTCCAGGAAAAGGAAGCTTGATGAACTTTGATCGAGGAAATACAGAAGAAAAACAATGCATTTATCAACTCTCCATAGCCTGCACACCCGCACGAAGCTTGAGAGAAAATTAGAAATGTGTTTATTAGTTATTTGGTATTGCCAATAACGTCTATTATTTTTTAGGGTAAACTACCCATTGACCACTAAATTATTTTGAGATATTTATTTTAGTCACCCAACTAAATAACTCGTTAATCAGATCACTCAACTTTAAAATCAATTTATTTTGATCACTACCGTTAAAATTCTAACGGAAAAATTGACAACAGTGATGTGGCAGTTAAATAAAATATGTATAATTACAAATTCAATCCTTATAATTTATTTATTATTTTAATTTAATCTTATCATGGTTGATTAATTTTATTTATTAATTTATTTATTTTATTATTTAATATATTTTTTCTCCAATCAAATGGTGACACATGTCATCACTTGTTTGGTGAGAAAGAATGAAAGAAATAAAATACTGAATGTAATTGCATTTAAGAGAATTTAAAACCTACATCCTCCACCCAACTAATAAGCAAACCACTGGGCCAAGATGAATTTGGTGCTATGGTATATTCACATGTATTATTAAATGATTAATTTGTTAATAATAGACTAAAAGAAATTATTTATTTCAAATCGATTAATATTTAAATTAAAATATTAAAATATTCGAATTAAAATGTTTTAAATTAAATAAACAAATACTTTAATTCAAATATTAAATATTTTAAAATATTAATTCAAATATTCAAATATTTTAATTCGAATGATATTAAATAAAATTATTTAAATATTTAATATTTGATTATTTAATATTTGAATTTTAAATATTTAATTATTTTGATTTATTTATTACAAATTTTATTATTTTAAATTGTAAATATTAAATGTTAAACTATTCAAATAAAAAATATTAAAATATAAAAATATTTAATATTTGAATATTTAAAATATTAAATATTAAAGTATTCGAATTAAAATATTAAAATATTTAATATTCGATTATTTAATATTTGAATTTTAAATGTTTAATTATTTTGATTTATTTATTAAATATTTTATTATTTTAAATTGCAAATATTAAATATTAAACTATTCAAATCAAAAATATTAAAATATAAAATATTTAATATTTGAATATTTAAAATATTAAATATTAAAGTATTTGAATTAAAATATTCAAATATTTAATATTTGAATATTCAAATTAAAATATTAAATATTAAAGTATTCAAATCAAAATATTAAAATATTTAATATTCAAATTAAAATATTAAAATATTAAATATTAAAGTATTTGAATCAGAATATTAAAATATTTAATATTAAAATATTTAAAATATTAAATATTAAATTATACGAATTAAAATATTAAAATATTTAATATTTGAATATTCAAAATATTAAAATATTTTAATTTAAATGTTAATTTATTTGAAATAATATAATTTCTTTTGGGCTATTACTAACAAATTAATCATTTAATAATATATGTGAATATGACATGTCACAAAGTCTATCTTGGCTCAGTGGTTCACCCTTTAGTTTATTTCATTGTCCCTTGGAGGGTGTAGGTTTGAATCCTCTTAAAAGTAAATAATAAATAAATTAAAAGTTTAAATGTGTAACTTTATAGATTTTAGTTAACATCCACATCTTCATTATTAACTGCCACGTCATCACTGTTAACTTTTCTGTTAAAATTTTAACGGTGGTGACTCAAATAGGTAGGGTTTCAAAGTTGGATGACCTGATTAACAAGTTTTTTAGTTGGGTAGCCAAAATAAATATCCTTAATTAATTGGATGGTCACTAGGGTAGTTTACCCTATTTTTTATATTTCTTAAAATGTTTATTAAATTATAAATATATAAATATAATTATATTTTGATAAATAAATTTTTTTACACATCTTTAAAATAATTTAAAGAAAAATAATATTCTATTAGAACCTACAACATTAAAGTTTCTAACCTTATTATTGAGTCACTAATGAATAATAATTTTACTAATATTAATTCGATCTTATAATGTAATTTTTTTAAATTTAAGTTTAGTTCGAGATAAATTTTAAAAAATATATATTTAAATATTTTTAATTAATTAATTATCAATATTTAAAAAAGCAAAATAAGTCTGAATTTAGGGTGAAACTTGACCCAAAATAATTTAATTTCTATATGTTAAATTTTATAAAATTATCATTATATTTTTCTTTCTCATTTTTTGGTTGTTATCGTTTTTTTTTTCTCCTTTTTACTTTTTAGTAGTGTTTTTTTATTTTTATGTCATTTTTTTTGCTATAATTTTTTTTTTCTTTTGTGTAATTTTCTTTTGTTACTTTAGTTTTTCTTCATTTTATAGAATTCAAAATATATAAATATTTTTTATAATAATTATTGATTTTTATTAAAATTAAAAAATATTACGATTATAATATTTAAAGAAAGATAATAATAAAATTAATCTATTAAAAAATTTTATAACTCAAAATTGAAAAATAGATATTTTTATAGAGATAAATATATTATTAAATTTTTTTAAAAAATGAATCTTTTTGTCTGTATCCAGTTTAGATGTATAATAAATAAAAAAGTGATGAACGATCCAAATTATCAGATAAAAATTTTCACTATTCAAGATTAATTATATTATCAAATAATCATCAATCAAGTATGAATTAAATATTTTATGACCACCAATAAAATCGTAATTAGAGTCTAACATCGTTTAATTAAATAAATTAAATATTTTTATTCATTTTTAATATAAAATTTAAAATTTTAGAAGATATATGTGTGAATAATTTAAATAAATTATGAAATAAAGGTTAAATACTTAACTCAAAAAATAATTTAAATATCTAATAAAAAAATTATAATTCGAACACACAACTTTCCTCTACACGCGTTTGGCATGCGAGAAAATGCCTCTCCTGGAGAAATTGTTTTTACTATTCCTTTTTTTTCCTCGAGAAAACTATAAAGGAAAGGAAAAATAACAGCAAAGAGTTCAAAAAGAAAACCCTAACAAATAATAAACTGCCCTAATGCACCGTCAGATTTACTTATCTCGTTTAGTAACTCATTAGAGACGTCGTTATCTGCCTCTCCCGGCGATCAGATCAGGCTTCTCACCGGCGAGAGATTGTTACTACTTTCTTTTTCTCTTCTAAATTTATCACGGTTCCCAGGTTTATTTCCTTCTCTCGCTCAATATAAAGGCTTCGTTTTATTTACTTGGTTAGTTGATTGTTTATTTGAAGTGTAAACTGTAAACTATTGAGCATTTTTCATTTTTCGTAGTTTTGTGTGCCAATATTTTGTGTTTTTAAACTTGTTGGTGGCTTATTTGTAATTAGAGAAGCAATGCGTAAGCTTTATTTTGTAGAATTTTGTAAAGATTCTGAGGTTTGGACACTGTTAGTGTAGGGTCTTTTAGAGTAATTTAGGACTTGGGTAGCTCCATTAAATGCCTGAAGGTTGATTTTCGACTGCTTATTTTAAGCTAAAGTTAGGCGCTGAGCTGGATTAGATTGGGGTATAGCCATGCCAACTTCTTTGATGGTTACTACCAGGAAAGATTGAGAAGTCATTAATCTTGTTTTCGAGGTTTTGATATTCGGATGAGATTGTTATTTTCGAAAATTTGGACATTTTCTCTATTACATCATCTATTACAAACTGGATAAAATTTCATCATTTGAAAGCATTTAATTGCTCAAATGTTTATCTCTATTATATACTAAAAGATATCAGTACAGCAACTCAAATTTAAAATTACAGGTGATGATGGTGAAGGGAGTGTTTTGGCTTCACCTATGGCATGTTATGGTCTTTTGGTTTGTTGGATTTGAGTGGAGAAAATCAAGCCCAATCTTATATCTTTTAATAAGCATGATTAAATAAGTTTTCTTGACTTTGTTTTATTTTTGTTATCATAGAGAACTAAACTGTGTACTTCTACGAGTACTTCAGTTTACTAAACGATTTTTGGTTAATGATTGGAGACACTCCATTCAAATATTCTCTCTTTAAGAAGGATGATTGAATATATTTTCTCTTTTTTGTTATCGTGTTAAGTATCTCATTCTTCAACATATGAGATAAGTTGCATGCATCATATGCAAGGAAGCTGAACATGTGCTGGTCTTCGACCATTTTTGATATTATCTCTTGAAAATATGATGATCGAGAATAATTAAGAATTCTAATTACGAGAAGAACAAATATTTTTATTCGTACAAGTATACGAATTTAAGCAACTCCTTGTGTCCACTTACTAAATGGTCAATGTGGAGGCAAGGTTCTGTTATCCTGCTTTCTAATGCATTATGCATTCAATATGTGTACAGAATGACAATGCTCATCCATATCATTTGGTCTCAGACAAAACATTGTCATGTCCCACCTTCTTATGCCTGGCTGACATAAATTGCTCATGGTTTCGTGTCCTTGTATTTTAAGCCCGAAATGCATCACATTCTTTTTCTGTTAGGTTGGAATGGTTTTTGCGCACTTGCATGTGCTTTTATCATGCGTTTTGGATTACAGGTACAGTTAGAATTAGAATCTTTGCATTTATGGTAAACAAATAGGACTTTTAACTGTGACTTTTTCTGATTATAGTGTATAGGGAGTGACAAATTTTAGTATTTGATTATTGAACTTTGAACATTTAGCTAGAAACAAATAATTGTATTCCATAAGGGACTGAGACGGGGTGCAAAATGGGTAATGTCAGATGAGACTGGAAACCATGGGCGGACGCTCGTTCGAGCCAATGGGGGACTTGGCCCCAAAAATTTGACAATTTCACTTTTAGTCCTTTAAATTTTTTAATTTATCCCTTATTTTTTTTAAAACAAAATATTATATTTCAAAAATTTTAATTAAATCCCCTCCTAAATTTTTTGAAACTTCTTGATAAGTTTCAATTTTTATGAAAAATTTAGTTAACCCCCTAAATTCTTATGAAAATTTTAAATTAAACTCTTCAAAATCTTTGAAAATTTTAATTCAAGCTTTCTAAAATTTTAAATAAGCCCCCTCAAACTGGGTTGCCAAGATCCGACCCTGCTGGTAATCCTTCTTTAGCTCTCTTTTTCCTCTTATGGTCAATTTTTTTATTACTTATATACAAACCAACTGTATAATCCTCAATAACTTTCAATCTGCTTTTTTGTTCAAGCTAATATGGAAAACTACTTTCTCTATAATATACTCTGGAGCTTGCAAGTTGCAAGAAACAAGGGTAACACAAATATTTTAGATTCGATGAGCATGTGAAGCAAAACAGATAAGAGAGAGTAATTAATTTCATAATATAGATGGATAAAATCTTCAAGTAAGACATTTCATAGATGAAGTTCTGGTGTAATAGTCTTTTATATGATAGTAGTGAATGCTCAGATAAAATGTTTGGTACTAGGAGCAATCTCGATTGCAAGCCAATAAAGGGGGAATGGGGAACATATGACTTTGCATGAGATGTAGGTTATGGATTTCCGATTTGTCTTCTTAGTCCATCCTTTAATTGTAGTGTTAACTAGGATCTGCTTTTACCTGAAATTGTTCTTTTCAGACTTAATTTCAGTTATTATTTTACAAATTAATGTTTGTTGATATGACATTTTCCATTTGTTCAAGCAATCACTGTTCTGCATATTTATATCATCTAAATGTAACACGACTCTTTTCTTGACCTTTTTTGTTTTCTAACTTGAGTCAAAATGTGTTCATATAATCATTACTTCATTATTTTTAAAATTGGTCTGATGATCAAGGTTGGTCTGCAACTGGACTTGTATTGATTTTTGTTGAGTTCTTTGTATTGAACCGTAACATAATACAACCATTCTTATTTCTCCATATTGTTTTAGGAATGAACCACCATGACCTGCAGGCACAGAGGAGGGAGATGAAGCATAGAGGAAGAAATGTAGTATGGTCAATTGCGATGGACAAGTGTCTAATCGAAGTTCTGGCGATTCAGGCTAAAAATGGGAATAAAATCGACAAAAGCTTTAATGAAAATGCATATACTGCTGCTTGTATTGCTGTGAATTCTCGTTTTAGTTTGAACTTGAACAATCAAAAAGTTGTTAATCGTCTTAAGACAATTAAGAAAAGGTACAAGGTAATGAGGGATATGCTAAGTCAAGATGGATTTTGGTGGAATCCAAATACGAAGATGGTTGAATGTGACAGTGAAGATCTATGGAAAAGATGTATAGCGGTCAGCATGTTCTGCATTATTTTCCTTTTTTCCCCCTCAGTTTTAACATATAGTACTTTTTTATGTTACATGACCTGTATGGTTTAAGCTATGAATATATTGAACAGGCACATCCCGATGTGAAAGGATTTCGTGGAAAGCAGATTGAGATGTATGATGAACTAAAGATTGTTTGCGGCAACAATCAAGCCCCGAGTCGTTGGGCTAAGAAGATGGACAGAAGTCATCCAACAAGTTACAAGAATTTTGAAGAGGATTCTGCTTCTTTCGTACCCCCAAGTTCCAATGACTTAGGCGATACAGATGGAACCAAGTCGTATTCCGGGCAACCAGAGTATTTACATGAAGGTAGTCAAGACCCACCTGCACTGGAACCACCCAGACAACTTCCGAAGTGGCCTCATGAGACTGATGCTCTTCAGGAGACAATGTTGGCAGTGGCATCCAGCATTCGGCAGTTGGCTGATACAATGGATCGAACTAAAACTAGAACCAATCCCTCTGAATTGCTACAGGCTGTTATGGAGATCAATGGTCTCGAAGAAGCTAAACAGATGTATGCATTCGAGTATTTAAATGCCGACCCTATCAAAGCTAGAGCATTCTTGGCATATAATGTTCGGATGAGGAAAACGTATTTGTTCCGACAATTTTGGTGGTGGAAATGAATGATCGGTGCCGAATTTGAAAACCTTCTTGGTATATAATCTACAGCAGTGTGGGAATACTTGTAGATATTGGCAAATTAAACTTATTTTATCGATCATTGGAAGTGAATGTACAGATATCAGATGTAAAGAAACAATCTGGGAGCACATGTCTCTCTTCTTGGAGGAAGGTAGCTGTAGGTGTAAAATCTTGTCGCTATACTTTTGGACTCGAACACAAGTGTTGAAGACATGTATGTTTTTTATACGGTTGTATTCAGTTTTTTTTTTTTTTAAAGTTTTTCAGTGTACTTAGAATGTTGTATTTTATTACTAGTTTTCGGATATGCCTAAGACTGACATTTCAAAATTGAAAGGTCGGGTAAAATTAACATTTTTTTTAGGATAAGTTATCAGAAAGATTAATTTTTAAAATCGATTGTTATAATCACGTTTTTGATATGTAAATTTATAGTGTAATTGAGACATTTGTTATTTTTTAAATGTATCTTCTTTTCACGTATGAGACAAGAAAATGGCTTGGTGAATGTCTTTTTAGCCCTTCTAGGATTACCGTTTTCAATTACGATGGCTTACATTAGGGGTGATAACGAGCCCAAGCCAGGTTTGGCTCGGAAACAAGTATATCTGGGTTTAGCTCGGCGAGGTTCGGTTTGAGCTCAAAGCTCGTTAGGCTCGGTTTGACTCGAAATAGACAATTTTCTATATTATTGTGTTTTATTATTTATTTATTTATTTATTATTATTTGTAGTTTTGTAAATTTGTTTTAGTCGATAATATTCAATTTATTTTATTTAGTTTATTTTTAGTGGATTTATTCTAAAATTATTTTATTATTTTTTTTTGTTAAACTAATTATTTTTAATGTGTATAGATATATACATGTTTATATATAATTATTTCGAGCTTGTTCACGAGCTTTATGAGCCGAGCCTGAAAAAACTCAGCTCGACTCGTTTAAATCCCGAGCCGAACCCAAATCGAGTTCACTCAAACCGAACTTTGACTGAGCCGAGCCCGAATAACTTACGAGCCGGTCAAGCTCATTATCACCCCTAGCTTACGTAAATCATGTTTCTTTGTCTCCCCCTTTGTATTTTCTATTGCCCTTTGGTTGTCATAAATTATTTCTCTTGAATATGAGAATATTTTACTATGTCATAATTCAGCCGACGAAGTCACAACATTAGAAATTAATGATATAAAAATTAAAATTTTTATGACCGTGTATCATCATTTTATTTATTTACACTGCATAAAACTATATACCATTAATATAATCAATACAATTCTTATATCAAACTATCGAAATCCAAGAATAAATATATGAAATAATAAAAAGATATTTATCAATAAATTGTATAATCTGATAACTTATTTAGAATAAAATAACTAGATATAAGATAAATAGTTTTTTTCAAAACGAAGCATGAATATACATTTATTATTATGATATGATTATTTTAATAGTAATATTATTTCATATTATTCATCCAGTAAATGTTAATATCATGTTTTGCAGTAATTTTACCAACAACATTTGCATCATATTTTAGTTATACAAGGTTTAGGTATGTTTCATGAAGATGTTGGTCCGCAGACATTTCTTAAATCAGAATCATATCCAGACTGAAAACAGTGAAACAGAAAAGCAAATTCGAATATCATATGGGCAGCAGAATCGATCAAATCCGAAGAAAACATCAAGTTCGAATCAAATTAAGTTTAAATTATCTACGAAGAATCAAATTTGTTTATTAAAACTTAAAATAAAAAGGTAGTTGGCCACTAAGGTATATATGCTTGAAACCCTAATAATCGAATGTGAATCCGAGATATTATATTTTGTTACGTATTTTTTTTCGTTTAAAGATATAATCTGATTTAAACCATTTTAAATTTAAGATAAAATTTTTATATCGTATATATTCGTCTCGTCATTTTAGGGATCTAACACACAACATGGGATGATATTCATGCCATGGAAATATGAGTATGGACAGATTCTTGAAATGACACACATGTATGTACAATATACACATATTCAGAATAATCTATATGTTGCATGTTGAGAGAATATGAATATAATATATACATATTATGACGTATTATACTGGTGGTGTTAAGTCAACTATGTATCCATCAGACGATATTATTATAAAATTCTTAAAACTTTGATTGTATATTCGATCCTATCGATCCAAAAACGATTTAAATTAAATCAAGTTCGATATTTTAATATTTTAGAGAATACAAGGTGTGGAAGTGATTTAGCTAATTGTGAGTAGCCATCTGAATCCATGGCTAATAATTGCAGAAAAATTGACAAGAATCGAACCTTAATTGTATCAATCTGTCTGCAACTCGAAAAACATAAATACATAATTGATTGAATTGCATCTGATTCAATAACAAAAGATTCAATATGGCAGTCATTTCATGGAATCAAAGCATGAAAAAAGGTCAAAACCACTAGCATGCCTTAGTGGAATCTGAATCACACGTCAGAGTTTGTTTCATGTTCATATTCCTTAACTTTTGAATTTTATATTTACTTTTTAATTTATTATCTGTCGGTTTAAGATTGGACAAGCAAGTTATGGTCAGAAAAAGAACAAGAAGAAATATGGGATTCTTTCGAATTTTCATTACAACATTAGATTCCCATACAGATGATAGAAATAAGGACCAAAATGTGTTTTTTAATGTCATAAATCTGGAAATTCTAAACTAGAGTTGAACTATTTCTGGTCTTTGTTAGGTTTAATGGGGGATTCAGGCATGTCCATGGTTAAGGCAACTCGGTTGGCTTCAATGTCTCCAAGTACTAAAATAGTGTTTCCATTGGGTTGGACAGCTTTAATTGGTTCATCTTCCATCTCCATTTCACTCTCTTTCTCTTTGTTTTCTTTGTGTTTTCCCCATAGGACAGAATAAAGCCCCAGCACTATCAAAATGGAACCTACCACCCTGCAGTTCATCAATTCAGAGATTAAAAAAATCCGAAATTTTGGCCGACTGGACAAGAACGCTCATGTTGTTCCAATTTGTCTGAGTTCGAAACATAATATTTAACTTAAGAATATAATATCTCTATGTTTACTAAAAAATCCCAAAGCATGCATGCATGATAATTGTTCGAGTGAACAAAGCAAGCATGCATGCAAAATATAACTATCCATTACCCTCCAAGGAAGATCTTCTCAGCTAAGATGAAAGAGCCCATGATTGCAACTATGATCATCATCAGAGGGCTGAAAGCAGTGGCAAAAACTGGACCCCTTTTCTTTATTACCATTCCTTGAACATAATATGATATGCTTGATGTCACAATTCCCTTCACATTAAAATTCAAAATTAAAAAAAGTCAGTTTTAGTTCATTGTCTGTAAAGGAGGAAAAAAAAGTGAGATCAAAGATGTTAGATTATTACAGCATAGGCAGCCGCAAGAAGGTTCATGTCCCAACCAATGTGCCAAGCTGAAGCCTTGTGCTCCATGGCTAATGTAACAACAATGGCTTGTAATGTCCCCACAAAGCACACTAATGATGTTAGAGAAAGCTGATGGTCCTTGTATGTCTTCAATGCTTTTGCCTGCACGAAATCATAAAAAATTCGAATCATGAAGGTCGAATACGGTATAAATTGGGTCTCGAAACGAGTCGAAACCATGATAGTCACCTGTAAGACAAAGAGGGAAGCCCAAGCAAGGGTGGCTAAGATTAGGAGAATGGAGCCTTTGACCCAATCTTTGTCTGAATTTCCAGTTGTGTTATTGGCATCAGATTGTGTAGGATGAATATTCTTACTCCAAAACAGTTCAACAATGGGGCCTTTATACAAAGTCATCAACATTGCCCCTGCTACTGTCACCATTGTTCCCACTATCTTTGCCTGACATCTCACTTTCTTAACATCAATCTTCTCCATCCTAAACCGAAAATTCGATTCTGATCAATTAATTATCCTACGTTATCCCGACTCGGGTATAATTGGATTTTTATTTTTAAAAAATTATATTTAGAGGATTCTTAGAGGTCGTTCTTATTATACCTGCACATGACGGCCATGATAAATGTCATTGCAGGCAACATGTTGCTCATGGCACATGAAAAAGTAGGAGAAGTATATTTCAGCCCAGCATAGTAGAAGTTCTGATCAATCACCGGCCTGTAATATATTTGGTTAGAGTTTAGAATTTAAATTCGGTATAAAAGTTTATGCAACAGTAAAAAACAGAAACTTACCCCAGAAGAGCCAAGGTAAATATTTGCATGAAGACGGGGAAGGTTATCTTTGGTTGCCCTCTCCTGTTAAGAAACATGGCAAGATCAATATATGTATATGCATGTATATATGTATGTATATATATATACACATGCTGGACCGATTTTCGAACCTTTCGAAGATTAAAGCGAATGGTGCAATGACAGCAGTGGCAAAAGCATGGCGGTAGACAACAAGAACATAGTGGCTCATGCCTCTGTTAAGTGAAACTTTGGTGATGACATTCATGCCGGCATATCCGAATTGCAACGAAATCATTGCGAAATACGGTTTCGAGCTCTCTAGGAAGTTGCCACAACATCTCAACTTCTCCATTGTTCTTTTCTTACGGAGAAATTGGGAAGAAGAAGAAGAAGAAGAAAGAAGAGCTGAGGAAGTGTTGTTGTGTTTCTTCCTAAAGGGAATGTGTGGGATTGACACATATTTATAATGGTTTGTAGGGAAACAAACAATCCAATGGGGGTATCAAATATACATCAGGCTACTTTATCATGTCTCTCAGGAATTTTATTTGGAAAAAGCAGAGATAATGGCAAACCAACTTTATAGGATGAAAGATCATTAAATTTATTTATTTATTAAATTATAGTGCAAATCAAGCAAATTGATTCAAATACTGTAGAAAATCCTGTTTTTAATTCTTTAAACCCAATTTCGTAACTATTTTATAGTTGGAACCGAGTCGGAGGTGCAGGACTGAATGGGCCACGACTGAAACATCTTACCTTGTCTTGCAGCTCCAATATGTTTTGTTTCTGGTCTCTAAGATTCAGTACATTCTCTTCTAGCCTCCAGATATAATTGAAATCAACTAGTAATTTTAATAAAAAAAATATGATATTTATTTTAAAAAATTTAGATTTAAATATCTGTATGTTCTATAATTATGGGAGAAGCACAATACTAGATAATTTAGAGATAAAAGTAAAAATATAGAGAAAATATTTTTTTATATTAAAAATTTTCAGTGTCAAATTATACGATAAACTGACGGATATACAAGATGATACAGATTTCCACCCTTATACAAGGCGGCGAAGTTTGTAACTAGCCCAGTTAGCAACTATTTTATTTTAGCCGCAGCTTGTTATTTTTCTTAGCTAATAAACATATATTTTATATAAAAAATTACACCAGTATAATTGAGTATTTTGGTTTGTTTAGTCCAATTAGTTAGCTTCACGTGGTTTTATGTTCAAGTAGACAATTTCCCTAAACGAGTATCAATTTAGATTAAAAAATTATATTATTATTAAATTTTCACTTGACTCGATTTTAAAATTAATGGACACTATTAGTCTGATAAATATATTAAAAATAAAATATTATTTGATTTATTGTTAAGAGATCCAACAACTTGTGTCATGTATATTTCAATTCCATTTTGGTCACAGCAAACCCACATACATTGTCAAGAAATAAAGTGAGCACAAAGTATAATGTGACAGATTCAAGTGAGTCGGTCCACCATGACCAAGTTGATTGATAATAAATTGTCGCGACACGACCTATTATATCTCAAAGTAATCTTTAAAACTTACATTTTATTATTCGTTGATTTTAATTTTCATGTTAATTTTAAAATTTGATTGACATATGAAATTTATTAGAATAATATTTTAAAAATTAAAATCTGATTCCAGGTGAGTTAAAAACTGATTAATCGTGATAAACAATATATATTTTTAATTCAACATAAAATCTTAAAATTTAAACACAAACTCTAACCCGTGAACTAAATCTACAAACCCAAAATAAACCTGCTTTGTGAAAAAAAATATTTTTCTTTTAAAATATATATTTAATTATTTTTAAAATTTTAATGTACCTGGACGCCATCTATATGATTATTCGTTTGAATAATTGTTTCAGCTAAATCCGTTTATGAGAATTGTAGGTAGTCTTTCCAACCCTAATTGCCAAGCCTCAATCATTTTTTTCTCTTCTTGCTCTGCAAGGACCCAATTTTTAGCAAAGCCTCTTTGATTCCTTCCCACTTACCAATTACCATATTTTTCAAGGGAAAAAAACAAACAAAAACAGAAACATGAAAGGTGACATCTCTTTTAGACAAAGCAAATGTTTCTCTCCTTGCATGTTTGAAATAAAGTCGTTTATTTTGACCTAAAAGTTGTCAATCAAAATTCTAAATCTCCTTCGTTTAGTTTGTCATTGTTGTGGCTTAGCAAATAATTAAATGAAATTCAATTTTACGTTAATTATGTGATTAAGCAAACATAGAGTATTCAGTTGTCAGCTGGTTCCATTACTACCAAACCCAAAATTGTGTTATGAATCAGAATATGAGGAGAGATTATATCATTAAAACCATTTAAATTAGTCGATTTTTCAATTAAATGGACGGTGTTATTAATATAAATAAGTCATGAGACTCTAGGTAAGGGATATGAAATATTTTATAAACATACAGCTAATTTTCTCTCTATCTCTTCTTATTCTTTCAATTCTCTTTCTTAATTCTGTAATTTTCTTTTCCTATCAATGAAATCCATTTGAATCATTTCATTTTTCAACCATTGTTACTTAATTTCTTAACAAACTGATTAACTAATCGGATGTGTTTGTTCAATTTAAAGGCGAATACATAATTGCTCGGTATTTGGTATAATTATAAGTTTGTTTTTATAATGTATTGATTGATTTTAGCTGTAATATAAGATTATCGTCGTCACACATTTGATTCATAAAGATTTAATTAAATTTTTTACGAAGAATAAATTGATTCTTAAACCTATTAATTATTGCACAAATTTTAATGTAATTGCTGTAATTAAAAAAAAGTTAGTAAAAACAATAGCTAATCAAAATAAGTCATATATATATTCATTATTTTTTATGAATTAAATTACGAATCGCATAAAATCCATTCCTCTACGAAACATTAACCTTCTTACCTAACACAACATGACTTGCATAAAGCACAAGCAGGAAATGCTTTCCTCCTGGAATTCATGATTTGCCTTGTCATCCCCTTTTCCATGCCTTCGTATATACTTTCACTTCAAATTAAAAGTTTAAGATTTAGGATTTTAAATTAGAGGTTTTGGTTAGAATTTAGAGAATTAGGTCTATAATATATTTTTTAGGATATAAGTTTAAGATTTAAGATATAAAAATAAGAGTTAGGGTTTAAAATTTAATTTTTTAATAATTTTTTAAAAAAAAAACATAAAAAAAGACATAAAAAAAAGACAAGATTTTTACTCGTCAAGTTACAATGATTCATGGGTCTACGATCGTGATTTCATATATTTATTTTAAATTTAAATCGGGACAAGTTAATTGATGTGTATAATTTAAATACATGTTATTTATGGGAAAAAGGTATTTAAGTAAAACTAAATTAGTATACTAATTGCGTACACGATGGTTTGTCGTTTTAAAAAGATAAAAGTAAATAATACTAGGGTATAAATAAACTAAAAAAAAAAGAATGAGAAAAGATGATAGATAAAAAAAAATAATGTATATTATATTTTTATTGTAGGATTATGGATAATATACTTTTCTATATTTATAGATATAAAAAAATTTAACTTTAATAAATATTAAATTCTAATAATAAAATATATTAATATCTTTTTAATATATAAATATTCATCGTAAATAAATATTTTTAAAACAATAATATATAGTAGTCCTCTACAATTCTACTTCTTAAACGATTGGATAGTTTTGATAAAAACAAACGGTAATGGTAAGATAATTTTAATCATATTTTTTTTACAAAATATTTTAATTATCATATCATTTTTCAACAGGTTAACGATAAAATCAGAATAAAATTAAAATTTTAAGAGTTTTAAAATAAATAATTAATTTATTAAAGTTTAATCACCGTTTGTAAACTTTTCTCGTAAATTTATTATGATTTAATAAAATATTATATTATGAGTTATTCTCGCCACGTGAGATCAATCAATTAAATGTATTTATTTAATTAATTTATTAATTTATATTATTTTTTACTAAATAAATTTTTATTTGGTAAAAACTATTTTTAAATTTAATTTATGGTGAATATTAATGAAGATTCACTTGATAGAAAATATGAGATAAAAAATAATTAAATGAATGTATTTGATTGATTGATCCCATAATTAAGATGTCAGAATATAATATCTCATGATTTAATACATTTTACTATTGTAAAAAGAATAAAAAAACTAAATCGAATATAAAAAATGAAATTAAAAACCAACTTGTCAAGGTAATGAAATCAACTTTTGATTTAAAATAAAATTTATTTGATCCCAATAAAAACGTTGACTTCCCTAAAACAATGCCAAAACTAAAGGCATTTTTGTTATCTTAACCACAAGTAAATAATTAAGTAAAAATACTAATGATTCATTAATCAAAAAATGGAATAATAATTTCTTACAGTTCAAGCTGATTATCAAAATAAACTGTTCTTATTGTTCTTAGCCATCGTCAAGTTTGTGCTTCTGTTGGTTGAATTTTCTGCTCCGGTATTGATTTTATTGCTCTTTAGTACTAATAATGATCATTCAATGATTATCTTATAATCACTTTAAGATTATTTAAAAAAATTATTTATAAATCTATATTATTATAACGAAATATGCAAGGATGGACCGTGGGGGGTTAGAGGGATAGTCGTCCCTAACATAAAGTCTTGTGTAGGCCGTTGGTCCGTCTGGGAATATGTGATTATTTATGTATTGAATTCTTATGTTCGATTATTTTCCCGTCCAGGTTCATCATTCCGTGGTGGAGAAGATTTTTCCGGTGTGTTGCTATGGGCTCTGCATCTAATGTCGTAGAAAATAAGGAGACGAGGTTGCCACGAGAAGTAAAGGATGCTCTGCAATGTATGGCATCCGAGTGGGATAATATAGTGGACACCAAAGCTCTGCAGGTGGTCCCTCTTAAAGGGGCAATGACCAATGAGGTTTTCCAAATAAAATGGCCTACCAGAGGAAATGACACTTCGCGAAAGGTTGTGGTTAGGATTTACGGTGAGGGCGTGGAGGTGTTCTTCGATCGAGACGACGAGATTAGGACGTTTGAGTTTATGTCAAAGTACGGACAAGGACCTCGGTTGCTAGGACGGTTCCCGAATGGACGAATCGAGGAGTTCCTCCGTGCTAGGGTACTTTGAACCTGTACTCCATTCACATTTTGTTTATTACAATGGAGGTGTAGGCAGCATTATGTATACTGTTTCTTTCACATTGATCTTCAGACACTGTCAGCGGCGGATCTGCGAGCTCCAGACATCTCAGCTCTGATAGCAGCTAAATTGAGGGCGTTCAATGAACTCAATATGCCTGGTCAAAAGAAAGTTTGGCTATGGGATAGATTGAGGTACATCTTACTGTGCTAAATCATCACCGAACTTTAAGCCTATTTTGATCATTTAAGTTTCGAAACATTCAATTTACTTTCCGAAGTACTCGCCAATGTTTCAGAAAATGGCTTGATTCAGCCAAGAGACTTTGTCCGTTGGAGGAAGCTAAAGCCTTTCACTTGGAAGCCTTTCAGGAGGAAATCTCAATGCTGGAAAAGAAAATCTCAGGGTCTCACCAATGCATAGGCTTCTGTCACAATGATTTACAGTATGGTAACATAATGATTGAGCAAGAAACTCAATCCATAACACTTATTGTGAGTTATTGTCCTATTGGTTTGCTTAATGATCAACAAGTCGTATTCGATTCGTATACAATCATGTATTTGTTTTCATTATAATCATGTCTACAGGATTACGAATACGCGACGTACAATCCTGTTGCCTATGATATTGCAAACCACTTCTGTGAAATGGCTTCTGATTATCATACAGAAACACCCCATATTGTGGATTACAGTAAATATCCATGTTTGGAAGAGAGGTTAAGGTTTCTGCATGTATATCTGGAATCTTCAGGTAACTTCTAGATATCGATGTTTGTTCGGTTATTCGACCGATTGAGCATAGTTTTCGTGTTTCATTTCAGGTGAGAAACCTGGAGAGACTGAAGTGAAGCAGTTGCTTCAAGATGTTGAGAACTATACTCTAGCAAGTCATCTCACTTGGGGCGTGTGGGGAATAATATCGGTAATTAAGTACCAGATCTTCATGTTTGCTTGTTTACCTTCGCATGATCATCTTATTCTGCAGTTGTCCTCAGGAATATGTGAACGAAATCGACTTCGACTACAAGCGGTATGCCGAGCAGAGGTTTCAGCAGTACTGGAAACAGAAGCCTCAGCTGTTGGGCTGTTCTTGAGCCACCACTTAGTATGACTGCTGCTGGTATATGTTTCTTTATCCACATTTCTTTTGTTTTAGATGCTTATGCTTACTGTTTGAATATATCGGTATCGAACACATACGCGTACACTTGAAATCGAGTAACATATGAGTCACTTCCTTCGGTTAAGGAACTGAAACGACAGTGAAAGGAGAATTAGTTGGTCTGTTGAAGCACATGAGAGAGGTGAACAGAGTCCAGTTTCAAAATACATCATATTGTATATACTGAATGGCAACAAAGGATGATATGTAATGAGATGGATTGCAGTAGAGGGGCTTAATTGATTGAAAAATAAAATGTAGGACCCAAAAATTTAAATCGTGTTCTTTTTTCCGAGCTGAAATTTCTTGTTAATATATTTTATGGATTAATATAATTAAATTAAACTGGTGTTCTAAAATTATAAATTTGTAAAGGTGACTTACATTATCATAAAGATAAATCACATATCTAGAAATTTAAACTTATTGTCTTTTTTTAAAAAAAAATTACCTTTTCTTACAAGCTAAATCTTCAAAGTTCACCAACTATCGTGTGTGTATATATTGTCCTTTTCTATATTTTTTAATTTTATTATTATTTTTACTTATCAAACCATAGTACTTTTACTTTTTTATAATACTTTTAAATAGAAAAATGTAATTTTTTTTTAATTTGAAAGATAATCAAGTATTCCATAATTATCTTTATTTTGAGATTCATGAAAAAATTAAAAAATATTGATTTTTTAAAAAAATAGCAAGTTTAAAAATTTCAGAGACGTGACTTTCTAATAGTGATATATATATAATTAATATATTTAATTTTAATTTTTAAATTTTTATAAATCAGTCTAAGTATTTTAAATTTTTATAAGTTGTCTTTACTCTAAAAATATTTTAATTTATATTTATTTTATAAATATTTTTAAATCCATTACCGTTTCAAATTTAATCATTTTTTTCGTCAAAAATTTAAGTGCGTTACCAATGTACGTACTAGATTAAAGGAAAGACATTTGGCATTTCACTTCTCCAGAAGAACTCGTGACTGGGAAATTCTAAAAATGCTTATCAAAACTGAGCATAAAAACCCACCACCATATACATTCAAAGCTTCAAACACACATAAAAGAATCTAACTATATATGAAACAAACATTTCCCTTTCGATCATTATTTTATGTCGGTGATTTCAGCAATTTCATCACTTCTTTGAGGTGTATCCATGTCGATTGTCGGGAACACTATGGATCTGTGACCAGCTTGGACTTGGCTTCAGTCCTCCACTCACATTCAAAGCTTAGAGTTGTCGGGTTTGGAAAACTGGAAAGTCTCGAACGTTGATATCCATCTTGCCGAAGGTGAGGTTCGCGATGGTTCGATCGATGGTATTGGTCTCTGATTCTGTCATTTCCTTTTTCCCAGACCTGGAAAATATCAAAATTGTCTTGTGATCAAGAACATGCTTAAACTGGAACATAAAACATTTCAAGATAGAGTTGAACCAAAGAGTGGAAGCAACATTAATACTATACCATGTTCGAGCAATTCGAAAATGAATCAATAAGAAAAATACATGAAAGTACTGCAAACTGTAGTAATAGGCTAAAAGTTCAACCTTATTTTCTCATCCGAGATTGTCCACTTTGGAGAATGAGTTTGAGCATGGAGGTTTCCTTGTTGGTCTAGTGCTATGGGATTCTGTGTCGAGTTCTTGGCAAGACGATAGAAGGCATCTCGGAAGCAAATTCGAGTCTTATTAGACAACTGAACAAATCAGAACATGAAAATTGTATAAGCAGTTGTTCACTTGTTCTTATAAAAATCATTAATGAATAAACGTATGAACTTTGGCTTGTTCACCTGTGTCATCACCATTTCAAGCTCCTTCAAAACCGATTCTTCAAGCGGCATTCCTTCCGAGATGAATCCATTTGCAGTTATCTGTTCAGGAGGGACCAAAATTTTGGCAGGAGATGCCTTGTGCAAAAGTTACATCCATTAGTTAATCCTATACACTTGGGGGACTGTATTGAAGTTTCACAATATAAGCATAGGATGGTGCAATGCATGTTTGCCTAATTGCCTTGGGTATTTCTAAAGATACTCCGAAGCTGAATCCGATTATACAATGGAGTTTATTTGACAAAAATAATTCCAAGAACATCGGATCCATACTTCAACTAAAATAAAGGTATGTCCCTTCTTAAAAGGCTGCAACGACCTTTTGCGGCCTACGCTGGTTTAGAGGGAAAAAAAATACTAAAATGTCTCGTACGACAAGTAAAATGCTCGAGACTACTCCCAGCTAGAAATATGTGGTTTAGTTACAAACATAGCGCTCTAGTCATTTGCCAGCATCGGTTTTAGTTAGTTTCGAACTTTTAAGCTTTCATCACATTCCACCCTAACACAGATGATACTCTTTTCTGATGCAAGACCAGAGTAAATGCAAGGCATTCAGCTTATATCTTCGTGTTCGTTAACTTAAACATACGCGATATACATGCATTAATCATATACAGAAGGCTAGTATTCATGCTCGTCAATCTATCTTTGAGCTCAAACTGTCATGGTATGATATGAAAAGACAAAATTTCAATTCGGGGATCGGAAAATGCACAAGTTTTCAGATGCATTTTGCTTTCCACACTACTATGTTCATTGTTTGAAATACTCTGAAAATCCAAACTTACATCTTGTGGAAGATACTCAGCAGCCATCATCTCGCACTCGTATCCAGGAGAAAAGCAGAATGATTTCTGAACATCTTCGCTCCAAGTCAAATCTCCCAATAAGGAACCCCTGCAAAATGGAGAAATCCAAAGAATGATGATTAGAAAACAAGAAAGTACCACCATATGATAGGGTAAAACGTCGAAACAAAATGTAAATTTGAACATCCCATGGAACATTGAACGGCTAAACTATGTTATAGAACACTTGTAACATAGCATACAAGATATCGCATCAAAAAGAACAGCCAACTGCACTACAATCCGAATCACCTACGAGAGATATGTGAATCTCTTCGTTATAATCGGATTCATTTTGTTATAACGATTGGTGGTGGTAGTGGTGGCTACTAATTTCAATGATGAACATATAGTTTTTAACAGGATTATACTGACCAAACCTTTCCAACCCTTCAATTTTCATGGGATGTCCGAGCATGCTGTTATTCATAACTATATGATATCCTAATTCCAGAGGTTAAGCTAGTACAAGAATATGTCATCGAGCTGCTCGAATCTGCCGAAATCATGGAGCTGGTGATCCGTTTGAGGCTGCGAAAACTGAGCCTGATTCGTAGACAATCCTCCATATATACTCGAACATGTAGACGGATCACTGAACTCAGCTGTGGATTCGAATTCGTGGCATAATCTGCCATTGAATTTCGGTTTATACCGAGCAAAATCCGCGTCCACAGCAAAGCATTCATCATGAAAATTTCCAGGAGAGGTGAAATCCCATTTCGACCAACTTTCAGGTGAAGGGAGATTATCGTCTACTTCTTGATGTTTGGGGACAACAAGATCCTCCATACCATTACAGTGATACCAATCCATGGGATTTTCTGGGGAAAAACATAGGAAACCTCACAAGTCAAGAACAAACTTTCAGACCAAACCAAACAAGATGAATTTAAGTCATTCTGTAATATATACTTATTATTGAAAAATTCAAATCTTTCAGACAAATTTGAACTGAAATTCTTATGTAGATTACATGAACCATGAAACAGATTCAAATATTTTCCAACAAACGAACAAATAGAAAGTTAGGAACAGAACAACCAACCGAACAGACAAAGAAAATTAAGAAATTTGTTGGAGGCAAACCTTGAAGCGAATTATCCCTGAAATGAAGACAACCCAGAAGATCAGCTGAGAAACTAGAGACAACCCAGTTCTTTATTAAAAAAACAGATGGAAATGGCTGGAAACTTCAACAGATTTAGAAGCTATAAACCTTAAAAGCATCAAACTTTATGAGGGGAACCCAAAGGCGGCTGTCTGTGGTATTTTGTTTTCCTAGTACAGTAACAAGTTGGTAGTGACAGAGAAACGTGAATTCATGTGAAGAAATGAAAAGATTTTGTGTTGTTTACACTTTTGCTTTTTAAAAAGACTGGAGGAAGGAATTTGTGGTTGAGAATGAACTGGAATAGTTAGTGGTTCAGACTCCTCCATCTAAAACTGCAATCTCATTGCTCCACATGTAATGAACTGATTCCAACTTCTAACCTTCCTACCATTACTTTGGGATCTTAGACAGTATGCCATGCTGCTGACACGTGGATCCTGGGTCCTCTACTACATGCCACGTTGTAAGCTAAACAAAGTCTCACGTAGCAATGAGTTGCACGAAGTTTGATGTATTCCATGTATCAAGGTAGTTCTTTTCCCTCCTCGGTGTTCTGGTGGTACATATATTATTTTAAAGGTTGTATTTTTACATATAAATTAAGAAAAAATATATAATATTTTATATTTAAATTATAAATATTATAAAATAAATTTATAATTTTAATATCTTAAATATTAAATTTTAGATGGTATATCCTAAAAATCTAAATTATAATAATATAAATAAAATCCATGCATGATTTATATACAATAAAATTCGAACTTAAATACTTAAATCTTAAAACTTTAATCTTACTGTTTTGGTCAATAATGATTGAATAAATTTATACAATTAAATATTATTATTAATTATGTGAGTTAGGGACGGAGTTGTGTGGGGTAGAGAGAGACAATCGCCCTCCTACCTCCAAAGATTTTTTTTATTTCTATTTTCTTATTTAATTTTTTTAAAATTATTTTTTATGAATTTATCTTTTTAGTTTTAAATATTTATGTTTTGTTCTACCAACCCAAATCTTGGCTCCGTCCTTTAACGTAAGTCGATTTATATTACAATAAACTAACTCATATAATTGATGATAATTTTTAACATATCTGAACCGAATAAATAACTTTATAAGAACGGATAATAAAACATGTGACCAAGTGAGCACATGAAAGTTTGGTGTGACTGAAAAGGAGTGGTAGTAGAAATGATCCTTGTTGTAGGCAAGAATGGGAGTGTGTAATAAAAAAAAGTGTTGTGTTTTTCCATGAGATTTTTACATTTTAAGGTATACAACCAGGTAGCTTTTATGTCTACAGATGGTAAAGGATAGTTTTGCTTGGTTCTGCTTCTACTCCCACTACATGTTCAAGCGATGTCAGCCACATGATTCCTAGGCTTACAAGTGGTTCCATTTTTTGTAAAAGAAAGTATGTTTATGCTAAAATCGGTTATGGTGCGTGCAATTCGTTAATTGATTTTTAGTTTCAAAATAATAAATATATTTAGTTTCGAAAGACATTGATTGATAATACGTATATGCATTAATGAATACCTACTAAAACCAATCGGGGTTGGTTTAAGTGGTAAGCAACTTAGTTCTACTTAAACAAGTTTCAGGTTCGAGCCATTATGTACGTAGAAAATCCTTGCTAAGAGACTCACCCACCAAAATTAAGTGTGCGACACGAGTCGGTCTGGATTAGTCAAGTTAGACTTTAGAACCAGAAGAGCAATAAAAAATGAATACGATTAAATATATTACAACTATTTGTTAGGTTTAATAAATATACTATTTCTTTTAAAGAAACTAAAATAATATGAATAAAATATTATTATAAATAAACAATTCAACCTTAAATATTATACATAAATGGTAATATGAAATTAAACAATAATAATTTATCATTAGAACTTATATAATCTATTAATCTAATAATGTGATGAATTCCTGCTTTTTTTCAAATTGTTCTATATACAAGAAAAAAAATTGAGATATAACCTAAAAAATTACTGAATTGTTAGGTCACCAAAATATATAACGTTAGTGTATGTTTATAAAAATAGTTTATTTTAAAAAAAATATAATAATTTGATGACTATTGATATAGTTTATCATTAAAAATACGATTAAAAACCAAAACCAAAAAGAATAAAATAAAATAAAAATCTCATTACAAAAATTTAAACTTAAATTAAAAGGAATTAAAATTTAAAACTATCATATTTTTTATTTTTAAAAAACCAATTTTAAATTTTATAATCAAATATATTTTATTTTAATTATTTTTACTTTTTAAAAAATAAAAACAGTATATATTCTCTTAAACCAAACCCACAAACATATTCCAATCAAATATTAACAAATATATCCTTCCATTTAAATCAGATCACAATCTTTTTAATTACCGAGCCCAATTGCCAAGACCCAACGATGTAATCCCAGAAACGGATCAGCCCGAACCGAAAAACTCCCCGTTAAAGTTTCCGTAACAGAGGAAATCCAACCTTTTGCAAAAGCAGAATCTTCGTCACGCGAGGCATCGAACAATTTTGGCGGCAAAATGCCGACCCAACATCATGACGTGTCAAATTATAATTGGGTATTCATGCATGTCACCCGCATCTGCATGTTATCTTGATGTTATGTTGGTTAATTTTCCCGCGCTAAAGAGAAAAAATCTTTTTTTATTAGGGTTTCCAAAAAGAGGCCCAAAATTAGAGAGATAAATTGCATCCAAGGGGAAGAGAAGGAGAATTTTGGGTTCTTCGACTTGTTCTTAGCGAAAATATTTAAGTAAGAAGTTTTTTTTTTGCTTTCTCCCTGTTTTTTTTCCTCGTTCTTGATCTTTTAAAAGGTGCTGTGTTTTTAGGAGTATTTGGAATCGGATCTTCTTCTTCACTGGATACGTAGGTTCTAGTTTCTAATAGAATTTCAAGCCCAGAATTTGTAAGTTTCATTTCATTCTTGAATGGCACTTCGACATTTTCTAAAGCACAAAAGAAACTTGCTTTTTTTTTCTTCCGAATTTTACTTTTCTTTTCATCAGAATCTTTAATTTTCGATTTTTTTTGAAATCAGCTGCTAGGGATATTTCAAAGAAATATGGGAGACGTTAAGCCTTCAGTTCCAACTGCCAATAGCATGGATGGAGATGCTATTGAAACTAGATTCACTGATTTGTGCAAGGTAGTAAATATGTTCTTTTTAACAATATCAGTTCAAATCTGCTCCTTTGTTTGTAGTGATGTGTAATTTTAATGATTTGCAGAATGGGTTATCTTTGGATGAGAAAACTTGTTCAGAGGCTATGAAGCTATTCAAACAAACCAAACATCTAGTTTCATCTAATGTTTCGGCAGTTGGGATGACGGTAGACATTTTATTAACATTTTATGATGAAATTACTAAAGGTAATTTATTTCGGATGAATCGAGCTTAATTGCATTTATTTCTGGATTTAGCTTGAACAAGCAGAGCGGTTTTGGTTTTCCTTTGTCTTATATTCACTGAAGCGGCTAAGTGAACAACATGGAGAAAATGTAGAACAAGAGTCTGATGTAAATGGGTTTACTTTCTGCCAGATATTGAGAGCTACAAAGCTAAAGTATGATTCTTTTAATTTTGTATACTTATGAGTGCTTTTGTGATCAATACCTGTTTTAATGATACCGAGCTTCTTTTTTTCTGTCTTGCAGTATTGTGGATTTCTTTAAAGAGTTGCCACAATTAATGGCAAAAGCTGCTCCTGTTTTGATAAACATGTACGGTGAAGATTGGGAGAGTAGACTTCAGGTAGTGAAAGAGTATAGATTTATGGTTAAATTTGCTTCTCTTTTTTACCTAAAAATAAATTTTGTGGTTATGTGACATCTATTTTACTAATGATTTGTGTCACTTTAATCAATTAGGCAAAGGAGATGCAGGCTGATTTTGTTCACTTGAGCCTTATATGCAAGTAGGTACCCTTGCTTTTATATCCTGTTCTGGATTAGAGTATGCTTGCGTGTATAGCTTTGTAATGTCTCTAGTGCTTCTTTCTTAGTATGACAGTGATTTGCTAAAGTTGATGGCTTACTTTTTTAAATGTATCTCAGCCATCAATTTGTGTTCTGTGTGTAGATTCTGCAGTGTGCTTTTCAGTGTTTATTTCCCACACACCGGGAGATGGTCCATCGTAAAAGATGGGTGTATCAAAGATGTTTGTAACTTAAAATTATTCAATACATACATGCAGCCACTCATACCACTAACATATCCTAATTATATGAGTCCACTGGTTATGCAGCTTGTTTATGACATGGTTTGATAGCAATCTTGTCAGATAGATAATGGGATTAAATTTAAGATAGTGATATGAATGACATTCTCATTTAGACAGATTGCAGATTTTTTTATTTCAGTAATATATTACATGCAATTTGTACAGTGTACAAGTGTTATTTTTCTGTGAGCAACTGTATTCTCAAAACCCAACTTCTGCTTGTTTTTTTTTAAGTAATTAATTTGTGCATCATGCCATTTTATGGTACAAAGGTCATACAAGCGTGCATTTTTGGAACTCTTCTTGTCAAGTGGTGCAAATATTCAGCAAAATGCTACTGGTGCTCCTGATTATTTATCAAAGTGCCAGCGTTTTGGGTGGTTACTGTTTTTGGCGCTCCGTGCGCATGCATTCAGCCGTTTTAAGGATCTAGTGACTTGCGCAAATGGTTTTGTTTCTGTACTGGTTAGTTACACATTTCTGTGGCTTTCTCAATAGTTGACTGGTTTTCTTAAGGAATAACATGCCAACTTTTTCTTTTAATGGAATGAGTTGTTCTGAATGTAGCACGAAAACTTCTGTTAGTGGACTGTCCAAGTGGTGGATACATGTCCGACACATTGGAATACATGCTAGACACATTATGAAATGACATGGTCAAAACATCGGGAAGACATGACTAGTCATGTGGAGTTAATAAGAAACAAATTGGTTCTGGCGGATTTTTTTAAGATTAAATTTTTAAATTAAATTTATATTAAAAAAATATAATTTATATTTTTAAAAATATATTTTTTATACAACCCTTCCTATTTAAACTATAAACTATAAAATCTAAATCAATATCCCTAAATTCAAACCCCAATTTTCAAACACTACAACCTTAAACTAAACTCCTAAACCCAAAAATTGGTTGGTCTATAAAGTTTACACAGTTTGTGTACCAAAATATTTTCCTTTCTAAAAAGGTTAAAAACTATTTGCATTTTAATATTTAATTGAAAATATCAATTTACATTTTTATTGTATGATATAGTTGTGTAAAAATATTTTTAATTCTCTCTCCTATTGTGTCATTCCTAACTTCTTAGAAATTTGTGTCACTGCATCATGTTATACTTATATTTCATGTCCGTTCTTGTTTCCTCGGTATAGATAAAGGATCAATCTAATTTATAATCATTAAACAAACAGAAGGCAAACTTTGAAAATTACATTTACTATAGCATGTAGCAATTATGGAGGTTAATGCTTATTTTATTTTAATTTCTTACAGGCTATTCTGATTATACATGTTCCTATTTGCTTCAGAAACTTCAAGATCAGTGACTCTTCACGTTTTGGTAACTATACCCTCTTTTGTGGCAGTCAAATTTTATATCCATCCTTATTGATAAGGAGAAAACATTTTTTTATTCTTAACTCATCCTTTTGTTTCTATTTTCTTTTCCTGGCGGGATAAAGTTGTCAATCCATATTCTGATTTCTTTGTCATTTGATCTTTTAGTTAAGAAAGGTGACAAAGGTGTTGACTTGCTTGCATCACTTTGCAACATGTATGATGCTTCAGAAGATGATTTGAGAACAACAATGAAGAGGGCCAATAAGTTAATAGAAGATATATTGAAAAAAAGGCCTTGTCCAGCATCTGAGTGCAAAACTGAAACACTGGAAAATATTAATACAGGTTTGTTGCAACTTGCAAGAGTAATGGATGTAATTTGGGCAGCATGCTTTTATTTGCTTATTCTTCTAATTATCTGGTCTGCTTTACTGCAGATGGCTTGATCTATTTTGAAGGTTTACTGGAGGAACAATCTTTTTCTTCCAGTTTGAGTATTTTGGAAAAGGATTATGATGATGCACTTCGTAATCGTGGTGATCTGGATGAGAGGCTGTTCATAAACAACGAAGATGGTTTACTTGGTTTTGGGAGTTTGTCAGGAGGGGATGAGAATATTGGCTTCAAGGTGCGTTTCGTATCTCCTTTGTTCGTTTTTTATGCCTCAGGGAGCAGTCACTTTATCAAAGTTTTTTATTTGTTTTGAGTAGAGAAAATTTGATTTAATAGCTTCACCATCAAAGACAATCTCAAGCCCACTATCTCCCCATCCTTATCGTGCATCTCGCGCAAATGGTGTCCTTGGGCCAACTAATGGAAAGATAGCAGCTACACCTGTCAGCAGTGCAATGACAACTGCCAAATGGCTTCGTACTTTTGTTTGTCCGCTTCCTTCAAGACCTTCAGCAGAGTTGCAGCGTTTTTTATCATCATGTGATAAAGATGTTACCAATGATGTAATACGTAGGGCTCATATAATATTGGAGGCAATATTTCCTAGTAATCATGAACGAAGTGTAACCGGAAGCCTTCAAAGTGTAAACCTGATGGATAATATATGGATGGAACAACGAAGACTGGAAGCACTTAAGTTGTATTATAGGGTTCTGGAAGCTATGTGTAAGGCAGAGGCCCAAATATTACACGCATCTAATTTGACCTCATTGCTAACTAATGAGAGATTTCACAGATGTATGCTTGCTTGTTCTGCTGAGCTAGTGCTAGCAACACATAAGACTGCCACCATGTTGTTTCCTACAGTTCTAGATAGAACTGGTATTACAGCCTTTGATCTAAGCAAGGTGATAGAGAGTTTCATTAGACATGAGGAGTCTCTACCAAGAGAACTGAGGCGGCATCTAAATTCTTTGGAGGAGAGGCTTTTGGAGAGCATGGTGTGGGATAAAGGCTCCTCACTGTACAATACTTTGATAGTTGCAAGACCTGCTCTCTCTGCTGAAATAAATCGTCTTGGCTTATTGGCAGAACCAATGCCTTCTTTGGATGCAATTGCAATGCAAATCAACTTTTCTGGAAGTATTACAACAGTTCCTTCTTTGCAGAAGCAAGAAACATCGCCAAATAATTTTGGTAGCTCAGTCTTAGGTATGAATCATTATAGTAGCTTAGTTTTACCACTTTTTATATTCAGACATGGAAAACTTTGCAACTGGTATGCCGATTTTTTTGCCTACTGTAGGTGGATTGTGTTAATAGGATTTGATTACAGATTTTCTTTCTTGTAAGTATTAAATTTGATTTTTTTTCTCAACTTAATTTACATAGTCGCGTTATGTTACTTTTTCAGGTCAAAATGGGGATGTCAGGTCTCCGAAGAGACTATGCACAGACTACAGGAGTGTATTGGTTGAACGGAACTCATTTACATCACCAGTGAAGGATCGTCTATTAGGATTCAGCAACCTTCGAAAGGTTCCTTTGCAATCTGCGTTTGCCAGGTATGTTATTTGGTGCAAGTTTAAGGGAAGTAGAAAACTTAAACTATTTGCACTTGCTTACCCCATTTTATTTTTGGGTACTTGTTTTGTAGTCCAACACGTCCTAATCCAGGCGGTGGAGGAGAAACATGTGCCGAAACAGGAATAAATATATTTTTTAGCAAGGTACCAAAATAATAGATAAGTTAGGCTTTCAAGTTTCATCTATTTCATTAAATTCTGCATAATTGTGGTGTGCCTTATGGTTGCTTATGCTGTCCCAAAAAGTAAGGCAGTTGGTACTCATTTTAAATGTAATTATCCCTTGATACATCTGCTTTTTAGTGGGAAATTTCCAGTGTGCACTAACATGTTGCTTGCTTTTGCACTGCCCAGATTAATAAGTTGGCCGCTGTCAGGATTAATGGCATGGTTGAAAAGCTACAACTGTCTCAAGAGATTAGGGAGAAAGTATATGATCTTTTTCAACAAATACTTAGCCAACAGACATCTCTGTTCTTTAATCATCATATTGACCAGATCCTCCTTTGTTGTTTCTATGCAGTAGCCAAGGTCAGTTCTTCTGAGATCTTTTAGATGCTGTTAAGTTTATCTGCACTTTTTACCCTTACTTCCTGAATAATGGCCTGCAGATTTCTCAGTTGGAGCTTTCTTTTAAAGAAATTATTTGCAACTATAAAAAGCAACCACAATGTAAACCCGAAGTTTACAGCAGTGTATATGTTGAGAGGTCATCAACACAACAGAACGGGGTATGAATTATGATGCCTCCCCTCTATTTTCTATGCCGCTTGCTTTTTGAGTGCCCTTTTTTATACCATTTTAATGATCTAAAAACAGAGAACTGTGCAGGATCATGTTACTATCATTGTATTTTACAATACAAAATTCATTCCTACTGTAAAACATTTGGTTGAAGAACTTGGTCCTGCCAGAACCACAAGAAGAACGACCCAGGTCCCTGAAACCAACAATAGCAATGAAGGTAAACCTTTCTTTCATCTTTTCCATTATTTAAGAAATGAGGCTGTAATGATATATTCTGTCCTTGCTGCTTCCTGCTTCCTGCTTCCTGCTTATGCAGACCATTCTAATTTCCTTTTTCTCCCTTCATTGACTAATTAGGTCCATGCCCTGGATCACCTAAAGTAACTTCTTTTCCGAGTCTCCCTGACATGTCGCCAATGAAAGTATCTGCAAAGCACAACGTATATGTGTCTCCATTGCGAGCATCCAAGGTTCGTATTTTATTTACCATGTATTTAAGTTTATGAATCTTGTTTCTTATTGTGTTTTCATCTACAGATGGATGGTCTAATCTCACATAGCTCGAGAAGCTATTATGCTTGTGTTGGAGAGAGTACCCGTGCCTTTCAGAGCCCGTCGAAAGATCTAACCGCCATCAACAATCACTTGAACGGGTATTTTTTCTGTCGCTTACATTATCAATTCTTTTTGTGTATAGAAATCCTTGTGATGTCTACTAACTTGATGATTCCACCATTGTCTTTGATGCTTTGTAGCACTCGTAAGACCAGAGTAGCACTCAACTTCGATGATCTTGAGGTCGGCTTGGTTAGTGATTCCATGGTTGCAAATAGTCTTTACCTTGAGAATGGGAGCCATGCATCCTCCGGTGCAGCTTTAAAATCGGAGCCACCGGAATCCTAGTGACCTGTCAATCCTGCCTTATGGTGCATATTTAAGCTGTTCAGTGTGATTGATTCCCATTTCGACGCACCATGAGTACGTAACCTGTATCGGACACCTCCGGTGAGGTGCTCCATCCCACTGCCACTCAAAATTTGGACCGGAGCTTAGAGTAGATTGGAATCCAAATAAAGGTGTAATTACTGTTTTAACCCTATTCATCTTTTATTTGTTTACTTTTTACTGTTTTTAACCCTATTCATCTTTTATTTGTTTACTTTTTACTGTATGATTTAATACAAGTGACTTTTTTGAATTATAATTTAATTCCCTTTTTATTCTCACCTCCTTACAGTTCTGTTTGAACCTAAATCTATACTTCATCCATTCTAAAATACTAAACCGAAAGTGGTATGTTAGGTTTCTTGATCTTTTATTCTTTCGAGTCTCATAATAAATTTTCATTATTTCACTATTTATGTTAATATTACAGATTTACACTTTTCGCATATTTCTAAATAGAAGTTGAATTTTTGTATTGGGAGAATTTTGAGATTTAAATATTAAAAAAAAAGAGATTGAAGTGATATTTTAAAATTTATTATAATGTTACATAACATCATACCGGGAGAGATGTTACTAATCTTTTTTATTTTCTTAATTTTAATCACTTAATCCTTTATATATCCGACCAAAAGATGAACGATTAAAACTATCCATTTAACAAGTAAAAATTATATACTTAATATAAAATGAAAAGAACCCATTTAATAATTATTTTCATTTATTGTATTATAAAATACATTAATTCTTACTAATACAAATTCCATTCTGATACTTATATATACTTTAAAAAAAGCTCAATTTTTTATCCAAGCCCATTAGTCGAAATAAAACATTCTGGAAATAAACAAAGCAATAGTAAGCTAGAATTCTCATCCTACATTCTTCCACAGAAAACAGTACCAAAACTCTATGATGACTACTCACTTATTATGTTAAATTAAAAATTTGTGCAGGCCAATGGCGTTTCCGACCGTCGGGGCTGACTCCAGCAGTTTCAAGGGATATGTCAATGCACCGATGCTGTGTTGCACGAGCAATGCTGATACGAAGAAGAATTTTTGAAGCCGGACAGGCATCCGTTCCAACATCAGTATCTCCTGCAGCAGCAAATTTGCTTGATGCTACTGATACAGCTTCACGGAAAGTGAGGATCGTCTGAGACCAGTGAGTTTTAGGTGTATATGGTGATGTAGACAAAACGGTTGGCGTTTCTTTGCAGAACCGGCTGGTGAATCCTGTATCGAACCATAAAACAACCCCCAAACATGATGTTGCCTTATGATCCATATTATCAAACTTTACTTCTAACTCAGCAGTTGCAGTGAAATCTACTTCATCGGGTTTCATTGTTGCAAGGTCAAAGCTCTGAAGTAAAACACAGTCGGTCAGAAAAAAAAAATATTCTTGGATAAATCATTATGGGGTATAAAAGTGAAAAGAACTTGAATTAAATTAATTGATATGAGGATCAAAAAAAATGCTTCTCCCATGGCTCATCCAAGTAAAGACTAAAGATAGACACTTTTTCGGTAGGGGTAGACAACGCGACTCTTTGGAAGCTTCAGAATGTACTTATAAATCTCCGGAGCATACGACTTTAATCCTCACAATATTGACTGAGAAATTAGCTTAAATGTACATACTTTAAAGATATAAAAAAAGAATGAAACTATCAACTATCAAACTATTTGTCACGACATACACAATATATAAGCAACTGTATTATTTTATTCTTAGTTATGATTTGGGAACTAATCCAACAACAGACTAGCCCACTAAAACTTCATGCTAAAGAACCAAAGACTGTCTTGTACAGGTACAACCCATAGCCAATGCTGAGATTATTATTGCCCCCAAAATTTGAGATAAAATAGATTGACCTGTTTATGTTTTTTAAATGACTCAGAGAGGCACACCATAAGGCTGTAGAAGTCACTAACCTGTAGCACAGCAGCATTGGTTACAAGATCATGATGATTAATAATGTCGATGACAGGAAATTTAGATGCGTCTTCAACAACTTCTTTTCCGATAGAAGACATATTGAAGCCATAAACATTCTCCCAGAAAGGAAGACTGGTGCCACCCTTTCCAAATCCAGCAACAAACTAAAATGGAAATAAAAGAGGAAACATGGAAGCAAAGTTAGTTCACATTACTCTTGACTATTCTGTTTTCTTCAAGTACCTGCGTCTGATACATATCCGAACATGGTTAAAGGGGGGGATTAAACCACCAAAGATACTCCAAAAAATGGAAAAACACATAAAATTTAACATTCCTATGCCAAACATGTGCACATAAACGATACTCAGACCCAGGTCCAAGTAACAAAGCGGTTAGTTAATCATTATGGACAGGTAAGTGAAATATAGGAAAACACTCACAATAGTAGCTGTATCAGGAAGCATTGCACCCCCAGGCTTCAACCACCGATCTCTTGCAAAAAGAACCGAGTTGAGCATGGACTCATATAGGAGGCAATATCCCATCCATTCACTTACTAGTACGTCAACACTATGCGGTTCGATTTGTATGGATTTATCTAGATTCTCAACCATAGTATGAACCACTTCAATTACACCAGTACAATTTTTATTACCTTCATCATCAGTTTTACTCCGCAAAAGGCCATTGTCTTTTGCAATCTGCAATTGGAAAATAAAAATTAAAAACAATAAATAATTGAGTCCTTTGCAGCACAAGTCTAGATAAATTCACCTGAGTTGCCACTGTAGCCATCTTCTCGCTAGCTTCAATGGAAATTACCCTTGAAGCTCCTGCTTCTGCTGCAAAGAGACTGACAAAGGAGAGAGAAAAAACTTGAAAATCAGAAAACAGGCAACATAGCACATAGGTATGTTTTCTGAAGACTGAAGTCTATGAACTAATGAAGTGTCTATTTGGTCGACACTCGAGATTTTTTTTTGGCTATTTGTAGCTTTTAGTTTGTCACCATCTATTGGAAAAGACAAAAACACAAAAGAAGCAACGAAAAATAAACCAACAAAAAAAGGAGGCCATCAGCAAATATCTTAGTTGGAGGCAATAATTTGAAATAAAACAAAACATGCATGTGTATGTGTGTGTGTATTCAGGAAGCAACGAAGACTCATTACTCTATCATAGTATGTTACAGACAGATTACAGGGCAAGAGTAGGGAAGGTCATGGTAGAATACTCGATTCGTGAAGCCATATGCATCATGAACAAAAAATGTCAAAACAGAGAGGCATTTTTACAAAAATTTCCACGATGAGAATCCAATGGTTCTCAAATAATAAGGAAATGTGGCAATATTTCTAAAATAAAATGATGATGTAAGCATAAAGCATGGTAGGGGATTCAACTTTTAAACAATTATCAAATGCTAAAGTGAACTAGTCCATGACTACATGTGATATACGGTTTATACATTTGGTTGAACAAATAAAATAACCATTTACAGTTAAATGGAACTTTAAAATAAACTAAAAAAAATGTTACCTTAGTATGCCAGTCCCACAGCCCACATCCATAACAACTGCACCATTCAGGAGAGAAGGATTTTTCAATAAAGCTTGCCTATAAGCATCTGTTCTTATCTGTATAACCAAAAGATATGAGCATCAAATCACTAGTCAAACCTTCTGACACTTTTTTGAAAGCGCAGAAGAACATCTTATACCTTGTCACTTATCATCTCTCTATGGATTCCAAATGAACTGTATGACCCAAAATAACTATCGTTGACCTTTTTAATATCCTTTCCAACAATATCCGCAACATATACTCTAGATTGCTTATCCTTTGGATGACTTTCTAACGACGTAACACTTCGTCTGTAATCAGATCCATTGTCTGCGATTCCCTTTGAAGAACATGCCAAGCTCAAATGACCATTTGAAACTCCCGTAACAGTTTTTCCATCTTTGTTGGTCTCAGCATTCAACTCAATGTCTTCGACAGTTTCGACATCACCAATGCAAACATTGCCAAAATCCTTAATAATCTCCTCTTTGTCAAATGATGTGTTACAGTCATCCTCATCTTCTTCATCTCCACCAAAACTGTAAAGAAGTGAGTCTTCTTGCATGAAAGGATTTAAATATTTATCATCATCCAAAAGAAGCTTAACATTTTTTATATCTGAGGATTGATGTAAATGACTTTGTAGATCTTGCTTGGACTGGCAGTGGACTCCACAACTCCAACATCTATTATTGGCTACCTGGTAAATCAAAAAAATGTAAAAAAAAAAAAAATAACAATGCATAATATCTGCTGAAACTGCTTTAATACATAAACCCTTCCACACTTAAAAATTGTGAGAGAAGTGGACACTGCACAGAAAGGGCATTTGCTAATATATAAGGTAGTCCATTATCCTGATCTGAAAAACACATTATTGGATTCTCTCAAGCTTGTTTTTCATGATAAAAAAAGAAAAACATAAGAAAGCAGATCATTTTTTGCTAACCTAAACATCAATGAAACCAGACTACACGATTTCATTAATTTGTAATCAGAAAAACACTTGTTCTCTTTTTATTATTCTCTGGCCTTCCAAACATTTAAAATTAATTGAATTCATATGTGTTATCTATCAAACTAGAACCCAAACAGTTTAGACTCAATTTTCTCTATTTTCCTTGTGTTTCAGTCAATTTCCCGGCTGCCAAACAGAATCTGGATCGCAAGCAAAAAAATCATGCAGTTCTTTCCTTAATTGTCTTCTGCATCCTAAAAATTGTTAATTTGCTGTGAAATAAAAGAAAGCTACGGAAAAAAGAATACAGTTGATTAAACTAAAACATAAAACACATTCTAGCACAATTATTATTCTATATAGAAGAATGGATTTTCATTTTTATCTTCTAAAAGCATTTAAATATTTTATAATTTTCCCAGTAAAAAGTACGTATTAAGAACAACAAATTTTCAAAAATGCTACATCTGAAAATATTTTTTGTATACTGAAGCTGAAAGCATGAGCAAAAAGGCAAAAAAAAAATCATGAATGGAATAAGTAAGAACAAATAACTGAGATTGAGGTTAGACCTGAGAGCGAACATAATTGATCAGCTTGAATGAAGCATAAAAATCCAGCCCCAGTTCTTTTCTTATTCCATTAAAGTCGAAGAAATGAGTTAAACGACAATGTTCGAACAGGGCATCGCAGGAACTGTACTTAGAATCACAGAACAAACATATGAACTCTAAATCATCGTCGTTGTCACCATCATCTTCATTTTCATCTTCAGTCCAAGCTTCTTTAAAGTCTTCATCATCATCATCTTCCTCTTCTTCTTGGGTTAACCTATTCGTTTCTTCGGTTTCAATCGGGTTCTTCGCCATTAGTTTCTTTGGTTACTGAGAGAAGAAAGAGAGAAGATCAACTCTTCGCGGGAGAAAACAAAAACCCTAATAAAACCCGATGCTTTAAGATATGTAAGGCCTCTTCGGTTTTGAGACGTACGGCCCTGGCCCAAACGTAAAACCTCTTTCGTTCACTAACGTTAAATATTCTTTTATATATCCGAAAGGACGTTATAGAGGGAGGATAAAAATAATATATCTAAAATTTATAATTATTAAATTAGAATTATTTTAGATAAAATTAAAATAATATTAAAGATTTAATTGAAATTATTAATTACGTTGTAAATTACTCTGATTAGTATTATTAGTATTCAAATTCGTAACCTCTAAGAATAATAACACTATACCTTTAATCATTTGAACTACAAAACTTAAGCTAACACCCTATTTTTTAAAATTATATTTTTATATAATTAATCCTCATTTATAATTAATTCAAAAAACTATAGACTTTAAATAAATATTTTATTCAGATATCTAATTGCAATATTCAACCCACGTTACAATTTGATTTAATTAAATTTATTAAATTGTTTTTAATTAAAATATGAATTAAATTAATGAAACATATAAAATGATCTCCATGTCCGACGTCTTTACTCTTTCATGCGAGATTTCTTCCTTCTCAAAGCAAATTTAGGGTCTTAGGGCACTCTCGTTCTTCACCAACTGTCAGTCAGCTTCGTCTATAGCAGCTCGGGCTCTTCACTTGTCCATTTTACAGGTTAGGTTTTGCTTCATTCGTAATGTGCGAGGTTTATAATATTTTTAAAAGATTTTCCTTGACTGCTTGGTTTGGGCTTTGGTTTCACTGCCTTCGTTTGCATGTTCGATTGAACAGAGAAAAGGTTTTCAGTTGCGTATGAATCTTTTCTGGTTTTGTGAATTCTTCGAGATTGATGTCATTTTTCTTGATTTGATTTCATTGCGAGTTGTTTTTGTTTCTCGTGTTGAGTTCGGGTGCAGAATGTTTCTCAAGGTGCAGATGCCATGGAATGTCATAATTCCTGCTGATAGCTTGGATGCGAAAGGCTTGATGCTCAAGAAAGCGATAGTGATCCGCCTTATGGATGAATTTGCTAGCAAGAAGGCCACCAAGGATCTCGGATACTTCATGGCTGTAACAACCCTGGAGAGCATTGGCGAGGGAAGAGTTAGACAGAACACGGGGGATGTGCTTTTCCCTGTTGTGTTCAGCGGCATCACATTCAAGATGTTCAGGGGAGAGATTCTGCAAGGGGTTGTACACAAGGTACTAAAACATGGAGTGTTCCTGAGGTGTGGACCTGTCCAAAACATTTATCTGTCTCATCTGAAAATGCCCGACTACCGTTATGTACCCGGGGAAAATGGAATGTTCATGAATGGAAAAGATTCAAAGATCGAGAAGGATGTTGTCATTCGATTTATATTGATTGGGACCAAATGGATGGAGGCTGAGAGGGAATTTCAGGCCTTGGTGAGCTTGGAAGGTGACTACTTGGGACCAGTTTCCTAAATATGGCAACTTTCTCTCAACTTATGTAAGTATTTGAACCTCTGGTGATTTATAACCCTTAACTTTTGAATCACCCACCGACTTCTGGTAGTTCAGCCTTAACTGGCTTGGTTAGGCAACAGTCATTGCCATTTTAATGGAATTTTTGTATGGAATGGTTGTGATTGTTAGGTTTCGATACAAGGATATGATCGTATGCATGCCTCAAGCTATTTATTTCGTATTGCTATTTATTTCGTATTTCGATTCTTCTATCGAGTGTAGTATTTCCAACTAGAGGAACCAAACATGGTTAGAGTTCTATACCAATAGAGGGGATAATTGCAAGGTGCAAATAAGTGTGCAAATAGGATAAAAATATATGAATTATCAGAGAAGGCAAAAAACCCTTCACTAAATTAAGCACATTCAGCCACAATGAAGAATTCACTGGTAGAAGTGTTGTTTCAAGTATTTATTGAGAAAACAAAAATGAAACCTTAAAGCCGACAAAAACAAGAAGCGTAGTACAACATGAGATATTATGGATCAGGCTTTGGAGTTAAAAGCTGATCCCACCATGAAAACGATACAAACTCACCTGAAGAACCACCATTGTTATTAGAGCTTTGAACTCATCTGGGTAGACTGTTTGAGGGGAAATTCCGCAGCGGGTTCTCCCTAAGTAACTCGGTTTCCCTGCGCAAAGGATTTTGAAACATCAGCAAATGTAGAGACCTTTGTCTTTAGGTAATCCTTAAGCAGTAATCTTAAAAAGCAATTGTTTACGGTGTTTACTTTTTTATGTTTCTGCCATCCAACTCTCTCAGTTTCAGACTCGAAGTTCTATTCTTTTCATCCTGCGCTTGTGGCTTTCTGATAACACAAGTTTGATCAAATAAGTAATGCAAGCACCGTAAAACACATTACTCATTCTTTTTCCAATATACATGTCAGAATAATAACAGTTGCTCAAAAGTTATAACATTTATGAGAACAGTTTCATATATATATATATATATGCATGTTGAAAAGTTGCTAACTTTTCAAAATAACTGTTACTTACTCTGCACATTCCTCATCGACAAAGACTTCAATATGAGTACTTGCAACAGTCCCTGTGGTCCTTGGAACAGGTCTCTGCGGAATCTGAGAAGAAATTTTGAAGTTCAATATCATTTGCAGGATAATATGAATAAACAGTACATCTCCCAATAGCAGTAAATCTTGTTTCAGAGTTGTAAGGAAACCTTGTAAGATGTCCACTTTGCAGGAACTGCATTATTTTCTTTGTTTCTCTCAGCTCTACCGCCAAGAGTGTGCCAAGAGTTTGAATCAGTACTTGGCTTAGTGTGATGACTCCTCATCACATCCATATTGTTATCATTGTAGATAGAAAGTGGAGTTCGCTGCACCCTATGACTGAGAAACAATAGAAAAATTTTACAGTATGTACTTATGGCTATTAAATATAGCAGAAAGGGAGGTTAGAATGAAGTAGAGGATGAGAGCATTGTTGATCAAGCTCTTCATTTTTCTTGAAATAAAAATGTTTGACACTTGTGCCTGATACATGAATACGAAGATATGACTTACAAGGATCCTCCAAATTCATGGGAAGACTTGGAAAAATCTACTCTTGCATACCCATATCTAACATTCATACTTGAATCCGAGTAACATAAAATGAGAGCTCAAACTTAAAAGTAAAAATGATTTGTTGTTTGCTTACTTATCTTGCTTCAATTTATTCCTGCCAAGCTCAAAAGTGTTGCTGGCCTGCCTCTCTGCAATCACAGCAATTTCCATGTTATGCTGTGGGAAGAGCTATTAGATGATAAACGAAACTGGAAAAGAAAGGTGATAACTTACGCCTCTCTCCCCTGGCCAATACGGTTCCAAAACTTCGGTTTGGTAAGTCATCATCCTTCACTTCCTCCTGTAGTTTGGGAAAAGAGTGAAAAACAGAACCAAGTAAATCCATATAGAAGTAAAGGATCACAACAAGATGAGGCATTAAATATCAGTGCATACCTCAGTAGCTTTAGGTCCTCTCATCGAGCGAGCAAGAAATTTCTTGTAAGCATCCCTCAACTTCTCTATTGGTTGAGCATTACTAAAGTTGCAGGAAGCTTAATTAGATAACAAAATGTAAATTCACAACAAGTTTAAGTAGATCAAAGTGGGTGGATAAATGAATCTAAAAACAATGAAAACTAAGTTTTACATAAAATGCAGTATGAGTTGAATCAAGTCTACCTCTTCTATAAAACTAACTATGGAAGTCAGCTAGTACCTGGATATCCCAAGATTGAATATATCATTTGCTGTTTTCATCTTAGATTTGGACTCCATGTGCAAAGCATATGATATATAGAATGCTGAATGCGTCTTCCCAATGTCATTTGCATCAAGAAAACTATAAATGACCTCAGCATCACTGCAATGCTCAGCCTATAAACACCATTTCCATTAACATCAAAGCATCAACTTCACAACCATCTGTATAAATGATCAAAAATACAGAAAGGTGAAAAGTACCCACATATTCCAACCAAATTTTGAGGTAGCGGAGATCGCTTTTATAGCGATCTGAATGCCAGAAAGCTCGAACACATTGCTCGTAGATCAATACGACTCCAGAGATGTCTCCACCCGGTGGGAATGACTCTTGAACCCACTTAATGCAACTTAAAACGTACAACAAAAGATACAAAACAAACAATTAGACATAGAATCGATCTACCAAAAACTCAAATCAACAGTACTCGATACTTAATTAACTTTAAATTCCAATCATTCAAATCCAAAACTCAAATCTATTTCCAGCTAAACAGAACATTCAAGACTGAAATAGAAGTTATGTAACGGGAAGAATAGTTACTCAAGCCACGGCTGGAGAGGATCATCTCCTTTATACTCATCAATTGCCTCAATCAATCTCCTAAAGATCCAGAATAGAGAAAAAAAAAGTAACCGGATAAGAAAACGGAACAATATATTTAAAGTTAAAGCAAAACAAACACACAAGAAAATGATAGATAAAGATTAAGAAAGAGACCTTCGGTTTTCAAGGAGGGATTTCTTGAGTTGTTCGTCGGTGTGAGCTTTGAGAGCACGGTTTAAGAGATCAACATTACGGCCTCTCTTCAAAGGCCTAACGTTTTCTTTGAAGAGTTCCCATTCATTTCCGGTTTGTCGCTTCGATACAAGGAACTCAGTCTCAGGATCCATGGCTGCCGTTCTGCTGCGTTTTTCCGTGAAAAGCAAAAGGAGAGGGGAATTCAAATTTTGAAATATAACAAACGGCTATTCCAAAAGTTGCCGTTTTATAGAAATCAGGTTTTGGAGGAATAAAATAACATCGCTGGTCTTGGGCCTGGTCCTGGTCCTGGTCCTGAACCTGAGCCTGTTCTGAGCCTGTTTCCAGACTCTCTTCTTTTTCTTCTCCACTTTCATCTATCCTTGTTTAGCAGGGCATTAGGCATGGCGACTCTAATGTTTAACTCGCTCACAGGAGCCCTAGAAAAGAACCCAGCTTCATCTTTTAGTCCACACCCAAAGCTGTGTTTAGCTTCATTTTCTTGTGAGAAGAAAGGTGAGAAAAGGGTATCCAGAACGGTCGTAAAAGCAATGGGAGCAGCCAAATATAAAGGGACTCGTATGAGGGAAAAGAAGCTAACGGAGATGATTGAGAAAAAGATTTTAGAAGCCAAGGAAGTTTGCGAAGGAGATGAGACATCTGATGAGTGCAAGGTGGCTTGGGACGAGGTGGAAGAGGTGAGTCAAGCCAAGGCTGATCTTAGGCATAGACTTCAAATTGAAAAGAAAGATCCTTTGGAATCCTTCTGCCAGGAAAATCCTGAGACTGAAGAGTGTAGGATCTATGAAGATTGATGATCTGCTTTGTGTTATTTAGCTTAAAATCTATATAGTAAGGAATTTAACATCTTTAGAACGATCAAATCAACTTTGTTGTTTGGTGGGGATTGTTAATTTGTGGTTTGAGTTATTAATTTGGAGTGTATGGTAATGGTATGGATCCTCATTGTTATGTTGTGTTCAATCAAGCTGAAATTGTGTTGTAAAATCTTCCTGGGATTTTAATATTAGGCCATGTTCGTTGAAATATCCATGTGCATCTGTGTAATATCCTTGAAATGCTTTGAAATTTTTGAATATATTTTGTATGGAATGAAGCAACAAGCGTGATCAAACCAGATAGATATCACCCAGTTTCTATCAATGGTAGAAAACGATGAAACATGGCAATGAACCTGATGTTGTTGTATCTCTGCAGTTGTGGCAGTTCTTTCGAATCGAAAACGAGAGCACCAGAAAGTAGTTGGACACTTACTGATTCTAAGTAGGAAGCTCCGTAGGGCATCAGCATTGTGCCTCCCTGGATGAATTGGCATTGTCATCAGAGCTGGAGGACTTAAGCTCGGTCCGTGCTCCTTTTTCTGGAGCACAATCAATCAGGTTCACAGTTCATGTCCGATACTCGTCCGGAGTTGCATAGATTATCGTATCTAGTTTCTGGTTTCATGTACTGGTTCTTAAGCATGTTTCCCAGCGTTTCAACTTATGAAATTCATATTTTCTGTGTCGTGGTTTAACCGATTTCCAGGAAATATAAGTTCCGAGAGAAAACGATAACATGAAAAGTAACTAAAACGATAAGATACAATACAAATAACAAGTACGACACAATGAAGTACACGAGCACAACAAGCAAAGATGGGTTTTAGCTGCAGGGCTCACGAGCTACGCCCAATCTCGAATTGGGCACATCGAAGAGGATCCTATGGTTCTGTTGCTGCATATTGGCAATCACATTCAGCACGGAATTCACATTAGCTGGTGCCGATGCCATGGCCAAACATGTGATGCTGCCTGCCGTGCTGTGGATTAACAGATTGTCTTGTGGTAATGTCACGTTCATTCCGTCGAACATCAATGTTATCGTTGGTGCCACGATCGGGTCGTTGTAACATGTGTCGAAACCGCCGAGGGATGTCACGTTAGTGACCTTAATTCGTCTACGGAACTCGTCCCGGACAGCTACATACGCTGGTTCGACTAGCCGAGTGAAGACGGTACCTAAAGTTTAACAGCAAAGTTAGAAAAGCGACAGTTTAAATGATTCTTTTATAGTTAAATTTCATGGAATTTTCACTTAAATTTTTTTTTCTAAAAAAACAAAATTAAAGAAACTGTATTCAATTATTGCAATTAGTATACAATAATACATCGTGCTATTATTATGTTCTCTGCTTTAGAGGCAACTGATAAGATTGGATTATGCCTAATCTTCATTATGTGACACCAAAATCTTATTTTTTTTAAAAAAATATAATTATTAAAGGCCTTTTTTAGTAGGATAATGGATATTTTTTGTATTTCAACTAAAAAGTAAATTAAAAAGCTATAAGAATCATATTGATTATAATATTTTAGTTATTTTGTTGTCCTCGTGGATTAATCTAGATCAACTACATTATACATATGATTTTAGCTAGTCGTTTTTTTAGCGGAGATCTTTTATATATGTAAAGGTTTGAATTTAAGACATACTTAAACAATATTAAAATTATTTATCATTTAGATCGGCTCATAATTTTTAAACTGAAATTGTGGGGAGGAATAAGAGAAATATTACCGGAATCAATAATGGTGCCAGCACCAGTGCTAGCATTGAAAGCAATGGCAGATGGTGGGATATCAACAACTTTGCTTCCAACTCTAATTCCAATCAGATTCACAAAGTAAAGCGATGGTCTCCTGGGGTTCTTCAGCAACGGCGTGTATTTGATCTTCAATGGTTGCCCAACTGGTCCAAGTCTCAATGAGCCAGAGAAGTTCAAGGACCTAAAATTAGGCAAACAGTATGAAAACGTGGATTGGTACAACTCTTGAGTCTGAGACAGAAGAGACAATGGACCTCGACCGAGCCCCAGCAGACCCTGCGGTGGCACCGAGTTGCCGGTTGTCTTCTGGAGACAACCAAAAGTGTAACTCGGGACAGAGTCGGTGGCTAAGGTGATTGTGTCCTGTGAGAGGTTTGCCGCGATGGTTGAACCTCCGTAGGTCATATTGAACATGCAGCTGCTGCCAGTGGCATCGCAGCTGGGATTTGGTACCTGCTTGCATTGTTCAGCTTGGCAGCCGAGGGTCTGGAAAGTGGTGGATTTAGTAGTGTCAAAAACAGTGGAAGAGCAACCAATGCAGCCGGTACAAGGGATCCAAGCAGCGTCGTTGCTGGTGTCCATGGCCATGAGCAAGGTCTGAGGTGGGGTCCCGATGTTGGCTCTCACGATATAAGTTGGACTTTGCACGATCTGCCTGCCGGAAGCTATTGGCACCACGGATTTCTTAGCCACCAGGCTGGACAAATATTGCACCCTGGCCTTGTCCTTGGCTAGCGTCTGGAGCACATCTTCTTCCCACGACAGTGGCTTTGTGGGTCTGAAGGGAGAGCATGGGCTGTAAACGTGGAACACTTGTAGGTTTGACCCTCGGTCTTGAGTCTCACATTTTGGGTTCAGATTCAATCCTTGGGCTACTGAAAACCAGAGGAAAACCAGAGAAAACATATGTCTTCTCATGGTTCTGTAGGAAAGTCTGAATTTCTTTGATGGTTTAAAGTATGTTTTTTCTTACATGTTTCTATATACATATATAGATATAGATACATATCTTTGTATTATTACTTTATTGTAGAGAGAGAAGTGGGGATGGCAATTAAGTGCAGTGGAGTGACATGTAGTATAGTGGGTTGTTTTGGCAAACACTACCAGAGTGTATTCCATTTGCTTGTGGAGGCTGGACCTGTCATGCTTCTCCAATTCTACCTAAAAATAATAGAGTTTCTATTTGTGTTGGTTGGCAATGAGGTATTGATTTGATCATAAAGTTTTATTAAATTACGATCATTTTTAATATAAAATAACAAATAATTTAAATCGTATTTAAAAGATTTAACACCAACACTGAAATAATTGTTATTTGATATCTATTTTTATCACTCAAGACACCAACAATCTTGCTTTATCATCTTCCACAATTCCATTAGTTTAAATTTTCACAAATTCACTTTAAAACTCGCAAAAGTCAACCCAACACTAAAAATACACAACCTCAAACTGTTCTGATCTACAATATCTTTGGTTCGATCAATGTGTAATTGATACATATTATTTTCTTCCTTCTTCGTCTCCTCAACGTTAAAATTTAAAAAAAAATATGATTTATCGTTGAGAAATCAAAAAAAAATAATACTAAAGGTTGTGAATAAAGTAAAGAACAAGAATAAAATAGGAGAACAAAGATGAGAAACAAAAAAGAGATTTGTATTATATTTTCAAAGTAGGGTTGTATACAAAGCTTTGTCCAAAAGTCTATATTTATAGGCATAAGATGAAAACCCTAATTTCAATGGGTATTAAAGCCCATTAAACTCTAACTTAATATATGGATATCCACCATGAATAAATATATTCATAACACTCCCCCTTGGATATCCATGAAAATAATGTGCCTCGTTAAAACCTTACTAAGATAAAAACCCTGTGGGAAAAAAATTTCTTAGTGAAGGAAAAAAGAGTACATACATCTTTGATACACATAACATGTTGCCTCATTAAAAACCTTACTAGGAAAACCCATTGGGACAAAAGCTCGGTTAAGGGAAAAAGAGTGCAACATGTATTTACTCTCCCTCATGAAAATATCACATAAGACCTTTGAATCTTCATAATTCAATATTGAATACAAACTTCAAATGTTGAAGTAGATCATGCACTAGTAAATAAATCTTCCAAATCATTGCTTGAAATGATTCATTGAATAATATTCATCTAAAAATCATGAGGAATGAAACTTGAAGAAATATGTTTCGTTTTATCATATCTGATATATCCACCTTGAGATATAAATTTTGTATTATCTTTTTACAAGATAGCTTATATCTTATCTTGTGAAAAACATTCACATATCTTTAGGATATGTTTAGCCAAATACATATTTCGGCTTTGCCTCGTGCATAACAATTATTTAAAGGTAATGATCTCGTAGCACTTAAATAATATTTCTGGACCAGCTAAGATATGATGCTTCCAGATCAAATAATGTATATATTGTACTTTTAGACCAAAAATATCATTACCCTTTTCTTGAGGCAGAAAGAATCTTTGTTTACACTAAGAGACCTAACAACCATAAGGGTGATCAATGAATATGCATTATTCATGTAAAGTCTCTTTCAACATTTTTCTGTATGTCGATTGATGCACAAGGATTTGAGGAGATCTCTTCACGAGTCTCAACTATATTCAAATCAGTGACAACAATAAAAGTTCAGAACCAATCCACTTAATCAAAATGCTCGGAGAAATTAAACAATTCATATAGCATTATGCTAATAAGTATTCAATGAGGCGATTATATCAACCACGCCTAAATCTTTCAATCCATAAGAGAGATATTTAATATGGTTGAATAATGTTCTCGAGAACTTGAATTAACTGCTTCTAGCAGTCTAAATCCTTTTAGAAGCTTCATGTAAATATTTGTATCAAGAGGCTCACACAAATAAGATGTAATAACATCTATTAGACGAAACTAAGTCATTTTATTTATTGCCAGAATATCTAAAAGTAATTGCATCCACCACCGAGGAATATATTTTCCTCATTCAATTTCATGTCTTTGTGAGAATCCTTGTGCAACCAAATGAGCTTATATCTCATAATTTTCCCTTTTGATTTCTCTTTCTCACAAAGGCTCGTTTATATCTACGAGCTTTACATATTTCAATGTACGGGCTATAGGCCCAAATACTTCTCTTTTTGAAAAGAGATTTTAGTTTCGCCTCAATTGCCTCTTTCATGTTGGCCAATCATTTCTTTGTCCAATTGACAATAATTCATGATCCACATCATCAAATAAAATCTCTAGTGCTATATTGCATGTAAATATATTAATGACGTCGATTTAATTTTAGTTCCATTTATTGTCAGACATGACATAATCTATTGAGATCTCTTTATTGTCAGGTACCTGAGTCATGTCAATATCTCTGTTAGAGACCATTTAATCTCTTCTAGAGATTTTCATAATCATTGATTCCTCGATCAGACCATCATAAAATATAGCTCCTTTTCCCTTTCGAGGATCTCTTATATTTGGAACTTTCTTGTCTACTACGCTTTAAGCGTAAGTTAGACTCATTAACAACTAGAGTTTGTCCTTCCATGACATTAAATTTAATCAGAGCATTTATAGCTGGTATACGTGACTTAGTCACTCTTTTAGGGTCAGCAAAACCATCTGGCAATTAATTTGCTAAATGAATTATCCATTGAACTTATAGTTCATATTGTGTATTACGTGGATCAAAAAGAAAAATGATAATTCATTTCAATTTATTTCTTTCCCCAACTATTTATTTTCTCCCCCTAATGTTGGATAAATTGACTCATTAAAATGATAGTCAATAAATCCTCTATCAGAAGCTCTTACATATATTCCCAACAAAATTCATCTTGTTGGTTAAATAGACTGCAAAACAGGGCGTTAGCACTGACAGGAAAAATAAAATGAACGAACTGAAAGATAATTAGACCGTGTCGTGGTATGGAGGTCACTGCCTTAGAAACAAATCGCCCCGATGTGTGTACTCGCTACTTTAGGCGGTTGTCCCCCGAAGGTTAGCACGGTCCTCCAAACAATGTACACCCAAAGTTTGGAGTGGACTGTAGAGGAAATGATCGTCGAAACCAGAGTCGAACAGAATGATGCTCTCTAATACTCTCTCAAGTAAGACAGATGAACTCTGAATGAGATTATTAAAAATGAGAGAAAAGCATCTTATTTATAGGTTGAAAGTAGGGGCAAATCTGTCCAAGAATCAAATAAAATCTATCCAAAAATAGTAGATTTGCTAACCGAAAATATCCATTTAAATCTCGGATAAAATCTATTCAAAATTAGATTTATTAACAAATAAAATCTAATTAAATCTCAGATAATCTGTTAATATCTATCTAAAAATAGTAGATTTTATAACCGAAAATATCTATTTAAATCTCGGATATTTTGTTATTAAATCTATTCGGTTAAGTATTTAAAATTCAAAGAGAATTTTAAATCAACTGAACTGCTCTCATACAACCTATAAAAACAAAGTGTGGGATTCAAGCATTACATATTTCCAACAATCCCCCACTAATGCGAAAGAATCCTCATGATGTCACAAAGTTCGACTATCACTAGACGAACATTTGCGAGATTAGTTACTTAAGTACATAGTGAACGAATCATGAACTAGTACGTAGTGATGATGAGTAATCCTCCTCTTAGATAAGTGAAACTAGTCTTGAACTTTCTAAGATCGGGGTGAACTCATAACACATAACTAATCTCTTCATCCACCACAGTCCGCGATGTGAAGATGTGTATATACATAAAGTATATATATTTAGCCATCTTACCTCAGGATTTTAGTAAGTGTACTAGAAAAACGCCCATCGTTTTTCATAGAAGGCGGCTAACTCTTCTCACTTACATAGGTTATTTCATCAAGTTTATCTCAACATAAACCATCCAAAATTGGGCTATGAAATAATTAAGAGCTTTGTATAAAGCTCAACCTCACAAGAAAATAAGGTGATTTTCTTCAAGTTCATATTAAATGAACCACCCAAACTCTGGCTAAGAAATCATGAAGAATAAAAACTCAACCTCTTTGTTCGGTAAATTCAATAATGTTCTTCTCAATAGAACAATCCAACCTCTTTGGATAAAATTTATTAAGAGTTTAAAAATAAACTCATCCTTCCGAGCGGTAAGTTCAATTAGTCCTTCGCAATAGGTCTAAGAACTTAGTAAGAGTAGTTATTCAACCAAAATCGGTAAATTTATTAAGTCTTTCTCACTAAGACCACCCAAACTTGGGCTACGAATTTATTAAGAGCATTTAAGCTCAACCTAGGCATGTACATGAAACGTCATAGGGATTGGGTAAAGGGACATGTACACTATGAGTCTCTTTCATGGTTTCGTTTAACCACATTGAACTTAGAGAACTAAGTTGGGTATCCACCATGAATCTCTCAACAAATGGGCTTAAGACCCATCCCCCTCGACGAATCCAGAATTTGTTTCCTACTCAATCCTTTGGTAGTAGGATCAGCCAAATTCATCTCCGACTTAACATACTCTAAGGTAAGTACTCTGTTCTTTATTAGGTGCCTCACATATTCGTACCTTATGTGAATGTGTCTCTTCTTACCATTTTAAAATTGATTTAGAGCCACATGTATCGCAAATTACGAATCTCATAATAAAGATATCGGAGGAATCGGTTTTCCCCACAAAGGTATCTTTGCTAAAAGATTCCTTAGCCACTCGATTTCTTGCCTAGCTAAGTTTAGAGCTATAAACTCTGACTCTATGATGGAGCGTGCAATACAAGTTTGCTTAGCAAACTTCTACAAGATTACAACTCCACCTAAAGTGAGAACATATTCATTCGTAGAGCTTACCTCATCATTATTAGAAACCTAGTTGGCGTCATAACATCCTTTCAAATAACAGGATAGCCAACAAATTTGAGTTTCCAATCCATAATACCCTTAAGGTATTTTAGTAAGCGTTTAAGAGTCATTCAATGTTCACCACTTAGATTATGAGTATATCTACTTAATCTACTCATTAGATAGGCAATATCGGGTCGAGTATAGTTCACTAAGAACATTAGGCTTTCAATAATTTTAGCATATTCAACTTGGGAAACACAGCTTCCTTTATTTTTAAAGAGATGAGTGCTAGAGTCAAAAGGGGTTCGAGTATAAATGACATCTCAACTGTCAAACTCTTTAATATTTTTGAGTGAACCCTATAACTACTAGCCTTGCCTTACTCTAGATTGACCCATCTGGTATGAGTTTCTTCTTAAGAACTTATTTGTTGTTGATAGGTTTAAATCCTTTAGGCAAGTCTACCAATTCTCAAGTATGATTTAGACATTATTGACTCTAGTTTATCATTAACTCCTCCTCCAAAAACTAGCGTTAATAGATCTCATAGCTTCTTCATAAGTTTTAGGATCCTTATCTAACAAGAAACTTGAGCTATAAGATCTGATAAGTTATGTAGATCATTTATCTCAAAAATAAAGGAAGTAACAAAGTCTGGTCCAAAAGATATATTTATCTTTGTTTTGGCTCTAACTCAAACTCTAGAGCATCTGGCAAACATACTTTAGCCAGACACCCCCACACTTTTAGGTATTGCAAGTTAGGTGCATAACCTTTTCACAGTTCGTATGGGGTTGAGTCTAATTTCTTATGAGGTACTCGATTTAAGATTTATCGATAGAATGACTTCCCTCGATATGTTATCAGCTAACTTAGAACTTATCAACAATGAATTTATCATCTATTTTAAAGTTTTGTTTTTCCTCTCGACTATGTCGTTTTGTTGAGGAAAGTAAGGGGTAAAAGTTTCATGAACTATATCATTCGTCTCATATACCTCTTTAAGAAAATTTAGATCCAAACTCACCACCTCTATCGGACCTAACACTTTTCATCTTTTTTCATAAAGAGAATTTTTATGGAGATTTCTGCACACTCCTAAGATAGACAAATATTTTCTTCCTTCTTAATTATCTGAAGAAAAGAGCTCAAAGAGATTTAATAGCTACAAATATCTTTTAGTAGCATTAATGTCTATCATTTTCTCTTTATTTTAGACAAGGTTCTTACCTTAAAAGGCCACTAGAAATATTCATCTACTATGACTAAAAGAAAGATATCTTAAAAATTATTAAGATTATTATTCTAACTTCTACATTAAATATAGAATATTTATTTAGTCATAGTATTTTATAAATTGGAATAATGAGCATAGTAATGCACCAGGTAGATTTAGAAAGGGAGGTGGTGCATAAAGCACACTTAAATACCAAGTCTTTCAAAAACCAATCCTAGACATGCATTTTTAAACTATCTCACTATTTTCCAATTAATCTCTTATGAATATTTCTATCCTCATTTAGGTCTTTTAAAAGTTATGCTTACTATATATATTCCCCACAAAAAAAAATTATTAAGCATACTCAAGATAAGTTTTCTACTAGAAAAGGTCATCTAGCCTTCTTTTACAACCTAGTCTAAAAGATATCCACTAAGCTTACAGACTAGGTAAAGGCTTGAATATAAATTTATGTAATATAAATCATGAATTAAATAATCTGACCTTATAAGTAGAACACATTTCATATAGACCTTGTCTGTTTTGATCATGTCTGCAACTTCAATCCTTGTATCATGATCCCAAATTCATCGTCACTGATATTTTACATATATTTGGAATCTACAAAATTCAAATAAAAATTATATATGGTTAGTCACGAAAATAATTTACTAACAATAATAATAAATAAATAAATAAAATTCATTGATAGTAAAATATCCTTATCTTTAGGATTTGGGTTCTTATCTTCAACTTCACCATCATCTTCGATTATTGACCCGTCAAGTGCGTCAAGCTTGATCAAACCCAAAACCACCTTGACAATAATATCATTTTTGCAGTAGATTTGTTTCTAAATTGTTGGTTAAATAGACTGCAAAACAGGGCGTTAGCACTGACAGGAAAAATAAAATGAACGAACTGAAAGATAATTAGACCGTGTCGTGGTATGGAGGCCACTGCCTTAGAAACAAATCGCCCCGATGTGTGTACTCGCTACTTTAGGCGGTTGTCCCCCGAAGGTTAGCACGGTCCTCCAAACAGTGTACACCCAAAGTTTGGAGTGGACTGTAGAGGAAATGATCGTCGAAACTAGAGTCGAACAGAATGATGCTCTCTAATACTCTCTCAAGTAAGGCAAATGAACTCTGAATGGGATTATTAAAAATGAGAGAAAAGCATCTTATTTATAGGTTGAAAGCAGGGGCAAATCTGTCCAAGAATCAAATAAAATCTGATTTAAATTTAAATTTTAAATTTAATATCAGATAATATCTATCCAAAAATAGTAGATTTGCTAACCGAAAATATCCATTTAAATCTCGAATAAAATCTATTCAAAATTAGATTTATTAACAGATAAAATCTAATTAAATCTCAGATAATCTGTTAATATCTATCTAAAAATAGTAGATTTTATAACCGAAAATATCCATTTAAATCTCGGATATTTTGTTATTAAATCTATTCGGTTAAGTATTTAAAATTCAAAGAGAATTTTAAATCAACTGAACTGCTCTCATACAACCTATAAAAACAAAGTGTGGGATTCAAGCATTACATATTTCCAACACATCTTTGTGCGTTGTGGTGGAGCAATTAGAATATATATCGCACACCCAAAAAATTGAGATGAGAAATATTTGGTTCCTGACCAAAAACCATTTATAATGGGGAGAACTTATAATCATTTGTTGGCTTGATACGAATTAGTGATACTACATATAAAATGATATATCATCAACATTATCAAGACCATTGTCTTTATAAGATAATCTAGAAAATATGCTCATAATTTTATCAATTGAGCAAGTAGCCTCGCAAACACCAAGTTGCGGGTTAATAACAAGGATACATATAACCATCTAGTCGATGCATCGATAAAAATCATAAAATATCTAGATGGACTGTATGAAAGGTGTATGGGCCCATATATATCACCTTGTATCCGTTCAAGAAAATTAATAGATTTTCACTCTACCATAGTTATTGATGATTGAATAATCAAAATGCTTTCATAGCAAGTATCACAATAAAAATTACCTTGAAGAAACTCCTAGTTCTTCAATAAATGACCACATAAAAGTATCAGCAATTTTTCGCATCATAATTGAATCGGGATGGTCTAACCGGTCATGCCAAATAAAATAATCACTAAATATCTAGTTTACAATAGCATGAGCTTCAATTTGTACTAATTCTTATGTAGTACAATATGGATGACAATGCATATAATTTTGCCAAAATTTGATTATTGCCTTGAGTTATACTCGTAATATTGAGATAGTCATCATCCCTTTAACTGATATTCTCAATATATTTTTATATCTTTAAAACTCAATATCTCTTTGCCATTTTGACGAGTATAATGCACTGTAAATATGGAATAAAGTTCCATTTGGCAATAACATATTTGCTCAGCGAGCATAATGCACTGTAAATATGAGATAAAGTCTGATTTGACAAATAATATATTTGCTCAGTCGAAACTTTCTGTGATACTAGTACTTTCGGATATTGTACTCATATTATTCTCTTGCATTTAAAATGGGAAAATATGCATCTTTTAATACGTGCTTTATTTCATTCACTTCGGGAAATGAAAAATATGTGCTTTGTACCATTCACTTCGGGGAATAGAAAAAATATTAAAAAATACCACATCATATCAAATCAGATCAATGATAAGCTCTCAAGAGCTCTTCCGAAGCACTGATATTTTAGTACTTTAAGATATAGTACTCATATTTCCCTTGTATTTAAATGGGAAAATATTTCTTATGTTTAAGTATTGTATGAGTACTTGCACTTTCTGTTAAGCATAAATCACCATAAATTATTGTATATTTTATTCTAGAAGTAATTATATTCTTTTAAGAAAAAAATTAACATAAAAGATAAATAAATAATATATAAAGTAAGTTAACATAAATAATAAATGAAAATAAATTAACATAAAATAAATAAAAGATCTAAGGAAAATAAAATAAATGGCGGATTATTCTCTTGAAGGATTATGAGAAAATTATCAATATCCAATTGAGTTGGGTTAATAACGCCATTATTTTCGCCACAAAGAAAATTTGTTTATATTTTTTTTAATTTATCATTCATGATTATGGATAAAGTCCATAATACTTCGGCGTTTGACAAATACAAGATCAATGGTTTGTACCATCGCATTGATAATTCTTGTCATCTTTATAATTCCACTTCTTGTGGATATAAGTATTCTCAAAATAATCACCTTATCCATGTCTATTTTATGATCTCAATCATGATCACAATTACTAATATGATATTTATTCTTTCTGCTATAAAATATCATATTCACTTCAAGGAATGAAGCGAAGACTGATAGGTATTTAGAACCCTTGTATGATATTGTGTCTGTAAGACAATATTAATGTGTGAAAAATAGAGTATGTTTTTCTAACATATCCTCATCAATGATACTCTGTCACATAATTGAGTTTTATTCACTAAAACTATAGTGAATTATCACGTTTGCATTCACTTTAAGGAATGAAACAAATTCAAAAATCGTATGGAATAAACATCATGCTTGTATAATTGCATGAAATAAACATCATGCTTGATTCACTTTAAAGAATAACATAAATCCAATAATTGTATGGAATAATCATCATGCTTGCATTCACTTTAGGGAATGTCTCCCATAAAAATGATTTGATCAAGACGATTTTCGTAACTTGAACTTGGGAGAAGTCTATAGTCGAATTTTTCGACCCCCAAAAATTGCTTTCAAGCAAATATAGACTTTATAATATTCATATTATTAACTAATAATTTATCAACCAATATATTTACAATACATACAATGAACAAAAATTTAATCCTTATACGCGACGTTGTTAAACCAGTCCACAAGGTCCTTTAAAAAGAACCTCCTTTGAGACCAGTAACCTCGCAGAACAGGATGTCCAGCCAATATACTCGGATTAAACCAATATAAAAAGAACATATTAATTAATTAAAGATTTAATATTTGTTCCAATATCATATAATACTTTGAACATGATTAAAAACATAAACTTTCATCATCATAATAAAATAAACAAATATTGGTTATAAATAAAAAAAATCTCAAATTAAATAAGTAAAACATACCGAGTTTTCCACTAATTTGAATATATGGAAAATTTAACCACCAATATTTTGTTAAAATCTTTTTCGGGAATTATCGACAAGCACCACGGGAATTGAGTCGCTACACAAACATTAAACAACTAAAGATTTTTAATAAATTAAAAATCAAATCAAAGATCAAGAGAGAAAAATAACCAATAATTAAAATATAATTGAGGGAGAAGAACTTATCTTTGATTTATGCCAGTAACAAATTCTTTTCAATAACTCCTTTAAGATTTGAATGATAAACATCTTAATTGGTTAGAGCGTCGCGCTGATAACGTATTGTGAATAAAGTAAAGAACAAGAATAAAATAGGAGAACAAAGATGAGAGACAAAAGAGAGAGATTTGTATTATATTCTCAAAGTAGGGTTGTGTACAAAGCTTTGTCCAAAAGTCTATATTTATAGGCATAAGATGAAAACCCTAATTCCAATGGATATTGAACTCTAATGGTAAAGCCCATTAAACTTTAACTTAATATATGGATATCCACCATAAATAAATATATTCATAACACTAAAGAATTTTTCACATAAATTTTTTAGATCATTTCATAATTTATAAAAGATACATGCTTAATCATAATCAGTTAAGTATTTAATCATATTATAACTAAAATAAAAATAAATAAAAATTTTAGTAATTATATTAAATTTTTAAACTTGAATGATTAAAATAAAAGTAAAAAAAATTGAACGACTACATTTATAATTTAATATTGGTTTAATATATACTTTGTGTTTAAAATGTTAAAAAGCTTATAGTTTTAAAAAAATATTATAAGTTTATATATTTTATAATGCTAAAAATTAATACCATATAAATTTTAATATGTTTATATATTCACCTACTCCTAACTACATAGTCAAGGACAGTTTAGGAATCTTTTGAAATGCTCAGACTGCTTTTGCTGAGCTGCCCGTGTAATGAGTTAAACCTATAAATCCTAAAATTAACGTATTTATAATTATTTAAATTTTTATTATTAATATATAAAATAATAATTTATTAATTATTACATTATATATGTGCGAATTTTGGATTGGATCAAATATATGTATATATTATGTATCTCGGTCAGTCCCATACACTGAAAATTACAATGTTGAAATTATATTGAGAGAAAGATTAAGTCTTGATTAGATCTAATATATTATACATTCATGAATCTCTTCATCTTAGGACAGACAAAGATTTACAGTGTTTTGTTTTGTTTCCTACTAAACTGGAACACAGTGGGACACTTGTTCTAGTTTATAACATTTTCTTTATCATGTGAGTATATCTTGTTTAATTTAAATCAAGATCTACAATTTTTTTTTCTTAATCCTTGTTTAGAGATTCAAAATCTTGATTTAAAAAGTACAAATTAAAATATATTATAAAGGTACAGTATCATCTCATATGGGTTTCTATATCAAGTTGCATTCTGAGATTTTGTTATTTTTTATTCAACAATAAATCAAACATTCGAATCTTATTATTTAAAATAAGATTAAGCGTTTGAAATATTTGTATTCATATTTTTCATAATTAATATTGAAATACATGTTAAGTTTTACCCAATATTAATAGGTAAGTCTCTCATTAAAGATTTTCTATAGAGAGAGAGTCTTGAATTTAAAACATACTTAAATGATATTAAATTATTTATTATTTATACCAACCTAATAATTTTCTTTTGCTAATTATATACATATTTTATATTTTTTAGTTCTTGAAAGTACAATTTTTATTAAAAAAATTACTGTAATTATAATAATTTAAATCGAAATCTAATATATTTTTATTAATATTTTTAAGTTGTTAACCATATCAATGTTATAATTATTATAAAAAATTACACCGAATTGAAGTAGCACGTGAAGCTACAATTGTGAATTTGTCGGTTTGGAATAAAACAAAATGCATGCTTGGAAGATTATTTATCAGTAAATATCCAATTTGATATTTATAGTTTATTAAAAATATTGAGAATTAACGTGAGCCTTTTAGCCCAAGTAGTTAATGAAACGGTTGTTGTTTCTAGAACAAATATTATTGTAATTACTATTAGCTTATAAAAAAAATATTGAGAATTAGAAATTGAAATATGCAAACATTATGAACAAATTGTAGCACATCAAAATGTATGCTCGGTCCAGTTGAATATTTTGTGTTAAAGCCAAGCCCTAATACTAATAGCAGCAAGAATACCAAACCCGGTTCATTTTAAAATGGGCCTAGATAATCTTTTGAATATCATGCAGACTTTTATCCTTAGACATGACTTTTTAATAAAATTGTAAAGATAAAAAAGAATATATTTAATCAAATCTATTATTAAATTATCAAATTAAATGGATTGAGTCCAATATTTTTTAACACTTTTATTCAATAACCTGATAGGTCCAATTCTTCAATACTCCGGTTCCCCTCACCACTTCAGTTATTTTAATCGGACGGTCATAAATCTACCAACTGTCCACCTTCAACTATTTCAATCGGACGGTCCTCAATCTCACCAGCTATCTAGCCCAACTCACCAAAGAATTTCCAGCCAATCCAGTCTGATCAGTGATCAGTGATCAGTGATCACCCCTTTTTTTCTGTTCTCACTTCTTACTAATATAGAAGTCGTACACAATTAAGTCAATGACTCGCTAAAGCCAAGCAGAGACCTGGAGAGTTCTAATTTCTAAAATATTAGAGAGCAATGGAATCCATGGTAGCAGCAAAACCAGTTATCAAAGTGGCTGCCCTTTGTGGGTCTTTAAGGGACGGCTCTTACAACAGAGGCTTACTTCGTTATGGTAATGTCCTTGCAAATTGACGTTTAAACGAATGTTCTTGTTTTGGTTTCTGGGAAATATTGATTTGGGTCTGTTTTGTTTCAGCTATGGAGATAACCAAGAAAGAAATTGATGGGATTGAGATTGATTACGTAGACATTTCATCGCTTCCTATGCTCAACACCGATCTCGAGTTTGATGGCAAGTATCCGCCGGTTGTTGAGGCTTTCAGACAGAGGATTTTAGCGGCTGATAGCATCCTCTTTGCTTCCCCTGAGTACAACTACTCTGTTACTGGTATTACCTCAATCTCATTTCAAAGCTTTCTCCTGGCATTGTACTGTATTTCTTGGCTACAATGGTTTTGGGATTCATTTCTTCATACTTTCTGTAATTTATACCACCCATACTCTGTAATCGGTCACATTCTGGTGAATTTGATCACTTTTCTATGCACTGTTTGTAAATCAAAACAATTTGACATTTCATCGAGTTAAGTTTATCTTAAAATAAAGAAAAAAAGAGTCTTAATTTCGACCGGGTCGAAGGAATTGTGAGGTTGGGTGTGATTGTTGGTATATGACTTTAATGAGTAACAGTTTGAAACTCTTTAGCTGAAGATGTAAAGAGTGAAAGTTTTAGTATTTCTTGCATTTGCATAACTATAAGGAGCTATGTATGTTTTAGTATTTTACAGTGTTATACTGTTATTATGATGCATCTTAAGAAGAGCAACACAAAGTATTAAATATTGAAATGGTAGAATGGACACCCTAAATTTAGATTATTTTCTTTCGGATTCTTTTTTGTGAAGGATTTTGATTAAACATAAGCCTTTTGAGGTTGCCATGTAGTTCAAAACCACTTTACCGTTTACACTGCAAGTTCACAGAAGGCTTCTTCATTGGGTCGGGTACTTTTCTCATGTGTGAGGTCTACAATGTAAATGCCAGGTTTTGAATACTGTGAATGGTTTAGTCGGATCTCTTGATTTTGTATTTCATACCATTGGCTTGTTTACAAGTATATTAAACCGGTTTGACCTTTGTTTTTATGTGATATCTAAGTCAGCATTGAAGGTTTTACATCAACTTGTTAAAACTATATTATTATCTGCACTGTACCAGGAGTCCTGAAAAATGCAATTGACTGGGCTTCTCGACCACCAAATGTTTGGGCTAATAAAGCTGCTGCCATCGTAAGCGTCGCTGGAAGTTTAGGTGGTGCACGGGCACAGTATCATTATCGCCAAATTGGGGTTTATCTTGATCTTCATTTTATCAACAAACCTGAGTTTTTCTTGAACGCATTTCAGCCTCCAGCTAAGTTTGATAGTGATGGCAACCTTATTGACCCAGCATCCCAAAAGAGAATGAAAGAAGTTCTTCTTGCCTTGCAAGCATTTACTCTGCGACTCCGAGGTAAGTGCTGTGTAAGAAACTCACTTGGGGTTTATGATTGTTTTATTTTTATCATCTATGATGGATAAGAATTTTCTGCTCTAAAATTCAAGTAGGTGAAATTCAAACCCTGTTAATTTTATGTACTAATAATACATTTAATTTACTACTTGAACCAAAAAATAAAGATCCAATAATAGTAATAGTATTCATTGGACAATCACTGCCTTTTAAACATCTGATGAATATATGAAGTCATACAACCTGCCAGTGTAATGTCGGTTATTTTTAAGCAGTTTAAGGAAGAAATTTGTCCTATTGTACTAAGTTGCAGTGACTGTTGCTTATCTTGTTTCTTGCTTGTTCATTTGTTGGGTATGATCAATTTCTGAGAGATACTCGGACATGGAATGGCACACTCCATGAAAATTTTAGAAAAAAAGGATAAGCATGCCCATGTCATGCACATATCTGTATCCGACGCTCCAATGCGAGTAACATTGATGTTTAGTAGGATTGTTACTGTGTTTATAGTTAGAAACTACCTCGAGTTCTCAACTGCAGGGATAGAGCCAGGATTTGGTGTTTGGGCGAGCAAACCGTAAATGCTTGAAGTGTGTGCGTGTTGGGGGGGTGGAATGCATAAATAAATCAATTTTTAAAAAATTATATAGAAGGATAGAGGTGGAAAATGATTTTTTTGGGGGGGGAAGGAATTTGCCCCCCCACCCCATATAACTTCGTCACTGCTCAACTGTTGGATCTTGTCTGTGGTTCGAATGCACTGACTATTTTGAATAATGCATATTTCTAATGTCTGGAAAAAAATTGAGTTGATTTGGCTCCTTCAAATTATCTCATATTTGTCACCCGTATTCAAACCTGCAGACTTAGATGTTGCAGTCCAGCTTCAGCCCTCATTAAAGCCATAAACTTCTCGGTTATAGAAGATGTTCTTTTCTATACTAAACTATGTTCCTCAATCTGTTATCAACCATAGGTTAAACTACTGAAATCAGTGCCTGGAATACAATCTGACTAGACAAAAGCATCCAAGACCATTAAGAATCTGTTTATGCATTTACTCTTGTAATTTTTGGTTTCTAAAGCAACGTTTATCCTGGCACCTTTCACTTGCTAATTGAGTTCTATTTATATAGGATGCAATTTCAATCCCTCAATAATATCAGAGTTCACAAGACAGATCAACAAAGTATCCGAGGATGGACAAATCTTAACACCATTCCTCGAAGGAAATCTTGTGCAAAGATTCAATACTAGCTCAGTATCCAAGCTTGGAATAACATCTGAGGGTTCTGATTGGTATGATCTGGAAACCTGCAACAACGAAAGAAGAGTTCTTAGTCGGTTTCAAGACACGCATTTCAGGCTCAAGGACAAAAGGTACACTCCTAACGCTAGGGAAAGGATGTATAAATTTGCATTGGTTGCGTCTTGGGTGTTCTTCCTTATCGTATTCATGCTCGATTATCGGGTTAAGAATGCTGAGGATGCTTGCTGCAAGAGGAATGTCTTTGGCAGAAGCCTTGATCTCTGGGTGGCCTATAATTAAACTGGAATGCGCAGTTGCTATTGTAGATGCTTCGGTTTTTTCAATTTCGATATAAAACATGCATTTGACATTGCCAGAATTAGATCAAGCCATGTGATAGCTTGGCTTTTAAAACAATCTCTTGAACTACCTGTATTGTTTAATTTGACATGCTGTTTTATAATAGTAGCATTGTTGCTGCTATTGGCTGGGTGAGATGTTTCTTTGTTTAGCCACCGATATCCGACTCATTGGTCGCCTAATCCTGACTGGTTTTTGCAGAGGCCCAATGTGGGGCGATCCTCCCAACTCATGAATGAATATAAAATGACTGCGTCTTGTGTCCATGGCAAATGGCTGTGCTAAAACTAGCTCTTCTTAGAAATGAAACGAGGGGGCATGAGAACTGAGCGGAACTAGACTCTCGCAATTATATTATGAAACTTCACACCATCATCTAGATTTCATCGTTTGCTTTTTTAATATTCCCATGTTTCGAATTTATTTATTTATTTTCTAACATTGGACCTAAAGAAGAGTTTGTGTTTTAGGTAATAAAAAGAAGAAAAATCATTAATTAACTTACAATTTAGGCAACATATGAGAGAAACATGATTAAGACTTAATGAACTAAAATTAGTGATAATCGGTAGATTTTAGACAGTCTAAAAATGGCAATCACGTTCATCAGTTCACCCAATCACTCTTTATTAATCCCCTCCAATTGTTTGGTTTCCTAGAAATTTTAGGAGCTCAAACCGGAAATCATAGGAATTTTTTTGTTTGATTTTTGCTCTATCCCAACCATACAAACCAAAGAGAAAGAAAAAGAATAATTACCCAGAAACTAATAGAAAGAGATAGAGAAAACAGCAACTCATCCTCTTCAATTAGCAGCTCACATTTCTTTGTAATTTTACTTCATTTGAAAAATATCCATTTCTTAAAACCAACTTGACTATCCAAAAAAAACTCAACTTTTCAGAGAAGAGGAAGAAAAGGTTTTGTTTTTGTGTTGCTTTATGTTTATTTAGTCAATTTCATTTCCGCCATTTTTCCTCTTCAGGGTCAGATTTTCTCCCCATAATTTTTCTTTTTCCTGAAACTTCTTATTTTAATGCAATTCAATAGAAAGACAGAAAGAACAGAGATTAATATAACTTTTTTATCATTGGCTTTATTAATGATTAAAAAATGGAAATAGGATAGGATTCTGTAGTTTGAAAAGAGATAATTTTATTTGTTTCATTCATAGAATGAACAAATGAGCAAAAAGCTTGGCTTTAGAAAGGCCTTGGAAACTAGACTAAAGAAATCACAAGTTGCTGTAAAGAAGAAAGCAATCAGTATATTCACAGCTATGTCAGTGGCTCATGTTGATGATGAAGAACCGAGCGCTGGTGAAGTTTGCAATGTCGAAAAAGATCTCCCGAAAGGTGATTTTTATACAGGCCAGTGGAGTGGTAATTTGCCTCATGGTGATGGAAAGTATATATGGCCTGATGGATGTGTGTACAATGGTGAATGGTATAAAGGGAAAATGATGGGGAAAGGCAAGTTCTCTTGGCCTTCGGGAGCAACCTATGAAGGCGAGTTCAGCAGTGGTTACATGGATGGTAAAGGGACTTATACCGGTTTTTCAGGAGATTTTTACAAAGGGTCTTGGGTTATGAACTATAAACACGGAGAAGGTATTCAGAGTTATGCCAATAGAGATCACTATGAAGGCCAATGGCGAAGCGGATTGCAAGATGGACACGGGAAGTACCTTTGGAAGAATGGGAACTATTACATTGGTCAATGGAGGAATGGATTGATGAATGACAATGGAACAATGGTTTGGAGTAGTGGGAATAAATATGATGGTTCTTGGGAAGATGGTTTTCCTAAAGGAAATGGGACTTTTAAATGGTCTGATGGGAGCTGTTATGTTGGTATTTGGAGTAAAGATGGTAAAGATCAAAATGGAACTTACTATCCATCCGGTTCTCTGACCGGTACTCTGGATTGGGATCCTCAACAAGTGTTTTTAGAGGATTTGAAAGAGTGCAAGATATGTCCTGTTGAGAAAATGCCGATTTTGCCATCAGAAAAGATACCAAATTGGCCTGCAATGGCTCAAAAGAATGAAGCGAGGCAAAGAAGATTGTCGAAGTTACATCACTATAGTTGTAGTTCAGTTGTAAATGATGTTTTTGCTGCAAGTGAAGGGAATCCAAGGGCTGAAGACGAAGCAGTGAGATCTCTTCCAGAAAATTCAAATACAAGAGCGATTAGGCAACAGTTTAAGAAGACATTGAAGAAGCAAGGCCAGATGATATCGAAGGGCCATAAGAATTACGAGCTAATGCTCAATTTGCAACTAGGCATCAGGTAGTGTTTTTTTACTTGTATTTACTATTTAATTTGACATTGAATCTTAGCTTAAACCTTAATGTTGCATTGTAGGGAGTTTATGTATTATGTTCTGTGAATCTGTTTCCTTTTTCGTGTCATTTGGTTAGAGTTTCATTCCTTACAGTTTAGTTTAAAGCAAAGATTTTTCGTGTGATTTTTTCAGTTTGAGATATGTAATGGTTGGTGGTCTAATCATGTATGCATTGATTCTCTTGTTACACTGTAGACATTCTGTTGGAAGACCTGGTCCAGCTATATCCCTTGATCTAAAGCCTTCAGCTTTTGACCCGAAAGAAAAAGTATGGACCAAATTTCCGCCCGAAGGATCCAAGCACACTCCGCCGCATCAGTCATGTGATTTCAAGTGGAAGGATTACTGTCCACTTGTATTCAGGCTAGAAAACAGACCATCTCCTTTATTACATAACCATTTGGAAATATAGAGACTTGTTACATGATAATAGTATCTCCTGGCTGACATGTACAGTTTTTACATTTTCCAGGACCCTTAGGAAATTGTTCAATGTGGATGCAGCTGATTACATGCTTTCGATATGCGGGAACGATGCCCTTCGGGAACTATCATCTCCCGGAAAAAGTGGAATGTTCTTTTACTTGACCACCGATGACAAATACATGATAAAGACGATGAAAAAGGCCGAAGTAAAAGTAAGTCTCTATTGCGTTTTTGCAGTTGAATCCAGAAACTATAAGCTAGCTTTGCATCTGGATGCAAATTTTTGTAGGTTTGCCTTACGAAAACACAACTTTTTCGAACCATATCTTTGTGTAGGTTCTCATAAGGATGCTCCCGACCTATTATAATCATGTTCAGTCGTTTCAGAACACTTTAGTCACCAAATTTTGTGGTCTTCATTGTGTGAAACTAACTGGTTCTGCGCAGAAAAAGGTAATGTTCATGTTACACAATTTCAACATCAAACATAAACACGATTCGAGTTATACAATTTCAGACATCAATCTCATACTTTCTTCATTTTGTATTTAATGAGTCAGGTACGCTTTGTTATAATGGAGAATCTGTTCTGTACTCAATATGTCATTCATAGGCGTTTTGACTTGAAAGGCTCTTCACACGGTCGCACAACTTTTAAACCCGAATCCGAAGTTGATCCGACCACAACCCTCAAGGACCTTGATCTCAATTATATATTTCGATTGCAGAAACTATGGTTCCAAGAGTTTTGCAGGTTGTTATCTTTTCTAGTAAAATGTCGATATAGAGTTTGATCAGATTTCTTGATCGAAAATACAATCATATCCTCATTTGCACAAGCTTTTAAGTTTGGTTAAAATGTATGAATATTTTGGGTGATTTCCATGCAGGCAAGTCAACCGAGATTGTGACTTTCTTGAACAGGAGAGAATTATGGACTACAGTCTGCTGATTGGCTTTCATTTCCGAGAAGCTTCCTCGCCTTGTGCTTCCGATGTTCCCACACCTACTGGTTATTTCTAGTCATATCTTGAATTTAGATCTTCCATGACCATGTTATCTGTGATAACTTACCTGAACAAGACATGTTTTTGGACTGTATTTGCAGGACAGCAAGATCCTGAACACGAAGGCAGTCCTCGACTATCTCAAGCTAGCAAGGATCAGCTTCCTGCAGATCCCTCTGGGTAACATTAACGTCTTCAGTTTCTTTCTGCTGTTAAAATCTGAATTCACCAGCATGTGAACTTCACTTGGATGCATTCCAGAGTCTGTGTTCTTCCTTCTATTTTGTTCAAGAAAGGAAAACTCGAACTCGATTTCGAGGTCCAAGAGAGTTCATGGATCTATAAAGTTACATGATCTTTATGTGATGATCTTTCAATATGCCAACTGCAGGTTGTCTTCCATTAGATTGGGTATAAGTATGCCTGCTCGGGCGGAGAAGACGGTGAGGAAAACGGATTGTGAAACTCAGCTAATTGGAGAACCGACCGGCGTATTCTATGATGTAATCCTCTTCTTTGGCATAATCGACATCCTACAAGACTACGACATTACCAAGAAGCTCGAGCATGCATATAAATCGATGCAGTATGATCCCACGTCGATATCAGCTGTAGATCCAAAGCAATATTCGAAACGCTTCCGGGATTTCATTTTCAAAATTTTTGTAGAGGACACTTGAGAACATAAGTTAGATTTCTACAAGATTTCAACTTTAAAAGATGGTGCTCATTCATGCACGTTCAATCATTTTTCTGGAGATTTGAATGTTTAAACGCAGAAGATCATCGCTTCGGCCATTGGCATGGCTGTGAGCGATGATCAATGGCAGCTCCGGACAGTTTCGTACTTCAGGGATAGTTCCTCGGGACACTTTCTTCATCTCAATCACTTTACAGATGAAGATATAAGATATGTTATAGTAAAGTTCTAGTGCGTGTCGGATTCAAACACTAATGTAGAGAGAGATTAAAAGAAATAAAAAATTTAGGGATGATGGGTCGGGTAGAGCGGGTTTTTGGTTTTCTCGATCCTAACTTAAAAAGTGAAGTATTATTTTTGAACACGCTTTCGTCCTGATTTTTAATATATATTGTTTTGATCCGACTCGATATAATAAAAATATAATCTGATTTTGATATTTTAATAAAAAATAATTATTAAACTTAACTCGATTCAAAAAAATTAATAAAAATATTAAATATAATATATAAAAATATATCAAGTCAGATCATATTAGATATTTTAAATCTTATATCCGACCGACCTCTCTTCCGACCTCAAAAATTTCAAATATACACCTATTCTATCCATCTCAAAACTCAATTTTAATAATAAAAAAATTCACCTCAAATAGATTAAATTAAATCAGGACCTATTGAAAACGAATATTATTGTCATCCCTAAAACATGCGGCTGCATACATATATAACAGAAGAAAAGAAAATAAAAATTTTGATCGAGTTTAGAAAACCAAGATTCAACAAGAACATTCTAAGTTAAATTTGAGGTATCGTGAAACTCATTCTAAGTTAATTATTTTATTTTTGAAAATTCATATTATCTTTTATTATCATTTAAAAAAATCTTCAACAAATTATATCTTAACTATACTTTTAAATAATTCCCTAACAAATAATATTTTAAATATAAAAAAATTGAAACTCAGTAAAAATCCATAACAAACTATTTTAACGATTTTTTTTTTAAAAAACTCAATAATATTTTATTTAAAAAATTAAACAAAATTTAAGTTCTGTCGCAACCCCTTTTTCAAGTGATCGACGATTTTTCTTTAAAAAAATAAAAACAATGGAGTCGCCACCAATCATTTTTTAAAGAAACAAGGTGTGATTGGATCACCTAAAAACGAGTTATTTTAATATAATCATTTTGTTTTATTAAACAACAATTTTGGTCTGCGAAAACACAAAAACGGGTTCGGGAGTTGGTTACGTGTGGGGAAGGGTTAGCACCTCATAACGCCCAAAAATTGGTACCTAGCCGATTACAAAACATTTTAATGTTGGAATTTGCAAGTTCGTATAAAATTTAAATTATTGTCCATTTATGAATTTAATTTTATCTTAACGGTCTCACCGCTATGAGTAAACTTTAATCACCGCCAACATTCCTGGCGCTAACCCGTTACCTCCCTTTAGTGGAACACCACATTAATTAAGTTCTACTTTTTTAATCAAAAAAAAGAAAATTAGGTATGTTAAAGCTTTTATTCTAAGTTAGTGATTATTAACCTAAAAAATGTCTAAGTTAATTTTACCTATTGAGGTTAAAGTGGAGTTAAGTGTAGTTTATTAAAGTGAGAAGTATTTTTTTTTAAAAAAGGGCTCTAACTATGACATTTAAGTACCTAATTGTTGAGTTGATCAATCTTGTAAGATGGCCAAGAGGGGGGTGAATTGACAATTTAAAAGGTGGGGTAAAAATTTTGGCTAAAAATGCTAAGAATAAAGAACAAAGGATTTATAGTGGTTCAAGCTTCGAACAAGCTCTACATCCATTACCTTAGCTCCCACTAAGGATTTTCAAACAATTCACTATTGAATTCAACCTTTTTCTAGGTTCAAGGGATAACCTTTACAAACAAATCAATTTTCTACCCAAAATTGATTTCAACCTCACAAGATGTTACAAGAGAAAGAGAGGGCTAAAACAAATTCTCTCACAAGAAATGTATGCCCCAAATACAAATTAACTCTTCCCAAACTTAAGAATTACAAGAAACAAAATAGGATCACAAGTTGGGAGGCTAGGATATGCAATAAGTGCTTGAAGTTGGATTTGATTTACTTCGATGTTGCTTGAGGTTCAATTTTTGCTTAATGCTTTTGAAAATACTTCTTTTTATACCTTCTCATTGATTTCTAACCGTTGAGGTTGTTGGGAAAGTAAATATGGACGTTGGAGCTTCATCTTTCCATCATAAATGCACTCTCTAGAAGGTGGTATCGAAACACGGGGTACCTGTTTCGAAACATGCCAAGAAAAGAAATAGCCGTTGTGCATTTAAAAAGGGGTGTATCGGTACCTGTTTCGATACAAAAACTTTCTGTGATGCCTGGTATCGAACCTTGTTTCGATACAGGCTAACCATCAATCAAAATTTAATTGACACCAACGGTCGACTCATTTAATACTTGAAAATAGCCGTTGGGGATTAAGGGTGTATCGATACCTGTATCGATACCAGAAGTTATATATTTAAAATTAAAAAATAATTTAAAATTTAACCAAGATGTTTCAATACCAGTATCGAAACATGGGTTGACAGAAAGTTTTGGTATCGAACCTTGTTTCGATACCTGTTCTTGATATCAAGAACAAGCCTTGAAAAATTCTAGGTATATCGATATCTGTCCTCATGGCATCGATACCCTCGTGTAAAAATGGCTTGTAAGAGTATTTTAAAGTTCTTGGTTTTAATTTAGAAATCAAGCTTTGACTTTGGGACTTAAAAATTTATTTCAAAATAGTCCTTGCATTTGTTTGTTATATTAAAATCAATTTTAGTTTTATAATCTCCCCTTTTTGATATAACAAAACCATTTAAAAATTTAAGTTTTGAAATAAGATTTGAAAGACTCCCCCTTAATATGTGTCACTTTAAAAACAATTTTAACAAGTGATGGATGATTTTCGAAACTTAAAAACATAAAACTTTCTCTCCCTTTTTGTTAGATCAAAATCAATGACAACCAAGGTAATAAATAAAGCAAACATAACATTAAGGATAATAAAAGTTCATAGCAAACATAATCCATAGCAAGCAAAATATCCAAAAGAAAATAATCCAACAACAATAAAAGCAAAACATAGGGAAATAAGTTCATAAGTTCTAATATGAATGCACCATAACTAGTTCTAAGAGCTAAAAGCAAAGCATAAGAAAGATCAAAGATCAATCATCGGCCATGTCATCGTCATCGAGTTCATCATCATCATCATCATCTTCTTCTTCTTCTTCTTCTTCTTCCTCTTGATCTTGATTACCATTATTGTTGAGTCTTTGACTTTGACGAAGAGCTTCAAGAGATACACTCAAGGAGTGTCCTTGAGTCTCTAGGCTCGTCATCCTAGTGTTGATGGCCTTAAAACCCGAATTGAATTGAGTGGAAAGAGTATCAAGTTTTCCATCCATGGAATCCAAACGGGCGTTTAGAGAGTCGAACCTCGTCCTGAGAAAGGTCAACAATTCAAATTGATGAAGAGGTTCCAAATCAATAGGAGCATGAGGAGGAGAAGGAGGAGCACCTCGAGTCCACTCACCATTAGAGACATAGACAAAGTGAGCACGGTTGAGTGAAGTTTCTCCAATGAGCTCTTTCAAGGATCCCACCTTGTCAAAAGAGCAATCTATTTCCAAATACAAAAAGATGATGCTTAGAATGCAAGCATAGGGAAAAGATTGAACAAGAGGGGTAGCATGGTTTTGGACATGCCACACAATGTCCGAGAAGACAATCCGAGCAAGATTAGGTTGAATGCCATCATGGAAGCATGTGATCCAAAAGCTATCAACTTGACAAATCCGAGAATATCTACCATTTGATAGACGAATCCACCAAGAGATAATAAGATGGAGAAAACGATCATGTGCGTCAAGAGATGTAACCGATCCGGTGAAAGGAACAAGAGAATCTTCATCCTCAACACCCTTATCCTCAAGACCAAAAACATCAAGAAAAGTAGAGACATTAATAGTGAAGGACTTGCCCATGAGATAGGATTCAATAGCCACTACTTTGCTCTTGTCCGGAGATAAAATACATTTGACATTGGAATAAAAGATAAGGACAAGAGTTGGAAAGAACTTGACGGTATGGGTGAGAAACCTCAAGAACTTCCATTCGATGAGCCGGTCATAGTATTTAAAAGGAAATTTGTATGAAGTGATAAATTGAACATCCACACATCTTTCCTTTTTGAGAGGATGGCTTCGGAAAATATTATAGTTGTCCAATCTATGATTATTGTCCAAACTCTTGGCAAAGACTTTTTCAAAATCAACTCGTGCAATACGAGATGATGATGAAGATCCGGCTTCGGTACGAGATCGCTTCTTTGGTGCCATGATCTAGGATGGATATAAAGATTTGGATTAGTTAAAAACAATATGTATGCTTATATAATCCAATTCAAACCTATGTGGTAATCTAACAATTCAAGGTATTTAAGAATTTTATCAAAAATTTTGAAAAACCGTTGAAAAACTTATACGAACAAGTATTTATATTCGATTAAAAAAATTAGGATTTTGAAACAATTTCGTAGGATTATCAAAACCCATACAAAAGACATTTAAAATATGTTCAAAATCTAAATTTTAACGAACTAAATCCAAACGAAATAAAGGTTTTTCGAAAATATACCTTGATTGTAGATTAGGATGAATTGAGTGATTGTGAAGCACGGATTGATGATATAGTGTTGGAGTTGATGATTGGAATCAAAATCCTCAAAAAATTGTTGAGATTTTGAGTTAAGAACAACGAAACTGAGAGGATTTTATAAGAGGGGGCGACTAGGGTTTTAGGAATAAGTTTGGAAGTGTTTTAATGCAATTAAAATTAGGTTTAAAGTGTTTTAAAGCAACTTCCGTCCTCGAGTATCGATACTGGTATCGAAACGCCCTGTTTCGATGCTAGTATCGAAACATAGATATCGATGCTGGAATCGATACCTGTTCTTCCCAACCAAAAACCCAGATGGGCTGATGAACAGGTATCGGAACAGGGGTTAGCTGTATTGATACCTTCGACCTTTGTTTTGTATTTAGGCTACTAAAAAAAATACTAAAAATGAGTCTCTAAAGCCCCTAGTAGCATGCATATGATATAATGACATGTTTATTATACATAAACAAGTTCATACTCCCCCTAGAAACATACATAGAAGCATCAAGATACAAAAACAACATAAGCATGATTCAAATCAAGATTCAAGCAAGATAAGCAAAAAGACGACACTTAAGAAGTCAAGAAAGGCTAGTTAGACCTAACTCTCTCCTAAAGGTCCAAAAACGCTCCTTATCCAAAGGTTTAGTAAAGATGTCCGCTAATTGATTCAAGGTGTCAATAAAATCTAAAGCAACATCATTTTTAGACACATGATCTCTAATAAAATGGTGTCTAATTTCTATGTGTTTGGTTCTAGAGTGTTGAATAAGGTTTTTGGTAAGACATATGACACTAGTATTATCACACTTGAGAGGTATGGTTTCTACCTTAATGCCATAATCTAAGAGTTGTTGCTTCATCCATAAAACTTGTGCACAACAACTCCCTAAGGATATGTACTCCGCCTCGGTGGTAGATAGAGCTACACTATTTTGTTTCTTAGAGAACCAAGATATGAGCATACTATCTAGGAATTGACAAGTTCCGGAAGTACTTTTCCTATCTATCTTACAACCTCCATAATCCGCATCCGAATAGGCATGAAGATCAAAAAAAGAAGCTTTAGGATACCAAAGACCTAAACAAGGTGTATCTCTAAGGTACCTAAAGATTCTCTTAATGGCTACAAGGTGTGATTCTCTAGGACTAGCTTGAAACCTAGCACACAAGCAAACCCTAAACATGATATCTGGTCTACTTGCGGTAAGGTAAAGCAAAGAACCTATCATGGATCTATATAATTTTGAATCAACACACTTACCTCCTTCATCCTTGTCAAGCTTAGTAGATGAGCTCATAGGAGTGGCTTGAGGTTTGACATGCTCTAAGCCAAACTTCTTGAGCATATCTTTGATGTAGTTGACTTGATTGATGAAGGTGTCATCCTTCTTTTGCTTGATTTGGAGTCCCAAAAAGAATGAGAGTTCTCCCATCATGCTCATTTCAAATTCACCTTACATAAGCTTAGCAAATTCTTGACAATAACATTCATTAGTAGATCCAAAAATTATATTATCAACATAAATTTGAACTACTAAGATGTCATTTTTAAATCTTTTTATAAAAAGTGTAGTGTTCACCTTTCCCTTTTCAAAACCCTTTTTTATCAAAAAGTTTGAAAGTCTTTCATACCAAGCTCTAGGAGCTTATTTTAAACCATATAAAGCTTTTGTTAGTTTAAAAACATGGTTTGGAAACTTTGGATTTTCAAAACCCGGTGGTTGTTCAACATACACTTCTTCATTTATAAAACTATTTAAGAAAACGCTTTTGACATCCATTTGAAAAAGCTTGAAATCATGATAGCATGCAAATGCAAGTAGCATCCTAATGACTTCCATTCTAGCTACGAGTGCATAAGTTTCATCGAAATCTATGTCTTCCTCTTGAGTGTAACCTTGAGCAACTAATCTAGCTTTGTTTCTCACTATGTTACCACTCTCATCTAGTTTGTTTCTAAAGACCCATTTAGTTTCTATAGTAGATTTATTACTAGGTCTATCAACTAATGTCCATACATTACTTCTCTCAAATTGATTTAACTCTTCTTGCATAGCCAAAATCCAATAATCATCATCTAAGGCTTCATTGATATTTTTGGGCTTTATGCATGAGATAAATGCAAAATGATTCATTAATCTAAGAGAAGAACGAGTAGTTACCCCCTTGGATGGATCATCCAAGATTTTACCACTTTTGACATAGTTGAACTCCCTTGGGTAGCTCCCTTCCTTTTCTTCAAGCTTTACATTTCTTAAAGCTTCTATTGGAGGATCTTGTGCTTCCTCATTGCTTGGAACCTCATCCACCTTTGATGCTTGTCCATCATCAATGGTTTCAATGATTCCTACATCATCATCATCACAAGAATCCTTCCTAGGAAGGAGATTATCATCGAAAACCACATTTATCGACTCTTCTACAACTAAGGTTCTTTTGTTAAAAACTCTATAAGCCTTAGAATTAGAAGAATAACTAAGAAAAATAGCTTCATCACTTTTTGCATCAAATTTACCTAAATTGTCTTTTCCATTATTTAAAACAAAATACTTGCATCCAAAAGGATGAAAATAGCTAATGTTAGACTTTTTAGATTTTAAAATCTCATAAGGAGTTTTCTTTAAAATAGACCTAATCATTACTCGATTTATAATATAACAAGAAGTGTTTGTGGCTTCCGCCCAAAAGTACTTAGGTAAATTGTTTTCACAAAGCATGATTCTAGCCATTTTTTCTAAAGTTCTATTCTTCCTCTCAACTACCCCATTTTGTTGAGGAGTGCGAGGAGCCGAAAAATTATGGCTAATCCCATTTTCATTACAAAAAGTCTCAAAACCTAGATTTTGAAATTCCGTTCCATGATCACTTCTAATATGAGAGATTCTTTGATCAAGATCATTTTGAGAAATGTTTGAAAATGTGATGAATTTTTCTAAGGCTTCATCTTTAGTACTCAAAAATAGAATCCAAGTGTATCTAGAGTAATCATCAACAATAACAAAATCATATGATTTTTCACCCAAGCTAGTAGTTCTAATAGGTCTAAAGAGATCCATATGGATCAATTGTAATACTCTACTAGTTGAAACATCATTAATGGATTTAAAAGAAACTCTCTTTTGTTTACCCTTAGCACATGCATCATAAATTTTATCTAGGGAAAACTTGAGCTTAGGTAAACCTCTAACTAGATTTTGGGAGGCTAGTTTCTCTAGAACACTTATGCTAGCATGCCCTAGTTTTCTATGCCATAACCATGCATCATTTTCATCATTAGCAACTAAGCATGTATGAGAAAAATTAATGTCATCTAGACGCACCATATAAATATTTCCTATGCGATGACCTATGAGCATTATTCTATTGGATTCTATGTCAATTATTTTGCAACCACTTTTATCAAAAGAAACATAAAAACCCTTATCACATAATTGACTAATGCTCAACAAGTTATGCTTAAGACCATCAAAAAGCAAGACATTTTCAATGAAAATAGAGGAGTGATTACCAATAGAGCCAATACCCTTAATTTGGCCTTTGGAGTTGTCACCAAAAGTCACTACTCCACCCTTTTTGAGCTCTAGCTCCTTAAATCGTCCCTTGTTTCCGGTCATATGCCTTGAGCATCCACTATCAAGGTACCACATGTTTTGACTTGAAGCTTTGGCCTTGAAGCAATGCTCAACCTACAAACAAAGATTTAGTGTTTGATTTTATGTACCCAAACTATTTTGGGTCCATGAGTGTTAGTCCCTAAAATCTTGGTTCCCTTGGGAATCCAAGAAGCAATGACATTTAAATTATTAGAGACAATGAGTTCCTTAGTAACCCAAACACTCGTAATCTTTCTATGCCTAGAATGCCTTTGAAAATTTCTTTGTTTGTGGTCATAAAAATTCTTTTTCACATGGTTGGGTTTTGAAGAGCTTCCTTTTTCAAAAGTTGAACTCCCAACCACTTTGATTTGTTCCTTATGCTCATTCACCACCTTGTGGTGATTTTCACTCAAGCTAGAAATAAGGTTGTTCAAGTCAATATTTTCCTTTTGAAAAAATTTTAAATCATCATTTAAATCAACAACCTTTTCTTCCAAATCCAAAATTGTTTTTGTCAAAGAATCATTTTTTATTTCTAAATTGGAAATGGTTTTCTTGCTTTTCAAAATTAATTCTTTGAACTTTAAAACCAACTCATCATACACATGTTGTAATTCATCATAAGCATCATAAAGTTCATCATAAGATAAATCATTACAAGATGGTTGAAGGGTTACCTTAGGCTCATCAAGAGCCATGAAACACAAGTTGGTTACTTCGTTGTCCTCATCGAATGATGACTCCTCATCACTCTAAGTTGCAACGTGAACCTTTTGTTTCTTCTTCTTCTCAAAACTCTTCCTTTTGTATAAAGGGCAATCGGTCCTAATGTAACCGGACTTCTTGCATTTATAGCAAATAATTTGATCTTTCTCCTCTTCTTTGCCCTTTACCTTGAAGTCTCTCTTTCTTTGGAATCTTCTATTCCTATTTGCCCTCATAAGCCTAATGAATCTTTTGGCCACCATGGCCAATTCCTCTAGCTCTTCTTCTTCACTAGTATCCACTTCTTCTTGTTAACACGAAGCTTTAAGAGCAATCCCCTTGCTTCTTTTTCTCAACTTCCCTCTTTTCGATCTTCACCTCTACCTTCTTTTTCTCCTCTTCTCTTTCTTTCTTCATGATCTCATGGGTGAGAAGAGATCCCACAAGAGCATCAAGTTTGAGAGTCTTGAGGTCCTTGGCTTCAATGATAGCCGTCTTATTGCTATCCCAAGATTCGGGAAGAAAGTAGATAAGCTTTCGAACAAGCTTTTCTTCCGGAATGATCTCACCGAAACTCTTGAGACCATTGGTAATCACTGAGAATCTATCAAATATTTTGATGATGTCTTCATCCGGCTCCATCTTGAAGTTTTCACAATTTAAGTTGAGTAGACCAATTTTGGTTTCCTTAACATCATTGGTGCCTTCATAGGTAGTCTTCAAAGAATCCCAAACTTCTTTGGCACTTGTACATGAAGACATCTTGGAATAGATGTCGGGCCCTAGTGCACAAAAGAGGATGTAGAGAGTTTTATCGTTTGTGGACATCCTCCTTCTTTCTTCATCGGTTATCTCATTTCTTCTCTTCGGTACTTGCCGGTCTCCTTCTTGCTTCATTGGGATTGAGGGTCCATCTTCGATTATATCCCAAAGGACATAGTCATTTGAGTTGATGAATAACCTTATCCTATTCTTTCAATAGGGGTAATTGTCCCCATTGAAGAAGGGCGGCTTGGTGATGGAGTGTGATTCATTCCATGAATCGGAGGTGGAGGCCATTTAATCTTAACTTGTAGACTTGATCAAAACGCCTTGGATCTTCTTTGGTAGATATGAATCTCTTCAAAGATTAGGCTCTGGTACCAATTGTTGAGTTGATCAATCTTGTAAGATGGCCAAGAGGGGGTGAATTGGCAATTTAAAAGGTGGGGTAAAAATTTTGGCTAAAAATGCTAAGAATAAAGAACGAAGAATTTATAGTGGTTAAAGCTTCGAACAAGCTCTACATCCACTACCTTAGCTCCCAATAAGGATTTTCAACCAATTCACTACTGAATTCATCCTTTTTCTAGGTTCAAGGGATAACCTTTACAAACAAATCAATTTTCCACCCCAAATTGATTTCAACCTCACAAGATGTTACAAGAGAAAGAGAGGGCTAAAACAAATTCTCTCACAAGAAATGTATGCCCCAAATACAAATTAACTCTTCCCAAACTTAAGAATTACAAGAAACAAAATAGGATCACAAGTTGGGAGGCTAGGATATGCAATAAGTGCTTGGAGTTGGATTTGATTTACTTGGATGTTGCTTGAGGTTCAATTCTTGCTTAATGCTTTTGAAAATACTTCTTTTTATACCTTCTCATTGATTTCTAACCGTTGAGGTTGTTGGGAAAGTAAATATGGACGTTGGAGCTTCATCTTTCCATCATAAATGCACTCTGTAGCAAGTGGTATCAAAACACGGGGTACCTGTTTCGAAACATGCCAAGAAAAGAAATAGCCGTTGTGTATTTAAAAAGGGGTGTATCGATACCTGTTTCGATACAAAAACTTTCTGTGATGCCTGATATCGAACCTTATTTCGATACAGGCTAACCATCAATCAAAATTTAATTGACACCAACGGTCGACTCATTTAATGCTTGAAAATAGCTGTTGGGGATTAAGGGTGTATCGATACCTGTATCGATACTAAGAGTCATATATTTAAAATTAAAAAATAATTTGAAATTTAACCAAGATGTTTCGATACCAGTGTCGAAACATCGGTTGACAGAAAGTTTTGGTATCGAACCTTGTTTCGATACCTGTTCTTGATCTCAAGAACAAGCCTTGAAAAATTCCAGGTATATCGATATCTGTCCTCATGGCATCGATACCCTCGTGTAAAAATGGCTTGTAAGAGTATTTCAAAGTTCTTGGTTTTAATTTAGAAATCAAGCTTTGACTTAGGCACTTAAAAATTTATTTCAAAATAGTCCTTGCATTTGTTTGTTATATCAAAATCAATTTTAGTTTTACATTAACCCTAACCCTAAGGCTTTTATTTAAACTAATAAAAGATAACATATATTACAATAGACAGTAAAAATAAAAAAAACAAATAAATAAAAATATTAAAAAAGGTAATAAAAGTTAAGTTCAAGATTTTAATTTTTTTTATTTTTATCCTTATTTAAAAAAATGATTAATAAAAAAGTTTGATCTAATTTTAAAATTACTTATTAAAAAATCTATTAGTGGTCATGTAAAAAAATAGAATTAAAGGTTAAAAATTAAAAAAAAAATGATAATGTTAATAAAATGTTTATTTGGAACAAAAATAAAAAGAATGGATTTTAATAAAAGTGATTTGGCCATTTTAAAATATATGGTTATGAAAAACTAATTTTTAAACAACTCAAAACCTTTATTTCAATAAAAAATGATCAAAACATCATCTTTAAAAAAATTCTTTCAAAAGTTCTTGATGTTCTTCAAGAATGAAGAACACCAGGAACGAACCAACGTGTCAGCCGCCTTCCACCGGCACCGACCGCCGTTGCCGACGATGGGAATAAAAAAAATCCTTTTGTTATAAATTTTAAATAAAAATCTCATTTTAAATCAAATAAATAAAAATAATAAAAATCCAACGATAATGATGTTATTAAAAGAATTTTAAAAATATGAATTTTATTATATACATCCAATAATAAACAAATAAAAGAAGATACCTCAAAAAAGCTTCTAAATTCTTATTCCAACACAAATTCGAGTACAAATCGAACTATTCTAGAGACTTTTCGTGTGAAATCTATTATGCAAGTGTTGTGCTTCAATTGTGGTGTTGGTGGTAATTGTGGTTGTGTCCATTACAAGTGATGGGAGGGGGTTTATATAGTAGTTTTGAATCCACAAATACAAGAAACTTTAACAAAAAAAAACTCAAAATTCGTGTAAAAATAATACACAAAATATCTTGATTTTATTCTCCTCCAAATTTGATTGATTCTGCCCAAATTTGAGTTGCTTCATTTCCCTTTTGCTTCTTTGACAAATTATGAATGATATGAGAATGATTTTCTTTTGACTTTTCATATCCAATTTGGCATCCTTCCTTTATTTCTTTGATTCTGATTTGAAATTGATTTTAGGTAATTATTTTCAATAATTTTTTTCAAATTTAACTTGGATTAAAAAATCAGTGTCAATAACAGTAAAATCATCTTACTTAATTATTAGATATGCTAAATAATTATCATTAATAATACAGACTTACACATCACTGTTAAAATAGGGAAAATTCTACGACACTCGACGAACATCACTGAACATAATTAACGGTGAATGTTGTTAAACATTATTAAATCCTTTTAAAAGATTAAAAAAAAATTAAGACTAAACTTATAATTAAAATTATTTAAAAAAATAAAAAATTACTAAATGTTTTATATCTTTAAAATATTTTTTTAATTGATATATTAAAATTAAATATCCCAAAATATCCTTAATATTAAAAACTCTAAATTCATCGTCTTTATTTTTCTTCCGTCGCTGCTACCATTACCGTCGTTGTCGCTCTCGAATGGCCCACGAGGAGCTACTGAAATCGCACCACTCCGATATATTGTTTCAATAGCCATCTTTCAAAATGAATTCATCATATTGGGGTTAGCCGAAGGCATAATAAAATTCTACATATTCAAGATGTCAGCATTAATAATTTACTAAAAGGGTTGGGTTTAGGGTTTTTTATATTAAGGATATTTTTGGATATTATATTTTTAATATAGTAATTAAAAATATTATAAAATATAAAAATTTACTAAATTTTATTTTTATGTTTTTTTTTAAAAATAATTTTAATTATAAGTCTAGTCTTTCAGATTTTTAAATTTTATTAAAAAATTTAATGATATTCAATATTAATAATGTTAAACGGTATTCGTCGAGCGTGGTAGACTCATCCTTAAAACAAAACAAAAAATATAGTATATATGTAACAACTACTAAATGTTATTTTTTCTAATATATAAATATTGAGGAGATGTACAATCACATTCATCAACGATGACTAAATCAAAATTTTCAAATTGGAGGTATAAGGATAGACTACAGAGAATGAATTAGAAAAATAAAAAGTTATATATTCAATCAAGTCAAACAACCTCTATGATGCTTGATACATGATAAATAGATTATATTAAGAAAATAAAAAAATTATTAGATAAATTTTGTTCATCGCGTCATTCGTATTCTCAACCAATTAGATTCGTTCATCTTTTTTTTAAGATGAACCTTCACCTTTTTCTTACATAGAGTGGATAGTTATTAGGTTAAGAGGAACGAACCTGAATACTTTAGACCATATATAACATTTTGAACAAAGTTCTCTAATAATTTCTCAGAAAAACATTAAGACTTAAAATGTTCATACTTACCTCATGTACTAAAAAACAATTCAACTTTAAAATTATCCGAACACTAAAAATTTGACAAATAGGTTGTCACCAATAAGATAGTTCTAATCTAAAAAAAACTTTGAGAAAGGTTATTTAGTTATAAATAACCTTTCATACAGATGGTAGAAAACTTCACTCTAAAGAAACCATATTAATTTAGTGATAAAAAAAAGATTTTCTGTCTTTAGATAGTCAATTCAACTTATAAGAATAGAGAATAAATAAAAAAAAAATGAAGTTGCATAGTTATTAAGTCATACAACCACTTGGATGTTCAAACAGAACACATAATCTGTACCAGGGAAACATCTAGACTATGGTTGAACTTTATTACACCTATCTCTATTTAAGAGAATCTGTCTATATTTATTACCAACAGAAAAGTTCTAGATATGATATTCTCTATCAAAAAGCTTTAATTTAAAGAACCGTTTTATATTTTATTCTTTAATAATCGTATAGCAACGATCATTTGTGGAAGGATTTAAGTATTATTCACTTAAAAACTGAAAAGTCTTTTAAGAAACATCTAAAACAATAAATTGTACGAAAATTATATAATAAATTAATCAAAATAATCAAGGAAAAAGAATAACGTGAACTTAAAATTACAAATAGTAAATTTGATTGTAATCACCGATTTTGGTCATGGGAGTCGCCGCCAATCATTTTACGGTGCGATTGGAACACCATAAATAAGTCTGCGAAACAGAATTGGATTCGGGAGTCTGTTACGCGTGGGGAAGGGTGAGCACCCCCACAATGCCCAAAATTGACACCTATGGATTACAAAATATTTTATATGATCGAAAATATAACTCCGATGTTTTTTATCTGTGATCCAAAAGAAAATAGTTAGTAAACATTTGATAAAAATGATAATAAAATGAAATAATAATAATAATAATTTTAGAAAATTACAAGGGCTAAACCTGCAAAAACACAAGCTATTATGGTTAAAATATTAAAATTAGGGACTAAAATTAAATAAAATACGAAATTATAGGGCTAAATTGCAAAAACAGTGACCAAAATCGAAGAAAAAACAAACTAAAAGGCCAGAATAAAAACACGCTGAAAAAGCAGGGACTACGCGCGTGATTGTCCCCTCGTTTCGGGTTAAGCCCAAGTTAGGATCGGTTATGCGGGTCGGATGCAGGTCTGGAGATCTGAAACAACATCGTTTTAGCATGGCTGTCTAGCCTCCAAAACGACATCGTATGGCACCACCCTTGTAAACCAATTTTGGTCTTCAAAATTGCTTTTGTCTATTGTTATATCTGAAGAAAAAAGGAGTCATGGCATGCTCTCTATTCAATTTCTTTTCCGGCAACAACTAGGACGCCGACCACCATCCACCATCGCGCCGGTCGTCGTGCTGACGGCCGAAATCGATAAAGAAGGTAACTTTCCAACTCGTTTTGGTGTGCTGATTATGAATCCGGGATCGGATTTTTGAAAAACCACGCGTAGCCTCCTAGATCTGAGAAGATAAGTTGTTCGAACTAATGTATATTTTTTTACCTCTTTTTTTATTTGCTCCGATTCACTCTCCGACTTGCTATATGTTTTCTTTTCTTTTTGGTTTCGAATATGTGTTGTTTGTCTCTTTTTTGTGGTTCGAATCTAGATTTTTTTATTGATTTTCCGTAAAACTTACATCTGTTCGAATGAGGTTTATATACCCCATAGTTTACAATATAAAAATACATAATATCATTGCCTTTGCTTTTTCAGATCTGACTTGGTTTCTGATTGAAATATTTTGCAGGTTTGAAATGACTTTGGACGGTGGGGCGGTGGAGCAGTGCGGCGGTCGGCCAGATGAACCAATGAGGGAGAGCGTGACTACCACGCGTGATTTGAAGCGTCGCGCGTGGTCTTCATGCGTCGACGATCGGGCATGAGAAGAGGCGGCGGCGACTGGTTGCCAAGGTTATTAGGTTATTATTAGGGTTAGGATTTATTTTATTGGATTTAGGCTTAGTTGGGTCTAATGGGTTAGGTTATTTAGGTTGTGGATTTATTGTTTTTATTGTATTAGGCCTGAGGTGTTTTAGAATCTGAAATGAGTTATTACAACTGCCCCTCTTTGCTCATTGTTGTGTAACGGCAATAGAGCAAAGATAAGGAATAACCCAATTCACCTGATATGGTTTAAGGGTTCTTCTTTGGTATGGTGAAGGTTTTCTTGGTAAGGTTAGGGTAAGGTTGTAAGTCTTTTGGTAAGGTTGTGGTTCTTTTGGCCACCGTTTCTTCTGATAAGTGCTCAAAAGTCCTATTTTTCATACCATTCGCCCACTCGATTGTTGCTAGTAAAGAACAGATTTAATGGAAATAACGAATATTTTTGTTCATTTTCCATACTTCAGCATCCGAGCACTCAATACATGAATTTATCTATTATTTAGCATAAAACAGATGCATTTGATGATTTTCTTTCTTAAGACAGGAAACTACATCATAGGAATTGTCAAACAAAGAAGATGGATGCTGGAAACTAAGCTAAAATGCAGATAAAGTACCCGCCTCGGTAGCACATTGATGCCTCGACAGCACATTGACGTTGCGACAGCACCTGAGGCCGCGGCAGCACCCGAAAAGGCAAATGTCAATATGATAGGCGATTTGAAGAGAAAAATAAGGTGAACATTTTAAGACAACCGGCATAGAAATTGGAGCTAGGAAACACACGCAAAGTCAATGTCAAAGGCCACGTGGAAAAAGAATCCTTATAAGAATAAACTTGAAAATATTTTATTTATGGAAATTATTGCAATCCTACTCCAAGTAGTATTCCTACTTAGGAAAGGTTTGCCCTAGGCCAAGCCTATATAAACCATAGCCTATGTAGAGAGGAGGATATCTTGAAATCTAATGTTCATAGAAAACCTTAAACTCCTCCACATAGTCTTCGGGAGAGCAAAATTCTGCCAAAATTGACCCACCACCATTGACAGAGGCGAAATTTGAAAAAAAAAATTGTTTCTGCTACTCCATGATGGGTAGTCATGACCTGAAAGCAAAATAAAACTTTCGTTAATTACTGTTTAAAATTTTTTAGTTATTACCTGGAAAAATTTATGTTTTTCTGCATATTTAGTCCTTTCGGAGTCAAAGATTGATCATCACGTTGTTTCCCCCATGATTGAGGTTGTTCGGTCTCTTCCCTGGACCTGTTGGTATGTACAAACAAAAATATATGAATCATGAATGGTTCTGACTTGATGCTCAATGCTTGTGAAATCTGAATATATGGTGTGCAAAATGCAAAATACTTGAATGCATAAATGACATGATTTTCTTTTCAAATGATGCACCTAATTTATGCTCGATGCATGTATGATGTCTAACTCAAAATGCTTGAATGCATTCATCGCATGATTTTTAAAGGGGTACCCTTGATTCCATCGATCAGAATGGAAGCTGCTTGAACTACTCTGATTTGGCCTCCTTTCTCGGAAATTTTTCTCAAAATGGATGCCCAAACAATTTTTAACAGTCTGAACCTTTAAAGTGTAAGAATTCGTATGGTCATGTTGCCCAGTTGGGTTATCTCTATCTTCTAAATTTGGTTCGCTTAACATTCAACCTCAGAGTATTGCACCAAAATATATTTCATTGCAACTTGTAGTTTTGGGCACTTACAAAAGACTCTCGCTACTAGTGGGCTTAGGCTAGCGAGATTGTTCACAAAAAATATATCATTAGAAGATATGAAAACTACAAGTAACTATTATGGTCAAGGTAGAGCGATATTAGGCATAGTTAATTTTTGTACAACCCAAAAAACAACAACATTGTCGCTCTTATTTGATGTCTTCATGCTTCGGCAAGGGATCATTATTCATGGTCGTTTCAGCTGAATCGTTGAATCTTATCACTCTGAACTTGATAAGCTTTTCCACTAGCCTCTTGAAACCAAAGCAATTTTCTATTGAATGCCCCAATTGTCCTATATGATAATCGCATCTTGTATTGGCATCGTACCATTTCGGGAAAGAGGGTTGTATCGGGACTTGATAAAAGGGAGACACCAAGTGTTTATCATACAACTGTTTGTATAGCTCCCCGTAAGATATTGGTAATTGAGTAAATTCTTTTTTTTCAATATTCTGTGAAACTAAATTTGATTTTGATATAACAAATAATTATAAGGACTATCTTGTAATAAATTTTTAAGTATTTAAGTCAAATATTTGCTTTTAATTCAAACCAAGAACTTTAAAATAAAATTCTAAGTATTTTTCATACGACGGTATCAATACCCTAAGAACAGGTATCGATACACCTAGGTTTTTAAAGCGTTATTCTTGAGATCAAGAACAAGTATCGAAACAATGTTCAAAACCTTTTCATCACTGCCAACACCTGTTTCGAACCACGTATCGAAACCATTTCAAGTATTTTAATAAATTTTAAAATATTTAAAATTATGAATCTAGGTATCGATACCAGTATCGATACACCTCTTAAACCCCAACGGCTATTTTAGCATTAAATGAATCGACCGTTGGTGGTAGTTAATTTTTGTTGGTGGTTAGCTTGTACCGAAACATGATTCGATACCAACATCACAGTTTCATAAAGGTATCGAAGCATAGTTCAATACCCCTTGTATTAAATGCACAACGGCTCTTTCTACTTTGGTCTGTTTCAAAACAGGTAGCCCGTGTTTCGATACCTCCTGCTGTAAAGTGCATTTATGAATGGTAGATGAAGTCTCAACGGCCTTATTTATATTCCCAACAACCACAACGGTTAGAAATTAATGAGAAGATATAAAATGAAGTATTTTCAACAACATTAAGGATTATTGAACCTCAAGCAACATCCAAGCACACAAATCCAACTCAAAGAACTCAATTGCATATCATTGCTCCCAACTCTTGTATTTTCACTTTGATCATTTGTAATCTGAGTTTGGGGAGAGTTTATTTGTAATTTGGGCAACATTTGTCTTGTGAGAGATCATTCTTTTGCCTTTATTTTCTTTATATGATCTTGTGAGGTTGAATCAATTATTGGGTAGAAGAATTGATTCGAATTGTAACGGTTATCCCTTGAACCGAGAAAAGGTCGAATTCAATTAGTGAATTGGTTTCAAAATCCTTAGTAGGAGCTAAGGTAGTGGATGTAGAGCTTGTTCGAAGCTTGAACCACTATAAATCACTTGTTCTTCATTTTTCATATTTTTACCAAAATTTTCCTCCACCATTTTTTAAATTGCCAATTCACCCCCTCTTGGTCATCTTCCAAAGATCTATCAACTTAACAATTGGTATCAGAGCCTAATCTTTAAAGAGATTCACATCTACCAAAGAAGATCCAAGGAGTGTTGATCATATCTACAAGAAAAATCAAATGACTTCCACCTTCGGTTCATGGAATAAGTCATATTCCATCACCAAGTCACCCTTCTTCAATGGGGATAATTATCCCTATTGGAAGAATAGGATGAGGCTATTCATCAACTCCAATTATTATGTCATTTGGGATATAATCGAAGATGGACCCTAAATTCCTATGAAGCAAGAAGGAGATCGACAAGTGCTAAAGAAGAGGAATGAGATGATCGACGAAGAGAGGAGAAGGATGTCCAATAACGATAAAGCTTTGCACATCCTCTTTTGTGCTCTAGGCCCCGACATCTACTCCAAGATGTCTTCATGTACAAGTACCAAAGAAGTTTGAGACTCTTTGGAGACTACATATGAGGGCACCAATGATGTCAAGGAAACAAAGATTGGTCTTCTCAATCTAAATTATGAGAACTTCAAGATAGAGCCAGATAAATACATCATCAAAATGTTCGATAGATTCTCGGTGATCGTCAATGGTCTCAAGGATTTTGGTGAGATCATTCTGGAAGAGAAACTCGTTCGAAAGCTCATCTACTCTCTTTCCGAGTCTTGGGATAACAAGAGGACGACTATTATTGAAGCCAAGGACCTCAAGACTCTCAAACTTGATGCTCTTGTGGATCTCTTCTCACCCATGAGATCATGAAGAAAGGAAGAGAAGAAGAGAAAAAGAAGGAGGAGATGAAGATTGAAAAGAGAAAGGTTGAGAAGAAGAAGCAAGGGATTGCTCTTAAAGCCTCAATGTCACAAGAAGAGATAGACAATAGTGAAGAAGATGAACTTGAAGAGTTGACTATGGTAGCCAAAAGATTCACTAGGCTCATGAGGGCAAATAGGAATAGAAGATTCCAACGAAAGAAGGACTTCAAATCAAAGAGCAAAGAAGAGAAGAAAGATCAAATTATTTGCTATGAATGCAAAAAGCTCGTTCACATTAGGACCGATTGCCCTCTATACAAAAGAAAGGGTTTTGAGAAGAAGAAGAAGCAAAATGCTCATGTTGCCACATGGAGTGATGAGGAGTCATCATTCGATGAAGAAAATGAAATGGCCAACTTGTGTCTCATGGCTCTTGATGAGCCTAAGGTAACCCTTGAACCCTCTAGCAATGATCTTTCTTATGATGAATTATATGATGCATACGATGAATTGAAAGATGTTTATGATGAGTTGGTTTTGAAATTCAAAGAATCTATTTTGAAAAGCAAGAAAACTATTTCCGATTTAAAAATGAAAAATAATTCTTTGACAAAAACTATTTTGGATCTTGAAAAAAAGGTTGGTGATTTAAATGATGATTTAAATTTTTTTTAAAAAGAAAATATTGATTTAAAAAACCTTGTTTAAAGCTTGAGTGAGAATCACCACAAAGTGGTAAATGAGCTTAAGGAAAAAATCTAAGTGATTGGTAGTTCTAATTTTGAAAAGGGAAGCTCTTCAAAACCCAACCATGAGAAAAAGAGGTTTCAAAACATAGAAAAATTAGGTGTGTTTGGGTTCCTAAGGAACTCATTGTTTCTAATAATTTGAATGCTATTGCTTCTTGGATTCCTAAGGGAACCAAGATTTTAGGGACTAACTCTCATGGATCCAAAATAATTTGGGTACCAAAAGTCAAAAACTAAATCTTTGTTTGTAGGTTGAGCATTACTTCAAGGCCAAAGCGTCAAGTCAAAACATGTGGTACCTTGATAATGGATGCTCAAGGCATATGACCGGAGACAATGGACGATTTAAGGAATTAGAGCTCAAAAAGGGTGGAGTAGTGACATTTGGTGACAACTCCAAAGGCCAAATTGAGGGTATTGGCTCTATTGGTAATCACTCCTCTATTTTAATTAAAAATGTCTTGCTTGTTAACGGTCTTAAGCATAATTTGTTGAACATTAGTCAATTGTGTGATAAGGGTTTCTATGTTTCTTTTGATAAAAGTGGTTGCAAAATAATAGACATAGAGTCCAATAAAACAATGCTCATAGGTCATCGCATAGGAAATATTTATATGGTGCATCTAGATGACATAAACTTTTCTCATACTTGCTTAGTTCCTAGTAATGAAAATGATGCATGGTTATGGCATAGAAAACTAGGCCATGCTAGCATAAGTGTTTTAGAGAAACTAGCCTCCCAAAATCTAGTTAGAGATTTACCCAAGCTTAAGTTTTCTTTAGAAAAAATTTGTGATGCATGTGCTAAGAGTAAACAAAAGAGAGTTTCTTTTAAGTTCATTAATGACGTTTCAACTACTAGAGTATTACAATTGATCCATATGGATCTTTTTGGACCTAGTAGGACAACTAGCTTGGGTGGAAAATCATATACTTTTGTTATTGTTGATGATTACTCTAGATACACTTGGGTTCTATTTTTAAGTACAAAAGATGAAGCCTTAGAAAAGTTTATCACATTTTCAAATATTTCTCAAAATGATCTTGATCAAAAAATTTCTCATATTAGAAGTGATCATGGAATCGAATTTCAAAATTTAGGTTTTGAGAATTTTTGTAATGAAAATGGGAATAGCCATAATTTTTCGGCTCCTCACACTCCTCAACAAAATAGGGTAGTTGAGAGGAAAAATAGAAATTTAGAGGAAATAGTTAGAACCATACTTTGTGAAAACAATTTACCTAAGTATTGGGCGGAAGCCACAAACACTTCATGTTATATTATAAATAGAGTAATGATTAGGTCAATTTTAAAGAAAACTCCTTATGAGATTTTAAAATCCAAAAAGCCTAACATTAGCTATTTCCATCCTTTTGGGTGCAAGTGTTTTGTTTTAAACAATAGAAAAGACAATTTCGGTAAATTTGATAACAAAAGTGATGAAGCTATTTTTCTTGGATATTCCTTAAATTCAAAGGCTTATAGAGTTTTCAACAAAAGAACCTTAGTTGTAGAAGAGTCAATACATGTGGTTTTCGATGATAACCTCCTTCTTAGGAAGAATTTTTGTGATGATGATGATGTAGGAATCATTGAAACCATTGATGATGGACAAACATCAAAGGTGGATGGGGTTCCAACCGATAAGGAAACACAAGATCCTCCAATAGAAGCTTTAGGAAATATAAAGCTTGAAGAAAAAGAAGTGAGCTACCCAAGAGAGTTCAACTATGTCAAAAGTGGTGAAATCTTGGGTGATCCATCCAAGGGGGTAACTACCCGTTCTTCTCTTAGATTAATGAACCATATTACTTTTATCTCATGCATAGAGTCTACGAATATCAATGAAGCTTTAGATGATAATTATTGGATATTGGCTATGCAAGAAGAGTTAAATCAATTTGAGAGAAGTAATGTATGGACATTAGTTGATAGGCCTAGTAATAAATCTACTATAAGAACTAAATGAGTTTTTAGAAACAAACTAGATGAGAGTGGTAACATTGTGAGAAATAGAGCTAGATTAGTTTCTCAAGGTTACACTCAAGAAGAGGGGATAGATTTCGATGAAATCTATACACCCGTAGCTAGAATGGAAGCCATTAGGATGATACTTGCATTTGCATGTTTTAATGATTTCAAGCTTTTTCAAATTGATGTCAAAAGTGCCTTCTTAAATGGTTTTATAAATGAAGAAGTGTATGTTGAACAACCACCGGGTTTTGAAGATCCAAAATTAACAAAAGCTTTATATGGTTTGAAACAAGCTCCTAGAGCTTGGTATGAAAGGCTTTCGAACTTTCTAATTGAAAAAGGTTTTGAAAAAGGGAAGGTGGATACTACACTTTTTATAAAAAGGTTTAAAAATGACATCTTAGTAGTTCAAATTTATGTTGATGATATTATTTTTAGATCTACTAATGAGTGTTATTACCAAGAATTTTCTAAGCTAACGCAAGGTAAATTTGAGATGAGCATGATGGGAGAGCTCTCATTCTTTTTGGGACTCCAAATTAAGCAAAGGAAGGATGACACCTTCATTAATCAAGCTAAGTATATCAAGGACATGCTCAAGAAGTTTGGCTTGGAGAATGTCAAAACCTCAAGCCACTCCTATGAGCTCTTCTACTAAGCTTGACAAGGATGAAGGAGGTAAGCGTGTTGTTTCTAAATTGTATATATTCATGATAGGTTCTTTGCTTTACCTTACCACAAGTAGACCGGATATCATGTTTAGTGTTTGCTTGTGTGCTAGGTTTCAAGCTAGTCCTAGAGAATCACACTTAGTAGCCATTAAGAGAATTTTTAGGTACCTTAGAGACACACGTTGCTTAGGTCTTTGGTATCCTAAAGTTTCTTCCTTTGATTTACATGCTTATTCGGATGCGGATTATGGAGTTTGTAAGATAGATAGGAAAAGTACTTCCAAAACTTATCAATTCCTAGGTAGTATGCTCATATCTTGGTTCTCTAAGAAACAAAATAGTGTAGCTCTATCTACCATCGAAGCGGAGTACATATCCTTAGGGAGTTGTTGTGCTCAAGTGTTATGGATGAAACAACAACTCTTAGATTATGGAATTAAGGTAGAGACCATACCTCTTAAGTGTGACAATACTAGTGTCATATGTCTTACCAAGAACCTCATTCAACACTCTAGAACCAAACACATAAAAATTAGACACCACTTTATTAGAGATCATATATCTAAAAATGATAGTTTTAGAGTTTGTTGACACCTTAAACCAATTAGCGGATATTTTTACTAAACCTTTGGACAAATAATGCTTTTGGACTCTTAGGAGAGATTTAGGTTTAACTATCCTATCTTAAACTCTTAAGTGTTGTTTTTATGCAAAACTTTGCTTGAATCTTGATTGAAATCATGCTATTGTTAGTTTACATCTTATTGCTTCTATGCATGTTGCTAGGGGGAGTATGAACTTGTTCATGCATCTTAATCATGTCATAATATCATTTGCATGACTTTAGGGGCTTTAGAGACTCATCTCTAGTACTTTAGAAGCCTAAAATGCAAAGCACAACTAAGTGGTATCGATACAACTAGCACCTGTTTTGATACCTGTTTATCTTGTTCGTTTGGGAATTTTCTGAGAAGAATTGGTATCGAACCTTGTTCCAATACCAGGGTATCGATACTAGTATCGAAACAGTCTGTTTCGATACTGGTTTGAACCACGCGGCGACAGAATACTTTAAAACACTCCAAACCTAATTTAACTCTAATTAAAACACTTCCTAAACACTTTCTAAAACCCTAGTCGTCTTCCCCTTTTAAATTCCTCTCAAATCCATCATTTTTAACATCGAAATTAACGATTTCTTTGAGGGATTTTCATCTACTCATCAAAGTCTACATAAAATCATCAATTGGTGCTTTACAAACCATAATTTCTTCCTGATCTATAATCAAGGTAATTTTCGAAAAACCTTATTTTCGTTTGATTTTAGGTTGTTAAAATTTAGATTTTGAACATATTTTGAATTCTTATTGTATTGGTTTTCATAATCTTACAAAAAATTTTCAAAATCACAAATTTTTTCGTTCAAATATAAATCGATTTTATCGTATTGGTTTTCCACTGAATTTTTAAAATCTGTTTTTAAATTCTCAAATACCTTGAATTATTGACTAATAGGATTAAAGTGGTTGTTAAAGCATACATTTTTTTAAGAAACTAGTCCAATATTGTTTTAATTTCTAGATCATGGCACCCAAGAAACGATCTTGTACCGAAGCCGGTAGCTCCTTATCTTCTCGTGCTTCACGAGTTGATATTCAAGAAGTCTTTGCAAAGAGTTTGGATACATCTCGTAGGATTGATAACTTCAATCTCTACTGTAACCATACTCTAAAAAAGGAGCGGTGTGTGGATGTTCAATTCATGAACTCACACAAGTTCCCTTTCAAATACTATAACCGAATCATCAACTGGAAGTTCTTGAGTTTTCTCACCCATTCCGGCAAGTTCTTCAGACGAGGGTGTTGAGGATGAAGACTCTCTTGGTTATTTCACAGGATCGGTCACCTCACTTGACGTGTACGATCATTTTCTATGACTAAAGTCATGGTTTGAGGAGTTATAAGTACCAGCAGCTGCAGGTTGTGTCACCATTACAAGCTTGGAATAATTGACTCTATAGATTCCTGAAGAATTCACTTTATTATCCTTCTTCCCATGTGTTGACCTTCTATGGGAAGAACTTCCACCAAGGTCAATTCTGTCACTCTTGATGGCATTCTCAATGAGCTCACCAGATAGCACCAGATCAGAAAAATTGGTGGTTGTATTGCCTATGAGGCGATCCAGGATTGAGCCTTCCAAAGTTTGAATGAATATAACCACCATCTCTTTTTCACTGAGAGGAGGTTGGACTTTTGCTGCTATATCTCTCCAACGTTGTGCGTATTGTCTAAAGCTTTCGTTACACCTTTGTTTCATGTATTGCAAAATCAGGCGTTCTGGTACCATATCGCTAACATGCTTATATTGCTCTAGAAAGGCCTTAGCCAAGTCTTTCCATGACTTTATCTGATAACGATTCAATTGATTGTATCAGTAACTTGTCATCTTTTCCGTATCCTATCATTCTTCAACAAAACATAGTAAGATGGGCTCGAGGGCAACTGGTCCTGTCATATTTTTCAAATTCTAGGCTTTTGAATTTTGGGAGTAACACCAAATTTGGGACGAGGCTGAGTTTGTTGGTATCGAATCCAATGAAGGTGTCTTCAACCTCCATAGCTTCCATCTTTTCTTCACGTTGTTTGCAACGCTTTTCAATTTCTTTTAAAGTCTCAATCTTTGGTTCGATCAGTTGGTCTAATTCTAAGACAAAGTTTTCTGCTTGAATCCCCCCGGTTTGGCTTCTGATGTGGAGGGTATATTCATGGGGCCATATGTGTCAGTCGGATGCAATGGTAATTTCCATTTAGAAAAAACCACCTGGGGATGAGCCTCCGATGGTATTTTAGTTTGAAGAGGAGTAAAACCTGAAGGATATCTGGGATTTCAATAATGTCAGTGGGATTTGCCCCTGGGTCAACAACAAAAGCGTCTTGTTGCTTGAATCCGAGCATTTGTGCTAGTTTCCCGAGTTTTTTGTTGAGATCTTGTAATCTGGTCTTTCGTTTCTTATCGAGCGTTGGCTAATTGGTCTTCCACTTTTCGTGTTAAATCATCCTATAGATCCATCTGAGTCTGCTCAATCTTATCCAATCTGTCCTCGTTCATCTTCTTCGTCTTGAGTCGAGTTCCATAAGGATGCTGAATTATCGTCTGGTCCAGTATTGCTGAGATATAGGACCCCAAATATTAGTACTAATGTTATAAAATTGAGTGCATGTAAATGCATGATGCATGACTTAAATGCGAAAGTATCGATTCAAAAAATGGTTCTCGGGTCCATTTTACGTGTACAGGATTTGTTCACAACTTTGAATGTTGTATTAATGTCTAGGGTGCTATATTTTCTCCTGATATATTTTAATTTCAAAATCAATCATGAATCGACACTTTTATGTTCGTGAAATGCAAAAATTAAAACATGATCGTTGTAATTGATGCAAAATGGATGATTATGAAATGTTATAATGCCTTCAAAAAGAAACGAAGTTAATTCACATTAAAGTAAATAAATAATTTAAATTACAAATATAATAACAATAAATAATAAAGATGTAAATAAAGGCAACAAAGGAAATGAAAAAAGGTTATTGACAAACGGGCAAAGTTTCGAGTTGATGGCTCTATATGTAGTTTAGTTCTAGAAGGTACCCGAACGGTACTTATTACCCTGCTAAGGATAATAAGCAAAATTCAGGGGGATACGTTTCTCTAAATCTACGCGGATCAAGAAAGTGCTTTCAAAACTTGACCTAAATAATGATGAAGGGTTTGAGGTTCTCAGTGATAGCCAATTGGTCATGAGCATAGCCAAGAATCTGGTTCAACATGACAGAACAAAGCACATTGAGATAGAAAGACACTTCATCTATGAAAAGGTCAACAATGGAGTAGCTCCATGAGCATAGCCAAGAATCCGGTTCAACATGACAAAACAAAGCACATTGAGATAGACAGACACTTCATCTATGAAAAGGCCAACAATGGAGTAGCTAACTTGCAATATGTACCTGTAACGATCTTAAAAAATACACGATTCGCTAAAATATTCTTTTGAGTTGGAAAATATTTTTCGATGTGACATTTTGAAAATTAATTTCTTCCACGTGAGGGTTTCGGTTTAAAAATGATTTTTGAAAAATTGGAGTCGCCACAGACCGTTTTGGTAGACCGGACACCATAAAACCAGAGATTTTGAAAGTTGGGATTCAGGAGTAGGTTACGGATGAGGAAAGATTAGCACCCCCACACTGCCCAAAAAATTGGTACTTTGTTTAATTACCGCTTCATTAGTATTAAATTTGTCGGGCTAATTTGACGATCAAATTAATTTTTAATTGAACGTGCGCATTTATTGTAAAGCACCTAAATCCGAAGATAAACGTCCAAACCACCACCATTACACTAGAGTTGACCTCGCTTACGACCGAATTTAAGGGCCCGCATATAAGTAATTTACAAATATTATCACGTAATTCCTAATTAAAACATATCATCAAAGAAAAAGTATAGCCATTGTACGTTAAACATATTGGCAATATGTGCTAGATCACAAGGAGAGAAAACGAGAACAAGTTGATAAATAAGGGAAAACCAAATATGAACCGAACAAAGTCAACCCTCCTTATTCAAACATTTTACCACGTGTTTAGATACTCAATATGAATTAGTTTTATGACGTGTGTTAACGGATATATGATAACATTATCGAGATAAGCAAACATATTATAATGATTAAACAAAAATTAGTAAAAGAATAAATGTTGTGCAACATATAAAAATTAAAATGAAACAAGAGGATGAAATTAAAGCTGTTCGAAAATAAGAGGGGTTGTCCATATAATAAGACAACAAACGTGAAATTAAAGGTTTAGGGAATCGAGAGTGTGAATTAGACATGAGAAAATCTTTATTGTACGAATGAGAAACAATGGAGAGAGATAGAGTTTAATAACCCGAAGTAGATTTAAATTTTGATTATTAAGATATCCGATCGATCAAAAACACTCCTCTAACCATTAAAACGTGTTTTAAAAAAAAGAAGGGTTACAATCCTCTAATTGCTTCCCATGTTTCCCAAGAAATGCAACCTTTCCCAAAACCAAATTATTACCCAAATATTCAAAACAACAAAACTAGGAGACCTTCTGCATTCCTTATTCAGAAACCAAAGAACCAATCGCCGAAGATCAACCAAATCACGATCAGAGAGATATAGTCTTGGTCTAGCGATATCGTTAAGATGCTATGACCATCATCGACTCTCCCTTACTCGTTTCCCTCACAATCTCAAACGACTATTCAAAAACAAAGAAACCTAGCCCTCTTCTTGTCTCAAGGTCACTGTATGAGATCTTGACCTCGGCGAGGCTCGACCGAACGACCTTCTCTACCATCATCGGTCTTTCTATGACGATGGAAAAAAGAAAAATGAAACCAGAAATCTAAGAGAAAAGGGGGTTTGGAACCACAGTAAAAGAAAGAGGTCTTGACATTTCCTACTTCGGGAGAAAGAAGAAGAGATCTTTGGCCTTCTCTTGTCAACGGCTCGCCCTCCCGAGGGGATCATCGCCAGTAGAGCATACGGTCGACCAAAGGGGAACTCTTCTTTCTTTCTTTTCTATTTGTTTATGGTATATCAGATGCAAGAAAGAATAAGTGAAAGTATGAAAATAGAGAAGATGAGACTTTTTGGTTACCAGAAACGTTTCTATTTTTTTTCTTTGATTAAATGGTGATGGGTTACAAAGATGGGTTTCTCCTTCTCTCGGTTACAATGGTTTTTTTTACAAGATATGGAAGAATGGATGGTGATGCCCCCTCTTTTTTGATTCCAATATATGGCAGATGGTTCCTTTGATTTTTCCTTCTGCTTTGGTTTACAATCTGATACATGTTTTCCCTTTTTGGATCATGACAATGCTATCCTATTTTTCTGTTTTCAAGTTTTTCCCCTTTTGCTTCTTGGTCTTGTTCAGTCTCATTAAAATACCCGAAATGATATTACTTCTAATCTATTTTTTTTAGATTTGCAGAAGTAAACAGCGGGTTCATGCAATAGCGTAGGCGACATCATCCGTAACAGCTGAAAAACTAGATAAGCAACTGAAGAGTCAACACGTGATGTACACACGCACGTGAGGAATCTGGATGAAATTTCATCCAAACTGGGTATATATCATGAAATAATGCAAAATTAAAGGCCCTTATTTAAATTACGAAAATTAAAAGGTTTTAATTTTTCCAATTAAAAATGGGTGATTACAGTACCTATAAAGAAGCAACTTGCAGACATCTTTACCAAAGCTCTTCCAAAGGCAACCTTTGATGAAATTTCATCCAAACTGGGTATATACAATGTATATACACCAGTTTGAGGGGGAGTGTTGATTATATTAGGATAAATCTCAGCGTGATAAAAGATCAACAAAGCATTATTGCACGTGAGATTGAACAAGGGAGGAACAAAATTCATGAACTTATTGCTTCGTGAAACTGATAGCCCATGAGATGTGGGGCAGAATCCGAGATGATTAGGAAAATCAATGATGTTAATGTCGAATTGAGAAATAGAGCTCAAAAAGTTCAGGCAGAGTACAAAGTTGTCAATATGAGATGTCGTCATGACAGAAGAAGGTCCAATGAAGAAGACCAATGTACATTCAAGTGTCCCTCAATGACCACGGTTCATGCATCATATGGTTAGGCATCCATAAGGTAAAACATGCTAACCCATGCATTCGAAACATTTTTGGTTAATTTTAACAGGAATTTGCAAGATTTGTAAAGCAAACCAGATCATGACAAAGATCTAAGAAGAAGAAAAAAAACAAACATGTCCTGATATTCAGACGAAATTTGTCTTGAAAGAATGCCTCATAACAGCTTTATAAAGAGGACAATCATGAAGAGTTACCCTCGCTATTCGAATGCAGAAAAGAGAGAGAAGAATCAATCAGTCCCTTCAGAGTGGCAAACTAACTGATAATACTTGCCTTTCAAGGCGGTACTCATGCATCATAATAGGAATATTTGCATTTAGAAGCATGCTAACCATGCATGATACTTCTGTTAAACAGGAATTAAAGAAATCAACAATAACGAGTTTTATCGGCAGCCTTTTGGCGTGAGTCCAAAAAGAAGTGGTGTAACGCGAGGAATTTCGAAGTACAGCCTCAAGTTTCATCACTTACGTATGGAGAATTTCGAAGTGAGAAGAACTGCTCCATATTCCATTGTTAAATTTTATCGACAGCTTTTTGGCATGAGTCCAGAAAGAAGTGGTGTAACGCGAGGAATTTCGAAGTACAGCCACAAGTTTCATCACTTACGTATGGAGAATTTCGAAGTGAGAAGAACTGCTCCATATTCCATTATTAAACATTATCGGCAGCCTTTTGGCGTGAGTCCAGAAAGAAGTGATGTAGCGTGAGGAATTTCGTAGTGAGAAGAACAACCTCAAGTTTCATCACTTATGTATTGAGAATTTCGTATTGAGAAGAACAGCTCCATATTCCACTATTAAATCCTCCGGGTCATCAGTAAGTCCTCCGGGCATGATGTTAAATCCTCCGAATCATCATTAAGTCCTCCGGGCATGATGTTAAGTCCTTCGAGCCATCACCTTCGGGAATGATGATATCGTTTGCACAATCGAGGAGGCAATACGATCCTAGATCCTCCGGATCATCATTAAGTCCTCCGGACATGATATTAAGTCCTCCGAGCCATCACCTTTGGGAGTGATGATATCGTTTGTACAATCGAGGAGGCAATACGATCTTAAATCCTTCGGGTTATCATTAAGTCCTCCGGGCATGATGTTAAATCCTACGGGTCATCATTAAGTCCTCCGGGCATGATGTTAAGTTTGAGGAATTTTGAAATGAGAAGAACAACTTCAAGCTTCAAGGTTTACAGAATTCGTGTTTTTCAGTCTTTGTCCATCTCCTGCTCCGCAGCATTGAGCAAAGAGGGGCAGCTGTAAACACGAATTTTTGGGATAATAAAAATTAATAAATATAATTAATATAAATAATAAAAATATTAAAAATCAAAAAAAACAGAAAATCAAAAAATAGTAAAAAAATGAATAAAAATAGAATAAAATTTAAAAATAAGAGATAAAGGAGTTGAGGATTTTTTGGTTGGTGGAGTGTTTGTAGGGATTTGAATTTTGTTTGGAGTTTTTTACTTCAATCAAAAGTCTGAGTTTGAAGCCTATAAAAGGAGGAGGATTTCAAGTTTAATGGGGCAGAGAAAAAACGAAGAGAAGGAGGAGTTGAGATCAGAATTCAAAGGAGCAATTACAAGCTTGAGTAAGGGGAAGGATTTCAATCGGTGAGGAAGCAAAGGAGGTCGTCGGCGGTAAGTTCTTTTCCTCTTTAGTTTCGGCTTTTTTTTATGGATTAGACTCCTAGATTCGAAATTAGTTGTTTTTAGGACTTAAAATTAATTTTAAAAAATTTAATTAGGTTCTAAATTAGAATTTAATTTAGTTTTTAAGAAAACTTTAAAATTAATTTAACCTAGTTAAATTTAATTAATTTAACCCTTTGAACCTAAAAATTAGACTTGAATTAGGTGTAATTTAGTTCTTAAAATTTTGGAAATTATTTTAATTAATTAGTTTAAATTAATTTTAATTAATTTCTAAAAAATAAGCTTTAAAATTAACTCACCTAAATTAGGTCTAGCTTAGCCTTAAACCTTAAAATATTCACCAAATTAGACTTAAATTAGGCTTAGTTTAATTCTTTAATTTAGAAAATAATTTAGTTAATTATTTTAATTAATTTTAATTAATTTCTAAAAGATAAGATTTAAAACTATTTAGGTCTAATTAGCCCAAATTTCACCAATTAAACTTTAATTAGGTTAAGTTAAATTTTTAAAATTTAGAAATTATTTTAATTAAGACTCTTAATTAATTTAAATTTTTAAGATCAGATTTAAAAATTAACTTAATTAAGTTTAATCCAACCCTAATTAAACCTTTGAACTTAAAATTCACCAAGTTAGATTTAAATTAGGTTTTAATTAAGATTTGAAGTTAAGGAAAATTTAATTAATTAATTTAATTAAAAAATTTTAAGACTTTAAATTAATTTTATACTTGATTAAATCTAATTTTACTCTCAAAGTTTGCTTCCTAGTCCCTTTTTGATCTCTTTCAATACAAGTCCCTTTTTTACTACAGCAAAACTAACTTTTTGTGGCATTTTTAGCGGCGTTTAAGTAGACGCCACTAATTTTGTACTTTTAGTGGCGTTTTTCACAAAAACGCCGCTAAATATGTTTCTAATGGCGTTTTTGGGTAAACTCTACAAAAATTTATGCTTTTAGTGGCGTTTTTTAAACCAAACGCCGACATGGATTTTTGTGGCGTTTTTAAAAAAAACACCGCTAAATGTGTTTTTAGTGGCGTTTTAAAATCAAACGCCACTAGAAACCATGTTTTTAGTGGCGCTTTCTAACAATCGCCGCTAATAACATGGTTTCTAGTGGCGTTTTCTAAAAACGCCGCTAATAATATAATTCCTAGTGATGTTTATTCTTAAAACTCAACATTTTGATTTTAGTATTTTATTTCACACTAATTGAGCCCCCCACCTCGATCCCTAAATCCCTAAATCATCTTCTCTCACGTTCTCCCTCTTCGGTGGTCTCCCTCTTCTCTCACGATACGAGCTCGGATCTTGTTGAGCCGATAAACGTGAAGGAGAAAAAGAAGAAAAAGAACAAGGAATCGAAAGTAGAGGAAGAAGGAGTCGAAGATGACGGGAGAAGTGAGGACCCTAATGCGATTTCGAGGTTCAAGATTTCAGCACCTCTTAGAGAAAAGCTGAAATCGAAGGGAGACCACCGAAGAGGGATAACAGTGTATGATTTCGTTTTATTTTACTGCTAATCTTCTAGTAGATATTTTTTTTGCCTTTGATTCATCCAAATTTACTAGGAAAGGATAACAGTGTCGTTATTGAAATGAATATCAACTACATAATTTATTGAAAACTGTAGATGTAGTTTATGAATAAGCTTGTGCTAAAATAATCTCACTTAAGTGCATGGTTTAAACAGTTTTGAAACTGATTTAAGAAGTTTTCTTCTTAATAGACATTGGACTCGTTTTATATTTTGCAGGGTAAGACACTGACCTTTGTGTTTCCTATATTAGAGTCTCTAACAAATGGCCCTTTTAAAACATCTAAGACAACAGGACATGGCAGGGCGCCTAGTGTTCTGATACTTTTATCAACCAGGGAATTAGCTAAACAGGTACTGCGTGATGAATCTAATTCTCTAGATATGCGTATATTTGGTAGCGCCATTATTTTTCCTCTGAAATGCATGATTTTAACATTTTGTTTCTAGGTTTTTGAGGATTGATGACGTTGAACTTATATTAGGTTTATTTTCTTTTTAATTCTAAATTTTCATTGTCATGACATGATATTTGTATCTAATTGTTAAAGAAATAGAAAACATTAAAAGTATGCATGCCACCTTGCCAGATTGGGTGAAGGGTGTATGTTCCTTAACTATTTCCAAATTAATAGTCAACTCCGTCGGAGGGTTACTTTCGAAGCTTAACGAGAGAGATTTTTTGGACTCAAATGATCTTAGTCGACCTAACGCAGCAACCACAATGGTCTTAGTCAACCTAACAGAAAAAACAAAAAATATAAAATTATTGTGAATTAAGAGAGCAAAGAAGTTAAAGGAATAACGATGATGTTTGTGATAATTGGATTTTTGGGGGTGTTTGAATGGAATTACTTTAGCAGAGTATTTTTTTCAATTATTTGCAAAAAATGTGTCATTTACTATTTGATTAGGGAATATAGAATATGTGGAAAGGTGAGAAGCTCATCTAGTGCAAAATAATAGCTGAGAGGAATATTCATAACTGATTGAAGGATGAAGTTCTGGCTTATGTTTATATGAGTAAGGGCCTTGTTGGAAGGGCGAGAGTTTTGAGCTATATGAGTTATGTATTGGTTTGAAAAGATTAGACATTTAACATGCCTTTAGCATTTGTTCTTTTAAATGAGCTTATTGAGGTCAGTTTCATTAAGGTCTATTATCTGTTAAGATGTTTCTGTTTGCATTGCAAGAAAAATTTAAAATGTAAAATTCTCGTTGATTTTGTGAACAGTTCACAGGTGTTAAAGGTTAGAACATGTCTTGTAGTCTTTGTTGCTTTCTCTGGCAGTACCAAGGCTTGTATGTACAAGGTTCTACAGGTACATTATCATACATATTCCAATTTCAGTTCAGTTAGACAATTTGTGTGCTATTTTACAACACAAACACACTCACATGTATATGCATACATATATAGTTGTAGATGCAATTATTTAACTATTTATGTAGATTATTCAAGGAACGGGTCAAGGCCAGTTATTCATGATAATCTTTCTCTAAAATATTCACTTTTTATAAATTCAACATGGTGGAAAGCATGAAATTGTGATAAGATTTTGGTTAAATTGTGAGATGCATTGTGGCAAGCAAGAAATGTTGCATGAAAGAAACTGGTGAACTTAAACGAATAATTATTTACTTTTCTTGAGTTGATTGCAGAATATAGAACAGTTTCTGGAGTTACTGGACCTTGAGTAATCCTTGATAAAGTGAAGGCAAGTTTTGTTTTTCTCTCAATATGTGGGATCTTTCTCAAACTTTTTTGGTTTTGATTTCAACTCATTATCTGAGTGTTCATGCTTTGTCTAGGGACAACCAGACGTGGTCAAGTCCTTGAAGTTGATGGAGAAAAGGTTGTTGTTCAGGTAATTTTTGTCTTAAATTCTCTAGCTTTCCTCTGTAATAATGAATTCCTGTATATGCACTTTAACACCATGACAAATAGAATAACATCAACTTGCCCAGTGCTGCAATTATTCTTCATATACTCTACCTATATGTTACTTTGGCTAGGTTTTTGAAGCGACATCTAGAATTGACAACAAATATACAACTATGCATTTACAGGAGAGGTATGTAACGTTCTGCTTTTTCTCTTTTATGTTTAATCCTATTCTTGCATCTCCAGTTTGATAAGAAAATAACTTACCTCCAATACTCTTGGAAAATAGTTGAATTTCTGCTTTTCTTGATAGAAAATTTTTAGTTAAGATAGCTGGTTGGCATCATATATCTAATTGTATGTGTTTAGACATTACAAGCCATGTTGATACGTTGTTTCTTGAATCTTGATATATTTGGTTCTTTAGTAGACCGTAGGCCAGAAGGTAATTAAGTCTTGTAACTACTAGACCTTGTAGACATTTATGTTGAGCAACGAGATAAGGTTCCCTTTGGGCATTATAGTGGCTGTTATTATTGTAATATTTTGTCTTCTAACTGTTATGGCATTATCCCATAAATTGGTCTCTAAAATAAAGTTAACCTTTTTCATTTATTTTAAATTACCGACTTACTATATGGTTTGATAAGGCATCTATGTTTTTGCTTACTGCCATTGTTGCTACCAGTAAAAAGAACCTATCACGGAACATGTCATCTCCATTGAGGAACTATTAATTTCAATTGCCACGAGATCGAATGTGAGTATTTGTAAAGAATTTTTTTAATACTTTGTATTCAAGTTCGTAAGTAGTTCGTAAGAAATACATGGGATTGATTTCCATTACAGACTTTGTTTTTGATTTTAATATTTAAAAGATTATGGTTACATATTTTGTTTATGCATTATTTATTTAATTATTAAAATAATTTATTATTATTTATATTTATATTTTTTTAAAATATGATATTATTAGTGGCGTTTGTCAAGAAAAACGTCGCAAAAAAATCCTTCTTTAGTGGCATTCGCAAGGAAAAATACCGCAAAAAAATCCTTCTTTAGTGGCGTTTGCAAAAAAAACGCCACAAAAAAACCCTTCTTTAGTGACGTTTGCAAAAAAACGTCGCAAGAAAACCCTTCTTTAGCGGCGTTTGTGAAGAAAAATGCTGCAAGAAAACCCTTCTTTAGAGGCGTTTGTGAAGAAAAACGTCGCAAGAAAACCCTTTTTTAGCGGCGTTTGTAAAGATAAACGCCGCTAAAGTTCTGGATCTGTTGTGGCGTTTTTTATCTAAAAACGCCGCAAACTATTGTGGCGGTGGTTTCAGCGGCGTTTTTTGTGGCGCTTTTTTAAACGCCAAAAATGTTTTTAGTGACGCTAAAAAACGCCGCTATAGAACTAAAAAAACGCCGCTAAAAACCTATTTTGCTGTAGTGTTTGTACTCCTTCATGATGAGAATTTTTGATGTAATTTTATACCCATGATTCTAATAAAATTGATGAGTTCCTTTTATCTTGTTATCTTATTTTATTATGTTTTTGCATGACATATTTTAGGAAGGTCATTTAATAAACTTAAGTTAATTAATTTAGAGACTTTTTAGGACTAGTCGCTTAAATTAATTAATTTAATTAGGGAGAAAATTTAGTAACATAACATGTGAATCTTATGTCTCGGATACACTAAAGAGGTTGGTGTTTTGACGTACCATGATGTTGATCTAGAGAGTGTACCTTGGCATCGAATTCATGTGTTATTAAAACCTAGAATTTTGATAAAATAACTTAGGCTTAGAATTAATAAAATTGATAGGTAAACAACTAGTGGTGTTAGTAACTTAGGTAGTAAACACTTAATCAATGGAGCCTTTTTAGGATTAGAACTTAAAATGGACAAGATAAAAAACGGTCATGCATTTTACTTTAGCCTTTTGAGGCGGAAGTTACATTCCTTTGAATTTGGGTGAGGTTTCCTATCTAGAGGACGTCTCATGCAACTCAAATTTAAAGGTAATGTAATTTCTAAATCAAAAGGATATCCCAATTCAAATAATGTTCACTTAACAATGGGAAATTAAATTAATATCTTTCTTCAAAGTATCAATGCCACGTAATGTTTTTCAAGGTACCAATTTTTTGGGCGTTCGTAAGGGCCGTCCTTACAGGTAACCGACTCCCGAACCCAATATTTTTAAAATGAATCTCTGGTTTATTTTATGGTGTCTGGCCTACCTAAGTGGCCGGTGGCGACTCCAAGTCATTTTTTTTCAAAATTTAATTATAGATTTTTTTCTAAAATTTGGATTTTTCAAGATTAAAATTGATAATTCAGATTTTTAAAAATCAATCGTCGAGCTACTTTCCACCTAAAATCGCATTTTTTAAGAGGTCACGACAGCTTGACGACTCCACTGGGGAATTAAAAATTTTTATTTTTTGTGAGTCAGGCCTAATTTTTTTCAAACTTTACGTGGCATTTTGGAGTTAGATATTAATTTAATTTTTTATTGTTAAATGAAAATTATTTGAACGAGGATAACTTTTTACTTTCATATATCTTGTCATTCATGCATAAGCTCTCGACCCGAGCTTTCACCTTTAAGTGGGGGTTAGATATTATCCGACGTGATGCTTTCCAGCCCCGAGTTTCAGATTTTTATCTGCTTCCGGTATACTAACCTTACGCATCGTGGGGTCTTCACCCCCGTTGTAAGGGACCTATACCACCGAATCGATGTCTTATCGTCGTAGTAGACGGTAACGACAGTTCGAGAACCCAGTGTCTAGACCAAAAAACCTACATATAGAGTAGAAACCAACCCCTTCTAGAGCCAGACAGGAACCATAAGATAAGACGGTATGCTGCTGAAATGCCGCCAAACTTAGGATTTCTTTGTTAACATGCTCCCTGGTTACTTTGCGTATTTTAGCATGCTCTCTGGTTATGGTCACGCAATTTAGCATGCTCTCTGGTTATTTTACGCATTTTATCATGTTCTCTGGTTAAGTTTATTTGCATTCTTTTTAACCGCTCTATGGTTTCTTTTTCAAGCACCTCTTTATTTTCTTGTTTTATCTTTTTATTTATCCTACTAACATATTTCCCTTCTGTTTTCGTTTTGGTCCTTTTATGCATTTTATTTTACTTGGTATATCATTTGCATGGGTATTAATTCGGGAAACAATAAAGTTAGAAGTGTCCAAAAATATCAGAAGGGATCATTACAGGCGAAGATAATAAGGAAGTCTGGACATGGTCAGAAGCAGTTCAGCATGAGAAAGATGATAGCTTGCCGTCAGGAGGAGGAGCATGGAAGACCAAGTATGAAGCAGCGCAGTGTACCATCCAGAATCAGAGTTGATCAATTTCAAAGGTCAGAAACGTTGCATCTTACGTACAGACGTTATCGAGAGAAGCTACAACTCTTCTAAAGCAACCGAACATCGAGCAAGAGCATGGAGAAGCCATCATCCGCCTGCTACATGAGTTGACCAACTTAGGGATTAGGGCCAACAGTTTTCTGTAGACTATCTTTAAAGTTGTAGTGAATCCTTTTTGAACAGACGGATGTTTTTAAGAGATTGTTTTTCGAATTGAATATCCTCTTGCATTCATGCATCATAAAGTAGATTTATATTTAGGTTATTTGATTTCTATCTTATTTATATTTTATTTTGTTTTTGCATCATCTTACCATGTTGATATTTTTGCATCACATCGCATAAAGGTATTGATCCAAAAGTGATTATCGAGATAGAAGGCGATCATAACAGTTAAAGGGATTTGTAGGTCGAAGACAAGGTTGAGTCAGAGCTTGAGAAGGATGAACAATTTACTTGAAGATTACTCAGACTCTAGAGACGCTGAAATGCAAGAGTTAAAAAGACAGATGAGTAAGCTGATGACCATGATGATGAACATGACTAAAGGGAAGAGGCACATGGAAAAAGAGCCAAAAAAGGATTGGTACACATACAAATTACCACTTATAATTGGTGTGAACAAGCCAACCGAAAAGGTACCAGACCTAAAACCTGAGAAAGTCACAACGGTCCATGGAAAATCCAAAATGAAAGAGGCGCTCCGCCCGATAAAGTCGGTTGAACATCCAAAGCAAAGTTCAGATTCCAAGATCCTTTTTCCTAGTTCTCAGAAGACAGAAAGTCGCAAGAATCGGTTTGACCCAATTCCCATTTCATACGAAGAATTATATCCTCAGTTGCTAGAAGCTCGGCTAATAACTCCGTATTTTATCTCACCATTACAACCTCCGTACCCGGAATGGTATGATGCCGATGTTTATTGTGAATTTCATGATGGAGTACGAGGACACTCAGTTGAAATTTGCATGGCTTTGAAGCGTAAAGTTCAGTGTCTGTTGAAATGCGGGAAGTTAAAGTTTGAAGAAAAAAGTCAGCCTAATTCGGGGGCAGACATGAAGTCCGAGATGAAAATATTTCGAAGAAACAATATCAGTCTGGGTACGAGATTTAGGTAATGTAAGAGAGAGATAACTTGGAAGGAGAGTTACAAACCTTGCGATCAGATTACCAAGATCTCGTTAAGAAAGAATGTGTAGAAAGCGCAGATGGTGACATAAAAGCTGCAGCATGAGAGATGGCTTAAGAAATAGCAAGCTTAGCGGATATGGCGACAGAATTGAGTCAAAACATCAACCCGGTGATAGACCACAGTGAGAAGTTAGCAGGGTTCTTAGAGAAAGTCAAGAAATTAGGGGTTAAGACTCACAAATACCTTTAGCGTTTGATATTTGATGTAATAAATCTTTTTACCTGAAATGAAAGTTATTCTACGATAATCACTCTTGGGGGTCAATACCTTATTGCATTCATGTATATGTTTATTTTATATCATATCAACATTGCATTAGCATACATGAATCTAAGGTGGTTGAGGGTTCCAATGACAGTTGCCATACATGAATAAAAGTTTGAGAATCAGACATCATGGATGAGAACGTAAGAGAAGTTGCAAGTATCCAAGAGCATATGACAAAGCCTCAACCAAAGACAAACGATCAAATCTCGTAGCCACGTCTAACTATCTACCCGGTGGTATCAAGTTCGAGCATGAATACGTTTTTCTTAGAACGTGTTGATCAATTGACAAATATGTGTACAGAACTCTAGAAGAAAATTGAGGCATGTGAAAAAGGAGTGGAATCCGAGTTTAGTGCAAGGGAGTTTTGTCTGGTCTCTGATTTGGTTATTCCACCAAAATTCAAGATCCCTCTTTTTGAGAAGTATGACGGATCTAGTTGTCCTAAAATTCACTTGACGATGTACTGTCGGAAAATGGAAGGATATCTAGATAATGACCAAATGATGATTCACTACTTTCATGATAGCTTGACTAGGCCTGCTGCAACATGGTACAACAGATTGAGTCGAGAGCAGATTCGAACATGGGTTGATTTGGCGAAAGAATTCTTGGGGCTATACAGGTATGTCACAGACTTGGCTCTAGATCGTCGGACTTTACAGAGTATGAGAATGAAAGATGATGAAAGCTTTAAGGACTATGCATTGAGATGGAGGGTGCTAGCATCTCAGGTGCAACCACCCATGATAGAAGAGGAAATGTCCGAAATGTTTCATCAGACTTTGTCGTCTCCTTTCTTCGATAAAATGCTTACGAATTCAAGGGACAACTTTAAAGATTTTATGGCCCTTGGCGAAGTAATAGAAGTTGGAATCCAACAAGGGAAAATTGAACCCAGGCTCAAAAGTTCCACAAGAGATAAGAAGCCGAAAGAGGTAAATGAGTGTAATGTTCAAGGTTCCTGAAGACGTAAAATGAAAAGATCACCCAGTTCTTCAGGGCGACAACAAAAGATTCCCTGAAGAAATATGGATCGGGAGATATTTGGAGTGTCTATTGCTGATTTATTTCCTCATTTTGTTGAAGTTCAATATATTACTCCCAAGCCAATGAAGAAAGCGCCAAGCCCTTTCGCTCAAAGCTATGATCCCAACAATGTTTGTGAGTTTCATATAGGATTCTCAGGTCAGGCTACTAATAAATGTAGATCATTACTGGAAGAAATCAAGAAATTGATTGATAAGGGAATTTTGATAGAGGAGTTGGTGCAACAATGGAAGACCAAAGAAAATGCTCAAGATGATATGCTCGTTGAAGATTCAGAGCGTCAGGACTAGCTTTTCCAAGATTGTTCAGAGTTATGAAGAAATTTGTCTTGTTCATGTCTAAATGTTCAATGTTTTTGGGATAGGTTGCGGAGTAATGCCCTGAATCATCCCAGTTGCATTTTTTTACTCTATATGCATTGGGCGTCCTTTGTAAGGTAGTTTTTTTTTAATTCATTTGTCAATGATGCTTGTTTCATATGTGTTTTTTTCAAGTGGTAAACATGTCATATTCTTTGATTTTTTGATTCTTTAAATTTTTACTTTTTTGATTCTTTGATTCTTTGTTATGGGTTAATTTTTGAGCACCCATACGTATATCATTGATTTCATTCTTTCAGATATTGAATATCAATTGCGAAATTGATATTAAATCAAATTCGGAGATCAACTTCACTAATGTGACTCGTTACCATTTTACTTAGACCAAAAGGATGAAATTAATGAGTGTTCAAGAATCACAGGAAAATCCTAGATAAATTTTGAGAGAATTTTCTCTCAAGCATTGTTGAATAAGGTCTTTGAATAAAGTGATAACCCAAAACATCATCCAACTGAAGTCTGCTTTGCTTTAAAGACATCCGAGTATGGGATGATATTTGGCATTCCTTGATTTCCCTTCTCAAAGAAAGAAAATATAAAAAATATCATTTGTTGTCCCCTTTGAGCCTAACGTTATTTTTCTTTCGATTCAACCCAAATCAAGGATCACCCCTACGCTGGGGGCAAAAGAGGATGAAAATGTGTTTCAAAGTGAAATACAAAACCAAGAAAAAAAGCCAAGCTCAAATTGTTGTCACACAAAAAAATGAACGTAGTTCAGTGAAATATTTTGATGGGATGAACCACTGGAAAAAGTAGTGGTGAAAAGGAAATGACCTCTAGGGTGAAAGCCCAACAAAAGAATAAGGGTCAACCTAGAGTGATCCGCAAAGAAAAAGTATTTCATCAAAGCATGTTCAGATCAGTGCGACAATGATCCTTGATTTTACCACCCTTGAATTATTTGAGCCTATATATCCTTTCTTTGGTAGCCATAAACGTGAGTCCAGAAAGAAGTGGTGTAACGCGAGGAATTTCGAAGTACAGCCTCAAGTTTCATCACTTACGTATGGAGAATTTCGAAGTGAGAAGAACTGCTCCATATTCCATTGTTAAATTTTATCTACAGCCTTTTGGCATGAGTCTAGAAAGAAGTGGTGTAACGCGAGGAATTTCGAAGTACAACCTCAAGTTTCATCACTTACGTATGGAGAATTTCGAAGTGAGAAGAACTGCTCCATATTCCATTATTAAACATTATCGGTAGCCTTTTGGCGTAAGTCCAGAAAGAAGTGGTGTAGCATGAGGAATTTCGTAGTGAGAAGAACAGCCTCAAATTTCATCACTTATGTATTGAGAATTTCGTATTGAGAAGAACAACTCCATATTCCACTATTAAATCCTCTGGGTCATCAGTAAGTCCTCCGGGCATGATGTTAAATCCTCCGGATCATCATTAAGTCCTCCGGATCATCACTTGTCGAGTGGAAGTTTTTGCGTTTTCTCACTCATACCGATAAGTTCTTTCCAACTCTCGTCCTTATCTTTTACACTAATGCTAAATGTATCTTATCCCCGGACAAGAGTAAAGTAGTAGCCATTGAATCGTATCTTATGGGAAAATCTTTCAAGATTAATGTCTCTACTTTCCTTGATGTTTTTGGTCTTGAGGATAAGGGTAATGATGATGAAGACTCTTTTGCTCCTTTCACCGGGTCGGTTACATCTCTTGACGCACACGACCGTTTTCTCCATCTTATCATCTCTTGATGGATTCGTCCTTCTAATGGGAGATACTCTAGGATCCGTCAAGTTGATAGTTTTTGGATCACATGTTTCCGTGATAACATCCAACCAAACCTTGCTCGGATTGTCTTCTCGGATATTGTGTGGCACATCCAAAACCGTGCTACCCCCTTGTTCAATCTTTTCCTTATGCGTGCATTCTAAGCACTATCTTCTTGCATTTGGACATAGATTGCTCTTATGACAAGGTGGGATCTTTGAAAGAGCTTATTGGAGAACTTCACTCAACCGTGCTCACTTTGTCTATGCCTCCAATGGTGAGTGGACTCGAGGTGCTCCTCCTTCTCCTCCTCATGCTCCGGTTGATCCGGAACCTATTCATCAGTTTGAAATGTTGACCTTCCTCACATCTAAGTTTGATTCTCTCAACGCCCGTTTGGATTCCATGGATGGCAAGCTTGACACTCTTTCCACTCAATTCACTTCGAGTTTTGATGCTATCAACACTAGGATGACAAGCCTAGAGACTCAAGGACACTCATTGAGAGTATCTCTTGAAGCTCTCCGTCAAAGCCAAAAACTTAATCAAGATCAAGAGGAAGATGAAGATGATGAGGATGATGATGGTGATGACGGTGATGACATGGCCGATGATTGATCGTTTCGATCTCTCTTATGCTTTGCTTTTTAGTTATCAAGACTAGTTATGATGCATTCATATTAGAACTTATGCACCTATTTTTATTTCCCTATGTTTTGGTCTTTATTATTGTTGGATTATATTTTGGATACTTTGCTTGTTATGGTTTATGCTTCATATGAACTTTTATATTTAAGTGCTATGGTTTATGCTTTATTCTTTTACCTTGATTATCTTTTTATATTTATGCTTCATTGATTTTGATCTAACAAAAAGGGGGAGAAAGTTCTAAGTTTTAAGTTTTCGAAAACCATCAATAATTTTTTAAAACTTTTTTTGGCACATATTAAGGGGGAGTCTTTTAACCAAATTGTTTCAAAACTTAAAATTCCTTTTGGTTTTGTTATATCAAAAAGGGGAGATTGTAAAACTAAAATTGATTTTAATATAACAAATAAATTTAAGGACTAATTTTGAAATAATTTTTTGGTCCTTAAGTCAAAGCTTGATCTCTAAGTCAAAACCAAGAACTTTGAAATACTCTTACAAGTCATTTTTACACGAGGGTATCGATACCATGAGGATAGGTATCGATACACCTGGGATTTTTCAAGGCTTGTTCTTGAGATCAAGAACAGGTATCGAAATAAGGTTCGATACCAAAACTTTCTACCAACCCATGTTTCGATACTGGTATTGAAACATCTTGGTTAATTTTCAAATTATTTTTTAATTTTAAAAATATGACTCTTGGTATCGATACAGGTATCGATACACCCTTAATCTCTAATGGCTATTTTCAAGCTTTAAATGAGTCGACCGTTGGTGTTAGTTAATTTTTGAATGATGGTTAGCCTGTATCGAAACAAGGTTCGATACCAGGCATCACAGAAAGTTTTTGTATCGAAACAGGTATCGATACACCCCCTATTAAATGCACAACGGCTCTTTCTTTTCTTGGCTTATTTCGAAACAGGTACCCCGTGTTTCGATACCACCTGCTGCAGAGTGCATTTATGATGGAAAGATGAAGCTCCAACATCCATATTTACTTTCCCAACAACTTCAACGGTTAGAAATCAATGAGAAGGTATAAAAAGAAGCATTTTCAAAAGCATACACAGAGAATTGAACATCAAGCAACATCCAAGCTCACAAATCCAACTCAAAGCACTTCATTGCATACTTTGTCCTCCCAAATTGTGTATTTCACTTTGATTTGTTGTAAATTAAGTTTGGGGAGAGTTTGTTTGTATTAGGGGCTATTATTTCTTGTGAGAGAATCCTTTTAGCCAAATCAAACTTCTTGTAACACCTTGTGAGGTCTAAATCAATTTTGGGTAGAAAATTGATTTGTTTGTAAAGGTTATCCCTTGAACCTAGAAAAAGGTTGAATTCAATAGTGAATTGTTTTCAAAATCCTTAGTGGGAGCTAAGGTAGTGGATGTAGAGCTTGTTCGAAGCTTGAACCACTATAAATCATTGTGTTCTTTTTTCGATTTTTACTGAATTTCTCCTACCAACTTTTTAATATTCAATTCACCCCCCTTTTGGCCATTATTCAACATCGATCAACTCAACAATTGGTATCAGAGCTAGATCTTTGAAGGGATTCACCTCCACCAAAGAAGATCCAAGGGTTGTTGATCATCTCCACAACAAAAATTAAATGGCCTCCACTTCCGGTTCGTGGAACGAGTCTCACTCCATCACCAAGTCACCCTTCTTCAATGGGGACAACTATCCTTATTGGAAGAATAGGATGAGGCTATTCATCAACTCCAATGACTATGTCCTTTGGGATATAATCGAAGATGGACCCTCTATCCCTATGAAGCAAGAAGGAGATCGGCAAGTGCCTAAGAAGAGGAACGAGATGACCGATGAAGAAAGAAGAAGAATGTCCACAAATGATAAAGCTCTTCACATTCTCTTTTATGCTTTAGGCCCCGACATCTACTCCAAGATGTCTTCATGTACAATTGCCAAAGAAGTTTGAGACTCCTTGGAGACAACTTATGAGGGCACCAATGATGTGAAGGAAACAAAGATTGGTCTTCTCAACTTAAACTATGAAAATTTCAAGATGGAACCGGATGAAGACATCACCAAAATGTTCGATAGATTTTCCGTGATTGTCAATGGTCTCAAAGGTTTTGGTGAGATCATTCCGAAAGAGAAGCTCGTGAGGAAACTTATCTACTCTCTTCCCGAGTCTTGGGATAGCAAAAGGACGGCTATCATTGAAGCCAAGAACTTGAAGACTCTAAAGCTAGATGCTCTTGTGGGATCCCTTCTTACCCATGAGATCATGAAGAAAGGAAGAGAAAAAGAGAAAAAGAAAGAAAAGGTAAAGATAGAGAAGAGGGAAGTAGAGAAAAAGAAGCAAGGGATTGATCTTAAAGCTTCATTGTCACAAGAAGTGGACACTAGTGAAAAAGAAGAGCTAGAGGAATTGGCCATGGTGGCCAAAAGATTCACAAGGCTTATGAGGGCAAATAGGAATCGAAGATTCCAACGAAAGAGGGACTTCAAAGCAAAGAGCAAAGAAAAGGAGAAAGATCAAATTATTTGCTATGAATGCAAGAAGCCCGGTCACATTAGGACCGATTGCCCATTATATAAAAAGAAGGGTTTTGAGAAGAAGAAGAAACATAAAGCTCATGTTGCCACTTGGAGTGATGAGGAGTAATCATCCGATGAGGACAATGAAGTGGCCAACTTGTGTCTCATGGCTCTTGATGAGCCTAAGGTAACCCTTAAACCATCTTGTAATGATTTATCTTATGATAAACTTTATGATGCTTATGATGAATTACAAGATGTGTATGATGAGTTGGTTTTGAAGTTCAAAGAATCAATTTTGAAAAGCAAGAAAACTATTTCCGATTTAGAAATGAAAAATGATTCTTTGACAAAAACAATTTTGGATTTGGAAGAAAAGGTTGTTGATTTAAATGATTATTTGAAATTTTTTCAAAAAGAAAATGTTGATTTAAACAACCTTGTTTTAAGCTTGAGTGAAAATCACCACAAGGTGGTGAATGAGCTTAAAGAACAAATTAAGGTGGTTGAGAGTTCAACTTTTGTAAAAGGAAGCTCTTCAAAACCCAACCATGTCAAAAGAAATTTTCAAAACCACAAACTAAAAGGTTTTCAAAGACATTTTAGACATAGAAAAATTAGGAGTGTTTGGGTTCCTAAGAAACTCATTGTTTCTAATAATATAAATGCCATTGCCTGTTGGATTCTTAAGGGAACCAAGCTTTTAGGGACTAACTCTCATGGATCCAAAATGATTTGGGTACCAAAAGTGAAAAACTAATTTTTGTTTGTAGGTTGAGCATTGCTTCAAGGCCAAAGCTTCAAGACAAAATATGTGGTACCTTGATAGTGGATGATCAAGGCATATGACCGGAGACAAGGGACGATTTAAGGAGTTAGAGCTCAAAAAGGGTGGAGTAGTGACATTTGGTGACAACTCCAAAGGCCAAATTGAGGGTATAGGCTCTATTGGTAATCACTCCTCTATTCTTATTGAAAATGTCTTACTTGTTAATGGTCTTAAGCATAACTTGTTGAGCATTAATCAATTATGTGATAAAGGTTTCTATGTTTCTTTTGATAAAAATGGTTGTAAAATTATTGACATAAAATCCAATAGAACAATGCTCATAGGTCATCGCATAGGAAATATTTACATGGTGCATCTAGATGACATAAACTTATCTCATGCATGCTTAGTTGCTAGTGATGAAAATGATGCATGGTTATGGCATAGGAAACTTGATCATGCTAGCATAAGTGTTTTAGAGAAACTTGTCTCCCAAAATCTAGTTAGAGGTTTACCTATGCTCAAATTTTCTTTGGACAAAATTTGTGATGCATGTGCTAAGGGTAAACAAAAGAGAGTTTCTTTTAAGTCCATTAATATGTTTCAACTAGTAGAGTATTACAATTGATCTATATAGATCTTTTTGGACCTATTAGGACTACTAGCTTAGGTGGAAAATCATATGTTTTTGTTATTATTGATGATTACTCTAGATATACTTGGGTTCTATTTTTAAGTTCTAAAGATGAGGCCTTAGAAAATTTTTGTAATGAAAATGGTATTAGCCACAATTTTTCGGCTCCTCGCACTCCTCAACAAAATGGGGTAGTTGAGAGGAAAAATAGAACTTTAGAGGAAATAGCTAGAACCATGCTTTGTGAAAACAATGTACCTAAGTATTTTTAGGCGGAAGCCACAAACACTTCTTGTTACATCATAAATCAAGTAATGATTAGGCCTATTTTAAAGAAAACTCCTTATGAGATTTTAAAGTCTAAAAAGCCTAACATTAGCTATTTTCACCCTTTTGGGTGCAAGTGTTCTGTTTTGAACAATGGAAAAGACAATTTAGGTAAATTTGATGCAAAAAGTGATGAATCTATTTTCCTTAGTTATTCTTTAAATTCTAAGGCTTATAGAGTTTTCAACAAAAGAACCTTAGTTGTAGAGGAATCTATACATATGGTTTTCGATGATAACCTCCTTCCTAGGAAGGATTCTTGTGATGGTGATGATGTAGGAATCATTGAAACCATTGATGATGGACAAGCATCAAAGGTGGATGGGATTCCAAGCAATGAGGAAGCATAAGATCCTCCAATAGAAGCTTTGGGAAATGTAAAGCTTGAAGAAAGGGAAGTGAGCTACCCAAGGGAGTTCGACTATGTCAAAAGTGGTGAAATCTTGGGTGATCCATCCAAGGGGGTAACTACTCGTTCTTCTCTTAGATTAATGAATCATATTGTTTTTATCTCATACATAGAGCCTAAAAATATCAAAGAAGCCTTAGGTGATGATTATTGGATTTTGGCTATGCAAGAGGAATTAAATCAATTTGAGAGAAGTAATGTATGGACATTATTTGATAGGCCTAGTAATAAGTCTACTATAGGAACTAAATGGGTTTTTAGAAACAAACTATATAAGAGTGGTAACATTGTAAGAAATAAAGCTAGATTAGTAGCTCAAAGTTACACTCAAGAGGAGGGAATAGATTTCGATGAAACCTATGCACCCGTAGCTAGAATGGAAGCCATTAGGATGCTACTTGCATTTGCATGTTATCATGATTTCAAGTTTTTTCAAATGAATGTCAAAAGTGCTTTCTTAAATGGTTTTATAAATGAAGAAGTGTATGTTAAACAACCACCGGGTTTTGAAGACTCAAAATTTCCAAACCATGTTTTTAAATTAACAAAAGCTTTATACGGTTTGAAACAAGCTCCTAGAGCTTGGTATGAAAGGCTTTCAACCTTTCTAATTGAAAAAGGGAAGGTGGACACTACACTTTTTATAAAAAGGTTTAAACAAGCTCCTAGAGCTTGGTAAGAAATGAATGTTATTGTCAAGAATTTTCTAAGCTAATGCAAGGTGAATTCGAGATGAGCATGATGGGGGAGCTCTCATTCTTCTTGGGACTCCAAATCAAGCAAAGGAATGATGGCACCTTCATCAATCAAGCAAAATACGTCAAGGTTATGCTCAAAAAGTTTGGCTTGGAAAATGTGAAACCGCAAGCCACACCAATGAGCTCATCTACTAAGCTTGACAAGGATAAAGGAGGTAAGTGTGTTGATTCTAAATTATATAGATCAATGATAGGTTCTTTGCTTTACCTTACCGCAAGTAGACCGGATATTATGTTTAGTGTTTGCTTGTGTGCTAGGTTCCAAGCTAGTCCTAGAGAATCACACCTTATAGCCATTAAGAGAATTTTTAGGTACCTTAGAGATACACCTTGTTTAGGTCTTTGGTATCATAAAGCTTCTTCTTTTGATCTTCATGCCTATTCGGATGTGGATTATGGAGTTTGTAAGATAGATAGGAAAAGTACTTCCGGAACTTGTCAATTCCTAGGTAGTATGCTCATATCTTGGTTCTCTAAGAAACAAAATAGTGTAGCTCTATCAAACACCGAGGCGGAGTACATATCCCTAGGGAGTTGTTGTGCACAAGTGTTATGGATGAAGCAACAACTCTTAGATTATGGCATTAAGGTAGACACCATACCTCTTAAGTGTGATAATACTAGTGCCATATGTCTTACCAAAAATCTCATTCAACACTCTAGAACCAAACACATAGAAATTAGACACCATTTCATTAGAGATCATGTGTCTAAAAATGATGTTGCTTTAGAGTTTGTTGACACCTTAAATCAATTAGCGGACATCTTTACTAAACCTTTGGATAATAAGCGTTTTTCTTTTTTCGATTTTTACCGAATTTCTCCTACCAACTTTTTAATATCCAATTCACCCCCCCTCTTGGCCATTATTCAACACCGATCAACTCAACAAAAATAAAAAAAAAAATAGAAAATCAAAAAATAGTAAAAAAAATGAATAAAATTCAAAAATAAGAGATAAGGGAGTTGAGGATTTTTTTGGTTGGTGGAGTATTTGTAAGGATTTGAATTTTGTTTGGAGTTTTTTACTTCAATCAAAAGTCTGAGTTTGAAGCCTATAAAAGGAGGAGGATTTCAAGTTTAAAGGGGCAGAGAAAAAACGAAGAGAAGGAGGAGTTGAGATCAGAATTCAAAGGAGCAATTACAAGCTTGAGTAAGGGGAAGGATTTCAATCGGTGAGGAAGCAAAGGAGGTCGTCGGTGGTAAGTTCTTTTCCTCTTTAGTTTCGGCTTTTTTTTATGGATTAGACTCCTAAATTCGAAATTAATTGTTTTTAGACTTTAATTAGGACTTAAAATTAATTTTAAAGATTTTAAAAAATTTAATTAGGTTCTAAATTAGAATTTAATTTAGTTTTTAAGAAAATTTTAAAATTAATTTAACCTAGTTAAATTTAATTAATTTAACCCTTTGAACCTAAAAATTAGACTTGAATTAGGTGTAATTTAGTTCTTAAAATTTTGGAAATTATTTTAAATTAATTTTAATTAATTTCTAAAAATAAGCTTTAAAATTAACTCACCTAAATTAGGTCTAGCTTAGCCTTAAACCTTAAAACATTCACCAAATTAGACTTAAATTAGGCTTACTTTAATTCTTTAATTTAGAAAATAATTTTAATTAATTATTTTAATTAATTTTAAATAATTTCTAAAAGATAAGATTTAAAACTATTTAGGTCTAATTAGCCCAAATTTCACCAATTAAACTTTAACTAGGTTAAGTTAAATTTTTAAAATTTAGAAATTATTTTAATTAAGACTCTTAATTAATTTAAATTTCTAAGATAAGATTTAAAAATTAAATTAATTAAGTTTAATCCAACCCTAATTAAACCTTTGAACTTAAAATTCACCAAGTTAGATTTAAATTAGATTTTAATTAAGATTTGAAGTTAAGAAAAATTTAATTAATTAATTTAATAAAAATTTTCTAAGACTTTAAATTAATTTCACACTTAATTAAATCTAATCTTACTCTCAAGGTTTGCTTCTTAGTCCCTTTTTGATCTCTTTCAATACAAATCCCTTTTTGTACTCCTTCATTATGAGAATTTTTGATGTAATTTTATACTCATGATTCTAATAAAATTGATGAGTTCCTTTTATCTTGTTCTCTTATTTTATTATGTTTTTGCATGACATATTTTAGGAAGATCATTTAATAAACTTAAGTTAATTAATTTAGAGACTTTTTAGGACTAGTCGCTTAAATTAATTAATTTAATTAAGGAGAAAATTTAGTAACATAGCATGTGAATCTTATGTCTCGGATACACTAAAGAGGTTGGTGTTTTGACGTACCATGATGCTGATCTAGAGAGTGTACCTTGGCATCGAATTCATGTGTTATTAAAACTAGAATTTTGATAAAATAACTTAGGCTTAGAATTAATAAAATTGATAGGTAAACAACTAATGGTGTTAGTAACTTAGGTAGTAAACACTTAATCAATGGAGCCTTTTTAGGATTAGAACTTAAAATGGACAAGATAAAAAACGATCATGCATTTTGCTTTAGCCTTTTGAGACGGAAGTTACATTCCTTTGAATTTGGGTAAGGTTTTCTATCTAGAGGACGTCTCATGCAACTCAAATTTAAAGGTAATGTAATTTCTAAATCAAAAGGATATCCAAATTCAAATAATGTTCACTTAACAATGGGAAATTAAATTAATATCTTTCTTCAAAGTATCAATGCCACGTAATGTTTTTCAAGGTACCAATTTTTTAGGCGTTCGTAAGGGCCGTCCTTACACGTAACCGACTCCTGAACCCAATATTTTTAAAATGAATCTCTGGTTTATTTTATGGTGTCTGGCCTACCTAAGTGGCCGGTGGCGACTCCAAGTCATTTTTTTCAAAATTTAATTATAGATTTTTTTCTAAAATTTGGATTTTTCAAGATTAAAATTGATAATTCAGATTTTTAAAAATCAATCGTCGAGCTACTTTCCACCTAAAATCGCGTTTTTTAAGAGGTCACGACACTTTGTAAGCCATAACCACCATTGGGGCTTTGTCAACACACCCATCAAAATAGATTTAGTTTTCTTAAGCCACTAGTTATTCTTTCTCAAAATACGAAAAATAATTTGTTAGTTCTTTTGTACAACAATAATCAACACCAAATCAAAAAAAAACTAGGAATTATTATAGAAATTCGAGCATCAAATATGCTCCAGATATTGAGAGCCAAGAACAACATTACCTGACAGTTTCAAGTATGTCATGAACTATAGGAACGAAAATTAAACTTATGCATATCTGTACAAATTTGTCAACTCTTACCCAAATTAACTACCAAAGTTATATGCAAACATAAAAAAAAAACATATAATGACTTAAAACACAACAAATTGACAAAGTAACATAACACAAGACGATTTACTTTAAAGTCATAAACAGGGTATAGAAGTAATAGAAGAAGAAGAAACCATTTTAGATTCGGCTAGGAAAAGTCCAAGGTCTCTCATTCTTCCTATTTCTTTCGGTGAATACCAACCGTGAATAAAGAGAAACATGTAAGGTGTCAAACTGTAAATCCAGTAACAAGAACAGAAAATAAATCAAGAAGGAGAGACACTTAGAAATGTGTTCTCTGCTCACAGAAGAAACACTCAAATATTCATTCAACTCCAAAAGATAAGTGTCTCGACAAAGTTACTAAACAAATAACTCTCTCAATAGTTAAACGGCATCGTTTTCATGCCAACTAAGATAGGTCATAAGGAGTAACGGACAAAGCCAGCTCATAATAACAAATAAAGGACAAAACAGAATTAAAACAAACTTTTAACCCTCTAACGGCTCTATTTTCAATTCCAGCCTGTTACAATACTCCTCCCTTCAAGAAAATCCTTGTCCTCAAGGATTAAAGTTTAGAAATTGGATCTTCAACTGATGTAGCACCTCCCAAGTAGCATCATCAGAAAATAAATTTGCCCATTTTCACCCTCCTTTCCTTAAAGCATTTGCAATTGTCCCATATCCTTTAATGAACCTTCTGTAATAACCAGAAAGGCCAAGGAATCCCTTCAACTCTCTTACCGAACCAGGTATGAACCAATCAAAAATCCCTTTCACCTTCTCTTGTTCTATTGAATACAACCAGCTGAGATAACCTAGATAATTAGCATACATTCTCCACGAGTCATCTTTTTTTAACCATCACAATATGAGAAGCAAATGTACTATTGTTATCCTTTATAAAACTAGAATCCAACATGTCTTTCACCATTCTCTCAAACTCATCTTTTTGTGAAGCTGGATACCTATAAGGTTTTATTTTGATCACTGTATTTTCATCCTTCAAGGTAATTATATGAGTGTGACCCTTGTCTGGAGGTAAGACTCTTGGTTTCTCAAAGACTGCTGCACATTCTGTCAATAATTCCTGCACAGCCTGGTCATTACTTTCCTGTCCTTTCTTTATTCCCAATTGAACATTCAAATACAGTAGGGATGTTGTATATGACTTACAAACCTCCTTTAAAATCTTTTCACAATATTTCCCTAGTTCTGTTACTGGTTCAGGTCTATATCCTCTCAGAATTATTTCTTGTCCTGTTGAACCAAAACTCATCTTCAATGTCCCAAAATCCCATTTGATCAATCCTAAGGTTGCCAACCATTGAACACCTAACACCACATCACAATTTTTCAAAGGTAACACTAGAAAATCTGTTGTAAAAGAGTGTCCTTGAGTCTTCCAATACACCTCCTTGTACTCCCCTAAGATGCCCATATAACTCCCATCAGCCACCATAACTTTTAATTGTTTCTGCCTTCCTATCCTCAATCCTGTTTTCTTAACCATAGCCAAGCTAAGAAAATTGTGGGTGCTCCTTGAATTTAACAAGGTGACACACTGAGACCCTCTCAAACTAATTACAATTCTCATTGTGTCAATCTTCTCATTTCCCCACATAGCTTGAAGGGACAAAATTGGACCTTTCCCCTTACTGCCTTCTAATCCAGGTGCTTTCATAACCTCTTCACAATCGACAAACTCCTCTGGGTCTCCATCATCCTCCACTCTTTCAATTAAGATCTGGAATAGTTGTGTACGAGAACATTTATGTCTAGGTGTATATTTCGCAGCACACCAAAAGCATAAACCTTTCTTTCTCCTGTCTTCAATCTCAGCAGCTGATAAAATCCTTCCCACACCTCTCTGACCACTCATTCCTCCAGGTTTAGTTGGTCTTGAACTCAAAACAGGAAGAGAAACCACCTTAGAGGCAAACACCGATCCAACATTAAAAACATTAGTAGGAGTAAATAAACTTCTACCCTGATTACTAATAGATCTAGGGGGTACACTTAATATTGGCAATGGGACAGAGCGAGGGATAGAACTATTCCCAGGCCTTTTCAGAGTTGAAAAAAAAATTGTTTCCAACTTCTTAGCCATGTGATACGCCTCTACTATTGACTTAGGTTCCAACAATTGAAGATATTGATTAATCTCAAGCCGTAAATGATTCTTGAAAATACTGAAAAGGTATTTATCAGAAAGTTGTACCTGATTAGCAAGGGAAATAAATTCTTCATAAAATTGTTGGACAGTGTCCGTCTGTCTGAGAGGTAACAATTCTGCAAATGGATCTTCAAACCCATCTGGAGTAAATCTCTCCCGTAATTTCTCTAAGTACGAATCTCAGGTCCATTGGTGCCATCCACTATCCCCACGAATAAGAAACTGATGCCATTGCAGAGCTTTACCCTCCAGGTGAAGCATGACTAGACGAATCTTGGAGGAATCTAGTATTGACTCCGCCTCGAAATACTGCTCCAGCTTCGACAACCATCCCTTAAATTCCCCTCCATCAAAATGAGGGCACATTAGCTTATACGAAACATTTATGGGTTGCTGGAGATGTCCTTCTAACTCACTTTTTCCCAAATCGTCCTCGTCCAAGATGGGTTCCCCACCTGTTTGAGGAAATGCCTCCGTAGATTGAGAAGTTTGTCCTAGAACATGCCCAGTTGGAATAACCGGACCTCGTGTTTCCCTAGTCCTGAGTCCCTGTTGCTCGACCATTATCTTCTTTCCTAAAGTCACTTCTAACAAGTGATGTAAATCTATCATCAGCGAAAGGTGCAAATCCAAAATTTTAGCATCAAAATCTTCTCGTATTTTGTCCGTCTCTCGTTTCCACTCAGGAACCTCTGGAGCAACTTCAACTGTTGGTGCAAGAAGTTGTGTCGTTGCCTGGGCCGCTGCCTGGGCCGCTGCCTGAGCCGCCGCACTTCGGGTAACCACGCCATCAACCATTGGAAGGATCTATTGGAAGCTTTGATACCTTTGTAAGGTGTCAAACTGTAAATCCAGTAACAAAAATAGAAAATAAATCAAGAAGGAGGGAGACCTAGAAATATGTTCTCTGCTCACAGAAGAAACACCCAAATATTCATTCAACTCCAAAAGATAAGTGTCTCGACAAAGTTACTAAACAAATAACTCTCTCAATAGCTAAACGGCATTGTTTTCATGCCAACTAGATATGTTATAAGGAGTAACGGACAAAGTCAGCTCATAATAATAAATAAAGGACAAAACAGAATTAAAACAAACTTTTAACCCTCTAACGGCTCTATTTTCAATTCTAGCCTGTTACAAAACATATATTTGAATTGAAGACGAACCAAAGAGAGATCATGTCCTTTTTCAGATTCTGTCAACCTAGAATAATACAAATTGAATATCAAAGTTATATTCAAACAACGAAAAAATAACATTTAAGGATTAAGAACAAGAAATCAACCCATCAAAGAAACGGAAGACCAGAAGATTTTCTTCTAATTTAAAAACAAATTACAAAAGAGAGAAATAATAAACCATTAGATTCGGCCATGACGAATTGAAGGTTCTCCCAGACATCTTGAATGGTTCTTGGGGAATTTCTTAAAAATCTTGGCATAGAAATCGAAAAAAGAAAATAAATGATATTTCTTAGCGAATGACTTTTCAAGAACGGTGACAAAGAAGATATAGGTTTAATATCTCTGTTGAGGATTTTAAGCGGTAAATTCAAGTTTCGAGTCAATTTAAAGGTATTTTAGTCAAATCCTATTTTAACCCTTGACCTGGTCAGTGGTCATGGTGTAACGGTAAATTTTTTATTGGGCTCATAATTTTTTTAGCTTAAGATTTGTTTTAAAATTTAAAGTATTTCAAATTCTGATTTTTTTTATTATAAAAAGTCATATTTTTATAATAAAATATATATTTTTATAAGTCTTGTTAAAAAATTATAAATTTAATTAAAAATATTTGTAATGTTATAAAAAAATTATAAGATTAATAAAAAATTTAGTTTTTATAAGTGTCTTAATTTTAAGGTTTAAGAATTTAATTTAATGTGTAGGATTTATGAGTTTAAATTTAATAGTTTAAAATTTAGGGTTTAGGGTTTATAAGTTAAAATTTAAATCCTTAATATAGTACCTTAAAAATTCATAAATTCTAACTATTACTCCTAAATTCTAAACTACTATAACTAAACCTCTAAACTTGAAAAATTATATTTGATATAAATTCTTTTTATTTTAATTGTTTAAAGAGTTCTTTTTATCAAAATAATGTCTGATATTTTATTATATTTTGTTTTAATATTTTATTTTATTAATATTTTAAAATTAATCCATTAAAAATTTTAATATCTAATCATTTTTAATATCTAATTCAAAAAAATTTTAATATCTTATTAATAAGTGTTTCTTAGCTCTGTTTTTTATTTAATTATTATTAATTAATAATTATTAAAAAAATTAATAGACTTTGGAAGTTCATTGCTTATGTTGTAAGTTTTAAGAATTTGATGACTGTATTACAAATATCTTAAAAATACAGAGACTATCTGTTTAATTTACCCTTAGTATATCACATTTATATTTCCCATTTTGAAAATATTATATTTATATTCGGACAACTATTGATTGTTCCAAATCGCAAGTCGCAACCAAATTCAAACAAAAGCCAAACCGAATGGTTCAAAACAAAGGCGGTGAGTCGGTGCACTGACCGTCTGCCCGCAGAACTCATGGCCCCACTTTAAATTATATATATATTTAAATAACGTTTTTTCAATAATATTGTTGAATTTTTTTAAAAAAATTAAACCATTCAAATTATTTTTAATAATATAGTGATTCACTATTTAAATTAAAAATTGGATTGTTTTTAATTTATTTATTTTAAATACTGTTTAAATACGAGGAAAACAACATGTCTTTAAAAATATTTTTTAATTTTCAACAAATAATGTTTATTTCTTTAATAAATTAAATTTAAAAAAATATTATTTAAAGAAGAAAAAAATATGTCTTATTTATATAATTTTCGTATCATATTTTTATATTTTATTTTTTCTCATTATAATTGTACATAAAAATATATTTACTTTAATGATACATTTAAATTTTATTTTAGACACAATTTGCATTTATGATATATTCATAATATTTTCATATTATGTTGGTATATTTGTATTATTTTCATATCATATTTTTTTATATTTTAATATAATAATTTAATTTATTTAAAAATTGAATCTTTCCATTTAGTATATATTAAATAAATATTTATCGCGAAGAATAAATTAAATATATTTAAAATTTGGCATATTCTAGTTTATTAAACAAGAAAAAGGAAACAAAATTCTTGCTTTGATGTTACGTTTACATAAGCAAGGCTCTTTCCTCCGTTTCTTTGTTCATCAAACAACAAAAAGAACTCGCGAGGGGGAAAAGCCTTTCATTTCCTTCAATTTAATCGAAGAAACTGAGTTTTCTTCCACTATTTTTTCAGAAAGTTTGATTTTTCTGTTAATTTGTGAGTTATTCTGATCTGGGTCGATGGCAGAATTCGAAAATAGTAATGGAAAATCGTCATCTGGGCCGATGTTCTTCAATCGCTCGTTTACGATGCACGCAAACACAGCCGAATCCGATGCCTCCAAAGTTCATCTTCTTGTCAACATCCCATCGTCTCTTAATCGAGCAGCTTCCATTTCCAAATTTTACAACTCAATCGACTCGGTCAAAGGTAAAGTCAAAAAGCTTTGCAGTTTATTCGAGTCCGCGAAATCTTCCAACAGTTCAAATGGTCATTCCCCTAAGGTTGCTTTAAGACCTGTTAAATCAATTGGGCATTCTTCTTCGTTTTCTTCGGGATTTAATAACCCATTGATAAGATTACCCGGAACTGAGGATCGAATTGTTGTTTATTTAACTAGTTTACGAGGGATTAGAAGAACTTACGAGGATTGTTACGCTGTTAGGATGATATTTAGAGGGTTTAGGGTTTGGGTTGATGAAAGAGATGTTTCCATGGATTCAGCTTATAAGAAAGAGTTGCAAAGCGTTTTAAGAAAGAATAATCCAAGTTTGCCTCAGGTTTTTATAAAGGGAAAGTATGTTGGTGGTGCTGATGTGATTAAGAGCATGTTTGAAGTTGGGGAATTAGCTAAGATTCTTGATGATTTCCCAAAGATACAACCTGGACTTGTTTGTGATTGTTGTGGGGATGCCAGGTTTGTGCCCTGTGGGAATTGCAGTGGGAGTCGGAAAGTATTCGACAAAGATGAAGGGTTGCTTGAGAGATGTTTGGAATGCAATGAAAACGGCTTGATTCGGTGCCCGAATTGCTGCTCCTAACACTTGGTTGCTGCTGCAGCCTTCAGGTTGTTATTGAGGTATATTCATTAGCTCTTTCTGTATTCACCCGATAAGCTATAGTGAATCGTAATGGTCTGATTTGTTCGGTATGAAACTATGAATCGTTTCATTACCAGTTAGCCGATGATGTTTGGTGTCATGTTGAATGTTGTTGACAATATTAGTGTGATGTGATCGAATGCCGTATTTGGTTTGTGCATTCAGATTGTCAAGGAGATCATTTAGTTTTCCTATGGATTGTTGTAAATATATAGTGTCATCTTGGATATGTTGCAACAGGCAGATTGTGAGAATATACATTCTGTTACTTGTGCTTTACTTTTGTCCATGAATTCACTGTGCAATCAAAGAAACTTTAACCAAGACAGGCAATGGTTTCGGGTTTGTTTCGTTCCTCGGTTTATCACTCCGGTATATTCTTAGTTTCATGAAAGTGGTAACAGTATGCAAAATCTGGTTCAGAGTATTGAGCGCATGTCTGGTCCTATTCATGGTAGTGTAGAACTTCATTCTTGTGTTCAGACTTTTCATAAATTATATCATTCCTACATGCCTACACAGACCACAATACCACAAAGGGAATTAGATGCCAAATTGAGTCAAGAAGGGATATTTAGCCGTACCTCGTGCCAAGCTTGGTTAAGACATTTGGAGTCGAAGGGAAAACTAAAGATAAATGTAATTTAAACGATTTTCTCTAATAATATAAGATATACATATTTTTTATATGTGGTATACATTTCTTTATATACACATATAAAAAAATTAGGGACTCGACTCAAATTAAAAAACAAACCACTAATTATTAAACATTTTAAATTATTCGAATTTTTATTTTACAACTCAAATATTATTTAATTTTTTTCGAGTCAAATTTCCCTCCTCAAATTAAGTTACAAAAATTAATTTTTTAAGTTAAATCAAATTTTGTTTACGGATAATAATGATGGTTAAGGGTTGATTTAATACGACATGTGTTACAAATATGATGTGTATGAATACTACTAATATTTTATTATATGATGATCAATCAAATATACTTGTTCATGAATAGAGTTTAAATATGATATGTTTACTTTAAATTTATATGATCCAAGTCGAATTCGAATAGTACGAGCGTACTCGAATTTGAACCAACACTCCTAAAGAAAATCCGAGCTCAATTCGTTCATTATATGGGCCCTGCCCACCACACCTGTTAGATCGGCTTGGTCAACCTGAAACCTCCATGGTCAACAAAAACCATTTACGTTATCGGATTCTGGGGTTATCAAAAAGATCCGATTACCCATTTATCTTTCTTTTTTGAAGAACAATAACTCGGGAAAAATAGCTTTATAGCAGTAACAAGTTGAGGGAACTCCCTCTACAGCATAAACCCTAATCCTCCGTAAGTAATCTAATCAGATTCTTGTAATTTCTTTTAGTGAATGATTTTTTTTTTCTGGTTTACATCTTTTTAATTGATTGTAGAGTTTTGAAGAAGTGAATTTTGGTGATAAAAAAGATGCCAGATACCCAAACTCTCGTCAATGATTTTCTTAACAAGCTTAAGAAACGGTGAATTATTTCATTTGATTTCCCTTTCGCTTGAATTTTAGAGAAAATAATTGAACCCTTCTTTTTTGTTTGCGTGGTTGGTTGGTTGGTTGGTTGGCAGTAAGATTGAAGGTTCACAAGCAACAGCGAAGCAGACAGCGGAATTGCTTCGGTCAGTGATTTCTCAAACTCGTGTGCCTTATATGAACCAGGCTGCTGCTTTGATTCAATCGGTTAAAGCTGTTGGAGAAAGATTAATTGCTGCAAATCCTGTCGGTATGGTGGCCTTTAATTTTGGGGTTAATTTGGGTTTGCTGTTTAATTCGAAAATTTGTGCTTTGTATTTGATTTCTGTTTCACTTGAGTTTTTGCTTACTAGGAAACTGTTGGCAAACATTGGTTTAGAGAACGAAACATTCACTAATTATTGGAGTGTGTGTAAGAATTGCTGTTTTTTGGGACCCTGTTGTTATGTGCTAAATTCTCTGTCTTGTTAGCTAGGAAATGAGTAGTGGGCAAGTGTCTTGTATTCACCCGAACTGTGGTGAACTGAAACTTTTAAGCCAATAATATTTCCTTTGTAATGTATTGCATTTTACGAATTTTTTTTTTTTTTAAAGAAAACCAATATATTACTTAGTCAAAAATGGCATCATCTAACACCAACTGTTCAATACACTTAGGAGTCTCAACAGAAAAATAAAACACTTGATCTAAAGAGAGGGCCCAATGAGCTAATTCATGAGCCACTCTATTAGCAATTCTACTAACATGAGAAACAGAAAAATCAGCATTAGAATGTAGTGAACTATAAGCCTCACTAAGATAGGATGCTGCCAGTGATCTATCCAACTCTTTTGCATTAAGCTTGTTCACAATTGTCATTGAGTCACCTTCAACTTGAACCTTCTCCCATCCATTGTCCAAAGCCATCTTCAGTCCTTCAGCAAATGCACAAGCTTCTGCAGAATCAACCGAGTGAGCCCCTTGTAACTTAAAAGCCACCCGACCAATCATAAGACCAAATTTATCCCTAGCAACAACACCAATAGCTGCTTGTCCAGAAGCATCCACAAAAGCAGCATCCACATTAATCTTAATAAAATCAGCCAAAGGCCTTACCCAAGTAGGTTTTTTACTACAAGGTACTGAGGAAGAAATCATATCATTAACCTGCAAAAACTCTGATGAAAGAAGCTGGGAATTATCCACCACCATTCGAGCAGTTAACAAAACACCATTATGCAACCAATGATTTCTCCTATTCCAAATATTCCATAATAAAACAATGAACAAAGTAAACTGCTCATAATCTAGAGAGCCTAAAGCCAATTCAATCCAACCTTTGCACTCATCAACAGGTCCTAGGTGAAGAACAGAACTTAGACCACTCAAAACAAAAATGTCCTCAAGCAAAGAACAGTCCCTTAAAGCATGCAATAAAGATTCTACTTCCCTATTACAAAGCTTACAAATTCCATTTCCAATACCAGCCATTACCATCTTTTGACCTGTTGGCAAAGCATCATGCCCTATTCTCCAACCAAAAATTTTAATTTTGGGAAGGGTAGGAAGCTTAGAAAAAGATTTCCAAATAGGAGAAGGATCCTTTTCTACCCCATTTAGATCTTACAAAAATTTATGAGCTGATCTAGTAACATATTCCTTGGAAGGATGTTGACCCCAAACCAACACATCAGACCTAACATTTGCAATTGGACATTTCAAAATGGCCACAGCATCATCTCTACTAAAAACCTGCAACACTTTTCTTTCATCCCATTCATTACAACCAGATCTCATAAACTCCTTACACCTAATAGGGCTACTTGCAGCCATATAAGATCCATCAAGGATAATAGGCAAATCTCCTCCCCACCTTGCATTAAACATATCCATTTCACTATCAATTCCTATTCTCCAATGAAAACCTTCCTTTAAAGCCTCTTTTGCCTTAAAAATGCTTCTCCAAATAAAAGAAGGCCTATCACCCAAATTAGCTTCAAGAATCTGACCCTCTGGAAAGTATTTTGCAGAAAGAACTTTAAAACATAAAGAGTCAGTGTTTACCAGCAACCTCCAGACCTGCTTTCCCAACAAAGCAATATTAAATAAATGTAAGTCCCTTAAACCTAAACCTCCATCTCTTTTTGATCTACAAATCTTCTTCCAAGCCACATGAGCCCACCCCCTTTCACCAGCTTTCCCCGACCACCAAAAACATCTCATAGCCGAAACAATAGAATCAACAACATAGTCTGGGAGTAAAAAACAAGACATAGCATAAGTGGATAAAGCTTGAGCTACAGCCTTGAGTAAAACTTCCCTACCTCCAAAAGAAAGCAAATTTTTTGTCCATCCACCAATTCTCTTATCAACCCTTTCACCAAGAAAGCCCAAAGAATCAGTTTTATTCTTACCTATAATTAGAGGTAGCCCCAGATAAGTTCCCACATCTAACTCTTCCCTCATACATAAAATATCCAAAATGTTTTTCTTACTATTCTCACTCATCCCATTACTGAAATAAACATAAGATTTGTCCACATTAACTTTCTGTCCTGAAGCATCCTCATAAATAGACAAAATATTCATCAAACACCTAGCCTCATCCTCAGAATTTTTAATGAACAATAAACAATCATCTGCATAAAGAAGGTGATTGACTCTAGGGCCATACCTACTAGCCTTCACCCCTTTAATCTCCCCTTCAACTTGTTTTTTCAATAACATGGCAGAAAGACCATGAGTACAGAATAAAAAAAGAAAAGGAGACAAAGGATCTCCCTGTCTTAAGCTTCTTCCAGGTTTAAAAAACTCAGAAACTGCTCCATTGATCCTAAAACAGTAAGAGACTGAAGAAATACAACTCATCACCAACTCAACCCAACTTCGAGCAAATCCCATTTTCAACATAACATCAGATAAAAAACCCCATTCAACTCTATCATAAGCCTTCTCCATATCTAACTTAATAGCTGCACCTTTATTAGGACTATTTTTATAACCCTTAAGGTAATGTAAAAGTTCATGAGCAACTAAAAAGTTATCAGTAATCAATCTGTCAGGGACAAAAGCACACTGGTTCACAGCAATACAATGGTGCATAATACTCTTTAATCTATTCACTAACACCTTGGAACAAGTTTTGTAAATAACCGAACACAAACTAATGGGTCTAAACTGCTTAAGCAAGGTAGGGTTATCTACTTTAGGGATAAGAACCAAAACAGTCTTATTAACCTCACACATATCAATCCTACCAGCAAGAAGATCTAAACATATAGAAATAAAATCAGGACCAATAATATGCCAAAAAGAACGAAAGAAAGAGGCAGGCATACCATCAAAACCAGGGGCTTTACTATGGTGAATTTGAAGGAAAGCAGATTTTACTTCCTCCATCGTGAATCCAGCACAGAGTATCCGGTTCATCTCAGGTGTTATGCATGTCTCGATTGTATCCAGGATCTGACTCGAGGATGGTCTTCCATTAGATCGATAGAGATTGGAAAAAAACTCCTTCGCCACCTCAAACACACTCTCAACCCCTTCCTTCCACTCTCCCTTCTCATTTTTAATCCCTTTAATAAAATTCCTCTTTCTCCTCCCATTAGCTCTTGCATGAAAAAAACTAGAGTTCCTATCTCCCTCCTTAAGCCATTGAACTCTTGACCTTTGTTTCCAAAACTGCTCATCTCTTTCTAAAATCCCCTTAAGTTCACTTTTAGCATCCTTTAGCTCCCTGAAACTAATCTCATCTACTTGCTACTTCATAAGAGATTCAATACAATTTTCCAGAACCTTCCTTCTCTTCACTTCTACCCCTCTTTTCCTCCATTGCCACACTCCCAACTTGGATCCAATAACCTTTATCTTTTTCAACACACTACCAGAGTCAGAAGTCCACACATCCTTTACTATTTCACTACATTCAACTTCCTTAGCCCAGCAACTATCAAATCTAAAAAAATCACCTTTCCTCTCAAACTTTCTCACTGGCCCTTCTGTATCCAACAGAATAAAACAATGATCTGACTCAAAAGCAAATTCAGAAATAACCTCACATTGCCCATACCTTTGAAGCCAAGGAATATCAGCCACAAATCTATCCAATCTTTCTTTAACATGATTCTCCAAACTCTCCCCACTCTGCCAAGTAAACCAACCTCTACTAGGCTTTATATCCCAAAGGCCATTTCTCCCAAGAGCCTCCTTAAAATTGTCCATATCCACTCTTGACTTCCTTCTTCCACCAGCTTTCTCACTAAGATTTAAAATGTCATTCCAATCCCCTCCAAGTAACCAAGGAAGAGCAGGACGGTTTCTCAAACTATCGAGCAACATCCAATCAACATGCTTCCTTGCCCTGTCATACGTTCCATAAAAACCAGTGAACCTAAAACTTTCACCCCCTGCAACCACTTCTACATCAATATGGGATTTTGACAAAGATAATAAATTAACCAAAATGTCATCCCTCCACATCAATAACAAACCAACACAATTCTCACCTCTCTCAACCTCTAAACAACCAACCATCCCCAAAATTCTTTTAATACCCTCCACCTTATTTTTAAACAACTTAGTTTCACTAATAAAAACCAACGAAATATTCCTTCTGGCCACCAATTCTCTAAGTTTTCGAACTGTCCCTGGGTTGGCCAGCCCACGACAGTTCCAGCATAGTATTTTCATTACTCTCGGCGGGGCTGACCAGCAGCCTCCACCGATAAAGACAGTTTTGAAACAGCTTCTTGTCCAATCTCCTCCTCACCAACAGAGCAACTACCACTCGCCTTATTTTTCTTCCTTGAAAAAGGAGTAAGATACTCATTTCTCCCCTGCATACCTCTCTTAGAACACTTAACTCTACTATTAGAAACCATCACAACCTTCAGTTTCTCAGGTGGAGGAATGAAACTTCTTTCACTATTTCCAACAGAAACAGCAAGTCTACCAAAATTCTCACCAACCTTACCCATATTAACAAAATTTTTCTTTCCAACAAGACTTGACTCACATCCCTTCCTAAAATACGCAATCCCAACCTTCCTAACACCTTGATTACTAACCCTTTCCCTTTCATTTGCAATTCTTAACCACTCCCCAAATTGAAAAGGACCCCTCTCACCTTCAGGCAAACCAACACAGTCCTCTACAACATGCCCAATAATACCACACCAATAACAGAATTTAGGAAGCCTTTCATAACGAGCCATACACACCCTAGGCTTTCCATCACTTAACTTTCCAACAGTAACACACCGCTTCAAAGGCTTTGAGCTATCAATCTCAACTCGTAATCTTAAAAAATTCCCCTGACCACCACCATTACCTCTTAAATCTACAGCCAAAGTAGACCCGAACGAATCACCAATACTTTCCCCTAACTCCAAATTAAAACACCCATGAGGAATGTTAAAAACTCTAATCCAAATAGGAAGAGGAGCAAAATCATACTCAATAGGACTAAGCAAACCATCAAAAAGTTTTAAAGCTAAAAGCTCACCGTCAAACGACCATGGGCACCTGTTCATTACCGATTCCAGAAACTCCCTCTTCCTGAACTTGAAGAGAAAAAAATTCGAACAAATAATAGAAGCATCCTCTAAAGGCGTATCTCTCCAAACCGCAAAAAAGATCCGAATCAATTTATCACCATCAACCTCCTTATTTGACACCAACTTACCCACCGCCCACTTCTCCGATCCTAACATCTCCTCATGCTTGCTATTAACTTGCTCACCCAAATCAACCAACTCATCTTCAGAAAACTTCAAACCCTCCATCAGATTAGAGACCTCATCCGCCATCAGACCCACCAAATAAAACTTCAGATAAACCCACAGTAATAAAAAACTCAATAAACGTAACTCAATAGCCTTCTTCAGAAAAAACGTCAGATAAATCCCCCCACCCTCTTTACTTCCTTCAAAATAAAACCTCACAACAAAAATACTAAAAAGCCCTCCAGGAATAAACAAAATTCCTATCTTGTCCCCACACTCCTTACAACCAACCAAAAGCAGACAAAAAACAAAACCATTAAAATCCAAAAAAATCACCGTACCCCATCCAGTAGGAACAAACAAACTTTCCCACCAAAATTCCTCCCATCCACTGAGAAGGACCACAACAACCTTCCTCATTCGAAACAGCCAGAATAACCAACCCCACCCTCTATCCCACGTCATCATCTTCAACCTCAGAAAATCTTCCCCTAACGTCCTCCCAATACTCCATAGCTCTTCCACCCAAAAACTCCAATCCCCATTGGACCCAACAAAGCAACGAAAACTCCATACTCCAAGCTTCAACAACTTTAAAAAACACCAACTTAAACCAAACAATCTCCTATCAACAATCCTTAAAACTTTCCATTCAAAACCCACCAGAACCACCCATTTCCAACTAAACCTCACAGAAAACTTCACCCAGTAAACCAACAAAACACCCTTACCAACAACAGAAACCACACAAAAACATTCATACCAGTCAGACCCAATCTCTAATCGATCCTCAGGAGACCATCTTTGAGAAAGAACCTGCAAAAAAGAAAACCAAGCACACGAACAACACCCAAAACTTACCTTACCACTCCGAGCTTCGTTCCAAACCTGACGATGGAGGCGACCCGGTAACCTAAGTCCACTGACAAAACCTAGACTCTCACCTCTCAACCTAATCAGTGGCCAAACCAAAGGGAAGGAGGAAAGACTACTCTGCCGCAAACCAGAGTCTAGAGAGAATTCCCTTAGTACGGACACCATTTTTTTTCATTAACTGGATCACTGCATTTTACGAATCTGGTGTAGAGAAGTTGTGCATAAAGTTGGGCCGGACATGTACTACAACTTCTAGTAATTGTTGATACATGTGCTTTGGTATTCTATGTTAAATAATGTGTGCATGTGATGGCAGAGCTTGCTGTGGGTAATGTCGTGAGGCGCGTTTTGCACATTATCAGAGAGGAGGATCTTTCTCTAACAACAGCTGCTATGGCTGGATTGAACTTGTCAGCAGCAAGTGACGATGAAGATGATGGTGATGGAGACAACCAGCCAGTACTATCAGCTGCTGCCATTGCTGCTGCTTCTAGAAGCACGTTGCGCCCACCTTCCTTGCAGACACTACTTGAAGATGTGCCCGACTCTGCAGCAGTTCCTCATACATCTTCTTCTGGAGGAGATTCTGAAGGAAAAAGCAAATGTGAACACTTGGTCCAGACACTTAATCTGTCTGCATTGCGATTGATGAGATGAGATTTTACTGTTTATGATATTCACTGAAATTATTGTCTGTGGAAATGGTTAAATGCTGATTTATGCAAAACTGGCTTCTTATGGTCATAATTGATAATCGTGTGATATAAAATCTCATAGAATTATTATATATTATCTATGAGTATTTATATTTAAGGGTTTTATTTTCCTTTGCAGCTGCCGACAAAAGTTCCAGAAGTCGGAAGCTGAAGCATGATGTCATTGAAGCTGTCAATGAACTTATTCAAGACATTAACACTTGCCATGAACAAATTGCTGAGCAAGCAGTAGAGCATATACATCAAAAGTATCTTTTCTGCCTGAAGCTTTTCTATTTTCTTTGGTTTTCTCTCAATTGTATTATTACGCTGCTTACTCACTGATTAGTCTTTGAGCATACAATACTTATATTTGGTAGTCTAAGGTTATTTGAATTTATAAACTAGATAATCCTACTGTCTACACTCTACAGACTACCGCTCCTTAACCCCCAAAAGAACAGTCTATCGCATGCCCTACCTTCCTTGTCTATGCTTGCCGTTTCTATTAGTCTATTTTGTTTATTTCTTTTATGACCTATGTATTGAGGTTTAAAGCTCTTTGACCTGCATTTGTTCTCACATTGTTTTCTACCTATGATTAGTTCACACATTAACTTACCCTATTACTGATAATATTTACAACATATTGTCAGCGAGGTGATATTAACTTTAGGCAGTTCAAGAACTGTGCTGGAATTTCTTTGTGCTGCAAAAGAGAAGAAAAGATCATTTCGGGTATTTGTTGCAGAGGGTGCTCCAAGGTTGGTACTAGCTGCTGAAATGTTCTACAAGGCCAAGACATTTCCTTTAAGCTGCTACACCTTTGACATACTCCCTGTAACATTTTTGTTTCTCTTTCCTTGATACTTGGTGTTAACTTAGGTATCAGGGGCATCTTCTGGCAAAAGAATTGGTTACAAGAGGTTTACAGACTACACTAATTACTGACTCTGCAGTTTTTGCCATGATTTCCCGAGTAAACATGGTATGTTCATCCTAATTGTTAACATTTTCTTGCACTGTTGGAGCTTCGTATAAGATTTTGTAAACGTGAAGGTTATTGTTGGAGCTCATGCTGTCATGGCTAACGGTGGGGTCATAGCACCTGTTGGGTTGAACATTGTCGCGCTTGCTGCCCAGAAACATGCTGTCCCATTTGTTGTTCTAGCTGGCTGTCACAAGGTACTTCTGTATAATAATTGCACAGGCTCAGTTGACATGAGGATGATCAGAGAAATGTCCAACTAATTCAAAGGCACCCAGATGGTGTTAATGCCTGCTAATGCAAAGATAATAACATGTTTTCTGTTGTCCCTGTGTTACTTAAGCTCCTGCTCGTCTCTTGTTAATTTATTTATGATCTATATGACAGTTATGCCCCCTGTATCCACACCACCCTGAAGTGTTGCTGAATGAATTGCGGTCTCCATCTGAGTTACTAGATTTTGGAGAATTCTCGGATTGCTTGGATTTTGGAAGTGGCATTGATGCCCCTCTTCTTCATGTTGTCAACCCAACATTTGATTATGTGCCACCAAAGCTTGTTAGTCTCTTTATAACTGATACGTAAGTTCAACTGGACTTTATGGAGCTCAAAAGATTCATAACGTCTATCCTTTCCCTTCACATTTGATATTTGGTAACTCGTAACTGTTTGATGTTTACCACTTCATTTCAAGTTACCAAATCAATTACTTTTCTGCATTTGGAATATTATTGATCAGTTGATATGACATGGGGATGCAATGCAATACACAGTCCTCTTTTCTGATTCACGTTGATCTTCGCCAAAGGAGAAAAAAAAAGTTTTGCTTGTATTTGGCTTTTATGGTTTAGCATCCAGAAGTTCTGGTCTTCATTGTCTTCTATTTTTTTCTTACCCTGTTATCACTGATTGTTTTGTGTCTTACAGTGGAGGGCATAATCCTTCATACATGTACCGCCTGATTGCGGATTATTACTCTGCTGATGATCTTGTACTGCAACAGAGAGCTACTTCGGGGAACTAGGTTTACAGTGCTGAGATATACCAGTAAGCGGTTTTTCATCCTATTGAGAAATGTTTGATTGTAGAGCCGATTGTAGCTAATGTGGCTTAACTATTAGTTGTGTGCTAATATTCCCTTAAAATGTACAAACTATAAACTTTTCAAGTATTCGGATATTCAAAAATCAACTTCTTAGCTCCAAACTTGATGAAATATTTCTGCCCCTCAACTTTCAGATTATTTGTGATGCCTGTGCGTGGAGAAGATATGAAATTCAAGTCAGAGATTATGACTACTAACTGCATTTGTGGAGGAAACTTTGTTAAATCATGGATACGAATGTGCACTCACTCAGCTTCTTCAAATTCAAGTCGTTTATTTTTTTGATTGTGGAGAGAGATAAGGCCGTAGGAAATCGAAGTGCAGTGGGAGACGAGAGAAATGAAGGTACTCTTATCTTTTATCTATCTTTGTATGGCCATGACAATTCCTCCTGCATGGACCTCTTGTGTCTTGAAACTTGATGTTGTTCCTGGAACTGATTTTGCATTTTTGTCATAACATTTAGAAATTCCCAGTTATCTTTATATAGATATGGTTGGGCCATGGAATGAGATCCCCGAGAATTCAGTTAGGCTTTGCCCAAGGCATAATCCGGATAACCAATTAAAATCATGGTAAACTGTGTCTAGAATGATTTCATTTTAGTCATCGCATTAGAGTTTGTTTTTATTGTGATTTCCCGTTAGAAACTAATGATGGGAATCTTAATTTCTCGAATGACATGACTTTTTATTAAATCGAAATTTTTTAAATTTAAGTGATCAAAATAAGAATGAGAAAAAATATGAATATTTAATAGTGTAATTTACTTATTACTTTATTTAAAAAATTAAAAAAAAAAGTGTACTTTAATAGCTTTTAACGGAAGGTAACGAGCTAAAAGTTCTGTATATTATACGCAAGGTTTAAAAATTTTGGTAATTAAAATAAAAATTTAAAAAAAAAAATAGTAACTATTTATGCAGTTTACCTCTAATATTATTTTAAAATTTAAAAAAAAATTATATATTATGATTTAAATAGTAGAATGGGCCAGCCACCGTTCTTATTTGAGTCCATTCAACCCTCGTGAAGTACAACCTACTTATATCGTCTACTGACGATTATGTTATAATTATGAAATGATTCAAGTTCACTTTGATAAAATCCTATAAAGATAAATAGTGGTATTTTATTTTATTTTTTAAAAATAAAATGCTCATGAAAATAAATTATCGAAACATTTAATAAGATAAGACTAAATATATTTACTAGATTGATTAATCTTTGTTTTTTCATATTTTGTTAGGTTATAAGTTGTACATTTATTACATCACTTTTTTTGTCCTCGAAAGTTTCTTCTTTCCCTCCCTCTAAGTAGAACTAATATGAGAAAGTTTAAGGATTGAATTCATGTCATCTCCTTGAGAATGTATTATGCCTTACCACGACCAATAATTGTCGGCTAAAGAACTAATATTATTGTTGTATACATCTGCGCCTATCCATATCCCTTTTATGCTCTACACTAAAAAATATTTAAAAATTTAAATTTAACACTAATTCACATCTAAACAACCTTAAAAATATACCTTATACTTAATTTTCTAAATCTTAACTTTGAATCATAACCCGCTCAAAATAGGTAAAGGATAATATCATGGGGAGACGATTTTATCCGATATAAAGAACTAATAGTGCTCCCAATGAAGATTTCATTTCAAAAGGTCATTTCGCATACTTTCTGTTAGTTCATCTCCCAAATCACAACAATCCAAAAGAATACAGAAAGTGTAAACTTTGATCAATCATAACCAAAAGGCCGAAAACAAAATTGTTTAAGAATGTTTAGAAGAAGAAATAATAGAAATTAAACTTCATTTTCGGGCGGATCCAATTCCCTTAACAAACTCAAAACCTTTGAAACAACTCACAAAATAAATCCAAACCCCATTTCATCTCTGGCTTCGAACAATTGGTTTTTGTTTTGATTTATTTGCAGCTGGAAATTTTGCAAAATTCAAGCCTCGGGTTATTTTGTTTTCAATCGGACCCGTTTATGTTGAAGCTTCAATAAGATCATTAGCTTCTTTCCAAATTGGATTGTAATGGATTTGGATGATTTCAGATCAGTTCTTGAAACAACTGGTGTTGATGTGTGGACATTCATTGATACAGCAATCATGGCAGCTTCTTTAGATCATGGCCATGAGTTGAAGCAAAGGAGAGATGTGATTGTGGAGAGACTCTATGCTACTTCCATGGTTAATAAATCAAATGGATTGCCAGTTAACAGAGAAGGAAACCTCCATGAAAGTAAAGGTGGAGAAGGACGAAAAGGGTCGCCTTCAAAATCTCAATCGAATAACGAAGATGATGATGGTTCGTACCCTTGTGGGGGCCTGTTTGATGATGAACAAAAAAGGGTTCTTGAAATTAAGGAGCTTCTTGAAGAACCTGATCAGGTCTTTGAATCGTTTTGCAATTGTGTTGTTGGTTTAATAGTTATGGAGTTTGATTTCAACTTTTTATTTTAACAGTCAGAAGATTCTTTGGTTGATTTGCTTCAAAGCTTAGCTGATATGGATATAACATTTCAAGCTCTCAAGGTAATAATTAAAGTGGAATGATTTTGTTTCTATAGAATTGAATTTTCCTTGTTAGTTTGATTCATCACCATTTCCATGTCTTGATTCTCTTTTCAGGAAACTGATATTGGGAGACATGTGAACAAATTTAGAACGCATTCATCAAATGATGTTAGGAAACTAGTGAAGCTACTCGTCAGGTTTGGATATTTCGAATTTTTCATTCAACTCGAAGTATTAGTGTGCGACATTCGTGTTAACACAAAATACATGGCAGAGCTAGAAAATTTAGATTGTAAGGTCAAACTTATTTTTTTAAAAGGTCATACAAATTACTGTATCGTTTGAATTATAATTTATAATTTTAAATCTTAATCTTAAATTAACTGTAAAGTTTTCATTTTTCAAGACTAAAAGGAGCATTCATATGTATATGCATGTGTATGAATGTTTTGTTATGTTTTTGTTTTGGAAAGAGCAGTTCAAGGGAAGTCAATTATATGATTTAGTTCTTTGATGTTTTTTTTTCCCCAGGAAATGGAAAGAGATCGTAGATAAATGGGTTATGGTTAATCAACCTGGAGAACTTGAATCTGCTGTACTAATAGGTAAAATTATCACCAAACTGTAACATGAAGAACATTTAGCTATGATGCTTTCACTTTTTATTTATCTAAAAAAAGTATTTGTATCCAACACTAGCAATAAATATTTTCGTAATACAGATATAAAATTACAATATTTTGAAGAGAAAATGTTTATACATCGAATATATATTCATATCTGACACTTGAATCTGAAAAGTATAAATTATTAGTTTCTTGTGAGAATATTTCAAAGCGTGTGTGTGAATTGAAATCACATCAGGAGTTTAAAATGATGATGAATATTGTATGGCAAACAGATGGAGATTCACCACAGGAAAGGCTTCCTCAAAATGGTGGTCAACAGGTTATATCAATTATAATACAGTACATAATCTTGTATGTAAAATATATAAGTATTTTTAGGTGAAAGTTGTTTGAAAGTTATGCCTTTTCTTTTATCTTTCTAAGATTCTGCTGTGCTATAGGTTCCTGATTTGGTATACTCTCCAAATCCACACAGTGAGTACAGAATCTGATTCAAAGTTTAATTTGATCTTAGTTTCCTTTTTTTCTTCTTGAAGAATTTGGATTTAACATGACTTCTAAGAATTATAAAACTACATGAAAAAAATGAATATACTCGTATTAGACCAATATCTATATCCGATGTATGAATATTCGAGTCCTTTTTAATGTTTTTTCGGATGGCAATTTTGCAGATGGGAGTGCTGCTTCGGACAAGATAAATTCAGAACCTGAAAGGAAGTTAAAGCCAGTCTCACATCAGAAGGATCCTCCACTTAGACAGATTCACTCAACTCCTCCACAAAATGTACAGGTACTATTCCTACTGCCAAATTAGAACCTGTAAATTAGGATGATATATGTTGATACAAATTCTATGTTATTTATACATTTTAGAATATTTTTGAAGCATCTGTGTAACTTGACCTTCAAAGATCCTTTAAATACATACAGATTTTAAAAATATATTAGACATATTCATATCGAACCCATCTGCCAAGATTTATTAGGTTTGACAGAGTTGAGAATGTCCAATATCGAGCAGTGTTTAAGATTAGATGACATGGCATGACACACGTAAACAAGTTGTCTCAGGGAGTATGTCAGAGGATAGACAGACAGAGCAATATCTAGACAACAGATAAATAACCACATATAGATTTCAAACACAAGCGCACCTTTACTATTTTTGTGTATCGATGCTGATGAAAAATGTCTGAGGATTCTTGAAATGATAATGTTTTAAGGCTCCAGGTCTTGTTACCGGTGGTTAAGCTTACATGATTTTGATGGCTCCAAGATAAAGCTCGAGACGATCAACTCAGCTGATAAGAAGATATACTTTTGGAATTACCGGTAAATCCATAAAATGATTGAAAGCTCGTAAGTACCAGTCAGAGAAATGATAATGGGAGAAATTACCTGTAGAAGAACTTCATCAGATTTCATTGTGAGGCCTCAACTTCAGCTGCCCCACCATCTGCAGTCCCATACGTTGATGCATTCTCACAAGTTTCTAAGCAAGGGCTGTTAAATGGCTCCAAATGTTGGGAATCCATCAATGGGGAAGGAACTTCTAATGCCTGGTGTGGAAGGTTTTGTTTAACTTGTGAATCGTCGGATATGCAACCCAGTGACGAACTCATTAAACCCGCAGATTTATGTTCAAATGATAACTTTGAGGAAGTAGGTGATTCGGGTGTCTTGGTATACTTTCTCGACAATTCCAGAGGCTGATGGAAGAGTAAATGAGCTACAGTTCGGTCAATGGGATTGGTCTCAGTTTCTGCATCAGACATCCTGCAAGATTATATATTCAAGTTAAAAATAAAAGACTGCATTAAGGGTTGAAGGTGGGTATTTTTAAGTAAAATAATGCTGTTGATTTCATGGAAAGTTGAAAAGAACAGCTTTAAAATGATATAGTATAAATATCAAAAAGTTAGCAAAATAAAACCCCATTAATGCTTTTGAGTTCTAAATTTATTTGAGGTGACTGGATCGTGAAAACTTGAGAACTTCTAGCAAAGGTGCAAATAATCCATACAGACAACAGAGTAAGCATGTACCATCTTTAACTTACACGAGGATAAACACACTGGCTGTTGATAACATGAAAGTTTTTATGTTGCCCTCTAAGTGCATGAAAATCTCAAGACACTATAATGAAATGGGACAGTGCAGATGAAAGGTTTCAGCTAGACACAATTTCATTGTTGGATTCATTAGGATTTATAATTCTAATTCTCAAACTATATAAGCCCATATTCTTTGTCACAAGTGTCTAATAGTGACGAATTGTTGGATTCATACAAATATTTGTATGAGAACTGAAATTGATTTCATTACCTTCCCAGGTTCCTCTACGGTTATTTCCGGCATGTATTAGCTGTTTAAGTTAAAAGGCTCTAGTAGCTAAATTAGGGGGGCGGCATTTGAACATCCAATCGAATCAAATCATCCAGTCTAACTATGAATAACCTAACATGTTGTTCTACACCAACATAATTCCTTGTCCTGCTAATCTTCCTAAAATTATCGGTGATAAAGCTCTAAAGGTTTCTGTTTGTTTCAAACTAACCAAGTCCCCCAAGGGGTTGCTGCCTACTGGAGGACATAAACGAAGGGGACAACAACTGCAGAATTCTAGCCAATTCTTCACTCACCACTCATTGGTGCAAGATCTTCAATACATCAACCTAAGGGAACAGAAAGGGGGAAAAAAAGATGTTTCTATCGATATTTTTCATCTTGAATCAAATTCAATTGTGCTTCCGTAAGTCAGAAATCATCCCTTAATGGTGCAAACCTAAGGTAATCAAGTGCTATTTAATTTTAGTAAAACCACTGTAGATTTCATGACTTCGATTAACCTTTCCAAGAACAAGAAAAAAATTGTTTTAATTTTGAATTAAATTAATTGCAACAGCAAAGAGTTCACTAACCTGTTGTGATTATCATTTTCTTCTTTTGCAACTTTATTTTCATCCCTGCTACTTTTGTTAGCGCTGCTGGTGTCACTATCATAATGTCTCTGCATTGCATTTTGAGCCAACCGGAACAAGCTATCTCTTATGCAAAGTCTAATTCTCACATCCAACTGCAAAAATTGATTTATCGATGTCATACATTCCTTATTAGTCAAAAATGAAGAAAAATTCTTCAGTAACTCAAGCATACCTTTGTGATTATATCTTGTAGTTGATAAAGTACTTTCTCCTCCAGCGAATAGTCATCAATTGCAACAGAGACTGTATTAGAATCATCTTGCTCTTGAGGTGAGCCCGGGTCAAAAGAGGCAGGAGTCCTAACGTCTTCAACATCAGCTCCCCCAATGTGCTGAAATTGATCTTGTTGAGTAGATTTTTGAATGGAGGAGTGGCTGGTACAAGGAACTTGATTGCTAAACTGCTGCTGTTGCTTCTGAATGGCAAGCAATGCTTGCATTTGTTGGCGTCGCCTCAATTTTTCTATTTTCTCCTGAGGTGTCATGCTCAAGGATGTTGCAGCAGCCTGAACTGATCTGTTTACATGATTGGCCTTGCCAGGTGAAACATCACAACAAGAAAGTATGGGTTGCTGGTAAAATTCCCCAGATTGGATGTTGGACAGAGCAGGCAAGGCAGAACATTGGTTTAAAAGATTCCCATATGTGGAAGAGGCTACAAATGAATTGGAAATATGTTGGTACTGCAGTGAGTCACTTCCTTGAAGCTGCTTCTGTTGATTCACAACTGAAGTTGGAGAAGATTTTAGCATGGAGGTTGCCAAGTTATTCTCATATTCAGCCAACGGGTTTCCAGATGGAGCCCAGGTATCGAATAAGTTCGGTACTATTTTTGCCTCACCTATTTCTTCAGGAATTTTTGGAAATTCCAACAGCGTTTTCAGCCTGCCTGCCTGCAGAGAGAAGTATTAAATCAGAAATAACACATTGGCCTCTTAAAGGGAGCACACAGATTTTATAAATGCAGAAAATTAATGAAATAGGTTATTGCGTACTCATAACGCCCTCCCTATGGTTGTGACTGAGCCAAGCCAAACTCATACAGAAAGAAACTCAAAAGAAGTTATTCTAACCATCTTTTAGCTACTCTGAACTCCAAGCTATATCAGCATCTACCAAAAGCTTGAATAAATTTAGAACTAACATTGACACAAAGGATAGAAAGCTATTTTTGTTCTTTACTTGAAAGCAGATAATCACAGCTAAAATGTCAAAGTTAAATATGTATATATAGGAGGCATTTTAGGCCTAGACAGTTTTCACAAGAGAACTTGTTAGCGATTTTCCATGGAGAAAAAGTGCCAAGCTAGACCCACTAATTTTCAAGCACCTGATAAATAAATTTGTTCAATCTATCTTGTTTATAGCTAACAAAACCATTAATTTAATATACTACATAGAAAGATGCTAGGCTATTTTCTGCATTGCTATACAGCATACACGAAAGGTTCTATACACTTACTCATATAGTTCTATAAATACACACAAGGATGATGCATCATAAAACTCACAATTCCAAGGACCAGGGAAAGCAATATTTTATTCTAAATCTCTTGAAGAAATACCACAAACCAAAGATAATTTGAATAATCAAGTATGAAGAATATGATAGGAATACCTTATTAGCCAATTCATCACTGGTCATCACATTTTCAGCACCCAGATGAGACTTTGATGCACTGGTTTTACTCATGCTTTCCACATTTATCTGTGTAAGTGGAAATAGCATGTTATTACTGGGTTGGGTTGGGTTGATGATGCTGAAAGCATAAGTAACAAAGAATTGATCATACTGCATGTTGATACACCTGCTCTTCAATTATGAAGTTTCTTTTATCTCCAGGACAATCCTCATTATGCAGACCATGAGAAGTGAAACCATCCATTTTCCCATAGCTAAGGCTAAATGACTGGTTATCTTGCTGCTCATATTCACTTTTGATTTCCAAATGCTCAGGTGCATTCTTTAATGCTCCCATCTCTAGACCAGGAGAGTCAACGGTCTTAGGAAAGGATTTTCCTGGACTGTCTGTTACCTCTTTGGATGAGGACCATAATTCAGAAGCACTTCCAAGGCTTACATTGCCAAATATTGGGTCATCATTGCTGCAAAATCATAACTTGTGAGAATATTGAGTCAGATGGATGTCACAGCATATGAAAAAGGGGAAATGATGAGAACATTATGACTGGTGTTCTCTTTTCCCCGAGAGGGGGGGGGGGGACAGATAACAATGGTATATAAATTGGACAACCTGTGTGATCAAGCTGGTTTAGGACTTGCAGGTTCTTTAGTCCCACATTTGAGGTATAAAGAACAATTATAAGAGCAAATGAACCCAGAAAATTTTCAATACCAAATTTACATTGAAAATCGATAGTCATTTATGTGAAGCCATGATGGTTGTTAGTTCCAGGCTGACAAAAGTTGTCAACTTGTGGTTACTTACTGAGTTGAAAAGGAAACACGAGAACCATAGTACTTGCCTGACTGCAGAAATACCAATCTTCCACACTAGATTGTTAAGACAATGCTTTCATAAGCTACAATTAAGGTGTGAATTGTGCTTTACCTAAAAATTCGATCAAGATCATCAAAACTTCCAATGTTAGCCCAGCTGTAGTCAACAAAATCACCTTGTTCTTTACCTTCATCCGGATTTTGAAAATTTTCAGGATCTTTACCAAGTTCGGTTGTCTCTGATGTCAAGAAAGGTGGATAATTAGGGTCATAAAACAAAAAGGAATAAAAAATTGCTATTGGCTTTAGTCTGAATAACTAATATTCTCACCACTTTTTGAACTGCATTTAGTTACTTCGACCAAACTATTAGGGACTTCATTCCCCATGGAGTCCTGATCAGTTTTGGCTGCATTAGACAGAGATAACTCCGGCCACGAGCCAATGTCAACTCCTGAAGTGTCAATCCCTCCGTTTGTGTCGAAATCGGAACTCCCCTCCAAATTTCTTCCATGAAGATCAAATTTATCCCCAGGTGTCTTTTGCTCACTAGACTGTATGGTAGCAGTTGCTTGACTCCATTCCTCCTTAGAACAACCGTTTTCACTTCCCTCCGGACAAGCTATCACATGGCTATCCGTCTCTCCAGCATCATCCCATATTATATTTGTTATCTGCAAATACATAAACACTCATATCACCATCCAATAATGTATTATCATATATTTAAGCGGCCAAATAATCATATTTAAGCAAAAAGAAACTAGAAAGTTAGAGAAAGTTGAAACTCCATGATTAAGGTGGGATGAAATTTTAGTTAAGAATATAAGCTGTTTTGTTACGTACAATCGCGCACTCATGATCATGAAGTAAAACAGGTTTCTCATCAAAGCACTTGAGAAGTAATCTGTAACTTCTTTAATGGAATTTTACAAATCATGGTACTCAATTCTCAATAACAAAACTCTCCAAATCAAGATAAATGGTGCTAAACTCCTACGCTACTGGAAAGAAAATATAATGAAAGTTGTTATTAAAAGACGCAATTAAAATATATAATATAACATGGTAACAACAGATATAAATCTTAAAATAATACATCAAGTAGCTTCTATCTATCTAGGTTCAACAGGTTCCCTTGGTACTTGGAGAGCTCTACCAATTAAAGGAAACTTCTCTTATAAACTAATAAGCGGCGTTTTCCCTAGAGGATCTGTTTTGTTTTCGTTCATGAAAACCCATGTGAGGATCCCCATGAGATTATACATGAGAGAAGCAGTGTTAAATGATCTCCCCCACCCCACCCCACACACTTACTGTCCTAAACCAATTGGCATATGTTTTCAGTTTTTAAACTCTAGTTCTTTCCTGTACTGATCATAATATGTCCATTCGCACTGTTCTTTTAATTCATCCATATTTCAGTTTTCGAGATTCTGCATAAGATAGAATAAACTCTCCATAAACACAAACACCATTTCACTCTTTCTAGGTCCAAACCCAAACTCTTTATAATGAATTGTTCTAATACCTGATAAAGACCAAAGCATAAAACATCCTTCAAACAAATTCGAGACTAAAGTAATCCTTCAAACATCCTTCAACTCCAGTACAACTTATCACATTAGCCTTGCTTTACTATAACTCTAACATCAACCTCATGCCAAATATCAGAACTCTTCTTTTACCTAAATCCCACACTATAATTTTGCTTTCAACTCAAGCATGTGCTGACTATAGTTACTAATAATTGATGTTTCCAACACAATCTTAAGACAAAACATTTACTTAAATTGAAATCTAAGGGGAAAAAAAACCCAAACAAAAAATAACTTCTTTTTAAGAATAAAAGTTCGACTTAATTACCTCTTCTTCGTTCCAATCAAACATCTCAAAAGAAACCGCAGTTAATCACGAATCCATCACGAGCTCAAATTACCCCACACATCGCCAGTTTCCACCAAATAAATTTAAAGAAAATACAAACAAACTACAAAGAGAATAAATAAAACATACCGAAAGTGGAGATTTTTTTAAATATTTGTAATAAAAAAATGTTTTTCGGAATGAGAAGATAAAAGCAAATGGAAGAGTTACAGAGTAAACACAAGAACAGAGACAGGAGAGAGAAAATTAAAAAATAGATAAATAAGAGAAAAAAATTGGGTGAGGATGGTGGGACCCATTAGACGTGACGTGGTAAGCTAATGGCAGAGATGATGACACGTGTGAAAGGCGTATCTAAAGACGTGGTTAGGAATAAGTCGATCTATTGCTGATTTGTGATTGGGGCCAGCTTTATTATAACATGAAACATGAAGTTGCGATTATTGGTAAAATTACATTTGTATCCTTTATACTTTATCATCTTTTCATATACATCCCTAAACATAAAGTTTATCCTCTCATTATAACTTATAAATAATCATTTATTTTTTATTTACGTTAAAAAAAGGTATAAATTCAATTTTAAAAAAATAAGGTGAATAGATTTTATTAATTAAAATCAGAGACGAAGATATATGAGATAAAGAGATAGAATTGTCTTCTACCTTAAGAATTTTTTTATTTAAATATTTTAAAATTTTAATTTATTTATAAATTTACTCATTACTTTTAAATATTTACATTTTTATCTCTTAAATCTAGATTATGACTTTATCTCTAATTAGAATCACATATGACACGATAAATCATGTTTATCTAACTTATAAAATAATCATTTTTTCTAGCACAAACCATCTAGCTTCATCGATTGAAAGAACAGTTGTTTCTGGAGGACACGAGTTCGAGCACCAATACTGTCAGTACAGTGATTGAGCGATCAATGTCCAATGATTGAGAGTATATATTCTAGAACAGATACTACAGTACTCACTGTAACTAAAAAAAAATTAGAATCGAATAAAGAACTAAATGCAAATCACACCAGGGGTATAAGCAAAATTATTCCTTTTTTAATCTTCTTTGCTACATTTTCTAATTTTAGTGTCTTGTCTGAATTGCTCCTTCGACTAGAAAGCTCTAGGGTTTGCTTTGCCGTGTTGGGTAACTTTCCATGTCGCTGTCATGATCCCTGCTTTCTTCTTTTCTGGTAAATGTGCAAATATAGACATGATTAAAGCTTTGATTAGGCTGATTTATCCCAAGATGCTAATTTTTAATATCATATATATATATATATAATACCAAAAAATAATTTTTAATTTAATAGTTTTTATAATAATTCGTCTAATTAGTATGACGAGTTCTATATTATCTTTATTTTTTTTAAAAAAATAATTCGTGAACTTTAAAATCTTAAAAGAAATAAAAATTGAGGTGAGCTCAGACTTATTTAATTTCCTTTTTCTTATGTAAAGCCACTCTTTTGTCATATCACATATCAAAACAACATTCAAAAGGGGTAGCTCAGAATGGCATGGATTCCACCATTCATGGCAACATCCATCCCAACAAAGACTCCATGGATATATCACTTACTTTTTATCTAAGCTCTATGCACTGCAGTGTTTATTCCTAACACAGAAGCAAAGAAACCCTAAACCTTGACCTGGTTCGGTCGATCAACGCTGCCTACAATGCAGATTGGAAAATCATCTCTGCAAGCTCCTGTAACAACACACAAAATTTGTCATCTCCACATTGCATGATGTTTTATGTCTATAGAATGTATACAGGATATTGAAAAGCATTGCCTTCTGTCATGTTCTGCAGTTAGTTTTATAACTAGGATCGATATTTGTTCGTACGTATCAAACAATCGAATATCAAAGCTCTCTATTGGCTTGGGTTATATCCGGTGTTCGAAAAACGTATAAATGTTGTTAAAAGTAATGTATTAACTAGTAACTACCTGCTTGGCTGAAGCAACCTTGGGCTCTCCCCATTCCATGGCTTTCTTCTCAAGCATTTCAAAATCTGCTTTACCAGCCTGTTTGATAATGGATTACTTGCATTAGGGGTTTCACCAAACGAAATGTAAACTTCAGACAAAATAAATAAGTGCCTCACCTCGATCTGGCCACCAAGTTCTGTGTCGAAACTGGAATATCGTTTACGAACAAGCTCAGCCAAAGAACCATCCTATAACAACCATATCCATATTATTAAAATATAGGAAAGAGGACAGGAAAGTAAAACAAGCATTTGGTTAAATTTCGCCTCAAGTAGATGAAGATGAAAGCAATAGAGAAAACTTTGATATTTTATTACCTCAATCAGCTTAGCAGCATTTCGGAGCCCACGAGCCAAGGTGTCCATTCCACCAATATGAGCAATGAACAGGTCCTCAACATCTGTACTTTCTCTCCGTCTACAAAACAACAAAAAGATAATCAAATCATCTCGAACGGATAAAGATGATGAGAGTCTCGGTAAACACAGCACAACTGAAGAAATATTGAGGGAAAGTTTACATACAATTTCGCGTCGAAGTTGAAACCACCTGGTGCTAATCCTCCCTGTTACAAAAAGGTGAAAAGTGTAAAACCAGTGGAAGTAAAAGACTCCTTCAAGTATGCATTGTAATTACATAAGAATCCTTCCCATACATTTTTTATCACACTTAGCATAACCATGGTTGCCTCTCCAATATCGGTCATGAACTGATCAGTGTCCCAACCTGTATCGTGAACACATCAATATCCTTTGATATTAAGAGGATTTTAATGCAGAGTTGAAAACATGGAATAAGAGCACTGTAAAAATAGAATGTTTTGAAGTTATTGGACCATACCAACTTGAGGATCCCCAGTGTTTGCATCAATATTTCCTAACAATCCATTGATTCTTGCAGTCTCAAGATCATGATGACAGCTGTCAGTTACAGAAGCACCCTAGGTTAGCAGAGAGGAAACTCACATGCATGCAATTGTTGGGAAATTTTACTCGGAAACGATACACTAGTATAAGAATTTGAAGGCACCGAACATGACAAACCTGTGACCAGAGAGTGTAGCATGGTTGCACTCAATGTTAAGCTTGAACTCCCCTAGAAAAGCAAATAAGTAACCATGAGTTTACAAAAATGACAAGTTATCAACAATCATTTGGGAGGCACTGTTAGGGATTAGACAAGAATCCATTGGAGCTCACCAAGCAGCCCATATTTTCTCAAGAAGTTAAGGGTTGTTGCAGCATCCCAGTCGTACCTGTAAAAAATCAAGCATAATTCATATCCAGAACAGCAAACTTAATTGATATTACTAACTTAGAGTGGAAGGGATTGTTGAAATGTACTGATGTTTGGTAGGTTCTTGAGGCTTAGGTTCAATCAATAGAGTTCCTGAAGCAAGGAATTTTACATCAGAAATCCAGAAAAGAAAAGACGAGAAAATAACTACAAGTACATTTGCAGGAAAGAAAGTTAGCATATAGTCTTTAAGAGTATTGAAGGGAAATTACCGTTGAATCCAATCTTCTTTTTGTAGGCAACAGAAGCTCCTAGAAATCTTGCCTGCAAAATAAATAATAAAAAATTTGTAGTATATAACTAGGAAACCACATTGAAATTTTCAAAAAATCGCAATTGGGAAGATGCATGAAGCATTGAAAAACATTATTTCGCATATTTCTAAGTACAGAATGAAGAACAAATATACCAGATGATCAAGCTCTCTTTCCATGTCTGTGTTTAAGAGTGTTTGGTATCCCTCACGACCACCCCAAAAGACATAATTTTCTCCACCTAGATAATGTGTCACCTGTAGGAAAGGAAGACAAAGCAACATAAAAAGCAATTATCAGACATAAAAACAATTGTAACTTTAATATAAACACAAAATATACAGAAAGTTCCCTGTCAATGTTATATGGGGGTAGACACCCACCTCCATAGCTTTCTTGACTTGAGCAGCAGCATAGGCATAAACACCCAATTCAGAACTGAAAGGCAAGCAAGGAACAAAATGATCAAATCCTATGCACAATATACAAGTGATATATGCAAAACACTCAATTTAAGGATACCTTGTAGCAGCACCATGCATGTAGCGTGGATGCAGAAAGAGTTGAGCTGTACCCCATAGAGGACGGATCTTGTCACCCTGCATAGTCAAGAAAAAGAGATATTTGGAAAACATACAAGTCAGTCATGATGAAACAAGAATGTCAAATTATTTTGCTCAATGCGAAATCTGTGGCACACAGGTTTTTACACACAATTATATCTTCCCAATTACAGGATAACAGAGAACTAAAGAAACGAATATCCCAGATCTCGACAATATCCCTTCTCATACTTCAAATTAGAAGTCTATGATGTGAGTTGTTCTATTCCTTCCCATACAATCAAGCAATAATTGAAAATGAGTAGGATGACAATGGCCTAATAGATTTGATGGTCTATGTTCCTCATGCTAGAGAAGTAGAGAATCAGAGGTCTAAAACATTGTTCGAGGTCTACAACTGATAACTGAGAATCCATGGAAAGTTGACTTATATTGTTAACTTCTTCCATAAACGATAAACTAGTTCAACCCACTTAGGTGACATGCATATGTCCAACAAAATTGAAGGGTGGAATGTGGATGGATAACAACAGAAACCGTGCCTATTTACATATGTCATATTGATAAAAAAAATCTAGGCTGATATAAATAAACAAGCAAATAAGCTATAAGGAGATCTAAACTGAGAATGGGAAAACAAAAGGACATTAGGTACTTGGTCTCTACTGACGTAAAACAACAGCGTTTTCTATTTGAAAATTCAGCCATTTACCTGAAGTTCTTTAGCAAGAGCAACCACTTCATCCAAGTTTGAATTAGTTTCCTACAATAAACATAATAAAAAATGATACATAGACAATAGCTAAATAAAAACAGGAGGGTTGTTAAGACAACTTAGTCAAAACCAGATCATTTCCAACCATTCAGATATAAGAAACAACTTTAAGAATCAGCAGAAAGAACATCCAACCTGTAGGGTTTTGCCATCGGGAGCTATGTCCCTGTCATGGAAACACCATCTATCAACTCCAAGCTTGTTTAGGAATTCGAAGTTGGCTCTCACTGAAATTGTTTCAAAAAGGAGAAAAGAAAATTATCACATGACGTGAACTAGTATTAATCAATAATCAGAGACAGGTCGGCATAACTAACTATCATCTTACTTCTTCTTTTGGCCATAGCAATGGAATTGGTACCATCTTCCCATGGCCAATACTTTGTGGGTGCACCAAAAGGATCAGCCCCTGTCCCACGGAATGTATGCCAAAATGCAACACTAAATCTCAACCAGTCCTAAACCATTGACAAAAGTCAGCAACCATCAACATCTTGACAAATCTTATATAAGTTAAGATTGGAAAATTTGAAACCGACCTTCATTTTCTTCCCAAGAATCACTTCTTCCGCATTGTACCATTTGTATGCAAGTGGATTCTTGCTTGAAGGACCCTGCATTAAAAAAATACCATTTTACGACACATTTTCAGACATTTAAAAAGTTACCCTACAGTAAAGCCAACACCGGTCCTGCTATTTTATAACTCTCACTGCAAATGTTTCAAAAAGGAGCAAAGAAATCACTCCAAATTTGAATTGAGAACCATTTCCAGATTGCTAATAATTCCAAATAAAGTTGTATGGTGTCAGAGCACAGAATATTTTAACCCTTTAAAGTGTTATTCGGCACTCTAAGCAACCCTTATCCACTGCAATTAACTACAGTAACCTTCATTTCCTCTGCAACTGCAGTATAGGCAACCACAATTTAAATCCTACTGGGTATGTAACCCCTTTTAAGCTATTTTATGATTCCAATCTTTAGAGCTGATACTAACCACACTCGACCATGATTCATTTCCTCTGAAACTGCAATAAATACAACCTAATTTAAATTCTGAAGGGGATGTAACTCTCTTTTACCTCATACTTAATTTTGGGAATTCCAGGGAAGAATTCCCCTTCCCATTCACCATCTTCACCACATTTTTCACCGAGATCAGCAGGGCATGTTTCGGGGACAGAAATCTACATGCAAAAACTCAATTCCAGTTCACAATAAGTAAAAAAAAATAGAAGAAACATAATGTATACATACAGAATTCAATTAAACATTAAAAAGTGAGGCTCTTTTAAACTTTTTTACCGCCATGAAAAAGAGCACATTCATAGAAAGAACTAGTAACAAAATCCTCCCAGCCATACTTCTATTCTCTAGCATCATGCAAACTATACCCTGCAAAAACATAATCAAACAATAAATACAAGCAATCCTATAAGAAAAACAAAATAATTTGAAGCATCATTCATATCATCGTAGATTGAGTTTAAACACGGAAGAAAAAATCAAGCTTTTAATCAGCATAAATAATTGTCAGAACAACTAATGGTTTTGACAGTAACCAAAATATTCACTTCCCATGTTAAAAAAAAAAGATCTATTTGTTCTTTCTGATGATTACCCATCATCGGACATCACATAAAAACAACAAAAATGTTTAAAAAATGGATTTTTACCATACATGTAAACTATGGCATAAAGATACAGAATAATAATTAAAAAAAAAAAGGCATAAAGAGTTGAGAAAGATGAAGGGCTTACAGATTTGATGAAGAAAAAAAAATTAAAAGGGTTATGATAAGAAGAGTTGAAGCGAGCACTGAGGACGAGGAATCCGTCTTTATAGCTAAATTGAATTCAAGATAACTTTTTTACTAAACAAATATATGATTTTGGATAGGGTGGATTACGTGTGTCACCGTCAGTCTTAAGGTTTTCTTTGGATATCTTTTAGCCAACTTTTAAGGAATGCTACACGGTATAGGTTAGATGCAGGAAATGGACTCTCTTATATATATACACAAGAATGGGAGTCTTTTTTCTAAAATATATATTTATGAAAAAATAATTTTAAAAAATATTAAGTTACTCTTTAAGAGTAGACAGTTTAGATACACCTTAATTTGTTTTTTTATTATAATTTAAATATGTTTTTTTTAAGAAATAATATATTAAAAAATATTTAAGTTTTTTTATTGATCTTCAGATTTTAGAGTCTAAACCTGATTATTCTAGACTGACCCGCATCACACATCTGACTTTGGTGAGTGAGTCTTTCGGTAGGAATTTTTTGGATACATAACGCCTCGAACCTGAAACTAGGTTAAGCGGAACCAAACTGCTTATCACTTGGACCGACCCCTATTGGTAAAACCAGTGTTTCTTTAATAGATAATTAATTATTATTTTAAATAAAATTATATAATTCTTTACTTATTAATTCAAATACTAATTGATAATTAAATTTAAATCTCATTGTAATTTTAGTAATCAGAGGATAATCGATAATAATAAGAACTTAAAAAGAATTAAAATACTTTAGACTCCTTATTGTGAAGGAAATGAGATAAACAATGCTCATAAATCAGAGTTTTTGTATAGAAGAACCAGGAGCTTACAAACTATAACAAACATATCAATGCAATATATTATATATGTATTGAATAATAATCTAAGACTTGTCTTCTTCAACATCTCCACGTGCAATTAAGCCAAGCATGAAATCCTTGTAAAGGCCTGAAAGACTGGCTGGTATCTTATCAGGAACATAACCCTCCTTCATCAACACATCCTGCTGAGTCACAATCACTCGACTCAGGGATGCCTTTGAGTCCTCGTCAGCATCAGCATCCACAGCTGCTAACATAACCTGAACAAAAACACAGAGTAACTAGGAATGGAACTCGAAACCGAACACGATTTCTTCGTGCAAGAATCTTACCCGGGTGAAATATGCTTCAGGGGTACAGAGGCATTCTATAGTGTCTTTTAGAATTCCATCTTCAAGATCCTAAACAAAAAATAATTAAGAACTGTTTTCATATAAGTATTTATCTTTTTGAGTTCAAGTATATGTTGTACCTGAGTGAGGGTCTTGTCATAGGTTTTGTTGTAGTGTTGATACAGTGCTTGAAGATGTGGTTTGCTCCTGGTAGCGAGGATCATGACCGCGTCTTCGCGATCGAGAGGGTTGTTCCCATCGCCATTGTTGAGTGCATCGTAAAGGATTTGAGCTTCAGATTTTACAACATCCTCTTTTACAATCGGACCTTCATATCTGTAAGCACTAACAAGTGCTACCAAGAGCTGGATTTAAGAGTTTAACTCGATTAATACAATCATTCTTAAGATATGGTATCAGAGAAGTTCAGAATTCAAATCTCAACATTTATAATCCATTTTCATACCTTACGCTCGCTAGCTTTAATGTGGGTAACAAGATCTTCGTCGATGGAGCTGTGGAATAGGGAATGATAAGCCTTCCTAGCACCCAATAATTGATTAGATGATCTTGTACATGCAATCTCCACTATTATATTGTAGTGTTTTGGACCCTTTTTGATTGCTTCTTCAATCAAACGAGCATCTCTTTCCCATGGGTGTAAGAGTGAAAGCACCACAGCATCCTAACAATAAAAGAATTAAGTCAAAAAATTAAATTACGGTATCAAAATTTTAAAAATAATAGCATAATTTTTTAAAACGAGTAAGGAGAAAATTTAAATTACCGTATCAAAATTTTAAAAACTCTCATTATTTTAATTTTACAAATATTGTAGTCAAGACACACAAGATATGAATCTAATTGATTAGATGATCTTGTACATGCAATCTCCACTATTATATTGTAGTGTTGGTGAGGCTTTTTTTTTTACATTTTTTAAATTTTATTTACATTTTAAAGTTAAATATAATATTAAAGAAGGTGAAGTAAATAACCATGGAAATTCTAATAATAATAATAACTCAAAAAACAAACCCTGAATCGGTTGAATTGGTTTTGGAGATTTCTTATGTACGATTGCTCCAATCTCTGAAATCCGTTCTCATCTTCAGTGAACAATTTGGGACATCCCGTCCTTAGGGATTTTTTGTGCTCATCACTTGACTTTGCGAGTATACCGATTAGTGATTTCTCATCCACTCCGATCCCTGCAAAAATAATCATTATAATAATAAATACTTGTAAATAAATGAATCTTCGCCGGAAAGCAGTCATTACTAATTTACTAGTAAATCTGTCCTGAATCGCTAACTTTTTCCGGTTACCGGAAATACAAATCATCGTGAAAATTCTTATTTTCCAGAATCAATTAATACGAAGGATCAAAAGAGAAGCATTATGAGAACTAAGTTGAGAAACAATTTTCTTGAAAGATCATATCGATTAATATAAATTAAAGTTGGAGAAAGTAATTGAGTGAACCTGAGAAGGCTTTGTCCAGAGCTTCAATACTATTTGGAAGATCCATTAATGGAGTTTTTACTGGAGAAAATAGCTTGAGTTTTTTTGAAGAGAAAATAGCTTGAATTTTATGAGTGAAATTTCTAAAGACGATAAATATATTTATATGGAGCTAGGAAGGTTTTTTTAGTCATTCTGGTATCTATTAATGTTATTTTAGAAGAAAGGGAAAAACTGAAAAATCATAAACCAAAGCATAACCAGAAACAAATTACTGGTTTAAGTAACGCTTTTCAACTGTTGAAAAAACAAACAGTAACGTCAATAATTAATAATTCTATGTAAAGAGTAATGTTTCTTATCTTTACAATATAGTCCCCTGATTTTCAACATATACCACTTTACCCACTTTTATTGTTTTAACTAGACCCGTAAATGAGGCAAGATAAATTACAAGTTACTCGAGTTCGATTCAGTAAAAATTTAGTTAATGCTAGACTTAATTGGACTTAATTCGAGGTCGAGTTTGACTTAAGTTCTTAACGAGTCAAGTCGAGTTTTTTTGATACTCGACTCAAAAAACTCGTAAGTTACTCGAAAATATAATATAATAATTTTTAAATTTTTTATAATTTAAAATATAAAACCCTAAACATAAAATCCTAAAATATAAACATAAGTCCAAACCTTATAATCTAAATTATAAATTCTAAACCCAACAACATAAACTCTAAACTAACACACTATACCTTAAAATTAACAAGTTTAAGTTTACACAACTTGTATCATTTTTTTTGACAGTACTTTAAATGAGACGTGACAAATGATGTGTTACTCGAGTCTGACACAATCAAAGATCGTTCAATACTTGATTCGATTGGGCTTGAATCAAGCCCGAACTCGACTTGAGCTTTTAACGAGTCGAGTCGGGCTCAAATTTCTCAAATTCGTCAAAATTTACTTGAACTCGATTTAAAATCATAACAAACCGAATCGAGTCCAATACTACTTAAACTCAACTTGACTCATTTACACCACAACTTCCGGCTCCAACATTTCTTTTATTTATTTATTTTTTCTTTTTGTTGGACTTTCAACTATTGTTATAACCTTGACATAACCCTCCCTTGTAAGTGACAGAAACAATAATTATCATGTGACTCGTTAATAAAATGATGAATTTTTAATTTTAATCAGTCAATAATCTTAAATATTAAGAAAAAAAAAGAATAATTAGTAATGAAGATATTAGTATTTTATTATAATGACGTTTCAAAACATAGTTTTTCCTCTCATGATGTTATGGTACAGAATAAAAAATAAAACTCATGTTATTTTTTTAATATTTAAAATATAAAAATGTTCCAATTGACTGTGTGTGAGGATAATATATAATATAAATTGATGATGACTTCTTATAAAGAAAAAAAAATCATATATATGGCAAATTTCTATAAATGTGACAATAGTTTTTTTTCTTTAAAATACAATATTTGTTAGATTATTTTTAAATATAGTTGGTGAGAAAGAAATCAGATTTTACTGTTTATTTTATTCTTTGAGAGTAAAAATGTTAAAGAAGATAGAAAATGATTCCTATTTTATTTTTTACGATAAAAATAATAATTTTTAAAAAATAATAATGTAGACGGTATCGTATTTTAAGAGGAAAGGGAATATATATATATATATATTGAGCTAAAGAAAATTTTGTGTTTTTAAGTTTTTCAATTAAAAATATTTTTTTGAAAAAGTTAATGAATATATATACAATTAAATCTGTTATTATTGTTAGAGGCGAATATTCGATCGAATCTAGTTAAAAAATTGAGTTTTTTAAATTGATGTGTTATATTTTATAATTGAAGCTTTATTTTTTTTTTATTTGAATCCAATTTATGAAATTCAAGTCGAGTTCAAGTCGGATCGAGTTTTTGAATTACTATACAAATTTAATTATAATTATAATATAATTTAATTTTAATTTAAACGACTTCTTTGATCATATAATATATCTAATTAAAAAACTCAATTAAAACTTTAAAAATAATCCACTAATAACTAAAAAAATTTAAATTATTTAGTTTATTCAAAAAAAATTATAATATAAACCTTATTTTTGAAAAATCAGACAAAAGCATCCCGACATCGCAGCCTTGGCATTTTCAGACAAAAGCATGTCAATTTCGATATTTTTTATTTTATAGACTTTACAACTGTCATTATAATGTTGACACGAATTCTTTTTATTTTTATTTTTTTATAAAACCTAATCTTGTCGACCATTAATAAATGACGTATTTTTAGTTTTAATCTATAGGATAATCTTATATATTAAGAAAAATTAGTAACGAAGACATTGTTATTTTCGTTGTATATTGTTTTAAAAAGCATTGTTTTCTTTTTCACGATGTTATTGTACAAAATATAAAATAAAACACAGGGTATATTTTAAATATATTTAAAATATAAAGTATTATTGTTGACTATTTTTGATGATAATATAGATGCTGCCAGAATTACGTCCATTCTAAAAGAAAATTGCACGGCATTCATCGAATTTAACCTCATAGAATAGGGATTGGTTTCTATTCTACCTTAACACATGATTCACCTTTCCGATAATACAGCACGTGTTCATTATGAATTCCGACACCGGACCCTCACCCATTGGCTTTTCAGACAACTCAAGAGCACGTCCCATGCACAGCAGAAATCATTTATCACCACAATATTAGGACTATCCACCACACATATCGACTTTTATGTCTCATCCTTCAATTTTAAAATTTAAAATTTAGAATTATAGTTTATAATTTAAAATTTTAATATTGAGGTATAAAAAATAACATCAAAAAAAAAATATTAGATAGGTCTGATTCACTATTCTCATCCAATAATAATTTCTTATCTCAAGGTGAATCATTATCTTTTTATTACATGTCATTAGATATATATTATATCTTATTGAATAAAACCATAGATGATATAATAAGTTAAAGGCATAAAGATAATTTTAATCAGTAACGTTTATAATTTTTATCGTTTTGGCCTTTATTCTTTTTTTTGATAAATTTAGCCCTTAACCTATATCTTTTTAACAAATAAATTATTTTTTAACTATTATGATAACTGGCCCGTTAAAAATCTAATAATAATGACATGTTATATGCATATGATAATATATTTTAAATAACATGGCATCTAACCTATCAAATACATACATATATATATATATAATATAATTTTATTTTAATATAAAATATAAAACAATTAAAATTTAAATAAAATATTAAAAAATTAATTAATTCTAAAATAAAATGCTACTAAAGATTCTCAACCCTAACTACGATATAATCAAAATTTTATCTTAAAAAAATTAATTAATTTCGAACTGTATTCATATTTTTTAAGATATAACTTTAATTCTATCGTAGTTATGATTGTGAATATTTAGTAGCCTTTTATTTTAGAATTAATTAATTTCTAATATTTTATTTAAATTTTAATTATTTTATATTTTATATTGAAATATAATTATTATATATATATATATGTATTTGATAGGTTAAATCTCATTTAAAATATATTATCATATGCATATGACATGTCATCATCGTTAAATTTTTAACGGTTCAATTATTATGGTAGTTAAAAATAAGTTATTTGTCAAAAAGATATAGTTAAGGGCTAAATTTATCCAAAAAATGAATAAAGACCAAAATAATAAAATTATAAATGTTAAGGGTTAAAATTATTTTTATGTTTAAATTAAAAGTCAAGATCATGTAATAATTTCTCCGGATAAATTTTTTTAAATTTGACCATCCTAGATAAAAAGGATATATGATTTAATAAATATTTACCATAAATATTGGACTGGATTGACGTTTAATTAATTATGAAATTAGAAGAATACCTATTCAAACTTTTTTTTTCTATTTATCAGGATATTTATTTTTAAAAAAAATCTTTCGTCTCTATCTTCGACAACAAGAATCTTACGAAACAATTATTGTCTGTTTAAGTAAATCATATTCCTCTCCTTGTAGTTCAACAATGTAGATATTATCAACCATTTCTTGCCTAACAAAGTGAACGACGCCAAACCTACCAACAACACGAGAAACGCATGTTAGTTTAGTTATATATAGAAAAGTTAATTTAGTTTTATATTAACCCTCGATTATTAAATCAGTATAACGGATAAATGAGATTAATAATATAAATTACGAAGATTATCACTTGAAAATAAATAAATAATCTTAAGTATTTATTATTATTATTATTAATATTATTATCTAACGGTCTAAAAGATATGAAACTAAATAAATTTTACATCACGTTAGTAAAAATTGTCTATTCCTGGTTAGGAGATAAAAGATTCTATTTGTGAGAAAATAATTTCAAGACTAAATGAGAATTTTTTAAAAAATCTAAAAATAAATTTAATTAAAAATATTTAAGAATTAAAATTTTAATTTTCTAGAAGATAAATATTTTTACCAAATTTTGTAAGGCCAAGATAAATAGATTACCAAAAAGCTATAGCTAAATTTATGAACTTATCTTAAAAGCTTTATTTTCTTTTTTAAGACATGATATTCGAATCTCAAACCAAAACTTTTTTTATATAGCAAAACCCATAATACTATTAGTAATAGATTTTCTAAAGTCGGGTTTTCTGTAAAACTGGACAACTTCATGGAATTTAAAATATATAGGTAAAAACTAAAGGGTCTTTTAGTATTTTAATTTCCTTTTAATTTCCATATTTTTTATTAATAAAAAGAAAGTAAATAATGTAATTAGTCATTAAATTGTTCATGTTTTTCTATTTTCACCAATAAATTATTATTTTGAATAAAACTGTTTTTAATATAATATTTTTTTTATTTTGATAATAATATTACATTTTCCTGTTTTAGTAATTAATTTATTGCTTTTATATTGTGTTGGTCATCGAATTATTATTTTTTATTAATTTTTAATAGTGAATGACTAAAATTAAAAAAAACATGATGCTCTAGTTATAATTTTAACAAAAATAATAATTTAAATATTAAATAAAAAAATAATTTAATAATCAACGGTGTTGTTTATCCTCAATTTTTTAATAAAATTTAGAATAAAAAATAATAAATAATTTTAATAATTTAATATTATTTAAATAAATCTTAAAATTTTATTTTGTGTACGTAAACAATTATGTCAAAAAGATTATTTATTAAAATTAGATATAGATTAATAAGAGCCTGGAAATCGTGAGGGAGAAAGTAAAACAATTATAGCGATTATAACTCCTAATGTTTGGCAGAGAATTCGGAGGGAAATCAACAGAAACTGAAGAAAGTGCATAAGAAACTGAGTCTCAGCACTTATGAAGAGTTTTAAGAAACTTCTTTCGGGTAAACCAAAAGCTCACATCCCTGAATCTAGTTTTGTGTGTGGAGGAATGGGGTCACTTAAAACTCTTGAGGTCGTTCCTTCTCCTGAAGAAGACTCACAGAAACTCAAGAAAGCTTTTATAGGTTCTCAATTTTTTATCATTTTGTTTGTTTTTTCCTTTTGTTTCCCGAGAATCTGGTTTGATGTTGTTGTTGGGAATTTGTTTAGGATTGGGGACAGATGAGGACATGATAATTGAGATATTAGGCCATCGAGATGCAAACCAAAGGAAGAAGATTAGAGAAACGTATCACCAGCTTCACAATGAAACGCTGATTGATGGTCTTAAGAAAGAAGTTTCTGGTGATTTTGGAGTATGTTGGCTTCTGTTCTTTGTTCCTTATGTTGATTTAATTGAGATCAATTTAAATTTTCCATCGTTTTTGATGATTGTCTGTTGAAATTCCAATAACATGCTCTTAAAATTCAGAACCTTTGAAATCCTTGGTTGATAGGACTCGGGTTTGAGTGTCAGATATGAGTATGTATCTGTTCTAGGAGTCTAATGATTCTTAAAACTTAGAACTTTAACCGTGGAATTAATCTAGGTTACTCGGATTTAGATAATGAGTGTGAGATATGGGTATGTGTTTTTCTATGTTTATAGGGGGTTCATGGAGTGTTATATCTTGTATCTATATTCAAATGTGTCGGACATGGGTATCGGAGCAAAATAGGTTTCGAAAAAGCATCTAATATATGAAAAATTATGTTCAATCCATGTGAATCTCTATGGTTCATACTTTCAAGATGAAAGTTTTTGATGTTTAACAGAAAGCTGTCATTCTTTGGACATATGATCCTTGTGAGAGGGATGCTAGACTGGCAAACGAAGCGCTGAAGTCGAAGAAGAGGGGTATCAAGCATCTAGAGATCATTGTTGAGATGTCATGTGCGTCGTCTCCTCAACATCTTGTGGGAGTAAGGAAGGCCTATTGCAATCTCTTCAACAGTTCGCTCGAAGAAGATATCTTAGTTTCAGTGCCTATGCCTCTGAGAAAGGTAATCATTCAGAATCAGTAATTACTTAGCTCGTCTAACCTTCATGTAGGAAATTGAAGAGTTAGAGCCTAAGTCGCATTCGGTCTTCATTTACTAAATGCTCATGTCGACAGAGGCGGAGCAACATAGCTGCAAAGTAACAAATTGACATGTTTTTTGTTGGTAATGCAGATTTTGGTAGGCTTAGTAACATCATACAGGTATGATAAGGAAATGGTGGACAAGGATCTGGCAAAGTTGGAGGCAAATAGGTTACATGAGTGTATCAAAAGCAAGGAATTGGCTCATGATGATGTAGTCTATATACTTTCCACAAGAAACTTCTATCAGCTCAGGGCTACATTTGAACGCTACAAGGAAAAAAATGGAAATCCTATTGATGAGGTTCTGGTTTCATCTTCAAGCATCATGTAGTCTACATAAGGAATTGATTTATGGTTGATCACACGTTCTTTATTTGCGTTTATCACCATAGCAAATGTTTTGTTTTTGACAGGACATCCTGAATTCCGGGAAGGATGATCTTGAATCACTTGTGAAAATGGTTGTTTTGTGTATTGATTCCCCAGAGAAGCACTTTGCACAGGTCAGTATTTTGTTGTTTCTGATTAGATTCACAAGTTATTCGAGTTCAGTTCTCTCAATAACTTTACTTGCTCGAGCTCAACTCGATAATGACCAAATTGAATTCAAGTTTATATTCTTACTTGGAGGATTATTCTCTTATTCATGGTCGGATATGTGTCTGACATAAAAGTACAAACCAAGTAAATTTAGGGAGTACTTTATCAGATATGTTTTCATTTATCCATTTCAATCGGTTTCGAATATCATAAACAGGTCATTGGAACAGCAATCATAGGACTGGGAACCGATGAAGATTCTCTGACAAGAGCTATAGTAAGTAGAGCAGAAATAGACATGATGAAAGTAAAATCTGAATACTTGAACATCTACAAGTCCAGTCTCGACGATGCAGTTATTGATGATACATCTGGAGATTACAGAAAATTCTTGGTCACCTTACTTGGTGGAAAAATCTGACTGATTCATTCAGAGTCAGTCAGTCATATATATATTGTTTGAATTCATGAACCATGGTTTGTTTGTATTGATAATTTGAATTAATGGTCCTTTTGTTAGGAACAGAGAAGAACATGATATTGAAGCTTAGTTAATATCTGATTTGAACCTGCTTGCTTGTACATAGGTTTATGTAATAAGTTATGTTTTCAATCTAATTGCTAAAACCATTTTGAATTTCAGCCATGGAATGATTCTTAAATTTGTGGAAATATTCTCCCTCCAATGATTTTATGCAATTAATTTCGTATCGGTTCTAGTATACTTGATGGATGTGTATTTTTTAGATAGTAAAATGATCATCCAAGTACATACATAGAAAAACTTCGGAAAAAAATTGAACAGTTTAAGACATACTCGTATCTGATACTTACATCTGAATCTGAGAAAACATATGCTAATTTATTAAAATACGGTATCACTGCGCTGTATTCCTTCTGTTCTTCCAAGCCCTACAGAAAGAACATAGACTATTAACTTCAATTAAAGGAATATCAGATTATCAAAATCTTTTTCCCATCAGTGTTCTCATCCCTTCTCTAGGTTCTCATCGTCTTCATCTTCATCCTCATTAAATATACTGCCTCGAGGGAGTTTTTGATGAATCCAATTCTCCATCATCTTCATTAAGGAATTCCGGTCCATATTTTGTGTCACGGTGTTTAACCAAAAGCCAATGTAACAGCCTGTCTTCCTTGTTCAAGTTCTGCAGCACCTTGTTGATATTGGGTGTGGCCATCATTGTCATCTGCATGAATTTACCATGTACTATACATGATATAAAAAGGTTGTTCAATTCTTCGTTTCATCAACAAATTTCTATGTCAAATGTGACCAATTCCTCTACATATTTCTTATAAATACACACAAAAGAGAAGGGGGTACTTGCCAGACGCCATCTCTTAAAGATGGTAGCATGAACCAATAGGGCTAAGCCAATGATTCATGTCTACACATTTATAGCTCAACCAGAAACTTACCAAACAAAACTTAGCAAAAGTTAACAATCTAAACTCAGCGTCAAAGCAAAATGAACTTCAAAAGGGTAAAAGGCAGAACCGGAGGATAAAAACACAAATTTAGCAAAGAAAAGGCAAGATTTTTAAGACCTGGAAATATCTTCCTGATGCCATAACCCAATTGAACAGTGCTAAATGATTCGAGCTCAGTGAGAACCCCATTTCTGCTATAAACATGTCTACCCACACGAACTACCAATATATCGAATTCCAAAGGAACATTGAAGTTTGAACTAAATTAACATCATTCTCGTACAAAAAAATTGCATGAGTTTGTAGTTTGTACCATAAAAAATCAAGGTAACCGAATTTGAGAGTAACATCTCATTCAATCCAGCCATCATTCGAACATTCACCATGCTGATAAAACTCATTAATTTTACACTTTATTAGGGCTTTAACAACATTACTATGCACAAAAAGTGATTAAATCATACTCTAGATGAACTCAGAAGGAGAACTGGAGTCGGGTTTCCCATTGTCGCCTAATCCTCCAGGATGCTGCAAATTTTGTAAAACTTGAGGAGGCAATCCCCCCAAACCAGCTGCTAAACCATCATTTGCTGAACCATAAAACTGGCAAAAGAGCCTAGCCATGACACCGAGAATCTGCATTTGATTCTGGCATGCTTCCATATGCATTTGCATCATTGCTTTCTCATGTTCAATCTGTAATCCCAACAACCGTGCCTTCCACTCCATTGCTTCCTCTTCGAGCTTCTCCTCTGTTCTTCTCCTCCTCTTCCTCTCCTCATCCAATTCCTTCTCCAACCTCAATCTTCTTTCACCTTCCTTCCTAGCCCAAAACAGCTCCCTTTCCTCCAACTCCATTTCCCAATCCTCCATCCTCTCCTCCCTCTCACTCCATAACTTTTCTTTCTCAAACTCCAATTCCCTCCTCTTTTGCTCCCTCTCCATCTCACCTTTCTCTCTAACAAACTCTCTTTCCTTCCTTTTCTCTTCCCTCCTCACCATCCCATCTCTCAATTCCAATACTTTTGTTCCAAGCAATCCGAACCCTTTACTTCCTCCAGCACCTTTCCTCGATTTCTGAACTCGTGAAACACCAATGTCTCTGAGTTCCCTCTCCCCTCCAAACTCACCCTCAGTGCCGATCTTCTCCTCACCATCATCATCCCCATCGCCATCAACACCATCATCTTCCTCTTCCTCCTCAAAATCCTCACTATCAATTGCAAACCCCAAGTCACAACAATCCTCAAACAAATCACTCCCATTACCATTGCTTTCACTACCTTTCTTCCCTTTAACTTCAAGTTCCACATCACCAAAAACCTCTTTGTACTTCAAGAAATTTTCCCAGTGATTCTCACCATCTTTCCAATTGAACTCATCATTGGAAACCCTAATCTTCTGCTTCACCCCCAAATACTGGTGCCTCATGTTTTGAACCTTAATAGATACATCTCGCCATGACCACTTGAAAGGGAAAGTAACGGGATCTTGAAGATGATGAACTGAGTTGACATGGTCAGCTACAGGCTTGAACTTCTTTTCTCTGGTTTTGAGTTTGGATAAAGTTCCTGAATTGAGAAGATCGGAGTATTTGGATAAAAGGGTTTGTTCTTCAACCTCTGACCACTTCTTACGTTTCATTTTCTTGAAGGGAAAATCTTATGAAAGGGTTTTGATTTTGGTCTGAAAATTGTCCGAACAAAGGCTTGAACTTCGCAGGTTATCTGAAAAGGCCAAAGGGGCGGAACTCGGAAGTGGTTTTCAGAGAGTTGGGTTGATTTTCCTGTCGTTTTAGAACAAAAATTAGGCTTATTAGAGAAATATTAGTTTAATATATAAATAGTATTATATATAATATATAATATATTTTTATTAAATATCATATTTATGATATTTATAGGGTTACATGTAGGGTTATAAACGAGACGAGATAGATTGCGGGCTACTCGGGTTCGACTCGGTCAAAACTCGATTCGATTAGAATCAGTTCGAACTCGAATTCGATTCGAATTCTTGTCGAGCCGAACCGAGCTACTTGATACCCGACTCGAAAAGTTCACAAGCTACTCGAAAATATAAATATACTATTTTTTTATAATTTAAAATCTAAATTTTTAAACTTAAAATCCTAAACATAAGTCTTAAATCCTAAAATAACATACTAAAACCTAGAATTAACAAGCTTGAATTTACACAAGTGTATTAAATTTTTTTCTTCATTAGACTTTAAATGAGACTTGAGAGATAAGAGTTACTCGAGTCTAACATGATTAAAAATCGCTTAATACTTAGCTCAATTAGGCTCAAAAAAAGCTCGAACTCGACTCGAATTCTTAATGAGTCGAGCCGAGCTCAGACTTTTCAGGTTCGTTTAAAATTATTGAAGCTCAAACTAGACTCAAAATCTTAATAAACTGAACCGAGTTTAGCACTACTCAAGCTTGACTCGGCTCGTTTACACCCCTAGTTACGTGAGAAGATCTGTGTTGTTTGAGACTGAATGAGTTAAAGGTTGATGTTATTATTATTTTATTTATAAAATATTTTTATTTCAAAATTTTAATATTTTTTTTATTTTTATTGTAGTTTTTCTTTTAGATTTGTTCTATTATTTATTTGAATTTATTTAATAAATTATTAAAAATAATAAAAAATAAACATATTAAACGCTCAACATATTATATTTTTTTAAAAAAAGGCACAGGGGTAATAAAAAATATTTTTTTTAAAAAATAGTACGTTAATTATATTATAAATATACAATTTTGTAAACTTTAAATAGTATAACAAAAATAATTTTATAATTTTAATATAAACATTTTTAATTTAATATTTAAAAAATTAATTTATTAAAAAAATATATCACAAAAATATATTAATAAATTTTATTATTTTATACTTTTTAACAAAATAATATATTTTTATATTTTTATTAAATAAATCAAATAAAATAATATAACATTTCCGTAAATAAACGCTCGTGAATAATTTTGGGAGGTCTAAATATTAGTATTTTTTATTTTTTCTATTTTACTTTTCTAAAAAGCCAAATAAACCAGTAAAAACAATAAAACAATAAGGCTGACGTGGCAAAAAGAGACAGAAGACTTTTAGAGACATTTCTTTAGAAGATTACATTTTACCATTTCCTTATCTTTCTATCTAAAACTCCAAACCCCATCAATGACCCGACTGCTATGGAATCAACTCTGAATACAGATTTGAAACACAGATTCAAAATCAATATCAAAGATTGAAACTTTTTCAACATATTCTAATTGGAACCCTAAAAACAATGTCTTCCACTTCACTTTCTTGTTCTACCACTTCTCTTCTTGTCCCTTCAAAGAAGTCATCTTTGTCGAATCATAAGCGCAGACTCATCCGATGTTCACTCGGGGGTGCTTTTCTTTTATTTAGTTTGAAATTTAGTGTTCAATGTTTAAGATTTTATTTGTTGCCTTTTTCGTTTGATTTGGGATTTTCTGGATTTTTGTTGCTAAGACCAAGTCAAAATTTGGAAGATTAGAAAATTAGGAGCTTAAGCATGAGAAGTTCTATGTTTTAGGTGAATGGAGCTCCTTTTTTTCTGGATTTCTTTGTGGAAATGTTGCTTCAAAATTATCATTGAGCTAATTTCAGATGTGAGAATTAGTTGTCTTTGTTAAATGTGATGGAGAATGGTGATTAGTTGTAGTTTATTAAGTTTCAGCTCAAGTATTGGAAGTGGTTAACTGTTGTTAAAAATGCTGGAGGGTAGAACTAGGAATGTGTTGAAAATTGAAACAATCATTGGGGAAATTCGAAAGAAGATACTGGTAATAATGATCTTTTATGTTCTTTATTCTTGTCTGTGGTTCTTAATTTTTACTGGTTATACAACAAAACTTGAGTAGCATGCTTAACTAATGCTTGATCATGATTGTGCTATCATGGCATGTTTGATGTTGATAATTGATTGAGAAAGTGTAAATGATATTCGTCTGATTGAAATTACTTTCAATCTGTATATTTTCAGCGGACATAGTGGTTCCATACATTTGATCCCCCTGTATGTGAGCGAAGCATGTTCCGCTCAACAAAATCATTCAAACTGATATTCTGTTCTACTCTTGTTCATCAACTATTCTCTTTGATCAAGCCTGACTGAATTGTTATTGCTAAAAATTGTTGATTTATAAGTTTTATTTGTAAAATTATTACTTAGGGACTGCTGTAGAACCGAAGGCTACTGCTGCTTCAGAACCCCTGTTACTCAATGCTGTTCGAGGGCAAGATGTTGAAAGACCTCCAGTTTGGCTTATGAGGCAAGCAGGGAGGTACATGAAGGCAGGTTTTTAAATTATTGTTTCAAAAGAATTTTTTATGTCTTGCATTTACTTTGGAGATTGCTTACCTCAACGGCTCAACTGTAACATGTTGGCTTCATGTTTTTGATTTCAAACCTTTTTTTTTAAAAAAAAAATGAAAAATGATTTACCTGTTATTTCCTTTGATAATATAAGTGAAGGATCAAAGTAGGCTATATGATATTTCAAAATGAGGATTCTGTGGTGGACAAAGTATAGCCTAATTCCTAGCCAGTGTTATTTTGAGGCTCAAACATGCCCGATTGACCTCTCCAGAAATGAAAACTAGATTTTCCAATATTTCTTCCCTATTGTTTGTGTTGCGTTATTTCCGTCTTCTGCAAACCTTATGCTTTGATGCCACCTCTTATATCACTTTTGACGTACAGGCATGCATGTGTGTTTCACTTTCATATTTATTGTAATTTCAATGTTATCTCCATTTTGCATCTCAAAGAAGTGAACAAGTCATTTCTATTTGTTTTATTTCCCATTTCCTTTTCAATTATGTCTTACTTTGAATGTTTCGTATTGTAGAGCTACCAAATAATCTGCGAAAAATATCCTTCCTTTCGTGAACGATCAGAAAATGTTGATCTTGTTGTTGAGATTTCACTGTAGCCATGGAAAGTTTTCCAGCCAGATGGGGTAAGAAAATTTCTTTGTAATCTTTTTAATTATTTTTATTGAATGAATATTTCTTATCGTCATGTTATTGCTCTTGGCTAAAACCCCATTCTTCCATATTTCGGGTATCAGGAGGCTTTGGTCGAGTTGTATGTTCTTTTGACAAGAAAGCCAATCCCCCCCCCCTTCTCGTATTCTTGTTGCTCTTTGCACATGCAAATTATTATCTTATTGAATCATTGTGTATTTTGATAGGTCATTTTATTCTCTGATATTCTCACTCCTCTCTCTGGGATGAACATACCTTTCGACATTGTCAAAGGTAAAGGTCCAATAATCTTCGACCCTATAGCCACCGCTGCTGATGTTGATCAAGTGAGAGAATTCAGTCCTGAGGAGTCGGTTCCATATGTTGGCCAAGCGTTGACAATCTTACATAAGGAGGTTTGTATTTGGCATTTCTTGTAGTATCATCCTCAATTGAATTCCTTATATTTCACATTGTTTTCGAGCAGTTTACTTTAGGCCTGAAGTATGTTACCAAACAGAAGGGTTAACCACTAGGCCAATCTGCATCATTATTTTACTTCAGTGATAACTAATTGAATACAAAATAGTTAACCCCTAACCATGTTGCAATCCGTTGCATCATCCCCCCTTGTTCTGAAGTATGTTGCCATCTGGATTTTGCCATCGTTTGGTAATACCATTTTATACAAGGACGTATGATTCTTTTAGGTCTTGGGAAACATTGATAACTCTCGTCTCTTGCCTACTTAATGTTGCATTTCAGTAAATTTAATAGTGTGTAGACTCACCCCTTTTTCTTCCTTTTCCCAGGTAGATAACAAAGCTGCGGTTTTGGGTTTTGTTGGCGCTCCGTTCACTCTAGCTTCATATGTGGTTGAAGGTGGCTCATCGAAAAACTTCACTAAAATAAAAAAACTGGCCTTCTCTCAACCCAAGGTAGTTTTAGTTCTCTTTAGCATCTCAGGCCAACTGGAGTGAAGTTTGTCAGTCTTTTTTCCCTTCTTCGTCTTTTGGACCAACCTGTGTTATGTTAAATAGTGACATAAGAGTTTTCTGTCTGGTACTTAAAATTTTAATTGCTAGTGAACAATTTTATTACCTCGGGTCAAAGTGACATCTTTTTCCTTCCGCAGGTACTTCATTCGTTGCTTCAGAAATTCGCAACCTCCATGACAAAGTACATTCGGTATCAAGCTGACAATGGAGCTCAAGCTGTTCAAATATTTGACTCTTGGGCAACGGAGCTAAGTCCGGTGGATTTTGAGGAGTTCAGCCTGCCGTATTTGAAGCAAATTGTAGATGCTGTAAAACAAACCCATCCGAATCTTCCTCTAATCCTCTATGCAAGTGGATCTGGGGGTTTGCTAGAAAGGCTAGCTTTAACAAGTGTTGATGTAGTTAGCTTAGATTGGACTGTTGACATGGCTGAAGGTAGAAGGCGACTCGGACATGATATTGCCGTCCAGGGAAATGTCGACCCTGGAGTACTTTTTGGTTCAAAGGAGTTCATCACCAATCGGATACATGATACCGTGAGAAAAGCTGGCAAAGGGAAACATATATTGAATCTCGGTCATGGGATTAAAGTAGGTACACCCGAGGAAAATGTTGCCCATTTCTTTGAGGTTGCTAAATCAATCAGGTACTAAAAAGCAATACTGGATTGACTAATTTCCTGCCAAGTTTATGCATCTTCAGTTTTTTTTCCAGCCCTTGTTTTTTCCATTTGTATTTATATTGTTCCCTGAAATTGTTGACAGCTTCAATTCCTAACTCGTATCTATGTTTCTCGAACTCAAGTGAGTCATGGTCCAAGTTTTTCATATATCTAGAAGGTCTTTGGAGGACCATATTGGTATATAGATTTCAAATGTGTCGGACATAAATACTTCAAGAAAAACGAAAAATAATGAGGTGGAGTAGCATAAACTTGTAGTGTAGATAAAATTCGAAAAGCATGGGAGCGTTATAAATCATGTGCATCGTCTACCTTTAGATTCGAGTTAAATATTCCCTTCATGTTAAGCTTCTATAAAAAGGGCTTGACAATAAGATAGAAATCTGCAGCAGGGAATCACAATCCTTGATCCCATCCCATTGCAGGGTGCTAAAAAACAAGCAAAATCTGATGATCAGATTGAGAGCAGCTTTGAACATCATTAAAGCATAAATGATGAATCCAAAGTCCTTTGAGAAATATGCTGAAATGAGAATCTGCCCTTTGTTTTATCATTTGGGTTTAGCCTAAAAGTTATAAACTATAGGCTGCTTACCTACTGGTTTGTCTGCTAGTAATGAGTGTCCTAATTATGAATTTTCAAGGCTTGCAAGTCCTATCATGATATAGTTAAAAATGGTTGGCAACTTTCACTGAATTCCCAGCCTGAATAAATTATTCCTGACCTTCCAATCACCAATTCCATTCAGCATATATGCTAATGCCACCTTGTATCCATGATTGGTGAGGTATACCTGTACAAATCATGCATATACAGGATTTTTTTTTTAATTCACTGACAAACACCAGACTCAATGTAAAACTCCAAATCTTGAATCAATTAAGAATCTTCAACTTGGTTGTGTTTTAAAACCCTGTTAAAAAAGAGTTGGTTCAGCCCTTGAGAACATTTGGGGCCAACAAGGAGGTTACCATCACCAACCCCAGAACCACACACAAAAAATTGCCTAAAAGTTTTCAAATTTAAGATGCGGGTCCATGCAAATTCCTAGAACATTCAACCCTGTCTTGGTGACACCAATAATAAAGTCCAATCAAGACTCGAAAGGTTTCATTTTTGTCCACCTGTTCATGTTTCATGACGTCATCTGTGAACTAGTGGTCTGCAATTGCAAACCAGTTTTTGGATCCCCCGAGTCTACTATCAATAATGCTGCTCAATAGAAGTTGCAATTTTCATTAATGGAAAGAAGAAAAGTTTGAAAAGAAAAAGGAGAACCTGCCATTTCAGAAAAAAAGGTGAAGTTTTGTTTTCATTGTTGAAAGGAAAACAAAAAATATGGAGTCAAGTTGTTTCTTTTCCTTTTATATTAAGCATGATTTTGTTTGAACTTTGAAGGAAAAAGTAGAATATTTGAAGTATATTCTAACAATGAATTACCAGAGTCTGAGTATCACCCCCACCGCAAATGCAAATCTTGCATGTCAGTTTTGACTGCAGTAGAAAAGTCAGGCTTTTCTCCTAACACATACCTTACATAGATATGGCCTTTCTTTATATAGTCCAAAATCAGGAATCCCCAATTATTACATTCATTGTACTAGCAACATTTGTGTCTTTCATTTCTATCTCCTCCTCACCACCACCACTACCACAACAACAACACTGCCGCCGCCACCTCCTCATCAAAAGGCCATCTTCTTCTCACAGTTTAGTTTATCTCCTTTTCCTTTTCCTTCAGAAGTAAGTTCAAGTTCCTTCTTCCTAAATCTCATTGCACTCTCTTTAGTTCTCCTTTTTGGTAGAGTTTTCTTTGTTGACTCATGTTATTTCAGTGAAGCTGGTGGATTTAAATGTTTCCTTCTGTTTTTTCTCCTTCTAAATCTAAGCTAACATAAATCTAATGCTCACCTTTAAATGTTACCAAGAAACAATGTTCATGTGTTCTTTGCCTTTGTTCATACATGTGGTTTCTCTATTTGAATATCTAAAACTTTTGATTATGTTGATGAAATATTGTGTTAGATTTAAGGGTTTTGGTTCCAGATCTTTAAAACATCCTTCAGCTATTTTTCCAGTTTCGAAAAGAGAGATTACTCTCTGCCATATGATCCATGATTTCTGTAAATCTGCTGTGAATTCTAATGGCTGTGTCTGTTATTTAGCTATTCATCTCTCTCCATTATTTAGATTCATCATAATTGATCATGATAACACTCATTATGTTGCAATACCGAATAGGACATAGAAAATGGCTAATCTGGACTCAGAGCTGAACATCTAGGACTGAAATTTTCATCCAACATATTGTGTTTGATGGCTAATATTGTAGCACTGGTTTCCATGAAATAGTTGAGAAATTCGATGCATCATTGAATTTCTTATCCTTTTGTTTTGTTTGTTCTAATATTTATAGCCAATTTTCTACTCAATTCTCTACTTGAAGCATGAATTTAGAGTAAATATGTGTGTGTAATGCTTTCCAGCTGATTGAATAATTGTGGACCTGCCTCTTTATTGTGTAATTCAGGGAGTATCCAGACAGGACCAGGGAATGCAGAAAAAATGTGCTTGCATGCTGTGAACTCTTTATCCGAAGCACATAAGGTTGTATCCGGTTCTGAATTACCTGTATTCGTTCTTGATGATGTCGGATACGCAACAGACAGCACATTCATTCCCTGTGTCCAAATTCTTGTTAGAGTTGAAAGAGAAATCTGTGTCATGTTAACAGATGACCTTGTTGAAGACGGTTGAGTTCTCCGGTAGCCACTCCTGCTCTTTAGGTGATACTGTATATAATTTCAGCAGGAGATAAAACTTTATCGGAGTGTGTTAAGATTTGAACTTTAGAATGGAAAATAAAGGGAAGGTTTTGAAGCAAAAGTATGAGTTTGGGAGATTGTTAGGGCAAGGGAACTTTGCCAAAGTTTACCTTGCAAAGAACATTGAAACCAGCCAGAGTGTGGCTGTTAAGGTCATCGACAAGGAGAAGGTGTTGAAAGTAGGTATGATTGATCAAACGAAGAGGGAGATATCGGGTATGAGCCTGGTTAAACACCCGAATATCTTGGAGCTTTATGAGGTGATGGCTAGCAAGAGCAAGATTTACTTTGTTATGGAATATGCCAAAGGAGGTGAGCTCTTCAAGCAGTTATCGAAAGGGAAGTTGAGAGAAGACATGGCAAGGAAGTATTTCCAAGAACTGATCAGTGCAGTTGATTTTTGCCACAGCCGAGGTGTTTATCATCGGGATTTGAAGCCGGAAAACTTGCTCCTGGATGAACACGGAGTTCTTAAAGTATCAGATTTCGGTTTGAGTGCCCTCGCCGAGTGTAAGCATCAAGATGGGTTACTCCACACAACTTGTGGAACCCCTGCCTATGTAGCTCCTGAAGTTATAAACAGAAAGGGTTACGATGGAGCCAAATCCGACATCTGGTCTTGTGGGGTGATCCTCTATGTCATGCTGGCCGGTTATCTGCCGTTCAATGATACGAATCTAATAGCAATCTACAGGAAAATAAGCAAGGCAGACTACAAATTTCCAGATTGGTTTTCACCTGAAGTGACCAAGCTACTGTCAAGAATCCTCAATCCGAACCCCAAAGCAAGGATTTCGATCGCAAAAATATTGACAAATCCTTGGTTCAGAAAGGGGTTCAACTCGAAACCAGTTCACACTAAAGTTGAAAAGGCATTGGTTCCTTCTGAAAATGATACAGTTTTTAGTTCTGAGACTAACTGCAATGCATTTGAAGCAAAGAAAGACATGGCTAAGCTCACTAATTTGAATGCCTTTGACATTATTTCTTTATCGGTCGGATTCGATTTGTCGGGATTATTCATAGAAAATGATGAGAAGAAGGAAGTCCAATTTACTTCAACGCATACATTCTCTTCCATAACATCTAAACTAGAGGACATTGCACAGAACCTGAAGTTGAAAGTGAAAAAGCAGGGTGGACTGATGAAAATGGAAGGAACCAGAGGAGGTCGAAAAGGCACGTTGGCTATCGATGCCGAGATATTCGAGTTTACCCCATCTTTCCACTTGGTAGAGCTGAGGAAATCCAGTGGCGACACATTGGAGTTTCAGAAGACGTTAAAACAGGATGTTAGACCAGGTCTGAAGGACATTGTTTGCGCTTGGCAAGGTCAGCCGCATCAGCCGACCTAATCATCTTCGTCCCGAACCATCTTTAAGTGTATTTGCATGATTTAATGTTTCTGTTTGTTGCATCATCATTGTCTGACATTGCACACTTGAATTTCATTGTTTGATTCTGGAAGTTGGATGTTTTTGTTACCTTTTTGTTCATTTGGTGGTGGACGTTCTTCATACTATTGAGTGATATCTTGGTTCAGTTGTGTTGTGCAGTTAATGTCTGAAAACAACAATCCAAAATTTTCTTTTAGATATGACAGTTAACTGCAAATTTTTTATTAAAATTTAAGGAGTGAATTAATTTAGTAAAAACTTATTTTTTAAATAAAAATTATTTTTTTAATAATCTTGAGATAATTTCAAGATAATATCTGTTTATAGATATTTTTGATCCTATGATAATTTGATAATACATATATATTTTTATAAACAATAATTTAAAACAAAGTCTCTAAAGATAAACATCATTCATTTTTTCACTGATATAATTATTAAAAATTTAAAGTTTTAAAACTATAAATAAATAGTAAAAATATTTAAAAAGAAACACAAAAATAAATTTACTATTAAAATTTTAAAAAATAAATAAAATGATACTATATTATAAAATATTAAAACAATTAATTTAAAAATATTAAAAGGTTTTGAACACATTTCACATTCTCGTTCTTTAAATATATTGTTAATGAAAGCAGTCTTGTATTAAAATATCAATGACTTTTGTGGTAAAATATTTAGGTATAATTTTTTATTAAACATTTATTTGTTATTAGATGTATTGATTTTTACTTTTTTATTTAAAAATTATATAAAATATAAAAATTTTAAAATATTATTAGTTATCTTTTATACACAGACTCTTAAAAAAAATACACAATCCTTATTACTTTTTTATATATAATCTAAAAATTTTAAAACTAAAATTTTAATTTTTTAACCCTAAATTATAAATTTAAAACCTTATAATAAACGATCCCACGATTTATTTTAAAGAATAATTTACGTTCATAATCAAAATTTGGATATTCACTGATTCTAAGCTACAAAATCTAACAATCCCAGAATCAAAGATACAAGAACATGAGCACCATAAACAGCACCACTTGTTTCTCCCTAGTGTTCCAAGACCCATCCGAAACTCGACCCTTTTTTTCTGCAAAAACCAAATGCAGACTCAGTTTCATGATCCCAAAGAAGCAATCCAAAACGGGTGGTCCTAGAATTATCTGCAAAATGTCTGAAACCGGGACTGGAATGGATGATAATCCCAGAAATAGTAAGCTTTCTGTCGGGTCCAAGAACAGGATGGAAGATTATAACACTGACATGAAGAGGATGAAGAAGAATCTATATGAGTATCGTCATGATCTCGGTTAGCTTTTTTTTCCTGGCATCAAAATAGAATTCTGTAACATAATTGTCTTTTGCTCATTAGTTTCTGTTAAAATTGCCAGCTAAATACAGCATATGAAACACTGACATCACGACGATCTTGAGGACCGAATAAAAGAGCAATAAGAGGAGCCACCTATGATCTGGCTAAGAATGATCCATGGAAGGAGCACTTTAAAAATCTCCCTGAACATGCTTTTGAGGGTGTAGCAGATTGGGAGAGGAAGTTGATTCAAGACTGTGTTCGTTCCCTCCATGGAACCTGATTATATCGGTTATCATTTGTTACCCTAAAGCTGATTCAAAAACACAAGGCAGTGGAATCAAAAATCTTGGGCATTGCTTGCGGGATGTTGAAGCTGATATATTCAGGGACTGTTTTCCTGACTGAACAGCAGAATTAGTTGGTCAATCATTGATATGATCTGAATTTTATAGCAACTTTTTGTCATAAACCATAAATAAAACAAAGAAAGAGAAGTACTGAAAACACAGGACGTCTTCCCAGGTTCCAAACATGGTTTATATGATATTTAATCTCAATTTTTTGATGTTCAAAACTTGAATGCTCCGGTGATTCATGTTACATATACTATACCACTAATTATCAGATATATCTAGATCAAGCTGAAGAGGATTTGAGCTCAATCGAGTTTATTTTCAAAGATCGAGTTGAGTTTGAGAGATTATTTTTCACAGAAATTAAAAATAGAAACCTCAATTTGATTTGTGAGCTACTCAAAGCTAGATAATATCATACTAGAATACTTGAACTTGACTTAATTGATAACCCAAGAAATTAAGCTTGGCATAACAATGAAAAAAAAAATAATATTTCATACTTACAGGTCTGAAAATGCCTCCATAATCTCAGAATCGCCTCTTTCCTTCTCCATATGCCTCCCAATGCTATTTAATATCTCATAAATCTCCATTGTTCTCAGGGAAGATGAATCTCCTGAGAAGAAAACATCAACCTTATCCCTCAGTTCTATCCAGCTACATCCAGGGTTTTTCTTCAATCCTTTCTCCTTCATTGTTGCTCGTATGTTTGCTGCTTTGTCCCATAATTCAGCTCCTCCATACAGATGTAATAACTGAACATAATTGCTGCCCCTGTCTGGTTCCAATTTCAGTAAGTTGTGAGCTGCCAGTTCGCCGAGCTCCACATTCGAATGGACTCGGGAGGCACACAACAAACTCAACCAAACACTCCTGTCGGGTTCAACAGTCATGGATTTCACAAAATTATAAGCTTCGTCTAAACGTCCGGCACGGCCCAACAGATCTACAACATTCACATAGTGCTCCATTTTAGGTTCAACCCCATGCTCCATTGTCATGGATTGAAATATCTGGTGGCCTTCATCGACTAAACCAGCATGATTGCAAGATGAAATCAGGGAAAGAAAAGTCACATCATCAGGTTTGATTCCACTGTTCTTCATCTCATCAAATAATGACAATGCTTGAATGCAATCACCATGAGATCCGTAACCAGCAATCATGCAATTCCATGTAACTAAATCTTTCTGAGACATGTTCTGAAATATATACTCTGCATATTTTAAGGACCCACACTTAATGTACATATCCATCAATGCATTCTCCAACTGAATATCAGATTCAATCTCAAATCTAACAAGATAGCCATGAATAATCTTTCCATTAAGTAAAGCTGCTATAGATGAAACTGCAGTGAGAATACTCGTAATGGATACAGAGTCTGGATAAAGATCATGCTGAACCATTTTCGAGAAAAGCTTTATCGACTGGTCAGGCAGACCATTTCGGCAATAGCATGACATCATGGAATTCCATGCAACAAGATTTTTGTCTGGCATGTCTGAGAATAAATGTTCAGCCATTTCTGGGAATCCACATTTTGAGTACATATCAACAAGGGAAGTAGCAACATAAACATCACGGTCCAAACCACTTTTGATTACATAACCATGGATCATGCACCCTGAATCTGAATTCTCCAATCCTGTACAAGCGCTAATGACACTTGACATAATATCAGAATCTGGTCTTACTCCTCTCTCTGCATTCATTCTTCCAAAACAATCTAAAGCTTCTCTGAATTTCTTATTTTGACAAAAACCTGATATCATCGACCCCCAAGCAACAACATCCTTTTCTCGCATTGCGCTAAGAATGGAATTAGCATCACCAACACTACCATATTTACAATACATGGTCAGCAATGCACTCTGAACCGCAGTACTACTCTCTATAGGCCTTTTCACTAGTTCTGCATGAACTGACCACCCAACATTATACATTCCAATCATACTGCTACATGATAAAACATTAGATATTGTAAAAGAATCAGGTGTTATTACATTATATCTCATCTTGTTGTAAACTTTGAAAGCATCATAAAAATATTTATTAAAAACAAAAGTCGATATCATAGCATTCCATACTTCAATTCCTTTATCCAATACCTGATGGAAAACATTTTCAGCATCTTCAACAAATTGACATTTTCCATACATGCTCAATAGAGAAGTATAAACAAAAGAGTTATTTTCGAACCCCACTTTGATCAAATCACAATGAACTTGCCTCCCGAAATCCACAACATCGCCACACACACATGCACTCAAGGTACTACTAAACGATTCTGATACAAATTTGGCATTCTCACCCTTCATTAAAGAATACAATTTTAAGCTCCATTCCCACCACCCGTTCTCAAGAAATCCACCAATCATCACATTCCAAACAACCACATTGCTCTTATCTTCTAAATGATCAAACACAAGCCACGCCTCCAGTGTTCGACCACAACTCGAATACATATCAATCAATGCAGTTTCCAAAAAAGGGTCACTCTTAAACATATTCCTAACAATGTAGCCATGAATTTGCTTTCCTTCCTTAAACCCCAAAGCACCCAGAAGAATATAGAGCGAGTAAGCATCAGGATGTACCCCAAGCACCTGCATTTGATAAAAATGAGCCAAACCCTCTCTACTTTTACCAAACTTTAGATACCCATCGAGCAGAGAGTTCCAAAAAGTAACATCTTTAACAAAGCCTTCTCTTTTAACCATTTCTTCGAACACATTAACTGCAGAAGAAAACGACCTACATTTTGTATACATGTTTATGAGCGAAGTTGAGATGTAAGGATCGAAATGGAGACCCAATTGGATGATTGTTGAATGGAGGGTTTTTCCATAGTTGAGGTTAGAGAGGAAAGTGGAAGCTTTAAGAAGAGAGGGAAAAGTGAAATGGGAGATTGAAAGTGGGGAAACAGAGTATAGTTGTAAGGCTTTAGTGAAGTGGCCGCTTTGAATAAAGGCTTTGATGTTGGAGTTGAGTGAAGATGGAGAAAGAAGGGAACTATCGTAGTGTGAAAGTTGGCGTGAAAGTCGTATCGTTTGATGCATTTCTGCATTGTTGCAGGCCGCAGCCACGATGAGGAGTGAACAACTGAGGTTGGAGATTTGTTTAAATATTTTATATTTATAATTTTAAAGTTATATTTTAATATAAACTGCGTGATTTTTATTTATACCTTTTTTAATTAAAATAAATTATATTATAAAATTTAAAATTTTAATCATAATATTTTAAATTATAAATCATAAACTTACAAAGATAATGTAACAATAGACGATAAAAAATTAAGATAGTAAATGAGACGAGAAAAATTATAAGTTATTCAAGCTCAATTCAATTAAAACTTGATCAATATTCAACTCAATTGCATTTGACTCTAACTCAAACTCGGTTCAAGTTCTTAAAAAACTGAATCAAGCTACTTAATAACCGAATCAAAAAGCTCGTGAACTACTTAAAAAAAAATATAATATACTAAATTTTTTAAATTTAAAATCTAAATTCTTATACCTAAAATCCTAAAATATATGCTTCAAAACATAAGTATCAAACAACCTAAATTCTAAACCAAGAAACTTAAATCCTCAAACTCTAGAATTTGAGCTAAACGAGGGCGGAGAGGATCACCTCATTTATTTATTTATTACCTTTTTCTTTTTATATATTCTTTTAAAACTTATTTATTTATAAATTTGTCCCTAGCCCCAAATTTTGATTCAAATTTGTTCGTAAGTAGGCATAGGTTTCTCTGTATATAACGAGGCCTATATTGCAGCATCGAAACACAACACAAGACAATCAACCTTCAAGCACCGAAAGCTAGCATATAATACAACAGCATGGCTTCTTCCCTTGGTGATACAAAATACACAGAGCTACCTCCGAGACTCTTCCGGACAAACAATGACCCTAGTCAGCCATGAGATTTGTGTTGGGGCTGTTGGAATGGAAGTGTCTTAATGTTTATTACCCCGTGCTGTACATGTAAAACGAAACTCCTGCAACATAATGTATACCTTGTAATATAGACATGGTTGCCTACGTGTTTGACTGTTCTGTTTGCATGGAAACTAAAACCAGAAATAAAACATGATTCGATTGCAAACACTCATGTCATTCCCGTCACTTCACCCGAGATTGCTCGAGAGTTCTTGAGAAAACATGACTCAGTTTTCAGGTCGAGGGCGATTACTACGGCAAGCGAGTATAGCAGCCGAGGGTTCTTGACCATAGCTGTGGTTCCATTGGGAGATCAATGGAAGAAAATGAGGAAAGTGGTGGCTTCTGTGATTGTTACCCCAGCAAGACTTCGTTGGTTACTAGAGAAGCGAAGGGAAGAAGTTGATCATCTCGTTAGGTTCATATACAACCAATAATGCAAAAGCAATGGCAGATCATCCGAAGTCATAAATCTAAGACTTGCAATGAGACAATACACTGGGAATGTTATGAGGAAGATGATGCTCAACGACGATACCTCGGGGAAGGTCGAAAAGATGGAGGCCCTGGACATGAAGAAGTGAAACATGCTGAATCATTATTTACAGTGCTCAATTACCTTTATTCTTTCATCTTATCCTATTATATACCCTGTTTGAGACCGTTGGATCTTTAGGGTCATGAAAAGATTGTATGTGAGGGCTATGAGAATTGTCAGCGTCTACATTAATGATCCTATAGTTGATGAAAGAGTGCATGAGTTGGAAGATGGGAAGAGGAAGGAGCCTGAAGACATGCTTGATGCATTGATTTTTGATAAGGATTTAGAAGGGAAATCAATGCTTTCAGTCGAAGAAATCGAAGTCACAACAGATTTTATAACTTCGAAAGTGTTTAAAATATCCATCACAAGAGTAAAACCGGATTCGATAAAATAATGTTGTTTAGTTTTGCACCATTGTTTTTAGGATTGGGATTTTGAGATGTGGAACTAGACCCGATTTCTTCTCGATCTCCCTAAAAAGATGCTTAATCAATTAGTAACTGGTAGTGGAAATGGTTTTGATTTGGGTTAAGGATGATTCAATCTCCCTCAAAAAGTTGCTTAATTAATCTCACAAAATTCAATTTTCAGTTTGATTTACGATAAACCAGCAAACATGCATGATGCACATTAATGCTTCTAGGACAAATTCACAACCCAGTAAGGCTTTATCTAACTAACAAAACCTAGTAGTCTGCAGCTGATGCACATTGATGTTTCTAGGACAGAACTACGGGGGAAAAATCAATCTAAGCTAGGCGTACGTACATCTTCCTTTGACAGCATGAAACAACAAGTCGAATAAATGGAAGCAGCGGCAGCACCGACGGCCAATTCCCGGTCAAAATGATCATGTTTTCCTGATCTGCACGATAACATGACTATCATCAAATGGCCGACATCAAGAGCAATGAATGGAAGTACAAAACTGTTTTAAATCCTCAACACGAGCAGTTCCGATGGATGGATGGATGGATGGATGTTAAAAAAGCAAAGCACATGCAGCCATCATAATGAAAATTTGAATTCAAACTATGCTCTAACCTGATATTAGTTGCTGATGCTCCTTGTTGTGGAAAACCATAAAGCACGTTCCAATTCATATGGTGCAAACCCTTATCACAGTTTAGTTGCATCCCTTTTATTTGGTTAAACCAGCTTTCCTGGAATTTAAGTGGGAAAATAAGAATGATTGAGAAATTTGTTTCTGAACATATAGAGTCCACATAAAAAAGAAGAAAAATTAACTTGAAGAGGTAAAATTCAACCCTATGGAACTAGGTTATATTAAAAGGTTTGAATTGGACTGCCCAAGTCCCTTGACTGTCAAACTAATACTAAAGAAAATAAACATTACAAGTGTTTACGCAGCTTACTAGATGTTTCTCTTCTTCAGAAAGAGCTTTTTTCATCTTATCAAACAGTGAAAACCATCTTGCTTGATGCATCTCAGCAGTAGCATCTTGGGAAAATCCATCAGCTGAACTTCTTTTGATATTGGGATCGCTTCCTTGGTTAAAGGAGAATTCTTTTGATATCAGGAAAGGTAGCTCCGTAGAAATGACAGCTTCCACTTTCTTCTTGCTACGCCGCAGTGCTGCAAATGCAGGGCATAGTTACATAGCACAACAAAACAGTACATAAGTACACGTCCCACTATAAAGTCTAAACATCCAATAGTGATTTGAGTGAAAGAAAAATACCTAAAAGACGTCCTTTAATATCTTGGTGAAGAAGTTCCAACCATTGGGATGCAACAGTTGCAGCTGAAAACAATGTCTCATTTATATTAGTTTGGCCTTTTTTTTCTTCATTTATCACCAGAAAAACATGAATCATACATAGAAACAGAAAATAGTGGATTCCAAATAGTTTTCTTGTACAAACTACAACAATCATAAGATATCTAAATCTTGCTCAATTTCCATTTTTTTCTCATGAACAAACATGAATATGTTAAAGAGTAAGCTTTCTCTGCACCGTAACCAATACAAATTCTCACCTATTGTAGAAAGAGAAGCGGTACTGATAATGTTTGCTGATTCCTCATTAGACAATGTGCTAATAACATTTTCAGATTTGGATGCCTTCCTTGTTGATGACAGCCTCAATGTGAATGCACCATCCTCACCAACTGGGTCTAATATGCTTGAATCACCATCTCCACTTTTTTTCTCTAATATTGAGGAAACTGGCTTATGCATTGGAACTAGATAACCTCTTGCTTTATTGTTCATAGATGCAATATTGGGAGGCTCATTTTCACGGTAACAACTGAGTCCATGGAGTCCCGATCCCGAATTGCTCATATTCCCATGATCTTTCTTACCATCATCATCTCTGGATCCACTTTGAGCATCACTTGCCTGTTTGCTTTGCGAATGCAAATTGTCGAGTTTTTCAGACTTAACTAAGGCCTCCATTATGGAATGGACCTGTTTTCTATTTCTAACATGATTTATAATCCCAGGGTTTAATCCATTGAGTAGTCCACTTGGAGCAGCAATCTTTGTGAACCTATCAACCTGTTCTTTCTTTGCAAGTTCCATCTTTTTCTTGAGCACATCATTCTTGCTTTTCCGCGCACGTTGCTTCGGAACTGGTATTCCACCATGAGAAGATGACAACATACCACTTTGCATATATATACCTCCATGAGAAGATGAAAGGAAACCATTTTTCTTCATCTCCTTCCAAACTCTCAATGAATCTTTCTCCCCCATTGAACCAATAGAACTTCCACACTCAGAAACATCCCTTGGCTTCAAATTTCTGATGTGTTCTTGACAAATTGACTTGTGGTTTATCGAGCTAGAAACATCTTCCACATTCAGATCCAAGCCAATTCCATTCGAGGTTACACAACGACTCTCTTGTGAGCACATAATGTCATGGGTTTCTTTGCATTTCGGATTGGTATCAGAGGATTCATTCATTTCATTGATAGCAAAGCAAATATCAGTGTTCAGATCAAGAGGAAGAGTGACAGGACGGACTTCAGTAACTTGAGACACCTCCTCCTCACCACTAAACTGCAAACGCCGACTTGACTCCTTTCTTTCTAAAGATTTAGAATTATAGGTACTGATTTCTGTTCCATAAACAAAATCAAATGTTTTTTAATCCAAGTCACATTACAATCAAGAAACAGTGACTAACAAAGAATTGCTTTCATTCTAGAATTCCATTACAAAAATTTCTTCTTTTTTCCCCCGGAAAAGGGGGTAAAAGGCAATTATCAGATCTAATTACACAACAAAAGAATAATGTTTTAAGAAGATTAATTTACCAAGAATTAGAGTAAACAAGACACACCCTTCCCACCCCAAAAGAAAAAAGGCATAAAATTAACTTCACCTTCAGAGCAAAGCACAGAATTAAGATCCACCACTTTGATTCTTTTAGGTGAAACTTCTTGTCTTTCCTTCAAATCAGCAACGCTCCTCTTCATTCGCGCCAACTAAGAAACACAATCCAAAACCAAGAAAATTAACAAAAACATTTTTGAATGAATAGTTAATTAAGAAGAAGAAGAAGAAGAAACGGACTTGGAAATCAGATTGAGGCAACAATACCGATCCGCTTGAAAGATCTGGTTGATCTTCCATTTCAAATTTCAAAACTTTTCAATGTGGGTTGAGAAAGAAAGGAGACAATCTCTGAAATTGAAATTTTGCTGAAAAGGGTATTTGAATGCTAAAGCTTAAGGTTGGATTTGAAATTGAAGACGATAAAGAAAGGAAGAGCGCGGTTTTTTATGGGATTTTATATTCGCACCTACTGACTGCCCGTGGCTGTGTTACAAATCAAACACCGTGGGACTGCGTTTGGTTGGCGGAGCTTTTTCTTTAAATCTTATATTTCGAATTCAAATACGATGTTTGAGGGAGGGAACGTGGTTGTGCATTTGAATTACGGTCTTGACCTCGGCCTTTTGGTTTACTGAGTTAGACACAAAATATAAATGCATGCTTAAATATAATTTTAAGATTAAATAGTACAAAAGTATCGATTTTTTTATAATTGTAACTAAATTTTTATTAAATCCATAGAAAATATTATGATTATAATGCATTTGAAAAAATAAAAAAATAAAATATTTTTTATGAAAATAAGTATACCATCAAAATTCAGAAGCTTTTTAAATCTTCTTTTCTCTGTCCAATCAAAATATAACGGGTGAATAAAGAGTGGTGAGTGATCTAAACCATCAGGCAGAATATTCTCCTACCCATGACTGATTATATCGGCACACAACCATCAACCGAGTGGGAATCTAACCATCAATGACCACCGACAAAATCATAATAAAAAACTAGCACCGATTCAAATCTCTGCAACAATCAGCTATTAAGGTATGTTGAATCATGCCACAAAGATAGATAAAATAAACCACAAAAATAAAAAAAAAACATGTCACAAGGACAGAGAAAACGCTTATCATGAAGACAAAAATTCTTATTAACATATAAGAAAATAAAAGAACAATAATAATAATAAATCCGGGGATCGACAACTAATATAAAATTAATTGTCGACCACCAAATAAAAAAAAAGGATAGAAAACGACGACAGTAAAGAGAGAAAACCTAAATAACGATTTATATATAGATAGATGTTTGAGTTTAAAATGTTTCACTTTATAATTATTTTAAGATTTTTACATCAACGATTGTTTAAAAATCCATCATTCAATCATTACAAGACATATGATTTATTAAGAAAATAAAACTTTAATGTTTTTAAAACACGAACCTCAAAATCTCTCATATAACACCATCGAATATTATCCTAATCTTGATCTAGATCTAAAATATCATATTTGGATATCCTACTCGATTCGAGTGATTTTAAAACCATCAATTTACATTAATAATAAAACATTTCCATTTAAAATATGCATTCTCTTAATTTACAAAACATGAATTCTTAAATTTAAATACTCATAATAATAGTGTTCAAATATTTATAATATATGCAGAATTTATTTAATAAGATCCTATGAATATATAATCCATTATAAAAAGTACGGTATTTTGGTGAACACCATCTGTTAAAATCTTGTACTAAGAGGACTTATCGAGCTCTCGATCAATCTGTGAACATAGCATAAAAAAATAATTTCGAGCATTGAACTTATAAAGCTCAATGGCATATATCTACTTTATTATAGTTTATGTTAATCATAAATATAAACATACAAATTACGGCTAATAATAAGATGAGAATAATAACATGTGACGCTATCATTAATCGTTTAAATACATATTTTTATCATACAAACTATCTTACATGATACATGATTTAATTACACTCGAGATCTCAATGGATTATTAAGATACAAGCACATAACAACATCATACTAGACACAGGTCAAACAATTATACCAACCTAGAGTAATGTTTTGTATCATATAACATTGATATCCTTCATTTTGAGTGTGATTTGGAGTCACAGCATCAATGATCATCACTTGAGGTTTATTCGGGATCACATAGTTTTGAACGTATACTCATACTCGAATGAAACTCGGTGTTATATAACTTTAAGAAACTCATCTAACATTTTTATTATTGTATTGAAACATTCCCTTACTCGGTATTTAGATTCAAACAAACAAGATATAACTCAGCTAACTATTTCTTTCAGCACATAGATAAAGATACTATTATCATACAATATCACTCGATCCATTAAAAAATTATTATCACAAATCATAATTTTTACTATCTGATTACAACGATTCGAGGTTAGAGCATAGTTGACGTTGAGTCTAAAGGATCTACCGCGAGATAAATACCTTTGGCAGTTAATCCTCTTGATAATACGATGGTAGCATCTAAATGCGCAAATATTGTGGCAGGGACAGGGTCAGTCAAATCTTCTGCAGGTACATAAACTGCTTGAATAGAAGTTATGGATCCCTCCTTGGTAGAAGTAATTCTTTCTTGTAAAGTACCCATTTTGGTACTAAGGGTGGGTTGATAACCCACGGTGGAAGACATTCTACCCAATAAAGCAGATACTTCGGATCCCGCTTGGACAAAACGGAAGATATTGTCTATAAATAGAAGTACATCTTATTCATTAACATCTCGGAAATATTCTGCCATAGTTAGGGCAGTCAACTCAACTCTCATATGAGCTCTTGGCAGTTCATTTATCTGACCGTAGACTAAAGCCACTTTTGATTTCGCAAGATTTTGTTCATTAATTACTCCAGATTCTTTAATTTTTATGTAAAGACCATTTTCTTCACGAGTCCATTCACCTACTCCGCCAAATACGGATACCCCATGAGTTTTCGCAATATTGTTGATCAATGTTATGACCATTGGAAGGTTAATTTTTTAATTTTTTGTCTTATATTTTATTTTATCACTTAAGAATATTATCTAATCATCAATTATACTTTTTTGATCTTTCAAGATCGAACTCAATTTTTTTGAGTTTCGTATACTAATACTAACCTCAAAATATTAATATTGTTCTTCGAGTACTGATACTTAAACCTTCCTTATTGATATTTCGTTGATTATGAATATCAGTATTGATCTACCTGTATTGATACAATACTGAAAAACACATCAATACAACTATAACATATATCAATAGTTTACTCACAATTTAATACTAAATTAATAAAATACGGTATTACATCACTTAATCGATTCTTAAAATTTATAAAAATAATTAGGACTGGTTTACTAACATATTTAATCACTTAGCAAAATTTACTAACTTTATAATTATTTAATTGAAAATTTACTGATATTAGTCCATTAAGCATAATTTCCATGAACCGAGTATATTTTATACCTCTAGCAATACTAAATCTTAGGCCAGGGTGCACCCAATTTCGATAAATACTAAATCTTATTATCAATATAGTTTGCTCACAATTTAATATTAAATTAATAAAATACGTCGGAGAAGACTTGGACCAAGAGGGGAGATTCCGGCAACTTCTTCACGATCTCCGCCACCGAATATCTCGTCCACTCGTCTATTTCCTCGTACAACAACTCGTTATGTTTCTTCTTTTCTTGCTTCGTCGACAATGATTGATGAAGGCTTATAATCTTAGACGATGACGGCAACACCTGCATCTTGGATTCTATCGGCTTCGACGACGGTTGTGGATTTGAGACCATGAAGCGACGTGGACGAACGTTTGGTTTCTGAAAGTTGAAAAGATTGAAAGAATCGTGGTGCTTCAGTCAAACGTCTCCGCCGCAACAAACGTCTCCCGCCTCCGCCATTGTTGTTTTTCTGTCCCCCTCGGAAAATGGGTTTACGATTCCCGAGGAATTGAAGAAGAAGAAGAAGGAGGAGGGTTCTTAAGGATCGATAATTGTTTATCTTCAACCTTCCGATAAACCATAACAGGTTAAACATTTAAAATGTTTTTTTTGTACGATCTCCTTTACTTATATTTTCGATACAAAACACGTTGTCCACGAAGACTTGTCGGATAATCATGGCCGTTGAGGTATTATCCGACGGTGGAAAGTGAAGAATAAATGCAGCAGTTTGTTATGACGTGAATTGCACGTGGTTGCATGCAGAGTGTACGCGCCTCACACGCTCGGCTTTATTATCAACCCAACCCTTTTCTAAAATGTTTGCCACGTGCTTTTTCCACGTCACCTTAAAAACACGTGATTGATAAGAGTCATGTGGAAAAACTATTAGGTGAACCCTGTTCATCACATTATCTATGATCTCAATTAATTAGGATCATTGATCTTAAATTTTTCTAAGTAAATCATCACCTCTTTTCTATATGGACTTAGTGGGTGGTAGTTATTAGGTGATTATTTAAAGATCAATGGTCCTAATTGCTTGGACCATAAATGACGTGATAAACAAGATTCACCTAATAATCTCTCGAGTCGGGTGTTACTAAGCGATCTAATCTAAGGATCATTTTACTAAGATTTCACTTTCTTACGTGTTAAAAATTAAATAGCTAACTATTTCATGCATAAAGATTTGAGTAAATTTTATTTGTATAAATATTTTAATTTTAAAATTTAATAATTTATTTTGAGTTTAAGTATTTAAGTATAATGATTTTAAATTTTGGGATTATTGATAGATTTTTAAAATTATGATTACAAAATAAAATTTATAAGTTAAAATCTAAATTTTTAACTATATTATCTAAAAATCTAAATCCTAACTTTAAACCCCAAATTTTAACCATAAATCATAAATTTTAAACTTGAATTGTTATATATTTATAGTAAACTTGTAAACTGAATACTAATTCTTTTAAATTTCACAGATATGCTTAAAAATTACTATTATATATATTTTATTTTATTAAATTAGCTTTTTTATTAAAATTAAATCATGTCAACTTAATTAAAAATGACAAATTCCTAAAGTGTATACATAGGTTCCAGCTAGTATCAGAAATTCAAGACCCATCAAGGCTTTTATTAGTTTGCACTTGATGCATATTGGTGTTTCTAGGACAGAATAAAGAAGGTTCAATCTAAGTTAGGCGTACATCCTCCTTCGACAACATGAAACAGCACGTCGAATAAATGGAAGCAGCAGCAGCCGCGGCAGCCAATTCCCGGTCATAACTATCCTTGATCCCCGATCTGCATAAGAGCATGACTGTCGTGAAATGGTCGACACCAAGATTGAAGAATAAAAGTGCAGAACTGTTTATAAAATCCTTAGTACAAGAGCAAAACTTTACAGACTTGGATAATGAATAAAGCAACAAAATGGTTTTGGTCTTGGATGCCCAAATTCAACATATTCATCCATGATGCAAATTAGTAGTCAATAAGCAGTACCGATGGATCGATATTAAAAAAAGCAAAGCATATACGACCACCATAACGTCAAAACATAAAGCTATGCTCTAACCTGATATTAGTTGTTGATGCTCCATGTTGTGGGAAAGAATAAAGCATATTGCATTGCATATGCTGCAAACCTTGGTCACAATGCAGTTGCATCTCTTTTATTTGGTTAAACCAGCTTTCCTGGAATTTAAGTGGGAAAATAAGAAAGATTGAGAAACGCCCTTGTTCCTATTCCTAAACATATAGATTCCTCTTGAAAAAGAAGTAAACTGAGAAGAAAATAATTAACTTGAAGAGGTAAAAATCAATCAAGTAGTACAAACAACCCTATGGTACTTGGTTTTACTAAAAGGTAATACTACATTATCCACCTTTCCTATTGGCATGGAATTGTCAAGAAACGGAATACCGAATTTTAAATAAGACTACCCAAGTCCCTTAATTGTCGAACTAAAATGAGAAACGAGAAACATTACAGGTGTGTTTTGAAGCTTACTAGATGTTTCTCTTCTTCAGAAAGAGCTTTTTCCATCCTATCAAACAGTGCAAACCATCTTGCTCGATGCATCTCCGCAGTGGCATCATGGGAAAATCCATCAGAAGAATTTCTTTTGATATTGAGATCTCTTCCTTGATTGGAGGAGAATTCTTTCGATAATAGGAAAGGTAGCTCAGTGGCAATTACAGCTTCAACTTTCTTCTTGCTTCGTCGCAGTGCTGCAAATGCAGAGCAGAATACACCAGAAAAGAGAACATAAGGAGATGTCCCAGTCTAAAGTCTAAACATCTTATAGTGAATTGAGTGAAAGAAAAAGACCTGAAAGACGTCCTTTGATATCTTGGTGAAGAAGTTCCAACCATTGGGATGCAACAGTTGCAGCTGAAAACAATGTCTCGTTTATATTAGTTTGGACATTTTTTCTTCATTAGTCACCAAAAAAACATGAATGATACATAGAAACTGAAAATAGTGGATTCCAGATACTTTTCTTGTACAGACTACAACAATCATAGGATATTTAAATCTTGCTCAATTTCCATTTTTTTCTCATGAACAAACATGAATATGTTAAAGAATAAACTCTCTGGCCAATAACCAATACAAATTCTCACCTTTTGCAGAAAGAGAAGAGGCACCGGTAATTTTTGTTGATTCCTCATTAGACAAAGTGCTAATGGCATTTTCAATTTCAGATGGCTTAGTTGATGACGATAACCTCAATGTGAAAGCATCAGCCTCACCGACTGGGTCTAACATGCTTGAGTTACCATCTCCACTTCTTTTCCCTAATATTGAGAAAGCTGGCTTATGCATTGGCACTAGATAACCTCTTGCTTTATTGTTCATAGATGCAGTATTGAGAGGCTCATTTTCACGGTAACAACTGTGTCCATGGAGTCCCAATTCTGAATTGCTCATATTTCCATGATCTTTCTTACCATCATCATCTCTGGTTCCACTTTGGACATCACTTGCCTGTTTGTTTTGCGAATGCAAATTGTCTAGTTTTTCAGATTTAACTAAGGCCTCCATTATGGAATGGACCTGTTTTCTATTTCTAACATGATTTATAATCCCAGGGTTTAATCCATTGAGTAGTCCACTTGGAGCAGCAATCTTTGTGAACCTATCAACCTGTTCTTTCTTTGCAAGTTCCATCTTTTTCTTGAACACATCATTCTTGCTTTTCCACCCTCGTTGTCTCGGCACAGGTACCCCACCATGAGAAGATGACAACATACCACTTTGTATAGATATACCTCCATGAGAAGATGAAAGGAAACCATTTTTCTTCATCTCCTTCCAAACTCTTAATGAGTCTTTCTCCCCCATTGGACCCATAGAACTTCCACACTCAGAACCATCCCTTGGCTTCGAATTTCCAATGTGTTCATGACGAATTGATTTGTGATTTATCAAGCTAGAAACATCTTCCACATTCAGATCCAAGCCAACTCCATTCGAGGTTACACAACGACTCTCTTGTGAGCACAGAATGTCATGGGTTTCTTCGCATTTCGGATTGGTATCAGAGAATTCATTCATTTCATTGATAGCATCACAAACATCAGTGTTGAGGTCAAGAGGAAGAGAGACAGGATGGACTTTAGTAGCTTGGGATGCCTCCTTGTCACCACTAAACTGCAAACCCTGAGTAGATTCTTTTCTTTCTAAAGATTTAGAACTGTGGGTATCGACTTCTGTTCCATAAACAAATAGAAACCAAAGACAAATTCAATCTAAGTTACATTACAATTAAGAAATAGTGAGTAGTGACTAACAAAAAAATGCTTTCATTCTAGAATCCCATTAAAAGAATTTCATCTTTTTTCACCGGAAAGTGGATCAAAGGCGACTATCAGTGCCAGTTCTAATTTACACCTCAAAAACAAACAAATAAACTTTTAAGAAGATTAATACACCAATAATTACAGTAAACAACACATACACACTTCCCAACCCCATAGAAAAAGGCACAAAATTTAATTTACCTTGAGAACAAAGTACAGAATCAAGATCTACCATTTTGATTCTCTTAGGAGAAATTTCGTGAGTTTCCTTCAAATCATCTACGCTCCTCTACGAAATACAATCCAAAACCAAGAAAATTAACAAAAACATTTTGAAAGAATAATTAATTAGAAAGAAGAAGAAGCTAACGTGGGAATCAGATTGGGGCAACAATACCGAGTCGTTGGCAGGATCAGCTTGATCTTCCATTCCAAAGCTTTGCAATGGGGGTTGAGAGAAAGAGAAAGAAGAAAAGCTATGAAATTGAAATTTGACTGAAAAGGGGTATTTGGATTTGAGATTTGGATTGTAGGCGGACTTTTTTCTTTTATTTTTATGTTTCAAATTCAAATAGGATGTTTTATGGAGGGGTTTTTTTTTTGGACGAAGAAGTATTTGCGGATTTGCCACTGCCGTTGAGCCAGAGAGAGCCCCAACTAATACTTTTTAAGTCTATAGTATTTAATAAAATTCAGAATTTTTACTGAAATGTGGATTTATTTCTTTTCTAAATTGTATAATTTTTTATTTTTAAAATATTATATTTATTACGGTAATTAAAAATTTAAATTTAATTATAAATTATTTTTATTTTATCTCAAAAATGTTTAAAATTGGATCCATTTATATTGGTTTTTAGGATTGTTTAAAATTTATTGTTTAAATTCGAATTTAATTTAATCCCATTTTTAAAGTATTATAATAAATACAATATTTTAAAAAAATAAAAAAATATATTAAAAATAAAACAATATTTATAGATTTTTTTCCGATATAATTCTATACGTAATTGTATAATACATATATTTATTGAATTCTTACTTCTGATTCATAAGATAATAATAAGAATAAAAATAAGATATAAGACTTTTTAAGTAGGATTAAAAAATTTTAACTGACCTTTTGATTTTTAGTGTCTTAATAAATTTGAATTGATCCATATTTTATATATATATATATATATATATAATTTTAGTAAAAAATCTTTTAATATTTTTTTATATAAAATATTTCAAGTTTAAAACTTGTTTAAACGATATCTAATTGGTTGTTATTTATATCATTCTTCCTTAATACGAGAAAAACATCTTTAATTGTACAATCTGTTTTTATAATATTTTTTACATGATATTTGTGAATAAATATTCTAACATTTTTTTTTCATATTCAATATCTTAAATTTAAAATATATTTAAAAGATACCTAATTGATTATCATTTAGACTATTTATCATTAATACAAAATAATATTTATTTTATTTATAAGTGTTTATCCAAATAATAAATAATTTAGTTTCATTTAAATAAATCTTGGATTAAAAGTATCGTATTTACATAACATTTTTGTTAAGAGACTTATCCGTTAAATTAAAAATGTACAACACCGTCAATCCAGATTAATTAAAATAAAATCCTAAAAACAGAAAAACAATAAATATATAGTATTTACTTTAGATTGCATTTATAAACTCAAAGCTTAATTTTTAATTTTGTAGATTTTGTAAATATAAACAGTTTTTTATTTAATACTTTTAAAAGTAAAAATTAAATCAAATATTTCTTATAAATCAAACCTTAATTTTAATTTTTAGAGAAGAAAGATAATGACTTAAAAATTTAATACAAGTGTGTATCACATGAAAAAAAATAATAACAGAACAAGGATTGAATTTCAGCTCTTAAAATTTTTTATCTCGGTTTTTTAAATTGTTAATTTTAAATTTTTATTTATGAATTAAGTTTTTTTAGATGTTTTTTTAGTGATTTTATTTATTAACATATTATAATAAGAGTTTGATGTATGAGAAAGATGATCAAATTTTATTTAATCAGATAAATAAGGTGGTAAAATTAATTCATAAAATATTTTTATTTTAAAATATGATTAATTATATGTAAAAAATTTAGATTTTTAATAAATATATATTTTTTTATCATATATTACTTGATCCTAATAAAATGATATTTTTTATGAATTTTAAAATCCTTATAATTTCTGACTGTAGGTCACCCATGTGCTGCAACTCTAAAGAAAAAGAGTGAGCACATGGGGATCACGTGAACTAAGACATCATCTTCGATGGTCGCGTAGAGGTTTGTTTTCTTTACTTGATCGTTTTATAATTTATATTTAAAAATTATGATTTTTATTTATAATAACATTATTTTTAAAATTTAAATTAATTTTTTTTATCGAAAAATAGCATGCCTTGTTATTATCCTCTACCTTTCTTAATTACAAAGTTTATTTTTAATACCGTCGTTGTTCTCGTGATGAATTTAATTCCTTTTTAATTTTAGTATCAACTACTCTGTTTGTGTCACGTTTTCACCATAATTTCAACACCTTTATTAGGTGAAAAGCTAAGCAAACTTATTCAATGGGATCAACCTTAAACATGCTACAATATAGAATTATATAATTTTGTAGTAACAGTCATACTATTTTTATTAAATTTTAATGATTATTAGTTAAAATAAAATTAATTAAATAATTTAGTTGTTTAAATAGATCAAACTTAATAATTTAATAATTATCCAAATATTTATTGAATAAAAAAAATTATCTTCATATTGTCGAGTATAAAGAACCGAAGAGGAAAGCTGAAAAGGGGAAAGATTCCTACGGTATCGTTTATCTTTCTGAGATCTGAATCTAAAAAGAACCACCAAAATGCAGGACCCGCCAAGTCATGATCCGAACCGTGATCCACTCATTCCCTCCAATGCGTCGTTCGCCACTCAAACCACGCCGTCCTTTCCCAACCCAACTGCATTTCGAGGTTCTTACCACAGGAGAGCCCACTCCGAGGTCCAATTTCGGATCCCGGACGACTTGGATCTCGTCCCCGACCCCTTCGAAGGCTTGGGATCCGAAGACGACTTGCTTTGCACTTACATGGATATTGAGAAGCTAGGGGGATCATCCAAGGGGTCGGACGACGGAGGAGGAGGGGCAGCCGGTTCGGGTCAGAACCCGAAAGGTGAGGAAATGAGTGCCGTGTTGGGCAAGGGAGAGAAGAGTATTGGAGGGGGGAAAGGAAGGCACAGGTATAGTAATTCAGTTGATGGGTGCTCGATAATGGAGTCGATTGAAGCTAAGAAAGCTATGGCACCTGAGAAGCTTGCTGAATTGTGGACTATTGACCCTAAGAAAGCCAAAAGGTTTCGAATTATTTCCTTTTTTCTCCCTTTATTTGGCTTTTTAAATGAACTTGGATTTAGGTACTTATGAAATTGTAGTAGAAGTTGGTAACGTTGAGTAAAAGTCTGTATTTTTTGTTTGTTTCCGGTAGATTGTTTGGGAATCGAATTAAAGAAAGTAATTTTTATGTTGTTTAATTTATAAAGTGTTGTTTTTTCTTCTTTTGGTTGGTTTTATCCCTTTTTTCTTTCATGGGTAATATGATTGTTTTGTTGTTTTCTTTTTCTCCTCAGTGATGAAATCGAACATCTGACCCATTGGCCGATTAGGGTCTGCAGAATCAACACTTTGTTTAAGTGAAGTAGCATCTCATCAGCTAGATTAATTGTTAGTCGGTGACCTTTCAAGACCTTTGATTAATGGAGATTTTCATTATTTTAGGAAGTTCAGTTCAGATACTTTCTTTTATAGGAACCAAATTCATGTCAATTACAAGGTTTCTTTTATGCGTGCTTTCTGGGGATTATGTGTGTATGTGTTTTGGGACTTTGGCTTCTTTTGTTGGAAAGTACAATTTGTTTTTCTGATTTTTCTTGACTCATTTTTGTACCATGGTTCGAAGATGGCATAATAAATGCTTAATGAAATATTGAAGTAATCAGAAATACCAAATCCAAATAGCAGATCAAATCTTCATTTGCATAGTCTATTGCTAAATGCTTAATTTTTGTAGGATCATTGCAAATCGGCAGTCAGCTGCTCGCTCTAAAGAGAGGAAAGCCCGATATATAACAGAATTGGAGAGAAAAGTTCAAACACTTCAAACGGAAGCAACTACTCTTTCTGCACAACTAACTCTATTCCAGGTTCTTGTCAAATGTGTACCTGTCTGTTACATAACTTTGGAGCTCTTTTGTTGTGGTGATTATTTGCATTCCTTGCGAGAATATCAGATCTACAAATTAGACAACTGAAATTTGGCTATTCTACTTCGTAATAAATCAATAGCTTTTTGCACACGCTTCTAACTCTCTGCTAAAGGCATGTTACTTTCTGGAATTGCCATGTTTAGGATGTGTTCAGTCTTATGTTGGTTTAATATGTCTTTGATTATCACCTGGATTTTAATAGTCTTAATTCTTGTGTTCTATTTTAGAGAGATACAACAGGTTTAACTACTGAGAACACTGAGCTTAAGCTTCGGTTACAAGCTATGGAACAACAGGCTCAGCTACGTGATGGTACGTTCTGTCCAGACTATTTTAGTTACCAAATTCTCTCCTAGATGGCATGTTTTCAAGTGTACACTCTGTATGTTCATGGACATGTTTGAAGCAAGTTGAGCATAACTTTACCATATCTACTCAATTGTAGAAAAACTGTTTAGGTTCAGGAGTTATGGATTGTGTCACCAGGAGATTCATGAGAAAACCTGCTTCAGTTGATGAAGCCTTTCCCTTGTGTGATCTCTACCTTGTGAAGAACCTATGATAACAATATATATGGAGCCCATTGACGGAAACTCCTAACCTTAGACTCATTAGGGAGAGAAAGTGTCATATGTTTTGTCCGCAAAGGCAGACGTAACAGAAACAAAACAAACTGGCACCATTGTAGTCAAAAGCTGTGCATTTTAATTTTCTAGACGTTACTTTTTCTTCTCTTTTTTGAGAAAAAAACTAGACATTACTTTTATGCTCAAGCTTTGGGTACTGTTAATGATTATCCATTTGCTTGCTGTTAGCTAGTCATGTTGCTTGTATTTATTTCATTCATAAAAAAATACCGCAGATAGTTGTTAACTGTATATAGTTTTCTCGTTGTCCATTTCTGGCTACAGCTCTAAATGAAGCACTGAAGAAGGAAGTAGACAGGCTCAAGATTGCTACAGGAGAAATAACATCATCCACAGATGCCTTTAATTTGGGAATGCATCACGTAGCATACAACCAAGCTCCCTTCTTTCCTTCCCAGACGGAGCAAATGCGAGTTGACACCCAGAATATGCAAATGCCACCATTTCATCCCTCGCGATCTAACATGTTGACACCTAATCAGTCTATGGTAGCTACCTCCAATTCCCATGCCTTTGCCGATATGATGCAGCAGGATCCTCTTGGCCGATTGCAGGGGCTCGATATCAGCAGCAGGAGTTCCCATCTAGTGAAATCCGAAGGCCCCTCAATTTCTGCTGGTGAAAGCAGTGGACCATAATGATACAAATTTTGCTGGTCTACAACCATCCCCTGCTCTATTTGTTGTACTGTTCATAGACTGACCTTATTGACATCGAAAGGTACTATATGTTTGAATTATTTTAGTTTTTTTAGCTTTTCCAGGTCTTCAGATGTTCAAGATTCTTTTGTAATGGAATTAAGATTCATTTTTTTGTTTGGAGCAATGTTGTGGGAATAGAAGTGTGTCCATAGGACTAGGTTACTGCTACATCGCAAGCCAGTGGCTCCCATTGTAACGTCTGTTTTGTATTGTTTAAAGTTGTATTGCTGGTGAACTTCAAATCTTTGTTTGTTACGGTTTATCACTCGATCTCTGTTCAAAATTTGTGTGTGCACAATTGTAAGTCTGTAACTGTATCTGATTGCAGCGCCTTGAGTTTATCTGCAGCATTTTGTGAATGAGAAAAACATCGTTATCCATCAATATCTGCTCTGCTAGAAAGGCAATGTTTTTCACCATTTATAACATATAATTGCGGTAGTACACAAATCCAGGCTTTAGTCATCACCTTGCCACCTTATAAGGGGAGCAGCTGCCCTACAAGCTGAACTTCCAAGTAAATGCACATGGCATATTGGTTAGAACTAGGAAGCCCAATGTCTGTTCCGTGTTTGCAATGTTGGAAAATGACTATTGAGTTCATGGTCCCATTACCCATTGAAGTTTTATATGATCGTTTGAAGGCGGGACAAAGAGACAATCCCTTAAGAAGGGCACTCCCATTTGCACCTAACACAGCAGCATCTGGATATAAATCCACATGAGCTTATGTGGATCTTATTTCTTGCTTTGATTTATGTTTGTCCTCATGATAATGGCTGCAGAATTTTATAGTCACAAATCTCATTCCAACTGATGTAAAGAAAAAAGGGACCAAATTAAACCTTGTGATTCATGTATTTTTGTGTATAAATTAAATGGAGAAATCTTCATTGATGCAATGAAAAATCAATATAGGTTCATGAAAATATTTTCATATGTAACAAAAAAAAGAAAAAAAAAATAGATATTTTTGCCCCCATGCAGGATCGAACTACAGACCTCCAGTTTACAAGACTGGCGCTCTACCACTGAGCTATAGGGGCTTCAACAATCTTTTGTTAAATATTATTTTATCTCTTTTTTTTTCTTTATTTTGAAAAGAAAAACGAGTTTTCTTCATCACCGGCACACATTTGTTTTATTTTGACATAATCATCTCTCTCTTCAATGAAAGCCACAAAACTTGACTTTTCCATATAATTTAAAATTAAACTAGTTCTCATAAATTGCTCAACATTTTTAATTAACTAAAAAATATGTATTACTATTTCTGAGAACATGTTATCAGAAACATTCATATTTTTTTTATAAAAATCTCTTATTATCACCATTTGAACTTTTCATGTTTCCACTTTAAAATAGACAAAATAAGAGACACTAAATACAAACAGTGCCATAAAGTTATGATTCTCAATCTTCCTCCTCTCTTCTGCAATTAGCAACTCAAAGCATTAATCCACACCATGTGGTCAATATCTCATATTATATACAATATATTCCGGATGTTGTTATGTATAGTATGATTTATGTATGTCATTAGTGTATGAAAACCTCTGGGATTGAAGTGAAAATGATGCCTGCATGAAGATAAGGTCTAAGGAACCGTGATCCCCGGAGAGCTTCATGTGCTTCCTAACATGGTAGGGACCCCCTTAATCTCCTTCTCTCACTAAACCCCAGAAATATTAACCTATTTAATTCATCCAATACTGTACTAATCATTGTGAGAAACCACAAATCTTCATGTTTAAAAATAAATCACCCCACGTACGCGGATTATAGTTTCAATGATTCATCAATGATCTTGAAATATCATGTTCTTTATATATTTTCATCATAGGTTGTCTTTCTTTACAGATCTTAACTTTTAAAGTTGTCTGGTGTAAAAGTATTGAAAAGTTGTTTAGCATTATAATTACCTAAAATATTGTTGGCAGATATTGTTGTTTTCAGCAACGTGTTGGAGATTAAGTTTAAGCTTAATTAAGCAAAGTTGACCTGACAAGCTGTATATTGCAGTAGAAAAACATGATGATTTTTTAGTACAATATATGAATTGAATGCCTTGAAAGATAATATTGGTGTCTTAAATTCACCACGATCAACATATTTACCATGCGTTTAACAGCAAAATGGTCTAAAGTGATTGCTGTGTACACCACATTAGAGCGGAGAAAAGACCCTCACACAATCAAGGGCAATACAGGATCTGTGGATCGAGGGGCTGGCGGGATATCAGGGAATTTAAGGAGAAAATTCCATAGGACTACACGTAAGGAAGGTTTAAGATGAACCCGAGCCAAGAGGGTGGCCATGGGAAGGGTTGATGTGAATCAATGCATGTGCAGGTGGGGGCCTATGTGTTAACCGGAACATTTGCATGTGCAGGGTTTGATCGCTGTAGATGGCCCCCGAATATAGGAAAATCTGTTTCTTCGCCTTGCTTTTCTCTCTTTAACATCACGATTGCTCTCTTGTCTGTTCTTTCTGTTTAAGTCCACATCACACCGCTCCTTCGTTTCCTATATAAACCCTTTCTTCCATTCCTATGTCACAAACATCGAGCAGTAACGCAATACACACTAAACTTTCGAATTAGCTTCTCTCAAATTGTCTGAAATGGCAGTATCAGCATTGTCTGCAGCTTCTCTTCTGGTTTTTGTCTTCAGTTTATGCCTGCGAGGTGCCTTTGGTGCCTATGGGGGAGGATGGCAAGGTGGCCATGCTACATTCTATGGCGGCGGTGATGCATCTGGCACAATGGGTAAGTTTTAGGAGACAAACTTAAAGAGTGTTGTGGGGTGATGAAAAGTTAAAACAACTTTCTGTTTCAAACACTTGTGTACTTCCCTTTATTGAAATTAGTAACTTTAAATGGTGGATAACTGTTGCTGCTGATATTTCAGGAGGTGCTTGTGGATATGGTAACTTGTATAGCCAAGGTTATGGGACCAACACTGCGGCACTTAGCACTGCCTTGTTCAACAATGGCCTCAGCTGCGGTTCTTGTTATGAAATGAGGTGTGACAATGACCCGAAATGGTGCCTGCCTGGATCGATTATCGTCACTGCAACCAACTTCTGCCCGCCTAACTTTGCTTTGTCTAATGACAACGGTGGCTGGTGCAATCCTCCTCTGCAACATTTTGACATTGCTGAGCCAGCCTTCTTGCAAATCGCTCAATACCGGGCTGGAATCGTTCCCATTTCATTCAGAAGGTAAAATTTCAAAAAACCTTTTACTAATTGTGTACTGAAAACAATGATTTAAGTCCATGTAAATAACAAATTCATGTTGGTCTAAACAGAGTCCCTTGTGTGAAGAAAGGAGGAATCAGGTTTACAATCAATGGTCATTCTTACTTCAACTTGGTCCTCATTACAAACGTTGGGGGTGCTGGAGATGTCCATTCAGTATCAATCAAAGGTTCCAAAACAGGATGGCAAACAATGTCGAGGAACTGGGGCCAAAACTGGCAGAGCAACTCTTACCTTAACGGTCAAAGTCTGTCGTTCCAAGTCACCACAAGTGATGGCAGAACCGTGACCAGCTACGACGTGGCACCTGGAAATTGGCAGTTTGGACAGACATTTGAAGGTGGTCAGTTCTAGAGTTTCAGGACAGTAAAGGGTCTTGGGATGGAAACTTGTATATGTAATAGTCATTGTTTCATACAGGGGAAGGTATTGAAGGGAGAGTAAAGAGTAAGAAGTGGCTCAGCCAGCCATATGGCTGTCAATTGCTGAGGTGATTAATTGGCACCCGCTAGGCCCTTTTATATATCAGTTCAATTGATTCTAGACTCGATTCCTATAGTTTGGCTGTTGTTTAATCATCAGAGACATGCCATGAAATGAATCAAAATATCAGATTAAAAGATTTCTTTACTTGATTCTAAACTCGATTCCTATAGTTTTTTTAGCAAGTCGCAAGAGATTCCAGGATTTCTGAATTCTGATTACAATCATGGTGTATCAAAAACCACCGAATGAAACTGCCAGAGATAGATGAAGCAGCCACAGATATAATCCTTTCTAACCATACATAAATGTACAAGCTCCCTGTAAGACTATACAGTTCGAAGAAATCCCAGATTTCCTATACCATCTTTTTCTATCCACTTTAGTGCAGAAGCATTTACCAGACGTTGCCAGTTGCCAGTTGCCACAGACAGGCCACAGCCTGGTAAATGAGCGGTAAAAAGAGTGAGCTTGATCGTTGATTTTGTTTCTCTTTGTTGAAGTATGTTATATATAAACTGACCTTGAAAAAAAGCTGAAAATCTTGGCCAATAATCATATCATGAGCCATAAGAAGCACATTATTGATTTGAACACGAAAGGTAGCTTTAGACTTTGGGCTCTTAAGAAAATTCTTAAAGGACCAAGGAGCACTTGAGCAAGCAATTCAGGAATAGAGAATGTGAGAAAACCTTTGCCACTGATGTCAAGGTCTTATCCTGAGCAATTGAAAGAAGGATTGGCTCCATGTTCAGTTCAACCATAATATTAGGCATAGGGTCTGTTTAAAAGTTTTGACCAAGAATGGTCCATTTTTTGGCTCCGAAAAGCATGGCAACATATAGGTTCCATCCCTGTATCCAGACCCTTCATTACGGAGTAGCCTGTGATGTCTGCAAATCCCATTGCCAGTGAGCCACCAGCTAACTCAATCTTGCCAAGATGTCCCAAAAATTATGAACAACTTGGACTTACCAGTTACCACCATAATTAACAAAATTATCAAGCAAGAATGAAGAATCTAAATAAAACTGGAATAAATAATGGCTTGCTTGATATGGTGGGAACTTGGACTTACCATAAATTATGAACAGAAAAACAGCCTATCAAGCTAATTGACTGTTGTTCTTTTGCTAGGAATTTTTCTTCTTAAAAGCTCTTTCGTTAGGTCAGTATATATTCCTGAGACTAACTTTGACCCTTAGATGACTTGTTCTCTATCATAGAGTCTGCCATAGACTGCAAGTATAATTAAAAATAAACTGAAAATAAATAAAAATAATAAAATAATAATATAATAAACAAATAAAATTAACGATTAGACTTACAAATAAATTAAACTAAAATTTTATAGGTTAAATTTTAAAATTATAAAGTTAAAGTTTAAATATTTAATTTCTAAAATTTTAATTAAATAAAAAATCTTAACTACATTGGGTTCCCCCCCCCCAAAAAAAAAAAATAAATTCGAGTATCGTTTTTCTTTAAATAAAATAAGACATATAAACTCTTTTCATTATATTATTCGTAATTCATATAATCAATATCGTTTATCTTTAAATAATCGTTCGATAATTACACATTCATCTATTATATGTATGAAAGAAATGAATAATTTATCTTAAAAATAAATAGATAAATTTAATTAGTTGAAACTACGAATAACATAGTAAAAAGGTTTAATGATATAATTACTCTTAATTTGGAAAAATTATTACATGAACCCTTTCCACCGCCTAGGATATGGTCTCGACCAATTAAAATAAGACATATAATATATTTTTTCCATATCATATTTACAAATAATCATTATCTAAATCATCCACTTTAATGCATTTGATTTAAAAATGAAAAAAATATTATTAAAGATTTTTTATGTTGTCTTCTTCTTTATTGTTCATTTTTTAATTATCTTTTAATCCCTAAAACCTAAACCTAAACTCTAAACCCTAACCCTAAACTCTAAACTTAAACACTAACCTTAACCCCAAACCCTAAACAATAACACATTACCCTAAACCATAACTCTAATCCTAAAACTAAACCACATAAACCCTAAATCACTAATCCATAGACCACTAATCTCTAACTCTAAACTCTAAATCCTAAACTCAAATCTATATAAAAAAATTAATTAGAAAAATTTTAAAGAACAAAAAGAAAGATGACACAAAAAATCTTTGATAATATTTTTTTAAAATCAAAAATATTAAATTAAATGATTTGATTAATACTTATGTATAAATTTGATATAAAAAATATATTATATATCTTAATTTAATTAGTTGTGACCATACCATATCTTAAGCGGTGAAAATGGTTATGTAATAATTTTTTCTTAATTTGGGATGTTTAAAATCAAAACATTAAATTTATGAATCAGATAAGTTTGTGAAAATCTGGGCAGTCGGCACAAAACAATACTCAAAATGACACGTGTAAAACGATACCCATTGTTTTACAATTCACCTGTCCTGTCAGCTGTACTAGCACCCGGAATTCCATTTCCAGCTGCCACGTAGGTAATATTATGGGCGAAAAAACATTTATTTTAAAAAATATTACTTTTAATTTTATTGAAGCACTTTCAGTTAATTTTTTTAAAATTAGTACTATACAAAATCTACATTTTAATATCTATTTTTGATTTAAAATTTAATTTTATACTTGTATTTTTTATTTAATTAAATATTTAAACTTTAATTTTTAATTTAAATTAGTAGATAAACTTATTTTTTTAAAATAAGTCCACCCGCATGCCACGCTAGCTCTTCACATCCTTGTATATAAATTCCTCAGTGTTTTCAGGCTTCATGTATCTACTTGTGGGAAAAAAGATCTTCCCGTCTCCAAATGGCACTTCGTTCATTAGCAACCAGGAAAACCCTAACATTGGGTCTCAACTCGATGAGGCTGACTCAGTCTCGTGCCTTGCAGACCTTCTCGCTCCCAGATCTTCCTTACGATTATGGCGCTCTGGAGCCGGTCATCAGCGGAGAGATTATGCAGCTCCATCACCAGAAGCATCATCAAACGTACATCACTAACTATAACAAGGCATTGGAGCAGCTCCACGAGGCTATACAGAAAGGTGATGCTTCCACTGTGGTTAAGTTGCAAAGCGCCATCAAGTTCAACGGAGGAGGTATACTTTTTTATCCCCCTGATTTACTTGCCTGTTGATTAGGGGCGTGAAAGCATATAGGAGTTTAGAATTAGTAAATCTTTTCAATGCAATCCTTTGAAATTATAAGAGATGATGATTTTACGTTTTAGCAATTAGCAAAAAGAAAGAGATTTAGACATCATTAATTCATTATTGCAATTTTGATTAGAAGGAATCATATGAGATACTAGCATGTAGCGGATAGCTTGATTTTGCTTGATGAATGATTCTTATTAACTAGTATGGATCTTTGTAGCCTCAACCATCATTTTGTTTCATTTCGAAATTGAATACTTAATTCATGATTACATTCAGTTCCTTTCATGTTGAAATTGAATGACTTTTATCTCGTGCAGGTCATATCAACCATTCAATTTTTTGGCAGAACCTTTCCCCTATTCGTGTAAGTTTATATTTTGAATTCGTTTTTTTCAAATCTATCTCAGTAATTGTAATGAAGCTTGTTCTTTGAACAGGAAGGAGGAGGTGAGCCTCCAAAAGGTTCTTTGGGTTGGGTTATTGATTCGAACTTCGGCTCATTGGAAACATTGATCCAGAAGATCAATGCTGAGGGTGCTGCTTTGCAAGGCTCTGGTTGGGTGGTCAGTGATTTTGTTATGGGTTCACTTTTTCTTGTTTCCTTGGGCATCTAATCATGAATGATTTGCATCTGTCATTGCTTCCTCTTTTTTCTCTCGTTTGCTTACTGTTGTCTTGACAGTGGCTTGGACTGGACAAGGAATTGAAGAAGCTTGTGATTGAAACCACTGCCAATCAGGTATGCTTGCTATATTTAGTGTAGAGTCATCCATGAACAATTATTGGACGTCTTGGTTCGGTCACTTCGTTGTGAATCTACTTATTTCTATGCCGCTGCTCATTCTGCTCCGGTGGTAGGCTTACTTAATAACTGAGAATATCTTATGAATTGTGGCCTCTGGAATATACACCATGTAACATGGTTTCCCATTACCAGTTTCAGTAAGATTGGAGTCTCGTCAACTGTCTAGTTTAGACTCCCTTGTAAGAGTTGCTGTAATTATCAAAGCTACAGGTTGAGAAGATTCTGACATGCTATAATATAATTATGAAATCTTTGCTGCAGGATCCACTTGTGACTAAAGGGCCACATTTAGTTCCTTTGCTTGGGATAGATGTTTGGGAGCATGCATATTATTTACAGGTAATTTTTCAGACTTTTCTCTTATAACACGAGCTCAAATGTGAATCAAAGATCAGTACATGTATATTGGAGACCAGGACAATGCCAAAGTAACCTTCTTATATATATGCGTGTGTAATCTTTTTTGGCTTGTGGTATTCAATAAACTGTCGATTTTACTTCTTGTATCCCAGTGATTGGGTGAAGGGAGAGTTTCAAAAAGATATTGTGTTCACGTTATTCATTTGCATAAATAATCTTATAAGTGCATCATAAACCTTGTTCCCAGTTGAGAGAATCTCACCCTTTTTTCTTTGATTTCCGGTTGTATATATTCATTTACCGTGTTCCTTTGTTCTGGTGCAGTACAAGAATGTTAGACCAGATTACCTAAAGAACATATGGAAGGTCATTAATTGGAAATATGCAAGTGAAGTGTACGAGGAAGAAAGTGCTTGAGCTTGATGTGGAGAATCAAGAGGCTCCTAATCGGCTGCTTTCGTCGGTTTCGATGACAGTAGCAATTAGCAAACAGAGGAATAAGAAGAAACACAGGATGATGATGTACATTTCCGTTACTTCTATTGGTGTATGACTTTGTAATGTAATGAAGCTTTCAGTCTTTATACTCAAGACTAAACCTTGCGTTGTACCTCTGGTGAATTACATTTGCAGTTTTCTTCACTCTTCGGGTTCGGTTTTCGGAGCTGATCGATGTTATGAGAGTATATTATAGAATAAAAACTAAACCTACGACTTAGGCATATTATAGAAAACTATATGCTATATGGACAATATATTAAATCACATGAACGAAAGGTGATAAAATTGGAGAATACAAACTAAATTCACAATTTAAACATATTATAGATATTAATAGAACAATTTGATTATTTGAAAAAATTATCGAATCAAAGTAGGGATATAATTTGCAATTTATGCATAAAACAGGTACTAAGAGTAGAATTTGACCTTTTTAAAAGTGTAGGTGAAACATTAGGGTTTCACAATCACGAAACGGATTCGCCGTAGTATAAAACCAACATTTTCCCCAAGGCTTGCCTTCTTTCACATGCGAAAACTCTAGAGCTTAGCTATCAGAAGCAGAGCTGCGGAGAACCTCGAAAAATCACTCGACTGTAACCCTCTGCTCTATCCATGGTCTGACCATTTCATCTCTATTTTTGCTTCTGGGTCTTTATCAAAATTTAATATTTCTTCACAAATCTGATCATTTTGATTGGATCTTTATTGTTTGTAGACGTTCAAGCGTAGGAATGGTGGCCGTAACAAACATGGCCGTGGCCATGTCAAGTTCATCCGCTGCTCTAATTGTGGCAAATGTTGCCCTAAGGTAACTCATCGTTTCTCTTACCTGGATCGTTGGGTTTTGTTTTATTGATTGTATATATTTTTTTTTCATTGTCTTTTGTTTATGTTTTGAATGAGTACAGGACAAGTCAATCAAGAGGTTTCTTGTGAGGAACATTGTGGAGCAAGCTGCTGTCAGGGATGTCCAGGAAGCCTGCGTCTATGACTGTAATTTTTCGTTTATTCACTCAATTATAAGCAAAGTTCCTTATTTTATTGCTTGTTTTTGGATTTAATGTTTTATTAATGTTATGCAGCGTACACTTTGCCGAAGCTGTATGTGAAGATGCAGTACTGTGTTTCGTGTGCGATCCATTCCCATGTCGTTCGGGTACGTTCCCGCACCGACAGGAGGAACCGTGAACCACCTCAGCGCTTCATCAGACGCAGGGTACTTTTTCTAATCCATTATTTCATGCTTTTCACCGGCAATGGTCTATTTTGTTACTTGAACGAAATGTAGTTCTTTTAGTCTTGCTTGGATTGTTTATTCATTAATCTAGGGTTCTTAAATGGGTTCTATTTTGTAACCTATGAATTATAAAGATTGATGAAAGTGTCTTTTCAAAATCCTTCAGTAACTGCTGGCCTGCCCCCGAGCTGAAGTGTTCAATGCTTTAGGGAATATCTAATAGCCTTGTGATCACTTTGTTAAATGCCTTTTTCTGGGATGAAAAATGTTGTGGATCTATTATAAATGATATATTGAAGTCATCCATAGTACTGGTAGAGCTTTGACTCTGCAGCTATCATTTGAATGATTATCTCTACTATTTTGAGTCTGTAATTCTTTAGGGACTTATGCCCCTTTTGCAGTACTTTCTAACTGCTTTAGGGATTGAAAAGTCCCTCATACAAAATAACCGTCTAAGTCACTTTGTCAATGGCCTTCTTAGTGGCTTATTGATCATATCGGATGGAAAATGCCTTTGAACTAATATAATTTCTACATTAAGGTTGTTCATAGAGACTAAAGGGATGGTAGAATTTATGTACATCTGTAAGACTGAAACATATAGGTTTGTTTTCTTTATATGATCCTGTTCCATGTGCTTGTTATAGTGGTGCTTTTCCTTCATCAATGGACTAGTTTTAGACTTTTAGTCACATGCTGATCCTCGCAAGAGGGGGAAAGGCTTCCAATAGATGATACATGGCATTTATCCGTAGGTGTTGAGTGTTTAGTGACATTTTTGCTGAAGTTTTATTTTCTTTGTTTCTCCCAATCATCAGGGATAATGCCTTTGCTATGACAAATCTACTTGCATAGTGCACTGTTTAGTTGATAGTCTCCGGGTCTAATTGTTGGAATGTCTGCAATCACCTTTTTTCTCTCCTCTTCTGAAACTACTTCATTAATTGTATTTGTTATTTAAACTGTTTTCAGGATGATACGCCAAAGCCTGGTCAGGCTCCTCGTCCTGGAGTTGCTGTTCCTGCTCGTGCATAAAGACTCCTTGAAGTTTAAGATGGACTATTTGTGTATTTTTCTTTATGATATGACTGCGTGAATTTGAATTTTGTTAAATTCAGAAGCTGAGTGGTTGGAATCTCATAGTTTCTATTCTGTTTCATATGATTATCCGAAGTAAACCTCTTTCTTAAAACTACATGGTTGAGAATTTGTTCAGAGCTTGTTTCTCATTGCATGTGTTTTTATAAGTACTATGTTGTGCAAGTGTCGAAAGATTAAATGGTATGTGAATAATTGGGTTGGGAAAGTCATTCCTATAACGGAAAACAGAAAAAAGTGAGGAATTTTCAACTTCCCTTGCTTCCCCAGTTCCCTACTCTCAAAAAATTAATATCTAAACAAGGGACAGGAAAAAATGGTTTCCTTTCCTTTTACTCAGTCCCAACACACTGTTAAGGTTAATATGCCTTCAAAACTTGTAATCTTCAGCATCCATGCAATTTCTGGGAAATCCTAATGCACCCTGCCATGGGACAGTCCGTCTTGATCGCATTGGGGGCAATGTGTGATCTACTTGCAGCATATCCCTCCTGCAACAAAAACAACACTGAAGCAATGACACATATCCTCATGTTCCTAGAAGCATTCGGTATTGCGCTACATGAAGGAAATCATCTTCAGATACAGATTCATCATATAATTCATCAGCTTGGGAATATTGAATCGAGTAAACCAAATGGAAGTCTGGTATCCATTCTGCTAAACATTCTAGCTAGTCATTCTAACTAACTTTATCCTGAGTCTGACTTGTTTTGGGCTAACTACTCCTTGTCTTAAAGCAAGTCAACCTAGGTCTCATGATAATCTTATATCTATATGAGCATAACACGTCCTTTTCTACCTAATTGTAATTCAAAATTCAAATGCTAGTGAGTAAAGAAAACCATAGAAGTAGAATACCTTGTGAAGGGCGCTTGTGATAGTACTCACGGAAGGAGTGTTGGTTTTTGCACGACTTGCCACCTAATAAAGTAGAAGTGAATATCATTACCGAACATCAGGCAATTCAAGTATAAGAGCACATGTTTTGAGGGGGAAAACCATGGGAGGGACCTCATCCAGTTTGATATATCCAAACGGTAATCTGGGATCACTTTCTTCCAACATCCGCTTTAGTAGCTTTTCTAGACCAGTCCCGGCACCTTTGCCCACCCATCCCCACTGCTCAACCAAGTTTAACATTTCCATGATATAATCACCACTATGAAGAGGTCCTGTCCACAAAGGGCCTGACACAACAAGTGATGCAGCATCCTATAAAAATTGACGGCAAAATTTAGCATAAATCTGCTAAGTAGTTATAGAAGGGAGCATATTTTGACATTGCAGAGAGAGAGAGAGAACAAAACCACAATTAAAAGGACACACGTCATTAAAAGATCATACTTTTATCGTGTTATTGCAAGGACAACTGATTTGACCAAGTTTATCCCATGAAAATGCTTGAGAATTTCCACATCGATTACAGTAGCAGATGAAACCATAATCCCTATCATTAATATAAAAACATCAAATAAGAACTAAAATATGACTAAAAAGATACAGAAATAACACACTGTCATCATTATATCACCTCTTCTCCGTTAGCTTCCCTCAATGCACTTGGAGCAAGACTCTGAAAACAGGCCCATGGCAAGAGTAGTATGAAAAAAGTGGGGTAACACGGTAGCCAAGCACAGAAGCCTCCCTCACAGCACCACCTATAAGGATTCGTAAACCAAGCTCGTTTGCGTATGGCATTGGGCGAACATATGCTCCAAATGCTTCTAATGAACTATACGTACCCACAAAAAACACAAATAATTATCCCATCAGAAACAATCAAAACAAAAGTATCCAATACCAAAGTTACCTACGATTCATAATCCGGTCCATGAGGAAGCATATAAGGCTTCGAAAGACTATCATAAATATTTCTTATACAGAAAAGAAAAATCACAAGTGAATGAACATATTAGAACCCATAATGCACTAATCAAAGGAAATGTTAACAAGGGCCTACAACACTATCTAAGAAGATGTGAGAATTTATGTTTAAAGCATGGTAAAAATTAAAAACAGTGAGAGCAGGGCTGTAAATTAAAAAAAAAAAGATTCTTAAGAAAAACACACGTTAGGATGTCTGTCAGACTGTCTCCAAAGACAAATCTTTAACAAAAGCCTTGTAAAAATCGGCAGATGCAAACACCCATTGGACAAACCATGACAGGAAACTATTCAATCTGGTTTTGCAATAGCACTAACAGAAATAAAGCCAATTAAGACACAACAATGGGAGACAATTGAAACCAAAATGCCATGACAGACCAAAACTTTATTATCAGCTAGCTACAAACAAACTGTTTGATATTTAACATGGACGGCTAAATTTGCAAGAGAGAAACAATGGATGTTTAAAAATGAAAACTCACTGAAAAGGGCGGTGACCCCCTGATGAAAACCCATCAGTGGAAGTAACATAAACCAATCCACCAAGTTTCAAACTACTAAAAGCAGCCCTTAAGAAGAAAGACGAATCACTCCCGAAGGAATCCAAGTCAATGTAATCAAAATAATCCCTTTGCAAATAACAATCCGTTAAAATCCGAGTGGCTTCGTTATGCGTTACTACCCATCTCCTTTGTTCTCCGTCAAACCTCTCAACTTGTCCTAAATTATCCAGAATAACTCTCCTGTGGCTCTCGTTTGCGTCATTGGCCAACACGAAATCGGCTTTCGATTGGATAAGGTAGCGAAGGGAACGGACCCCGCAGCCGCACATTGCATCGAGGACTCTTAATTGACCCTTAGATTGCTTGTAGAGTGCTGCTGAAAGGACCCCTAGGTCTCGTCCGGTGGCACTTTCGTGACGGAAGAAAGTGTCGCCGGTGTCAAAAAGGATACCCCTTTCAGATATTTGATTGGCATTGCAGTACGTCCGGGACTTAAAGTTTGATAATTGAGATGGGATTGAGTTTTTTCTGGAGATTATGAAAGATTTGGGGATGAAGGTAGAAGCGGATAGGGTTTTAGGATTAAGGACGAACATGGCGGGAAAATGTTGGGCATCAATCAGACTTGGCCTTGTTTTCTTCAATCATGTATATATAAATGTTCTAAAACAAAGTTTATTTATGTTTTAGAGATTAAAATTAAAATTTTATAATAATAAATATTAAATTAATATAAAATAAAAATTAAAATAATATATTTATATATATTCTTAATTCATTAATAACGTATATATTTTATAAATATAATAACTTATATATAAACTTCAATTCTTCTAGTTATCTAAAATTGCAAATTAATCCCTTAATATGATATAATTTGGAACATGAAAAATCTCAAATTAAAGAATTTAAATTCTCTTTGAGTTTTGATTAACATTAAACCCTCATTACTGTCCACATAATCATACATCCATTTTTATTGATATAATCAAATAAAAATACCCACCAAAAAACATATGTTCGTTGAACCCTATAATTCTGTAATCAGTCAGTCTATAAAAATTCTCATCGCAATAACTGATCCCAAAACTCAGCAACAAAACAAAATGAATAAAAGTATGGATTCCTATGAATAGGAGAGAGGAGACGCTTTGAAGTTTGAAACCATCTGCCTAGGTTTTGATGTCGTTGCTTCCTTTGCTAGGTCCAGACGATGGCACTCCGCCCTTGGGAATCATGCTCAGGAACATGGGACCATACTTGCCGTCGAGCTTATGAGTCGGGGACCTCAGAACCCCGACTCGGAAGTTCTTGAATGGTATCATATGGTCACACGGCAGAGCAGTCGACTTAGGGTCTTGGTCGGATCCGTCGATGTCAACAGGAAGTGCTAGGCTCAAGGTTGGCTGCGTTGCTGAGGGATTATCATTGAGAATCCTAGCCGAAGAAAGTGAAAGAGATGAGAAGATGAATAAGAGGAAGAAGACGAGTGACGTGTGGCTTTTGACGGAGGCCGCCATTGATCGGAATTTTTGAGATTGTTGGCGTTGGATGAATCGGAGGAGTTTATATCTGGATAGATAGATATAGAGAGAGGTGTTTAGCATCGTTGTCTGTGGAGTTGACAAAGTCAGTTGAGTTGGATTTTAGAGGGCGTTTTAAAGTCATCAAACTGTGAGAAAAAAAATGAAAGTTTACGCGCTGATTCTACACGCTAATTCATTGACTAAAAAATCTTAAAATAATGAGTATCTGGGGATAAATCTAAAAATATATTTAAATATAAGTATTGATAAAATCTTAAATATTTTAAATATTATAAATTTTAATGATTAATTTATAAAAATTAAAAATTAAAAAAAAATTTAAAATGAGTTCGTGTCTACTTTCATTTAATGTACATCTCTCAGTAATTTCACTAATACTTTTAAGGATTTGTATTAAATAATACTCACGGTAGATATTAATTTTTTTATGAGCACATTAATTTTAGTGTTTATGTACATGTGCGTTTAAAATTTAAAAATGATAGTTAAAATTTAGTATTTAGGGTTAATGTTTAAAGTTTAATTTTAAGGTAGATAATTAAAATTTAAATACTGTAAAGGATTTTAAGTATATTATATTCAATTAAAGCCATTGGCTTTAGGCTGGAAAATAGGATTGCCTGGCTAGTGTCGATGAGCTATGAAAAGGTGCTTGCTATACCTAAGTTTGTGAATATTTTTTTTTCTCCCTGGACAACAGTTGAGTCAAATAAAGCAAGCTACAGGTACTTAGTCTATTCTACCACACCTTATTGCGCCAAATGACAAGTGGCACTCTCATCCTACTACTAGATATTTATTAAGATTTGAGATAATAATACAAATGACACATACATTTTTAAAAATGGATCAATGTGAAGTCAAACTTTGTAAACGTTTAATCAATTCTTAAATTTTTGTGTTAGATAAAGTATTTTTGCTCATAATGTTATTACATGTGACTTTTTGAACATTAAAAGAAGAAGAAAATTATACGAACAAAGATTGGTTCAAATGATAAGTAGTTTGGTTCATCTTTAAAGAAGATGACTTTAAACGTTTAATCAGGGCTAGTCAGATAAGTAGGTTGGTCCATGTGACTTTTTATGTTATATACTTTTTGAACGTTTAATCGGTGCTAGACTTTGGAACCAGAAAAACAATAAAAAAAATTCTAAAGGAACGGAATGGAAGTTTAAGTTACGACGGCATTGACAGCTTTGTTCCACAATTGGACTGGGTGGGGTAGTTGGGGCATGGAGCAATGAGCACAAACCCTCATCTTCAAAGAAGTTTCGTTGCCCCGACTTCTAGGCGTGAACTCTAATTTTGAGATTTGATTCGAAGTATTTTTTTTTAATTTGATTTAATTTAGATTAAGATCCTTAATTTTTTTAATATATTTGAGTGATACTCTGAAATTTTAAAATTTTACATGTATCATTTTTTAAATATTTTTATAGATCGAAACAGATTATTGTCAAAATAAAAGGAAGAAAAAACTATTAAGGAAGTTGGAAGAACCGAGTCTAAGTAATTAATCAACCGTACCCCGTAATTCGTGTTATTTATATCGTAATCTGACTTAATGAATTACAGAGATACTAGTATTAAAAGAACCATAAATTCTGAATAAATACTCTAAAATGAACACATATTTTATTAAGATATTGTATATTTATAATTTTTTTACACTACAATGATTTAATTATATTAATCTGTTGACTTTCCATAATAAAAAACGTATCATTAGAAACACTATACAAACATCAAACTATCATAAATATAAGCAAAAATCAAGTAAGATAAATAAAAATCAAATCGCATGTTACAAAAGCATACAAACAATATAATAAGATATACGAAAAATAAAGAATTTAATTTAAAAATTCTTATTCCACATTAGAAATAAAAAACAAACGACCATATTAGAAAATTCGCTTAGCGTGTAGAGTTTTGTATAAGGGTAAGGGGTATAGGAACAAGGAATCAAGCAGGAAACATTTTGTGTAAAAGAATGACCAACAATTAAATGAATCCTTGTCATTGCTACGCAACTCAGATTTCCGTGAGATTTTAATGTGAAAACACTCACCAGATACAGAAAAGTATACAAAACCGGATCTTTTATACTCCATTTGTGATTTGTGATTTGGGTTATGTTACCTTGGGACTTAAATGCCAGTTGAGGATGTCCTATTGATCCTCTGGGCACCCAATTTGGGTGCAGATGTTTTAGTTCCTCTGCCTCTTCCGGCTGATAAAGGCTTTGCCTTGGTAGTGGGAGGGGGAGCGGCAATAGCTGCCCACGGATCATCATCATCAACTGATCCAGATGTTTTTACACTCAATGGTTTCGAACCAGATTTTGGAGGAGGAGCTGCTATGGAACCCCATAAGTCATCATCTTCATCTTTAGCCACCTTCGCTGTACTTTTTGGTCTCAAACTCGTAGAAGCTAAAGCAAAGAAAAGAAAAAACAGACCACCCAAAATGTAAATCTTCAAATTTTCACAAATATCTGCTAAGCAAGTATATTTCCCATATTGGACCATAAACATTAAGACTAGATATTCATTTCCTACATTACACAATTGAATGGACAAATACCTTGTGGTTTAGGCTGAGAAACTGGTAGTGAAACAGGACGCTTCTGAGCTGCCTGAATATTTGCCAAGACAGGGGATGGCTTTGGCTCATCAAGGGGTTCAATATCATCCCATCCATCTTTGTCACTGCCCTGTTCTTCATGAATGCCATTTTCAATTTCTCCCCAGCCATCGGTTGAAGTAGGAGATGGAGGCATGGGTTGATCTGCAAAATCAGTACTAGAACTTACACGGTGGACTGGTGCTGTAGTTGGAGTTTCTATTAGTCCTAAGATTGTCACAGAAAAACAACATTAGAGATGGAATTATTAAATGAACACAACCACATATAATCAGGAAAAAGTAAAGACCAAAAACACAGGCATTGTATTAACTTATTTCCAAAATAATAGGCTCCAAATTTTGTAAATTGCATAATTGCAAGAAATACCTGGGCTAGATGTAGAGGTTGTGATAGTTGCAGGCATGACGGAATTGGCAGTAGCAACTGGAGCTTGATCAGAAGCTTTGCCTTTAAGAGTCAAGGAACTCATGGCCCATCTGCAAGGTCAGAATCTTAGTGATTAACAACCAAAATTACAGCCTTGCCAAAGAGATACATAATCCATCAAGTGGTGAAAATTTTTTCTGGAGCTGACTTTATAAATCATTTAACTAAGATAGCTGCTTAAAAACTAATGTGCCTTACAAGCAAATAAATTGTAATATAAAAGTTTAAGGAGATTGATTCCATCTGAAACATCTTGTAGCATGATAAAAAGCAATATCACCAACTACAGCAAATATTCTCAACTTACCCCAGTAAACCAGCATTTCCTGGCATTGATGAAATCCCTAAACTTCCAGTATCAGCAGTATCTCCAGCATTACTCTATGAATAACAATAGACAAAGAGCATTAGTAAAGAAAAATACCATACCATAGATGATATTGAAGATTTCTTAGAACAGATGTTTAAGATTAAAATATCATTTTTTACACTAGTATAAAGATATAATAGTTTATTTGACACGGGTAATGGTAATAATAAAACAATGTTTGATAAGCCTTCACTAGTGGCTGAACAAAAACATCCACACTAAAACCTAAGTTAAAGAACAATAAAGATGACATAAACGCCTAAAAGCAAGAAGACATTTTGAAGAAGACATAATTAGTTAATATGGCGTCTGCATGCCTGAAATCTCTAATAAACTGTTGCCTATCAAGCATAGCCACACACTGGCTAAAAGCTCACCTTCTCGTTATACTGCTTCACTATTTGTAAAAATTGATCAACTGCTTGAAATGCCTTTGACCTTACATCACTGTTAAAAGAGATATGAGGGAGCAGATTCATGTACACAGATGTATGATAAAAAGTTGACGATAAACAAACCAATAAAGAATAACATAACCTGTCAGGGTCAATAACGAGTACAACAATATTTGGAAGAATCCGTGTAGCAATCTCAGTCATGTCATAATAAGAACTGGTAGCACATAGAGCCATAACTCCTGCCACAATATAATTTCATGTTAGTTTGATGACACCAAAAACCCAAGAACATAAATGCGCATTTTAAAAACAAAGAGTATCAGAAACTAGCCGCAGACAAATATACCTGCTCCTCGGGCAGGAGAGAAAGTATCACGCAATGCACGGACCGTAAATGCATTGATCAAAACTCTCTTCCGTGTCTACAATTATAGGGCAAGAGATGACAATTTTTCAACAGGAGACGATTAATTGAACTTTAACAACGAACATACAACTTGACACTAAAAGAAAGAGGATCACGGATCGCCACTAAACACTACTATCTCAGTTCATAATGTTAGGTAACTTAAAATACTTTACAAGGATTGGCCTAGGATCAACTAACCCCTTCGTTTAGGTAGCTTGCAATGTTTCCCAGTAATATGGTGGTATTTGTTCTAATTGCAGGCTCTTCATCAACCTGCACAAAATTGCCAAATGTATAAAGAACATGATTTTAGCATGTGAGAGAACCTCAAAAAAAAAAGAGAATTTAAAATTCTCATGATAATAATATATATGGAGAAGCTTTGGTGATTTCATAAGGGAAAAATTAGACACAATTCCACGGATCTTTTAACTTGAAACTAATAAACCTTTTTATCCATTTAGATAAAATACTTTACTGTTAATTAAAACAATTCTCTATCATAGCATGACCTTTTGCTCATTTGGTGCACTCCAAACCAATGCATAGCTGTTGAGTGTTAAGGTGTTAGACCCAAGCCTTTTCCTTTTCTTTAATATTTTGAAAATAATCAATATATATATACACACACCTTTGTAATTTAATATCAGAAATATAGGAAAAAATTATCTACGCGATTAAATCTTTTAAATCCATAAAATTAAAATTATAAATATAATTTTAATATAATTTCCATTTAGGAGTGTGATAAATTAACAGTTTATAATACATTATAAATTTGCAGGTCAACTTGATATAAATATAATAATGCTGTTATAGGATTAGAAACCTTTGCTTGTTTATATCATTCACTTGCAAATTGTGGTGGCTAACTCACATGCTGACCAGAAAAATAACATAGAACAGTACAATACTATACCATATAATGCATACCTGTAACTTGGAAAGATATTTCAATAATGAGCCTGACAAAGTACGTTGCGAAAGCTGCAATAGAGAACAAGACAAGGCAAAACTTAGAAAAGATTCAATTGCATTTGTACAAAAATAAAAAAAAAATTATATCACGAAGTTGCAACAAAATAGACAATGAAACAAGATAGTAAGACCATGGACATTATATAGGATTAAAATCATAAACTCATATCAAACTCAGCCTTGTTTTTTTTTCAATAATACCTTTCTCCATTGTAACTGAGACAGCATAAATAATCAACTGAATTTTGCACACAATAAGACCTTGCACATCATTATCCTACATTGTTAACATCCTACATAAATAAGTATTTGAACTCTGCATATAATAGGGAATTCATTACTTGATTTATGTATTGGCACTCATCTTAAGATCCTAAATTTTAGCAGGGCTAGCAAGGAAATTTAATCCCATACCACTCAAAGGATCATGACTAGTTATGGAAAAACATCTAATAAAGTCAAGTGATCAAAAGTTTATAAAACATTGCTAGTTCCTTGTACGTTTATGTGAATAACATTGCAACTTGCAAGCTAGTAAGAGTTGAAAAGTAACTTGAACAAATCAACAACTAAGAACACAATAGACTCTTGAGAGAGATACAACTAACTAGAACAAAATAAAAATTACAACACAGATGATAAGCTAAAAGAGAATTCCTAGTTTCAAGGCTTAGCTGTTTTAGTGCAACCTGGACCACAATAAACATAGAAAGTCCGAAACATCTATTCTAATATTTTACACCAAGGTAACTCCTGTTAAAACAATCTTAATATTTCTTCACCAAAAATGGAGTCATGCTACCCAATGTTGCCCACTCTTGGTTCAAGAGTTGAACCTAGATGTGTCCAAAACAAATATGTTCAATTCTTTTTGAACTCTTATATTTAGGATAACTGTACCTACGAGCATCATCTAGTTTGACTTGTCCACTGTGAGATTGACACAGATACATTAGGAAATAATAGGTCTAAGTAGCATTGCTTCTAACAGAAATAAATGAGCATACCTTAGGAGCCAATATAAGCATGGCCTTAAGAGTCAATTCTCGGAGAAAAGCAGATGTGTCTGCAAATCCAGTAGCAACATGGGGGTAGACCTAGTTGTACAAATTTAAACCAACAGTTATTAACTGGCAATAATAAAAGGAGTTTGAATCAACTAAATCTGCTTGAATGAGGGAGAAACATAAAAATCACTTTGCTGTGGATTGCATACTTGCTCATCAACAACTTGAGCTGATAAAGATTCCCCATATTGATCAATATGCTGTAGGAGAGCAACTCGAACGGCTCGGTCATTAGACGCAAAAAGTTTCACAATTGTAGGCAGTACCTACCGGGAGAAACGAAGATATTATCCACTTGGACAATAGTAATAGAGCACAAGTTACATATTTAAACAAAGATTTTATATTTAAATCAAACACAAAATAATGTCTAGAGTAAACCAAAATAGAGAGTAGTATGACCTTCAGACTAAATTCTTCAGCTGAAAGCCAAGAACCCATTTTCAACAGTGCAGTCAAAGCAGTGGCAACGGCTGAACCAAATTCAAGGGCAGATGCTAACAAAGGAAGTAACTGCAAAGCAAATTATGAAATCATAAATTGGCAGTTGAAAGCATGGATGAATGATCTTCCTGAACTTATAACACGAGTTCAAAGATTGTACTTTCTTCAACACAATTTGGCGTGGAAGCTGCTCTGCTAAATTAGGAAGCTTGCGGAAGAAAGTATCCTTCTCAACACTGTCTTTCAAACTAAGAATTTCCATGAAATGTATTGTGTCCACCAACTTATTTTGGAAATATTCTGGCAATAAAAGCATTTAAGAATATAGTATTAGCACAAAGAAAAAACTTGACAGAGAAGTAGGAATTTCAAAACAATTAAATTATTGGTGGAACCATAAGCAAAAAGATCATATACATAAAAAAAAAAAATAAACAGCAAAGATTTCACAAAGCACGCTTCAGAAGAACTAAAAAGCCCCATATGAATCAGATAGTTCCTGGTTGAACCTTGATAAAAGAAAAATTATTACAATGAGGAATTGTGAGAACGCTGTTTCTAAAGCATAAAGCTTTCAATGTAACTTCACTTTCAAAAAGTATACCATCTCTCTTCATCATCTCAAATTATTACCCAAGAAAATTATACTCGACCCTTTCCAGGCTGCGCCACTTTATTTTCTGAAACTTCCCACGACTTGAAATTCAGATCCTCATTTCTATATTTTTTTTCTCCATACTTTGCAAAGGTAGGGATGAGATCGGAAAACTATTTCCCTCTCTTATCACACAATGCTTCCTACATAGTAGTGATAATGGAAACTAAAATGCTATATGTGCATAAAATGTTTCAAGTTCTGTTCAAAGGTAGAGCTAATCCTCAAATATAAGAATATAAATAGCCACAAACTAGAAATAACAGAATAAAGACAAAATATCCACAAAAAGAGCTTGACTAATTCAAGGATAATAAACCTACAGCCACATAAAAGAGAATGACCTCTGTTGTAAGAAAAAAGAACACTCCATTCCACTCCAAAGAGGTCAATTATTAGGTGTACTTGGTCCAAGAATTGAAGATTATCTCATGTTCATAAAGCAGACTGCTTTTCTGGATTTCTAAGAGTTTTGGCAAAACTATAAGAAACTTGGAAAAGGGTATTTACCACTATTTTCTATAAGCTTTGATGTGTTCAATCTGCGAGAAGGCATGGAGCTCAATAGCCGCTGATAATCTGGAAGCAAAGACTGAGACAAGAAAATAGGCAGATAAATAAATAAATAAATGAACCTTGCCAAAGATCAAAATGGAAGCACATATAAGCAGTAGCGAACTGAGGAGTGAGGAATGCAACCACCAATAATTAAGAACAGCAGGGGGTTGGAGATCTGCAAATTTTGAATTATCCGAATACAAATCCACAAATCTGCCTAAAAATAACCACAAACCTTGGGAATAGAAGCAGTGTTGCGTAGCTCCTCAGTTTTTCCCAACTTCATGCCAGAGAAAATTTCATAAATAAGACATCCTACCAAATTAAATAAAAAGTTCAGATTGTACAGAAGATCAGATAGCAGAAAAAACAAATAAATAACAGAATGAACCACGATACACATATGTAACTATTATCATCTTCTTTTCCACTAGTCCAGTTAGACACATGCACATGCTAATACATTTTGTGATGTCATTGTAATACACAGAGCACATAAAAGACAGTTGAGAAGATTTTTGAAAACTTTGAAATAAATCTAAACTTATAAGCTCAAGCAAATGAATGCTATCTGGCAGCATAGCCAAATGAACATCTAAAGCTAAGCACTCTCTGCTCCTGCATCACTCTCCATCAACACTAGTGTCTAACAAAGATGAAAAACAGCAAGTATCAACTCCAAACCCAAGCAAGGAAATATCCTCCTGTCCAAATGGAATTTCATGATGTAAATACTCCTAAGAGATAAATGTGAAAAGAACTGGATGCTCAAAAAATTAGCACATATTAAGTGTTTAATCATCAACCAATCCAATTTATTACACCAGAATGAAAAGAAACAATATGAACTTACCCAAACCCCAAGAATCAATAGCCCATGGTGGTGATTTTCTGATCGTGGCCCAGTCAGACTTTGCCAGCTCCATTGGTTTGTATTGCAATCCAACAAGCCATTCATATTGCTGAAGAAAACAGAGATTAAATTGAATTATCCACAGGCATGTTTGACAACAAAGAACACAAAGTTGACCTTGAGACTCGAGAGTTCCAAAAAGATGGGAAAACGAAAATTTATAATATAAAACGAGCACGATAAAGAAAGAATATGATAATTGAATAAAATATTTCATCTATGTAAATTAGATGGATAAAAAGTTACATAGATTGCAAGTAACCTAAATTTAATACATAAAAATAATTCCACTGCCAAAGACAACTGCATTTCTATTCCCTCTCAATTACTTTATGGGTTGCATCTCTAAGGACTCGCTCAGGAAAAAAAAAACTTTCTTCTCTAAGAATATACTTAGACATCATTCCTATGCACCTACTTGAATTTGAAGATTAAATACATGTCATATTGAGATTCAAAAATAGCTCAAAAGATTTTTCTCACACCCAAGTACAAGCATTACCAGCATTGGTCCTGTAGCAGCTGCATTTGCCCCGTCAAATTCCGATAGAACATCAAAAGCATGTAACTTCCAGTCCAACGTCTGTGTTACAACAACACTTGACATACAAACATTGCCATGAACCTGTACCAACCAATGCTAGTGAAAAGAATGATCTAGAAAGACATACTGGTGGTTTAAAACAAAAGAAATCACAATCTCGTATTCAGTGCAATTTCCCTAAGATATGAAATGCTAATTGTTCTCACTCAAGGAAAGGAAACATGTGTCAGTGTGACCACAAGTGTTTATAATTTCAATGAACTAAGATCCAGATTGCAAAATTTTGAAATACTTACAAGTTTGCAATCGTTATTTAAAAAGCTAACAGCTTTAGCAACTTGGTGCAGCCCCCAAGCATAATACTCATCCCTACAAACAAAAAAAAATCACAATCTAAATTTACTATGGCTTTAAACAACAAACCATGTTCTCCACTTCCTATGTACGATTGCATCAAAAGGGAAAAACAAATTTTCATATAAGGGGTTAATTAAATTCAAGAGTCAGAAACTGAAATGTACACTCATTCTGGGAATCAGTACACGCAAAATGGCAAATACAGGCAGGGGTTTAGCAAAGTTAAGCGGCTATACCTTTGTGTACCTTCTAAACCGAGTTCCTTGATCTTCTCTGACAATGGCATGACAGGCTCCGTGACAATATAGATTATAACTTTTGGACTAGGACCATCAAAAGATTCAACCTCAGTACTATGAAGAAATGACAAGATATTTGGATGCCTCACCTATGAAAAGAAGCAGAAAATTCGTATCAAGGTCCAGAATCCAATAACCGTACAAACACAACTGAGACTCTAGACAGGAACTAAGAGTAACAGAATTTTAAACATTAGGTAATTCTAGCAAAAAGCAATTGGAATTTAAAACAATTGGGACTGAAAAACATGGAATAGGAGGATGAAATAGTTACCGTTCGAAGACGTTTGACACCATTTCGACCAGCAGCTAAATGGCCGTCCTGAGGATCACTTCTGGTAAGAGAAAAGATAGAAACCGGAGATCCATCATCCTGAAAACATTAAAGAATGAGAATTGAAAGTTTAAAAGAGTTGAAAGAAGAGATTAAAAACGGTTGAAGTATTACCTTGGAGGTTCCGCGAAAGTGAGACCACGAGCCCCAAGCAGAAGGGTAAGGATCTCCAATGTTGTAAGGCAGATCCTTGAGCCCAGTTCCAGATCCGGCAACCACTCCTTTCAAGAATTTCAACATCTTTTTGCTTCGTTGATATGTGCTGAGATACAGAACAAGAGGAGGAAGGAGGAGTTTCCAACTTCCAATTCAATTCGATCTGCCAATTTTTTTTATTTATTATTGTTTCTTTTAAAATTACAGCCCTCTTATATTCAGTGCAAGTTCAGAGAGGTCTGATTCCCTGCATTACAGATTCACGATTCCCTTGTGGATCCTTCATTACCAATTTTGTCAAATTCAAAGACTTCAAAACGGGGCTTGGACCTTTTGAGGTATTTTGTAAAGGTAATGGTACTAAAATACATATTGAAAATTTTCAATTCGACCCATACGTGGCTTATTTACACATAACATGCTAAAATTTGTCTTATGGAATTTTTTTTAAAAAGAAACCAGAAATATATTATTAATCAAATTGTCGCGACCTCTTTTTAAAAAAACGCGATTTTTTATGTGGAAAAGTGTTCGACGATTGATTTTCAAAAAATATGAATTTTATTAATCTTGAAAAATCCAAATTTTAGGAAAACATAATTTAATTTTGAAAAAGGTTGACTTGGAGTCGCCACCGGCCACTTAGGTAGGCCAAACACCATAAAAATATAAACCAGAGATTCGTTTTAAAAACATTGGGTTCGGGAGTCGGTTACGTGTAAGGACGACCCTTACAAACGCCCAAAAATTGGTACCTTGAAAAAACATTACGTGGCATTTGACATTTTGGAGAAAGATATTAATTTAATTTTTCATTGTTAAATGAACATTATTTGAATTGGATATCCTTTTGATTTAGAAGTTACACCACTTTTAAACTTGAGTTGATTGAGACGTCCTCTATATAGGAAACCTCACCCAAATTTAAAAGAATATAACTTCCGCCTCAAAAGGCTAAAGTAAAATGCATGATTATTTTTTATCTTGTTCATTTTAAGTTCTAGTCCTAAAATAGGCTTCATTACTTAAGTTTAAAACCTAAGTTACTAGTGTTACTAGTTGTTTACCTATCCATTTTAATTCTAAACTTAAGTTTTTATCAAAATTCTAGGTTTTTAATAACACATAAATTCGATGCCAAGGTACACTCTCTAGGTCAGCATCTTAGTGCGTCAAAACACCAACCTCTTTAGTGTATCCGAGACATAAGATTCACATGTTATGTTACTAGATTTTCTCCCTAATTAAATTAATTAATTTAAGTGACTAAACCTAGAAAAGGCACTAAATTAATTAACCTAAGTTTATTAGGTGACCTTCCTAAAATATGCCATGCAAAACATAAAAATAAAAAGGACAAGATAAAGGAACTTTATCACTTTTATTAGAATCATGGTACACCATATTGCATCAAAATTTCTCTTCACATGAGTACAAAGGGACTTGTACGGAAAATAAATTACAAGGGATTCGAGAACAAACCTTGAACAAAGGATAAGACTTAAATTAAGTGTGGATTTAAACTTTAAAGCTTTTAGAAATTTTTAATTAAGTTAATTAATTAAACTTTTCTTAACTTCAAATTTTAAACCTTAATTAAAGTCTAGTGAATTTTAGGTTCAAAAGGTTTAATGGGGATGGATTAAACTTAATTAAGTTGGTTTTTAAATCTTAACTTAGAAATTTTAGATTAATTAAAAGTTTTAATTAAAATAATCTCTAAGTTTTTAAGAATTTAATTTTAACTTAATTAAAGTTTGGTGAAATTATTAGACTTAATTAATTTTAAATCTTAACATTTTAGAAAGTTAATTAAAATTAATTAAATTAATTAATTAAAATTATCTTCCAATTTTTAAGAATTAAAACCTATTTAAAGTCTAAGTTGGGCGAGTGTTTTAAGGCTTAAGGCAAATCAAACCTAATTAAAGAATTTAATTTTTAAAACTTTAGAAGTTAATTAAAATTAATTAAAATAATTAATTAAAATTATCTTTCTAATTTTTTAAGAATTTAAAAACCTAATTAAAGTCTAATTTGGGAGTGTTTTAAGGTTTAAGGGCAAAAACTAGGCCTAATTTAGTTTAATTTTAAAACTTAAATTTTTAGAAATTAATTAAAATTAATTAAGATAATTAATTAAAATTATTTCCTAAGTTAAAGAATTAAATTAAACCTATTTTAAGTCTAATTTTTTAAGGCTTGGGCTAAATTAATATTAAGTTAGAGCTAAATTGGGTTAAATTAATTTTGAAGTTTATTAAAATTGAATTAAATCTTAAACTAAGACTTAATTAAAATCTTAGTCTCAAAAATTAATTTTTTAACCTAATCAAGTCTAAATTAAATTAATCTTTAATCCTAGGGACTTAATTGGATGATTTCTAAAGGTTTGGGGACTAATTGGGGATTCTAGAGGACTCAATTGAATAAAACTAAAGTCCTAAGGGCCTAATTGTAGTTCTGGGGACCTAATTGAACTATTCCTAAAGGTTTAAGGGTCTAATTGAATGTTTGGTGACTAATCTGAATTAAAACTAAGGTTTTAGGGCTAAAATAGGTTACGGCTTATACTTGGGGGACCTAGAGGGTAATTATCCCCTATCCACTTTAAAACGCGCGCATTGAACCGAGACAAAAACCCTCCTGACCGAGTTGGCTCGGCCATTTGGACCGAGACCAACTTGGTCCAACTCAGCGAGCCCAGAATCCTCTGGGATTAACACCAAATCCCTAGAACCAAGGCGCAGAATGGATCAAAACTCACAAAATGCTTGGTGTTCATCCTTGTTCTTGATGAACAAGGATGAATAACATGAACACGCCCAGCAACGCCGTCTGGTCTTCCACGCCGACCACCGTTCGATCCATTCCGTCGCCGTCCAGCGCCGCTCCGGCGTGTTCGCCGATCATCGCGAAACACGCCGGTCGTCGCCCAGACACCGCCGACCACCAAATCCGACGCCGGTGAGGTCACCGGAAGCGTTAGAACGCGCCGAAAACCTCTAAAATAACCCTAAATTCAAGTTCTAATCCCTAAAAACCGATCAAACTAACCCTTGAACATCAAAAACCCAGATTTAAACAACTCTAACCCTAATCGGCCAAAATAAACTATCAAAGCAAAGTATCTAAACCAAGAAACTGAAACCGACTCTTACCTTGGCAAAAAATACTCCGATTCAAACCTCTATCGCCGGTTTCCAGTGTCGATCAACTTCCCCTTTGCTCCGATCGAATGAATTCCTCCTAGCTGCTACCGATTACTCCGAAAATTCCCCCCAACTTCAGTCGATTCCTCTGCTGCTGCCCCTCCCCCTCAAATTCGACCGAATGAATCCCTTTAAAGGGATTCAAACACTCAAAAAAAACCATTCCAACCCAAACTCTAATCCTAAAAACACTCTACCTAATCCCCTCAAACCCATGAATTCCGACCACAACTCCCTCACAACCAAATCCCAGATTTTCGGCTTCAAATTCTATTTCTTTGATTTTTCGTTTTTTTAATATATTATATTATATTATTATTATTATATATCATTTATTTATATATATTATTATTATATACGTAAAATTTTCGTGTTGACACAAATAAAGCATCATCCAACAAAAAATATTCAATACATACATGAATATCAAAAGAGAAATAAAAAGGATGATCCAACTCTAGTGCCCATTTAGCAAGACTATGAGCAACCCTATTTGCCTCTCGGTTTATATGAGTAACTTGTATCGAAGGACATGAATGAAGAAAGCCACGCACTTCTTGAAGATAACATGCACCATACAGAAAGATCAAGCGCATTAGCCTTCAATTTATTTATTATAGCCATGGAATCTCCCTCAATTATAGCTTCCTCCCATACATTATCCTTCGCCATTTTAATACCAGCAGCAAAAGCACAAGCTTCAGTAGTTTCAGCCGTGTGAGTACTATGCAGCTTAAATGCCCATCCATCGATCATTAGGTCATTTCTATTCCTCGCAATAACTCTAATTGTTGATTGTCCAGTCGTTGGAATGAAAGCAACATCAACATTTACTTTCACCACATGTCCTACAGGTTTTGACCATCTCACAACTCTACTGCATCGAATTGAAGTGGAAGTCAATTCATTATCATGCAAGAAATCTGCAGCAAGTATCTGTGAGTAGTCTACAAGCATTCTAGCAGAATTTAGGGTCCCATTATGCAGCAAATAGTTCCTCATATTCCAAACATTCCAAAGAATAATAATGAAAAAAGTAAATTGTTTTTTATCTAAAGATGCTAACACAACTTCCAGCCATTGTCGTCAACATGTAATATTCTCCTGAGGTAGTTTAGAGCTCAAACCACTCAGATCGTAAACTTCTTTCACAGACAAACAATCCTTCAAAGCATGCAGCAAGGTTTCATCCTCATTGTTACAAACTTGACAAATACTATAACTGATTCCAACCATTGCCAATTTATGTGCAGTAGGTACAGCCTCATAGCTCAATCTCCACCTAAAAATCTTAATTTTAGGAAGGGTGGACAAACTTGCAATAGCTTTTCAAATAGGTTAGGAATCATTGTCAATCATTTTTTGGTCAAGTAGCCATTAATGAGCAGATCTTGTAACATAGGTCTTTGAAGGATGATGACACCACACCAGAACATTCTCATTAACTCAAGCTATAGGATATTGTAGAATCCTTGTAGCATCTTCCAATGTAAACACATCTTTAACTTTTTTTGTATCCCAATTATTTTTCCCGAATTTCATAAACTCACTACATTTTATAGGGTTTGTAGCCTGCATATAAGATCCAGTAAGACAAACAACAACATCCCCTCCCCATCTTTCACTGAACATGTTAACATAACTTTCTATTCCAATTCTCCAATGAAAGTTTTCCTTAAGAACTTCCTTAGCATTGAAAATATTTCTCCAAATAAAAGAGGGTCGATCACTAAGTTTAGCATCTAAAACTTTACCTTCTGAAAAATACTTAGCAGACAGAACCTTATAACATAAAGAAGCTTTATTAGATATCAACCTCCAAACTTGTTTGTCCAGCAAAGCGATATTAAACAATTTAATATCTCTTAAACCAAAACCGCCTTCTCTTTTTGGTCGACACAGTTTCTACCACGCAACATGAGTTCATCCTCTCTTTCCTACTTTCCTGGACCAACAATATTTCCTCATTGATAAAATGATAGGATCCATTATACAGTCTGGTAGTTGAAAACAAGTTATGGCATAAGTGGGCAAAACTTGTGCAACTGATTTGAGAAGTACCTCTCTTCCATCATAGGATAACAAATTTTTGGTCCAACCTCTAACTCGTTTACCAACATTATCACTTATAAACCCCAAAGTCTCAGTTTTGTTCTTCTCAACAATCAAAGGTAAACCCAGATAAATACCTATTTCTTCTTCTGCTCTCATATTCAGAATGCCCATTATCTCCTGTTTGCAAGCATCAGACATGCCATTACTGAAATAGGTATAAGACTTTTTTACATTAATCTTTTGTCCAGAAACTCGTTCATACTCAGCAAGAACATATTTTATCTGTCTAGCCTCCTTAGCAGAATTTTTGATGAACAAAAGGCAATCATCTGCATATAAAAGATGGTTCACCTTAGGACCAAACCTACTAGTTTTTACTCCATTTATCTTATCCTCAGCCTAAAATTAAGAAGCAGTGCAGACAAACCCTGAGTGCAAAATAAAAAAAAAGATAAGATGACAAAGGATCTCCCTGTCTAAGTCCCCTTTTTGGTCTAAAAACCTCGGAGGCACAACCATTTATCCTGAAGCAGTAAGATACAGAAGTAACATAATTCATAATTATGTCAATCCAATTCTGATCAAAACCCATTCGCAACATAACAACACTTAAAAAATTCCACTCCACACGGTCATAGGCTTTTTTCATATCAAGTTTCATAGCTGCTCCTTTATTTGGACCATTCCTAGCACTCTTAAGGTAATGAAGTACCTCATGAGCCACAACAATATTATCAGAAATTAGTCTCTCAGGTACAAAGGTACTCTGATTTTCAGCAATGCAGACATTCATCACATTTTTCAATCTATTGACTATGGCTTTGGAGCAAGTTTTGTAAACCACGGTGCATAAACTGACGGGCCTAAATTGTTTAATGAGGATAAGATTAGGAATTAAAACTAAGTTTTATTGACCTCTGACATATCTATATGACCAGTTAACAAATTCAAACAAAGATTAATGAAATCATTACCACAAATATACCAAAAAGAACGAAAGAATAAAGCTGGCATACCATCTAGACCAGGTACTTTGTTGGAGTGAATTTGAAAAAAAGCTAGCTTTACTTCCTCCACCGTGAAATCTGCACAAAGTTTAGAGTTCATCTCTGGTATAACACAAGTCTCTATGGAGTTCAGGATTAAACTTGAAGAAGAGCTTCCATCGGATTGATAGAGATTGGTATAAAATCTTTTTGCAACCCCAAAAATATGTTCTACGCATTCCTTCCAAACATCATTCTCATCTATTATACCCTTGATAAAATTCTTCTTTCTTCTTTCACAAGCTCTTGCATGAAAAAAGTAGTGTTGCGATCTCCATCCTTAAGCCATGTCACTCTTGATCGTTGTCTCCAGTATTTCTCATCTTTGTCCAATATACATTTTAATTCTTTTTTGGACTCCTTGAAATCAGATAAATTTGCATCATTTATTTGCTGTTGCATCAGGTTTTCAATTTTCCTCTCAAACACCTTCCTCCTATGCTCCTTCCTTCTTTTCCGTCTTTGTCACTCCCCCAGTTTTGAACCCACAATGGTTAATTTGGACAAGAACTCTACATCATCATTCTCCCATACATCTTTGACAATCTGCATACAATCTTCATCGTTCGCCCAATATTTCTCAAATTTAAAATAATCCCCCTTTCTACCATTCCGTCTTAAAGGCTCATCAAGAGCCATAAGACACAAGTTGGCCACCTCGTTATCTTCATCGGATGATGACTCCTCATCACTCCATGTGGAAACATGAGCCTTTTGCTTCTTTTTTTTTGTCAAAACCTTTCCTTTTATATAAAAGGCAATCGATCCTAATGTGATCGGGCTTCTTTCATTATTAGTAAATGATTTGATCCTTTTTCTTCTTCTTTGCTCTTTGATTTGAAGTCCTTCTTTTGCTGGAATCTCCTATTCCTATTTGCCCTCATGAGTCTAGTGAATCTTTTGGTCACCATGGCCAATTCCTCTAGCTCTTCCTCTTTACTTGTATCCACTTCATCTTGTGGCATTGAAGCTTTAAGAGTAATCCTTTGCTTCTTTTTCTTAATTTCCCTCTTTTCAATCTTTACCTTTTCTTTCTTTTTCTCATCCTCTCTTTCTTTCTTCATGATCTCATGGGTAAGAAAAGATCCCACAAGAGCATCAAGTTTAAAAGTCTTGAGGTCCTTAGCTTCAATAATGGTCGTTCTCTTGCTATCCTAAGACTCGAGAAGAAAGTAGATGAGTTTTCGAATGAGCTTCTCTTCCAGAATGATCTCACCGAAACCTTTGAGACCATTGACGATCACCGAGAGTCTATCGAACATCTTGGTGATGTCTTCATCCGGCTCTAACTTGAAGTTCTCATAGCTTAGATTGAGAAGATCAATCTTTGTTTCCTTCACGTCATTGGTGCCGCCATATATAGTTTCTAAAGAGTCTCAAACTTCTTTGACACTTGTACATGAAGATATCTTGGAGTAGATGTCGGGCCCTAACACACAAAAGAGGATGTGGAGAGCTTTATCAGTTGTGGACATCCTCTTTCTTTCTTCATCGGTTATCTCGTTCCTCTTCTTTGACACTTGTCGGTCTCCTTCTTGCTTCATAGGATTGAGGGGTCCATCTTCGATTATATGCCAAAGGACATAATCATTTGAGTTGATGAATAACATCATCCTATTCTTCCAATAGGGGTAGTTATCCCCATTGAAAAAGGGTGGCTTGGTGATGGAGTGAGATTCCTTCCATGAACCGGAGGTGGAGGCCATTGTGTATGAGTCGTAGATGTAATCAACGCGCCTTGGATCTTCTTTGGTAGATGTGAATCTCTTCAAAGATTAGGCTCTGATATCAATTGTTAAGTTGATCGATCTTGAAGTATGGCCAAGAGAGGGTGAATTAACAATAAAAATTTTGATCAGAAAATTTTCGGTAAAAATGCTAAAACTAAAAGACAAGAGATTTATAGTGTTCAAGCTTCGAACAAGCTCAACATCCACTATCTTAGCTCCCACTAAGGATTTTGAAACCAATTCACTATAGAATTCAACCTTTTTCTCGGTTTAAGAGATAATCGTTACAATTCGAATCAATTCTTCTACCTAAGAATTGATTCAATCCTTACAAAGTAATACAAAGGAAAAATAGGCAAATGAATAATCTCTCACACGATATATGTTGCCCCAAATACAAACAAACTCTCCCCAAACTCAGATTACAAAAGATCAAAGAAAGATTACAAGAGTTAGGAGCAAGAATATGCAATGAAGTGCTTTGTGTTGGATTTGTGTGCTTGGATGTTGCTTGAGGTTCAATAATCTTTAATGCTGTTGAAAATGTTTCATTTTATACATTCTCATTGATTTCTAACCGTTGTTGTTGGGAATGTAAATAAGACCGTTGAGACTCCATCTACCATTCATAAATGCACTCTACAGCAGGTGGTATCGAAACACGGGCTACCTGTTTCGAAATAGACAAAGAATAGAAAGAGTCGTTGTGCATTTAATACAAGGGGTATCGAACCATGCTTCGATACCTTTATGAATCTGTAAGGTTGGGTATCGAACCATGTTTCGGTACAGGCTAACCACCAATCAAAAATTAACTGCCACCAACGTCGACTCATTTAATGCTAAAATAGCCGTTGGGGATTAAGGGGTGTATGGATACCTGGAGTCAATTTTAAAAGGATTTAAAAAAATATTTGAAGTCTTTGAAGTGTTTCGATACCTGGTTCGAAACGTGTGATGGCAGTGAAGAAAAGGTATCGAATGGTGCTTCGATACTTGTTCTTGATCTCAAGAACAAAGCTTTTAAAAACCCAGGTGTATCAATACCTGTTCTTGGGGTATCGATACCTCGTGCAAAAACACTTAGAATTTTTATTTCAAAGTTCTTTGTTTGACTTAAAATCAAAAGTCTGACTTAGAGACTTAAAAATTTATTTCAAATTAGTCCTTACACTTAATTGTTATATCAAAATCAAATTTAGTTTTACAAGATCTCCACCAAGTAACCAAGGAAGTGTAGAATGATCTTTCAACCTATCCGACAAAAGCCAATCTTCAATTTTCCTAGTTCTGTCGGAAGTTCCATAAAACCCTGTAAAACAAAATTTTCCTATCCCTTCGCCAACTTCAACATCAATATGAGATTTTGAAAAAGATAACAAATTCACCTTTATGTCCTCCTCCAAAGCAACAAAAGACCGACACAATTGCACCCCTTTCCAGATCTAAACAACCAGCCATACCAATTATTCTTTTAACATTATCTACTTTATTTGATACATGCAAGATTCATCGAGCAATCTTAATAAAAAGTAAATTATATTATATCCCAAGTAAAACTTGTTTTAACACAACCCTTGCCGCAACTCTCTTTTTCCAAAATTTTATCTTTTGTTGTTTTTATTTTGATCAATATCTTTAATCGGTAGTCGATAATCAGTTTTAATATTGATTGTTGATAATCAATTTTAGTATTGATTATTGATTATCAAATCTATTTTTTTTTCTTATTTTTATTTTAATAAAAAATTTTATTTTTCTGTCCTTGTGACATATTTTTATTTTTATTTTGGGGTTTGATTCATCTGTCTTTATGGCATGTTGCAGCATACCCTAGCGATCGATTGTTGTTCGCACAGAGATTTAATTGATGATAGTTTCTAATTTATTGTTTTTGTCGGTGGTCGAAAGATTTATCCCCACTCGGTTGATGGTTTGGATCGCCTACAACTCTTTCTTTTTTTCATTATGTGTCTCGTTTAAACATAGACAAGGAGATTCAGGAGACTTCTGAATTTTATTGGTATACTTATCTTCATAAAAAATTATTTTACTTTATTTTTAGATTGTAAGAATTTTTAAAATTTTCAATATAATTATTTTGCTTATTAATTACGACGTAATTATAATTTTTTTTATGAATTTAATAAAAATTCAATTGTATTTATCAAAAAAATAAATTATATTTATTTGAAAATACGAGTTTAATTATATTATTTATAATATATTATTAAAAAATTAAAAATATATATGAACAAATCATTATAATCATTTTAAAATCGTGGGCCTATTAATTTTATCCAAAAATAATAAAATATATTTTAAGTAAAATTAAATATATAAATTTTAATTTTATAATAATTCCCATTTATAAATTTTAATTATTCCCTGCCCTAAATTATTTTTCTCAAATAAATTTGAAAGTTCATATGAAGGGGGTATAAGGACCTAAGTTTTATAGATATTTACTAGTATTCTCTCCTCACAGTTAAGTTGTACGTAATTTTAAAAAATAATGTTAAAATGTGATTAGAAAATTTGAATGACAAATTTATTTATTTTTTAAAAAATAAAAGATTAAAAAATATATATATTAATAGTTGTTGATTTTTTTTAAAATAATAATTTTTAGGAGGAAGAGAATGATAATTTAAATACTGCACGCAAAGATGAGTCAAGTCAAGCTTCTATTTTTCCTGGAAATTTACAATGCATATTGCTTATCACATATTAATCGATGATTACGATGGAAAACACATCTCCACATTCCAAAGGAAAAGGTTTCCATGGTGATTATCACTACACAATACAGAAGAATCCCAGTAATCGGAACCGATTATATCCTTCCACATGATAACAGAACCCAAGTCCGCACCACTGGTTGTTGCCGTCGTCGTCTCTTCCTTGTTTGCCGTGTGAGATGGATTGCAGTGAGGATCATGCAACTTTTTGCTTAGTATATTGTCAGGTTCCCAAGATTCAGAATCTCTGGTGATTTGGGTAGCCTTGGCTGAGTCTGGTCTGCATGTATGGGTTCCGATATACGTGATCCGATACGTTTGGCCGGAACCATCGTCGGTTCTTTGGACTTGCTTAGTGGCCATACAACCTTGATCGTACTTACGACTGCACCTAAAATAGCCCCTACAATTCGGACCACTTCGTTAGCTTCCTTTTGATGTTCTTTTACAAGATTCATTTCCTGTATTGAACTGCAAAAAATAAAATGAATATACCTTGGGTTTTTAGAGCTCAGAATCTGCTTCTGTCCATATTTCCTCCATGCATGACCATCTTCCACAGTCGCAGAAACCACTGTCCATGTCTGTTCAGATTTCCTGCAACAACAACAACAAAACACCCGATTAACATTGCCTGATGGCAGATTCTACGTATGAACTATGAACGTTCGATGTTTAATTACATGTTTTGTTTTTGTTTTGAATACCTTCTCTTGTAACAGCCTCTCTTCTCCTTAGTTGTCTGATTCCGGGAAACCTCGGCGGATTCGACATTAGTCAGCAACGACAGTGAGTGATCGAAAGATGTGAAGATGTTGTGCACAAGTTCATGAGGTGAGAGAGGCCCAGTCTTTTCAGAGGAATTGTTGAATAAAATCTGAAGCTGAGTGGCACAGTCTTTACCATTAACAAGTTCTTGTATCACCCTTTTCTTATTGCTGGACAGTGTTTCTGACCGAGCTGACCAACTTCCCATAATTGTCGGCCAATAAAGGTAGAAACCTGGTCTGTTTTGCTGTCTCTAGTGTGTGTGTGTATACATATAGAGGGAGAAGACAGGAAAAGGTGGAGAAGGGGAAGGGGACAAGCAAATTAATGAAAGGAAATGGTAAGGAAAGAGGAGTGACGTGGGAAAGTTAAAGAGAGAAAATTCTAACCCTTTCATGTCAAAAACGGATGCAAATGTATGCACACATTTTAAGGTTTAGAGTTTTAGGTTAAGAGTTCTGATTATGGTTTAGAGAATTAGAGATAGAATGCATTTTTAGAGTGTAAGGTTTAGGATTTAAGATATAAAAAATAAGGGTTTAGGTTTAAAATTAAATTTTTTAAAATTTCAAAGGAGACATGAAATGAGACATAAAAAAGAGACAGAAGATTTTTGTTCGTAAAAAACAACAGATGTTTCTACATTAAGAATAAAAATCTAGACTAAAAATTAAATTTAAAATTTAAAATTTTATATTTTTTAAAAAAGATTCTAAAAAATAGATTATTTTTGTTCGTACATCATAGACTCACAAATACCAAATATCATTTTAGTCAGAGTGCCTTTGAGTAGTGCAATAGAAATGATCGCATATAATTTTAAAAAAAAATAGAATTTATAAGAAATTAAATTAAATATTTTTTAAGAAAAAATAAAAATTTAGTCATAAATTAATAATAGTAAAACACATTAAAAATAAAATTATATTGTGCTTTATGAACTTTGAGTTTTATTAGACTTGTTTTTTATTCAAACTCAATCTATTATATATATATACAAGTCAATAAACATTTTATTTTTTTAGAATTGAAAGATTATTTTAATAAATTACATAGTCTCTTATATCATTAAATAATTCGGCATACAATATTAAACACATATTTATATATAGTTTATATAAATAATTTTTACCTCAGATTCTCTTCTACTGATGTTTTGCAGTACCCAAAAGAAAAGGGGAGCTTTGCCTTTTTCATGTGAATCTATGCACCAAAACCAATATACATGAAAGTAAACTTTAACTCCCACAATCACAGCACATGCTGCTTTTGTCAAAGTCATCAACCCTTAAACCGATCATATATATATATATGCTTTTGACTTCCTTGTAAAAGTAAAAGCTATGTAGACCGACTTGTCGTATACTTAATTTTGGTGGGTGAATCGTTGTTAAAGAACCAGTAATGGAGGATGAGCATAGAGATGATGAGGACACGGCAGGTAAGAAGGAAGGAAGAATGGGTGACACCACAACAAACTTGGGACCCACACAGGAGCAAGGAATGCGACGAGGAACCCGGAAGAGAAGGGCGCCAACTCATCTAACGAATTTCGTTTGTTGAATCATAACGTGTATAAAGGAAGAGCGGATGTAAACCTGAAAAGCATGAATGAAAATCTATGAATCTTCTTCTCTGAAACTTTCTTTTCTACTCTCCCTCTCTCATTCTTCACTAGTTCGTAACATTTGGTGCTTTCATTGAATTTTTGATCCACGATGGTCAATAACACAGACGCTATCAAGTCTCTTCAGGAGGCTTCAGCACGCTACGATCAGACCCTTACCTCCCTTCAATCGACAACCGACGACAATACCAAGACTCTCAAGGATGTGCTGCGCCAACTTGCTGTTATTTCAACTAAATTGGGTCAATCTCACATCTCGACAATAGAGCATGAAGAATCTAGTGACGCCCGAGTCACTCGGGGTAAGGCGAAGCTTAAGGGGCCTGGCGACGATGATTTTCCATTTTCCCCTAAACTTGTGTCTGTCGAACTGCCATTGTTTACCGGCAAGGATCCTGAGGAATGGGTGGCGGTGGCTCAAGATTTTTTTGATTTTTATGGCACCGAGGACCATCATCGTGTTACGATGGCCTCGTTTCGCATGGAGGGCACAACCAGAAAATGGGTTCGCTGGATGCAGCGATATCGTCAACTAGCAGGCTGGAATCATTTAGTGGAAGCCATTAAACGACGGTTTGCAACCATCGAGCTTGAATCTCCTGAAGGTCAATTGACCAAGCTCTTGCAAACATCTACGGTCGCGGATTATCAGTCCCGATTTGAGGTTTTGGCCCTACGGACAACCAATCTTCCGGAATCATTTATAGCGCAATGTTTTGTATCGGGTCTCTGTTCAGATATTAAAACTGAAGTTTTAGGGCATCGGGCTACGACTATGCACGACGTGGTTTCTTTGGCTCGGTTCCACGAAACAAAGTTGGCTACCCTCGGACGTTCTCTTGGTTCCAAACTTCCACCACTCTTACCAACACCTTTAAGCTTCACACAGGCTGCCAAGGTTTTTTCTGGACGTCCTCCACTTGTGGATTCATTGGGTAGTAAATTTCCACGCCGAATACCGGCTGTCGAGGCCCAAATCCGCCGTGAGAAAGGCTTATGTTATTATTGCGACGCCAAATATGTACCGGGGCACAAATGCAAGGATCCCCAACTTTTTATGTTGGATGAGGACGGGGAGGGAGAATCCGAGGCTACCATTCTGGAGTCCAATTTAGTCGATCAATTGACTAATGATCAACCTTTGGTTTCGTTCAATGCTTTGGTAGGTTTTTCCAACCCCAACACCCTACGTGTAACTGGGATTATTCAGGGTCGACAGGTGCAAATTCTTATTGATGGGGGTAGTACGCACAACTTTGTGCAAGCCCGTGTGGCTAAATACTTGGGATTACATATGGCACCCGCACCTAGTTTCAATGTGTTAGTTGGCAATAGAGCTAAGTTACAAAACGAAGGGTGTGTCCGCGACTTATCGGTGAAGGTTCAGGGTATGGATATACAAGCCGATTTCTATGTGTTACCATTGCAAGGGACTAAAATGGTACTTTGGGTCGCCTGGTTAGCAACTCTTGTTCTGGTTACTATGGATTTTCGCTCACTCACCTTTGAATTTCAGACAAATGGAGTTCATCATCTTTGGAAGGGTGAATCTTATTTGGCGAGTCAACAGATTCAGCTTCATTCCCTTCATCGTCTCACTGCAACCTACGCGATCGCGGAATTGTTTTGTCTCCAGGTTACAACCTCAATCGACGCAACATCCACGACTCCTGCTTCCGAGACACTTGTTTCTAATTTACAGGCATTACTTCAACAGTTTGCTTTGGTATTTCTCGCTTCACACGGCCTACCTCCAGCCCGTGCTATGAATCATGCTATCAACCTTAAACCAGGATAGGCACCGGTCAATGTCCGACCATATCGATACCCTCACTTTCAGAAAACCAAAATTAAGAATCAGGTGAAACACATGCTGGAAACCAGAATTATCAAAGAAAGCACCAACCCATTTTCTTCTCCGATGATTTTGGTTAAGAAGAAAGACGACATTTGGCGATTTTGTATCGACTATCGCGCTCTTAATGCAATTATACTGAAAGATAAGTTCCCTATCCCGATCGTTGATGAACTTTTTGATGAATTGGGTCATACATGCTATTTTTCCAAATTGGATTTGTTGGCAAGGTACCACCAAATTCGAGTTTAAGCCGAGGATATTTTGAAGACGACATTTCGAACACATGAGGGCCATTACGAGTTCTTGGTTATGCCCTTCGGATTAACCAAAGCCCCATCTACTTTTCAAGCCATCATGAACACAACCTTCAAGCCATTTTTGTGTAAATTTGTTTTCATTTTTCTGGATGACATTCTGGTCTTTAGCATTAGTTGGTCAGATCATTTGGAGCATCTTTAATTGGTTTTTCAGACTTTAAAGGCACATGGTTTGGTCGTCAAACGATCCAAATGTACATTTGGGCAGGAGTCGGTCGAATACTTGGGACACATTGTGTCTCGGCAAGGCTTGAAGGTTGATCCAACTAAGGTGCAGGCAATCCAAGCTTGGTCGATTCCATCATCGGTGAAGGACATCAGGAGTTTCTTGGGTCTCGCAAGTTACTAACGTCAATTTATACGCGGTTTTGCCACAATTACTGCACCTCTGTCCGACTTGTTGAAAAAGGGGGTCCTATTTCACTAGACAACTTCAACTCAGTCCGCCTTTTAAACTTTGAAACTTCAATTATGTTCTGCTCCAGTTCTGATATTACTATCTTTTGATAAGGATTTTATGGTCAAAACCGATGCCTCTAGAGTCGGTATTGGTGCTGTTCTGGTCCAAGACAGTCGCTCAATGGCTTACTATAGTCAAAAACTCAGTCCCAGGATGTAGGCTGCGTCGACATATCATTGCGAGATGTATGCGATCACTCAGGCTGTTGGAAAGTGGCGTCAATATCTTTTGGGTTGAAAGTTCGTTATTCTCACTAATCAGAAGGCCTTATGCGAGCTAACACAACAGACAATTTAGACTCTCGAACAACAACATTGGTTGTCCAAGCTTATTGGCTATGATTTTGAGATCCGATATCGTCCGGGTAAACTCAACAACGTCGTTGATGCCCTTTCCCGTGAGACCACTATTGTTCTCATGGCCTTTAGTTGCCCAATTTTTGATATGATTTCCGACATTAAGGCCGCTACAGCACATGACCCGACTTTAGTCGACCTTCGTGCTAAGTTGCAGGTTGGGGATGTTTCACACCAGAAGTACACGGAAAATGATGGACTGATATTCAAAGTTGGTCGTATTGTGGTACCTAATGAGATTGCTTTACGTTTTATGCTTCTTCGTGAATATCACGATTCCAAGACGGGGGGCCATGCAGGGATCTTACGAACTTTTCATAGATTGGCGGAAAATTTCTATTGGCCAAGCCTACGTAAGGACGTTCGCAAATTTGTGCGAAATTGTGAGACTTGTCAACGAATGAAGAGCGATACACTTGCCCCAGCAGGTCTACTTCAGTCGTTGTCCATTCCCAACCAAGTTTTGAAGATATTGCATTAGATTTTATTGTTGGGCTACCAAATTCGAAGGGAAAAGAAGCGATTCTAGTAGTGGTCGATCGTCTCACTAAATACGGTTATTTTTTCCCATTACCCCGCCACTATGATAGCCAATTTGTAGCTCAAACGTTATTGTAGGGGATATCAAGCTTAATGGGATTCCTCGATCCATGGTAAGTGACCGTGATAGCATTTTCCTAAGTACTTTATGGCGCGAGTTAGCTCAATTGCAAGGAACAGAGTTATGTATGAGTTTGGCGTACCATCCCCAAACAGAAGGCCAAACAGAGGCTTTCAACAAGTGTTTTGAGATGTATCTTCGGTGCTTAGTTGTTGACAATCCATACAAATGGGTAGACTATTTACCCTGGGCGGAGTATTGGTACAACATCACTTATCAATCCTCGGCAGGGATGTCTCCTTTCTTGGCATTGTATGGCCGTGAACCTCCAACGCTTGCTGATTATTTGGAAGGACTTCCTGATACGCCAGCCCGACAAGCACTGCAAGATCGCGATGCCTTGTGGCGCGAATTAAAACATAATCTGCTCAATTCCGCATGAAAGACCAAGCTGATAAACATCGTCGTGAACTTGAATTGGAGGTAGGCAGTTGGGTGTTCGTCTGACTACAACCTTATCGACAGCTCTCCGTCCGTTTGCGCCAACAACAGAAGTTAAATCCACTTTTCTTTGGACTTTATCAGGTTTTGTATCGCGTTGGAGTTGTGGCCTATAAACTTGACTTGCTTGAGACGACTCGCATCTATCCTGTTTTTCACGTCTCGCAGATGAAACCATGCAGAGGCCACCCTACACATCAAGTTACACCGCTACCATTATTCCCAGATGGGTCACATACACAACCAGTAACGAACCTTGAGGACAAGGTTCCTCCATTAGGAGGGGATGATGTTAAAGAACCAGTAATGGAGGATGAGCATAGAGATGATAAGGACACGACAAGTAAGGAGGAAGGAAGAATGAGTGACACCACAACAAACTTGGGACCCACACAGGAGCAAGGAATGCGACGAGGAACCCGGAAGAGAAGGGCGTCAACTCATCTAACGGATTTCGTTTGTTGAATCATAACGTGTATAAAGGAAGAGCGGATGTAAACCTGAAAAGCATGAATGAAAATCTATGAATCTTCTTCTTTGAAACTTTCTTTTCTACTTTTCCTCTCTTATTCTTCACTAGTTCGTAACAATCGTTCGAACCAATTGGTTTTTTATAGCTTAAACTATTGATTCGATACACATGTTACTGTTGGTAGTATTCTTGTGGACCAAATTCATCTGCTGATAATCCGTGTTTGACTTGGAAATCTCCATAATAAACAAAGCTCCTATTGTTAGTGTGCGGAAACAGCATCTTAAAGTCACAATAATCTATACTTTTGACTTAGATTTCTATATCATTTACTCTTTGGAAATGTAGTGTCAGTTACTCTTCTCCATCTCTATCTTCAACCTTCATGTGGTTTGACTCTGGACGTTCTAAAATGATGGAATCCACAATCCTTTTTTTTTCCTTTATGTTTTGACTGACACTGCAGTAACCTAGGAGGAGGTCGGCTAGGCTGCACCAAAAAATACCTTTTCCTTTTACTTGACTGATTCTGACGAAAAGAAAGGGTACGAATCGTTTATCTCTTTATTATACTATAATTTATGCCTTCGCTTCAAATTAAATGTTTTAGAGTGTAGGGTTTAGAATTTATTGTTAGTGGTTATGATTAGGGTTTAAGGAATTAAAAGTAAGATGTATTTTTTGGGTATATAGTTTAGGGTTTGGGATATAAAAATAAGGGTTAGAATTTAAAATTTAATTTTTTTAAAAAAATTAATCGAAGGAATAGATACAGGTATAATAAAGAGACAAAAGATTTTTATTCGAAAAAAAAAATACCCCATATGTTGGTGGAATGGAGACTCCACACGAGGAGTAACTTAAGTTTCATTATTCGATAACAAAATTAGGATTAAATATTGTCACTTTAAAACCATTCCTAAAGTATCAAATGGTATAGAAAGTGTACTGCAATAATAGAAAAGATCCATTATTTCCATTAGAAGAATAATGTTATTTTTGAATAGTTCATACCGTAGAAGAGGGGAGGGAAATTTTGATCTAATAAATATTAAAATTATAATTTAAAAAAATATATAAATTAAGAGCTTTATTAAAATAAAATAACTTAAAAACTTAAATATGTAAAAAATGTAAAAGATAATGACAAAGTACGAGTATCAATCATTTGACTAAAGTTAGATGGTAAATCTTTAAAAAAAATCTAAGCATTAAAGTATCAAATGCTTTGTGTACATCTCATACTTCATCAGATCATTCTCAACCGTTGATATTTTGTAATGAGGCTGGCTACACGTAAGCACACCTTGTTAAAACTTCTAATCATGATTGGATGAAGCGAAAATCATTTACCTTTTCCAACAATCCCAACTATAAATGCAGAGTGTCCGAGTTCCCAAAGTAAACTGATTTTTCCTTGACCGACAGAACAATAGAGAAAAATATATAAAGGGTCTCTGAGATTTTTTTTTTTGAAGAAACCAAAAATGTATTACTCAGCCAAAAATGACATCATTCACAATGAGTTGATCAATACAAGAAGAAACATCCAAAAAAAAATAAAACGAACTATCTAAAGAAAGCGCTCACTGAGCTAACTCATGAGCAACTCTATTTGCTTCCCTACTAACATGAGAAACAGAAAAACCATCATTCAAATGCAGAATGTCAAAAGCATTGATAAGGTAGCTTGCTGACAAAGATCTATCCAGAACTGAAGCATTAAGTTTGTTCACCATTGCCATTGAATCACCTTCAATCTGTACATTACTCCATCCATTCTCAGCTGCTAACTTCAGGCCCTCAGCAAAAGCACAGGCTTCAGCAGAATCAGAAGAGTGAGCACCTTGCATCATAAAAGCCAAACCATCAATCATCAGTCCAAACTTATCTCTAGCCACCACTCCAATAGCAGCTTGACCAGTAGAAGCTATAAAAGCAGCATCTACATTAACCTTAATTGTCTCCCCAGTCGGCCGAGACCAGTTAGAAACTTTACTGCAAGGGACTGTGGGAGTAGTCCTCTCATTAACCTGTAAAAAATCTGAAGAAAGAAGCTGAGCATAATCAACAACCATTCTTGCAGTATTTAACACACCATTATGCAACCAATGGTTTCTTCTATTCCAAATATTCCATAAAAAAATTATGAAAAAAATAAACTGATCAGAGCTTAAGGAACCCAAAGCTAGCTCAATCCATTCTTTACAACCACCAATAGCCCCCTGAGGAAGAATAGAACACAAACCACTCAAATCAAAGATATCTTCCAACAAACAACAGTCCCTAAGAGCATGTAATAAGGTCTCCTCTTCTCTATTACAAAGCTTACACACCCCAGAACCAAGACCTGCAAAAGCTAACTTTTGCCCTGTAGGTAAAGCATCATTACCAATTCTCCAACCAAAAATCCTAATTTTAGGTAAAGTAGGAATTTTAGCAAGAACTTTCCAAATCGGAGAAGGGTCTCTTTCCATTCCATTCATCTCCAGCAACCATTTATGAGCAGACCTAGTAACAAAATTCTTTGAAGGATGATGACCCCAAACCAAAATATCCTACCTAACAGAAGCAATTGGGCATTTAAGGATCTTCACAGCATCATCCCTCTCAAACACTTGTAAAACTTTCCTTTCATCCCACTCATTATAACCTTGCCTCATAAATTCCTTGCATTTGATAGGATTACTAGCATCCACATAAGTACCAGTCAAAATAATAGGCTGATCTCCCCCCCCCCCATCTTCCCCTCAACATATCAACCTCACTATCAATACCAACTCTCTAATGAAAACCACCTCTTAAAACCTCTTTTGCTCTAAAAATACTCCTCCAAACAAAAGAAGGCCTATCCCCCAAGTTCGCCTCTAAAACCTTCCTTGTAGGAAAATATTTTGCAGACAAGACCTTAAAACAAAGAGAATCTGTATTCACAATCAATCTTCAAACCTGCTTGCCTAAAAGTGCAAAGTTAAACAAATGTAAATCCCTAAAACCAAGACCACCGTCCTTTTTAGGCCTACACAACTTCCTCCAAGCAACATGAGACCAACCTTTTTCACCTACTTTCCCCGGCCACCAAAAACGCCTCATAGCAGCAATAATTGAATCAATAATATAATCAGGAAGAAGGAAACACATTATAGCATACGTAGGCAAGGCTTGAGCAACAGATTTAAGCAAAACTTCCCTCCCACCATAAGATAAAAGATTTTTAGTCCAGCCACCAATTCTATTATCTACATGTTCACCAATAAATCCTAAAGATTCCCCCTTGTTCTTACCCACAATTAGAGGTAAACCTAAATAGGTACCCACATCCTCCTCCTCCCTCATTTGCAAGATATCCAAGATAAGATGCTTACAAGCAACAGACATCCCATTACTAAAATAAACATAGGATTTACTAATATTAACTTTCTGGCCTGAAGCAGATTCGTATAAAGCAAGAACCTCCATCAAACATTTAGCCTCCTCAACAGAATTTTTAATAAAAAGTAAACAATCATCAGCATACATAAGATGATTAACCCTAGGGCCATATCTACTAGCTTTAATTCCTTTTATCTTCCCTTCTTCTTGTTTTTTAAGCAACACGGCAGACAAACCCTAGGTACAAAATAAGAAAAGGAAAGAAGACAAAGGATCCCCTTGCCTTAAACCCCTCCCAGGATTAAAGAAATCAGACACAGTACCATTAATTCTGAAACAGTAAGAAACAGAAGAAACACACTTCAAAATCAAATCCACCCAGCTTTGGGCAAAACCCATCTTGATCATTACCTCAACCAAAAAATGCCATTCAACTCTATCATATGCCTTTTCCATGTCCAATTTAATAGCCACTCCTTTATTTGGACTATTCTTAGAACCTTTCAAGAAGTGAAACAATTCATGAGCCACAATAAAGTTATCAGAAATTAATCTCCCAGGGACAAAAGCACATTGATTCATTGCAATACAACCATCCATCAAACTCTTAAGCCTATTCACCAAAACTTTAGAGCAAGTCTTATAGACAACCGAGCACAAACTTATAGGCCTAAACTGTTTCAGAAGGGTAGGGTTATCTACTTTAGGGATAAGAACTAAAATAGTTATATTAACACTATGCATATCAGCCTTGCCATTAAGAAGATCTAAACATAAAGCAATAAAATCTAAACCAACAATATGCCAAAAAGAACGAAAGAAAGAGGCAGGCATACCATCAAACCCAGGAGCTTTATTAGGATGAATTTGAAGAAAAGCAGATTTGACTTCCTCCACCGTGAATCCAGCACAGAGCTTCAAGTTCATCTCAGGTGTTATGCAAGTCTCGATTGAATCCAGGATCAGACTCGAAGAAAGACTTCCATTGGATCGATAAAGATTAGAAAAGAAACACCTAGCAACCTCCAACACCTTATCAACTCCCTCCTGCCACATCCCATTATCATCCATCACACCCTTAATAAAATTTCTCTTTCTACGACCATTAGCCCTCGCATGAAAGAAAGCTGTGTTTCTATCCCCCTCCCTAAGCCAAGAAACTCTTGACCTCTGCCTCCAAAATTGTTCATTCCTATCCAAGATTAATTTAAGCTCCTTCTTAGACTCCTTTAACTCCCCAAGGTTCCTTTCACTAATCTGCTGGTTCATAAGAACTTCAATTCTTTTCTCCAAAAAATTCCTCCTACTCAACTCTTCTTTCCTTCTCTTCCATTGCCACTCTCCCAAATGCAAACCCACCAAATTAAACTTCTCCATAGTGCTACCATTTTTCAGACTCCAAGTATTCTTAACAATATTAACACAACCTTCCTCCTGAGCCCAACATTTATCAAACCTAAAATAATCACTCTTTTTCCAAAATTTCTTCACAGCACCCTCCATATCCAATAAAATATAGCAGTGGTCAGATTCATAAGCAAACTCCGACACCACCTCACACTGACCATATTTTTGCAGCCAAGAAATGTTTGCTACAAACCTATCCAACCTTTCCCTGACATGAGACTCCAAACTATCCCACTCTGCCAAGTAAGCCACCCTCTTGAAGGCTTAATATCCCACAGACCATTCCTTACTAAGGCTTCTTTAAAACTCTCTATATCCACCCTAGCCTTCCTCCTACCTCCTAGTTTTTCACTATCACATAAAATATCATTCCAGTCCCCCCCCCAACAGCCAAGGCAAAGAAGATCGAGACCCCAAATCATCAAGTAACATCCAATCCAAATGCTTCCTAGCTCGATCAAAAGTGCCATAAAAACCAGTAAATCTAAAAATTTCCCCTCCATTCTTAACTTCAACATCAATATGAGACTTAGAAAAAGACAATAAGTTTACCACAATATCCTCCCTCCACAACAACAGTAAACCTACACAGTTCTCACCTTTTTCAACATCCAGACAACCAACCATTCCTAATCTCCTTCTAACCTCATCAACCTTATTCTTAAACAACTTCGATTCACTAATAAAAACCAACGAAACATCTTTTATGGCCACCAAATTCTTCAGTTGACGAACTGTCTCAGGGTTGGCCAGCCCTCGACAGTTCCAGCAGAGGATTTTCATAATTCTCGGTGGGGCTGACCAGCAGCCTCCACCGCTAAAGACAAGTTTGAAACAACCTCCTGTCCAACTTTCACCTCTTCAGCCACACTACTAGTGTTAGCCTTACTTTTCTTCCTCACAAAAGGAGTCACACCCTCATATTTCCCTTGTAAACTCCTTTTAAAATTTTTATTCCTGGAATTAGAGATCACCACCGCCTTGAGACGTTCAGGAGGAGGAACAAAAACTCCTCTCAGAATCTTCAATACTAGTTGATATTTTCCCTGAATAATCACCCATCCTTCCTTTTTCAACAAAATTCTTCTTCCCCACCGAACTCGAAACACAACCCTTCCTAAAATAAACAATTCCCGACCTCCTATTCCCTTGATTAAACATTCTTTCCCTATCATTTGCAAATTTCAACCAATCTCCAAATTGGAATGACCCTCTAACACCCAAAGGAAAAGTATTACAACCTTCCACCTCATGACCAATAATGCCACACCCAAAGCAGAACTTCGGCAATCTTTCATACCGAGCCATACACACCCTTGGCCTACCATCACATAACTTCCCCACTGTAACACACCTTTTCAAAGGTTTAGTGCAGTCAATCTCAACACGAACCCTCAAAAAATTATCATTACAACCAAAATTACCCCTCAAATCCACAGCCAAAGTCAAACCGAAAGCATCACCAATACTCTCTCCAATCTCCAGATTTAAGCATCCCAAAGGAATATTAAAAACACGAATCCAAATAAGTAAAGGGGCGAAATCATACTCTTGAGGGCTAAGCATTTTATCGAACAGCTTCAAGGCAAGGAGCTCCCATCAAGGCAAGGAGCTCCCCATCAAATGACCAAGGGCATCTGTTTAAGACCGACTCCAAAAAATCTTTTCTCCTAAATTTGAACATGAAGAAATTGGAGCATATCAAAGAAGCCTCCTCCAACGGAGTATCTTTCCAAACAGCAAAAAACACCCTGATTAATTTCTCTGCTTCAACCTCCTTCTGAGAGAACAGCTTCCCCACTAACCACTTTTCAGAGCCCGAAACATCCTCCTTATTGTTTATCATATGTTCTCCTAAATCCAGCATCTCCTCCTCCGTAAACCTCAAACCTTCCATCATATTAGCAACCTCATCAGCCATTTCCAGCAAACCTAGATTTTGTATACCCAAACTCTCCCAAAACCTTAACACAGAACCCCCACGAAAGAAAATATTAATGAATTCCCCAAACCAACTTAAAAAATAGCCAAAAGGACCAAAAAGTCCCTTCCATATAAAAACAACCATCCGGCCCCCACTCCAGCTGTACCAATAAAATAAACCCCTCCAAATAACCAACAAAAGCATCTTATAAAACAAAACCCGACCTGCCCACCAACCACCTACCAGAAACCCAACTACCTGGGCCCCATCCACAAACCACGTCATCATCTTCAACCTTCGAACAACCACCCCACAGATCTCCATTAACGCCTCATCCATCCTCCACCAATGACTAACAAAGTCCTTAAACTTACACCCACGAAACCTCAAGAATTCCCATAAGAGGATAACACACCTTGTAAACATACCCCAATAAATTCCATCCTCCAAACCCAGAACCTTAGCCTTACAAACTGACCACCACAACACCCATCGAAACTTAGAAAAATATTCCCAAAATAACATAGAAAAACCACCACTCTTCCATGAAACCAAAACCACTCCCTCCAGCACACCAACCCCATTACAGCAAACCTTCTTAACCAAAGAGAACCTTAAAACTAAACAAACCTCAGCAATCAAAACCGTAATGACCAACCTATACCCATATGAAACAGCCACACAACTATACTCAATATTACCTTCACCAATCTCTAATCGATCCAACAGAGACCAACTTCGAGAATGAACCTGCAAAAAAGAAAACCAAGTACAAGAATAACACCTGAAAGGATCCTCGTCGCTCCAAGCCTCGTTCCAAACCTGACGGTGAAGGCGACACGGGAACCTACGACCAATTAACAGCCGATCTAAACACCACTCCTCCCTCACGAAATGAAAATCCGATGAAAAAGAAAGATAAAACTCTCTATGCCAAAAGGCAGGAACAAGAGAAAAATCCTCTTGTACGGACTCCATTCTTCTTTTTTTTCCCCTTCTATAATTATTTATAGCAATATGATTATTTTTTTAAATTCCAGGGAGGTATTTGGTATTCTCTGAGATTAAATAACCATGGGAGAGGAGGTAAAGATGATGAGCATGGCAGAAAAGGAAACAGCAGGACCTGACAGGAAGAAAACACACTTTGTGTTGGTTCATGGTATAGGTGGAGGAGCATGGTGCTGGTACAAAATCAGTTGCCTTATGGAGAATTGTGGGTACAAGGTTTCATGCATCGACCTCAAAGGTGCCGGGAATGATCGGTCTGATGCCGATTCGATTCTATCATTGGATGATTATAATCAGCCTCTCATGGACTTCATGTCTGCCTTGCCTGATACTGAAAAGGTTATTGTTCTTTTAAATCAACTTACATGATATACGCGGCCAAAAATACTCAGCTGAGCCCTCGCCTTATCATTTGCAGGTGATATTGGTAGGTCATAGTGCTGGAGGATTAAGTGTAACACAAGCCACTCACAAATTCCCCGACAAAATCCGTCTGGCGGTGTATGTTGCAGCCACCATGCTGAAATCAGGCTACTTGACAGACCAAGATGTAAAAGATGTAAAAACTTCTCTAACCTTCCTGTCTGTTAAACTGTTCTGTGTGGAATTCTGTTTTTCTTTTTTCTCTTTGTTTACCTGGTATGCACCTTTGGTGTTTGAATTATTAGGGGTTGGTCATGGTTGCCAAGTGCCAACTGTTGCCATGAAGGCTTGGCTGTCAGCCATTTCATTTCCCCATGTGTTAATCTGTATATTATATTATATATCTGTAGGAATCCAAAACTTTACAGACGTTACATTTCACTGTACGTTAACTTTTTTCAGTAACCGATGGAGGTTCACAGCTTGCAAAAACATGACATACCAGTATAGAGATACCTGTATTTTTAGCAACCTAGTTTGAACCACACAAAGCAACAGGCACAAACAGGGAATTTCAAAGTTAAAGCAGCATCAATAGTATACACACACATGAAACACCTCTCTTTTTGGCTTGCATGGGAACCAAAATTCCCTTTCCTACCTCTGAGAATAAGGCCAAGCCAACCCAAAGCTGTTTTTCTGATCCTTTTCACAATACCAGTAGAATCTATTCCATGTCAGTTTCCCAGAACCAGAACTTCACCCTTGTGTGATCTGTTTTCCTTCAATTATTGCATGAAATGCATGCAGTTGTTGTTTGATGAAGCAGGAAATGTACTAATTACATGTATTTTACTGTTGTTAATCTTCCTCCAATGATTGAGATGATCAATGTGTGATTTGGTGCTTAATCATTAGATGTGAAACAGGGAGTACCAGATTTATCCCAATTTGGTGATGTGTATGAACTAGGATTTGGATTGGGAGTGGAGCAGCCTCCGACCAGTGCCATTGTGAAAAAGGAATTCCAACGTAAAATCATATATCAAATGAGCCCTCAAGAGGTTATTGAGTTTGACATTACCTTTATTGAATCAGTCTCTTCTATGTTATGCTTTGCCATGGCACACTCTACCCCACACACCCTTTCTCTCTGTTTTCTTCCTTTTTGCATATGTATGGTAATTGGTAATGTCTTATATATGAATTTAAACAATGCTGGCCGGTACAAGATTCTACTCTAGCGGCGATGCTTTTAAGGCCAGGACCGATCCTAGCACTGATGAGTGCTCGATTCAAAGAAGAAGGGGACTCGGTGGAGAAAGTGGGACGAGTGTACATTCAGACGATGCACGATAATGTTATAAAACCAGACCAGCAGGACGCGATGTTAAAGAAATGGCCACCCTCTCATGTGCATGTTCTGGATAGTGACCACAGCCCCTTTTTCTCTGCCCCTTTTTCACTCTTTGGCTTACTACTTAAAGTTGCAGCAACTTCAGCTGGATGTAACTAAGCTAGATGGTTGGCTGGCTGGCCAATTCTATAGCATGGCTCAATCTATGTTGCTCTGATGATGTTTTAATATTTATGGATATTCAATTGTTTTATTTTATATGTATTTGAATGATATTTTAATTCTGATGTTAAAATTATTATTTATTACAGATTCGAAATCCATTATATGAATCTGTATTAATACTTGTTGTTTGTAACAGTAAATATTTTTATTAAAAAATAAAATATATTCCATTTTTACGAGTAAAATCAAACTTCTGACCTCATAATCGAAAAAGAACTATCACATTTTTCCTCTCCAATTGTAGTAATCATATGGTCTATGACAATTTTTGTGATGAAACATCATCCACATACCATGTTTCATTCCCAACCTATGTTTTCCCCTTAATGGATTGATGGTCTGAAAATGTCCAAGACTTGCATTTGCATAGTTATTAACTTAAATGATCTGCTCCATTTTGTGCTGCGTGTAGAACTTGTAGGTAATGAAAACTAAACTGAGGTTTCTCTGGGGTATGTAAATTTTATTGTTTCTTCAGGGCATCATGTTCCTTGGATTTTCTTGCTGCTAGATAAGGAATCACGGTCTATATTGTTTGTTCACTCTGCTAGATAGGGCACCATGTAAATTATAATGCTGCTAGAGGAGGAGGCAGCGATGAGATCAAACGCCATAGGTGGTTCAAGTCCATTAACTGGAGGAAATTAGAGTCTCGGGTGCTAAGGCCAAGTTTTCTCCCTCAAGTTTCAGGGAACCAGTGTGTAGCTAATTTTGAGGAGTGCTGGATCAGCATGCCTGTTATTGATCCTCCTGTTGCTAGTCCTACATTCGGCGAGAATCCCTTCAAGGGGTACACATATGTTAGGACTGCCGCCTCATTTCTTCATAGAAATGCTTATATTCCCAAGCAACTACAGAATGAATTAAGCTTGTTATGTGGCAATTGTCGAGTATGTATCAAGTACATATTCATTTGTGTTTTCATTAGTTTAAACAAAAACCTGTCACCAACGCATGGACATGAATTTTAAGATCATGTATGGACATTATTATGAAAGATCCAATGTGAACAATAATTCAAAATTCCTAATATTTTTAAACATAAAAATATATTTGTTCAACGAAAGGAAAGATTCGCAAGACAACTATAATGATAAACCAGAAATGAGTCCAACAGAAACTTTTGGAAGATTTGAATTTGGTTTCTGGGTTAGGAGTCTATGCTGCTCCAGAGAGAAAAGCTCTTCCAGGTTTACGATTTGCCAACGGTCCATGACATCCAAGAAGCTGCACAGGATACAATTTACCCTTTAGAAATAAAAAAAACCATATGAAGTAATGAAAACACAGTTTGAAAGAGATGATATTTTCCAATACCTTTGCATTGACACCATCTGCCATAATCCTGTTCTCAGACTTCCACTTCAGATAGTCAGCACGGTTGTACTTGGTAAATCCCCTGGCAAAGATAAATATAATAGTATCATAAATGCATACTTCAATTAAACCAAAATCAAGAGCAAACATCAGGAGTTTAAGGATAAAATGCACAAGAAACAAGAAAGCATACCACTTCCTGCTAACGATAATCTTTTGGCGACCAGGAAACTTGAACTTTGCACGACGGAGGGCCTCTTGAGCATGATGGCTGTTGCTGTCCTTGCAACGAACAGAAAGCAAGACCTGACCGATGTCAACTCTTGCACATGTTCCTTGAGGTTTTCCAAAAGCACCCCTCATTCCAGTCTGAAGTCTATCAGCACCAGCACATGAAAGCATCTTGTTGATCCTCAGAACATGGAAGGGATGAACCCTTACTCTCAAATGGAAAGCATCCTTCCCAGCAAACTTGGCCATGTACTTGTTGCAGGCAATTCGGGCAGCTTCCAATGCCTCACTCGAGACATTCTCCTTCTCCCAACTGACCAAATGGACACAGAAAGGAAACTCATCAACACCCTTTTTCTTCATCCCAACATCATAAATTCTGATCTTAGGATCTGGGACACCACGGCAGTATCGAGATTTGGGGTACGGCTTGTTCTTGATTTGACGATAGCACCTTGCAGGTCCTATTTAAAGAACAATTTAGAAAACCATGAAATCAAATTCTAAGAATAATGTAGCCAGAAAACCAAATCAACCAGAATTTGCAATGAAGATTATACACTGAACACATTTCCAATGAATTTTCAAGTAGTATTTGTGTTATGAACCCACAATTCAATGACGCGGGCAAGGTGAACATATAGGATGGCGTATAACTTGTATCGACAGTAGTAGGGCAATTGGTCCATAACAAATTGTCCTATATATTAAAGGGTTGTATTGTTTGTCTTTCTTTATGCCAATTGTTATCAAAACTATCCTTTTCTTTCTATCTTCTTCTAAGAAATCTTCTTCTTTCTCTATTCTTCTTTCTGCACAGTGATTAAAATCCAATTGCAGGTTTTGTTCCTGACATTTTGCAAGCAATTACATGAAATTATCAGCATATTATTCAGAGAGTATAGATGCATAATTCCTTGCATGGCATGAAAAAACCCTAACAATTGAAAATCATAAAGCCAACTGAATCTCAGCCATTAGTCACACAACCTTAATGCCCAACAAAGAAAAGAACCAAAAAGGATTACCATTAACTTAGGAAAATCAAAGAATAAAATAACGGGAATTGAAAGCTAAACAGCATACAACAATCTCGAAGAACATCAAAAAATCATAAGAACAACTACATCAGCATAGACTTGAAAGAAAAGATGTACTAGAAAGCAAAATAGGGAGCTCAGGAACTCACTCCTCCCCATGTCGACGGCCGGTCCAGATGAAACGTGAAACTTAAGAATAGCAAAAGCCAAAATCACCAAAACCCTAGCTTCGCGCTTTTTTATTTTATAACGTAATAATTATAATTTTCGTTTTATAAATTGGGCTCATGCAATTTCAGCCCAAGCCCATTCTATAAGTCTAGTCCAGCAATATCTACTATTCTAATACTAGTAAGTTTTTAGATCGCTATTCATTACCTAAAAAAATATAAATTATATTTTTAGATTATAGAAATATTTTAATATATTTTTAAATAAATTAAGTTTATTTCGTTTTTTATGCCTATTAATTATGTCTCTTTCCATTTCTGTCCCCTGACAACGAAAAAACATTATCGTATTTTTCATGTTTTCTTCATGAGTTTAGACTACTACGAAGCACGTAGATGGACATAAGCATCCAGGACCAAGAGCGTATTCCCCTATGAATTGGTTTCGCCATGCAACTTAAAACGGCACCGTATATACTACTTGTCTTGACCAGAACAACTTAGTTTTGAATTCATCCCCTTACCAGCATGGATTGATTGCTTATATTCTGTGGTTGGGGACTGTGCAGAGCCGTGGTTAAAATAAAGCTGCAGAGATGCAATCATTTGGGGATGGGCCTGGAGGTTTGTTTTCCAGTTGGTTGTACTACCATTTGCCACAGCCTTAATTATTGAGATGACTTGTTACGGGATGTAAACGAGTCAAATTGAGTTTAAGTAATGTTAAGCTTAACTTAATTTGTTAAGATTTTAAGTTAAATTTGAGCTTAAGTAATTTTTAATGAATTTGAAAAGTTTGAGTTCAGTTCGGTTCGTTAAGAGTTCGAATTTTGTTCGAATTTAATTGAGTTAGGTGTTGACTGATCTTTGATTATGTTACATTCGAGTAACTCTTATCTGTCATGTCGCATTTAAATCATAATGAAGAAAAAAAAATTGATACACAGTAAACTTAAACTTGTTAATTTTAGGTTTTAGTGTGTTAATTCAAGGGTTAAAACTTATGTTTAAGGTTTAGATTTTAGAGTTTTAAGTTTATAAATTTAGGTTCTAAATTACAAAAAATAGTGTATTTATAATTTTGAGTAGCCTGTGAGTTTTTCGAGTCGAGTATTATGTAGCTTGGCTCTACTCATTAAAAACTCGAACCGAGTTCGAACTTGAACCAAAACTAATCAAGTCAAGTTTTATTAAACTTTGATTGAGTCGAATTCGAGTCACTTGCGATCTATCTCGCGTAAATCATTTACGGCCCTACTTGTTACCGCAGAGTGGTGCAATTATATTCTACTTTGCTGTGTGTGAACGTATATATACGTTCATGAACAGACCTACTCAATCTGTTGAAGAAAGATATGAATTATTATGAGGATTTCATATTGGAGCACAGTGTTTGCATTGCATCAATGATGTCTGTGGTGGTCCCGTCGTGTTCCCCGCTAGTGGGGTGGCGCCAAATCAATTCTGTACGTACAATACAAGTGATGATAACACTGCTTCACTCGGCAGCTCAGGAACAAAAGAGAGGGTCGTAGTCCTGTAAGTGTGTGCCCAAACTGCTGCTACTCCGGGTGACATCTCGAGTACTCCCAACCTCTAAACTCGGTCTTTAAGCGCCACACTGCCTGCAAACTTTTATCCCATCACGTTTTGCATTAATTAGCATTACTTCCGACAGATCTACACCATTACCGTGCTGTGTTTTAGGATATTTGCAGGTGCAGAAAGTAGGAAATGGAAGGAACTACTTAATTCCATGGTATTAGCCCCAAGGAGACAGCATTGCACAGCTAAGGGTGTGGAATGATGATTAGGTTATCTGGGGTTGAAATTATTTCGTGAAATAAATAAGTTATTTTAGAAGTCATCGTATTTTTCATTCGTCTTCCGAGAGTCGGTATCATTACTCGACGAATTCTCCGAACACTGTAGCAACCTTATATGTCACTAACAATGCACATCTGGTCATCTTAGTTTGAGTTTTTTTCTTGTTTCAAGGACCAATGAATGTCCTGTTTTTTCATCTATGAAAATTGAAAAGTTGCTTTTAGCATCAATAGGGGTTTGAATAGTGATGATGATGGGAAATAAGGCTAAGATAGAGTGGTCTCCACAAGGTCACTCACTCTCCATCCTTGATGCAGACAGGGGAGAAAACGACTTTCTTTTATAGCATTTGAAAATTTGTGACAGTGGGGGTATTTTCCACTAATATTGTCTTTAATTTTATAATTTATGGTCATTTTTTCACGAATTAGGATGATTATTACACCTCCATCTACAAGCTTTGCCCCCATGACCCAGGACAAGTGTGGCAGAAAGTACCTGCAACTATCAATGCACCATGCTCTCCTTTCAAACCAGACCCCTCCACTCCATTGCAGGTTGTTTCCGATTATCATTAATGGGTTTGTGATCATGTATGTAGGGATTGAGTATATTCATTCAATGTATGGCTCATAGGAAAGAGGTTGGAACACACCAATGAACAGGGAGTAGGGACTGGATTTGGATGAGTATGGTTATACTTCCGAAGGCAAGGAAAGGATTATCTTTGGGATTTCGGTTTTTAGAAATTTATCTCTAAAAATCTTTTGTTTCGACTATCGTCCGTGACACTTTATTCTTACATCAAAACGAGTAAATCATTATAAACTATCATCAATATTCTTTTTAGAGGAATAATTATATTTTTAAGATGAAACCATAAATGTAGTTTATTTAATAATTAGTAATTGTTGATATAATAAAAAAATATACTACCAATAGAGTAAATATGTGTTGAATTTAACCCCCTGGCCCTGTTTGTGTTGTCGTACAAGGTCCTGTAAAAGCAAAAACCAACTGCTTTTCCCCTCTTTGGTTTCCTTTTTTCCTTTTTTTCCCCTTTCATACATACTCTTCCCCACTCTCCCCTCGTTAGATATGGTCAGATGTTGGGTCACTTTCCTGTACCTGACTACCATGACAACAGTGACCCACACATGGAACTTTAATTTCTTATAAAATTTAATTCTTTTTTTTTGAAAAAAATAAAAAAATAATTTAATTTTTAACACTTTTTAAAATATGTAAGTCGACCCATTTTTGACAAAATAAGAAAAAAAACATTTGGAAACATTTTAAAGTTCCATATATTTTAAATTTCAAATATTTATAAAAGAAATCTTTAAAAATCTATATAGAAAGTTAAATTATAAAAAAAATATTTGAAAATATAAATTTGAGGCTTTAAACAATAAATATTCGTTTTTATATATATAATTTTAGTGTAATTATATTATAACATCCGTTCTTTACTTGTAAATTTTTAAAAATACGTGATAACGGATTGCTCGAACGAAATATTCTTAAAAAAATATATTTTTTAAATAGTCTAAATATGATTATAAGATAATATATGTTTATAGATATTATTAATTGTTTGACGGTGCACATAAACTTTATAGATAAAGCAGTTTAAACATATATCTTCTAAGATGGATATCATCCGTTTTTCTATTAGGATACTTATTGAGTTTCTTTTAAAATATATATTTTTTTTGTTTTCAAATATAATTGATAACATTTTAGTTCAACTTTAATAAATGTATTCAATTAAATTATTTTTTTATTTATTCAATCAAATACTCATCCTTAACCTTGATTTTTCTGATTAATAATATATATATATTAATACATACATTAATACATACATAGGTTACATACTATATAACTCCTCTCTTCCTGGCCTGCACAGTCCATAATTTCTGCATCTGTCTCCTTTTTCTTTTGGTTTCTTTTTTCTACTCCTTATTCTCCACCTTCTCTCTTCATCCATTTCATTCTTTTGATACAGATACTTGCAGTTGCACTCCATTCCAGGACCTGTCCATCATCTCTCTTCCCTTTTCTTGTCTCCTTTCTAATCCTTCTTCAATTTATTCCCCAATATTAGGGTTTTAAGCACTACTTTCATCACTTATAAATTTAGGGTTTTACTCCAGTAACTCAACATAATCACTCTCTAGTCTCTCCGTGAATATATGAATGTTTATAGTAGTGCAACACATATGACATATTTTTTAGCGGTTAGGTCAAGATTATGAATTAGATCCAGAACTCACACTTTCCTTTTACTTCTCTTGGAGTCTTGGTTTCAAATTTCTTTCTTTTTCCTTTTATGTAACATAATATTAGATCTTATGTCTATATATTTACTTGATATGACTACTTTATTCACTTCTACTATGATCTGATGTTTGTTCCTTTATTTGCTTTGGTTCTTCTTTTTCCCTTTACTTGCAACTCATCTGGAAAATGCTAGCTTCTTTTGTGTATAGTTGATAGTTGGTGGTTAATATCCTTTGGATGTTTCGAATTTGATCATGTTTGATTTGATGTCAAGGGTTTACAGTTGGTATTGAAAATATGGTGCGTTTCTGGATGTGGAGGTAAAACTGTAAAAGGGTATTCAGGATGGATCTTCATTCTTCTCTTTCAATGCGTTCGATTTAATATGTACTTAAATGTTTCAAATTATGTTGGTTCTCAACCTATAGAATCACTAAGCTCGGTTCCCATGTTTATATGTTTTGCATTGATTTCTCCTTCTTAATACTGTGTTTTGCAGAAGTGTTTGTGATACTGTTGTAATTAGATTGGCTGGAAGTAAAATTAATTTTGTTGATTCTGTTGTTAGAATGATGAAACTTTTTGTCTAATTTGTTAATTTGGGTAAGTGGTAATTGTTAGACACATGCAGCAGCCGTGTAGGAAAAGGCGTAATGGGAGTTAGAGGAATGGCTCGAGAGAGCTTCCTTCAGCCCACTCATGGATGTGAACAAGGGGGTTGAACTAGCTGCCGACTCATTCATTCAAGCACTCAGTAGAAAATGGAATGGAGGTTTTTACTACTGTGATTGTGTGAATGAAGCGGGAGATAGTTTTGCATCCCTCTTTCTCCATGGTTGGACTGAAGGGAGCTCCTTCTTTCTGTTGCCCTCATTTATGTGTCTACTGTACTACCAAATGCTCTACTTTTGTTTAATGTGTTTGTAGCCATATATAGCCTTTTACTACCTATATCTATATCTATATCTATCTATCTATATGTATATGGCTTTGACCTTGTTATCACATGTATCACATATCTACCAACTTGGCTAATTCATATCACCATCTCTGACATAACTTAAAGCTTGTTACTCACTTGGTGTAATTTTTTTACCTGGACAGGGAAACCAAACTATGGCCATCTAACTTGTCAAATGGGAATGGTTAGTTGGCTTACAGGGTCCATTATTGACAAGCTCTCTAGATTCTACAGTCCAGTCCCAGCCCCTAATTCCTTTTTCTCTTCTTTTGGCAGACAAAATTCAGACTGTACCTTGCATTGCATGTATTGGCTTTCTCTTCTCTAGCATTACTAGTGTGTTGAATTCAATTTGTTCAAGTGGGAATCAGTGCCATCTGATGGAACTATGAATGGTCTACAACTACAAGAGATGTGTCTTGATGAATATCGATGAAATCTGTTGAGCTTGAGTAGCTAGTTTCTGCTCTTTGTTCCTAAAATTTCAGACTTGAATTTTGAGTCAGACAGTGTACAGTTTGTTGCACGTGTTGGCATGTGTTTGTTTCAGTGCTTGTAGAGTGTAAGAATGCATGAGTGGGTGAGTGTAGGGTATGCTCACTGCTCCCACCTCGGAATTCGACAATGGCCAGCCAGCATCAGGCAGCAAGTAAGTGTGTTTGATATCAAAAGCTGCAGAAACATCCTGCTTTTCAGACTTGTTATGTGTGTTTCAACTACATATTTAATACTATTGGTTTTGGTTACCGAGAAGGCTAAGTACATTTAGAACCCATTGTTTACTGCATCTGAAACTGTGCATTGAAACAGGAAGCCATTATTTTATTATGCAAAATCAAATCAAACATGACACATGAAACTTGGAACTTGCAGTCATATAAATAATTGTTTTTTTTTATTTAGTGCATTGTGTTAGCTTTATAATCTCTTTGTTTATCTAAGTAACTAGCAAGTACAGGTCAGGTAGTAACTTCTTATTTTAAGTTCAAACCTAAATTTGCATGCAAGGCATTTGCAGGAAAATGATGAGTAAATCATGGATAAGTAAAACATGCAATCCTCCTTTTTGTTTTTTTTCCTTCCAAATAATCTATATATAAATATTTAAATAAAATGAACATGTAACGGATGTTATTACGATTAATTATGAATAAATCAGAGGCATAGACCACACCTATGTGCAGAAGGTATTTCAAGATCGTGGTATTGGTAATAGAAGTGGGAATCGAACTGAAGGATGAAAAGTACCTGATAGTGGATGGATTAAGCTATACAGTATACTCGGACGTATCGGTGTCTATTGGTGACTTGTCCGCTATTGTTGGCGGTGCTATACACGATGCTCACGGCAATGTATGGGGGATTGCTTGCCGTGTGGGAGCGTGGCAACCGGAGGATTACCGGAATGTGGAGTCCTATCCGGCAGCTGCTCTCCTTGTGTTTGTACAAATGGAAAGGGTTTGGGATGTCATGTTGAAGCGTACTCCACGAGAAAGCCATATGGTGGCCGACTTGGTTGCAAAACGTTTTTCCAGTATCTGCCATTTATAATATATTTATGAAATGTGGTCCCTAAATGCTTGGTCTTTTACACCCACCATTTTCACCTGATATACGATGTATATGTTTTAAGAATTATTGATATTCGATCTATTAATCGATTAATTTAAATTATATTAAATTTATTACATTAAACATGCCCTTTTTATGTGTCTGTTGGAACATGAGTTTAAAGTTTGGTCCCCACATCCAAAATCCAACCGGTCCTGTGGTCATAGAAAATCTCGTTTCTCACCTTGCTTGTCCAAACTTAAACTGTTCAAGTTGAAGTCGCAGAATCTAATTGTCGGCAATTTTTATATGTTTATCCACCAAATTAAACCACGTGCACCACCATATATACTCTGGCATTGAGGAGTAAGAGACAGTCACCTCCTTAAAATCCATCGGCACAAAAATGTGTAGACTATGAAGAAGATAGCCTACAGGGAAGAGTTCAGGTGAAACTTAGTTAAGAGAAATATATATTCTAAGATTCTAAAATAGTTTTTGTAGAACTATAGTTAAAGAATTGTTAAACGATCAAATTCATGTTTTAGTTATAAATTAAGGATCAAATGAGATTAACTTTATTCCAAGTGACCATTTTGTAATTATCTGATAATTTAGTGACTAATACAGAAGAGAAGGCGGAGGAAGGCTAAATTTAGTGACCATTCTAATGCATCTGTATTGGCTTGTCCCGGTCTTTCTCGAGGACAAGTTCGAGTTGAACACTTTGGCCTCAATGTTATATTAGAAGATACGTTGATCAATAATTATATGCTTTCATCTTTGTGGTGTTGACTAATGTTGATTCAATGGAAAAGAAATAGTAGCTTTGCCACTAAACCTGGCATGACCAACCTGTGAAGTAGTGATCTAAGTGCCAATAGGAGGTTGAATTCCCAGAATATCAGCAATTAATATGCTTTCATCTCCCCTCACTTCCTCTGCAATTTAGTCACTCATAGTTACTGTCCATGTACGTGCAAAGGAGGACTTGGCAGAGCAGATATCTATAGCCTGGCCTTCTCGACAAATGGTTGGCTGTGTCGAGTGATAAGGGCGCTGATCATTTATTTCAACTTCAAGTTAGATTTTTTGGGGAGGTTTCATCTTCTCGACAATCTTATGTCCAAGGTCCAGCATTGTTTCATCAGAATTATTCAATTTCACTTGATGCACTTATCTCTCCAAGCACTGGTGCCAATCCTGGATCGTTGTTGTCTTGCACAACCAGAAGATTTATCTCCTTTCACTCCCATCTCCCTTCTTCCCTTAGTCCAATTTTGAGAATTCAACAGTCTTACAACTATTCTTATTGTCAGTTTCTACAGGTGCAGTTTTGATCCCGTTAATGGTGGAGAGATGTTGAAGCAGGAATATGTCAAGTTTTTGAAAACTGATAGCAGGCCTAGGTAGGTAGATCTGAATCCGGACAGATGCTTCTGGCCGTGTATAAATGGACCCTATATCTTTCACATGTACATATCTTAAAATCTTCCATGAAATGATGCATGCTTCTTACCATATAATGTCCAAGAAATTGCTGTTCATTAAAACGTGTTTTTCTCTCAGGAAAATGATGTATTTATAAGGCTAACAAGTCCATAGAATTGCTACCGTTTGGTAGTCTTAATCTGTGAAACGAGTGTGATCACCTGTTGTACACATGTCTATAACAATTACTAATAACGCAAGAAATGAAAGTAACCACTGACACCCTTATTAGTTTCAGTTTTCATATTATTCTTAACACCTTATTCGACCATACAAGCATCAGAAATGATTCTAGTTTCGATTCAGGCAAAGGTAAATGCGAATCACTTAAAGCATAGACCTTACCTTATCATCAAATGCAATCATCACTTTCCCTATTGCTTTTCTATCTTTAAGTGCAGAGAATGCAAGGTGAGCCTGTCAAAGAGGGGAAACAAACAAACAAATAAGCAGAAATGACCAAAAGTGAGACGTAGCAAGAAGTAGACCTACAAGGATACAACAGTAGAATTTGATTTTTGATTGCTCAAGTCTACCACGTGATCAATATCTAAAGAAATATATAATTTCTCGTCGACACCTATCACAGGATCATGTATGATAGCATCATGAGATATAGAAATGGGTCGATAAAGAAACAAGCTTCATCCTTTTGGTGAAATGGAAAACTGGTAGGAGCTTATGTTCTCCTTCATAAATTAGAGTTTCACGTGATAAAAGAACAATGAGGGAAGCCGGAAATGGAAGACTGGTAGAAGCTCGGTACCTCTGACAGGCTGTAAGTATGAGAAATATGAATGGTAATCAAGCCCTTTTGCATCCAGGAGAGCAACTCCCGGATGGAATCCTCAAGCACAGCTGGTCGATGTATACTGTAGCTACCCCAATAGAGTCCATGCACTGTCCAGTTCTGCAAAAGTTGAAGTTAGAAGGCTATCCAAGACAAACAACTAACAACAATGGACAGTGACTATACTAATTACTAACAAGTTTAACATCAACATTAACTAATGAGCTTCAGTAGAGCAGGTCTAGAACCAATCAACCAATCCCTGCTACATTAAAGTTATACTCAATTCTTTTATTTGTCTTATCATGCATATTTTCAGAACGCTCCATTCATTTATGCCGAAGAGTCCATGCACATTCCAGTTCGATACAAGATAGATGTCCGAGAAGGTTACTGAAGACAAGGAAGCAATTAATAATGAGTAAGTGGACCGGTTAATGTTAGAGTTGACTCGTGAGTTCCCTTACAAATCATTTATTTGTATAACATAAATATTTTGAGAAAGTTGTCATTCCTTTATGCCAGAGACTGAACTTTTATTTTGCACTCTAACAAAAGTCCTAGAATCCAGCTGGTTATACAAAGAAAACACAGTATATACCACACATAAACAGATTTATACTAATTTGCATATTTTGTTTTCACGTAGTGTTTGTTTATGGTCTTCTACAACATCAATTGAATATATACATACCATACATTCAAAAAGTGGTATTAGGAACGGCAGCTATTCCTCGGTACTTTGCCAATACACACAAGTGAAGTATGATGATCTATTTAGTGAGGTAATCTTCATAATAACCCAACAGAGAGAAACAGGAGAGCTCATTAATGTGGGCACAAGGAAATTTGGAGGGAAGAGAAAAAGGTGAAGTACCTTAACAAGAGTAATATTAGCAGGGATGACCGGGATTTCACCACTGGCAAATCCAATGACAAGAATCTGTGCACCCCAATTCAAGAGCTTCATAGCTTCTTTAGTAAGCTTGCCGCCAACAGGATCATAGAGAACATCAACCCCTTTAAGGTTCCTTGACTTGAGGAACTCCTTCACACTCGCAGTTAGATTTTGATTGCTCAAGTCTACAACGTGATCAACACCCAAAGACTTTAAAAACTGAACCTTTTCAGCCCCCCTGAAATTGTTTTGACACCAATACTTTTTTGAATCTTGAAATGAATAGAAAAAGCGCAAAGCTATTGGTAAGAGGAAGAAGCAGCACCTGGCCACAGCAATGACAACTGCGCCGCATACTTTGCCGATTTGAACAGCTGAGACGCCAACGCCTCCGGCGGCACCAAAAACTAGTAATACCTGTATGTAATAATTACAATTTATCTCCTTTACAATTACCATTAGCAGTATTAAATAGTAACAGTAAATGAATAAATGAAACGGGGCAAGTGCCTGAGAGGAGGTCAAGTTAGCCCTGTGAACAAGAGCTACATGAGAGGTCCCAAAGGCAACAGGGAGTGCAGCAGCTGTAACCAGATCACACCCTTTGGGCAATCCAAACCTAGTGAATCAGAAACAGTAACAAATTAATTAATTAATTAATCAATCATCGAGGGTCAGTAGTTTAGATTAAGATGGCGTGGGACGGACAGGAGGGATTGATCTTGGACGATGAAGGAGGCGTAGGAGCCCAAGGGGGCGAAGGAGCAAACAGGGTCGCCGACCTTGAACTTGGTGACAGAGGGTCCGACGGCGTCGACGGTTCCGGCATAATCGGAGCCGGGAATGAAAGGGAGAGGAGGCTTCTCTTGGTACTTGCCCAATATCTGAAGGTAATTGGCGTAGTTCAAGCTGGTGGCTTTAACCTTGACTCTCACTGCAGTTGGAGAGTCCAATTCTGGGATGGGGTGGTTTCTGATGATCTCAATGGGCGATGGGGACGATCCCGATTGATTCCCCACCGGCACAGATGCTGGATCACCCAATCTCTTGCACAACAAAGCTTCCATCTTCTCTTTCTTTCTCCTTTTCACTATTTTCCTTAAAAATAAGTTGTTTATGAAGTGTAAACTTAGACTTATATATTTCCACGACTTTTTTGTATGAGCAATATTTTATCCATTAGATTTATAATTCGGATTCAGGTGGCACAAATCTACCGGGCCGGGTGGGTTTCTTGGCCATAGACAAAATCTACAGTACATTTTATTGCAGAAAAATATACTCACATAAATCATACATGTTTCAACTTTGTACTTAAAAATAAAAGGGGATTTTTCTCTCTCTAAGATAGAAGAGAGACTGAAGCTTGAATGCACAAAGAAATGGGGAAAAGAAAATGGTTTTCTTCCCCTTTCTAATGTAAAATAGTAAAAACTGTATTCGCAAGGCAACCATGTTGTTCAACTTTGTGGTTTAGTTGTCTTGGAAGATGGAAGCGGCACTCGCAGTGGTGGAGCTAACAGAAGTTTTCGACCGGCTTGTGTTACCATCTGGTCACCCTCAGAACAAGTACTCGAAGCTGTCCGACTATACATCATCGTAGTAGAGCCCAAGATGTCATCTCTGAATCCACATGCTTTGAAGAAGAACCTGAAATAAGCTTATAAACATTATGCTTTCAAAGAAGTGTTATACAAATCATTTATCAATGATCCTGCCAAAAGTGACCTCATACACATATATTTCAACCCCAATCTTTTACTTGATCCTCTCAGGTTCACGCGTGATTTATTTGCAATAAGTATATATGACGATGTTCGTTTACTGAGACAAACTATATGCGGTTCAATGTGAACTAAGCATCTATGGAATCAAATTTTAAGCCCTGTTATATATTTTTATTCGTTCTGATTTAAGGCCGGAGTGGAGGTGGCAGAGAAGAGCTACTGAGCCAGATAACATAAAATGCAGCCAGTGAGATGCAGCAAATTCAGGAGAAAAAACAATTCCCCATAAGCTGTAGGCTAATTGGGATACACTTGGCTGGCCTCTGTTAGAACGACATTGCAACTAGTTTCGAAGCTAGAAAGAGAGGCTGCATACCGGTAAACCAATAAACCCCGGGAATATTAAACAGATACTGAGAAACCATGGATTGTGAAATTGTAGCATAATCATAAGAATTACCTCTCCTTTGTGGAACAAAGAGCAGCTATGTCATAAATATCTCTACTTGTGAGCATCCTGGAAGCAAAATTAAGGACAAACATGTTAAAGTCCTACATATAACTTCAGTAACTACCAGTATACATTTCATTTAAAAACTGCAGTTTAAGAATAAGGATATAACAAGTACTTTAATTTGATAGCTAAACATGAAATCCTAGAATAAGTAGAATTTTCTGGCTATTCAACTATAACTATGATTCTGAAGCAGGAAAGCAGGTGACACACACCATTTCTTGAGCCGAGTATGCATGCATGCATGCACTGCTCTTGTTCAAAGGAAGACAAGATTACAGTTATATGCTTACATAGAGCAGGCAGGCATGTTTAGGGCAAATTTGATAACACAACTACTTAATCCTGTTTAAAATTTTCAAAATTAGTAGACACACAAAAGTAACAAACCTTACAATCCTTTTAACTATTATTGTCCCAATTCCAAAGCCCTGTAAAGATGGAGCGACCTGGAAAGCACTAAACCATAATTATAAGAATATGGGCAGTAATTATGTATCAAATTAAAATTAGAGATGTCTGAAGCAATGGCACGGACAAATAAAATGAGGGTTATATAATCCAAAATCCATATTACAGTCAATAACTTAGCCCTTTACCTGAAAAAGTAAACAACTCAAGGAGTTAAAAACTTGATAATGATATCAATCAACTGGTTTAAGTAAGGCTGTGTGATTGGCTTACATCGCAGAACAAATATTCAAACAATGCTCCAAAAATATATGCATGATGTTTATAAGGAACAATAAAGAGGAAGCATCTTTTTCTCTAAGGAATGTCCAACTGGTAAGTTATCCATTTATAATTGTTCATTCGTATAACCATCGCTTTCTTCTACAAAGGAAAAATAGGTCCAAACAGGTTGGTTATTAATGTATTTTTGGATGCCAATTCAAACCCATAATTACCAAAAGAGACAATGAAAGATAGGAAGACAAGTACCATGACATCAAAGATGGATGCAGTCAATCCTAGATCAGAAAAAGCACGGCCAAAGCCAACAAGCTGGCCATTGGTAGGGTTGAGGGGCAGCACACTCTCCATTAATTCTCCAACAAAACCCTTTTCCATTTGCTTCTGCTGTTCTTGGTTTTGGATTTGCTTGGTGATGTTACGCACCCTGACATGCTGAGGTTTACAGAAGACTGAAACAATCACACAACTGTGGGCAAGAGCAATCCGGAGCTTGTCCAAGTCCAAGGCTTGTTCAACTATGCCGGTGTTTGGGTCCACCTTAGGGAACCTGTGGCAGGAGTGGTTGCAACTAGTGTAGAGTTTGCTAAGCTCTTGAAGATCAATGTGGGATGGGTCTGTTGATACATAAATCGGCATCGCCAATGGCGGTGGTATTGATTTTAAGCTGACAACCTCCTTTGAACCTGGGTTTGGGATCTTTCTTCTACTGTTGCTGCGTATCCATCGCAATTCCATGAATTTGGATGGAAAAGCAGCAGCAGCAGCTCGTATCATCATTTTCTGTGTTGAAGTGGTGCTAGGCATAGCAGTACTCGCCATCTCGTGTTGTGTAGGATGACCTTAAATGGAGAACAAGTTAAAAGAGTGTGGGCGCCTAACTTAGTCTCCACCAACAATTTTCTACAACTAACTAACATTATCAGTCTGAATGAACAACAATGACAACTAAGAGAAAGTACCTGGCAACAACAGCAATGACTACTGCGCCGCAGACCTTGCTAATTCGAACACCAGATATGCCGCCGCCTCCAGCGGCAGCGATAACCAGCAATACCGGAGAAGAGATCCAGTTAGCCCTGTTAGCAAGAGCTTTACGCGCCAGCTTCCACCAGATCACACCCTTTCTGCATCCCAAATCATAATGAATCCGAAATGCTACTTAATTAAGCATTTTCCTCTCTTTTTACCCCAGAGTCAGTATTATTGACTTCAGCTGCGACGATTAAGGCGGCAAAGTAGCAGACGGGGAGAACAAAACAGGACTTCCTTGCTTGTTTAATTCTTCCTGCTCTTCTCCCGCAAAAGATTCCTTCTCAGTTTGTGGCTGCTTTTACTCTACTTTAGCAGAGATTAGGATAATATCCAATACAGGAACTTTTATCAAATTTGAATTTATATTATACATTTTTAATTGTGAACAAAAAACAAGCTTTTTTTCCTCAAAATTCAGATTATCCGAAGAGATTGAACCGGTTGTGTTTGTTGTCTTAATTTTTTTTCCGAAACATAAAAAATAAATATTTAAATTATATGTTTTTTGAATTTTAAATATTTAAAGTTTTTTTTATAAAAAAAAATATTTAAAATTTCAATTGTCATTCGAAAGGGTTGATTATTAAAGGATGTTTAAAAATTATTATCCAATTAATGCTTGAACATGTTTATTTTTTTAAAAAATAAAACATTTAAAACAATTTTTAACAAAATTTTCAGTTTCTTTTATAAAAAATCATGAAAAAATGTACAATTTTTATAAAATAATCCCTAAATATCTAAAATTTTCAAACCCAAGCATCCAAGTCGTTGTCGTTTCTGTCGTTGAATCTAAACGATCATTTTCTTCTGTACAACATTGTCAGAAATGTCAAATGATATATCGGTCGAACGTCGAACGAAATGATCGCCTAAGTTCAACAAGAAAATGAGTGTATTCAGGTCAGACATCTTTCTCACGTTTAAGCGAAAAAAAAAAAAATAGAAAGCAAGTTGTAGCAAAGTGATAATGAAACTCAGAAGCTATACTATTACTCCTACTAGACATTAAAAACAATTGGACTGTTCAGATTTTGCCATTCCCCAAGTATTGCTATCTACTTAATTTAAAGTAACATGAGTTCATCACATTCTCATTCTGTATTTAAACAGGACATGAAATAAATGAGTGATACAGACAATGAAACTGTTCATTTTACAACACAAAAAAGAAGTGGTTCGGGAATCTTCTTCACAAAACTGGCCCGTACTGGCGTTCAATATGTACCATACAAATACAATATGATCTCACATATATAATATTATTGAATGTGGTGTAGTCGGTGATTACTTACGTTACAAAGGCCCAAGGGCACTATACAGCTGCAGGCGAAGGGCGGAGCCGAGGGTGTTTTACTTTCTTTTGTTTACCGCTTCTCTGTCATTACCAGCTCACTCCAAGTGGTTTGGCAAAGTAGATCAGGCCGAGGCTGCGGAGTTTGGTTCAATCAACTTGCTTACTGGTGCTTTCTCTTGTCTTTCTACATAGGCAGAAGGAAACCATCCAGCCTTGCCCTTGCATTCTCCTTCCGACCACCCACTGGGACCGACCTTAATTGCCGAATTACATTACAACCAATTAGCATCACCTAAAACACCAACATCATATATTTAACCTAGCTTGCTAACTAGCACTGTATTAGAAACAGTCCTTACCTGGCGAACCACGACATAGTCACCAACTGCTAAGCTTAACTCCCCATCCGCTTCAGCATCAAATGGGTGTACAACCTGTTAAGAACAAACAACACCTCAATGTTCACAATGGTAAATTAAAACAATGAACAAAAAGAATTGTAACTTAAGAGCACTTTAGCCTTGAATTAATGCTTCTGATCAGCTGTCGGCATGCACAGTGCCTACTTGATATGAAACTAACAGACGTAAGCTTGTTTCAAAAGTTTCTGAAATTTTATATTTACTTTATTCAGAGAATGCATTCCTAATGTTAATTTAGTTACAGAGGGGCCAAAAGAGAAAAAAAGAAAAAGAACTAAGAAGAGTCCAAAAGCTAAACCTTTGCTATGAAATATGCATCGCTTTGTTTGTTTCCCTGAGTTTCAGGTCTATTCGAACTAAAGTTGTCGTGCACAATGGAGACATTCATCTCTCTCTCTGATGTCATTGAGTTCAATGATTCCTTCTGCTGCTCCTCTAGAGTCATCTATCCAGTAGTAAACTTCGATCACAACCTTTTGGATATGCAATAAATAAGGGAAAGTAACAGCAGTTTGGAACCCATAAAATTCCATTGTACTCGGATGAGGACGCCTATAGACGTCATGAGAAAAATAACACAGCCAAGGGGATACTAAGTACAAACCTCAGCATATAGCTTCTCTAAAATAGCAAGCATATGTTGATGATAAGATTTTTCGGCATCAACCTGCAAAATGATTCTGGTGAGACCAAGGAACTGAGCATTACAAGTAGGGGAAATGAGCACTGAAATCAGAATTCACTCAAGAGTTGAGAATAGGTTGACTATTAAATTTTAAACATCACAATCAAATTGACAATGCCCTTGCGATGCAGCCACAGAAGGAAATATCCTTGCTACTTCCATATTACACACACATATCATATAGGATTATCATTTGATACACTGGCAGTGCAGTCTTTTTTCCTCCACAAGCGGCTTCAGTCCACCACCATGTTTCCTTAATTAATATTTAAAAAGAACTGAAAACCTATTGTTTGTTAATATTTAATTCAAAAGTATCAAGTTAAACAATTTCTTTGGTACACTATATGCACTTATTTGTTGTGCCTTGCAGTCGCATGTAATTTTCTACAAGTTGCCAGTCACTGGGACTGTCATGTCGTATCCACATCTCTGTCCTTTCCGAGCTGCCTGATTTTCACTCAAAGAGTGAGGTGAAAAGAAAACCACTTAAAATCTTCAATTATGTTGTCAGGTTTCCTACACGCTTGGATAAGTATGTCCATAAAGTTAAGACTACTCTAGGACTAGGAGTTAAGTTTTTCTCCTCTTAGTCTAAGTTGTTTATTACTACCTTAACAGTTGGTTTTCTATAAGGAATCTGAATTTTTCACCTTGATCCACCATAGTTTCATCTTCCCTGACTAGGGCATTTTTGTAAAGAGTACAAGTCCAACAAAGCAACTGTATAATTTATAAACCAAACTTTGGACTACCAATGTACACTCACATGGAATCCTCAAGCAAATATCATTCTTTTTGAGTAACAGTGACAAAAACTTCCTTCAGTTGAATATCAATCTTATGTAGCTGTAAACATAGTACTACTGAGTGCTAGAAGAACAGTTTTGTTTTCTGAACAAAAGGAAAAAAAGAAAAGAAAAGCTTATTGCAGGCATTGCATAAACAAATAACTTTAAAATTAGCAATACCATTGCACGAAGCACTTGGAAAGTAATCTTTTGCTGTTGATCCTCAGCTGACAACATGGCAGCAGTTGCTTCTGTTCCTAGTACCATCATTGAGGATTTAAGTTCATTCAATCTGTCTTCTGCATGCTTAAGCTTCATGTAGCTTTCTGCAGATATATCCGATTCCCTGGTCTTCGATCTACGTCTCAAAACATCTGCTGCCTGTTTGTCAGAAACAAAATGGCTGAGAATAAAACCAAAAGCTAAAAAAAGGATATGAAACATCTGCTGCCTGTTTGTCAGAAACAAATTGGCTGGGCCACGTAATGAAAATAGTTCGAAAAATTACAGTAGACTGCAGTCAGTGAAGTCCATTCCACATTTCTGATACCTTTTTAGGTCAATGGGCTAACCAACCAAAATTCACAGAGGCCTAGATTCCAACAGTTGACGTTTGTCTACTCCAAATTTTAAAACAGAGAAATACCTGAGCTTCAACCTCTTGACGGAATCTGTCATATCGGTGGGTCAAATGCCTAGCATCTTCTAAAGGAGCTCCTGTAATTAATTCCCGTAGTGGCTCAGAAACCTACATATTTGAAACCTGTAACACAATTAGAAACATGAAGATGAAAAATAAACATAAAAGGAGGGGAAATATCAAAGCTTGAATATAACAAATGGTATCTTAAATTTTCCAGTACTATTCATGGCAATACTTGGTATCAAGTGCATCCTTGGCATGTTTTAAACCAGGACAATAGAATAGAATGACAAATAATCTAATACCATATGGTCAAAATCAAAATATCCATTTTTTTGGAAACCAGTTAAAGTTTGCAAGCAACACCGATCACTTGATAGCTAGTTAAACTTAATTTGGAAAAGCTATACATAAGATAAGTACTTATTCAACCATAAATTTTGATACAAAAGAATGCACGTGTTTGGGAAGGCAGTAGGAAACTGGTTTTATAAAACTAGAATTCACAGTCGGGAAACAATAAAGCAATAAGTTTGTGGCTTCTAATCTATAAATGCCTAGAATTAAAAACAGGTCTCAAACATTCTATCTTGTAATCTGCATCAAATCATTTTGAAGC